>CM060191.1:34478269-39278269 GCA_030549335.1 Pontederia crassipes | reverse complement strand
CTAATGAAGATGTTGGTGCTAACGAGGAGATGCTACCCACGGTTGAAGTAGAAAAACATGATGGCATGAAACCATTCTTGGGTATGGTCTTTGAATCTGAAATTCATGCATATGAATACTATAATGAGTATGCTAAATTGGTTGGTTTCTCGGTTCGAAAATCATTTACTTCAAAGTGTAAAAAAATAAAAAAGATTCAAAGTAGGTTGCTTGTATGCTCTAAACAAGGACACAAAGATATTGGTGATGAAAACATGGGGAAGAAAATCAAAAGAAGAAGAGATGTAAGATCAGATTGTGGAGCACTTTTACAGGTGGCAATACGAAATGATGAAAAATGGGAGGTCCGAAAATTTGTAGAAGATCATACACATCTTCTTGCTACGCATACGAAGGTCACAATGTTACGCTCACACCATCATTTGGACAAAGCCGCTAAAAATGTAATGAGTAAATTTCATGATGTTGGAATGGGTCCATCTATGATCGCTAGAGTTCTTAATTATTCAGGCGAGCCATCTATTACGCCTCAAGATTGTATGAACTACTTGCGGACAACACGTAAAAATAATATGGGTGAAGAATGCATGGGGTGATTAGATATTTCCAAAGTAAAATGGTAGATGACGAAGGATTTATTTTTAGATGGGAAGTGGACAAGAACAACATTGCAAAGAGTGTCTTTTGGGTTGATTCAAGAGCCAGAGATAGTTATTCTACTTTTGGAGATGTTGTAAGTTTTGATACCACATATAGAACAAATAAATTATGCATGCCATTTGCACCATTTACAAGCGTTAATCATCATAGACAATCTATATTATATGGTTGTGCTCTATTAGCTGACGAAACTGAGGGCACATTCATTTGGTTATTTCAAACATGGTTAGAATGTATGTATGAAAAACATCCTACATGTATAATAACGGATCAAGATATTGCTATGGGAAATGCTATTCAAAAAGTTTTTCCACGTACACGTCATATGTATTGCATTTGGCATATCCAAAAAAATGCTATTAGCAATCTTCATGATTTATATGCTCATGAAAATTTCAAAGCAGATTATGAGAGATGGATTCATGGATCATCAAGTATCGAAGAATTTGATGAAACTTGGATTTCCCTAAAGCAAAAGTATGAAATTAAAAAAGATCATTGGCTGTCTACTATGTATGAAAAGCGTGAACATTGGGCTTCAATTTATTTAAAAGATGTATTTGCTGCAGGAATGCACACAACTCAAAGATCAGAGTATCAATTCTTTCTTTGATGGTTATGTTAATTCTAATACATCTCTAATAGATTTTGTACAACAATACGACAAAGCAATTTGTGCACGTCGTGAAGCTGAGGAGCGAGCAGATTTTAAATGCATGAACTCATTTGCTGCTGTTATAACAAGAAATCCATTGGAGGTACATGCAGGTGCGATTTATACTGAAATTTTTTTTCCATTTTCCAAAAACAGTTTCTTCATATGTTTGATTTTCATTCCACGAGAATTGAATATGGATCTCAAAGGTCAGTGTATTCTATTCATTTAAGAGAGGCCGCAGACAAAAGGAGAAATATTGTTGTGTATAATCATCATGATGACATCTCCATTGAATGTTCCTGTAAAAGGTTTGAACGGGATGGAATTTTTTGTTCTCACATTATATATGTTCTAAATCTGGAAAATGTTTTGAGATTACTAGAAAAATACATTCTTCGTCGTTGGACACTGGATGCTCGATATTCCAAGGCACGCAAAGTAAGTGAAAATGCATATATTACTAGTGATGGACAACGCATTATAACTCCTATTCAGAAATTGGACTACAAATACAATATGAGAATGGCTACTGAAATGGGTTTGCGCTCCGCCGACCATTTTGATGTTGCAGCGATACTTGCATATGAGTTTGTCCACAAATTATCAATGATTAATGGTTTTGATAGTTCACTTGATGTCTCAAAGGCTAGAGACATAAACTCACATGTAGACATTGCTATACACGATAGCAATGTCTACATGTGAGTTTATGTCTCTAGCCTTTGAAAAGAATCAAATCTGGTATTGAAACTTCAATGTCTCAAACAAAAAAGAAGAAGGGAATATCAAACCCAAGGAAGAATGCTCCCAATAGGCATTATATGATCACTGGTTCTTCATCTCAGGTAAAAATATTTATTTAATTACTTGTTCTTTTATATTTTAGATAAAATTTAGTTTGACTATGGCCTCTGTTTCTTTTTCTATATTTACAGGTTAGCGTGATGCATCAAGAAGAGGAAAATGCCATGTTGAGAGGATAACATCTGTTGCTCAAAAGTTCATTTTATTAGTGTTTATTTTGAAATTATTTTGTATCAGGAGTCTTGTTGTTGTGATTGCTGCATCTATTGCTCAAAAGCTCATCAAAATTATATGCATTTGATAACTTATGGAATGCTTATTTGACAAACTTCAATGTTGAAGTACTTTGTTATAGGCCAAGTGTATGACTCAATATTGTGTTCCATTTTGCAATGGAGTTGGAAGGTCATGTTATCAGTCCAAGCTTTTGTTCTGAAATAATTTTTTTCTTCAATGTTGAAGTACTTTGTTATAGGCCAAGTGTATGACTCAATATTGTGTTCTATTTTGCAATGGAGTTGGAAGGTCGTGTTATCAGTCCAAGCTTTTGTTCTGAAACAATTTTTTTCTTCAATGTTGAAGTACTTTGTTATAGGCCAAGTGTATGACTCAATATTGTGTTCATTTTGCAATGGAGTTGGAAGGTCGCGGTATCAATCCAAGCTTTTGTTCTGAAACAATTTTTTTCTTCCTGGCACAGAGTTGAAAGAGGACAACATCTTTCTATACTTCCTAATTACTCAACATATTTCGTGTACCAGACGACATATTGCCATATTTGCATATTGCATGTTTTGAGAACATTTGCATAAAGCTTAGTGTTGAGATCGGTGGAAAGAACATCACATAACAGAACTCGGTGGAAAGAACATCACATAATACAACACCTTAACTATCGAAATAGAGGTTGCAGTCTCTAACAATTAATTATCATCTCAAAACCTTAACTATCGAAGCCATTCTTAAATATTATTACAAAAGACATAGCATAATGTCAGTCCAACAATGAGGCATAAAATTTTTTGAAGTCATTGATTTGCATCTTCAGTTTGCATAACCTTGTTGAGTAATCCTACAAAAACCATCCTATATTTGTCTCCACGTCTATGAATTTTAGGTGCGCCGTCTTCATTAAGCAATTTTATTAGAATAGCCTTGTGTCGGTCTTCTATGATTGGATCCAACCATCGGAAAAATCCACAATCTCGAGATGAAGATTTATCCTACATTTAAATCATGTGTAAATTTCAAGGAGTTCATAATCATTAATGACAAAATGATAAACTATAAGATTTGTGTACTCGAAAATGAGGGCATCTCCAAAATCGTCTTCCTGGATTATTGTGTGTCCATGACGTGATTAATTCTGCATTTTCTCCGCAAAGACAAAATGGAGTTTCCGCGCGATATGAATGGTGTGAAGACCAAGACGAAGAAGATGTCATCTTCTGTTCAATAATAAGAAAATAAAAAATAATTACATGACCACTTTTGTATATAATAAAATGTTTAAAATGAATAAGAAAACACTAATATGAACAATTAAAATAATCAATGTAATTAAGACAACTCACAGGTCAACAATTAAAAGTTTATTACACTAGCTACAAATTCAGTAAATGTTTGCTACCACAAATCAGTCACAACAAATTTAATATCATGGAGTTCTGATTGCAGGCCAAGAAAGAAAGATTTTTTATTGAACGATAACACCTTGCCCAAGGAGTTCAGCTACATATGTTTGGTCACTTCAGATTTGCTCACAGAAAAAATAAGTTCTGATTGAACTATATCACCTTGAGCAAACTATTGCAGCAAGACTGTAGCGAAGCAGCAGCAATGTGGCATGAGACAAGGCAGAGAGACCCAACAACAAAATGCAAAGGTGACGGGCAGCGAAGCAGTAAGGCCGAAAGGGAGTGCGAGAAAAACAAAAGGAAAAGAGGGCAAGAGGAAAAAAATGGACAGGAGGGTAAGCTGGCCAAAATGTCGAAGCAAGGCAACAATGAAGTCCGTGTTGCAGGGGAAATAACAACAAATGTCTAGTGCAGGCAAGCAACACGCAGCAAGGCAAAATAACAGCAAAGCAGAAAGATGGATGGGGAGAGAAAAAATAGGAAATGAGGACAAGAGGAAAAAACAAAAAATGAGAAAAGATTACCAAAATGTTGCAACGCAGACAGCGACAAGGTCCAATGTTGCAGGCAACTGAGGCAAGTAGCAAGGGAGACTACGTTACAACGATGCAATGCGGCGAGGTCGTCGGGAAGCGCCGGAGGAGGAAAAATGAAAGAGGAGAAAGAGGACGAATTGTGTTCTACGATGCCCTAACCCAACGCTGTTGAACCGTCCGTGCTGTTTATTTTTATTGAATCGGAAGTTTTACAAATAAAATCGCGCAAACCGTAGATATGAAGATCTACGGTGGCCCCACAACTGTGGGGTAAAATAGAACCCACACGCTACTTATCCGCTTTAAAAATATATTTAAGCATAGAGCGGGCGGAGGCCAAGGCCCCTTCCAAAAATTTCCCCCCTAAATTAGATTAAATATATTTTTTAAAAAATATTATTTACTATTTTATAAATATTTGATTATTTAAATTTATCTTAATGTTTATTGAGTTTATAATATATGTTGGCTCTTTTTTATTTTTTGTTAATTTCTTTAAATTTCTTTGAATTATAACGATTTTTCACGTCTAATCCTAATATATGCACTTATCATATGACATCTTATATTATATCATGATTTTTATTTTAATTCATCCGTATGGTTATGTTAATTTTTCATTTTTTGTATTTATGAAAAGATAAAATACTCTTCGTCCCTTCCACGAACTATCTTTTTTAAATGTTTAAAAAAGAATAAATAAGAGTAAAAATACTAAATACCCCTCCTCTTTTTAAAATATTTTTAGTTTTTATATTATATATTTATTTTTCTTTTTTAATATTAAAAAAGATAAGTCATGAAAGGATAATTTAATTTTTTCATAAAAAATAAAAATGGATAAATTAAAGTAAAAATCACGATACAATTTAGGAACATAAGAAGAAATATTATGATTAGATGTAAAAAATTGTTATACTTAAAAAACTTTAAGAAATAAATCTTATTTTTTTTGGATTAAATTAAGAGAACAATTTGAAAACATTACCTTACGTAAACTCATGGGCAACGTAGCAGCACATCATAAGTAGCAATTTAGCAAGTAGAACTCGAGCAATTTGTTTTACTATTATTATTATAGGCCTCATTCATATACCTAAAAAAGTAAAGAAAACAATTGTTCTTAAAATAATTTAATCCACTGCGGCACTGCATTAGTTGCATGTTTCCAGTTTCCAGTAGCATCTCGAATCTTCGATCATTCGAAAAAAGTAAAGGTGGGAATTAAGACGCGCCGTGAAGTCCCCGTCCAATGGGAACGCATTCTCCGAACTCTCCAGAAGCTGGAGACGTTATATAAGTTCGTTTCTTCATCCTACAGATATCGTTCTATTCTTTACATCCCCATTGCTCCGAAGTAGAAAGCGATTCCAACTTCTCAGATTTAAGTATGGCCGGAAAGGGCGAAGGTCCGGTGATCGGAATTGACCTCGGCACGACCTACTCATGCGTCGGCGTATGGCAGCACGATCGCGTAGAGATCATCGCCAACGACCAGGGTAACCGCACAACCCCCTCCTATGTCGCCTTCACGGACACCGAACGCCTCATCGGGGATGCGGCCAAGAACCAGGTCGCCATGAACCCTATCAACACCGTTTTTGGTGAGTGGTCCTCTCTCCGATTTCTATGCTTGTCGTCACATCTCTGTTGACGGTAGCCATATAGACGTAGATCGTTTCTTATCATTTGCTGCACGATTTTTCTTTTAAACCGAGATTGAAACAGAGAAGTATCAGACTATGGAGTGGCTAAATTATAGTTTCCAGTTTGATCTGTTAAGGATAGAAATTGCGAGTGCTTAAAGGATAAGTGTTTTCTTTGGGGTATGAGTTCTATTTTTTTTTTTTCGGGGGGGGGGCATAAAGGCGACTTCTTAGTCGATCGAACATTTGGCCATTTCGGAGCTTTCTTCACTTTCTAATTTTTGAATTAATTAAATCAATTTGCAGATGATTTTCTTACCTGTATTGCATAATAAATAAATTGGCATACTGTCCTGGATCCATAAGATATCATTTTTAAGTGTGTGCATTTATCAATTAACTTTGCATCTAATTTTTGGAAAACTAAACCCAATTAATTTATTTTAACGTGTTTGCAGTTTGCACCACCAACGGACCTGTAATCATTTCCATGAAAATTGTACTGTAAAGACTATGATAACCTCAGAGTGCTCTGACTGTATGAATTTAAGTACCCACGTAATGTCATCTCATTATGACAACACCTATATGTCATGAGCAGCCCCCAAAATTATTTCCATAGTGAATCTGAATAACCAAATTCTGCTGAACCAATTTGAGATTTATCTATTAAATCTTCATTGATAAACCTAGCAGTGTTTCATTTAACATGAGAGCTTTAGATGTCTGAATGTACATGGGGTCTCTTCAGTCTGAAATAGTTCGCTAGGATTTCTTATCAAACATCTTAGCTTAAGTATGTTTGTTTCATATACTAGATCCATCTTTGGTTTATACTATTATCAATTTATCTTCAAGCTCGTCTATTTGAGCATAGAAAAAAAATGTGTTATCTGCATGCCCTTCCTTGAGCTTAGTACATATTCGTTTAATGTTATTGCTCTGAACCTGACACTGGTTGGAAAGGTTTGGATCAGGTAGATGTATGCTATTAGATAAACTATCATTCTTCTTTCTGTTGCGTATCTAGTTGGATTCTGATATCCGCTAGCACTAATGCTGTGATATCTCTATCGTTTGTGAATTCAGATGCAAAAAGATTGATTGGGAGACGATTTAATGATCCTGCCGTCCAAGGGGATGTCAAACTTTGGCCGTTCAAGGTCATTCCCGGTCCTGGAGATAAACCCATGATTGTTGTCCAATACAAGGGTGCGGAGAGACAATTTGCAGCTGAAGAGATTTCCTCTATGGTGTTGATAAAGATGAAAGAGGTCTCCGAGGCTTATCTTGGATGCACGATCAAGAATGCGGTGGTTACTGTTCCTGCTTACTTCAATGATTCACAGCGTCAGGCCACAAAAGATGCCGGGGTCATTGCAGGCCTTAATGTCATGCGCATCATTAATGAACCAACGGCTGCTGCTATTGCTTATGGTCTTGACAAGAAAGCAGGCAGTGCAGGTGAGAAAAATGTGCTGATCTTTGATCTCGGAGGTGGCACTTTTGATGTCTCACTTCTTACTATCGAAGAAGGGATTTTTGAAGTAAAAGCCACTGCTGGAGATACTCATCTAGGAGGAGAGGATTTTGATAACCGCATGGTGAATCACTTCGTTCAGGAATTCAAGAGGAAAAATAAGAAGGATATAAGCGGAAATCCCAGGGCGCTGAGGAGATTGAGAACTGCATGCGAGAGGGCAAAGAGGACCCTGTCTTCTACTGCCCAAACCACAATTGAGATTGATTCCCTCTTTGAGGGAATAGATTTCTACACTACCATTACAAGGGCCAGATTCGAGGAACTGAACATGGATCTTTTCAGGAAGTGTATGGAGCCTGTGGAGAAATGCTTAAGGGATGCCAAAATGGATAAGAGCTCCGTCCATGACGTGGTCCTTGTTGGGGGATCCACTAGAATTCCAAGGGTGCAACAGTTGCTGCAGGATTTCTTCAATGGTAAGGAGCTCTGCAAAAGCATTAACCCTGATGAGGCTGTCGCGTACGGTGCTGCAGTCCAAGCTGCCATCCTGAGCGGCGAGGGTAACGAAAAGGTGCAGGACCTCCTTTTGTTGGACGTCACGCCTCTCTCTCTTGGCCTCGAGACAGCAGGAGGTGTCATGACAGTTCTGATCCCGAGGAACACAACCATCCCGACCAAGAAGGAGCAGGTCTTCTCCACCTACTCCGACAACCAGCCCGGAGTCCTGATCCAGGTCTATGAGGGGGAGAGAACTCGGACCAAAGACAACAATCTCCTGGGGAAATTCGAGTTGTCAGGGATCCCTCCGGCACGGAGGGGTGTGCCTCAGATCACCGTGTGCTTCGACATAGACGCCAACGGCATTCTGAACGTCTCAGCGGAGGACAAGACCACCGGCCAGAAGAACAAGATTACCATCACCAATGACAAGGGACGGCTCAGCAAGGAGGAGATCGAGAAGATGGTGCAGGAGGCCGAGAAGTACAAATCGGAGGATGAAGAGCATAAGAAGAAGGTCGAAGCCAAGAATTCTCTGGAGAATTATGCCTACAACATGAGGAACACGATCAAGGATGAGAAGATCGCATCTAAACTGGCTGATGCGGATAAGAAGAAGATCGAGGACGCCATCGACAAGGCGATCCATTGGCTTGACGCAAATCAGCTGGCTGAAGCTGACGAGTTTGAAGACAAGATGAAGGAGCTCGAGAGCATCTGCAACCCTATCATCGCCAAGATGCATCAGGGTGCTGGTGGACCTGACATGGCTGGTGGCATGGACGAAGACCATGCGGCTGGCGGTGGCAGTGGAGGCCCCAAGATCGAGGAGGTCGATTAAGTCATTTCCTTATTGCTTGCTGGGAAGGTTTGATCCCATATGTCGCTCAAAATTTTGTGCCTCATCTTGTATTTGAAGGCACGTCTTTAATCGAACATTTTAATTACCTTTTTGGGGATATTATATTGTGATCCTTTTGGGCAGTTTAGAAATTGAAATTTGAGTTTCTCCAGAGTTTTTGACAAATTTAGTTTATGTGATAAAAAATAGATGAGATGAATTAATTTTAGTTTGTGTTTGAATTAAAAATATCTATTATAAATATACATTATAAATTTGTTAAAAATAAATGTATATTAAAAAATTTATGCAAAAAAAATTGTTAAAAAATATATTATTTAAATATAATTTTTTATAATTTATATTAATGAAATATTAAATTTTAATGAAATAATAAATGATATTATAGTAATATTTTATTAATATTTATATTTTATATATAATAAATATATTAGTTTATATAAGAAAGGTTAAAAAAGAAAAACGTCAACTAAAAAAAGTGAATATAAAAAAAAACAGCGCGCTAGCAAAGCACTCTGTTCCGCTTCGAAACCAAATCAATTAAAGTATTTGAGAGCTATTTAACAATGGGAATTGAAATTCCACCAAGTAAACCAAATCAATTAAAGTATTTGAAAGCTATTTAGCAATGGGAATTGGAGTTCCACCAAGTTTCTGATGAATAATTAAATTGACAAATTAATTCGACATGTGTTTGAATGGAATGAAATTTGATGATGAGGAATAAGATAAGTGATGTAATAGAAAAAAGTAGATGTGATGGATTAATTTTAATAGGTAATTAAATTAAAAATATGTATTATAAATATAAATTATTAAATTATTAAAAAATATAATACATAATATTTATGCTAAAAATTTATGTCACAAATTTTGTTAAAAAATATATTATTTAACTATAAAAAATCATTTTTAATAATTTTATTAAAAATTTATAATGAAATAATAAATAATATTTTATTATGTTTTATATATAATAAATAAATTAACTAATACAAGTAAGATTATAAAAAAAAGGTTTGAAAAAAAAGAAAATGTCAACTAGAAAACAGTAAAAAAATATTGGAAAGGAGCTAAGTGCTACGGTTCTACGAAAACCACGGTCACTTGACTTGTGATTCTCATCTCGGGTTGGTTCCATATCTTTATCTCTTTTGTGCTTTCTCATTTATGGCTGATTTGAAATCATTTCGTTTGCGATAGCTTGCTAGTGTGGCGTATCATGCACTCTGATGGTTTACCAAATGTTTTTGTTTTACCCGTGAAAGAATTTGCATAACTGTTGAACAAAATCTTGCTATTTTGCAACGGATCCACATCGGCAAATGGAAATCACACTAACACGTAGTAAATGCACAAGTGATGTGAAACAATCCTTCTATATCTTATCGGAAAAAGAAAAAATGAGCTGCATCAACTACAAAACGGCGAATAAGTTTGCATACTATGCTAAGTTACACATGAAAGAGGCAAAGATCTTGGGCCAATTAGTAAACTGCTCTGGTGGAGAAGATGTCATGAGATCGGATCCTTCATCTTAATTGGAAGCCAAAGATGCCTGTGGCATTGTCTTCCAGAATGCAAAATCTTAATTCTTTAGGAAGAGATTGCTGAAATACCGAAGCTGTAGTTTATATTTCAACACAGACCACTATAGGCCTTGACACTTTGAAGGGCTTCTTCCTCTAACTGAACAAGCATGCGGCAAAAAGCTTCAATATCGTGCACTTCTTCTTTAAACGCAAACCTGAATTCTTTCCACTGGTGGCTGACACTATTGCTTCTTATTGCCTCCACAACTTTAGCTAGGACATCAAATCCCTTATGGTCAATCGACAGCATGAAAGCATCCTTCATGAGACCAAAAATTTTGATATTAGTGTGATAAAATGTTACTAGTGCAACAAGTCTATCTTCAGTAGATGATTGGACATGAAAGAAGTTAACTTTTGAACTGCATCATAAATGTATAAAGAGCATTTCTTATTACTGCAATTGTCAAGCAGAGGACAACACTTTCATTTTTCTTTCACTTCAAGATGTAAAACTTCAATGTCATGCACAACATAAAAGTCTGCATTTCTTAAAAGTCTGCAAGTACCAGAAATGCAAGCTAAAGTGACATAGTAGTGCTTGAAGCAGCAAAAAGAAAGAAGGCATGTGACTATATTGGTGTCAATCTGTTGTTACTACCATATAAGAAGAGACCCCAATTCTACTGTTTCATATTGCTATACATTCATAAGATTTAGATTAATATAGTAAAAATTAGAATAATGAACAAGATAAATGCTTGAATGTTCATAGCTTACTCGTGCAGTTTCTCTAAAATATTCCAAGCAGAATAACATCAATGCTCTCCTTCTTGCCTCATTTTGGTTGATTCCATCAATTATTTTCTCCGAGAATGGCACTGAACAAGATATAAAATTCACAGAAAAATTACAAAAAGGCAAAATAAATGTGATGAATGCAAATGTATAGCATATAATATGTTTGAGTTGGAAAACATGCAACATCACAAAATCCATGATGTAGAATGCTCTGCACTAATAATGTACCCAACTATCCCTGTTATGTTTATCCTCATAGTTGTCATTTTCTATTCATTTGTGCTTACAAATGCGCACTTTAGCATATTTGACTCGCACCCTCTCTCATTGGGAATTAATTCTGCTGAATGACTTCTTTTATCACTTTAGGACTTATTCCAGTTGGCACCAGAACCTTCAGACCTTGAATACATACCAAAACCACTACAAACAAGCAAAATCAGATTGAATCAAGAATGCAGAATAAATTATTCCTCATTGAAAGCTTACACAGCATATCTGTCTTAGATGCTTCAGCATCATCCAATTCCACATCATGTGTGCCCCCACTACCATCTATGTAAGTGCAAGACCTGCAATAATCAGGGAAAAAACATACTTTAGGATAAATGTTTAAATCACATCATGCCATGCTCTTGAAATTAAGTATGAAACTCACTGATATTACTTGATTAAGAAGAAAGACCGAGTTTAAAGACCAGAAATATTTTAATTCAGTAATGTGAACACTTTTCTGGTATATATAACAACAATAAGCTGGTCAAAATAACTCATTAAATGGAAGGTGATTTCTGGAATGAATAGAATTTTGAAAGGTTTCAAAAAGGATACTATGATCTCTTTTTTTTTTTTGTTGAGAGAGAAGATACTATAATCTTATGTACATTATGAAACATGGGCAATGATGAATTTCAGAGAACACCGGGATTTTCTCAATAGCTTAAAGATCTATTTAGCAACAGGGAGATGTGTTGAATTCACACGACTTAAGAGATGGTGCCATTGTCAAGAAAGTTAGAAGCATTTTGTTCAACGGAAAAAGAACGTTTGAAAAAGATCAATTATCTTTAAAAATATTATAATTCACCACGCCCAGAAATCAAGTTAAGAATCAGCTATATTATTATTGCATTTGACAGCATGATAAAACAAAAGTTGAAACAGATGAATGGAAGTTTGTGATTCTTTATCCAAGATCTCCATGTCTACCTGATATTGAATTTATAGATATTATAGTTGCTACTTTTGTGCAATATATCCTGAAGGTTTTCGCTCTTAAATCTGCAACTCCCACTGGCAGAGCTTAGGATAGAAGAAACAGGATAACTAGCCAAGGTTGTTGCTTTATGCTCTGATATAACATATTCTGCCAGACTTTCCACGACATTCTGAACCTGTTGAACAAGTTCTAAAGTTTTCAACAATCCTTTCTTTTTATAAAGAAAAAACCATCTAATAATTTAGTTTGTGGGTAAAAGACTCTACATGGGCAATAAAGGATGTTGCAAAATCCACCAGGCTGAAAAATCTATAGACAGTTACCTTATCATCTTTGAGAGGTCTAATATCACCTGCAAGAGCCACTCGAGCTGGAAACTGCAGTTGACAAATGTGGAAGTTACAGAGATGAAACACCTTACAATGAGAATTAGAAATAATTATCTATTTATATTCCCAATAACTGTTGCATCGTTGTTCATTAAGGACACGGCAACCTTTTTCAAAGATTTAAGCAAGCCCACAAGTGGCCCTGGAACGACGCTGCTGATAGATAGAGAAGCGCGCTCGTCGATGATTGTATTCTAAAATGTAAACAAGAAGACCCAAATCAGAAAGCGGCGTCCACCAAAGAGAACACGAGACCCGTGATCTACATGAGACGAAAGCCAACTTAAAAGAAACAAACTGCAATCATACAACTCTAACAAAAGAAGATTGTACCGTGTTGTGCATATCGCCTTCTTGCACCCATATGTACGGTTTACCTCTCTTGAACAAATAGCGAACCTTTGACGTGTAAATGTCCTCCTTGCTGTTCAAGCGATCACATTAACAAATGCAAACATGCCTCGAGCAAACAAATGAGACAAGAACTAAACAAGCCAATTCATTGAACAGTTTCCATGCAAACTCTTTTACCTCCCCTTGGAATCGGCTTTAATCGTGTTCAAGTGCCCCTGCCAGTTCGCAGTCAAGATGTTCTACAACAAATACCATATAAGCAAGATTTCAGCAACGGTGATACGTAACAATTGACATCCAACTGAAATGAAATAGGACGGGAACGAGGTACGAAATAGAACGAACTCGGCATCGGTCGGAGAGTGATAGGACCGCGGCTTTGCTCCTCATCTTCCTCCGGTAACGAACGCACACCAACTGTTCGAGCAAATTTCTCGGAAAAAATAAGCAGCCCGGGGGCGCGCGATGGGAGACTGCTGAGACTATTTGAACGGGCCGCGGCGTAGATGTTCATGGTTTTTTTTTTGCACATTTACACGTTCTAACGTAATGTCGCCTGATGAGGCCGAGTTCTTATTCAGCCCAACTTTATAGTCCACTGTTATTACTCTGCTAATTTCTTATTCGGCCCAATATTTAATTCCATTATCAAAATATATTTCTTCTTTTCAACCAAAAAAGTATATTTCTTTTAGTTTTGATTTATATTCTTCTGTTAAGAAAATGTTATATATATATATATATGAATTAATATCTATCCTCCAAAGTTAACTCGAGAGGAATGTCCTCTTAAAGAGGCGCAGTGTTGGAAGGACGAGAAGTACACGACGGCCCGGTTGAATTTGTTGCAAGAGAGAACTCGTTGACCGGTTTTGTAATATCCTATTTTTTTAAAAAAGGGTAATTTGAGTTTTTTGTCCAAACCCTCGTGGTTTCTCCTCATATAAGGCCTCTCTTCTCTTCCTTTCTTTCATTTTCTTCACATCTTGACGGTTAGGGCTTGAGGAAGAAGAAAGAGGAGATCGGGGAGAAGGAAGAAGAAGAAGAAGATCTAAAATTAAGGTATGTAACGGGGATCCAACTCCTCTTTCTTCTCTCAAAATTTTATTGATTGGATTGAGAGTAATAGGGCACATTGCTCCTATTAGGGATTTATTTGAAGAATTTGATCAAATCTGAGATTATTTTCTTATGATTCATTATTAGATCTAAATGTTAGGATTGCATGATTTAAGTTGCATAATCTGTCTAAATTCGTGATTGTATTTGCAACAATTATTCAGATAGGTTTTACTTATCCAAAAATTACAAATGATATACGGATTAACATTCCCCACTAGCGTGTGATATTGTCCACTCTGGACCTTGGCCCGCACGGTTTTCTCAAAAAATGTCACCTGGTATCAGAGTAGCCAGCGGCGCACCTATATACTCCGCGTGATATTGTCTGCTCTGCCCCTTGGGCTCACGATTTTCAAACGCGTCACACCTAGTGAAGGATATATTCTCATATATACTCAGCATCTCTCCCATGACTTATGCATGTGGGACTAATTCAAGGCATGCCTCATGCACCCTTCCCTCCTTAGGGGACTCAACGTCCTCGTTGAGTGATCGCACCCACATGCACAGAGGTTCAAGCGGAGTGGCTCTGATACCATATGTAATATTCCCCATTAGCGTGTGATATTATTCGTTCTGGGCCTCAACCCGAAATCTCACGAAGTCTAGTTTCCACAGAAATTAGTTTCATATGATTTAGAGTTGTATACAAATAGTTATGATCCAAACATCGGACTGGTGTCATGCTGTCTCGAAAAATTTATGACTGTACTTACAACAATTATTCTGATAGGTTTTTCTTATCCAAAAATTACAAAAAATATATGAATGGAAAGTCCTCGAAGTCTAGCTTCTACAAAAATTGTTTCATATGATTTGGAACGCATAAAAATAGTTATGATCCAATATCGGACAGGTGTCATGCTATCTCGGGTAACAGCGTGACCAAATTGTAAAACATATAGTAAATTGAAAATATTAAATTAGGGTTTGAAATTTATCTCCAAGTTAAAGGTTCGTGTTATCCTTCTGTGAAAATTAGAATCATTTGAAAAGAACAAGTATAGGTTAAGTTATTAATATTTTAGTGACTGCTACTAGAATACTGTGCAGAGAATAAATTTTGGTATTGTATAAATTCTTAGGAAAAAGTTCCAACTCTGGTTAATGAATGAAAGTTGCATGTTTTCATGTGTTTTATGATGCGTAGATGCTAAGAGATCATATCTAAAATATTTATGATATTTTAAACTATTTTTTTATTGGAATTTTAATCAAAAAAATTAAGACTTTCAGGTGGAGGATCGGACTTTCATGATGTTGGCACGGCCGTGTCAGGTCCCGGAACGATCGTGATAGGGTAGCACAATCGTGACGAACCCTATCACGGCCGCGACAGATCAAAAAACTGATTTATGCTATATTGAGGTTATTTTTAAGGTATTTACTATTATGTATTACTGATTGATGATTGTATATGAACCTAGATACACGAATTGTATGGACAACCAAAATTAGGTTAAAATCTGAAGACTGAGCGACGTAAATGATTGTTGATTGCAAAGCATAATGAATCAAGTTGTGGATGATGTTACATGTCGTGCCTCTATGGCCCTTATCGGATAATTGTCCGGAATGATCGTTACACACATCGACAACGGTCTGTCATTCCGATGTCACCCTCGGGCGAGAGTCCGAAATGATTGTTACACAAATCGACAGCGGTGTGTCATTCCGATGTCACCCTCGAGTGATAGTCCAGAATGATCGTTACATGCATCAGCAATGGCGTGTGCATTCTGATGTCACCTTTGAGTGAGAGAGTGAGAGGGGAGCATTGTCTCATAGGCCTAGCTAGCCTATTGAGAGGGCAACAACATAAGTCCCAACAATCGAAAGATATAACATTAATAGAAAAGGGCTAATAATTGATCGAATGAAATGAACTCCCACGAAAGTGGAAGTTCAAAGAGTTATAAAGTAACATTGAGGAAAGTTATGGAATGGTATCCCACGAAAGTGAAAGTCCAAAGAGTTATAAAGCAACCCTGAGGAGAGTTATGGAGGCAATAGTTATGGTAAGTGTATCTCACTTATATGTCTATGGATTGAATGAATGATTGTTATAAATGTCCATACTATAAGTATGATGATGATTTCATGTTTTCCATGCAACTACTTATATGCGTGATGATAGAATGATGTTAATGTTTGACATGTAGATCATATATTAAGACATGGTATGTATATTGTTATTTTTTTATATAAAGATGATGCATATCATGTAGTATCCTATTTAGGATCATATCATCGCATGCATAACTTTTATATACTCTAACAGGGAAATCTCTGCACCCGGATCCGTGCATGTGCATAGTGATTTGGATGGATTGCGGCTCAGCTCATGACGAATAAGATTGCACAATAGTTTAGGATGTCGAGTCATCATATTTTAGAGTTTTTCTATGTTGTTAAAGAGAATGTTTTAATCGCTATTAGTAATGATATTTAAAGATGTTTTCAATTCTATAATCATACTTTTTATGTTTCATGAAGTTTTCCGCATTTTTATTGAAAAAGTATTTAACCATATTTAATTAGTTTTATGCTTCCACTATAATAGATGAAAATAATATTTTTATTATGATTATGTGATGGCGAACAAGCTAACACAACCGAATGACCAAATTGTCATTGACAATTTGGGGGTAAAATTCGGGGTGTTACAAGTTCGATTCTCCACTATACTAAGGCACGAGTTCAAGCGCGACTAGAGTTCGCCGCGATCGATCGCTCGCCGTTCGAACACTTGTTTGTTGCGATCGAACTCCCCTTCCAATCTTCATTTTTCCTCTCCTGCAAACCCTTTTCAAGAAGTCTCCCCACCGACGTTCGAACACTTTTCTGCCTCAAGCCTTTGGTGATAGGTTTGTTTGCTTCTTTAATATTGTTTGGCCAAAAAGTTTCTTCAATATTGTTTCTCTCTATTAAATCCTTGATTTAAATGATCCATATATTTGTTTTACATGGCCTAATTGCTAGTTACAAATCTGGTAATGATCGATCCTAGTCGATAATATATGTCTTGTTCCGAGCACCGATGAATTAATTAATTGTCAATTTCACATGAGTAGAGGAAGAAGCTTAGTCAAAATTATTCGTTTGCCTAGGGGACCATGCATGTTGCTGATAAATGCATTATGTGATGTTAAAATGGTGGATTATGGCTTAAAGAATGACACTTTTTTTTAGATTCTTATGGTTTAGATTGATATATGCATTTCTATCTTATATGCATTTCTATCGACGTTAGGGTTTATATTTGTTTTGATTAGTTATTTCCCTTGCTGTCATTAGTTGAATATGAATGGAAGTTATTTTTCCTAGAATGTAGACAGATTGTTATTTCCCTTTGTTGGGAAATTCCCACGTTGGGCATTGGGTGGCCCACCTGAGGCAGTAGGTGATGGTTGTCCCCCCCCCCCCCACAAGACGCGCAATTGTGTGCGTGTGATATGTGACATCTGCATATCGTGTGATGCACAATCAGCATTAATGACGTGTGATATGTGAAATCACGCATATCGCGCAATCAACATTAATGACACGTGATACTCGCAATCGACATTAATGAGGCGAGTGATATGCATCCTCGCTCAAATCTCCTCGTCTATAAAAAGGGATCAATATCAAAGGTTCAAGGTATGCTTTTGACACTTTTGTGTAGATTCATCCATATGTACTTGTGTTGTGCCAAATTGTTTTGTTACTTCGAAGTTCGGTCCTCGATCCCGAGGTACAAATGCATTCGTTAAGTATTCGTGAAAAGTCCCGACGATCCACTTTCATTGCAAGAAGTATTCTACAACCTTCATGATTTATATATGTTATAAATCCAATCTGAATTTTTCTCGAACTCGTTATTGCGCCGAAAAAATAATATTTATTATTATTTTTAGTATTTGTGCATCTCGATTGTATGACCATAATCGAGGGATAAAGTGAACTTTGTAATCACAAATATATTATGGATGAATCTATACCATAATATATTTTTTCTGATTTATTTTAATATTTTTTACTATTTTTTTATTTTTTTCTGCATATGTTACGACAAAAAAAAGGAAAAGAAAATTATTCCAACATGCACAAGGCCCAACAAAAAGTTTTTTTCCTGATTTTCACTTGAATATTAAAAAAATTAGAAAATGAAAATATCTAATTTAAAATTTCAAAAAATTAGGAAAATATGTATTTTCATTGGAATTTTTATGAAATATTGCATGCAATTTAATGCTCCTAAAATAAAATCATTTGTTGATTTAGTGCATTGATTAGATTTGCATGTCAATAAAAAATATTGCCTAATAAATGTTTTATCATGCATGGAATAAATATTATCATTTATGTATGCCATAATAATATTTATTGTTGTGATCTAAATTCCATTATGGAAGGCATTTTGAATAATATGAAATTTGAATTTGAATTCAAAATTAGTATGTGCAAAATTTATTACAAATAATTGCCTTCCTAGAATTTTATTGATTTGAAATTAAATAAATTAAAATAATTCTTTTGTGAGAATTAATTAACATGACAATATTATTTTTTGCTATATGCTAAAATCAACGTTTCGTGCAAGTCTATGATAAAAAAAATAATTAGTTGGTCAAAACTTTTAACACGAAAGTGTCAAAATTTTTAACACGAAAGTGTCACAACTTTTAACTAAGTCGCTTGCCATATTGAAATAGAGGATGTGATCCTTCAAGTCATGAATCAATACTTTGAATAATTAGTTGCTAAAAATGATGAACAAAGAGTTGGTTCCCAATCAAAGAGAAAAGGTCGTATAAGTTGCAACCAAATAAATGGAGCGAAGATGCTAGACAAAAGAAAGCCTAAGGCCATCAATGCAAACGTGGCGGCAAAGCAGAAATAAATAAAGTGAAATGTTATAATTGTAGGCACTGAGCCTAAAAAGGTCTGTCCTAACCACGATTCATTTGCTTATGTCTCTAGTTGTGCTTTAATTGTTGAAACTCATCCGAAATTCGGGAGCCACCGATCATGTAGCAAGGGGCCACAAGGTCTTTGTGGAATTTCGTCTAATAAGTGCGAGGAGCAAATTGATTTACATTGGCAACAATGAAATAGTTGAAGTTAAAGGCATTGGAACGTGTAAGTTAGAACTTTGCAATGGCCAATCTTCACGACATTCTATATGCCTTAGCTTTTAGATGAAATTTATTTTCTATGTCAGCAAGTAATAAATTTCTAGAAGAAACAAATGACAATATGACTTGACAATATTCTTCTATGCAATGATTTCTCAATAATGATTTCTAGGTTTTAAATATAACATTTGTTGCTGATAGTTATTCTTTCATGTCATCTGTTGATGCGAATGAAAGTGCCAACATTTGGCATGCTAGACTTGGATACATTGGTCAAGATCGAATGAATAGACTTGCTAGAGAAAGCCTCTTGGATCTCTCGCAAAAGTTGATCTTCCAACTTGTGGGGAATGTATAGCTAGCAATAAAATAAGAACACCATATGAGAAGGGAAAATGTGACGAGTACCCATTACAATTAATCCATTCGGACATATATGGCCCGATGAATGTTCACGCATGACACGATTTTTTCTTACTCCATCACCTTCATAGATGATTATTCACGTTACGGTGTCTTATATTTGATTTCTCATTAGTACAAAGCTTTGAATTATTATGTATGATTTATGATCATGACAGAAAATCAAGTGGACCTACAAGATTAAAGGCTTGTGAACCGACCATGAACACAAATATCTCTTGGCTTATTCAAAAAGTTATGTGATGAAAAGGGTATAGTTAGACAACTAACAGTACCAAGAACTCCGCAATAAAATGATGTTGGCGATAGATGGAATCGTACCTTATTTGATATGGTTCGATTCATGATGGTGCAAGCTAATCTTTCGATTTTGTATTAGGGAGATGCGCTACTTGCTGGCTATATTTTAAACCATGTAGCATCGAAATCCATTCCTACCACTCCTTATGAACTTTAAATAGGTTGAAAATCTAACCTTAGTTATTTGTACCATTGGGATTGCGCTGCTTATGTTCTAAACAACTCTCATAAGTATAGGAAGTTAGGTCTAAGAGGGCACAAATGTATTTTTATAAGATATTGTAACACCTCTAAAGTATTCATAGGTGAAAGAGAAGATTGTACGGTAACAAAAAATCAAAAGTAGAGCTGTGACATTCATAGATAATAAATTTCCTAAGCAAGGCGAAATAGACAAGGGACTTCTTCTAAATGAAGAAGATGATCCCGAGTTGATGGCACAAGCGGATCGACTCGTTGAGGAGTTTGTCTTCTCCGTCCCACAACTTGATCCGAGTGGGAGAGATTCGCAACCACCAACTGACCAATCTAAAAATTCCCTTGTAGAAAACATGTTTCGCGTCGATGATTTGAAATCAAACTCAAATAGTAAGTCTGGAAGATGAACTTGAGCTCAAATCTGTCAAAGAGGCTATCTTTTCCCCTGTTAAGTAAGAATGAATTAAGACAATAGAGGAAGGGTTAAGGTCCATGTAGAAAAAACAAATCTGGGACTTAATTGATTTCTCGTCAGGTCGTAAGATAATTGGGAACAAATGAGTTCACAAAATTAAACATGACATGTATGGATCAATTGAAAGATACAAAGCCCGCCTAGTGGCGAAAGATTTCACCCAAACGGGCGTTGACTATGAAAAAACTTTTGCACCTGTTATAAGGTTTGTTTCAATTCACCTAATATTAGTTATAGTCGTAATATGTACTTAGAATTGCATCAAATGGATGTAAAAATCACATTTTTCAAAGGAGAATTAGATGAGAAAACTTACATGGAGCAACCTCAAGGCTTCGTTGTAAAAGAAGAAGAGCGCAAAGTTTGTAAACTGCGCCAGTCCATTTATGTACTCAAACAATCATCTAAATAGTGGTACCTTAAATTTTATCAGTCAATCGTTTCGTATAATTTTAACATGATTAATGAAGATCATTGTGTGTATGCTCATAAGTTCGATGATAATTTTGCTATTCTAACATTATATGTGGACGCCATTGTAATAGCTGAAAATAATAAGAATTTTGTTCTCTATATTTAAGATGAAGGACATGGGTGAAGCAGCCTGGTGTGAAAATCCAATGTGATCGTTCCAAATGACTCTTTACTTTGTCTCAGGAATCATACATAAAGAAAGTTTTGGAACGATTTCGTATTGATGACTACAAACTCATTAGCACTCCTATTATGAAAAGTGAGGTTTTAAGTTTAGACATGTGCCCTAAAACTCTAGAGGAACAAAAGGAAATGTCCAATGTTCTCTATGCAAATGTGGTCGACAGCCTGATGTATAATCGGACAAACATATATTTTGTCGTGGATCTAGTTAGTCGATATCAAGCTAATCCAAGGCACCAACACTGGAAGGTGATGAAGAGCATCATGAGATATCGTATTGCAGATCATGCACTGTAACGCCCCGAGACCCACGTGACTTTCACGTGCTCAGAGTCGTCCCAGAGGGGCGACTCAATTTTCTATAAAACATTTTTGCGGAATATAAACAATAAATGCGGAAGACTTTTTCAATAATAACAGCTAATAATTCATTATATTCAAAATAATTAAAATATTAATAAGTTCACAATTCTAATAAATGCGGAAATAATAAAAACTAGACAACTCAATCTAGAACATGTGCAACATCTGTCTATCACTGAGCATAGCCACCTGCAGGATCATCCTCTATCGAAGTACTCTCACCTGCACGGATCCAGGTACAGGGAAATATCCATGAGTATAAAAATACTCAGTACGTAGGGTCTACTAAATAATCAATATGCTCAATCGAAAATAAGATATAATCAATGATGAGTCAATTGAGCAATCAATACAATAATCAATTTACAATATAACGATTTATCAATATGAGCAACTATATCAAGTTATGGTCAAAAGACCAATCAATAGAGATAGCAATTAATAATTGCTTAATCAATTGGATCGATGATTCAATATAATAATAGGACAATAAAGTCATAAATCAATAGGAAGGATCATAAAAAGATCAGATGATCGATCAATATTGATTTAGCAATTAAATGTCTGATCACTATGACACTGTTCAATTTAATAATTTTCAATTCAATATCAATGGTCATTGGTCAATTACAATTCAATTCGATTCAATGGGCGGAGGCAATGCCAATCAACGCCAGTATCCAAATGACCATGATCTATTCAATTCAATTCGATTTCAATCCAATTCAATTCGATTCAATTTTAATTCAATTCAATTCAATTTATAATGTTCGGAGTTATCCAATTCAATGAGGAGCGCTCAGTCAATTAAGGGACACCATGCCACTTTCATGCAGGCCAGTGGGGGATCAGTGCCACGGCAAGCCCAATACGATTCAATGGGTTCGTGTATGGTGGGGGACGAGTGACCATACACAGGACAGCCATAGTTTTTACACTATCTGCCCCATTCAATTCAATTCAATTCAATTGGTCCCGGCTTAGTGGCAGTCAGTGAACATGGGCCCAGTAGCTTTCGGCTTTTATCTTGTTTACCTAAAATGTCTATCTTTAAACAATTTAATTTAGGTAAAACACAAGACCCAATCAGAAAGACTACTGGATCAGTATCATAATCAATGATAAGATCGGATAGGATAATAAAATACGATCAGATACGATGACAATACGATCATATGATGTGCTAATATTATTATCAAGTATGATAAATAATATAATCAGGCATGATAATCAAGAGCGATCAATAATAATATAATTAATATATCACAATATTAATAAGGAATGATAACCATGTTATCATAATAATTAACAATAATACAATCAACATATCATACTCCGTCATAATGATAACAAGATAATTACTATAAAACTGATAATTAAAATAAAATCAACTAATAAAATAACACTCAATTCTTCTTTTTTTTTCTTTTCTATTTCTTTTCATGTTGGCCTATAAAATTCAGTAAATAACTTTCCTCGTCGGAAAATTATAACCGAAGGAAATTACAATCCTTCTTTTCCAGCATGCCAACTAATTGTTTTTTTTTATCCTCTCTCACGTTTCTCTCTCCACCAGCAGCACGTTTTTTTTTTATCTTTGCCATAAAAATTTCTTTCCATATTTTTATTCTATTTTTTTTCTATGCTTTCTCTTATGGTAAATCCAATTCCTATTATTTACTTTCCTCTCTCCTATTCACGAAGTGCCACACCCTTTTTTTTTTTTCTTCCTTCTCTCTCCATATTACCTTTTATTCCATCACCTCTTCTCTCAATCTTTTTCTCTCTCCTGAATTTTTTTTTTCCGTGTCATTTGCATAATGTTTAGATCCTCTCTCTCCACCCCTTTTATCTCTATCTCTTTTTCATTTTTTTTTCTTTTATTTTTTTTTCTCTCTGCCTTCTATTACTTTCTCTCTCTTGGTCACAATTTTTTTTTCCTTTTACTCTTCTCTCTCGGTATTGACTGTCCCTTTTATTTTTTACTTTTTGTTACCTCGACCCGAAACGCTGCATAGAATCTTCTTCTCGATTCTCTCTCTCCCGTAATCTTTCTCGCCTTCTACCAATGTATTATTTATTATTTTTATCTCTCGGTCATGAAGAAAATCGAAGGCGTCATGTGAAGGAATCAACGAGGACACAATTTGAAATCAATACCAACAATAATCAATTTAAATAAATAATCGTACCATACATTAAACCTACGGATCCCCCTACGTACCTCGTAGCCGTTCGACGTTGAATCATGCACCTTTGCCGTCGGACACCAAGAACCCATAGAAAAGAAAACTCTTTTGACGATCGACTCTAAGAATTTATTTATAGGGCTCTTAAATCTTTATCTCCAATTCATCTATAACTTACAATCCTAATCAAAATTTAATCTTTTAATTAATCCCTTTTAACAATTTTGATTTGTTTTAATAATTAAATAATTCCGAATTTAAATAAATATCCCATAATACACTTTTATCCTTAATTAAACTCCTCCCCTATTTTCCTTTATTTTCGGAATTATTTATTATAATAATATTAATATTCATTTTTCTCAAAATAAATAATAAAATATTATTTTTCTAACTCTAAAAAATTGGGGTCGTTACATGCACTGTGTTATCATGAAGGAAGTCTATGACTTGTTGGATTCATCGATGCTGATTGGGTTGGTGACGTTGATAAACGAAAATTCACCTCTGGATACACTTTCTTGCTCAACAATGGTGATGTTACTTGGAGTAGCAAGAAACAAGATTGTGTGACACTATTAACTATGGAGGCAGAATTCATAACTTGTTCAGTAACAGTACAAGAGGCCTTATGGATTAAAATATTCTTTCAAAACTTGAGGATTTCTGAGAATACAATGAAGAAGACAATCATTCACTACGACAATGAAGGACGAGAAATACCATTGCAAAGGAAAGTATATCAACTCGAAGTACAAATTTGTACAAAATCAAGATGTCAATGAGAAGATCTCAGTTGAGTACATATTAACGCACAAAATGGTTGTTGATCCATTCATCAAACCATTGCCGGGAGAGGCATTCTTGAGACATGTAAACCTTAAGGCTACGTAGATTATAAATGTAATGATGTACTCAAATTTTTAATAAATAAAAGATTATTTTTTCTTTGATAATTTCATTGTTATAAAGTCTTGTTATACATGTGAAAAGTATGTCGATCAAGCTTGAGTTTGTTCTCTCACATGAACAAACGCTTTTGGAATATGTGAATCATAATGTGATTCTTAAACTATGTTAAAACATGAATTTTAGTAACTCAATGTTTCCTGATTAAAAGAGAGACCAGATATGAAACTCAAAAATTTGCGCTATGAGATAGCGAGCTATTTGAAAACTCGGGTCATGCGGTAGAAGGTAGCGACTGAACTTACGTCTGTGCGGTGTATAATTTAAAGAGAACTAGACATACATTCTTTCAGTGGGATTCTCCACCGCAGTACTTGTGTTTAATACCAAATATGTAAAGTCGACCTAGAGACGTGATGAATTGATTACTTCAATGATCATCATGGTGTGAGTTTGTGATAAATGATTCATCTGCACGTGATCTTAGACTCTTGACTATATCTTAAGGAAAAGAATTAGTGCTTGCTACTTTAGCGGGGTACTCAAAGGTGAAAATAAAGTAATCTGTCGAGTCGCGTCTAGAAAATAAGCTAGTTCATTATTAAAATGCATGAGGGTGAGAGAAAGGACTGTTATGAGTCGCATTAAACTTTCACATTACAATGGCCAATTTTTTTTTCTTATGTTGAAAAATATAGTGTATATGAAAGATAGTAACCATGAAGCAAGACATATGTTGTCTTAGCTATGTTGTAAGACATGCATAACGAGTTATATGATTTGAGCATTTGTTGGTTCATATGTGAGCTATTATGAATCCCTAACGGGCATGACGTATGCTCTAGAGATAATTGAGCGATTGTGAATCTTAACAGATATTTTTCTAGTTCCTATAAAAAAGTGTGCTTGTACTCGTGGGTCGCACAACACATTTACCAATTCTGGACGAAAAAAATGTAATGCCCAATGCGGTCAAGTGGAAGATTATTGAAAAATGCCCACGGTGGGCATTGGTGGGCCATGTGCGTGGTCCACCTGAGGTAGTAGGTGGTTGTTGTCTCTCCCGCAAGACGTACAATTGTCCATGTGTGATATGTGAAATCTGCATATCGTGTGATGCACAATCAGCATTAATGGCGCTTGATATGTGAAATCACGCATATCCCACAATCAGCATTAATGACACATGTTACGCGCAATCAACATGAATGACGCGAGCGATATGCCTCTTCGCTCAAGTCTCCCTCATCTATAAGGGACCAATACCAAAGGTTCAAGGTATGTTTTTTGACGCTTTTGTGTAAGTTCATCCAGAGGTACTTGTGCTGTGGCAAAGTGTTTCTTTTCTCGAGGTTCGGTCCTCGATCCTGAGGTACAAGTGTGTTCGTCAAGTGTTCGTAAAAAAGCTCCGACGATATGCTTTTGCTGCAAGTAGTATTCTGCAACATTCTTAATTTACATATGTTATAAATCCAACATTATTACTTTTATACTATCTCATATTTTTGTTAATCTTAGCTTAAGATTATTTTATGGAAATGGAGCTAGAGATTGCCGTCGAAAATAATAATGTGGAAAAAGGGATTATCGTTGAGGGATTCAATGTTGAAAATATCACAGAAGAAGAAATTAATGGTTGATTACAGTAAATCTTATGAGGCACGAAGGTCGTATGTTGAAATGTTATTTGGCAACGACGATGAAGCGTATAATTATTGTAACATGTATGCCAACATAGTTGTTTTTTTCTATAAGAAAACAAGTTTCACATAAGTCAAATGTTACAAGAAATAACATCGACAGAACTTGTATTCTAGAGAAGGGCATAAAATTGTGAAACAAAGTAGTGAAAGAAGAGAAATTAGGGATGACTGTCTTGCTCATATATATATTGCTCTACGAAAGGATGGAAAGTGGAAGATAAGAAAGTTCGTGAAAGAATATAGTCATCCTACAACAACTCCATTGAAAGTGAAATTCTTACATTCACAAAAAAAGTTCTGGACGACTTCGAAAGAAGCAATTGTTAACTTACGTGAATTCAACATGGGTTCATTGAGAATAGATAGAGCACTCAATATGTCCGGCAAACCACTCATAACGGCTCAAGACTATATTGATCATTTGAGGAGGTGAAGAAAAAAAATAATTTTAATCATGAATGTCTGAGTATCATATTTGTTTTTCAAAGTAAGATAAGTGTTGACCTAAACTTTTTTCATAAATGGGAGTTAGATAAAGATGTCATTATTTTGAATTTTTTAGGGTTGATGGAAGGTCAAGAGATAATTATTTAATATTTGGCGATGTTGTATTTGATACAACATATATGACAAATAACTTAAGAATGTCTTTTGTTCCTTTCGCTGAAGTAAATCATCACATAATGTCATATTTATTTTATTGTGCTTTACTTGTAGATGAGATGAAGGAAACATTCATATGGCTATTTCAAAGATGATCCACTTAGTATTATTATGGATCAAGATATTATGGACAATACTATACATAGAGTTTTTTTTTTTTTTTGCAACAAGTGGATGAATTCGAAGAGGGTTGGATTTCTTTGAAAAAAAAATTGATATCCTTGATGGACACTAGTTAGATGTCATGTACAACAAGCGTGAACAGTGAGTGAGTCTCGTTATATTTTTAAGATGTTTTTACTACAAGTATGCATATCACTCAAAGGGTATAAAGTATTAATATTTTTTATGGTTATGTTAACGTGAACACGTTGCTTTTAGATTTTGTAAAGCAATATGATAGGGTCATCCAAACTCACCGAAGACTTTGGAGAGAAAGATTACTTTCAAACCATGAGCTCCTTGCCTTCATTCTAAAACACCCATTAGAAATACAAACTGGCAATATTCATACACTTGTCGTTTTTTGTAAGTTCCAAGAAGCATATGCACAATGTACGACTTCGTATTCCCACAAGATACATAAAGATGGTGAAAAATCTTATTACTTAGTTTACCCCGTGCAAAGTATTGACAATGGCAAAAATATTGCATCGTTTAATCAATTTGAAGATATTTGTATAAAATGTTTTTGCAAAAAATTTGAACATGAAGGATTGTTATGTTGTCATATTTCGTGTACTCCACAAGAAATAATGCATGTAGGACTTTTGATTCTAATGTGATCTTTATTTATCCTCAAGGCATAAATTTCCCACATCTTGATTCCTGTAGGGCTTCTTTCAATGATGACAATTATCACTAATCAGAAAATTAAAGCAAGCATGCTAACAAACTTAAACTTAACAAAATGATCACCCCTAATTGTTTCAGCTAACAAACCTTCAAAAATAACTATCAAAAGAATGTGGTGATTATAAGTTGACTTTCAAAGATGTTATGTGCAGTGAACTATCAAACCTTCTAATTGATAAATCAAAATGTTATTTCCACTAATTAGAGATGCCCAGCTCTCTAATTGTTTTCAATTATCAAACCTTCGATTGAAAAATTGAGCCATAGTCATTGTAAAAAAAACAAAAAAATAATAATGAAAGATCCTCCAACAGGAGATGTGCGACCAAGTCGTCCTGAACTAACAGCAAGAAGAAGTCTTACCAAGGAGAAGAAGAAATAACTCAAATCCAATGATAGTGACAAAAAATAGAATGAAAATTTAGATAAGATGATAGAGAATAGATAGATTTAGGGCATACCACATTGTTGTCACCGTTGTCTCCACTGTCGCCGTTCGGAGAGGACGATCGTCGATCACCGTCGCTGCATTAGCAGACTCGAGAAATGAATACGCAGTCATCCCCTAATGTAGTGGTTTTTTTTTTTTGCACATATGTTAAATGGAGTGATAGTCCTTGAAAAAAAATGAAGAAGAAGAAATAACAAGAATAGGAGAGGAGGAATCGATCATCGTTATCTAGCAAAGAAGTCTTCGTTGCCCTTCGAAGAGGGTGATTGCTAATTGCAGCGGATGCGAGCAAGGAACGAGTGGTCGTGCCCTAACGCCTTTGGAGAGCAAATGAAGTTTGATTTGATGAGTTCTCGACAAATAACCGAAGCTACGCTCACTGATCCATCGCAAACACCTACTTCTCATCCTTCTAGCATCGCACCTCTTTCGAGACCCTAGATTTGCCATCAGATGATAATATTTGGGAGGACATTCATTCCAAGTTAACTTCGGAGGACAGACATTAATTCCATATATATAAATATATACAAACACACACACTTTTAGAATAGAGTTTTGGAAGACAGGGAAATTGCAAAAGTTGAAGAAGAAAAGTTCGTTGCAACCTTCAACTCTCTTTTCGAGATTCATTGATATTGAATCAATCGAACAATGATTTGGATCATTCACAACTCCATTGAAAGTGAAATTCTTACATTCACAAAAAAAGTTCTGGACGACTTCGAAAGAAGCAATTGTTAACTTACGTGAATTCAGCATGGGTCCATTGAGAATAGATAGAGCACTCAATGTGTCCGGCAAACCACTCATAACGGCTCAAGACTATATTGATCATTTGAGGAGGTGAAGAAAAAAAAATAATTTTAATCATGAATGTCTGAGTATCATATTTGTTTTTCAAAGTAAGATAAGTGTTGACCTAAACTTTTTTCATAAATGGGAGTTAGATAAAGATGTCATTATTTTGAATTTTTTAGGGTTGATGGAAGGTCAAGAGATAGTTATTTAATATTTGGCGATGTTGTATTTGATACAACATATATGACAAATAACTTAAGAATGTCTTTTGTTCCTTTCGCTGAAGTAAATCATCACAGAATGTCATATTTATTTTATTGTGCTTTACTTGTAGATGAGATGAAGGAAACATTCATATGGCTATTTCAAAGATGATCCACTTAGTATTATTATGGATCAAAGATATTATGGACAATACTATACATAGAGTTTTTTTTTGCAACAAGTGGATGAATTCGAAGAGGGTTGGATTTCTTTGAAAAAAAAATTGATATCCTTGATGGACACTAGTTAGATGTCATGTACAACAAGCGTGAACAGTGAGTGAGTCTCGTTATATTTTTAAGATGTTTTTACTACAAGTATGCATATCACTCAAAGGGTATAAAGTATTAATATTTTTTATGGTTATGTTAACGTGAACACGTTGCTTTTAGATTTTGTAAAGCAATATGATAGGGTCATCCAAACTCGCCGAAGACTTTGGAGAGAAAGATTACTTTCAAACCATGAGCTCCTTGCCTTCATTCTAAAACACCCATTAGAAATACAAGCCGGCAATATTCATACACTTGTCATTTTTTGTAAGTTCCAAGAAGCATATGCACAATGTACGACTTCGTATTCCCACAAGATACATAAAGATGGTGAAAAATCTTATTACTTAGTTTACCCTGTGCAAAGTATTGACAATGGCAAAAATATTGCATCGTTTAATCAATTTGAAGATATTTGTATAAAATGTTTTTGCAAAAAATTTGAACATGAAGGATTGTTATGTTGTCATATTTCGTGTACTCCACAAGAAATAATGCATGTAGGACTTTTGATTCTAATGTGATCTTTATTTATCCTCAAGGCATAAATTCCCCACATCTTGATTCCTGTAGGGCTTCTTTCAATGATGACAATTATCACTAATCAATTTTAGGAAAATTAAAGCAAGCATGCTAACAAACTTAAACTTAACAAAATGATCACCCCTAATTGTTTCAGCTAACAAACCTTCAAAAATAACTATCAAAAGAATGTGGTGATTATAAGTTGACTTTCAAAGATGTTATGTGCAGTGAACTATCAAACCTTCTAATTGATAAATCAAAATGTTATTTCCACTAATTAGAGATGCCCAGCTCTCTAATTGTTTTCAATTATCAAACCTTCGATTGAAAATTGAGCCATAGTCATTGTAAAAAAAAACAAAAATAAAATAATGAAAGATCCTCCAACAGGAGATGTGCGACCAAGTCATCCTGAACTAACAGCAAGAAGAAGTCTTACCAAGGAGAAGAAGAAATAACTCAAATCCAATTATAGTGACAAAAAATAGAATGAAAATTTAGATAAGATGATAGAGAATAGATAGATTTAGGGCATACCACATTGTTGTCACCGTTGTCTCCACTGTCGCCGTTCAGAGAGGACGATCGTCGATCACCGTCGCTGCATTAGTAGACTCGAGAAATGAATATGCAGTCATCCCCTAATGTAGTGGTTTTTTTTTGCACATATGTTAAATGGAGTGATAGTCCTTGAAAAAAAATGAAGAAGAAGAAATAACAAGAATAGGAGAGGAGGAATCGATCATCGTTATCTAGCAAAGAAGTCACCATTGCCCTTCGAAGAGGGTGATTGCTAATTGCAGCGGACGCGAGCAAGGAACGTGTGGTCATGCCCTAACGCCTTTGGAGAACAAATGAAGTTTGATTTGATGAGTTCTTGACAAAGAACCGAAGCTATGCTCACTGATCCATCGCAAACACCTACTTCTCGTCCTTCTAGCATTGCACCTCTTCCAGGACCCTAGATTTGCCATTAGATGATAATATTTGGGAGGACATTCTTTCCAAGTTAACTTCGGAGGACAGACATTAATTCCATATATATAAATATATCCAAACACACACACTTTTAGAATAGAGTTTTGGAAGACAGGGGAATTGCAAAAGTTGAAGAAGAAAAGTTCGTTGCAACCTTCAACTCTCTTTTCGAGATTCATTGATATTGAATCAATCGAACAATGATTTGGATCATTCAAAGAATCGAAGTCGATTTATGAGATTAGTAAAGAATAAAGTTGTACAAAAAAAGTGAATAATGGTTAAAGCAAATTAAAGTCTATTGGAGGATAATTAAACATTAAATCTTTTGTGTTATGCAAAGTAGTTATTGTTATGATATGTTAAGGAGATTTTAATTAAATAGAGTAAAATTTTGAAGAATCTTACTAAAATTAATAGGATTTGATTATTATTATTATAGTAGAAAATAATATATATCAACTTAGATTTGTATAGGATCAATTGAACCATTATACTCCCAAAAGAATTTTTCCCCAAATATTAACCTTGTAAGCTGTTGAAAATAAGTAAACATTTTTTTTCTTGTTTCATTGGCGTTAATTTGATTGACAAAACTAAACTAATCCTTTACTCTTCTCCTTCTCTAATATTGTCGTCATGTTCTTTTCATTTTATCTTTTTCTCCTTCTCTTCTATTTTCGTAAACCTTTAATAATTAGTGAAACACGCTGAAAAATAAAATGAGAAAAGGTTTCAGATACTCGCAATAATTATTCTTAAAAATTATAATAATATTAATGGTTGGGAAATGCCCTTCATTGGGCATTGGTGGGTGGCCCACCTCCTGCCCCTAAGACGCAAGCGCGCATATGACGCGCGCTTGAGGCTCGTGTGATGTGCGTGAGATGTGCATGCGTGATTCGTGTTCTTGCGTACCGTACGTGCAATAGACGCGCGTGATGTGTTACATCCGCCCCTCACGCAAGACCTCATTGCCTATAAAAAGGGACCCATATGAGAGGTCCAAGGCGTGCTTTTGAGTAGGTTCACCCAACTTGGTTGTGACAAAGTAATCTATTCCATCGAGGTTTACGATCTCGAAGTACAAGTACGTTCGTCTAATATTCGTGAAAAAATCTCGACGATTCGCTTTTGCTGCAAGGAGTATTCCGCAATATTTATGATTTATATATGTTATAAATCCAAATTGATATTAGAGTTTTTTTGGTTTTTTTCTCGAATTCACTATTGAGCACATTTGTTATTATTTTTTATCTGCGCATTTCGATTGTATGACCACAATTAATGGACAAAGTGATCTTTGTCATAAAAAGTATATTATGGGTGAACCTATACCATATTTGCTTCTGATTTATTTTAATATTTTTATAATTTTTTTAATTTTTTCCTACATGTGTTGCAAGAAGAAAAAAAGAAAAATTGTTATAAGAGGCACATGCTCCTATGGGTCGTTGGGCTGAGCGATCCAATACAATTTTTTAGTATTTTTTTTACTTTCACCAGAATATTAAAGTAATTAGAAAATATAAAATATATATTTTAAATTTTCAAATAATTAGGAAAAATATGTATTTTCCTTAGAAAATTTTTCTATTTTAAAATCATGCATGCAATTTAACACTATTAAAAGAAAATCATTTGTTGATTTAGTGCAATAGTTGAATGATTTAGATTTGCATGTTAATTACATATATTACCTAATAAAATGTATTATCATGCATGAATTATGTATGTATATATATATATATATATTGTTGTGATCTACTATGGAAGGCATTTGAATAATTTGAAATTTTAATTCTAATTCAGAATTGGTATGTTCAAAATTTATTGTAAATAATTGTCTTTTTAAAATTTTGACTGTGTGTTAAAATTGTGAATTTGAATTTAAAATTGGTATGTCCAATTTTGTTAAGCATGATAATTTGCCTAAAATTTCAAATTGAGTTGAAATTAAATAAATTGAATAACATGTATGACAATAGTATTTTTGTAAATCAATGTTTATGCAAGTCTATAATAAAGAATAATTAATTGGTCTAATTATACAAACTATAGGTAATCAAATGATATATGAAACATAGGTAGTTCTTGTGTAGGACTAAGGCACATTAAGATTCAAATATTGTCACATAACCAATGTCTTTCTGTCGAGTGATATGTAATTCGAAATGCATGTCTAGAAAGGTCCCGAGGAACTGGTCTAGTATATGGTTGACGCAGTCTCCAAAAATAAGGTTGATGTGTGATAGTGATAGCACAATTTTTTTATCCGATGCCGAGCCAAAAGATAGTGCGCGATTATTTAATTGGCACTCATCGGGGAAGAGAGCCCCGTTGCACTAGTCTTGATTGTTTTCATTAGATTAGAAATAATTTGATGTGTCACACGAAATGAATTTTGATGATTTTGAATTATAAGTTGATTCAAAATGTATAGAGTAGATTGAATTATGTGTTGATGATTATATCATCTATTGATGTGAATGAAAGGGTCTGAGACTCATTGGTTAAGATCGAATGAATAGACTTGTTAGAAAAGGCTCCTTGATGTCTCTCGCAAAAATTGATCTTTCAAATTGTAAGGACTGCCTAGTTGGCAAGTAAACAAGAACTCCATTTGAAAAGAGAAAACGTATCGAATACACATTATAATTAATCCATTCAGATATATGTGGTCCGATGAATGTTCATGCAAGACATGATTTTTCTTACTTCGTCACATTTATAAATGATTATTCACTCTACGATATTGTATACTTGATTTCTCATAAGTTCATAGTTTTGAATTATTTTGTATAATTCATGGACATGACATAAAGATAAATTTTTCGCTAGATTAAAATCTTATAAACCGACCATGGACGTGAATATTAATGAATTTATATTTTATATTTAAAATAAAAAATCCACTAAAATTAATTCATCATATATTTTTTTTTCTATAACACCAACTTTATGGGGTCGTTTGAATACTAGAACCATAGTTCCTTCGAGTTCTAAGTGAATAATTGAATTGACATATCAGTTTGAAGTGTATTTGAATAGAGTGAAATTTTATGATGAAGAATGAAGTAATTGATGTGATAGGAAAAAATAAATGTGATGAATAATTTTTATGAGTATTTAAATAAAAAATTAATATTTTTAAATATAAATTTAATGTTATTAATTAATAAAAATAAAAGTATAAATTATTTTTTTATTTAAAAATATTTTGTCAAACTAGGTGGACAAGTGAAATTAGGTGGAAACTGATTCCATCTACTTCTACCAAACACCTTTATACGACCTAATTGTCTAGATGAAATCAGACTCTATTAAATATAATGAAATCAGGATCACGTGATCCTGGTTCTACTTGCTTGGTTCCACAAGTCGTGTTCCTTTTTTTTCATCTTTTTTTATTTGACAATTTCTTTTTTTTTCAAATTTTCTTTTATCATTTTCTCCATTTTTATCTTTTTTGTATAAAATAATTTATTTGTTAAATTTAAAATATTAATTACAAAGATAAATATAATATTACTTATTACTTATCATTTTATTAAAAAATAATATTTTGTTAAATATACTTTAGTAAAAAAATTATTATATTTAAATTCTATATTTTTTGACAAAATATTTTTAATAAAAAATTAATTTATATTTTTTATTAATTAAAATAATTATATTTTTATATTCATTAAAATGAATTCATTAAATACTTTTTCAAATCATATCAAATATCATCATTATTATATTCTAAGTAAACTTCCGAAGAAGCACACTTTCAATATAAAAAGAAGAAAGCGTTTGACAATTGAAGAAATTAGATGAAATCAGACCTTTCTCAGTTTCTCGTTCTACTTGATTCTCCGAACACCCAACACCTGAAGACCAGTCAACGCTCGTCGCCTGATTTACTGATTTGGTTTCTGGCGCTCCGCTGTTGTGAGGTAACCGGGTGCCGGCGATGGAGGGGGAGGAGGCAGCGGCGGAGACGGCAATGGTGGAGCGGAGAGTGGAGTGGGGAAGGCACGTCCTGCACCTGGAGATGATGGTAGAGGGGCTGCCGAGAGAGTACGAAACGCAGGAAGTCAACCACCTCACGCTTGCCTACTTCGCCATCGCCAGCCTCAGCATCCTCAAAGCCCTCGATCGGGTAATCTCGCTCGCTCTCATCAACTGCTGTTTCTTCGATCCCTATTGTTTTTCCTGTTTCCGGGGCATTAGGAGCAGATCTGGAAGATTTGTCAAGTTGTAAGTGATATTTTGATCATTGTTCATGATGAAATGTAAGAAGCCTTATAGACCTTACATTTTAGGACGGATTTTTTTAATTACTCGTAAGGACGTAACGTGTCATAAACTTGAACTCTATTGCTTATACGCTAACGTGTCCAAGGATCGGAGCAAGAAGATTTCGTATGTGCTACCACAGATTTGAAGGGACCAAAGTGTCGTAAAAGGAGTTTAGGATTGTTGGAAACTTGAAGATTCGAACTAATATGTGGCACTCCTTTATAATGCAGAACAGAAAACTCTTTTCATGTGTAAAGATCTTGATGAGATATGATGGAGATCTTTATAATTTTTGTTGCAAAACTTGCAGTGCTGAGAATGGGGACGATGACAGATGCTTTTTCCAAATTGTGACCCGGAGCGTATTATTAATTTTTATGGTGCGGGTTCCATAAACTATTTCATGTGTGCTTCAGTAATAAACAATAAAAAAATCTTATTCTTTCACTGACTTTCTGGAAGATAAAAAAACTTATGAGTTGTTTTTTCTAAAGCAAGAAGGGTGACTAGGAGGCAGTACTCCAATTTGTATTAATGTTCATATTGAAATATACAATGTAGTGCCTCAAAAGGATGAAAATCTAAGAGAAAGAAGCAAGAAACACGAATAAAACATGAAAAACAAAAAATCCTCCTGTGCTACACTCCCACTTTCTAACAAAAAGGTCACATAATGCACTATATTCTCGATGTAACACTGCTGGCCCAAAAAAACTTTTATTCTGTTCAAGCCACAATGCCCATAGAATCCTAGTAGAAGAGCCAATGGTTACCAAGAGAGCAGTTCCAGTAGGGTCGGTGGCCTAAGCAATCTCCAAAAAGCCACAGTCAAGGGAGTAAAAACTTATGAGCTTTCACTACTATGTTGTTGTGGAAGTATCAGTATCAGTATCATAGCAATTTATCTTTTAATTATGGTTATGTTGCTTACTTGTATCAGCTTTGTCATTTAGGTTGACAGAGATCAGATAATCAACTGGGTGTTATCGTTCCAAGTACATCCAAGAATGAACTCAAATATGCATAATGGTAAATTTCCAGAAGACAGCTTTCTGTGAGGCCTTTATTCATCTTTTGGTCTTTGATTTTATGATATGTGGGCATGAATATATTTGTTTCCTTTGTTTCAGAGGAGTTTTATGGTTTTTGTGGTTCTCGGAGTTGTCAATTTTCTACCTGCACTTCTGAGGTACATGCTTGATATGACTATACACAATATCTCTACTAATTTATCTTCTTTCCCTACTCGATTCTTTACTGATATCTTAATATTGACAGGCACAAATGCTGAATTTTAGTCATTTAGCCAGTACATATTGTGCTCTTTCTATATTGAAGATGGTTGGATATGATGTTATGAATCTTAATAGTGAAGTAATCTCCGGATCAATGAGAAATCTTCAGCAGCCTGATGGAAGGTATACATGCTTTTTCATTACTCTATGTCTTGCCCAGTTTGTTCATATCATCACAATTTGATGAACTGTATAGCTATAGGCTCTCAATAGTTGAAGATTCAAATTCTGCATGCATTTTGACTTTTCTGTGTGAAGAAATTCTGAAGTTGCCTTATTTTTATGGGGTTAACCTGCTTTGATCAGCACAAGTATGTTAGGATTTAAATGCTTATGTGCAAAAATTCATTGCAGGACAGCCGTTATGAAGTTACATGCATTTCATTATTCCATGTCCTATCAAGTTTGTTCATATCATCACAAATTGATAATTGATAAGATATCCATAGGCTCAATAGTTGAATATTCATTGATAAGATACCACTTTGTATTAGATAATGACTGGTTAATTAAGTAGTGGTTAGTTAGAAGATACCACTTTGTATTAATTAGTAGTTGGTTAAAAAAGTAGTGGGTAATTAGTTATATTTGTTGTTTTATTTAACTACCTTTGCATGTTATAAATACGTGCATAGGTTTTAGATTTAGGGAAGGGAAATGTGTTTACCAGTTATGTAATTGGGGTTTGTTCCACTCCATACGGACTCATGGAGACTTGTCATCTCGAATTTACAAGTTATTAATAGTAATTGTGTTTAAGATTCTTGCACTTTTACTACTAACAATAGTTATTCTATTCTTATTTTCAATCATATATGTAGTTGTAGTTTCAGTTTGTATCAGCTTATGTGCAAAAATTCATTGCAGGAGAGTCATGATGAAATTACGTGCATATTCACTATTCTATGTCCTGTCAAGTTTGTTCCTTCCATCGCAATTTGATGAATTGTATAGCCATTGGCTCAACAATTGAAGATTTACAGTCTGCATGCATTTTTACTTTTCTGTGTTATGGAAATCCTGAAGTTTCCTTGTTATTTTATTCTATGTGGCCAACCTGCTTTGATCAACATAAGTATCTTAGCGTTAGATGCTATGTACAAAAATTCATTGTAGGACAATCATGATGAAGTTTAAATGCATACTTATGTAGGTTACACTACTGCTGTAGTATTTCTTTAATTAAAATATTTTTAAAATTCCTTTGCTTCAAAGGCTTTATTGTTGTAATAAGTAGATTTAGTCCTTATGAAATTATATGCAGTCCATAAGGAAATTCGGTTCTGTTGTTTGTTATCCTATTCAGTTTCCAACTTAGTTTCCAGAATCTACTAAAAAAACTTAGTTTCCAGAAATTCATACTGAAGAATAATTTTTAGTCTGTAATAGGTTTTCATTTCTTCTTCACAGTAATATATCAAATTCAATCAGCTATCCTGTATTCACTAAGTCAGATACATCATATATATCTGTCAGATGTCTTGTTTGCAATGATCTAATATATAGACATGTCTTTCCAGCTTTATGCCAATTCATTTTGGGGCAGAAACAGACCTCCGATTTGTTTACTGTGCTGGTGGGTATCTCTGGAGATCTGTTCTATAGAATTTACTACAGTATCATTCACATCACCTTTATGTTTTCAGCTGCCATATGCTCTATGCTTAACAATTGGGCAGGAATGGATAAAGAAAAGGCCAAGGACTACATTGTCAACTGCCAGGTTGTGTAATTAGTTATTTGAATGGATTTAGTGGAGATGCAACACTTTAAAGCCGTTGCACAATGAAACAATTAAATTTGAACTTTTCATCTCACCACGAACGGTCCATGCTGAAATCATACTTTGTTTCAAATCCGAGTTGTTCATGATGAGATGAAAATCATATTTGACTACCTCATGGTGAATGTTTAAAGCCGTTGCGCTCCATTAAATGTTATTTGTATACATTAGCTTTGAAAATTGGCCTCCAGTGACTAAATGAGAGATGTGGTCATGTGGGCTTAATTTGCAAATTCTCTAATATCGGTTTCATATTTTATGCAGTCATATGATGGTGGGTTTGGACTAGTACCAGGTTCAGAATCTCATGGTATGCCTATTAACATGATCATTTTATTATCTGTGATATATTCTAAATTAAGCTAAACAATTTGATGGTTTCAGTGAAATGGTGCAAGAACTTCTTATTGGTAGTTTCTCTCTGAGTCCCTCTAACCTTTGCTTCATATGCTTACACTATGTATTTCTCCCCTTTTAATACTTGATTTGGCCTGACCAAGTCATCATAGTTATACATTGCATACATATTTGTATTAGTCTTTGAGTACTGAAAAGAATTTTCTATATGCTTGGTATAAAGGGCTCAGTGTCTATTATTCTCTTAGCGACACAGGTGGGGCAACATACTGTGGAGTTGCCGCGCTTCAGCTAATGGGGTTCATTGGAGTAAATACTGTTTCTAATTGTGCTCAATCCTTGGTTATCAATGTGCCTTTGCTAGTGGAGTGGGGCTTGCAGGTACATTGTCTCTTAGATAATAATGAGCGAAGAACTTCAGATTTACCTGATTTAAAATGATTATATAAACTTGTTTCCGTTAGTTGCTAAATGTAGGATTTAATTTGCATGTGTTTATGGTTTCGGGTAAATTACACAAATCATCCTCTAACTTTGACTCGTATCTAGTCCTCTAACTTCAATTTGTAATGAGACTCCTAAAAAAAATGTAATCAGACTTGAAGTTTTGATTTTTTTGCACATGTTATCTTTTTCGATTTCCTTGCTTACAGTCTGCCACATCACCTTTTTTTCTCTTCCACGTCATTAAACAACTAATTAAAAAACAATTTAACCAAAACTCATTTACTTTTCACGGTTTACTCTTTTGTTAAACCCTACCTTTTTACTCTTTACCACCTCCCCCGCCCACTGCCCCCACGGCACCATCTGGTAGAGAGGTAGAGATGGCAGAGGAACTGTTTGATGTTGCTGAATTTTGCTCCCCTCCGGTTTCGTCTACCAAGACCTGCTCCTCGAGTCCGACCAAAGGTGGAAGGGCTTTTGGGTGCTGCAAAATCCTTCCTCGCCACCGACTTGGTGGACGGTTTCGTTTCAAATTCCAACTCACTGGCGTCTGACCGGTCTGTGGACAACCATGAGGACTTTCTGGCCAGGGCTGAGACAACGGATTAACCGCACCTTCCTCGTGGGCGACGATGGAAAGGATGCTCGGCCTAGACAAAAAATAGCAAAAAGAGAGCAGCCGAAGCTGGAGGCCGAAGAAAATAAAAAAGCGAATGGCGTACGCATCACCCCAAGCTGGAGGCTATCAGACTGCAACTCGCTGCCTCTGGCCGAAGATATGAACGACGACTCGTGAGTCCAAGCCGAACATGTCCCACCTGGATTGAGGCGACGAAGAGGATGATGAACAGCAGCGCCGCTGGATGAAGGAGCAGATTAAGTGTGATTGGCTTCCTTGTTCTGGATCCTGGGGACGAAGAGGTCGGTGGCGTTGCCGAGCATGGAGTCACTGCAGACGGAGTTAACGTCCACCATTTTTTTGTCCCAATTAGCACATAGTCCCTGGGCGCCGAGGCACATTGATCCAACGGTCATGCCTTCTGCCACCTCACGTTCCTCGGGCATGTCAGGTGCATGCGACCTGTCGCACCAGCATCAGTGGCACCTCGCCTTTCAGGCAGTTGAAGTTGAGGTAGAGTCACCGGAAGAGAGCTAGCTCTGCCGGTAGCCGGTTGTGGCTCAAGTCGAATATCGCACCCACCACAGCCAGCGAGCTTGCTGGGCGCAATGTGCCAGAGAACTGGTTCTTCTGCAGCTGGAGGATGGAGATGGGAAAAGGTGAAGACAGCGCCGAGGATGGGGCCGAAGAGCTGGTTGAAGCTGAGGTCCAGATAGCTTAGGTGGCGCAACGGGATGTCTTTGGAAATCGCGTTGTTCTTGAGTTCGAGCCGGAGGAGTGGAGCAGACATGGAGGTGGGAATGCAGTCGGAGAACTGATTTGGAATTTGTTCAAAGAGGTGATTGTCGTTGAGCTCCATTGTTCGGAGGAAGTAGAGGCAATTCCCGGCGAGTTTGAGGGATGGAAGAAAAAATATGACATATATGTCTATCACGTGTTAAGGCACTCATATTTTTTATTAGTTTTTGGATGATGTGAAGGAGAGAGAAAAAGAGGTGGCAGCCACACAAGAAAATTGGGAAATCCACTGTTGGTGGTAAGGAGGAAGTCGTGTGCAAGAATTCAACAACAACAACAAAGCCTTATCCCACTAGGTGGGGTCGGCTACATGGATCATACGACGCCATTCCGCTCTATTAGTAACCAAACCTTATATTCGTTGATCCATGTTCATAAGATTCGACAGGGTTTTACGTTGGCTGTCGGGGCCTAACACAACCCTCCTCCTTTATCCGGGCTTGGGACCGGCTATAAAACATAGGCGGAGTTACTCCATACAATTATAAAGAGAAACAAAAAAAAATGATAAAGAATGTAAATAGGCAGAAATAACCAAAAAATGGAAAGAAACAAGGAGAAAGATGATAAAGAATACAATCCGAAACAACTACCATACTGCACATAGTGCCAATTAAGTCTATCATGATCAGAATGTAAATAGGCAGAAATAGCATAGAGAATAAGAATCATGACATAGCATGTGCATATAGATGTTTCAACGTGTTTGTTGCCATGGATAATCTAATCACTGTTTTCTGATATACACATTGTAGGAGTAAAAATCTCAAGGTCAATGATAGTGACCGATGGCTCAGTAGAAGTACTAAGGACCAAGAAAATTAGCATTATTTACTCAAAAGAAAAATTGAAATGCTAGAAACACTAAATTAAAGACATTCACTTGTCGTTTACTCCAGAAAGCATCACATATTCAAAAAGCACTATGTAATTATGTTTCAAACAAAGTTCCTCCCTTAATGTAGAAAGAAGCAGATTGAGATTGTATTTCCTGTTAATGGGCATGATCCAATTTCGAACCTCATCTGTTGTAGCATTCAAAACTTCGATAATAGTATAGTTACAGAGAACTGAATAATTACTGCCCCGGAGGACAGCATGTGATATTAGTAGTATGGAAAGAGTGTTCATGGAATTAAGAATTCAAAACTTCGATAATAGTATAGTTACAGAGAACTGAATAATTACCGCCCCAGAGGACAGCATGTGATATTAGTAGTATGGAAAGAGTGTTCATGGAATTATCCATGCCTTTCTGAGTAGGTTTTGATTTTAATTTGAGGACTCTGAGCCATCATTCATTTTTTTTGTTCTCGCAGAGGCAAGCAATTAATGGGGGATTTCAAGGACGAGCCAATAGGCCTAGTGACACATGCTACGCATTCTGGTAAACATAAGCAACATTTAAATGGTAAGATATGCACCCATTATCTTAATAAATATTTGTTTCATTGCAGGGTTGGCGGAGTGCTAAAGATGTTAGGTGTTGGTCATTTCATTGACAAGGGTGCTCTGAGAAAATTTTTGCTTTCTTGCCAATCTAAGGTGAATAATATCTCACTTTTTGTTTTGATACATAAACCTGTTTGTTTAAAAATTTGGTTGATTCGTTTTCAATTTCTTGTTTTTATCACATGTAGTACGGAGGCTTCACAAAATTCCCAGATAATTATTTTCCGGACATCTACCATACTTACTATGGATTTGCTGCTTTGAGCTTGTTGGAGGAGCAAGGATTCCAACCACTTGACGTCGAACTAGGAATCACTTCTTTGGACAATGCACATGGAAAATGAACATACATTTTTTAAGTTCTCATGGTTTTATGCAAGACGAGAGACCAAATTCTTGTATGAACCTGTAACAGTGACCCTGACGAGAGTATAGGAGACAGAAAAATCTCTAGAATTTCTCCGTTCTGAATCATTTTCTTTTTTAAAACAGAGCAAGAAGAGGATGCAGCTGATTTCAACTCATCGAGGCAGGTCATGAACTAACTAGTAATATGTAATGATGGATAATGTACTGTGATAATGTCCTATTTCTTGTACCAGCAAATGTCCTATTTCTTGTACCACCCAAACTATGATTCGCCAAGTTCATTAAGTAACTGGCTCTCTAATTTTTTGTTCTTTTTTGGTGGAACTTAGGCGTCTTAATATTTAACTTGAATAATTTGTCTTAACCCAAAATATCGATTGCTACTGTTTATATCTGGGAACTATTGTTGGCCATCGTTTCAGGGTGGTAGATATGGAGGGTTCTGAGCCATGCTCCATATACCACATGGGGAGTTGCTGCAGGTTCAACAATGCAGTGTCTATACGTCATGAAATTCACTTCTACCATCTTAAGCCTGCTGCTGCACCCTCCAAATAAGATTGCACAACAGGTCATATGCAACACCTAAAAGAGATTTAAATTGAGATACTTGGACTCGCCATGTCGTATAAGCTTTCTTGAGAAGGCAATATTATCGAAATTATCTAAGTTTTGAGAAGCTCTGGATTTGGTGATTCCAAATAAAAAAAAGGAAAAGAAAACAGCAATTTTATAAGACCTTGGAGGCATTTGAAGAAGGAAATAAGGATTGTCCGAGGCAAAAAGTGATTCATGTATGCGAGCCATCGTTGAATGTGATCTTCACAAATAGACACTTATTTGTAAATGTGAATCGTCATATCACGATCCGACGACGGGTCATATATATAAATTACTTTTTACCCTACATAATCCTTATCCCCACACAAAAAGCAAGAATACGTTGAAGAAACACATTCCATGGATGAATAAGGTTAAAACATGAAAAAGCTCTTGAAGAAATGCTAAAACATTAAAATAAAAGTTGTCATTATCGGAAAAAAATAGAATAGAAGTTGTTAACCCCACGCACGCGTTAGAAAGCAACCGGATTCCTTCCTTAACATCTGTGATTCGCCCATTGGACAGAACACAGGTCTCATCCTTTACTTAACATCTGTGTACAATACAGCAGATCATTCAAGAGAGAACAAGTATACGTGACACAACTGCGGAATGCATAAAATCATCGAGTATTAAGATCAACATTTTATTTGCAGGCCTGCGATTTTTCCAACAATCAAGTAAGAAAAGAAACGGAAACAGAATATGACATCCAGCGAACGTTGTTGTCTCTTGAAATCAAACGCATAATGGCACCAGATCAATTGAGCGTTACAGAGTTGCGAGTGTAGCGGGGGAAGTATGTAAAAGCAAGAAGTGTTATAAGATCTTGTCCCTGACGAGCCGTTGCAAATGGTAATTGATGGTTCTTGCAGGGTTCTTGGGCTTTCCTCTCTGCAAAAATTGTTCAGATCCTCAAATACGACTGAAGAAGAAAGCGCGCTGAGATCTAAACAAACGAACCTGAGTTTCCATGCAGGCAGCCAAGAGATCCTTGTGCCTCACGCACTTGTCATCGTTGTTCTTGCCCAGAGCCAAGCAGTTGAGGAAGGAAACCATCTCCTTCATGCAGGGTTTCCCCACAGCTCCAAACTTCTTTGAATTTATGTACAAACTCCCTGTTTTGCGGCCCATGACAGCCTAATCATCCACAGGCATTCATCAGAATCATAAATCTTTGTTCCGAAGTGGTATGAGAAAGTAACAACGAAAATTTGGTTTAGTGAAAATTATTGAGCCTGTTGCTACTGATGCTATCATCACCACATTAAAAGGAAAAACATGCTGCTCATCAAATGCAGCATTTGATCAAACGCATTCCCAGCACTTCTCAAGTAGCATATAATAACAACAATCCCAGAGATAAAAAAAAAAAGCCACAATTATTACTCTTTCATTTTGTTCTATGTCTCAAAATCCTGACAACAACGCTACTAAGATTTGTAATTCATACATGTAATGGAATCAAGGTTCACAGATCCCATTCGGCATCTATTCAATGTCTAAAACGGCTAATGATCGATCCATGGAGAAGATGTGGTTGAAGAGCGAAGAACAAGGATTTCAGAAACAAAATTTATCGATTACTTGATGAAAAAAAAAAGTACGAACCGGAATCCTCGCCGTCACCAGAGAGTAGAAACCAGGACGAGCAATTTCTCCCAGCCGCCAGCCCCAGGGTTGAAAGAACCCAAACAGATCGAACAGAACATGAACCGGTTATCTCCGGATTGCACCCATCGATCCGCCAAATTTGAACCGGGTTCGGTCTACAGCTTTAATATTGCGGAAAAAGAAAAAAAATGCACACTTATATAGAGAGGGATAATTTTAGGGTCAATTGCGTAAAAAACCTCACATCTTTTATTTTTAATTTTGGTTTGGTTCTCAAATTTAGTCTAAACTTATATTTTTTCATAAAAAATTATGAACTTTAATTTAAGTCTCAAATATAATCTAATTATTTTTAAAATTAGTTATAAATGTAGCTTATTATTGTATTATTATTAAAAATAATAATTCAGGATCCAACTTACTATCAAAATTGTCAAAAATATTTAATTATTAATCTTTTATTTTTATGACTTGTTTATGTAATGATCACTAAATTATTATTTTTAATAATAATATAATAACAGGCTACATTTATAACTAATTTTAAAAATAAAAGTTTAGGTTAGATTTGAAACTTAAATTAAAGTTCATAATTTTTTATGCAAAAATATAAGTTTAAGCTAAATTTAAGAACCAAATCAAAGTTAGTGACTTTTATGCAAAAGATAAAAGTTGAGGCTAAATTTGAGAATAAATTAAAAGTTGAGATTTTTTTATGCAATTTATCCATAATTTTATTCATTCAATGTAATGACAACTAATTAATTTAGTTTTAACTTTGAACTAAACATTGTTCTAATTTAAGTAATTTGCAAGGACGTAAAAAAATTGGACTAACTCAATATGTATTCTAGCAAAAAAAATTAAAAATAAGAAGATATTAGATTAATAAATCTAGGGCTCTAGTTGAAAAAATTTCAGAGATCCGAAGGACACATTTTTATATTTACATTATCTTTTTATAAATAATTATTTAGTATTTAGTATAATATTTTTCTAAATTAAAATATTTACAGTTATATTATGAGTCTCTTCATTGATATATTTAAACTTGATGTTAAGGTACTATTTATACTTAAAATATGAGTCCACAAAAATAAATCATTTGAGTGTGTTTTTTTTTTAAAAAAGATGATTTTTAATTTAAAAAGAAAATATTTGTTTATTCAGAGTAATTTGTACATTAAAATATTGTATTATTTGTGAGTATATTATTGATATTAACTAATACACAACTTTCTCTACCTTCTTATGTCATGCAAGCTTGGTGAAGACTATTTTTAATAAATTGTTTTCACCAAAACAATATTTTATGGCATTCACTACATATATGATCGTCTAAAAAAGATTATATGTATATATATTATAAGTTATTTACATTTTTATATATCTATGGTTGAAATTATATTTTTTTGGAAAAAATAGAAAAGTAATATTTTTTCTTCAGGAAAAAAGCTAAGTAAGAAAATATTTATTTGTTGACAAACATTTTTCGTGAAACAAATTATCCAAACTTTTGAGAAAGTTTAACGAATACATAAAATACCCCATTCTACTTATTTTTTATCATTTAACTAATCTAATAGGTATAGGTTATGATTAAATTGAGGGTATAATGTGTGTGTCAAGTGCAATTCGTGTGAATCACATATCAAGCGATTTTATACATACTTTTTATTATTTTTTTTGATATATTTCTTCATCAATAACTTAAAGGATCATTGATAATAACAAAAATTAGTTTATATCATAATAAATTATAAAAATGATTATATTTATTATGAAGAATAATAATGTGCATGAGTTTGTAAAATTTTGAAAATAATGAATATAATTGTTCATGTTGTTTTGAATCACATTTTTTATCGTCCAATGATCATCTGAGCTATTAACGAAAAAAGATATCAGAAAAAATAAAGAAAAATATATGTAAAATCGATTGACACACGCTTCACACGAAAAAGTGTGTGACACTTCATTAAACCCTTAAATTAATTACATAATTGATAAATGAAGTAATAGAAGTTTATCAAACTATTTTGGGAATCTAAAAGGATCAAGTGTGTTGATTAACAAATAATGATTTGAATATAGGATAATGAATTGATTATAGGATAGTGGTTAAATATTAATAACTAGCAAAAAAATGGTACCAGCATTTCTAGTGAGGTCATCATGATATACATTACATTGCCTTACATCAAGGTAGCCAAATAATGAGCTGATATTTTACTTGTGAGTCGACAGGGATATGAGAAGCACTCTATTAGGATGCCCAACATGTGGAAATTCTCTTTCAATTTGTTTTATGCATCAGTCCTCTCACTCCTCAGCTACATCCCAGGCATGTCATATTTTTCCTTTTTACATTCGTCATATTTACAATGTTCATTTTACTTATAAGTAATAACAGGTTTCCTCTTGCTCTTTGTGAAACCAAGTTTGTTTACATGCTCCCTATCCAAGTCCAAGGCGGCATAAACATGGAACTATGGGCCTATGACAGGCAGGGAACAAGAGATTTGTTCATCGAGACAGCCTAAACAACACAGACAGTGAATAAAGGATTTGTTTACCTGAGTACGAGTTAACTCCTTCAGGCCACCATTTTTGGTACCGGCATCTAAACATGTCGAGTTGGCAGCATACATTGTTACACATGTCATATCAATCTAAATAACCAATTCTTGCGGATGTATCAATCTTTGTCATAAAAGTTCTTAGCATGTTAATGCCCTTTAAATCTTCTATTCTTCGGCGTTTTGTTTGCAAGAATAGTTCTAAGGTGCAAATTCTTTTTTTTTCTTGTCACACTGTTTGGGACTCACCGATGTTCATGACTATTAGTCTCAATTCCGGACTATCTCGTCGATCACTTGAGACGCAGTCCACTACTATTGTGCCAATGTTAAAAAATTGGCAAATAAATAATGACATGAGCACCGGACATAACGTTTTGGTCCGCCACCGATTCGGAATTTCGGACTTTTGTCCCGTCCTGGTGTTGAAATCCAACGGGATTAGATTAGGCTTTGTAGCCAGAGAACCCGGCCGGGACAAGAAATGAGTTGTAGAAGCCCCCAACTTCGTCCGACCTGTTTGTATAGTAGATTGTAATATATTTTTTATTATTTTATTTTGTTCAAAAGTTTGTTTACATATTCTTATTTTTATATATATCTTAAACGTATAACATAGTACATCATTATATATGTAATTAATTAATAATTATATTATTTTAATATTATGCTACTAGGAATATATTATTTTTTAAAATAATAATAAACTAGGACAATCAAAATGTCTAGCTTGAGTCCCATTAAATCGGGACATTCTGATCACAATCTGTTTGGTAAAGTTAACTATTTGATTAGAAGATAACGGTTCAACGAGAAAATTAGAGTACAACGATTAATTATTAACGAATAAATTAGTATAGTGTATAAATGACAAAAACAAACATAACATATAATTAATTTATAATATTTTATTCTAAATAGCAATATTTTAAAATAAAAATCTTATTTGGATTGCAAGTAAAAATAATATTAAAGATGTGATATATTAAAATAAAAATAATATATGATGTTTAAAATTAAATAAAATGAGAATATAATAGGAATACAATATGAAACTGTTACCTCTATACTTTTAGTAGGAGTAGCTTATTGCGTTTATGTTCAAATCTCTAAACATCATTAGAAAAAATATTTATAAAATATTTATAGTAGCGTTTTGATTCAAAATACTATCCACTATTAATTACTTTATTTTTCACGTGTCAAATAATGCCTTAATCGAGATTGAGACGGGCCTTTGGAAAATTGATAAAAATTGGATCGAGACCATCTTGTCCCAATCATCAATTAAATAACTAAGGAGTCATCCCCTTTTCGTTAAAGAAAAGATCTAAAAAAATGGATAACACATTTGATGTGAGAGAAAGAGTTAAATTTGAGGATGGAAAATGCTAATGAAATAATTAAGTAAAGTTTCTAATTTGATTTATCATCTTTTATATTCAGGCAATACTAAATTAGTCGAACGTGATAGAGAATTAAAATTTTAATATGTGACCGGTAATCATTAACGCCACGTAAATTAGACGATTGGCATCGCTTCTTCAATACCGGAGTGACAATAGGAGAAAAAATAGAGAAAAATCAATTTTATGAAGTAATCTTTTAACTTTCCTAAATTTCTTATTTTGATATTTCAATTTTAACTTCTAACCAGAATATTTCAAGTTTTTATTCAAGATTTAACAAAAATGAATAAATGTCGTATCTGATATGAATCATATTAAAAATATTTTTGACAATATATTAAAGATTATTCATAATAAATTAATAAAAAAATGAGAAGTATCATGCCTCTCCTTTTCTTTAAAAGAGAACATCATCTTTTTAATATAATTTTCCTAGTTCTTTGCGTGATATGATTTTAACATGTATCTACAATTGTCAGTTAATGACATGACATTTAAATGTGTCTTGAACAGTTAAACATAAAAAGTTGAAGCATAACACAATCAGATAGCGGGAGTCATTGATATAGTAATCTTAGGTTTGATTATCAAAGTCATCATTTTCATTAGAGTTTATCCATATCGTTCGAATATCGGATTAATGAGATGCTAGTAGTTTCGGGCGCTAATGATCTCAATCGAAAAAAACTGAAGCATACAGAGCGTCTGATCGACCAAAACAAAAAAGAAGAAAAGAAAAGCAGTGATTGTGCCTAGAAGAAGGTCCATTTGTTAAGAAATATAAGCCCGTAGATCTAGCGTCAATGAACATCGCCGGAGGAATGAGCTCAAGTACGACTAAGAAGAAAGCTCATGGAAGAAGAAGGAGAAAAACTATTTTTTCTATTCAAATGTGAAGGACGGTCCACGACGACTTGAACCATTACATGAGACTCAAACCATCTATTTATACTAAAAGGACAAACGAAACAATATGACTACTGCTGCTTCAACACACAATGCGGTCGGACATGATGTTGAAGATCAGTGACGTAGCATGACTTCCAACAGCCCCCCTTAAGTTGATGGAGACGTCAACTTGAAGACGTCGTGCACGGCGATGACAGAAGGAAGGATTCGTCTATTGAGGCATCGAGGCTTGGTGAAGAAGAGAACCATAATCTAAACTCTGTAGAGAAAGACACACATGCCCGGTGATGATGAAGATGTCAATAGACCAGCGATGATGATGTCTCAATTGCTCGACTACAAGTGGATCGAAGAGAGGTTGCAGACGTTGGAGATAGATGCACGCCAAACACCTAATGGAAGGAAACCCTGATCCATCACCGAAGAAAGGCAACATGAGGAACAACAAAACTTTCATCGAATATGTCAATGATGAGCATCATGATTCGAACGTTGCAGTAGAATGTGCAGATGCTGAAGATGAGCATACTCAACCTTGTAAAGAAAATCCACTGGATGAGGATACTTGAGAAACCACTGAGAAAAGATAAGTGATGAAGAAGAAGAAATATGAGCTCGAGATTCTATGATGTTTGCCGATTGTGATTCAAGATATAGACGAACAAAGTAGGAAGCAACCACAAGAAGAGGAACAAGAATAGATGATCGAAAGAACAAAACAAAGGATGACACAACAAAATGGAGAAATGATGAACAATATTGCAACAATCAATGAATAAGAAAGCATGAAACACAAATCAAGAAAATTGACATAAACAAGCTTTGATCTATTACCAATCACAAGCAAATCGAAGGAGAAAATAGAGATCATACAAGGATAGAAACTGGAGCTCCAACGTGCTTCACATACTTAGATCAAGAAGAGAAAGAAGCACGTAGAAGAAAAGAAATGAACTGCGGAAGGACAATAATTGATAATGAAAATCGAGGAAGAAGAAAATGATCTAACACCGATGATTCACTTCGTTAAGCATGTTAGAAAAATGATCTCGAGCTCCGATGATGGTCATCGGTTGTAGATCGAAAATTCGGTGAAGTCATAGAGGAGAAGAAGTAACAAAGAGAAAGAAGAGTGAAGCTGCGAAAGAGGAAAAGTAGAAGCAATTATATTGAAATGAACTTGAATTACAAATTGCATATACCTAATAACCTACAACCATTCATGTTTATACTAACACTCGATGACACAAAGAGAACTACAACGGTATTACAAAGAAAGTAACAAACGCTACAATAACATGTGACTCTAACTCTACAACTCGATCTTTTCGGCAACATCTCTGCACACTTCGATTGCAATGACATCGTGATGCCCAACACCCCCCCTCAAGTTGGAGGCTGAGAGGCAGCAATGATCGTCACCAACTTGGAGTGATCACATGTTGACAAGTTGAGCGACTATGAAGGAAAGTTATAGACGCCGTGATGAGGTTGCCGAAGATGATGGCGATGCTAACACTACTAGAAAAATGCTGATTACCGACGGTCCTGAAAACCATCGGTAATTGCATTATCGACAATTTTTCAGTCGGAATCGATCCGTCGGAAAAACGCTCATCGCAAATCGATTTGCGACAATCGAAAATATCGAAGTCAGAACCGTCGAAAAAGTCCCGGCGGTTCGAATCGTCAAAAGTTTTCGACGGTTGCAACCGCCAGAAAAGGCCGACGGTTCGAACCGTCGAAAGTTTCCGACGGTTAAAACCGTCGGAAAAGGTCGGCGGTTTGAACCGTCGAAAGTTTTCGACGGTCGCAACTGCCGAAACTTTCGATGGTCATCGCAACCGTCGATCTTTCGGCAGTCGCAACCGTCATAAAGAATTTTTTAAATATAGAAAAATTAGCGGCCGGATCGGGCCGCGGCCAAATCGTCGGCCGCCAGCCGGCCGATTCGGCCTTGGGGGCCGGATCCGGCCGCCAGGTGGTCGATCCGGCCACTGGGGGCCAAATCCGGTGCTTGGCGCCCGGATTTGGCCGCTGTTGGGGCCGGATTCGGCCGTCGGAGCCGGATCCGGGCCGCTGGGGCCGGATCCGGGCCGCTTGGCGCCAGATCCGGGCCGCTGGGGTTGGATCCGGCCCTCAGCGGCCGGAGCCGCCGCCTAGCGGCCGGAGCCGCCTGGTGGTCCGGGCTGGAGAGAGAGCCGGCAGTCGATGACGTCCGATCAGAAGCTCGCCAGCCGGGAGTGGGAGAGGGAGAGGGAGAGAGAGGAAGGAGAGGAGGGAAAGTAGACGGCGGAGGGAGAGAGAGAGAGGAGAGGAGGGTGAGAGGAGAGGAGAGGGTAGATATTGGATTTCGAACGACGAGAAAGCGGGAAAATGAAAAAAAAGCAGGATAACAAAATTTTAATTACCGACGGTTCTGGCCGTCGAAAATGCATATATTAATTATTTTTAAAATTACCGACGGTTGTGACCATCGCAAATATTTAATTGTAAAAATAAAATTATATATAATATTTATTTTTTATTTTACAAATATTTTGAACCGTCGCTAAATATTATCGACGGTCGTAACCGTCGGAAATAGCGACGGTTAAGACCATCACTAATTATATTAATAAAATATTCCTTATATGATATTATTATATATTTACCGACGGTTACGACCGTCAGAAATTATGATGGATTTTGCGACGGATGGATATCCGTCGGAAATATCGACGTTCCTAATCGTCAAAAAATTAAATAATAATATAAAAAATACATAATTTAATTTTTTTCATTTTCGACGATCGTAATCGTCGGAAAATATGTCAGAAAAATTAAATAATAATATAAAAAATACATAATTTAATTTTTTTATTTCCGACGGTCGTAATCCGTCGAAAAAATTAAATAATAATATAACAAATTACATGATTTATTTTTTTATTTACGATGGTCGTGACCGTCGAAAATTGCGAAGGATGGATATCCGTCGGAAATATCGATGTTCCTAATCGTCAAAAAATTAAATAATAATATAAATAATTTCTGACGGTCATAACCGTCGAAAAATCCGTCGGAAATAAAATCGTCGAAAAATCCGTCGCAAATTGCGATGGATTTCGAACCATCAAAAATTACCCGTCGAAAAATCGTGATTTTCTTGTAGTGTGATGATGAAGATGCACACAACAGTCGACGATGAATGCTCCCTCAAGTTGGTTGCGAAAGAAACCGAAGCACCAACTTGAAGCGATCTTGTGCGGTGCCGGCAAAGCGATCTAATGATGTGCAGAATCCACAGAATCTACAAAGAAGATTAACACATGTTGGGTGTCGGAGAAACAAAAGATGCAAAAAATTACGACCGAAGAAGAAGAACAACCAAAAAGAGAAGAACTAGTAATATGATCAGAGTGATTGGAGAAGAAGATGAGGAAGATGAACTAAGAAGAGAACGAGCTCCCATTGGATTGAAATGAAGAAGAAGAAGAACAGAACAAAAAGAACAAATAGCTAAAGAGACTATGAGTAGCTCCAAGAAGGATGGCTAGAATGAACACAAAAAAGACGAGGATGAAGAAACAAAGAAATCGAAGATCAAAATTGACAATCTCGACAAGCTTCAAAGAAGACATCTAGTGTCAGAATCGAAGGTATCGAAGGTCGAAGATGACGTCCTCGACAAGCCAAAGAAGAAGAGGAGCCGAATGAACTCCAAAGAAATCTTGAAGGAGAACAACCGACGATCGAGAAGGACACATGAGAAATTAAATATGATCTCCACCATAGAAAGGTGATGATCAGTGACTTTCACCATGAATATGAGCTTGAGCCCCAAAAATCGATGAATGACTCGATGGGCTAAGAAGAAAAAATAGAAAACAACAATTGAAAGAGAAGAATGCAGAGAGGAGAGTGGAGATTGAATGCTCGAAATCGGAGAAAAGCGGCGATATCAACACTGCCGAAGAAGCGGAGCTCATAACCAGAAGAGAAACAAGATGGAGCCATGAAAGACGTGATGGAAAATGATCAGAGCCGGGGAAATGATAGAAAATAAAAAAAACATTTGAAGGTTGTAAACAAAACAAGGAAGAGATCTAACTCTGATCAACAGAGGAAGCCAAGGAAGGTGGGACTAGTAGGCAGCACCGAAGATCGTGACGAAGGCATCTAGATCAATGTCAGCAACAAGATCGATCAACGCCTGGACTTGTAGGAGCCATTGTATGTTGATGGATCTTCAACCGATGATGATGAGCTTGAAGACGAGCTTCCGACAGTGGCGGATCAGGCGTCAAAGAGGAGCTCAACAAGATCTTCAATGTCGAGGCTTGATACCATGTTAAGAAATGTGAGCCCCCTAGCGTCGTTGAACATCACTAGAGAAATGAACTCAAGTACATTGAAAAAGAAAGCTCACTGAAGGAGAAAAACTAATTTTCTATTCAAATGTAAAGGACATTACATGACGACCTGAACCATTATAGGAGACTCAAACCACCTATTTATACTAAAAGGACAAATGAAATAATGTATTCAATTGGTATAAGACCGCTACAATGAGAACTCGCAAATTCTATATCAAAGACAAAGCTCCTGCTTCCTTCAACTCGACAATATGCTTCAACACACAACGCGGGCCGGAGATGAAGTTGAAGATCAGCGAGGTGGCATGACTTCCAACACCATTTTGCTTGATTTCTCCATTGCCTTTAACTGATGGCTTGGCTTTCATGGCCCTTGGCTGACTTGCCTTCTTATTTTGACCTGCTCTCCGACGTCTTTCTCCACCATCCTTTCTTCACTTTCCTTCCCTTCCCTTGTAGTCGTCGCCCTGCCTAACCTTCTTCCTCCCTTGTGCACCCATTCTCCTCTAGCATGCAGAATCTAATATTGTGAATCAGCTCTACAATGATCGATTAAAGATGTGATTTGGTTCTACTAGATTTCTTCAGTATATGTAGTCTTAGATTCTAAAGTTTCCATTGTTCATTTTCAGAGTTTGTCCTCTTTTCTATGAATGTTCGGTTGGGCATGGCTGGTCTTCCTAGTACGACGTGTCAGCATTTTTGTTTTTATTGGGTGATTGACTAGCTTTCCTAAGGTGTATAACCTAGTGGACTAAAATTTAAAAGATTACAAGTAGGATTGAGTGGTAAATGGCTCTTCCTCGTTTGAGTAATATCTTATTTTTTATAAATACAACAAAGTTCTATAGAAGCCTCATTTGTCATTGTTAGGTACGCAACGTGAAGCGACCAACCGAATTAATTAGAGTCGATTGTGGGCCGATCTTAGTACACATAGCACGAGTTGGGCCATCGGTTTCGCTCCCAAAATGCTGGGACTGACTACAAAAAAGAAAGAAGATTAGTTACTACAAGCAATGTTGTTAAATACAGTGCAATCAAACTAGTGTCAAGGGTCTAAAATAGGCCATGGGTCACTCAAAATTTAAGTTAAATGGTCCGAATTTGAGTGACCCGACTAAATATTATATTAAAAAAATTCAAAAACTTAAATTTTAACTTCTACTTTTTAAATTGACCTTCTCCATTTGATTGTTTTTTATCTTAGACACAAAGACGATGAAGAGAACAAATGATATCGATGGAAATGTGACAAACTTTTAGTCTTTTTTATTATCTCTTCTTTGTCAATAGAGCCACAAATAAAGTTATTATTTTTATTATTAATTACTTAAAAAAACAATAGAACTGTGAATTCAAATAGGATTTTAAAATAATAAATTAGTAAAGTCTTAGTTCTTAATGTTGATTTTTTATGATATTCTATTTCATTTGGGCAATCATTTATTGTAATAAGTCTTATGTCATATTTAGTGAATAAAATCAATTTATTATGCATTGATTTGAGTTAATCTATATGTTGATCTATTATTTATCCAATTCGATCATTCGATTTAATCACTTCAATTCGGTCAGACATGATTCGTCGATCAATTATGATTGGGTTGGATTTTAGAACATTGATTGCAACTAAAAGAAATCCACTATGAAAATTTTACAAAAGTAAGGAACCTTTTAGTTATAAAATGAAGTCAGAGAATTAATTTAGAATTAAATAAACTTATGGTACTTACATATCACTACAAGAAATCTGCCGATTAGCGACACAAGCATGATGTCGCTAAAGAGATGTTAAATCGTGACTAAAATAGTTAGCCATGCATTAGCGTCGACATGTATCACAACAATGGGATGCCTAGATTTGGTAACCATTAGCGTCGCAATGGTGCCAAGAGACACGATGCTACTAAATGTCACATGTCGATGCTATCGCGATGATACGATGACGCGAAAAGTCTCATTGCGAAGGCCTCATGTGCGTGGCTAATCCGGCGCTAAAGAGGTGATGAAACGATCGACGGTAACTCAATGCCGATTTGATGTTATATGGCAACACTACTCAAACGCTAATAGAGCGCTGAAATAATCGTTACTTGTCATCAAGGGGGCGCTACTTTGACGCCAATGCGTCTCTACTGCGGCGCTAAGTCGACGACGCCAATGTGATGCTATATATGATATGTTCTTGTAATGAACAAATGTCCGGAGAGGATCAAATGCAGTAGAGAGGATCAAATACAGAGGATCATTTTGCATTCAATAATCAAATGATTACATCAAATTTCACATGTTCATTACATCAAATGATTCATTACCAAACGAACTTGCATCAATACAAGGAGATTGGGCAGCAACAACAATAGGAGGAGGAGGCGGTGGTGGCGTCGGGGTGGCAACAACAGTAGGAGGAGGAGGCGACGTCCGGGCAGGCGGCAACAGGAAGAGGAGGAGGAGGCGGGTAGCGACATGCAGCAATAGGAGGAGGAGGAGGAGGAGGAGGAGGAGGAGGTGACGTCCGGACAGGCAGCACAAGAGGAGGAGGTGACATCCGGACAAGCAGCAATAGGAGGAGGAGGAGGCGTCCTGGGAGGGAGCACCAGGAGGAGGAGGAGGCATCTGAGCAGACAACAATAGTAGGAGGAGGTTCGATTTGTGGTGAAAAGGGTGAAAGAGAGCGGCGTCCGCGCAACAACTGCACGCTACAAATCGTTAGATTAAACAAAAGGACAATTTGGATTCGTTCTTTGACGAGCACACAGATCGCCACTTAGCGACGCAAATTTGGTGACTCTATTGTGTCGCTAATGTGGTGCCACGTTAATTCAATTATGGTAGATAAGTTAATTCTAAAATATGTCAAATAGCGTCGTAGATTAGCGACTCAAAGATTGCTGTAAGCTAGAATATAACGTCGCATTGACATCAATATATCGAGACGCTAAACTAGTGTACGACATGGCGGCACTATTGTGACACTAAAATGGAGTGGCGACAGAGTTGTCGATGCTATTGTGAAGCCATTGTGTCGCTACACATATGTGGCGCTAATGCGTCACAAAAGTGGCACTAAAGTAGATTTATTAATTATAAGCTGATTGAATGTACTAGATAAATAAATATGTATATCTAATTATATCAACATATATGTATGTATGTATGTATGTATGTATGTATGTATGTATGTATGTATGTTAAATCTATATAAACTATATGTCTATATATATGTATGCTATGCATATATGTATATGTATATGTATATAAACTAATGAGAAGAATATCGATGCCGTCCGAAAAATTTGAGAATTGTATGTCAACCAAATGAGGCCATTCTAAGAAGTCCCGAGAGGTCCAATTTATGAGAAAAATATTTTTTTAATATTTTTTTAGGTGCACGAAGTAAAATAGACCATTTTGAACACTCTCTTTAAGTTTGGATCCAAAAAAGTTCTAAGAAAATAAGCATATCTAGAAAAATTTGAAAACTCTACATCGACTAAACGGGACCGTTTCGAGCGCTCTTGGAAGGTTCGATTTTTTAGAATGCGCATTTTGAGATTTCTTAGGGGGTGGAAGTTTTGAGTAATTTTTATAATTGTGAAAAATGGGTATTTTGTGAATTGGAGGAAATGAAAAATATGTGAAAAATGAAATGTTTTCGCTACCCCATCTTCTCGAGCCCTTCGAAATGCCTATTTTTTGCGGCGATCCAAGCGAGGACTAAGAAGAAACAGCCAGTTTCTATTCCGAAACTTTGCACATTTTATTGAATTTCTTCTTACCTCCTATCGTCATGATTCTTGGGTGAACGGACAGCTCGTATCGATCTCTACGAGTCCATAATTTTTATTTCGACCGATCCCTACTGGACTCACGTCGGCGACCATCGAAAGTCTTTTTTCCTAGGTTCTTAACTCTATCGTACAGCTTTCTAAAATCACCACAAAATAATAAAAATCTATATTGTCGTGGTCTATTGGAGGTACAAATTTCGCGATGATCCGCAATCGCCATTTGAATCTCATGAAAAATGAAGAAGCACTATTCTCCTAATTTTGGAATTTGAGAATTGGAATATAATGTATGTATAGTATGATATATTAATTTTTGTATATTATATAATAAAATAACATAGTATAGTATGGTGTATAATATAGTTTAGTTTAGTATATAGTATACTATATTATTGTATTGTATAATATACTATACAATATATAACATATATTGCGAAAAGAGTGCAAACTAGCATTTACTTAGCGTCGCAATATCTCTGACGCTAATTTAGCGTCGCAATTGTAGACTCTAATGTCGCTTCTTATTTTAGCATCAACTTAGCGTCTCATTCATGGTGATTCGCAAGCTTGCAACACTACCATCTGCCGCATGTTTTCTAGTTTCGCGTGTGATAATAGCGATAAAGTAGCATCACGATAGAGATATTAACGTTGACATCCTGTAACACTAATGCGATGTTAAATTGACATTAGAGAGAGACAATTAATGTCTCTTTTTGTCTACCCAATGATGTCACTATTGAGATGTTATTGACGTCGATTTAGCGATGTCAAATATGGAGACGTTAAATCGTGTCACCATTCGATAATTTTCTTATAGTGTATGAAAGTTACTCTAATTTTATGCCGTAATAATTTAAATTGAAGGCTCAAGTGAGGCAACTTTCATTTCACAAAATTAAAGAGATAAAAGTCGTCTGAGTGAGTCAATTGTATTCTTATTATTCTTATTATTATTATTATTATTATTATTATTATTATTATTATTATTATTATTAACTCATGGATAAAGCAACTCAATTATTATTATTATTATTATTATTATTATTATTATTATTATTATTATTATTATTATTATAGGAAACTCATGGATAAAGCAACTCATGGGAAGTATATCAAGCCTATGAAGCATACCGAACTCGGTAATGATTATCGCATGGTTTTCTATATTCAACTAATTATTATTAAGAAACAACTGGACTTTCGAATTTCAGGATTAATAAAATAAAAAACTTTAGTATAGGCAGAGAAAATTATTTGCCAAGAGCGGAAAATCAAATGGCTCTCGGCCCATTCAACTAAAAAAAAATGGACCACATCGTGGCGGCTGTTACCGCAAGTACAACGGAAGAAGCCATGGACTTCTGATATGAGCGGATTTCTCTCAATCGAATCGAGAATCCTAATCTCACGAAAAAAAAAACAATAATTTCTCACTGGAAAAATAAAAATAATAAATAAGAAGACAAAATAACGGATAAAACGCAGTTGCGCTCGAACGACTCCCTCCCTTTCTCACCTCCACCACTCCTCATCTTCGTCCTTCTCCACCTCCACCTCCTCCTCCGGCCCTATGAAACCTTAATCCACGGCCACAGAGAGACCGTAATCCCATGGCTAAAACCTTCGTCGCGCCCCCTTCTTCCTCTTTCCTCGCCGCCCCTTTGCCAGCTCCCCTCCCTCGCCATGGCCGGATTGGTTTCCCGCTTCGCAGGTCCCGGAGGATGGAGACGAGGGCGGGGATGGGCTTCCATGAGCTCCCGACACTGATTCAGATCCAAGGATTGGATCCCTCGGCCGATTTGCACGCCATCGTCGCCAGGGCCGAGGGCTTGCTTTACACGCTTGCGGACGCGGCAGTGGCAGCGGACCCGGCTGCGACGGCCGGGACGGATGCGCCCGCGGTGGTTCAGAAGAGTGGAGGGTGGTTCGGGTTCATCTCCGACGCCATGGAAATCGTGCTCAAGGTAATCAATTGCTCGTTTAAGCCGTTTCATCTTTTCACTGGCGATACATTTGGAGCTGAGAAGCTAGTGCTGGGAATTTGGCGTCAGGACTCAGAGAGGATTCTAAGTTCTCTTTGCGGATGGAATTGCTTCCTTGATGTTGCTCTTCTCAGTAATTCCATCCCACTGTCGCGCTCCACTTAGTTTTAGTGCATTTTATGTGGTTACTGGGGATGTATGATGGCATCAAGTCAGTCAAAAGTGTATTCGTTACTCATACGACGTGATATCATAAGGAATGGTCTCGTCAATTGGACGTTAGTGTTCCTTGATGCATTATGCACTAAGTTGCTGGAATCAGTTGCTGTATGAATTTATGCTTATTACATAATTCATACACTGGAAAAGTTATGAGTTCTTGGGGTTGCCTTTCCTTGTGATTATGACTTGTGACAGGTAGCAAGCATGCCGATTGCATACAAATTAAATTTCTTCTTTCTACGAGCAGGAGTCCTGATTTTGCATTGCCAGGAAGTGAATTGATGGAATTCTAAAATTGAGCAGCATCCTTTTTCAAGAACAATATCCATTCCCTGTTCTTCCTGTGCCAAAATTTAGAAGCCTCACGGTGCGTTTGTTGCCTGCAGGTGCTTAAGGACGGTTTAACAGCTGTGCATGTACCATATTCCTATGGTTTCGCAATTATTCTTCTCACTGTCGTCGTGAAGATTGCAACCCTTCCTTTAACAAAGCAACAGGTAAAAAACCCTATTATATCAATGAAAAATGAACTATGGTATAGTTTCTATATCCAGCGCCTGCTTTCCAATAGATTATAATAAGAGAATTAGAGTTGGTATTTTTAAACACTGACTGTTCCTTTAGTTTAACTTACTGCTCTTTCTTGTCAAGATATTACAAAAGAACTTCCTGATGATGTAATAAATACTGAAACTTCTGATACTTTTTTTGCTGATATTTCATCAATCACTTGCATTCTTATGAACTACATGCCGTTATCATAAGTTTTTTCTGACTGTTTGCCTACTCTATAGGTTGAGTCAACTCTAGCTATGCAAAACCTACAGCCAAAGATAAAGGCAATACAAGAGAGATATGCTGGTAACCAGGTGTGCTCAGAGTCCTTTCAGTACTTGTGATGAAATGTAAAGATTAAAATGAAATTCCTCCTTTCAGCTAAGCAGTTCAATCAATTCCCTTTCCTTAAATGTCCTACTTGGTGGATGAAATATTTTCTTTAATCATTGAACAACAGTGCACTCATTTAATATTTTCCCTTTGTTTTCCAGGAAAGGATACAACTTGAAACTTCACGTCTATATAAGCAAGCTGGAGTAAACCCGTTGGCAGGTTAGTCTTTCCATCTCAGTTCCAATATAACTTATTATTATTCTGTTCATATTAGTACTTGTAACATTAATTTAATGATGATTAATTACCTTACTCCTTGTTACTAGACAATTTTCTTGATACTAGGAAAATGAGCATTCCTTACTTGACTAAAACCGTTCAGCAGTATATGTTGAAATTAAGTAAAAACTTCTATGGCAATTTTGTTTGACATATTTCTTCTTCTAGATTAACTAGACTCTGGGTGTAAAAACTAATTCAAGAGCAGCTTCATTAGGAGTATAACATGATCTCTGGACAACATAAGATCAAAATCAGCTTCTCTGTAGCTTATAATGCTGCTTATTTGAGCTTACTTAAGCAATGGCTCACAGTACATAAATTGTGCTATCTTCTAATATCTGATTGAATGGAAAAATATATTTTACTAGGGAGTTATGATATGAAGGTTTAGCTTCCTTCATTTGTAGATTTTGACTTAAATAGAAACAAATGGATGACAACAAGAGGACGCCAAATTGATTTTCTTAGTATTGCAGCCTTCAAGATGATGATTGTATTGTGACAGGTGGTCCTGAGATGGTTCAAAAGAAAATAGTACTTACCTGGATTTACTTTAGTGGAAACAAAGAATTTTCACCTTACAGCTTGCACGTTGACTCTAAGAGCATAAAGGAGGAGAAATAGTTTCTAATTAGGCTTTCCGTAGGAAGGAATATTTCACTTTAATGAGTTTGCACATCAGGGAGCTGAGTAAAATCATAACCTGTTTCAAGACTAAAATCCATTTAGATGATGCTTTCATCAGTTGATATTTTTTTCATACTATCAATGTAACTTTTCCTTTTTTTTGGCGAAAAGGCAATGCATAACTTTTTCGTTGCACAGCAGACCACTATACTTCTGCGAGCTTTTCAAACTTCTGGGTTCCACAGATTGTTGCTTTATAACATTTGCGTTCCTCTCTACAGGTTGTCTCCCAACTTTGGCCACAATACCTGTGTGGATTGGTCTTTATCAAGCTCTTTCAAATGTTGCGAATGAGGTAAAGATCACATTTGTCACTGAAGCCTGTACCATAAATGGTTGTTACTGAGAACTTAACTCAGTGATCTGAGGAATACTTTGAACTGAAGGGGTTGCTGACAGAAGGATTTTTCTGGATCCCATCCTTGGGGGGGCCAACGACCATTGCTGCACGGCAAAGTGGATCCGGCATTTCCTGGCTTTTGCCATTTGTGGTAAATGGATTTTAGTAAAGTACAGAATTATGTCTCCAACTCCTCGTCTGTTATAACTCTTAGCGACACTATTCATGTAATATATGCTAACTTGTAGCATCACAGAAGCGATGCAGATATTAAAAAAACACTAAGTCAAAGTAATAATTTTCGCATCAATATGATGTCATGGATATTTTATGAATCTGGAATATTGTTATGGTTCTAATGATCAATTGTTAAACCTTGTGCAGGATGGACACCCACCATTAGGCTGGTCTGATACAGCAGCATATTTAGTTCTACCTGTTCTTCTTGTTTTGTCACAATATATCTCTATGGAAGTCATGAAGCCACCTCAGGCGAGTAATCATCTACATTCCATTTTCTTGTTAAGTTCTAACGCTTTGTTTTCTTGTTTCAACAGACGGGCGATGAGTCTTCAAAGAACTCTCTTCTTGTTCTAAAATTTCTTCCCCTCATGATTGGTTACTTTTCCCTTTCAGTTCCTTCAGGTCTGACAATCTATTGGTATGTTAATAAATTTCCTCCCATAAGCTTCATCATTCATGTAGTATCTTTTTGGAAAGTATGCATTCTATGAGTACAACTAAGTTGAGAATGTTTTGATGTGATCTTTTCGGGGTAGTTCTTGGTTCCATCAGTTGAATGGGATTATGATTTCTTCGAGACATAGTTCAGAGTTTAAAATGTGATTGATCATTCTACTTTTGCAAAATCATTATTTTGATTTCTCAAATTTGAAATTTCAATATATAAGTCCTCAGAAAAGTTCCACTCAATTTTGGATTTTAATATTTTGGCTGCTCAAGTTTTGTTTTGTCAAGATTTAACCTCCCATCTCTTAAACCATGTGAAAACCTATGTAGCCTATGTCACATCATCCTTTGTTTTGATAATTTTAAATTTTATTGTTGTTAAAGGTACTTTGATTTGCAAAATTTATCTTACGTCTAAATTATTTTTCAAAAATATAAATGGCTAATAAAAGCCAAAAAATAAATATTTGTAAGTTGCACGACATGTGATATGTCACTTAAGTGTCACTTGGCATTCTCAGATTTGATTGGTAACTTTTTTTTAAGGAGAAAAAGGATGACCACCAAGGTTGTGGTTGTCATCCATCTATATATAACTGTAGAATGAAAGTCAGATACAAGTGTAGGCTCTCAAGGAGGAGCAAAAAATGGAAAGTATCTCGGCTAATCAAAACCCCACTCCTGAATAAGAAAAAGAATGTGGTGTACAATGCGCTCAAGCCAAATGGCCCATGCACCGGCCAAAAAGGTCGCTAGTGGTAGTCTCCACCTCTGTCTCTGACGGGCCAAATCTCGGAGTGAATGCCACACCCCGGGTCAGGTAAGAACATGCCCGCGATGCTCGTCTGCCGCCAGATGTCTCAGGATGTCTGGCACTCAAAAAATAGATGGGTGATGTCCTCCTCTGCCTCCCCGAAAACATAGGATGTATCACTGTCAGGCGCCCATCTCGCCCTATATCTCCTGGTAAGTAGCCTGTCACACCGCATGAGCCAAGCAAAAATCTTGACTTTCAATGGTAGGCAAGAAACGAATATAGAGACTGCAGGCCAAGAAGGACTCCGATAGCCATACTCAACCATCCGATCTAGAGTGGTCTGGGCGGAGTGGGGCGATCCGCTGATGGAGCGTCGGGAGCTCAGTGAAACACTGATCTAAAATATGTGAGCCGAACATGGGAACCCATGAGCCTAAGCTCTTCTAAAAAAAAACCATGAGCCTAAGCCTGAACCGTCGGTCTCAGCCTAGGTCTCTGCCACTGTCGCCTCGGGGTGCATCGCTAAAGCCCATAGACGGGGAAACGCCACAGCCAGTGGGTCCCCGGGGGACCAATCATGCCGCCAGAAGGAGAAGTCCTCCCAAGATCCAAGGGAGGGGACCATGAGAGGGCGTACCCATGGGATCAGTGTAGCCACTCCCTGCCAAAAGGATGACGCCCCACGGGGCAGGGTGGCTCTCGACTCCCAAGATAGATCCCGCTCATAACATGTGAAAAAGATTGTGCGCCAGAGGCTGTCCTCAGGCCCCATGATCCGCCTTATCCACCGAGTTAGGAGAGCCCAGTTGGTGCAGCGGAGATCACGAACCCCTAGACCTCGTGGGACGACAAATACTGCTCCAAGCAACCAAGTGAACTCCTCGGTGATCTAGGGTGCAACCCTGCCAGAAGAAACTGCTCCTCAAAGAATCCAAGCGCGAGCTGGAAGTGGGAGGACCGTCATGTAGTATGTCGGGAGTGCCGAGAGGACAACGCGAAGTAGAACGAGTTTGCCACCACGCGATAGCAAACGTGAACTCCAGTCATGAAGTCAATGCTCCATACACTCAATGACCGGAGTCCACCATCTGGAGGTGATGTAGTGGTCCGAGAGATCGGTAGGGTGCTGATCGGAGTGTGAAGCGGGGTTGCGCATCGGGTTGTCTCCTTGGGGACCATGCCAAAAGGGATGAATGAAGACTTGGCATGGTTTATCTGGAGGCCGATCGTCGCACCAAATATCTCGACAAGAATGGCCACTCGTCGAGCCTCCTGCTCAGAGCTTTCATGAAGAACACTAAGTCTTCCACATACTGCAGGAGGGGGATGAGGCTCCCAGTGAATCCGCTAAAGAGGCCTGCCCCACAAGATGCTTGGGTGCATCTGGCTAGAGCATCAACCGCTAGAACAAATAGCATAGGCGCCAAGGGGCAGCCCCGGCGGACTCCCCGCTACGACTGCACCACACTCCTCCAACCGTAACCCATTGCCCAAGACCGACAATGAAGCTGAGGTGATACATCCTTCATTCAGGCGATCCAAGTCTCCGGGAAGCCTCTGACCTACAGTGAATGCCAAAGAAAAGTCCATGAGATCGTATCATGTGCTTTGGAGAAGTCGACCTTCCATAAGAAGGCCTGGCAGCCAGACCTCCATCGCGCAAGAATCTCTGAGGCGATGGTTTAGCTATTAGTAATGGACCGCCTCTGGATGAAAGCTAACTAGGAAGGGTGGATGAGCTCAGGAAGCACCTCCCGGAGCCGATTCGCCAAAACCCGAGCAGCCAGGAGGTAGATGGCATTGGATAGGCGATGGGCCGAAAGTCCTCCACATGCTCCGTCGGGCTTTAGGCGCTCGAAGCGCCGGTTCCCAGCAGTGAACTCTTGGATAACCGCTAGGACGTCCTCTCGCACCACTGTCAGAACTCCCTGTAGAAGAACATTGGGAAGCCGTTCGGACCCGGGACGGCCTCGCAATTGAGGTCCCGGAGGGCCTCGATGATCTCGTCCTCCGTGATAGCCTGCATCAACAAAGAAGATTGTGCGTCAGTAAGTCGGGGAATGTCCCCGGGAGCCCACCGCCAAGAGCTCGATGTCTGCGTGAGGATGCTCGGAAGTATGAGGTGATGGCTGCTCTGATGTGATGGTGCCCAGTGATCTGCTGGCCCTGTACCTCAATCTGCTCAATCCTGTTAGCCCTCCGACGAGAACTAGCATATAGGTGGAAAAATCGAGTGTTGGCATCGCCCTCCCGAAGTCGGGTCTGTCGGGAGCGCTGCCTCCACTGGGGTCTCCACTATCCGATCCTCTAGTTGGATGATCTCCTGAGCACGTCGGCACTCGGTTGCCTATGTGTCTATGAGATGACGGGAGTCCTCAAGGCGGTCCATCTGAGCAACCACCCCTAAGGCCTCCGTCCTATGTTGTGCTCGATCCTCCTAGATCTGCCGTCTGTGCTGACAAAAGAATGATCGCTGTCTAGGCGAACCGCTAAGGTCCTAGCAGTTGATTTTGAGGCTGTCACCCTTTGCCACTGCTCCGCCACTAGCTGGCGGAAACCATGCTCCAAGAGCCACGATCGCTCGAAACGAAAAAGTGAGTGCTGCGCCTGACCGTCATTGGACCGTCACATGAGGGGAGTGTGGTCCGAGAATGGTCGGTCAAGGGTCTAAACATCCGCCAACTGATGGACCTCTGCTCTCTCCAAAGATCCGAGGAAACGATCAATCCTCGATCTGCTCTCTCCAAAGATCCGAGGAAACGATCAATCCTCGATCTAGCAGATGGTGCGGCTGTGCTCCTCCATGTGAATATGCAGTTGGAGGCCGAAAAATCAACCAGCGACTGCAAATCAATAAAGTCTCTGAACCCCTCTGCCCCAACATCCCTCCCTCGTCTGCGCATGGGGCGATCATCGATGTCAAGCGTGAGATTGAAGTCGCCCCCGATCAACCACTGAGCGTCTGGAAGATGGGCATGTGCACCTTTGAGGTCCTCCCACATAGTGTCATGTAAAGACGTCGAGCAAGGACAGTATACACATGAGATGAGGTAGTCAGCCCTGTTCCCCTTACCTCGGAGATGAGCCATCATCGAGAAATGGCCAGAGAGAAGAGGTCCGCTTGCCAGCCGATGATGCATCCTTCCGACTGACCCACCGTGTGAAGAGAGAGATGCTCCGACATACGAGTGCCCCCGATTTGGCCCAAATCCTAGAGCCGCAATCAGTCAACTTAGTCTCCTGAAGGAGGGCCACATCCACCCCCCACTCCCTGAGATACTGCCCCAAGATCCGCCGCCTCCCTCCGTCAGCCTGGCCCCGAACATTCCACGTGAGAACCTTAATGGGGCAACCACGCTCCCCTGTGAAGTCGAAGAGCGGGTCTTGGGGCAGTGAGCAAGGCGTGTCCGTAGTGTTCGGTGCAAGCCCAATCTCCTTGCCAACTCCGGCCATGGGCGTGCCCTTCAGCGAGTGTGGCGGAGGCCGGCAGCAGCGGCTACAAGAAGCACCTCCTTGTCTGTCCGTCCGGTGAGGAGGGGCACCCCATCTGCATCATCCTGGAGCAGCTCCATCGTGGCTCTGGCTGGCGAATTCCCATCCTCGGTCTGGCGGCCTGACGGCGGTAGGGGCGCACCCTGCTGGTGGTAAGTTGGCGGTGGCAGCACTGCTCCAATGGTCGAGCGGCGTCGCTGGTAGTGATGAGAGTGAACCAAGTCACCATCAACAGTAGTGGTCGCCGGCAGATCCTCCGGCAATTGTTCATCGACAGCGGCACTAGGCTGTCCTGTCGACACGAGCCATACCTGGGGCGAATGGGTTGGTGTCGGGGTTGGATTAGGGATGTGACGCGAGGTTGCCGGCGGCGAGGTTGATGTGTTGGTGTTGGTGGTGGCTACCGTCCGCTGAAGGATCACCGGCAGGCGGCTGGAGGTGATCTTCGAGCGGTCGGGAGTGAAAGAGACAGAGGATGAGGTCGGGTTCGTGGCGTGGGGTCGCACTCGGGCTCGTGGGAGGCTGCACCTGGGTCTGGCGTTGTGGTCCAGTTTGGCTGAGTTTTTGGTTCGTGGTCTGGGGTGTTGGGTTCGCGGAGTGGGGATTTGGGTTCGGGGGTTGCTGCGTGTTGGGCTGAGGTTGGGAGGAGATGGAATCCGCTCGCGATCTGGATCCGGTCTCGCAGGCGGTGGGTTTATGGGTTTGGTGATGGTCAGGGTGAGGGATTTGAACTTCGGTACGGCAGGCTCGCGTGACCCTCGCGTGCGATGTCAGCACAGGCTGGCTTGCAGGTGTCCTTGCCGCTGACAGCTGTGGCGATGCTGACCGGTGACCGGCGACCACATCCGCCCACGAGGCTTCCCCAACGAAGCACTGCAGCCGGATGATGAAGCTGTTGGTGCCCGCACAGAGATGGGGAGGTTGCAGTCTAGTCTGGTCGAAGCTCGACGTCGACGGAGATGTTGGATAAGTCCGGTGAGCCCAGAGTGGGGAGAGCGACGGCGATGGGGTTCCCGATCTGCCGTGCTACCATCAGGGCGACCTGCGGTCGTTGGAGATGGAGTGGTAGGCCACATATGTCCACAGAGTGACGAGTCTCGGCCTGCGCCATGACTGCTCCATCGTCTGCTTTCCACAGCCACCATCGAACCTGGAGGTGCGGTGATAGAAGGGTCGGCGTAGCGATGAGGGCCTCTCGCTGCTGCAGGGAGCCTGGGATGAGCAGCCAAAGGGATGTCGACACCTGGCTCAGGTGAAAAAGTGGCGAAGCCCCCACTCCGGCGATGACCGCAGTACGGAGAACAGTGACATCCAGTGAGGCTCTATTAACTTCACCAACAACGAAGCCATTAAGCAGATCGACGTCATGCTGGATTTCCGGCGACCACGGGATTGCGAGGGAGGGGAGCGCCTGAAACGGGGGATTCTCTGGTTGGCTGTAGAACAAAGGTCGTGTGGTGTGAAGCGCCTGAGACGGGATTCTCTGGTTGGCCGCAAGACAGGAGTCGTGTGGTGGAGACAACGCAGGGGACCTGAGCATTGGCGCGCGAAATGGCAGACTTCCAGGCACCTGTAGCAGTGCGGTGGTTGCTGGCGAGGGGCGCAATTGACCGGAGCATGGGTGAACGTAGTCCACCCGTCGTCCAGGCACTGTGCCCTACGCCGCATTTGGATGTGGGGGATGGGGAGGCTTCGCAATAGGGTCATGCCTCCGGCGTGTTCCGCCAGAGACGAAGTTGGCGCCACCAGCAGGGGCTGCCGGCAATGGGTTCGCTTGGGTCAGGGGAAGGTTACATGAGTGATTCAAATTAATGATTGCAAAAGTTAAGTAATCTAATATATGGTTTATAAAAGTTACATGAGTTTATATATTAAACTAAAAGCTGGGCTGCTCAAATAATGTTTTTGCAAAACCTCAAGTGCTTGTATCACTATAAATCCCATATTTCAACAATTTTGCTTCTGTAAACAATTATTTATAACTAGAAAAACTTTTCATTTGTCTGTGGATTTAGCATTTTGTTTAAGCATGTAACCATTAGTACCATTACATGCAAGGTTGGCATTGCGTACATGTTCCTTGTTCTTTTAGTTTGCAAAGAAGTTGTCTACATGTTGCACCTTCCAGAAAATTCAGTTATCATTTAATTTGCAAGAAACCTCACAAATATTGATATATTACACTTAAGAGTGACCTCTCAAAAAATTATACTTAACAGTAGGTGTTATGTATCATGTTGAAAAGTACAATTCAGAACACAAGGCATCATATATTGTATCATTAAACTGAGCACCGCAACGATCTGACATTCTCGCTAGTGTGAGGTTTTCTGATGTAACATATATGTGTGTGTGTTGAAGACAAGGCCACATACATAGTATGTGAGTAATTACTTATTTGCTAATTTTCATCCACCTTTTGATTAGGTTTACGAACAATGTCCTAAGCACAGCTCAACAGCTCTGGTTAAGGAAATTAGGTGGTGCAAAACCCGTTGTTGGTGGAGATGGAGGTGGAATCATTAGTGCAGGGCGAGCAAAAAGATTGCCTTCTCAACCAGACCGGACTGGCGAAAGGTGATAACTCCACTTTAGAGAGATATTGATTCTTAGTTTGTTGAAGATCCATCACTATTACTGACATCAGGGTCAAAATACAGGTTTAAGCAGTTAAAGGAAAATGAAAACAGAAAAAAACTTAACAAAGCGTTGCCAGCTGAGGGGAAAGTTTTGGCGTCTACATCAAATACTGATGACGATTCTGATGGGGATTCAAGTGATATGGTCAGTTCACTTATATGCTCCAGTTAGCCATACTCTCTCTCTCTCTCTCTTGTCCTTAGACAGATGAAATTTGTTGGCATTAGATATTACATGGTGGTGGATGCTACTTTCTTTATTTTGTTAAAATGCTATATCTTTAGTTAGAAGGTTGGTGATGATCGGTCTCCTAGGGTGCTTCAAGATCATGAAGCTAGTGCAACTAAAAGTATCCATTTCTCGGTTTTGATCATATGCTTTTGCCACATTCAGCTTTCATCATATTTTCTATTCCAAGAAAATTTATGAGTTTCTTATTTGTTTGGTTTTGATCATATGCTTTTACCATATTTATTAAATTTGATGTGCTGACCAATTTTCCTAAAAGCTTAAGCCGTTAGGAAGATCAACATCATTTATTTTATATTCTTAAAACTCCTCCTCACGTGTGGGCTGCTAACAATTTTGGTCTAGCCCAAGTTCAACACGTGAACAATTAAGAGAGGAAATTACTTTTTTAATAAGAGCTTAACGAGGTTTGAACTCGGGACCTCTGACTCTGATACCATGTTAAATTTGATGTGCTATTAATTTTCCTAAAAATTTAAGTCGTTAAGAAGAGCAACATCATTTATTTTATATTCTTAACACGATTTTGATTGTATTTTCTGTTCCAAGTAAAGTCGTGAGTTCCTATTTGTTTTAAGAACATTAATTTGTAGATGATGTATCACACAAGATTTTTAACTAATCTGAGACCGATGTTCGCAGGAGGCCCCGCAGGAGGCAGGCTATTCTTCTGGTGAAAGCAAAAAGGTTCCAGAATACACTGGACCAAAGAAGGGTAAGAGATCAAAGAGGAAGCGTACAGTGCAATAGTTCAATCCACCTCACTGGTTGAAGTAACTGAAGAATCGCAAATGATGCAATTGTATTTCATATGCATCTTTCCCATTTTCAAGTTGGGTCACTTTAAATGTGAGTTTTCAGGTCTCATTATGAATCACGCTAGCAGTGAGCAAGAGGGAACGAAGAATTTTTTTTCTCATTATGGTCAAATAATGCTGCCTGTAATATTGCAATTGATCTGATTCTTGTTTAGAATGTATGATATAGGTATATATTGTTAGTTAATCTTAACGACCTCAAAATTCTTGGCATATCTTTTTTTCCTGAAGACATCCCTTATCATTATTTTGGGCGGATATAGGCTATAGCTACTGAATTTATACAAAAAAAATATATAAGTTTATTTACGATACGCATTGAAGAAGTTAATAAAATATACTACAGCGATATATAAATCATTTTTTTCTCATTGTGTACGTATAGTCTACTCATGAAAAAAATTCAAATATTTTTTAGTTAGTAGAATACATGTACACTATGATAAAAAAATAAAGTTTATACATTACTGAAATTTAGTTTATTTTCCATTATTGGAAAATATGGAGACAAATGCAAAGAGGTGAGGATGCCTAGTTGAAGCTTTCAACGAATTTAATTCAAAATTTTAAAGTAAATGAGTGTAACAAATCCCTCTTTGAACCGGAGTCATTCTAAAAGTGTTATTTTATTATATAATGACTTTTTTTATAGTGTCTCGAAATGCACCTTTGTCACGTGGCTGAATACATTCAAAGAACGTACGTTATGGGACGATTTATATGTATAATATTTTGATCAAAATGAGACTTCGACTAATCAACCAAATAGAAATATAATTGCGGAAGAAAAAAATGAGTATCATTTGATTGAAAAGAGACATAATCAAAATGAGTGTGGAAGTTTTAATAAAATAACATAATTGAGTCTTAAATAATATAAATATTAGAGTTTGTATAAGATCATACAACTTGATAAAACAGCAAGACAAGACTAAAAAGACTTGACTTCATGTGCAAAGGACACCAGGAGCTCAATCCGGGCTATCATCTTTTTACTGAGCCAAGTTATTACATGCGACATTGAATACACATGGAATATGAACCTCTTGTGAGCTTTGACACCTAATACAAAATCATCACATGAATTTGTAACAAACATTGGCATCATAAGGGTGATCATATTGACATAATTGAAAATGGTAACATCATGAGTGAAAATTAGAGACAAAAGAGGCAATAAAAATGTAGTAATTGATAATTTGTTCATATTGGAAGGTGGTTATGAATCAACCATAATTCTTATTAATGATTCTTTTTCAAATGATAATGGTCATCTCAGCTGATCAAGATCATAATATGTTGATATTGTCAATTATTTAGCTTGTGAAATTATTCTAGTCGACTACTTATATCAGTAAAAGAAAAAGGTTTCCATGATATTAAGGACTATAATTGGGATTATTCATTTATGTTCAATAAATCTTTTGATGGAATGTTTAGAAGATGTGTGCCATAATTTAAATTTTAGGTCATTTACATCAATGTCACTCTTCGCTCTATGGAGCTACTCACAAGACAACTGTCATGGTACTACAATCAAAATTTTATTGGCTTTCTTTATTTAAAGATGTTTCATCTTTATGTGAAGAGATGTGACATGTGTTAAAGAGTAGGAACTATTTTTAAAAGAAATGAATTGCCTTAAAATGAAATTCTAAAAGTTGAAATATTTGATGTACATCAAATTGATTATATTAAACCTTTTACAAGCTCGATACAAATGTATCTTATTACGAGTTGATTATGTGTCCAAGTAGATTGAAGCAATTATAATTGTTGATGATTTCAAGTTTGTGACCAAACTATTTAAAGATGTCATTTTTCCAAAATTTCAAGTCACTTCATTGATAAGAGTTTTAAGAATTTATTACAGAAATATGAGGTCAGACACAAGGTTTCAACACCATAACATCTTGAAAACAATGGCCAAGCTAAAATATCAAATAATGAAATTTAGATCATTTTGAAAAAAATTGCCTTATTGTATACGAATGATTGGAATAATAAACTAAATGATGCTATACTGGCTTACAAAATAACGTATAGGTATCCAATTGGTGTCTCTTCATATAAGATTGTTTATGAAAAAACTTATTATTTGCCATTTGAGCTTGACATAAAGCATATTGGACAATTAAGACTTTGAACTATGACATGGTCTTGTAGTCAAAAGAGGCTGCTTCAGTTGGATGAGCTAGATGAAATCATACTCAATGCCTACAACAATTCTAAATTTAGAAAGATAGGATAAAAAAGTGACATTTACCAAATTTTTAAGAAAAAGTGCAAGGAAATATATTTAGTTCTACTGTACAATTTAATATTTAATTCTTTTTAAAAAACTAAAATAATATTTAATATTTAGTTCACAAAATTTATCCCTTTGGAGTTGTGGACTTTGAGAGTGAAACTTCAAATATTTTTAAAGTGAATGGTCAAAAATTAAAATTGTACAATCCCACAATAAAAAATTCAAATAAAGATGTGGTCAAATTGTCAAATTCAACAGCACCAATGTCTAAATTAAGACATTAAAGTAGAACACTTTTAGAAGACAACCTAAGTCCATGAATAAATAGCATCCTTTTATTTTTTGAAGGAATAAGTGAGAGAGGAAATAGATCTACTTACATTCTTCACTAAATTAAACTCATATCAGGGAGTACTCTTAAGCTCACAATTTTGATTTTTCACTGAAATGCATATGAAAACTGATTATAAAAATCATTCTCACTTAACTCAGTTCATGTTATGATCATAATTTCCTGTTCATATTAGTTGTTCATATCCGTTTTTTTGTTCATATCAATAAATTTCTTAATCCTTATTGAGTTTTACTGAATGTTAAATTGATCATTCTTATCACTTAAATTTCAATTAATTACATATTTGATTCAATGTGGAAAGAATCATGAGTTGACCAAAACTACATTCTTTTTACAAATTGTTGAAATAAAAATGCTTAATTATCAACATTGGTGAACCCAAAAGAAGTGAAGCAGGATTTTCCTACTTCTCATTCCAAAACCCGAATACACTTTCAATCCATCTCTCTTACTTGGATGAATTATCACTAGGGATAGTGCAGATGATAAACTTAAGAGAGGTACTTCGTACTTTTATGAACTTAGTTTAGCTATTTACCAATTTTCAGCTCAGCTCATGTTATCATTTGAAATTACTATTGTTAAGAAGAAATTCTTTTGTATAACAATTAATACACTCCAGTACCAAGTAGTTATTAATTTGACTATTAATCTTTTTCTTCAATTTGCTCACATTCATATGCATTTGAATTCAATTCAGCTAAAAGTTGTTCTTTTTGTGGGTAACACTAACTAATAGTCATGAGTTTGTCAAACATTACATGATGTCTAGAATGGAATCAACACTTTTGCTGCTATGTTAATAGAGATGTTACTTGAGATTGAACATGTGCTCTCTTTATGAATAGAAAGAAAAAATAGAAAAATAAAAGCTGCAATTTGCATTGATGCATGTATTAATAAAAAAAGCTAAATTAAAAAAGAAAACTCTCTTGAATAAAGTCAGGATTTTTATCCTATTGACTAACATGAATAAAAATTAGAATTTATACGTGTTTATTTGTATTCTCATTAAAAGTCAGGTTTATCCTATTTAAGCAATAAAAAATTATTCATCAATAGATGGACAGCTCAATCTTTTTAATAAATTTGAAAAGTTTTGAAACTCAAATTAGTGATTGTTAGTAATTATTTTATGGTTCATGTGCTTCCAACCCTAAAATATTTATATTTAAATAATTATGCTTAATCTATATGTATTTATCTACTCGGCGTAATACCATTTTACACTTGTGCATTTTAGTTGTATGGCATTCTAATTTAGCTCTTATTTGTTTAAATCTTATTTGAAAAATGGATGTCCATTGTTCATCTTATTTCAGCATCTAAATCAAGCACAAAAAATAAATATTCTTGCTGGAAAAAGAGGAGGGGGCCATAGAATTGTAAGCTATCCAAAAGCAATATAGATAAATCTTTTTGCAGAAAGAGAGGACCAAAGGACATGTGGCATGAAAAGAAGGGTAATAAGGATCAAATGGTGATGAGAATATGATATAAAAAGGAAAGATGGAGGAGAAGAGAGAGAGGGGGATGGCTATTGGAGCCTGCACTCTAAAGGAGAAGAAGCAATAAGGACATTTCGATCTGATTCTTAATAGTTTTCTTTATTTCAAAATATTTTAATTCTATTCCTCATATGTTTTTCAATGAACTTGACATCAATGAGGAGCTAAATCACTAGCTCACTCAAGGTTGATGTAGCTTGATGTTGTTATAATGGATTATGATTAATTGTTGGTACCTTTGATACTAATTTTATGTAGTGAGCATAATGCTATTAATGTAACATTATTTAGATTGGTGGTTGAGAGACTATTTTTATGTTCAATCCATATTCAAAAAATGAATTATGATGCTTATATTCTTAATGCATGTTGATATTGTCCATGGATCTTTTGACCCCCAATTTGCATTGAGATCATTGAAAAGTGATACTTATGGGATTACTTATATTTGAAAAGATATTAGTAACTTCTTTGGACTGAAATCTTTGTCCATCAAAATTATAAACATTAATAGCTAGCATCTATTCTAGGTAATTATCATCCACAATATGATGCTTAATTCTAATTCAATTGCACTATGAGAGCAATTTCTTAAGGAATTAGATTAATCAACTAATATTAATCACTACTTAAGTATCCGCCAATAATAGTAATCAAATGAAATCTTCCTTGAGTGAGACATTCATCTACTATTTGATTTACATTTTTACCCTATTAACTATCCTGCTTATTTTTAATATCAGTTTCAAAATCATATAACCCAAAAAGAATGCAATCCATTAGACATTTTTATCCTATTAGCTATCCTGCTTAGTTTTAATTTCAGTTTCAAAATCAGATAACCAAAAAGAAAGTAACCCATTGGTTAAGTCTAATTTTCAGTCATATTCTGTCTTTTCCCTTCTTGATCAACTGTTAGCTTAGCCTTTTTAGTTTAAAATTAATTTAGAATAGTTAGTGAATCTTAAATTTCAAATCATTGTGAATATGATATTCGGTCTACTACTTCCACATGTGCACTTGCAATTGAGTGAAATGAGGAGTTTAGGCTACATAAATGACTTCCTAATTGAATTAAGTAGATTTTGGTTTTTGTTTATTCTTAATCATAGTTGGTTGATTATGTACCCTAACGGTCGTCACCTCCACTCCATGAATGGCACGCCCGTTGCCAACGATGGTAGAGGGAAAGTAGTGCCTCTAGCTTTGCTGTTGATATTCACATCACTGGAGACATCAATACTTTTGTTTTGAACATCAATTCACATCCCCATTGGTACCCTTTAGGACCCAACAACTGAGAAGGTTCGAGATGTAAATTTGTAGTCCCGCATACACCACTTGTGATTGAAAAAATATTTTGTAAAATTTAGTGTCCTAATGGGCCAAAGACCTTTAGAGAAATTCTACGCACAAGCAGTGGGTAGCTTGATGTATGCAATGCTTTGTACACAATCTGATTTAACTTATGCAGTGAGCTTAGTTAGCAGATTTCAAAGTAATCCCGTAAAGACCCATTAGGAGGACATTAAGAGGATTCTACGATATATGAAAGGCACAGTACAATTGAGATTGACATGTCAAGCTCATACATTAGAGGTTATAGGATATTCATATGCGAATTTCAGAGATGACATAGACGACCGAAAGTCCACATCAGGTGATGTATTTTTATTGGGTGGAGTAGTCGTTTCTTGGGGTAGCAATTAAAAATAAGAAAAAAATACTTTTAACGACCATAATTAATGAAGAGATTCAGATCTAGCCGTTAAACACTATTATTAACGACTAGATAAAATTTGGTCGCCAACAATAAGGACCAGAATAAATTGGTTCTTAATATTTTTATGACTTGTCGTTAAAAGTTAACTATAGGAACAAGATTGGATTTAATGTTAAAATATTAAAATTAATGACTATCATCTTGTCGTTAAAAATATTGATGAGTCAAATTAAAAAAAACTTAAAATGATATTTAGAAGATATTTTTTTCATTTTGTTTTCTTTTAATTTTTACATTCCTTCTTACCAAAAAATATTATTATTTATTACTTTACAATTAAAAATAAAAAATTAAATTATACTTTATGTTTTAATATTATTCTTCAAGTTTAGTATCATTAATAAAAGATAAACAAATATCTTCACTTTTAATATTTATTTTTGTTAATGGAATTAAGAATGTCATTTACTTATAATAATTAATAATATTATATTATTCATTTTTTATGTATGTTTAACTTTTTTTCATTTATTTAACTTTGATTAGAATTTAACATTTATATTTCCTAGAAAAATTATGAAAAGATAAATATAAAATATTTATTATTCAAGATCAAAGCTAAAAAAATTACTTTTATCATCATAATTTTGTTAATAACCATCAAAATATAACTAATTAATCATCTAATTCTAACATAATTTTTCTACTATACCTACAATCATTTCTTATCTCTTCTCTCGCACACCGCCAAGCGACGACACAGGTACGACCCCGTCATCTCCTTCCTTTGATAGACTCCGACGAGCTGCACGAGAGGCAGGGTGGGTGGTCGTCGGGACCCCCTCTATGCGAGAGGCGGCCGCCGAGGGCCGCCACTCGTGCAGGGGCAACCATCGGCGGTCGACTATTGTGGAGAGGTGGCCTCGACGGTCGGCTCACGCGTAGTGGCTTCAGCGGCTGCTTCTCATGAGGCTGTCTCACGTGCAGAGGCGGCTTCTGCGGCTGCCGAGGGCCACCTCACGCGTAGAGGCAGCTTCTGCGGCTGCCATTGTCGGCCGCCTGTCGTGCAGAGGCGACCTCGACGGCCGCCTCACACGCAGAGGTGGCCCTGATGGCCAACTCACGCACAAAGGCGGCCCCGACGGCCGCCGATCATCCCTGTGCGAGAGGCGGCCGTCAGAGCCGCCCCCGCACGAGAGACGATCGTCGGGGCTGCCTGTGTGTGTGAGGCCGATGACCGCTCCTATGCGCAAGGACGCCACTACCCTTGGCTGCCGCACCTCATGCTGTTGCGGACATCAGGGCCGCCTCCGCCTATGAGGCTGTTGCCGATGTTCTGGGCCAATGCGACAAGGTTGCACCGCCCCGTTATCGTCTCTCTCAGCATTGACGGCAAGGACATAGTCACATTTTTTCTCTGTTTACACATATTTCTTGACTTGTCCACATATGGATTGTATGCACTTGTCTCACGTTATGTGGTAATTATGTTAATGCATATATATTATACTGATTTTTATTTTTTCATTGCTACAGGATAACATGACTTGGATTGCAAAGTTTGGTAAATGGATGTCATCCACTTCAAAAGTGTCAAAGCAAAATTTTATTGCACAAGGTGCTCTTGGAAGAGGACAGGAAAAAAGGTCTTTGTGCTCCTTGAGAGTTTTGAAGACATTTCACTTGTGATTAATAAAAGAGCAAGTCTTCATATGAAGTCAAAGGATGCTACATTATTGTAAAAGTTTTAAGGTTTGATCATTTATTAATATTATTATGTTTATGATTTATATTATGATGTTCATATTATATATAACATTATTGTGTAAGTTATATCAAGACCAACATACTAGTCGCTATTGAATTTTTAGGAAAGAGAATTGTGGTGGTCTCTAAAAAGATTCAACGACCAGTTATTCACACTGGACACTAAAATCTTTTAGTGACGGGATCTATAGCGAAGAGCCGCGACCAATTTTTTCTTGTCGTTGATAAATATTAACGTCAAGATGATAACTTTTAACGATTACATATCTCTTCGTTAATGACCTAATTTCTTGTAGTGTGGCTCAAACATTTTCTTTTGGAATTAGAGCTCAATTTGGTCACTGAACTACTGTGATAATCAAACAACAATAATTTTTATAAACAATGGAGCTAACAGTTCCAAAGGAAAAACACATTAAGATAAAACATCATTATATTCAAGATATAGTGAAAAAGAAAAAGTGATTGTGACCTACATGCATATCGATAATATATTGGCTGATTTCTTGGCAAAAGAAATTGCGGTTGGAATGTTCATTAGACATATTAATTTAATGGGACACATAAATGCATGAGTCAAATATATGTTTTTCTTCAAGCTAATACCTCACGGATATTAGAAATATTAAAATTGCAATAACATTATATTACATGAATAATGAAGTGTTGAAATTACATGACTACATCGGTGAAGTGGGAGATGTTAGACAGTGACCAATGTGGTCATTAGGCCGATAAGATAGAAAGATATTGTTCATAACATTTTAATTTAGTGGTAAAAACGATAGAAAGATATTCTCTCATTTTTTTAAAAAGGACACCTCCATTTTCTCCTAATTATAAGCATTTAATTAGCTACTATCTATTGCTGTGAATCAATTACCATAAGATTTTATGGCTCTACATTTGTTAACTCTAATTTAATAAATAATACATTATTTGTTATGGACCCTTAAATGCTCATTAATTATTAGAGGGTCTTAAATGACTGGGAGTCTAAAGCGGGGGATTTTGGCCCTTGGCCCGCAATGCATTCGATTTTGTTGATGACAAAAATGTAACAATGTGGCCGATCACTTATTTGCTCTTCAAGAAAAAAAGCTAAACAAGTAACTTGCTTCGCAATAATAACTGGAGATCCCTTTCTTGAATACAATGAATAGGGGTGTAAGTAAAATCTGACTAACTTGAAAAACTCATCCGACAAAAAAAAATTGAATTAAAAAAATAAAAAATTAAGGGTTTAGGGTTTTTAATAAATTACGATTTAGGATAGTTTTTAATAAATTAAAATCCACTCATTACAATTAGGATTTCACCCGAAAAAATTGTTAGGGCGGAGCAAAATCGGGTTCGGGTCTGGATCCACCGTGACCCGATCCCGACCCGGTTTTGACCGGGTCTAAATTTTTTAGACCTAGTACAGGTCCCGACCGATACCGGGATCGGGTCGGACCCGATAAATCGGAAATAAAATCGGGAATAAAATCGGGTCCGAATAATTATTAAAAATTTTAAAAAAATATAAAAAAGTTTATACAATTAATAAAATCAAATCATAATTTGATTAAATAAATATTAAATTAGCTTAAGATTATATCAATCCACATATAATAAGTCAACAAAATTATTTTTAAACATTTTAAAATGAAGAAATGTCCATCAAATTAATAAATAATTAGAATTAGTAGCATAACGCCCGTGCTCTGCCCTAAAAATTGTAATGTTCGTGGAGCTCAATTTTTATTTATGATTTTTTTATTTATATAATTAATACGTATGTTATTAATTTTTTTATTATAAATATAATATTTTTTGTATAAAATTTTATACTTTTCTATCAATTATCAAACTCTAATTTAATAACTTTAAAATTTTAGTAGTATAGTTTATATTTAATATAAAATTAAAAATTTTATATTAATTTTAAGTTATTAAATATATTTTTAAAATATAATTATATAAAAATATTGCGTCGAAAAATCATCTAAAAAAACTGATCCGTTAGAGGGTGATTTTTATTTTTTTAAAATAATTTTAAGGTGATTTTTTAATTTTAAAAATTAAATAAAAAAGTATCGATTAATTTTTTTAAATCGAAAATCCGATTCTATCCGAAGTAATCTCTCACCCCTAACAATGAACACCAAAAAAAAATTAAAAGGGAAATTATTTTCAGACACGAAAGATGGCACGTCTCCTTCGTGACCGACAGGATAAGCTTCACTAATGGCTTATCGAACTTTATCTACGAATCACATCGTGAAAAAGTTTACATACGAACAGTTCAACATTCTTTAGGACTGGCCTAAAAAATATTAAAAGAAGATAAATTAAAAAAAAGAAATCAAGGGCATAAAAGATGATGATGGAATCTGCATTTTTCGTTTTAAAACAATGAAATTTTATTTTTTTTAAAAATCATTATTGAAAAATTACTTGACTTTAATATACCCGTCTGAAATGATAGACCTTTTAAATATATTAAATAAAAAATGGAAAAAACTCATATATGAATAGCATACCAACTTTAGCCACATTTTGACTCCATCGTCGTTGAACTGTTGAAGTTGAAGAAAAAATAAAAAAAAGTGGAACGTGAGAAGGAGGACGAGTCGAACCCAAATTTTGACCGAGGCGCAATCTGAGGCGAACTCCGGCTATTTCACTTCTCTTCACCACTCAGAGGAAAGGCGTCCGTGGGCCCGCGACTCTCTTATTCTAGAAACATCTCCCTAAATACTCACTCCGTATCTTTGCCTTAATATTATATATATTTCATTTCATTAAAAGCTCATAACTAGTAAACATTCTCTCTCCTCCTCCCATAAATTAATGCGTCTTCCTCTCTCTCTTTCTCTCTCCTCTCTCTGTGTTTTTTGCGAGTACTATTCGATTAATCGCGAGTTCTTTTCTGCGTCCCTCGAACGCGAACTCTTCTCATTCACCCGCTTCGCCCCCTCCTCCTCCTCCGTCGATTCCTCGCGCCCCGCCGCGTCCTTCCAACCCCGTCGCGATCGATGGCCGCCGCCTTGCCGAACCAAGCGAGCCTCCTGCTGCAGAGGCAACTCAAAGGTGTCGAAATGTCCGCGAGTCCTTGCTACTTGTGATCCCTTCCCGTAGGGTTTTCGCTCTTGTTCTTATCATACTTGTTGGGGTTTATTCTGATTCGTTTCAGATCTTACCAAGAATCCGGTGGACGGGTTCTCCGCGGGGCTCGTGGATGATAGTAATATATTCGAATGGAACGTCACCATCATCGGCCCTCCCGACACCTTGTAGTGAGTATTGATCCGATCTTTGTCTTTTTGTATCATTTTGCCCTCAATTTTTGTTCATTTTGATGCGGCGTCGATCGAAGTATGGGTTTGATGCTTATTTGTGCTTTAAATAAGGGTTTGGGGAGTTCATGCCGTTATGAAGTGGATTTGTTTGTTCAGTTTTTTGTTGGATCTCGTAGGGGTTTCTTGTCACATTGGGTCTTCTTATGTTCTTCTTAATGTCTTGTGTTCTCTTACTGTTAAATTGGCAGTAAGTCAAACACAAAGGATTGCATAGTTTGCTCCTTTTTCTTGTATGTTGGTCTTTTCTCGATTAAAATGAAAAAAAGAAATGTCAGATCTGTAGGAGGATTCACTATTTTTTCTCTGATCTGATGTGCTTAGGTGGTTTCACGATTTCACGAATCTAATATAGGATTTGACCTATATTGCTATGGTATCGTGGTTGATCTGAGTACCTTCTTTTTTTCATTTTTAGTTACCCACATTCCTAATTCTTCGCTGTGCTGAGTATTTGCTTCTTTGACTATTAAATTTCGCGCCATGCTTTTAAATTGGCAATGGATTCAGCTTAGGTGTTCCAGACAGCAAGTTATTTGGGGAATAATTCTTAATTAACCCTATTAGATGTTATTTTGTTCTTCTTTTGCATGCAATAATATGCATTTTCAGTGAAATTGGTCTATGTTATGAGGTGACCAAATAGCTACTGACTGAATTGGCTGGCATTTTCTCATTGCTGTTAGCATTTCTATCGTGTTATCAGTCTTTACCTTCTTATGTTAAGTTTAGAATATCTGTACTTTTTTCAGTTTGTTGCGTAACTCGTAGATCCACATAGGGTTCTAAACTTAGGTTGAAGCGCTTACTTTTTATCATCAAAGGTTGTCTTCTTTTAACATCTTAAATCAATATTATGTCAATGGATTGCCATCACATCTTGCTCATCACTTTTGGTGGAAAATGACACAAGCCTAATTATTTTCAAACTCCTTTTAGATCTATTTATAGCTCATTATGGCGATGAAGAATCTAAAATTGGTATCAACAAGACCATGACAGAATGCCAGTGATAGATGGTCACTGGATAATATCATGACATCTGCACATTGGAGAGGAGTGGAGTGCTGAAATATGGCTTCTTTTTTATGTATTTATCCCAAAAATTTTCATTTTGTACAACATTCTTTGTTTCCAGTTCTCCAGCTCATAATTAGTGATGTCCATGTTTAATAGTCTGTATGTTTTAATCAGCTATATATTGTAGTCGTATTTATTAATATGGGATATTTATAGAATTACTAGTATTGTACCCATGCAATGCTCGGAATGTACCGAATAAAAAAGTGCATTAATTAAAACCAAACTTATGTTACATTAGTTACTAACTATTTGTATACATACAACGTCAGAAAAAGTAAAAGTACATGCAAAATACAGGTTTTGTTTACGAAGATATGATTTTCTTTTATATTTTTCTCATATACTTTATTACTGGATTTCTTTCATATGTTTATCACTTTATCTTTATAATATTTCTTTCTTTATCGATATCAATATCTTTTCACTTTCGGCCTTTATTACTTTTCGTCTAGATACTCCTTCCGTCTTGTTCCATCCCTTTCCCTTTCCTATGTGTAAAATCCATAATAAAAATAGTGACAGAACCAGAGGGTTTTCAAGATCCGGGCCCACACACACGCAATTTTTTTGTTCCTTGTATAATGCATATTGAAAATGGAAGAAAAAAAAAGAATGTAACATATTATCGTGTTGTCAACACTCACCCCCTCAATTTTTCATCTTATTCCGTCACTGGTTTTGAAAGATTATAATATTCATAGTTTCCATAAAGAGTGTCAATTTACATTTTTATCTTTCCTTTCAATAATAAATAATTATGTTATGACTAATTATATTTTGAAACACATAATATCATAGTTATTATATTTATCTTGTAATATTAGTATTACAATAGATCTATAGTATCGTAAGAGAATAACATTTAACTTCTTCTCATTGAAGCTACTTTTTCTATTTTTAGTATTAATATGTTTGTTACTTGTAATTTCTTATTTTTTTATTTCAATTTGTCATAAAACTTAAATTGTAAGTGTCAACTATAACTTATTAATTATTTTTTTAAGTTTAGTTTAGGTCGAAGCATTACTTTTTATCATCAGGTATAATATTTCTTTTAACATCTTTTATCAATTGCTCTAAAAAAACATCTTTTATCAATATTAAGTAATTGCATCGTCGTCACATATTGATCAGCACTTTTGGTGGAAAAAAGCACAAGCCTAATTAACTTCAAATTCACTGTTAGATCTATTTAAAGCCAATTATGGCTATGAAGAATCTAAAATTGGTATCAACAAATCCATCCCAACATCCTGATGTAGTATTGTTATATCAATAAATATGGATGAGTGTGCACATGGCTCTCATCCTCTCCTACTTTTAAAAAAAAACAAGGCCATGACAGAATTCCTGTGATAGATGGTCACTGGACAGTGTTCATGACATCTGCACATTACAGGAGAGCAGTGGAGTGCTGAAAGATGCGTCATCTTTTTTATGACTTTGCCCCAAACATCTTCACTTTCTACAACATTCTGTTTTTACAGTTGTCCAGCAAATAATTAATGATGTCTGAGTCTAATAGTCTAACATTTTAATCAGCTATATATTGTAGTCTTAATATAGTAATATGAGATCTTTATAGAATTATTATTATTGTGCATATGCAATGCTCGGAAGGCACCGAATAAAAGAATGTTCATTTAATTAATACAAAAAATGCTCATTTAAGTAAAACCAAAATTATGTTACATTAGCTAGTTATTTAATTGCAAATAATAATAAAATGAAAGTACCGCGGCCGTGCCCATCATGCGTCGCAGGGCACTGGACGCCCGAGACGGCTGGATGACCTATGAATGTCGCGGCGACGAACTCTAACGTCAACACCGTCGCCGGCTGACGACCCACTGCTACAGGTGCCTACAGCAGGGCCATTTCGCCCGGAGCTGCTCTGGTCCCCTACGCTGTCTTCGATGCAGGGGTGAGGGCCACCGGAGGTTGGACTGCCCTCGCGCCACGCTGCAAAGACCACAGTTAACTCCGCCGGTGGGCAGCGCAACAGCTTCTACTGTGCGGCCGCTGCCGCCCCCCCACATCACGGTTCCATGGACGCCTGAGATCCAACGGAATGCCAATTTCCTCACGGGATGCATTGTCGGCGAAACTATTGGCTCCCCCTTGATTTGGCGATGCTTCGCACGGCGATTGTGACCAGCGTCGGGGAGTCACCACCGTTCCACCTCAGCCGGGTCTCGGCAGGGTTGTGGCTGGTCATCCCCGGGTCGTCACAGCAGCGTCAGGCCCTTTTAGCATCACCAACAAACCTCCCGCCTCACTCCTGGGTTTAATGGCGCCCATGGAAGATGGAGGATGGTGCAACGCCCGCCCCTTCGAGGAAACGACATACCATAGCCATTCACAGCCTCCCGCTCCACCTTCAGCGGCCGGAGGTCGTGACTACGATCGCGAGACAGATTGGCGACCCCATTACTGTCGTCCTTCCCCCTCTTGGATCGCCGGACTTGGCGTCGACGATAGCGGAGGTTGAAATCCGGCCGGGCTGCTGCCCGCCGACATCGATGATCCTCACCGCTGGTGTCGGTACCTTCATGCTACGCATAGAGCTCATCACGCGTGCCGCCTCGTGGGCCGAGGTCGCCGCCCGCCAGCAACTGTCATCGACGGTCCCGATGACACGAACAACAAACACGAACGGCGCCCGTACACAAGCTGCCAGTACACAAGCTTCCCTGTCTTTGCCGTCTGCTAGCACCGGCCCAGGGCACGGTGTTTTGCACAGGCATGATGGGGTGTTATCCGGCCGCAACGACCGTACTGAAAGCAGGTCGCTCGACCACACTACTAGGAGAGGGGGTTCACAAGGCGGGATAGTCATATCAAGAGGCACGGCCGTGAATCCGGTGTGCATGGCCGTGACAATGCTTCTGAAGGTAATGTGCTGCATGGCCGTGGCACCAACTCTGAAGACTCAAAGCCCGGTCGCAATCGAAATGCTGAGGGGGACAGCCGCGACACCATTGATATGGTGCACGGCCGTGACGTCACCACTGAAGATATGGGTCACGATCGTGACACCGACAATGGCGACAAGGGGCACGATTGTAACTTAGATGCTGAGGGCAGGGGGCACCAATCTCATGGAGAGCCAACGGGGGGCGGGCCGCCATCCTCGGTCCAAGCTGGAGCACAGAACCTCAACCCCCCACCTTCTGCCTGATGGTCACCGACTTCCTCTAGGAGGTCTGACACCGTCCTATCCTCCCCATCATCATCTCGACTGCCTCTCTCATCCGCCACGGCTACTCACCATTACCGCCGTAGGTGAAGGTGCACCACAACCACCTCGAATTCGCCGCCCCCACACTTGCCGCAGGGCTCCCCTTCGCCACTATTGTCGAGACTAGGGACGTTGGGCTCGCCTGCAGATTCGCGCGAGGCCCTTATGTCCGAAACCCATGACCGGGGACACCGTCTGTGTCGCTGCCCCCTGGGGGTACCCCGTGCCCAGCACCGACTTTTACATCGGCAGACTGTTCTCTCCTGCCTGGCTATGATGATGAGAAGGTTTGCCTCGTGGCTGGCACGGCCGGGTTGCGACATACACGCCGTCGGACCCGCCTTTGTTTCGAGGTGGTTGGAGGTTCTCTCAGTCAGGGGATCAACTCTGTGATCCGATGAAGGTCCTTACATGGAATGTTCGGGTGCTGGGTGACCCCGGGAGACAGTGGACCTTGGGCCGCTACCTTCGTGAGTGGCATGTGGACGTCGCCCTTTTACTGGAGACCAAGCAGACAGATTGCAGCTTGGGGATTTGGGCGCAGATTGGGGGGCCCGCATGTCAGAGCATCTCTCTTTGCGCTGGTGGTTGCATTATTGGATGGAGGCCGGATTTTTTGTCGGTAGTGAATTCTTGGACGGCTCGGTTCTCGATGACAGCCCATCTGCGGAGGCCAGGGGATGGCACTGACTATCTTATTTCTTGTGTTTACGGACCCTGCTCGGTGTCCCTACGCAGCACATTGTGGGAGGAGCTTCGAGAGGCCCGCACCCACCTTCCCGATGCTCAGTGGCTGATTGGGGGCGACTTCAATGTCACCCTTGACATGGAGGACCGTCCGGTCAGACGCCATGGGAGAGACCGGGGTGCGGAGGAGTTTCGTGACTTCATTGACTCACAGTCATTGGTTGATTTTTCGGCCACCAAATGTTGATTCACATGGAGGAGCACAGCTGCACCGGCTGTCAGATCGAGGATCGATCGTTTTCTTGGCTCTCTTGAGCTCGCGGAGGCTCATCAGCTGGCGGATGTTTAGGCTCTTGATTGTCCGTTCTCGGACCATACCCCCCTCTTGTGGAGGTCCAACGACGATCAGACTCAACGTTCCCTCTTCCGCTTCAAGAGGTCATGGCTTTTGGAGGACGGGTTTCGACAGTGGCGGAGGGTGGCACGCTCGGATTCCGCTGCCAGGACTTTAGCAACGCGCTTATCCAGTTTGCGCTCATTCCTCTGGCAGCACCATCGGCGGATCAGGGAGGATCGGGCTCATCGTAGGACGGACGCCCTCGGGGTCATAGCTCGGATGGACCGCACTAAGGATTCCCGGCATCTCACTGACTTTGAGATGGATGAGCGCAGACGCGCACATGAGATGATTCAGCTGGAGGACAAGATTGTGGAAACCCAGTGGAGGTAGCGATCCCGTCAGACCTGGCTCCAGGAGGGGGATGCCAACACCAGGTTTATTCACTTATATGCTTGCTCTCGTCGGAGGACGAACATGATCGAGCAGCTAATCATACAAGGGCAGCAGATCTCCGACCGTCAGCACATTGGGGATTCCATCACTTCTTACTTTCGCTCCACTTCTCGCCGGCAGCCTTTGAGCCCTTGGCGGTGGGCTCTTGGTGACATTCCTCGATTGAGCGACACTCAGTCATCATTATTGATTCAGACGATCATAGAGGATGAGTATTTTTGAGGCCCTTCGGAACCTCAATAGCGAGGTAGCCCCTGGCCCGGATGGTTTTCCCGTCTTCTTCTATAGGGAGTTTTAGCCATTGGTGAGTGATGATGTTGTTGCGGTGATTCGGGAGTTCACTGACGGGAATCAGGGCTTTGAGCGTCTCAACCGATTCTTGTTGTTTCTGTTCCCGAAGCGCACCTTGGCAGAGCGGGTTGAGGATTTCAGACCGATCGCCCTATCCAATGCCATTTACCTTCTGGTGGCTCGGGTATTGGCGAACTTCGTGAGATTCTTCCAGTACTGATACATCCTGCGCAGTCAGCCTTTATCCAGGGCAGATCCATCACCGACAGCTACACCATTGCAGCAGAGATCATTGCCCAGTGGAGGAGGAGCTCCACTCAGGCCTTCTTATGGAAGGTTAACTTCTCCAAGGCCTACGATATGATTGCATGGTCCTTCTTGTGGCATGCCCTTCATGTCAGAGGCTTCCCGACGACCTGGATCACTTGGATGAAGCGGTGCATCACCTCCGCTTCTTTCTCCGTCTTAGTCAACGGGACCATTCTGGGGACTGGGTTCAGCCTCATAGGCGAGTCCGACAGGGTTGCCCTTTGGCTCCCATGTTGTTTGTCCTTGGTGCTGATGCTCTCGCCAGATGCACGCAGGCTTCCTGCGAGGCGGGACTTTTCCGCGGTTTCTCCACGAGCCTCGTACTTCTGCTCGATACCATTTTCTTCATCGAGGGCTCCGAGCAGGAGGCTCGACGGGTCGCGATACTTCTGGATATTTTCAGCGCGACGACTAGTCTCCAGATTAATCATGCCAAGTCCTCGTTCATCCCCTTTGGCATGATTCCGGAGGAGGCTCATCGGTGTGCATCCCAGCTTCATACACCGATCAGCACCCTTTCGATCACCTACTTGGGACTTCCGCTTTCGGACCGCCGCATTGCCTCTAGAGGTTGGACGCCAGTTATTGAGCATATAGAGCACAAACTTCACGGTTGGAGTGCACGTCTATTGTTCGCGAGGGCCGACTCGTTCTACTACGGTCGGTGCTCTCGGCCCTTCTGACGTACTACATGTCGGTTCTGCCACTACCAGCTCAGGTTCTCAGACGTATAGATTGAGCAGCTTTTTCTGGCGGGGGCGTTGCCTCGATCATCGCGGCGTCCACCTGGTTGACTGGTCCAGTATTTGCCGGCCTACTTCTCACGAGGGCCTAGGGGTCCGCGATTTACGGTATGCCAATTAGGCTCTTCTAGCCCGTTGGCTCAGGCGGATTATGGGGCCAGAGGATAGTTTGTGGCGTTCGGTGTTCGATACTTGCTATGGCCGGGATTTATCTTGGGAATCGAGATTCATTCTACCCCGAGGGGCATCATCTTTTTGGCGGGGTGTAGCGGCCGTGGCGCCGCGGGTCCGTGACCTTATGGTTCCTTCCCTTGGCTCGGGGAGGGATTTCTCCTTCTGGCGGCACGCCTTGATTGCTAGTGGCCCTCTTGCTGAGGCTTTCCCCCGATTTTGGTCCCTCTCGACTTTACTCGAGGCGATGATTGCGGACACCTGGTCCGAGGAGGGGGAGTCAGGCTCCGGTGTTTGGTCTCCCCGTTTCAGAGCACATTTGCCAGATCAGCACTTCACCGACCTATTGGCCCTTCACCAGCGATTAGTCGGGATACGTTCGGACCAGTCCAGGTCAGATGGTTGGGTTTGGCTATCGGAGTCCTTCTCGGTGCGCAGCCTCTATATTCGCTTTCTTCCCTCCTCTACACTACCAGAGGATTTCAGGACGGATTGCAAACTCATTTGGCGTACTCGGGTGCCGCTTAAAGTCAAGATTTTTGCTTGGCTTTTATGGCGTGGACGGCTTCTTACTAGGAACTACAGGGCGCGTTGGGCTCTACACAGCGATATTTCTTGCGTCCTTTGCAGCGAGTCGGCCGAGGACATCATTCACCTCTTTTTCGATTGCCTCATGTCTCGGGGCATATGGCAGCAGACTTCCATTGCGACATTTTCTATCTAGAGTCCATATGGCAGACGAGCATGTTGCATCAGAGACAGAGTTGACGAGCGCCATTGATGACCTTCTTGACCGGTGCCTGGGCCATTTGGCTTGATTATCTTGTATGGAGAGCGATGTCAGCCTGAGCGTGTTGTACACCACATCTCATTTCTTATTAGAGAGTGGGGTTTTGACTAGCTTTTCTATGGTGACCTTGGTCATCTTTTGCTGTTCTCTCCGAGAGCTCTCACCTGTACATCTTCTCATACTTTCATATATATACATTGTTGGATGACAACCACAATTTTGGTAGTCATCCTTTTTCTGCTAAAAAAGAACAATAACGGTTTTTATTTGTACAAAATCAGAAATTGTTTGAAGAAAAGTTAGAGATAGTAAAAGTATGTGCAAAATACACTTTTCCCTTATAAAGATATTTCTTTTATATCTTCAACGTTTTATGACATTTTTCTTATATTTGTCCACTTTATCTTTATCAACTTTCTTTATCTATATTTTTCACTTTGTGCATTTGGTTGTTTATTTCTGTCATATTTCCTTTATTACATTTCGTCTAGATTCCTTGTCCGTCTTGTGCCATCCATATCCCTTTCCTATGTGTAAAATTCACATTAAAGATAAGTAATATGATTTTTGTTCCTTGTATAATACATATAACAAATGGAATAAAAGTTAACAAAATGTAACATACTTTAATGTTGCTCACACCCACCCTCAATTTTTCATCTGCTTCCATCACTGGTATTGTAAGATAATAATATTATATTGCATAGCTTCATTGAAGGGTGTCACTTCACAACTTTTATCTTCCCTTTCAATGATAAATAATGATATTAAAACTAAATATATCTGTAGACACATGATTTCATAGTTATTATATTTATTTTGTACTATTATTTTCACAATAGATATATAGTGGCATAAGAGAATAGCATTGAACTTCTTCTCACTGGAGCTACACTTTCTATTGAAAAGTATCTTTTTCCTTTTCATATTAATATGTTTATTCCTTATAATTCGTTTTTTAATTTAAAATTCTTGTAATAATTTAGTTAAAATGTCCACTATGATTTGTGAATTATTTTATAAATTTTAGTTTAATTTGAAGCTGCTATTTTTTATCATCAAGTACAATCATCTTCGTTAACATCTTTTATCAATAAGTCATTGCATCACAATCACGTCATGCTTATCATTTGATGGAAATTATCTAAGCCTAATTATCTTCAAATTCCCTGTTGGATCTATTTAAAGCCTATTATTGCTGAGGAACCTGAAATTAGTGCTACATTGTCACTGGATAGCATGACAACTGCACATTGAAGGAGAGGAGTGGAGTGCTGAAAGATGCTTTCCTTTTTATCCCATACATCTTCAATTTGTACATCATTCTGTTTCTCCAGTTGTCCAACACATAATTAGTGATGTCTGAGTCTAACGGTCTAGCGTTTTAATCAGCTGTATTGTGGTCTTAATATATTGATATGAGATCTTTATAGAATTACTAGTATTGTGCATGTGCAATGCTAGGAAGGTATGAATAGAAGAATTTTTATTTGATTAAAACCAAACTTTGTTACATTAGCTAGTTATTTGATTTTAAATAATAATAAAATAAAACAATAATGACTTTTATCTATACAAAATCAGATTGTTTGGAAAATAGTTAGAAAAAGTAATAATACGTACAAAGTACAGTTTTCTTTTTTTTTCTTCTAAAAAAAGTACAGTTTTCTCTTATAAGTTATAATGAATTTTCTTTTATATTTTCTACTTTTTATGACATTTTTTTCTTACATTATTCACTTTATCGTCATGATCTTTCTGTCTTTATCTATATTCATCACTTTGTGCATTTGGTTATTTATTTCTGCCAAATTTCCTTTATTACTTTTCATCTAGACTCTCATTCTATCTTATCACATCAATATCCCTTTCCTATATGTAAAATTCATGTTAAAAATAAGTAATATGATTTTAAACAGTGATGGAGCTAACCTTTTGTTCCTTGTATAAGAAATATAGCAAATGGAATAATAAATGTAGAAAAATGTGACATACTCTCATGTTGCTCACCCCCACCCTCAATTTTTCATCTCATTCTGTCACAGGTTTTGAAAGACGATAATATATTGCATAGCTTCATTAAAGAGTGTCACTTAACAACTTTCATCTTTCCTTTCAATGATACATAATGATATTACAACAAACTATATTTTTAACATGATATCATAGTTGTTATATTTGTTTTGTAATATTATAATCATAAAAATCTGTAGTGTCATAAGATAATAATATTGGACTTCTTCCCAGGGGAGCCATTTTTTCTATTGCGAAGTATCTTCTTCCTTTAGTATTGATATGTTTATTCCTTATAATTCATTATTTTGTTTTGAAGTTACTTATAATAATTTAGTTAAAATGCCCTTTATGATTTGTTAATTATTCTTATGAATTTTAGTTTAAGTCGAAGTGTTACTTTTTATCACCAAGTACAGTCTTCTTTTTTTAACATCTTTGATCAAATATTAAGTCATTACATCGCCACCACATCTGCTTATCACTTTGGTGGTTACCCAAGCCTAATAATCTTCAAATTCTCTGTTAGATCTATTTATAGCCCATCATTGCTATGAGGAATCTGAAATTGGTATCAACGAGGCCATGATGGAATGTTAGTGTCAGTGATAGAAGAATAAAAAGTTCATGACACCTGCACATTGAAGGAGAAGAATGGAGTGCTGCAATCTGCTTCCCTTTTTTGTTTATTTGTCCCAAGCATCTTCACTTTGTACAACATTCTGTTTTTCTAGTTGTCCAGCACATAATGATGTCTGAGTCTAATAGTCTATACACTTTAATCATTGTAGGCTTAATAAATTAATATGAGATTTTTATAGAATTATGTTCTCAATTAATATTTATCATGTTTTGCAGTGATGGGGGATATTTTAATGCTATTATGACCTTCCCAAAAAATTATCCTAATAGTCCACCTTCAGTTAGATTTACATCAGAGATGTGGCATCCAAATGGTTAGAAATTTATTGTTGCTTGTTATTTTACAATTTTCAGTGTATAGAGAAACCAAAGTTGAAGTTTGGTTTCATTGTAAATATGTTTGCAGTTTATCCTGATGGCCGTGTCTGCATTTCTATTCTCCACCCACCTGGCGACGACCCAAATGGCTATGAACTTGCTAGCGAGCGTTGGACACCTGTGCACACTGTCAGTTCGAGTTTCATTCTGTTTGTTTTTAACAAACGTTCACGCCACTATGATGAATTTCTAATGATTATGTCCAATTGAAAATGTTCATTTCTGGAGCCCAAAATGTCAACCGATTCATAATGAAAACAAAATTTGGTCGAACTTTTTTTTCTATTAACCTAGTGGGATAAGGCTTTGTTGTTGTTGTTGTTGTACTGCTCTCAAATTTGTAAGGATCATTTTACAGAAATACAATGTAATTTGTCTTTATATGGGATGGTTTACCCTGCTTCTTTTTCTTTTGTATTCTAAATGCTCAAGTGATCTTTTTCTGGAAAGAGGAGAGGGAGGGACAATTATTCATTAATTAGTATTGAAAAAATAAAATTACATGTAAGATTTTAAGAATGGCTACTTGGATTACTAGTCCATCTAGCTAGTCATCATTCTCAACAAAAAAAGAAAAAGATAATCTTCTCTCCCTAATTTTCGATTGATACATCATTTTCCTGATAATCATTTCTCGTCTTTTTATTAAAATGTCATTTTTTGCATTCCTCTTTCAGAAACTTGGCAAAGTAGAATATATTACTTAATCGGAACAATATGCAAAGAGTCAAATGACAATTGCACATCACTGACCCTCATTTTTAAGCATGGTCTAATATAGTTTTATATGCAGGTAGAGAGTATTGTATTAAGTATCATCTCCATGCTCTCCAGTCCTAATGATGAATCTCCTGCAAATGTTGAGGCTGCTGTAAGTCATTTGGATCCTTTTTCTTACTGTCTTGAACCTTTTATGAAAAATGAAAGCATTTATACATCCTCCGAGTTAAATGACTTTCTAAAGTTGTTACATTCCCTAAAACACATAGTTAATGCAAACATACATTACGTTTTAAAGTAATACTTTTTTGAGTTTCTTGTTGTTTTGGTCAAGTTGTGTCCATATGACTAGGAGATATATCAAGGTTACAAATTCAGTATGAAAAACTTGTTACTGCCCCAGACCTTATCGAACTTTCCTGTTGTTTTCTTTGAGGGGAAAAAAGGATGATTAACCAGAATGTTAATCATCCAAAAATGTTATTGATTACCAAATAACAATTCAAAGATTTCAATAGTTGTATCATGAGTACATCATCGAGAACGCCACTCGTTGTACAGAAAAAAAGCATGGCTAAGAATATTTTCAACATAGCATCTATCGTTTTGGAAAATCAATTTATTCCGTTGTAGCCATAAAGCCCAGAGTAATGCGAAGAGAAGAGCCCTGCTTCTACGAGACCGATAAGTGATGGTCAAACCAAAAATACTACCATGCCGGAAAGCAGTCCAAAATTCTGGCTTACTCCTATTAGAAGTCCAGTTGAATCTGGCTTTGGTCCATAACTCCCTTGAGACATCACATCTGAAAAATAGGTGCTCCGTGTCTTCCGGGGAGTTATTATTACACATCCTACAGTTGGGTGCCATTCCGATTAGCCAGTGAGCTCAGTAAGAAGTTGTTGGTAGACGTCTTCTATGCAGAAGCCAAATGAAAATTTTGACTTTAAGCGGGGCCGTCATTTTCCGAGCCGTCAATCAGTTAGCATGTCATGCAGGATGCCATAAGCATGTTTGACGTTAAAAATTCCGCTAGACCAACACCAGCGATCGTTTACATGGTTGTTCAGTTTATAAGAGTAGATAAGGTTCAGTAATTCTACAAGCTCAGAAAAGCAGTAATTCTACAAGCTCAGAAAAGCGCTGATCTGAGAGTGTGCTGTTGAAGGTTGGAAACCAACAAGAATTGCATTTTTATTCTGGGCAAGAGCAAAAGCTCGTGGGAACCTGGCAGCCAATGGTCCAAGCGAATGCCAGTCGTCATGCCAAAAAGTGAAGTGATTTCCCAAGCCAAGGACAGGGCAAAAGAGAGGTCTCAAAAGATGAAACAGTTGGGAAATACCAATCCAAAAGGCTGAAGCTCCCTGCTGTTGATTAGTTCTGGAATCCCCGGTCAACGTGTTATCATAGAGGCTGAGATAGTACAATTGAAGAGGTCTAACTAGAACCACAAATGCAAAGACACTTTTTGGAGAGCAAAGCATCATTGAAAGCGTGAAGAGCCAAAACTCTAAGCCCACCATCAGACTTGGGCTTATAGATGCATGACCAATCAACCAAATGCAAGCCTCTACCGCCAGGTTTAAAGCCATGCCATTCGGTTTGTTTTGGGAGACAAAGAACAAACATGTAATAGACAGGAAATGTTGTAAGGACAGAGTCCAGAAGGATCAGCCTACCGCTATGAGAGAGTGCTCTAGCTTTCCAACCGTCTAGATGACGTTGAAGTCTGCAAATAACTGGAGACCAGTCACGTGGATGAATCTTCTTGGCAGTCAAAAGCCTTGTAGAAGTCCACTTTCCAAAGAATCCTTTTTTATTACTATGATTCCAGCAGGAAATGAACTCTGAGGCCATCACATCACTGTCTAAGATAGATCTGCCTCGAATAAAAGCGGACTGGACTGGTGAAACCAGGTCAGTGATCACCAGTCGCAACCTGTTTGCAAGCACCTTGGATATCAGCAAGTAGATTGCATTAGGCAGCGCAATAGGCCGGAAATCAGAGAGCTCCTTCAGGGCAGAATTCTTTGGTTAAGGAATAAAAAGCGATTGATCCTTTTGAAGCCAGAATTGCCTTCGGAGAATTCCTTAAAAACACCGATGATATCTTCTTTGAGCAAAGACAAGAATTCTTAATAAAAGAGGACAGGAAAGCCATCCAGTCCTGGCGAGCCATCACCCCTGAGTTCCTTCAGTGCTGAGAAGATCTCCATCTCAATGACCGGGGCAGATAAAAACTGGCCTGTTCGTTGTAGAGGGAGCGAACCCCTGCAGGGTCCAATGCCATTGGTTAGGGGGTGTACTTATTGTAACCTCATGGAAGTAGTCAGCAGCAACCCTGCCGATCTGAGCACAGCCACGTATACGTCATTGTTAACCCTCAACCGATCAATATGATTCGCGCAAAGATGAAAGAACTGCATATTTGCATCTCCTTCCTCGAGCCAATGTTGCCTGGAATGTTGTCTCCATTGGGTTTGAAGTTTGAGATTCTCAGTCCTAAGAAGTTTGGAGCATTCTGCCAATTCCAGATCATTGAGGACGCGACTGTCTTCCATCCGATCAAAAGCATTAATCACTATGAGAGCATCATATCTGCATGTAAGAATCTCCACCTGAAAGGAACAGTGATAGGATCTGAGATGATTTTTTAGAGCCTCAAGGCAAAGAAAAAGTGTTCGCATCGCCGAAGTAGAGGAGGGAATACTCTGCCAGCAAGTCACGACCATCTCTTTGAAGCCAGGATGAAGCAACCAGGCCCTCTCAAACTTGAAATATGTATGGTTATGAGTCTCCGAGTTTGTATCCCAAAGAATGGGCGTGTGACAAAAAAAAAGGACGATCAAGAGCAGAAATGGTGGCCAGCTGGAAATTTGAAGCCATTTCAGTGGAGCATTGGAGGTGGTCAAGTCGTGATCTGGTCAAAGGTGAAGAGGAACTGCACCAAATGAAACAACAGCCATTAATTGGAAAATCCATCAGGCCATGTTGGTTGATGAAGTCTTGAAAATTTCTTGAGGCACTGCTGCTGCCTTGAGAGGGAGTTGGCCTTGAAATCGCCGCCAATCAACCAAGGGATGTCCTCATATTGATTTCTGACCGTAGATAATTCCTCCCCAAAAGCAGCACAATCAGCATTTGAACAGGCCCATAAACACAAGTGGCCATAAATTGGTAGTATATCCTTCTGATTGATGAATATGGTCGATAGACAGAAACAAGAAGAGGAGATTTCCAAGGAGAAGGCATTTTCATGCCAGTCGATTACAGAGCCCAGATCTGTCACGAGCTCCCAAAGCTATAAAACTGCTCATCCAAGATCCACCGATTTGCTTCCATTGCAAGGCCGTGAGATCTGCAATTTTTTATTCTTGGAGGAGAGCAATATCAACCTTCCTGTCCCTAATATATGAACCCAGGGTGTGCCGGCGATGTGCATCCCCGAGACCATGGATGTTCCAAAGAGAGAACCTTCATTTAGGAGATGATGATGCGCCACAACTTCTGGATCTAGTCATCCTTTGATATTCATGGTTTAGGAGAGGTCATAGTTCTCGCGATCCATTATGTCTCTGCCTGAGATGAATAGAAGAAGCAACACTTCGAATAATTTCGGTGTGGCCGCTGCAAAAGAGGGAAAGTGTGGACAGAGTGCTGCGAACTGTGGCAGGTGACAGGGGAGGCAGTCTATCTCTTGTCAGCACGGGGGAGTTTTTGTGAGGGAGTTTCAACAACAGATCCGACCAGCATCCAAATCCTGAGCAGTTTCCTCCAGCCAAAGCTTCCCCATGAGGGCTGGCGAGAAAGACAGAGGTTCCCCAACTATTCTGCATGAAGGGTCTCCTGCATCCATGCCTGGTGTGGCCACTAGGTGAGATGGGGTGGCAATGAGCATGTGAAGCAGCCTCATGTGAGCCACGGTCATGTGAGTCATCAGGTAAAACTGCTGAAGGAGGTGATGTGCCGTGCCCACGTGAATCACACGCCTCATCCCCGCGAGATTTGCATTTTCTTGAGCCGCAAGCCCTTACGTCAGCAATAGGCAAACTGGAAGAGGTTGCACTGATTTCATTCCAAGTTGCTGTTTGTTATTATTGAGTTGACAGGCTGAGGACATCAAATCTTTGGGTTCTGCCATTTCTGTATGTGTGTGGGGTTCAACCGTCGCGTCACGTCCTAAAAATTAACGACTGCAGAAGTCTGTCTGGGGGCTTCAACCACTGTTGCTGGTCCCAAATGATTGCGGCGTGGCAGGCCGCCATCACCATTTAAATCTACTCCCCGTTGGCGGTCGAGTGCATGTCCGGCAACTATGTTTGCCAGGTGAGAGACGGGCCCTGGTCGATGATATGGGCAAGCCGGGTTTGGTAGACAAAGATGGAGGAGAGGAAGTGGATTGGTGCAGGGATGGGGCGTTGCGGGAAGATGTCGACCGTCACGAATATCGGAGACATCAGTTCTCCCAGAAGGCGGGACATCTGCATCCGTGAGATGACCAAATGGTCCAGAGCCTCAGTGTATCGAAGATGTTTAGGAACGCTTGAGAGGATTGTAGCAGTCATGGCATCAGCCGCCTTTGTGCCCTCACTGGAGAGAAGCACCCTGCCAGAAGACATCCTAGATGGAGAGAGCTAGCTCTAGGGAGGATGCTGGTTGCTTTTCCAAGGATTTCTGTAAGCAATCAATCGAAAGATGCGACACCACGGAGCTCCCGACCAAACATTGAGATAAATGTTTTTATGGGGCTGGCATTGTGGCCCCATTGAGCAAGAACCTCAACATGCTTTGCCATGACAGAGGAGGCACAGCAGTTTGGCTACAATTCTCTTGGGTGTATGTTTAGGACAAATCACTTTCTCATGTCCCATGGCGCCACAGCTAAGGCATCTCACAGGTTCCCTGCATGAGGCCTGAAAGTTCCCACGACCTCTGCAATGATAGCAGATAATGTCATTGATATTACGACCTTGCACGAAGTGTGTTGTCGGTCTGCCAAAAGAGTTCCCCTGTCGACGATGAAGAACTATTCACTGTCACCCCCAGCCATGGTTTGATGAGTAAAGCGAGACATCCTCATGTCTGTAGAGTTCCTCACTTCTGGAGAGTGCACCAACGAGAGTCAGCACACCAGACAGCGTGGGAAAGGGATTGGAGTGATACCCGCCACCTTCTGTGGCAGGCTGATGTCAGAACAGATGAGGCACACAGTGGAGGGATCCTCGTCACCCCCTGCGGGACACCAGAACCGGATCACCGGAAAAGACGAGTCACGACTAACAGTGGTGCACAAAGCGACTTGCCAAGCAAGCGCATCCAACTTGACAAAGATCACTGCGAAGAAGGAAAGCCGGGAGAAAAAGATACGAGTGCAGAATGAGAAGATGAATGAGAGAGATGTTGTGGGAAAGGAGAGAGACAAGTGGGAGAAGGAAGGTCACTAGCCGGAGGTTGCAAAGAGAGAGACAGGAGGGAGGTTGCAAGAGAGAGAGAAAGACCGGAGGGGAGGTGGAAAGTCGTGAGCCGGAGGTTGCAAAGAGCTAATGGGCCAGCCCCCACTACGACCTACTTCAACCAAACTTTCCTGTTGTTTTCCTGGATTGTACTAGTAGGCCATTATTACACTTCTTTCTCATAGACGACTGTATGCTTTCTTTGTATCAGTACAGACACGGTACCCTGAATTTCCTTTTACAAATTCCTCATACAAAAGATGTACATTCTGAATCTGAATAATTTTGTTTGAGATTCCATTGTCCATTATGTGGGTTATTGCCCCAAGAAAAAGTTCAAGGTATTCCTGCCTTTTCTAGTGAAGCAAATTGCGCCTAATATAATTTCTCAGCCATGAGCTGACGATCCCGGTAGTTAACCTGCTCTCTAGGATTCACTGTGTTCACGGCCATGTTTTAGGACAAAGTGGCTTGACCAACAGAACTTTGTTCTTCATATCTCATTTGCTCTCTGCTAGAACTTGTTTTTATCTTCTTTTGTTGGCGTCTTGAGGTATGTGCATTTCCTTTTATGATTAGTGAAGCATCTGATTTCTTAAAATTGCACATCGCAGAAAGAATGGAGGGAGAGGAGATCTGAATTCAAGAAAAAAGTGAGCCGCGTTGTTAGACGGTCACAAGAAATGTTTTAGAATCTTCAATACCATCGCCTGATTAATTTAATATGTAATATTTTTTAATGTGTGTAATCGTCGGAGTGACCCTATAAAGTATAAACATCTGAATGCCAATGTGCATCAGAACAATGTTGTTGTTCTTTCAACGACTAATGGGGCGACAATTCATTGACATGTTTCTGATAATTTAAACTGCTTATTTCAGGCGTTTTCCTGTTTTCTTCGAAAGCAAAACAAGCCATTTTATAATTGATAAAAAAGATAAAACTATATACAATTTTTTAAAAATAATTTTCAGTCTTAAACTGTCAATGCGTTGAGTATTTTTAAATTGAAGTCTTGTAGAAAATATTTGTAATTATTTTTTAATTAATATTTTCTTGGTAGATACACGATAAATTAGGTAAACGAAGTTGTTGATAGTAGGATCGCATTATCATACATTTGATTTATCTTGATGTCGAATTTGTGAGATTATATCATAATCGTAATTGTGCTATGATTGGAAGATGCTAATGACTTTCATTATTAGTTTCTTCATTTTTTTATTTTCAGATAATGTAATTATGATTTTTTATGAAAAAAATCTAGAAGGTGACAAGTGGTTATAGTTAAGTTTTTATTAATATCTTATACAAAAGAAATTTAATATTAAATGTACATTAAATATTGGTAAATTTTATTCCATATTAGTCATATTATTAACATTTTTTGTAATTCAAGTTAAATTACTATTACTAATATATTACATGTGTTTTCAAGTCTTCCAAAGATAGTAATTAAATTAATATTATTCATAATTTATATCATTTCAAATTTATAAACGGACACAATTTTTATGTAAATTTTTTACAATAAGTATTTAATATATAGAATCTGACTATATAAAATTTTGATTCTGTCTATCTTGATTCTTGGGTGTCAAGAATTAAGGTTTAGAATACAATATATGTAATTTATATTTTATTTCATTATTTCAATAATTATTTTTGACATTTTTGCTAAAAATGTATTGTATTTTTATTTTATATTCTATGTATAATTTGCACTTTTTATTTTTATTTTTTGCTTCTAATCAAGTGCTTAAGCAAATAACTGAAAATTTTGAAAATTAAGAAAACCAATATGATCCGATAAAAAATTAATTCACAAACAACTACAAAGACACCTAAGGATCCATTGAGATGGATTACATGATTAAAATATATAACATTATTATATCTTGAATACTTTTAATGCATATAAAATTATTCAATGAACATTAATGTTCTATGAATTATCTATATACACATTTGTAAATTTTTTAGACGATAAATAGTGATGTCAATTATTGGATGAAACATATCTCATATGATTATGAATATAAAATCTATGAAAGATACTACTCCTATTACTACTCATTATTATGAGTTCTAATTGTTTAGAAGTTACGCAAAAATATGATAAAATAAAATATTGATGAACCCTAAAAATGGGAAAGAAATCCGTCAGTTTTGGAATGAATTTCACAAGTCATGATGGAATCTCACGAGGCACAACATGAGTATTCACACATAACTGGAGTTATGATTGAGTTTCGTAGGTCCGTGACTTGATGTCATGAGCCATGAAATGTAACTAGGATGTGAGCGTTCGTGAAATGAATTTGAAACATCGTAACTTTCAAGTTGTGATTCAATGTAACAACCATTATATTGATGTCATGAGTCGCGACTATTGAGATCGGTGACACAACCCACCTTAGAGGCTATTTTGGGACAGACGACATTTATGGTGGCGAGACGATTACCGGGCGCAATCGCCATGATCCGACGCCATGTCATGGCCCCAAGTGTATCCAGGCACTTGGGCAAGAGGACTTTGACAATCATGATGATGCCATATCAATAAGTTGGGATGAGAGAGTTGGCACGAAGGATAATTTGGTCGTGCAGATGGCGCGAACCAATGATTGGGCGGGCAGTGCAGAAAGGCGCGAGACTTTGACACACTCTGCATGGCCAAACGGTTCCCCGAGACTTTGACACGCTCTGCGTGGCCAAACGTTTCCAACAATTATAAAAAATATGGAGGCTGTGTGGCCAAGGGATTCTTGCGGAGAAGAAGACTTTGGGACGGTGGGGTTTTCGCATGGCGAAGAGGCGTCAGCGGCCGGGCACCAAGCATGAGAGGTTGCAGATTTTGTAATTCAAATAGGGTGGCAGCAAGGTCAATTGCCAGGCCCTTTGTTGTATAAATATTCTTGTACTCGTCCAATTTTGATATAGATGAATATAAGTGCTTTTCCCCATCTTTGTGAGTTCTTTTACATTGTGCATTGTTTGTGTGTTTAGCGTGTTAGTGGTTACAAAACCAGGGTGCACCGAGAGAGAGGCTGACTTAGCATCTTCGAGAGGAAGAGTTAAAGCCACACACAATGTTTCTGAGCAAGGGAAACTGAAAGTGTGACATTGTGGTATTAGAGCAAAGGCAGGGATTAAATACTCAAGGCCGACAGAGTCGATCATGGCCACATGCGGTGTTGGCGGCACCGGAGAAAAAAAGAGGATGAGATCCCAATCTATTGATTCTCTAGTTCATTTGTAGAGTCATGTCGACTTGTTAGATCACAATCTACAAGGAATGGACTTGCGCGTTTGAAGTTTGGAGATGGTTACGACCAAGCATGGCCTTGTGAATGATGAAGGCAAGTCCATGACGGATCTACAGGCAGCTAGACTCACCTCACTAGAAGAGGCGATGAAGAACAAGATGAAAAGGCAATGGAGGTCGACCTCTTGTTGATATGTGACACATCTTTAACTCAAGAGGGCTGAGGCCGAACGTAACCATCCCTAAGTTCACGGGACCAGAACCAAAGAAGTATGATGGCATGCGGGAGGCAAATGTCATCAATGATGGTGTCTTTAGAAGGGCTTCAAAACAAGTAAGATCACCCCAGAGAAGGATCAACATGATAGTGTGGTACCTATCGGAGGGCACACTCCTATAGTGGCGACGTATAGAGGAAGTCTCCAAGAACATGATCATGATCGACACTTAGAATTATTCAAGAAGAAACAATTCTATCCAGGAAATGCGTAGGATGTTGCCATGAATAAACTTAATTCACTCTAACAGATGGACTCAGTGAAGGACTACATGGAGATCTTCCAATCGCTCATGCTAGAAATGACGGGCACCATGGACGAGTTCACTTGAGTCTTCTTCTTCTTAAGAGGATTTAAACTGGCTACCCAAGAAGTCAAGAGACAAAAAGTAATGACCATCAAGGAGGCTTTGGTCGTGATCGAAGCACTCACTGAGCGATAAATAAGGACCTTGGCGCAGACAAGGAAAGGACAAGTCAAGAGAAGGCAAGGCCCACAAGTATGGCAAGAAGGACGACAAGAAGCCCACGAAGGAATTATATTTCCTGAAGTTTTGGTGGACAGACACCGGGGCCACACACAACTTCATCATGACACAAGAGGCGGGACACATTGGCATCACATATGCCAAGGATCCAGGATTGATCAAAACGGTGAATGCGGTGTTCCAACCCATTCATGGCGTTGCCAAAGAGGTGTTTGTCCAATTGGAGATTGGAAGGGCGCCATCAATGTGACTGTTGTTAGCATGGACGATCACAAGTTTTTCTTGGGCATGAAATGTGATGCATTCCAAGAGGTAAGGATGACCAATGGTGGGTTGCATTTGTTATCTCAGGAGGCCGGGCATGAAGTTCCCTTGACAAGGGATAGCATAAAGACCAAGATGCTATCAACTATGCATGCGTGCAAAGTGGTGTGCCGAAAGGAGGTGACCTATTTTGCAACCTTGAAGTTCAACGAGGGCGGTCAAGTGAGCCAAGAAGTCCCGGAGGTAGTTAAGAGGCTCTTTGAGCAATACAAAAATGTAATGCCACTAGAGCTATCAAAGAAACTCCCTCCTCGCCGAGATGTTGACCACACCATAGAGTTGGTACGCGGGGCTAAGTCTCCGACCATGGGGCCGTACCGCATGGCACCCTCGGAGTTGGAAGAGCTCCACAAGTAGTTAGGTGAACTGTTGAAGTTCGGCTTCATCTGGTCATTCAAGAAACCATATGGAACACTGATGTTGTTCAAAAGAAGCAAGATGGTATGTTACAAATGTGTATTGACTATAGGGCCTTGAACAAGTTGACAATGCACAACAAGTATCCTATCCCATTGGTAGGGGACCTATTTGATCGACTAGGGTAGACAAGGGTCTTCTCTAAGTTGGATCTCAGATCGAGATATTGGCAAGTGAGAATTGCGGAGGTTGATGAAGTCAAGACTACTTGTGTGACAAAATAGGTGTCATATGAATTCTTGGTCATGTCCTTTGTCCTCACCAATGCACCGACTACATTTTGCACACTGATGAACTAGATCTTCCAACCCTTGTTAGACAAATGTGTAGTGGTTTATTGATGTGAATTTTCATGAGAGTGTGATTAGTTGACTGATTTATTGGACTCCAAGCACAAAATGCAAATGATTTAAGTCCAGACGTACACCTTTCAGAACTGGAAGCAGACTAAAGTTTAGGCATAGACTATGCACAAACATAAAACTAAACAGGAGGTCTAGGCGTAGACTATGCATTCCTCACTTCATTGAACTGCAAGTGCACATATCGGAGCAGTAGACTCGAATGTCATATCCATAGTGATTTGAAACTTAAGAGTCACTAACTAATATAAATTAATCTTAAACTAAGTTTACTCTTTTTGATATTTTAAGGTGATTGATATAAAATTATAACTAATAAATAATTAAAGGTTCTTTTAGAAATGTGGTTCATCTAATATTCTGCTATGAATGGATTAGAACAACTTAGAAATATAAATCATGCCAAATTCAACCTATAAAACTGCTCTCATAGTACATTAAAATTAAAACTAAGCATCCTACCTTCATATGAATGTTAGTTAGGTTAATTTAAAGGACTTTCAACTGATATCAGAATATCATAGATTTTCAGCTCACTGCATAAATACAATCAGATTCATAAACTAATGTTAATGCTCTTGGTTTATCTCTAAACAATAAGGGAATCTAAAATCAACATCTCGATTGTCATTTCAATATAAGATTGCATTAACAAAATCTAAATGGATGTATCAATTCTCAGCATGAAAAGATTAGAACTAGAAAACCAAGTCAATGTTCTTGACTCATTTCTCAGAAATAACAAGTAACAGATGAAATCAAATTCAAAAATTAATTGCTAATGCTCTTGGTTCATTTTTTAACAAGGAAATCTAAAATCAACCACTCAACTATTACAATATAAGATTCATATTAACAAGAAGTTAAGAGATGCATTCAGATCTAAGTGTAGATTAGAATAAGAAGACATGCTAATGTTCTTGACTCATTTTTGAGCAAGAAAAGAATCAAACATCAACTTATCATTTGTCATTCTTAAATAGAATTCACATTAAAAAAAAACTAATTAAAATGCATTTATAAAGTGCACTAGTATTAGTGATAATAGTATTGTTCAATCATCTATTCACAAACATAAATTAGACTATTACCTTATCCTAAGAGAGCTAAGATTTAACTCCTCAGGTTAAATCAATACAAAACAGATGAGGAATAAAATAAAAAAAAAACATTCTAAAACATAAATATAGAAGAATCAACCCTTAGGAGCAATCTCCAACAAGAAAACCTCAAGCTCCAGCCAAATGGCTAGAAGAGGAAGAGAGAGCCCTTATCAAAACCTTCCATTTCATTAGATTTTTCCATCTATTCTTTGGTCCCCTCTTCTTTCAAAAAGATACCCTCTCTGCATGCTTTTTGGGGGCTTGCAAGTGGTCACCTCCTCCTTTTCCAGCAAGACTCCTTTTTCAGCAAGAATTCTTGTCTTTTGTGTTGGATTTGGATTATGTAGTAATATGAACAGCAAGCATCAAACTCTCCAAATGAAAATTAGACAAATAAGAGCTAAATCAGTATATTATTCAGCTCAAATGTACAAACGTAAGATAATATTATTCATAGAAGATAATTTCATGTAGATTAAGCATAATTATTAGAATATAAATATTTTGCTTATATGCACATGAATTAAGATGGAAAAGAGTAGAATTTTAGTATGATCATCTAGTGATCAAACTCCTCCAAGCTTAGTCTTTTGTTTGTGCTCAAGCAAAACATTCAGAGATTAAGAACAACGATGGAATCAAACAGTTCACAAATAAATTTAGATTCAGTTGATTACAATCAAATGATTTCCCACTTGGCTAACACTCCTTGCCATTGTTTTCTAATTTCCAATTTCTAGCTGAGGAGCCAAATAGGCTAAAGGAAATTTAAGCCATGAAAGAAGTACTAACAATAACTAATTTGAGCTATTAACTCTGCTAAAAAAGTTGAATTGTCAATATCTTGATGAACAGATTTTGGTATTACTTAAACAACATAAAATTGACTTTTATTCATGATGATGCAAATAAACAGGTTTGAAACCTGATTTTTATTCATGCTAATCACAATATAAAAAATTTGGATTTATTTAAGAGAGTTTTCTTTTTGAATTTGGCTCTCTTTATTCATGCATGCATGCAATGCAAAAATGTAACTTTTCGTTTTTCTCTTTTTCTTTATTTTTTTTCTTTTCTATTCATGAAGTGAGCAATAATTCAAACTCAAGTAAAATTTAGATTTCTTAATTCAAAGAGTTAAGTTTCCCTATTAATTCAAAGAGTTAAGAGTTAAGTGAAGCAAAACAATTTCCATTCTAGATATCTTCTAATTTCTGACCAACCCATGAGTGTTAACTAGTGTTACCCACAAAAAAAAATCAATTTCAGCTAAATTAATTTAAAATGCATATGAAAGTGAACTAATTGAAGCAAAAAGGTTTACAGTAAAATTAATCACTACTTGGTGTTGGAGTGTACTAGCTTTTTTACTAAAGAATTTTTGCTTAACAATTATGAGCACAATAACATATGAGTTGAACGATAATAGTGATAACTTGGTTATAGATACGATAAACTTTAAAATGAAATTAAAGCATGCTAATAGAGTTTAGAAAAGTACCAGGTACCTCCCTCAAGCTTATCATCAGCACTGTCCTTAGTGATGAATCATCTAAGCAAGGGAGATGATTGTGTGGATGTTCAACTTTTGAAATAAGAGGCAGGATGTTTTACTTCACTTCTTCTTTGGATATATCATTTCAACATTTGACATCAACAATGACTAAAAGAATGTAGTCTTGATCAAACTCTTTTGGGTATTGAATCAAATTTGCAATTAATTGAAAAATGATCAATTTAGCAATCAATAAAATTCAGTAAGGATTAAGAAATTCATTAAAATTTGGCAAAGTCAGATATGGACAAATGATATGAACAAGAAATCACAGTATCATTATGATGATCATAACATGAGCTAAGTAAGGATAATTATGATAATTAGTTATCAATTACATTCAGAGAAAAATCAAAGTTGTGAGTTTAAGAGTATTTCTTGAGCTGAATTGAATTCAATGGAGATTGTAATTGGCTTCATTTCCTCTGTGACTTATTTTTGCAAAAATAAAAAGAAATTGGATATAAAAGTCTTGGGTTGCCTTCCAAGAAGAGCCCTACTTTAGTGTCTTAGGCTAGACCTTTTAACTTCTTGATTTCAAGGAGGTTTAAATAGTATCATGTGATCAAGTAAAGATCTCAATCTATGGACAATTTCATCAATCAAGTATGAATCTCCTATTTTGTCAATCATCGACTTTTGTTTTTTAGTTGGATGTATCCCTCTTGTAGTGTACCAAAAATCTCCTAACTTCCAATACCAAAGAGTATCATGTATGACATCTGAATCTCCTGGGTCACCATCCTATTCAAGTAGTAATTTTTTTAATGGCCTCTTTAAATGCATCAGTGTTGAAAGATCTTTGAGTTCTTGGTTCCAACTTTCAATAGGCAAATATTGATCTTCCTTAATTGGATGTTGCATTTCTTCTACAAATTTGAATTCTATTGCATCTATTTTCTATTCAAGAAGAAATTTGTTCTGCTATTGTATCATCCTTGGTCATTTTAGTCTCATCATGTGGCTTTGCTGTAACAACTTGTTGACCAATTAATAATGAATTATTAATTGCTTGCTTGCTTCAGGTTAAGGCTAGTTCTTCTTTTTTGATGTTTATTCATCTCTGATTCTAAGATGTTGACATTCTTGATAGTATCCTATGTTGGTTTGTGGAGCAAATTGCCTCAACTAGAACTTCAATTGGACAGTTGGGTGCAGGAGCATCACATATGAAAATAGGCAAGAATGTTTCTGTCTCTTCTTTGGATGCAATAAGTGAATTGAGTTGGTACTTTTATGTACTTGTTACTTATGGGCAGTCTGAAAGTAAACTAGTGGAGGTATCTAACAGTTTCTTCAAAGAATTAGAATCTGTCTTCCAGAATTTTTTCTTCATTGGATATGAATCTTATGAGTGGGTCTTCAATGCGATTCACTATTGGTACTACTGGAGTAGCTTTTTCAATAATTTTTGCAACTTCATCTTATTTCTTGACTTGTGCATGAAGTATGACAACTTCCTTTCAACTTCAACCTCCATGACCCTTTCTTTCTCTTCATTCATCTCTTTCTCAATTCTCATATTCATTTTCTAAAATTCGTCTTTTGAATGGGCGGATTGGGTTTGTGGAGTTTCTGAATTAGACTTTAGAAAAAATTTTAGCCTCCAAGACTAAACTTCTTCCAATATGCATTTTGCTTCGCCCAATATGCATCTTGCTTCTCCCAATATGCATCTCGCTCTTTCCAGTATGCATCTTGCTCCCTAATGAAGTTCTCCAACATAATCTCCAGTCTTGACTCTTCTGTGGATTGATTTTCTAAAAGAACCATGGCTGCAACATGAAATTTCGACACGATTTTGATTATGATTGTATACATTTTGTGAATTATAATTAAGAAGTGTTGCTTAGGATTCCAGTAACTTTCATAACCATGTTTGGCATACATGTAAGCATTAAAAAGATGTTAAAATTGCAATAATCCTTGATTGAAGTGAGCTTGTAATGATCCAACATTGAAATCACATTTCTGAAGAGTTTTGACTATGATATCTTCAACCTTAGAATGTAATTCGTCCCAGATGATTGACATTTCACTTGATTGACTCCTAGGCCAAGTCTGCCAACTCATATCCATCATATACTTAATCTTGTGCTAGTTGATTTATGCTTAGTTTGACATGTGATCATTCATCTCTTTTTCTCTTTATCTCAAAAGTTAAATTTTAAAGTTTTTGCACCATTAAAACTTGTCATACAATGAGGTTAAGTGTAGAGATATCAAAAGCAGAGCAAACATGAAATGAAATTGAGATTAAGATAAGATTGATAGCAAAAAAAAAAATTACAGAAAAGACTAACCTAATCAGAAAAATGAGAGACAAAAACAGGACTGAATATAAACAATGGAGTGGGATGTAAACAATGATTGTATAAGAAAAAACAGAGGCAAATATAAAAAAACTAATAAAAATAACTACTGAAATATACTACAGAAAGTGAATCTAATTAACTTCAAATCTCCGACAACGAAGCCAAATACTTGATGTGAATTTTTGTGGAAGTGTGATTAGTTGGCTGATTTATTGGACTCCAAGCACAAAATGCAAATGACTTAAGTCTAGGCGTCAATTAAGCAGACTAAGGTATAGGCGTAGATTATGTACAAATATAAAACTAAATAAGGTCTAGACGTAGACTATGCACAATTAGAAACTGAATAAGGCCTCGACGTAGACTATGCATTCCTCACTTCATTGAACTGCAAGTGCACAAATCAGTGTAGTAGAGTTGGATGTCATATCCACAGTGATTTGAAACTTAAGATTCACTAACTAATGTAAATTAATCTTAAACTGAGTTAACTATTTTTGGTATTTTAAGGTGATTGATATAAAATGATAAACTAACAAATAATGAAAGGTTATTTTAAGAATGGAGTTCATCTAATATTCTGCTATGGATGGATTAGAACAACTTAACAATATAAATCATGCCAAATTTAGCTTATAAAAATTTCTCTCATAGTACATTAAAGTTAAAACTAGAATGTTAGTTGAGTTGATTTAAAAGGGGTTTCAATTGATATCAGAATATCATAAACTTTTAGCTCACTACATAGATACAATCGTATCCACAAACTAATACTAATACTCTTAGTTTATCTCTAAACAATAAGGGAATTTAAAATCAACTTCTCGATTGCCATTTCAATATGAGATTCTCATTAACAAAAGCTAAATGGATGTATCAATTTTTAGCATGAAAATATTAGAATCAGAAAATCAAGTCGATGCTCTTGACTCATTTCTCAGAAATCACAAGTAACAGATGAAATCAAATTCAGAAACTAATTGCTAATGCTCTTGATTCATTCTTGAACAATAAGAAAATCTAAGATCTGCCTCTCAATTGCTATTACAATATGAGATTCATATTAATAAGAAGTTAAGAGATGCATTCAGATCTGAGTATGGATTAGAATAAGAAGACAAATGCTAATTCTATTGACTCAAAAGAACCAAACATCAACTTCTCAGTTGACATTCTAAAATAAGATTCACATCAATAGAAAACTGATTCAAAAATATTTATAAACTGCACTAGTATCAGTGTTAACAATGTTTCAATCATCCATCCATAAACATAAATTTGACTACTACCCTATTCTAAGAGCGTTAAGATTTAACTCCTCATAAATGATAAAACCATTACAAAAAGAGGAATAAAATAAAAAAAACATTATAAAATATAAAGAGATCAACCCTTAGGAGCAGCATCCAGTAAGAAAACTTCAGCCTTCAGCCAAATGGCCAAAAGAGGAATAGAGAGCCCTAATTCCTCCTCAACATCCCTCTTTTATATGACATTATCATCACCATTTAGTCCTTATCAAAACCTTCTATTTCATCTGATTTATTCATATGTTCTCTTGTCCCCTCTTTTTTCAAAAACATCCCTCTCTGCATGCTTTTTGGCAATATGCAAGTGGTCACCTTCTCCATTTCTAGCAAGAATTCTTGTCTTTTATGTTGGATTTGGATTCTGTAGTAATATGAACAGTAAGCATTAAACTCCAAATGAAAATTAAACAAATAAGAGCTAAATCAGTATATTGTCCAGCTGAAATGTGCAAGCGTAAGATAACATTATGCCTAGAAGACAATTGCATGTAGATTAAGCATAATTATCATAATATGAACATTTCAGGGCTTATATGCACATGAATTAATAATGTAGACACTTCTTATTTTCAAAATCAAAAGAAGTTAATTCCTAAACAAATGAGGCGGCAGGACTTTTTGGTTAAGTTTGACTATGTTTTGGAGTACAAGACAAGTAGAAGTAAAGTGGTGATGGATGCACTTAGTCGCAAGGCTGAATTGTCGACCATGAGTGTCATCAAGGTGGACTTCCCAGGGGGGTTCTGAGATGGATTGAAGCATGACTCCATGGTTGTGGAGATGCTATGGCTTGTCGAGGATGGAAAGACCAAGCGCTTGGAAGGAGGATGGCTTGTTGTTCATGGTCGGTCGGCGCATGTATGTACCAAGGTGGGAGAACCTGCGATGCCAAGTCATGAGGGATTGGCATGACTCAAAATGGCGGCCACGAATGAGAGAAGATGTGGAGGCCCTACGTCCGGACATGCTTGAAGTGACAAAAAAGACAAGATGGAGCAAAGAAGACAGCAAGGCTGTTGGAGTCCCTACTCGTCCTAGAACGACCATGGCAGATGGTGACCATAGACTTCATCTCAACATTGCCAAAGTCAAGTGGAGTTAGATCTATATGATGGTGATAGATAAGTTCTCAAAGTATGTGACCTTCATCCCAGCTCTTAAACACTGTTCAACGGAGGAAGTGGTGTGCTTGTTCGTCAAACACGTTGTGAAATATGGGGTGTGCTCAAAGTTTTGATCAACGACCGTGACCCGCGGTTTACATGAGACTTCTAGAGGAGTTGTTCCATTTGTTGGGGGTCTGAACTTCGCTTCTCGATAGCTTTCCACCCACAAATAGATGGTCTAACGGAGATGGCCAACCATTTATTGGAGATCTACCTCAGGCATTTTGTGGCAACCAATCAGACGGATTGGCCAAGCTTTTGGACATTACTCAGTTCTCCTACAACATGCAGAGGAGTGAAGTCATGTAGTAGAGTGCATTTGAGATTGTCACTAGGCAACAACCAATGACCCTGGCCCTCACGACCACTACATCAAATATGATCTATAGTTATAAATTATTTCGTGACTATAAGCTCAATTATCGTGATTATAAGTTATTAGTCACGAATAAAATTATAGCCACAAAAGTTATTTTTATGACTATAGATATCATAGTAATCACAAATATTTATGTAAATATTAAACATTAACAAATGTGGATAATGATATCATTCGTGCCAAATACCTTGATATTGACAACGAAAGTTTTGTGGTCATTATTGATTGACTTTAACGGCTAATTGTATTTATGGTTATTAGAAAATTTTATTTCCACAAACAATATGTAACAATTTACAAGTAGAATTTTCATGGTTTTCGTAATACGAAATTAAAAATGATTGATCATTTTTAATTATTAGTCACAAATTATTTTATAGATAAAAATAATTTTATTTATAAAACATGAAATAAAATAACTGAGTAGACACATTCCGTAAAATAATAAATGATAATTTTTTTGTAAATTCTCATGCTATTGATCATAGGATTCAATGACAATAATTCATGCATAATAAAACTATTAAAACATTTCAACTACGTTATCAAAGCATTCTATGACATAACAATATAAAGAAATCCATGCTAAAAGAGAGTTAACATAATTTAACTTTTATAATTGAAAGAAAGCTTCCACTTCTTTTCCATCTTTCTTTGACGATCCTCCACGCAGCCATCTTTTCTTGTTGATATTGAATTTGTTCTTTTAAGATTCAATATGTGCGTGTTGAGATTTTATAAGTTGCAATTATTCTTCACAATGTTTCTCAGCTTCGATCACGTCGTCTCCTCTCTTCTTCCATTTGTTCTTGTGTGATAGTATTAACCCTTGAAGGAGGACACACACCATAACCTAAAACCTCTAGAATATCTTGATTCTGTATCCATTACATGTTGAAAACTTTGTACACATTGATGGTTCTATTCCAGATTGTACAATAACTTTCATGACCTCAGCTTGTGTAACAACCATGGCATCCTATAAAATAAATCAATAAAAAATAATTTAAAATAAAATGGTTATAATTATGCACAATTGTAAATTGTACATACATATTTTTCTTTGGCTTCATCATGATTCCATCCTTTACCCTCTTTGAAATGAACATGCTTGTACATCTTAATTTCGCCACCTATAGTATTAGTAGAATCTCATTATATATTGTACAAACAAATAAGAAGTTACTACAATTTAACATTTAATATCATACAAGAAAAATAATTAAATCTAAATAATAAATTTAATTAACAATGTAAAACTAATACAAAAAATAGGAAGAAATATCATATTAAAAATTCTTAACCATAATGAATCTAAACATCATTCATAAATTTTTAATCCAAGGAGAGGCATAATGTCCTTTAAATGATAAACACCTCCATTTTATCTAATAAATAGATACCTCGATTTGTAATGAATCACATACCATATAATGAAGATGGAGAAAAGACTTCGAACCTCCACAATGATGTACCTTAATCATACTTCGTTTCTAGTTAAATAGTACATTTTCAAATGGTGATAATAGAATAACAAAAAGTATACTCAGAAAAATATCACAATTATTATAGAAAGTAGTATGTCGTACCAGAAACTTTTCTTCTAAAAAATGACCGCATATTAATTCTCAATTACATTGCGAGACACCAACCAATCAACTTCTTAGTGCCAATGCATTTCCGCCCTTCTTTTCAAATGTATCATACAGTTGATTCATGTAACATCATATATTAACAATTCATGTGTTAAAGCCAATAGTTCCCATTTTGTTTCCTAAGTTCACTTTTGCATCTCCGATCTCGGTGAGCCACCTCTTGCGCTAGCATGTCCAAATCCCCCACCGTGCATGAGGAGGGGAGGTCGTCTAGCTGCCTCTCACATAGAGGCAGCCCTTGACGGCCACATCTCACGTGGAGGCAGCCCGGCGGCATCTCGCATGGAGATTGTCCTCGATGGCCGCCCCAGCACGTGAGGCAGCCGGTGAGCTGCCTCTACGCGAGAGCAGCTAGTCGGCCACCTCTCGGACAAAGGCAGCCCACCATGGCCACCCTAGCACGTGACGCGGCCGGCGAGCTGCCTCCCGCGAGGAGGCGAGGCTCGCCAACCTCCTCACACGTTGGGGTGTCCATGGGGGGCCGCCTCTTCGTGAGAGCCGGCTCATTGACCGCCTCTGCAACGGCCACCCCCAGCATGTGAGGTGGTCGGCGAGCCATTTCTCGTGAGAGGTCGCTCGCCGGCCACCTCTCACGCAGAGCAGCCCTCGACGGCCGACCCAGCGTGTGAGGCATTTGGCGAGCTGCCTCTCGCAAAGAGGCGAGTTGCCGGCCGCCTCATGCGCTGGGGTGGCCTTGGGGGCTGCCTCTGCGTGAGAGCCGGCTCGTTGGCTGCCTCTCGCACAGAAGCGATGGCCACCTCAATGCGTGAGGCGACCGGTGAGCTGCCCCTCATGCAGAGGCGGCCCGCCTCTGTGCGAGAGGTAGCTCGCTGGCCACCTCTTGCGCAAAGGTGGCCCTCGACGACCGCCCCGGCATGTAAGGAGGCCGACGAGCTGCCTCTAGGGCAGAGGCAACGACAAATGGTCTCCTCTGGGCAAGAGGTCGCTCGTCGGCCACCTCACACGCGCTCGATTGTCACCTCTCACACAGAGGCAGCCCTCGTCGACCACCTCACGCACTGGTGCGACTGTCGGGGGCCACCTCTACGCGAGAGTCAGCTCGTCGGCTGCCTCTCGCACGGAGGCGACTCTCAATGGATACCCCAGCGCGTGAGGCGGCCGACGAGCCGGCTCTCAATGGCCGCCCCAGCACTGGGGTGGCCGTCGGGTGCCGCCTCTGCACGAGAATGGACAGCCACCCTAGCGCGTGAGGCGGCCAGCGAGCCGCCTCTCGCACAGAGGCGAGGCTTGATGACCGCCTCTGCACGTTGGGCAGCCATCGATGGACACCTCATGCGTTGGGGCGGCCATGCTGCGCCTCTGCATCTCCACGTCCTTGCCGCTGCCTTAGATGGAAAACGTAGAAGGCTGGGCAGAGGAAGTGGGCAGAGGAACGTAGAAGGCGTACTGTTGAAGGAATATGAATACGACGCAGGAAACATGGAGGAAGGTGAATGCGACGGAGAAGTGCAAGTAGAAAATACGATTAGGTTAAACAACAATATTTATACCTTAATCCTTATTATTCTCCTTTTTTGTGGTAAAGAGAAAATACATGACAATTTTATCTTAGAATAACAAATAAATTTTTTTGGGTTCTAATAATTTATTTAAGGAAATAAAAATTAGTGTAAAAAGATATAAATATGTATGTATATAACCTAAATCCCAATCAAAGTTAAATAATTTAAAATTTGTTAGACATACATAAAAATAAAAAGAAAAGAATTTAATTTATCATCTCAGTAAGGAATAAATTAATATTATCATAAACAAAAAATTATCATCTAAGTATTAACATAAATAAATATTAGAATTTAAAAGATAAGATATTTAGTTTATCTTTTATTAACAATAGTTTATAAAACAATCTAGGTGATTAATTAAATCGTACAATTTTTAAGTTCGATGTAAATGAATAACAATTATTAATGTAATTTTATCAACAAAACACATATATATGTCTAGGTACAATTAATAATATTGAAATGATATTTCTTGAATATCAATAAAGTATGAATCAAACATTAAGCTTTTATAGAAATCTTACATGTTAGTTACCGCAAATTTCTAAAAAGTAACAAATACATAAAGTTGCCTTCAACAATTAGTTATGATTTTTTTGTGGCTAATATTGATGATAAAAACTATAGTTTATTTCGAAAATCAAAATTGTGACAATTACGTACATCATTTGCCACAAAATAAATCTTCATAATAATTGCTAAATAACTATTACCACGGGGTAAATTACACGATTGATCCCCCAACTTTGAGTCATTTTCAAATCAGTCCCCCAACTTCAATTTGTAACTAGAACGTCCCTCATCTTCTATTTTCACCGGTGATAGTAGGTTTTCCGGTTACCTTGCATACGTAGACATCTTTCTCTCTCATCCATGTCATTTAAGTCATCTACGTCATATCCTTTCCCCATTAAAAAATATAATAAAATTTTAAAAAAAGTTCAGGCCGGCCCCGGCCCCCCTTTGCGTTCTTGCCCACACCGGTGACAACGCAGAGGAATAAGAAAGGGAAGGGGGGGGGGGGGGGGTGAGCCCCCCAAGTGCGAAGGGGGGCTCGCCTACCCCCTTTTCTTCTTCCTCGCCAATGGGGCGAACTCGCAAGGGGGGCTCGCTGGCCCCCCTCTTCTTCCTCACCGTGCGCGAGGAAGAAGAAAGGGGGGCTGGCGAGCCTCGGGCGAACTCACACAGGCGAGCCCCCCTCTGCCAATCTCGCCCGCCGGCGGCGGCCCGCCTTTGCGATTCTCGCCATCGCGTGCGAGAACGCAGAGGGGGGCCGGGGCCGGCCCCAACATTTCTTTTTAGTTTTTAATTTTTATAATATATTTTAATGGAGGAAAGGATCTGATGTGGACAACTTAAATAATATGGATGAGAGAGAAGACGGCCACGTATACAAGGTAAACGGGTAACCCACTATCATCGGTCATAAGGAGTAATCGTACAAGAAAATCGATTAGGAATTTTTCTAAGTTATTAATTTACAAGATTAAAATCAGAGTCCACAAACTGGTAATTCTACTATTTAATCCAGCAAATCAAACTATCTTAAATTTAATCAAAACTGAAGTCCCATAAACTAGTATTCATGTAGATGAGATTAAATTTAAGATGCATTAATATGAAAATCCTAGACTATTAATTACTCCACAAACTAATATAGATTAACAGACCACACAGATCTAATTCTCCACACACTAGTTATTATGCCTATGTCAATTTTTAATTTCACAATAAATCATTCAATTTAACTAAATAAAATATGAAATTAAGTAGTCCACAAATTGGCAATTACTTAACTCAGAAATTTAAATAATTAAATCAAAAGCATTAAACACAAATAAAAATTGATCAAAATAAATTCAATAATAATATTAAGGTTCACATAATTTTCTTTCAATAATAATCTCCTAAAATAAAATAAATAAAAACATGGAGTTCATCCTAGAATTGCAAAGAGATAATATAAAATACAAATGATAATCAGAAGAATTACACTAAGAATAAATCAAGATCCTCTGATGTTGTCGGAGCATCTCGATCAGTCGTCCGATCAACTCTCTCTCTTGGTCGAAGCCTATAGAGCTCACGACTCACGTAGAAGAAAATCACACTTCAAAGCATTAATTGGGACGATGGCTTCCTCCTCTATTTATAATTGCCATCAGATTTCAAGTTGATCACGGTTGATAACATCGTACGACCGAATTTAATTTCGTGAGATAAAACTTGAGTTGCTTACAAATCTATCTCGTTTGACGATATACTTTCATGGCCGATAAACTTGATCGTTGGTTAATGATAAAAGTTTCTTCGTTTTGCACCGATTGATAAACTACTCTTTGATTCTCGACCGATAAACAACTTAATCATGGTAAAATATCGGCCAATGTTAACCTCCAAAGTGTTTTACGTCCAATGATATTTTTTTCTTTTATTTGGATTGCGGCCGTAATCTTGGATGTTGATTAATGATCAAAGCTTCTCAATGCTTTTATCGCCCAATGATAGGGTAATGATAGAGTTTGCTTGATTAATGATGTCATAATGTGTCCAATGATCTTGGCCGCAAAAGACGAATGCTCCTTGATGATTGGCAACTAACTCGGCTGATGATGAGGACTTATCGGTCGCAAAAGAAAAATTCTTGTCATCTCGACTTGTCCGACTCGTCTGCAAAATAATTATAGAAATTAAGTCAATTTATTCAAAAATTAAAATATTTGGAAAATCAATAGCCAAACTGCATAAATCTTGAATTATTATTAAAAGTGAACTAAAACGATGCATGCCATGATTAAATTACAGAAAAATTAACTAAAATAATAATTTAAAATATGTTATATTTTGCATGCATCAAACTCCCCCAAGCTTAAAGTCTTGCTTGTCCTCAAACAAAAATTCAAAAGCAAAGCTTAAGAACAAGGGTTCCATCATAGCTTTCATATTGTCAATTGATTAATTTTCTCACACGGTTCTTCTGTACACCTACTACTTAGCATCTTACCACTTTCCATGCATTTAGCTAATTGAGCTTTGTAGAAAAATTTAAACAATCTCAAATTTAGCCTTGTAGAAAAATAAATAGTTTGTCAAATAATAGCATTTATATTGAACACATAAGTACTAATTGAGCTTAAAACTTTTTTTCTTTCTCTTTTTTTCACTTTTATTTTCAATCATTTTAAAAGTTATAATCTTCAAGCAGGATTGCACAAGGAAGTCCATGTAGCGAGCTCTGGACTGATGACACCCAGACCAGATGGCCTTAGGGCAACAGGTGATAAGGCACCCCTCGAGTTTACTTGCCCAAACAACCAAGGTTCTGAATGAAGAATTCAAACTTAGCTATGATTTAGTATTCATGTGCTTCTCCATATTCCACAAGATGGTCCTTGTAGCAAGTTTTCGATCGACGGATCCCAGAGCAGTTTCCCTTAGGTCGTCAGGTATGAACCCCTACAGATCTAATTACTCGAACATACCTTGATTCCGGATAACACTTTTGTACCTAACACATAACTTTATTCAATTTTCTTCAACACATTTTTTTCACACATTTTTTTTACGTCAAGGAGTACTTAATATGGTCAATAAAATGGCTACTACTATCAATACTTAAGAAATAAATAAAAAGGCATAAATATGATTTTGTCATCTAGACATTCATAATTCTATTTAGCATAGGCACATAGTCCATAAATTTGATACTAAAATAGCAAGTGATAAAAAAAGAAAAGCATTCAAATTTCATCAATTAACGACATGTCTTTGAACTTTTACTAAAAGATAATTAAAACAATAAGATGAAATTTAGTAAGATGGTATTTTTGGGATTTTTTTTCAATTTTTAATTTTTTTTGTGAAATTAAATAAAAAAAACTAAAGAAGAATGCAATGCATGAAATATAAACTCCCCCAAGCTTGAACCAGACAGTGTCCTCAATGTAAGGCCAACAATGGAAAGAGATACATACTCAATAAAAGGAAAAAACTAAAGAAAAGGAAAAATAAAGAAGAGAGAAAAGACACAACCGGATTTACTGTCTGTGTGGCGGCGAAGGTGGGTTGTACCTGAAATGTCCATGGTGCATATAATAGTCGTGGATGCACCTCGTTATGCGAACATGCTGATTCTGAAGGGATTCGAAGCGGCCCTGACGCTCTGCATATTTGTGAGTCTACTCGAATGGTGATCAACTCTTGGGCCTATCGGTGTTGCTCTTTTATAATAGCGTGTATCTCCCCTGCTTGACGAAGCTGCTCATCATACATAGATTCACATAGATTTTGCATGGAAGCATAGTTAGGCTGAGGTGGCAGAGGTGGATAGTAAGGCTGCTGCGGGGGTGAAGTAAAAGTGGGCTATGGTTCTAGAAAGTGATTCCACATAGGTTGCGGCGGTTGAGGCTGCGGAGGGGGTGTGTACAATGTCGGCTCACGTGGAGACAAATAAGTGGCCTCAGGTTCCTACAGAGGGCCAGACACTTCCATCTGATCTCGTTCCTCATAAGGAGTGGCTGGTATGAATGAGGAATCAGATGAGCTCTCATGTGCTGGAGACGGAATCAGAGAAGGCACCGACATATAGGGTGAAAGGGCAGATGCCTCATGTCGGGAAGCTGCCGGTGATGCAGCTTGGAAGACTTGTGGCTGCTGAAAGTACTGTTGGGTTGCCGCATAATTAGTAGAATCAAATCAGGAAAAGGTTTCATCCTGGTGTGGCTGACCGACAAAGGTAGACGGTCAAGTGTAAATGCATTTCTATCACTTTAGGGCACCTCCAGATCACTCTCTTTAAAAATAAAAACTTTGACTCATGTAGTGTTAGTCTTGGCGAGGCCCATGTCAGAATGGTTCGTCGGTTGAGGTGGGCAATTCCTGGAATAGCTTGAAGATCATCCAGGTTAAGTCTGAAGTGTTGAGCTATCGGTGTGATAAGGGCACCCATATTGATGCTTCCGCTCCGATGACTAGTACGGCATTGAAGACGACGAATGAGGAAGGCGCCGACATTGACTTGTGTCCTATGGAGCATATTGTGGATCAAGAATAATTCTCCATCTGAGACAGCTCCATCACTGTCATCTCGCCCGCTAAGGGTGTTGCTGAGCATGAGATGGACAAAGCTCAGGACAGGATTTTGGATTGTGCTTTTCTTAGCTGTACTCCAGACCAATCGATCTTCTTCAGTGATCTATTTCCAAAAATCTTCAGCATGAAAGTCAGTAGGAACAGAATGAGCCCCATAGTTGAGGAATCCATAAATATTGTTAAAATCTTCTAGAGTCAGTGTGAAAGGCCCCCGTATAGCTGAAAAGAAATGTGAGGCTGATCATATTGTCTGCCATCCCAATTGAAGACCTCGAGAGATGATAAGAATTCCATAGTAAGGACTTCATAAGTCAGCCATCACTGTTGAACAAAATCTAAAAGATCAATCTAGGAAAATAATAAATGGATGTCGGCAAATAAATTGTACTCCCTGAGTATTTTAGTGTCGAGAAATCTAGTGGCGTTGACTCGTATGATAGACATTCTTTCAAAATGATCTTGGTAGGTAGGCTTAGTCCAATAATAATCTCCCAGATATGAAATCAATTGTGAAGATTGCGGCGCGGGCTGAGCGTCCGGATGTCATCGATCGCGATGCCTCCTCCAAATATTAGCAAATCGCCTCAACTGAAAAAAATAAAATTTGCCCATGTGTACGAGGAAGAAAGATGTCGGCTCGGTGCAAGTCTCGGCTTGGTGGACGTCGATGAACTTGGTGATAGTCTCGGAGTTATCGCCGCAACAGTTGTGGGTGAAGATCCTCGGCCGACATTCGATGAAGGGTCTCGGCCACAATCAGGAGGAAGTTCGGCCGTAATAGTTGGTGAAATCGTCGGCCGTGAAAGGTCTCGGCTGCAATAGATGTCGGTGAAGATGGACCTCATTGATGAGTCTCGGTCATGAAAGGAACGTCGAACCTTGCTTCGCGTCTTGGCTCTCGACCGCAATTGATGAAAGAGGGCAGGTTGGCGGTCGATCTCCGGCGCAAAGGAAGGAAAGAGGGGCTCAAACGGAGGTTGGAGATCGGCTTGCGCTTGGCGGTGAAGTTGGCGGCCGGTATGAGGAAACGTCCAGCGCAACGAAGGGATGGAGAGGGGCGCAAGCGAGGACGAGATGATGACCTGCAAATGAAAGAAGGGTTAGCAATTTATAGACGTGAAATTGCTTGGTGATCGGTCACATCGACTGAGATCCGAGCGCAAACAATAGTGTACCTGCTGTGAAGTGTCAAGTCGGTGAGTGTGTCTTGAGTTGTTCAATCAGAGCTTTTGCGGCCGATATGTCATTTCTGTGTTGGATGTCAGATTCTGCGCACAGAATCCGTCAGCAAGCATCATGGTCAATTGTCAATTTTTTTTGCACCCGTAAAGTCATCTCGGTGTTAGGTGGCATAGTAATTCATCCTTACGGCCATGATACATCATGTGTGTGATGCATGTAAGTCAGCTTCCTTCACGTGTCGGTGGATCCACTTTTGCGGTTGAGGTTGTCTGGGATTTGGAATGTATTGGTCGGGAGATGTCTTGTCTTGTCGGGTAGTCAGGTGGTGTTGGTGTTCATCCTTTTTCGCCCGTGATGTCCTGATGTGTGTCCTTCAAGTTTCTGGCCTTACGCCCCTTCTTTTTTACATTCATGTGTTCAAAATGAATGAGCATGCGTGCATGTTTCGATGCATGTCTCTCCTTCATAAAAAATGTTAGCACGTCCGAATTTCTCTCCTCGCACAAATGTAATATTAATTAGATGACTCCATATAAAATAAAATAATAATGATACTAAAATGCCTAATTAAAATAAAATAAAATAAAACTATCACCGAAACTAATTCTATGTAACTAAGATATTAATCAACAACTAATTAAAGACTAATCTAAAGAAAAAGGGTAGAGATAGTTCTGATTTTATAGTCGTCAACTTGATTTAGTCCTGATGAAGATCAAAGCCTATTTTTCTCTTTTCCCCTTGGATTTTTCTCTGTGTTGCTTGGGAGAGAGCCTGGTATACGTCTAGTCAGTTGTGTCGCCATCTGGCCCAACTGTCTTTTCAAATTTTGAATTGATGCATCCTGATTTGTGGCTCTAGACTCCATATCCTTTTGCAATGATTGCAATGTGTCTATTATCTGTGTCATGATTTGATGATTGATATTGGAGAGCATCAGGTTTCCTTTTCAGTACATAGTCTTTTGGTGGATAAGAAGGTTGACCTTGATTCTCATTATAGGAAAACATCGGATTGTCTCCAACCATAATTGTTGCTCTTGAAAAATAGGTTGGAAATAAAGTTAGCATTTTCAATTTGATTTGAATCTGAAGTGTTACTTGTAGGGCAATAATTGCTCGGCAGCAGGTACATCATGAGTTCGGTGAGGTGGTCTCCTTTGTTGGCTTGACTTGATGGCTGCAACTTCAATAATATCTTGTATCTTACTAGGGCGTTTAGATCCCAGCACTGTCCCTCTGGCTGATTGGTCGAGTTTATCTTGATATGCAACTCGCAATCCATGGTAGAAATCTTCCATCACTTGCCACTTTGGAATTTTATTATCAGAAACTCTGGCTAACAGTTCCTTATATTATTTCCAAGCCTCATATAATGTCTCATTGTCATCTTGAACAAACGCCCTTAATTCTCTTCGATATTCGCCTACTTTTTGTGGTTGGCAATATTTTCTAACAAATTTTTCTATCAGCTCCAACCATGAGTGAATTGATCCTGCAAGCAAAGTTTTAAACCATGTAGAAGGTTTGTCACGTAAAGATTGTGGAAATAATAATAGACGAATAACTTCAGAAGAAACATAATTATTTCTAAAGGTGCTCAAAGTAGCAAGAAATTTATCAAGGTGGTCATGAGGGTCTTCATGAAATCCTCCTCCAAATTAGGATGCTTGTATCATCCTCACGATTGTCAGATTTATTTCAAAATTATTTGCATTAATATTTGGCAGCACGATGCATGATTCTCGATCACTGTATCTGGCCAAGACATACTCTCTCGTAGAAAGCTTTGCTTCATCTTCTTTACGATGATTATTTTTTGGCAGAACTAGTTCATTTTGTTGCTCTTGTCTCTGATTGTTACGTGCTTGTTCAGTCATTTTTCTGATATTCTTTCTTAATCGACGAGCAGTTCTTTCAATTTCAGGATCAAATTTCTAAATTGGATTTGAACTCCTAGTGAGCTTATCAGAAGATTCTAGGATTGGTTGTGGTTAAATTTTCACTAATACCTGCAACATCAATTTTCGGTAAGATAAAGGAAAAAATATACAAAAATAAATGAAAAGAAATACAGATAATAGGTCACAATGAAAGAAGATTAACAACTTGAGTTCAAAATTTAAACCGATATAAATAAAAAGTCTTTCGGGCATTATCGAATTGAAAATTCATTAGGTCATTAAAATCAATGTCCGAGAGGAATTATCAGGAACCTATTGGCCGCCAAACTTCAAACAACATAAAAGTCTTTCAGGAATTATCGAATATGGCGTAAAAGAAAACTCGGACACTCTTCAAATGTTCTTATCAGATCGTAAGGCAGAAGAAACCAATTCAAATGCCAAATATTAACATCTTGACCGAAAGAAAATTAAATAGATGGTCGTAAAAATCATGCATTCATTGAGCCGTAAAACTTGGAAAAATTAACCATGATGTCAACACGCAGGCGCAAAACGAATTAGGAACCTAATTACGGCCGCAAAACCAATAATCAAGCATTAACAAGTTTTCAGAGAGGTTAATAAGTTTTGCTCGGCTGCCAAACATGACATCTCGACCGAAATTAGATTAGTTAAAAATAAAACCTTAGGCGAAAAAGAATAACACGAGATATCTCAGGGAGATTTAACCAACGTGCCATACATTAATCATGTCGCAAAAGAAAATTGTTGGCCGCAAAATTAATGCACTAATTGTATGCTTAAACAATCCAAGGCGCAAAAGAGATGAAAGAAATCAATTTGATTACCTTGGATATACTCTCGGATCAAATCATGGATAAAATGAAATTGTGGCCATAAACTCAGATAAAAATTGTCAGCCGCAAAAATAAAAGATAAAGTTTGTCCGATAATTAACAGAAACTTTTGCGAGCGCAAACTCATTTTCGAAGTCATTAAAAACCTGTTGGACGTAAAATAATAAAGAGAAAATTTTAGAGATTAAACAAATTAATAACAGCGGAAACGAGGTCAAATCAAACTTTGCGCATGAATAAATTTAGAAGATTACGACTGCAAAACAAATAATCAGACAGTTTCGTGCATGTGATTATGTCGACGAAATGAGAGCGATATTTCCAGTAAAGCCGATAAAAATCAATTACGGTCATAAATCGATACGTCGTAATCAGAAAAATTCAATTAATCAAAAAAATTCACTCGGCGTCAAAATTTTAATCCATAATACTTAAGAATCCCGTGACCTTTATTTGCAAAGGAAAACGTGTTAGATCATTTACACAAATAATTAAAACAAATAGTACAATAATACATATTTACAGAAAGAGAAAAAAATATAGAAAATTTATTTACAAGAAACTTATTTACAGGAAAACTATTTACATAATTTATTTACATCTCCTAATAATTTATAAGAATAAAAAATTAATTAATAAAATATTCTTCGGCAACGGCGCAAAAAACTTGATGCATAAAATAATGTAGCAGAATAAAATTGCTAGCAAGTGCACTAGTCGCTCAAGTGGGGGAGGTGGGGGGGGGGGGGGGGGGGGGGGTTGAGCCCCCAAGTGCGAAGGGGGGCTCGCCGACCCCCCTTCTTCTTCCTCGCGCGTTTGCCAACGGGGCGAACTCGCAAGGGGGGCTCGCCGGTCCCCCTCTTCTTCCTCACCGTGCGCAAGGAAGAAGAAAGGGGGGGCCGACGAGCCCAAGGCGAACTCGCAAGGGGGGCTCGCCGGTCCCCCTCTTCTTCCTCACCGTGCGCGAGGAAGAAGAAAGGGGGGGCCGACGAGCCCAAGACGAACTCGCACGAGGGGGGGGGGGGGGGGGGGGCTCGCCAGCCCCGCTCTTCTTCCTCTGTGGTGAGGGAGAAGAGGGGGCCGCCGCCCCCCTCAGCCAATCTCGCCCGCCGGCGAGAATCGCATAGGGGGGCCGCTGCCCCCCACTTCTCCCTCATGCGCGGTGAGGGAGAACGAGGGGGGAGGCAGCCCACCTCTGTGATTCTTGACGTCGCGGGCAAGAACGCATAGGGGGGCCGGGGCCGGCCCCAACATTTTTTTTAGTTTTTAATTTTTATAATATATTTTAATGGGGAAAGGATCTGATGTGGACAACTTAAATGATATGGAGAGAAAAGACGACCACGTATACAAGGTAAACGGAAAACCCACTATCACCGGTCGAAAGGACTAATCGTACAAGAAAATCGATTAGGAATTTTCCTAAGTTATTAATTTACAAGATTAAAATCAGAGTCCACAACCTAGTAATTCTACTATTTAATCAAGCAAATCAAACTATCTTAAATTTAATCAAAACTGAAGTCCCACAAATTGGTATTCATGCATATGACATTAAATTTAAGATGCATTAATATGAAAATCCTAGACTATTAATCACTCCACAAATTGGTATAGATTAACAAACCACACATATTTAATTCTCCACACACTAGTTATTAGACCTATGTCAATTTTTAATTTCATAATAAATAATTTAATTTAACTAGATAAATATGAAATTAAGTAGTCCACAAACTGATAATTATTTAACTCAAAAATTTAAATAATTAAATCAAAGGTGTTAAACATAATTAAAATTGATCAAAAGAAATTCAATAATAATAAAATAAGGGTTCACAAAATTTCCTTTCAATAATAATCTTCTAAAATAAAATAAATAAAAACATGGAGTTCACCCTAGAATTGCAGAGAGATAATATAAAATACAAATGGTAATCAAAAGAATTACACCAAGAATAAATCAGGATCCTCGGATGTTGTCGGAGCGTCTGGATCAGTCGTCCAATCAACTCTCTCTTGGTCGAAACATGCAGAGCTCACGACTCACGTAGAAGAAAGCCACACTTCAAAGCACCAATTGGGACGATGGCTTCCTCCTCTATTTATAGTTGCCGATAGACTTCAAGTTGATCATGGTTGATAACATCGTACGACCGAATTTAATTTCGTGAGATAAAACTTGAGTTGCTTATGACTTTATCCACTTTGACGATATAGTTTCACGGCCGATAAACTTGATCATTGGTTAATGATAAAACCTTCTTCGTTTTGCACCAGTTGATAAAATACTCTTTGATTCTCGACCGATAAACAACTTAATCATGGTAAAATATTGGCCAATGATAACCTCCAAAGTGTTTTACGTCCAATGATATTTTCTCTTTTATTTGGATTGCGGCCGTAATCTTGGATGTTGATTAATGATCAAAGCTTCTCAATACTTTTATCGCCCAATGATAGGGTAATGATAGAGTTTGCTTGATTAATGATGTCATATTGTGCCCAATGATCTCGACCACAAATGACGAATGCTCCTTGATGATTGGCAACTAACTCGGCTGATGATGAGGACTTATCGGCCACAAAAGAAAAGTTCTTGTCATCTCGACTTGTCCGACTCATTTGCAAAATAATTATAGAAATTAAGTCAATTTATTCAAAAATTAAAATATTCAGAAAATCAATAGTCAGACTGCATAAATTCGGAATTATTATTAAAAGTGAACTAAAACGATGCATGTCATGATTAAATTATAGAAAAATTAACTAAAATAATAATTTAAAATATGTTTTATTTTGCATGCATCAACATTTGAGATAGCTTCATCCGATTTTTCATCTAAGCATGTTAAAAAAGTACCATGCGGACACCGAAGACCCATAAGGGTGGTCGAGTCAAGGATCCCTGGTGATGAAGTGAATGCACCGGGCCACAGGAGAGAGCCAAACAATGTTGAGGCCGGCAACACCTTAGGTGGATGAGAATTGTCAAGACCCACCTTAGAGGTCATTTTAGGGCAAGCGACGATTATGGTGGTGGAACAGTTACCGACGATGGTTATCGGATGCGACTACCATGACCCAACGCCTGTCGTGGCCCCCGAGTGTATCCGAGCACTTGGGAAGGAGAACTTTGACAATCCGGTGAACATGGATCATGATTCCTTGTCAAGAAGTTGGGATGAGATATTTGGTGCGAAGAACATTTGGGACATGCAGATGACAGGATGGTGGAGCAATCTGAACTCTCAATAGAATAGAAAAAAAAGGGCCTCAGACGTGTAGTGTCACAGACATGTCCTAGAAACATCATTTTACATAAGCATGCATTTAAGTAACATACTAAGTTAGTTTGGATGCCCATTTAGTGATATTTGTATATAGTAATTAATATTTCGATTAGTGCATAATGATTACTTAATTATCGATAAACTTTACAAAGTAATTATATAGGATTATTAGGAATAAATCATAAAATTTCTAAATAATATGATATATATGTTTAAATAGGATTAAGTAAGCTTAATTAGGGTTGAAACACTTAGTTATGACAAAAAAATGTAATTGGTCATCACTTAAGTTCCAAGCAGCTGAAGCAGACAAGTGAGAGTTGCTCAAATAGATATTTTTCCAAACCGCCATAAGACCTCAGAAAATTCTGAAAAACATATATATAACCATTTAACATTATAATTTCACCGTAGAAAAATTACCAGAGGAAGAACTCGAGCGAACCGACCTAGGGAAAATCGAGAACGTCGGCTGTTCCAGGTGAGTTTTGATCCGGAAAATTTTCTTCTGATTGAGAGAATCATTACTTAGTGATAAACAAACCATAAATTATGAAATTTTGTATAGTTCATCCATTCGAAATTAGCTTTCCATGACCTCTGGAATCACCTAAAAAGGAGTTTTATAGAGGAAGTTATGAACTTACCTTCGCAAGTCCCTCAGCCTGTCCCGAGTCTGGTACAAGTTCCATTTGTAAATTAGGGCACGGCTAGAATAGAGTGAATTAAGGTTTGAAATTTGAATATGCTTAAATAGACATTCCAAGGGTTCGGTGAGAGGTGGAATCATCCTAGTTGAACTTGTATTTTTGGATAAATGAATTTTTCATTTCGTAGTGTTGCTTCTGTCACATTCCAAGACATTGACAGATTGCGACCCGAATTAACTATTTTTGTTTTAAGTCTATATAGCGAGTTAAATTCTCTATGTTTTATGGAAAATCACTAATGAATTCTAGTTTTCAGGAAAATTATTCCCTAGTTAAATGGACAAGTATGAAGAAACATATAAATCAATATTTGAGTGACACATAGTCTGCCAGGGCACAAACCCTAGGTCAGATTGCTTGGGATGTTCCGACTTACTCACTTTGATTTAGATAATGATATTTGGGGGTTAAAAACCTTAGTATGTATAGTTTCTAATTAATCCAGAATCATAAGATTTGCCCATGTGGTTAAGAAGTTATGAATTATTGATTGACAGACACTCAGTCTGAAATCATGAAACAGCACCTAGTTAAGCTTTGGAAAATTGAAAAGTTTCAAATATGGAATAGCTTATGAATATGAATACTTGAAGCTAGAAATTGGTATTAGAGAGGATTACATGCATTTTAGGGTGTATAATCATTCATGCGTCATAAGCATGCATTGCATATTATCTTATTAGTGATTGAGAAGTAAAAAGGCATTATTATTTGTAGGAAAACCTCAAGTTGCAAGTGAAAGGGAGGAAATCTAATAAACCTCCTTGAAGTGATAAGTACAAGGTGAGTGAGTAAATTTACAATATAGAAAAATGTTATATGTTAGTTCTTTTATTTATGGCATTACCTCAAGCAAACATTATTATTATTATTATTATTGAAACATATCGTGAGCTATGAAAAGTATTTATGATATGTTTCAAGGATTTCATATATGATGGAGTAATATCTTATACAAAAAAAATATTTTCCGGGAACAATGCTTGTGAAGTGAAAATAAGTTTTATTTGATAATGATATGTGATTATGACATATGTATTTTGATATTATTAAACTCCATGTATTCATTAGCCATGCTGTTTGAAAATGTCTTTGGGACGCATTCAATATACATGAAGCCTTTGGGGCGTATATCGGGTGTCTTTGCCCTTTGGAGGCTACTCTGCGTGCACGTATTGACCCATGATCGCTCTGCGTATCTAAGAATCATGATTGGGATATGTATTGACCCATGATTTTCTCTGCGTATCTGAGACTCTTGATTGTGAAGCTCTACTTAACTATATGACACACAATCATAGAGGAATACGTATTGACCCATGATTTGCTCTGCGTATCCGTGACTCTTGATTATGAAGCTCTGCTTAACTGTATGACACATGATCATAAAGGGATACGTATTGACCCATGATGAGTATGTGCAATGACACGTGTGTGGAGTTTAATTATGAAAATGATGATATTTTGAGTTACTTTTATTTATATGAGATTTCATATGATTTGGCAAGTTATGTTATATGTGCTATGCTTTAAATGTTTTATTATATGGAGAATGTGGTTATTTAATGTTATATACACTCGTATTGTTCCCCTATGTTGTACTTTTATTCCACTCACTGAGCAAATGATTGTTGCTCATAATACCCATTTTAAATTTTTTAGATACTCATAAATTCTCGAGTTGAGACGACTTGGAGCTTATTTTTGTTGCATATAGAGAAGAGGTCGAGCCGCTGGAGCACTTTAATCCTCCTTCACTTTTGTTTTTTTGAAGCATGCATATGTAATAGATAGTCTTAGATGTTGTAATTAAGTTTGTGAGAAACTTTTTGTAAGGTTATATAAGACTTGATCCTGTGGGGTTATATGTGAGATGGTTTGTGAAAAAAAAATAATGATAATATGCGAATGTCCGATCTTATAGCTTTTTCTTAAACTTTGATGATTATATATGTGTCTTTTGTATGTATTGACAAATAACATAAGATAAGTAAGGGAGGAGGTTTTGCCGATTTTAGTTTTGGAATTGCTAAACATAGCTAAGAGTATGATAATTAGAATTAGAACTTAGTCACGGAGTTGGGTGTGACAGTTGCTTAGGTTATAAGATTCTGTAGACAGTATAATCTAAGTTAAGGCTAGGTGACATTATATGCATTAGATTGATAGTGCATGCTTTTGACTTTCTTTTTATTTTTATTTGAAGGGGTAAAAATGCCACCACTTAGGCGTCGTGGCGATGGCCGTGGCCCAAGTCATTCTGCTCCACTAGGCGGTCGACTTAATAGGAGTCCATCAGTTTCATCTCATGCATCAGTACAAGGTGTGGCACGAGATGTGAATGATAACCCTCCATTATATGATGATGAGATCCCAGCGGGTCCATCAAGACTTCCTCATGTTGTTGAGCAAGTCAATCCTATTGAGAATCAAAGTGCTGCACAAGTTCTTGCACAAGCTTTAAGGGCTATTATGAGTGGAGTAAACCCGACCTCCCATATTATGCAAAGAAATAGATTCTACGACAAAATTAGAAAATAAGGTGCAGTTGATTTTGAAGGTACAGTTGACACGTCAGAGGTAGAGGCATGGTTAAAGCGTATGGATAGAATATTTAATCAGATGAGGTGCTCCAATGAATAAAGGTTTGATTATATTGTGTCTTTGTTGCAAAAAGATGCTTTGGATTGATGAGAGACAATTCCTAGAAGTCAAAATTTTCCGGCTACTCTTGGATAGGACTTTCTTCAAGAATTTTGAAAAAAATATTTGGCCAAAGTATATACTGATAGGAAGCAGAAGGAATTCCTAAATCTGACACAATGAGCATTATCAGTCGCTGAGTATGATTAAAGTTCACATAACTATCAAAATATGCACCGAGCTTGGTGTCAGATGAAAGTGACAAGTGTAGGCAATTCGAAGGAGGACTTCACTTGAACATCAGAGAAAAAGTTGAAGTGTTGGAGTTCACTGACTACTCAAAATTGGTGGCAGCAACACTAAGAGCTGAAAAGCTTATAGAAGAAAGAAATCAAGTTAGCCAACATTTGAAAAGACCAAACTCAAACTTTACTTAGATTGGGCCAAGTTATAAAATGGCAAGATATGGTGATAGTACATTTCAGTCTTATGGTAATTACTACAACAATAGGAGACATGAAAATGGATCACAAGGTACACAAAAATATCATACCAACTAGAAAAATATGAGTACACAAGCAAGTGCAGTCAGAAGAACATTTTCAAAAAATCAAAGTAGAGTGGGACCAAGACAAGAACAATATCGCACAAATGCATATTGCACAACTTGTGGAAGATATCATTTTGGAAAATGCTCGGTATTCACAGGAACTTGCTTTAAATGTGGTCAAAGGGGACACAAGATACAAGATTGTCGATTCATGGAAAAGGGTAAAAGTATTTATGAAACAGTAGCCTATCCTCCTGTGAAGTCTCAAATCAAAGCTACTCTTGGTGCAAGCATGAAAGCGAGTAATCAAAATGTCTCAAATACATCAAAACCGACGAATCCACCAAGGAGACCACAAACTCAAGCACGTGTTTTTGCAATGACTGAACCTGATGCTTTGGCTACTCCTGATGTATTGACTATCTTTGATAAAAGTGCACATGTTCTTATTGATCCTGGATCTACTCATTCATTCATATCAAAAGACTTTTCTATGCATGCCGATAGAAAACTTAGTCCTTTAGAATGTTCCATGTTAGTACGTACACCCATGGGAGATTCTATTATTGTCGCACAATCATATAAGGATTGTAGAGTCAAAGTTGCTGAGCAAGACATGATAGCAGATCTCATTCCTCTAAATATTCAAGACTTTGATGTCATACTAGGAATGGATTGGTTAGCTCGTCATCATGCCACTATAAATTGTTTTAAGAAAGAAGTTTACTTTGAGTCACCCGAAAAAGAAAGAGTTATCTTTTGTGGTAAACATCAAATTCTTCCCTCTTGTATTATTTCTGCAATGGTGGCACAAAAATTAATCAAGAAGGGATGTGAAGCTTACCTTGCTTCTGTGATTGACACTAAGGTAGAAGAACCACGATTGGAAGATATTCCAATCGTATCTGAATTTGTAGATGTTTTCCCAGAAGATCTTCCTGGATTACCACCGCAAAGAGAGATTGAGTTCAGTATTGACCTTATTCCAGGAACAACACTCATATCTATTGCTCCTTATTGAATGGCACCAACAGAACTGAAAGAGTTAAAGCTACAATTACAAGAATTATTAGACAAGTGTTTCATCCGACCGAGTGTTTCTCCTTGGGGTGCACCAGTATTATTCGTGAAAAAGAAAGATGGCACATTAAGGTTGTGCATCAATTATAGACAATTAAATAGAGTTACTATAAAGAATAAATATCCTTTGTCGCGGATCGATGATCTTTTTGATCAACTGCAAGGAGCAAAGGTATTTTCAAAAATAGACTTGAGATCAGGATATCATCAGTTGAGAATTAAAGATGTTGATATTGCCAAAACTGCCTTCGGAACTCGGTATGGACACTTTGAATTTCTGGTGATGCCATTTGGTTTAACAAATGCGCCCGCAGCTTTTATGGATCTCATGAATCGTGTTTTCAAACCTTATTTGGATAAGTTTGTGATTATTTTCATTGATGATATATTGGTCTATTCTCGAAGCGAAGAAGAGCATGAAGAACATTTAAGAATTTTTTGCAAATACTTCGAGAGAAATAATTATTTGCAAAGTTTAGCAAATGTGAATTTTGGCTCAACTCAGTGGTATTCTTGGGTCATGTAAGCAGAGGGCATTTGTGTAGACCCAGCAAAGGTTGATGCAATATTGAAGTGAGAGCCTCCAAAAAGTGTAACAGAAGTAAGAAGTTTTCTGGGTTTAGCAGGATATTATCGACGTTTTATTGAAGGTTTCTCTATGATTGCAGTTCCATTAACTAGACTTCTTCGAAAGAATGTAAAGTTCGAATGGACAGAGCAATGCTAATATAGCTTCGAAAAGTTAAAGAGATGTTTAACATCTGCTCCGGTGTTGACACTCCCAACAGATAATGAAGGTTATGTGGTGTATAGTGATACTTGTAAACAAGGGTTGGGTTGCGTTCTAATGCAACATGGAAAAGTTATTGCCTACGCTTCTCGACAACTCAAACCACATGAGTTAAACTACCCAACACATGATTTAGAGTTGGCGGCAATTATTTTTGCTCTTAAGATATGGAGACATTACCTCTATGGAGAGACATGTCATATTTTTACGGATCACAAGAGTTTGAAATATTTCCTTACACAAAAAGAATTAAATTTACGCCAAAAAAGGTGGATGGAGTTACTAAAGGACTATGATTGCATAATTGGTTATCATCCGGGTAAAACTAATGTGGTTGCAGATGCACTTAGCCGAAAATCATCAAGTTTTTTAGCCCATATAAAAGTGTATCAGTTACCATTGCTACTTGAACTGAAATCCTTAGGAGTTGAGCTGAAGACAAGTGAGAAAGGAGCACTCTTGGCATACTTTAGAATTAGACCCATTCTAGCCGAGAAGATACGCGAAGTACAAGATCAAGACAAAGAGTTAGTGAAAATCATCAATCAAGTAAAGAACGGAGAGCAAACAGAATTCTCATTAAAGGATGATGGGACTTTAATGTTTGGCAGCAGGTTATGTGTTCCTAATGTTGAAAATCTTAGGCAAGAAATAATGAGGAAGCTCATTGTTCGCCTTATACTATACATCCAGGAAGTACTAAAATGTATAGAGATTTGAGGAGAAACTTTTGGTGGCACGGTATGAAGAAGGACATAGCAGAATATATCTCTCGATGTTTAATATGTCAGCAAGTAAAAGCAGAACACAAATCTCCAGCTGGAACTCTTCAATCAATTCTGATACCAAAATACAAGTGGGATGAAATCACTATGGATTTTGTAATGGATTTGCCAAGAACGAAATGAAATCATGACACTATTTGAGTTATAGTTGATCGTCTTACGAAGTCAGCACATTTTATACCAGTTCAAAAAGGATGATTCTCTTAATACATTAGCCAAGTTGTACATTGATGAAATTGTGAGACTACATGGTATTCCAACATCTATCATTTCTGATAGAGATCCTCGGTTTACCTCTCCATTCTGGCATAGTTTACAAAATGCCTTAGCTACAAAGTTAATAGTACTTCATTTCATCCTCAATCGGAGAGAACCATTCAGACACTTGAAGAAATGCTCAGAGCTTATATTCTAGAATTTAAGGGATCTTGGGATGAGCACTTGCCATTAGCAGAGTTTGCCTATAATAATAGCTTTCATTCAAGTATTGAGATGGCTCCTTTTGAAGCATTATATAGTAGAAAATGTAGGACACCGATATGTTGGGATGAAGAAGGTGCAAAAGTCCTTTTGGGACCACAAAAGGTGCAAGAGACCGTTGACAATCTGAAAATCATCAAACAAAAGTTAAAGGCAACACAGGATCGAAAAAAGAGTTATGCAGATCAACATCGTCGAGAAATGGAGTATGAGGTGGGCAGTAAAGTTTTCTTAAAAGTTTCAACTTGGAAAGGTGTCATACGATTTGAAAAGAAAGGAAAGTTAAGTCCGAGATATGTAGGACCATATGAAATTTTGGAACATATTGGACCAGTTGCATATAGGTTAGTTCTATCGCCAGAGTTATCACGTATTCATGATGTCTTTCACGTCTCTATGCTTCGACGATATCGATCAGATCCTTCACATGTATTGGAGCCCCAATCTATTCAAGTACGAGAGGATTTATCATATGAAGAGAATCCAGTGCAAATTATCGGAAGAAAGGAAAAAGAACTACGGAATCGAAAGATTCCATTAGTTTTTGTGATTTTGAGAAACCATTCAAGAGAAGAGGCAACTTGGGAGCGAGAGGATCAAATAAGAGAAAAGTATCCATTCTTATTCCCTGAAACAGGTAACCAAATTTCGGGGACGAAATTTTTTTAAGGAGGGGAGAATTATCACGGACGTATCTTAGAAACATCATTTGTACATAATCATGCATTTAAGTAACATACTAAGTTAGTTTGGATGCCCATTTAGTGATATTTGTATATAGTAATTAATATTTCGATTAGTGCATAATGATTACTTAATTATCGATAAACTTTACAAATTATATAGGGTTATTAGGAATAAATCATAAAATTTCTAAATAATATGATATATATGTTTAAATAGGATTAAGTAAGCTTAATTAGGGTTAAAACACTTAGTTATGACAAAAAAATGTGATTGGTCATCACTTAAGTTCCAAGCAGCTGAAGCAGACAAGTGAGAACTGCTCAAATAGATATTTTTTCCAAACCGCCATAAGACCTCAGAAAATTCTGAAAAACATATATATAAGCCACTTAACATTATAATTTCACGGTAAAAAAATTACCAGAGGAAGAACTCGAGCGAACCGACCTAGAGAAAATCGGGAATGTCGGCAGTTCCAGCTGAGTTTTGATCCAGAAAATTTTCTTCTGATTGAGAGAATCATTACTTAGTAATAAACGAACCATAAATTATGAAATTTTATGGTTTATCCATTAGAAATTAGCTTTCCATGGCCTCTAGAATCACCTAAAAAGGAGTTTTATAGAGGAAGTTATGAACTTACCTTCGCAAGTCACCCAGTCTGTCCCGAGTTTGATACAAGTTCCATTTGTAAATTAGGGCACGGCTAGAATAGAGTGAATTAGGATTTGAAATTTGAATATGCTTAAATAGACATTCCAAGGGTTCGGTGAGAGGTGGAATCATCCTAGTTGAACTTGTATTTTTGGATAAATGAATTTTTCATTTCATAGTGATGCTTCTGTCAGATTCCAGGACATTGACATATTGCGGCCCGAATTAACTTTTTTTGTTTTAAGTCTATATAGCGAGTTAAATTCTCTAATTTTTATGACAAAACTCTAATGAAGTTTAGTTTTCAGAAAAATTATGCCCTAGTTAAATGGACAAGTATGAAGAAACATATAAATCAATATTTGAGTGACACACAGTCTGCCAAGGCACAAACCCTAGGTCAGATTGCTTGGGATGTTCTGATTTACCCACTTGGATTTAGATAATGATATTTGGGGTTTGACAACCTTAGTATATATAGTTTCTAATTAATCCAGAATCATAAGATTTTCCTATGTGGTTATGAAGTTATGAATTATTGATTGACAGACACTCAGTCTGAAATCCTGAAATAACACCTAGTTAAGCTTTGGAGAATTGAAAAGTTTCAAGTATGGAATACTTATGAATATGAATATCTGAAGCTAAAAATTGGTATTAAAGAGGATTGCATGCATTTTAGGGTGCGTAATCATTCATGCATCATAAGCATGCATTGCATATTATCTTATTAGTGATTGAGAAGTAAAAAGGCATTATTATTTGTAGGAAAACCTCAAGTTGCAAGTGAAAGGGAGGAAATCTAATAAACCTCCTTGAAGTGATAGGTACAAAGTGAGTTGATAAATTTACAACATAGCAAAATGTTATATGTTAGTTCTTTTATTTATGGTATTACCTCAAGCAAACATTATTATTGTTATTATTAAAACATATCATGAGCTATGAAAAGTATTTATGATATGTTTCAACGATTTCATATATGATGGAGTAATATCTTATACAAAAAATGTTTTCAGGGAACAATGCTTGTGAAGTGAAAATAAGTTTTATTTGATAATGATATGTGATTATGACATGTGTATTTTGATATTATTAAACTCCATGTGTTCATTAGCCATGCTGTTTGAAAAAGGTCTTTGGGACCGCATTCGATATACATGAAGCCTTTGGGGCGTATATCGGGTGTCTTTGCCCTTTGGGGGCTGCTCTGCGTGCATGTATTGACCCATGATCGCTCTGCGTATCTGAGAATCATAATTGAGTGGCACACAATCATGATTGGGATACGTATTGACCCATGATTTTCTCTGCGTATCTGAGACTCTTGATTGTGAAGCTCTGCTTAACTGTATGACACACAATCATAGAGTGATGCGTATTGACCCATGATTTGCTCTGTGTATCCGTGATTCTTGATTATGAAGCTCTGCTTAACTATATGACACATGATCATAAAGGGATACGTATTAACCCATGATGAGTATATGCAATGACACGTGTGTGGAGTTTAATTATGAAAATGATGATATTTTGAATTACTTTTACTTATATGAGATTTCATATGATTTGACAAGTTACGTTATATGTGCTATGCTTTAAATGTTTTATCATATGGAGAATGTGGTTATTTAATGTTATATACACTCGTATTGTTCTCCTATGTTGTACTTTTATTCCACTCACTGAGCAAATGATTGTTGCTCATAATACACATTTTAAATTTTTCAGATACTCGTAAATTCTCGAGTTGAGTCGACTTGGAGCTTATTTTTGTTGCATATAGAGAAGAGGTCGAGCCGCTGGAGCACTTTAATCCCCCTTCACTTTTGTTTTTTTTGAAGCATGCATATGTAATAGATAGTCTTAGATGTTATAATTAAGTTTGTGAGAAATTTTTTGTAAGGTTATATAAGACTTGATATTGTGGGGTTATATGTGAGATGGTTTATGAAAAAATAATAATGACAATATGCGAATGTCTGATCTTATAACTTTTTATTAAACTTTGATGATTATATATGTGTCTTTTGTATGTATTGACAAATAACATAAGATAAGTAAGGGAGGAGGTTTTGCCGATTTTAGTTTTGGAATTGCTAAACATAGCTAAGAGTATGATAATTGGGATTAGAACTTAGTCACGGAGATGGGTGTGACATGTAGACACCTCAACGGACTCATGTGGACACCCCTCAGCCCGAGGACAATCAATGTACCCCCGATCGGATGGGTAGTGCAGAAAGGTTTGAAGCTTTGACATGATCTGTGTGACCAAACGATTCCTAACTACTTTAAACAGCATGTACGTTGTGTGGCCAAGGAATTCTTATGGAGAAGAAAACTTTGAAATGGTGGGGTTTTTGCACGGAGAAAAGGCGTCAACGGACGGGCGTCGAACATGGGCGGTTACAAGATTTTGTAGTTCAATTAGGGCAGCGACAAGTGTTTTTCCCCATCTTTGCGAGTTCTTCTACATTGTGCATTGTCTGTTGATGCGTAAATTTGTAACAATAAATTACTAGCAAGTGCACTAGTCGTATCAAGTAATATAATGAAATAAATAATGAGTGTCGAACCCACGAGAAACTAACTAAATTAATTCTACCCTAAAAATCTACTAAGAGAAGATAAAGAATTTTGTAATTAAAATAGAAATATTGCAATTAATTAATCGAAGTAAATGGTGAAGAGCCCGTAGGAATCTGGATGATAAAAATAAGGTTAACTCTTGAAACAGCAAAGGTTAAATAAATTCAGATTCTTGTTATAACGACGGGTTAGGATTACGTGAAGCAACGATCTATACATTGGTTAGATCGAACTATCTTCATTCCTAAATTGAAGAGATCTCTAATGATGAGTAGAACTCTAGTCAATAGAAAATGAAAATGCATTATCTTGTAAATCCTATACTAACAATCATTCTCGCTGGACATAATCTATTAGACCACACAAATCGATGTATTACACTGATTACAAGATTTATGTTATGACTGAATAAATTGAAGAATATGATGCTCTAAATTAAATCACTGGTTTGTTACTTTAATTTACAACAAGATATTCTCAGAAGAACAGAAAGGAGTATCATCAATCATAATCTGAAATAACTAAGAATTGAATCAATCCAATCACAAATTGGTTCATGCAGTTTTCCAGAAATATAAATCTCTATCTCAACTAACAATAAGCAAACCAAAACAAAAATAATAAAAAAGAAATAGAGCATCCATGATAAGAGGAATTCAGAGATCCTTGCTTTGGAAGACGTCTGGAACAAATCAGGGAGCCCTGACACTGAGTTGCTCCTCCTTCTTCACCAGCAATCTTCCTCAACTTGAATTGAATTCTTTTGCAATAAGCACTGCTCCCGGGGTCTCAAGCACACCTCATCATGTCTCCAGAGGTCTTCTATTTATAGTATCAGGTGTCCCGTTAACTTCTGAGAAGTTGAGAGTCCAAATTCTAACCAAATAAGGGTCTATAGTTTAAACTATATTTAAATCCAAAAATCTCGTGATTTTATCTTCAACTCCGAGCTTTTATCATCAGACAAATCTTCTAGAAGGTTGGGCATCGCTCTGGCTTCGTGATTTCATCAGAATCCGTTCGAAAGGTCGACGATCGAAAGGAATCAGCACATTTAACGGCCCGTAATGCTATATTCACGGCCTGTTTCAATTTTGATTCAAAGTTTCTCAACTGCATAATGCCTCGTAGCACAAATATTACGGCCCGTAACTCGGGCGATTCTAAATTCGGCTTCTGTATGAGCCGTGATTGTCACGTGACGATTCGTAAGTCAGATATGTGATCTCCTTGTTACGACCGGTGATGGATTTGACTTGTCCTCTTTTTGGCCGAAGTTTGCGATAGCTGATATAACGGGTTGTTACATACTCACTACAACCCGTAATATTTTTGGCAAGATTTTACACCCTTCTGTATGTGTCGTAACTAATTCTTTACGCCTCGTAACATATGTGCGTTTGATTTACATCAATTCTGCAAGAGCCGTTAAATAAATGTTACGGCCGGTGCGACTTAAGTTAAGTTCTGCTGTGACCCGTTATGAATCTTCTTAGATTCAATTCATCAATCTAAGAAGCTCGTGAAGAATTCCTTACGGTCCGTTATGGGATATGTGAAGATTTCATGACGACCCGTAATCTTTCCAGGAAGGCTGAATATATCTCTGTAAGCTCCGTGAAATGCATCTTACGATCTGTGTCTTCAATCCGAATGGCGCTGCTTATGGCCGGTAAAGAAGATATGCAGCTTACGCAATCCCCTCTGTGCGGGTCGTGAGACACAACTGAAGGCGGCCCGTGAAAAATCGCTGAAGGTCCGTTATAGGAGTCTTACGGCCCGTTGTTTTCTGCCTTTAAAAGAGATTTCTTCCTCCCTTGATGTTCGGATAATTTTCTTTAATAATTGCCACCAAATTTAGAGATATTTTTGTAAAATCACGCACACTTAGGTAGTTGGAGAGTTCAAAGAAAAATTTATATAAAAAAAATAAAATTGATGCATGCTATGGAAAATTACGAAACTAAATCTAAATGCAACATAAATTAAGTGTTGTAAAATGCATGCATATATGTGTGTTCTACGTATTAGCAGTTACAAAACTAGGGTGCAACGAGAGAGAGACTGACATCAGCACATTTAAGGCCGCACACATTGTTTCTGAGCAAGGGAAATTGAGAGAGTGGCACCGAGGACACAACCCACTCATCAATCGAAGCTGTGAAATGCTATCATGAAAAATAATAAATGGAAGGCCGGTAACCTTCATGATATAAGCTAATGTCATAGATCGTGACACTAATATCACTACCCATGAAAATTGAGGTTGAGTTCTCAACTCGTTGTGATATCCATGGTTAAGAGTCATGACTAAATGAGCAAAACTCTTTAAGTTGTTGATAGGACGCCAATGCGAGGTAATGAGCTCACTGACCAAGTCGTTACAATGCGAGAATATGTCGTGACATGGAGAAAAAGATGCACTGCGAGGGGCATGACAAGAAGGTCTAAAAATTGAAATCATGATTGTAAGGTTAGTGTGCCATGAAATTTTTTTATTTCCCAAAGAAATATCTTTTATTTTTTATGAGATGAGTAAATATAAGAAATACTCTTTTATCTATTAAGGTTAGTCTTTCACAGTGATTTTCTTCTTCTTTGGCTTGGATTTCTTTAAATTTGAGGACTGCCCCTTCTCCGCGATCAATATCAATCCCATGGCCTGAGTCTCTGTAGAATTTTAGACGCCCTATGCCGAAGTTCACGAGTATGGAGACTCGATCTTACTTCTTTGAGACTTATAGTTCACTTCCCGATAATCATAGACTGAACAAAATTCTCATATGATTGAGGAAGTGAAACTAACAGAATTAGGGCAGCATCTTCATCCTTGATCTTAACATCGATATTTCTCAGTTCCATCAACAAAGAATTTAATTGATCAAGATGTTCCTTCAAAGGGATACCTTCTTGCATGCGGAGGGCGAATAGACGTTGCTTTAACAACTTGTTAGTGAGAGACTTTGTCATATATAGACTCTCGAGTCTCAACCATAGACTGTCGCATTTTATTCGTCTGCGACATCGATTATCACCTCATCCTCCAGACACAACAGAATCTTCGAGTGTGCCTTCACCTTTTCTTTGCCATTCGAGTCTTCCTCCTTTGGTTTGTTCTTTGACACGTTCGCGAGTGGCGCCCAGACTCCTTGTTGCTTCAGAAGCATCTGCATCTTGATCTACCGGTGAACTTCTCACGTTCACGTTATGCGATGCCATCTCCCTGCTTGATCAAGAATCGCTAACAAACCCTAAGACTCTGATACAAGAAGAGGGAGAGAGATTGCACAAACACAGAGATTTACGAGGTTCACCCTAAATCGGATTACGGTCTCGAGCGACGGCTCTTTGTTATAGAATAATGATGATTACAAGGATACGAAATAGCCAACCATCATGGAGTTTATATAGGCACTCCCTTTTACAGATGATAAGAATATTGTGATTCTAAATTAATCCCCAAAATAGGACATCTATCTCGTGATAAGAAAATAAATCAATTCTGAATATACAGAATATCTCTAAAATTTTTTGCTGAAGCACCTGTAGGGAAAATAAAGCGAGACCCCCGTAGGAAAAATCTGCTGAAGCGCCTTTCATGTGAGGACCACGAAGGATTACAATTGGGTTCGGATTCAAGGCATTATCAACATCGGGTAATAATGATGTGTAACTTCGTCCATTATGCATCCTAGAAAGGCTCCCCAATTGGGTAATAAAAAAGGTAACTTGCTATTTCTCATCTGGTATTTCCCTTTATTATCTATCAGGAGCATCACCCTCTCTTCCCAAACAGCTATCCTAAATTATAATTTTGAAATTCTGACCTTCCATTTTCTTCGAGCATGCCACAGTTCTGTTGTATAAGATTCTCCATTAACATTGGAATGTAAAAGTTACTTTGCAGTAATATGTATAAGAATAATTTCTATTTTAATTTGATATGAATTTTTAGTATATTTTGGTTCATCATGAAATCATGAGTTGAAGGAAAACAGGTAAAGCACATACATCTTTCATTGCATTTGGTCAAAATTTTCCGTTCCTACTTCTTTAAGACCAAAAGCAAGCACATTTAAAGTTTTGAGCTTCTTTAAGTTGTTTCAACCAATGTTGTCAAACTCATAAATTGGAACCGACACGGATAGGCCGGATGAACAAGTAAAATGTGGGATAATAACACGGCACGCCAGATTCTATCAAAATGTTATTTTGAATTATATGTAATATTCATTTGTACAAAAATAAAAATATTGCACCTCAATATATTCATTGCAAAAAATCAGCCATGGTTCATGATTCACTAAAGCAAGATAATGAAGATCATAAATAAGTCATGTTTTCAAAATAACAAAATATCAAAATGGTTCGAAGCCTTCAAGACTCCAACTACTACAATAAAACTAAAGCAAGTCATTTAAACCATCTTCATCATATAATATCAATGCCATGATTGCCATCATCTTATAAGTGATTTTCATCTCCATCTTCATGTTCATCAATATTGGATTGAATGAAATCATCATTATGATCAACAATGGTTAAATCATGCATTTCAACAAATCACGAGGAATGGTTAGATCTTCTAAAGTACTTGTAACATTACCAAAACTTAAAGATTTTCATCAATTTGTACCACATTATCATCACTTTCATCTTCCATTTCCTCCAATTCTAGCCCTTCATTGTCCTCTATAATCCATTCATCATATTCCAGTGTCTTTCTAGCTTGTTTTCTCAAGGATAATTTTGAAATGTTCATCACATAAACGGCATTATTGATGGTCTTTTGTTTTAGACGATTCCTCTTCTTTGTATGAACCTACAAAAAGTAAAAAAATAATTAACAAGTTGTTTAAACTCACTATCAAAGACAAATACCCTATTCCAGTGGTGGATGAGTTGCTTGTGAACTTGGGGGTGCTAAATTATACATTAAGCTCAACTTGTGTTCTACGAGTCGACATGCGAATTTGACTAACATTGGTTTCAACCACTAATATGTGCATCCAAAGAATGTTGATTTACGTCAAAATTTATATTAGAATCAACCCATGCATAATCACATTAATTTCTCATAGAAGATTATTATTCCAAAAGCGCCTTATAACATCATTCTTATACATATAGATGTTCTTTTTATATCCAGGAATAAGAGGCTCTGGTCTTAGGGGTAAATCTTGCTTAAACATGGATTAGCTGTCTGCAATGAAGAAAGCATAATCCATAACATATGAAAATGAACTATAAAGAGTAGGGGTATGACTGCATTTGTGAGATTTTGCTTTGAAGCAGTTCAAGGAATGTCTTTCTCTGTTCATATTATATACTTCTTGCTTTTCCTTACGACAATATTCCATTATCTAATTGCCATTGGGAATCTATGTTTGCAGACACATAGGTTGAGGCACTCAAACAGGATGCCATGCAGATGCACTTTTGAGATCAAATGGCTCACAAGCAAGTTGAAGGGTTTAAAAATGACGGTTCCATCTAACTCAATTATGAGGCTGTCAGATAAACGGATTAGCATCCACCCAATTATAGCTGCTTTCTTGAATTCTTTCAAAATTTTAGATAGTATCCAAGGTCCTTCTCTCATTCACATTCTAGAGGAAGCTGAATATGAAACTAACCCTGATGGACAATTTGGACAAGCAAGTAGAAGAATTAAGCAAATTAGCTGAAGGATATTGCTTCTCCAAAGATGTGTTTTTGGGAGGTCAAAAAGGTATTAGATTCTGTCCCTTCAACTCTAAATTTTGATTGCTCAATGTTATATCATACTTATGTTATTAAAGAAAGAGGTACAAGATTATTCTGAAACTTATTTATATGAAAGTAGAATTGACAGAAAAGGTAGACAAAACGATCATTTTATGCAGCTATCCATGGAATAGTTCATTTTATTTTTTCTTAAGCATTTTTTTTTTCATTTTGAAGTCTCCTTATCACTTGAGATAGTGGACACCTTATGGTGCCTGTAATTGCACCACTCACTTGAAACTAAAACCTGATGCCATTACCTGATGCATGGCACTAATATGACCTGGTTGACATCGACAATTCATGTGCCTATTTTGGCTCCTGTGCTACTCATGCAGCATCAGCTTCGTCATTTCATGAACCATACGAGCTAGAACTTCCCTTACTCAAATCAGAAGGTCAATTGGAGATACCCATGAATGATGCAAGCAAACATCAGAATGGACCTCTTTTGGACGTAGAAGGCACCATGGCCAATTCTAACGACCTTGCAGTAACCTATTTAATAAAAGGTCGGGACCGTGCTCAAGTAACAAATATTGACAACCTAGTTGAAGAAGGGGGCACATTTTCAATTGTTACTAGCAGGAAAGATGCTGAAAAGTCAGGATATGAGGATTCTCAATGTTTCAGAACTTCACAAGAGAAACCAACTAGATCATGTAAAGAAGCAGAGAGCATGAAGACGGATGCTCTTGTTAAGTATTATAATTCAGCAAATTTTATAACCAATGAGAAAGATGGCCATAGAACTTCAGCTCGCATAACACGCTCAGCTGCAAATAAACGAAACATAAGTATGGCTGCTGGAAATTATAGATCCTCCAAGGATGAGCTTACCAGCCATATAAGCACAAAGTCAGAGTGTACTGGACAACGAAGAATAAGGGAGAAACCAGACATCAAACTTAATCCAAATGATAAGAAGAAAGACAGAAATCTTGACATCTTTGAGAAGAAAGCTATCAAGAAGAGCAGGTCAAATTTAATCTGATGAGGGAAGTGCTCAAGTGACGGGTAAGAAGAAAACAATTGACGAATCAAGCACCACTTTAGTGAAGGTTTAGGTACTAAGCTTAATTAAGTGATATTTTTTTCTACCCGTTCTTTATGCTAGTGCTACAGCTTTTAATGCGCGAAATTTGTTTCCAGGTATAAGCGCAGGAGATGTTGAAAAAGGTTAGCAGTTTCTATGAGTCTTCCCTCCGGATGTTCTCCTCGGTTTCAATTCTTTCCAAGAACTCGCTCACAATGGAAAACATAAGCAACCTGTTTAGAAGAAGTCACCAAACAAACAAACGAGTTCCCCCCTTGCGAGTGCATAAATGTGTCGTGTAATATCTCGATTCTTAAGGTTTCATGATGTTTGAAGCCAATTTTGAGAAGGGTGCAGGTATTTTGTCTTCACAGTTCAAGAGCGATTACATCCGACTCACGCTTTCTTGTTCCCTCGCTTCCCTCGAAAGTAATATATCAAGTACTCGCTTCCACCTTTAGCAAATGAATTGATGAGAATAACCAATGATGACGATGATATAAGAGACAACCCTCTCGCTCTTTTTATGCATACTTCATCGTTCTCGAAATGCTACTGTTGAAGGCTGTAAATGCATCGATGCAGCCTCTTCAATTATTCGAAGTATAGCAGTGCAGATTCTCTTAACAGGGCCTGCTCTGCTCCCTCCGATGATTGCAAGAAAATCCACAATTCAAACTCGTGCAGAAATAACACAAAGAAGAGATTGCTTTAAGCTGATCAAAAGTTACAAATGGTCGGTGTGCCCCTCAAAGGATTGCTGAGTACATACAACTAACAGCTTTCTCACACAGAAAAGATCACAGTGGCTTCTTGTGGTCACCGTCACTGTCACCGCCATCCGGAGACGGGGACGATTTGGCGCCGCCGCCTTCCGCCCGTTCCATGACTTGCTGGACGCCTTCCTGATATCCATGTATGAAGCTCTTGAGCGCGTCCCTGTACGCAGACGCACGCATCATGTAGACGCGCTGCAGCGCGGGCTTCAGGGTCTCCATCCCGCCCCTCGCGGCGACGGCGAGGTCCTCCAGCGTGGAGGGTTCCCTCTCGCCTGACGCGGCGCGCGGCTTGCCACCGCCGTCTTCGTCGTCGCCGTCGTCCTTGTACCTCTTGTAGTCGTTGGGCCGCAGGTCGGGGCCGATGTCCCGCACCCAGCTGGCGGCGTAGAGCCTCGAGGCCTCCTTGAGGACCAGCCAGCGCTCCGTCCATGTGAGCTTCCGGCGCTTCTTGATGTGCGGCGGGTCGGGCAGCGAAGAGGGGAAGGCGATCTCCTTGAGATCGTAGCGGACGTAGTCGTAGAGTTTCCTGCAGACGACCTTTAACTTCATGTCGCTTCAGCTTCCGGCGGCGGGAGGCGGGCTGCGGCTGGGAATCGAGAATGGTTTCGTTCGCCTGTCGTCTGTCTTGTGCTGGGCTTTTCTGTTGTAGATAAAATTACCTTTTGCTTTGGGTTGTCATCTGGACCCCATGAATTCATATTTAGGCCCAGCCCAGATCCCGTGAAAGCACACTGATTTTATATATATTTTATTGTATTAATTATCCCAAGTACAGAAAAAGGGCAAAAGTAAAACTTCAAAATTGGTGGGAAAACATTTTAGACGAGAGATCGGAAAGAGATAGGACAAGTAGATCCAAAGGAAATGTGAATAAGTGGTGGCAATATGATCCGATACAAAATCTTGGTCATTATCGATTTACTTAACGAAAATTTAGATCATTATTTAAATAAATACATGATTAAAATAATTAGAGACAGATTATCATAATACTCCTAAAATATTATTTAATATTTTCATGACATAGTATTATAAATAAAAAAGAAAAAAATAAAGTGAATATAAATAAAATAAAATGAGGCAAAATTAAGAGTTATTTGTAAAAAAAATAATAAAGAAGACGAAGTTTAATGATATTTATTTATTAATAAAATATTTAAAATTTCAAAAAAATTGTTGAATGAATATTTTTGATAAAATACATAATAATCTGAATGTGTCAGCTAGGTGATAATTAAAACTATTAGATTAATTAAAATTATTGATAATCAGTCCAAACAAAATGACGTGGTGAACCTTGAAAATTTTAAATAAAATAATAGATAATATATTACCTCATACCAAATAATAAATAATCCCTGAGAGTGTGTCCACGAGCATATATATTTTGAATTTTGCTCAAATCGACTTACTTAATAAATAAATCCGACAGTAATTTAAAATTTCACCTTTTAATTTAAATAATTTTAGTTTATTTGTATTAAGTCTAGCTTATAAGGTCGACCTATACGATTCCTATATGTTATGATATATTTTAAACTATATAATCAAATTTTTTTTCTAATTATACTTTAATTTTAAAATATATATATTTATTAACGACTAAACTTAATAGACTAGTAAGTCAAGTCAATTTCTTTTAAAAATTAACAAATAAGTCAGGCTGACTTTTTTTTGCACATTACAAGTCCATAACTTAATTTGTTTATGAAATGTTTTAAATAGCCTGACCGAAGGAAAAAGGAAAAAAAAGAAAAAGAAAAAGGTGGTGGGGTCGGTGGTTCAACACATCCACATGACCATCGCATTCACCAAGTCCTTTCCATCATGCAAGTCGGCTCATCAGATTAATCTTATGGGGACGTTTGGTACACGAAGATCATCGAGAACATCGTCTTGTTCTCATTCTCACGAATTTAGCCAAATGCCATTTTTTGGATTCTATGGACCCAAAAGCCATCATGTCAAGAACAAATAAAAATAAGAACGTCTTTGTTCTAGCACGAACAGCAAGATGAGAACATTTAGGCGCTGTTTGATTGCAGTGAAATAAGACGATAATCGTCGGAATACAACCAAATGTTAAGTGGATTAAGATTAAGAGGAGAGAAAAAATACACAATTCACGATGAATGTTTAATCTGATCGGACCGTTATTTTTTAAGTTATAGTATTCTTCAATTTTAACGAAATACAAATAATTCGAGTTATAGTATTCTTGCGAGGACAAGACTCATTTTACTATTCAACAAATTAATGAGGTAAAAACCAAGCTCGTTGGCAAACCTTTATTCTTCCCCCTTTTTCTTTGCATCCGAACGCATGACATTTATTTAAAAGTGGAACCAATGCACGATTCAAAAAAGTGCCTGCCTGCGGAATTTAGATAGATAGTTTACAAAAAATGCGCCAAACAGGTAATTATTTCTAAATAATGACGGACTATACTATTTTGACTTTGTTCATTTCACGTGTATACGAATAAAACATTTTTTTTATACATCGCATGAGTCGAAGCTTCGCCCTCGACGGCCTGACTTGTCAGCCTTAGCAAAGATGAAATTTACAAGTAACAAAGAACAGCCAAACGACGCAACATCTTCTTCACCAACTCTTCTTTTTATGCAGACTTGGACCTCTTCAAATTCTCCCAGCTTGAAATAATTAGCCCGAGCACGTAATAAAACACTGTTTTAATGCACATCACGATGAAATTCCAGCAAGAAGATGGCCAGTACCACGGATAGAGCAGTCTAAAGAAGAGGCTTATAACATGCCTCGGGTATCGACCAACCTGTTTCAGAGAAAACAAAAGACTTGTAAATGCGAAATCCTTCTAACTTCTGGTTCTCACAATCTACCAACTGATGAGAATGTTTAAATAAAAATACTATGGAAATGTTATAGAAACCGTTTAGTACATGCCACTTTATGTCTAAACTTCATTATAGCAGCTATATAGTCGGACAAGCAAAAAAGTAAGGTTTATATGCTAATAGGGTGCAATAGCGGTCCGGTTCCGAAACATACAATTAGTACCAGTTACACCACGTATACATTTGACCTTGGTTTAAAATGTTGTTCCTACGTGGCAAACTCACTTAAAAGAGATTTGGACATCATCTTTGTATTCCATCAGATTACATAGGAAAATGTAAATAAAATCATGTATCTCGACCTAAAGAGTATCATGATCACTATATATCAATCATTTACCCACAGTAGTAATCATATGTAATGCTAGCATTCAAACTACATCACACCGCAAATATGACTTGTAAATTGGAAAATGCATGCAATAAAAATGCAGACATCCATGACACAAAGAAGTATATTAACACCGGAATAGTCTAAAACCTACAAGCAATAGACTGAAAACATTTACAGAATGATCCACAATAGGGACCCTGTTACTCCACATTGTACGATACAGGTTCTGCTTATATATTATCCAAATTAACAGTAACACAAATATTAGATGTCCAAATTGTGACTCCTATGGTAATTAGGTGCAACCAGAGTCAGCCGATATCATGGAGGAAGCTAATTGCAAAGATGAGCTGGTGATGAGACTATTCATAATCACACAGGCAAAAGTCGAAATAAGATATAGCTTGGACAGGTGGAATGACAGTCGAAGGAGCAGAAATTCACATTCACAGATCACATATAATTCCAAATGGTAACCAAAGCTTTCTAATGATTAACCACTTACAGGTCACTTTATTATACTTTTTAAGTCAACCATGACAACATTATGTGCTTTATTTTTATTTTTATTTTTTTGAGAAGTTATGTGCTTTAAGTAGTGAAGGAAATGGTGTACTTTAAATACTGAAGGAAGGACATCTTGCAGGAAGGGCTGAGCATTTATCTCTTTTCAGTTTCAGTTAATTACATATGAGTTCACATCTTCTACTTCCAATAGCTGGCATAATAGGCGTCAATCAATTGCATAGCTCAATGCCTATCCCATGTGTAAGGAACTTATAGGCAAAACCAGTACAGGGCACTTACAGGGAATAGATGATCTAGTACATTCCATGCTGTGTGCCGCACAGCTCTTGTTGGATACATAGGGCCCCCAGGAGATGTAAAGCTATAGAGGCATGCTTTTAGCCTTGTACTAGTGGTCATCCTTAGTTCAAGTCCTAAAAAAGCCAACTCCACGGAAGTTATTTCCTCAAATCAAATGGTTGCAAAATGCTGGATGTATATCATTTTTCTAATCCAAACAAAATATAAAAAAAGGAAAGCAAATAAAACCTTGAAGACAACTCATGTGTGATAGATAGTGCAAAAGTACAGGTTCTACTTTTAACTTCTGAAGCTGCAGAGAAATACAGGATCATGCCATCAAAATACTTTTCTCACAAGTCCAAATGCCTCCAATGTTTACAGAAGTTCACTGACCTGATCCGTGAGCTCAATAACAAATATATCTGCTGGACCACCAACCAAAAAAGCATTTGGAAAAGTAGGAAACTGCTTTAAGAATACTTCAAGCAGGTCATCTGCTGGTCCAAAATTGAAGGGCATCAAATAATAGTCATTGTCTATATATAATTAGTTGAAAAGAATATCTCTCTCAAAAAAAAAAGAAAAGATCAGAAGTCATAAAACCGCACCTAAGTTGTAGAAAAGTAAGAACCTTGAAAGAAGAAGAAATAGGTCTCGACAAGCCTGAAAAAAGAATGAAAATGATGCATCAATCTATCCGAAATGAGACAAATGAGCCTACTTCGGAAGGCAAGGAGAAATACTCCACTGTCAGGTCACAGGTGCCTTTCACACATCAATCTTAGTTATGGTAGCCAGTAAAGAAGTTCAAGTGAAAAAACCTGTAAAAAAATTTTACTTCTGCGTTCTGGAACAAGAGCAACTTCTACAAGGAGATACTGAAGAGATGAAGTAAAAATGTAAATACATATTTGACCACGATTTCAAAAAGAAAACAATTCATTATTAAGAAAGATACCAACATGAAACAAAGAGAAGAATCGCCGTGTATTTGTTTGTACATCAATCCTGCCACAAGAAATTAAATGGAGCTCCATTATGTCACAAATATGCACAAACACAAAATCGGTAGCCCAAGAACACTAGGGGAATCACAGAGATTTTGAGAGTATTGCATTATGTAAACAAAAGAAAAAACGAAGAAAGAAAGACATGCTAACAACAAGTATGTACACCTTCAAGCTTACTTTTTTTTGGCGCAAAGAAAGAACGTTACCTAATTATGGTAGACATCCAAAAGTATTATATCTTTATGTTTGAAAAATATGTACATGTATAGGGAAACTGACAAAATATATCCATATGAAAGGGCCACAAAATGAGCTACCCTGAAAATATGCACAAACTTACACTTGTATCATAACACTTTCAGAAATCTACTTATCAAGTAGATTACAAATTACGGAACTCAGCGAGACATCTTCAAATTTACACATGAATTTGCTAATCTTCTCATTCCATATCAGAATTAATAGGTGAAATAACTCCCTCTGAAAAAAAAGGTGGAACAACTAAGGCAATCAGGAAAAGAACCGCATACAATGATACTTGGATATTATATTTGGTTAACAATGCTGATTTTGATTCCTCCGTCAAGTAAACTTTATATTTCTTAAACAAGCTGGACTTACATTTTTGCCACTTCAGGATAATTCATTACTTCATCATTTCTCAGAAGTATAAAAGGAATATTGTTGCCAAATTATTGTGTTTTCATTATATCTGGTTAACCCAGGCAACAACAAAAAAATCAACAAATACGAAGCATGTCATATATAACGTTAATATTCTAACTAACTAAAAACAAAAAAGTTGGAGGTTATCAAAGAAATACGCTTTTACCAGAAAATGTTTGTAGCGCCTTGAACAAGTGCAGATCCATACCGCAGCAATGCCTCTGTACTCTCAATAGGAACTTCAAACAACTACCAAGTGTGAATGAAAATGGATTACAAGGATATTCTACCGATGTACTATGAGGAGTGTGAAAAACAAACATTGAGCATATCAAAAGTCTGTTGAATCTAACTGGTTCATCTCTTTATAAATCTGATATTCATATAAATGCAACTTAAATAAATAAACATGATATAAATGTGTATCTGGTGAAGAAGATATTTACAGACCATCAATGCCAATCAAATATTTTAGGAGTTCTTAATTTCATTATTTATGGACTATTCTTCAAGATTTACTACCAATAATTTCACTTAACTCTACTCTTAGTTACAACACAAAGTTCAATGCTCATTCACTAATTTAACTATTGGATAACATATCTCTTTCCCAGTTAAAACTCAATGGACATACTTTACTTTGGTGTTTTAGATGATGTGCAACTCTGATGCAACTTGCATTGTTGTCACTTATCCAAAACATGGATAGCATGCCAGTGAGTTACTTGTGCTATCAGATGAAGCGACAAGCAATGCATGTTTTCCTATAATTCAAGATGTGCATCTTCCTATAATTCAAGATTCCACTCAGTATACACTATACACAATGCTAAACGCATGCCACATAGGCAATGTGCCAAAGACAGCATCAACATATTTGCAGAGCAGCTTCACTTGCGCTTCACTTGTCAGGTGGTACACATTTTCAAGATACAACCACTTGTTGGGAAGGCACAAGAATTAAGTTGTCTCTAATTGATCAAGTTGTCTCTAAATAGTCAAGCCATAGCTTCTGACAAGTATTCATCCAGTTACTTTGGATCAATAAACATCCAGAGAAAAAAAAAATCAGTAAGCCTTTACACCACAAATATCATGATCCTATGTTTTGTTTCCATGTAAATTATCCTCTATTAAACTCTTCTCTTGTGTATGCACATTGCACATTCATATCCTACATGGTGCAAGGGAATGGCCAAGTTGTACTTGTTGTAATGATGATTACCCACATAGATTGCAGATGTATATTGAACAAACATGACACTAGCAATTTCACAAAGACTACTTTAGTTTTCTAAGTTCAAAGAATTCAATGGGCAGAAAGCAAAATGGCCACCAACTAATTATATAGATTTTTATGACACAAAGAATACCCATGCTGCCAAAAGCATATCTTATGTAGTAACGTCACATGTATACAAGAGCACAAGATGACATGGACATAATTTTTAAACCTTTTCAGCTCACTGTCCTATGAGATAATTGATGGACCCTAACATAGAGCATCCAACATGATATTGTTGCATAAAGCAATAACTGTTCTTAAGTGTTTGCACGGACTCCGAATGGCTGTTTGGAGAAAATAGCATGGAGATATTTTTTGAGAGCATGGAAATATTAACAACCACAAGTATTCCTCCAATGAATTCTAGCGGATATTTGGAGACAAGAAGCATTAGGAATCACCTTTAGATTGCTACTAGATTATGTCCTTGTATTTAAAAGAGGTCTGATCTCAGACTTCTTTTCCCAGCATAACTGAGGATGCAGTAAACCTAATGTTTCCCAGAACAACATAAAAATGCATATACAAGTTCTCCCAAGAAGAAAATGAGAACTCTGAGCACAACTTCTTCACGTTGGTTCAAAATTACTTGCTAATATTTTTTGTTGTTTTTTGTTTTGAATGTATTCTCTTGTTTTTTTTTTTTTTTGAGAGAGAGAGGGAATGTATTCTCTTTTAGCTTCCAGATTTGAACAAATGCAAGCAAATAGATTGCAATAACAATTAAAAGATGTGCATAAGGAATGGTAAAAAATGTACTAGGAAAAACGAAAATGTCGAAAGGACAGTAACCATTATCAATAACATTGTGTGGATATTCGTACTTCTGTATGTACAGAAGTAGATCAAAATTTGTCAACATTACGTCTATTGTCACATTTTATATTCTCCAACAAAGGCTTACCCATTTGTGAAACAGAAGGGAAAAAATATGTGAGACAAAAGACTGGCTCCAAAGCTGGACAATCAGATCAAGAATGTGTTTCCCATCTTCAGGAGCACCAACATAGTAACGAGCAAGTATATCAAAAAAACATAGGCTGCTCTCAACCCCAACATCTGAACTGATTTTATCTTCGTCCTCATTAACAATTATATCTGCACTCAAATTATAATATGGGTAAACCACAACAAACATAGAAAATAAATCCATTAAACATTTTGATCTATTTGTACTTCAGAACATGAACACAGAGAGATGCAACATGTAACACATTTTGCCTGAAATTTGACATAACAAAACCTATTAAAAGACCACAGTGAAATGAAAATGTAAACATGTGCATGTCTACTTTGAACAGGCGTTCTACCACATCCTGAGGATTTATTGACATTTTTTTTAAGAGTGGATTTATAGACATATATACAGAAGTGTGTGCTATGTGCACAGTTTTGTTAAGCAACAACAACAACAAAGCCTTATCCCACTAGGTGGGGTCGGCTTGAAGGAACGCGATGGACCCACCATCACAAATAGGAAAAAAATGTTTTCCCATCATGCCTTCCATGTGATGAATCAATAATTTTTCATTAAGGACTGATGGAAGATCTACAACGAAATGCCGACGGAAGTCAGATTGAGCTTATTATCGCAGAGATGTTTACATCCAATTCAATAGAAACATCAGCTATGATTACTCAGAAACATTTATATATGTTCCTTGGAACTTGACAGGGATTGTTTAGTAAGACTTAGTTTAGCAATTTCTAGTAAGATTTCAAGACTTGAATTTGTTTTTCCTCAAACACGTTGGAAGAAAATATTGCAGTCTTACAACCTGACAAATTTCTCCAATGGTGAACCTAGTCTGATGATTACACCTAGCCAAAAATGTTTCATCAAGCAGCTCCCAAAAGCATCAATACTAGAAAGCCTGCTAACTTTTCAGCAGCCCAATCTTTTATCTCAAAGCTTTGAGTTGTTTTTTTCTTCTGGAATGCCAATTAAATTTTATGCGTCAAACTAAATTTTGAAAATAAAAAAGTCTCAACTCTCAGCAACATGAGCCGACCTCCATTTAGTTTACTATCAACGTTTGCTTCTATCCTCAAAAAACAACAAATCACACGTAAAAAGATTAAATATCTATTGAAAATATTGCTAGGATAAATGTCCATTTGATGAAACTTTCCTCTTCTCCCATTTGGTGAAACCTTTCCCAAAAGAAAAAGAGGTAACTACTGCACAAATAAATACTGTTAACTGTCATATATCACCAGCTTCTCCAATTCAGATTCCAACATTGAGCTGGTAATCTTTCATGTTTCTATAGAACAACTTCAAGTAACAAGAACAACACAATGGCGTCAATTAACAAAACATTCCGAGAAAATTTAACGGATGCAACATTTTGACGTTATTTAACTGCAAATTTACAGAAATTATGAGCAGAAAGACACCATCTGTCCTAAATAAGAAGGGGAAAAAAGACATCAATCTATAAATAAATTACCCTGAGCTCGATCGTCAATCTCTAACGCTATATCAGCAAATAACTGTTGTAAATGGTTAGGTCGTTGAGATGGCGAGTTTAATGCCTGCAAAACCAAATTATGCCACCAGTAATTTCATAAGTTTTGGTTCTGTATTATAGATTCTCATCGAGAGCACATTAACATTTACAAATATCAAATACGATTATGAGAAGAACCACTACAACACTACGGCAGCCACATCCACATTTCGATAGAAGAATCATCACAAATAAAACTGAACACATTAAATGCCTCCCAGCTTGCAAAAAACATACACACAAACAGAAACACAAATTCCGAATCAAGCAACACCGGCCTGACCTTTAGCAGCTTGCGCTCGATCTCCTGCGTGAGCGCGGAGAGGTAGGCCGATCTTCGATTCCCCGACGCCTGGCTCATCGTCACGATCCCCCAAATCCGAAAGCATTTGACGTGAGGCCGTCAAACTCCAATCCCAGACCAGCCGTTACCTTGCTCCCCCGGGGGGCCTCCGCCGCCGGAATCGTACGCAACGACGGCAAGAGCTAACGGTGATTCCTCGAAGCCGACGGAATCCTGAGACCTATACGTGCTCTCGCTGGCCGACGAACTCGGAGACTACGCAAAGATTTGGGAGCGGAAGAAGCGATCGAAGAAGAGAGACGCCCTCTTGGAGCACCCCGACTCGTCAACCTTGAAATCGTAATTGGCAAGTAAAAAAATGGAGCGACGACGCCGAGCAAGCAAAGAAGCGCGGCGGATAACAGCCGGATTAGCAAATGACCGAAGTAGGGCAGTCGAGATAGCTTCTATTTTGCCGGGGCCGGAAGCGATGGCATCGTGTTTAACGGGAACCTTTGAGGGCATTATCGGAAGAGGGCCCTGTTCTCGAGGAGGAGCGTGGGGGTACGGTGTATTGCGTAAACGCCACGTGAGGTATATCAGATGAATCGCTCGATCGCAGCTCGGCATGGTACGTGTAAAAGGGAGAAGGCGACCGCACCACGCGTTCAAAGTTCTCGGTAATTGCACGTCGACAGCAAAGATTTTTTAGGCCGTTTGCATAGTTCTTTGGAGTTTGAGATGAATAATTAAATTGATAGATATGTTGGAAGTATATTTGGAGAGATTAAAATTTAATAATGAAAAATGAAATAGTTAATATGATAATAAATAATATATATATGATGAGTTAATTTTAATTAATATTTAAATTAAAAATATGTATTATAAATATAAAATATAAATTTATTAAAAAAATTTAAAAATATATGTATACTAAAATTTTTATTATTTTTTAAAAAAATATATTATTTAAATATAAAAAATATTTTTTTAAATAATTTATATTTAAAAAATAATAAGTAATAAATAATACTATATTATTCTTTATAATTAATATTTTATATATTGTAAAAAAATTATTTTATATAAAAAAATAAAGAAAGAGAAAATGATGAAAGAAATAGAAAAGTTGAAAAGAAAATAAAAAAGAAAGGTCAAATAAAAAAAGGTAAAGTAAAAAAAAAAAGAACAATTCTAATTCTAAAAAAAAGACTTGATTCTATCTGAGAATCAAATGCACTTCACGTGTTTGAGGAATTAGTCTCTAATTTCAATCAGTTCCAATAGTCAAACAATCTCCTTAAATATTAGGGTGTAAAGAAAAATCAGAGGAATTCTTTAGATTTTAAATACAAGGTGTAAAAAGCTTTAAAAATTAGAAGGTCTAAATATATTTTAAAATAATATTTTAATACAATGATAATAATCCGATCAAACAAGAGTCTCATCCGAAATAAAAGTTCGTAGATGCTCGTGAACCCCATTTTTATTTAATTTCTTACTAATTCATAAGGCATCGAAATAATAATTTTTTTATCTTACTTGATAACTTTAAATTTTGATACCGTATTTTTTTATTTAATTATAAAACTAAATACATTTATGTTAATTTTTAATTCATTATTGAGCTTTTTAAAAACATTATTATACATTAAAAGAACTAGTAAAGAATTGATCTTTCAGAGTGTAATTTAAAAAAAAAAATTTATTAAAAAAATCTGCCAACTTCCTTTGCTAAAAATCGACCTAAACCACTTCCAATTTGAATGATTCTAAGATAATTTTTCAATTTGAAAATCGACCATTTTTTTTCTTTTTGCTAAAAGGATCGAGCCTAAACCACTTCCACACCTGTTTCAAAATTTGGTTTAAGCTAAACTCAAGAAAGGTGAAATCTCTATCTAAGTAAAATAAAACTAACTTATTTTAAATTAGAAAATAGTTTTTGTTCTACACATATGAATGAAGCACCACTGATAAAAACAAATTTATGATTACAATGTGACAAAGAAATAAACATATTTAACTTAAAAGATAGATATCAATAAAAAATAACAAAAAAATGCTCCACCTCATATTAAACCCATCTTAGGACATGAATATTAAGATATGACACTAGACCATTTGCTAAAACAAAATGTAGCGACTAAAGTGTTAGTAACTTAAATTTCTTAACTTTAAAGTTTGATTATAAAAAAAAATTCGAATTACAATACGTTACTATTTTTTACATTAGTCAACATTCTGGTTTGCATTCGTGATGACTTGGATGTATGAAATCAAGCATCCGCGGCAGTGTGGACACAAGAGTTCATAACAGTATATAATGTCATTACAACATTTAATATACAGATCCAGTATTAATGTAAGAGTTTACATAATGTGCATCCAACGCCTTTGGATACATTAGTCTCACTCACGTGGATTTCATACTACACGAGGATCACATGATACAATATGAACTAGGGACCAGTCGATGTGGGATGCATAATTGGATGCAGGGTTTGTCTATTTACATTGTGGCAGTTCCATTAACATTCCATTCTTCAGTCAAGCTGCCCTTCATCCACCTCTTAATCATCTCCAGTGCTGCCTTGGGCTGATCCATGGGAACCATATGACCAGCGTTGTGAACCTACGTCGAAGGCAGCCTACATTTTCAGAAAGCAGCACAAAAGGAAAGGGAAAGTATATATTGGTCTAAACAGAACAATAGTACGAAGTTCAGTGAGATTAAATCATAATCACAAGCTGCAGTGAAGAGGAGGTTCTGTGAAATCCTTAAGAAGTCAGTAGTTCAAACCTGTCCTACTTTCATAGCATTAAAAACGTAAAGAGAATCTTCAAATGGACATCAGATCTGCTGGCACACATACAGAGGAATGCATTTTAAACCTTTTATTGAGTATTGACTGGCGTTCAGAAACATTTGATTAATTGTTGAGGAATGTGTCACTTTCACCACATATATAATATATAACTGTCGTGTTATGAAAAATACGATATATAAATACCATACATATAGAGATTGATGTTCATTGGTCTAGCATGATTAGTTACCATGCAACAAATTTTATGACATGGTACCAGACTTGAAGCTTTGATGGCTTATCTGATTTCTCTACCGAAAAGAAATGATGGATATTTGAAGTCAATAGTCATCCATGCACATCTATCACATTTGCAAGCTTAGAATTAGTTCATTATCCAAACCATGTAGACATGTAGCACTATAATAAATGCCTATTTGAGTAAACATATTTGGTAATCAACTCTCTTCTTTATGAATTTTATTTGTGTATCTCCTAGCTTTTCTAAACATGAGAAAGCTTATTATGCGATATTGAGTGATATATTGGCTTAAAGTATTAGAAGCTTCAGACGTATTATAAGAACAAAAAGCAATCGCAACTTGCATGAACAGCCAGAACACAAGCAATCACTCTAAAGGTCACCTCACCTTAAGGAAACTCAGAGGTCCATATGTTTTCAAGACACCAGCCTCTTTCCCATCGACAGAAAAAGGTGTAAGTTGAGCTTCAGCAAATTTATCGTGGGCCGACCATTCCATTGAACTAACCCACCTAAAGTTTCCTGCACCGAGTAATGCATTTGCAGATAAGTAACTAAATTAATGATATCTTAGTATTGCTTAATGATATCTTTCATTGGTCATCTATTCACAATCGCAGATTCAGAATGTTTGAAAAAGTCAAAAGACATTTAATGATGGTGACCACAAAACTTGGTCACTGGGCTCACCTCGGCAGAAGGTATATCTACAATTCTGCAGTATTAGAACGCACAGCTCCTCTCTGCAGCATTCTAATTAAACTTGCTACATATATATCAAATCGTTACGTATTTCCTATACCAAACCTATTCCCAAGCTGATGTTCTTTATCCGAAAATAGGATAAAGAACATCAAAGCAAATGTCCTATCAAACTAATCTAACCACAAAACATAAAAGCAAATAGGATGAGCAGCCATATTAAACGGTTTCATTGTGCCAACTGTCAATCTAATCAATAAGGCTAAGTTTTGTTGTTACTTTCCCTGAAGAAGTTCAGTGAATGGAGCCATGAATATCTCAAACAAAATACCCTTGTCTTGCAACTCATTCAGAAAACTTGGAAAAGAATTATAATATCCTATAGGCAGAAACCATGCACAAATACAGCAAACAAGACATGCATGTTTTTAAAGGTGGACCCATGAAAGATGGATGTGACTTCCACTGAAGATAGAATTAATAACACATTGAATTAAGTTAATTGGTTTCATCCTATAAACTAGCAAACTTACATTTTAGTATTTGCACACATGAATGAAGCAATTTGACGAAATATGTTGAATTAAATATCAACATCAATTATTTCTTCAATCCACAGATTTCAGACTTCCAAAATCATCATAGAAGACATGTTTGAAACTACCTCGTGCTTTATTTTATGTTGCTCCTTTTTACTTTCAGATCATTCATTCTGATTTCCAATAGGCTTTTATATACCATAGGCAAAGTGAGCAACTGGCTTGGGCTGTAATGATACACATTAGCTAATCCAAGAGTTCGCAGTCCTTTGTTAGATAACAAATTCAATTCAAAGATAAATGGGCATGCCCTCTCAAAAAAATGTTAAAGGGGCATGTACTTACCCAACCAGTTACAAATGAGGTCGTATTCACCAGCATAGATCAATAATTTGATCCCATTGTCAATTAAAGCAGGAATACCCACCTCAAAATTCTTCATCCAGTCAGTGATCATTGCTTCATACACAACAGGACTACATGAAACAAACTTTCTATTACCAACACCAAGAGCATCCCTCACGTTGTCTTGGTTTAGAAACTTTTCCATATTTGAAAAGTCATAACAGAGGGGACCCTCACACTTTGTTCTGATATCATAATACTGCCGTCAATAAAGAGCTGCATCAGGTTATGCAAAAATAAAACAATAGGCTAAATCATAAAAATCAAAAAGCAGAAAAGTTACATTGATATCTCCAGCAAGGAGCACGATACTAGTGAAGATAGAATTGCAAATAAAATATGAAGCAAGACATGCTATTGCCCCAGAAGAACCTGCACAACAAGAACCTCATTGGCAACCTGCCAACTGGTTGGTATAATCTGACATGATAACAGAATTATTTTTTTAAAGAGAATTAATTACCACAAAGCTTTACTGCCCTTTCACACAAAGGATATATCTTTGTGATGCGCTTATAAGCAGCTTGCCCAATGATTCCCATATCAAGTGCATAATCAGCATAAGCACCATATTGGATTGCAGGATCAGTGAGCCCATTGCCAATAGCAAATCCCTACGAGAGAAAAGTTAATACTTCTGCTCAGTTCTGAATAATCTTTTGTAACTGGTGAAATAGATAAATAGCATCAAATATAGGTCTTGGTCAAAATAGTTTACATCAAATTGTTTAGATTTCTCCTCTCAGAAAAAAAAATGTTTAGATTTCACATCTTACCTTCAAATTTATTTTAAGACCTTCCTTTTGTTTATTTCCTCTATGAACTCTCTCCACAACAGCAGGAATATAATGTCCAGCATATGATTCTCCAGTTACATAAAAATCATTCTTTAAGAAATCAGGATGCTCCTTAAAGAAAGCCTTTACTCATCAAGCAAAAAAAGTCAAGACATAAGAACGTTTCAAATGATAAATAATACAAAATATACATATTACACAAACATTACTTGCAAAAAGTCATATAGATCATCACTGATCTTCTTTTCACTATAGCGAATATCTCGTAAGTCTGTGCTGTAGCTAAACCCAGTTCCTGTTGGTTGATCAACAAATATGAGGTTTGAGGCCTGATAGATAAATGAATCAAGAAATGGAGTTATTCAATTTAAATGAGGTTTGCAATCAATAGCATGCATTGTTGTAATATACCTAAAGTAACAAATGCAAACATACCTAAAATAAATATGTAGAATATTTGATCATAAAGTATGTATTGCAAACCAACCACCTCATTTATTTATTTTTTTCGGTCGAGACCCAGGTTTCCAAGGCTACTAACACCTGACTAATCCGGTGTTCAGGCGGGAATGGTATGAACCACCTCATTTATTTGTTCAAAAGAAGTACAAAAGGGAGATTATACACTACTCCAATCCTTTAAACTTGTTGTGTTCACCTTCTCAAAAGGGAAATAGTATTGTGTTCAATGAATAGAAATTAAGTTCGCACAAGTCCTTGAAGTCTTATGTCATTCATTTACAAATTCAATGACATGATTTATTAGTAGGAAAAGACAAAGTGTTTACCTAATAATATCAATAGGTCATCCCATTCATTTTCAAAGTAATAAATGAAGTATTGCTCCAAGACTACTCCATTCAAAGATTACTTTTTTTTAGAGCGTCAAAATGCAAAGTCTAAGTGTATTTCTTGAATTCTTACCACTTAGAAGAGGAAGAACAGAAATATGCTTGTTGATGTTAAGTTATTACTCTCATAGTTAAGACATAGATGGACATGTCTTACCTTGTCCCATCCATAGTCATTCCAGACTAGTGACAAGTTATCAGCAATTTTGAATGGACCATTTTCGTAGAAAAGGGCCAGTTCGCTGCTGCACCCAGGACCTCCAGTCAGCCAAATGACAACAGGATCTTTGCTCTTGCCTCGAGACTCAAAGAAGAAATAAAACATCCTGGAATCATTAGAGGTGGATATTCCAGAATGTCATCAGACTTAATGCTTATGATGCGACAAAAGCTCCAAATATTTCTTTTTCTTAATGATAAGCATGTTGATCGTACATCTGAAAACTGATAATACTTTTAGTAGTAGAGCTAGTAAAATATCCCAGTTTGCTCCAATTAAACATCTTAAGAAATGTGTGAGAACACCAAAATCCATTTGTAATACTTTGAAAATTGTGTGATTCATTAAGAAATACGCAGTGATGCCTCAAGCAAAGATCATATAGCCTAATTGGCGTTTTCAGGGGAAAGGCCAAACACAGATGTTTTCACCTCTTCTTTTGATGGCGGTCTATTGGCCTGACAAAAATGTCTTATGTCCTCCGCACCCTTGTATACTGAAAGAACTTCTTGCACAATTCGTGTTTCAGTTTTATTACCAGATGCAAGCAGCCAAGCACTGACCTAATGCTTAATAAACTTAGAAGACAACAACCTTTTGTAATTTTTTCGAACACATTGTTCTGAGCGAAACTTTCCGTAGATACTTGTTTGCAGACATAGCTACTATACAAAGTTTGCCGATTAGAGATCTTGCAATTTATATGCCATAACAAGAATCCAACATGCAACTCCGCCTATGTTTTATAGCCGGTCCCAAGCCCGGATAAAGGAGGAGGGTTGTGTTAGGCCCCGACAACCAGCGTAAAACCCTATCGAATCGCATGAACATGGATCAACGAATAGCGTCATATGATCCATGTAGCCGACCCCACCTAGTGGGATAAGATTTTGTTGTTGTTGTTGTTGTAAAAATAATCCAACATGCCTTCATTCCAACACCATAGCAAATTTTCTTAACCCGAGTTCCAAAATCAAAACTAGTATATTATTACTTTCAACTCACAAGCTTCACGCACATTTTTGAAACACAATAATCACCAAGGGGCAGGTAATCTAGATAGATTATGGGTTATTTTATTTAAAATTCTCAAGGCCCATCACATACTAATGATCGGGGAAGGTGGTTTTCTATATTACCAGTTGTTTGACATGCATTTTGACAAAAATATTCAACAACAACAACAACAAAATCTTATCCCACTAGGTGGGGTCGGCTACATGGCTCATACGACGCCTTCGTTGATCCATGTTCATAAGATTCGACAGGGCTTTACGCTGGCTGTCGAGGCTTAACACAACCCTCCTCCTTTATCCGGGCTTGGGACCGGCTATAAAACATAGGCGGAGTTTTTGACAAAAATATTCATTCCATCAAATTTTTTATTTTAATATTTTATTAGCAAACAAATATCATTTAACCACATCTTCTTTGTTATTTGAAATCTTTTAAAAATAACTCTTAATTTTGCCTCATCTTATTATATCTATATTCACTTTTTTTATTTTTTGCTTTATTTATTTATGATACTATATGATGAACATATAAAATAATTTTTAAGGGTATTTTGGTAATTTGCTATCTAACTATTTTACCAAATGTGATATTACCGTTAATTTAAATATTGTAATATATTATTAATTAAATCGGTAATGCATCAAGGGCACCCAAAAGAACAAAAGATCGCTTTTTTTTTTACTTCTAAACTTGATCACCCTACTTCTAAACTTGATCACCCCATGGGAATTCGAGAAATCGCCCAATTTATAGCAAAGGAAAGCGAGACAAGACAAGAGGGACAGGAAACAAAGACGTACTTGGCGGCGTGAGTGTGCTCAAGGCGATAGTATCCAGCGTGATGGCCGAGCTGCTCGACCGGCACCTCCGACCCACTGTCGCCGAGGATCGGAAGATTCAATCTCCGCTCGACGAGTCGTTGGGTCGACTGAGAAGCAGTCGAGCCATCGCCCTCCGCTTCGAGGTCTTGAATCGCCGGCAGAAGGTTGAGGTCCCTGATGAGGCCCTCGGCGGATCGGAAGGGGTCCCGATGGAAAGCTCGACGAGGGGCGTAGGGTTGAGAGCTTGCAGCAGCAGAGGACGAAGGCGAAGAGATGACGAGTAGCAGGGAGAAAACGAGGATGCGCGGAATCGCGGTTCGGAGCTCCATCTCCAAAACGGGATTTTTTTTCAAACGACTCAAAGTTACAGAGAACACCTCTTAACAGAAGAAAAAGAAAAAAATCAGAAGAAAACAAAAAGTAATATTAAAAGCTCTTGAAGATACCAGTGGAATAGTGGCGCTTGGAATGAGCCCAACTTGAACTTCGCAGAAATTATCTGGCTTCAGGAGGAAAGAAAGGGTGAAAATAAATGGAATGCCTTTTTTATTTAGAGGAAAAAAAATCTTCTTTTTTTATTTAACTAACTTTTTTATACATCCTTACAAAAGTTCTCACAGCCTTAATTACAACATCTAGGATTATATATTACATGCATAATTCTAAAAATAAAAGTGAAGGGGAAAATAAATGTACTCCGGCTCGACCTTTTTTATATGCAGCAAAACAAGCTCCGAGTTGACTCAACTAGAGAACTTACGAGTATCTGAGCAACAATGATTTGCTCAACGAGTCGAATAAAAGTATAACATAGGGGAACAATACGAGTGCATATAACATTAAATAACCACATTTTCCATACGATAAACCATTTAAAGCATCATATATTAACATAAATTGTCAAATCAACTTTCACGTAAATAAAAATAACTCAAGATATCATCATTTCTATAATTAAACTCCACATATCTGTCATCGCACATACTCATTAGGGGTCAATACGTATTCCTTCATGATCACGAGTCATATAGTTAAGTAGAACTTCATAATAAAAAATCACGGATGGACAGAGCAAATCATATGTCAATATGTATTCCTCCATGATTGTGTGTCATACAATTAAGTAGAGCTTCACAATCATAACTCTCATATACATAAAGTAAAACATGAGTCAATACGTATCCGAACTTAACAATTATGACTCTTGGATATACAGAGCATAACATAGGTCACTAGAGTAAAGACACTCAATATACGCCCCAAAAGCTTCATGTATATCGAATATAGTCCCAAACACCTTTTTCATTCAGCATGGTCAATGTATACATGAAGTTTTATAATACCAAAAATAACATATCACCATCACATATCAATATGAAGTAAACTTATTTTTTAAGTTCACAAGCATTGATCCCTTAAAAAATTTTGATGTAAGAGTTTTCTCCATCTCATATGAAATCTTTGAAATATATGATAAATATTTTTCATAGCTCAAGATATGTTTCAATAATAATAATAATAATGATAATAATAATAATAATAATAATAATAATATTTCCTTAAGATAATATCATAACTAAAAGAACTAACATATATCATTTTGTTATGTTGTAAATTTATCTACTCGTCTTGTACTTTATTCCTTCAAGAAGGTTTATTAAATTTTCTCTCTTTCACTTACAACTTGATGTTTTCCTACAAGTATTAATGCTTTTTTACTTCCCAATATAACAAAATAATATGCAATGTATGTTCATGATGCATGAATGCTTATGCATTATAAAATATATATAATCCCCTCTAATATCAATTTCTAACTTCAGGTATTTATGTTCATAAGATATTTCACACTTGGAGTTTTCAATCCTCCAAAGTTTAACTAGGTACTGCCTCAAGATTTCAGACTGAGTGTCCGTCAATTAATAATTCATAATTTCTTAACAACATGGGCAAATCTTATGATTCTAGATTAATTAGAAAGTAGACAAAATAAGGTTTCTAATTTTGAAATATCATTAACTAAAATCCAAGTGAGTAAGTCATAACATTCAAGGCAATTTGACATATGATTTGTGTCCTCGCAGACTATGTGTCACTGAAAGATGGATTTATATGTTTCTTCATACTTGTCTATTTAATGAGATAATAAATTTTCTGAAAACTAGACTTCCTTATTATTTTGTCACAAAAATTATAGAATTTAAATCATTGTGTAACCTTATAAAAAAAGTCAATTCAAGTCATGATCTGTCAAAGTCTTGGAATTTGGCATAAGAATCACTATGAAATTAATAATTCATTTCTCCCAAGTTACAAGTTCAAATAGGATTATTCCACCTCTCACTGAATCCTTGGAATGTATAATTAATCATATCCAAATTTCAATCCATAATTCAGACTATTTTAATCATGTCCTAATTTACAAATTGAATATGTATCTAACTCGGGAAAGGATGAGTGATCAGCGAAATTAAGTTCTTTCTCTATAAAACTCCATTTTAGATGATTCCAGAGGCCACGGAAAGCTAATTTCAAATGTCTAGATCATACAAAATTTCATAATTTATGATTGGATATCTAAGAAGGAATGATCCTATCAGATGAACAATTTTCGAATAAAAAACTCACCTTGAACAGCCTATGTTCCCAAATTTTTCAGTCCGTTTCACTCGAGTTATGCCTCTAGTACTTTTTCGACTGTGAAAGGATAAAGTTAAGTTACTTATATGTTGTTTTCAGATTTTTCAGACATCTTATGACGGTTTAGAAAAATATCCTTCTAAGCAGTTGTTCACCATTCTGCTTCAGCTGCTTGGTACTTAAGTGATGACCAATCACATTTTTTTATCATAACTAAGTGTTTTAACCCTAATTAAGTTTACTTAATCCTATTTAAACCATATATTATAATATTTAAAAATTTTATAATTTATTCCTAATAACTTTATGTAATTACTTTGTAAAGTTTATCGATAATCAAGTACTCATTATGCTTTAATCAAAATATTAATTACTTTATAGAAATATCACTAAATGAACATCCAAACTAACTTTAATATGTTAATTAAATGCATGATTATGCACAAATGATATTTATAGGGCACGTACGTGACATTCGGGGCACACTTTTTGAGTGTGAAATTATAAGATTGTAATCAATGTGTCAGAATAAGCTTAACTTACAAAATTGTATTGGAACTTTAAGAAAAAAATACAAGGACAAGTAAGATAGCTTGATGGTCAATGAGCGCGTTGCAAGACGTTTATGACATTCTCCTCCACTCTTCAATCTTCTGTTTGAACTACTATAGTGCTTTTGCAAGCTCGTATCAACATCCGGTCTGGAGCGTGATTTAAAACACCACATTCGAGATTTTCAATGTATGACTTTAGCAAATTGACATGAAAGATGAGGTGTACTAGCCTCATTAGGAATAGATCTTCAACATCGTGACGATCCGTCAAACAGTATCACTACACTGTCTTTTGCAAACATGCTAGAGCTATATCATTTTTCTCATGTCATTCTCTCATCATGCGGTGAGAGGTATGTACATTGCCATCATAGGATGTGATGATGACTTGAGGAGAGGGATTGTTGACCCATCACTATCTCGAATGGACTCTTATTTGACTCGCTCCTTTGCAGTTTTTAAGAGAACTATGTCACCCAGTCCTTCTGCTTGGCATGATATACTATCACAAGTAGATTCTATGATACAGTTCATTTGTTCTATTTGACCATCGTGGGTGAAGCGCCATGGAGAAATGTAGGTTGGAGTATATCATCCTTACAATGAACCATCCAACTCGATTGGTGAAGATCCCAATGCTTCAATACATACTTCATGAATAACTCTACAGCTTCAATGTATAGGCAACTTGCAGAGCCAGCGACTAATATGACATACTTTGAGAACCAATCTATGACTACCATGATGGTACCTACACCTTCAGACTTGGGTAGGCCAATGATGAAGTTCATAAAAAACATCTTTTTATGATCGTTCTGAAATGTGTAGGAGTACTAGAAGTCCACTAAACGCTTGTTGGATGTCTTTGTCTTCTTGATAAATAAGGCATATCTTACGAAAACTTTAACATCATATTCCATATTTAGACAGAAGTAATTGCCCTCGGTGAGTGCCAAAATGTGGTAGATGCCTGAATGTCCCACCAACTTAGAGTCATAACACTTTTGCATGATGGTGCACTGCAAGTTATTAAAAATCAACCCATTTTCATCCAAAATCGACATATCTTGCCCTCTTTTACTTGTTCTAGTAAATTCTTTGTCGTGGATATGACTGCAACATCTTCTTGATTCTCTCGATCAAGTTGGTCTAAGAGGAATTCATGGCTGTCAATTTTCCACGTCGGCAACTACATTCGTCTTGCCACATTTGTACTCTAGGATGTAATCGAACTCTGTCATAAAATGTTATGACCATGCCTATTTTGACAAGAGTTTTTCATGTGTGTTGAAGTAGTTAGTCACGACACTGTCTATCTTGATGTGGAACCGTGATATGAGAAGGTAGTGTCATCATGTCCATACGTAAGTGGATCACCGTATGATCCTTCTCTTGAACGACATAGCATTGCTCCGTATAATTGAGTTTGTGTCTCTCGGATGCCACAAGATACCTCTTTTGCATAAGAATACTTTTGATAATAATCATAAGCATCTATCTATATCTTGTAAGACTTTATATAATTTGGTAGGATGTGCACTGAGTTCGCCATCATGGCCCACTTTAATTCTTTCGAAGAAAGTTCATCAAAGGAGTCATAACATTGAATACCTCTTGGCGAACTGTCTGTTGTAATTTGCTAGGCCAGGAAACAAATATAGATCGAGAACTTGCTTGGGTGGCTCTCACTTCATGATGGGTCAAATTTTTGCGCCATCCATTTTGAGCTTTCCATCTCCAATGACATGTCTCAAAAAGTGCATTCCCAATTGAGCAGAAGTACACTTCTCTCATTCCACATATAGATGGTTTTGTGATAACACCTCAAACACTTGCTGGATGTGCTTGATATACTCTTTCAAAGTGTGATTTCATATCATAATATCGTTGAGCCACAAGGAAGGGTTGCAATACCATGTTCATGAGGGTGCAAAAGGTTATCGCGGCATTGTTGAGGTCGAAAGTCATCAGGAGGAACTCTAACTAGTCATATCTTGTGACACATGCCATCTTTCTCACATTCTATTCAAAACTTCAAACCTATCGGTAGTCCGAACGAAGGTTCAACTTGGTAAAACATCTTGCTTTGTCAAGTTGGTCAAACAAGTTCGCTACGAGAGGAATGGAGTACATGTTCTTTATCATAAGCTTATTCAGTGCTTGATAGTCGATACAGATTCGAATTGATCCATCAAGATTCCTTTAAAAAAGAACTGGGCGCCATACGAAAATTTTGAAGGTCGAACATACCATGCATCCAATAATTCGGTTAGTTTCTTATGGACTATAAGGAACTCCATATGGTGGCTTTGATCATGAGACTAAGTTAATGACATGGTTCACTTCACGCTTTGAAAACTACGTGGGATGACATCCACAAAACTCTCAAGAGTTTCGAGAACTTTAGAAGGCGTTGGAATGGAAAGCCACGGATCTTCCAAGACGATGGTCACTAGGAAAGTGTGTTCCTATTTTTTCAATCACTTCATCACTCGCATGGTAGAGAGGGTTTTCTGTTTTATATCTCCACTTGACCTCACATGAATATTGTAAGGTCCCTTAAGGTCAAAGATGATACATGCTACAATATGTCGTTGGAAGAAGATACCTGCCACCACTTCGTAGTCATCCAAACCATTTGTCCATACAGACTTTCACTTTAAAAGAAATTATCATGGTCGATATAGACTTCACATTCACCGTCTTAAACGTGTCTAAAGTCCTTAGTAGTGGCAGCTTTAGTTTTTTAGCGGTCACTTTTGACACGAACAACTTTGATGCTCTCATGTCGATAAGGGCATTGAATACTTGCCCATTTAGCTCAATGTTCGCATATATTCAAGCACCTAATGTTGATCCTTTCAATGTATTGATGGCATGGAGGACATGCATTGAGCTGAGACACACCTCCTCCTTCTCCGTCACATCAGAGTAATACAAAGCATCCCTTTTGCGAGCAATCACTTGTCCAATGAGGACCCTTCAAATGTAGCAAAATTTTGGTGGTCCTCTTGACTTTGTTGTTGTCTGACCTCCTGTCTTGATGATCCTTGCCTTTTGTCATTGTATTGACGGTTTTTCTTGGCATCACCTTGTGACATTGACTTCTCTCCCCCACCATTGCTCTTGCCAGAGGACTTCAATGGTGTGGCATTGAACTTTTATACTCCATGAGTGACTCAACAGTAACGACTAGCAAATGGAGGTTGGGACAATCTCGTCATTCCAACTCTGTCTTAATCCAAGGCTTGACAAAACCTGCCAACAATGTCTTCGTCCACCTTGGAGTTCTGTAGGTAGAGCTTGGTGAACTCTTTCATGTACTTCTTCAACGTGTCCTTTTGGTTGATGTTGAATAAAAATATTTAGTTTAAGTTTCTTGATTAGGCTATATATTAGCTATAGTTATATTATATATATTAGAAATTTAAGTTATAAAAATATGAATAAGATTGTTTATCTCCTTCTTAACAAAAATGTGATGATATTATTTTTTGTTAAATAAAAAATATGAAATTCGAGAAAAAGAGAATATGAAGAAGATATATAAATAGGATAATCGACTACAAGGATTAAATGTGAAAAATATCTTCATATAGCCCTATTTTTTTATGTCAAATGAATATTAAATATAATAGGATTTTTGTGAAATTGTAGTTAATTGAGTGAGTCATTAAATATAGTAATTAGCTTAAGCAATAAAAAAATAATTTTCATTGGATTATTGAGATGATATTGGTATCAATAAAAATTGAAGTGCTCACCTAAAACAACACATAGAAGTCTTTAGACATTTACATGTAAATTAAAAAATTGAGAGTGACACACCAAAGAATAAAGAACACATGTTTAATAAGAATAAGAATAAGAATAAGGACAAAACAAGAATATGAATAAGAACAAAAGCAATATAAGTAAAGAAATCCTTTGTTAAGCATATGATTATTGGTTAGTTATCTTTTGCTTGTTTCATGATTAAAGGAGGATAATTAATTAGTTTATTCTCTTTACCAGTTCGGTCCAGTTTAACTATTTTCTGGTAATCCAATTTGATTTTTAGCGTTAAACGTTTAATTAATCTTCTTGGAGGCATAATATTTTTATTCCATGATATAATTTTTCTAACTCTCTAGACACTAATTCAAATTGTTGTGAATTATACATACATATATTACCATTTCATGAATTTTACTTTTGTAAAATACATAGAGTGATAATAATTTGTTTGAGAGTGGAAATAATGTCATTGTGTGGCCAATTAATCCATCACGTGTTTGTTAAGGTTGTGGTCACAGTGTGGCGGAGGAGGAACCTGCTACCTAATCCATCTTGTTACCGGCGTCGTTGTGCACGCGCCTTATATTAACAACCTTTCATTGGCGTGCGAAGGCTATCGCTGCTTTCTGGTGTCCTTCCGACGACGCTGTGACTCTTCATTCCACCAAGAACCAGAGGATCTCATTGCCGGAGCGGTTCACATTCGCCATCGACGAAGAAGGAGGATAATATATATCACGGCTGCCAAAGTTGAGACGGTCTGCGAGTTGCTGTTAATGTGCTGAAGCTTCTCCGGCGATTAGTTTTCGGCCATCGCCTCCTACTCACAGTGCACAAAAATCCCCAGGTCGTGCCTCATCGCCGTCTCAAGGTAGGCAGTTCTTTTTCTCGTCAAGGAAGACGATTACTACTCATAATACAAGTCCATCTATCGAGAGAAGGCCCTTTCATATTCAACTTCTAAAAGCTGATTCTGAAATATTTTGGATAGGAAAAAAATATGTCTTATCCATTTTTAAGTATATATATATATATATATATATATATATATATATATATATATATATATATATATATATATATATATATATCATAATCCTATCCCTCCATTCTAGGGACGTTCACCGCATTACCTTTTCACAAATTGTCAATTATTAAATTACTAGCAATATGTATTACCTTATTTACTATTTACAAATAATATTTCTAGCAATTTAAATTACACTATATGAATTTTACTAAAATACTTTTTATCACTAATATTAAGTTAAATGTTATATAATCCAACTAAAATTCACATAAAATTAATAAATTAAATAAATATAATTATAAATATTTCATGTATTTTTTAAATGAAAATAATTATAATGTATAAAATATTTAAATAATAACTAAATAATAATATGCAATTCATATGAATAATAATAATAAAATAATTTTAAAATAAATTAATATCATTAATTATGATGATAATAATATTATTATTTTTTATTGTTGTTATATGAATTTATTTGGAAGACAATCTGGATGAACACTTCCCTCTTAATTAATGTGGATTGATATTTCATAGACAATCTATATTATTGCTAGGAAATCTAAATTACCTGCAAATTAAAATAAAATAAACAAAGAAATCTAAATTACCTGCAAATTAAAATAAAATAAACAAAATAATATGATGAACCCAAGTAATTTAACTTCAGATAACCAATAATTTAGAAAGATTATTCGTAGGAAACGCCTCACAATTAATAAGTTCACATTCAACCATCTATACAAACTGACCAAGTCGAATCGATTATATTGGATAATAGGATTGGATAATTATAAATTAATATAAAATAACATATCTATATATAATTGGCATACATAATAATTACAAGTCAATGCATATTAATTTTTTAATCACTAGTCATAAAAGACAAGATTTATGATGGAACAAATCAAATATAGTTTCATAAGAAATACAACATAAATTTAAATATTTTATTACATTTATTACTTTAATTGTATGACAACTCATGTTACAATCGTATTTGAATTTACAAATACATTAAATTTTCTTTCGAATAATTAACAATACAAATAATAATTGACTTTATTATCATTGATTTGTAATTGTGTATATAAATATAATATCTTAATAATTTGGGAAAAAAGCATTGGTGATAACTGAAAATAATAATAATAATAATAATAATAATAATAATAATAATAATAATAATAAATTATGAGTGTGTCATTATTAAAATGCTAATAATATGATGAAATTTTCATTGGATAATGGAGATGTTGGATAAAATAAATTGGGATTCAAAGTTATAAATTATATATTTTTTCAAAAAAAAAGCATAAACCCTATAGGATAACTAAAACCCGTCGACTTGATCGGTCAAACTTGGATTCAAGTTTGACCGATCAATCGGGTGACCTATGAGCCGTTCTAGAGTCTCAACACTGATTTGATTAATCAAACCAGGCCGAGCCGAGTTTGACAACTTTGATCTTAGTGCTATTTTTAAAAAAGATAGTAGATATCGATTCGTTGTGATATTTTTTATTCTTTTGTTTATCTGAAATAATATGTTTATTTTTTCATTTATCTCTCTAAAATCTAGAGGCTTATAACGATTATTCATTTGTCCACCGCTTTAAATTTAGAAGTTAAAATTTGTTGTTTTTTAATTAACATTATGTAATTTAGACAACACGAGTTCTAATAATTGTTTGTCTAATTTAATTGTCTTTGACCAACTATGCCATTTTTTTACTGTTGTTTTATTTTTATTTCTTTTAGAATTAGTTATTCTGATTCTAGACAAATAATTAAGCTTGGGTCACATCAGGACATTGCATGTGCCTTATAAAGGAAGGATGGGCAATTAAAGAACCACTAATAGATACTTGAACTATCTTCATCACCTACATTCATATTGAGAGGAAAAAATAGAATTCGTCCTCACCAAGGACCAAAGGTTAAGTACAAGTCCCATCCCCTGTAGCATGGACGAGATCAGTCTTGCCCACTTGCGACAATTAATGTTGGATACTCCACCCTCCTATTTGTCATTTATTATTTTATTAATTGGGTGTCTTAATAATATAATTCCATTTTTTGTGTTAGAAAAATGTTTGTATAATTTAGATATTTACTTATATTGAATTGTTAATAAATGTATAATTTATATAATTAGATATGGCTTTGTATAAAAATTTTGATAAATGCTACCAATACCATAAATGAATCACACTTATTACCACTGAATCATATAACCCATACCAGCCATATCACTCTTCCATACCCCTCATCATTTCTTTCTCTAGGTAACATTAACACAAAAAGACAAGTGTTGAAATTATTCAAAATTGTACATTTATTTCGATAACAAAAATTACTCGTAATCTATTTTTTTTAATATCATTTTCTACTTTTCTTTTCGATGTCGTTTTGTCAACAATTTTGATGTGTGTTTCCTTGTTGTGGTGATAAGTGATTTTGACTCTTGGAAAGACATTTGTTGCGTGGACCGAATAATGGCGAAGGACTCGAGTGCTTCCAATCGCGATCAACATACGGTCACAAGGCCGCCTCCCACCCCTTCACCTCTCCGCTTCTCCAAGTTCTTCCAGGTCCTTTCGCTTGTTTCCTTCATCCACTCATGTCATTAGTTGAATCTTCTGTTCTTGCATGTCAAGGGAAACGATATTGCTTCTTTTTTACAATCATGGATCTATCACTATAGGGAATAGTATTTAGACACTAGATATTCACTAGTTGGATTTTTTATTAGTTGTTTATCTGATCAATCTTGGTACTCATGTCAGGCAAATCTACGAATTTTGGTCACTGGAGGAGCCGGATTCGTCGGGTCTCATCTTGTTGACAGGTTGATGGAGAATGAGAAGAATGAGGTACATCAATAGCTCGGTGGTGCATGATGTTTTTTTTTGTTGTGGATCTAACATATTTTTAGCGTTATTCTTGTCAAATTGCGAAATGTCATCTAAATATTGTGTTTCATGACACTTCTTAGAGTATTTGAGAAGATAATAACAACACTAACAATTTATTATTAGTTACAATGCCACACTTGTTTCTCTCCTACACCATAATCACTCAAGTGATCCACCATGCACTCAAGCACAAAAGTGTATATTCACTTGCACTTGCTCCCCTAGCTCTTGTACAAACACACCTTGCATGTATAATATAACACTCCAAAATTTAACCATCATGGATAAAGTCTCTTTTCGAGGTGGCTACATGGACTTACATCTTGGCTTATTTAACATAAAATAATAACCAAAACATTAATGTGAAAGTCAAAATGACATATGATACATAAATGTAGAAGCTAAAACAATAGATAATATATATTTTTAGGAGAATAAATAATATATAAATGCATAAACTCAAAAATCTCATAATAGATGGTACAATAACATCACATCTCGAGTACATCACATGTCATATAGCCTTTATAATTAGAGGCTTACATGCAAACATGATACAATAACCAACACAAACTAGAATATAGTATAAGGTCCCTCCATGTGCACACCGTCATCTAAGCTCTAATCATCGCACACACACATTGTTGACTTTGTAGACTAAAAGTTGCACTTACCATTTCAATGATTCTTCTTTTCTTGCATCTTTTAGTAGAGGGGAGGATGAATCACTTTTAAGGTGCAATTCTCTTCATTTTTTTAGGGTGGAGCAGCCCCTCACAATAGGAACAATGTCTTATAGTATTTTGCTTACAACTTTTGTGTAACTTCAGTTACACTACTTGCTCCATCATTAATAGTATTCTTCTTAGTTCTCCATGATTTATAAGTATAGGCAAAGACAATCTTCATCTTACATTTCTATCATTCCATAATATTAATTTTATATTTGAATCACAAGGGTCAAATCAAGTCATGAGAAAACAAAGGTGACTTCAAATAGGGATCACATAAGAATACATGGATTTGATATACTTTCATTGGATTTCATTTGAGAAAAGGAAAATCATATATGGCTTTTGTCTGAGTTTCGGACGTCTGATCCAAGGTTCAGACGTCCAATCCTAGTGATTGGATGTCGGATCCAACCATTTGGAAGCATACATCCTTTGATGGTCCTACTTTCAGTCGTTCACTCCGAGGAGTGGAAGTCCGCTATCATTTCATGAGAGATTTTCTCATACGTCTAGAAGTTTCGGACATTTGGGCTACGTTTGGCAGCACAGAACATTTAAAATATTCCGGTTGTTCTGCCAAACGCAACAGGTGACGGGAACATCTCACGTGATCTGAGCGATAACATTTGTCAAAATGTTCTCGCCCAAATGTTCTCGCCTGAATGTTCTCGCCCATTTGCCTTTTTTCTTGTCGAGCCGCCATTTTTTTTAAATTTCATCTATTTTTTTAATTATTTTGGTTTTTATGTATATATAATTTATAATATATTAATACATTATTAAGGATATTATAAAATAATTTATTAAATGTTATTAATTAAAAACTATAAAATAATTAGTTCTAATAATTAATAAATATTTTATTAATTAAATTATTCAATTATTTTTTTTTAAAAAAATAAATTATATTTGGATTTTAAAATGTATGTAAATTATAATATTAATAATATTTAAAATATTTAATCAAAATAAATAAAAATAATATTAACAATATAACAATTTATGTAAAATATAATATTAATAATATATTCTTATTTACTATAATTTTATACCTCATAAAATAATAAATTATATTCTTAGTTCTTACTTTTTATCCAAACACCCACTAAAACTTTTTAAATCCCATCATTACACTTTTTCATCCAAATATCAACCTAAACTTTTCTATCACATCAATTAGTTCTCGAGAACAAATGTTTTAAAATGTTACGGCGCCAAACGCAGCATTGATCTATTATTTGATTGTTTGGTCCTTCCAGGGTTCCTCAGAAATAAATTATCACATCTTTTCGGCCGACCAATCTGAGTACCGAAAGTACGATCTGAAAAGCACCTGAACATTTGATATGGTGGTCGTAATGGTTCATCAAGCGGCCCATCAATCAATGGAACAGTGGATGTCGGATCTACATTTTGGAAATCTGATCCTAATATAATTTACCCTCAACTAAAACTTTTCGGCGCCCAAAATTACTTCTGATTGTTCGAAAGTCTAACATTAGGCTTAGATGATCGTGGTCCTTAAGTTTTCAACCACATTTTGCCACATCAAAACTTCTTCAAACTTCAAGACAACATATATTCAACATATATTAAGGCTATGGAGCACTCAGACGTCATCTAAATATCAATCATTCATTTCATTCATTAATCCATCCTCAACTTTTTTTCTAATCATCATAAGAGCCTACTCATAAACCATAATTACAAAAAGTCCACCATTATTCACTACAAGAAAGATGGGAATTACAGATGGTCGAAACCGTTTGTAATTTCCCGAAAACTGTCGAAAATGACGATTTCCGACGATTTTTTCGACGGAATCGATTCGTCCGAAAAATGATCGTCGCAAATCAATTTTCGACGATTGAGAAAAAAACGTCGGAAGTTCCGACGGAAGTCCGGTGGTCACGACCATTGAAACTTTCGGCGGTCACGAACCGTTGAAAGTTTCAATGGTCACGACCACCGATATTTGCGGCGGTCGCGAACCGCCGAAAGTTTCGACGGTCACGATCGCCGATATTTGCGGCGGTCGACAAAACCGTCAAAACTTCGACGGTCGTGACCGTCGAAACTTTCAACGATCGCGACGACCGCCGCCGATCCTGGAGCTCAATTGGTGTACCAAGTAAACTCCATTTTCGTCAAGGAAAAAGGGCATCGGCGGTAGCAACCGCCGAAACTTTCAACGATTAAAATCGTCGCAAAGAATTTTTATAATATAAAAAATTAGTCAGCCGATCTAGAGGCCAGCGATCAGATTCGGCCGCCAGGCGGCCCAGAACGGCTGCCAGGTGGCCAACGGACGGAATTCGGCCGCCAGCAGCTAGATCCGACCGCCAGTGCGGCCGGATCCGGCCACTAGGCCACAGTCGGATCCGGCCGCTCGTGGCTAGATCCAGCCGCCAACCAGCCGGATCCAGCCGCGGGCAGCCAAATCGGCTGGCGGCGAGATCCGGGCTAGAAAGAGAGAGAGGGTCGCCGGCGGGAGAGGTTCGTCCGGTCGGGAGAGGGTCGCCGGCGGGAGAGACTTGTCATCCGATCGAGAGCGGCTCGTCGACAGGGAGAGGGAGAGAGAGAGGGGAAAAAATAGAGAGTGGGATAGGGGAAGGATTATATATATATATATATATATATATATATATATATATATATATGTGGAAAGATGAGAAAGCGGGAAAAGAGAATGAGCGGGATAGTGAAATTTTAATTACCGACGGCTATGACCGTCAGAAAATTATCATATATATTATTTTTAAAGTTACCGACGGTTGTGACCATCGAAAATTATTTAATTATAAAAATAAAATACTATATTTAGTTATATATAATATTTATTATTTATTTTACTGACGGTTCGACGGTCGGAACCGTCGAAAATTATACTATTTAAACTGTCGCTAATTATATTAATAAAATACTCCTTATATTATATTTTTTACATTTATCGATGGTCTGGATCGTCGAAAATTGCAATGGATAGATATCCGTCAGAAATTTCGACATTCTTAATCGTCAAAAATAAAATAATAATATAACAAATTGCATAATTTATTATTTTTATTTTCGAGAGTTGTGGCCGTCGAAAAGTCCGACGAATCGCTATCCGTCGAAAACTGCCCATCAGAAAATTCCAATTTTCTTGTAGTGATTCCATAGGCAAGTTGGACCACACGATTAGAAACTTCATGTTAGGTTCTCTAGACGTTCAAATTAAAACCCTGGAGCAAATCATCATAATATGGTCAAGGACCATCAAGTCCAACACCTTAGAAATCTTCATGAAATTATTATCACATTAAAAACATGAGCCAATCACGGAGAAGACTCATGTCAAACATCAAAGCCTCCATAATTGCAAAATCATGAGTTTAACACAATCAACAACTTGTGCTAGTTTGTACTCTACCCATAATCATCATATATAAAAACTATTAAAGCCATAATCATCATTTTGAAACACTTGGTATGACATTCTAAGCATGCTAGTCAATTGAATACTACAGATCATTAAGCATGTTATAATAAGTGGAGTCAAGGAACCTAGTTTAGGCATATAATCCATCTAAACATAAGGAGTCTCATCTAAATCATAAGACACCATCTTAGAATATTAAAATGAACTTAAACCACGCTTCTATCCATAGGAACAACATCCACCGGCAAAGATCTCATTAACACATATTTTTTTCTCAAAAATCCTTTACTTTAATTTTAGTTCTTCCTCTTTTATCTTTTCCATGTCCAAAAGCTTCTCCTTCACCCTTTGAGGTTGCCCACTACAAAGAACACAAGTGCACGAAGAGAAAAAGGAGAAAATGATATAAAAAAAATGCCAAAAAGAGGAGGGAATTAAATAGACTTTGCTTGAATACCTCGAGTTCATGCCAAATTGTGAAAATTTGACGTTTGGACTTATTTTCCGATCATGTCATCATGATTATTCAGATATTTTTAATGTCCGAAAATGTGAGGTGTTACATATTAACACCTAATATACTAAGCTTAGGCACTACGTACATGTTGTTTGGTTCAATATGAATGAATCCATCCAAGTATATTTATAGGTCTTAACACCTACATTCAATGGCTTGCAAAGGAAGACATGATATATCTCACAATATGTATAGATACCATGCAACCAATATCTTAATACCGAAAATTTTTTGAACAACGTGGCAGATTCCTTCTTACTAAGGGGCCCTTTATTTCGTAGATAAATGTAGAAATATTTTGATATTCCGATAATCGGAATATAGTCAAATGTCCAATGGAATTGGATTATTTCGGTCAAATTTTGAAAAAATGAAACTACCTTGAAGATGATAAAACCTTTATTTTTTGAACTCAAAACAAGAATATAAATATTTTTTCATTCTTTTCAACTTTTACAATCATATTTTTTAAAAAAATATTATATTATTATATTAATATTTTTACTGTTATTATAACATTAAACGATAACTATATATGATGAAATATTTTAATTATAAAATATTACATTTTCTAAATTTATTCTCTTCAAACCAAATAGTAGATAAAATAAGAATATGTATAACATTTTGAGGATATGATGTTACACTGTTTTATTCCTTTTTATTTTATTTATTCTGCAATCAAACGGGGCCTACTAAATTTCTAGAAGATCTAAGTTGGTGCTGAATTCTAATACTTCTTTTCATAAGGCTCCTACTGCTTATCAGTACCTAACATCACCGTCATGTTGATCGAACAGAAACTTTGTTAGAGTACTGAACACTCCAATTGAGTGCTCTTCTTTTCTGTGAACTGTTCTTACACTAATCAATACTTCTCTGTTTGATAATTTTAGCTTATATGATATTCTTCCTGTATCTGATAGGTTATTGTCGCGGACAACTTCTTTAGTGGGTCCAAGGACAACCTCATGAAATGGATCGGACATCCCCGATTTGAGCTTATTAGACATGGTAACCACGTTAAACTTGTAACGCGGACTATTACCCACCATGTTCTTCTGTTAGCGTCCTCCTTGAGCTAATGTGTTGGAACTTGGAAGAGTTATTTTTGCGTCATATAATGTTATTGATTTGGCCTCAAACTTGATTGAGGTCATGGTTCCTATTTCTTGCTTTAGTTTTGCTTCTTATAATGTGGTTGATTTTTCGCTCAAACTTGATTGAGGTCTTAGTTACTACTGCTTGCTACTAAGAGGGTTTCATTGTTCTTGTTAGATGTTACTGAACCTTTATTGGTGGAAGTTGATCAGATCTATCATCTTGCTTGCCCAGCTTCTCCAACTTTCTATAGATATGACCCCATCAAGGTGCATAACTATTTTCTTATGAATTTAAGCACTGATTTTTTAAGTAGAATATCTGCATTACAGTGCAAGAGGCCCGGTGCTGTCTGTTATACTCAGTTTATTCATTTCCTATGTGCATATGGCAGTGATCTAACGTCTTATGTCTGCAGACATTAAAGACGAGTGTTCTTGGCACCCTGAACATGCTGGGACTTGCAAAAAGGGTTGGAGCGAGGTACAGAATTGTTTTCCTTATAGTAGGCTTCTTTCTAGGAACAGCATTGTAATTTTAGGTACATTTTCCTCACAGGATCTTGCTGACCTCCACCTCAGAGGTGTATGGTGATCCTCTCGTGCATCCTCAGAAAGAAGAGTATTGGGGCAATGTTAACCCAATTGGTATGAAACATTTTTTGCAGAGAACCAAGCAACTCCTTGTTCACAAATTGAATACTAGTTTGATAAGTTTCATTGTCTCCTGTTATTGCAGTGTGTTTGTTTCCCTTTCCTACGTTTATTCCTTTTCCACCATCAGTAAGTAGTACATGTTGGAAAATGTACCAACAAAAAGTTGTTATGTTCTTTATTCTAATTTGTTATTCTTAAGATTGCTGTGCAACAGTTGTGGTGATAAAAGCATGAAGGAAACCCTTCTCCGGTCACGTCCTCTTCGTGTTTTATCTAATTTGATGTATTACAATGGGAATGATAATTGCTTTCTATTTTAATCATTTCTACTTTATTCAAATATTTATGCTCTGTAGTAAGCCCCTTTTTTTTTCTTTTTTTGAGGGGCATGTTCTGTAGTAATACCTTATTTCAAGTTTTTCAACCATTTACTTTTATATTGATAGCTTTTGTTGAGGCGGGCAACAAGTAAAAGGTTGACAAATGTCATTTCCATGTTAAATTTTACTATTAGAAATCTCTCATTATGCAATGGCATAAAAGAAAATACGCATCCAATATTCTGGTGAGCTCGTAGCTGACTGAGCAATAGAAGATTTTATTTCTTCAAACTGATCTTTGTAGGGATCAGAAGTTGCTATGATGAGGGGAAGCGTGTGGCAGAGACCTTGATGTTTGATTATCACAGGCAGCATGGATTAGGTGCATCTTGGAATTTTATTAGCTTTCATATATACAGTGTTTCCATGCTTCTTTCCATCAAGATTCCTCACCAATCACTGATGCATTTTCGTTCAGAAATCCGGATTGCCAGGATTTTTAATACATATGGGCCGCGGATGAACATTGAGGATGGCCGTGTTGTTAACAGCTTCGTTGCTCAAGCAATCCGGTAATGTGTACTTACTCATGTCATTCTGTCTCTTTTGCATGCATCCAATTACGTAGTAACTTATTTTATCTTCTTCTTTTTTTATTTTTTTACGTGGAACACAGTGGTGAACCATTAACCGTACAAGCACCGGGAACACAAACTCGAAGCTTTTGCTATGTTTCTGATTTGGTACTTTCCATGCAATTTGAGTCGACTTCAAAGTCAAGTGAGGTGTTTCCATTTATTTATACAATTCTTCTGAATGCTGAAGGTCGATGGTCTTATTCGGCTTATGGAGGGAGAACAGACGGGGCCAATTAACTTGGGAAACCCAGGTGCCAATTAAAGTAGATTGTTCACTTCACTAGAGTTATTATTGCCCATCTAACTCTGTTTAGCATGATGTAGGTGAATTTACAATAATGGAGCTGGCAGAAACCGTGAAAGAGGTTAGTGTATTAAACCAGTCCGGGAATACTTCTAGCCATGAATATCTTCTTTTCAGCAAAAGATTACAACTTATAGCACTCATTTAGCATTTGGTAAACATGATGATTAAGGCAGTTGTAAGAACATATTCTCTTGGATTCAGTTGATTAACCCAGGTGTGGACCTTAAAGTTGTGGGGAATACACCTGATGATCCAAGACAAAGGAAACCAGATATCACAAAGGCGAAGGAGGTGCTCGGATGGGAGCCTAAGATTAAGTTACGCGAGGGCTTGACGCTCATGGAAGATGACTACCGCCGTAAGTTGGGTGTACCTAGGAAGGCTCATTGAAGCCAAGTGCCTCAATTTTATGCCACTATGTGCCTTCATTTCGTCATCAGATTTACAATCTTCGTATTTTATTTAATGTCATTTTTTGTTTGTTTAGTAGTAGACATTTGGCGAATAGAGTATTGTTGTAATGGCGTGTTGGACCTTGCTCCTATCCATGCAACTTCGTCGTATGAGGAAAACAATTTTATGCTGGTTTATTCTGATAATTATGGTTTTTATAGTCGCAGTGGACGGTATTTTATCTAAAGTCTTTCTACAGTCACAGTGACTGAGCTTTTATTTTACAGCATGAGTCCGCTGTTTTCATAAGATTATCAGTTAAGCAAAGGTGACATAAATACGATTAAAAATTAAAACCTATTATGGCATGCTCGACCACTTCTTAATATCATACAATGTCCATACAACCATAATGGATTCTCGAAAAGCTGTTCAAGTAAAAAAAATCAGGGTTCAAAATAATTTTAAACTGAGTTTTAAAATGCAAGTACATCCAAGCATTCAACATTTGTCACTGTTATTTATAAATATCAACTCAAGGTTCGGTTCCCGACATCAAAGCGACCAATACCCGAGCAATCATCTTTTGCCGCAGCAAGAGCCACCCGTCCACCGTGGTAGCAATGCGAATTTTACCTGCAAGTAAGTTCCAAACATTTAGCCCCGGATAAACAAGTGTTGCAAAAGTCGTTTGTCAAGCATTGCGTAGAAACTGAAACGTTTTTATTTTTCACGAAACCACCCAAGACTATGCAACATACCCAAGACTAAGCAACATATTAATTAAATTTCCCAGTACCTCAAAACCAGGCTTAAATTTTCCTAAATAAACACTGGAAATTTTATTTATGTTTGCCGAAATTTCTAAGTAGATGCAAATGAGCATTTTACAATAAGTCTGAACTTGATTTAAATTCTATGAACATTTACGATCATGTGCTCAGTTACTTTGATGACCAAGTGCTCTTCATACCAAAAGCCGAATGTAATAACCAGCTTGAAAAAAATAACAAAAGAAGCACTTTCTTCCCTTTTTTTCTTGAGAGGGTACTCATCCAGTTCAATTACTGAACTGCTATGTCAACGTTGCAAAGAATACATCATATTATAAACCCACTGACTCTTGCATCAAATTCCATGACTCCTCATTATTTCCAACATATTTTCAGTATAACATCTTTCTCCTCTTAAAATACACCTATTTCGTTGAAGTCAGATGGAAAAAGCAAGTGCAGGACAGCATAACACCATCTAGATCGATACATTTGGATATTGAGATTCTGTGCGCCGAATCTGAATGACTCAAGAAGTCTTCTCAGCCCATAGGCATAAAAAAAAGGTGGTTGTTTTCTTCCATTGAGACTTGACAACAGACACATGACGTATTTGTTTCTCTCGTCCATCTCATTCCTGTAGCATCTCGTTGGTGCTATATCGTCACAATAGCCATGCAAAAATCTATATATGCAAGGGACTCAAATCGACCAGCTGACCACATCCATGAATCTTGCCAAGAAATCTTTGGATATATTCTTTCAAGTCTCCAAATAAGTTTAATGAAATCATCAACAGACTGCTCTGAAAGAGAAGATGCAAATCACGGGGTCCAAATTCCATTTGCTAGCAGTGTGGCAGAGCCTAGGGAGGCCACAGATAGGAATAAACTTAACTATTTATTTGTTCGGTATTAAAATTGATCATTTCCCAGATAGACTTTGCCAAAGCCTATAGATTCAGGCATTCAGCCTCTTTTCTCATCCAACCCTAAACCCTAAATAGCAGAAATGAAGGCACCATATCCATTATTACTTTAGGAGATGGCAAGACATGATCAAATTACTTGGCAGCAGTTAGAGGTGAAACTGCTGAGGATAGCAATTTCAAATAACAGAAGGATAACAACTGATGCCCAACCTGGATCAAACAGGCCTCATAGGATGCCAGTGATTTCTTATCATGAATACCAAAGCAACTACAGGAACCACTGGTTATATAGAATAGCATTTCTCTACTAAACTCCCTTTTTTTGTTACACAGCTACTTTCAAATGGATCATTTTGTTCCACTTCCACTCGACAATATCAAGTATCAAGAGATACTAAAGAACAAACAATTCTATGGACTAGGGATGCGACAAAAGTCTGAAGATTGTATTAAGATTATTAAATCTTCCCTCATGTGCATCTCTTTTATTGCGATTAAATTGATGTGGGCTCTATAGGATCTTGAGAAGGAACCCTAAATGCTTCCGCTAATTTGGAGCATTAGCATTCGTTATCTAGTGAATTGCATTCTCCCAAAAATTATTGAGGCACAATATAAATGCATGAATGATGCCGTTCTAAGTGGAAAGCCTGACAACACTGATGCACATACATGGAACACAGTAAACGAATGTCGCGTCATGATGGTTAGAGATGCAGTAAAGAAGATAATACGAACACGAGACGTTACCTGTTGTGCTCTTGCACGAACTTGGAGTTCTTGGCGTCCTCCTCTGGGGACAGGAAGGGACGAGAGACGGAATTATTAGAGAAGAAGAGGCGAAAAGGAGCGGATCGGAGGAGGAGCAGCAGGAGAGGCGTACCAGTGAGGCCGGCGGTCATCTTGACGATGAGGGCTCCGGTGACGGCGAAGCCGACGAGGAAGGGCCAGTTGCGATTGAACTCCCGGCGGAAGAACACCGGCCACGGATCGAACTTCCTCATGCTTCTCCTCCGTAAGAAAAAGTAAAAATGTCTTGTTCGCAAGGGTCTTTTGCCTTCCTATTGTTGGGCTTCGCTTGGGATGCGGCCTGGTAGCCCTTGGGCTTTCCGCCTAACTTATATCAATATGGACGACGGTACCAAAAAGTTGGCTTAGCATTTGTTAGTTACCGTCAAACAACCCTTCCGGGGACACCAAACGCCACTCTTGAGGGCAGCTGATCTCCCTCTCTGAGGACAGGTCTACCTTCAGTTAGGTCGTCAAGTGCAGGTTCTATGCTGCGATTAAAGAAACAAGGTGGTCCTCCTCAGCCGTGGAGCTTGTGCGTGTCCACGACACCTACGAGACAAAAGCTAAGATCCGGTCCGGACATGAATTAATCGACGAGTCAGATCGAATCAATTGCAGACCAACTGGATAATATAAATTAATAAAAAAATAAAATAAGTTTAAATAATTATTATAATATTATTAATATATAATATCTTATTTAGTAAAAATATAAAATATAATAAAGTAACATAAATTAAGTCATCAACAAAAATAAAAAAATCTTGTGAGAAAGTTATAAATAAAAAAAATGTTGACATAATTTTATATACATGACAAGAGAGCATTGAAATATAAATTTCAAGTATATATATATAATGTCTAAATATTTTAATATTTTTTATGTTTTAATTTTTTTATTTTAGAAGCCCCCTTGTTGGAAGACCTCGAAACTACCCTTGCTCACGCGGAGATGCTTTGGTTCGAAAAGTCCAAGTGCAACAAGATCATTCAACAAAAGCAAATTAAAATCAAGTGATGCATTGGACGACGATAATTTCTTATCGCTGGCCATCACCCACTCTCGTAACCTATATAAGGAAGACATGGGCCCTCGGATCCCTCTACCTAATATCTTTTCGGTCCATTCCAGGCAGTAGCTTTGGAAACTCAACAATCCGATCACTGATATGGAAAACATTAAAGCTTTATTCGTGATGTCTCCTGCCACACATGGGGGTCAAATGGCTTTCAGACAGTCTTCTTCTAGCACGATTGGAGCATTGTACAATGCTCGGTTATCACTTCATCACCTCTATCTTTCTTGACGTTTCGTGGCGCAGCTAAATTGAACCCTCCTCATCGTAATTTCCAAAATTGAAAGCCCGAAATGCATGAACAATTCCTACCCCATTAGCTTTTATAATGTCCCTTACAAGATAATCACGAAACTCAACGTAAATCGTCTTCGAGCGCACCTAGAAGACTAATCTCGCCCCTCCAATCCAGCATCGTCCCTCGGCGAAACATCTAGGGTAACATAAAAATCACGTAGGAAATGATACATACCATGAGTAGAATGCATGGAAACAATTACTTCATGTCCATCAAAATCGATCTAGAGAAAGCTTTCAGCAAACTCAACTTGGCGTTCATCTTGGACACCCTAGAGGCCGCGGGACTCCTACCAAGAACACACTCTATCATCATGGAATGCATCACCAACCCCTCCCTTTAGGTGCTCTAGAATGGAGGGCTTACGGAGGAATTCCAAACAGAAAGAGGCATCAGACAGGGTTGTTCGCTATCCCTTTACATTTTCATCCTCTACGTCGAAGGACTCAGCCACTTGAATGATAGGAGTTGGTCACCTATCACCATTAGCAGGCATGGCCCTCTTGTGTCTCACCTCCTCTTTGCCTGACGACTTAATTCTCTTCGTCAAAGCCTCCAAGAAACAAATTAGCATGACCCTCCAAATCCTCCATCGTTTTGAGGTCGCAGCTGGACAACGTACCAACCCACAAAAACCTTCGATCTTATTCTCAAATTTGACATCTCAGCATTTGAGAGAATACATCATATTACTTTGCTCCTCCAGGCACGTTCCCTCCATCGACCATTACGTGGGCATCCAACTTGCTCATGGGAGAGTCAAGAAGGATCATTTTGATCGGGTACTTAATAGAGTGCAATCCCGGATTAGCGAACTCGATCATCCATGACATTTTCTCATATACAATGCAGTATATGAGGATTCCCAACTCAATTGTCAAGCAACACTGATGAAACTTCATCTGGGGCCATACTCGGGAATGAAGATGCATTCACCTCATCAGTTGGGATGCCCTCACCCTACTGAAGGACTCGGGTGGACTTTGACTTTGCAATCTCAAGCAAGCTAATGTCGCCTCACTCACCAAAATTGGTTGGGGTCTCCATGCAACGCATGAGACCTTTTGGGCCCATGTACATAAGTCCAAATATGGCAACCGCTTTCGGCTAGGTGGGATCTTGTAGGCCAATGCAGCGACTCATGGTTATGGAAGCAAATCGCCTCTTCCAAGAATTCAATTGCCCCACGTGCCAGTTAGCAACTAGGCAACAGGTGCATAGTCAGATTTTGGCAGGATGCTTGGATCTCTAACACACTGCCCTCTTAAATAGGCTCACTTCTAGAATCCCCAAAGGAACGTCCAATGCCACCGTCTCATCAATGACAACCCCTCGATTGGTTCATGGTTCACAAACTCTCGAGATTGAGATTTAAACTCTTACGAGTTCACGAGTTTAACCATGAAATTGAGTGAACTCGAGGTAGAATCAGAGTTGGTGCTAAACTCAGGTAGACTCTATTGGACTTAGGTAAACTCGATCAAGTCTACAGGTAGAATCGTTAGATGTAAAAGTTAGGCATCTAACCAAAATGTGATCTCAAAATTGAGATGAAAATAACATTAACCTTCGTAATTTAACAACTAATAATACTTTATATTATAATTCGTATGACTCATGGACTACTTTGGTAATTTAAACTTTTTATATTTTAACATGTGTTGCATCAACAAGTGTACTTGTAGGGTGTGATGAATTGTTAAAAATAATTAATGGTTATGCAATTTAATATGAGTGAGTTGAAATATGATCAATGAATACATTACATTTGAAACTAACATATAGCAACTACTTTTCATAAATATTTTATTTAGTCATGTACATAAAACTCTATGAGTTTACGTTTCAAGTTTATGTCTCAAGATCACCAAATATAACATGATTTAATGTAAACTCTCAAGTTTGAAAATCTTGAATTGGTTGACACTAGCTATGACCTTATCCACCCTCACCTTGGATTCGAAAATCCTCTATGGCTTCCAACCCCCAGTAGTGGTGCAAAGGGACAACATCTATTGGCCTCACGAAGTCTTCGAGAAATTCAGCATCAGATTGACTTCAACTCCTTACTCAACCCCACATCAACACCAATCATCATCTTTGGAGACTTATTTGGAGATGTCCTGGCCCCAGTGAATCCCTTGTCTCTTTTGGCTCATGGCTCATGGGAGGATCCTCACTAATGTTCAAAGATTTCACCGGCAACTATCGCCTCCAACACTTGCCCCCGCTGGCAGTGTAGTCCAAAAACCATTATTCACATGCTCCAGGACTACGACTGGGCCTCCCGAATCTGGCGAACTTTGGTTCCCCTACAACTTCAAGTTCCATTCTTCGCTCTCACCCTCATTGATTGGCTTACTTTCAACTTGCAGGTTGCTCGTGGTAGCTGCCACCTTGCTGTCTGCTAAGCCACCTTCGATGTGGGATGTTGGCTAATATGGCTATGGAGAAACCACTTTGTCTTCAACCAATGGAACTGCACCATACACCTCACCGGCGATCATTCGTAAGGCTGCTCAGGCCTTCTTGTTGGCCTCTCAATGGAATAAATCTAGAAACACGTCCACCCCTACCCCTTCCACCTGGAGCAAGCCATTAGAGGGATGGGCCAAGTGCAACATCGACGATGCTTTCTCCACGACCCCCACTGGAGTCAGGCATGGTGGTGTCGGTGGCCTCATCCGCGACCATGATGGACATTGGCTTGGTGGTTTCATGAAAATCATTGGCTCGGATTCAAGCCTAATTGTGTGCGTACCTCGAACTGCAACTTGCCTAAACAAAAGGACTCACCAAGGTCATTCTTGAATGAGACACGAAAGTCATGACTCAGCTCTTCAATAGACATCATCCCAAGACTGCATATTGATGCATGCAAAATACAACATATAATTAGTCATGCATTAATCACATTTTGATTCATTTTCATATAGCATGCATCATTTTATGGTCTTATTTATTTTAATTTTATAAAATAGAAATATACCCAAATTCTATGTTTTATTATAGAAAAAGTAAGAGAATTGAATTACGAAGTCACCGGAGAAAATCGCGCTAAAATTAGAGTTAAAACGGAGTCAGAAAGTGAAAATTAATGGAGATTGCCAAAGTTGAAGTGAATATAATGAGCCGGGATAGGTCTATAACGGCCCGTTAAATCCTAGTTTCACCCAAAGAAGCTTGCTCGAGTTACGAACCATGACCAAAATGTTACAGAGTGTTAAAAATATACTTTTACTTCGATTTAGACAATATGAGGGCCGTGAAATCACCATTACGGGCCATAAAATCCATATTACGGGTCGTTACAGAGCTGTTGTGTGGAGTTACGACCTATTTTCAAGATTTCTTCGACTTTTTTTGTGAATTTCAATTGCAAATCAACTCCAAATCGTACCATAAGTCACATACATCATTAGAAAATATATTTACACAAATTTGAAGAAGTTTTGAAGTCCAATCAAAGTCTATTTTGAAGTTTTATTATTTTGACATAAAAAGACTCTCAATCAAATCGAAAGTTTATCAAAATATTTGGGACACCTAGAGGCTATAAATAGAGATCCTAGGAGACAGAAAAATGGGTGCTTGAGACCTGGGAGTCGTGCCATCTTGCAGATGATGAATTTCAAGGCTTGAAGATCAACCGAAGGAGAAGGCTGTGTAGTAACTCGTTAATTGTGTTGTGCAACGTCCAGAGATCCCAAAGGCTGAGAGTTCTTCATCTATCTTTTATTCGTATGTTCTTTTACTTAGTTTTTCATAATTTATTATTTCTATAATAGAGATTTTATATTCATTTCAAGAAGAAAAATTATCTGAACCTTGTTATTAGTTGAGTTAATTTACTTTTTCAGCTTCTTTTGATTATGGATATTGAGTTCATTGCCTTTTGATAAGTAATTTGATTTCTGATATTAGATTATAAAGCTGAGGTGATTAGTTTTAAAAATTATTATTTCTTTGATAATTGATATTTTACTTTTAAGTTTAAGCATACATAACGCATGTTCGGTAACTCATCGTTCATGCCGAATTTCGTGCGATCTATTATTTTGTCGAGATTTATGGGTGAATAATAGTGTAAGAGATACATACTCATGTATCTTAATTGTCTATAAAATTAATAATTGACTCATTATTTGTGATTATTAGTTTTATTAGAAATTAAGGTAGTTTGATTTACTCGTCTTGAGAGGTCATTACCTTAGGTACTCCTAATTCGTCATAAGAATCGAAACTATTATTTACTGTTAGAACTCAACTACTATAGTGGATCTTACATGTTTATCTTTACATTAATCATCCATAATTCTCAAGATTCAACATCAATTTATTTTATTTGTTTATCATTTATTTTCTGCACCTTTAATCTTCTATTTTCACCACAAAACCCTTCTCTTCTCGTAGTAGATTATTGAGATAGATTAGATTTAACTAGTTCATCGTAGGTTCGACACTCGACTCTCTACTTTATTACTTGATAGACTAGTGCACTTGCTCGCAAATTTATTTGTTACAAATTCAATGCATCACATATCTCCAGTCGCTGATATTCACCGCTTATTGACTAGGAAGTGGGACATCATCATCATGCACGTATAACGTGAAGTGAACCCAGTGGTTGATATCCTCGTTAAGTCGTCTCTACTAATGCAATTTCGACGCCCTCAATCACGTGCCCCCTCCCTTCATGGGCACCACCTTGTTCTACGACATTTCGGGAAGGATTCTTCCCGCACCTCCCTTCCTCCTATCTAACCTCCCATAACCTTGGGGCCTGGCTCCTTCATTTTATCAAAAAAGAATACAGACGACAATAAAAGAAAAAAACAAATGGATGATGGTACGAAAACTACCATGTTTAAAAAAATATCGATAAATGTACATAAAAAAATCAAAGTTACAATATGTAAAAAATCTTTTTTCACATAGTCTAAAACTTTAATGGGAATTTTCTGATTATATACACTCCAACTTCAAAAATTAAAATAACAATAAAATACAAAAGATGTGATCCACAAAGAGAGCGGAGTATGACATGACTAAGACTAGAATATTTTGTAGCACAATTTGATTTATTGAACATTTTGTTTTTGAAAAATCTCATTAGATGTGTGAAATTTTATACAGAGGATGGAAAAATGAGTTGGAATGTCAAGACAATGTTATTCATATCGGACCAAATCGATCGGTTCAACAGGTTCAATTGTAAATCGATTGTCAAGACTATTTTGAGATTGAATCACAGCCACTCGGTTGAATTCGATTCAATTCAATTTTTTTAAAAAAAATTCAAAGAAAATAACAAAGATAGGAAAGTTTAAAAGGAAAAAAAGAAGGCTAAAGAGAAAGGAAAATGAAATGCAAAAAAAATTAATAGAAATAGAAATAAAAAGGTAAGTAGTAAAAACTGAATAACATTAAAAAGAAAAATTATCAAGTGATAGAAAAAGGAAAGTGTTAAAAAATAGAAAAGAAATAAGAGTATTTAAATTTAAGATAAAATTTATTAATATAACATATATCATCATTAAATAATAAATAAAATCAATAATAATTTATCAATATTTATAGGTTAGCAATTATTATTCATCATTTCTTAAATCTTTTGATAAATAAAATGTTTATTATATTGATATTTTATTATTAATAGACTATTAGTAAAATATTCATATATTATATCATAAAACTTATTTAAATTATTATAAATAATATTTTTTAATAAAATTTTATCCAACTTGGTCGGATTGGTTCAATCATGACTCAATAATAAATTAGGTCCATCGTTCTAATTATGAAAACATTGGTCATGGGTCATGAGTTGCGGTAAGGCACACACCAACAAAAAATTTGTATAACTAGATTACTTGTGTGATTCAAAATATTGATATAAGATCTCTCTCAAAACTTTAGAACTAATTAAGTAACCACAATTCATGATTGTGAACTATGAACCTCATAGACTTAGATTTGGCTTGTTGCATGAGTGATACAAGATGAGCATGTCTTTTATTTATTCAAGATAAATTCAATCTAGACCGAGAAAACTCTCCCTTTCAAGTATTATTCTTGTAATATACTCTCAGGTCAAAATCTTTCTCTAAAAGTTTGAGAAGAAAAAGTTGAAATGCATATTCATTCTCTCGTCAATATTTTTTTCATGAAGTCATACCCATCATAATATTAATAAATTCTCAATGTAAAGGAGCTTTCACGTCAACAAAAAAATGTATAATTAGTTGATTTATTTATTCAAAATAACAATTGATAAAATATCTCTCTAAATATTTAACAATTAATTAAGCAACCACAACCTTTGTTGTGAACTTTCAATGCTCTTAACCTTTTGGACTTAAATTTGGCATGTTGCACCAGTGATACAAGATGACTATGTCTTTCATTTCTTCAAGCTAGATCCACTATAGACCAAGCAAGAAAATTATCACTTTCCATTATTCTTCTTGTAATACTTTCTTTCTCTAAAAACTCGAGGAAAAAGTTGAATGTCCATTTTCTCGCTAATCATTTATTTCCATGGAGTCATACCTATCAAAGTGATAAAAAGGCCATCCTTCTTTGTAAATAAGTCATCAATGCAAAGGCGATCTCACATCAGCACAAATTTGTATAATTTGATGATTTTCTTATTCAAATAATTGATAAAAAGATCTAAAAATTTTAGAATTATTAAGCCACCACAAATCATTATTGTGAACTCTCGATGCTCTGATCCTCTTGGACTTAGATTTGGCATGTTGCACAAGAGATACAAGATTACTGCATGTCTTTCATTTTTTTCAAGCTAGATTCACTATAGACCAAGCAAAAAAAAAAAAAAAATCACCCCTTCCATTATTCTTCTTGTAATACTCTATCAAGTCATCATCCATCACTAAAAGCTCGAGTAAAAAATTTGCATGCATGTTCATTATCTCATCAATCATTTATTTATTCCATGGAATCATACCCATCAAAGTTGTTAACAAAGCCATCATTCTTTGTGAATAAGTCCTTAAAAATCTTCCACTAATTTATTGTTCATGCATATTTTTCCTTTGTGGATACGGAGAGTTCCATGGGAATGCCAAAGGTGGAGTCAAATCATTGTAGGTGCAAGAAGGCGACTTGTAAACAAGTAAATCAATTGTTGGGACGATGGCCACTCAACTTGACTGGCACCATGGTTGTTGTGGGAGGGTCATGAGACCGAATTAACTTTATCTTTTCATTTTGTTAACAAACTTCCATATAATTTTACATCAAATATAAATTAGAGTTATTAATGACTTAGCCCTATTTGCAACCAAACATTATCATCTCACACACCTCCATCCTTTCTTAGAAACATCAATCACTTATTGGGTTCAAACACAAGAGAATAAATTTTAATGAGCAATAACACTCAATATGTGAGATGATGCAAATGGATATAAAATCATAATAGGAATGAAAAAAAAGCTTGAATCATTTGAGTTTGTCTGCTGCAGTAAAATTATCATGGTGAGGCAATGTTTTCAAAACTGGACCGTCGGCTCGACCGGGCTTCCTATCGGGTCACGGTTGGATCCGTCCGATCGGGTTCGATCGAATTGAACCGATTTTTATTAAAATAATATTATTTATAATAATTATAAAGATATAATATAAGTTATATGATATAGTATATGAATATTGTACTAATAACCTATTAATAATATTAAAAATTAGTATACCATAATTTTTATTTATTAAAACTTTAATAATGATTAACATATAAATATAAATATATTATTATTAATTTAATATCTTTTATTTATTGATGATAGATACTATATTAATAAATTTTATTTTAAATTATTCTTATTTCTTTAACACTTTCCTTTTTATTTTCTTTATTTATGCCCTTTGATAATTTTCCATTTTAATGTTATTCAATTTTAAATATTTACCTTTTTTATTTCAATTCCTATTTAATTTTATACATGCCACATTTCCTCCTTTTTTACCTTTCTTATATTCCTTTTCTTTTTCCTTTTTTAACTTTCCTATTTTTATCATTTTTTAATTTTATTTTTCAAAATTTGAATTGAACCAGGTTGAATCGGTTCAACCAATTTTTCTCGATTCAATGCCAAAAATAATTTTTGATATAAAACTGAATCGAATTTCTAGTCGGTTAACGATTGAACCAGTTGAATTGGCCGGTCCGATCGGGTTTTGATAACATTGTGTTGAGGTGCAGGGCCCGTTGGCAGATGTACAAGGTTTGCGAGATGCGCCCATAAACGTATGAGCTTGTTTGGTATCGAAATTAACCAAGAACAAAAGTCTTTTTTTTTGGAACAATTAGCCAAACAACATTTCTTGGTATCTATGGGTCCCACCTGCAATCATGGCGAGAATAGCAAACCGTAAGAGTAACTAAGTTTATGGTGAAGATTGGAACTCACTTGCTCTTGCTAGAATAAAGATGAGGGGCAGCAGGGTCGAAGAAATAATGTTCCGGGACAAATTTTTTTCATCCATATAGTCTCATAGGAGCTGTTTGGCATCCACCAAGGTCAGGGTCAGCTGACCCATATGGCGTTGTTTTGTTGCTGAATAAGATGGGGTGGATTAGGAGATTTTAATTCGAAGATAAGGGGATTATCCTAGAGGCACGGTGCCATATTCCACATCATGTTTGGTTGACATCTCCTACTACTAATAGTCTTAATCCTCGTATTGTTTGGATGGAAATGTGATATAACGGGCCAAAATGACCACTTCACCCTTGTCTCTAGGATTAAAATCGAGTGGGCTCTTTTCCGTGCTTCTACCCTAATTTACTGATGTCGTTCATTGTGTTCACTTCCGCCTGTCGCCGACTGCGATTGCTGTCTTCGCTGAAAGTTTTTAACCATCTCCTCTCTCAACTCGTGAAGTGAACCAACGTTGAAATTGAACATTCGTCAAGTGAACCTGGTGAGTTTGTCTTGTATACATTCCAAAGATGAATGACTGTGAAAGGGACCTTCGCAAATGTTCTTATGGAATTTTTGAAATAATGTTCCTATTTTCCTTCCAAAGAAAAAGCTTCTACTTGAAGCAATAGTTCATAGTTGTTGTGATATTACAAGATTCATATTATTAGGTAAAATTCTTCTATTCCGTAATGCATTTCTTCCCGACGTCACTTACTAATACGGTGTCAAAAGTATTTAGAACTGGGTTTTTATCTAATCCATCGTCTTATTCAGCTACGAACCCACATCCTGGAAATGAAGCTGGACACCCCTTCATGTTATTGCCATGACACATGTACACTAAAGACGTCATGGACGACTAGTAATTCTGGAGGCGATTTTGGAGCTGCCCACATTTTGGCGTTGGTATTCATGACATCGTTCTTCGATCGATTGAAGTTAACATCTTTTTAATGTCATCGATGTATGCTTTCTTCATGTAGGAAAAAATCCCGGATGGAGCTTGTGGATTCTTCCGCTGTTGTGATCCTCCAATGGAAAGTCGTGGAGCGATGGTTATAACTGGACTATTATAGAAGTTGGAAAGAGCAAAAGCAAATTGCAAGTGTTTGAAGAGGGAAAGATTGATATACTTCTTTGTAGGACTGACTTGGGTTCTATTTTAGCTAAGTTCATGTAATGTGATAAGAAGTGGTGTATTTTGAAATATGTCTTTAAGCTAAGTTCATGTGGTGTGTCAGTTGTCTTTAGACTAAGTTAATGTACGATGATCGTATTAGTATCCTCGGTAAGACAATTTGAAGTTATCACATTACGAATACTTAACTTGTATGAATGGAAGAGCATTCGGGCCCAAGTTCCTGACCTTATTTACTTTGCATAACATATGTATACTTTTGATTATGAATGGATGAGCATTCGGGGGACAAGTTTCTAACCTTATTTACTTTGCATAACATATGTATACTTTTGATTATGAATGGATGAGCATTCGGGGCCCAAATTGCATAACATATTTGCTTTGCATAAAATATGAGGTTCTTGCCAACAAATATTCAATTTAAATTGAAGGCGATAGATCAACTCTTGATAAATTGCTAGCGGAACACCAATTTTATTCATGAAACTCAAGACAAGAATAAAGAAGGATAAAGATTCATCAACATCTCAAATCCCTTCAGCATTAATCACTATCTTACACTTTAGTTTATTAACTAAACCAAATGAATGATGCTCTGATCAAATTAAAATCCTACTTGTGCTAACCTAGAAGAGCAATTTTGGGAAAGCTGAGGTCAGAGGTTTGGTCCAAGCCAATCAAATTATTCACTTTTCTTCTCTCTTACAAAAGGTCAAGAGCTACTTTACTATCTCTAGAACAGGGCTTTAACAATTAAAGATGAACTTAAGTGGCAATCAACCCAATCTAAATAAAAGCTTCTCATTTACACTACAAAAAGTTTAGCAGGGAAATTTGAGGTTAAGAACAGAAAATAGGCACCAAATTATTTGTTACGCTTAGGAGCACGTTTTCCTTGTCCCTTTTTGGGGGACCCTTCACACGACGCTTCAAGATTTCCAATTTAGCTAATCGCCTATTTTAGATACAATGGAGCAAATCACGCATAGTTTTGAAGAAGAAAATCATGCGTACTTAGAAGCAAGCAGTAATGACCAAAAGAAGTTTGGCAATGTGGAACGGGCAAGGAAAAATACTAAGTAGAAGGCAGAAACATAAAACTTCCATCACAAGATAGATGGTTTAACAATGTTCTAAATTTGCACAGCAACGAAAATTTCCTGTTCATAGAAGTAAAATGAATATCCAATGTATCGAAGTAGGGAAACTAAAAAGGAAGAAAACATTCTTCTCTGCTCATAGACTTATTACCCATGACAAAGTTTAAAAAGTTGTTCTTGCCCAGTTCTTCTTATTACCCATGGACTAGATTAATGAACAGTGTGAGTGAAATCTGAAAAGTGCTCTACATATTACAACATCTCAATTGCAGGCCGCACAACAATAATGTAGTTGCCCATCCTCTCCACAACAAGGTGCACTAGCTTGGGGTCATTGGATCCACAATTTCCAAAGTTCATTGATTGGTTCGTCTTCCTTACAATGACTCCATCGGATCCCTGCAAACAAAAAAGTTTCAAGAAGAAAATAGTATATGTCATGTTTGAAGAAGATAATCCTTTTAGGCACACTTTGCAATCTGTCATCAAAGAAGAATCACACATCAAATAAAGATTAGTTATAATGGGAGCCAAGAAGTAAGAATCAGACAATTACAGAAATGAGCTTCTATATATAATCATTTTCCTTACACGAACACATAAACATTCTTACATCGACAAAAGTACTACTGCAAGAGGTCATAATATTGGAGTCATCATCAAACACCACAGTTAAAATATTGAAACTTAATACAATCATCATCACACGAACACATGATTAATGATAATGGGACCCAAAAAGTAAGTCTCACGCAATATTAAAAATTGAGCTTGTTCATAACCATTTTTCTTACATGAACACATACATGAAACACTGGCCATATCAAGTCTAAACAAAATTAAAGTAAATGTGTTCATGGTTACTTTTCATGCTTCCATAGCTTCAAGGCACTCGAACAATCCCTACAAACACAATAAGTACAATAGTATACATCATGTCTCAAAAAGAACATCCTGTTAGGCACACTTGTCAAATTAGTGATCATGGAAGAAGCAAACATGAAATAAAGCAATAGAAGTTTGATACAATAATGCCTTTGTATATTTTCTGAAATTTGATAAAAGAATGTAACCGAAAGAGAGTTTTATAAATGTGCACATAAGAGAAAAAGATTCAGAAGCCTAGAAGCATTAAGGAAGTTCAAGGTGTGATTTTTTTTGGGTAGAAAAGAAGCAAAGATGAACATGGAACTTACTCTATCAATCTTCATTCTTCCACTTTTTCAGCCATTCCCATATTTCCTACAAAAGAATCATTGCTTAGTTAAGATATAACCATTAGACTACTAAATCATTCGTAAAACATATACTATACCTCGACGATTTCGACGAGCATTCCACAGTTGCACCGTAATGTTACTACGAAGCATATCTCCCCTTCGGCTTTCCTCGGTCCCAATATTGACATTCACAAATGTTGGATTCACATTGTTATTGTCATCCGGTTGGAGTCTCGGCCCATTGAAGTACTCATCGGTTTCTTGATAACGCTTAATGAAATTATGCAACACACAACATGCTAGTACAATGCATTCTTGTGTTGTTATATGATAGTGCATTGTCGAGCGAAGAATGCTGAAACGTGATTTCAAAATACCAAACGACTTTTGGACACAATTTCAAATCTCAAACCAGAGCGATCAATCGGCCAGGAGGTTGAGCATGTATATGATTATAGAGCTCTTTAGGACTTTCATATCGCCTTTGACTATTGTTGAATTCCGATAAGTGATACTTAATACCATGATGCGGGGCAAGAAATTTCTCACTATTAGCATAACCGGAAACAACGAGATAAAATTTACCTATTTCCCAATGAACAAAGAGATTTTTTAAGAAATGCAATTTACCCAAAACATAAGAAGGACGATTATACTATAACCATTACGCTACCATAGGTAATGCACATACCTTTCGAAACCACGAAACCAGCATTCTCAATGCACCAACGTAGAACTCTCATGTTCGCGGAAGATCCCTCCCATCCGGTGCAGACATATAGGAAAGAGTGATCGAATGATGTCAGACATTTTGAGAAATTCCCCCCTTGCGATTTCTTTAACGAGGTTGATCAACCTTTCTCATCAAGGCGGGAATATGAGTTCCATCAATTGCACCAAGTGCATTCTAAACAAAGGCAACTTCACATCAGTAATAAAATAATCCTAAGCTACTTCATACATGAAAGTTGAAAGGGATTTGTACTTACCGCAAAATACGAAAAGAATTTCTCATTGTCTCGAATGCGTGGGTGCACGTCTGCTTGTGCACTAGGTAGCACTATAAACTCTTGAGTAAGGGAACATATGGCCCGAAGCACATGATTAAAATGACAAAAAATAGTTTCACTAGAATGTTGGAATTTCTCAACTATGGTTATGTTGGTCATATTGTGTCCTACACAGTACAAGAAGAACGCTAATTGTTCGCATGAACTCATGTGCTGTGTACTACTAATGAACCCCCTGGATGTCAATAAATCCTCTAATTTCATAAACATTCTAGGCGATATCCTATATAGGTCATAACAGCTCTATGGGTGGCCTTTTAATATGTCCAAAATGAGCTGATGGCCCGTGAAAGGACGCATTCTGCATGGAACCTTCGGAATGGGCTCCTTGGACCCTATTTCAATTACACCATTAGCCATTACGATTATGATGACATCCTCATGGAATCTCTCCTCGTCTGTCAATTGTTGTATAAGCATACGTCTATTCATCTACGTATAAAAAGTACTTGAATCTATCATTTATCATATATGGTAGAAGATGGCACATGAATTTAAAAGAAGTATGCACAACACTGAAAACCAGGTAGGAGGAAACAAAGGCACAACATTTGATGAATGATATAAAAAGTAGTGTTAGCCATTACTTGCATTATGCAAACAAAGGATGTGGCATTCAAATTACAAGCATTCATATAACATATTAAGTCGGCAACTTGTTCACTTAAGTTAAGTCTACATTGTTCCAAAAGGGCAATGACAACTAGCATTACAAGTACAAATTGCGAGCTCTATAATACTGCCAAAAGGAGATGCAAGATGTGTTGTAATCAGTAATAGCTATAGTAAGGCCAAAAACTAGTGAGTTGCTGCTTCTTATATATAAGTTAGTCTGACGATGAAGCTGCTGCAGAACTGGAGCCTCCACTTGGTGATGACCGAATTGAGAATGGGATGACAGTAGTAGCAGTTGGTCTTGAGACGACACTTGACCTTGAAGCGAATTGAGTGCCCAACACAGGAGGAACAAAGGAACTCTTCACAAAAAAGGTCGTGGAAGATCTAGTACATGGGAGTGATGAAGATGCTGAAAATGTGACACTAAAATTGCTAGATGGAGCAAACATTGAACCAAATGCAGTGGATGTAATAGATGAGTTTGTCTCTTTCCGGATGTCAGTTGATGGTGAGTGCGAGGGTACAATAGTGAAACTAGAAGTGGTGCTGCCTAAATTGCTAGCTGAATGTCCTTTATGGGCGCGCTTTCATCAATAATCCTCCAATTGCTCCAACAACTATGGTTTCATCATGTCCTCGTCGCAAGTAATAAAAGCCCAGTAGTTACTCTCGTCTTTGAACGATTCCACCATTGCCAACTTGAATTCGAGGGTGCAATCGGATACTGTCTGTCGCAATTTTGCCCAACATTGATTCCTAGAGTATGAAGTGGCTTCCTTGTTGCGTTGCACTATCTCATCAAGCAATACAAGTCTTTTTTTACCTTGTTGTGATATCTCATACATAATTTCTATGGCTTCAGCATTATTTCCCTTAGATTTCTGTGGCTTTGCATTATTCCCACTGGTTCTAGCTCTTTTTCCAAATGAAGATGAAGGGGAAACACCAGCGATGGTGTCTTCGAATGTAGCAACCGATGAAGGACTATCAAATATGAAATCTGACATACCAAATACACTTTGATCATTGATTCTTGCTGACTGAGAGAAATTAAGATCATCCAAAGTAATGTCAACATCATCAGTGTCATCGTCATCGTTCAATTCCACATCCTCAGAAGGCAACTCAGACATGGTCGTGGCAAAGGCTCGACTGCTAGTAGCGGTGTTCTTAGAATATATAAATAAGAAATCGTCATAAAGAGAAAACGGGTTGTCTTTGATTCTGGAGTACTCCTTGTTTGCCTTTTAGTAAAGAGTACTTTAATGATAATAAATGAAATTTGCAAATGTAGAAAATGAGTGAATTTAATAGAATAATTACACTTACCGCTAAGACCTCTTCCCACATGCGAGGTTCGCTGGGGGTAGGTAGTTTTTTCTCATGATCCCAGTCCCATCCATTGCGATTATTGAGACTTTGGTACAAACTGAACAACTTCTTCAAATTTTTGAACCTATTTTTTTAAGTTAGACATATCATAACCCTTCTTTATTGTCTCATTAAATCTACCAAGAATGTGCTTCCAAGTATCTGTCGAGAATATGTCATTTACAAGATTCCCATCCAAATATTCAATTTTCATAATTCCAATAAATACTTCGTCCAACTCATCATTCTAGTTGCTTAGACGCCTTTTCCTGAGTGATCCATCTCTATTTCTAGAGCCGACCTCTTGGTTCATGGTCTGATTTTGGGTCCACATTAAAATTGGCAAAAAAGTACTAAAATATAGGAGACAAACTTAGGAGGTCTATGCGATTGCCATGTGCTTAAGTCATACATGGAGCAGGAGATACATATGAACTTTTTCTCTAGGTTGCACGAGAATAAAGTATGGGAAAAGAGGCATGCACAAGAAATATGAGTTCAACAAAATGCGACGAAGATACTATTTATTTATTCCACTAGCAGTAGGTAGATAGAAAGAGACATCCACTAGAATATGTGTTCAAAAAAGAAGCATACATGATCGAAATGGCATAAGTATGGTACACATGCATGTATGCATACACTAGTAGCAGATCCAAAGGAAAGATCATTTGGTTATAAATTAGGATCCGGATATGTAAAACCATGTATATGCTAGTGCAACATAGAAGACATGTTTTGTACAATAAGCAGTACAAGATAATGAAGAGGAAAAAAGGGAAGAAACCAATAAGCAGGTTAAGGTGTAAGTTTATTGGTACATCTCCTTGTTATATTCAGATGTCGTTGGGCATGAACATAGAGCAAAAGCCCTTCCGTACTTGAAAAAAATCAAATGACAAAATATATGAAGAACTTTCGAATACCTTCCTATAAATTCCGGATGGGGAGCAGACTTCCTCGCTGAACTTCTAAAACAACACACCTATTATGTGGATGAACATACATTTTAATTTAGCATCAATTCATTACATTAATAGTACAACTAGATGAACAAACAAAAGTATAGCATAAATAAATTATGAAAAATGCTAAACTATGTTTAGAAACAGGAGGATCTAAAAAGAATTGTGACATAAGTGAATAACATTATGTCTTAAATTATCGACCATTGCAAAGAAAAAAAAGAATAAAAATTCCCTATGGCTTATGACTCCCCTGCTCACAAAAAGGAAGAAACCTCGCAAAAGGGTTGCTATAAACGGTGGCCTCCCCTTGCTCGTGGAGAGAGAAGAAGAAAAAGCAGCGGAGGAAACGCTGTGACCAATTGATCGGCTGCCATGGATTGGATTACCACTCATCTGTACCTTGAGGCCTTGAGAAGTTTAACTATTGATTAAGGACGGATAGTCTTAGATACAGAATATTGAGGAGGCATCAATCTTAGATACAGAATATTGAGGAGGCGCCCCCGGAGGTCTTCCTAGGGAGGCGTCTTTGGCGAGTATTCAAAATGTCTGGGACAAGAGATGTCTGGGACAAGTGTTATGCTCAGACGAGACACAAAAGACCTTCCAAAAAATGTTGAGACAAGAGTTCTGCCCATACGAGACAAAAAATAAGCAGCCTAATTACAATTTCGATATGTGTTTGCATTTGCAAAAAATCAGCAGCCTGATTACAATTTTTATATATGTGTTTGCATTTGAATTCGTTGAGAGATCTAAAAAATCAGCAGACTTATTACAATTTTAATATATGTGTTTGCATTTAAATTCGTTGAGAGATCTAGTAGTGCTAAATGTTCCGTACAATATTTTGAATCCACCATGGACAAGGAGAGACTTTGTTAACAATTCGCACTAGCAGCTCAAAGTCGACTCCACAGTCCACCTTGCTATATCCCTTCTGCACAGTGTTGGAGCCCGCCAACAGTGCCAACGCTTTCATCTCCAAAGCTTTCTCGAGCAAGGCTCTAAGTCACTAACTTTCTCGATCCGGCCCCCAATTATCCGAGAGTCACACATAGGAAATTGATATGAAGGGACATTTTCCCATATACTATCATCTTGCTTTGTCAATTGGGACCGGCATGATGAACACGCCTCCTCTTGAAGAGATTTTATGCGCCGGAGAACGATGCCTACAATATCTGAATCAAAGCTTAGAGATCCATGCCCTCTGTCGGATAAGAGAATATTCATCATCACTTCACAAATAAAATTATTATTACCGGTCATGAAATAATAATACTCTTTTTTCGGTAAAATAATAATACTTTTTATTATCACTCCATCTCGTAACTTATGAATTTTTTTACTACTTTCTAATGAAATAATAATTTTTTTAGAGTGGCACGACAAACGGGATTCGTTTATTAATGGGACAGAGCGTGGTATTTAATTTATTTGAAGATGGAGTTCAAAATATCAAGAGAGGGACACGAGGCAATAGTGTCACCCTAACAAAAACTTGCAGTCCACTACAGAATCCAGTACTGCTATTATTGGGAAAGAAAAAAGAATCCAGTACTGCTGGTGGACTTTCTTTTGAACCCAGATTTTCTGTGACAGATAACAACGTAACGACAGATTTTTTCTTTTGGGAAAAAGAAATTATCTAGTTATGTAAATGGGCATCCTGACAGAATTTACACACGATGCCCCAGAGACGCGATGAGAAAATAATTTTATACGTTATTTAATTTATATGTTAACGAGGTGCCAGTGCCAAGGCAATTAAACATAGCCCTCTTTAGGAACGAGTGAATCCCAAGCAAATTTGTCTAATTTTGCATTCCAACTTGAGAAATTTTCCATCAATGACGGGCCAGAATCCACAGCAAACGAGCCCGATCCAATTGGGGTCAATATATTCGATGATCTGCATTACTCAACCAACCATTGGGTAAAGCATCTAGATTGAAATCCACTGGACACGGACACACTATATTCCCCCCCACCCCCCAGGCACCATTTGCTAACTTATATAATCGATTGCTAGCTGCTATACGGCATCAGCATTGAAACAGCTGCAACTTCAACGTCGTCATCGAAACAACTGACCATATATTACTTTGGATATTTCGAAATGGCATAACATAACATAATAGAGCTGCCGACTTGTTCCTGATCATTGGGCTACTAGTTGAGAACCGTAGTCCTGGAAGAACAGCAATCTGGATAATGCGATTTGGGTTCAGCAGTTTATAGTTAAATGAAAACTACTTAGCAATTAGCAAATAGCATACTTGCTACCGTACTTCAAAGCCCCTGAAGAATTCTGCAAAACCCACGAATCCATGATTTGAAGAACTCCATGTGGACCTATCGACTTCCAAACAGGTCGAACTTCTTGGTTGTAATCAAGAGGGCAATCCAAACTCGGAACAGCCCATGAAATATTTCACTGGTGGTGGCATGGTCAGAGAAATCTGCCAAATAAACACTCCACAGAAGCATCTGCCGCCATATCATCATTGGCCAATATTAACTGACCTGCCAAAGAACCAAACAGAATATTATATCAATGTGAAGCAAGAACACTAGCGTGTTCAGAAACTACAGGCACAAATACAAAAGCAGAGGTGAGATGCGCACCACCAGCTGCAATCGCCGCAATAGCATGTACAGAAACTCTCCCGCTGCAGTAGACTCTTACCGGCTTGTATCCATCATGACATTTTAAGCAGCACCATTGTATACAATTCCATTAGTATGAGTTAACCAAAGTGCAATGATATTATTTAAACTACACCACTTTGCTACAATGTGGATACTTGTACAAATAACGGACCATAAGCAGCATCGAACAAGCATTGGTTTCAGAATATAGATGTTGAGTCAGTTGGTTTGCATCGTTTTTCTGCGTGATACTAGTCCAAATCTGCAGGCAGCTCTTGGCTCATTGAATCCTTTACCAAGACATTAAGTCAATTGGTTTGCATCACTTTCTGCATGATACTTGTCCAGATCAGCATCGAGTGCAGCAGCAGATATGGGCTCATTGGATCCTTTGCCTCGTCCACGGCCTCTTCCTCTTCGACGACCACCACCACCACGAGACCAAGCTGCTGAACCCCTTCCTGGCGTGCTGTCCATTCGTACAACAAAGACAAAAGTAAGATTTATTCTGAGGAAAAGAAAATAGATGAGCTGGTGCAGATGCAAAATCACACTGAGGAAAAGAAAATAGATGAGCTGGTGCAGATGCGAAATCACATGGTTTCATTCATATTGTTTCATTTAATCTGCTTTCCCTATATACAATAGCAAAAAAGCAGGCTGAGTTTCTGTTTATGACAAGGAATATCACACTGTGCCATTTTCTAACTACAACAACAAAGACTTATCCCACTAGGTGGGGTCGGCTACATGGATCATACGACGCTATTCCGCAATATATTCGTTGATCCATGTTCATAAGATTCGACAGGATTTTATGCTGGCTGTCGGGGCCTAACACAACCCTCCTCTTTTATCCGGACTTGGGACCGGCTATAAAATATAGGCGTGCCATTTTCTAACTATTTTTTCCTTTTTTCATCTGTCACCTCAGTTGAGTCATGTTTTGCCAAATATCCATATAAATTGTAGGTTCAAAGTTTTGGCTGTCTTATTCATTAACTGGAGCCCCAGTGGAGATTACAAAGAACATACAAGATTGGATGACTGGAACATGCCCATGAATTAGAAACATAGAATAATTGTAGTGTTATACAGCAAATACTGGGTGACTGAAACTCATTGTTACAAGATTGGATAGTAAACCAAAAATGCAACTCAGAAATAGAATGCTTATTAGAACTGAAAGTTATATTTTGAATGCAACTCAATTTTGAAACTCAGTTAAGCAGGATGGCCAACCTTTTCGTGGAGCCATTAGGGTTCACATTTAAAATCCTAGGTGGAGCAGCTGGCGTCGGCGGGACATCTGGCACTACTAGCTCGATCTTCATTGGCTTGCCGTCCAATTGCACATTATTGTATTTATTGATAGCTGCAAGAGCATCTGCCTTCCTTGAATAGACAACCTCAGCAGTTCCCTTAAGCAACAATTTGTCCAAGATAAGGAAATGTGTGATATTAAACTGAAAAGATAATACAGACCAAAAGGAGTACCTTAGATCTTCCACTTCTGTCATAATTAACTGAATAACGTTTCAGATCACCAACTTCAGAGAAAAGCTCCTGAAAAAAATATAACAAATATTAGGAAAGAGCCTTAAAACTTAAGAAGACTTTAAACAAAAAGAGAAGATGATGTGAAGTTGCATAGATAAGCAAACATGCAAGAATTGATAGTGCAAGTGAATCCCGTAAACCACAGCAACTAGTGGAATTCAAAACAATACAGGGAATCCAAGCATGACAGCCACTTTTTCTTCAACATTTCATGTGAAGTTGCATACATGAAAATGCAGGAAAAGGTAGTGCAACTGAATTCCATAGACCAAGGCAACTAATAGGATGCAAAACAAATTTCACTAAAAATGGCAATACACACATGACAGCTACTTTTTCTTCAATGCTTAATCAATAAACCGAGAGGTGTAGTGTGTGCACACCATTACTCAGACCGAGAGGTCACAAGTTATGAGACATTTGTGCTCCTTTATTTTTAGTCTTTACTTTCTTGCATTAGTCCACGAAGCTCTCTTTGTAATCCAAAAAAAATAAATTAAATGTAATCGAGATAAGGCTATGTGCATTACTCCGCCTATGTTTTATAGCCGGTCCCAAGCCCGGATAAAGGAGGAGGGTTGTGTTAGGCCCCGACAGCCAACGTAAAATCCTGTCGAATCTTATGAACATGGATCAACGAATAACGTCGTATGATCCATGTAGCCGACCCCACCTAGTGAGATAAGACTTTGTTGTTGTTGTTGTTGTAAATGTAATCGAGAGGACAGTTGCAGATTAGCAAATTTTGCTGAAAGCTCCGACCTACATGCTTAAGGAAAAAAATCAGACGTAGGCATGCTCAGCAATAAATTAAATATCATTGCATACTTTATGTTCCATGTTAGAAACATTTGCTCCTAAGGGTTTGCTTGGTGCATCAAGTAGCTTCTCAAGTAGCAAGCAGTATTTTGACTTGGTCAACAAGCTATTAAATATATTTGACAGATCAAAATAAGAACAAAGATCAGTGCATGATACGCAGCATTTTTGTTATTCTTGTAAGAGCAATGTCCAGAGGTTAGCACTTAGCACGGAGTTTCATCTCACATAACCTCGAGTTGGTGGTCTTCATAAAAGAGAAAGTGAAGACATCATTGTTTTGTCACGAAATAGAGTCAACTAACATTTCTCCAAATAAGATGATATGGCTTCATCATAGACATCTACTGTTTCTTCACTACTACCTCAGAATCTTTATTTTTCTTTGACAATTGTGTTAATCAAATCCTTTGTGGAATGCACGTGGTCTACGTTTTTTTGTCATATATGCATGAAACTTAAGCCATGATGCACTCGTTTACCTAGTGAGGCAGCCAGCAGGAGCTTTTTATTTTATATTAGTTATTTTAATTAAAGCTGGTCTTTTAGTCTATTAGTCGTCATGTGATAGGCATGTGGTCTATTAGTCGTCATGTGACCTTTTAATTAGTTATAACGGTCATGATTAAAAGTAGATTAATCAAGGATGGATATTGATTACGAGTTTTAAATCTTTGTAACCCTGGTATTTAAGGCTGCAAACAGGGTTTTCAGCCGTCATCTTCTATCTTTTATCACAATTATAAATTTTTTGTGATCTCATAAACCCTAATTGTTCCTCTATCAATCCTTCTCATCTTCTACCCTCATCTTCTAGCCTGATTTCTCATCTTTCTTGCTGGTTTTCTCTTCTTATTACATCACCTAGATATATAGATTCATTGACAATGTAATTTTATTGAGCATCTACTCTATATTTATAAAAAAAACTCATCTTTAAATAATTCAAAATAATTAGACATAAATTTTCAAAACTAACATTTTTTAGAGGATTTTCAGAATTAACATCACTTTGATTTAGATGGCATGTAATAATTAACTATTTCGATTATTATGTTATATCTGCTCAAAAAGAATTTATTATGTTATATCCATTTGAAACTTTTTATTTTAGTCAATTAAACTCTTTCTTTAACAAATACTTCTTACTTAACTAACTAGTTGAATTGATAAAAGCTAACTGTTACTCCAATATTTTCACTTGTGCTTTCTACTCCCTATGGACTAATTACTTTGAGCTTCAGAGCAATCGTAGCCACTTGCACGTTTGGATCTAGATATTTTAGGCCTGAATGTAATGACAGCACCCCATTGTCATCTGAATCTTATCCTTAATACAAGGTTTTAGAGTAGTTCTTATTGTTGATTATTTTAAGAGGTTGAGAGATTCTCATTGCATACTTCCATTCCGTGTTATCAACAAGTCATTGCCTCGAGAGAGGGTTAATCCGTTAGAATTTAGGTTGAGAGGTCACTTCCTTTGATGGCACTTAGAGGCTAAGCATTAGAACCATGACATAAAGCACACCACCCATGTAGTGTTGGTGTATCCATTGTTGATATTCAAGCTACATTCAATGAGAAGGCTCCTGAGAGAAATTACTCCCTCTAATGTTAACCTATACTATGGGGCTGTTGGCATCTTCAAACTTGTCCCAGGAACAAATTTATTTGCCCCCATTTTGTTCCTACAGTGAGAACAAATGAAGAACCCATCTGTTCTTGGGTGGAGCACTGAAGCAGGAGCTTTTATTTTGCATTAGTTATTTTAATTAAAGTTGGTGTTTTAGTTTATTAGTCATCATGTGATAGACATGTGACCTTTTAATTAGTTATGAGGGTCATGATTAGTTATAACAGTCTTGATTAAAAGTGGATTAATCAAGGGTGGAGATTGATTAATAGTTTATAACCTCTTGTAACCCTAGTATTTAAGACTGTCAATAGGGTTTTCAGTCATCATTATTTCTCTTTTATCAAAATTACAGATTTTTGTGATTTTCTCATAAACCCTAATTGTTCCTCTATCAATCCTTTTCGTCTTCTAGCTTGATTTCTCATTATTCTTGCTGATTTTCTCCCCTTACTGCATCAAATTGGTATCAGAGCAAAAGATCCTACAAAATATTAGGGTTTTCTTTATTTTTGAACCATGGTTGGACGTGGTAGAGGCCGAGGACGTGGCAACCCTGGACAGCAAGCAGAGATGGCAGAAATTCGACGAATGATTGAAGATTTGTCGCGAAGTGTTCAAGCCTTATAGCGACAGGAACGTGTGGCACCCCATATGGAAATTCCGGAAGGTGGCCACGATCTAACAGACATACTGGAAGGTAGTCTGGAGAATGATACTGATCAAGGGTATTTTGATAATCCCTTCCATGAAGCTGGAGCCGATACAAATCTGGTGCGAGGTCGATTGGAGGATAGGTTGCTTCATGCCCTACATCTGAACAGTGGTGGAATTAGGATTGAAGTTGCTGATTTTTATGGAAAGATGCATGCTGAGGATTATTTAGATTGGGAAACAAGTCTGGAAAATTATTTTGAGTGGAAGCCTATAGCAGAAAATAGAAAAGTGCTATTTGTGAAGCTGAAGTTAAAGGGGACAGCACTTCAACGGTGGAAGAGAATTGAAGAACAACGTGAACGACAAGGTAAACAGAAAATTGGCACTTAGGAGCATATGAAGACTAAGCTGCGAAAACAATTCTTACCTGCTAATTATACAATGGATTTATATGAAAAGTTTCATTCTTTGAAACGGCAAGGTATGAATGTTGAAGAGTATACTTCAGAGTTTTATAACTTATCAATTCGTGTTGGATTGAATGAAACAAATGAGCAAGTAGCTACTCGTTATCTTGCTGGGCTTAACCAATCTGTTAGAGATGAGATGCCTATTGCTCGTGTGTGTACTCTTGAAGATGCTCGACAACAAGCTTTATTGACTGAAAAAACGAGTGTGGCGATACGAAGCACGTAGATCTTTAATGGGGCGCTCAAGAGCCATTATGTAAAAGGGTTCCGGTACTGTTGGAAATACAAAGAATAACACATCTGCACAAGGAACCAGTCAAGGAACTCATGCAAATAAAAGTGATGATAAGGGGAAAGCTGTAATGCGTTATGGTGGACAAAATAATTCTGCACCTACGACTTTTAAAGGAAACAATAACACATAAATTCGTTGTTTCACTTGTGGTGAAAAGGGTCATGGTTCTTATGCTTGTCCACAGCGAAGAGTTAATCTAGTGGAACTACAAGATGAAGAATATGAAGAGTCAGAACCTATTTATGATCAGTATGTGGATGAAAGTGAAGAAATAGATGTTCTCCCTGTTCAAGGAGGATCATTGGTGGTTCGAAGTGTCTTAACTGCCACAACCAAAGAAGAAGAAGATTGGAGAAGGCATAGTATCTTCAGAACACGTGTTCTTTGTGGCGGGAAGGTGTGTGATTTAATTATAGATGGTGATAGTATGGAAAATGTCATTTCTAAAGATGCAGTAGAGAAGTTGGGATTGGCTATTGAAAAACATCAACATCCTTACAAAATTCGTTGGCTTAAGAAGGGCAATGAAATTCCTGTCACTACTCGATGTTTGGTGCAATTTACTATGGGAGGTAATTTACAAGATGAAGCTTTATGTGATGTTGTGCCTATGGATGTTGGACATATTCTTGTGGGAAGACCGTGGTTGTATGACCATGACATGGAGCATCACACTAAACCAAACACGTATTCTTTTCATAGGGGTAACAAAAAGTACACCTTGCATCCGATGAAGGAGGAAACACAAGATGCTCGTTCATCTAAAAATAATAAGATTAATGGTTGTTTGTGTGCTGAGAAGTTTGAATTAGTATGCCAAGAAGTTGGGATTGTTTATGTATTAGCAAACAAGATAGTTGGAGGCGAGCCGCTTGGAGGAATATCCCACCAGCAACCTGACGTTGAGCAAATTTTGAAAGATTTTTCAGATTTGATTGCTAGAGATTTACCGCAAGGTTTGCCACAGATGAGAAGTATTCAACATGCAATTGATTTGGTTCCAGGAGCTTCTTTACCGAATCTGCCAGCCTATAGAATGCCACCTAAACAACGTGCTGAGGTGCAAAGACAAGTTGAAGAGTTGATATCTAATACGTGAAAGCAAAAGTCCGTGTGCCTGTCCAGCTTTGCTTGCATCAAAGAAGGATGGTTCATGGAGGATGTGCGTGGATAGTCGTGCCATTAATAAAATTACTGTTAAATACATATTTCCAATACCCCGTTTGAGTGATATGCTTGATCAACTAGCTGACTCTAAGTTGTACACGAAGATTGATTTGAAAAGTGGGTATCATCAAATCAGACTACAAGATGGAAATGAATGAAAAACAGCGTTCAAAACACCGGATGGGTTATTTGAGTGGTTGGTCATGCCTTTTGGCCTTTCTAATGCACCAAGTACATTCATGCGAGTAATGACCGAGGTATTGAAACCTTTCCTAAACAAATTTGTTGTCGTTTATTTCGATGATAGTCTAATTTACAGCAAAGATGTGAACGCGCACTTAGTGCATCTGCGACAAGTTCTCGAAGTATTACAGCGAGAAACTTTTTATCAACATGAACAAGTGCTCCTTTATGTCCCGCGAAGTGGAGTTTCTAGGTTTCAGCTCAAGGTATTAAACCATATCCAGGGAAGGTTCGTGCAATTTTGGAATGGCCTATTCCGCAAAACATGAAGGATGTTCGAAGTTTTCATGGCTTGGCGTCATTTTATAGGAGGTTTATCAAGAATTTCAGTTCTATTATAAGTCCCATTACAGAATGTTTGAAGCAAAATAGTTTTAGATGGTCAAATGCAGCACAAAAAACCTTTGAACTCATAAAAAAACCGATGACGGAAGCCCCTATCCTTGCTCTACCTGATTTTGAGAAGTTATTTGTTGTGGAATGTGATGCATCTCATATTGGAATTGGTGCAGTTCTCAACCAAGAAGGTAAACCTGTGGAGTTTTTTAGTGAAAAATTATCTGATGCAAAGAGGCGATACTCTACTTATGATTTAGAATTTTATGCCTTTGTCAGAGCTATTCAACATTGGGAGCATTATTTGGCTTACAGAGAGTTTGTTGTTTATTCTGATCATCAAGCTTTGAAGTCCCTAAACTCTAAAAAGAAGTTGAATTAAGCAATTCAGTTTTTTCGTGAAATATAAAACTGGACAATCTAATTTTGTGGCAGATGCCCTTAGTAGGCGATCCATGTTATTGTTGGTGATGAGTACTCAAGTGACGGGTTTTGAAGAGATAAAAAATCAATACAAAACCGATCCATATTTCAGTAAAATATTTGTTGACTTGGAAGGGCCTAGAAGGTCTGAATTGTTACATTATCGCTTACACGAGGGATATCTTTTTAAGGGCAATCAACTTTGCATTCCTGAAAGTTCTTTACGAGAGCAAATTGTGAGGGAACTTCGTGGGAATGGACTAGGAGGTCATTTTGGTAGAGATAAGACGATGATAATGGTGGCAGATCGTTATTTTTGGCCAAAAATGTCTCAAGATGTGAATAAAATGGTGAGAAGATTCAGCTTGCCAACTTGGTAAAGGCAACTTACAGAATATAGGATTATATACTCCATTGCTAATACCAGAGACACCTTGGACACATTTAAGCATGGATTTTGTCTTGGGTTTACCAAGAACAGCAAAAGGATATGATTCAATTTTTGTTGTGGTGGATCGATTTTCAAAAATGGCACACTTCATCCCCTGTTCCAAAAGTTCAGATGCTTCTCATATTGCTGATTTGTTCTTCAAAGAAGTAGTGAGACTACATGGGGTTCTATCTTTTTTTTTTTGAGAAGAGAAAGGATGACCACCATTAGGTTGTCATCCAGGTATATATATATGACCAAAAAGTAGCAGCATGTACATGTGGAGTGCCCTCAAGTAGAGAGCTGCATAAAAGGAAGAGAAGACAAGGATCTAATCAGAGCCCCAATCCCGAAGAAGACAAAAGATGTGATGTACAATACTATCCACCTGACCTCTCTCCCCACAAAAAATAACACGGTTACGCTGAAGCCATATGGCCCAGGTACCAGCCAAAAAGGTCACCAAAAGAGCTCTCCAGTCCAGCCTCTGCCTGTGAAGACGTCTCATAGTCTGCCTAAAGTCCACAGCCAACGAGGGAATACCATCGGTGGCGCCCAAACGAGTCCACACCTCACGAGCCACCTGGCAACAGAAGAATAGGTGTGTGACATCCTCCTCCATCTCCCCACAGAAAACACAGGAGGTGTCTGCGTGGGGTGCCCACCACGCACGGAGAACCCGAGTGAGGATCCGCTCACGCCGAAGAAGCCAAGCAAAAATCTTGACTTTCAGCGGTACACGGGAGCGCCAGATAAGTCTGCAGTCAGCACTGAAGTTTGTATTGTTTCACGGGGGTTCCATCTTCTATTGTTTCAAATCGAGATGTCAAGTTTGTAGGACATTTCTGGAGAACTTTGTGGAGAAAAATGGGCACAAAACTGCAGTATTCTAGCACATGCCACCCCCAAACAGATGGGCAGACTGAAGTTGTTAATAGGAGTTTGGGAAATCTTTTAAGATGCCTTGTTGGAAATCATGTGAAAAGCTGGGATGTGATTCTCCCGCAAGCAGAATTTGCTTATAATAATTTTGTTAATAGAACAATTAAGAAGACACCTTTTGAAGCTGCTTATGGGTTGAAGCCACAACATGTGCTTGATCTAGTTCCTTTGCCACCAAATGTGAGAATTAGTGATGATGGAGAGGCCTTTGATGAACACATTAAAAGAGTACATGAGGAGGTAAAAGCTGCCTAGAAATCAAGTAATGAAATTTATGCCAATGCATCCAATCAAGACTTGAAGATTTTGAAGAAGGTGACTTGGTCCTTGTACACTTGAGACAAGAGAGGTTTCCTAAGGTCACTTATCACAAACTCAAGTCAAGGAAGTTTGGACCTTGCAAGATACTAAAGAAAATAAGTTCAAATGCTTATTTCATTGAACTTCCATCAAATTTGCAAATCAGTCCTATCTTCAATGTCTTAGATTTGTATGCTTTTGAGGGCTTTGATGTAGACACGACTGAAGTTTCAAATCAATTTGAACAACACACCAAAGTTTCTACAGATGCTATTGAAGATGTGTTGGATGTCAAAGTGGTCAGTTCTCGTAGAGGTAACAGATATAGAAGATTCTTGGTTAAATGGTTGGGTAAACCTGCTACTGAAAGCACTTGGATTAATGAAGATGAGCTCAAGAAGATTGATGCCAAGATGTATGCTGATGTGGTGCAAATTTTTTCCAATGAGCCAAAATTTTCAAGCTGAGGAGATTGGCGCAAGAGCTTTTATTTTGCATTAGTTATTTTAATTAAAGTTGGTGTTTTAGTTTATTAGTCATCATGTGATAGACATGTGACCTTTTAATTAGTTATGAGGGTCATGATTAGTTATAACGGTCTTGATTAAAAGTGGGTTAATCAAGAGTGGAGATTGATTAATAGTTTATAACCTCCTGTAATTCTAGTATTTAAGGCTACCAATAGGGTTTTCAGCCGTCATTATCTCTCTTTTATCAAAATTACATATTTTTGTGGTTTTCTCATAAACCCTAATTGTTCCTCTATCAATCCTTCTCATCTTCTAGCCTGATTTCTCATTATTCTTGCTGATTTTCTCCCCTTACTGCATCAAGCACGAACAGATTTGTCCTTACTTTTTCTTGTTCTACCAATCATTGATGAGGGGTCCACCAACATGTAAAAATGACCGTTAGGGTGAATAATTGAGAACAAGGGGTATGTTCTCATGATGTTCCTCTACCAAACAGCCGCTATGAGAGTAGTTAGGTTAGTGATGTTATTCCAACGGAATTGGGCAGCGGAACAAGGGTGTGAATACTGATTTGTAAGCCTGTGTTGAATGGCCAGATCCAATATGTGTAAGTGTGACAAAATTAGTTTCGATGCTATTTCTCCCATCGATCTTTATTCTATTTATTATTTGCATTGCCAGTTGTCTTTATATAGATAAAATCATCGGAAAATATGAAAGGTTCACTAGTGCAACTGTGCAACATTTTGCTCTAATTTGTTTTATTAGTAGTTAAATTTTAAATTAGGATAAGTAGTGTTACCTTTTCCTTCCTGTGTATTTGATACCTTAAGTGCTACAAGGGATAGTCATATGCTTGTGGTAGTCTTGGTTAGTGTAAGATTCTTAAAACTTTTTTTTTTGAAAGTAGGAGAGGATGAGAGCCAAGACATAACGTTTTCAAAGATTCTTAAAACTTGCAATGTATTATTCCAATAGTAATATTGGGATTTAAGCTCTTGCATATAACGTTTCACACCTATAATCTAGGATTAGGATCAAGAGTGAAAATATTGCCAAATTATTGATCGGCACCCATATTACACTACACCAAAACAATTCAGTGATCGCATCACAGTCCATGTACACACATTTAATCAATTTCCTAGGCCCATTTGACTCTTCCAAGTCATGCATTCCCCCTTAAATGTCAGACCATCATACCATTCAAACAACGCCAATGAGGTATAGTTCCAACATCTGTTCCTCATATCATTGTGGACAAAATGAAGTTCACTAGACAAATCAACAAGTTTCACTTGAAATGTTAACTATAGATAGTTAACAGTAATTATCTCTTAAAATATAAAAAATTACTTACTGGCTCGCAAACCCATTAATATTAATATATTAACCATTGTTGTCAAAATAGGTCTTGCACAATGTAAGATCATTCCAAACCAGACATATTAGACACACATATATATATAGATAGATGGATATGTACATATATATACAGGAGAATGTCACGAATATAAAGTGAAAAAGAAAAAGAAAAACACATGAAAAAAACAGAGATGTACAAGGTTCTCTGGGTTGTCTTTGAACTACGTCAGTTTGCAGAAGTATTTCTTAGGTGAGAGGACGATGAAACATTTATTTTCTTCTTTTGATATCTCTAAGGTGATGAATCTCATTTTAGGAGTTTCGCAGGTAAAAAATCAGAATTAAAAAGGTTGAGGAAGGATACAAAATACAAAACTCAAACATCTGAGTTTATATACGAACTTCAACTAAAAAATTGAACCCCCATAACCATCTAGGTTTTGGGGGCTCAGCGTCAACCCCCACCCCCCCCAACCCCCTAGAGACCCACATACAATATGGGCAGTTTTGCGGCCCTCAAATGTGTAAAAGGTTATACTACATCTGGAATCAAATTTTGGTTCAAGACTCAAGGTACTATCTAGTGATGTTTAACGGATCGGATGAGCTCCTAATAGTTTCGGTCAATGGGGTTTCGGCCAGACGGGCAAGCCCATTAATTTTTTTAAAAAGATAATTTATTCTTTTCATTTATTTTTAATTTCGACATTTCTCTTTCTAGATTTTCCTATATTTTTTATGCATTAATAAAATAATCTAAAAATAAGCTATCATTATTTTCCTTCGGTTAGCCGACCCCACCTAGTGGGATAAGGCTTTGTTGTTGTTGTTGTATTTTCTTTCGGTTCTCTCATACTTTTCTTTAATATTTTATCTTTTTACTCATTTGTTTATTTTATTTTTTCATTAATAATAGAACAAATCAAATTAATAATGGATAAACTACTTATATTCTATTATTAGATAAATATTATTATATCATCCTATTAGCTATTATTGCTAGGCACGAAATAAGCAGTAATTAATTCTGTTCAAATAATTAATATTATTAACGGATTCCTTCTCAAAAAAAATATTATTAACGGATTAACAGTTGGCCTATCGGGGGTTTGTTATTTAACGGATGGATATCGAACTATCGGATATTGGGCAAACGGCTGAAATATAATGTCCAGCCTATTATCCATCTGAGCCCGATAACTTATTGAACGGATTTGGACCGGGCATGGAAGGACTTACCCGTTATCATATCGGGTCGGATAATGGATGGGTCGGGTTGTCCAGTCTAATAAACACCACTAGTACTATCAACAAAAAATATCACTGTTTTTTGCTTATTTGTACTCCTAAACGAAGGCATGCTAACGTTTGCAAAAGAAAGGATTATAAAATTCAAAGTCTTCACAGCATTTTCCAACTTCTCAAATAAAAGATTTGGCACATGATACATCATTGTAGCTCAATCATTGGTTGGCATCGGTCCAAAAGAGAGAAATCATTAAATTTGTTTGAGAGGGGAAAATTAGAGATTTTTGGGATGTGAGCAGCCAGATATATTAATTTATCCATTATTCTTTAGCTAAATCTATATGCATTCTTATTCTAGAGCATTTCATTATAGAGGCATGGAAGTTTACTCATTATTATGTGTTTCTTAGGGTCACCCATTCTTATCTGTTATGCCATCCCCACACACAAATGATATCCATCTTTCCAAATGAATATAAAACTTGGACACCTGACATTGCACATCAAGTATACGGATGCATATGCAGGTTTCTAAGTAGTCCTACTTGCAAGTGTTAAAAAAAAAGCTTCACTTAAGTGCAATATGAGTACCTTCCAAATAAAAAGACTGACCATGCAAATTGAATATGTACCCTCTCTTACAACAGTTTTCCAATATTGTAATTAATACATCAATATCATGCAGAGCACTATTTTAGATTATAAAACTAATAAAACAGACATCTACTAACAGTTTATAGGCAAAATTTGCCATCATTTATGTTTTCATAAGCTTCTAAACATGTTGTCGTATGTTGTAGTCTTGTGTATGAAGATGAATTTTCTTTTATAAAGGCATGAAGATTATTATTATACGCTTAATAAGATGAGATAAATCCTCTAAAAAAATAAGATGAGATAAATCTAAGACATGATTCAGTATAGTTGTCACTGACACCGGCCATCAATCCAAGCTCAAAACTTGTAAAAAAGGAGAAACACTCTTGTTGCTAACTGGAAGACTCTCCCGGCCCCTCTATCACGTTTCTTCATCCTTAACCAAGGTTCTCAAAATCTCGAGTTTAACTTGTGGAATCGTGCACGTTTCTTAATCCTTAACCAAGGTTCTCAAAATCTCGAGTTTAACTCGTGGAATCGTGCGATTCCAAGACTCTACCCCCCAAAAATGAGTGAACTCGGTGTAGACTCGACTGGAAAGGTAGACTCGGCTGGACTCGCGAGTAGACTCGTTAAACTCGGTAAAATCAGTTAAACTCGGATAAACTCGTGAGTAGAATCGATGCCGGAAAATTTTGGGTAATGTATTGACATTTAGAGGTATAATTAGAATGAAAACTTGTAAATCTATTCCAACTGCTTCCACCTATTTTTCACTCTTTATTTTCAATGATATAAGTTTATAATATGATTTCTTTGTTTTCAATTAGTGTAGTTAATTGACTGCATTTGGCTTAATTGTTTTTAGCATTACGATATTTTATTTGATTTAGTTAAATTTGAATTGAATAAACCTCGTTTCTTTTTTATAATGTGAATGGATCTTTTATTTGAATTTTTTATACAACATAATGTGCACTAGTTTATTTGACATTATGTTGTAGTACAATGTTCTAATCCACATTGAATTATGAGTTACTTGTTTTTTTAGGATGAATCATCATTTATTTTATGTGTATAAGTGTATGAATTAGGTAATGTATGAAAACAATTATGACTAAAATTACTTAGGGTATAATATATTTTATATATTGTTAACTTGTACGTAAACTTTACGAGTTTTCGTAAAACGAGTCTACTTAGTAACGTAGACTCACGAGTTTGAAAACCTTGTCCTTAACGTGTTCCAATCTTTCCCAATTTTCTTGAGATGGTATTTTGTAATTTACATGTCAACAAAGCACTTGAAGAACCCATTTGATGGGAGCATCACGAGAATGATGCGGTCAAAAGATACCTTGATGTCCTCATTGGAAACGCCGTAATCCAAGTTGGAGATATGAAGCTTCACGCCTGTCTCAATGGAAGTAGCCCTTGCTGCGGCAGCCGGATAACCACCGCGACCCATCTGACCCGAATACATATCGTGCTGCCACGCCGCGTTGGAGTCCTGTGGATCCAAGACGACATTAAGAAACCCTACGAGAAGGCAAACTAGAGTAGATCCAGATCTGGGGGAGCAGAACCGTCAAGCGTACCTTTGCGACGGGATAAGGGGCGGCGCGGTTCGCGGAACGGTTTCCGGGTAAACGGCGAGCGGGACCGCCGGCGCCGGAGCTGCGGCCGCGGCCGCGGCTACTGGCGCCCGAGAACGAACCGGAAGGCTTCTTGTTGCTCTTGATGAGGTCATCAAGAGACATGTCCAAGGGGCTCGCCATCGGCGATCGGATCCCGGCTGCCGGTGGGAGATGAAGAGATTTGAGAATGGAGGTGAAGCGAGCGGAGAGAGCAAGACGAATATAATTATTTTGCTAAATGCAAAAATAGGAATTTGTTTTTTAAGAAAATGTATATGTACCCACTAATTTATTTATTGAATTAATAAAATAATTATATATTAATTAAAGTATATATTAACTAATAAAAATAATTAAAATCAATGGTGGTAATTTAATAAATATGATTAATTCAACAGTTATAATTAATGATACTTTCAAAAAAAAATTAATGATACATTTTTATTATCAAATTACTCAAATAAATATATATTATTTTATCTCAAAAGTATATAAATAATTTAATAATGAATGATAATTATTAAATTAATTAAATGATAAGCATATTCATTAACCTTATTTTTGGTATTATGGTGTTGAAAAAACCTACTATAAATTAGTATTAATAATGTTGAAGGTCCTTAGATAGAATTTCTTCAATTGTAAGTTTTAGATTTTATGTAAATTCCGTACTAAAGTAAATATATTTTAGAAAAAAAAAGCAGATTGTTAGCTAACCAATAATAATAATAAGATATTATTATTTCTTATTAAAAAAGTAAGTGGAGACAAAAATGTGTGTCACCATCGTGCCCAGTGCGCTAGATAATCCAACCATCCAAAGTTCATTACTTTTTTTTAGAGTTATATTCATAAATCTCTACTAAATCATCATGATTTTTATATTTAATCTCAAATTATGAACTTAATTTTTTATTTATCTAAATTATCGTGATTTTTCACTTTAATTCCTGTGCTCACTTATATTACTTTTATTTTCTCCCATTTATAAAAAAACTAAATTGCACATCCCTCCATAACACATCAAATAAAAAATATTAAAAAGAAAAAAGTTCACTCATGTCACCCCCCCCCCTTTACGACCTTCGGCAAAGATCGCAGACTTTCCTTGCGCCAGCGCGCACAGAGAAAGAGGGGGCGACTCACCGTCGAATGTGCATAGCATGAGAAAAGATGGCCAACATGAGGGACGGGCGCTTCGAGAGGACCATGGAGCTGTGGGCGAACTAGGGTGTGCAATTCACATGGCGAACTTCCTCAAGGACGTCAAGGGCAAGGGCGACTATGTGTACCAGCAACACAATGCTCTGTGCCCGGAGATGCAGGGCTTTACTGACGTCGTGAACCACCCCAATTTCCCTTCTCAGATGGTGTATCCTGGTCACGTTTACCGACTTGAGATGTTGGTCCAATTTTTCGTCGAGGTTCATGGACATGCTGTTGCAAATTAGATTTTTTTTCCACATTTCTAGACTTCCAGTTGTATGTTTAGAAATAGTGCATTTGCTCTACAATTGGATGATGAATAAGAATCTTATAGCACGGAGGGAAAGAGAGGGGTCCCCCCTCCGACGAACTTTCCCTACGTCGTCGCGTGCAGGGAAAGAGGGGCGGGGGGTCTCCCCCCTTATGCGACCTTCCAACGAATTTTTTCCTTTTTTATTTTTATATTTGTTATTTGATATGCTATGGAGGGATGGGTAATTTAGTCTTTTTATAAATGAAAAAAAGTAAATGTAACAAAAGTAAACTGAATGATTAAAGTGAAAAAAGTCATGATAGCTTAGGAATATAAAAAAATAAATCCACAGCGGTGACCCCGACCTCACCCTCACCCTCCCTCACTCGACTTCATCGTGACTATTGTGCCCCTTCCTCTGTCGCTACCCTCTCCGTCCCTCCGCCTCATCCTCGCCGACCTCACCCTTCCGCTCCCCTCGTCTGAACTCGCCATGCTCCTTCCTCTACCGCTACCCCTCCCTCCCTCCACCTCATCCTCCATCGACACTGCCTCCCAAGAGCAGTGACCCCATCATTGATGATCGCAGACCTGAACCCTCTCCTGCCTCCCAAGACTGTGGGGACACCACTGCCTCAACCTCACCCTTCCCCTCCCTCGCCAACCTCGTCATGCCTTTCCTCTATTGTTATCTCATCCCTTCGCTCCATCCTCCACGGTGTTTCCTTCCAAGACCCTTGACTCCAAAGCGGCGATCGCGAACCTGGGCTCATTGCTGCCTTCCAAGATATGTCGGGCCACCGCCGCCTCGATCACACCCTCCTCCTCCCTCTACCCCATCGGGGCCCCTCCTCTCTCATTGTGCCCCTCATCTACCATTACCCCCTCCCTCTGCCCCCTCCTCCATCAGCTCTAGAGGTGTCATCTATGATGAAAGCCTCCCAAGACCCCTAACCCATCACCGTCGGTCGTGAACCTGGAGTATCCCATGAACACACCGATTCATTAGGCCGCACTAGAGCCGTGGGGCCATCGCCACCCCAAACTCACCCTCAAGTAGTCGAGATCTACGCCCTCAAACACACACAGAGCGGATGGTGTGGCATTCATCCATGTCAACAGTGTGGATCACCCAACATCGTCGTAGTTTTCATGTGGGCGAAAACATAGAGAGTGGATGAGAAATGGTCGTCATCGTCTCGTGTCTGCTCTCGTGATTTTCTCATGAGATGTTTCTCATCAAATCGCGCGCCTTCCTATGAGCCGCCAAATGTCCTATGGATGCTTGGGATCACGCTTCATACAAAGCAATGAGCTCTTCACACATCCACTTTACCATATATATATATATATATATATATATATAATATATTCAACTTTGTTTAAAACATATATGTATATGTGCATGTGTGTCATCACCAACCTCTTTCGAATATAAAATATATATTATATATGGATAAAATGAATATGTAGAGTAATCCATGGTCGTTCCATCATAAATGAAGGGTCAGACCTTTCGGAACTTAACTTTAGTTGTGGAGTGACCATCGTGGTTTTTTCAAATTTAATAAGATGGCTCAGTTGAAAAAAGGAATAAACCTAAACACCTTGAAAAGTCCGCACATGATGCCGCACTTGTTTCTCTTCGCGTTCTCCAAAATTTTCCTAGCCCTTCTTTATCCTCCATCATGTTGCTGCTGCTAATCTTGTTGCTGCCCTCCTCCGCCTTCTTGCTACTATTTGTCACCTCCCTCCTACTATCATGTTGCCTCTTTGAACGTCGGCAGCTACTCTTTCTTCCTCAGCGGCTGCTCGTGCTCTCTCTCCCAAGTCGGTGCCTGCTCCTCTCCCTCTTTGATCACCTCTTCTAGTTATTTTACCCTTTTGTCTTCTTGTGTACAAAAAATGATCAATCCTACTAGTTGTGTGTGCATTATGTTGATTCATGGCATTTTAGTTTATTTTTCTATCATTTTTTCATTTGAAAGTTTCTTCCATAAAATGTTAGTCTGACATAGCCATCCATCATCTAACATCAAACCCACAACAGCACAATGCAGAAATAATCCTCAAAAAGAAAAAATTCCAACTCCAGCATAACAAACACAATATGTTGATTCATGGCATTTTTAGTTTACTCGTCTATCATTTTTTTCATGTGAAAATTTCTTGCATAAAATGTTAGTTTGCCATTGTCATCCATCATCTAACATCAAATCCACAACATAATGCAGAAGTAAACCTCAAAAAGGAAAAATATCCAACTCTAGCATAAGAAATGCATTCAAGTAGTAGATTCTTTTTTAGTTCCAATTAGTCAAATTGAATAAGGGAAAACAAGTAATTTGAATATCACTTTGATATCATTGTTAATCTTACTCATGATATCACTTTGACTTTTATGAACAAATCACAAAGGATAATGCTACTCGAAAGTGATGTTAATTCATGTTAATTCATGATGTTAAATAACAAGGATATCACTTTGCCGATTTGTCCTCTTGTGCTTTGCCGGTTTTAATCTCGGGCCGCCCTCCCCTGTCTTTGCCGACAGATCCGCCGCCGACCGCCCTCCCCGCTCGCACGCCGCCGACCTCCCCGCTCGCACGGCGCCACCCTCCATGCTCGCACGCCGCCGCCCTCCGTCGCACGCCGCCGGCCCTCCCCGCTCGCACGCTACCGCCCTTCGTGCTCGCACGCTACCGCCCTCCGTGCTCGCACGCCGCCGCCCTCCCCGCTCGCACGCCGCCGGCCCTCCCCGCCCACGCACGCCCCCACCGCCGCCCTTCGTCGCACGCACCGCTGGGCTTCCACCACTTGCACGACGACGACGACGTCCGCGCGACCATGACCGGACGCGACACGATCCGCGCAACCACGACCGCCGGCGATCTTCCGATCCGCGCCACCACCACCGCCGCCGACCAGATCCGTGCCCACCACCGCCGCCGCTGACCAGATCCGCGCCCACCACGACCACATCCGCTCTTCTTCGACCAGATCTTTGACCGTCGGCCGACCAGATCCGCTGCGACGACGACCATGAGGTACTCTCCGACAGATCCGCTCTTCTTTGTCCTCTGTACCTTTGCCGGTTTTAATCTTGGGCCAACCTGTCTTTGCCGACAGATACGCCGCCGGCCGCCCTCCCTGCTCGCACAAAAATGCTCGCACGCTGCCGCCCTTCGTCGCACGTACGCCGCCGCCCTTCGTCGCACGCCCCGCCGCCGCCCTTCGTCGCACGCACGCCGCCGCCCTTTGCACGCCGCCGCCCTTTGTCGCACGCCCCGCCGCCGCCCTTTGCACGCCGCCGCCCTTTGTAGCACGCCCCGCCGCCGCCCTTCGTCGCACGCACGCACCCGCCGCCGCCCGCGCACATTTGTAATTTTTTGGTTAATCCAAACATTGCAGATCGAACATCGAAATGTCTTTTGTAATTTTTTGTTAATTCATCTTGTAAATTAATTGAAAACGTACATTGTGTTTGGTCAATTGTTATTTTTTTTGTTAATTCATCTTGTAAATTAATTGAAAACGTACATTGTGTTTGGTCAATTGTTCCCCATGTAACATTGTGATACGCTGACGAAGTGAGGGATTAAGTGATTAAAACGTAACCAAAAGAGGAGTTTGGATCAATTGTTCCATGTAATATTGCGATACGCGGACGAAGTGAGGGATTAAGTGATTAAAACGTAACTAAAAGGGGAGTTTGAATCAATTGTTCCATGTAACATTGCGATACGCCGACGAAGTGCGACAATGATTTACAAGAGATCCATTAGGAAACATACATTACATTTCAAATTAACGAGAATTCAACAAGCAAAATCTATAGTATACTATTTTCAATCGCCGGCACCAATGTTCATGAGCTATCACAACTTCATCACAATTTTACATTATCACAACCTCCTCACAGTTTTACATCTATCAAGGAAGAACGTAGAAACTGCTGAAACGGAACTAGTAGATTTACATGCTCAATCCTAACCAATACAACAAATTACCACTAATTACACAATGATAACACATCAAGGAATAGAATGTTCAAACTGCTAAAATGGAACTTGTAGATTTACATGCTTAATCCTAACCAATACAACTAATTACAACTAATTACACAATGATAACACCTAATTACCATGTCGATTAACAACTAATTACAACATTAGGGTCGGCGCCATCACGGCGGCGTGGTCGCGGCAGCGTGGTCGCGGCGGGTGTGGGTGATGGTGCGGGGTCGTGGCGGGGGGTCACGGCGGGGGTCGATGAGCTGTGGTGCGGGCTCGCGGCGGGGGTCAACGAGCAGTGGTGAGGGGTCGCGGCAGGGGTCGGCGAGCGGCGGTGGTGCGGGGTCACAGCAGGGGTCGGCGAGCGGCGGTGGTGCGGGGTTGAGGCAGGGATCGGCGAGAGACGGTGGTTGGGGTCACGGTAGGGGTAGGTGAGCGGCGGTGGTGCGAGGTTAGCAGGGGTCGCGGCAGAGGTCGGCGAGCAGCGGTGGTGCGGGGTCACGGCAGGGGTCGGCGAGCAGTGGTGGTGCGAGGTTAGCAGGGGTCGCGGCAGGGGTCGGCGAGCGGCGGTGGTGCGAGGTTAGCAGGGGTCGCGGCAGGGGTCAGCGAGCGGCGGTGGTGCGGGGTTAGCATGGTCGGAAGCGGCGCGGGGTCTTCGACGAACCGGATCGACGAACCGGCTGGTTTTTTTGCCGTGAACTGAGTTTGATCTTCGGCTCATCTTAAAAAAATTCATTTCTATCTGCGCCCGTCCGATCTCGATCGGACGGGCGCCATAAAATGGGGGAAATGTTCCCCCATTTTAGATGGGGGAACCCCAATTTTTTCCTAAAAAAAACTACTATAGGATTTTGTTGGAATACACTGATGTTAGTTTAGAAGCTCTCGTTCATGGCCTTTGTTATTGGTATTTGTTTCTATTTCTTGTGTATCAATTGTTTCCAAAGATTTGATTAGTTCTTGTGGCAAAGATTTCTGGTTAACTATAGTACCTTGTCTATGCTAATTGTGTGGTTCCAATGTACTCTCCATTTAGTTTTTACCTACATGCTAAAGTGCTACCGCTAACAAAAGAAGACAATGGTGTATGCTCCTATGTAACCATGCTTGTCTATGTTGATTATGTGGTTCCAATGTATTATCCATTTTATTTATGTGAACATCTATTATAACATCATAAACAGAGAGAGTTGTTAGCATTTCTTGTGGAGGATGCATCCAACTTGTGCTTTCTATACTCTAGTATAATGGAAAAAATTGTGATTTCTTATAAGTTCATGATTTACTAACTTTTGGGCATATGTCACTGAAAAGGTGAACACTCTCTTATAAGTTCATGATTTACTTTCTTATAAGTTTGTGATTTACTAACTTCAAAGGTGAGAGCTCCTCAAAATCATGTTGCATTATATACCAAATGAATATGTAATGACGTAGTAATTTAAAGAAGTTGAAATTTCATTAAAGGTGGAGGACACTTTGGTCATTTGTAGGGTAGGAGAAAATAAAGAGAGAGAGATTATGAAATAAAAAGGAGAGAAGATTGCATTTGTCCTCCCCTGTGCAAGCGACCAAGAGAGAGACGCACCAGCAGCCACCGTCAAACTGCCACTTTTTTATCGCAAGGTACCATAAAAAAGAGGACGATGAGGCCGACATTTCGAGATGGGTTTGGGAAAGAATCTTCCACTGTGGGCGAAGAATCGTGCACTGTGGGCGACGAACGAGACGTTGAATGCCGACAAAAGGGGAAGCATCGATGACCTCATCGGCTCTGACTCACGTCGATTCTTTCACTAGTATGTTGGGATCGTTAGCAATTTGATTAGGCTCATTTTGAAAGGTTTTAATCGTGGTTTTTGTTTCCAGTCTTGTAGTAAACAAAGGGGGGTTTTCGACGATCTACCATACGTTTTCTGGTTTGTTCGGCACGGGCTTCGACTGAACCTATCACTGCTACTCTAGTAAGTGTGCACGTAAGAGGGAAATAGATCATATTGTTGTTCTTACATAATTAATCGAAGGTTTTCTTTTAGGTCTGTCGGTTTGATTCGATTATACCTCCGACAACATGTCCGGCGAGTGTGACTTGGGACTCCAAGTGCTATTGCTGCCCTCATAAGATTCTTGTAGTGTTTGATTGATTAATTAATGAGCATTAGTTAGCATGTCTAATCCAAATAACTGGCCGATTGTAATCGGTTGTGATAGGTCATTGTTCGTTGGAGATTTGATTAGGCATTCACTTTCTCCTTGGTAAGTATTTTAGCAAATCCATAATAGGACTTGTTTTATGTTAATCATACTAAGTTGTTATTAATAGTGAGTTATGAATTTTATCTTTATAATGTTAATGAATCAATTAATGGATACTTGTCGAAATAGCTGAAAATGATTTATATGAACCTAGGTGAAGGAATTAGTAGTTTTATTTTTATGTATCAAGACGATGTAGAATAACCATATTAGAGATGCTAAGGAAATATAAGACTGTTGGTTCGGTAATAGTATTCTATTAGAATTTATAATGGTAAGTAAAATCTAAATTGATGTAATGATGTGGTTACTCTTGATCGGATTCAGACGAGGAGGTAGTTGGGATTTGACTAATCCATGGTGTTACCTCAAATGATATGAATTACTTAGTTCCTTTAAGTGATGACATTATTCTATCCAATGTGGGATGGATTTTTGTGTTAATTTTCCTCATGCATGATTATATATGTTTGTGTGTTGCATATGTGTGTCATCATATGACCTTGTGATGTTTATGCTGCCGATATATGTTTTATTTGCACATTAATTTTTTTGTTGAGAAGTTGGATAATATTTAAAATTGTGAGTTATAACTTAAATATCAAATTTGAATATGTGTTCATGCATCATATGGAATACATGTAAAAACTAGCAAAAGATAGAGTATTTTCACCTTGGAGAATTAGACAACTCTAGGTAAATTGATCGGGGCTCAGTATGCTTTGTGAAAGTTCCTATCAATATAGTAATATGAGGGGTGCAATTAGAACAATCATCTAGTGTCAACGGGATACGATGGGTGGAAAAAATAACAAGCTTTGTGTCAATGGGATAGAAGTACGGTTCAACACTCTATGTCAATAGGATACGAGGTGGTGAGATTGACTACTCCATTGAGGAGATGTTGGATATCCATAATTTATTATTAATATATATATGAATATGATGTTATGCACTCGTAGCATTCATATTGTGTGATCATTATGAAAATGCATTTTCTTTTAATGAATGAAAGGTTTATGATGTTTTTTAGAAAATAAAAAACATGATTTTCCATTATGGTTGTAATACTTAAGGTAGTCATTTACTCATTGAGCTTATTGATGCTCATCTCTCTTGTTTAATTTTTGCAGATAATGAATGGAAGTATATTTGTTTGCATGTCTACCATGAAATAAGAAATGTAAGGAGAATAGGAAATGAGCATGTGTGATAGATGTCATCATCGTTTTGGCTACTTTGTATTTCATTTGTTTTCCTATATGAATTGCTTACTCGAACAATATTTTGAATTATATGAGTTGCTAGATTATAGTGTAGAGCAATCAAAGTTCATGATGTGATTATGAGCATTTGGCTCTTTTATTTTTGGTTGGAGAGTGAGCTTGTGACTCATTGTTTTGGGGTTGAATCCCGCCTTTTTATTTCTATTATGAATTGTCAGAAACGCTTTTATAATTATCTGTGATAGTTAAAGTTCTATAATATAATTGCCTAAGATGAAATGTATGAAATGTTGTATATGACGTATGTATAAATTTACGTATACATCTTGTCAAAATTTTTGAAAATTTTGAGTTAGTTTATTTTTTAGCCTTAGTTTTCCATTGGATATTTGAGTTTGAATGTAAACTATTGATTTTAGTATCTCACACCTTGTGACGCCTAACGAGAAGTTGAGACACAAGATTGTGCACCAATGAATGCCTCTTAAGCCACAAGCTGCTATTCTTCACTTGTTGTTGTTTGTGATGTAGTAGTAGCAGACCGGAAGTGAATTGCCATGAATTTGCCATATAGAATAAATTTTAATCCTTAGTTCTATTGTTACTTGATTAGATTATCAAGCAACAAATCACAAAATTTGACCACTGTTAAATAATTATTAGTTTGTTGAATCATGAAAAAGGTTATCGGAAAGGAGCTTCTGCATGTTGATTGCATAGAGTACTCTCTGAACAAACAATAAGAGCATTCATAACCAAGTCGAAAGTGTAGATACAACATCCTGCTATGGGATTGTCATGTTTTTGCATGTGCAATATTTATTCATTTATATTAGACTACCAAATGTAAAGATCCTTAATTGTAACTTATGAATTGTACATCCCAAATGGGCTTGGAAATGCATTAGTGCATATTAACTTCATTTTCCACTTGCCTTCACTAGTATGATATCTATAAATTGTATTCAACTTTCTGGCCCCAAAGGTAAATGCAAGATTAGGAAAAGCATGACCAAGCAAACAAATAATGTTTTATCTTGCTCATTCTAATAAGAGCAACCATCACTACAAATGTTGCTTATATTGTTTAAGGATGTAATGATCACCGAAGGTAAAAAAAACATGAAACGATGAACACAAGACTAAACGAAGGCAAAAATATGAAAAATAAAATTGACAAAATCAAAACATAATTCTTTTGATTAGGAGTACATTGGTAAACGTTGTATATTAACTTGTAAATATTTATTTTCTTGTCAGATAGATTACATACTAAATATGACAATGTACATTGTCGATAATTTAACAAGTGACAATCTTTCTAATCTACATTATTAGATAATATTGAATGATAATGTAATGAACGCACCTTTAGAACTTTTAGGTTGGTTCTTTTTCTCATTCAATACGAATCATTTGAAGATCACAATGACGACTCCAAAACTTAAGTCCTAAAAGATCTGACCATTTATTTATGATTGAATGGTCACGGCACACAGCAGATATACATATATATATATATATATATATATATATATATATATATTGTGTTATATTACAATAATGAGTAATAAGATATTATCATGTATCATGTATTCATAATCTAGTATCGTGAATTATAATCATAGTGATAATGCAACCCGTAGGTATGATAATAATATATTTATTTATTAATGATGATAAATTATTAATATTATTAGTGTTGTTATTGTGTTCTTATTATAATTACTATTCTTGATATAGATATATTATATGTTAGATTGTCACATGGATTTATTTAAGTAAGATCTCGAATATCAAATGTGTCAATAAGTAAACCCACTCCACATGGTAATTCAAATTCTTAATCAATAGTTGACCCAATTGGTTAGCGGGGTTGCATCTCAAGTAATTTCATAGGTGCTAACAGTATTAGCATCTTTGGAGCTACCATGTTGGCCAAGAGTCATTCCGTTGATCCACATCGTTTCTGAATTAGTCATATATTAGTAGTCTTTAATAACGAAGGTCATATTCTTGGATTGTTACCCAAAAAAATCTTATTTCATAATCAATCTGCCAAGCAATTCAAATTTTCTGGGCTACATTTGGCAATTGAAATCATAGTTCCTCCGAGATTCACGTAAATAGTTGAATTGACATATTAGTTCGGTTGTATTTGAATAAAGTGGAACGTAATAACGAGGAATCAAGAAGTTGATGTGATAGAAACAAATAGATCTGATAAAGTAATTGTAATGGGTGTTTGAATAAAAAATTAATTTTATAAATATAAATATGATTTTGTTAATTAATAAAAATATAAATTTAAAAAAATTTGTGAAAATTTTTTGTTGAAAATATATTATTAAAATATTAAATTTTGATTTTTTTAATCAATTATATTTAAAGAAATATTAACTTTTTAATGAAATAATTAGTAAGAAATAATATTATATCAATATGTTATAATAAATATTTTATATTTAATAAATTAATTAATTTATAAGAGCAATGTGAGAGAGAAAAATAAGGAAAGAAAAACACAAAAAAGAAAAATGAATGGAAAAAGAAAATAAATGTCACGTTAAAAAAATTGAAAAGAAAAAAGAACCACGGGAACTAAGTGGTGCCTGTAGGATCACAAGACACCAAGAGGAGGTTTGAATTGGTGTTTAAATCAAAAATATCGATTTTACAAAAATCATCACGAAAGCTTAAAATCGATTAATTAATATTTAAACCAACACAATAGCAATCAAATCACATGCATAATAGAGTAGGAAGGAGAGAGAGAAAGATAAACTCGAGATGCATGGTGGTTTGTTGATGAAGTTCCGCCACACCTTGGCCTACGTCCCCGCTCCTCGAAACCGTCGAAGATTCACTAGTTTTCTCTTTTCTTGTAGGGAGAGAATAATCTTTTTTACACCACAATGTCTTCTTCTTTGCTCAAGAGGTAAAGGCACACCCCTTCTTACAAGTAGCTCTCAAACTCTCTAAACAAAAATACAAGAATTCCCTCAAATTCTCTTTTCTTAGAAACTAGAAGAGGAAAGGGATGATTTGCAAGATTGGGCTCAAAGAAATGTTTTGGACTTGAAGGAAGCTTTTAGAATGATTTGCCTTGCTTAGATGATCTTCCTTCAGTCTTTTGAATCCCTTTTATAAGCTTCTCTTGAAAATATGGCTGTTGTAAATCAATTTGAAAAGTGTTGTGCTGTCACCTCTATAACGGTCGATCATTTTAAATAGTAACTAGCCGTTGTGCTTGTCTTTTTTGCGCAGTTATCCGTTGATGATAGTTCGTAGAGAGATTTTAGTCGTTGTTATTGTCTTTGCTCCCATAACGGTCGACCATTAATGTTTCGGTCGTCCGTTTTAGAAATGATTTTGTTCTCTGTGATTAGCGGTTGTTCCGACAGTAGCTTCGGTCGTCCATTTTAAATCGTTCATCCTTTTTTACCCATTGACAACCTGATAGGCCTGCACTCTTTTATACATAATATTTTGCACAGTTATTCAAATGAGATGATATTTAATTCTATGGAAAGATAACAAAATGATCTACAACTTTTATATTCATCATTCATCCAAAATCCAATGAGATCATAATCAAATATTCAATCAAAGTTCAGTGCATAAAGTTGTCAATTTCAAATTAAACTTTATAGACCTTAGTCATTTATACATAACTTTTCATACAAGTATCTAAATGAGTTCATTTTTTATTCTATGGAAATATAACAGAATTATCTACAATTTTATGTTCATCATTCATCCAAAATCTAACGAGATCATAGTCCAATATTAATTCAAAGTTTAGTACACATGGTTGTCCATTTGAAATAAAACATTTTAGATATTTACTCTTTTATACATTACTTTTCATACCAGTATCCAAATGAGATGATATCTGATTTTATGAAAAGCTAACACTTTTATTTACAAATTTCATGCTCACCTCTTATCTCAAATCAGTTGATAAAGTAATCAAATATTTAATGAAAGTTCAGCACATAAAATTATCAACTTCAAATAGAACTTGTCGATCTTCGCTATTTTTTTGCATAACTTTTGATACGATTGTCCAAATGAGGTGATTCTTCATTCTATGAAAAGATAAGAGGATTATATATAACTTTTATATTAATATCTTTATCCAAATCTAATGATGGAATACTAATATTAAGTACAAATTTAGTACATAAAAATATCAAATTCAATTTGAACTTTTCAAGCTTCATTTGTTTAAACATAACGTTTTATGTGATTGTCTCAATGAGGTGATTCTTAATTTTCTACAAATATAAGAAAATTATCTATAACTTTTATATTCACCTCTTAATATAAATCTCATGTGAACATAGACAAATATTAATTGAAAGTTTAGTGCATGAAGTCACTCGTTTCTATTTAAACATTTTCGACATTTTAAATATAACTCCAATATTTTAAGGTTTCTATCATCAAAATATAATTATATAGGGATTAACAACTTGCTCCAACAGTGCCAAGTAGTGGGAACCCAAGGTCACCTTCGCCTTGGTCTAGCTTGGGTTTCTGACATAGTTCTATCAAACGTTATGTCATTTTATGGAACCGATTGAAATCAAGTTGTAGTTCCTGATTTCAATTGCCAAAAAAACCCTAAGTCTCATGGAGTACAAAAACTTTAGAGAAATTTTAAGCATTAATTACCTTACCCTTAATCCAAGTTGCCATTACAAAAAATTGCCTTAGTGGAAAGACAACATCGTAATATCCGGGCAAGAAAAACATTAGTCCTCTAATTATCTATCACAAAAGTCACTAGTTAATTTCATTTCGAATAAAACAACTGATTTATTTTCATCAAATACGTATCCAATAAAAAAACAATTATCATTTGTAGCAAAAATAAATTAGGCTAGTAAGAAAACTATTTTGAAATGCAATATAATTATCTTTATGTAGAAGGAGATGTAATATAATTATCATTTTTTAGAGAAATGAATTATGCTCGTGAAAACTATTTTGAAATGCAATTAATATCGTGTTATTATGTCTCGTCATGAGCACAACGAGGGAGAAAAGGGGTCCCTCTTTCGCGTGCTGACAAAAGGGTTTGGCCCCACTCTCTCGCGCACCAGCAAAGGGGGAGGGGGGCGGCCCCCCTTTGTTGCGCCGACGAAGGGGGCGTCCCCCTCTCCCCCCCCTCGTGTGAGGGGGGCGTCAACCCCCTGTATCGCACAGAGGGAGAGACGATGCTCCCCCTTCGTCGACGCGATAAGAGGGGGGCCGACGCCCCCTTCATCGTTGCGGGAAGGAGGAAAGATTTTTTATTTTCTATTAATTTTTATATTATTATATTAAATTTATATTTTCTTCTGCCACATCAGCATCGTGATCGAGAAATTGGCTACTGTCAGTCGGGAGGACGATGCGTGCAAAAAAAATCAAAGATCGATGACATTTCAATTACAATTGAAGTTGAGGGACCAAATAATTGCCGCACTCAAAATAAGGAACGATCCGTGTAATGTACCTATATCTTCTCATATTACATAATAATTTAGATTACTTAATAGAAATATTGTTCGTTATTAAATTAGTGCATTACTTTTTTTATTATATACAAATAATATTTTCAGTAGTTTAAATAATATCATTTACTTATAATACAATATTATTAAGTAATATAATTTTTACTAAAATATCCTTTATCGTTAATGTACAAAAATTTAAAGTTTATATAATTTGACTAAAAAGAATAAAAATTCATAAAATTAATCAATTAAATAAATATAGGTATAAAAGTTTATATATTTTTAGACGAAACTAATTATCATAAATATATATATATATATATATATTCAAAATACTAATATTATATAAAAATAATAATTTAAATAAATTAATATTTTTAATTACGATAATAATTTTATTGTTACACACTTTTTTTATTATTTCATAAGTTATTTTTCTAATATTAAAAAGGGTAGAATTTAAAGAAAGTAAACATTAGGACACCTCCTTTAAATCAATGCGGATTATTTATTTAGGCAATCAGCATTATTGGATAATTTAGGTTGCTTATAAATTAAACAAAATAATACGGTGAACTCCAAATATTTAATTTCAAATTATTAATAATACAGAATGGTTCCACGGAAAGCTTCCTAAAAGTTATAATTGCGATCTTTTTTATCTGCGTTCTACTTGTCACCACGCCACCAGTTGATTTCACGCATGCTCATTAAGCTAAAAAGAGTTTAGAAAAAAGCACTGTATGGTTTAATAACATATTCCTGTTCTTTAACATATTCCTGTTCTTTCACAATTCACAGTTTCACCTGGTCATTAATAACAGTTGCAGTCTTTCAGATACCAAAAAAATTCTTAATTTAATGAATGTATAAATAAAAACGGAAAACCTTGCATGAATTATTCTTTCACCTGATACTTTGACTCCGGATTAATCAGTAGTATTAATCAAATGCTAATAATCTGAGAGATCCAAGCCTTTTTTTTACTTGGAGGTACCAAAAAATATTCTATAAAACCTTGTATGAATTACTTGGTTGTGACAGAAGAATTCGAACTTATTTAAATCTCAACAAACTGAGAAATTTAAGCTCGCTTTGACTGGAGTAAGAACGTAACTATTAACTAGAACATGTGGCAATTCCATAAAAGTCATGAATGACAGCGGCTAAACAACCCGCTGTGTGCATCTGACCAAATAAACCCAAAGCGTGCATCAAGACGAAATTAACACATTTGTACAAAAAAAATGCACAAAAAGGATATTTCTTTGACACAAATAAATGAAAAATAACAAGCGTATTCAATCAGCATTCTTGCAAAATTGATGCGAAAGTACAAAGGAACATGTAACTTTGTAAAGAAAATGAGACTATGCTTTGCTTTTTTTTTTCCCAAAGAACAATAAGCACGCTTACCCTTCGTAACAAAGGGGAAAAGGTGTCATAAAAGGTTGATCAATGTCACAGGAAACCACCGTCTGTCCATGAAGAAGCAGATGTTCCGTTCTGACTAACACCCTTGTTTGACGAGTTGTGATGGTAACTGTCGTAGTCGTCGTCATCTTTTGCATCATCCCAACCTGACCAGCTTTCACCACTTTCTGTCCTCTTCTTATGTTCTCCCTTTCCTACATTATCATCCCAATCGTCCCAAGAACTGATAGAATTGTGATGTTTGGTTGTATTCCCTTTGGACGAACTTTGTGTCTCCTTCTTGGGCTCTTCCTTACTTCCTTTATCATCCCAATCGTCCCAAGAACTGATAGAATTGTGATGTTTGGTTGTATTCCCTTTGGACGAACTTTGTGTCTCCTTGGGATCTTCCTTCCTTCCTTTATCATCCCAATCATCCCAAGAACCAACAGAATTATGAGATTTGCTTGTATTCCCTTGAGATGAACTCCAGCTCCTATTAGTTTGCCCAAATTCTTGGTTATAAGCATTTCTCTCACTTTCTTTTCCTGATGATTCATCCCCCATCCAGTTGATTCCTTCTTTGGTATATTCTTCAACTTTCTGAGATGCCATTGCCATTACCCCTCTCATGATTCCCCATGTCCTATGCCCAATTTCGGTGGTTTTTGAGGTCACGACGTTCACAGTTTCATTAACTTTCTGATCATAACCACCATCTTTCATCTGCATAAATCCAAAGCCCAAATGACACAGTGACAGTAGCAAAAGATAGACATACATTTGGATAAAATCACAGATTTTATTTCTTTATAGGAAGGCACCATAAACACCCATTCTTTTTCCAGTGAAAGAAAAAGTAACTTTTCTGTCCATAGTCTATCTTTAAGAATAATATTCAGTTTTGCTAGTCATCCTTTTACCTTATAAAAATAGAGATATTCAGCCTGCCCGGAAGAAGTGAGGACAACAGTTAACCAAAACGAGAGAAATAAGATGATACTACTAGAGTGATCACAAGATCCACCAAATCCTACAAACGAAAATAAAACTAAAAAAATTCTTGCATCTCCCGTGCATCAAAATGTATTGATTTTTAAGATTTGACAAATGTCCAAACATTAGCATTGTTGTGCAATACATTTGGGTCCACCACAGTTACATTTGTTTTTCTTTTTGGCTTTTTCCCCAGTGTTAGCCCTGACATCCATAAGGCTATTTTGACTAATCCATGGGGAGCATAGGTTTAAACCTCTCCCAATAATGTCAACTCTGGGATTTGATACCTCTTCATTCCTAGGCTAATACGCTATACCAACTTGCCTGTTGAACCAACCAATTGTTGGTATTTTTGGCCTTTGCTTTGTAATTATCAAAGAAAAGGACTTTGTGACAGGATGCATCCTTACCAAAGGTGCATTAAACAATATTATTAACAGGCTATCATTGATGTACATGAAAAACTGGTACCCATTGTGACTCCTGCTTCTGTAACTTATCTCCTAGGTGTTTGGACAATGGATGATTGATAAATTGATAGGATGTATTCTAACATAATATGCCTCGAACATCACTATAGATGGTACAAAATCGTAGGTTGCCTTGAAGGGTAACAGACACCCCAGAAATCCAAAGAGGATTAATACAAGAGACATAGAGGAACATATTATCCAGCACAGAAACCAAATCTTGATCACATTGAAGAGAAACATAACAACTCATATTCTGCCTAATTGATGTCACCCATTAACTAACACTTAAAACCTAACAGACGCCTAGTCTTAAGTTCCCACATTTAAATTAGGTAAAAATCTTTATAATGCAGAAGCTCAGGAAACCAAGGCGTACAATCTCCTTTCTCTCAATGCTTTGTGTTCTTACAAGCCTATTCATGAAGTTTTTCTTCTTTGAAGGGTCATATTTGAAGTTATTTTGCATATCAATTATGCAATAGTTCAGAGAAAGAAAAAACGTAGGCATGAAAACAGAAAATTTATTACTACAATACCAAAGTAACTAATAAATCATCCTTTGTATAACGGCGGCAGCACAACAAATTTACCCATGCCAGTAAGCATTAACAGATAAATATAGCAAAAAAGTAGTATCAGATAAAAAAAAAACAGAACAGAAAAAGTAGTACCTTTGATTGCAACTCCTTAGTGCCTGCTTGAACAACATTAGCAGCAGACTGAGCAGCAACACTAGCAACCAAGGATAGCCGACCAAGACCCTGTGCACATGAAAATGAGATACATTTCATGGTTACGACTCCACTGCTCCAAAAGAAATTCAAACAGAATATAAAAATTAAGATGAAATAGGGTGCTTGACTCTAAAAGTGCACAGTTGAAAAACCAGATGATTGTTGGCTACCACAATACCCACCACAAGTTTACTAGTATAGGAGTTATAGAATATGTCCTTTATCTTCGGGGAATGCATCTACGATGATATCAACATAATCATTCTCAACCTCTCTAGGACATACATCAATTGTCCAAAGGATACTTCGAAGGGTATTTTAATAGATAAGATAACCATAAGAAGTCAAAAGCTAATAGATTTGTGTAGCTATGTTTTAACTTGAAACTTGCAGTAGCCGATTTGAGCTGCTCAACTAATGGCAGAAAGAAAAAAAAACTAATGGCTAATCAGAAATGTCTATCGCATCACCTGAGAAACAACGGAGAAGACATCAGCCTGTTGGTTGTTCCTCTGGGCAGAAGGTGGTGGAGCCGATCCGAACCCAACATACTTTCCCCCCTGAGATGGGGGAATCCCCTCGGGTCGTGATTCATTTTCTTGCAGCTTCCTTGCAAAAAAGTAATCTTTGTTAGCGGCCGACGCTTCCAGCTGTGACCTAGTGTAGATATCCTCTGTCGACCTAGATCTAGACGGGTGTTGCATCCCTCTTCCTTCGCCTCCGTTCGACGCCCTGAAATCGCCAGCAGATTGATTTCTCCTCATATCAGAGGTCGGTCTGTAGTCATCATTGTCCCAACTATCCCAGCCTCCGTTGTTACTGCCAATCGTCAAGCCTCCGCCTTTTGCGCCGCCCTGAGCCAAGGGCGGCTTCCTCATTCCGGAGCCTAGTGCCTCCTTAACGATAGGCGGGTCCTGCCAGCGGCCGCCGTCGGCGAGGGCCTGAATGCGATCGCGGTAGACGGCGGCGGCCTGGGTGTTGTACTTGGCAACGATGTCGGTCTCCTTGGGGACGCCACGCTGGGCGAGGAACGCGTTGAGCCGGTCATTGCCGCCCGCCTCCATCTTCTTCAGCTGGATCTCCGACCACGAGTCCATGGTCACGGAGCGGACGAAGCTGATGTGAACGCCGAGGCCCCGGTGCTTCCCGGAGCATTCCAGACACATGAAAACGCCGTAGGAGACGGACGCCCACTGCGGGTTCTTCTGCGCGCAGTCCACGCACGTCTTGTTGCCCGGCTGCACCTGCAGGTCCCGCAGCCGTCGCAGTGCCGAGGCCGCCATGTCCGATCCAAAGAAGATCTCTTCTCCGATCACGAATTCCCGGGGGGCAACAAAAATATTCAGATTCTTCGACTTGGGGATCCCTAAATAGAGATCATGGGAATCGAATTTGGGCAGGAGTTGCAAAGAAAGAATAGTCCGATTAGGGATTGGGAGGGATTTGGGGATCGAAAACAGCGCCTCCGCCTCCCACGCCGTATCGATCTCAGCGGGTAAAAAATTGGTCGATCGCCGACGCGGTGGAGGGAGGAGACTCTAAAATTATAAGAAGCGCGTGGGAAGTGGGGGCGTGAATCGCATAGGATTGGAATGGGGAGAAACAAGCGAATTGCCTATTATGACCTTCTCGTTAATTGAACAAGGCAATCGGCAACGAGGGTACGAGTGGAAATCCGTTCGTGAAATGGGTACGAGTACGACTTGAGAGGAAGTCGTTGACATCGTGGTGGCGGGTTCTCACGCGTGTGGTGGTATTGAGCAATTCCCGGAATTGTGTTACCAATAATAAGCAAAAATCAATATTCTTTTTTCATAGTTAGTCATAATTTTTTTGAAGCGTACTCGCTGATAGTTATACGCACAAATCTAATTGGTGTAAAAAAAATTACTAATAATAAATTAGTATAACACCTCAAAATTTTTCAAATTAAAAAAATAATTTTCATAATTAAAAAAATCTAAATTTAGGATTTGTTCAAGAAAGATAAAATTTGAAAAGAAATAAAAGTATAGTTAGAGGAAAGAATAAAATGAAAAGGAAAAGATAAAATAAGAAAAAAATTATTGAGAATAAAAATGATATTAGATAAAAGATAGAAAAAAGATTATTCCTAATTAGATTAGGAATTGAAGTTATAATAAGTTAGGGATTCAACAATTAATTTAAATCTAAGTTTAGAATATAAAGGACTCTTAATGAGAGTTAAGATAAAAGTTCTATATTAAAAAATATTTAGAAGATAAAATATAAAAATGGAAAGATAATAATTATAATTAATTATTTAATTCCAAAATTTTACAAATTATTTTGGTTAGAGAGGAATAAATAAAATAATATTAGAAAAGGATTAAGGATAAAATTTGTTGAATAATTAAATTAGGACTCTTAAGAAAGTTGAAATTAGGAGTTTTAAGGATAAAAAAATTAAAAAATAAAATAATTATTATTTTAAATCTAAAGATTAAGAAATAGTTATATTAATTAGTTTTTTAAATCTAAAAATTTATGAAAAATAAAAGATAAATTATGCATAGAAAGTTTGTTTAGAAGTTCTAATTAGATTAGAATTTGAGAGACTTTCTCTATAAATATGACACAAAGGATTCTCTTCCAAGTCATCTTTTCCTCCCTTCTTTACTTGAGTTTTTTTTTCTCTTTTTGGACTACATTTTCTTCTTTCTCGGTGTGCATGCATGAGAGTCTTGATAAGTTATTCAATCTCGGTTCTACCCTTCTTCAAAGGGCATCGGTATCGTGGTTAGTCGTCGTCGGATCACGTCCAAAGCCTCGAGTTTCATGTAGTCTGAATCAAGCAAGGTACATGAGATTTCTGATTCACTTTTTAATATGATTTCTTAACAAAATAAATAAGATGTTGGATGAATTTATGTTCTCCTATAATAGATTAATAAATCTATATAATTTTGTGCCAAAAAGAGGAGTGTACATAAGGTTATGGCATGCCAAAGTTTCTGAAAAACGTCACTGGTAGCTAGAATTGAGCTCGTGTAAAGATGAACTCAGCCCGGGTTCATTTGTAAAGTTGAAATTTGGCGCATTGTCTCTTCGAATCCGACCTAGATTCGTAGTAAATCCAGTATGGAATATGCTCGTGCTCTCTCGCAATCATTTCGAGTGTTTGGATTCCTTTTTCCAATGACCCGGCCGCCCACGAAGGAATGATTGATTTGCATGTTGAACTCGGCTCGAGCTCAATCGAGTGTGTTCCGGGCTCAGTTCAAACTTGGCCCATATTTATATGTACCCCACCGCCCAGATTATGTTTAGCAAATTAGAGTTTTGATATTATTTAGTTATTCTATTTTTATTTGATTAATTTTCCTTCGTGAAAACTATATTAAATAGATAATAGTACGGATGTTAATTGGGTTAACATATAAAAATTGTAACAAGGCTTTATATGCATTGACCGTAATGGAATGAAATATAATAGAAAATTTGAAGATGAGTATTAATAGTCTTATCACCCTAAATGATCTTTCTTTGTATTTGGCTCGTCATTGCCATATTTTTTATTCTGATTTGAGACCCTACATGAAAGTGTCATAAATGCTCATAATAAAAGAAGTCGAGCTCGTATTAGATGTCCTAAGAATTGTTTAAAATAAAAGATGTAGTGAAAGTACAGGAAAAAAAGAATTAAAAGAACATAATAAAAAGAGAAGGAAAAAAAAGAATAGAAAAGAAAAATGGAATTTTTTTATCATACTAAAAGCTTACCTATTTACACTAAGATTCTTATTCATTTGTATTATCTTATGTACTAAGTATTTATACTTGAGAAAAATCAAAGAAAAAATATATGGAGTAAAACACTCCAACTTAATTTTCTTCTATTTCTGATGTTTACTTATACAAATTGTACCACCTAAATTTGTTATAAGAAAGTAAAATCTGTTGTGATTTGATTTGATAGAATATCAGCAAACTTTTTGTTTAGCTTTTCTGTTCGTAGAAGAAGCTTCTTTCTGTTTAGCAGTGAACTAACTTTAATACTCCCCCTCAAGTTGAAAAGTGAAGATCGTGAACTCCCAACTTGTCGAGTAGGAAGTGAAACCGATCACATCCCAAAGCTTTTGTAAAGATGTCTGCACGTTGGAATTCAGTTGGTATATAAGTAATGACAATATGTTTACTTTGGTCATGTTCTTGAATAAAATGATAGGCAATCTCTATGTGTTTGGTACGGTCATCACAAGAGGATATCGATGGCTGACTAGAAGAGGCATCACAAGAGGCTGAATGGCATATGTAATCCTTTAAATATGTCGGAGCAGCACGAACCTTGGAAGCCCGAGGCCGAGAAGTAGTGACAACATCAGTATGATCACCAGAAGAAGTAATAGTTGAAGTAGGCATCTCCAAATTGGGCATGACACTATCTGGTGGAAGAGTGTTGGTTGTATCCTAGTTGTTTATAGGACGCTAGTCGTTAAGAGGAACAACGCTCGTGGAAGGGGTTGAAGTGTCAGGACTGAGGTGAGATACTTCTTCTGGAAGATCAATGGGGTCATTTAAGCTAAACGGGCCTACTTGATTAATAAAAAATATTGAAAGTGAGTAGAATTGTGGGCATTGAGTTAAAAGGAAATGTGTATTCATCATCAAATTTGACATCTCGAGAAACAAAGAACTGACAAGTATCCAAATCATATACGCGTCATCCTTTTTGGCCATGTGGATAGCCAAGAAATAAACATTTGCGAGATCTATCCCGAAACTTGCCAAAGGAGGCCATATAAAAGTTCATAAGGACATCTGTTACAAAGTAATTTTGTTGGAGTATAGTTAATCAAGTAGGCGGTTGTAAGAACACATTCTCCCCAAAAATGAATAGGTAATGATGCCTGAAGATGAAGTGCTCAAGCAACATCGAGAAGATGTCGATGTTTTGCTCAACTCTTCCATTTTGTTGAGGAGCATAAGGACATATTGTTTGGTGCAAAATACCATGATTGACAAAATAATCTTCCAGATTACTAGAGAGAAATTCAAGGCCATTGTCGGTGCGAAGAATTTTAATTGACCTGTTGAATTGGGTATGGACCATATGATAGAAAAATTTTAGGAAATGGGGCACAGCTGACTTAGTGCAAATTAAATACACCCAAGTTCCACAGCAATAATCGTCAACAAGAGTTAAAAAATAATGTGCTCCACTTGTGGAAGGTGTTTTATAAGGCCCTCACAAATCACAATGCACAAGTTCAAACAAGCACTTCGCTTTATTAGAACTGGTAGGAAACTTAGAATGATAATGCTTAGCACGACAACATACATCACAAAGACTAGGAGGCTAAACGGCCTTTTTATTTGGAACGAAAACTAAATCTTTCAAAAGAAAAGGAGTGGATGAATGACCCATTCTACAATGCCATAACTCAGTGTCTTCTATGAGGACTGACTTATTTGCCATAAGGATTGGTGTCACCTTCCTCAAGTAATAAATCCCTCCTAGTTGTTCACCTAGCCCAATCATGGAACGGTCGTGTATCACACATATTAGTATCAAACAAAACATCACAATTCAAATCATTTGATAGTTGTGCCACTGAAATTTGACTACAATTGAAGGTTGGTATATAGAAAACCTTATTCAGAATAAAAAGTCCTCCCGAATTAACCTTGCCAACTTTAGTTGCTGAGAAGGAACTCCCATTTGGTATAGTGACAAGTTTCTTTTCAGCCACATATTTAACGTCAAAAGATGAGTATGTATGTCGTACATATGTATCAAAGCTCCTGAGTCTAATATCCAGTTAACTGAAGTATTGAGAGAAAGAAGTGATGTACCAAATGTTATATCAGATTCTTTGTTGTCAGATCCAAGAATATGCAAGAGCCTCTGCATTTGAGTTTTTGTCAAGTTGGTTAAAGAAGCTGATGAAGAACTTGTGGGTGTAGCATGAACTACATTGGCAACCATTCCATTTGAAAATTTGGGTGCAAAGGTTTGTACTCTAGATTTATGTTCAGCACCTTTCTTGTTTTTACCTTTTCGATGTTGTTCCTAGTTTGGAGGGTAACTGTGAAGTTGCCAACAAGAAGCTTGAAGGTGGCCTTCTCTTCCACAATGTTCACAAGAGAGTTTCTTCTAGAAACTTTGGGTGTAAAACCTCCCTTAGCCAAAAAAGAAGTTGAAACTATAGTTGCATCACTAGTCTTTGTTGCTCTTCGTGAATAACGAGAGAATAAATTTTGCTAAGAGAAGGCAGAGGTGGTTCAGTTCTAAGAATATTTGATCGTACCATGGAAAAGATTTTTGTATTCAAGCCTATTAGAAATTTGTTTGCCTTCTCTTTTTCTTTTTGAACCAAAAACTTTGCTGCAACATCACACGTGTAGACTCCACAAGTGCACACAAGCACATTAAGAAAATTCTTAAGCTCATCCTACAAACCCTTGAACTTGGTGAAGAACTCAGCAACACTTCTACCTTCCTGTTTAAGAAGGCAAATCTCTATCTTCAATTGATGGATGCAAGACTCGTTGCCTTGAGAAAAACGTTCTTTGAGATTGTAAAGATCCGAAATTCATTCTAAAAATTTTGTATGTTTAGAAAAATTTCACGTCGTTAGTCTGTTCGCCATACATCATTTGATAGCAGAAGACTTAACAATTTAGAGAGAATCATAGTAAGTAAAAAAATTTTATTAATCAAATAGACTAACATTTCATAAGACATTAAATACCTAAACTTTTCATTACATCATTAGTCCCATCGTTCATCTAGAATATTAGAACTTATTTAACTCTAAACATGTGCATCACTTCGTCATGAGCTCGAGTTGTCATCCCTCATTTAATCATGGTTATATGTACGTATCCAAAATGCAGGATTTTCCTATTAAAGTATGTAAAGGTCATGCATGTTCATAATTGATTGCATCAAGTTAAAACGATAACAAAAAAATCTATTTGGAGGAATTATTTCATTAAGAGCTTTACTTCTTATCATGCTAGAAACGGATCGACATATGTCCAAGCAAATCTTAATTTCGTAAAGATAACTTGATATATCCCACGCATGAATTGGCTTTCCAAAGGCTTCGCGTCCATGTCCCAACTAAATACGACAGGACAATGGTGTGTCCGCTCGAATAACTCGATGGATTTCCAACTTTGTCCTTATAATAATAATAATGTGATCGTTAAACTTTATCTTCGCTCATAATATTCATATATAAGATAAAAGATAAATCTTTCAAATTTTTTTCACAAACTTATATATATGTGAACATTTTGATTCAACAACTAATGGAAGAGCCCTCGTTGTTATGACAATTACGTACTTATTGGTTCTAATCGGTCATCCTCCATTGTTCCCCTATGCATGCACATCTTTCTTCTTCTTCTTCCACCAATTAGTGCAATAGCAGCACTGTTTTCTGAGGTCGATCTCTTGAGTTTGGAATTAAACAAAAGGATGGGACTTCTCTCATCGATCACTGGAAGGCCAGGGCCAAGCGGGTTTGGATACGCCACAACGGCAGAGCAAGTAACAAAAGGAATAGATGCCTCCAAGCTCACTGTCATCATTACTGGTATTTTTTTCCTACATCTGAGGCTGTTCTCTTATAACCATCGTCGTTCGTCGGGGTCGGTCTGCGAATTTAATTTTTAGTGCTTGAACATGAACCATTTGTACTGTCTGAATTCGATATTAATTTGTTTGACGTCATTGCTTTAGAATACTAAAAATGACAAACATCATGTGCGTCTTTTTAAGTGTCAGAAGTTATTATTGAACTGTTTTTTCCTGCTGTAGCATACAACAATTTCAGTTAAAACCGGATACCTTTTAAGCATCAGCAAACTCTAATCGTTATGCATGTTCATCTTTATTATGATTGTTAGGTCTTGGTACATACATATGAATCTTACACTAAAACACTCTTAAATAAAAAAATGTCATCGCACTAGAGGGCAAGGGGCATTCCTGTCGGGAATGTAGGGGCGAAGCTCTTCGGGACCAAAATTATATGGCATATTTTTATATGATTTGTAATTAATTTATTTCTTTATCATGATATAGGTATCTTAATTTTAAATAATTAATTTAAAATCTCAATCGATATGTAATTCCTATCCTTTATAATAAGGTCCGTTTGGTTGGAGGTGAAATAAATGTAAAAAGTAGGAAGGGAAAGGAGGATAATCTGTTCCTCTCGTTTGGTTGAATTTAAGTTGGAGGGGAAAGAGGAGGAAAGTCCCCTCCTTTCCCTTCCATTCTTCTCCAATATTCTATTTTTATTTCCCCTCCAAATCGGGATGGAAAGGAGGAGAAAGACCTATTAAGAATATGTCTTCAATTTTGACCAAATAAATTAAACATACAGCTATATATGTAAAGGATAAAATCGTCTAAATAAATTAATCATTTAACATTCATTCCCTTCCCTTTAATGATATCAACCAAACAGGGGTAACTATTCACTTTCGTTCTCCTGCATTCTCTTTCCATCATTTCACTTTACATTCTTTATCTTCATTTCCCCTTAATGAATTTTGAACCAAACAGGCCAAGGAAGTATCTATATAAATTCTTTAGTGGTCCGAACAAAAAATAATCTTATTTATAATTATTTTTTATTTTCAGCTAATAAAATTCTCAAATTTTCGTGTGTAATATCTTGCGTACATAACCCTAATAATTTAAAGGATTTAATGTTTATCATACGCATCAAATGCGTATGATAAACATACGCCCTCTGCCCCCACCGTCCGATTAGATCGGACGGTGGGCGCTTAAGCGGAGCAGCGACGGCGGCGCACCGGCGGAAGGGGCTGCTTCGGAGTCCTCGTCGACGAGGACGCCGACCGCGAGGGAGACGGCCGGCGGGGAGGAAGAGAAGGAGGAAGAGGAGGAGGCTGACGGGGGGATGCTGGTCACGAGAGGACGGGGGGACGATGGTCGCGAGAGGACGGCAGGGACGTTGGCGAAGTCCCCTGCGATCGTTGGCGAAGTCCCCGATCATGAAGTTGCAGCCTGCGATTGTCGCCCTCGCCGTCGATCGGAGAGAAAGGGGATACCCTCGCAATCGGCCGGCCTCGCATCGTCAGCCGCCCTCGCCATCGCCGGATCGGAGAGAAAGGGGGAGAGATCGGATCGTCTTGTTGCTCGCTGCTCGTGTCTCGCGTCTCGCTGCTCGCGCCCCGTCGCCTTCGCCGCTCGCGTCCCGCCGTCCTCGCCTCGCCGCCGTCGCTGGATCGGGGAGAAAGGGGGAGAGATCGAGCCTCGCCGTCGCCCTTTTCTCGTCGTAGCCCGCGCCTCGCCGTCGCCCTTGCCACCGTCGCCTCGCCGCCCGCGTCCCACCGTCGCCGTCGCCTCGCTACCCGCATCCTGCCATCGCCGTCGCCGCTTGCTCCTCGCCGCCGCCGTCGCCTCGCTGCAAGATCGGAGACGGGCGTGGTCGGGGGAGAGAGAAGAGAGAGCGGATGGTGGAGAGATAAGAGAGAGGGGGTAGAGAAGAGGAGAGAAAGGCCGCGCACAACGCTCACCGTCCGATCTAATCGGACGGTGGGCAGAGGTCGTATGTTTATCATACACATTTGATGCGTACGATAAACATTAAATCCTAATTTAAATGCCTCAAAATTCCCAACCCATTTGTGAAAAACATTTATTAGAGATATTTGTAATCTCTAGGGGGAGCGAGCGGTATTGGTGCAGAGACTACCAGGTTCCTGGCACTCCGAGGAGCCCATGTTATCATTGCTGCGAGGAACACGAAAGCTGCCAATTATTTCAAGCAGGTCATCCTGAGAGCCAATCCAACAGCGAAGCTGGAAGCCTTGAAGCTTGATCTCAGTTCACTGAACTCTGTACGAGCTTTTGCAGAAAACTTCCTAGCAATGGATCTGCCACTTAACATCTTGATGTAATTAACTGTGTGGTTCTCGTGATAACTATGAGCAGCGTTTTACTAGTATTCCTCACTTCATGCCACTGAAACTTTTATGTGGTGTTTGCAGAAACAATGCGCTGGGATTATGTTCTGTCCTCATCAGCTTTCGGAAGATGGAATAGAACAGCAGTTTGCCACGAATTACCTCGGTAAAATTTTGAATAATCTTTTATTTCTTTTCTGATTTCGCTTTCTGGACAATTTATTTAATTTCCTTGTTTTTTCTTCTGCGAATGATGTGTTCTTTCTGACTCTCAGGTCATTTTTTGCTGATGAAGCTCCTCATTGAGAAAATGAAAAGCACGGCAAGGGAGACAGGAGTAGAGGGTCGCGTTGTGAACTTGTCATCCATTGCTCACTTCAATACATATAACGAAGGAATTCGATTCGAGCGCATCAACGAGAAAAAGGGGTATGTCGAAGTTGTTACTAATCCTAGTTTATCTGTCTGACATTTATGTCTTGTGCTTCCTTTTGTAAACGTCTGCTGAAAACTTGATTCACCATGATAAAAACAAAAACTGATGGAAGTATGAACGTATTCTATAACTTAAAGCAGATGATATGTTGTTGCTTTCTCAGCTACTCGGACAAGAAGGCATATGGCCAGTCCAAACTGGCTACTATCCTGGCTACTGCTGAACTTGCTAGGCGCTTAAAGGTACACGTTGCTTTCTTCTCCTTTCCCTTGACCTTCTTAATACCAATTAAACACGTAGTTCCTGCCATTTGCAACAGCATCCGCTTGATTGGTATTACTGTTGCATCTGCATAGAACACATAAGGGACAACAATTCTATAGTACACGGGAAGAAATAGGATCACAAATAGATTGCATTCAAAATGTTAACTTGTTAATCTCGTTCACATGATAAAACCCACTATATTACATGGCCCTCGTCGCCCTCAGATCTAGAACCCATACATGCACCAGAAAAGGGACAGCAATGAATTAGGAAGAGTTCTTTCAAGAGCTCGTGAACTTGGTGACGGCCTTGGTGCCCTCGGAGACGGCGTGCTTCGCGAGTTCTCCGGGGAGGACGAGGCGGACGGAGGTCTGGATCTCCCGAGAGGTGATGGTGGGCTTCTTGTTGTACCGGGCGAGGCGGGATGACTCCTGCGCGAGCTTCTCGAAGATGTCGTTGATGAAGGAGTTCATGATGGACATGGCCTTGCTGGAGATCCCGATGTCGGGGTGCACCTGCTTCAGCACCTTGAAGATGTAGATCTTGTACGTCTCGGTGCCCTTCTTCGCCTTCTTCTTCTTCTTGTCGCCGGCGGCGGCGTCGCCCTTCGACGCCGGCAGGCGCTTCTCCGCCTTGGGCTTCTTCTCGGCGGGAGCCTTCTCCGCGACGGTCTTCTTCTCCTTGTCCTCCGTTGAAGCCTTCTCGGCGGCCGGCTTCTTCTCTGCAGGCTTCTTCTCGGCCTTGGGCGCCATTGTTGAGCGAGGTCGAGACGAGAAGTTAATTACGAAAGTTATACAAGAGATTTGAGAGAACGATGTGAGATGTTCCGATGCGTCTTCTGATTTATATAGAGATAGAAAACGAGTTGGGATTGGTCGAATGTGGGAGGTCCCGGATCGATGCGCTGGGTGACATCTGAGCGTTGGTAGGATCAACGGCGTTGATTGTTGGAGAGGACACGCGTGGCATATTTTCACTGGACCACGGCTTTCGGCAGGGATCGTTGAGGTCCTAGCGCGGGAACTGGAATTTGGAAACGAGCGAAACCGACTGCCATCCTAAATTCCTGTTTCTCCTAATTATGCTTCATTTAATTGTTTTACATATATTTTATATTTGTTTTAAGGGGGGAGAGTAGTCTGAATCGAGTCAATTTTTTATTTTAAAAAATCATCCACTATTTTTAGTATTTTTTTAAAATTCAAAAATCACACTGATATTATTTGGAAAAAAATATTCTTCTAGCGTAATTTTTCGAATGCTTTTTTGCGATTCTACTTTTGCATAATTATATTTTTAATATATATAATAAATTAACATTAATATTTAATTAAATATAAAATATATACTAAATTAAAGTTTATAAAATATATACTAGTTAATTTATATTTAATTAAATATAAAATATATACTAAATTAAAGTTTATAGAAAAGTATGAGATTATATACGAAAAAGTATTATATCTATAATAAAATATATAACTTATGAGTTTATATATAAATAAAAAAATGAATTTCATAGACTTTGGTTCGGATGGGCGATGGATTTTAATATATTAAAATTTATCATAAATTATATTTGAACTCTATTTTTTTTATTTTTTCGGTGCTATCTTTTTGGGTTTGATAGATTGTTTAGTTTGTGGAATTTTTGTGCACCCTTTTTTTGGAACATATATTTGGTATTTAACAATACTAAAAGTAAGTTATTTTCCGTTTCTCTAGAGGAAATATTATCAATCTCACACGGTCCATGTAATACATCGGACATAATTAATTTACATTTAAAATTTTGCTTTTTAACACGGTCCACCCGTTTAAAATGGGATGAACACTTTGCTGCCCTCGTCGTCGTCCACCCTCAGCGTCGACCACATTCGTCGCCGCTCGGCCACTGTTCGTTGCTATTCACCGTTGCAAGCCTACCGCCCACCTTGATTGTTTCCTCTTGTCGTCAATTGTCCATCATCAACCTCACTTGCTGGCCACGTGAGGTTGGAAATATATCGAGTCGTTTCGTGAGTCACAGGTGACTCGATCTATTTTTTACCTAACTCGACTTAGCCTTCTATTAAAATAAATCATGTTTAAAAAAACTTATGTTCTTAAAGAAGTTTAGCCTCTTAATAATTGATTTAACCTTATAACTTATATATTAATATATTATATTATATATATAATTTTATAAAAACATATTTTTGAAATCTTCGATTTTGAATTTAATACTACTATTTTTATTATATGTAAAAAGTAAATTAGTGATGCCTCTTTTATTTAGTTTATATTTATTATTTTTTAATAAATAAGATTTATTATATTTAATATAGTATATCATCAAAAAATATATTTAGCTTAACAAGTTAATAAACTAGATCAGATATTAAAAATTAAGCAAACAAGCCACTGAGTGTATGTTCTTGGCTTGTTACAAACTATAGGTCAGGCTTAAATATTTTTATTTTATAAAAGACTCACCCTATTTAGGTGGAAGCCTAGTTCGGGCTAATTCATGTCCAGCATTACTGTAACGCCCCCAAAATCAGCCATTCGACTACGCTAGCAATCAGATTGACCAAGGGAGCGCTACACTGTCTACTACTACTTTGACTTTGACCGGTCAACATATGACATATGTGGCAAAAGAAATGATAGATAAATAACAATGGAAAGATAATGCGGAAGAAATATCATTGAAATTCAGCACATGACATGGGATAGTTCAAGAAAATAGGGAAATGAGAATAATTCAAATAGTTCTAGGAAATAACAACATATGCAAGGCTAAAAAGAGAAATTCAAGTGTTTCATATGTACAAAATCAGGTAATCCAATGCAGAATACAGATGGTGGAAAGCTTGTGGGTTCTCTGTAAGTCATGTGCTGCCATCCTGAAACTCTGCATTATCCACTTCCTCCCTAAGCAGAGTGCTCACCTGCAAAATCTCAAAGCAAAAGTATGAAATGCTCGTGAGCTAACGCCTAGTACACATAGACACATAAATGATGAAATGATAATAGTTTATGATTCGTCACTTTATTCATTAGTTCCACAACCTTAGTCTCTGTAGGCTATGGATCATACATATACAGTTCTATACTTTATTCTTTACTTTAACAATGTCTTATATAATATAATGTCTTACTATACTTTACTCTGTTATTTACCTTGCTCTGTTTTTTAATATCATTCTCTATTATTCATTATCATGCTCTGTTATGTTCGGTATAGTACTACGCTTTTTACATTATTATGAGGTCCTTGATGTTTGTTATCCTATGCGAGCTCGGCTTTAATTAAGTGGGAAGCTAGAAGTGTTTCTTTATCATATGACTCCAGAATGCTCATGAAAGGGAAGGTGTATGCTCAGGCATATCCTTTTCGGAATACAGATGTGAGAGGACCTGCACCCCAGGGACAATGGTCGTTGCGGATCAGTAGGTTCACTATCTCCTCAGCTGATCTACATGTCCCTCTGGCATAAAGCAATATAATTCATATATGCTTCCGTGGGGGAAGAGTGCGTCAATACGTCACCCTTATTCGGAAACACAGATGGGAAAGGGTCTGTGGTCAATGAATAGTAGTGTTTAACACCAGTAGGTGTATTGTCTCCTCAGCACAGCTATCTGCCCCTCACTATACAATACTCTGATCTCTACACTGAATGACCCATAGCTATCCCATTCTTTTATCTTTACTTTACTTATCTTCTTTAACATGTGTGTGGTTTGCAATCAACCTTTAGAGAGAGGTAAGGTCTAATCCATTTTCTGTGGAAAAGGCCCATTACACGTCTTACTGTGTGGAATCAGACCTTAAATGAGCCAATCGAGATGTGAGCCGAATTATGGTGATTATGGCTACTCAAGGGCATTTTAGTCATTTTCAATAAGGTCTGAAATTGCTTCTATAAAAGGACCGGTCGACCGTTAATGCAGAACCGGTCGACCGATATCATTGGATCGGTCGACCGATCGGGTTGTGTCGGTCCCTTCATCTTGCGCCGAACCGATTGACCGTTCTCTGGGAACCGGTCAGCCAGTCGCTGCACATCAGGGGTCGCGGGATCGATCGACCAGTCCTCGGGGGTCGGTTGATCGATCTTGTGCGAATGGCCTCGGCAGGCTTTTGCTGGATTGATCAACCGATAACATCAAATCGGTCGACTGACCTTACGGCCGCCCTGGTCTTTAAACAGACCGATCGATCGGTTTCAATGGGCAGAACAGAGCGTCGGCCTTCTTCCTCAATTTCGGCCAACCTCCGGTCGTCGGATTCCGATGAGCATAATAAGAAAAATATTGCTAAGGTTATCAAGGTCATAATGGAATCGAAATGCGCGACTAATGATATACATTACTTCGTCTAGGGAATTTTACGTCTACGGTACCTCTTTTCCGATCGCTGGTCTCGCTTGTCGGAGAGTTCGCGGTCGTCTTCTCCTTCTCCAGTCATTCCTATCCAGTAAAGGTGGCATTGATCCTTGTGCATGTCGAGAAAGGTCGATGAGTATTGTTGGATCGTCCTTATGTGCTCGTTCGCGTGGAAGCCATCCGCTCGTCGTTCGCCGGAGCTAGAGAAGAAGAGAAAGAGCAGAGGAGGGGTGAGGAGTGAGGAGTCCACCCCACTCCCGTTTTATACTATCTGCCACCCCTCTCCTTGGAGAGCAAGTCATGGGGGAAGTGGGAGAATGAGGGAGAGAATTGGGGGAGAGGAAGAGGGAGTCATGGGGGAGTGAGGGAAGAATGGAGGGAGAGGGGGAGAGTAGGAGACCGATTCTCTCATTCCACTCTCTCTTTTCTTTTTCTTTTTTTTTGAAAAATTCAGGTCGTTACACCTACACCCACCTTACACAATCTTGTTGCATGCTCGAGTCCAGGGGGGTCGTTGTCGTCGAACAATCGTCGCTCCCTTCTTGCTCGTCGCCCTCGCTCGCCTCTAGTGCAAGGGCAACACTGCCCTCTAACTCACTCACCAATCCCCTCTTGCTAGTGTGCTTGCTCGCCGTCGCTCGTCGTGTGCTCGCTCACCACCACCCACCCTCATTGCACATTGCACCATCGTCGGTGTAGCTCGTCGGGACTGAGGAAACTCGACCAACCTGCTAAATTACTCATGTCATCCATTGAATCGTCCAATGAACGACCTTTGAACCGCTCGAGGAGGAGCAACGTGAGACGTCGAGCTGGGATGCTACGAGCAGCAACCTAGGCAACGGCATCCATCCCATTTTAAACCGGTGGATGCCCATTAAACCTTAAAATAAGTTTTATTTTCAATTGTTGAGTTAACATCTCATTAGTAGTTGAAAATGTATATCATATTGTTTTTTATTTTATCCATGTTTTATTATGTGGAGGCATTGCCATATGATATGATATACTATTTAGTTTATAGGATCTCGACGCCCTTCCACTCTACTGTCTTTCAGGCCTCCCCACAACCCTATACCACCAAAAGCCCAAAAGAGCCGGGTGGGAGCTTTGTGGACCCCTCTGAATATGTATGTGAATTGAAGGATCATCATACTTAAAGTGTAGGTACATGTGACTCCAAATTCTTGATATATTTCACTAATAAGAAGCATGAACCACCATGGCAGTTATCACTATATTTGGAGTTACTTAAATCTTATTCCTACACATTTTATTTTGCACTGCAAATCGGAATGCTAATCGATTAGCAGACTATCTAGCAAACTACGAGACCTATTTGTGGGATGTAATCCCCTTAGGAGATCATCTGACTTATGTACTTAAACTCTTCAAAACCTTAGGGCTTATTTGGATTGAGGGCTTTGAGGGAGTATACGTTTTGTATAGATAATAATTTTATATTAATTCGGAGGGTGGGTGAAATAGCTAAGCCCTCGTAATATCATATTTTCCATTCCATCAAATGAATGGAATGAGAAGTGATTAATAATTATAAACTAAATTAACTCTCCCTCTTCCTTCTCCTCTCTATCTCTCTTCTCTTCTCTCTCATCAATCTGTCCTCTCTCTCTCTCATATTAGTAAATAAATATTATGTTAAAATAAATTTTTATCTATATTTGTTTTTAATCTATTTTTATCTATCATTTTTTACTTTTTAAATAGACGTGTGAATGAAATTTTGTATACAAATAAATAATATAATAAAATATAGAAAATATGCCAAACAAAAATAAAAGAGAAAATTAAATTAAGTAATAAAGAAATATATGATAAATATGTGTTAGTCATTAATCATTATAAATATTTTAAATATATAATTAAGGGTAAAAATGACTTTTATATAAATAAAATCATCATTACCTCACCCTACATCTTAAAAGAGAAAACAAGTGTCTAAAATTCTTCCACCGTGGCCCAGATTCCCTAAAGACCATTAGTGTGAGCGTTCACGTCCAGATACCAATGGAGCGCGTTCGAGTCACCACGGCCATGCACGCATGAGCCCACCTTTCGTGACACGAGTCGAGATATGATCCTTCGCACTCGTTAGTGAAACATCAGCGTATCTTTGTCGCTTTTGTCACATCGACTCTCTCTCTCTCTATCTCTCTCTCTCTCTCTCTCTCTCTCTATATATATATATATATATATATATATATATATATATATATATATACACATATGAGTTAAATTAAGATACGTAATCTCATAGTTTTGAACCATTAAACTAACATAATTTCAATTTGACGGTCCATCACAAGCAATATGAAATATTAGAGCTAAACTAAGTAAACCCGAACTCGGGTCCAGTCCAACTCAACACGGATCCGTTCTGGATTTTATTAGGTAATTTTTTTGGTCCTAGTCCCAATCAATATCGGGTCCGAGTTGGACTCGGAAAATTGGATATGAAACCGGGTCTTTAATTGGGAAAAATAAAAAAAATGTGTAAAAATTCTCTATGTATCAAGATATTTCTTCAACCAATTGAACACACACACATAATAAGAAGAAATAATGAACATAATGTATAATTGGCTACTAGCTGAAGAGGATGTTAAATGATAAGGGAACTGAAAGATAAAAGATAAGGGGCGTGAACATTCCTAACTTGAAGATATAGAATGTTAAATGTAAGTGTAAAAACATCTTATTCCAAGTGTAAAAACATACATGCAGTGATAAACATCGCCCTCTGGTGGTGGTCCGACAGACTGCGTACCTTAGACGTCCGAAGAGAGAGAAGTCAACTATGGATTTATCGACCGACTCGCCGGCTGCAAATCCAGCATCCATGAAACGTTGATGCCAAGCAAAAGAACAAATTCATAACTAATAGAATAATAGGCAGCCAAAACTCAAAGGATGAAAAGAAAGAGGAGGGGATTGGGTGCCCCCACATTGGGCTAGCGGGGGTTTGGTGAATATCATACCTCAAGGAGTCAAGAAAGCCCGCTTCATCCAGGAGGGGCTAAAGCTGCTGTCCGTCGAGTAGTCAGACACCAGAGAAACCAACTAATAGCAGACGATTGAGGAAGAGGGAGAGGGAGCATCATGAGAAAAAAACTTTAGAACCCTACTTGCGACTTGCCGGCCTTGCACAGAGAGCCAGAGAGGGAGGAAGAGTGGGAAAAGGAGAAGAGCAATAGAACGAGAAATTAGAAAAGGGGAGAAAGGGAGAGAGAGAGAACCTATCAGCATCTTAGCGACTCAGGTTGGTGGCAGTGATAACAGCGGCAATGGCAACAAAGGGCGGAGGCGTGTCCGGTGTCATTCAACCTAGCAGTGGCGGGTGTCAAAAATCATCTAGGGTTTAAGGGTGTTGACTTTTGGAGAGTTAGGGATTTCATTGACATTTTTTAACCACGATTGACGGGTCACGAGCCATTGGTCACGGGTCGACAATGGATAGGTTTTAAATTTAATATAAAATATATATTATAAAAAAATATATTACTCATACTGAATATCGGGTCGAGTTTCTAAGCTATGAACCCGATCCTGACTCGGAACTCGTCGGGTATTCTGGTTATCGAACCTCGTCCGGGTCGGGTCCGAATCCTAGCTGGGCTGAGTATTATTTCAATTGCTCGGGTCAGTGCGGTCCGGTCCGTTCGGTCTGTGCTCAGCCTTAGCTAGATCAAAATGGTCGGAATTGCACGATTCAACGACACATATATATATATTAGATGATTAATGTACCTTGAGATGTCCAGTGCACCCATTCATCAAAGTTTAAATAAATATGTAATTAAATAATTAAATTTAACACATTGTGTAACGCTCTCAAAATCCGGCCCCAAATTTAAAATTTTGCCGAACCCTAAGCGATGTTACATTACTATCACATGACCTAATTACATAGAATTTTGCAGCGGAAACATAATATAATAATAATAATCAAGTCCATTAACATAAAACACAACGGAAGACTTCATAATTAAATAAAAATTTCAAGATAACAATACTATTCCATGGGCCACATAGACTCTAACGTATTTCCAACAAAGGATTCTTATAACATAATGAGTTCAAGTAAAATACATGACTCCATAAAGCCCATAAGCCATACATAAATGACTCTTACAAGAGTTCATCAACATGACATAATATAAGTAAGATAACTTGGGCCGTAGTCCGACCTGCCCATGTGCAATGTCTTCGTCAAGAGGCCCTCACCGCTGAACCTAAGCCTCATCCATACATGCACGGATCCATGGGGTGCAGGAGATTTCTCCCGTTAAAGTATGTTGAGGCCCATGCATGCTATGACCTTATAACATAATCTCTACATGTCATAGCATATGTATATCATCATCATGGAACATAAATCATATGCATGCTATGAGCTACTTGTGCATACTACATGACATGTGAACATATCATCATGACAAAATAAGATAACATGTAACATCATAATATTTCAGTCAAGCAAATCATAACTTATCATTATGTAATGCACATCATGATCTTATCTCACTTTACCTTATCATCTTTCATCATGTCATGATATGATGTGACAAATGGACATTTACATTGCATCATCATAGGTGCATACTTTATCATACTTCTTTAATTTCTTTACTTTATATCCCAAGTCATTCATCATTCATCTTTCATCTTTACTTAGATACTTTCTTATCTTATTGATTGGGAAGACCATGTTGAGTTCGTGGGAAAAATGGCTAGCTAGGTTATAATTAGATTCATGGGAGGCCAATAGAGACGCCACACTCAAGGGTGGAACTCGCCTCCTAGTTCCACGTAGGCCCAATGGAGACGCCACACTCAAGGGTGGAACTCGCCTCGACTTATAGAAACGCCACACTCAAGGGTGAAACTCGTTTCCCCGAAAAATATCGCACTCAAGGGTGGAACTCATTTTCCCTCCTCGATTATAACAAGTCACCTTCATGTCAATCCGTCTTTTACTTACTTTCATCAATACATACAATCATTCATACATGTTGCATGTTTTAATCCTATTTAAGGTCATACACACTTTAAATCATACTATGTGTGGACATTCAATCATAGTCAATCAGCTTTCAGAACGGACGACCGTTTTGGGTAACGGTCAACCATTGGAAGGGTATCGGTCGATCGGTCGGGTTATCGGTCGGCCGTTATGGTCCTTTCGTACGATCGAAATTAGGTTTCAGTTCGTCCGCTAATCACAGAATGTGACACTCTTCTAAAATGGATGATCGCTGAAATATCGGTCGACCCTATAGGTCTTTCGGACGTCCGAAATGAGCTTCGATCGTCCACTAATCACAAAATGTAACTACTACTCAAATCGGGCGACCGTTGAGATATCGGTCGACCGATACTTGACTTTCAGACGACCGAAGCAAGGTGCCTCGGACGTCCGAATGTTTCGACTCCATATGTCGGACGACCGTTTGAATATCGGTCGATCGGTTCATGACTTTCGGACGATCGAATTGAAGCGTTCGGACGTCCGCTAATCACAGAATGTGTCTGCTCCTCTGAAACGGTCGACCGATAAGGAATCGGTCGCCCATTCTGAGACGGTAGACACCCGATTTTTACATAATTTATTTTCAAATCTTACATACATTAACATCTTGAACACATTGACTTCCACCATCATATGTGGCACTTCTTAATATTCTTAACACTTTAATCATGAAACATAAAGAGATTTTCACATAAGACATTCAACATGCTAATCACACTTATAAATGTACATAAGCTTTACAAGATTTCATAACGAGCTAATATAACCATAATAAACATTATACATCTAAACATGATTAATCATAGAATATTAAGATTAATAATATATAAAGCACATGAGATTCTAAACATGATTAGCAATGGAATAGTAACTAAGAATCATTTAATGCACATTTTTCCTAACTCTTTACTTTAAGAACAAGGGGTTTGCTCTTATGCTCTAATCCATACATTAAAATATTATTAGGGCGAGATAAAGAGGTTTGAATCCCCTCAAACATACCTTCATTAAAAATTCTTAAACCTAATTACTTCTTTTTAGCTTGCACAACTTCTTTCTCCTAGTTGCTGTCGAGACCTACAAAGGAAAGGAGTGGTATGAAGACCTCAACTACTGTAGCTAGATGAGAGATTAAGGGAGATCAATGAGTGAGCTTACTGTTGCTACAGTAATCAAGTTACTGTAGCTAGCCCCTGTTAGCCGAATGAGAGAAATGGAGAGAGAGAGTAGGAGCACTGTAGCTGTGGGGTTTCTTTTGGGAGCTGCTGTCGGCCAAGCAATGGGAGAGAGGGAGACTGAGATGGCACTGTAGCATAAAATGGATTTTGAGGGAGATGTCGGCTGATCACATGAGAGGGTGAGTGAGTTTAGCTTTTAGGTCGTTATTTTAAATGAGCTGGGCTTTTTTTTCTTTTTCACTTAGGATGTTACACATTGATTATGGGTTGAGATGTACTCAGCATCCCACACCAGAACTTAATGTATATGCTGAGATATCAAGATCACCGGACATCAACGTCTCGTGCTTTCGCCCTTGCCTCTCTTATGCCGTCTCTGCCTTGACTCGATGCTTCCACTTACCGCGACGATGTCGTCCCGTGCCGAAAAGCAACGATGTCCGGAGATGAGGGATGTTTGGAGAGGGAGAGTGAGAGGTGTAGTCCTTGCGGATTCCCCATGGATATCATGCGAGATATGAGTAGACAGCCTCCTTGCGGATTCGATCGGGCGTAGAGAGATGCAGCGGCTATTCTTGTGAATTTTGGCCGCGTACATTTAATCCCTTATGTTGTATATATGGTAACCTCGGGAACGTATTTGTAAAATTATAAATCAGTTTGGAAACATAAGTTGCGATCGACGGATAAAAAAATAAAGTAAATTAATGGCGGCGGCGGCGGCAGTCAGGCAGTACAAAAAGGCGATGGCGCCGCTGGACGAGACGGCGAGGGCGCGCCTGCGGGTCGGAGTCGCCGGGAAACTGCCTTCTCCGGAGGGCGAGGCCGATCTGGCCGACCTTGTCAATTCGTTCTACGACGAGGACGACGATGACGGGGTTAGACCACCGGAGGAAGAGCAAAGTTTGTCCTCGACGGGGAATAAAGTGGAGGACGGCGAGGGAGGAGGGACGTGGTGGAGGTACAAGTTGGAGGCCGTGTTGGCGGAGTTGAAGGCCGACGCTGTGGCGGAGAGTGTCCGAGTTGCCCTCAAAGCGGTCGTCTTAGTGGCCGGAGCGGGTGGCGCCGCCCTGGAGGTGAGCAAGGGGAAGTTGGCCTTTTGGCTCCGAGAGACGGGTTTTGATGTCGGTAAGTCTCAAAGTTATTACATTTTTTTTTGTGCACGTAAAAGTTACAAATGATAACGCAACTTTATTTTGATCAAGGTCTGTGCATGACTTCAGGCCAGAGGGTCGACTGGTTGAAAGGGGTCGGCGACTGGTTCAAGGCGGGCGCCCACGATTTCGTCGACGTGGTGTTCTCCGTCGGGGGCGGCCACAGCCACCGCTACATCGTGGAAGTGAACATAGCCGCAGAGTTCGAGATCGCGCGCCCTAGCGACGACTACGCCGCGCTGCTCCTCGAGCTGCCGGTCGTCTTTGTCGGGAGGCCGGAAGCACTGAGGAGCGTCGTGTTGCTGATGTGCGACGCGGCCGCGGAGTCGATGAAGGCCGCGGGCTTGTTCGTGTCGCCGTGGAGGCGGAGCGCCTACGTTCTGGGGAAGTGGTTGCGACCCTACAAGAGAATTGCTCCCAGTGCAGCCTCAAGGGCAAAGCTGCATTGCTGCTAAGGTTTGCTTGGGGCCCACCATCAAAGATGTGGGCCCCATGATTTAATTATTATGTTTTATTTTTTATATTGAGAAAAAAATAATGCATTAACGAGAATAGGCAAATTAAAAAACTAATATGTATTTTCCACCAACAAAAATGTGATATGTGACTACACCTTACCGGATTTTTTATTAGTGTGTTAGCCACTAATATTATTGAGTTATTAATAGTTAATAGTGCTAAATCCGTGTGTAAAAATTATGTAGTATATAATTGTAAGATTATAATTTATAATAATTATGAAAACTAATAAATGTGATAAAATATTTTTGAAAAAGTTTAAAACTCAATTTAAATTACCCCAACTTCTTATTTTTCCTAAATAATTAGTTTTTTTACAAAAATATAAATATTTCTGATTAATATTTTTTAATATATTTTATAAAAAAATAATTTTCGTTGGACTCAAATTGAATTCTTTGTTTAAAATTATATTTTAAAAAGAACTTGCACATTACTTTAAGCAAGAAAATATTATTTATTTTAATCGTAATCAAATTGATAAAAAGAAAAAATAATCTTAATTTGAAACATTTTTAATTATTTATTTTATTCATACTCAAATTTATTTTTTTGTAAATTATTTGATAATTGCAAAAAAAATATCATTTAAATATAAATTATTATTTACTTTCATATTGTCTTTTAGAAAGAAAATATTATTTAATCTTGGTAAAAAAACAGAAATATTAATCTTATTTAGACTAAAATTGAATTATTTATTTTAAATTATTTTTTAATTCTGAAATAACAAATTATCTTTTAAAAAGGACTTGCATATTATCTTTAAGAAATAAATTTTTATTTATTTTATTATTAATCAAATTGATAAAAAGCAAACATTAATCTTAATTTGACTCAAATTGAATTCTTTATTTTTTTAATTTCGAAAATAACTTATTATCTTTTAAAGAGTAATTATTATTTACTTGGATATTATCTTATATAAAGAATATATTATTTATTTTAATCATACTCAAATTGATAAAAAGAAAATATTAATCTTAATTACTTAATTTAAATTAAAAATTAAAATAAAATATTATTTATTTTAATCTTACTCAATTTGATAAATGGAAAGATTAATCTTAATTTTACTCAAATTGTAATATTTATTTTAAGTTGTTTAATTATTCTTTATACTAATATTTGGATATTTATTTAACACAGTTGGAACTCTATACAATATACCATATAAAATATTGTTATGATTAAAATTTACATTGAAGATACATTATAATCGATATCTGAATAACACGTGTCAACATTGCATTACGCCACTTGTCATCACCTCATGCATAATATAGATATTTCTGATCAATATTTTTAATATATTTTATAAAGAATTAATTTTCATTGGACTCAAATTGAATTTTTTTGTTTTAAATTATATTTTAAAGTGAACTTGCACAAGAAAATATTATTTATTTTAATCGTACTCAAATTGATAAAAAGAAAAATTAATCTTAATTTGAATCATTTTAAATTATTTATTTTGCTCAGATTCAAACTTTGTTTTTTATTCTAAATTATTTAACAATTGCAAAAAAATTATCTTTAAAGATAAATTATTATTTACTTTCATATTGTCCTTTAGAAAGAAAATATTATTTAATTTTATCATACTTGTCAAATTGGTAAAAAAAAGAAATATTAATCTTATTCAGACTAATTGAATTTTTTATTCTAAATCATTTTTTTAATTCCGAAAATAAAAAATTATCTTTTAAAAAGGACTTGCATATTATATTTAAAAAATAGTTATTTATTTATTTTATTATTACTCAAATTGATAAAAAGGAAACATTAATCTTAATTTGACTCAAATTAATTCTTTATTTTAAATTATTTTTTAATTCCTAAAATAACATATTATCTTTTAAAGAGTAATTATTACTTACTTGGATATTATCTCATAGAAAAACATATTATTTATTTTAATCATACTCAAATTGATAAAAAGGAAATATTAATCTTGATTTGACTCAAATTGTATTATTTATATTAAATTATTTAATAATTCCTAAAATAAAAAATTATGATTTAAAAAGAAATTATTATTTACTTGCATATTATCTTATAGAAAGAAAATATTATTTATTTTTTATCATATTCAATTTGATAAAAAGAAAAGTTTAATCTTAATTTGACTCGAATTGAATTACTTATTTCATATTATTTTTTTAATTCCGAAAATGATAAATTATCTTTTAAAAAGGACTTGCACATTATGTTTAAAATAAAATATTATTTTTTTAATCATACTCAATTTGATAAATGGAAAGATTAATCTTAATTTTATTCAAATTGTAATATTTATTTTGAGTTGTTTAATTATCCTTTATACTAATATTTATATATATGGATTTAACACAGTTGGAATGCTATCCAATATACCGTATAAAATATTGTTATGTTTAAATTTTAAGTTTAGGATAAATTATGATCATTATTAATTTAAATATTTGAATGACATGTGTCAACGTTGCATTACGCCAGTTGTTATCACCTCGTGCATTTACCTCATGCATCTAGTCCACCTTTAGCACTACAGGAACACCAGCAAAAAAAAGGAACTTTCTCCAGCGTCAACTGCTGGACGTCCCTATTAAAAAGCCGAAAAAGATTTTGTGAAGGTGCTCCAGAGTTGAACTGCACCACCTGCTTTAATACTATCAGGTACCAAGCTCCAGGAGGCGGCGTCAAAGTCCAACAAGGGCGTGCTCACGATCCTCGATTTCCTGCAGACATACTTCTCACTCCGAAGAAAGGAAAAAGAAAAGAAGGAAAACAGGAAAAATAAAAAGCTCATGTTCCTTCAAAGTTGAGAGAGAGAGAGAGAAGCTAGCATTTTAGTGTTACGCATGCGTAAAGGCATATGCATGTGATTGATCCTTGGATGGAATAAAGTTGACGCAAATTGCCATAACTCAATTTTTTTTAGAAGAAAAAGTTATTTATTAATATATGCTCCCAACGAGTCCGAATACAAAAGGTTAAAAATCTCCGGAGGAGGTGTTACATCCCAAAAAGTATTCAAAAAAATTCATTCTTCCTTGGCATGCTAAGTAATCAATCACTTTGTTAGTTTCCCTATAACAGTGTGTACATTTAAAATATTCAAAATGGGAAATGATCTGCTGACTCTCATGCATAAGAGTCAAAATCCTCCAAGTGCAAGCAGAATCGCCGTTGACAACCGCGACAAGGTTCGAGGAGTCACTCTCCAGCCAAACATGATTGATACATGCCTCCTTGCATCTCCTAAGACCAGCAAGTGCGCCCCACGTCTCAGTCCACAGAACATTACACGCCATACAATGTAAAGCACCTGCCATAAGAAATGATCCATTAGTATTTTTAATAATAAACCCAGCCCCTCCCGGAGTCTCCGGGCATGTGAAGGACCCATCCGAGTTAACCTTCACCCAAGTAGAGGGCGGGGTCTCCCACCGGACCTAAATTAGGTTTTGGGGCAATTGGTCTTAGGAAGAGTGGATCTGATGAACTCGATTGAGCCCGCCAAAGTTCGACCCTAGACACAAGACACGACAACTTATTTGGAAGCGAAATGTGCATCATTACGAGCAAGACAAATACCTCAAAGACAAAAAGCAATGATAGAAGAAAGCCTGGCATGCGACGAGGGAGACAAGTCTAGTCCCTCACGAATCCAATCTCCAATATGCCAAGAGGCACTAAAGGAGAAAGCATAGGAGATCTCCCGCTGATCCAGAGACCAGAGTTCAATAGCAAAGGAACATTCAAAGAAAACATGGGGGTTTGTTTCAATAGCCAGGCCACAAAGAGGACAACAAGTGTTAATATTAGGATTAAACATGACAATCATGTCAAGAGTGGGAAGGCGAGAATGAGTAAGCTTCCATAAAAATATTTTAATCTTAGGTGGGGCATTAACTTTCCACAATTGCACAGGAAAAGCTGGCGACTCAAAGAGAGGAAAACAGAGCTAGATTTAGCTTCACCATGTGGATCAGTAGTCCAGATCCACCGGTCATCATCGGCCGGACAATAAGATGGGGCCAGAGGAATGACAATAATGAGATTGACAATTGATAAAGCGAAAAGGTCATTGAGAAGTGATAAATTCCATGAATTAGCATGTTAGTACATGTTAATATATGTTAATATAAGTGGAAAGAATAGTTCAGACTTTTCAACATTCACAGCTTGATTAGTTAGAGTGCCATAAGCTTTTAAAACATCCATAATCTTTCTAGCATTCTTAATGGTGGCCCTTAAGCACAGTAATAAGTCATCAACAAATAATATATGGCTCAAAGTAAAGGATCCAATGCTGAAAGGAATAATGACATTAGAAGAAACAACAGCATTAAGCATGGAAGATAAGACTTGATAGATTAGAGTAAATAAGTAGGGGGAGATGGGGTCCCCCTGGCGAATGCCAAGATGAGAGGGAAAATAAGAAGATTGTTCCCCATTCATCCAGCAGGAAAATTTTGCAGACTTAACACAACAGGAAATCCAAGTAATAAAATTTTCAGGATAATTCATTTTAAGCATGACAGAAGTGATTGCCGACCAGGATACTCTATCAAATGCCTTCGCCATGTCAGCCTTAAACATAAAATATTTTTTTCCATCCTGAGAAAGTGATTGTGCCATTTCCTGAGCAATTAAAATATTGTCTTGAATTGATCTACCCTTAATGAATGCATATTGACAAGGATCAATGATGGAGGGTAAGGTGGGTCTTAATCTATTAGCAATGATCTTGAAGACAACCCTATAAATAACATTACATAAGCTTATGGGTCTATAGTCAGTCACAACCTGGGAGTTATCCTTCTTGGGAATAAATATGAGTGCAGTCTGCCCCCACTCATGAGGAAAAACATAATTAATGAAAAATTTTTGAATGGTAGTAACGATTTTACTTCCAATAATATTCCAATAATGCTTATAAAATTCTAAGGTGAAACCATCAGGTCCAGGAGCACGATCAGAGAGCATTGACCAAAAAGCATCCTTAATTTCCTTAGGGGTAACAGGAGTCAGCAGGGAAGCATGCCAAGAAGTATCTAAGGTGGGGAGATAAGGTCACAGGGATGTACTACTGTGTGGTAGAGGAGGATCCCATAAGGAGGTATAGTAATTAGTAAAATAGTTCATTATGTCAGTAGTTCTTTCAACAGTATTATCAATATTGTCCTTAATTGAATGTATATGGTTCTGTCTCTACCTAATTGTGTTATTTAGATGATAGTATTTGGTGTTCTTATCCCCATTTTGAATCCAATTTATCCTAGACTTACTCCACACTTAAGGCTAATCTGCCTAAGTAAAGCAGCATGCCTGTGGTAAAGCTCCCTTAATTTTAAGATTTCAAAATGAGTGAGACCAAAGCACTCATCTTTAGTCTCCAGGTAATTGATATGATTACAAGTATGTTTTACTCTCACCTCCAGCTTGTCCAGGTCGTGACTGTTCCAATGCATAGTTTTTTCCTTAACTACTTGTAATAATTGGTAGAGGGATTTAGCGTGACTTTCCTGCTGCCAAGTATTCTCCACAATTTTTCTAGCTTGCCCATATTCAAACCAGAAGTGCTCGTATTTGAAGAGATGATTTCGGCCATGGTTTGGGAATTAAGGATAAGGGGAGAATGATCAGAAGCAGTCATAGGCAGAGTGTTAACTAGAGCATTTGGAAACTTAAGTAGCCAAGAAGAGTTAACTATGATTCTATCAAGTTTGCATAAAATTTTAGCATTCCCATGTCTGTTGTTGCACCAGGAAAAACCTAACCCAGGCGGATTCAGGTCAATCAGGCCATGCTGATGTATCATATTTGGAAGAGCAGAGGAAGGAAAGTGTCTGAAAGGCCTTCCTCCCCTCTTTTCAGAAGGATTAAGGAAATTATTAAAGTCTCCTAACACTACCCAAGGGATGCCCTCTACCCTAATGCTTGCCTATTCATTCCATAAGTCTTTTCGTGTAGTGTGATTGGTACTAGCATAAACAGCAGTGAGCGTGAAAGAAATTTTTTCTATGGTAACAATCGCATGAATGTATTGTGTACATATCCTAACAGGTGAGAGCTCCACCTTCTGCTGGCGCCAAGCCAGGATTGGGCCACCGACGGCACCGCTGCCAGGACTCCAGCAGCCACACCAGGCCGGGCCTAGGCGGCGGACCACCAAAGCAGAATTGGGAGCATCAGCGTGGGTTTCAAGCAAAACAAGGAGATCCAGATTTTGGTTTTTATTTAAATTACACAAGAAATCTCTAACCTTACTACGAAAAGCATCTCGACAATTTCATGAAACAATTTTCATGAGTTAAGATCCAGGGGGTGTTGTGGCATAACGATAATATCAGTTTGATCATTCTGATCATCAATGTCGGATTTAGTGTACTTACCTGCCTTACCAACTTTGCCCCTCTTCTTTTGCCTTTGCTTGGGTACCAGGATGGTAGGATTCGCAGCCTTCTTCAGCTTCCGTGGAGAACGCGCAGATCTGGTAATCGGCGGGGGCACAATGTCGGCGTCCTCCAACTCCAACTCCATTTCTGAGCCCGAGGCCGTGAGCTCCACACCATCCACAGAATTGAGCTGTGACGAGGCCCACTCCACCATCTCTGCATGAGAAAGGAAGTTAGTGCTTGTTCCCTTATCATCAAATCTTGGTGGAGGAGCTGAAGACGTATGTGGTGGACTGTAAGGGCCAGGGAGAGGTCTGCGCTCTAGCGGCTGCTGGGTAGGCAGAGCAAGAGCAGTGACCGGCGACGAGATACCAGATTTATAAGAGAAGAAGGGAGGCGACTTCGGCGACAGGGGGGAAATGTCAGAAGAAGTGAGCGGCATCCCAAGACCATTAGGGTTTTGCCCTAAGCCACGTGGTAGCAGACGCATCCAGAGAGATCGAATGGCCCACGTTTGCTTGAGATGCATCGGGATGTGTGTCAGAAGGTACATCCAACGGTCGAGAGGACGTAGGCTCTGAGCCGTTGGATGTCACAGTCGCATCCGTAGTGCCAGGTGGCGGCCGATCCGTGCGCCCACTCAGAACAATGTCCATCGATGTCTCCGCCACCGGAGCGGCGCCGCCGGCATCCTGACGAGGCTCGTCTCTATGTCGGCTACGATCTCTGGGAGGAGGCGCAGTTCTTCGATTACCTCCCAGGGACTGCATCCAGGGGCTGTAGAGAAGGACCTTCGGACAGGGGGCAGCATCCTCACCGCCGGTGATCTCCGCGCATCCCTGGGAACAGTTCTCAAGCCGATGACCCATGATACCACACCTAAAACAGAAAAGGGGAACATTTTTGTAAACGACATGTTGAAATATCGATTGGAATCCGGTAATTTTAACCATACTCCCTGTTTCAAGGGTTTAGAAACATCAATTTCAACACAACATCTTGCGATAGTGGAATCAGCATCGACGCGCAAGGGGTTCCCGAAGGATTCAGCCAGACAGTGAATCTTCTCCGGCGAGCACAGTTCCCATGGAAGCCCGGGCAGATTGATCCACACGGGGGTGCTAGCAAGTCGATCTTCAAAGGGTTTGAAGAAAGGCTTCGTCCAAGGGTTCATCGTCAGCACCTGCAGTTTATCATCATTGTTAGAGAATCTAATCATTAAAAATGAGTTACCAATTTCCCTGATCTCAACAGATCTGCGTAGTTTCCACAAGGGGGCGACATTCTCCATGAGTTCCTGTGGAGACAGATATAGGTCAATCACTTTTCCGATGAGGCATGACTGGAGAGCAGCAGATCACCTGGCCGTTTCCTCAGAGGAGATGCAAACTTCTTCCTTGATCGACTCCTTTAACGTGCGTAATTGATTTGATGAGATGCCGGAGATCGGGCGGCATGGTTGACGCCACACCACATCAGACCAGGACCGCTGCTTTCCATCGAAATCGGAGGGGTTAGGGATGAGAGGAGGGGGGGGGGGAGGGGGGGGGGGGGGGTGAGAGCCTTCTATATCCTGATGCGCAGAGTGGGGAAGGAGGGGTGGAGGGGGTGGATGGGTGTGAGGCGGAGGAGGGGAGAGGCTAGGAGGCATTAGGGCTTCGAAAACTCCCAATACCGCAATCCATAACTCAGTTGTATGTCAGAGGAATATATATATCACATTCCATATTTCACTCAGAAAAAAGGAAAAAGAAAAAGCTCATCTTCCTTCAAAGTTGAGAAAGAGAGAGCAGTCAGCGTTTTAGTGTTACTTATGAGCAAAGGCATATGAATGTGGTGGTTGATCCTTAATTGGAGTGAGGCTGATGCAAATTGCCATAACTCAGTTGTATGTCATCACATATATCCTATCTTTCACCTCGACAAAAGGAAAAAGAAGAGAAAAAAAAAGAAAAAGCTCATGTTCCTCCAAAAGTCACTCCAAAGTTAGAATGTATATCTTTTTTTTTTAATAAAAAGCATATGCTATTGCCTTTGAAACATATAACTATCCTGATACAACAAGTTTTGAAGGCCCGGAGGGGGCTCATTCATCCAAAAAACATCCTCCTGTGATGGAGTGAGTCTACAAAAGTTAGCAATGAAATCCGTCACGCTATTATAGTGTCTAGAGATATGTTGGACTACAAAAAAAATCAAAGGTATCAGCGACTTGCAAGATATCAGACATTACACTCTTGATCCTCCATGGACAGCGTAGGATTGTTGAAGTATTGGACCAGAAGCAGAGAATCAGTTTGGCACACCACTCTTCTATGTCCCAATGCCGCACATCTGAAGGCACCCAGCCTCATCGCCGATGCCTCAGCAGCCAGAGCAGCATAAAAATTTCCTGGAGAAGCACCTGCACATAAGAAAGTACCATTAGATGATCTAAGCAGGTAGCCTGCTCCTCCCACCTCCCCAAGTCTAGTAAAAGAACCATCGGTTTTGAGTAAAATCCAACCAGGAGGTGGGGGTTCCCACCTGATCCGGATAGGATCACAAGGAGGTGGGCCCTCAGGGTAGTGGATTTGTAAGAATTCCTCAAGACCACATGACAGATATGGTGGATGAGGTGGAGTTGAAGATGATGTTATTTCTAAGCTTCCAGATGTCCCAAAAGCAGTGAGAAATGTAAGAAAGTAGTTTAAGTCTAGCAACCTTATGAAGATGGGCACCCTCCAGAATCCAATTTCCAGAGGACCAAGTAGATAGGTGGGTGAAGATTGTTGGAAGGTTTTGTTGGGCAAGAGTCCATAGCCGGAGGCTGACAGGGCAGCAGAAGAATAGATGGGCAGAAGTTTCCAAAGCTTGATAACAAAGTGGACAATTAGTATCATGTGTGGAGTTAAATCTCAGAATTCTATCCTTAGTGGGCAAACGACAATGAGAAAGCTTCCAAAGAAATATATGAATTTTTTTAGGAACAGGGATCTTCCAAATCATCCTCCACCCCACCCAGTCATTACCACCAGGTGCAGCTGGCACAGGCCTATGTAGAAATTGATACACTGATTTAGCACTTGGGAAACCCAAAGGGTCAAATTCCCAAATCCACTGGTCATCCTTGGGATAAGCAGACAGATGAATAGAAAGAATTAAAGCAGTTAATTCCTAGCCAAAAGAATCCAAAATTAAATTGTAGTTCCATGCATTATTCACGGGTCATGCAGAGGAGAGTAAATGTTAACATAAGTAGGTTTAAGTGCCAGGGGAGTGCAGAAAATCCACGGGTCATGCATAACAGCAGTATTGTTACCAGTACCAATATGTTTTTTGAGACCCAACTTAATGATACTCATAGCAGATAAGATCATCTTCCAGGACCCTGCCATAGGTAGATTATGTGTGGTAAGTGACCAGGGGTGGGTAGAAGGGTACTTGTGTCTGACTAATTGACACCAAATGTTGTCATGATTATTAAGAAGATTCAAAATTCTGTCAGCTAACATGGAGGATTTCATGTATGCAATTTTCCTAATGCCCAAGCCACCTTCACTTTTTGGATTCTGAACTATATCCCAATTAATGAGATGAGAGACCCTCTTATTACCATCATTGGACCATAAGAAGGTCCTAGACATTTTTTCAAGAGAGGAGATGATGCCAGGGGACACATTGATAGAGCCCAAAGAGTAGTTTGGCAAAGAGGCAAGGACAGATTTAATAAGTGTAGTAAATTTAAGACCTTCATCTTCCAACCAGAAAGTCTAGATGAAGCCTTATGATTGCTCATGAATACTAAGATTTTTGTTTGATATGGGGACCCTGAGGTAGGTAAAGGGGTAAGATCCCATATTCATATGCAGGATAGATTTCAGTTTGTCTTTTCTTCTATGGTTAAATTTTTCAGGCAGATAAAATTCAGACTTGGCATATTAACTTTTTGGTTTGTGAGGGAACCATAATGATTGAGGATGTGTAGAAGTCTTACAATTAGAAGATGTGGCAGCCATGGATAGAGCACATCATCAACAAAAAGTAAGTGACTGAGAGAGAAGTTGTTAATTGTGAAGGGGATGATTTTGCCCAAAGAGACCTCTTGGTCAATCATAGCAGTTAAGAGTTGTGTGGTAACAATAAACATGTAAGGTGAAAGAGGGTCCCCCTGCCTAATGCCTTTGTAATTTTTGAAGGGTGGGGACATCTGACCATTTATGGAGCAGGAGAAAGTAAGGGAAGTGATGCACATATTGATCCACTCCCTGAATCTTGGTGGGAAATTCATCCTGTGCATAGTCTCTAGAATAGAATCCCAGGAAATTCTATCAAAGGCCTTCTTAAGGTCAATCTTAATGAGCATGTGTTCCTGTTGGAATGTATAGTAGTCAGTGTCGAAGTTTCTCTCCACGCCCAGTTTGATTACTTTGTAACAGTTGTAGATTAGTATAAATAGGTGCCATAGACTGCGTTGCAAATCTTAAGTTGTTGTAATTCTTTCTCACATTGAATAGAAAATACATTTGCAGCCGCTTCCTCTATCCTCTTCCTCCATTGTTTCCGGCGACTGTGGGATGAGCGAGTAGTGGAGCTCGGATTTTAACAATTGCCTTAACTCCTTCGGACTCACTGGCGATAGGTGGTTAATTCTTCCATGCCTGTTCCCGAACCGGAGCAGCAAGCTCAATTGTCTTTCATAAATTAATTAATTCCATCTGACATATTATACTATATTATGTTATATATAACAACTTGGGGGATACTGCAGCATCATCTTTATGAAGACGTCACTTGGTATTCCAACCAAAAATCATTCGGCGGAATGCGGAGTGAGGTGTTCGTAAAGATGCTGCTGCTTGACGGGATCTTCATAATGCAACATTGTTTAATTATAATTTTAATTTCTAAATCAATTTTGTTCTCCAAATAATGCATCTAAATTATACTTTCAATAGTTATTATTGCATTGTATTTTTTCAGTATGAAACTAATTTTTTTCTCATAATTATATACATTTATTATTAATTTACTAACTTCGGTAACCAATTGTTTATAAAACGGATATATTGGGTGTCCCCCAACCGAAATGAGGGAACACTCCACCCATTAAACGCCACCCGTCCGATGTGCATCGGACGGGTGCAGAACTAAGCCGAGTTAAATTAGCAGATGTGGTGGTCGGACGCGGCTCGCGGAGAATGGAAAAAAATTGACCGCACTCTGGTCCCGACTGAGGTATAAAAGCGCGGCGATTAAAATTTCCATCTCTTTTACTCTCTCTCTCTCGCGGCGACTCGGTGACGGAGAGTCTCCCCCTCTTTTACTCTCTCTTTCTCCCATTTCTTTCTCTCCGTGCGGCAACTCGACGATGGAGCGTCTCCTCCTCTTTTACTCTCTCTCTCTCTCTCGGCCTCGTCCGTCTAGATCTGCCCGCCGCCGACCTCGTCCATCCAGATTTGTCCGCCGCCGACCTTTTCCGACCAGATCTGCTCTCGCCGACTAGATCCGCTCACCGGCGATCAGATCCGCTCCTGCGCACTGCCGTCGAGCACCGCCGCCGACAAATCCGCTCTCTTGCACCACCGTTGAGCACTACGGCCGACCAGATCCGTCGACTCCCGACCAGATCCGCCGACTCTCGGCTAGCAGCGATGACTCCCGGCGAGATCTGCATGCAACGGTGACTCCCCGGCCAGATCTGCACGCAACGGCGACTCCCCGGCCAGATCTACCCCCTCCCCAGCAGACCACTACTGACCCCGCACCACCGCTGCTCGCCGACCCCTACCGCGACCTTGCACCACCGCTCGCCGACCCCCGCAGCGACCCCGCACCACGGCTGACCCCGCACCATCGCATCCCGCTGCACGCCGCCGACCCTCACGATGTAATTAGTTGTTAATCAACATTCTAATTAGGTGTTAATCATTGTGTAATTTGTTGTATTAGTTAGGATTAAGCATGTAAAAGTTTTAGCAGTTTGTAGTACTTTCCTCTAGTTTGTACTTTCTACAGGAAGTTGTGATACCTTTAGATGTAAAATTGTGATGAAGTTGTGATAGCTCATGCGATGAACATTGGTGCTAGCAATTGAAAATAGTATACTATAGTATATGAAACACATTGTTGATTTTGCTTGTTGAATCCTCGTTAACTTTTCATCATTTATTTGGACAAGAATACTTTGCTGATATGTGCTCGTTAACTTTTCATCATTTATTTGGACAAGAATACTTTGCCGATCATTTATTTGGACAAGAATACTTTGCCGATATGTGCTCGATTTAAAATGAACAATCAACTATAGGAAAAAGAGAAGACCCAAGAAATCATATTAATTAACATCAATCAATTGATTAACATAATTATTAACTACATATCATTTTTCTACAATTAGCAAGGATAACTACATAAATTACAACATGATTAACAACTAACTAAATAATTACAACTAATCTTGTGCATAGAATTAACAATTGAGTTTGGCGGCGTTCGGCGGAGTGCGGGGTGTTCAACGTGAGGGGTCTCGGAGTGCGTTCAACGGAGTTGCCTGTGTGAGGTCGGCGGCGGGTCGCGGATGTGCGAGATCGGCAGCCTGAGGGGGTCGACGGGGTTGAGATCAGCAGGCCGCGGGGCAGGCAGGCGAACTCGGCGACGGCAAGGGGGTGAACTCGGCGGCGACGGGGCTGGCGGGCGAACTCGGCGGCGGCGGGGCATGAGATCAGTAGATCGAGTCGGAACAAGGGAGAAAAAAGGAGAAGAGTAAAGGATGGGCGTAGCGACACACAACGCTCGAGTTCAGAGGGGTCTTGAGGTCGACGGCGTCGAGGGTCGTGGGTGCTCGAGGTTGCAGAGGGGTCACTGTTGGGCGCAGATTTGGCCGGGGGTTGCCAGATCTGGCCCGTCGTCGGCGAGGCTTGGCGGATGTGGCCGGCTAGGAGCCGAGAGATAAACGTGTGCTTGAGGTCTGCGCCCAGATCTGGCGGGGGGGGGGGGGGGCGGGGAGGTTGCTTGTATGCGCGCAGATCTGGCCGGTGGGTCATCGTTTCGCCTAGATCTGGCCCATCGTCGGCGAGGCTTCAGCTGATCTGGCCGGCTAGGCGAGGAGAGATCGACGTGCTCAAGGTCTGCCACCAGATCTGGCCGCCAGGTCATCGTTTCGCCCAGATTTGGCCTGTTGTTCGTCGTCGGCGAGGCTTGGCAGATCTGGCCGACTAGGAGAGGAGAGATAGACGTGCTCAAGGTCTGCGCGCAGATCTGGCCATGCGTCGGCGTTGATGGAGAGGAGACGGAGAGAGAGAGAGGAGGCAGGCGAAAGAGAGGGCAAGAGCGCGTGGCGAAAGAGAGATAAATTTTCGAGGTGAAAGATACGAAATTTTCGGGGGGACCTCATTTTGTACATGGACCGGACCGGTCTTGTTCGTGAATCGAGTTTGGACCGACGCGATTTAACATCCGGTCTTGTTCGTGAACCATTCCTAACCACCTCATGTCACACCCAACTCTGTGACTAAGTGCTAATCCCAATTATCATAAATCTTAGTTACGTTTAGTCATTCCAAAAATAAAATCGGCAAAACCTCCCTCCCTTACTTTCTTGTGTTATTAGTCAACACATACAAAAGATGGATATATACATCAAAGTTTAAAAAAAAACTATAAGATATGACATTTTCATATGGTCATTATATATTTTTTTCCACAAACCATTTCACATATAACCCCACAGGATCAAGTTTCATACAACTTTACAAAATAATTCTAATAAACTCTAGTACAACTCTCGAGTTTATCTATTACATGCATACTTTTTTTAAAATGAAAGTGGAGAGAAAATAAAAGTGCTCCAACGGTTCGACCTCTTCTATATGCATCAAAGGCAAGCTTCGAGTTGACTCAACTCAAGAACTTATAATTATCTGAAAAATTCAACAAGGGTAATGTGAGCAACAATCGTTTGCTCAGTGAGTGAAATAAATGTACAACATAGGGGAACAATACGAGTGCATATAACATTTAAATAACCACATTTCTTTCGTATGAGAAAACATTTAAAGCATAACTCATTTCACATAACTTTTCAAATCATATGAACTTTTACATAAATACAAATTATTCAAGATATCATTATATTCATAGTTAAACTCCACACATGTGTCATTGCACATACTCATCATGGGTCAATACGTATCCCTCTATAATCATGTGTCATACAGTTAAGCAGAGCTTCATAATCAAGAGTCATAGATAAGCAGAGCAAATCATGGGTCAATACGTATCCCTCTATTTTCTCTGTCATAATTTGGAAAGCTCTTAACAATTTAACAAATTCAGATATGATTGGAATATCTTCCAATTGTGACCCTTTTTTCCTTTATCTCGACGACAGAAGCAAAATAAGCTTCTCATCCCTTTCTAATTAACTTCTCTATCATTATCATATAAATAATGCAAGAGGAGAAAATTCTAACATTTATTAAAAAATATAACTCTTAATATTCCTAATAACTCAAAGTAAACTTCTTCCTTAACACAAATGTGAAGTGGCATGTTGGCGAACTAATCAATCACCTTTGGGTAAGATATTATAGTCTTAGATATTTAAAGAAATGAAATATGTCATCATTTCCCACTTAGTCCCTTTTGACTCCATATTCATTTATATCTTTTGCAAGTACTATTAATTTGATCTGTAACATTACCATCATGAAACATTATTGATGGACCCATTATGATCACATCATCACGTAGGGAGGATCACTGTTGACATCAAATGTCACACCATGTACCGATGCATAATGCATGAGATGAAAATGAACTCCTAATAGGTCGACCGTCAGACGGAGCAAATTTACAAAGGTCAATAATATCAAATTGACCATCACCACATTACTCATGTGGTGATATGTTTACCCCTTAAAAATATAAAATAAGAAAAGTAATCAAAAGCATGAACTATCAATCTAATGTAGATAATGTCACCTAACCTTAAGCTTAAGTCATACTGTCTACAGAATCTTAAACCTAAGCTCTGATACCAAACTCTGTCATACCCAACTCCGTGACTAAGTGCTAATCCCAATTATCATAAATCTTAGTTACGTTTAGCCATTCCAAAAATAAAATCGGCAAAACCTCCCTCCCTTACTTTCTTGTGTTATTAGTCAACACATACAAAAGATGGATATATACATCAAAGTTTTAAAAAAACTATAAGATATTACATTTGCATATGCTCATTATATATTTTTTTCCACAAACCATTTCACATATAACCCCACAGGATCAAGTCTCATACAACTTTACAAAATGATTCTAATAAACTCTAGTACAACTCTCGAGTTTATCTATTACATGCATGCTTTTTTTAAAATGAAAGTGGAGAGAAAATAAAAGTGCTCCAACGGTTCGACCTCTTCTATATGCATCAAAGGCAAGCTTCGAGTTGACTCAACTCAAGAACTTATAATTATCTGAAAAATTCAACAAGGGTAATGTGAGCAACAATCGTTTGCTCAGTGAGTGGAATAAATGTATAACATAGGGGAACAATACGAGTGCATATAACATTTAAATAACCACATTTCTTTCGTATGAGAAAACATTTAAAGCATAACTCATTTCACATAACTTTTCAAATCATATGAACTTTTACATAAATACAAATTATTCAAGATATCATCATATTCATAGTTAAACTCCACACATGTGTCATTGCACATACTCATCATGGGTCAATACGTATCCCTCTATAATCATGTGTCATACTCTTGTCTTACTATTTTAATTATCTTTAAGTAAAAGTTCAAAAACATGTTGTTAATTGATAAAATTTGAATACTTTTCTTTCTTATCACTTACTATTTTAGTATCAAACTTATAGACTGTGTGCCCATGCTAAGTAGAATTATGAATGACTAGGCGGCAAAATCATATTCATGCCTTTTTTATTAATTTCTTTTAAGTCTTGATTAATAGCAGCCTTCTTATTGACCATATCAAGTACTTTTTGAGCTTATAAAAATTGAAAATGAATAAAAAGAATGGTTAGTTAAACCCCAACAACAAAAAAAAATGATGAATAAAGTTATGTGTAGGTACAAAAGTGTTATCCGGAACCAAGATGTGTTCGGGTAATTAGATCCGTAAGGGTTCATGCCTGGCGACCTAAGGGCAACTGCTCTGGGATCCGTCGATCGAAAACCTGTGACAAGGACCATCTTGTGGAATATGGAGAAGCACAGGAATACTGAATCATGGCTAAGTTCGAACTCTTCATTCAGAACCTTGGTTGTTCGGGCAAGTAAACTCGAGGGGTGCTTTGTCACCTGTTGCCCTAAGGCCATCTGGTCTGGGAGTCATCAGTCTAAAGCCCGCTACATGGACTTCCTTGTGCAATCCTGCTTGAAGATTAGAACTTTTAATGATTGAAAATAAAAATGAAAGAAAAAGTTTTAAGCTCAATTAGTACTTATGTGTTCAATATCAATGCTATTATTTGACAGATAATTTATTTTTCTGCAAGGCTAAATTTGAGATTGTTTAAATTTGTGTAGCATTCAGAACCTCTATGAAGCTAAATGCATGGAAAATGGTGAGATACTAAGTAGTAGGTGTGCAGAAGAATTGTGTGAGAAAATTAGTCAGAATGTGGAGGCTATGATGGAACTTTCTTGAGCCTTGCCTTGAATTTTTGCTTGAGGACAAGCAAGACTTTAAGCTTGGGGGAGTTTGATGCATGCAAAATATAATACATTTTAGATTATTATTTTAGTTAATTTTTCTGTAATTTGTTCATGGCATGCATCATTTTTAGTCACTTTTAATCATAATTCTGGATTTGTTAATTTTAATTATTAATTCTCTGAATATTTTAATTGTGGATGGATTAATTAAATTTGAATAATTATTTTGCAGGAAAATTCAAAACACGGCCGAAATTCAAAGAAATTATTCCTTACGGCCGAGATTTGGCTTTACCCCCAAGTCATTTTGGCCGAGATTTGGCTTTACACCCAAGTCATTTTGGGCGAGATTTCTAGGGGGTAATGATATGGAATCTTCGTTGTTACGGCTAAGATTTGAAGGGGTAAAGATAAAATAATTCTATCTTTTGGGCGTAATGGCATGAAGATGAATTTGGCCGAGATTCAAAAGGAGTAACAATTGAATGATTTTATCTTTTGGGCGTAACAAGATTAAATTCCTTCCTTACGACCGAGATTTGGAGGGAGTAAAAGGAATTTTATCTCTTTGGGAGTAAAGATTTAGTTCTTTCCTTACGACCGAGATTCAAAGGGAGTAAAGATAAGAAAGATTTATCTTTGGGCGAAATGATAAAAGGATTTATCTTTGGCCGAGTTTATCTCATAATTTTAAAGTCAACCGTACGATGTTACGGCCGAGATCAAATTGAAGGCCGTCCGCACCCTGTAAATGAATTCATCGTTTCAATTCGTGCTCTGAAGTTCAGGTTTCTTCCACGGCGAGTCGTGAGCTCTGCAGGCTACGACCAAGAGGAGAGAGGTGCGACGGTTGGAGGTTGATCGCGACCTTGATCAAGTCCGAGAGGCTGCCCGACTGTTTGCCAGATTCGAGATATCTATTTTGGGTGTAATTCTTTCAATTTTTATGATTTGTATTTTCTTATCTCTCCGAAATTTCTAGGATGAACTCCATATTTTTAGGATTATTATTTTAGGAGATTATTAATTGAAGGGAAATGTTTGGACCCTATTTTATTTGCTTTAATCTTTTCTGATCAATTATTAATTGTGTTTAATGCTTTTATGTTAGTTAATTAAATTTCTGAATTAGGCTATACCAGTTTGTGGAGTGTTTAATTTCAGAATTTATTATACTAATTATAATTGATTTTATTTGGAATTAATAATTGACATAAATTTGATAACTAGTGTGTGGAGAATCAAGTTTGTGTGGTCTATTAATCTATACCAGTTTGTGGAGTGATTAATAGTCTAGAGAATTCAATTTAATGCATCTTAATTTTAATATGATTTTGGGGGTACCAGTCGTGGAGACTTCAATTCTTATTAAATTAAGATGGTTCTATATGATTAGATTGAGGGATGCCAGTCGTGGAGACCACAAGTTAATCATGTTAGATTAATTTAGGGAGACTCTAATTCATCTTTAAAGATTAAATTTATCTTTCATGGTTCAAATATTTGTCATGATCTATTTTCATCCTAAGGCCTAACTTCAACACCACTATCTTATCTTTATTTTATTTTCTTTATTTTATTTTATAAAACTCATTTTCAAAATCCATGTTTTTCCTCTCTTATTAATTTAAAGATTCAGATATTGAATTAATAATATTCCTCGTGGGTTCGACACTCTTACTCCTTTTTACTATATTACTTGAGCGACTAGTGCACTTGCTAGTAAATTTTATTGTTACAAATATAACGCATCAAGTTTTTGGCGCCGTTGCCGGGGAATATTTTATTAATTAATTTCTGATTTTTATGAATTATTAGGAGATGTAAATAAAGTGTAAATAATTCTTTATAAATGTGTATTAATTGTTTTAATTATTTTTGTGAATAAACTGACATTTTTTTTCTTTTGCAGATAAAGGTCACGATAAATTTTTTAAATTTGTCTACTTTCGGTTTAAAATCCGACGCCGATTGAATTTTCCGAATTACACTGTCGACTTTATTGATTTTACGACCGAGATTTAATGTGTCGGCTTTATTAATTTTACGGCATCGCAATGAATGATTTCTGAGTTTTAAACTTTCAATTTTTACGGCCGTAATGTTTTTATCCGAACGTTGTTTTACGCCATGGATTTGATTTCGTTTTGGCCAAAGTGGTTTGTTCTATTTGATTTGATTTCGTTGTTTTATGGCCGTAAAGAATCTTCTTAATTCACTTTCGGCCGTAATGATTCAATTGTCGACGTAAGAGTTGGGGTAATATTCTCAAGTTTCATTCGACTTTATTTCGGCCGAAACCCTATTTTGCATTACGGCCAATCATGTTGACTTCATCTCGGCCGATGTGATCTCATTTCGGCTTAATTGACAATTTTTATCTTTACGGTCGAAATTCACTTCATCCGGATCTTTCTTTTTACGGCCGAGAATTGATATCATGGTTTTGCGGCCGTAAAATTATTATTGATTTGACCTCTTTCGGCTTTAATAATCTCGAAAAAATCTTTTACACCGCAAAAGTCTTTGCTTATATTTTGCGGCTGGCAAATTTAATCTGAATTTTACGGCTGAAACTTCACGATCGAATTGTATTACGACCGATAAATTTCTGAACATTTGTTTTTACGCCATCTTACGACCTTTTCGGCTAGTTTATTTGTGAATTTTTCTTTCTCGGCCGTGAAGGATCACGTTCGACTTAATTTTCATCGATTTACGACCGATATGAATCTTACTCTTCTTCGGCCGTAAAGGATTAAATCGTCGACGTTGCGTTCGATTTTTATTTCGGTCGAACACCCTGTTTAGTTTTCTGTCTTACGGCCGAAATTCCACACTAAGTAATTTGTTACGGCCGATTAATCTTATTTCCTCTCTGAAAATATTTTTTGCTAATGCCTGATTATTAACTTTGCGGCCGCAAATTAGTTCAGACTTATTTTGTGCCGTTTGTTACATCATCATAAATTCTTTCGGTCGATATTAATATTTGGTATTTGTATTGATTTGAAGAACCTCCGTTTGCGACCGTAATTAGGTTTCTAAAAAGTTCCTCTCGAAAATTAATTTTAATGACGAATTTTCAATTCTATCAGGACGAAAGACTTTATTTGTTAAAATCTCATTTTTTTCGTGACCTATTATCTGTATTTCTTCCTTCTTGTATATATTTTTATTTTATTTTATCTTACTGAAAATTGGTTGTTGTAGGTACTAATTGAAAATTAAATCACAACCAATCCTGGAATCTTCTGATAAGCGCACTAGGAGTTCAAATCCACTGTTGGAATTTGATCCTGAAATTGAAAGAACCTATCGTCGATTACGAAGAAATATAAGAAAAATGGCGGAACAAGCACGCGACAATCAGAGACTGGAGCAATAAAATGAACTGGTTCCACCACATAATAATTGGCGAGAAGATGAAGCAGAGCTTTCTATGAGAGAATATGTCTCGGCCAGATACAGTGACCGAGAATCATGCATCGTGCTGCCTGATATTAACACAAATAATTTTGAGATAAATCCCGCAATCGTGAGGATGATACAAGCATCCCAATTTGGAGGAGGATTTCATGAAGACCCTCACGATCACCTTGACAAATTTCTTGCTACTCTGAGCACCTTTAGAAATAATAATGTTTCTTCTGAAGTTATTCATTTGTTATTATTTCCTCAATCTTTACGTGACAAAGCTTCCACTTGGTTTAAAACTTTGCCTGCAGGATCGATTCACTCATGGTTGGAGCTGGTAGAAAAATTTGTTAGAAAATATTGTCCACCACAAAAGGCAGGCAAATATTGAAGAGAATTGAGGGCATTTGTTCAAGACGATAACGAGACATTATATGAGGCATGGGAACGATATAAAGAACTATTAGTCAGAGTTCCTGACAACAGAATTCCAAAGTGGCAAGTAATGGAAGATTTCTACCATGGATTGCGAGCTGCAGATCAAGATAAGCTCGACCAATCAGCAGGAGGGACAGTGCTAGGATCTAAACGTCCTAGTGTGATACAAGATATTATTGAAGCTGTAGCCCTCAAGTCAAGTCAAGAAAGGAGATCATCTCGCCGAACTCATGATGTACATGCTACACAAGGAATACAATCTTCAGAAATAGTGGCTCTAAACTTGAAACCCTATTGGTTGAAATGGAGGTCCAATCATATTATTTGATTAAAAATTAGTGTTAAACTTCTAATTAATATTATTTAATCATAATAAACATATTTATTATAATATTTACAATCATTATAATTTATTCTTAATAATCTTATATAATTTCTTTATAACGCTTATCGATAATTTAATTTTGATTATGCTTTAATTCAAGGGTTAATTGCTACATGCAACTATGACTATATAAGCATCTAAACTTACTTAAAATGCTCATTAAAAGTAAGATTATGTTGAAATAATATTTGTGGAGCACATCCGTGACACCTCAGCCGTCGGATGCCATCCGATGGCTGAAGTATCGTGGGAGGATAGTCCCCCAACATAAGTTGGGGGGACACCCATATTACCCTTATAAAACTTTTCTTAGAATGTAAATATATAATATTATTTTTTGGTCTTAGTAGACTATATTTTGTCCTTTGTCCTACATATTTCTTGAGACCGGTACTCCAACTACTAAGGATGTGGCAGCTCGACCACCTCCACGTCGTCAACACTCGAGCTGTCGCCGCCGTCGATGAGGACCGGAGTGCATGTGGGCGGGGAGGCGATGAGGATTGGAGTGAAGTTGGACAGTTTTGTAGGGCAGCGGTTCCCCACAGAGACTAGTAGTGTTGTCAAATCCAATCCGACTTAGTCGGTGGGATCAGTGTTCAAAACTCTGAATGATCAATTGATCCGATTTTGTCAAGTTGGGTTGGACCAATCAAATCGATAGGTTTGAATGACTCAATTCCGATCGTGTGAGTAATTTTTTAATAAAATTATAATTTTTTATTTTTGAATCTAAATTTCTCAATATTTTTATGATATTACTTAAATTTTAATAATATCACACCATTAATTTATTGTATTATTATTATTTTATTTCCAATTATCACAAACATTTTTCAAATTATTAAGATATTATATTTCTATACACAATTAAAACCAATGGTAATAAAAAATCATTATTTATATTGTTAATCATCCAAAATAAAATGTAATGTATTTGTAAATTCAAATACAATGCTAGCATGAACGATCATACTATTAAAATTATAAATTTGGTAAAATATTAAAACTTATGTTGTATTTCTTACAAAATTATATTTCATTTGGTTCATTGTTCATTTGAATAAATTTCATCTTATGACCAGTGATCAAAATTATTATGTGTTGACTTTATAATTATTATCTTTGCTAATTTTATACCTATATTATTATTTTATATTAATTTATAATCATATAGGCCGACTATCCACTACAAGAAATATGTCGTATGACGTCATTAAAGAGACACTAAATCATGGCTAAAAGAATTAGCCACTCATTAGCGTCAACACGGCTTCACAACAATGGAACGCCTAGTTTCGATAACCATTAGCATCGCAATGGCGCCAAGCGAGTAGACGATGCTACTAGTGTCACATTTTGATGCTATCACGATGATATGATGACACAAAAAGTTTCATTGCGAAGCATTCATGTGCGCCGCTAATTCGATGCTAAATAGGCATTAATTATGTCGACGCTAATGCGACTTCTATTGGACACTACACTGCGATACTAGTCTGACGCTAATATGGCATTGAAATAATTGCTACCTTGCCATCGTCGAGGATGCTACTTGGATGCCAATGCATCGCTAAAAGTAGCGACGCCTTTGTGGCTCTGCTGTGATGCTAATGTGGCGCAAGTGTGCGACGCCAATGTGACGCTACATACGATATGTTCATCAAATGAACATATGCTCACACAAGATATCAAATTTCACATTTTCATTACATAAATGATTACACGATTACATCAGATGTTCACATTTTCATTACATCATTGTAGAGGCTCAAATATGTTGTTGCCGCCGCCGTAGCTATCACCCAAATATTGTTGTTTGGCACCGTCGCTTCCACCGAAGCCTCCACTATTTTGTTGACAACTCAATCCCGGCCATCGCCTCCTCCATCTGTTGTGGCATCACCTAATTTTCTTGAAAGAGGGAGAGGAGGTACGGTGGACAGTGAGGAGGAGGAGGCGTCCAGGCAATAGCAACAGTAGGAGGAGGAGGCGTCCAGGCGGCAACAGTAGTAGGAGGAGGAGGAGGAGGCATCCGGGCAGCAGCAGGAGGCGTCCAGCAATAGGAGGAGGAGGCGTCCGGGCAGCAGGAGGAGGAGGAGGAGTAGGCGTCCGAGCAACAGGAGGAGGAGGCGTCCGGCAATAGGAGGAGGAGAAGGGGGCGTCCGAGCAGCAGCAGGAGGAGGCATCCGGCAATAGGAGGAGGAGGGGTCGTCCGAGTAATAGTAGTAGTAGTAGGAGGAGGAGGAGTGAATGGTTAAAAGAGGGAAATGGATCAGTGGTGAACGCGCATGCTACAAACCGTCGGATTAAATGAAAGGACAGTCAGGATTCATTCTTCGACGAGCATAGGATCGTCAATTAGCAATGCAAGGATTGCGATGCTACTGCGTCACAAATGTGGTACCTCATTAATTCTATTCTAATAGATAATTATTTATAAAATATGTCAAATAGCATCATAAATTATCGACTCAAGGATTGCGACACTAAAGTAGATATAGCGTCGTATTGGCATCGACATATTATGACTCTAAACTAGCGTCACGACTTCACGATGACACTATCATGGAGTAGCGACTGGCAGTGGCCACGCTATTGTGCCGCCAATGTGTCACTACATATATGCGGCGCTAATGCGTCGCAAAGGTGGCACTAAAGTAGATTTATTAACTATAAAGTTGATTGAATATACATAAATATGGATATATGTATGCATGCATGCATGTATATATATATATATATATATATATATATATATATATATATATATATATATATATATATAAGTATACTTTATTTCTATATATAAAGTATACACACATATATATGTCTGTATGTATATTTATATCTAGGTACATATATATAGGTGTATTTGTTTTTACATACATCAATACATCTAGTAATTGCTATATATGTATATTTGTATATATGTGCATATATGTGTTCGTATTTATGTATATTTAGGAATACATATGTAAGTGACATATATAATATAGGTAACATACATACATACATACATACATACATACATACATACATACATACATACATATATATATATATATATATATGTAGGAATACAAATAACACATTTCATTAAACTATAATATAAGTAATATATATAGTTATATAAATTAACATTACCTACTTAAATACAAATCAATATATGTATATATATGAAGTGTATGTGTTCTTCTAACACGTTTGAGTCACATTGGAGACGTTGTAGCGATGCAACTCGTCAACGCCAACATGGCTAGCATGGACATAACGTCACAGCCACTGTGACGCTAACTTAGCGTCGCACTATGTCGACGCCAAAAGAGCGAAAGGCGGCGATGCCAATATCGCGTCTACTTAGCGTCGCAACTATGTGATGCTAATTTAGTGTTGCACAACTTTGACGCCAATACAACGCAAGACGTACGCCGATGCTAATATCGCCTCTTATTTTAGCGTCGACTTAGCGTCGCGTGAAAAGTGACACTAACCTAGCGTCGCATCGTGTCGACACCAATACAACGCTATAATCTACCGAGCATTTTCTAGCTTTTGCGCGTGACAATAGCGGCAAAGTAGCATCGCGATGGCGCCGGATTTAGCATCGACATGCTGTAACATTAATGTGAAACTAAGTTGATGATATAGAGAGATAGTTAGCATATATTTTTGTCGACCCAATGTCGTCACTATTGAGATGCTATTGACGTCAAAGCAGTGTAGCGTTATTTTGTGACGCTAGTTCGCGTCGATATTCGACAGATTTCTTATAGTGATATGAGTTTAACTAATTCGACCAGTTCCCTATCGGCCAATCTGAATCGATGAGTAGGTTGGATCTTACAACATGCTGGAGAGTTAGTTGACCACGACCACAAGTTTCATTCATTTGGGGGATGAATGAAAACAGGGAAAGCAATTTTGAGAATTTTACTAAAGATAAAAAGTAACATTAAATGATATAAAATGGAAACTAATCAAGTAGAATTTCAAAAGTAAAAGGAAACAAAAAATTAATGAAATGAAGTCCAAATCTTAGGAGATTCAAAAATTAATAGGAAAAAAGGAAAGCAAAGTGAAAAACAAGACAAGGAAGTTAGCTCTAATAATGACAATAATAATCTATTAGTCACATTGATTTTGGATAGCATTAATTTTTTGAACCACAAGAGAACTTGAAAAAAAAAACAAAATCAGTCATCTCTAAATTTAAAATAAATAAAAATATACAAAATGCAAGAATTTTATTTCTAACAAAAATTAACTTAAAAAATAATTACGAGAGGAGAATTGAAAGTAGACTAAGAGAAAATTGAAGAGTGGATTATAATAAAATAAATTAATGTTACATCACTTGTATTATATAATTAATGAAAATATAATGATAACATATTCGTGATTTTAATTTCTAATATATAATAAATGGTATTTTTGCATTAATTTATTATTACTAATGGGTTATTATTTATATATTATATTGTATTAGTTATGATATTTTTATTTAAGATTATTAAAAAATAATATTATTTAATACAATTTAATTCAATTCATTTGAAATCCTATCAAATCGTGACTGGTGACTCAATTCCTTCCAATTTGATCTCGTACGAAAATATCCGTACTTGTTCCCCGGTGGCTTTTTTCTTAAACAATAAGACCTGGACGTTAAAATTTCTTTCCAAGTTCTTCCATTAATGTGTTTGTATAGAAGTTTCATCTCTAAAAAATATTTATATAGATGATAATTAAAAGAGTCATTAATAATGGACACTTTTATTTATATGTAAAAAAAATATGATAATGATATTTTTGGACAGACAAACAATAATGATACCCGACAATTTTATTTATATATAAAAATATGATAAATTACTTATATATATTTAAATATAATTATTTTGATTAAGAATGTATTATTAAAAATATTATATCAGCTCATAAATAATTTTATTATAAATAATTAATATGAATTATCAAAATAAATTACTTATGCATATTATCAATAATTTAATAAGTGACCATCTTAAGTAAAATCGTGATTGAATACTTCTTAACAAAATTATAAACTGTGTTGTCCACCTTTTTCTCAGCGCCCTCTAGGCAGCTAGTGAACTAAGCAAAGTCGTCCATCTTTTTCTCTAGGAACACTTCGGCGATTGTCAAGTCCGATATAATGACTGTTTGTAGACCCTAAGAAGTCTCTTTTGTTGGTACCTTATAGTGCCTATCATTCATGACCGCGTCCGAAAGTCGCATTTCAATCAAATCATCACTAGAGTGTAACGACGAATTGCTGAATGGGCCACTTCCACCCTCTCAATGGCTGGTCGGGCCACGCTAGCTCAATTTGTGATTCAAGCAATATCCACATACACAATGCACACGATGGCCCTGTGAAGAAGCATATGCCATGACCTTGACAAAATGTGCAGAGCTTTCGTATGGGATCACCAAATGGGCACCAACAAACTCCATACTTTGCCATGGAACAACAACCCAAAGACAAGGGAGGACTTGGTTTGCGTAGCACCGAACTGACTAACATTGCCCTTCTAGCTAAACTGGGCTGGAGCATTGTGGCAAAAAAAGGAGGTCTTATGGATTAAGGTGCTCTCCAATAAATATTTGGGGCACATTAACGTTGGTGCATCTTTAACTTCATCTAGCTGTGACTCCTGGCTTTGGCGTGCCATCGAGCGAGCATGGAATAGCATGAGGCATAACGTGACATGGCTGGTGGGTCAAGGCAATGCAATTAGACTGTGGGATGACCAATGGCTCTAGGAGCATCTGTTCTTACCTCCCAAGCCACTGCTCCGATGGATGTCCGCCACCTCACACTTGACAAACTGGTAAGTCACGTAAGTTTTTGGGATTTAAGCCTAATTGAACACTCACTTCCGCCCCTGCAAGCTGCCTCGGACGCCATGTATTGGCAGTTAGAAGCAAGCTACAACTCAAGATCGGGATACCAACTCCTTGCTTCGAATCAATGGAATAGGAATGGCGTATTATGGAAGCAAATCTGGCAGTGGCAAGGTCCGCAGAGGGTGAGCACCTTCTTATGGCTTTTGGCACATGATGGGTTGCTAACAAATACACTAAGATTCCGCAGGTGTGTCTCCACTTCCTCGAATGCGCCGACAGAGCAGAAACCCCATATCATTAGGGACTGCCCTTGGGTTAAAGGAATCTGAATGAAACTAATCCAACGAATCTTCAGTAAATTTTTTTCAGAGCTCTGCTGCCCAATTGAATATCTAGGAATTTACAGGGGAGGCAAAAACGAATTGCATCACTTAGTTGGTCAACCATTTTTGGAACTACGAGGACCACACATATATTCAACCCGAACTTTCACCTGTCGACTTAACCCAATAGGAGAAGAGAAATTCGACCTTGCACTACGTGCTTCTCACCCAAGAACCAATGCCGACCAATCAAAGGATTTCATTTGGAAGTCACCACCGCAAGGTTGGATAAAATGCAACTTTGACGCTGCATGTAAGGAAAGATGGATAAAGGAAGCATCAATTCTACAACGGGAGGACTGCTTCATGATGCAGAGGGCAACTGGATCAAAGATTTCACATGCAAATTGGAGGCTCACTCCACAGTGGCGGCAGAATTATTGGCAGCACTGACCAACTTGGACTTTGCCCGAGCTCTCACAGGAAGATCGTTCTTACATCCTCACCCAATGCATTGAACCTGGACTGCATCTTAGCGCACTTAATCCAGAAGCATCTTGATCGACCCTAGGAGATACGAGTTACTCACACAAGACGAGAAGGTAACACCCCTACTGACTGGCTAGAGGAGCACCCTGGAGACTTTCCTCTGCTCAATCTTGGGCACTTTTGTTTTGTGATATACTGGGGAGGGATTCTATTTTGTTGCCTTCTAAGACTTATTAAACCTCCTTATGTCATTGAAAAAAAATATTATAAACTGTGTCAAAAATTAGTAACCGATCATCATAGACACATTTTAATAAGTACAAATTCCAAAATCCACTATAAGTTAGCTTGATTAAATTATTTCAATTTGAGAGATTAATTAAATCTTACAATACCTAAAATTTTTGTGGCTCAATTACTATTTTAGCTGACTAATTAACTTGAAATTTTATTATCAATTTCATGAATACAATTCGCAGATGGTTTTCATAATGATGAATCAAGGATCCTTGCTAATTTCACTAATATAAAGTGTCATTTCTAATTAGTGAATTGATGACATGACACTACTAAGTCAGAAAACCTAAATATTTAAATAGTTTTCAATCGTTGTTCAATATTGAGTGCCTTAGTTACAAGAGAATAAGACGTTCCAAGAAAATGTGCATATCAAATAAATCAATATTAAATTACTCATAAAGAATGATACGACTTAAATATCAAATTTTAATTTAATCGTGCTACATTTGTATAAAAAGATAGGATTTAGTGTGTTACTATCTAAATTATTTGTTTTATATTATCTTAAAATATAAATAGGATTTAGTGCCTATTCGTGTTGCATATGTGGAAATATTGAATAATTAATTAAAATTATTATGATTCTTAATTTAATTAAGTGGTAAAATTAATCCTAATATTAATTAATAAAATTCAAATAAATTTTCTTTTCAAATAGTGATTGTACGAATATATTGATAATCATCTTGTTAATTACAAATAAAATATAATTTTACAAATAAAAGATAACAATATAAAATAAAATCTTATTTATGCTGATAAGTAAAATAAAATATGTGAAACACTAAGGGTATGTTTGACAAACAACTAATAGAGGAATGTGATGGGGTAGTGTGGTGAGTGATGGGATGGGGTGACGTAGTGTATCATTAGAAAGTCCATGTTTGGATAATAAATTATATAAGATGTGTGGTGGAGTAATAAAAATTTTATTTGTATAAAAGTTATTTTTATCTTTCATTATATATTCAAAGTATTTATTATCGTTAATTAAGGGTGAGCATGAATCGGGACGACTGGTCGCCCTTGCCCACATCGGTTCGGATTTTTCAAATTTTTTTCCGACCAAATGGATAATTGAGTCAGGATCGAATCTCATTTTTTTAACACTCGATCAGATATTATATTAATATTAAATTATTTTTAAATGGTATATTTATGTTTATTTTGAATAAAATTTTATATTTACTAAAAAGTTTTATTTAATAAAAATATAGATAAATATGTATTCATATTAGAAAAAAGATAATATATATGTGTGCGAGAGAGAGAGGTGATTTAATTTGGTAATAAGAGAAATAATTTAATTTGGTAATAAAAAAGGAAAAGAGATTAATTTGATCTAAAATAATCTATCCCTCCTCATTCCACCAATTTGGTGGAATGAAAAATGTGATGTTTGAAGACTTAGCTATTCCACCCCACCCCTCTTAACTTAAATAAAAAATTTAACCAAATATAGTGTAACTAATTTCATTCCCTCGTATATTTGACCGAAATAGTTTTACCAATTCCGAAAAATTTGACTTTTTTCAAACTTATTTCGAATTTGAACCTTTCGATTTCTCTATTGAAGATATGTTTACAAAGCTGATTTAACCCTCAATCCAAATAGACCCTAAAATAAAAAGTGATGGTATTTGCAATTTAAATAACTTTATTGATAAAACATAAAAAAATCACTGTAAAGGAGGGATGTTCAAATCCCAATTCGAGTCAACTAGATCCAACTTGATAATATAATTTTTTTATTTTTTACTTTTTAATTTAATTTTAATTATATATTTTCTTAAAAAATGAAGTAAAATATTTTAAGTATGGAAATAATATGTACAAGACAAAATATTTTAATACTTCAAAATAAATATTAAATAACATAAAAAGTAAGTAAATAATAATAATATTTTTTATTATTTTTATATTATCATTCGATTCGATTCAAATCAGATCAAATTAGATTGAATTTGCTATTCCAAAGGGCTCCTGCCAATCGAGTTGAGTCGGTTTATTTACTATCAAATCCAATATGTCCGCATATATATATAATAACCTACAAAATTTCGTTCTTAACATAGATAATAACTCCTGATTCCGAATTCATATTAACTATCCTAACTATGAGCAAAGAGAATATATTTCTTAAATAAATAATAAATAATTTTGTTTCCTTACGAGGAGTTTAGAAACGTGGCGGCGCTGGCACACGAACACCTGCAGTCCATCCATAGTGGCGGCCGCACCATTTCGGTATTTCCGATAAGTAAAAAATGTCGGGACAATCCGACGAATCCGTTACGAAACTTGGTCAAATTTTATACACGCGCCATCCCTTTTCCAATATTTATTTACTATTTTTATCTTATAATCTATTTTCACGTCTAATTTTAAATTATAACTTACTAATTTTTAGTTTTTAAGTTTATTTTGATTGTGATAGTTTAATTTTTTTTTATCAACGTTCATCCAAAATTTTATTAGCTTATTTTCTTAATAATTCAGGAACAATATTTTTATTCTAACTTCCTTATTATAATAAAATATATTCTAAAAATAATAAAATAACTAATATGGGTAAAATATTGTCTAATAAATAATAGTCATATAAATAATTATAAAATATCATTTTCATGTTGTCATTTTTTATATTAAAAAATAAAGGATATACTTAATATTTCATAATTGGTAGAAAACATAACTAATTGTGGAATCATATTGAATATTTGACAATACTAAAAAAAAATGGAAGAAATTTAATCGAATGAACCACAACAATAATAAAAAAAAATTTATCCGTTACTACAACAAATGTACGTGGCGTGCATTTATGGAAAAATGGGCGTGCAGTATAGCAACTAGGAAAGCTAAAGTGCAGCAGCAGACGAGCGGCGTCAGTTTGCTACTCTTTACCTCCCAGAAAAGGGCGAGACCTCACCATTTCGTCTCGGCGGCTCCTGATCGAGAACTAGGGTTTGCTCCCAATTCCTGCCCCCTTATCCTCTTCGCAGGTAATCAGCCATTAAATCTATGAGTTTTGATCTAATAGCATCACCTTTTTCTTTATTTTTTTCTCTATATTTTTACGTTATGTTCATCATCTGCACAAGTTGTAGTGTCATAATTGTAGTCTGACCATTTAATGTGTGGAAATAGTTGATAATGGATTTTTTTTGTACGACCTTTGATGTATTTTTAATCTTTTTCTCATATGGGAGTTTGTAGATGGTTGATTGTTCTATTTTGGTGTGTAGAGTCTTACGATTCCTGTGAGAACCTTGAATCGTTTGGTGGCTTGAGATCGATCGCAATGGCGTGGTTTCGTGCTGCGACTAGCGCAGCGAGGTTGGCCGCTAGAAGAAACCTCGCTCACGCGCGGCATTATGCGACGAGAGCTCGTGCGCTGCCGCCTCCTTCTGCCAGTGGCTTTCATTCTAGCATTTTCAAATCCATGGCAGAGTCTGCTGCCCCTGTCCCTCGTCCGGTGCCGCTGTCGAGGCTGACTGATAGTTTCCTAGACGGCACAAGCAGTGTCTACCTGGAGGAGTTGCAGAGGGCTTGGGAAGCCGATCCCAACAGTGTTGACGAGTCATGGGATAATTTCTTCAGGAATTTTGTGGGGCAAGCAGCCACTTCGCCTGGGATCACTGGCCAGACTATCCAGGAGAGCATGCGGTTACTGCTTCTTGTCAGGGCATACCAGGTCAATGGCCACATGAAGGCCAAGCTGGACCCTTTGGGGTTGGAAGAACGTGTGATCCCTGAGGACCTAAATATTGGTCTCTATGGGTTCACTGAGGCCGATTTGGATAGAGAATTCTTCCTTGGAGTGTGGAGGATGTCTGGTTTCTTGTCAGAGAACCGTCCTGTTCAGACGCTGCGTGAAATCCTGAATAGGCTTGAGCAAGCTTACTGTGGCAGCATCGGATATGAATATATGCATATTTCAGATAGGGTGAAGTGTAACTGGCTGAGAGAGAAGATTGAGGCACTGAAACCTCGAGGATACAGTAGGGAGCGGCAGGAGGTCATCCTTGATAGGCTCATTTGGAGTACACAGTTTGAAAACTTTCTGGCCACCAAGTGGACTGCTGCAAAGAGGTTTGGTCTAGAAGGTGGGGAAACTCTCATTCCAGGTATGAAAGAGATGTTTGACAGGGCAGCTGATCTAGGAGTCGAGAACATTGTTATTGGAATGTCTCATCGAGGAAGGTTGAATGTGCTGGGGAATGTTGTTAGGAAACCTTTGCGTCAGATATTTAGTGAATTCAGTGGTGGCACCAAGCCTGTGGAAGGGGAACTTGGATTGTACACAGGTACTGGAGATGTGAAATATCATCTTGGTACTTCTTATGATAGGCCTACCAGAGGTGGTAAAAGGATTCATCTGTCCTTGGTTGCGAATCCTAGTCACTTGGAAGCTGTGGATCCGGTGGTGGTTGGAAAGACAAGAGCAAAACAATTTTATTCTAATGATTCTGATAGGACAAAGAACATGGGAGTTCTGATACATGGAGATGGAAGTTTTGCAGGGCAAGGTGTTGTTTACGAGACTTTGCATCTCAGTGCCCTCCCAAACTACACTACTGGTGGAACGATTCACATTGTGATTAACAATCAGGTTGCTTTCACAACCGATCCTCGTTCTGGAAGGTCTTCTCAGTACTGTACAGATGTTGCAAAAGCCTTAGATGCACCAATTTTGCATGTAAATGGGGATGACATGGAAGCTGTGGTTCATGCTTGTGAGCTTGCAGCAGAATGGCGTCAGACGTTCCATTCGGATGTGGTGATTGATATAGTATGCTACAGGAGGTTTGGCCACAATGAGATAGATGAACCTTCCTTTACGCAACCTAAAATGTATCAGGTGAATTTTTCTTGCATTTGTTTTATCTTAAGTACTGTGGTTTAATACGTACTGGATGCTTGATTGTGGATGCATATGTTATACTTCAAATGTTGATTCATCTTTGCTGCTCTTCTGTATTTGTTCTTTCATATTATATAGTGTTTATCATACTTCTCATCTTTAAGTAAATTGATAGATTAACAATTAACAAAGCTTGTTTTTCTTGCTTCGGTAAAACCTGGCTATTGCTGGAAATAGGTTATCCGCAATCATCCAAGTGCACTTGAGATATACCAAAACAAGCTTTTACAATTGAGGCAAATATCAAAAGAAGATATTGAGAAGATACAGACCAAAGTCAATAATATCCTGAATGAGGAGTTTACTAACAGCAAGGATTATGTCCCCAAAAGGAGGGACTGGCTTTCAGCATACTGGACAGGATTTAAGTCGCCAGAACAGATTTCACGCATTCGAAACACTGGGTATAATTTGTTGTTTCTGTTTAACTTTTCTTGTTGGCAAATTAATGATTTCTTTTTTCTTCTAATTCAATCACTTTGTTTTGCAGGGTCAAACCTGAAATTCTTAAACAAGTGGGAAAGGCCATTTCAACATTTCCAGAGAATTTCAAACCTCATAGGGCTGTTAAGAAGATCTTTGAGCAACGTTCTCAGATGATTGAAACTGGGGAAGGCATTGATTGGGCAGTGGGAGAAGCACTTGCTTTTGCCACTCTTATTGTGGAGGGAAACCATGTTCGGTTAAGTGGTCAAGATGTCGAAAGAGGCACATTTAGTCATCGCCATTCAGTTGTTCATGACCAAGTAACAGGAGAGCAATATTGCCCACTGGATAACATTCAGATGAATCAAGATCCTGAGATGTTCACTGTCAGCAACAGGTCTGCGTTAAAATTCATGCCTGCTTTTGCTATCTTTCTTAGAAGTCAACAACTGTTCAGGTCGAGTCATGATATGTTTGTGTTAACTTTTAATCTGGATTGTGTTCCACTCTTTGCAGTTCAACGTCAGTTTTTTGGTCAATTTCTGCGCTGGGTGTATAGTGGCATGTTTTTTCCCTCTAAATATAATGCGTTCCAATACTTGATTTGTCCTAGTTATAGAACACATTCCTGATGTTTGTGAAATAGCACAATTCCCTTGAATAAAATTTGTTATTTTGAATATGTGTGCATTTGCCTATAGTACACAGTTCATCTGAAGCTATACACTACGTGTATCGTTGCTAAACAATTCTTGCCCATTTTCTTCTCTTCCTTTCTTCTGGAAACTCCTGCAAACCCTGTTTCAAAACTCCTCCTTTTCTCCTCCTTTGTTCTTTCAATTCCGGTGAACACTAAATCACCTTGTAAACCCTAATTCCTTTCTTCTGAAAGTTTATCAGTTAATGTCTAGTTGCAGAACACAGCTGAAAAGAGGCTCTTTGGCATGCAATAAAGACAAAAGGAAAGCAGATGTTTTTCTTTTAAAAAGAGAGGGTAAAATAGGCCATTAGTACTATGTCATAGGATGATTATTCTAACTGGAGGACCACGGAAAAGATGCTCCCTTCAACGTGTGCAAAACTTTTTATTAATAGGAACGAGCACCATTATCCCAATCCTGATCCGATTTTCATCTTAAGCTCTCAATAAAACAAACTTTGGTTTTTGCTGGCTTAAGTTTGGTTTCATTGAACTACACGTTGTTCTTGTTGGACTTGGTACTGACATAATATTTATTTGTTTTGGCATATCATGTAACAAGTACGACTAGCTAACCTATTCATCAATTTTCCAGTTCACTATCAGAATTTGCCGTCCTTGGGTTTGAGATGGGTTATTCGATGGAGAATCCCAACTCATTGGTGATCTGGGAAGCTCAATTTGGCGATTTTTCAAATGGTGCTCAGGTGATGTTTGATCAGTTTCTGAGTAGTGGAGAATCAAAATGGCTTCGCCAGATTGGGCTTGTAGTTTTACTTCCCCATGGTTATGATGGTCAAGGTCCGGAACATTCAAGTGCGCGTTTGGAACGTTTTCTCCAGGTACGTCATTATAAGTATTCTCTCATGGTACCTAGGGTATTGCTAGGAGTTCGAATTACATTGTTCTCATGGTACCTAGGGTATTGCTAGGAGTTCGAATTACATTGTTCATCATACAAAAATACACAATTAACTAAATACATTCATCTTCTTTTCTTTTGTGTGGAATAAAATTAAATCAGTCCTGTACATGGTGATCTTTTATAGTGATATATATATATATATATATATATATACACACACGCGCACACACACATGGATGACAACCACAACCTTGTGTAGTCATCCTTTTCTCCGTAAAAAAAGAATAAATCGGTCCTTTTAGGTCTTGATGCTTCTCCTTTTTATGTCATTCACATATGTTATTGGCTTGCATACTGACCTTTATTGTCTCCATAAGACTTGGCACTTTGTGTCATATGATTCCTTTTAGAATCTGGATAGCGTGATGCCTTTTTCCTGCATGAACCCTAAGTGCAATGCCAGAGATAAAGGCGTTTCTTCTAAAAAAAAAAGAGAAAGGCATTTTCACCAATTACATATATTGCGCTAAAGAAATATGGAAGTTCTACTTGTGTTATCCAACAAGTAATATGCTTACTTGGCACACAGATGAGTGATGATAACCCCTATGTCATACCGGAAATGGAACCAACACTTCGGAAGCAGATCCAGGAATGCAATTGGCAGGTTGTGAATGTAACAACACCTGCTAATTATTTCCATGTTCTGCGGCGGCAGGTTAGTTTTTATTAATGTGTTTTCCGGCTTATAAAAACTGCCAATTAAATGACAATATCACATTTTGATTTTTCAGATTCATAGGGAATTCAGGAAACCACTAATTGTCATGGCACCTAAGAATCTGTTGAGGCATAAGGATTGTAAATCAAACTTATCTGAATTCGATGATCTTGAAGGTCACCCAGGCTTTGACAAGCAAGGAACACGTTTCAAACGCCTCATCAAGGATCAGAATGATCACAGCACGGTTGAAGAGGGAATTAGTCGTCTAATCTTGTGCTCTGGAAAGGTAAGATGTTCTCTGTTCCTGTCGTCATATGAGGTGCTTAATTTCAATAATGAATCCATTTTTATCTTTGGTCTGTTGATTTTGACATTTCTTCTGCCAGGTTTACTATGAACTGGATGAAGAAAGGAGAAAGGCAGACAGGAAGGATGTTGCAATCTGTAGAGTAGAACAACTTTGCCCATTTCCTTATGACCTGATCCAAAGAGAACTCAAGAGATATCCAAGTACGATCTAGCATCCGACCTCTATAGTTTAGCATTTATATCTGCCTATGTCTATTCAGATCAAACATTGTGTTTATAAACTTTACCTTCTTCCCCCACCCCACCCACCCCACCCACAAAAAAAGAAAAAAAAACCTTCTATTTCTTTCTTTTCTTTTTTTGGTGAGTAAACTTGACCTTCTGTTGTTGTACGACTATGAAGATGGAGTGTCATTCTGGAATCCCACTAGGAAAAGAAAACTTTCCAGAAGCCACATCCTAGTATCCATCTTTTTAATTGACTTGTGTCTTGGGTTTTACTTAAAGAACTTAGCATGTCTCTAGAAACCTGTCTAGTTTTCCCCCTAGAGAAAAAAGAAAATATCTAGTAGTCCCCATCAAACTGAACTTGTCGAAGCTACAGCCATGCTTAATATACTTATTGAACTATAAAATATTTCTTAATTAACCAATCCATTAATTGCTCTTTATCACGGTTAGTTTCCCCTTTCTTTTTGTCTCTGATTGACTATTGTTAACTCCTTCCAAGTTGGAAAAGGCTTGAATTCGACAAACTTACACCGCTCTGAATTTGGGCTGATCTCTCTTGGTACTTTTTTCAGAAGCCGAGATCGTATGGTGCCAGGAAGAACCAATGAACATGGGTGCATACAGCTACATCAACCCTCGCCTCTATACGGCCATGAGGGCACTTGGGAGAGGGAAATTTGAAGATATCAAGTACGTGGGAAGGCCCCCTTCTGCTGCAACAGCCACTGGTTTCTATTCTGTCCATGTGCAAGAGCAGGCCGAGATTGTACGGAAGGCAATGCAGCAGGGCCCGATCAGCTTTCCTTTTGAAAGCTGAAACCTTTCTTCGTGATGTCAAATCTACGAGAAAGAATAAGGTTGCTTTCCTTGAGGAGGGGTGGTTTTTGCATGCAGTCATGCAAATTGTTGCACCAACGAGCTTTGACGAATTTATAAGCTTATGCCTGTTTTGTTTTCGCATGGTCTGTACCATGAATGATATGAGCCATGCCGACGGATCATGGCTTTGAATTTTGCATCAACGATAAGAGAGAGCCCACTTCTGTACGCTTACATATTTCTGTTGTCAAGTCTAGGTTCATGAGTTTGGAGCTATCGCATTTGTTCTTTTATGACGAAATTTTTCTCATGATTTAGCTGAGCACGCTGTCTTGGTCAGACAATAAAATTCACTTGGTTCATCTTGTGACTAGCGGGTTGAATCTAAGACGAATCTCGGGTCCAGCGTTGTAAAATTTGGACAGGAGGTCGGACCGGTCTGATCTAAATGAATAAAATAATATATAATATACTTAATTAAAATATTTATGGAACTTCTACTCACATAAAATTCTTGTTTCGACGATGCAAAATTTGAGGAAGGTAATTTACTAATAAATCTATGTTCAAAATCTTAGGGTCCTTAGAGAATTCCTTCTAGAGCCTTTTTTTGCCCATATTATTCAACTAAAATACTATGAATATACATATATTGATAATTAATACAATTACGTATATAAAAGTATAATAATATTATTAACATTTTGTTAATAAATAAATGAAGAAATAGGATAGTTGTTCAGATATATATATATATATATATAGGGTCTTGAATAAATAAATTAACATGTAAACTCATAATCATGGACTTAATTATTAATATCTTTTTATGACAAAATATTAAAATTTAAATAAAATAAATAAATTATTTAACCTTTTTTTTTATTAGAGGGATGAATTTTTTATTTCAATATTTAAATATGGTAAAAAATATGACTTTGATAAAGAAAGTGGATAAAATAAATTTAGTAGGAAGTAGGAATTACTCCGACATTGCATATAAATGATAGGTTCGAATGTGACTATTGAGCACTCGGATCGCAGTCGCCCTGGTTCGATGGCTGGTTCAGGCAAGGAGATCTCAAGCTGGAAAGGCAAATAATAGTGTAAAATTTTCAAATGATCAATGTAATTTAATATATCTTTTGGTAGTCAATTTTATTTTATAATTCAATGATTCATCTAATTTTAAAATCTAAGAATAAAATAAAATAGAATTCGATAATCGACGTAACAATAAACATTGTAAAGTTGGACGATGGTGGAAAAAAAAACTTTAATTGGAAGTTTAGACATATTTCTTGAGTGCTACAGCTGTGTGTACAAGTCTTGTTCACACTGATACTTGGAATTCCAAGTGGAGTAAGCACGTCTATCTCTTTTTTTTTTCCCTTTTAATTATCAGTTTCATAAAGATTATATTACGAAGATAGAGAATATGAAGTGCATATTATAATTGGTCGACGACTTGCGATGACTTATTATTAGTACTATGTGGAACTGTTTATGTCTCGGTGATGATAATATTATAATATGCACTTAAAAAAATGCACCTGCTAACTTATCTTTTACATTACATATCACAAACCTATATAATATATTAGAGAAGACCCGCTAGTCATCCTCTAAAATCTTTGTAATTATCCTATTTACTCAATAAAAATTTCAAAAAAAACTTTCTAAAATTTAGCATCGAGACTCAAGCGTGGTGTGATAATTCACAAGAGCGTTTCGAAAGTGAACGTTTCGCCTAAACATCAATTTGTTCACAAACGTCTCAATCGAAGCGTCGACTCGGGATGAACGTGACATATAGGCAGTGTTTGGATTAAAATAATTTGTTGGAACTTAGATTAATTCTGCCAAACATCAATCAAAGTTCCCGTGGGTCCCAATTTGTTGGAACTTAGATTAATTCTGCCAAACATCAATCAAACTTCCCGTGGGTCCCACGGGAACTTTGATTTTGGTCAAACCCCATTGTTCTCGCATGTTCGCGAAAAAAGTTCTGGCGAGATGCTAGAACTTTTTTTCATGTTAGAACTTCCTCCGTGCCTTGAATCCCACGCGACAGACTTTTCTCTCTCTCCATAGATACATCTGCACGGACATCAACACAAGTTCTATATAGCACAGCCAAACACCTGCCAAAACTAGTGGAACAAATGTATCAAATCAAAGGCCAAAGTTCTATCGAAGCTGAACTTACATCCAAACAACCAACGAGAATAAAAAAATCACATCACTATAGTTCTAGGGTGTGTTTGGATGGGAACGAAACACCAGAACAAACAAATGTTCTGCCAAACACATCCGTTCGTTGTGGTGGGGTCCGCACTTTTTTTTGTTCCGGTCAATGACGAAAATTTCCGAACCAAAGTTCTTGCTTGCGACAAGAACTTTAGATTGTTCGCGATCGCACGCGAACTATCTGGAAACCCACGCCGAAGTTGGGAAAAGGCCGATGTCTTTCCCATTTCGCAAATGCCGTATGCTTCGCTCTCATCCGCTTCATCGTTCGCTCTCCGTCGGCAGCTGCAGGACACATGGTTCGTTGCTTGAAGTCCGATCTGTGACCCCGGACGACATGACGAATCAGCGAAGATCATGCTCGCAGGTAAGTGCTCTCACTGTTGTGTTTCGTGGAGTCGCAGATCCTGATTTTGTTTTCCCTCAAAAGTTTTTCACGTCGTGTTTTGAAATGTCTGTCGGCGATCGATTTCTTGAGCACATCGTCCGTCGTCCGACATTTATGTGACCTTTCCTGAGTTTCATCACATTAGGTCGACGTTTTGGTTTCAGATCTATGATTTGCCTCGCCGTCGACCGTTGTTTCGCCTCTTCTCGAAATCTCGGGCCGTCGACTTGCTAGGGTTTTTCGGATCGATCAGTGGACGTGTGATTTTTGACTTCTGTTTGACGATCCGTGCTGTATGATTTTGATTTTTGACTTCTATTTGACGATCTCTGTCGGGCCTTTTGATTTTGTGGTGCCTAGGACATGATTTTGATTCCTTTGTTTTCTAAGTTGTTAACTGATTTGAAACTTTTTCATTCGTCTGCCGAAAGGGCATTTATGAAAGTGTATGCATTTTTCCTTATCTAACGTTTCCTTTTTTGCTGGCCAAAATGTCCAACCGGCATATTTCCGACCACCACCCACGGATTCCCCGCGTCAAGAAATCGCAGTTCACCCAGTCATCCAACTCCAAATAATTCCCGACCTTGAAATCGCCTATTTTGAAGATTTATGTTTCGACTAAATACTGTAAACCAATTTAATGTCAGAATTTGGGCAGGTAACACGAGAGAAAGGAGTGTTCCCGCGGTGCCCTACCACGACGACTTCCTTGCCATCAATGTCCGCCGAGGTAATACCATAATGTCAAAGCTTCTTCCCTTGATTCTGGGGTTTTGTGATAGTAGTGATAGTAGTGATAATGTAGCTTTTTCCCTGGCCATGACATGTTTGTCTTGTGTTGTGTTCTGCTGTCGATGCATAGTTTGGATGCCATGTTTTAATCACGTATGGTGTAATATGGTCTTAAACAAACATATTGATTAACGTTACAAGTTAACTAAGTTGCAATTATAAATTATAACGTACATCTTGATAAAATATGACAGCTCATTATAGATTTGATAAAGGTGTTCACATAGGACAACTTATTTTTTAGATAATATTTTTAATCAAATCAATTAGTGATTAATTGGTGAAGCCAAATGTTATAGGAATTTTCTTTTCCATATTTTAAAGTTTACCCACTTGACTACGAATTATTTTTTACGTGTTTACTATATTTACTCTATCTTATGCTACATCTTAGATTTTATGCCTGTTGTATAAAATAAGATGCAAAAAGGTCAATCTTATAAATGACAACTTTATCTTAGTAATTGAACAGGAGGCCACTTGGCTTCATCCTTCTAGGCCTACACAAAACCACGACCAACAATTCCACAAAATAGGAAGTCTAGCCCAGATTGCTTTCTTCCTTGATATTATATAACAAATCATGCGACCTTAAGTAAATGTTATCGTGCGACTAGTATTCTGTTGGCCACCTTTTACAATTCTCTTTCATTGCTCTTCACTAGATAGCAATGAGTTCCACAAAAGGAAAAGAGAAGATGGTGTCCTCTGCGGATAAGGCAAGATCTAGCCACTGGTCGGGTAATATGGATTCCTACTTCGTAGGGATGATGATGCAGAAAAATGTTGACGGTTTCTTCCGGAGTAACACCTTCGCACCAGAAGCGTGGAAAAGAATGTGTAACAAGTTCAATGAACACTTTCGTGAGAGGATGACTGTTGAGCACATGAAAAATCACCTAAAAGTGATGAAAAGGAACTTCGAGTTGTGTAGAGCTCTAGCCAACAAGAGTGGATGGGGATGGGATCCGAAAAAATGCATGCCCGAGCCACCTGAAGAGGGAATGTGGGATGAGGTCATTGCGGTGAGTACTAATTCAGTTCGTAAATGCACACACTGTCCTTTGCATTCAACATGAACTGACACCTATATTTTGCTGTGATAGGGGAACAAAGAATACGCGAGGGTGAAAACAAATGATTTCCACATTATGACGATTTCATCTTCTTGTTCGCAAAGAACATAGCCACGGGGAAGGGGCCTGTACGACCACGAAGCTAGTAGACTTAGAAGAAGAACAAGATAGCTCCGACGACAACATTATCGATATGATCATAGCCGAAACTGAAGGACCACAAAAGAGTGATCCTAACCCATGGGAACCAGCTTCGTACGTAATCACATCTTCCGGAAAGAGAATGAGATCCAGATCCACTCCAGTTTCATCGATGAAGAAGAAGAAGAAACCTGCGAGGGACGTGGATTGGGTGGCACAAGAGTTAGCCATGAAGAAGTTACATCTCATGGAAGAAATGCTGGCGCTACAAAAAAACAAACATGGGGCTGCAGATGCTTGTTGGGCGAAATTGGAGGCCAAGATGCCTAACCTTCCTTCGCATGTCAAGCTCGCTGTCGCGGATGCATTGAAGGAAGAAAAGGAGTTATGGACTTTCATGCAATGCGATGACCACATGCTTGAAGGTTAGATAACGAGAAAAGTGTCCGAATACTACCGTCTACCAGTACCACCTCCCACGCCGCCGATAGTGGAGTTGACACCTTTTGTTGCTGAACAAGGGAGATTGAATGTACCACTTGGGGCAGCACCATTTGTGAGTGCCATCACTTATGTAGCGCCCCCGCCAATCCATGTACCAGATGTCCATGCACCTTTCCCCGGAGCAAGTGTCATGGGAAATCCTTTTCCGACTTTCCCAAGCGTGCCATCTCCCCTCAACGCTTCCAACCCGTACTTCAGTCCCAGCAAACTTGTAAAGCCTACGAATCCACCAAACGCGGTACCTTCTCATCGTTTCGTTCCTGCAAGATCTAGTGGGGCCGGGGCTTCCTCGAGCGACACGAAGTAGTATCTTTTGTTTGTTGTTGTAGACATTTGTCTTTCGTGGTCTGTACTTTTGTCTGCACGGTTCGTGCATCCTAATGTGTCCGTAGACTTTGTACTCTAATTCCCAACTAAGACTATTATGATGTGTGCTTGAATTTGGTATGCTATGTATTTTTCCGTGACTTAAGTAACAGCTGTGTTAAAATGTGTTAGATGTGTGCTTTAACTTGGTATGTTTTATCTTTCCTCTATTGTATTTTTCACTTTCCACATTACCATTTGCTAGATGAATCTTGACGAGATGTAGGAATTTTTGGTTGAGGATGAATTGTTCGAGGACGACACTACTTCCTCACTAGGTTACACTAGCTCAGCTGCGACCTCTGTTAGCATACCGAGGATGCCGTACAGGACATGGCCATTCATAGGTGATCAGACAGTTAACGAGATGTTGAATGGACATCCGAAAAGAGGGTACCATCATTTTGGGTTGAAGAACACAACGTTTCTGATGTTGGAGGAGCTGCTTGTCTCGCGAGGGCTCCTTGCGTCGACAAAGCATGTCAGTGCAAGGGAACAACTGGCCATTTTTTTATTTGCTGTTCGCCGGGACGAGACAAATAGAGACATGCAGGAGGAGTTCCAACACTCCGGTGAAATGATATCATGTCACTTCCGGAATGTCTTAAAAGCAATTTGTTCACTATGTGAGGAGTTCATTGTGTTACCTGGTGCAGATGTCGGCGTCCATCTACGAGTGCGGGACTCTTGCAGATTTTATCCATACTTTGCGGTAAGTCGCACTTCGTACTCGTAGACATCAACGATTCTTTACGACCAAAATACTTCTTCTTAAACACTATTTCATTGGCCTACCTCTATTTGAAAATCCCGACATAGGAAAGTACTATCTTATAGATTCCGGTTATGCAAACTCTGATAAGTTCATAGCACCATATCGGCGTGGGAGATATCATATGGGGACCTTTACAGAGAATACCCCAGCAGGCCGGTATCGCAACGCGAAGGATATTTTCAATCATAGACATGCGCAACTGTGAAACTATGCAAAGAAGTCATTCAAAATTTTGAAAAATAGGTTTAGGTTGCTTCGTAGCCCCATCCAGTATCCATTGAAGCTACAGAAGTATATCGCCATCGCCTGTTGCATCATTTACAATTTTGTAAGGCATCATGCTGGGGACGACAAATACTTCAACATGACAATTTTGCCGGAAGCCGAATCGGTACGTGCGGGTGACCTGCTGCCTTCTATGCCCGCCTCTACGTCTGAGAAAACCAGAGGAGACATGATGTGGGACGAGATAGCTTCTAGGATTTGGGCTGATCATCACAGGCGTAGAGGTAAGAATTTTGTTTAATTTGAGGTACTAATATTACTTTTCTGTAGCTCTTACACATCCTTTTCACATATATTGATCCATGTAACTACATCATATTCAAGCTACTTAATGTTGAGTTACTTGTGAATTTTCGTTGTAGTATCTTATTGAAATTGTGTTTGCTTCTCTTAATTTTCTCTCCTCTATTATTTTAATCTTGTGTCATCTATTGCAACTTCATGCTTTTTTACTTTGCATTACAATTATGTGAATAACACAAGACACTTGTGGACTTTCGTTGCAGAAGCACTCATTCTTTCATGTATTGGAGTTGATGTATTACTTTGCTTACTGTGATGTTTAAATTGCAGGACCTCAAGATGTCGAGAGTTAGCATGTCAACGAGAAAATTTTACGTTGTCTACGAAGGTCGCAATACTGGCATATTTGACACGTGGGCAGATTGTCAAGCACAGGTGCTGGGTTATCGTGGCTGTGCGTATAAAAAGTTCGATAGCTACGATGCCGCCTACTCTTCTTTGCAGAGTTACTTTAGTATGCGCTCTTCTAAACCAAGTACTGATATCTCTATGAAGTCTGTAGCGCACGGGGTTATTGAAGCCGAGGACAGGGCCTCTTCTGTGAACTGCGGATGCAAGTGTAGGGTTAATACGTTGCTGGTAGCGCTTAGTGTTGCATTTTCATATGTACTAGGTTTCTACATTGGAAAGTGTTGTAGGCGTGATTGAGCGACCGAAGTTCTTGTTGCTGTGGTACTTTTCTTTGCATACTTATGTGCGATGTGGGACTCTGATGTTGTAAGACTGGAATGTTGTGTTGTGCATGTGTTTGGGACAATATCTTAGTACTCGAACCTTCTAAGTAGGGGTACTTGTTGCTTATTTTACTTTGTTAACTATCCTATTTTCTTATGCTCTCACATTATTATAACTACGTTGTCATCGTATATATTTTGTTGTTTTGGATGGTTGTGTGTGTCTTACTGATCAGTCATTATATAGCGTTTTGTGTGTCTTATATGTTATGTGTGTGTACTGCTATCCATATGTCCATAACCTAGGGGTGTTCACGAGTCGGGTTGGAACCGACCCGTGAACAAATCCGATCCAACCCGACCAAATTTTCCGAAGAGATTCCCTTTGAGTAATAGCGTTTTCCTTTCCTTTCCTGCAAGCATACGTTTCATGCTTGTTTGAGTAATAGCAATGAGATTCCCCAATATCATGTTAAGAATAGCTAGGATTTCTAGAAGAAGATGCCATTCGTTTGATGAGAAATTTGGTCGGGTCAGGTCAGGTCAGGTCAGGTCAAAGGCTTTTGGGAGGCCAAATCCGACCCAACCCGACCCGGTTTGGGTCGGGTCGGGTGGTCAGGTTACCCAACCACCCAATTTTCTTTTTTTTTTAAATTTTTTTCTTACTATTTCTATATTTATTTAATATTAAAAATATTAATTTATATTTATTTTAAATCATAAAATAAAGTTTTAAACCATTTAATGTTATTTCTGTACTTAAAATATTTTATTTTAATTTTTTAATTTTTTTTAATCAAATATAAACTTGAGTTTAAATAAATAAATAAATAAATAAAAAATCGGGTCATTCGGGTCGGGTCGGGTCACCTCAGGTTGGAAAAATCCAACCCGTACCCGACCCATGGTCGGGTCGAGTTCCGGTCGGGTCGGGTCCGACTCGACAACCGATCCGACCCGACCCAAACTGGTTTGAGTCTGGTAGGGTCATCCGGTTCACGGGTCGACCCGACCCGCTGAACACCCCTAGCATAGCCGATGACATTCTTTCATATATTCGCACTGTTCGCGACATTTTTTACATTGGCAACGAGTATTGCTATGATGTAATTTTATCATCTTGTAGTATCTTGTAGTTTCTTCTTAAAATTGTATTTGCTTCTTAATTTTAACTCTCGTATTGCTTCATTTTTTCCGCGCACAGTTCTTCCCAGCGGTTGTTCATTTTTCTCTCGCACGTTTAACCGTTGGAACTCTCTCCAAACGCCCCCAGAACAAAATCGAATTAGCCGATCAAATCAAACGAAAAGTTCTCCTATCTATGAAAACTTTGCCAAACGCTTGAAGTGGACTTCGACGTCAAATCCGGGAGTTCGCGAGAATTACAAATCCAAAGTTCTCACTCTGCCAAACACAGCGCTAGAATTCTAGAGTTCTAATGCTGCCAAACACAACTGATGAGGGGGCAGCAACGGCACAGCAACAGAATTAATTCATGCGGATCACCGTAGCAACCTGATACGACTAGCGTATCAAAATTGACACGCAAAAAAAATAGCGAGACACAAAAGTGTCAAGAAAACACAGCACGAAATGAATCTGCACTGCAACTTGGAGAACACCAAGAGGTAGAAATAATTATTTCTGAAAAGTCTGAATAACAATAACCCCCCCAAATGACTCAGCTGTTCCCTTTTATAGGGTTCAGCAATACAAATTTTATCCTAAGTAGGACTCTTAATAGATTAGATAAGGAAATATTGACTCAACAGAAATTAAATACTAACAACAACTAAATACCAAAACTAAATATTAATCAGCAACTAAATATCTAAAATAACTCAGACTCAATTCCTAAAATAAATCAAACTTGGACTTCAAGTAATCTCATGTCTTGTAATCTCGAACTCCATCTCCTAAATCAGTCCCCTCATCTTGAATAGAGCTCGACCTCGAGTGAGTAACATCAGCATCCCTCTGGAACATACTCGAATAAATTTGTTGTAAGTGTCAACTATGAACCACTCTCGTCGGAGAAAAACCATGACCATGGAAACTTCGCACTTCTGCAACATTCCTTTCTGTCAGCCATTTAGAGATAACTTGCACCTTAGTTGGGTCAACTTTTTTGTCGTCAGCTCCGACTAAGAACCCCAAGAACAACAGTTGTGATACAAGGAACGGCATGAGGACTTGGTTCATGGGATGTATGAAGGTGCTTGGTGCATTTGAGAGACCAAAGGGCATAACAAGCCACTCATAGAGGCCTTCTTTCATCTTGAAGGTTGTCTTCCATTCATCTCCTTCTCGAATTCGAATATGATGGTACTCATGCCTTAGATCAAACTTGGAGAAAATAGTAGCTGGATCAAACTTGAAGAAAATAATAGCTCCACACAATGGTAAATTAGGTGACAATTCTTTCGGCATGACATCCTTAAAATCGTTTAACGAATGTTGTAGTGAGCTGAGGAAGTCAGCAGAGTTGAAGCTATCAGAAGAGTCAGAACTCTTTCGCTTCACCATAACAATATCACATAGTTTTTCATTGACAGTACCTCATGTCCGAAAAATATTGTGCCTTTGTATGTCATCCTCTTTCTTTGGTGTGAGCATGAGGCGTCGAAATACATAGGCCATGTGATCTCCTTCCTCGTCTGCATACTCAATATCATTAGCATTCTCATTTTCATTTTCACCATCTGTCGCTGTTCTCCTTGTTAAATTCACAGTAGGACATTGGGGACATTCATTAGACCGATGTCCAGGAAGGCAACAACTATAACATGTAATGGTATTTTGCTGAGTATAAGGATTGATCGCCCTTCTTGCCGATGAAGTGTTGGCTGCCATGTTGCCAGTAGGTTGATCATTTGTGGTCACAGAAGTTGCACCTTTCAATGCTGTCTTAGTTGGTGTAGTATCAACTCTAGCAAAATTTTGTTGTAGCTGAACTCTGCTAGATAAGGATGCAGCACGCGATACTCGTTCAATTTGCCGCTCCATTCTTTCAGCAAGAGAGATGGTATCAGCTAATGTATAGGTGATCTGTCCTTCGACACGATCACGAACATTGGAACGCAGGCCATTGATAAATCGAGCAATTTGTTGCTGACCACTTTCCATCAAGTTATTATATATGAGCCGTTAGACGAAAGAATTCAGTCGTATAATCAGCCACAGTTCAAGATCCTTGGCGGCAATTGCAGAGTTGTTGGTATAAAATCTGTTGATAATCAAGTGGAAGAAATCATGCTCTAATCAACTTCTTCATTTTGTCCCAAGATTGAACAGGTTGCTTTAGTTGCCGAAGACGCATTATTTGTACTTGATCCCACCATGCTGAGGCTCCAGCTTTTAGTTTGAAGGCTACCATCTTGGCTTGTTTATGTTCTGGAACATAAACATTGTCAAAGAATCTATCTACTTCTGAGAGCTAGTCCAGAAAATCTTCCATATGAAATTGTCCATTGAAGGTGGGTATTTCCATCTTCATATGGTAACTTTGTCTGTTTTGCACAAACTGACCATCATCTTCTTGTTCTCCACCACGAACAGGTTGGAAACGGCGATTTTGAAGTAGCTGTCTTGATTGTTGTTGAGGGGGAACAGGTTGCACATAAGGAGGCAGTCGATCCTGAAGCAGCGTCATCACCTCATTAAATCGTTCATTGAATTGATGAATCTCATTCTTCACTTCGTCAAATTCAGCACGGGTAGGAGCAATAGCCGTGGATACACCTTGCAAAACTAGGGTTACTATAACGGCGGGTACTGTAGCGGTACTATAGCACGATTACTGTAGACGACTGACTGAGGACAAAAATTAAGGTTTGAAATGAGGATGGCGGCGGGTACTGTAGCAGTACTGTATCGGCGGTACTGTAGCACGATTACTATAGACGACTGGCTGATGACAAAATTAGGGTTTGAGATGAGGGTGGATCTTGATTGGCTTTGATACCAATTGATGAGGGGGCAGCAGCAGAATTAATTCATGCAGGTCACTGTCGCAACCTGATACGACTAGCGTATCAAAACTGGCACGCAAAGAAAACAACAGACACAAAAGTGTCAAGAAAACACAGCACGAGACGAATCTGCACTGCAACTTGGAGAACACCAAGAGGAACAAACAATTATTTCTGAAAAGTCTGAATAACAATAACCCCCCAAATGACTCAGCTGTTCCCTTTTATAGGGTTTAGCAATACAAATTTTATCCTAAGTAGGACTCTTAATAGACTAGATAAGAAAATATTGACTCAATAAAAATTAAATACTAACAACAACTAAATACCAAAATTAAATATTAATCAACAACTAAATATCTAAAATAACTCAGACTCAATTCCTAAAATAATTCAAACTTGGACTTCAAGTAATCTCATGTCTTATAATCTCGAACTCCATCTCCTACATCAACAACCATATAATGCATAACATATTTCTTTTGTCCTAATATTATTATCATTATTATTTTTCACTTGTTTGGAAGTTGGCTTGGGAGGAATAGAACAAGAAAGACCAAATGCACTTTTCTTTGGTCTTTGTTTTGTTTATTCTCTCGATTTTTCTTTTCGATAAGTAACGACTATTATTGAATATTTGATGCACTCAATTATATGTCTCCTTCCTCCAACGCCACACTGCATCTTGGATTCCTCTGCCTCACTCGGTCATACTGATTTGCAAATGGGGCATGAGTAAAAGTGAAGCCAAATTGCACATCCTTCCATCTCTGATCCTTTTTTTAGGTTACATTGTTTAGATGCCTGTGCATATTCTTTATTTATAAAGTATGTGAAGGTAAATAATGAGGATGCTCTCATTCTCATCTCCAAAGTTTTGGACAAAATGATGGTAAAAGAAGAGACATTGAGTTTTTAGAAATGATAATAAGGGAATCCAATAATGATTATGGTAACAATTTAATCATGAACTAAACTATAACTAGACATTGAGTTTTTAGAAATGATAAGTATCTGCATCTGCTCGTTCTCCTAAACAAACAACAAATTTAAGAACGTAACAAAAAAAAAAAAAGGTTACCATCTTGCAGCTGGCCAATTTTATATCATTTCTACACATCATGACACTTTGGTTCTCTCGTATCTCCAACCAACAATAATTAGTTCTTCCTTCGAGACAATTTTATAGAAAACATACATTTCTTTCTGCGCTGTTCATGGGCATGTGATCAAAGGCCGCCTAGCACGCCTGTGGCCTCCGCATAGCACGCTGCTCTGCTCTCAGGTGTTGTTGCTCAACTCAGTTGAAACCGAGGCGAAGTGGACATGGTCCAAAGCTTGTTGGCCATTTTTTTTATGATTCAGCCGTGCTACTGCTGGCTTTTCGGAGTACAAGCAATCCAGTTTTCTATCTATAGTTACCCTTAATTCCTCTTCTGCTGTTGCACAGTGCTGCTCTAGCTTTCCAGATAACAAAAGGAATCGTCTATGTCCGGTTAGAGTATTCCTGGATGCAGTGGCCATCCATGCTTTTTTTTTTCTGCAGGCATCTCTCTGTCAGAATGCGGTGGCTCCCTAGAACTTTTGTGTGCTTGCTATGTGGAGCAGCTCCTCAGCCTGCACCTTCCTCCATGATGATGATTTGCTCCAGTTGCAACTGCCGGTATTGGTTGCCGTGGTTGTGCTTTTGCTGGTGCATTGGTGCCTTCCATTGACGGCCTTTGGGATGCCCACTGACGCATTTTTCCGGTTGGTGCAGCCGTCGTCCATTTGGATGGAAAACAGAGCGTAGACTGGCCGGTGATCGGAGAATTGCGTCTCGCCTCGCACGTACCACGTTTGCGTCATACCCTTCCCTCGCCAAAGTATCCGGTCGCACCTGTCAATCCAAACGAACATTACTGAGTGAACTTTGAGAAAACTAATAAATAAACGCAATTGGCATCTTTACCGATGAAGGGAGCTACAACCGTTGGCTTATAGTATTTATTAGTCTCAGTTATTTCCGAAGATGAAGATGGAAACTTTTATATCAGCAAAAGTTCATTGCAATTGACAACGCTGATTATAATGGATTAAGACCTCCTACTTTTATGCTTGGTGCTTAGTTTCACCACAGATCTCCCTCATTGCCTAAAACATGAAATTCCTTAGGTGGAGTAAAGCAGAAGGCCATGGTTGATTAATTTTGTTAGATCTGGACATTTTTGAGGAGAAACAGTGGTATTATACTGGACAAATTCAGGCTGATCTCACTGTTTCAGCCAGCTGTGGAAAGTGATGCCCCTAGAGAGAAGCTTTGGTTCTGAGATCCAAAGAAAGGCGCCGGGTAGACACTCGAGTGCCATGGACCATGACGGACGATCCTGCATACGCCAATATGGCCCTGTTCCCCAGTGTAATATGCCCTGACACAACAACGTCTACCACGTCCCGTAGCATCACTCATCGCTTCTTGAGGTTGACATGTTACTTAGGACAACGTAGGACGTCACGGCCGTGGCATCCATCTAAGAATACTTGTCCTCACCTATGGCTTTCCATTTGATTGGGGCCCCAGTCAAACACTTCTTTTGATACAAATCTAGATGGGTCGTGATCAATAATGGCAGCAAATGTATATAGTTGAAGCATACGAAGAAAGAGCAAGAGTTCAGCAGCTTTTACCATGCAGGCATTCGCCTGTTCTCCTTGGACTTGGCTTGGTAGACTGCATAAACGTCAGAGTTGGAGAGGTACTTGTATGTCGGAGGGAAGTGTATCCTCCCTTCTTCCCATCCTGCAAACACTCTGCCAGCTCTCTGTTCCCTGCGAAGCTGTAAAATATGAAAGGTCATTAGCCTAACTTAATCTGGATAACTTTAAAAAATTTCCAGCCATTACCAGTGAAACATAAAGTTTTTTTTACCTGATCTTTATCCAGTAACGATTGCCACTCGTTCCTCTCCAACAGTTGATAGGCGTCATCGCATGTGGCAGCTGAAAGCCGATAATTGAGGTCCCCGAGCCATATAATCTTGCTGCATGCGTATTAGCCAATTATGCTTTTTACCAGACGATAAGATGACGCCAAACATGAAGTTTGAATTCAACCATCACACTGTAGTGTTCGACAGCGACCCGCGAACTTACTCGTGCTCTAAGATGCTCTCGGGCGAAGGCGGCGATCTCTGGGACCGAGGGAACCGAGTCCTCTTCATGATCTCCGTCGCGTCGGAATTCCTCCTCTGTTCATCGCCGTCCTTCTCGCCGGACGCCAAATGCGTGCACACGAAGCAGAATGTGGTCTTTTGCACGGTCATGCTTATCGATACCGATCCCTGCAAAAATATATATATACGTAAGTAACGTACGCGTGAATTAGCTCATGCATGCAAAAGAAGTGAAGTGTTTAAGTATACGTTGTAAATTAAACGAAACCTTGTTTCCCATGTATCCCATAATGCCCCTTCCAACACAGGACACCCGAAGGCTCGTCACATGACGCATGAGGCTGGCGCGGACCCACACGCACAGGAACACGCCGACCATCTGCTTGCTCGCAGCGAGGGAGTAGCCTTCGTCGCCGCACGTCGCCGGCGAAAGATCCGGCGATTCCTCCTCGCCGCTGCTGGAGCTCGGATTCGAGCTCTGCCCGAGTCCTGTTTCCTCGTCGGAGTCCTCGGCCATTGACAGCAGGTCCGAGAAGCTGACCCTCGGCTTCCTTTTCTGCTCGTCGGGATTGAGGGTCTGACGAATGAGAGAGAGCCACTTGCGAGGGGGTCCCCGGTCCTCGGCTCCCAGTACGTTACCGGTGTTTAAAGGGACGATTTCCTGAAACCTGTCGGATATACGAAATCAGAAGTGGGGGACTGGTCAGATTAATTACAGTGGCGCTGAATGCTGGCCATTAATTTTAAACTTATCATCATCTTCTCTGATTTAACTTGAGGCCCTACTCTGTAAACAGCATTTATAAGTTGGCGTGTTTCAGATGGAGGGAGGAAGGGAGACTGGTCTTAATCAGCGGTCACAGTCCCATCTATCGCATGTTAAATGTACCACTCCTCCAATCTTTTATATTTCCTTTTATCTTATCATAATAAGTGCTCTCTCTTTTTCAAGAAAATGTACTCCTACACTGGAAACAAAGTTTAAACAATCCATGCATGGCAAGCGTGCTGTTTTTTTTTTTTAATTTCAATGACATTTGTCATAAGAGAGAACACGAACGAACACACATAAACTTATAACAGAGAATTAATGATGTTCAGTATAATATCAGAAAGCCAGATATTTGAGATAATGCTGATTGATAATGTAATGAGTAGTAGAAGGATGAGAGAAGGAAAAAAAAAGAGGAGGCAGGTCGGTGTAGTTGGAATTTAAAAGTAGAGTGCATCATAAATATAAACTCATGCGTACCCGAGGACATAGATGTCGGCGGGGCAGCAGGGCGTGCTCATGAGCCAATCTCTTAGGTTGAGTTCCCCGTGGGGCGCTCTCCCTCCCACGTTCCACGTCCCCACGAACGTGCTGCCCACATCACATGGTCATTAGAGTAATCACCCCATCCATCACGAGTCCACCACCAAAATAGGAGTTAAACAACTACGTGACGATTAAACTAAACCCACATCCACGAATTAGACATATCTTAGTACTGTATAAAGTACAGAACACAAGTTAACTAAACTACATCTATGAACTAGGCCTGTATTGGTTCTATACCAAGGAAGTACACAGCTCAGTTCCGAAGTAACTCTTCTGAAAATAACAGATGTGGCTAGAATTTCTTGGCCGCTAGTAAACAGGCAAAACCCTGTTGTCTCTTATTCATGGTAGATGTAGTTTGTTTACCTGAGGTTGTCTATGAGTGGATAAGAGCTGCTAACTGGGATCCCATTCCTGATTCCTGAGGGCCTTAGGTTTTCTGAACTCTCCACTATCCAATCGCCTGCGAATGATGGAAACAAATATGTGACAAAATTCATTAAAGCTTTGATAGCTACTGGCCATTGGTTTGTATGACTGAGATTCTGTGATTGCAGGTGATGGAGGGTTACCTACCTGATATGTTGAGAATGCTGCTGTCCTTGTCTGAGCAGCTCTTCCTTCTCTGCGCCTTTGCAAACCCCTCCTCTTTTAGTTCAGGGGAGAAAATAAATTGACAAAAATCAGCAGAGTACCTTGGAAGATCACAAAAGAAACTCTGATAATTTGCTATCTGCATGACTTACTGTTACAGTCCGTGTAGAATTCTCCGCTCGTCATATTGAACCATTTCTTCACTATGGTCTTTGGCCACGATGAAGACTGCGAAGAAAACGTATCTTTGATTATAATTCTCACAGTTAGGGTGTGGTAAGAGTACAGCAAGGTCTGCTAAAACGAATAGCAGGAAGATAAGGTTAAAGAAAACAGGAGCAATTAAGTGACAATAGGGACAGTAGGACTGTTCTATTGGACTGTCCTTTGAATCTTCTAAAGTAAGAGTTCTACCTTGGGGATTCTATTCAGCTCTGTCTTCATGTTTCTGAAACGGAGGAGCCCCTGCAGAAGAGAAGCAGAACAAGGAAAGATGAACGAAAACTTCCTTGTTCCGGTGTGCACACTGTCTGCAATAGAATAAGTTATAGAGGCCGGAAAAGCAGGAAACTTATTTTAAATTGAGATGGGACAAGTATGGAAGATCTCAAGGATTAAACAAAACCAAGCAGAAGGCCAAAAGATCTCTTTTAATATAAGCCCCGTTTTTCTTAAGCTGGAACCTGTTGCAGTTTCTACACCAAAAGTTGAAAGAGCGAGAAACCAAACAGCGGCACCAAATTTATCAACACCTTTTCCTTTTCCAAAAATCCTAAAAAACTTCCTCTTAGCATAACATAACCATGAGGTATAATCAACCAAGTTAAGATACAGCCACAGGATTTCCATCTACAGAACATATACGGATTAAGATTCCAAATTTATCGAATAGGCCACATGAGAAAAGGAGCAAATTTCTTTTTTGCACCGATTTGGCATACAATGCATTAGCTGATGACAAAATGGATACATTCCAAGTAGATAGAACTGCAGAAAAGCTTGCTACGACCATCTTCCAAGTTCCAACATCCTCTCCAAGGAATCCCACACATAATAACATACGAGGATCAAGCGGATAACGTGGTATGACACAGATCAGTAGAACTAGAACAGTACGACGAGTTCAGTAGCAGGCAAAATGCAGCAATGCATACTATGCAGTGCAATCAATTGAACGGCAAATGGAGGATGTGGTGGGATGATCCCAAGCGTGCTCACCTAAAATTTTCACTTTGCATGCGGAGCCTCTCTCTCCCCTCCTCCCACTCCTCTCCTTCCAGTTCGATGTGGACCAGTGTGGCAGAGAGAACGAGCCAAGAAAGCTTCTGAAGGAGGAGAGATGATTGGAGGTTTGGGAGAAGAACCGAAGGAGAGAGGAGAAGAAAGCGAGCAGTAGCTGCTGCCCCCGTTATAGTTCTTTTCATGGTTATTAAAACCGGATCGGACCGGCCGGTTCAACCGGTTCAATCACGAACCGATTATTGGTCAAGTCCGAATTAATATAAAAAATGGAATTAAAATTGAACCGGCCAAAAATCGGTTCAATCGGTAAAAACTGGTTCAACCACTAAATCGAAAAAACCGAGTTCAACATTTAAAATGAAAAAAAGTAGGAAATAAAAAGTTAGAGAGGAAGGTAAAAATGAGAAAATATTTGAATTTTGAATTAGACTTGATAAAAATTAAAAAGGAAATAAACGTGGAAAATCAGTATGGGAGAGGAATTAATGGAAATAAAAAAGAAAAGTATTAAAATGAAAATAGAGAAGAAAATAAAAGGAAGTAAGTGTGATGTATGAAAAAATTAAATTAAATTAATTTATTATCATCACAAAATAGTATCAAAAAATAAAATAAAAGAATTAATATAGTATATCAATAATAATAATTTAAAGTTTTTTTATGAATATTAAAATTTATAATATCTTTTTATTATAAAAAAGTAAATAAATATGAGAATTAATGGGGACAGAGAAATTAATGGAAATAAAAAATAGAAATATTAAAATGAAAGTAAAGAAATAAAATAAAGACGAGAGTGATATATGTCAAAATTAATTAATATATTATCACCTTAAAATAGTATTGAAGAATAAAATAAAAGAATTAATATACTATATTAATAAAAAACAAACTCTTTTTATGAATATTAATATTTAATTAAATATTTGTTTATTATATTTTATTATGAATTATAAGCATTATGTAATATTTATTATATATAATTATTTTAAAAATATTAATTTAATAAAATCCGATTGAACCCGATTAAATTTGATCAAATCGATCCAACCACGACCTAGTTGATCGTCCGATCGGATGGCCGGTCCGGTTTTAATAACATACTTCTTTTAACTTCTTATACGCCACCACCCGACGACGACGGTCCACGTCGACAAAAAGTCCGAGTGGCGCGGGACCCACGCTCCTTTTTCCCATCTTTGGTCAAACCTTCCAGTGATCGTACACTGAAAAGAGCCTTAATTCTTGCGCTTTATTACGAAACAACCACCGTTTGGCAATGACGAAAATTATATCGAGCTGGGAGTCCGCGCGTTCTAGATCGGACGGTGGAGAAAGGCCTCTCTGCATTATAACATCCATCACGCGGTGCCACGTGGTGATGGTTACTGAGCAGAATTATTAGTAGGCGATTTATATGCTTCAACGTAACCGATATATATATATATATATATATATATATATATATATATATATATATATTTCAACGAAAAAGGATATATGATTGGAACATGTAGTCAAATTTATAATCTATAAGTTTACATTTCATACATTAGAGAAATTTATAAGAAGACACTTTCACCAATTTTGTGCTGTAAAATATTTGGACAAAGAGTCTTTAAGGTGTTTATAAAATTTATCCAACTAGCTAGAAAACGTGCACGTCTGCATGCTCCAAGACGCAACCTAAGAGAAGATTATTATTGTCAATTTTTATTCTATAATAATAATAATAATAATAATAATAATAATAATAATAATAATAATAATAATAATAATAATAATAATAATAATAATAATAATAATAATAATAATAATAATAATAATAATAATAATAATAATAATAATAATAATAATAATAATAATAATAATAATAATAATAATAATAATAATAATAATAATTTAATGGACCTCCTACCTAACTGACTAGGTAGGAGGCTCCTACATATCGGGATATTCGTCCGATCAAAGATGAACGATAGATCTTATCGAGCACAATTCACACCTATTTGAAAAGAAAATCGACGATTGAGAAGCGGTTCAACTCTCAATCAAGAAATCGAACCATGAAAGTTTTCTAGAAGTGTAAGGCCCTAAGGTAAAAGGACTAAATAGTAAAAGATAGTCTCATATGAATAAAATACGAAGGTAATCATGTGCTTATAAGTGACATCCTCTTTATCTTTCAAGACACATTTTAATTGGCCGGAGGCCTAAAGCGAATAATATCTTGACGTGCTAAGAGAGTGTTACAACTAGTATCAGAGCCATAATTTTGGCTCATACGTCTTAGGTCTTAGGATGTGCAAGTCATATGTTGACTAAAATGTCTAAGTGTAAAGTTCGTGTGCAATCATTCATGAAGTGCCACCGAGCTTAAAGGTGCATGTTCTCTTATGTTTAGCTAATGCTAACTATGTTCTACGATGATTTGAACGTGGATGTAACTCCAAGACGTGCAATTGAAAATGCGGATGATGAAGGAAATGTCTTCCTTGATGAATTGATCTGAGCAACACGAAATGTTCCAACAAACAATAGCCCGAATTATTCCATTTAAAGATTCTTAAGACTCGACTCTCCAAGGTTTGATGGGGAGGGGAGTTCGAAATGACTGAAGCATTGAAGAAATAGGAGATATACTAAAGTTATGGAGTGCCCCGAGAACCATACGATGATGTATGCCACTCATCGTTTTAGTGGCCAAGAAAATATGTGGTGGAAGTCCTTTTTGAAGACCACCTTTGAGCATACAAAAGCATGGAAAAATTTTGTAGAAGCATTTGTAACTCGCTTCTACCTGGACTATCCAAGGACATGATGTGATCCAATGTAATATCCTTATCGTTGCAAATGTTTTTTTATTCGGGTGCAACACATTCTTTCATATCTCATGTTTTTGTTAGAATGTTAGAAGTTAAACATCTAGTTATAAATTTTCAACTAGAAGTAGTGACTCTTAACGGAATAGTAGCTACTAGAAGATATGCTCCAAATCTACCTATAGAGATAGATAGGAAGAATTTTCCTAGTGATCTCATTTTGTTTTCCACGGTAGATTATAATGTAGTCTTAGGGATGGATTGTCTACCTTATAATGATGCTCGTATGTATTGTAAAGAGAAGAAAATTTTTAGAAGTAATCATCATTGAACACCCACGATGATTCGAGAAATTCCCTTCAAGAAAATCAAAATATTGATTTCAGCAACTAAAACAAGCAAGATGATCAAGAAAAAAAGTCAGATGATTTTTGGCAAGTGTTCTTAAGACGAATTCACAACCCAAGATATTTGAATCCTCGATGTCTTTCCGAAAGACATAATGGGATTGCCACCAAGAAGATAAATTGAGTTCAACATTGAACTACTCCCGAGTACCTCGCGGTATCTATTTCAAAGCCTCCCTGTCGAATGGCCCCGATGAAAATGCATGAATTGAAGATTCAATGTCACGGACGTGCTCCACAAATATCATTTTAACATAATCTTACTTTTAATTAGCATTTTAAGTAAGTTTAAATACTTATATAGTCATGGTTGCGTGTAGCAACTAGCCTTTGGATTAAAGCATAATCATAATTAAATTATCGATAAGCGTTATAAAGAAATTATATAAGATTACTAGGAATAAATTTTAATATTGTAAATATTATAATAAATATGTTTAATTATGATTAACTAATGTTAATTAAAAGTTTAATACTAATTTTTAACCAAGTAATATGATTGGACCTTCATTTCAACCAATAGGGTTTCAAGCAGCTGAAGCAGGCAGCTCACCAGCTGCTAAATAATGAATTCTTTCGAACCGCCATACGAGGTGTTAAAATTCTGGAAAAAATATATAAATCAATTATTTGTATCCTCCGCCGACAGAAAAATTTGCAAGATGAAATCCCTAGCCGAACGTCCTCAAGAAATTCGGCAAGTTTGCTGAGTTAAGGTCAATTTGCGGATCCGAAATCAACCATCATCTTCATACGATTATATCTTCCTGGTTAGTTCTTCATAAATCCTGAAATTTTATATGCTTCATCCTATCGACGTTAGCTTTCCATGACCACAGGACTTCTTTAGAGAATGTTATGAACCAAGAACCATAGGTCGCTCACTCTGTCCCGAGTCAGAGATATGTCCGTCTTGTAGATTAGGGTATAATTAGAATAAATAGAATTAGGGTTTGAAATTTATGCATGTTAAATTATACTTCACAAGGGTTAGGTGAGAAGTGGAATCATCCAATTTGGATGTGTAGAGGTGGAGAAATGAATTTTCATTTCATAGTGAGTCTTCTGTCAGATTCTAGGATATTGACAGATTGCGACCCGAATTAACTATTTTTGTTATAAGTCTATATAACGAGTTAAATTCTCTAATTTTTATGACAAAATACTAATGAAGTCTAGTTTTCAGGAAAATTATTCCCTATTAAATGGACAAGTATGAAGAAATATATAAATCAATATTTCAGTGACACACAATTTGTCAGGGCACAAACCCTAGGTCAGATTGCTTGGGATGTCCTAACTTACTAACTTGAAAATTGATAATGATATTTGGGGGTTGGAAACCTAGTATGTCTAGTTTCTAATTAATTCAGAATCATAAAATTTTCCCATGTGGTTAAGAAGTTATGAATTATTAATTCACAGACACTCAGTCTGAAACCTTGAAACAACACCTAGTTAAGCTTTGGAGAATTAAAAAGTTCTAAGTGTGGAATGACTTATGAATATAAATGTCTGAAGTTAGAAATTCGTATTAGAGAATGTTATATACATTTTAGGGTGCATAAGTATTCATATATTGTGAGCATGCATTGCATATTACCTTACTAGTGATTGGGAAGTAAGAAGACATTATTGTTTGTAGGAAAACCTCAAGTTGCAAGTGAAAGGGAGGAAATCTAATAAACCTCCTTGAAGTGATAAAGTACAAGGTGAGTGGGTAAATTTACAACATAATAAAATGTTATATGTTAGTTCTTTTATTTATGGTATTACCTCAAGCAAAGATTATTATTGTTATTATTGAAACATATCTTGCGCTATGAAAAGTATTTATGATATGATTCAAGAATTTCATATGAGATGGAGTAATATTTTATACAAAAATGTTTTCAGGGTATAATGCTTGTGAAGTCAAAATAAGTTTTATTTGATAATGATATGAAATTATGACATGTGTATTTTGATATTGTTAAATTTCACGTGTTCATTAGTCATGCTATTTGAAAAAGGTCTTTGGGACCGCATTCGATATACATAAAGCCTTTGGGGCGTATATCGGGTGTCTTTGCCCTTTGGGAGCTGCTCTGCGTACACGTATTGACCCATGATCGCACTGTATATCCGAGAATCATGATTGTGTGGCACACAATCATGATTGTGATACGTATTGACCCATTATTTGATCTGCGTATCTAAGACTCTTGATTGTGAAGCTCTGCTTAACTGTATGACACACAATCATAGAGGGATAAGTATTGACCCATGATTTGCTCTGCATATCCGTGACTCTTGATTATGAAGCTCTGCTTAACTGTATGACACATGATCATAGAGGGATATGTATTGACCCATGATGAGTATGTGTAATGACACATGTGTGGAGTTTAATTATGAAAATGATGATATTTTTTGAGTTACTTTTACTTATATGAAAGTTCACATGATTTGACAAGTTATGTTATATATGCTATGCTTTAAATATTTTCTCATACGAAAGAAATGTGGTTATTTAAATGATATATGCACTCGTATTATTCTCCTATGTTGTACATTTATTCCACTCACTGAGCAAATGATTGTTGCTCATAGTACACATTTAAAATTTTCAGATACTCATAAGTTCTCGAGTTGAATTGACTCAGAGTTTATTTTGCTGCATATAGAAGAGGTCGAGCTGTTGGAGCAATTTTATTTTCCCCCTTCACTTTTGTTTTTGGAAGCATGCATGTATTAGATAATTCTAGATGTTGTAATTAAGGTTGTGAGAAACTTTTGTAAGGTTGTATAAAACTTAATCCTGTGGGGTGTTATATGTGAAATGGTTTGTGAAACAATAATGATAATATGCGAATGTGATCTCTTATAACTTTTATTTAAACTTTGATGAATATATAAATGCAACTTTTGTATGTATTGGCAAATGATATATGATAAATAAGGGAGGAGATTTTGCTGATTTTATTTATAGAATTGCTAAACATAATTAAGAAAGGTAATAGTTGGGATTAGAACTTAGTCACGAAGTTGGGTGTGACATTCAACTACAAGAGATATTGGACAAGGGTTTTATTAGACCGAGCGTGTCACCATGGGGCACACTAGTGCTTTTTGTCAAGAAGAAAGATGGTTCAGGTTGTGCATTGACTACCGAATACTGAATAAAGTGATGGTGAAGAGAAAGTATCCATTGCCAAAGATCAACGATCTCTATCCTCGACGTCAGGAGCAGCTACCATTAATAAAGTATAACCGAGCAAGACATTCCAAAAATGACATTCCGATCAAGGTATGAATATTATGAATATTTTATTATGACTTTTGGACTAATGAGTGCGCCTGCCGCATTTATGGATTTGATTAATAGGGTTTTTAGTCCATACTTGGATAAGTTTGTGATTGTATTCGTGCATGACATTATCATCTACTCATCTAGTCCGAAAGAACATCAAGAACACCTCCATATTGTGTTGGGTGCACTAAGAAGAAACAAACTCTATGCCAAATTTTTTAAGTGTGAATTTTGGCTTGAATAAGTGATGTTCCTTGGACACATTGTATCGAGGCATGGAGTGTACGTGTATCCGACAAATGTAGAGGCGGTGACAAATTGGAATATGTCCAAGAATGTGACCAAGATTAGAAGCTTCTTGGGACTAACCGGATATTATAGAAGCTTCATCCAAGATTTTTCCAAAATAGCCGAACCAATGATAAAGTTGACAAGAAAAGACGAGAAGTTCATATGGTCACAAGCATGTGAAGCAAGTTTTCAAGAGCTCAAGAGAAAACTCACCATGGCATTGATTCTAAGCATTCCTTGGAGAAATGGTGGTATGTCATTTTAGTGATGCTTGTGGCAACGACTTAGGTTGTGTACTTATGTAACATAGCAAAGTAGTGGAATATGCTTCTCGACAATTGAAAAGGCATGAAGTCAACTATTCAACGCATGACTAGGGCTACCGGCGGTGACGTTCGCATTGAAAATATGACGTCATTATTTGTATGGCGAAGACATTGAAATGTACACATACCACAAAAGTTTGAAATATGTGTTCTCATAAAAGAAGTTGAACATGCGGCAAAGGAGATGATTTGAATTTCTTGAGAACTATGAGTTCGTCATATTGTACTATCTAGAAAAAGAAAATGTTGTAGCCGATACATTAAACCGCAAGTGGGAAGATGACTTGGTTGCTTAAGAGTTCACAAGTGGAATCTTGTGGAAAGCATTGTGCAATGGGTCCTAAGCATTTGTGGCCGAAGGATCATATGTATGGCTTATCATGTGATTGAATCCAGCTTAATAAGAAGGATCATTGAAGCTCAAATAAAGGACCCAAAATATGTAAGGATGATTAACATTTGCCAAAGAGAGAAAACACTTCAAGTATAGTGAAGATGGAGCAATAAGGTACAAGAACCATTTGCGAATTCCAAAGGACAAAGCACTAAGAATGGAGATTTTAGATGAGTACCACAAGTCCAAATTCTCAATTCATCCTGGAAGCACTAAGATGTTCAAGAACTTGCAAAGAAATTTTTGATGGGAAGGTATGAAGAAGAAAGTGGCTAAGTGTATAGTCTGGTAATAAGTCAAGATTGAACACCGAAGGCCTTGTGGAAAATTACAACCATTGCCCATCTTGAAATGGAAATGGTAAAGTATCACTATGAATTTTGTCGTGGGTCTACCCCGGACCTGAAAGGGTCATGATGCAAAGTGAATCAATCCATGGATAACATGTTTGAGCTTTATGTGAATGAAATTATCTGTTTGCACAAAATTTCGGCATCCTTTTGGAATAAGCATACGAGATTCACTTCTAAATTTTGAAAATGTTTACAAAATGCTTTAGGAACAAAGCTAAATTTTAGCACGTGATTTCATCCTCAAACCGATGACCAAAGTGAAAGAACAATTCAAACTCTTGAAGATATGCTTAGTGCTAGTGCCTTAGATCAGGATGAAAATTAAGATGATCACCTTCCTTTGGTGGAATTTGCTAATGATAATAGTTAGCATTCTACTATCAAGATGGCACCATTTGAAGTTTTATATGAAAGACTTTGTCGTTCTCCAACGTGTTGGAGTGAAATAAAAAAAAAAAGATATCTTGGGCCGGATCTAGTCCAAATGTATGTCGATAAGGTGGAGCTAATCAAACAAAGGATGCTAGCAGCGCAAAGTAGATAAAAGAGCTATGTGGATCTAAGAAGAAGAGAACAACTTTATGAAATATGTGAATATGTAATGCTTAAGGTTTCATCAATCAAGGGCATGATGAGATTTAGCAAGAAAGGAAAGTTGACTCCAAGATATATTGGTCCATTTGAGATTCCTGAGAAAGTTGGAGAAGCGACTTATAAGTTAGCACTTCCAGCCTCTTATGAAAGACTTCATAATGTCTTCAACGTATCAATGTTCAAAAAGTATGTTCATAACGAAGCAAATGTGATTTGGATAGAAGAACTGAATATCAAGGAAGACTTGACATATGTGGAGCAATTGATAGAGATATTGGACTATCAAGTGAAGCATCTCAAGAATAAGACCAACTGTCAAAGTGACATGAAAGCACCATGTGGACAAGAAGCTACATGGGAGTTCAAAGAGGAAATGCGAGAGAAGTTTCTAAAATTATTTGATAAGTAATTTAAGATTTCATAAAATTCGAGGATGTATTTTTATTTAAGGAGAGTGTGTTGTAACATCCACTACAAAAAAATTGGCGAATATCGATGCAGTATAGCGTCTCATATAAGATGATGCGAAGTCAATGCCAATAGCGTCCTCATAGCATCTAAGTGGAGTCACAACTATGCGATGCTACATGCATCCAATAGCGTCACATTAGCATTAACTTATTGTTTACAAGACATCGACGCTAACGGCGGTGCCAAGGTATTCAACAGTATTATTGCGCGCCAGATAGGGTAAATGCGCGGCAGATCGTAGCATTATATTAGAGTCTAACTCTTGTCGATGCTAAACTAGCGTCACATTAGCAGCGATGCAATATCAACGCTACGAACGGAGTCAATACGGGCGCCAGAGCTTTGCGCTGTCTTGGCGCTGAGAAACACGAAGCCAATTGGCGTCTCAATCATGAGACGCTATGTTGACGCTAGGTAGACTCTAAATGAATAAAATAGCCTTAAATAAATATATATGTACCTACAATGTATTCGTATTCTTACCTACACATGTAACACATACAATGGTTATTTGGCACTATTTTGACACTACTTTGCCGATGTGTTTGAAGAAATAGATTAATTGGCATTAGTTTGACACTACACATGTTAACATATATGTTAATTAATTAGAAATAGATTAATTATATGTTATATATATATTTTTTTTATAACTACATATTATGTATTTTGACACTAATTCGTATAACCCCATATAACTCGAAATGGCGTCACTATAGTCACGAAATATCATCGTAACCGATGTGGCACCGCAGTAGTGGCTAAGTAGCATCACATGTGAGGGAGGCGCTAAATACTTAGGTTAAATCCCTAACCCTCTTCTATGTTTTCACTTTTCACTATTTACCTTTGGCCGATTTTCACCGTGACGCTCGACAATTGACGCTCCGACTGACGCCCGAAGCCCGACTCCGATGCCCTGCCTCCTCCGACCCCGCCTGAGTCTGACCTCGCCCTCCTCGCCCTCCTCGACTCCATCGACTCCATTGTCCACCCTCCCCCTTGCACCTCATGGATCTGTACATATATGGACGATGCATATGCTCGATGGTGGAGGTCTCATGACGATGAGATTACACACTAGGGGTCGGGCTACATTATCTTATGGTACTTTATATTATGATAATGGACTCTTTAGCGAGTCAGGTATGTATGGTCTATGGACTTTTAAGTCATGTACTTTTATATAAACTCATTTATATATTATGAACCCAATGTGAGATCTTATGTTAGAGATGATCCATGGGCTAATATGTCATCTTGGGATTTATATGTTCTAGAAGTCTTTCGTTATTTTATGTGTTTTATTATGTTAATTGTTTTCTATATTAGTATATTTTTGCTGCGATGTTATATGTAATTAGGTTATAAAGAATTGAGAAATTACCTAGGGTTCGTTCTCTAAATTGGGGCTAAATTTTGTAGGCGTTATAAGAAGTCGACCACTTTCTGTGTCTCTTGGCTCCATTGCTCATGTTGCCATGTTGCACCGTTGCTAGACCTCAAACTCCAATTGCTAGTTCTCAATTGTAGTTGTCGCCTCCATCTAAACAACTACCACAATGACATGCTACATAGCAAAAATCAATGTCGTTTAGAATCTTATTAGTGGGACGTATGTACCATTTTTATTTTCAGTCTTTATTTTTTTTAAGGTAACCTCTCTTTGTAACCGAAAAAAATGAAGGTCGTTTAGTACTTGAAATAAAATTTTAACAGCCGAACTATCGAAATGAATGAGCACAAATTCAAAATGAATGAACAGATAATGTATTATGCGGTGGTGCAAAAATGGTGTAGACTCGAAGTAGAAGGATGGATCTTGCGGCGGTGTGACAACAAGGCAAGGGACTGAGGTGGATCCTACGACAACGGTCTCTATTTTTGCGGTGGCGACGAGCGGGTGAGATGGCTCGTACGACAGCAACGAAGGAATGGACACAGTGACAAGGATCATGCAATGAGACTCCTGTTCCGACAACGAGGGGATAGGGAGCTTGTGAGATCATGCGCGGCAATGAGGGGTCTAGGGAGCTCATGAGGCAACGACGGACTAGGATCACCTCGTTCACGCGCAGCGATGAGGGGGCTAGGGTGTGAGGTAGGCGGCAACGGGGATCACCTTCTTTGTGCTCAACGACGAGAAGGCTTGGACAAATTGCAAAAAGTGACTCATATTTGATCCAACTGTCAGTTTTTTTAATCCACTTGAACCACACTTTAGCTGAGGACATCACTATTGTCACTTCGAAAAATATTATTGTCGCTCCATTTTATCTCACAAGAGGCAAAATGTCTAATAACTTCAGTACTCATAAAGTGACAATAATGTATTTTAAAATGTCAACAGTGATAATCTTAGGAGACCCATTAAATTCTTATAATTTACATAACCATTGACTCATAGAAAAAACTAGTTTTAAAGTACACAACAATCAAGAGATTTTTTTCTCTGGTAGAGCAAAACCATTGACTAAAAACACAACCAGTTTTAAAGTATACACCAAAGATATAATCTAAATGAAGGAATTAATGCCATACAATTTAATCAATATTGTTCATGGAGCTCGTGATGCTCGACATGTTATATTTTTTTGTCTGGTGCAGTGCAGCTGTGGTAGCCACTGAAGAGAGTGAACCTTATAAATTACAGTTTGCAATTGGTGATTCATTGTTCACCATGCTAAGTGAATTAATCGGATATTAAAAAAACGGATCTCATTAATTTGTCACTAGCTAGAGAAAGGAAAAGGTTTCTATCTTTTCTATTCTTTTTACCACGCTTAGTGGTTGGTTGAACAAGGCTCAAATCTCTCCTGGAAAGGGTGATAATTAAAACATTTATAATTAATTCAAAGTGGATATAAGCTCGTGTTTTAGTTCCTAACTCATCATCAGTAGGAAATCTTTGACTCGGTGCATGTAATCAGCAGTCGGTAAGCGTTAAAATTCACGTCGACCGAAAGCACTGATTTCTTATGACCGCAATCGCTCGCCAAGCGACACGAAGCAAAAGTAGGAAAGTTTTGTATTCAAAAGTTATCAACATGTGGAGATCGAAAGTGCAAAGTAACATATATATAATAATATATATATGTTAATGTTATCACTCCAAATACTCCTCAAAGAACTTGGCTAAGACATATCTGCATATATAGGTCAATTCAGATGCACTTTTGATTAGTTAGTTCAACTAATGACGCAATTACCGGGACACGTATCCGCGTTGTTGTGTGACTCGTGGAGCCTCGCGTCTAGTTGTGCTGTGTCGTGTATAGGGATTAGGGAACAACATGTTAAACATAATTTGGCGAGGCGTATGGTCATATGAAGTACATATGTTGCAACTTTGTCAAATGATTCACATCTGTTAATTATATATATGCCATTCATCCTCTTTAACTTGTGCACACATGCATGCAATATATAGTTGGATAAGGATTTAGGATCGATGACTTTCTCGTACTAGGCGACGTCCTACTCGATTCCACTTAATCTTCTTCCTCTTCCATCCCCTCCACTTGTAGCACAACTAGCCATTTATACAGGCCCATGCATACGACTATGTATCCCACAAGTATATATATATATATATATATATATATATATATATATATATATATATATATATATATATATATTATATCACTACAAGAAATTTGCGGTTTAGTGACGTAAAATAGAGACGCAGAAACCCGCGATGCTAATTCGACGCTACTAACGTCTAAATAGCGACGACATTGAGTCGATGATATTAGCTAATACCTCCCTGTAGCGTCGACTTAGCGTCGCATTCGCGTTACAATGAGTGGCGCCATAACGATGCTATTATCACGCGCCAAGATTGAGAATTGCACGGTAAACTATAGCATTGTATTAGCGTCGACAGAGCGCGACGCTAAGTTAGCGTCAACAACAATATGACGCTAAATCGATGCCAGTGCAGGAGGCAATTTTGGCATCCGCTACTTGCTGTGTTAGCGTCGACTACCGGAGGTGCTAATTAGCGTCAACAAGCTTGCGTCGCTACATCGACACTAGCTCAAAGGCAATTTTGGCGTCTGCAACTTGCGCTGTATGGCGTCAACAAACATGACGCTAATTTAGAGGCAAAAAATTGCGACGCGTTTGTGACGCTAGTATGGCGCTAAATGCAGTGCTGTTAGAATTTTATGAATATACAAGTATTTATATAAGTAATGTTAATTATTATTCATATTTAGGTAATGTTAATTTATATAACTAATTAACTATATATGTTATCTATACTCAATACAAGCATATATATGCTACCTATATTAATAATAACTACTACTAAATATATGTATATATATGTGTTACCTATCTAATACTAATTAATAGATATATATACATATACATATACATATACTTATTATACATACAATATATATATATATACATATATCATATCTTAATTATTGATAAATTATTTTTATATTCCTAATCACGGAATTATGAGAGTTGAATTAAGTGACATTATTTTCTTACAAATATTGAAATAAATAAGTATAGCATTACAGTAGCGATCAAATCACGTCGACATTGCTTCAAAATAGCGTCAACATCAGAATGGACACTAACGCGACATAAATTGGCATCTCTTTAGCGCGTCAAATGTTGTCGAGGCTCTATGGCAGGATCAGCCACCTGGGCAAACCAACCCTCCTCCATGAAGAATTGTGCTATGCCCCCCACCCCCACCCCCGATATCCCTATAGAGCGAAAGAGCTGCATGGTGATCCCTAGGTTGTAGCACGTTCGGTCGTGAAATCCTCGCTAGCTGCCGCCGTTTCCGAGGACATCCTCTAATAGCGGGAGATTTCGTGACGTTCCTTGTATGTGAGAAGAACTTCCAGATTATGGGAACTTAAGGAATGATGGAAGGGAATAAAAAGAAAAGAGGTGGATACCTAGGCATCTAGAGGAAAGGCGTAGCGGTGACGCTATAATAATTAGCCACGAGTTAGCGTCTCAACAGCGACGCATGTTTGTGTCGCTATTTTATTTAGTCGACTTATTTAGATTATACTCACTTAATCCTATATATGTATAAATTTCTTCTAATTTAACTAATAAGAAAATTATATCACTTAATTCCATGTTGATAACTGAATGATTTAACAAAAGGATCCATAGATATGTGGTACAAGTTTATATATATGTGTATGTACATATGTGTGTATATATATACATATATATGAATATGGAAGGACCTCATTTGGTCGATATACAATTCTCGAATTTTTCGGATGTCGTTGATATTCTTCTCATTAGTGGTTAACACATGTCAATATATTATACATACATACACACATATATATATATATTTATATATATATATATAAAGGCTGAGCCACGTGCTTACACGTGCAAGCATTGACATTTGAACATCTATATATAACATGTTCGTTCTAGTTAAATCAAAAGTTCATAGTTAGTCTGTTGGTGGCAACGTTGTAATCCTTTTCTCATTTATTATCTCTACAAAATTCTTACATATTATTTTTTACCATTAATTTATTAGGTTTTTACATTTAATTCATTTTTTCATATCCGACCATAACTCATCCATACCATGCACATAGTTGTATAATAAAAATTCTTAATTTAAAAAATCTTATTGTCCTTAATCTACATTTGTCTAAATTATGGAGGTATATATTATTAATCTTTATTAAAGTATCATTATTTTCTAATAAAGAAAAATTAATTTCAAATCTTATAACAAAAAGTTATGTGAGTATAAATTTTTTTAAAATATTTCTATATTTATTAATTAGTGAACCCTCTAAAAATTATTCCTAACTCCGCCACTGTATATATACATATACATACATACATATTTACTACGCCAATTATACATATTTACATATACATACATACATACATACATACATACATACATACATACATACATACATACATACATACATACATATCCGACCATATCTCATCCATACCAAGCACATAGTTGTATAATAAAAATTCTTAATTTCAAAAATATTATTGTGCTTAATCTACATTTGTCTAAATTATGGAGGTATATATTATTAATCTTTATTAAAGTATCATTATTTTATAATAAAAAAATTAATTCAAAATCCTAGAACAAAAGTTATGTTAGTATAAATTTTTTTACATATTTCTATCTTTATTAATTAGTGAACCCATTGAAAATTACTCCTAGCTCCGCCACTGTATATATACATATACATACATACATATTTACTATGCCAATTATACATACATACATATACATACATATATATTTACTATGCCAATTATACATAATTACATATACATACATACATAATTATTACAGTGACATTATTTTCTAATAATCATCCTATTTACTATGCCAATTTTTGTGCTTAATATCATTGTCCATTTTTTTCATGTATTATGTACCTTTAAATATATTTTGTTAAACTTAAATATAATACAAAATATTAAAATAATTCATTTGTTTGTAAAATTTATATGCCATTAATTTAACTTCGTATCTTAAAGGTAAAATGCTTTATTATTTTATACAATTCTTTTTTATATATAATTATTGTGATTTATTGAAGTTATATGTCATTTTTTGCAACATATTTTTCATAAGATAATTATGTCATTATTAAAAGTTTCTTAACATGAAATTTTTATTGCATCAATTTATTTAAATAATAATTTTATTTTCGTATTAACCACTATTATTCTTGTTATGATAATATGAATTATTGAGTACACATATATTTGAAAAATGTTATTAGTTTTCTATTTTTTATCATTTAATGTTCTTTTCTTTATAAAATTGTATATATGATTGGCATTAGAAATTTTTGCTAACGAAAAATTAATTCAAAATCTTAGAACAAAAGTTATGTGAGTATAAATTTTTTTTAAAATATTTCTATCTTTATTAATTAGTGAACCCGCTCCGCCACACACACGCATGCACGCACGCACGCGCGTGCATGCGCACACACATATATACATATACATACATACATACATTTCCATATACGTACATAATAAATCTACTTTAGTGTCACCTTTGCAACACTAATGCGTCGCATATATGTAGTGACACATTACCTTCACAATAATGTCGCCACTGCTGTCACTACTCCATGATAGTGTCATAATAGCATCCCGGTGTCGTGACGCTAGTTTAGCGTCGCAATACATCGACGCCAATGCGACGCTAAATTTCACATTAGCATCTTTAGCATCGCAACCCTGGAGTTGCTAATCGGCGACACTATTTAACATATTTTATAAATAATTATCTATCATAATTGAATTAACGTGGTGCCCCATTAGTGACGTAGTAGCGTCGCCTCCATCGCGTCGCTAATTGGTGATATGTGTGCACGTCGAAGAATGAATCCTAACCATCCTTTTGTTTAATCTGACAGTTCATAGCATGCGCGTTTATCATCCTTCCCTCTTTCCCTCTTTTAACCGTTGACTCCTCATCCTCCTCATACTGACGGACGCCTCCTCCTCCTCCTCATACTGCTAGATGCCTCTTCCTCATCCTCCTCATCCTCTTGTCGGACGCCTCCTCCTGCTGCTGCTGCCCGAACACCCCTCCTAGTGTCGGACTCCCCCTCCTCGTCGTCATCCTCCTCCTCCTCCTGTCGGACGCATCCTATTGTCGGATCACTACAAGAAAAGTGAGATTTTCTAAAAGACAATTTTCGACGGTAGGAAATCCATCGCAAATTGCGACGAAATTTGAGAAGGATAGAAATCCGTCGAAATTTTCGACGGTCCTGACCGTCGAAAATGTAAAAAATAAATTATAAGATTTATTATATTATTATTTTATTTTCTGACGGTTTGGAATGTTGGAATTTCTGACGGATCACTATCCGTCGCAAGTTCCGACGGTGTAATCCGTCTGTAACACGTTCCGATGGTCTGGTCCGTCGGAAGTTTCGATGGTATGGACCGTCAGTAATGTAAAAAGTAATTAAATAATGTAATCTTATATAGTCGATAACGTAAAAATATTATTTTATGATTGCATTTTTTGACGACCAAAGTCGTTGATAATTAAAAAATAATCTCACCACCTTTTTTTTCTTTTCCCACTCTCCACTCTATTTTTCTTTCTATTTATTCACATTTTTCCTTCCATTTTCTCCGATCTCCACTCTCTCTACCTCCTCTCTCTTTCTCTCCCGGACGATGACCAAAGGACGACCCCCGGTGACCCCTCTCTCTCGCCCATCATCGGCGACCTCTCTCTCTCTCACCGACGACCCCCCTCTCTCTCTGATCCGTTCAGCCGCAGCCCGATCTGGCCAACCGCGTGGCGGTCGGATCTGGCTGCCTGGCGGCCGTTCGGTTCGCATGGTGGCCGGATCTAGTCGGCTGGTGGCCGATCGGGTCGCAACCGGGCTGATCGTCCGCCAGGCAGCCAGATTTGCCCGGTCGTGACCTGATTCGGCTGCTAGGTGGTCTGATCTGGCCGACCACGACGTGATCGGACCCAGGCGGCCTTATTCGGTCGCCAGACGATCGATCCGTCAGCAGTCGGCTTGATCCAAATAATTTATTTTATATTTTAAAAATTCTTTGCGACGGTTCCGTCTATCGAAACTTTTTACGATTGTGACCGTCGGATCTTTTCGACAGTTGTGACCGCCGAAAATTTCGATGGTTGCGACAACTGTCGAAAGTTTCGAGGGTTTCGACCGCGGAAAGTTCGACGGTTGCAGCGACCATCAAAAGTTTCGACGGTTGTGACTGACGAAAGTGTCGATGGTTGGGGCCGTCGGACTTTTGGGACGGTTACAACCGTCGGTACTTCCGATGAATTTTTTTTCAACCGTCGAAAATCGTTTGCGACAACCATTTTCTTGACAGATCGGTTCCGTCGAAAATCATAATTTTCGATGATTTTTGACAAATTACTGACAATTTTGACAATCTGTAATTGGCTTTTTTCTTATAGTGGATGCCTCCTCCTCCTCCTCCTACCCGGGCGCCCCCTCCTCCTCCTATTGTCGGACGCCTCCTCCTACTATTGTCCGGATGCCCCATCATCATCGTCCTCCTCCTACTCCTTTTCGGACGCCCTGTCCTCGTCGTCCTCCTCTTCCTGCTTCCCGGACGCCCTTTCCTCGTCATCCTCCTCCTACTACTATCGGACGCTTCCTTTGGAGATGCCGCAACAGATGGAGGTGGTGGCGGTCGGGATTGAGTCATTGACGAAACAACGGAGGATTCAACGGCGATGGCTGTATTTGATCCTCTGTAATGATGTGATGAACATGTAATGTAATGAAAATGTGAACATATGATGTAATCATGTAATCATTTATGTAATGAAAATATGAAATTTGATGTCTTTTGTCAACATCTGTGAATGCAAAATGGTCCTCTGTAATGTTCCTTTGTAATGTGAAATGATCTTCTATAAAGATCATCTGTTCATTTGTTGAACATATCGTATACATCGCCACATTAGCGTCACATTGGCATCGCAAGATTAGCGCCACAGTGGCATCACAGTAGCGCCACAATGGCGTCACAGTAGTGCCACAAAGGCGTTGTCGCTTTTAGCGACGTATTAGCATCAAAGTAGCACCTGCGACGACGGCAAGGTAGCGATTATTTTAACTCCATATTAGCGTTGGTCTATCGTCGCAATTCAGTAGCGTCGACAACATCAGTGCATCTTTAGCGCCGGATTAGAGACACACATGAGCGCTTTGCAACAAAACATTTCGCATCATTATGCCATCGCGATATTGTCAACATGTGATGCTACTAGCATCGCCCACACGCTTGGTGCCATTTACGGTAATGGTTACCGAATCCAGGCATCTCAATGTTGCGATGTCGTGTCGACGCTAAGGAGTGGATAATTCTTTTAGCCACGATTTAGCGACGTCGTACGTGTATGGCTAATCGACTTGATGAAATTTGTACATTTCAAATTTTAAATAACTATGTGTTCACACTCAAAGGGATGATTAGTGAAAGAGTGCATTGTATGAATGAAAAAATATTTTTGAATGAAAAGTGATGACATAAGAGTTCATGAAATTGGATTATTTTGATGGCATCAATTTCAATCGTTGGAAGAATAAAATGATCTTCCTACTTACGATACTCAATGTTGCATATATCTCGGATCCAAAATAGAAGTCAATAGAAGAATCGATTGATGATGCAAGGGAAAAACAATGAACGAAAGTTGCAAAGCAAAAAAAGAAAAGAAAAGACGAGTTTGCATACAAAGGACACATACTAAACACCTTGTCCGATCACATATACAGTTTTTACATGCCAATAAAGTTTCACTTGAAATTTGGAAAGATTGGAGGACAAGTACATCGAGAGACAAGGTATTAATAAATTCCTTATGATGAAGTATTTTGTATTTACAATGTTTGGTAACATTCTTATGAATTACAAGTCCTAATAAAATAATTCAAATATTATGATTCCCTAGCATCTGCAAATTGGAGCAATAATTTCAAAGAGGGGCAACAACTTGGAATAATAATAAAAAGATGCTCTTGCTTATGACAGATGACTTCACCCTAGAAAAATATATTAAGGCATTTGTACATCGAAAAAGAAAATAGAAAGCGTCATGCTATATATCTTCCATAAGATTTTAATGAAAATTATGTTAGTGAAGTTGAAAAAAAATAATGCTAAGGAAATAACATTGTGATCACTGAAGTAAATTTGAAGTAAATTCTTCATCTTGGATGACCACCGTATGACTATAATCGCCACCCATTCCGCAATAACGTAATAAAAATATTGAAGTTGGGCGGCTGGGCCATTTTGGGTTCGGAAGAAATAATTGCGGCCCAAATGACTAAAAATTATTGGCCCACCAATTTCGATGGTAGTGAAAAGAGGCCCGTTTTATCAAGTAGTAAATTGTCTACTCGTAAACTAAAGTTTTCTTTTTCATGTATTCACCGTTTGTTTGGGGTCAGGTTTGTATCAGGTTAATATATATAATCTAATTGATTAGTCAATTTTTAAAGTCTGCGCCGAATTAATTATATTTCATCTGATATAAAAAATACGTTAGCTCTCATTTTTTCACTATTTACGAGATTAGATTTTTTTTAAAATGACAATTTTATTCTTTGTACTTTTTGCAGAACAAATGGTGCATTCAACTATAATCCACGAAATATTTACGTAATTTATCAATTAATCTGTAACCAAACGCCATCTAAGTGTTTAAGTTATTATTATTTTTTGTATCACAAGTAATACTAAATCTAGTAGAAGTGGAAATTACAAAAGCCTCATAAGAAATTCTTCAAAGGGAACAACCGGTGTTTTAATATCGAGATCCCTCCTGTACACCAATTTGGGAGAAGAGGGAATAAGTAAGAATAGGAAAAGTGGAATGCTAATCCAAATTTATTTATTTTAAAAACAACATTATTGATAAATGAACAATGATTACAATGCCTTCTCCTTTTGGATCATGTATCGAATTTTACTTTGATGGGTAAACATTTATGGAGAGTGTTACTGTTGTACATTCGTAGTATTGATATCAATAAATCTTGAAGATAAAACTGTTAAGATTTTTACACGAGAGAAATTATGCATTGTAAAAATTTTGAAAAATTTAAAGCGACGCAATTCGACACCTTTTACTTTACAATGTCTTAAAATTCAGGCAAAATTTTAATTGAAGTAGGATTCAAAATATTATTATAATTTAAAGACTGTATTTGGATCAGAATAATTTGATGGTACTTAGGTTAATTTTGTCAAACATCAACCAAAATTTCCGTGGGTCCCACAAAAACTTTGGTTTCAGTCAAACCCTAATGTTCTCGCATGTTCGCGAAAAAAGTTCTAACGAGACGCTAGAACCTTTCTCACATTAGAACTTCCTCCGTGCCTCGAATCCCACGTGATAGACTTTTCTCTCTCTCCACATATACATCTGCACGGACATCAACATCACACCTGCCAAAACTAGTGGAACAAATATATCAAATCAAATGCCAAAGTTCTATCGAAGCTGAACTTACATCCAATCAACGAGCGAGAATAAAAAAGTTACATCATCATAATTCTACAAACTAAAATTCTAGAGTTCTAATGTCGCCAAACACAACCAAAGAGTAAACAAAATATATTGTAACACGACAAAAGAATTCCTTCGCACTAAATTCGTCGATGAATTTTCGCGCTGTTGAAAAAACGGTCATTGCAAATAACTTTTCGTGGATTATATTTTATAGACGGTCATTAAACCGTCGAAAATAGAACGCGTGCTAAAAAATTTCGAAAGACCACTCTTCCTTCACAAGTTTCGATAGACAAATTCATCCAAACTTTTAAAAAAACATGTTGTCCACATCGAAACTCGTGATGAATGCATCCGTCAGAAGGAAAATATTTCTTTTCGAAGTTGCGAATGGAACATTTTTTCGAAAATAGCGCATTTTTTATTGACTATGTTCGACTAATAAGGATCTATGGCATTTACAACGAGAAGAAAAGTTCCTTATCGATGGGGAAAATGTTGGTCACTAGTACCGCCGATGAAATTTATCCGTAACTATTTTTTAAGTAATATACATAACATAATATAATTATATATTTAATATTTTATTATTAATATTATTTAAATTAAAAATATATATGTCATAATATAAGTATATGTTTAATATTTTATTATTAATGTTATCTAGGTGTAGCTTTCAAAATTATGGATGAATAAAAGTTCGTCGATAATTTTGATGGCTAATTTCGTCAATAGTTATATTTATAATAATATATAGCATATTAATAAATATACGATTAATTTTTTTATGGATACAACTTTCGAAATTATCGACGAATCTTTCATTTGCCAATAATTCTAAAGATTGGACTCATCTAATTTTCTCTTCTCATTTTTCCGCTCTTACTCTCTCGTTATATCCCTTTCTCCTGCCAGGTCGCTTGCGCGCTCTCCATCTCCCATCTTTTTCTCTCTCTCGAGAGTTTCCACTCCACAGTGGGCGAGTTTCGATTTCAGCTTTGGCCACCGACTCCCTCTCTCTCGGTTCCATCAGGCCACCAGGCGGCATGCGGATAGGCAGGGACGGAGAAATATAGACTATAATATTAACATTAGTTATAGTTGCCCCCCTCCCCCCAAACAAAAAAATTATCTTATGCTATTTTTCTGGGGGTGAGCAAACCCGGGTCCCGACCCAGATTGCTCCGAGTTTCTGGAAAATAAGATCCGGTCCCGGACTCGGATCTGGTCGGGTCCAGGACCGGGTCATCCCAATCAAACTGAGACAAAAATCGAGAATTCTCGGTTGTCCTTATTTGAGCATAAAAAAGGTAAAATAATAAATAAAATAGCAAAAAAAAAATATTATTATATAAGTATGATAACTATTAATTAAATTATATATATGATAATATAATATAATGTATATTTAAAATATATAGCAAATAAAATATAAATTTTTAGTTAAAATAATATACTATTTAAAATTAATATTAATATTAATATAATATATTTAACCAGATCGTGGGACCGGATCCGGATTATAATAACTCGGACCTAGTCCCGTCCCGGTCCTGGCCGGGTCTCAAGAAAATGAGACCCGGTTGGTAATCAGGTCGGGCCAGGCTAGGGCGACTGGATCATCCCGGCCCGTGCTCACCCCTAGCTATTTCCTTCTCATAAGTTGAGTGGACCAATTCCAAACTAAGGCCCATAAAAAAATCATGTGTGTTTCCTTCTCATACGTTGTGTGGGCCAATTCCAAACTGGGGCCATCAAACAAATTTGAATAGGATTAAACTTTAAACCCTATAAAAAAGCATTATCTTTAATCTTTCTACAGTGTTGCGACTGCAAGGTAAAATTTATTATTTTTTCTTTAAAGAAAATGAATTATATGTTCTTGCTATACAGTTATTTTTTTATTTTCTTCTCCTATAAGATCTCCCTTCTTTTCTATCTCTTCCTTCTCCATGTGTTATTTTTTATTTGTCTACTATGCTGAATATCTTTTATTATTCTTTACAAAAATATATTTAAATATGAGTTTTTTGTGTTTAAATGTTTTTAAATTTTTTTGTTTAGTTTATTTCAAATGATAATAAATGGTACAGTGTAATTGGATAAATGTAAAAAAATAAAAAAAGCTAATAAAAACTGAGGTAAAGTTGAAATTTTAGTTCATAGAAATAGAGGTGATAAATGGAAAAAAATTCAAAATTTTCATCATTAAATATAATTTTAAAGAGTATCCATTGAATGTGTAACATTACAAAAATAAATTTATATAATCGTTGACTCTTAAAAAAATAATGTATTTACTTTAAAACTAACATGAATATTCTGACATTATCATTGTAAATGTGATTAATCTTGTAGTTCAATAAATTGCATGATTTTATTTTTTTAAATTCTTTGCTTAATTGATTATACATAATTGGATCTGAAGTAGATGTAAGTTATGTATTAAGATTAATTAATATGATTTTCGTAGAATTTCAACTAATTGAGCACAAAACTAAGTATTATTCTTGCATAAGATATTTCTTTTGGAGTTAAAGGTATGCAATACATAACTTCATAATTAAATATGAATTTTTAAAATTATTTAAATATTTTATTCATATTTATGTTTTAATATAGATGAAAAAAATCAACGACCATTGATGCATTTTTTAAAAGAAAGAATATCGAAAGCTCAAGTTCAGTTCAATATTGATCAATTAAATCTTGATCACAATCCTGTGAAATTTCATAGAAACGACTTCAATAAAGTTTTGATATCAATTCATTTGAGCGTGATCCTGGTTTACGAAGATAAATATGGGAGCATCCTATTCATATGCGAAACGAAATTCGAAGAGCTTATATTAAAGCAGGTCCATATCAATACATTTTTTCGGAGTATCCAAAATTTGGGAAAAAAACATCTAAGAAGTTTCTAACCACAATAGTTTAAACCATTTTCGTCATGGTTGGAATATTCTTCATCTAGAGATGCAACATTTTGTCTTCCATGTCTTTATTTCATAAGCAAAATGGGCTTTTTGGATCAGATGCATTTACTATAGATGGTTTTCGAAATTGGAAAAACGTGGACGATGGTAAAAATTGTGCATTTGTAACTCACATAGGAAAAGATCATACTTCGCCTCATCAAAATGCTAAAAAAGCTTGCATGGATTTAGTCGACCAATTTTCACACATTCAGAATAGATTGGAGCAGTATATATCTCAACAAATTAAGGAAAATATTATTCATTTAAAAACATCAATTGACACAGTTAAATGGATTGCATTTCAAGGATGTGCTTTTCGAGGAAATGATGAAACCAAAACATCACAAAGACTTGGAAATTTTGGTGAATTATTAAATTTATTGGGTTCTTACAATGATGATGTAAGAAAATGTCTAGATAAAGCTCTACAAAATGCTTACTACACTTCTTCACAAATACAAAAGGAAAATTTGCAAGTTATTTCAACAAAAATAAAAAATATGATCCGTGAAGAAATTGGTGATGCAAAATTTTGTATTACGATTGATAAAGCTCGATATGAGTCTAAAAAGAGCAAATGTATATTGTTTTAAGATTTGTTGATAAAAAAGGATGTGTAAAAGAACATTTTTTTGGTCTTGTTCATGTTAAAGATACTATTGCACCGACATTAAGATATGAAATTTTTATGGTACTATCAAATCACATCCTTGATATTTAAAACATTAGAGGTTAAGATTATGATGATGCAAGTAATATGAGGGGAGAATGGATTGGACTACAAGATTTAGTTTTAAATACATGTCATTATGCTTATTATGTTCATTGTATGGTACATCGACTACAACTAGCATTAGTCGCTGCTTCGAAAGATGTGATCCCTATTCATCATTTGTTTAATAAGTTAAGTTTAATTGTCAGCATTGCTTCTGCTTCAAGTAAACGCATGGATCAACTGAAAGATGCACATGCTGCAAATATTGCTCATTTACTTTCTAATAATGAGCTTCAAACTGGAAAAGGATAGAATCAAATTGGCACTTTATAAAAACTTAAAGATACAAGATGGAGTTCACATTTAAAATCAGTTTTGAGCTTAATTAAGTACTTCAATGCGATATGCAAAGTTTTGTTGAATATTAATGATAATGGTGTCACTTCAGCTCAACGTGCAGATGCAAATGCAGCACACGAAACATTTACTACAGGAAAATAAGGTATCTGTGACGGATAATTCTGTTACAAAGTGTGTTCCATCATAGATGTTCTTCTGTGATGGACTTGTGACAATATGCATCCGACACTGAATTTTAACCCACAAATTGTGTTGTGACTAATTATTTTCGTCACAAAGATAATTGTGACGGCTAAGATTGTCATAAGATTAAAAAAAATTGTCACAAAAGTTTGATAAAATAATTAATAAAATGAGTATTCTGTCACAAATGTGATGATTGTGATGAATATATATTGTGATGATTTTTATGATAGATTTGTGATGATTATTTGTGATTATTTTGTGACGATTATGATTGTGATAGATTTGTGACAAAATTTACTTCGACGTTTTGTGAAAAAATTGTGATGATTCGCTATTAATTATTTTGATGAAGTTGTCAAAATTTAATTAATAAATTAATTAATATGATAAATTTAAAATTTTTTAATGAATCATTATGACAATTGTGTGTCAATTTTTTTATTTTCTAAATATACTATTACGCATTAATAATTATAAAATAAATATAATACAATGCAATATATTCATTTCTAAACATGCCAATGATCATATAGTTCAAACATTTATAATTAAAATATTTAAAATATTAAATCCACTACATAAGTTTTGATTACCCAAATTTAATAATGAAACTTTAAGTAAATTGTAGCCACACAACATATCCACTTTTTTCCTTGATGAATTGTGATCACCTCTCCATATAAAAAGTTGAAACCTATAATCAAACATATACATAAAATATTAAGATCTAGTGATTTAAATACAAAAATATTAAAATAATGAAGCATCATAAGATAGTTGTAACGCCCCCAAATCGCACCTCGCAACGTGGCAGAATACACTTCAAGGACACTACGATCATCCTTACGTGTACATCATATTGACAAAAGGAGGACTTTGACTGATCAACACATAGGAATCAAGGCTGAAGACTAATCATCATTAATTAATAAAGAAAGAGTGTGACATCATAATATGTGGAAGACTGATAAAGAACTTCATATGAGCAAAAAAAAAAAAAAACTAATACATCAAACTAACATGAGAAAAATGAAAACTATCCCATCATCTAAAGGACTCAAGATACCCATGTGCAGCCACCTACGAGCTCAATCGGTCATCATTGGCCACCTTCATCATTCTGTCCTGGCATGCATTTAAGAACATGCAGGGGAGAACCTCCTTATTAATTTTACAATTCAATATGAAGTAAGATAAATATCATTATAAGATCATGATACTAAACAGGAATCATAAAAGTCATCATCATATAAGAAGAAAGTAAATCATGATCATCATAATAGTAAAGAATCATGTAACATATGAATAAGAGATCATAAGTAGATCATTATAAAAATGGCAAAAGCCGAACATCATAAGAAAGTTTCTTTATTCATATGTATTCACCTTCTTCATCTTCTTATTATTCATCTTTGACTTATTTGGAGTATATTTCAACCCACGGGAAGGTCTGTCTCAACCCGTCCATCATCATCATCATAACTGATAGAATCAATCCATAACCGACCGAAGTCAGCTCATCACTGACCGAAGTCAACTCATATCCTAGTCGTCACTGGTCCATCATAAAAAAGCGCTCCATTTAACGATTTGAGTCTTTTATCCTACAACTTTTAATTATTCATTATTAAGACATAATCAAGACTACAAGATTGGATCATGGAGAGTAAATGAAGGGCATAAATGTCATGATCATTATCGTTAGGACATGGAGTACATACTTGAATCAAGGATTTAAACATTATAAAATAATGTAAACTATGTCGGAACCCGGGCCGAGTCAGGTAGAACCCGGGCCGAATTCTTCTAACATTATTGTCAAAAAAATCAGAGCAAACCCGGGCCGAGTTCGACTTACACCCGAGCTGGGTCGTCTTCTAGTCGGGGCGGCCGTTGCGCTCGACTATTCGTCGTGTGTGGAACTTGGGGCCGAGTCATCTTCAACCCTGGCTGGGTTCGTCTAGTTGTAGAGGTCGGAGCGCATCGACAATGGCGGATCCGGGCTGAGTTCCTACGAACTCGATCCGGCGAAGGACCTGTCCGGGCTGAGTTCTTCTTACGTAGAACTACGCGGACGCGCAGTTTGTGCTCTGACCATCTTTCCCGGCGATGGCCGGCATCATGCATAATCATACAACATTATACTATGAGTAGGGACTAACTAGAAGATGCTTCGAGTCTAAAATTAAGATTCTAGGAAGAATCTATCCTAGTTCCATACCTTAAAGTTTATGTCCAAGAAACTATTACTATAGTCTTCTTCTTCCTCTTCCTCTGCCCGCTCCTCTCGGCTCAGGCGAACGTCTGTCAGCGTCCAATTCCTCTAGCGTCTCTCTTGTCAAGTAGCAGCACCTCCAACGTGAGAGGAGACGAGAAGGGCGCACGAAAAATAGGGAAAATTAGGGCCGGCTTGCACAGGGGAAAAGGGGTGAACGATTTTCTTCGGCCTCTTATTTATAAAAGAGGAAAACAATTCGTGTGGCAGTTGGAGGATCAAATCTAACTCAGATTTTCCTTTATCTTCTTCCTATTCAGTTTAGCTTTCTTCTTCTTATCTTTTTTTTAATCCCGAGTGTTACAATAGTGAATTACCTTACTAACATGAAATAGAATCTTCAGAAGGTGATTGACTACTTCGTTGTTGAGTAATTTGTAATACAAGTGCACAAACATGTTTTTCCATTTCAGCATTCACTTTTTTTAATGCGATCATATAATTCTTGTTGCACTTCTTCACGTACTTCTTCTCTTATACATTGCAAATCATTCTCAGTAGCAACATTTTAAGAAGAGCCACCCATGTGCTTTGATATTTTCTAATGATTGAGCATATTTTCTAGCACCAAATTCATATACTCTTCCTTTTGTTGGAGCTCCTACCGCATCAATCCACATAGCAACATCAAATCCTGATTGAGAGCTATGAACCATATTTGGTGTTAAGAGATGCAGTGTAGTCTTCCTGAATTCAACACAAACTTAATATGTAAGAAAAAGTAAAAGAATATATAAGTTGTGAATAAGTATTTTTTGTATAAGACTTACACAAACTTTTTTTTATTATATTCACTAGTTTTTTCTTTGCCTCGACATTTATGACAATGCTCAAATTACTTCATAGTCAGTTGGTTGTTTGCTTAATTTTTGTGCCTACAAAAAAAAATAAAACATATGACTAGAAAATAGTACACAACTTGAAAAAAATATTCAAATAGTGTAATTAATATACAAGTCTTATCCGATGCTTTGTCATAGGTATATAACCAATGGTATGCTTTGTGATTCCACTCTCTTTCTTAGTAAGCCTATTTTGTTTTGCAGTTTCTAATTTTTGTTGTCACTCATCTTCCATTCACAAATCAACCATGTCATTCCAAACGTCTCCACTCATCAATGATGGTCCAAAACCTTTGGTTTCATTTATATGAATCTTGTTATGTCTCTTCATCACATGACATCTTGCATGATATAATGTGAGAGAGTAGAGATCACCACACTTTTTAATAAATGCTTCCTTAATGAGAATGTTTGATTGCTCCCACACATATCTTGCATGAAAATAATCAAATTAATGTTAAAACATTACAAAAGTTTCTTACATAAAAATTACATTATTGACCTTGATTGTTAAATAATACCTTAAACGCATTCTACATCTGTTTCTTACGGCACTTTTTTTCAACATGTACAAGCAGTTTGCATAAATTCTTTCACAATCATTCCAATTGTCCAAGTAATTGAATTAGTAATGAAACTACATGATACAATAAAAAATAAATCATTAGATGTACAAATGTGAACTATATGCATAAACTTTTAAAAAATAGCACAATAGTGAAGAATTAACCTGTCACAATTCAGTGTTATAAACATTCGACCAGCTTGATTATTAAGTGCATCCATGCAATGATTTACACCCATCATTCTTGATGACATGGAATCATCAAAATCAGCTCCTACTTGATCTTCATTGTTGATTTGGATAGCTTGTTCTTGAGTTAATTGTCGTGGTGTTGAAGCAACCACATTTTGAGAACTTAAACTTGTCGAATCTCGAATTTACCTCATTAGTTCTTCCAGAGTCAATGCCTCTACCACCAACACATCTCCCTCGTCCTCTTCATGAATAACCACCCTCACCATTTTCTTACAAGAAAAAAGAGAAAATAAGTTAATTATACAAGTAATATTGTAAAAAAATTGCACACATAAAATTTAATATTTTTTTAAAAAGCCAAGACATACAAAACCAACTTATTCATCCTCATCATCATCATCACTAAAGGAAACAGAATCCTCCACCTCCTCTTCCACCAGTGCCTCATCATCATCTATGTTATAATCGTCAGCCTCATTCGTTCCTATTCTCTTCACTTCTCTCTTATAGTTACATTCACATAATCGAAGTGTCTTCCATCAACAAGGATATTTGACTCATCAAGTTCGATTGTTGGTTCAACTGAAATAGGAGTAGACATCTCATCTTTCTAATAATAAACATCAATTGTAGGAATTGAGTCTTCATATTATGCATCATATGAAGGAATGTCTATTCTTCCTCTCGACTTTGTTTTGCATATAACCCATAAATCTTTCCTTTCTCGATTTGTAGATGGGTAAGACATGTAATAAACTTGTTGAGCTTGTTCTGCAAATACAAATGACTCATTTGTTGATAATCTAGATGCATGATGAATTTCAACTAGACCATGTCTAGGATGAACTTTCAAGCCTTTTCCCATGTCAAACCAACACATTTAAATAAAACAATTGAATTTCTCAAACCAGGATAATTTAATTCCAAGATTTCAACAAAAACCCCATAATAATCTTTTTCGTAGTCATTATACACACTTCCTTTTAAACACACACCACTATTCTTTGTTTTTCTTATAACATTTGAGAAATATCCCTTGTAACATTTCACTCTACATGAAGGACCTTGTGCTATATGCGTGATTCGAGTATCTAATTCATTCAAATTTACCTATAAAAGAATAATGATTAACAGTTATGGCATAGTTATGTTTTATTAAAAGTACAAAAACTTCATAGTTTCTACTTACATAATGCTTTAGCCAATTTGCAAACATACTCTCATGTGATCTCTCTTTCTCCTAGTCACTAATATTTGGATTGATTTGATATAATGCTTCATTATACATCCTATAGTTACATAAATAAGTATTAGTAATAAAAAAATCATAAATTATATAAATGATATTTTAAAAAGTAGTAATTCTTACTCAACAAAAGGCTTAATCTCGGGTGTGTTTAATAATAATATATATATATATATATATGCAGCATTCATCTCGACATTAGACATCATTTTTCTTGAATAACCTCCAAGTGGTCGTCCTAGATGACAAAAAATAGATAGAAGTTCAAAGGGCTCAACATCTCCATCATCATCCACTACAAGAAAAGGGGGCTTTAACGACCAACTATTAATGTCGAGACAAAAAAATGACCATTATAAATAGTCAATAGTGGCAAGAAAAAAATATGGACATTATTAAACATATTATTAGCAAAAGAGAAAATTGCTCATCACAAAAAAGTAAATTCCAATCGTTAAAAGTGATTATTAATGACCATTAACTTTTATTATCATTAATTATTTATAAATTAAGATGAAGTAGATATGCAATTAATATTTTATTTGGCGGGAACTAAATATTTCCATCCATTAATTTTTCAGGTAACACCAATTTTAAAAAATAAATTAGTTTATGTATTTAGTTAACTTAATTACATGTTATAAAATTCAATAGAAAGAAAAAAAGTATAATAGAATCTTTTCCATAAAAAAATATGATATAAAATTTAATAGAAAACCTAGTTCTTCTTCCTCTTCCTCTGCTCACAATCTGCCACATACATCTATCTTTGGTTGCTATCGAAGCTTCATCTTCATCAGTAATTTGCTACGATTAGGTAAGCACATGTTTCCTCCCCTGCCTTTGGTCTCCATTCCCTGTCGCCATCGGACAAACAGTCGTTCCCTCCCTCCCCTCGTGCGCGTGCGCCAGCCATGAGCGGTCCTCCTTTCTCCTCTACAGTTCGGCGGATGCACCATCGTCCTTCTCCCCCTTCCTGCCGTGTCGCGTGCCAGCCATCCTCCCCCCGCCTCTGGTTCCCTTTCCCTGACGCTGCCGGACAACAGCCATCCCCTTCCCCCCACACATGCATGCTAGTTGTACCCCCGTCTCTAGTCCCCCTTCCCCATTGTCACCAAACAACAGTTGTTCCCTCCCTCCCCCCACGCGCATGTGCCAGCCATCGACGGTCCCCCTTTCTCCTCTGCAGGCGGCGAACGCACCATCATCCTTCTTCCCCTTCCCCCGGCGCCGCACGCCAGCCATCCTCCCCCTTCCCCGCCGCTGCCGGACAACACTTCCCCCCGCGCGCGTGTTCCAGCCATCGGTGGTCCCCCTTTCTCCTCTGCAGGCGGCGAACGCACCATCGTCCTTCTCCCCCTTCCCCTCGCGCCACGCGCTAGCCGTCCTCCCCTCCCCCCCCCCCCCCCCCCGCGCGTGCGAGCCGTCCCCCCGCCTCTGGTCCCCCTTCCCCGCCGCCGCCGAACAATAGTCGTTCCCCCCCTCCCCCCACTCCCTCGCGCACTTGCGCCAGCCATCGGCTTTCCCCATTTCTCCTTTGCAAGAGGCAGACGCACCATCGTCCTTCTCCCCCTTCCCCCCGCGCCGCCCTCCAGCCATCCTCCCCCCGCTTCTGGTCCCCCTTCCCCGCCGCCGCTGGACAACAGCCATCCCCCTCCCCCCGTGCACGCCCGCTAGCCGTCTCCCCGCCTCTAGCCCCTTCCCCGCCGCCGCGGACAGCAGCCGTCACCCCCCTCCCCCCGCACATGTGCACCAGCCATCGCCCCCACCCATGCGACATCGGCACCATTTTCCTCTACCGGCGGTGGACGCACCAGCCGTTCTCCCTAAGCACATGTCTTTGGCTGTTATTCATGTTCCCCCCTCTGATCCCCTTCCCCACCGCCGCCCCTCCCCCTGCACACGTGCGCCAGCCATCGTCGGACGTAGCAAAAAAATCTGTTTAGTAGGTCAATACATTGATTTTTTTTCTTATATTTAGTTACTCTATTTTGTTAGATGGCCAACCTCTTCTGGAATGTGTAATAAGCATATGTAATCCGGAAAAGAGAATGCTTCATTCTGTTATTAGAGATGATTCAATAAAGGTAAACTTACATTGCATATATTCCTGACTTTTAATGTTTTCTACATTGTAGTAAAAACATTCTTTTATAGACTGCCAAGTTGATTCTCTTTCTTAGTTGGAAGATTTGAAATAATTGAGATAGTTGAATTATATAGTTTTGATTATCTTTTCAATTGAAAGGATTGAGATACTTGATTTATTTTTCTTTTGATTCTCTTTGCAATTGAAAGTTTTAGACTGCAAGATACTTGTAGTTTTATTTTCTTTTGCTGAAGTCCCTAACTTTATGTGTACTACTAATGTGTCCCATATTTTATCACATGTTATTTGATAACTAGATAATTTAATATTGATCTTGTCAACTTGTCTTACACTTCTTAGAATATCAATATGAGACTGATTAACTAGATAATATTGATCCTGCTAACTTGTCAATACAGTCAGTACATTTATTGATGTATAATTAATATGTTTGTCCAACACTCTCACCGACCGCTTAGATCACCCACCATATGATTGTACGATAAGTAGTGGACATAGATATTATGTTCGATTACTTCAATTAAATGATAGAAGACAAGAAAAAAAAGTAGGATGCATTTTTTTATAGTTTTATCTTTTTTTTCTGTTGACAAAATGGTGATTACTAGTGGTTTATATAACACTCATGAATGTCATGGCTGGCCTTTTGAAGTTTATGACATGAGGCCCTAAATCTTTTAGAAAGCTATACTATTGAATACATTTTTTTCTTTTGTTTGTCTAAATCTTTTATTAATTTATATTTTTTCAAATATTGTAAGGTTATGGCACCTAACAAGCAATGGATGCAACTTGTTAATGATAGATTGAATGAAACTTATATAATAGGTGTACAAAAATTTTTGGATTATACTTTTACTAGAAGGGTAGAAACACAAAAAATACGATGCCCTTGCGTCAAGTGTTGTAATTCATATTCAGCGACTCGTGAAATAGTTGAGTCACATCTGAAAGCATACGGAATAATTCAAAATTATACCTTTTGGTATCATCATGGAGAAGTTTTTGGTGAGCAACAATCAGATCATGAAGCTGAAGAAGCTGATGATGAACTACAAGGGATCATTCAAGACTTATATCCTGAATTTGATAAAGACACCATGAATATCGAGAGTGATGACTTGCCTGTGAGGAGCCAAATATTGAAGCATAGAAATTCTATAGTCTTCTAAAAGATTTCGAAGAACCATTATATAAGGGTTCAAAATGTTCAAAATTTTCTACTCTGGTTAAATTACTTCACATTAAAAGTCTAGGTCGTTGGAGTAATGAGTCATTTACAATGCTATTAAAATTTTTGAAGAAAGAGGTGCTGCCTAATAATTTTTGAAGGAAGAGGTGCTGCCTAATGAATCCAACTTGCCAGAATCCTATTATGAAGCAAAAAAGATAATTCAAGACCTCGGACTTTCCTATAACAAAATTGATGTATGTACAAATGATTGCATGTTATATTGGAAGGACGATGTCTCTCTTGACTTTTGCAAAAGTTTGTGGTGAATCTAGGTGGAGGAAGGATAAAAATAGTGGAGAAACAAAGTGTCAAAATGGTAAAAACCTACCAGCAAAGACTTTACGTTATTTTCCACTAAAGACAAGGCTTCAAATATTGTTTATGTCCATAAAACTTCATTCCTAATTAGATGGCATCATGACAACAAAATTGATGATGGCACAATGAGACATCCTTCTTATTCACTTGCATGGAAGTCCTTTAATGAAATTCATTAATCATTTGCTGCTGATCCTCGCAATGTTTGTCTTGGACTTGCTACTGATGGCTTTCAACCATTTAATAATTCAAAAACGCCTTATAGCATTTGGCCTGTAGTAGTTATACCTTATAATTTATCACCATGGATATGTATGAAACAAGAGAACTTCATTATGTCTATGATTATTCTAGGTGCACACAGTCCTGGAGATGTCATTGGCATTTATCTCCAACCATTAATCGAAGAATTAAATGAGTTATGGGAATTTGGTGTTGAGACCTTTGATGCATCAACAAGACAAAATTTTATGCTATGTGCAGCTTTAATGTGGACTATTAATGATTTTCCAGCATATGGAAATTTGTCTAGATGGAGCACTAAAGGAAAATTGGCATGCCCTTGTTGCAACAAAGATACTTATTCTATGAGATTAGCCAATGGAAAGAAACATTGTTACATGGGTCACCGACGATTCCTTCCTCTTAATCATAGATGGAGAGATGACAAGGAGTCATTTGATGAAACTAGATAACGAACGTTGCCACCGAAATTTCTTTTTGGTGATGATATGCTAAATCAAATGCAAGATCTTTATGAGTTAAAATTAACAAAGGATAAGAAGAAAAAAATTAAGATATCACATGATGATAGGAAAGATAACTAAAACAAAAGAAGTATTTTTTGACCTTCTATATTGGAAAACTCTCTTATTGCGTCACAATTTAGATGTAATGCATATCGAGAAAAATGTTCGTGACAATATCTTTGGGACAATCATGAATATCAAAGGAAAGACGAAGGATAATATCAATAGTCGATTGGATTTACAGGTAATGAACATAATAATAGAACTACATCCAATAAAAATGGGAGAAACATACGAGATACCTCATGCATGTTACACATTGTCACTTCAAGAGAAACATAAGTTATGCTCCTTTCTAAAAGAACTAGAGCTCTCAGATGGATTTTCTTCTAATATTTCTCAATGTTTCAACATTAAGGATTGTCGGATTTCAGGCTTAAAAAGTCATGATTGTCATGTTCTTTTGCAACATTTGCTCCCTCTTGTAATACGAAGCATGTTATGCAAATTTGTGTGCGAGCCACTTATTAAGCTATCTTTGTTTTTTAAAACACTTGGATCAAAGGTTTTGACGGTGGATGAGTTGAAGATTTTGGAATATCATATTCTTATAACATTATGCAAATTAGAAAAGATTTTTCCTCCTTCATTTTTTTATGTTATGGTGCCTCATCGATCTGCGAGTATGCCGATTCGAGAAATTATATATCAGCATGTGAACTACATATAGTTACTTAACAATGTGTACTTATATTTTATTTGATATTGTTTGATTTTTTTTAAACATGTAGGGAGGCAAAGATGGTAATCTGCTAGATGTGGGAACGATTTTCTTTGACACACGGAAAAAGGATAATAGGCTAATTGATCCCGCGGAAATTGAAAGACATGTACATTTAATTATTCATTTATGTTCACTTGAATTTTTGGCAAAAAGTTGCATTTATTTTTTCTTGTTCATTTGTAGGCTGAAATTCAAGAACTGGTTCGATTGAAACCGACACTTATACCTATAGAAGTAGTAGAAGATGTTTTGGATTTCAAAATCGTAGTCATGTCATTGACTTTGGAGGTGGAATAAAGGCAAAGAATTTGAGAGGAACAAATTCAAAAAGTGCACTACTAAATGAGTTGCGGACTACTCGACAAGAGAATAAGTCTTTTCGAGAGGAGAATGAGTTTTTGAAGAATCGCTTGAACTATATGGAAATTCAAATGCAACAAGTATTGCAACATCGCTTTGGACAATCTAATGTGCCAAGTCCAACAACACAGGGACCAGACAATGAAATTTAAGTGGTTCGTTTCATTGTATATTCTCTCTTAAATTGCCTTATTTATTTATAAACTATTATTTTTCATTTTGTTGTTAATTCAGTAGTCATTGCACATTTATTAAAAAATCTTATGTATTTTGTGAACTTTACTGATTTTGAAGATATGGAAACAAAGAGATGCAATTCAAAGCTCAAACAAGTTATTTTGCTTTTAGGACAGTGTAAGCATTTTTTTGGAGGGAAGAAGAAGATTGATGGGTTAAAAAATTTGAATGTTAAATGTTATTGATCTTGACTACTATGAACATTTGTTGGCATGGATAATTATTCTTTTTTGAAGTTATACGAACAATCCATTCTAGTAAATTAATTTAACTTTTGTATTATAGTTTGTGAGTTTGTTTTTTGTTGAATGATTATTGAGAAAGTGTGTTGTAGATCATGTTTTGATAAAGTTCATGGTCATTATATAACTTTAAAGACTGTTATTGATGACTTTTTTTGTCATCGATAATATTTAACGACGGGATTAGTAGCCGCTGACGATTATTAACGACAAAGATATTTTTCATCATTAATGTATTCGATGACCAACTAAATGGTCCTTATATGAATTTAACGATCAGATTTTTTCTGGTCATGAATGACTTTTAACGACGAGATTAGTAGCCGCTGAAGATTATCAACGATAAAGATATTTCTCGTCATTAATGTATTCAACGACCAACTAAATGGACCTTATATGAATTTAATGGCCGGACTTTTTCTGGTCATGAATGTCTTTTAACGACGGGATTACTAGCCGCTGAAGATTATTAGCGATAAAGATATTTCTCGTCATTAATGTATTCGATGACCAACTAAATGGTCATTATATTAATTTAACGGCCGGATTTTTTTCTGGTCATTGATGATTTTTAACGACGGGATTAGTAGCCATTGAAGATTATCAATGACAAAGATATTTCTCGCCATTAATGTATTCAACGACCAACTAAATGGTCCTTATATGAATTTAACGACCGGATTTTTTTCGGTCGTTGATGACTTTTAACGGTCGACACTTTTACGCCATCGTTATTAACTTTTAACGGCGGCATCTATAACGATCGGTGACGATGGGAAATGTTGGTCGCTAATGACCAATAACGATCGGATTTTGATTATTAACGATCATATTTCCCTTCGCTAATGATGTATTTTCTTGTAGTGACCATTCTTCAAAATTTGTGTTAACTTTGTTTGAACGACTCAAAATAAAATGAGCAAAATGTTGAAATATCTTGTATGATATATGTCTCACAAATAGATTCTTCAACACATGTTTGATTCTTCACTTTTTTTTCTTTGTCTGGTTCATATACCTAGAACCGATAAAACTAATACAATATTAATGCATTGATATTTTGTGTTTACAATTTAATTAATGTATTAAGATAAAAGAATACTTACGATTCAAATGGATACATTCAACGATATTGAACTGATCCTCCGACTTTGGCCTCATAAGCTAGATGGATTAATAAATGTTCCATTGAATCAAAAGATCCTGGTGGAAAGATTTTCTCCAATTTGCAGTGTTTCTATAATATTTTTCTCAAGCATTTACATATGAACAACTCTTAAAATTGTCGACCAAACATTTCTAAAGAAATGGCTAACCTCCATTAATGCATCCCACATAGGAATAGGCAAGAAATTACAAAAAGCAACATGAAGTAACCTTTTGATAAGTATATGACAATCATGACTTTTCAAACCAAAAATCTATTATCGTCAGCACTCATGCATCGAGATATATTTGATGCATAGCTATCAGGTAGTTTTAACTCTTTAAGCTAGATCCGAACATCTCTTTGTTGTTCTTGACTTAGTGTGAAAGAAGCTTTAGGTTTTACAACCCTTCCATTTGAATGTATTAATTCCAACTTAGGTCGCTTCCAATATTTAACCAAATCTTTTTTAGCTTTAATGTTATCCTTTGTTTTATTCTTAACATCCATCACTGTGAAAAATATATTCGCAAATACATTCTTCTCAACATGCATCATATCAAGATTATGATGAATTAAATTGGTGTGCCCATAAGGCAATTCCCAAAATATACTTCTTTTGACCCAATTGTGTTGCACACCAAATCCATTATCTTTTTATTGCCAACATTTATTCCAATAGTGACATCAGAGAGTTTAGAAATTCGAGAAAGCATCTCCTGTCCAGACAATCATGGAGGAGGCAAGTCTTTCTCAAGAATTCCTTTTTTAAATTTATCCCTTTGTTTCTTATAAGGATGATTCTAAAGTAGGAATTGACGATGACAATCGAAAAATGAAAATTTTCTTCCACTATCAAGGTGAAATGACTTCGTGCGCTCCATGCAATATGGGTATGCTAATCTCCCATGAGTACTCCAATCAAACAACATGGCATAAGCCGGAAAGTCACTAATGTCCACATGAGTGCTACTTTCAATTGAAAGTTTTGTTTCTTAATGTGTCATAAGTGTTGACCCCAACAATCCACAATTCCTTTAGCTTGTCAACTAGTGGCCTCAAGAACACATCTATATATTTTCCAGGACTTTTAGGGCTGGGGATGACTAAAGTCATAAACATGTATTATTCTCGGTTTATATCGAGAATGTCCACAAACATGACAAAAATAATTTATCTGCATTCTCCTTGTGATATAAGATGCAATTGTTAATATAAACATCTATCTTCTGATAGTCTAGGCCAAGTTTTGCCATCTTCTTCTTCGACTTATAGAAATTAGGTGTAAGCTTCTCACCCTCTGGAAACATTTCTTTTATTAAGAAAACAATGCAATTAACACTTCTCACTCATGTCGAACTCTGACTTAATGTTTAATAGTTGCAACAATGCAAATAATTTTGTATGTTTTTCACAACCTTCCCAAAGTTGCCTATCAGCATCATTTAGTAATGAATAAAACTTTGAAGCTTCTAAATTTGGGGGTTCATCTACCATTTCACCTCCATCAGTAAATTGATTGAAATTAGGACCCGCAACATTCATTACCATGCTTCTGCAATAATTAAAATGCACAACATCACCCATATTACATGTTGTGGATTCAACTTGTTCTCCATGAGCATCCCAAATTAAATAGTCCTTTTTGAACCCTTTCATGCAAAGGCGAATGGATATTGTATCCCTATCATGAAATAAAAAGTTCTTGTACTTTGAACAAGGACATCTAATATTTCCTCCATAAGAAATTCCAAGTTGAGAAAATGCAAAGTTAATAAAACTTTGCACGCCTGATTTGAATTCATCGCTTATATATCTATTTCTATCTAATCGATTATGCATCCAATTACGATCACTTGACATGGTCTCTGTATATATAAAGAATAAAATTTCATATAATTGATATACATTTCAATATTAATGATCCAAATTGCTAACAAAAAATGTGAAAGATAACATCAAACAAAATTTAAATATAATAAGCATGATATAAATCCACACAATATTGTAGTTTATAATCTGTGATAAAAACTCAAACAATAAATCATACTACACATATATTCTTAATCCACATGTAAAACTAAAAATATTGATGTTCCATAACAATGCATCATTAATCCATATAAAATAATTGAAATAATTTATTTCATATATATCATCGCAATTGTCCAAAATGAATACAAAAATGCATAATTACATATGTTAGCATGTAACTTTTGAACAATGATACAAACATGAAATATATGCTAGCAGCACCACAACATTGTTATTTAAAATATAAAGCAAGATAACATGCAAAAAGTTATTAAACAAATAAAACATATATAATAACAAATTATTTATTTATTTATTTATTTATTTATTTATTTATTATTATTATTATTATTATTATTATTATTGCATTTCCCATTCACAACACAAATACATTTCAACAAATTTATACAATTTTCAAATAAAAGTTTTAAAATAATAATTAAGAGATGATTTATCATTCAAGTATTTTTTTATAATTAATAAGAAAGAAGAATAAATAATACGAACCTATCTCGGAATAACACGAATGCTTGAACTTTTTTTCTAAAAAAAATATACATTCAAATTAATTATTTTAATATTCTTTTCTATTAAAAAATATTTATAAAAAAATAAAGTAGTAGCCCTAGGACATCTGCCCTAGGGCTGCTGTTGTAGGGCAGCCGGCTGTTATTGTAGCCCTGCAATGCAGCCCTGTGTCTACGCAGCCTTGCGTTGCAGACGCAGGGCTGCTGGGTTCAGCAGTCATGAGCACCCCTGATGCAGCCTTGTGTCAGGGCCCAGCAGCCGTGTGGCTAACCCTGCGCCTGACGCGGGGCTATCGGACACAAGTTTTTAGTCAAGCGCAGAAAGCCTTGCATTAGGCAGCCCTGTGCTGAGGCAGGGTGGCTGCGTCTGCACTCGTTTGCACACTACAACAAATATGGGAATTACAGACGGTTGAAATCGTCTGTAATTTCTCGAAAACCGTCGAAAACGTCGTTTCTAACGATTTTTTCAACAGAATCAGGACGTTCAAAAAATGGTCTTCGCAAATCAATTTTCGACGATTGAGAAAGAAACGTCGAAAATTTTGACGAATTTCCAACGGTCACGACCGCCGCAAATACAAAACCGTCGACCGCCGCAAATATCGGCGGATGCTATCATCGAAAATTTCGGCGGTCAAAACCGTCGCAAAGAATTTTTATCATATAAAAAAATTAGCCGGCCGACGGCCAAATTAGCCGCCAGTCGGCCGAGATCGGATCCGGCCGCCCGAGGTCGGATCTGAACGTCCGCGGCGAGATCCGGCCGCCTAGTGGTTCGGACCGGAGAGAGAGAGACGTCGGACGCTTGACGGCCGCTCAGGGGCTCGCCGGCCGGGAGAGGGAGAGAGAGAGGAGAGGAGAGGAGGAAAGAAATAAGAAAGGGGTATTATATATAGGTTGAAAGATGAGAAAGCGGGAAAACGAAAAAAAGCGGGATAACGAAATTTTAATTACCGACGGCTTTAGCCGTCGGAAAAGCATATATTAATTATTTTTAAAGTTACCGACTGTTCGGACCGTCGAAAATTATTTAATGGTAAAACTAAAATACTATATTTAGTTATATATAATATTTATTTTTTATTTTACCTATGGTTTGAACAGTTGCTAATTATTACCGACGGTGCGAACCGTCAGAAATTGTGACGGTTTGGACTGTCGCAAATTATATTAATAAAATACTCCTCATATTATATTATTATACATTTATCGATAGTTACCACCATCGAAAATTGCGACGAATTTTACGACGGATGGGTATCCGTCGGAAATATCGACGTTCCTACTCGTCGAAAAATAAAATAATAATATAACAAATTACATAATTTATTATTTTCATTTCCAACGGTCGTGATCGTCGAAAAATCCGTCGGAAATATCGACGTTCCTAATCGTCAAAAAATAAAATAATAATATAACAAATTATATAATTTATTATTTTCATTTTCGACGATCGTAACCGTCGAAAAATCCGTTGAAAACATTCGCAAATTGCGATGGATTTCTATCAGTCAGAAATTGCCCGTCAAAAAATGGTAATTTTCTTGTAGTGGCAGACGCATGAGCCCTTGCGTTAGGTCCTCACGCAAGGGCCGTGGAGATGAGAGAGGAGAGGAAGAAGAAAAAAATTACCTCGAGAGATAAAAACCTGTTGTTGTTTGCCCTAGGTAGAATTAGGTAGGGTTCTTTATTTCTTTTGTATAACAATAAAAATATTTGATGGATTAAAGAAAAACTAAAATTTGTGATAATATTATGACAAAAAATAAGATAAATAAATAAATTTGACCATAATGTGACAAATATATTGTGATGCTTTTATATTTATCACTTTTGGGTCATTAAATATTTTAATTAAAACAGTGGTCACAAAAGCGTCACAAAAATATGATGGATTTCTGATTGACGGTCCTGTGATAAATATTATCGTCACATATTGGTCACTAAAATATTAAATTCGTATCGGTCATAATTTTCTCACAAATCTATTTAAATATTGAGACAACATTATTTCGTCACAAAAATTTCGTCACAAGCTATGCTTTCTTGTAGTGATTGACCACTTTTGAGTTTTTTTTTTCATTTTACATCTTATGAAAAAATTTCTTACAATCTGTGATTCATTATGTCAGAATCTACAAAGTCAATCTCAAGATATTTTAAATGCAATGGATCTTGTTTCATCTACGAAATTGAGCATTCAGAAGTTAAGAGACGATGTATATGATACATTAATTATTAAGGCGAAAGACTTTTGTGAAAGAGTTAACATACTTATTCCACATTTAAATGCTCCTTATGTTGTTAGAAGAAGGGCACGACATCAATCAGATGACATAACATTGGAACATCATTATAGAATTGATATTTTTAATGCTGTGATCGACTCTCAATTGCAAGAATTAAATAGTAAATTCAATGATCACGCTGTAGAATTATTAACTCTTAGTTCAGTTCTTGATCCAAGAGAGATGCATGCACACTTGTCATTGAGAATTGATGATACTTGCCAACTAATATAGAAATTTTATCCAAAATTTTTTTTGAACATGAGATGTCACAACTAAGGATGCAAATTGAACATTTTTATCATGTTAGGCAAATTTCTGGTTTTGAAGAATTATCAACTATAACGGATCATATCAATGGTTGGTGAAAATAAGGAAATCACAAATCTATCCTCTTGTATACAGAATAGTGACTCTTATTCTAACTCTTCCAGTTTCTACAACTACTACATAACGATTCTTTTTGGCAATGAAGATAATAAAACATAAGTTTCCCAATAAGATTGAAGATGAATTTCTTTGAGAAAGAAATTATAGAAAAAATGAGTATTGATTCACTTATAGATAAATTTTAATTTAAAAGAGCATAGAGCTCTTTTTGACATAGCAAATGTATAATAAAAAATAATTATTAAATAAAGTTGTCTTTTTATTTGATGAGTTGAAATACCACCCCCCCCCCCCCCCCCCCCCCGAGCATTTTCTCCTAGCTCCATCTTAGCTGGTAGGCGGCCGAATCGGGTGCCACAAGACTGGACTCTATGCCGATAGACCTCTCTCTTCATCGCCGGCCACTCCTTAGAGGCCATGTGGCCAGATCCGCCACCACGCAGGTGGATCCGGCCGCCTCCCTCTCTCCCACACCCCTCTCGCACGTCGCACTCTCTCAAGTGTTGCGGACGACAATTCAAGATGGATCTCTGTGGTCAGATCGGGCCGCATGGTTCATTTTTTTAATATTTTAAAAGTAGTTTCCTATGGATATTCAATGGAAGCGCTCCTATGGAAACGTCCAACATGTGACTCCTTTGAAAATGGATTTCGAAATTCGTCAAGAAATTTACCAACGTTATTCCGACGATCGTCTTTTTGTCAAAAATTTCATGGGAAACTAAATTTTCCGCCGGATTTCACGATATTTCTGATGGATTTTCCGTCAAAAATCATTAAAAATATTCTAGTGATAAGTTTGGACACTTTAAAATCTTAGGCGCATTTATTCGTCAAAATTTTAAAATAAATCCATTAGAAAAATAACAATTTATTTAATACATTGTTAATTAAAATTAAAGTTTAAATTTCTGCAAAATTTAAATTATAAATACATCTTTTATTTTTGTAAAATTGTAATTAAACATTCTATTTATTCAAAATTTTATCATTATATCTATTATTTTATTTATTTATTTTCTAGCTGTAGAAAAAGGCTTTGAACTTCATTTATGTTTTAAATTATCAATGGTCTAGTACAAAATAAGAAGAAATTGACAACTTTAGAGACAAGATATTTTACCTTCGTTCTCAAAGCTTTGGAATCTAAATTTACTGTGTCTGGACTTTATATGTTAAATTATACGAATTAATCATTTATCCCAATAACTTGAACCATTTCATACGATATTTATAGATCCAACTATATGTATTTCAACAAAATAAATATCAACTGTCGGACATCCATGATTCCATATATACTACGTACATCAATGCGTACATACATATCATATCATCTCATCTTTGTCCATAAGAGGAGAGAGCTCGTTGCAATCCAAATAATAAAAAGACTAAATTGCACCAGTTCTCCCCGTGCATGGACGTAGTAGCTAGCAACTACCCACACAAATTGATTCTACAAACATATACATGGCACAAATATAATATATATATATATATATATATATATATATAGAGAGAGAGAGAGAGAGAGAGAGAGAGAGAGAGAGAGAGAGGAAGAAAAAATCATTAACTAGAATTGTAACTAAGAGCTGTTCATGGTTGCATCAATGCGACCAGTCCACCATGGGAGTCTTGTCCACGAGCTCGAACCCAAATATCGTTTTCCGGTATCCCACGGCCTCCTCCTCCGGCGCCGCGTTCAGATCCAGCCACAACGCCCTCTTAAGCTTCTCGCCGTCGCAGCCTGCGACCTTCTTCCCCGCGAGGCCGTGCGCCTCAAACGACCCCCCGCCGCTCGGCACGATCCTGTGCCGCCGCATGTGGCCTCCCAACGCCTGGCCGACGGCGAACTCCAGGCCGCACACGGAGCACTCGTGCACCCGCGGCTTGGAGAGCTCGACCTGCGTCCGGGCGCCCAGTGCGCCGTCCACCCCCGGGAGCCGCGGCTTCTTGTGGCTCGCCCGGTGGCCTCCGAGCGCTTGGAACGACGGGAACTGCCGGCTGCATGTCTTGCACTCGAACACGCGCGCCGGGGACGTCGGCCGGATCGAGATGACGTCGATCTCCTCGCCGCCGCCTGCGCCGCCGCGCGAGAAAAGCATGAGAACGTTGGCCATGTTGATGTCGGTCGTGCTTTGCGCTTCTTCGCCGGCTCGAGGTCTCTTCATGTTCATCTTAGAAATGAGACAAGACGGAACTCGCTGAACAAATGGAATTATTATCATGTTAAGGTGCCATTAGTCTGCGTCTATTTATAGACTTGCTATTTATCATATATTAATATGTACGCGTCAATTTATTGTTAGCGTGGGGTCACTTGCGTTTATATATTTATTGTTGTTTACTTTTCTTAGAGTTGAATAGGACTTAATTTCCTGGGCAAAATGTCAAAGGAAATATATACAACTACTATGCCAAATTCATATGTGTATGTGACTGAACTGGAGTTTCCTTTGATATATTCCACCAGTTATGTATTATTATTATTATTATTATTATTATTATTATTATTATTATTATTATTATTATTATTATTATTATTATTATTATTATTATTATTATTATATAGAGAGGTGATGATGAAAATATTAACGAGGCAGTAGTTTATAAGTCAATCTAAATTATTTATAAATAAATTTATTTTCTTCAATATTTAATAATTGAAAAAGAGAATTGATAAGTAATTATTTTATCTACTTATAAATCAATCTAATTTATGAGAGAAAAAAGCTAATCAATTTAATTAATATACTATTTTGGTTTTAAAGTATATATATGATTTTTCTTTGCATATTTTTTTATTATAACATTAAACATTTTTTTAATCAACAATAACAACAACAACAACAACAAAGCCTTATCCCACTAGGTGGGGTCGGCTACATGGATCATACGACGTCATTCCGCTCTATTAGTAATCAAACCTTTCGGTATATTATTCACCAATAGATCTTGCTCTATTAGTTCGCCAAGTGTCCGCCTTGGCCTCCCTCTCCCTCTTTTAATCGGACTCCAGATTATTTGATCTACTTTTCTTACTGGCGCATCTAATGGTCTTCTCTGAACATGACCAAACCATCTCAAACGATTCTCTACCATTTTTTCACTAATAGGAGCCACTCCGACTCGTTCACGTATATGGTCATTCCTAATCTTATCTAATCTTGTATGACCACGCATCCATCTCAACATCCTCATTTCGGCTACCCCCACTTTACGTTCATGTTGTCCCTTCATAGCCCAACATTCATTACCATATAACATTGCTGGCATTATAGCAGTACGATAGAATTTTCCTTTAACTTTATTGGGTACTTTTCTATCACAAAGAACTCCAGTAGCTTTCCTCCACTTACACCAACCAGCTTGAATTCTATGATTAACATCGTCATCAATCTCAACATCTTGTCTTACAATTGATCCTAAATATTTAAACTTTGTCACTTGAGGAATTATATCCTCCCCTAACCTAACTTTCAAATCGTCTCTAAGTAGTTTATTTGTGAAATTGCTATGCATATATTCTGTTTTATTCCTACTTAAACGAAAACCCTTTGACTCCAATGTATTTCTCCATATTTCTAATTTTGTATTAATCTCTTCTCTTGAATCCGCTAAAAGTACTATATCATCCGCAAATAGCATGCAGTTAGGTACCTCCTCTGTGATACTCTCGGTTATAGCATCGATAACTAAGTTAAATAAATACGGGCTTAAAGCTGATCCTTGATGTAGGCCAATTCCTATAGGAAATTCATTTGTCTCACCTCCGGGTGTCCTAACCCTAGTCAATGCCCCATCGTACATATCTTGTATTACCTTAATGTAGGCAACATTCACCATCTTCTTTTGCAAGGCTTTCCAAAGTACATCCCTCGGTACCCGATCATACGCCTTCTCTAAGTCAATGAAAGTCATATGTAAGTCTCTTCTCCTACTTCGATACTTCTCCATCATCCCCCTTAGTAAATAAATCGCCTCTGTAGTGGATCTTCCTGGCATGAACTCCGCCTATATTTTATAGTCGGTCCCAAGCCCGGATAAAGGAGGAGGGTTGTGTTAGGCCCCGACAGCCAGCATAAAATCATGTCGAATCTTATGAACATGGATCAACGAATATATTTTTTTAATCATTTAATTAAAATAATAACTTAAAATTTTTATTATAAAATATATAACTATTTATTTTTAAAATTAATTTTTATTATTAAATTACTTATAGCACTTTAACTTATCAATTATTTCGTATAAGACGAGCAAAAGAGCCCTTAATCAAAATGCTTTTGTTTTTATTTTATTTATTTAGGTTGTCTCGTTTGAATTAGTATAGAGTTGTGCAAGGGTGCGATAAAATTAAATAAAAAAATAAAAAAATACATTCCTGTCTGTCTAAATTTCAACTTCCTGGTATGTAAGCAACGCGCGAATAAAGAGACGTGCCGGAGTTAGAACTCTGCTGTAATGTGTTTTTTTTTTTCTTTTGAGAATATATATATATATATATATATATTCATCCATCTTTTCAAATTAAATTGGTCATGAAATGTCATGATATATTAATATGCCGAACTGGGGTTCTCTTCTCCGTCCATATTTGGATCACATTTAAACAAGTGAGTGCGGAAGCGCGGGCTTTGGTGGGTCGCAAGGTGACGTATCGACGACGCCACAATGCACGAGCACTCACCACTCACCCTCCCCCGAAACCGCAAGAGGCAAAGAAGGCACCACCAATTTGTAGCGGTCATTAATTGCGCCGGCATGGGGCGAGAAAGAAAACTCCTCATTCCGACGTAGCACTACATTAATAAGGCATGCGACGTAGCCAACTCTCAATAGTGATAATATTTATTATTTCATAAAATTTAATATGTGTGCGATACCCTAGAGGCGTCGCAACATGACACATCGCGTTCGCCCGACCTTCTCCTCTTAACGTCGCCGATGATTGTCATCCACCTCTACGAGCACCCGTCCTCTCCTCGTGAGCACCATCGCGGATCACCGCCCCATCCTCTCCCACCTCTCTCTCCTCTCTCCCAGATGAATCACCTCTCAGCCACCTTGCCATCATCTCCGGTCTCGACTCCCCGCACATAAGCGACCACCTCACGGAGCTCTTTAGAGGCAAGGCGAGCCTCAAGTTCTCAACGGCCGGAGCAGCGGCGGCACGAAGACGACGTCGGCAGCGACGGGGCAATTCTTCTGGGCGGATGCTACACGAATGAGATGTGACGTATATGAGCCCACTGGAGACGATAAAAATGAAGTTGTATGGGGCCTTCAACTCGCGGGATCCATCATCGAGTCGGAGGAGGGGAAGAAGAGAAAGTGGGGGCGGGGTCATAGACCTGATTCGACCAAAAAAATGGAATGAACAAAAAAAAAAAAAAAAGAGAGGAGGAAGAGGGAGCATCAAATCGCGGCTCTCTGCAACACACACATTGTATCCTTATTTTGTTATTTGATTATGCAACTTTCAATCCCCTATTGTTTTTAATTACAAAAAAAACATATGCCGAAAGAATATTTAAAATAAAAAATATTTACTAATAAAAAAACTTGAACTCGAATATCTCCTCTAGAGAGATGTTGTGAATGTGATAATGTATATGGACATAACACTCATTTGTATGCAAGTCAAATGAGTGAGAACATACCCATCACTTGCTTGACACAATTGAATTAATTTATTTATACTAATTAATTGATAGAAGAATCATATTTCATGATCGTTGCGAATTAATAACTCGGAATTTAATTTTTATATTCTTCAACTTGACTAAGAACTTCAATTTTGAATTAGTCGGCACTGAGCGTCGAAGGCTGAATGGATATTAAAAAGAATTGAATGGAAAATATTTTTTTAGGGGATCATGTTCCTTCCACATGGGTTGAGTTTTGTGTACGTAGTAGTTGGTAAATGGTCCGTTTCTGGATCCTATATATAATTACTTCCTTCTAATTCTATCTACTGTACGTAAATATTTTTATATAGTATTTTCTTATACCACTTTAATTAATTAGAGACCAATATACCGAATTAGCTAAATTGATAATCGATATTGTTGTCTCATGTTTGCTTAATTTAATCTTATGAATAGGGGTGTTCAGCGGGTCGGGTCGACCCGCAAACTCGATGACCCGACCCGACCCAAACTAGGGTCCGTGGTTGGGTCGGACCCGAGTCGACCTCGGGTGCGGTCGGGTGTGGGTCGGAATTTTTCGACCCGACCCGAAGACCCAAAATTTTTATTATTTTATATTTTTTTAATTTTTAGCTTATATTATGTATAAAAAATATGTCATGATCGAACGAGAATGGATAAAAGGCTTGTGGAATTGACGTGATAGGATAGGAGAATGGTATTGAGACCCCAAAATCCAAGAGGATAGGTAGAATCAGAGGAGGACTCAGCCCACATCGAAGTTTGACGCAAAGAGGGGGCTCGTGCTTGACCAAATGGAAGGGAACCGTTAGGAGGTCATACTATCCGTTAGGGAAGGAGAGCGGAAGTGCGACGGTTGTGGAAGTTTGACTACTCATGTCCGCGAATCTTATTAAACTCAAACTCTCTTTTTCCTTATACCATTTTAGAGGGTTCGATGACTTAGTTGAGCGCTAGCGAATCGGAACGAAGCACTTCTAAAGATAGGAGCGTCAGGTGATTATTCACTGCCTCCCTCTCGCCAAAATGGGATGAATCTTCTCATACAACTTTAGAAGTCATAACAAGGTACTTGTACTGGAAAGTGCCCTTTTCAGGGAGAGCTAATGCTTATACTTGTTGGGCATTTTGGTTTGATACTGCTTCACACCCAAAAAGAAATGAGCTACGACTTTCGAGCCGGATCTTACTCGATGAGCTTCCCTTATATTAATTAAAGGTTTTTGGAAGAAAGGGGGAAGGTCGGGCAAATACAATTAAGATATTCTCATAAGAAGGCAAACCTGGTACGTTGATCGAATCTTCTTTCGCATACAGAAGAGAAACAAGAGCTAGCTTCTAGATGTTCTTTGCCTGAGCATAGATCTGATGTCTTACATTTTCATGAGCATAGCTAGAAGCTTAATAGTCTTTGTCAACAATCATCAAGAGGAAGAAGGATGCAACCAGTCGGCAAAGGACATAGTACCAATGGTTGGGAATAAAACTTCTGTTATCTCGCTTATCACTCTACGAATAAAATATTTTAAATGTGTAAAATAATTTTTAAATATTGAATAAGTTATTTTATACTTTAAAATAAATATTATATAATATTTTTATATTATAAGAAAAAAATAAAAAAAGAAAAAATGATGATCGGGTAATGAGTTGGATCGGATCCAACCTCCCAAAATGCACTGTCCCGACTCGACTCGATCAAAATCGGACGAATCGAATCAAACCCGACTCGTAAACACCGTATTATGATCTTATGTGCATAGGTATATACATGCGCATGTAATAATGATTTTATATAATGGGAACTTAACAAGTAATTGTGATTTTAAATCAATTAAAAAAAATATTGATGTACTAATGGGCACTTAAAAGGTAATAGTACCTTTAAATGGACAAGAAATGTACTTCAAGTTGGGTGTTATGTTAGCTAAAAGTACAATTCATTTGACCCCCACCCCCATCCAAAGAAAATGCCAAAAACATAATCTCAAACTTACTCGTAGAACAGAAAAAGTATGTATGTATGTATACGCCGAAGTCATATTGTATCTTTTTGTACCTCATGAGTCGGTGTCAACGAACCAGAGCTACCCAATAAACAACGCGGAATATATGTATTAGTATATGTATGTTTGTAGCATACCGGACATTAATATATAATATATATATTATTGTATCAATTAGTTATAAACAATGTTGTGTCACCAGAGATCAAGTTTAAGATGTAGATATTAATCACCTGTTGCGCGTGCCAAAGTTTCTTTCTTTATAATTTTTAATTAGCATTGGACATACATGCTCAGCTTGATATTTAATCAACTACTGTTCATATTATTAATCCCCACCACCCCTTCTCAGTCGTCATTATCGAAGTTTAATTAACCACCATCTAGTCGCCATTTCAGTGAAGAGTGGTTGGTCTTCTCAGTATGTTTAGACATATTTGATTTGTTATCTAAATCCTTTTTTATTATTATTATGAGAAGAAACTGCAGAATTGAATGCATCTCCTCTCTGACTTGTCAAAAGCTAGGAGTATGAAACCTCCCCGGGTTCATAATTACATTCATAAGTAAAACTACTGACAATAATGAAAAACGTAGATAGTTTAAGATTGAAACTGTCTATTATTTTGCTAATTTAATTTTATGGAACCTTCATCAACAGGATTGTGTTACTTCACTAAGCACCTGCAGGGGCTGCTTCTTTGTCAATCCATGCTTTAATTTCAACCCACTGATACATGCATGGAAACTAACATGCATGCACCTTTCTGATCAAATTTAGAACTCTGACCAGTAGTTCCTTGTGCTTCTTGGCATCTTTTAACTGATCATTGTGAAGAGACAGACAGAAGGAGAAGAAGAATTAAGAATAGTATATATAAATAAACATGAGCCAACATGTCCCAGCTTACTTCATTAGCAGTGTATTAAATGCACACTTAACTACTCGAAAGAATCTAATCGTTGAGAGTTGCAGCAGTTGATGAGAAGCTCAACCAATTCAAGCATGATTAATAGGATCCATTGTTATGAAAAATAATTAACTGGTCCAGCTGTACACGGGGATTGAGTTGTCTAATCGTTTCAACAACGACAACTATGCTAAACATCTACAAGTTGCTGCATAATGTATGCACAGTGCACTGCTGACCTTTTGAGGTTGACTAGGCTTAATTAATTAATTAATTATGAAAGCAAGACAACAATTGCATGCACTCCATAGCATAATTTGAACAAGCTCGGCCAACTGGCGTCACTGCCTACGTTTCCTGTTGTTCCATATACTTGTACTCCTGTTGCTGTCAGGCAGGCCATTTGCTGATTTAGGCGATGAGAACAAGATGGGATATGGCTTCTAGCTAGTGCACTTAAATTAATTTATGTGATTTGCAGGATAATATAGTTAGTTAGGGGATGAGAGATGAATATATATATATATATATATATATATATGATGTTATTTCAATAATTTGTTTTTTTGTTTTGTAAGTTTGTGACATGCATGCCTCTTGGCATCTTGTGTTGACTATGTGCACCGTACATTGTTAATACCATCTGATCCAAATAATGCATGCAAGTCTAACCTTTCTTGGAATTGTACTAGAGAACACGCTTTAGGAATTGAATATGACGAGTCTACGTCCACCGAAAGCTTAGAAAACTTGCAATTCAGGATTCCAAGCATCTAGATGAGTTTCCTTGCTTTAGAGAGCTTGGACTTGGACTATAATTAATAGTACAAAGAAAAATAATGTATTCTCTGAATTCTCTCTCTTTCTCTCTCTTACTGGTAGTTGCAGAGTTCTGAGTTTGACGTTCGTATGTACAGTATGTGTGTGCATGTGTCTGACTTAAATCTACTTGTTTGCTGGTGTTGCAGATAAATTATTACTATAAGTTTGACAGACAAGTTATAACTTACAACAGAATGAAGTTTTATCCCAGCCTGGCTACAAAAATTTACGAGCATAACAGCTAATCCCAGAAATTAAGAATCATCAAATAAAGATGAGAATTATGCAAGCTGTGAAACGTTTTTTAAATTGTCATATTAATTCATCAAGAGAAAATGAATTAATTCTTCAATCCCTTTGATCCCGTTGTGCTTACTACGCTTACCTTTGGTAAGGAAAGAATTCTAATTTCCTTGTCATATTACAATCATGACTTCATATATCGGACAAAGACAGTTCATCAAACATGAAACAGTTAATACATGCTTCTGCAATGATTTGCAGGCAGAAAACCCACTCTTCCTTCCTTTCTCTCTTTCCCTGTCTCTCTCCTTGCAATATTCAATAGAATTTTTTTTCGGTGATGAATATTCAATATAACTAGTGTAACACCCGCCCGATGGATGATCTTAAAAAAATAATTGATATATAAAATAAAATTATTTTAATTTTTTAGAAGTAATGTAATGAAAAATTCACACATGTATATGAGAAATAATGTAATTAATGAAATAATACATAATAAAATAATTTTTTAATATGCACAATGAATGTTTCTTGAAATGGTGAAAAGTTATGCTGTTTTAAAAGATAGTCGTCATCACAAAGTTTAATAACACTATAGACCTCATTATTTGCCTCAATGTTTGATCTTTTAACAATGACTTTAAATATGAGTTTTCTATTAAAAACAGTGTCTAGCTCGATAGGATAGGAAAACCCTCATCAACATTAGAAGCCTAAAACAATATCTTATTATGCAATATAATAAAAATTAAAAAGAAAAAAATGAAGAAATTAAAAGTTCTTACTTGCTGTGTACTTTCCTTCAATTCATTTTCACATTTTCCTATAAGTTGCTCTGCTTCACTGTAACACCCCCAAAAATATACACTGCCACGTGGCCGAATACACTCCGGAGACGTTAGGAGACATGACTTTACGTGTACAATATTTTTACTAAATAAGACTTTGACTGGTCAACAAAAATGGAGACATAATTGTGGAAGGAAAACAAAGCTATCATTTAATTTGAAAGAGACATAATTAAAATGAGTGTGGAAGTCTTAACAAAATGACATAACCGAGTCTCAAATAACATAACATGAGAGTTTTCATAAAATAAATACAACTCGATAAAAATAGGAAGGAAGCTGAAGAGACTCGACTTCATATGCAAATGTCACCACGAGCTTGATTTGTCGCATGCGTCATCATCTTTTTATTGGGACAAATTGTTACCTATGACATTGAATACACAGGGGAGATGAATCTCCCTGTGAGCTTTGACGCCCGATACATAATAATCATACGACATATAAGCAATGCTGACATCATGAATATAATCAAATAAACATAATCATAAATGATATAGTCATGTAAATATAATTGGTATGATAATATCATAATCAAGAGGTATGAAATAGAGTGGCATGACTGATGATAATATGATAAGTGTAACAAAGAAAATAACATAATCATCATTAAATATATGTGGCATAGCTGATCATAATATTTAGACTCATCATCATAAGAGATCATAACATTATTGGGGATTGCCAATCATCATAACCATCATCATCATCTTTTCATTTTTATTATGTTACATTTATTTTGAAGGGTCTTTCAACTCCCTTTAATATAGGCCGGTGGAGTATATTTCGACTTCCTTTTGGCCAGGTTGACCATCGTCAACATAACATAAGAAGAGCTCTTTCATTTATATTTTTCATCTTTTATCTTGCTTATTATTTAATTATATTTAGGATTCAAGGATCACGGACTAGCGTAACAAGATCGTAATTGCTGAAATTAAGATACAAATCATGCTGGATTCGTGAACATGAGTATATAATAACATAACTACCACTTTGTATTAACAAAAGAGCATGATAGGGAAATAATTGCTACTCATGATAATCATTCAGATAAATTAGAATATTATATAACCATGTGTATAATACTATAGGGATGTATCATCTTGCCAAAGTGCGGAAGGCATGGAGTTGGCAGCGATCATGGTAAGTAATTAATGCTCTGGACAGAATGGTTAAACATGAGGTACTATAGAAGGCATGATAGCATAATATCACATTAATGTTGTAGCCGTATACTATGTCCAAGGGAAAAGTACTATAATTACATCCACATGTGGGTTACCGTTGCGGGCGCTAAACATTGTAGCTATGGGCATAAAAATGCTAAATGTATGCCATGATATCTTTTGCCAAGTAGGTAATTACTGTAACCATAAATTGATGAAAGTGCATTTAATGTCAGAAATAGTGCAACCCATCTTCCTAGAACGGTGATTCCTCTCGTGCATTTAAATATCATAAAAAAGACATATTATTAAATTCTTTGGGCTGAGATCAAGAATACGACAGCCACCAAAATATGCAACCGGCGCTAAGTGAAAGTTTGATGTCACACTTAATTATATCAATGAAATTATAAAAGTGCAGAAAGAGGGACTCATATTGCTCGTGATTCAAGTAGGGCGCCAATGGACATCGACGTGCATAAAATGTGAAATGATACGTGAGATCTATCATGAAATCTCAGATCCGGGATCTGTTCGGCACTAAAAGAAAAATACGGTGCAAAGGATAATCTAATGCCATCCTTAATCCTATAACTAAATCCATAATAGGTGCCGCCACTGACTAATGCACATCTATTCATGGAAAATCACAGAAGCATGTACCTTTTCTCTCAGATTTGGCATCCTTGACGTCTACATCTCCTTTTATCATGACCTGCGCACGATCACATCCGTCCTCTTCTTCTCCTACCGTCGAGATGCCAGAATCAGTCCTCGAGAAAGTATCAGCTCGACAATTATTAAGGGCGTCATGAGCATCGTGGGGACGGTTACAAGAAAAGGTCAAATTTATTTATTTATCTTTTTTTTTACTGGTGGCCGTTACTTACATTCACGATCCTAAAGTAATAATGATATAAAACCACTACCATCCATGACATTGCGCTTGAAGTTTGTATCTACAAAAATTATAGAATCTATATGAATATGAAAATATAAAAAATATGCATACCTATAGATAGCAGAAGTCTCAATACGATCACACTTGTTGCAATAAAATTTATTTCCAACTTTTTCAACCTTCTTGAGACATTTCTTACGTCCGAGATATGGTCACTCCTTTTGTAATTCCAAATCAACAACTCTCGCAGCAATTCAATAATGTCCTTCATATTACAAAATGAAATAGTTATAATGTATTTTTTTCACACATAAGTTAACCAATAATAGAAAAGTAATTAGAGATAGGTATTGAGACATAAAAGTACCTATAGGCATTGAACCAATTCATCAATAGGTATTACTTCCACACTTTTAGAAGATAAGTCACCAAAGATAGAAATGTTATGTTGGAATGAAATTTGAGTGATCCTCTCATAGGTATCTCCTTGCCCACAAGTTAATTTGTGTGCTCATATAAAAACATTTTAAAAAGCTATAATTGAAAATCCATTCAAATTATGATCAAACCAAATATCCTAAAATATAAGGAAAAAATATAGAGTATAAAAAGTTAAGAAAAAACTGGATTTGAAATCAAGTACTTGTGGAAGATCATAATTTATCCAAAGCTTTGATGTATGTCAAGTATTGCTCACTAAATACTTATCTAAAATAATTGAATTTATATCTTAATGGGTTACCGATGCATAGAGATATCTCACACAAATAACATTAGAAATTTATAACAAAAATCATATATCTTTAAAGTTTTGAGCTCGTATTAATTGCGTAACAACAACAGATTGATCAAATGATTTGCTTAAATGGGATGGGATTTCATTGACAAATTCTCCCGAAAATGTAGCGGAGATTCTATTTTTCCTGTTCCAAAATTGAATAAAAAGTCAACTATAAGACAAATTAATGTAATAAATATTAAGAAAAAAATAATAACATCTCCCTCATTATCTTCAAGTTCCACATTCATGAAAATACTACTCTTGTTATCCATTTTGCGTTCTTGAACATTACTATGACCCACAATTTCTCCAATGACATCTACATGAACTTGCAACTTTAGAAGATAATACAAGCAACTTTAGAAGATAATACAAAAATAAGAAAGTAATGATTACTTAAACTATAAAGATAACTTGAAAAATGAGAGAATGAATGGAATTAAAAAATAACTTTATAGAAATATTATATATTTATTATTTCTCAATAGATGGTTATATATGTTATTATGCTTAAAAATTCTTCATAATAAACTAATATTTAAAATTTGTGTTATTTAGGAAAATTTAATATCCGTCCTTTAGGGAATTAAATATAGAATAATTTGCTATATTGACTATAAGTAGTATTAGTGCATGGGCAGTCGGTACATATTTTTCAATGAATTTGACAATTAAGCTTGTGGTTAAACTTTGACACCTGGGATCCATGCAAAAAATACAAAAAAAATTGCAAGTAACAAAAAAAATATGAGGAGTACTTAACCAGTTAATTATACTAAATGATCTTTAGTGCAAGCTCATAATTATATTAAGTTCAAAAATCTATATAGCAACATAACACAAATATTTGACGCAAAATTATATAATATTTTAGAAATAGCATATTAAGAAATTCCATTATATTAAAGTGCCATGAACTGATATATAAAAAATTAAACGTAGTTAATTTATATAGAGAAATTAACAGATTTGAATATTGTATAAAAATTATTTATAGTGAATATTCATAAAACTTTCTTAAATGAAAATATAGATTATGAGCTCATAATCCCCACAATGAATATTCATAAAACTTTCTTGTGAAAATTACTTATAATTCAACTACTTTAAAAGATAACAATCAAAATATGCAAATATCAAATTCTCAAAAAATAAACTACAATATGTTTAAACTACAATGTTAATAAAAATTAAAAGGGATCGAACAAACTTAAAACAAATGTGCACTTGCTTTCTGACAAAGTTAAAAAAATAACATCGTGCATGTTTTTTAAGATAACAATTTATAAAAAATCAATTATTATAATTTTTTGAATGCTTACAAATGTACTAATAGAAACATGAATCATTAAATAGACAAAAATAACGTGAAAAATGAGAGCATCATGAGACAAATCAATAAAAAAATACCTTTTCATCTTGTAGAAATTATATTATTGGAATTTTCTCCAAATGGAACTTGCCACACATGTACTTTGAGATTCCATTGCATTAATTGTTGTCTGGTTCACAATGCTATTGAGATTCATTTTCATCTTCAATAACACAATTTGCCTAGGCCAATATGCAAATAAAGTAACCAAGCAATATATATATATATATATATATATATATGTATATGTATATATCATCACAAAATATACCATTTGAATGGTAAGCATGCGTCTTAAAAGAAGACAAAGGAAAAAAACTTACTGCTATTGACGTGAAGTCTCATGTAGATGACACTCACGTTAGAGAGTAGATGATTCTTTTTTTTTTCGTTCACTTGCTATACAAAATGTTGTTATTATGTTCTCAAGGTTATATGTAGGACGGTTATATATGATCATGTACATGTTTGCCACCTCATTGCTATATGAATATTTTTATTACACTCACAAACTTACATGTTTGATGATTGTGGACCACGTACCATGTCCGTACTCTACCATGTTTAAATAAATATAGAATACATTGTAGGTTGTAATCAGTTAGACTTCAACACGTATACATTGTAGGTTAACTTCAACACTTGGGCAGATGCAAAAAAAAAAAAAAAAAGTTAAATAGCTTTCTAAATAACTACAGTTTCTTCTTTCAGTATACTAATTAACCGTTCAAATTACTAACAAATTGTGAAGTGAAAAATTATAATATACTTATATAATATATTAATTAGTTATAATTGCTATAATACATAATAAATGGAGTGGTTATTACTTAACTGTTTAAATTACTAACTACTCAAAGGATAACAAATTATATAATATTTTAATTAGTTATAAAATCTAGAGGTCATGTCATCTTAATAAAGTGTCAAATGTCATCTTCTCATCAAAAGTACTCTCCTTTTAATATAGTATAGATTTGTCCTCTGTTGCAACGACACACGCAATCGCTAAGTCCAAATGACGGGGCGAAACGACACGTACGAAACACAAGAGATGTATAACGGGTTGTCCACTTATTTTTTTGTAAATAAAGATGCATCATCTATTAAAATAGGCTCAATATAATTATAAATGTCTAAATAGATTCTTTAATTCTCTATGGGCAGACTCTTTGTACATTGTTTTAGTAGTCAACCTCCAATTTCTGAAATGAACTAAGGTCTTGTAGTCTTGCACTTTTTTACTTCAACAATAAGTCCTCATGTCTCAAATTTCAGGATTAAGCCAACACATCTATAACGCCCAACTCCCTGTTAGGAGCCACAATGGGTGAAATCGTAAAATAAAATATTTAAATTCAAATTCAAATTTTCGATAGAAAAAGTCAGCATTCGAAATAAATAAAATCTGAAAATTTTCAAAAATTTCGACATGACGTATGCGTAAATCCGTCCATACATCATATACAACATTTCATATGATTCATCACAAGCATTTCAATTTCAAAAGTTTAACCATCACAGACAATTATAAGAACATTTTTTACATTTTATAGTAGTAATCAAAATGTTGGACTCGAGTTCAAATCAGTGAGTCACAAGTTCACTCTCAAATCAAAATTACGAGTCAGATGCTCGTAAATTTTATCATGAGCATTTATCACTCTACACTTCTAATCCAACAACTCCAAACCATTCACAACATTCTCGTAAATTTTATCATGAGCATTTATCACTCTACACTTCTAATCCAACAACTCCAAACCATTCACAACATTCTTCTAGTTATTAATTTGTATAAGAAGCAAATGAATACAAAGGTAACCAAAATTCACGATGACGATTCTCACACATGATCAATCTCTAGCCCTCTTACATTTCTTATTTTATGTCAAGCAATCAAGACTTTCATTCAATACCTGCAAAAAAAATTAGACAAGAGGGGTGAGCATCTACAAGATCAGTGAGTAATAGAAATCCATAAATCTTAAAAACTCAGAAAACAACTCTTGCGAAAAACAATACAACTCAAACAAAAATGATCCACATGCATGTATGTCATATATGTAAGAAAGTTTATTTTTATGTTCCACCATCTATACAGTCATATCATGGGGGTCATGCGCGCGTACTCTCTCCTCAAGCCCTATTTCACGCCAAGAGCTATGACATTTATGTCAAGACTTAAATGTTACTATCTTCCATCCATGCCCTATTTCATGCCAAGAGTTAAATGTTACTATTTCCCCTCCAGGCCATATTTCATGTCAAGGGATAAATATATTTTTACAAGTTGCCTATTGGCTAATAATACAGCTCCTCATGTCCTATTTCATGCCGAGAACTATAACATCCGCTCATCATGCCCTATTTTATGCCAAGAGCATTACCGCCCCCAAACGATCATCTTGGTGTAGATGAGACATCCGAGTCATGCAAAAATAGTTTTGGCATGCAATGCATGAATGCAATTCAGCACATATCTAAGTGCAGCATACTAAGTGACATTTTCAATACGTCAATAATCTCGCTCATAAAACCAATATCATAAACTCATACCATATATAATTCATCATCGTAGTAAGGTAACATATCAACAATAATTTCAATGGCATACTGAGGCATTCAAACATATAAAAGCATTACGCAAATCGAATTAAGTCCGTTCCATATCAGCATGGAAAAGAAACATATTATTGCCCAAAGGCCATCATTGCTATTTTTATGGATAAACCCACTCGCCTCGGATTACATCGGGTCTCAATTACCTCCCGTCCGAATTCGATCGAAAGAGAGAAAAACCTATTACATTCATTTAAACTTTATTTAGAAACATAAGCTTATCATTTAAAACATTTATCACTTATATGTATCATTTATCTTTTAACTCATTAATCACCTCATAATAATCATTTTAATGACATCTTGGTACTTAGAATTAAAATTTATAAATCTTTTACCTAAGTTCACAATTAACGCATTACAACACACATATAAATTAATTTCATAAATTTATCAACACTATGGGCTTTAAGTATGCTTATCAATAGGGGAAAGAAATCGCCAACTAATAGCACCCTACTCAAACTCCCAACAGACAGCCACCTATCATATTCAATTAGCCATATAACAATTCGAATTAAACACTATAACTAATTCTTATCAATTTATAAAATTAAGTCTTATGAATGGTTTCAACCACCAATCATATCCTTACCACAATAAATGAAGCCACCATTTCCGGAACCGAAATATGCACTCTCAGAACCAAGGTCATAGCCGCCGAAACATCAAACAACCCCGATCGCCTTCTTTATCAATAATAAAATAAGATTACTTAAAACTAATTCTCGTAACTAAAATCAAATCTAATGTACATTCTCGTTACCAACTCCGGTCTGAAGACAAGTCATCCTAAATGTCATCGGAAAATGATAGAATCCGAAACCCACACACCTAAAAGGGATTAGCTATTAATTTTCATATGGACAAAAAAAATCTGATCCATTTCTCCCTCCTATGTGCACCTATGAGAACGTCATGATGAACTCGGCCAAAGTCCCCCGTCGAACTCGTCGAAAAGGTCGCCAAAAAGGTTGCCGAAAAACCCCAATATCTGCCACCTACAAGATTAGGAGTAAAACACATTCAAACCCCCTTAAAATGAGCCTAATCAATTTGAGGATGATACCCAACTCACCAGGAGAAAGATTGGCATGCAAATCGAAGCCGGAATAGGTCGCCAACGAACTCCCCCCTTTTCTCGTGTTCGGCACTCACTGCATCGTCCACAATGGTCCGATCTTTGGCTCTTTTCAATGGTACCTCACACACAAAAAATGGAGGTCAGATGGAGATGCACGGGGCATTGGAAATGGGGCAGCTATTGTTGGTTGCCATGCACTATAGCACTCGGGGATGGCAGGGTGGAAGGGAGGAGATGATGGATTTTTTTGCAAAAAGACACAATGTCCCTTAGAAAATTTTAAATTCCATTTTTTTTTCATATTGTTACAACATCCTTCTTTAGCACTCCTCATTGATCCGAAAAAGGAGTCATTTGAATTGAGTTTATCTCAATCATGGACTCAGTGGATCATGACGGATAAAAAAAGAAAGGGCTCACAAGTACAATTGGAATCGATTTGAGAATAAACTCAATCCAACCCAATCAAGTTTGATCGAGTTGAATTTAATAAAAAAATCAGATATCCAAATCACTTCCCTTTTTAGTTTTTTTGTTAACATTCTTTAATATAAAAATATATTTAATATTTTATTTTAAAATTAAATTAGATTTTAATTATTTTTAGTTTACTATATATGAAATATATTATATGTATTTTAAATCTTAAATTTCATAAAATACTCAAATTAAATAAATATATTGATCATTGGACCAGATCGATTTGTGAACCTTGTCAATCGATCGACGAACATCCTTATTAGGGGATGTGGGAGTCATTATACCCAATTCACATCATCAAAATGGTTACTCTTTTAGAACAAAAGTGTGCATCATTATGCGTGTTACCTATAGGAAAAGAGTAATAAGAAAAAAAATATTTTTTTATCTACAATCGAAGTTGTATCCCTCATTCAACTAAGAATCATAATCCCAAGAATCCATGAGCTTAAAGTTAAAATTAAGTTTCGATTGAAATAAGAACAAAAGTTGCAATGAAATTGGCCATTGAAAAAATAGATGTGTTTGTTCAAAGCGAACTTGTCGGTTTTGATCCTTAAAGTGTCTCTTACCATATATTTTAATTTTTTTATTGAATTTCGTAGGAAGATAGAGGTCTCAGTATACAATTCTAGGAATTACCTAAGCCTTTATAGTTTTTTTATTGTAGAAATACAAATAAGTAAGTGACTAAGTGAAAATGATCTATTGGAGAAAGTAATTATACAAAGTAAAGTTATTTATTGACTAACCATGAAGGATAACATGTAAATGACAAGGATGAAAAGTATGGAATAAGGAATCACCATTTCTAATTACCTTATGATTCTTGAAGGTCACATATGTCGGCCTTGATTGGATGCAAGCATATAACCATGGTAAAAAGAGTGGGGGGATTTCATTGGAGGTGTAACATTAATGTCAACTTTGCAGGAAACCTATACAATGCTTTATGTATATCTACCTTAAACATTAAAAAAAATTCCCCTACCCTGAGCCTACAAAATGCTATTCTGAATCAAATCTCTAAGAACAAAGGCTAATTGAGATAGGGTATGTCTTAATCTTCAAACAAGAATTTAGCAGTTGAACGATATAGAACATTGTGCAAGGATATAACGTGAGTTCATTTAGGAATGAAAATCAAATAAGTAATACATCATTCAGTAGACAGAAAGTCATTCCTAAAGAACTTTATTATATTTCTAGTAATATAATAATCAATTATATACCAATGTGTTTTGTAAAACTCAACAACGAAACCATCCAAACCAAGTGCCCTACTAGATCTCATTCCCTATAGGCATTCCTTTACCTCATGTGAAGAGATAGGAACAACGGGCCTCCCATTCGAGGAGTCCTCAAGAGCATTGGAATAAAGTTTTATGCCTTACCTAATAATATTTCGATAACACAAATATCGAAGTATTGAAGTTATACATTTAAAGTGTTGAAAATGTTTAATTCAGAAGATAATTTTATGCACTAAGATTCAAGTTAATATATGAATTTTCTTTTGTATTTGAATTGACATGTGAAGATAAAATTAACAAATAACATTTGATTTTTTTATAATCGTGCAAAAATTTATGTTCAAAATAGTGCAAATCAGTCGGAATTGGATGACAAAGTGACTAAAAATTTTCAACTGATCCAAGGAATTAGTCAATCGGTGTGAGTGACCAATCAAACTTTTCGTAGTCAGTCGGAAAGAAATTGTAACTCCGATCAAGCAACATCCATGATGGCTCAATTGGTCGATGATTGGTACAGTAAAAAAATTGCAATCGATCGATAGTCATGTTTTCTAATGATCAGTAAGTTCGGTAAGCCGGTCAAAGGGATTGATTGAAAAAGTTTGATCGGTCAAAGTACATGATGTATAATAACAAGTAGTTTTGATAAGATTAATTATAAGCAACAGTCAATGAGTCAAAACTTTAAAAAAAATCTATAAAGAGATTGCAAAAGTGTAGAATACGCCAAGACTTTAAGAAAAATACTAAGCATAAAAGGAAAATCAAATTTTAAAACTTTTTATCCAAATTGTTGAATATTTTCTTCTCCATCTCTTATTCGTGTGTGGATTTAATATTGTAAAAGAGAGAATATATTTATTTTGAGATTGGTTTGAGTTACTTTATAGTAAAGGTTTCATTTTACTTGAAAAAGAGTTGTGCCTACTTTTTTAGTGGAGAAAAAATGAATCAAAGCTTCTTGAAGTATAAAAAAGATGGTGTGGTGTAAATTATTTCTTTCTTGTCTTATTTGGAATGAAATAAGAGTTTGGTATATTTGTGATGGTGTTGAAGTGAGAAATTGAGACGTAGGTCAAGATGTATATTGAATCTCATTAACAAACCTTTCTCCTTTTTCTCGCTCTCCCTCTCGTTCTCACTCTATTGTAGTTATGTTTTGATTATTATATCTTACACTTTAAATTTCACCAATTATGCTAGCAAGTGTATTAGTTTCTTAAGTAATAAAGTATAATAAGTAAACATTGTCGATCCCATGAGAAATTAACTGACTTAATTAATTGAAGTGATCTTAAAGAATAACAAGAGATGATAATTTTTTCTTTCCAAGTGACACTTGTACTTTGTCTTTTCTATCAAGAAATTACTTTATGTGAATGTAGAAGAAATTGATGGTCATAAAAAATATTGTCTTTTGCAACTTCTGTTCTCTACTACAATGTTAGCATATGGTGAGATGTTGTTCTGCCCCTATAATGCACTCTTCTAGTAGCAATCTAGTTTTTGCACTAACTCATCCCCAAGTTCATGTAAGCATAAGAAAATGATATTAAAAATGTAATTTTTTTCACCAAATAATGTGAATTGTGAAGAATTATCAAAAAGCTCATAAGGAATTCAAAAATGTGAAATCAACAATAAAATCATGCAAATAAAGATGTATAAACTGAGGTTAAATATATGATTTTCTTAATCTAAATATATACAATTCGTTCACACTAGCCTCCATTACTTTAGGTTGTGTATACAGCTGGACGACTTCATCCAGCACCACGGATACATCCACCACTAAAGTCCACACATGTTCGTGCATTGCAAATTGATCTTGCATCTTACCACATTGTCTGAAGCATTGCTTGAAGGCGTCATGACGTCATTCAATTTAGCATGGCCTCGCTTTAGGCAGGCCTTGTCCTGTCAGCTAAGTTGTGAGTAGACTCTGAGTTTGATGTCATTATCGTCGAACGTTTCATCGCTAAGCACGATTTTGATACCGATTTGTCACATGTCATTTTCGCTTATGATTGACCTATGAAACATCTATATGTGCCCATACACAAGTCCTTTTTGATAAAGTGAAAGTCTTTATTTTGTATCTTTTCGAATATCAAAATTTTAGGATGTTTTCTAAGTGAATGCTTAGGTGAACTTAAGTAAAACATTTAATCAAATGACTCTTGATTTATGAAATGTCTCTCCTTGCTTGAGGTAAATACATTAGGATGAGGGAAGGTTTGGAATCATATTGTGAATAATATGTTTGATTACAAAGAATTCGAATGAGTACTAGCGACTCTTCCTTACTATTCGATAAGTACGAGAGTTGGGTTGATGATGTGAGGTGTAGGTATAAGCTTTGGGATTACACTTTTTAAGTACATAAGATAGAAGACTATTATTGCCCAACCAATGCTTACAAAAGTGATTTTAAAAGAGAAATTATGGGAAAAAGTAATATGATTTGGACCTATGGTGGGTTGAAGTTGAGGAGTGAATTTATATTGTTTGGTAAGCTTCTAAATAGATTTTAGGTGGATAATGAAATCATCGGGATCAGATTAAAATAATTTTACTTTAAAATATATAATTTTAAACGTTATGACATTTTTTTCAATAATTAATATAAATAAGAACTAAAAATGATTAAAGAAGGGTCGCGGGCAATGAGTCAACTATAAGATTTACCGGAGAAGTAAATTGGATATGGATTATAACTTTTCTATTCGAATGTCTAATTTAAAACTTTTTGGTTCGAGTTGTATTTTTGGATCGGGTATGCGAGTCCGATCCGACTCCTACTTTTGTTCTGATGTTGGTGGGTTTATGGGCCGTGGAGAGCCCTACTTGTGAAAGGACTGGCATATCAAGAGTCCGTTTTTATTGATTTATTTATTTAAAATAGAACTTGTTTGACTTTTTTTAAACGAGAATTGTTTCAAATAATAAGGAGACTACTATATTATTAAAATAAACATAGTTTTATAACAAAAGAACAACTAACTTAGATATAATTATAAATATATCTAACTGAAATGACAAATCTATATTTATATATTATTAAGAGGAAAAATAGATGTGTGTCTTCCTCTCACGGAGTCACGTAATCTATTCAAAATAATTAAAAGTTTTCAAAATTAATTTAAATATAATATATGATATCATAAATCTATATTAAAAATGGAAAAAATAATTTTGATGAAAATTAATTATAAATGAGATTTTTTGATGTCATATGCCACACTAATTTATATTGCTTATTTACTCATGCATTTGATATTTTGGATACGAAAAGCAAAAGGAGGTTTGTAAGAGAATAAAAATTGCATATTTTAAAAAAATAACTTGGTCCTAGTCAATTTTTTTTATATTTTTTATTTACCGATCTAGCAAGCGCTACGAAATAGGGGGGGCCCATCTTTCAGGGCCTCTCTATAAATTCTTACAGGGCTGGGCTAATCTTTTATCATCATTCTGCATTATACATAATATAGTATTGTCGACAATTGGCGGTCAACGACGTGACGGCCCACGAAACGTATCAACCTCGAGGTCCACGACCGTAAAAGTAACCGCTTCTGTTTCTCTCCCCCTCCCTCTCCGCCACTGTGTGCTCTTTGGATACTCGGGATCGCGTCGACCCTCGTGAGCTCCGCGGCGCAGGCATCGTCAATACCAAATGGTAAGCACCCCCGTCTTCCTTTCCTCCGCCTTCTTTCCGGTTTGCGATATATTGTGTATCACTTGTCCTCGTTTGGTATTCGATTGTTCGATCATAAGAGAGTTACAGGGAATTCTTAGCTCTCGGATGGAATTTGATCCATTTTTAGGTTTCATATTATGGTCGGAGTAGCAAAACGTCCCCAAGTTCTTGATCTGATAGTTGTTCTGGTGCTATATCTGCGACGGAGATAACATTCAGTTCGGTTAATTTGAATAATTCGGATGAAGAAACCAATAATAGATAAAAAAAACGTGGGCCTCTAAAACGAAGAAGAAGAAGCAGGCGACGATATCGTATAAGATGTAGTTGCGTCGTCTTGGTATGATTTGTATTGTACAAATGTGATGGAGTTTCATGGCCTATGGATGGTTCTTATTTTTACACCCCTTTCTTTCTTTCTCGCAGCATCTTAATTAATATTTTGGCTTATTGCCAGATATGTTTGCGCTTTCGAGATTTTAAACTTCATGGCAAAGGATGTCTTAAAGGAAAAGTTAGGAATTGAACATTTTCTAGAATCCATCTACCAACTCTTGATAGAGATGTTTCCTAGATCAGTAATTGTCAGACGGTATATATGGAAATTATTACCATGTGGCAAATCCCTGGAATAAAAAGGAGAAAAAGCAACTTTTAGCTCTCCAGAACATTGGCAAGTTATTTTCCCTCAATTTCTCGAATTCTGATGCTTACCAGTGCATAGCACATGGAATGCCCAGAGTATTTCTAGGCTCAGCTCAGTGTTCTGTTGGAAGAAACGTGTGGACCCTGATGTTAGATACTGATGCAAGCTTACAAACGATATGTTCTATCTGCTTAACCACAATTGTTGTGAACATGTGCTTATTTGTGATGTCTTTCATTTATTGCCAACACATTTGACATAGGCTTTCAGTAACTCTTGTATCATTGTTTAGGATTTTAATCCCAAAAAACAAAAAAGCAAATGAATGTCCGGTCATTTTTGTCGTTCAGTTGTTTTGTATGCGTCAGTTGTTGTTTCTTTTAGTAAGAGTTTTCTTTCTCAATGTTTCATTAGCAGGATATTTGTCCATCCATTAAGAATGTCCTTATACTTGATTCTGAGGGGAGACGAGTTGCTGTAAAATACTACACAGATGATTGGCCAAACCAAGCTGCTAAATTGGCTTTTGAGAAATCTGTATTTACAAAGACAATGAAGACTAATGCTCGCACTGAAGGTAACATGCGTACTAGCACAGAAGTTGTGATTTAAGCATATATATAGTGGAGAAGCTACCACATGCCATGATCTAGGTGAATTTGGAAGCTTGCAAAAGTGTCCTATTTTTTTGCCAAACTTGTATAGATTGGTTTTGAGGATATTTTTATCAATCATCAGCTTAGTGTCTATAAATACACAATGTTTTCTAGAATATACTATATATAAATTTGATATATCTTGGCTTTACAGTTAATTCTACATGTAAGACAGAGCATTGCATAAGCAAAACAGAGGACATGTGTCATGTTTCATGATTCTTTTTCCTTCTCAATGTCATTACTTTTGTCAAGCAACAGTTTGATATGGTGAAGGCATAATAAACATTGACTATGTGATCTTCTTCATATTTAAATTTACTGACTACCTATGCAATAAGATGATTCCTGCTTCCTGTCCCCTGACTTGCAATTCATCATCTCTAGGAGGTAGTATTTGTCTTTGAAAGTTAATTATTTGACTTTTTGTTTTTTGTTGCTGGATCTCTTCACAATGACAATGTGTGTGAACTTGGCAGTGACAACTCGGTAACCTAAATGTATAAGCTCAATGAATTTTGTTTTTTGCAGTCATATTTATTATCTGTGGTTTCCTATACAATAATACTGCAAAATTTCAATTTATTACTGGGATTATCTTGAATACATATGTAGTGTATTCCAATATTAATGGAAATGAGTTAACCTGATGGGAGCGATCTCTTACATATGTATTTATTTCGTAAAAGATACGGTATTTCCCTTCTCAACATGAATTAAATAATGCTAAAAATACCATTATTATACTGTTTTTATTTCAAAAAAATAATTTTTTTAATTATCTTGTCGTAGTAGTTATGTTCCTTTTCTTTTAAAATTATTGGATGTTTGTGACAATTTACAGCGGAGATAACGTTGATCGACAACTATGTTGTTGTCTACAAGTTCATTCAAGATCTGCACTTTTTTGTTACTGGAGGAGATGATGAGAATGAGCTTATCATAGCCACAGTGCTTCAGGGTTTAGTTGATTCTGTCGCTCTTATCCTAAGGTCGTCAGCTGAAAATTTCAAATATAATAGGATAAACAATCATTGATAAAGCTTTTGTCTTTTTCTTTTTCATCTAACTAATCCGTGTTATCCCAGGAACAATGTTGATAAAAGGACGGCGCTGGAAAACTTGGATTTGATCCTCCTTTGTCTTGATGAAGTTGTTGATGGAGGGCAAGATACCTTTTATCCATTTCATACTAATTTTGAATATAAAAATTACTAGTTAAACCTTATACTAAATCAAGATTTCTTCTATAAAGATAAAAGAAAAGAAAGTCTAGTTATACTATTCAGTTGGTGAAGGACTTAAGATAACGTGCCCTGGAAATCTAAAACTTTTTAGAAGACTGAAACAATATGATTAAAAGAGACTTTTAGCATGTATCTAAGAAAGTTGGGAATAAGAAGAGATACCGAACCAGAATTCATGAATTGCTAAGAACTATTCAGCATTCATGTATCTAATTCCATGTTCTGATAAATTTTCTTGTAACTATATTCCCTTGCAGTTGCAATTAGGCAACTTACTACTCGGCTTTTATTTTGGTAGAACATCACCTAGAGGTTCATTTTGGAAGGGGGTTTTCTTCTTCCGGGCCTCATATATTTTTTTTATTCGGTCTCTATAAGCCTTAATATTTAAGCTTCGCACTTTTATTTTAAGAAGGTACATATTAGAGTTTGATGGAAGAGTTGCTGAAACTTTATCTTCATATTTATTAAAACTGGAACGTAGAGAATTGTGACTTACAGTCAGTAGATAGTTGATCAAAGGATCTTCTGTTCTCGTTATACAGGATTATACTGGAAACAGAAGCAAGCGTCATTGCTTCAAAAGTAGCAGCAAATAATCTTGAAGGAGCCGCATCCCTGTCCGAGCAGGTGATTATCATTATACCATCTTCCATCATTCTCCATGTTATCTTTGAGTTAATTGTGGTGCGAACAGGTTTGGTCCCTTTACTGTCTGTCATACGTGTTTTTCTTTTTCTTGCAGACCATATCTCAAGCCTTAGCAACAGCTCGTGAGCACCTGGCAAGATCTCTTCTCAAATAATGATGATGGGAGCTTGTCTACTTGAGTTATAAGACACCGCTTTTCAAAGTCTTCGCTTGTTTCGCTTGTTCTTTCTTATTAGCAATTTGTCCACATTTTATAAGAAGGTTTTGGTTTCTGCTTTCTTATATTTTATTTCTTTTTTACGGCCAAAAGTTAGAGGCAATGCAGTTCTGATGCCAAGTCGACATTAATTACATACTTCAGAATGTTTTTTTATTCTTTGGTTCTTTACGTTTGGGGTTTGTGCTGGCTCGCTTTTACTTTGCCTAAGAAATTAATCTTGCAGTGAACTTATTACCTTTCCATGTGAAGATAACATGAGAGAAAATTATAGGCCTTGTTATAATCAACAAACAACTGTCGATGCGAGAACAGGAGCCAACTTCAATGAGTCATTTAGAATAACATAATTATTATGCTCAAAATCCCTTTTCAAGTCCGTAGTACCATACAAGAGCCGGCCTTAGATGCATAGACAACAAATATATGTGTTGACTCTGCCATTTATTTTCTGTTATTTCCGCACATAGTTACACAGTTCACTGAAGTCAAACTGGAAGCTCTACTTTTTGTGATCATGTGGCAGAAGGAAGTCCTGCATGGCCGGAAGCTCAATTAGCACCCTTCGTGCTGAAATTAGAGAGGTCCTAGAAAGATATCAGATCCAACATCTCCCTTCTCCCTTCATGGCACAACCTGGTACACTAACAGTATATGGCAAATAAGTTCACAGATCTTTCAAGTTTTAAGAACTTTTATCAACACTAACATATCTGGAAGCCAAATGTGAATTGAAAATATTATCAGAGAACAGGCATTTCGGAGCACACAACCTAAAATGAGGGAGGCTGAATATACAAGGAAAAGTAAATTGAAGAGTAAATGACAAGCATATAACTTTGACTGAGAATCGAACACGAAACCTCTTTTTATCTAGGAGGAATGTGTTTTACTGGCCATTCCTACCCAACCAGTTATTTCATATTGTACAATGTTCTGTTAAATCTGGCACCTATTTGCTAATGTTAATATCTGCTACACCTCTTAGATATGTTTCCTTAACCGCCCTGTAACCTTGAAAAATCAAGGGACTGATTTCTGAAAGCATTATTTACCTGAAAAGTACAGAGCATAAATTTCTCAAATATCTACATCAGCAAGATTGCAAATATACACAATGTTTTTATTTTGGATACTCGGGGCCCGACTAAGCAAATATACACAATGTTATTTCATGAAGTTCCCATGCAATTATGTTAATTACATGTAGCATCTTCATCTCCCTCACGCAGCACCAAGGCATCCTCATGTAGTTCGCCAACGATTAAAATTCCGCAGAGTATAAAATGTTATGTTATGAGACAAAATCCGTGTCCTTGATCCATCATATGATCCTCTGTTCCAAACTTTTGATAGTGAATTAATACCTAGAGGTAAAAAAGCTGGAGATGGATGACCAAATCATGGCTTTAAGTCTATGGTTCCAGTTCAGGATCATTCGATTAAAATGTCCCTTTGACAACATAATCAGCAAAGAAATCAATTCGATTAACAACACCAAACCTCAGAGGATAAAAGCAAGAGGGGGGAGCATAACATTTATTGAGCCAAAACCCGGCTGGAATAAGGGAAGAAAGATGCAATGTGATAGATATTAATCAAACTCCAATAAACGTTACAAATAGAAATCAAACTCTGCGACGCTCAGGCTAACGAGTGAACTCCATGCCTTGATCAAAATGTCAGCGAAAATAGAAAGAAAAGTGTTACAGGATCTTACTTCTAGCTCTCTTCCACTTTCTTGTCGTCCAAGTCCCCAAATTTCTGCTTGAATGCATCCTGCTTCTGCATCCACATCATGTGCCCCTGCGACAGATGTTATGGGAAACGAATCGGAAAAGAGAACACAATACAAATATATTTGATTCTTCTTTCGGTAAATCCTTCCGACCTGGAGAGCGGCGGCCCAAGCGACGATGAAGGAGGCGATCCAAAACTTCTTCTCCTTGAGAAGCTTCGACGCGTCCATGGATGAGAAGGGAAACACAGCGACCGCGCAAGACCTCGAGAGTTGATCGGCCGCTCGAGAGGACGGAGAGAAGAGAGCGCCGGGAGTCGGCGACGCCACCAGACCGGTACCGGAATGGACCGATGCGATGTGGGATCGAACTTTTTATAACAGGCGACAAGCATCGTACCGGTCGGTGTCTAAAGCGTCACATATAATAATCGAGTGGGTCGGAGTGATTGGGCCTCAGGCTCGTGTGGCGGGGTGTAAATAACTCCGGCCTGTTTAGGTTTCTCTACGCACACAATGAAAATAAAATTGAATTATATATATATATATATTAATTTGTCTTCCTTTACATTAAATCACTTTGAAGTGTGCACCATTACAAAAATGAATAACAATTCATAGTTATTTGTCTCCATGTTAGAATATATAAATTTTGACATTATTTGGAAAAGACCACTAGGAGATGGGCGGGGCCCGCACCAATTCGGATTTTTAAGACGGATAATCGGATCGAGATCGGATCACATTCCTTAAGATTCGGTCTGGCCTGAGTACGGATTATAAAAAATTGAATTGTGTCTTGACTCGATTAAATTTATTATATTAATATTAAAGTATTTTATTATTTTTTTAATTAAAATTTTATATTTTATTTTATATATCTTAAATATATATTATATTATTGTATATAATTTAATTGATAATTATTATATTTATATAATAATATTTATTTTTCTTTGGTCAAATCAGGATGATAAAAATTTTTTTATGTTTTTATCATGTTTTGATAAGGACATTCTAGTCTAAATTCCGATCCTAGTTCAATCGGGACCGGACTCCGTTTTCGAAAATGTGAAGCAAATCGGGTCGAGATTAAGACGGTCAAAGCCTAATCTCAACACTCATAATTAAAATTGAAATTAAGGGCAAAAAATCAAATTAGCAAACACCTTATGGAAATTTGAGGCTAGTATCAAATGCTTTATGATGTCTAGACATTTCTTTAATGATTTTTCAAGCCAACGCAATCATATTTCTTCTTCTTTTTTTTTTTTTTTTGCTACCGTCAGTTTTTTTCATCTATGTTTCTTAAATTATTACATAATAATAATAATAATAATAATAATAATAATAATAATAATAATAATAATAATAATGTTTTAAAAACCTGATCACATAAATAAACCCTCCATAATTAACAAATGAATCAAGTTCAGACTAATGAAGTAACATATATATGAAATTTGGTATAAACACAATTAAAGAGATTAATGATATCTTTTTAGCATAGAGTATAAATGTTTTGTGAAAGATGTTAGTTAGGTTGTACATTGTTTTTCTGTAAAATGAAGTAATTGGGTGGTAAGAAATTAAGATATAGATTGATCAGTGGAAAAATGTGACCCATAATTAGGAAGTATTCGCCACAATTTGATTGGGTCATCTTAAAAAAAGGAGAAATTAAAAGATCTTTATAACATCTAAATTTATATTTTTTTTAGGTTTAATAGAATTTTCAGTCTTCAGTTTATTTTGCTCCCTTTTTATGATAGTAATTCAAATAACTAATGATAATATTTTTTATTATTTTCCTAATTAAGTGAGCTAAATTATTTTACTTAAAATCATATCTATAGCAAGAAAATATCCATATTCTATATAACCTGGTCAATCTTTTAGTTTTTTCTTCTTCTTCTTTCCGATGAGCTATTTATACGTGTTTTATTGATTATTGAAATTTGACAATTGTGTTTTATCAAGAGGTGACAACTCTCACTACAAGAAAATGGGCGCTTAGCGACGCAAAGTAGCATCACCAAAATCTGTATCGTTATATAGACGCCACTAGCGTCTTTATAGCGTCTACTTCGCGTCACGACAATGAGACGCTACTTGCCTCTCAATAGCGTCTCATTAGCGTCTTCTTAGCTTTTCAGTGAATAGACGCTAAGTCTGGCGCCATCGAGACGCTACGTCAACGCTATTATTTCGCACCACGAAGCTGAAATGCGCGGCAGCACCTAGCGCCGTTCTCGCATCGACGACGTTAGACGCGAAACTAGCGTCACAAGATTGGCGCCTCTAAAGAAACGCTATATGGCGTCTCCGAAATAGATGACGCTATTTGGACGATGTTGTGTTACTCATAACTTATTTACATTTATCTCGTTATTTGGTTTATATTTAAATCCTATATATTATATATACTATATGTTAATCAATAAATTTATTAAATATTATATTAGTATTAATTACACGATTATCAATATATTATCAATAGTGTATTATCAACATATATATGTATTAATTACATGATTATATATATATATATATATATATATGTATTTTTACATGATAAGAGTGTTCCTAAATATATAATTTGTTACCTATATTATTTATGTTATCTATACATATAATATATATAATATCTTAATTATGCATATATTATTATTATATACTTAATCATGAAATTACGATGGTTGATTAAGTGAGTGATTTGCTACCATTGTAGCGTTACAGTGGAGACTCAATAGCGTCCACGTAGCGTCTAACTAGAGCCGTTGTTAATGTCAACGCTATGGTGACACTATTGGTGTCTCTATAGCGTTGCACAGTTGAGATGCGAAAATGTATTAGACGCTAGTTCGACGCTACAGTGTCGTTAAATGAAACTAGCGACTCAATAGCGTCTGTATTGCGCCTCCTAAGCCGACTTTTTACCCCTCGCTTAACTAGGCACATATAGACATATAAATATGCGTATATTCTTATACTTATAAGTGCATATATACATATTTATTATAACTTAATCTGACACATATAAACATATACACATATATTCACTTCGAATACGTATATATATACACGTTATCTATCTATATATGACTCGCACATGTATAGACATATACATACACATGTATATTTATAATACATATAGATAAACACATTGTTGTAACTTAATCTCTCACACGTAGACATATATATACATATGCATATATTACATATGTATATATATACACACACAATTTTGTTATATACACATATACATATAGATTTATAATTTTGTATACATACATGATAGATTGTCGGAAGGAAATAAAATAATTGGAATGGGGCACAATGCGATGAGATGCTACATTGATAAATAAAATTTCATACATACTATAAAAATTGAAAAAGGCTTTTAATGAGCGTCTCAATGGCCTCACATTCTTGGGACGCTAAACCCATGGAGATGCTATAGTGTCGCTACGTTATCTTAGCGGTACATTAGCTTCTCTATAGCGCCGCACTAGCCAAATTTTGACAGAGTCGGTGCCTACATTGCGTCTACGTAGCGTTGCTTTCTTTGGTGATGCTAAAAAACTTACTTAAATCCCTAACCCATCTTCTTCGTTTTCACTTTTACTGTTTACCCCTCTTACTCTTCTTCGACGGTCAATGCCCGACCTTCGACCTCCGGCGCCGTTCTCGCCCGACGCCCGACCTCCGACGCCCGACGCCCGCCACCTCCACCGCGCCCCTCCGACGCCCTCCACTCCCGCCTCCGCCCTTCGCCCAACGTCTGATGCCCGCCACCTCCACCGCGCCCCTCACCGCGCCCCTCCGACGCCCGTCGCCTGCCCTCCACCGCCGCCGCCATTCGCCTCCGTCGCCCTCCGCCTTCGCCTCCACCGGTGCCTCCTCCTCCCTCCGCCTCGTCCGCTCTCCACCGCCGCCGCCCTTCGCCTCCGCCGCCCTCCTCCTCCACTACCGCCCTCCGCCTCTGCCTCCACCGACGCCTCCTCCTCCCTCCGCCTCGTCCATCCTCCGCCGCCACCGACGTCCGCCTCCGCCGCCCTCCACCGCCGTCACCGCCCTTCACCTTCTCCGCCCTCCGCCCTCCGCCTTTCGCCGCCCTCTGGTTAAGAAGGCACTAGCTCGCCACCATGTATGTTAAGTTAATTATTAATTCATGAAGTTAAATTAAGTTATGAACTAATGCATGTTAAGTTAAGTATTACTTAATTACTTGATTGTTTTGTTGCATGCTAAGTTATGAACTAATGCATGTTAAGTTAAGTTATGAACTAATGCATGTTAAATTAAATATTACTTAAGTTAAGTTATGAACTAATGCATGTTAAGTTAAGTATTACTTAATTACTTGATTGTTAAGTTAAGTATTACTTAATTACTTGATTGTTAAATACTATTTTTTTTCATAATTCTAGAACCTCTTTTTGATCATGTTCTCATAAATTTTACTTAGGATGTACTTCCACATTCTTGATGATAAAAAGATATTATGATTCGACGATGAAGTACATGAAACATGTGATTTTGGACTTCGTAAGTTCAAAATCACACGTTTCAAGTACACGAACTTTTTGGCATGGCTTAATGTTCTCCATTACAGAAATGATAAAATCAGATCATAGTTGGATTCGTCGTTGGAGGATAAATATGACGTCATAACTGAAGAATATAAGGATAGTGTTGATGAATTTATTAATATGGCATATCAAAATGAAGGTGTTGCTTCTTCATATGGCGAAATCTTATGTCCATGCCGGAAGTGCAAGTTATCAGTGGAAAGTAAGATATGATGTGCAGAAGGATTTATATTACAATGGTTTCTTACTGATATACACCAATTGGTTCTTTCATGGCGAAGAAAGATGGCTAAAGAAACAAGTAATATAGACACCGTTGTGGGCGACTCGAGCAATCCATATAGGGACATGATACGAGATGCAATGTTAGGAGAAAATGTTGGTGAAACATTGATTGAAGAAGACCCGAATCCTTCGATTTCTAAGTTTTATAATCTTCTCGAAGAAGCAGATGAACCTTTATGGGATGGATGCATGAAGCAAACTACACTTTCTGCAGTGGCACAACTAATGAACTTAAAATCAAAATTTAATATGAGCGAAAGTTATTTTGACCGGATGCTTGACATTATTAAGAGTATGCTTCTAGCTTCAGAGAAATTACCGGGACATTTTTACAAGTGCAAATGAATTAGAGATTTAGAGTTGGAATATTAGAAGATTGATGCATGTCGCAATCATTGTATATTGTACTACAAGGAAAATAACTCACTTATGAGTTGTTCTATTTGTGGCGAGCTCAGAATCAAGTCGAAAAAAATTCTCAAAGTTCGAAAAAAAATGTGACAAATGCACGTAATAGCTCCTCCTTAGCGTCGCGTGTGTTGGATCGCTAATAGATAGATTTCTTGTAGTGTCTTAACATCATAATCTAATAGCTATATTAATTGAAAACTTGTTGAATTTTCTAACCTTATGTAGTATGAAAAACAAATTATAATGGCAAGCTAGCCGTCAAACCCAAAAATACATCTCTCTCTGGCTTGCTTGTGGTTTAGCTAGATGATCTTGGTAGTACTTGGAAAGTTTAACCTAACAATATTCTCTCTCTCTCTATATATATATATATTCTTTTCTTTGCCTTTGTCTTTGTCTTTATCTTTGTCTTTGATTGGGACTCCACTCTTGAAAATTTCTGAGAAATTTAATTAGGTCGGCAGGACAAAATAGTAAGACTTCTATAGCTAGGCATGCAACTAGAAACATGCGTGCATGCTTCATGCAAGCTGCCAAAAAAATGGCAAAAGAGGGTGGAAATCATGCAGCTTCTTAATGATGAAAGTTGTGCATGATTCAATTCTCGATGGTCTGTGGACGACGTATGAACATATTTCATGCAGTTCTAGTAATATAATAGGGTTCTAATTAATCGTTAATCCAAGTGCCGTGCGACACATTGTTCATTTATATTATCACCTATTTTATAATAGGAAAAAATTGACTTCATTACCAAAAGGGACATAGACATAGCTTGAAAAAAAAAGAATATTTTCTTTTAAAAGGAATAGTCCTAATTTATACATGTATGCTCAATTATGGCCGCCATTTTTTTAATTTTCTTAGGCTGTGTTTGGCAGCATTACAAAGGGTAGAACAACTCTTTGTTCTGTCGAACACCATATCAAAGTTTCGATCATGTGATATCTGATCGGAACATCTGGCCAGAAGTTCTTGTCGAAGGCAAGAACATTTCTCTTTTTTTTTACTTTTTTTTATGTCATGTCATCCGTAACTTTTGACTTTTTTCTTTCATCTTTTTTTAATTATTTTATAATGTATTTATATATAATTTAGTATATAATAATACATTATTAATCATCTTATAAAATAAATTATTAAATGTAATTAATTAAAAATTATGAAATATTTAGTTCTTATAATTAATAAATATTTTATTAATTAAACTATTTAATTATTTTTTAAAAATTACATTATATTTGGACTGTAAGATGTACGTAAATTATTATATTTGGATATTTAGATTTACATAAATTATAATATTAATAATATTTAATCAAATAAATAAATGAAATAATAATATAATAAAATTATAATATTAATAACATATTCTTATTTACTATCATTTTATATCTCATAAAATAATAAAATATATTCTTAATTCTTACTTTTTAACCAAACACCTACTAAAATTTATTTATCAAATCAACTTTTTAAATCTTCATCATTACACTTTTTCATTCAAACATCAACACAAACTTTTCAATCAAATCGATTAGTTCTCGAGAACTTACAGAAACTTAAAATCCCCAATCCAAACAAAGTCTTAAGAAAATAAAAGGTACATAATTGTCATCAATGAAATTTAAGTTGAGACCTCTTAATTCATAAATCAAGGGTTTTCTCACTACACCACATCTTATTTTTTCTCCCACGAATCTCTGCTTGTTAATGGCAAAAAGTTGTTGTTTTTTCTTTCACATAAAAAAAAAGAAATCAAGAGTGAGGCACAGTGCACAATTCTTAATGTTTGAGCAAAAGTTAATTCGAGATATGTACCTCGTTATTTTTTTTTATTTTACCTCAAATCTCTCTTTGTTAATAAAAAGTTTTTTTTTTCAAAACAAAATGTTGGTATCTAATAAGAATGTATTAATATGAATGCTTGTTGAGCTCACTTAGACTTCTATCTATGTACAACAAAAAACCATCTCGCTGGGAATCTTTTCCACATAATCAAATATTAGGTTTGGAACGGGGAGAAAAAATTCCTGAAATGGGCGGAGTTAACTATATGTATCACAAGAAATTAAAAAAAAATGTATCCATTATCCAATAATATGATAAGTACACACTTCTGCACGTATTATAGCTATAAAACTGATACAAATTCTTTGAAATTATTTTTTTCTACGATATCAATGCCGTGAGAATAAAAACTCCAAAAGTTAGTCTAACAAGATATACATAATTGTTAATAATGTCTTCATTCTTATTCCAACTATAAATTGATTTGATCCTCAAGGCATTCAAAAGTAAAAAAGCACCCGAGAATCAAAATATTATGGTTATGTACTCGAAATTAATTTATTTTTTTATCAAAAGATATATTTTCTAATTTTGAGAGATTTATTCAAAGTGTAATTTTTATTTTCTGTAAAAAGAATCAATCTAAATTATAATCTTCTCTTATTCTCATTTAATAAAATTTTGCATCATCTTTTGATTTATTATCCTCTACATAATTTCTCGCACATAAATTCTAACAATAATGATCGCATTTGCATGATTCATGAGGACGTGCTTCTCGCGTGGTCCATTGCCTTTCCCACTCGTCACTTATATGTTATTTTGGTGGCTAATTTCATATAATTTTCCAATCAACATCCATATACTCCACTAGATTTATATATTATATGGACCCCTTGCTCTCCATCTTTCCACACTATTTCTTCGTCATTCTTCTTCCTCTTAATTTCTTCCGGCTATAAGCCAAAAGCCAGGAAGGCTCGCGAACACACATAAATGAGTTCAAAAAGAAAACTTGGTAGAGAAACAAATTGATCCGAGACGTGTGTAAAGAGATTTACTTGTCACATATTTCTCTGTCCCCATCTCCTCTCCCTCCCCTCTTCTCATATTTCATACTTCATAAGGCGTTACATCGAAGTGAGCTCATAAAAAAGAAAAAAGAAATGTACATGTTTTTTTTAATCTTCTGTCCTTATTGGCGCCTGTCTATTAAGGAATCTCATGGAAAAGACAAGGTTGTCAAAGGCCTTTAACAAAAAAGAAAATTATTTTTTAAAGAAATGGTACTCACCTTAAAGCCATACTTCTAATATTTTTAAACTAAATCTCAGCAAAGTACAAAAAAAAATATTAAGTTTCATTTAAAATAATAATAATTATTATTATAAATATGTCTTTGATTATATGAATATAACTACAATTAAGGTATTATTAATATAGATGAAATCGAGATCGGTTACGTATACTATCATCATATCTAGATGGGGATTTTTTATTTTTAATATGAGTAAAACTTCACTTGATGTGTACAAAAATAATTCAATTAAGGATCATCTCACAACTTTCTTATGTTTTGATTTTTTTTTCCACTATAAGTAGCATCCCCAAATTGTTTGGACGTAGTTTCTGTCCATCCGTCCATCGATCGCATTGTCATCAACTTATAGTAGTAGTGGTGGTGGTGGTGGTGGTGATTAAGTTAGTAGTATAATTATATAAGTCATTGGTGGACAGTCATTGACGCGTTTTTTTTTTTTTTTTTTGAGTGGGGATCACTTGATACTTCTTTTGTGTTGGAATCCAATCAGATATCCAAAAGCCCTCCCCCCACAAACGCGTTAAGCAAACACGTTAAGTATTGACTTTGTGAGTATGCATCATCTTGATTCCATCCGGATAGACCACAACTCTAATTAACTTCAAAAATATCAATTAATTTCCATATAGATATATATAGTTAATTTTTTTCCCCAAAAAAAGATCATTCATGATTGTAGGAAGAATAAGTAAAAGGTTCATCGAGCATTTTGATCTTAGAAAGTATCGTTTTACCTTTTTTTTAACGTGGCCATAAATATATGTATACAAAAACTCTGACTAATTTTCTTTAAATTTTACCCATCAATATTCAAAATCAATTAATGTTTTATTATCTAAACTAACAGTTATTTGTAATCTTGATATATTTGCTTTTATTTATGACAACACTTGCATCCAGTTAGTAGGATTGTCTTCCGGAGTTAGTAGTCACATATTCGATTTATGGACTGGATTCAACACTTGATCATAATATTATCATTTTTCTCTTTTTTTGCGGAATATCCTCGATATCAATTGATACCGATGTCTAAGAAAAATCAAAGAACAAATAGTGAAAGAATAACAAAAAATCACACAAAGAAAAAGACACACAAATTTAACGTGGTTCGGATATTGTCTCCTACGTCCACGGTCGTCACAGAGTTTCACTCCATTCAGATGTTAATTGATCACACCACAAACATTATCCAGATCTCCACTATATATAGTGCATAACCGCTATCAGATATGTGCATTGGGTAACAATTCAGGATAACTGCATATCTTATCTTGATTCTCCGTAACTCCATATTTAATAAATAAAATAGTTATGATAACCACTCAATCTCCCCAGATTATGGTTACAAGAAAGTTACAATCTCTCATATTCTTCCTACCATATTTAACAACAAATTAGTTAGACCCAGAATAAGGCTCCACCTAACTAACTCCAACAATCTCTCACTTGGAGACTGATTCTCTTGAGATTGAGCTACACCTGCTTGTGCCCGAACTCTGGACGGCTCCTCCCTGCAACTAACTTTGGAGGGAATCCCACCGAACCTCGATTTTCTGTGACTGCCACCTGACTCTTCCTTAATCTTGTACAATCACTTCTTGTGCAATGTCTTTTCGCCATTAGGCCATTTTATCAGCACCCAAGTTTTATCCTTGTACAACGAATTCATTTCATTCTTCCTTGCTAACTCCCACTTGACCGAATCATCAAACGTCAAGAATTTTCTGAAACACTTTGGTTTACCAACATCAGTTAGCAATATGAAAATTTGAGAAGGAGAGTACATCACCGGTGGTCTTATCTCTCAAGTAGATCTCCTGATAGGGGGTGGAGTACTTGGCCTATCATGTATCACCTCAGGCTCCTGCTGAACAATCTTTTGTGACCCAATCACATCTTCATCTGAAATACCCTCAAGTTTCACTTGAGCTTTACCTTTTTCCCCTGCATTACTTGATTCTGCAACACACTTATCTTTATACATGAGTTTTTTCATGGAACATCACGTTTCTTTCCCGGATAATTTTTCTGTTTTCACTATCCCAAAAACGATATCCAAACTCATCAAAATCATAACCAATAAAGAAACACCTTCGAGATTTAGCATCTAACTTGTCTCTACATGCAGAATCAATATGCACATATGATAGGCAACCAAAAATCTTCAGATGAGAAAGATCTACCTCCTTACCACTCCAAACTTTCTCTGGTAATTTGTTCTCCAATGGTACAGATGATCCGTGGTTGATCAGGTGTGCCGCTGTGTTCACTGCATCTTTTCAAAATGACTTCGGTAGACCTGCATGGATCCTCATGCTCTTGGCACGCTCATTTAGTGTCCTATTCATCCGTTCAGCAATTCCGTTCTGCTGTGGCATCCTCGGAATTGTCATCTCCATCCTGATGCCATGTTCCCCGCAGAACTCCTTGAACTCATGGTTCACATACTCACGGACATTGTCAGATCGCAAACACCTGATCTTGATGCCAGTTTCATTCTCTACCTATGCCTTCCATTTCTTAAATTAGAGAACACATCAGATTTATTTTTCAAAAAATAAACCCATACATTCCTGAAATAATCGTCGATTAATGTCACATAATACACTGACCCGCCGAGAGATGGAACTGGAGATGGCCCCCACACATCCGTGTGCACAAGCTCCAACTTGCTACTCTTCGACATCCTTGGCACTTTGCTGAATGTGACTTTCCTCTGCTTTCAGCACACAGCCTTCACAAAGTCCATCATCGACTGACTTCAGATCTGGTAGTCGACCCATATTGTGCAGAACTTTCATCCCCTTTTCACTCATATGTCCAAGTCTGCAATGCCAGACTTCAAACATATCATCTGAATCAGCTGTTGCAATAATCTTCGTGTTCGATGACCTGTACAAAGTACCCAGTTTGGTGCCCCGTGCAATCATCATGGCTCCTTTGGTGACCTTCCAAGTGTTACCTACAAATACCGCAGTGTAACCCTCTGAGTCAAGCTGTCTAACCGAGATCAGATTTCTCTTCAACCCCAGTATATGTCGAACATCTTTCAGCTTCAAAGTTGTCCCATTATCAGTGACAATTTTCACATTTCCTTTTCCCACAACGTCCAAGACTTTATCATCAGCCAAATAAATCTTGCCAAAATTATCGGTAGTGTAATCTTCCATACACTCCCTTTGTGATGTGGAATGATATGAAGCTTCAGAATTCAGAATCCAGAATTCCGTCGGACTGTCTACACTCAGAACCAATGCATCTGAGACTTCTTCTGTAGCAGCATTTGCTGACTCCTCATTGGTTTCTTCTTGGGTGCTCTGCAATTCTTCTTCAGGTGACCTTTCTTCCCGCAATTCCAGCATGCGAATTCACCAGATCTAGATTGACTTCGTCACCTTGCATTTGATCTTCCTTGATTTTGTCCTCGCTGTTGCGTTCTTCCCCTGCCCTCTGCACTCAACGCCGAGCTTGAGGCTTCTTCTGATTCTCTTCTGCGAACGTCTTCGCTCAAAATCAGATCTCGAATATCATCGAGCTTCAACTTCGTTGAACCGGAAGAACTGCTGACCGTCGTCACAGTTGCACCCCAACTTTCTACCAAAGAAGACAACAAGATCAAAGCCCTCACTTCATTATCAAAAGTGATACTCATCGAATTTAACTGTGTAATGATAATGTTAAATTCGTTGATGTGATCCGTGACTGAAGCTCCCTCAGACATCTTCAAGTTGAATAACCTTCTCATCAAATAGACCTTATTTGATGCAGATGGCTTCTCGTACATGTTTGATAATGCATTCATCAAACCCGTCGTGGTCTTCTCGTTCATGATGTTAAAGGCTACATTCCGTGCCAACGTCAGCCTGATAACACCAAGCGCCTGTCGATCGAGGAGCGCCCAGTCCGCGTCGCTCATCGCCTCCGGCTTTTTCCCAGAGAGAGGCCCGTGCAATTTCTTCTGATACAGATAATCTTTGATCTGCATCTTCCAGAAGCCGAAGTCTCTTCCATCGAACTTCTCGATCTTCACATTCCCGTTGTCTGTTGTCATCGCTCCCACTGCCCACGAACTTCTTAACTGAAGAGCTATGATACCAGTTATTGTGGAATATCCTCGATATCAACTTACTGTTGATACCGATGTCTAGGAGAAATCAAAGAACAGATAGTGGAAGAATAACAAGAAATCACACAAAGAGAAAGACACACAGATTTAACGTGGTTCGGAGATTGTCTCCTACGTCCACGGCCGTCACAGAGTTTCACTCTATTCAGATGTCAATTGATCACACCACAAACATTATCCAGATCCCCACTATATATAGTGCATAACCGCTACCAGATATGTACCTTGGGTAACAATCCAGGATAACTGCATATCTTATCCTGATTCTCCATAACTTTATATCTAACAAATAAGGTAGTTATGATAACCACTCAATCTCCTCAAATTATGATTACAAGGAAGTTACAATCTCTCATATTTTTCCTACCATATCTAACAACAAATTAATTAGGCCCAGAATCAGATTTCACCTAACTAACTCCAACATCTTTCACTCCGACTTCGAATTGGTCCAAGTGCTAGTAATCTTGCACATTTAATTTTATTAAAAAAATTGAGTATTAAAAAAATATTTTCTTTTATTTATAACATTAGCCTTCTCCATTTATCATACTGTGTTACATTTGGTTAGCTAATATATTAAAAGAGGAAAAATAAATGAGCATGTCAGGAAAAAAGTACTTAAAGCTATCTATTAGCGCAAGGTAAAATCACTTTCTTACTCATCTCGAGATGATTTTTTTTTTCTTTGTCCCATTCCATACATAGGATAAAAAAGATAACGTCCACGTCCAACTCCCACGGTCACGGTATTTGAATTTAATGTGACCGAAAAGTATTTGTATTTATTCGTTCAAGTTTGCTATGTATATATGTATATATGTATATATATATATATAGAGAGAGAGAGAGAGAGAGCTGCGAAATGAGCCGAGTATTTTTTTAATATTTATGGGAGAATAAAGAGCAGGAACACGCGGTCCCGTACACATGGCAAGAGGGCGTGGTGGTGGTGGAATGCTCACAAAGTTTCAGTACGTACCCATCGGGCGAAAGCGGCGTGTGCATGGGGGTCTTCACCGGGTCCCTCGTGCGCGCTCCCTCTCCCGCTCCCGTTCCCGCTCCGTCATGTTGCATGCCATTATAAAATGCCACCTCGTCGTCCACGACTTCGCTCATGCACCGATACGAACAAGCGATAGACCCACGACCCCGCAAATTAATTAATTGCTCCCATGGCGAAGGGACTGAGGGGGGAGGAGGAGGAGGCGAGGTACAAGAAGGTGGCCGACCTCCTGCTGCTACTCTCCTGCTGTGACGACGACGAGGACGACCGCAAGTTGGCGGCGGCGGGAGCCGCAGGGAAGAAGAAGAAGACCGGGGGATCGGGCGCGTTCGAGTGCAAGACTTGCAGCCGCCGGTTCCCGACGTTCCAAGCGCTCGGGGGCCACCGGACGAGCCACGGGCGCGTCCAGCAGTCCGGCGCCGGCGGGCAGATCAGGGCGCCGAAGAAGACCAAGATGCTGAGGCAGCAGCACCACAAGTGCTCTGTCTGCGGCTTGGCGTTTCACATGGGGCAGGCCCTCGGCGGCCACATGAGGCGGCACAAGCTGGCGGAGGCGGCGGCCGGGAACCGGCCCGCGACGAAGAAGGCGCCGTGGTTGGACCTGAATCTGCCTCCCATGGAGATCGATCTGCAGCTCGGAGTGCTGTAGAGAGGGTCCACATATTATTGATTCCTCAATCAATCATAACTTCTCGCCTCTTCATCATTTTTTTTGTTCTTTCTATCCTACGAAGTTATTCAAAGGTTTTGGTTTGCTCTCACTTTCTTTTCCTTTTGTAGCTTTAATTTTTTGTATCGACTTTTTAATATTATTATCCGGTTTAGATTAGAAAATACCGATTTAATTAGATAATAACAATTTGCTATCAACACATAATGGATATCGATTTGTTTATAAACATAAAGTGTATTGTATAGAATAACAAAAATAGACATAAGATATAATTTACAAATGTTCTTATACACATCATATTCATAATAATTAATTTATAATATTTTATTTTGAATAATTTTAAATATATTATTTTATATATAAATATTGATTATTTTAAAATAAAAAACTTATTTGGGTTGTAAGTAAAATTAAAGATATGATATATTAAAATAAAAAATAATATATGATGTTTAATAATTATATAAAGTTTTTATTTTAAAAAGAATGATGATACAATAGGAATAAAATATGATACTACTACTTCTATATTTTATAAGCTACTAGGAGTAGTTTATAATATGTTTTGTGTTCAAAAATTTAAATGCTACTAAAAAAATATTTATCAAATGCTTATATATAGTAGCATTTTGACTCTAAATATTTTACTTTTTGTACGTGTCAAACAGTGTTTTAGTTTAAGAGTTATTAATTATGACTTAATAAATATACAAATATGTTTCATTTGTTGCTACTTGGAATAAGTACAACTGCATACTTCTAATTTCTCTTTTAACTAACTAGTTTTTCTTCTTGTAATTATTGCTCCATGAGTCCATGGCAAATATATTATCATGATCTAATTACATAAATTGAATAAAAACAACGAAGTATATTTGTGTACTATATATCAGACTTATGAGAAATGACTCTTCAAATTATGATTTAATTAATGATAATTACGATATATGAGATGTAAGCCATTACAAGTTTAGGTGTTTGTTCATGTACTTTAGATGCGACTGGGAACGTAAAGGAAAAGAGTTAGAAAAAATAAAGGTGCAACAACAACAACAAAGCCTTATCCCACTAGGTGGGGTCGGCTACATGGATCATACGACCATTCGTTGATTCATGTTCATAAAATTCGACATGATTTTATGCTGGTTGTTGGGGCCTAACACAACCCTCCTCCTTTATCCGGGCTTGGGACCGACTATAAAATATAGGCGGAGTTTATATTATCGACATTAATTAAGGACTAAGATTCAGAATTGTCATTCTTAGGGGCTTGGGACCGGCTATAAAATATAGGCGAAGTTTATATTATCGACATTAATTAAGGACTAAGATTCAGAATTGTCATTCTTAGACGGAGATCGATTGCAAAAGTCAAAATATGAATATGAGAGTACTGGTTAGATATGGGACTTCAGTATCCATTTAAGTTGAGCTAAGATTAAAAAAATGCTTTCTCATATGCCAGGTAAAAGCTGCACCTTTAGATGGAGATAAGCTTTCCTGATATTATTTTTATGTATACAAAAAAACTATATAGTCAACTTGCAGATTAGACAAAAAGTAGATTAATCGAATTAATTTGTTAAGAGTCTCATATATCATAGTCAATGTGAATTGGAGATTTTAATTTATGATTCATGTGTATAACTATTAAAATCATATGGGTAAGATGGTGAAAAAACTTAGAAACTATGATTACTTACATGACCATGATCTGATCAATCTAATGAATCATGTTAGGATCATTGGTTATATATATATATATATATATATATATATATATATATATATATATGGGGACTATGAGCGTACAACGCACTATATAATAGGTCGATCGACCTATTATATAGCAAAATTTCACTTTTGCAATAGATCGATGGAGCTACTTTAAGTGTTGCAACTTGCAGCTCAAAATTGAGTTGTATACTCCTTATATATATAGTCATATATAATATGAAAAATTATTGATCATATAATGATGCAGCAAATAACAATGTGAGAATATATTGTAGTTAATACTACAACTAATTAACACAACATAATATATGTCAGACAATGTTGTATAACATTAAACTTGATAAGGGATGGTAATAGTTGATAGTGGAATATATAGCAATGGAATAACATATATGATTTATAGTAGGTCATAATCAGTATCATTATGATACTATGAGTGACTTTGTAATTCTTTATCGACTTTTAATTTAAATATGTTGCTGAATATGATATGAAATGGAAGTCGTCAATAAATTCATATACTTCGATGTTGCTATGCAATAAATTTGATTAATATTTTTTTATAATAGTGTGTCATGTACTTTCATGAAAAAGTTAGTAAGTGTACACGTTAAGATGGATGCATTCTTTTAAAAAAATATCTTTCAGCATGTGAGCTTCAATGAAAATTAGAATAAATAGAGAATAAGTAGAATGCCTAGGGATATAGCCAAACATTAATTAGAACAAGGTTAACCTACCTTTTTTTTTCAAAATATACTTCTTTTTTCATGATATTTCCTCATGTTAATATAATTTATATTATTTAATTTGATGATTGGTTATTGATTAGTTACAATTGAAATTTTGTATTTACTTTTATATGTTATGTGTAAGGTAATAAATATTCTATTACTAATTAATCAATAAATAAAATTATTCTAATGGCTAAAAAGTTAAAGTTTAAGTATATATTTAGTAGAAATGAAATAAAGAAGTACTTATTTATTAGTGAAACTTATAATATTAATCTAAAAAAGATTATTTTAACTTTACTTATAGTCAAAACATAGTTTTCAAAATTTATTCATTTTCAAACCAAACATAATAAAAATCAAGAGAATAACCTAATATATTCTATATCACTATTCCTTAAAATATTATCCTACAACCAAACGAGGCTCATTGAAAAGAAATATAGTGGTCACTTTGATGGGTCTCAGGCCCACACAAGTGTTCGAGCTAAAATGTGAGTTGAAAAATAAAGTAATTGTTATCTTGGTCTCATTTGTATCTCTCAAATTTGATTTATAACAAGGTCTCTTTTAACACATAGTTTCTGATCATTTGTTTATAATGTACATGAGCTTTCAACTTATCTTGCATTCTCCTTCCAACTTTGAATTGTAATCCAAGATATTTACAATGTTTATAATAGGACTATTAATGTCATTTAAATGCATACTATTGAATATAAATATGTTATTGTGTATAATATATTAACAAAACAAAGTGAATATTTATGAAAGAGTAGAAGTTTGAATTGAAGAAGGAAAAGGAAAACAAAGGAAGAAATAACGTATTGAATTAAGAATGGTTATAGATAAGTTACAGAGTTAGATTCAGAGAATGTTTAGTATTTAATTTCGAATTATAATATAATCCAATCTGAAATTAATATTTTTCCTATAAATAACCCCTCTCATCAGATAGCCTTCCTCTATTCAAAAAAGTTATTTTTCCTCCAACTTTCATTCATTGTTTCTCTCTCTTCGGACTTCGGTACAACTACAATGCATGTAACTTCTCGCCATCTTTTCGTGGTTATCACCTTTGACAAAGAACGTAGGGTCATTGCCAAAAAGCAAGCACAATCAAAACACACGCACAATCTTGGTTTAGATAGTTCTATTTGGATAAATTACATTAGATTTTTGAATTCACTATTGGATGTGATATCTTAATAGAATAACTAAGTTAAAGAAATATTAAAAAAAATAGATGATGTCCTCCTATGATCATGAACAATTCCATTAGATTTTATGTCATAAGCATGTACTAGTCAGAGAGCGTCATTGATGTCTCAAAAAATTGTGTCGGAGTTCCATAGCAACATAACCCAATTGGATTCTTCAGATGTTTTCCAAACCCGGTCCGATAGCGGATGAATCTGACCCGAATTCGGTGTAACCTGACCTTGAGGGTATTCGACAATGACTGAATTACTCGGCCTTAGTTCTGGTTACACCTATGTTCAGGTTATAGTGTTGAATAGAACATGAGGTTCTTTCATACCTAGCTCTGAGCCACCTTGAATTATGTCTAGGTTAAAGTCGGCGGAACTTGGCACGCGCCACCCTGATCATAGCATGCATATGTGACAAACTCAGTCGAGGTTTGTTCTTACCCATCTCGGATTCCGTTTATTTTTCAACAAGAATTATCTAGTTATTAGTGATATTGAAAAATGCAAAGATAGGTAGTTAAGTCAAAAGAAAAAAGAAATAAAATGATTTTTTCTTGTGCATTGATTGTTGAAGTATAGTTAAGGAATGAAGAGTTCTTGTAACCCTAATAAAATATAGTTAAATAATGGGGGATTTTTACAATCCTGCTTGGTATTTATTTTTATGATCCTAATATCTATATAGTTTCTGATCATGTTTAGACTTGATCCACCTTGATCCTATTTAAGTATGAAAGTATCATGGCATGAATTCTAATGAAGGAAGCCGAGTTCATATAGGATAACATAGATAGAAGTTCCTATAATATTATTTAAAGTAAAAAAATATAGTGCAACTAATAAAAAAAGAATGAATAAAAATGGTTATAAATGGAAATAATGATAAAGAATGGAAAGAAAAAAGATTTTATTCATGTTCCTTATTAGAAATGGCTATGAATACCAAGTCCTCACAATTCAGGTTGTATATAAACTAAAGAGACATCGTTAAGGAAGAATTGATGCTTTACGAAAGAAAACAAACCTTATTACCTTAGATAATAATTTATATTCTTTTTTGGTCTAGCATCTCATTAATTCAACATTTGAGTTGAAAGTTAAACGATGGTCAAATTAACCATTATAGGAGTCGATCTTAGAACTAATAACTTCAATCAATTTAGTTACATAATTGTAGAATCCCAAGACACCAAGGGGGAGGGGTGAATTGGTGTTAAAATCGAAATTATCGATTTCACGAAAATCGTCGCGAAAGCTTAAAATCGATTTAACCAACTTTAAATCAAAACAAATCAAATCATATCACAAGCATAATATGAGAAGGAGAGGAAGAGAGAATACAAATACAAGAACACAGATGGTTATTGACGATGTTTGGTCACACATTGGCCTATGTCCTCGCTCCAACTTCTCGATCTTGAGACCGTCAGAGATTCCATTAAAACTCTTCCTTTATTCTAAATGGGGCAAAGAAGAAAGTCATTTACATTAACCACATTTTCTTTGCTTCGAGAGGTAAGGCACACATCTCCTCCTATGAAACTAATCTTTTCTCTCAATTAAGAGGTAAGATATGAAACCTCTTTTTACATAGGAGCTCTCCCAATTTTTTTGAATAATTATTTTTCTTTTTTACAATGTCATACTCACAAGAAGAGAAAAGAGAAAGAAGAGAAACTAGAATAATAACTTCAAGAAAGGATCTTCTTTTAATAACTTAAAGCTTTTCTTGTTTGAATAAATGCTTTTGCTTTAGGCTTTGACACTCATTTTATAGCCTTCAACATGTGAAAAATTCGTCTAGAATTTGTTCCACAATTTTCTCATTCAAAACTAGACTGTTCATGTCAGTAGGGGACCGGTCGACTGCACTAATAGACCGATCGACTGGTCTATATGATCTTACGCTTATTTGCTCACTACTACGGCTGGTTGGTCGACCGGACTATCGATCGATTAGTCGACCGGTATAGTCTCGACATTTTTATTTTCACCCGTTGAGCTGATTGATTGGCCGATGCATCAACCGGTGTAGTCTCGATGTGGATCTGGGCAATTCATGAATTGACCAGTCGATCGGTATCTCCGATCGGTCGATCGGCCTTCATTGCTTTGATCGACTAGTTGACCGACCTACACTATTTTGAGTATAACTTTTTGCACAGTTATCCAAATGATATAATCTTGGATTCTATGGATACTAATAAGATTCTCTATAGTTTTGATATTCATCATTCATCTAGAGTCTAACAAGACCATAGTCAATTATTTAATTAAAGTTTAGTGCATAAAGTTATCCATTTTTATTTAAACTTTTTCAACATATAACTTTAACCTTTCGATATTTGTATCATTAAAATATAATTTTATAGGATATTGAAACTTTGCTCCAACAATAATTTCTCTAACTAACTTTACCAATGAAATTTAATTGTAATCCATGTTATTAATTACTATTACTATACCATGTCATCATTTAACATAATATGATATATATTAGAATCACTTAAGTCATGCCGGTAAAATTCAATAATCTATGTTTTTCTTTAAAAATGGTTATTTCCTGTCAACACATCTGATTTTAAATTTATAAATTAGGTTTGTTTTTGTACAAGTAATTTTTGTAGATTATTCGATAATATTATATTAAAATATTTGGTCCACAACATTACTCTTTTCACTTATGACTGAGCAATTTGAATTAAATGTCTATGTGAGGGTGACAATTCATATTGTCACTTGAATTGTAATGTTTTTAATTTCATTTTCTTCATTTGCCCTTTGAGGTTTTATTCAAATAAATTATACAAATAATTAAATAAGTTATAAACTGATTGAAATAAATATTAGTTGATTATTATGAATATATTATTATCATATTTTTTAAACTATATTAATTATTTTATAAATTTTAATTTATGAGTGAATATATATATATATGTGATTTAAGTTTACAAAATTTAAAAAAATTGTATATTGATAAAGTGACATTTTATTATTATTAAAAAAACAACTTGAACTTTTTCAATGGACTAAAATTTATTGGTTGATAGTTTAGGTTGAATAAAAAAGTATTATAGCTCCTAGACGAAATAACCCCCAAAAATTATCATGAACTTAAAATTTAATTATTCGTAATCTAAAATTGAGAGATCAAAATAAATTTTGGGCACAATCAAGGTTAATTAGCATAATGGGCTAGTTGAATTATGTCTCAAATAATTATAGACTTCAATTTTTAGAAAATCGCTCTTCATTCCGAGTCCGAATTAATTAATAACGCAGAAAAAGAAAATAAACTCTGAGCATAAAAAAAAGTTTCAAACTCGGGCGAAGTCACGTTATTGGTTAAGGAATAATTTACGAAGATCGCTTAATTTCGGGCAACAAATCTTCTCCACGGAGCCCTCGCCACGTAGGACAACGTCTCGACTTTTTACGAGCTCTTCCGCAACAACTATAAGAAACAGGGAGCGTTTCAAAAGTTCGAATTTTGTTAAGGAAAAAAAAAACGGTGGGAATGCGGACAACTTTCTTTGCAACAAGCAAACGATCAGTACAGAATAAGTAACAAGACCCCGAATTAGGACGATTAGGTAAACAAAATTCCGATTTTTTTGTTGTTTTTGTACCCTCTGCTCGAGAACAAGATCGATTGCATCCAAATTTCTGTTTTTTTTTGTTCCCTCCGATTCTTTCGCTTTTCGGGTTTTCTTCTTCTTCTTCTTCCTTTTTTTTTTTTGTTTCTGCTTTTAAAAGCTCGATTGGTGCAATGCATTGATGATTGCTACGGCTTTTCTGAGGAGTTCGGGGAGCGACCATGGCCATCACTCCGGCCCCTTTCTTGACCCCGCGCCCTGAGAGACGGCCGTGCGACCTTCAGTGGGCCGACGGCGGCTCCAGCTGCAACCGGCACGACAGAGACTCAGAGGACAATGTCCAGGTCGTACTCAGATGCAGGTAGGCTTAGCACCTCTACTCTGCGGGGTCATCCCGGTCTGTAGTTAGCTTCTGCTGCCCGTCTCCTACTTTGGATGACTATCAAAGTTATGATCTTTTCTTTTTAGGTGGACGATGAATTCTGATTCTTCAACCGTAGAGATATGATCTCATACTAACTTTCCTAGTTCTTAGGTTTGATAATCCGGTTCCATGGGTTTTAGTGTAACATTTTGGTGTCTGCTGTGCTGGCACGCCAACACTGTAACACATAAAGCACTCCCATTTTGCACGATGATGCTGATACTGATTCTTAAACTCTAGAGAGTGACCAATTTTTTTGGCTTGTTTACCTCTAAAAATATGCTTAAAACTGATAGTTCTTTATTGAGTGGAGTCGGTGGTATGTTGCTTAATTATCAGCTGTCTCACTTGGTGATTTAACAGACCGCTAAATGATGAAGAGCAAAAGCTGAATGTTCAACAGGCGATATCATGCAATGAAGAGAAGAAAGAGGTTACTGTTTTGCAGAGTATGTTCAACAAGCAATTGAATAAGATATTTACTTTTGACAAGGTATGGGCGATCTCATTGCTTCACGTGTTCTGTTCAATTAGCTCAGTGGCTTTAGCATCTTGTTTCATCTCTGTCATGCATCATTCTGATAGGTATTTGGGCCAAAAACTCAACAGAGGGCCATATATGATCATGCCATCTCACCCATCATCAATGACGTCCTTGAAGGTTATAATTGCACTGTCTTTGCTTATGGCCAGACAGGGACGGGTAAGACATATACTATGGAGGGAGGAATGATGCCCAAGGTATATTTCACTGATATTGACTTAAGTTTGTTGGGCTGATAACGAATGCTGCAAATAATTGTTGCATCCTATAATCCCAGGCCGGGGACCTGCCAGCTGATTCTGGAGTCATTCCTAGATCTGTCCGCCATATATTTGAGATTTTAGAAGCCCGAAAAGCTGATTACAGCATGAAAGTGACTTTTATGGAGCTATATAATGAAGAGATAACTGATTTGTTAGCCCCTGAGGATCATACTAGACTGTTAGAAGATAGACAGAGACGGCCAATATTGCTTATGGAAGATGGAAAGGGTGGTGCAGTCATAAGAGGTCTAGAAGAGGTGGTTGTTTACAGTGCTCACGACATCTATGGTCTACTTGAGCGTGGGTTTGCTAAAAGACAGACTGCAGACACTTTGTTGAACAAACAGAGCAGGTACCATTTGCTTTATTGTTAACATTCTATGTTTGGGTGCTTCCTGCAGCTCGGTAAGCAAAGTGCAATTTCTTATGCAGCCGATCTCATTCTGTATTTTCTATAACAATCCATGTGAAAGAACCATCCATAGGCAATGAGGAGCTCGTGAAATGCGGTAGGCTGAACCTTGTAGACTTGGCTGGCTCTGAGAATGTTTCCCGTTCTGGAGAAACTGAGGTATTTACTTTCGAGTAATGTCTACTAAATTTCCATGTAAAGTTTCCTCTTTGACATATGGTCATGTGTTATTTGATGATATAGTCAATCATTTTCCCTAGCTTAGTTTTATTATTATGGAGTTAGTCATCAATTCTTGCACATGTGAGGGGTTGATTTCTTCAACTACATTCCTAAACCAAAAGAATGATGTAACCCCTTCTTTTAGGGCACATCATATTTTCTATTTCATACAATTTATCTTATAGGAACTTTTTCCCAGTGATATTCTGCATTAGAGGTTTCCCTCTCCAACAGCGGCAGTTTCGGGATTCAATCTTGTGACATCCTCTTATTGTAGTTAACTTACTAACTAATTGAACCAACCACTGTTTGTTACAAGAACTTTAACCTACGTAAGTCTAACTAGAAACAAATCAAAGCCTAGCTTCAGGCTCGAATAGTCATGTCCATATCAATTTCATTGCCTGGTTACACCATCACCTTTGTGACATGTCTGGTCCTGCATGACAGGGATGTCTACTAGAGGTCAGCCACATGTGGTGATTTCATATGATTGCTAATGATCTGTATGGTCATGTTATCTTTTAATTGAAAATCTTTGAAGATCATCAAATCATTTATTTTGAAAAGGGAAGATAATTAATTATAAGTTGGTATTAATGACTTATGACTTATTTTTCTCAAATGAACAAATATGTCCTTAATGTGAAATATCTTAGTTCATATTCTTTTGTTCCACATGACTGTCCTGAGGCTTCTCTCCAATATTAGTCTAGAGGATATCTACTTTCTCTACTGCTCTAAGCTGCATGCCTCTCCTTTACTCTAGTCCACCAGAAACACTTATATCCAGAAAACATCTAAATGATGCTATATGTTATCTTGCTGATACTTGATTCTACTTTTCTACTTTTTCCATGAAACAAACACAGGAAATTCCTTGATGGAGATTAGCTAATCACATTAGAAATTCAAGAATTATTTCGATGTCTTTGTTGAGTACCTCATAACTGTATACACAGTTAAAACATCTTTATTGGTCTTCATGGATAGCACAATAAAGCAATTTTTCCTACTAGAGGAAAAATGACACTGAGGTCATATTGTTATTAATTTTTGACAGATTATGTTAGCATTTTCAAAATGTACTACAAACTGTAATTTCTATGTTGTCAATGACTGTAGGGCAGAGCTAGGGAAGTGGGAGAGATGAATAAGAGCTTGTTAACACTTGGCCGTGTCATAACTGCACTGGTGGAGCATTCTAGTCATATTCCTTACAGGTTGGCAGAGATTATGGCTCTATATGAGTTTTCTGGTTTACTTACTAGTTTCTGTACTGTGTGGTATAATTTGTGCAGGGATAGCAAGTTGACAAGGCTATTAAGGGAATCCTTGGGTGGAAAGGCAAAAACTTGCGTTATAGCTACTGTGTCTCCCTCTGCCAATTGCTTGGAAGAAACTCTAAGCACACTTGATTATGCTTATCGGGCTAAGAGCATAAAAAATAAGCCTGAGGTTTGAGGCTCACTTCCTTCACAAGACCCATGATTTAACTTGTTTGGTTGTTGCTAAACTGGTTCGCATATGCAGGCAAACCAAAAATGTTCGAAATCCATGCTTCTGAAGGATGTGTACCTAGAAGTTGAAAAAATGAAACAAGGTACACAGTAACATCTTGCTCACATAAAAACTGTTTCATCAATTTCGACTCCTTACAATGAAGTTTTGGTTTGTAATAGATGTGAGGGCTGCGAGAGAGAAGAATGGTATTTATATTCCTCCAGAAAGGTTTGCTGAGGATGAAGCAGAGAAAAAGGTCCTTCTCTTAGAAAATCATCCATTATGTCTAACACTTAACAGTCTTTACTCAAGTCATTTTAAAGTGACATTGTCATGCAGGCAATGATTGAAAAAATAGAATCCCTGGAGTTCGATATGAGTGAGGCAAGGAAGGTATGATTTTGGCTCTGCAAGATGTTTTTCTATTGTTTGATCTACTTAAATTCAGATTCTCGTGTCTTCTTCTAGCAAGCTGATAAATTTAAAAATCTTTACCATGGAGAACAAGAAAGGAATTCAGATTTGGAAAGAGAACTCAGAGATTGCAAGGTGATCCCTTTTTATAAAAAAAAATGTTCTGATTCATGAATGGAATATCTGAAAATATCCATGTTTGTTTTTGTTATTTTTTTGTCAAGACTGTTAATGTTGCCAATATTTGGTAATCTGTTATTTACTGTTTAGATGTCTCTTGAAGAAAGCAAAAGGGAAATAATGGATCTTCAAAATATTCAAATGAGAACTGCCCTGATGCTCAAGGAAAAGGATTTTGTCATCTCAAGTTTGTTAAATTCTGGTAAGTGAGCTAGCTGCATGATCATGCTAGTTTAAGAGGTAAAGAACAACATGAAATTTAAAATCCTGATATGAAAACAGAACATGCTCTTCTTGAACATGGGAGGGAGTTGCGCAGCGGCTTGGAAAGTGCATCAGGGGACATATCAAGTCTATTGGCAAAAGTTGGCACGTATCATTCTCTCTGCTTAAGCATTTCTTGCAATGTAATGCATATCTTTTTAACTTAATAATCTTCTTTTGTTCTTATCTAGAGCGTCAAGCTCAAGTTGAAACTAGAAACCATCACAAGGTTCTCAATTTTGGATCCGACCTCAATCATAGTCTCAAAGATTTGCACAGGATAGTGGTTGGTACAGTTTGTTCTCATCATGAGTCACTAAGGTCAATGCAAGAGCATGCCAATTCATTTATGGAAACCAAATCTGAGGTATAATGGTCAGCTAGCGGTATTGTATGCTATATATTATTCAATGCTCCTTTCTGACTCTTGTTTCTAGGTCGCAAAATGTTTGGAGATGAGGATTGAGAGGATGAAAGAAATATACACATCAGGAATCTTTCATATGAGGGAATTTTCTAGTCAAATACAACTTAAAGCTTTGACAGACTTGGAAGATTTGAAGCCAACAATTTCTGCGCACATGTGGACTGTTCAGAATGTATGATCTGATAGAGTAGTTGTAATATTTCAAGCTCTCTCACCAATTGTGGCCTCTTTTACTTCTATGCAGTTTATGATTGTTGCAGTTTCAGAGGCAGAACAGATTCTGGAAGATGTTCATAGATTACTTTCCGAACAAAAGGATCTACTAACTTTCTCAGCACAAAAGCAGGAAGAGGTTATGGAAAAACAGTTTCCTTTTCTCACACATGTTTTCTCACCGTTCCTCATAGCTCAATACATTCTGGGACTAACATAAAATTCTCTGGTAAATTACAGGGTCTGAGGAGAAGTCTTGTTTCAACACAATCCATGTCACAAGCAACGTTAAATTTCTTTGCTAATCTGCATGACATTGCCTCTAGGCTCACAACAACTGTGGAAGAAAATTATTTCAACACATCACATACATTATCTAATTTTGAGAGAACATTTAAGGTGCTTGTCAACTGCAACAAATCAGCATGCTTAAGTAATAGTTAGCTGAAATTCTGCGATGTTTGTTCAGGAGTTATCTGCTAAAGAGGAGAAAGAAGCCCTTGAAAAGGTTACTGTGATACTAACAAACTTGACAGCAACGAAACAAAATATGGTTAGCTGTTTTCGCTTATTTTAGTTTGTTGAAAATCGGTCTGATATGGCAATAGGTCAACCTAATAAAGAGACTTCATTTTGTAACAGGTATCTGATATCCTAAGGCAGTTCAACTACACATTCACTGAACAGGCAAGGGAGCTACAGGGAGAAATGTCTAATATGAAGCTACTTTCTGACAGTGTAGAGAAGGAGTGGGCTGCATATGTAACAAAGGTAGACAACCAGGTGCCGGAGGACACTACATCCAATGCTAAAACTGAGGCCAGTATGACACATATTCTTAAACATTGGTATGCTTCTATGACTGTGAAATGTCATTCTGATTGCTCAATCATGTCATTGCTCCTGGTGCTATCTTAGAAGGTTCTGCAATATATCTTATCACATTTGGTTTCCTTTCAGCTCACTTAAAGTAGGTCAGTCTTTGCATCACTTGAAGAACGTGCAAGCATCTATAGATCAGCTGAATCAAAGTCACTTCTCAGAGATTGAGTATAATGTGGAGTAAGTTATATCCTTTGTTTCTGGATATTATCAGTATCTTCAATAGTGATTTTTTAAATTAAATGCTCAAGTTCTTTTCTTCCCCTTTATTTCTTTGACAGAAGTAAGAATAAAGAAAACAAAAATCTTCTTGAAGAATTCATCTCAATTTCCTCAGACTGTGATGTAAAGTTTGACTCAGCAACCCAAGATCTTCAGGCCACTGCTAAAAGTAGTTAATTTTGTTTATGAAAATTAGTTATTTATCTTGTTAGGTATGTGTCTTATATATGAAATCCTGTGATTTTCCCCAGAATCATTACTTAAGGACCTCGATGCTGGGAAGGAGATTAAATTACTCTCAAGCACATGCCTTGATCACCTACAAAAATTGCATGATAACCATATTGAGCACATTGAAGAAATTACAAGAATAGCAGACAAATGCCTGGAGGAACACTTGGTATGTAGACACTCTATACGTGCTTCAATTTAATGCGAGATATATATATATATATTTATATATATGTATATATATAGCTGACTGAATAGTATGACTTGAAAAGACCTAGTGTTAAATTGGTCCTATAAATTCCAATAATTTTCCTAACAAAATTTATTAATAAATTGCACATTTAATACTCAACATTGGATCACTTCTTATTTTGCATACTTGTGCTTTAAAGTAAAATAATTAAGTTTAGCTACATGTGTTTTATTTTCTTTTTTTGTACTTTCGTGATGACCAGAGTGCACATTTAAAAGAGTCAAGTTTGTTTGCTGTTGTGATGTACCTTATTAAATTCCTAGTCACGGTTTACTGCCACAGAATAGTATAAACTTCTTGTTATTGTGCATGCATCCATTTGCTTGTCTGTTGGTGCATCGCCTTTGGGTGCAGCAACCGTGCAACAATCACTATGATAAGTTTGTCTTGCACTAAACAGATATCAATAGTGAACAACTATTAATGGTAGTATTACCTTTGATGTGTTTCAGCTGAAGGAGTTGCACATTCCTTTTTTTCTCCTATGTTTATTTATGACTTGCCAATATTTCGTCATCATTTTAAAACCTAAAAAAAAAAAACATGTGGACTAAGTGGGAACGAGAAAAGTTACTATCCAAGGTGTAAATTTAGCCTTATTAGTGTCCACAAATCAGGATAAGGGATAAAAAAATGTAAATAAGCATGCATCCATATTAATGGAAAACTAGTCACAAAGTTACATGCTTGGTGGTAGTAAGCTCTCGAGCACAAGAATACTATAAGAAGTTTATCTTTTGGATGGGCTTGAGATGATAGTGGTCATTGTAGCCATGCATTCTAATACTCCAAGACCAAGAAAAAAAAAAGATTTCCTTTAAGTAGTATTCTTTTTGTTGTATTATTTGGCATTGCCCCCCTGATGATAAAAATCATTTCATACGTTACACACTATGTAGATGTTCAAGGATACAAACAACAACAACAAAGCCTTATCCCACTAGGTGGGGTCGGCTACATGGATCATACGACTTCGTTGATCCATGTTCATGAGATTCGACAGGATTTTACGCTGGCTGTCGGGGCCTAACACAACCCTCCTCCTTTATCCGGGCTTGGGACATAAAATAATCACAATGAACATAAAATAAAATTCCTAGTTCTATGATTTTTTTTTTGAAACAAAATTCCTAGTTCTATGATATCCTGTAAACACACATCATTTCAGGTGCAGACCTATTTTTTTTGCAGAGGTGCAGATAAAAATTTTTAATCATCAGATAATATGTCTACATTGCCAAACACGTAAAACAGACATGACTTGGAGGGCCAGGAAAAAAAAACGTAAATCGTAAACATGTAACACAACACAACCGATTCTACCAGATTATTTATTTATATATTAATTAGCATGAACCTAAATATCATATTGTAATTTCTTTATAATAAAACAAAATTACATCAAGTTGTCAAACATTCTAAAAGCAACAATCAATGGAAGAAAAAACATCGAGTGTGAGCATTTTCACCTCGAATTGATCACAGCAATGGCATTTTCACCTCGAATAGATGTTCAAGGATATTGTATTATATATGACTTTCACTCGTCTGACATTCTCTGGTATCTTAGAAACCTGTTCCTGAATCTGAAAGAAGGCACGTCTGAATATATATATTTGTTCAATGCACAGATCGATCAACCAACTGGTTCAACACCCACAAAGCAAACGATCAGCATTCCAAACTTGACATTTACTGAAGAATAGACGAAAATCATCAGGGGGCATAGGTCAGAGAACGGACTGGGGGACGTTGAACAAAAAACAGCATGCTAATCAGACTGCAGGAAGTCCACTCACATCCATCAATCGGTTAACCGTCTGTACAGGAGGACATGTATAATTTATTGGCCTAACGAGTTCCCAGTCGGCTCATCAGTCAGGTGACAACTTGGTCGAACTCATCATAGCTCACTAGCTCAGCTAGCAAGAATGTTCCGAATCCAAGCTCGGATCCCACTGCAGATTGAAACGTCCGCTTTTGCAGCACATATTTTCATGATCGATTTCGAGAGGCAAAGACAGGGTTATGAAATCTTAGTTACTGTTTCCCTCCAACGCCCCATATCTAATGGGGGCGCTCGAGAGGCAAAGGCAACTTAAGCATGCCTCCTGCTCATTCCCCAGAGTTCTGCGTCCATAGTCACCAAAGCAAATGGTGCGGAATCGTGGGAACAAAAAGGTGGCCAAATTAAAGTTGTTTGGTGAAGCTTGTAAGGGCGGTGCTTTTCTTTCAAGTTTAGATTATTTTGCTTACTGCTTGTTAGCAAATGTAAATCTTTCCTCAAAATTCTGTAAAGGTTGTTAATTATTCCATACAACTCTGCCTCCTTAACTGTGGTACTTTTCTTTTCCCTTTCTTTTTTTTTTTTTTTTTGTTCTCCCATTCATGTAAACCACCTGCAGTCCCGTCTTCCTACACTGTTAAAAAGTCATGGTGATGGCACAGATGAACAGATGCCCCAGAATTCATATTTGCTTCTGCAGTTTCCCTCCTACCTCCTTGTGATGACATGATATGACCGAAGGCTTCTGGTGGCATCCAAACAAACAAAAAGTAATAAAACAAGAAAGGAAAGGAAAGGAAAGAAAAAAAAAAGGATGTTTGAGGAGGGATTTAGATGGAGTAAACAATCGACAGTGCGACGAAGAAACCTGCTGGAAAAGTCGAGGTGAAGGGGATAAAAATGGAACCAAGTGGAGGGCGGCAAAGGGGAAGGGAATGGTGGCTTCCACATCATGATCGCGGCAGCTGCCATGGGCAGCTTCCGCTGAAGAAACTGTGCTCCTCCTCTTGCCTTTGCTGTACCAATCTGAGGTCGGGCTCGTGCCTTCGCTGTTCAGAGGCTGCACTTGGTGCGGGTGGCCACATCACGTTCTTGGTGGTATCATTTCCACTTCCTATCGATTCCTTGGCTCAATTTGCGCACTAGCGCTACAGGATAATGATAAAAAGCACATTCGTTCGTTCTAGGGTTAACAACATATTGGAATTTATAATTTTGAGTCGGAATTTTCGTAAAATGTTATTGAAACTAAAAAAAGCGATAACACAATTGATTTGTGATGATGCTTGTAAACAAATGTTTGCAGCACGATAATTAATTGGATGGCTAGATTCCGAACTAAAGATCATTTTTTTTATGCGACCGCGATCCACCAATGATTCCTAATACCTGATTAATCTAGAGCAAAAAGAGAATAAATATGCATTTTCCTAATTAAAGTAGTGACTCCAGAAATCTAATACCTGGGCCAAAGATATGTCAATCCGAATGCATATTTTAAATGAAAAAAAAACAAATTCTTTTTTATATATATTAAGAGGAATATGATATGAAATTTCGCCTATCAAACAAAGATGTACAGCCACACAGCACATAATGTGGATGTCAGCTTCAGGCGTGGACGGTGGACAGACAACAAGCATCATGTACTGCTGCCTGCCGGCTGCCGACCCCTCCGTTGATCCACAAGTCAGAGGCGCCTTTGCCGTCGAGTTTTTGTCCCTTGCGGCATATAGATAGATGTCATGAGACATCTGAACTTTAAAAAAATAGCAATAAAAACATGGGCCAAATAGTTACGGCATATTATATGGTTCGATTCTTTTTGTTTTATTTTATTTTTAGCTGCAGTATTCAAAAGCAGACGAATTTTCTATAACTCACAAAATTATGTTCCGACTGACGAATAAAACTCCACCGAAGGAAAAAATTTACAAGTCCTTAATTTATAAGCTGCTGCACTTGCCAGGTATCACGGCCATATCATTACAATTTTGGCGTTTGGGCAAAAAATAGATGCACACATATACACGATATGTCCTTTCAGTGACGTGCGCCTGAGCCTGGAACCAATCAGATTCCTGATTCGTCCCCTTCCCACGACCCACAAATTAGCAAGCAAAATCCTCCGCGTGTAGTAGTAGTTTTACTTTTATTAATATACGTTGTGTTACCTGTAACCATTACAACCACTGTAAGTTGGTTTTATCAAGATGTCATCAGCCCACAAATCAGCGCAGGAATGAGACATGACATCACCTGGACACATGTGCCCGGCGCGGCCTATAAATGCGAGTGCAGCAGCAGCAGCAGCGAAGCCTAGAGCCATCAGATCGATTTGAGTGCATGCACACCTCCAGCTAGAAGAAGAAGAAGAAAAAAAAAAAGTAGAGTGATCAGAAGACAACGAAGAAGAACGCCCTCGAACAACAGGAGCCATCTTCGGATCTTCTTAGTTACCACTTGTAGCTACTAGTTTTCTCTTGGTTTGTTCTTGTTCCAGCATCACTGCTCCAGAGCGTGCGTAAGAGGAGGGGAGAGAGAGAGAGCAGTAGCAGCAATAAGAAGCAAAGTTTGCAAGCATGGCGCAGCTGACGAGTAAGCAGGATCAGGAGATGAGGAAGGGGCCGTGGACGGAGCAGGAGGACATCCAACTGGTATGGTTTGTGCGCTTGTTCGGTGAACGCCGTTGGGATTTGTTAGCAAAGGTGTCAGGTTTGAAGCGGTGGTGGGGGAAATCTAAAAAAAAAAGCCATTAGCAGGCCGTTCGCTACTACTACGTATATGTAGTAGTAGTAGGACGTGCATGCATGGACGCCATCGGTGGTGCCAAAAAGATTACATTTAATTGTTAACCCCCTTCCTTTGCGTGCCTCTTTGTTGGATTCCTCTCGTGCAGGTCTCAACAGGACGGGCAAGAGCTGCCGGCTGCGATGGGTCAACTACCTCAACCCGGGTCTCAAGCGCGGCCGCATGACCCCCGAGGAGGAGCACCTCGTGCTCGAGCTCCACGCCAAATGGGGCAACAGGTGGATATATAGCTAATTATATGCTGATGAACAGATCCTTTTTTATATATTAATTCGTCTGCGATCAATGCGTGCGCGTGCGTGCGTACCATTAACTTTGCAGGTGGTCTCGGATCGCTCGGAGGCTTCCAGGGCGCACGGACAACGAGATCAAGAACTACTGGAGGACGCACATGCGGAAGAAGGCGCAGGAGAGGAAGAGGAGCTCCTCCTCCGCCTCCTTGTCGTCTTCCTTCTCCTCTTCCTCGACCTCGTCCTCCTCCAGCAACTTCTTCTCCTCGTCTGCCAACGAACCCGCGTCAGTACTTGGGACGGATCTGAAGCACGACATGGACAGCACGACAGAAGGCAGCAGCTCCCTTGCTGCGGGGTTGGAAACGACCGAGGAGGGCCTCATGGATCAGATATGGAACGAGATCGCCGATTCGAATTCCGTCAGCGAGTTTGGCTTCGACGATGCAGCAGCAGTTTGCAGCAATGCCTCGGCTGAGTCTTCGTTGCCTTTCCCGATGTGGCAAGAGTGTTACGAGTCCTTGTGGAGGGATTGGTGACGACGAGTTCAATGTGCTGCCCTGATCTCAAGAGCTCCAAGCACCAGAACAGTAGAGAACCTTATCAACATGTTCAGCTTTGCTTCCATAGATGTGAGATGTACTTTTGGTCCTCAAGTCTACTTGTCAGAGTGATGGGCTCGTGTACAAAGCTTTTATGTAGAATCATGAAGGAATCCCCTTCTATGTAACAAATATATATATATATGAATCAGGCTTTTAATCTGTATGTATATCTACACGGAGAGCATTGTATTAGATAGAACAATAAACTGTCTGCTTTCAGTCTTATGTGTCTTTTTTTTTTTTTCAGGCAGAACATCGATTTATATAAACTCAGCCTATGTTCTATAGCCGGTCCCAAGTTCGGATAAAAGAGGAGGATTGTGTAAACCTTGTCGAATTTCATCAACATGGATCAACGAGTCGTATGATTCATGTAGCCGACCCCACGGAATAAGACTTTGTTGTTGTTGTTTGTTGAACATCAATTTATATAAGAACTATTATCAGTATGCATGTTCTTTTATATATGATCTGTGCTCTTCGATGCAACTCAAACAAGATGTTAAGTTATCGAAAAAGGTTATTTCTGTGATGGGCCTAGTAATGGTGGACATGTCACAAAATCATCCTGTTGTTCCATGACAGATTAAAAGATATGCACACGGTCAGTGTCGTTGATTCTAAAGATGTTTGATGACAGGCCAGTCCATGTTCATTAACCTGAAACAATAAAATGGATGTTTGCTGTAGCTGCATGTACAAGTAGTACAAAAGTTTTCTTTCCAACTTCTGATGCGTTCCCATTCATGCACTTCTGCAACTTCTCAACTTAATTGATTCCTTCCCCCATGCATGTAAGGCTTGAAGAAGATATTAGAGTAGGAGATATTTTTTGAGCCTTGAATTACCAAACACAAGAAAACTATTATTACGTAAGAGTTTGGACTTTGGGTAGTGGCCTAGGATAATGTATGCAAAGCTGGTACTGTTGTGGTTATCATTACAGCAGTGAAAAGAATGGTGATAAAGAAGTGGTCGACTAAAAGACATCTAAGCTTTTTTTTTTTCGTTTTTAACTTTCTCTGTGCATATAGTACTGCTCAAAGTTATCTTGGCATTATCTTCAGATTAAAATAGTAGTAGTGCTCGTCAAAAAAGCAAAGGAGTCAAGTTTCTATTGTTCTTGAAAGACCAACATTCTCACCCGTGTTTGGTGCCAGAAGTGCGGCTCTCTGTTGAAATAATATTTGCTAGGAATATTCTATAATGCAAGTTGTTCTGCTGGAATTTAAAAAAAAAACAAAAGGGAAAAGCATCATGTACATGATCCGAATGATAGTTTGATCTCCAGACAAATTGGCTAGCATCGTTACTGCCTTAGATATGCTATAATCTGATATTGATTAATTGAATCTTATATCATGAAGAACAATCTCATTGATTTTCTAGTTTACGTATGATGGAAAAAGAGTATTAGCATGGAATAATTCAGTGAGCCTAGATGCTTAATTGCCATCAGGAAAAGTTGAGATTTGCCATGATTATGTTTTTGGTAAAGAAGAGTGTCACTAAAACATTTGCATGTTTATGCGGCTGTGTCGCAGGCTCCAGCAAGTTGCTGCAGGTTGGATGATAAATGTCAAAAGGCACCGCTCTTCTCCAGCTTGGTAGAAATTTCTGCTAATTTCAGAAAAGTGCTTTATATTTTCTGTACAATACTCTCTCTCTCTCCTGCTGGTTGCTTTATACTTTATATACAGATCTAAGCTTGAATCACATGCTGACTAATACTCTCTGCAGATAATTAAAATGGTGGAGAGATATGGATCCAACACCACAACAATCAAGGATGATTCAGATAAAGAGTCAACAAGAGTGTCCTTGCACCTTGCTCTTCTTCCTCCATTTTAAAGTAGGTGGAAGTGGTCCTCTGAGCAGCACATGCCTCCCTTCTTAGAGGGGCAAAAAAGAGCAAAGCTCAGATAGTGGAAGACACGAAAGAACATATCACACAATAATTGGCATATCACAATTAAGAAAACTTAAAGATAATGACCATGAATTAAATAGGCGCAAACCATGCCATTTTGGACATTGCATTATATTTCAATATCGAGATCGTGGCCTGCATGGATGGGTGCTACATAATGATGAGATCATGTATGAGATGTTGTGAAGAACTATTAATGATAAACAACAATATCATCCAAGCAGAGATAAGTTCTCTTCTGACCACGAAATCCACTGAGGATGAAGAGAGCATTTCATTAATTATGTGACGAAATCAAGATAAAGATGGATCTCTTTTGTTCCTGTCATTGACAAATCATGCATTTCCACAGGTGCAGTGCATAGGTCAAACTCTCTGTGCTCAGGAGTCGTGGACAGTGCACAAGTGCTTCAATCCTGCTTAGCTGCTAAGCAACCACAAACAACAAATCCATGCCAGAATCCAACAGGAAAAGGCATTCTCAGTTAGCCTGATTGTTTAAAGGCTACTAGCTAGGGACAATGATAAACTGACTCAACTTTCTCTCCATGCAAAAAGAGCTACGAGGATAGACATATGCTTGGTCACTAAATTATGTAGCCTCTTCTTTCTGTCCAATTGGATCCGAATTGCAAGCAGAAAGCTAGACAGCTGCACTCATTTGGACCTTTGCAGAAACCCAGATAAGTATGTGTCGGTAGGAGTGCCATGATGGATCTTGTTTCACGGTCCTATCAGTCCTTAATTCCAACGCCGCAATAACCCAATGCGACCTACCTGCATCCGATTCTGCATTCGAGTGGCTGCTAATGATCTTGGAAGATGGAGTCATAGAAAGCCATCATTTTGTTACTTGTTAAGACTGGCTTAATTCTAATGTTATAAAACTCGGGCCGAACTGGCAAATGGAACTCGTCCGATGACAATCCGAATGTTCCACGTCTGTGGATCAGTCTAGAATCGCCAAAATACTTGAGATGGATTGGACTGATCAGACCGGATCAAAATCGGATTCAATTGCGGATGGAGCAATTTTTTTTAATCATTAGACTTAATAAGCCCAACTTTTAGAAACTATAAAATACAGCCACCATATGTTATATGCAAATTTTATGTACTAAAACTCTTTTATTTGTCTGTCCTCGGGGTCATATTTAATATATATATATATATATATATATATATATATATATATATGAAAAAATGTTAACTAATTTATTTTATTTATTTTGTTTAGCTTTTAGCACTGTCTGGACTAATATTAATAATTGCATTCATAATTTATGAGGTTATATATTAATTTATATATTCAAGATAAAAATAAAAATAAAAAACGTCTAAAGAATTTTCATGTTTTTTTTATTTATTAAAATATGATAATAATATTATTATAAGTTGATATGTTTATTTACATTAATTATTAATAAATACGTATTCATAAATACTTTAACTAGATATGTGTTTATATTATTTTATTATTTTTATCCGACCTTTCGAGTTGATGGGTTCAACTGGTTCAATTTGAGCCGAAAGCTTTTTCCAGTAAATGCATGGTCCGAATTTTACAACATTGACTAGTTATGTCCAACTTAGAACTTTAAATCATGATCAAAAGCCATGCATGTGAGAAACTAACAACAAAAAGAGAAAGGCCATACATACACGAAAAAAATGTAAACGTTTACGTATACGAGATTGAAAGTATGATAGCCTAAGTTCACGGTTCATAATGTTTTGTGCTTAAATCGCACAGAGATAAATCGAATAGGCGACAGTAGTTCTGAATGACCAATGTTCTTGACATGAATTCTCAATAGGTCAGAATATCAATTGATTCAGCTCAGACGTGGTGCATTTAGCACATGCTTGTTATATTTTTGTATTGTTTATCGAAGAATTCTGCAGCATCCTTATGCCCAAAAGGAACAGAACCAACATTGCTTTATAAACAACGAGGCAAAGGCAATGTTGGATAAACAAACGCAATTGCTTTATAAAACAATGCGCATCTGAGTATGATTTCTCTTTAAAAATAAATAGAGAAGATTATTTTCCAAACGCAGGCTTGCTTTCAGGTTGGACAGGAAACGCCATATATAGAAGCTTAGAAAGGCATACAAATCATAACATGCGATTGGAAAAAAATAAAATCAAATCGCATAATTAACGTGATAAATAGCTGGTTGAACAAGCACCATACAGATACTTTGGGAACTTCAAGTAAAATGGCAGGCGAGATTTTCTTCCCCTTGGGAATACACTTAAGAGGCATTTTGTACATTAAAAATATTGACAGCAGGATGTCGCCGAATGCCTTCTGAAGATGCACGCAAAACGTCATGGCACCAATCAACGTGAACGAGAAACTGGGTGAGTGCCTCTGCTTCTTTGTGGCACGCTGGTTGGGTTAAAGAGCAGAGGGGCAAGCAGCCCTGTTGCAAAGGTGGAACTGATTACGAACCGAATAGACAATGTCCACATCAGTGATAAGAAATTTCTTATGGCCTGTCTTTCAATGTAGAAGAAGCCAACCAGCTACTTCGCTTGCAGGTACAACGGAACCCCTCGTGGGCGGAGTATTAGCATGATATTATTATCAGAAAAACATATTAGCGGCGAACCAGGTACCAATTGCACCAGATAATGAGAATTAGAAAGCACCTCTCCCTGGCTACCAAGGGAAAAATATCACAGATCTCTTTAAGATTTAAACCAATAAATACACAATATAGAGGTAGCAACCCATCCAAGGGGATGCAAGCCTCGAAAGAATTAATGCACCACACCACACCACACACCCAGCATTGCCTCATTGTTTGCACATTGTTCTCCAAATCCCTTAACTAGTATCAATCCTATCTATCCTAGTCATTTGCACATGTCTACTATTACAACCCCGAGGGACTTAACATGTTAGAAGCACAGCAGTTCTCTTCCACCATTTTAATCAAACTTCCACAACCAGAAAAAATTTCCCCGCACCAGAACAGGGAGGGCGTGTGATGTTTCCCATGTCACGGAAACCCTCATATCTCAAAGAATGGGTGAAAGAGAACTCAGATCATTGCGACCAGATAATTTACAATGATATCAAAGACAATTGCCTAAGCAAGCCGATGCTGACGAAGACCTTTGCTGAAATGAGGCTGCATTAACCTCACATATAAGCCGTTCAATTGCACCAGGGAATCGTGGGTTCCCTGTTCAACAATCTTGCCAGAATTTAGGACCACAATATGGTCAACATGTCTCATCATAGCTGCCCTATGTGCAATAAGAATTGTTGTCTTATTGCCCATAATAAGAGTGTCAAGGGCCTCTTGCACGACTCGACTTGACTCGGATTCTATTGCTGAGCTTGCCTCATCCAGTAACAATATAGGGGCATTCTTTAATACTACCCGAGCAATGGCAATTCTTTGCTTTTGCCCAGGAGTCAAATCAACCCCTCTCATCCCAACATGTGTATCATAACCATGGGGCAAGCTGCTAATAAAATGGTGTGCATTTGCTATTCTTGCAGCTTCTTTCATCTCAGCTTCAGTTGCATTGTGTCTTGCATAAATGATGTTCTCTCTTATTGTTGTCGAGAAGATAATTGGCTCCTGCTGCACAAGCCCCATGTGGCTCCGCAACCACTTCAAATTAAACAGTTTCAGATCCCTGCCATCCAACAAAATTTGACCAGCAAAAGGATCATAGAATCTCTCAATTAGAGAGATTATGGTGCTCTTTCCTGATCCTGATACACCAACTACAGCTATTGTTTGTCCTCCATTCACTTTTAGACTGAAATTATTGAGTACCATCACTTCTGGCCTAGTTGGATAGTAGAACTCAACATTTTTGAACTCAAGGCTCCCATAAACATTGGGTGGCTTTACACCAGTGGTGTCATCTGAATCAATCTTTGGTACACGGTCAATTATTTCAAAAACTGAGGTGAGTGACTTCCGCCGTTTAAGTATGTATGGGGCAAGACCAAATGGCTCCACCAACGCAAATGTTGCAAAAGAGAAGACTATATACTCCTTAAGTGCAGTTGAGATTGTAAGATTACCATTCTTAACTGAAACAGCAGTGTACCAAAGCAGCAGTGCATTGCAAGCAAAAAGAAGAAATTGTGATAAGCCAAAGGCAAACCCAATGCCCATTCCAAGGATGAAACTTTTTTTCAGAATTCTCCCAAGCTGCAATCTGTAAAGCTCCATCACTTTGTTACCAGCACAAAAGGCCACTACCGTATAAATGTTTCTAACTGCATCTTCAAGGACCAGAGAAGCCTTCCGGTGCATTTCTTGAATTCCTCTAGAGAATCCAGCAAGCCACATTTTCTGCAATAATTTACTTGCAAATAAGGAACTGGACATCACGCCAAAATGTAATTCAGCATAGAAGTCAGTATGTGTATTGATTAACTTTTTTTTAACCAGACAGATGAACTTACTATAAGACAAATGCAAAGAATGGATGTCCACTTAACAAACTGGGTACTGTCTAATAGTACTGCTTCAGAGGACACTGGGGTCCCCATTTGAGCTTTAAGCCTTGAGTAGATACATTTCACCAAGAATGATTTTATTGTGCAATCAGCCTAATTGCAGTATACAGAATGCAAATGCTATGAATCACTATGTAGTTCTTAATAAATATCTACAACAGGGATGAAAATAATAGATATTTCCATCACAGTTGAATGCCTCTGTAATGCAGGCACACATTTTAAGAGATAAAATTTCATTTTACTTTAACCCGAAAGCTGTGAACCATTTGAGAGTTGCTATAACATTCATTTGCACTTCTATCATCATGAAGATTCTTTTTTTTTCTGGGAGAAAATCATGAAGATTCATGAATTGGACATAAACACATTAAAAAGATAACATACTTAAAAGGTAAGTAATGTTCAGTATATTGTTTTCCCAGTTGATCTAAGATGCATCTATTCCATAGCAATGAGTGGAAATATCTGTAATCATTATCCTTTTCCTATTAAAGGTAATAAAATAAAAGTGAAGCTAACCTGTGCAACAGCAGCAACTGTAAGAATAGGTAATGTTGCCAATGCAACAAGCGCTATTCGCCACTCCAGTAACATGCCTACAAGTATTGCGACGAGAATTGCTGAGGTCTCCTGTATGAATATGGAAAGCCGGTTGCTGAAGGCAGCTCGAACAAATGTTGCATCATTAGCCAGGCGCATGGATAATGTGTCTGCACTATTCTCTTCTTCATCAAACCATCCTACTTCATTACGCAACATTGCTGAAAATAAAAGAAATAGTTGAGGATACCCATGAGAAGCCAAATTCGAACACAAGCAAATAAGATAAGAAGTTCAAATCAATTCAATCACCTGAAAACATCATCCTCCTAACTCGCTCAGTCATCTTTTCACCCATTATACCAAAATAGAAGTGTTGAAGAAAGTTGGCAACCACTGTAATGATGCCCATACATGAAATAATCAAGCACCATTTGTTCACCTCATGATGGACATCAGTGATACCAATTTTATAATACGCTGCTACTATTAATGCAATAGTATAAGCAAGCAGAGGGTTAAAAGAACCAAAAGCTGCAGCACCAAGGCTACCTAGAAGTGCGTAACGCCATTCTGCAAAACTAAGTTCGGCAAGCCTCCAAAAGGATGGAGACTTGTGATCTGGTGCCGCCTGTGACTCTTTCTGCTCTGTATGCATGTCATCAAAATTATTAAATGGGCGGCTGAAGGTCTTTGAATGAGATCTCTCATTTTTAGGATCAGAAGTAAGAAGAGGAGAAATAGGAGATTCCGGGTCCGAAGTATTAGAAGATTGTCGTTGTATGGAATGGACATCAATTTTAGGAAGCTCAGGTAATCTCATTTCAAAGCTATCTTGTCTTTTTATGGATGGGGCTCTTTCTGATGGCATCAAGGGCAATCCATTTTCAGTCATCTGTTCCGATGGGGGGCTCTGAATTTTTGGTGATTCATTAGATTTGTAACTGGAATCTGATTGACGAAGAGCATGGACAGCATGATTTCTTTGTAGAGAAGGTGACTTTGCCATCTTCGGAGATGATGACTCTTGAAAACTTTCGCTTGGTGATAAATCCTTCTCGATTTGAAATGTTGAGTGACCCTTGTGATTTCTTATAGGAGTCCTGCAAACCACGAAGTATATACAAAAAATGTCTTGGCAAAATGTTACTTAAGAATATAATCTACATTGAAGAATAACTATAACGTATATGATTGCAGGTGCAATCACATTAAATACTGTCCACTCAAAACAAGATGTCATGATAGGGTAAAGGGAAATAACATGAAAAGATTTACATTAGGACCGGGACTAGTATAGCATATCTCATCAACTAGCAAGTTAGTGTGGCACAAAAATGATATGCATGTGTACATTTATATACAGAAATAATGCCTTCAAACATTTTTTTTACAGAACCGATTCCACCGAAAACATCAACAATTCAAACATCGGCAAGGCTAAAGTGAATTTTAAGGAGAAATTACAGTTTCCATTAATGACATCAAACAGATGTCAGTACAGAAACCAAATTACTTCTGTTTAAAAAGAAGACTGGCTTCCAGATCCTGAGCTGTAAAGCATATTTATCAGTGTTTTCTTAAGAGCACATTTATCAGTGTTTTAAGCATAGAAGCAAACAAATCATGCATGATGTGGTTTTGAATTGTTCAATATATAGTAACCTCTACTTCGTTACAGTTTGAAACATGAAAATCGTTAGGAAACCCACTAATAACACACATAGCAAGGAGCTTGGGATATCTTTCAAGCAAGACTGGAAATGTCCAACATCTCTCTTTATCATGCCAAGCACATTTTACAAACTCATATCATTATGAAGGTTCACCTTTTAGGAAGCTTTGCTGCCTCCTCACATCGAAGAAGCTCTGCATAGAGACCATCTAGATTCAGCAACTCGTCATGAGTGCCCATTTCAACAAGTTGACCCTCCTCCATTACAGCAATAAAATCAGCATTTCTTATAAGGCTGAGGCGTCTGGCTATTATTATGGTGGACCTTCCCAACATAAGAATATCTAAAGCTTCCTGCACTGCCCTTTCTGCTTCGAAATCAAGTCCACCAGTGACCTCGTCAAGCAGAAGAATGGAAGGGTTTGAAAGCACAGCCCGAGCAATTGAAAGCTTTATCTTTTGCTCTTCGGTCAAGACTAGGCCAGCCCTACCAACCTAAAGTTCACAACTCATTAAGCAAATAATAGTTCAAAGGTCAATGCAAATTTCAATTAAAGTTGAGAGATGTGCAAGATCTACCTGTGTATCATATCCCATTTCAAGTGAACTGATGAATGTATGTGCATGTGCGGTTTTAGCAGCCTCTTCAATCTGATCAGAGGTAGCAGTCCTTCCATAAGAAATATTATCTTTAATACTCAGACTCAACAAAGCAGGCTCCTGGGTAACCAGGCCTATTTGGCTTCTTAACCACTCTAACTTTAGGTTCTTTATATTCTCCCCATCCAGCAGGACTTCACCTGCGCCAACAAATGGAGTGCCCATTCAACTATCAAGGAATAAGTGTAGCTAAAAAGGAAAAGCAACAGAAATCATACCTAATGTCGGATCATAGAAACGTTCCATAAGCGGAATTATACTGCTTTTTCCTGAACCGTTTCTACCAACAAGAGCCACAGTTTTTCTAGCAGGCACAGTTAAGTAGAAACCACTTAAAATGGGAATCTCAGGACGTGAAAGATAGCTGAAATAGACATTCCTGAACTCAATATTCCCCTGTACTGTGTCTAAAGTATTTCCATCCTGATTTACACTAGAGTTTGAACGACTTATCATCTCATAAAGCCTATAAGCAGCTATCCTCCCTTGCTCAAATGCATAGAAGTTCGTCGCAGCTTGATTTAAGCCACTATTAGAGTAAGAAAACCATGTCAGCAAAAAGATGACAAAAGAGATAAAAGAACAAGTTAAGAATACATGTAATGCTTACAGGCCACTCAGAATTACAGCAAAGAGAGCTGTAATAATTTCACCACCATTGACTTTTTTGTGTGAAACAAGATATCTTCCAACCCAAAGCTGTAGAGCACAAGAACATATAGCAAGTCCATATGTGAACCCAAGACCAAGACCTTGCACAAGACTAATTAATATTCCATAACGAAGTGTTGCTTGAAGTGACGTTGCATAAGAATACTTTGCTAAAGTTTCATTGGTGAAGGCATACAAAGTCCTAACGTATGAGATAGCCTGCATAGGTGGATCAAACATTAAGATGGTCAAAGAGAATTCATGCATATTACTTCAACATGTAACCAATATCTCTCAAAAAAAAAATGTAACCAATATTTTGTAGATGTCATTCTATTTAAATAATGCAATGCCTCAGGCTTAGATGTCCTACCAATGAAAAAAAAAATAAGCAAATTGTTGAACACAATGAGATATCTTAATCATGACATCACAAAACAGGCGCACTTCACCAAATAAATACCTGTTCTGCTATACTTGCTGCTTCAGCATATGCATCTTGAATATTTTCGGCAAGTCTATGAAGAAATATATTTGATATTCCTCCTGCTGCGACGATGAAAATACCAGTTGCTAATGTCAAGAGCGCAATCTGCCAACAGTTGACCAAACCAATAACAAGACCACCAAAAAATGTAGCCATATTGTGAATATAATTGCCGACCTGTACAAGAAACAGTGTCTCAATCCAGGAGTTGAAAGGAAACCAAAAAGCATATACTTTCAAAAGTTCAGCAGATATCCAAAATTGAGATAGAAATCTGGCACATAAACATGTTCTTTTATAATACCTTTTCACTTAGAGCAGATTGGATGAGCAAAACATCACTCAGTACTTGACTAACAATATCTCCATTGTTCCCATACGTATCAAAGAAACTCATATCCTGATTCAATAAAACTTGAACATACTTGGATCTTATGACCGCAGTCTGTCTCTCTCCAGTAAGAATCCAGCACGAGACCTCTATTAAGTTGGTTATTCAGATTTAGTCCCAGAGAGCAGTTAGTTAAACGAGGAATAAAAGAGGGTTTCTTTTTGTTACCTATCCATCCAGAAATGAAGACTCCAATTGCTATGTAGACGATATATAGAGCATGCTGTAATGGAAGAAAAAAAATTAAGTGCGAACTAAGAAATACTGATAGCATCAAGTATTGTACAAAAAAACTAACAAATAAGGCACGTTTAACATCAACAACGACAAAGGATATGGCATGCTATACAGGGTCTAGTGTTGAATGCACTGCAACAACAAAGGATATCACATGCTAGACAGAATTTAGTGTTGAATGCACTATCAGAAGGTGGATGACTAAAGAATTTCCTTCTAACCATATACTTGCTTTGATCAGAGAGAAGTTGCTCAAAGATTGATGTTTGCATATCTCAATAGAAGGACTCTTGACGAACCAATTACAATTTCAAAATAAAGAAATTAGATGGAACGGAGAGAATTTTCTAGAGTAATAACCAATTCAATTGACTGAAAAACTTTAGGGTGGCATGAGATAGATCATTCAGAAGGAGCTCTCCGAATTTCAACAGCTCTTTGTCTAAAGCAATCACCTAGTGGGATAAGGCTTTGTTGTTGTTGTGTTGTTGTTTGTCTAAAGCAACAATCAACTGAAGATGGAGCAACACTGTTGTCACTGAAAATGACATAACTTTACATTACATCAGACTTTTTTTTAGAACATTACTTCAGGCTTTACTAGCAGCAACTTCAGCAAGACATCTCTCACAAATGACAAAGGCCAGAGTGCAGTATCTAAAGGCCAAATAACTGCACTGCAACTGTCTGATCATGGGGCAGAAACAGTGGAAACTCATCAGTGGGGCTTAGAACTTCTACATGTAACTCTAAGACTACACAGTCTCTGGTGAATGACTAATACATACTCATATGCTACCACAAATCAGAAATTCTGATAGTCACACGACATCAACAAAATTGAGTAGCATTGCTCTTCTCAAACCAATTAAAGAATGCATTTTGCCATGCAATTGCATCTACAGATCTCTGTAGTTAATAACTTACATATTTTAACATGAACTGCACTTTTTCTCTTCAGTTTTTGTGATTTTCATACAGAACTAAATTTCACAGTATGATGACAATAGGTCCAAGTTGTCATCCCCACGGTGTGAAATCACATCAACAATCACATTGATGAAAGTACACTTAGCTCATTAAAAAATGAATAACTCAAGAATCCTTACAAAAAGGATACAAGCTCAGCTTTCTTTCTTGTGTTATATGGAATGCCACATCAAATCCTTTCTCTCATGGAGTGTGAACAGAAAATTCTCCATCGTTTAAGTTTCATGCAAGAAGCAGAAACTGGAACACATTTGCTAACATGAACATTGAAATTTCCTACGGCCATTTTCCTTAGTTATAATTTTGATAATTAGCGAGTTCATTTAGAACCAACATCTCAGAAATCCTGCCAAATTTAACTAATATTATGGTGTAATCCTCCGGAACACATAGTTTTTAAGAGCTTATGTACCTTAACTATACACCATACCCACAAAAGTACTACAGGATCAAGTGATCTATATGCAGCTAACAGCTACTGCAAACATCAAATGCGCAGTCCAAACAACAACAACAAAGCCTTATCCCACCTAGTGGGGTTGGCTTCATGAGATTCTACAGGATTTTACGCTGGCGGGCCTAACACAACCTCCGCCTTTATCCGGGCTTGGGACCGGCTATAAAACATAGAAGGAGTCAAATGCGCAGTCCAAACGTCGACAAGAAACCCTACTGAGACCTAATCATTGGTATTCTCTGGCTTCAACTCACCTGTTTAAATTTATGAAACATTTCAAGCTTGTCCTCCAGGCGGAGCAAATTTATGGCCTGCCCAAAGAAGTGGAGATAGATAACAAGCGCCATCCCGTGCGCGGCAGCAGCCACGGCCCCGACAGCCATGAGGGTCCAGTCGATCCCGTCGGCACATGCGAAGAGCCTGGTAAAAGGGACGGCGGCTGGGGGCGGCTCGATCTCCTCCACATCGTCCACGGGCTCCTCCTCGACGGGCATGGCCTCCCCGCCGTTATCCATGTAGGGGGACGGAGACTCCGGCGGCTCGGACACCTCAGACACCGGCGTCAGTGGCTGCATGTGGGGCGGCGACCACCCGAACAACCCCCGCGAAACCATCATTCTCGACCTCTACCCTCTCTCTTTATCCCTCTCTTTCACCAACCTCCTCCTGAAAGACGGCGACAGGCCTAAACCCTAGGATCCATCGGGAAACCCTAGAAATTTCGCCGGGGATCTAGGGTTTCGGGGTGCTCCCTCCTCTAATCCTCCGGTTCCTCCTCCTCCGTCGCCTCCCTTCGTTCGCTAGATCTCTTCGGCGTGCGGACGTCGTGGAGCCGCCGCTCGTCGTCGCCGTCGAGAGCGATGGCGGTGGGCGGAGGTGATTCGCGACGGCGTCGGCTTCGAGTTTGGAGAGGGAGGTGGTGGTCTTTTTTTGTTGGGTCTTTAATTTGGGAATCGAGCCGTGGAGGCGATCTGGCGAGTTTGGGATGGGCAAACGGATCAACGACTCGGTCAAACGTGGCGGGTGAGGGAGGAGAGGGAGAGGGGAGGGGACTCGTTAACAGTCTAGAAGCAGCATATGCTACTACTACGTTACATTCTAGAAGCAAAAACACATTTACGCGTCTCTCGTACGCGCTCCACAGCCGAGAGCTCTCACCTCCAAAATCGTGGGACCCACGTATTACTGTCCACTCCGCTAAATTAAGGTCTCGAGGATGCGGGTACGTTAAAATGATGGTACGCGCTCGAGTAGCTATAAAATAAAGGGAGGAGCGTCTTGGAGACGGAACGGGGACTCGGGTGTCCGACTCGGGCGAGTCGGGGCAGCGATTTTTTTCGTATTCGGCGATAAAAAAAGGTGGAGGAGAGGAGCTCCGCGTCATTGTACCGGCGCGTGACCGCCACCTTACTATTCGAGTTAAATAAAGACGGACGAGATGGGGAGATGCGGGCGGTTGGAGCTCATCTCCGCCGCTGCTTTTCGCGATATAATTAAAAGTACACTATATCACATTAATTAATTAAATATAAAAGCAAATTAGTGGGACCCATGGGAGTCTGGAACACTGTAAGCTTTTTCAGAACCATTTATGGATCTGAAGGGACCGAAGGAAGTGACTAGGATTAAGACCCACCCACGTCGGCTCGTCTCGTCGGATTCTGTGGACGTGAAGAGTCGGGGGTAGAGTTTGGTGAAATTGATCGGTGCGTGTGCGAGGCACGGATGCATGAGTGTTGTCGTTACGTTGACCGGGATGGGGGGTCATATAAGCCGTCCAGGGTGGAAGCGGAGTAAATTATGGTAACTTGAGACGAGGCTACCGGGTAGGTGAGCTTACCTTTTGTTGTTTTTTTCCTATTCCATGTATAAATAAATTAAACATGTATTCGAAGATTTTTTTTACTTTTCTTTTCATCGTCAAATAAGTTATAAATTATCAGGAATATATTACTTAGACAAATCCAAAATTTTAAATTTTTATATCTTGAACATTTCGTTTCTTTATTTTCTTGATCTAAACCTCTTTAACATTTTTTTCCAATTTTAAATTAGGGTTTGCTTCCCAAGTGGAGGGAAATCCAGAATCCTTTTGAACAAAGGAATTCTTTGTCTCCTGCCGCCTCCTGACCCAAAAGTGACATATTTACTCCCCTTTTTTTTTTTTGCCCTGTAAATTTGTAGGGACAGAGATATTTGTGGTGGGCATATTCCATGTAGTAATAATCATCACATTCAGTCATGCCCTGACATTTGCAGTCAGCGACATGTAAAATGTAATTCAAACGGTTGAGCTTAGATATTTTTAAGGAAAAAAGAGATCAGATCGAACTTGAAGTATTTTTTTTTTAGTCTTTCAAATGTTCTCAATTGATTAATATTGGAAAGATACGAAAGTTTGTCTCTCACCGGCGTTTTCATTTTTACTGGGTTGGAGATTTTGTTGTTGACTCTGTTCTCTCGGTCGAGACTCGGTCGCTTTTTCTTGAAATTCGTGCTTGTATAAACCCGCGACTTCACCTATGTTAAAATTTATACTAATATGAAGATATTAACATACACTTGTCACTACTCGTGATGGCTTCATAGCGAACATTTGAGACGCCATGAATATTTTTGTCTCGGTCTCTGTTGCATTTTGCTCAAGAACCTTGAACTTTACTCCGTAAAAATGGTGTGCATTTTTGGGTCGACGATCTCTTGATCTCGAGAATATTTTGTACAATAACTCTACAAGTATTTTCATACTTAATGCAAGTTAATTTTCTTTAAAAAAAAAGTTTGTCTCCTCCAAACAAATGTTGGAAATCCATCCAACTTTGATTGTCATCTATATGCGAATATTTGAAAGTATGAAAAAAATAATATTCATTTTTAAAAAGAATATATTCGAAAATCATCCAACCTGATAAAAAAAACAGATACCATTTTGTTGTCGCCGTATCATCGTATCGTTGCACGTTAATAAAATGTTGCACTAAAATTTTATCATTTGATCCACCATAAAAATTCTATATCACCCATTCATTCTTTTATATGCTTAGGATTATAATTGTTAAGATTATAAATATAAAAATAATGTTCTTTCTATCAGATTAGAGTTAGAGATGTTGTATTCGATTTTTATTAATGTTTGTATTAAAAAATATTTTTTTCTCATTTATTTATTCAGGCAGTGGGTTGAATAAGATTAAAATTGTTCATGACCAACGTGTGAGAAAAAAATGTTACCGCATCATGATAATATTCTTGGTGATTTAGGCATTGATTCTTTTAAATAAAAACAAAAGGAGCAATTTTTCAAATAAAATTTGAATGCACACTTCAATTTTTCAAAAAAAAAAAATTGAACTTATAAGCATGAATCTTAAGCTTAAGCCAATAACTTGTTAATTAAGAGTTAAATTTAGGTTCCGTTTAACAAGGCTCATAAGCAACTTACAGTGATAACTTTAAAAAATGATTGATAGGAAGATATCAAATTTATTTATAAGTTAAAAAAATAAATAAGGGGACTGTTTATTTTTTCTAAAGAATAAGTCAATTGATTGTATTTTATCCAAATGTGTATATATTTATTTTTTTAAAAAAATAGTCGATAAATTACTTATAAACATTTCACATGATATTATCTTTCTCCAACTAGTTAGTCTTATAAAAAGTAGTTTCAAATCTAATTCCTTTTTTTATATATTTTCGTGTTGAGGCTGTAAGTTGAAGGACAACCCACACACTCACATGTGGTATGTGATATGATGTGATATCTCCCTATGGAGACAATAATTATATATACGCTGCCAATAGCAGAAATACACATATGTTATATGTATAAAAGAAATTTAGTTATTTTTATACTGGCGGCGGTGGATTGAACCTGCAACGTGCTTAATTAACTGCCAACCAGCAAACAACTCATCTGTTGTTGTCATATAAATCATATTACAGATCGAACGCATGCATACATAAATATTATATATATAACGAATTATGGATGTATACTTTAGAGCTAATTAGCTCTCCTTTTGAGCTGTGAGCCTGTGAGAATGCACAAGCTTTTGAAGGGGCCATGCATCCCCATCTTGATGCTAGTCCTTATCCTTTTCAAAATATAGTTGTATTGAGTTGTTTCATCAGAGGAGTGGATGCAGTCGGAATGCATGAATGTCTCATTAATATATTCAATTAACTAATTGAATGCATGGAATAATCTGTCTTAGTTTGCTTGAAGTATCTCTACTAAGTTAGAGGCTATGTATCGTCAGATCTTTTTTTTAAAAAAAAAACATTTCTTCATTATTTGTTTATCTATTTGTAAGTAAGATCATGTGTTTAACACCTATAATAATTATGTATTTTCTAACTTCTCTAATATATGATGATGATAATAATAATAATAAAATAATGAAGTTGAGTTTCCTGCTGATGTGTATATTATTTTACTCATATAAAAAAGCATATTTGTAATATCTCGAAATTATGGACCAAAGGTATTTAGACCTTTTGATCAAATTCCTAATGCAAATCCTATATAAAGGATCTAAAATCTTATTAATTCATAAAAAGCTAACAGTCAATTTCTCTTCTCTCATTTTCTTTTCCACCAAAAAAAATACTAAGGTTAGGAGATCTAGAGTCTTAAGATAAAAAGAGAAAATCAAGATTTTTAGAAAAATGACAAGAAGACCTACAAACTTCTAAATGATGAAGAATGATACAAGATGGTCAAGAAAAAGAGGCTTAAATTTAAAACTTAAAGGTATGTAAAAGATTCAAACCCTTCTATCCTCTTTGAGTGATGTTTTGTTTGAATTGAGAATTTCAAGAACACCATATTCTTGATAGAAATTTCGATTGAGGGTTACATGATTTATGTTACATAATCTATTAAATTCGTGACTATTTTATAATAATTATTTAGATAAGTTTTACTTATCCAAAAATTATAAATATATAAATGGAAAGCTCTCGAAGTTTAGTTTCTACAAAATTGATTTCATATGATTTGAAGATGTATACAAATAGTTATGATCAAAACATCGGACTACTATCATATTGTCTTTGGTAACAGCGAGACCAAATTGTAAAATGTATAATAAATTGGAAATAATGAATTAGGGTTTGAAATTTATTCACAAGTTAAAGGTTCTTGTTGTCTTTATGCAAAAATTAGAATCATTTAAAAAGAACAAGTATAAATTAAGTTATGAATATTTTAGTGTCTGCTGTCAGAATATTATGCAAAGAATATATTCTGATAGTTGTATAAATTTCTAGTGAAAAGCCCTAAATCTTGTTGATGAAGTGAAATTGAATGCTTTATTATGTTCTATGATTCTCCTATGTATGAAGATCATGCCTGCAATCTTTTATGATGTTTTAGATTATTTTTATTAGAGTTTAATCTCAAAAATCGAGAATTTCGGATGGAAGATTGGATTTTCAAGATGTTGGCACGGTCGTACTAGGTCCCGGAACGGCCGTGACCAAAAGGGAGGTTTACCGAGGCTCTGTCATGGGCGTGACGCTTAAGTCATGATCGTGACCGAAAGGGGGTTATACCCAACCCAAGTCTAAGTCACAGGCATGACACCCCTGTCATGGTTGTGACAAATTGATATGGATCTATATGGTGTTTTAAAAATTATTTTTAAAATGTGAATAGTATGTATCGATGATGATTGTGTATCAACATAGATAAAAAATACATATTCAACTATAATTAGGCTAAAAGATGAAAGATTTATGTGAATGTTTGATGTATTCATGACTTTAATAAAGTATAAAGTTGAAGGAAATGTCTCGATACTCATTAATGTTAAGAAATAAATGCCATTCATTTTTGGATAATTGAGACTTCTCTGAAAATAATGTCATTACCTGAAAGGGTGTTTGAGATTTCATAGAGGTCATTGGCCTAGTTGTGTCATTGGCCTAGTTGTAATCATATTATCTTGAGCCTTCAACTAAGCAAAGATTAAAGATGAGGGCAAGAAGTAAATGTTTTTCACCTTATAGTGATTGAAACTTCTTGGGGAATAATACCATCACCTAAAAGTGTTTGAGATTTTCCAGAGGTAAATACCTTTTGCTTTATAGTGACTAAGACTTCTTTGGGAAATAATGTCATCATTTTGAAGGGTGTTTGAAATTTTTCAGTGTTCTATGAAGTAATCTAATAATGTAAAGATGAAAGAAGAAGACAAAAAGTAAATGTCTTTCACCTCACGGTGATTAAGACTTTTTTAAAAAATAATATCATCACTTAAAAGGTGTTCGAGATCTTTGCCTTATGGACAAATGTAATAATGATGTAAAGATGAAAGATGTGGTAAGAAATAAGTGTCTTTCACCTTATAGTGATTGAGACTTCTCAAATGACATCACCAAAGGTTGTTTGATGTTTTTCAAAAGTAAATGATTTTCGTTTTACGATGACTGAGACTTCTTTAGAAAATAATGTTATTATCTTAAGGGTGTTTGAGATTTTTCAGTACCAATTAACTGATGTAAGAATGTTAAAATGTATTGACTAATAAGCAAAGAAGTATGTTATATGATGAATGTAATGAAAATAAGCTATGAATGTAAGGATGAGAAGTAAATGTTTTTCACTTCACTGTTAATGAGACTTCTAAAAAAATAATGGCCACAATGATATCATAGGATAATAAAAGAAAGAAAGATGAATGGACAAATGTCCAAAGGATTATATCGTAATCATGAGAAAATGTAAAGTAAAGAAAGAAAGAAAAATGTCAAGTAATGAATAAGGATTAAGGAATTATAAAGAAATTCCTAAAGTACATATGACAAAAGAAAATGAAATGCAATGATATGTCTATGTCATATATGTTAAGTATGTTATGAATGTATATTCTTATGATATGGTACTTACAGATGATGACTCTAAGATAAGACAGGTATGTTAAAATGATTATGTTTCAAGAATGACATGTTAAGAATGAATGATAAACATAATGTATTGTCATGTAAGATTCATGACATAGTTCATGGAATTTATGTTTATATGTTATTGTTATTATGATGATGATGTATCACATGTAGTATCATGTGATAGGATAGTATGTCATGCATGACTTTACATACTTTAATTGAGAAATTCTGCACTCTGGATCCATGTAGGTAACCAAGATTAAATGATGAATGACAGTTGAAGCTCTTGACGGAGTGTTGCATATGCTCAGGGTTAAATAAGTTCTAAAGTTCTAAATGAACAATAAGGCAAATGATATAATGAAGAGTTTAGACATTTAATGTCTTATGAAATATTAGTCTATTTGATTAATAGAAAGTTTTTATTTATTATGATTTTCTCTAAATTGTCAAGTCTTTCGTTAGCACATGATGTATGACGAACGGGCTAACGACGCAAATTTTTTCTAAATGTCCAAAACTTTTAGGGTAGATTTTCGGATTGTTACAATATTGCACTTAAAAGGAAAAAGAAACGTGATATATGTTTCAAAGTTTGACCTAAAAAAATTTGGGTAGAAATGAAGTAATATTTCCTTATAATGATTTAAAGGAAACTAAAGGCACAAAAATAATGGTAAAAGTGTCGTCATGAAAATGAAATCTTTAATTTATGGTGATATCATACTTATCATTTTTTATCTAACTTGTCTATTACCAATAACCTTATTATTATAGATGTTTAAGATGTTTACATAATAAAATTATTTATAAGATCATTTATGAGGGTGATAATGACTTACATATCTTTATGATTATGATTTTTTTCTTTAAGCACATTTTGAACTTTATGATTATAACAAGAACCTTGAGATTGCTTGTATATAAAAGTTTGTGCTATCATATGAACATTGGGTGTGTGAATTAATATTATGACTTTATGCATTATGTACAAACACAAATAAATTAACACATGATATTTCATGTCTTTTCATACCACTTATTATGTGTATTTCATTGTGTATTTACAAATACAAATTGAATTTGACATGATTATTGACTTAGAGATTTAGGCCATGTTTGGCTAACCTTATAAACAACTTATAAGCTAGTTTGTAAAATTCTCAGTTATATTAAATCTACTTATAAGCTAAAAAAATAAGCAAGGAGGGTTGCTTATTTTTTAAGAGAAATAAGTTAGTTAATTGTATCATAACTAAATAATTATTATTAATATAAGAAGTTTTATCTAAACGTGTAATATTTTTAAAAATAAGTTTTAATCAATAAAATACTTTTCAGCACTTCAACTTATTAGTTATTTTGTATCAGCTAAGCCAAACGGATCCTTAGTAATTTCTCATGTCATAAAAACTAAATTTTCCTTGTTCACGAGTTTGAAAAGTTATTATTTTCTTGGTATAAAAAAGAAAAAAATATAAAAACTTAATTTTGAGCATCGTCTAGTCTCATTGCATTGTTATCATTTTTAAGTATTATCATGTGAATGAGAAAAAAATCACATCATAACAAGGGAGCATATTCAAAATATTAAAATAAATTATCATCTATTTTAATATAATATTGATATATGTGAAATCATTATATGTTGAAAATTTAAAATAATATGATTTTATTTTGATATATCATTATTTTCTTAAGCCTATATACAACATTTTGTTTTTATAAAAGGCACTAAGTTTTATGTTAGTTTTTTGTCCCATAAAAATCATGATAGCATATCTTTTTTTTCTTTTGAATGAAAGGAGATTCCATTAAGTAGTAAGACTAACTGAGTCATTGTACAAAATATGATCGAGGTCAGGAGGGCAATCAACCTAAAAATACTCATCATCTTCGCGACAAAAAAAATGCTAAGTGGTCGGCGACATGATTGAAGGCCTTAGGGCAGAATACAATAGTGGTTGGGGCAAGATGGCAAAAATTGTCCTCGATATCTGCAAGAATGTCAAGGAGACGCCAAGGGAAGCAACATTCCCGCCTCATAGTGCGCACCAAAATGTCCGAGTCTAAGAAGATCTTGATGCGAGTGATACCAGGCCAAGCACACTCCCAGAGTCCATTAAGCAACGCTCAGCCCTTAGCGTGGAGCACAAAATATGTCAAGAAGTGACCAGCCCCTACAAAAATAAATGTGCCAGAGTTAGATTGCAAGATAAAGTTGTATCCCTCGTTCCCATCGGCTCGTGTAAACGAACGAGCCATCTGAATTGAACATGACCCAATCCAAAGGAGGGGACTCCCATTGGATCCGCAAGGTATCACATGGGCAAGTTGCCTCAGGGGAATGAGTAGCGGAGGTAGAAAACTCATAGAAACATGCAACAACCTTTTTCTATAGCACATTGACGGTTGCACGCTTGGATTGAAAATTGATATCATTTTTTGAGTTCCATAACCCCTAAAGACAAAAGGCAAAAATGAAAAAGAAAGTGTTGTTTGGACTCTTGATCCATGTTGTCTCCTTGTGGATCCAAGAAGTAGAATCCCAGGAGAAGGAAAGTTGGAAATTGAACTATACTTTTTGTTGGAATAAATTCCACAACCGGTGGGCCACAGGGCATGAAAAAAATATATGGATATTGATTTCAAGGGCGAGCCCACATAAGGAGCAAGACAAATCAACATTAGAGTCAAAGTAGCGGATATAGTCAAGTGTGGGTAGGCGGTTATGGAAAATCTTCCAAGGAATTAGTGAATTTTGGGAGGAACCGAATATGCCAAATAGCGGTCCAAGGCTGCCATCCAACCGAATGCAATGGCAAAGCGTGCCGATACATGAATTTATACGTTGCATTAGCATTGGGCCGGGGAGCCCATGATTATCAATCGCCCAGATCCATGTATCATCATAGATGGAAGGACAAATGCAAATACTATGAATAGTATCACAAATCGAAGTACCAAACAATGAGGACAACATGGGGCAGAGTTATGATTGATAATGAGGTCAAAGACGCAAAAGTCAATGTTCATGTTAAGGAAGGTGGAAGACCAGATGAGAGGAATAGATGACAGCCAAGGATTTATATAGGACTGATGTGTTTTGGCTAGTACTAATAGTCCTCATAAAGTATGGGCGGAGGTCCTAGACAACATCAATGATGAGGCACCAGGACCAGGCAATATCGATAGTGGCCATGGGATTTCAGAGATGAAAAGGACAGTAATTTGCTTGAATCAAGAGGGCTCAAGGAGAAACTGAGTTGCTCACAAGGTTAAGAATCCGACGAACGAGCCAAAAGTTCTAGATGCCCAAATCGTCGTCGTCCTGAGGCAATGGGACAGTGGACCACCGGATGAGGTGAGAACCATGACACCCATTGCATGGATCCCAAAGGAAACCTTTGCACAACTTTTTAACATTTTTTGGGGCATGCAATATAAGCATTTTGGGAAAGATAAGCTTGAAATCCGAACAAATACTTTATTATAGGCTCAATTTGGCATGATCGTGATTTTTATTTATGATTAATTTTTTTACAAATGACAAGCAACTTAAACTTTAAATTAGTTAATAAATGCATAATGGCCAAAAACTACGAATAATACTTTTAAATACTACGTGCTATGTCATCCATTCTCATTCAAAACAATTCATTTCTGTTAACTATCTAACTATTTTAAGAATAATAGATATTATACTAAATCCTTTTTTCAAGCCAAACAATTATAGATTATAAATAAAAAAATAAAAGTGTGTTGTGTATATAAAAAGGTAGATATATGATGCAATGTCCGATGAAAGATTATACATTTAGGCATAGCATAATAGAGTTGATGTGGTGATTTTTTAGGTCATGATAGGTGACCTATCGATTTCTAAGCTTATTTTCGGAAGAGCAAAAATGATATATCCTAAGGCGGAAATTTTAAAAATCAAATTTAAAATTATTAGCATCCAGAATCATGTCATCATTCTTGGTTGATTTCTTTCTATGATCCAAATTTAAGAGCTCCAAAAAAGTGGGTCTATGTTTCCCACCAATTTCCCACCCCGTCTTGGAAAGAAGTGGTGGGTGGCACAGCAAAAGCGAGCGGATGGACATCGACCCTTCCATTTGCGAAAAGATAAGGCTTTTGCGTCGTCGGTCGCCCCCGAGCCCGAAGCGCGAACACCACCAACGCGATTAGCATCTCTTCACTCCATCCGTAATGCATCTGAATTTAAGGAAAGGATTCAAAAAAAAAATGGAAAGGCCGTCGAAGAGAAACGGCCGACAGGGGAGGAAATTCCTCCCCTGATCGCGCCGCTTCAAGTTCGTCCGGCAAGGGCCGGCCGAGACTATAAGAGGGACGTGAAGGGGCGCCTCACGCCCCCCTTCGAGACCCTCGCCCGGCCGCTGCCTCATCTCCCTCCACCGACGAACGACGCAATGACGCGCCGACCAGAGGAGCAGAGGCAGAGCATCGAGACCACGCGACGATCCTCCGACGCACGACCGACCACTCTCGATGTGCCCGAGCAGATCCAGCGAACCCTCCCATCGATCCAGAGATGCCCGGCATAACCGGCGATGTAGGACGACGAGTAGATCACCGGCGAACTCATTTTTTATCGAAAAAAGATACCTTAGCACGTTTTTAATCCCTAGATGAAGAATTACAGATCATTTGATGCTGAAAGTTAGTCCATTGCATTGCTTGAATCCTTAGCTACACTTTTCGTATTTTGATCGTTGTCTTTTGATGGCCGGAGGACCGTCGAAAATGAAGGAGAAGTCTAGCGGCCCTATTTTATCGCAAGATCGGTCGACCGATATTTGGAAACGGTCAACCAATCTGCACGAGGAACACACAGGAGTTCTTGTCGGTCGATTGACCAGCCTTACCAAGGCGGTCGACGGATCCATCTGTCAACGGACAGACTTGGTCTCGGGATCGGTGACCGACTTTTCGATCGGTCGATCGATCCGATGTGCACTGCGCATTCTCACGATCAGAGGACCGATTGACCGACCACCAGGGCGGTTAACCGATCCCAGAGTAATCGGTCGACCGGTCTTATGCGCGCAGTCGACCGAGCCACAAACACCCGACAAATAACGCGGTCGACCGATCCCAGAGGACCGGTCGACTGATGCCAGTCCAGTCGACCGGTCCACTAGGAACGGTCGATCGGTTTAATCAGACCAATCGGTTCAGACTATCCGATTTAATTAAACCCATCGGTCTAAACCAATCGGCTCAACACACTTAAACCATAGAAAGATAGTGAATTAGTTTTGACATCGACATCGTTCGAATCGAATTCTAATCCGATCGAAGTCCGATTCTTGAATTCCAATCGGAGACTCTACCCAGTTTATCTATGCTGACTGAGTCCTATTGTATAGACATTGATGTTCATTATCCATAGACTACATGATAAGTAAAGATAAATAAAATAAAGATAAAGACACAGAATTGTTATGTGCCGTCCCATTGTACGGAACAAGGATTATGGTATTGTATAGAGAGAGACATGTAGTTAGCTGAGGAGATAGCGACCCTATTAGTCTTCAATGACCACTGTTCCTGAGATTCCAGGTTCTCTCCCACCTATATCTCGAAGAAGGGTGATGCAATGGTCACACTCCTTCCCCAAAGATTTCATTATACTGAGTCATAGGGACAGGTAGACAGTGAACCTACAGGTTCTTTAATGATCACTGTTCCTAGGATGTAGGTCTTCTCCCACCTACATTTCGAATTGGGTGATGCATTGTCACACCCCTTCCCCTTTATGAGTTTACTGGCTTTACGGATTCATAGAGGCACTCCTGACATCTCAATCTAATAAAGTCGAGCTCGCATATGACAACGAACTTTAAGGATATCGTAGTAATATAAAAGACGTAGTGAAACTCACAGTAATGCAAATGCAAAGGATAATATTGTACAACATCGAATATGATACAGTAAAGCATGAAACATGGTATGGTAAAAATAATGTAGAGTAAATGCAAAGTATGATCATGATAAAGAATATAACACAGATATTGATATTGTTAAAGCATGATGTATTGACCCGTTATGGTCAGTGTATAGAACTCAAAGTATAGTATGGCTCATCACTGATATATTGTGGTTATGATGATCATTGATCTTTATTTCATTGTCGATATTGCTATTGTACTGAACTTTTTGCTCACGTGTATTTTATTTCTCTACATTGAGATTTTGCAGGTGAGAACCCAAATTGCTGAGGTGATGAAGGGCACAAAACTTAAAGTGCTGCACATGACTGTTGTTTTTCTTCAAGTTTTCATCGTTGCATTTTGTTTAAAATATTGTGGCTTATTCTGAGACGTTATATTATTCCGCATATCAAACATTTCTTTTTGATGAACTTCGTTAGTAGTGACTTTGTCTTCACTTTGTTATAGATGACACTAATTGCCGATGTCTCTTGACATCCCAGTATTTAAACTTCTGCATTAAAGTTTTTAATTGTATTTCTCAATTTCACGTAAGCTAATTTATTGAATGGTCATGATTAATAGTGTAGTATGCAATGTAGTACTCTCGGAATCAACTTGACTGTCTAGATGACAGGAGGAACGATTTTGGAATGTTACACCATATGTGGAGTAGACGGAGATGCCTCCCCTGCAGCAGTCGCCTACGGCTGCCCACAGGTCTCCTTTTCTGCTCACTACCGCTTCTTGTTCTTCCCGCCAGGGCTTTGTCCTGCTACGTTGTCGCCGCGGCAAGAGACGACGGACTCCGTTCCACGTCAGAGCTGCTCAGACCTCGTCAGCTCCTTGTGAAGGTAAAGCTAGCCACCAGAGCGTTCCCGTGTTTGCTTTGCTGCTGTTCTCATGCATTTTTTTTTTCTTCTTTTTACCTCGTTCGGGAACCATCAAACACTTTCGAAACTTTTCCAGCGAGACGAACAAAGTGCTTGATGTTTTCCGATAAGAGTATGGGAGGAAGAACAAAGTGCTCTGACTCGCTTTTATCATATTTGCAAGCCTTTTAGAGTCAGCAATCGCGCCCCTCGTCGTCCTCTTTCTTTCTTTCCGTCATTTCAACAAGTAGTTTTTGTTGCCTTCACTTTCCTTGTTCTTTTATAGGTTAATGATGCACGAGTCCACGCAGCTTGTGTTAATTGAGCAATGTATTAAGATAAAAAATTGCCAAAAAAGTACTTTCTTATTTGCACAAGTACTTTTTTTTTTGTTGACATATTGACATTTTAAGCATATGCTGCATTAGTTAAGTTTCTCGGTGAAGATAAATTTTAACTCTAGGGGTGAAAATGGTGCGAGTCGGATGAATTTTTTCGTTAAAAACGATCATTTTATATATTTTGGTTGATTTTTTAAAATTAAAAAAATCTTATTAATTTTTTCGGGTGGTTTTTTCGAAGCCCTTTATTTTATACATTTTATATTTATATAAAAAATTATTAATGATATGAAGAGATATTTTATTTCATAAATTAATAATATTCACATGTTATATATTGTAATAGTGTTATTTATGGCTTATATTAATTTCCTATACATGTTATAGGGTAAATAATAGTGAGTAATTTATATATATTATAAATATTTAGAATATAATATTAATATATATTTTATAAAATTTTAATTATGTAGATCTCCATCGGTCTCCTCGGGTGGTTTATTTAATTTTAAAAATCACCTAGATTTTTTTTAATCGAAAAAAATCTAAAAATTTCGTGTCGGATCGGGTCGACTTTTTAGGTTTTCGATTTTCTGCTTACACCCCTACTTAACTCTTGGTACAATTAACTGGCAGGTTTTAAGAATATAAAATCAATGTCGATGTCGTTAAAATTGGTAGGCACATAAAATTTTGAGTTCATGAGTTCTGAATTCAAACCTCTAAGCTTTTATTAAAAAAAAATATATATTTTTCTCCCTTTGTGATGGGCTGGGTAGAGTATGTCGCTCCTTTCAGAAAAATTGGCTATGTGAGAAAGTTTGTCTAAGTCACTATGTCATCTTTTGGTTTCTTGTCTTGCAGAGAAGTCTGGGAGGCGCCAAACACTTCTGTTAGGAGCGATTACCACTTGGGGTTCTCTATCTCATGCTGATTCCGCGTCATGTAAGTTTTGCTCCACCACCAAGTACCGGCATTCCAGATGAGCGAGTCTGTCTTGTACTTCTAAGTAAAATATTTGCCTGCTAATTGTGCAGTGTATTTTCCTAAATTTGTGATGGATTTCTGAAAGAAACCTGATATGGCTCAGTTGCAAAAGAGGTTGAGAAAGGATTTCAAGCCGTGTTAGATAAGAAGGACGGTTATTCGTTCCTCTACCCTTTTGGATGGCAGGCATTAAGCACCGATAGCTTCTCTGTATTTTAGTATATGAGATTAGATCAGCATTCACAGTTGGTGAATAAACAATAACTTACATTTCTGCTCTTATGTTATGTGTCTTCATACAGCAAGTCGTTGTCCAAGGGCAAGATAAGGTTTTCAAAGATGTGATAGAAACTTTAGATAGTGTTAGTGCTAATATGGTTGCAACTAGCAAGGAAGATATTAAAGAGCTCGGATCACCACAAGAGGTCTGCCAAGCTTTATCTTTCTGCAGATATGTCTCTTTTCTAATTTCTACACAACAATAGATCGAACTTGATGCCTTCGGCTTTCATGTCTTCAGCTATATATTCTAACTTAATATTCCATATCTTAAGGTTGCTGAGGCTTTAATTAAGAAGGTTTTGGCATCTTCTTCACAAAAAAGAAAGTTGGTGGAGGCATCAGAGGTTAGGACTTTTTACACTTTATCGATTGAGGAAATATAGTGGGCTGGGATATGAATTACCAGTCATCTCATTTCTAAAAAAAATATAAATTGAATAAGACTGGTGTTGAAGAATATCTTGAACAAGAACAACTGAAGTGCTTTTGTGGGATTTATGAAATGTCTAATTGTATGCCAGTTCTTGTGATTGTCAAATAAATATTTGGGTAAGATATGCTTAATGAATAGACAATTTTTAGCTTCATTGGTTATTGTAGACATGAAATTGTGGTAGTTAATTACAGGTTCTTAGATTGACTGGTTTGATATGCACCACCGCATATTCTCTTGTTTCGTCCTTCAGAAAGTCTCTATTGCCTGTGCTTTTTTGTTGGAGTATATGCCAGGTCAAATAAGCAACATTTCTACAGTACTCTCATAACATTTAAGACATACACATTTGTTAAATAGTGGTTATAATCTTCTGCGGCATGGTGTTTTTCCTCATAGAATTTTACTTGAAATTTCTATTGCTTGGAATAGCATGAAGTCGACGGAAAGTCCTATTACACCTTTGAGTTCATCGCACAAGCTCCAAACTTCACTAGACATGCTCTTGGTGCAATTTCCATCGGAAATGGTAGGAAACAATATGGCCTTTCTAGAATATGTTTCCTTTTCCTTCCGGCAAAGTTATTTGTGCATTTTTTGAATGTTTAAACCGCTGAATCTATCTCAATTCTGTTTCCACGGCAGGAAAATTCTACACTTTGACAACCGGTGCCAAAGAGAGAAGATGGGAAAAGATGAAGGACAGGCTTCGTACAGTAATCGATTCCTTTAAGATATTCGACGTTTGAAAACTCTAAATCGATGATGTCCATCCATTGGATCCAATTGAGCTGCTCTTTGTTTTGTAGTATATGTAGAAATTAATAAACATAATAGTCTGGAGGTTCACGAAGTACCTCAATGCGGAAGCGGATCGTCCATGAGACTTCTCTACGAATGGATTGCGAGTTGCACTCGTACACGTGGTCGGGAACCAAATCGCGAGGAAATGGAACACAATGCCACGACTCAAATGCGAAGGAAAGAAAAGAGAGCACTTAGGTGACTAATAGATGGAGGAAGTGACTACACAAGCACAACACACCTCAACACCTTACACTACACCTTATGGAGAGCACCACATTTAGGATACTAAGAGATCTCATTCTCTCTTGTCCATTTGAGGTGGCTCCTTCATGCCCCTTATATAGATGTGCTGCCAAGGAGAGAAGGGAGGTCACGGCATGGCAAAATCCATGCTGTGACATGACGTAGCATGGCCCAAAGGCCATGCCATACCTATCATGACGAGGCATGGTCTGATTTCTAAGACCATGCATCGCATGGTTGTGCATGCCTAAGCATGGGCGGTCAACAATCTCCCACTCGCACATGATGGGCTCTACGTGCTCGATCTCTTCATATCTCATGAATGCAAATGAGTCATGCGACAACAAGTACAAGCACAATCCAAATGTGGGAGCTTTTGATTGTGACCGATTAAGGATGCACAATCGCTCGACCACCTCGAGAGCTAAGATCATGACTTGTGATGAATCCATGATTGCTCAATCGATCTTTGGGCCATAACTACGTCTCACATAGCTGCTCATCATATCATGCGATATACATCGCGTGTTATAACCATGACTTACATGGCTTTATCCTGCAAGCCAAATCGTGACTCACAGAATCGTTCAAGCATGATGTACTCGTTATGCCCTAGATTTGCCTTGCTGCATTATCTAGACACCATCATGTCTAACATCGCGGTAATTAATTCTGCATGCAAAATTATTTTTCCTACACAAGAAGCATAATTGGCCAATTGCATGCAGAACTCTCATGCAACTCTTAACGAATCTTTCCTTTACACTCATATTTCTCAGTTCAGATCGACTGCTTTCCTAGACGTGACTTAGCGGACCTCTTCACTTTAGGTCTTGGAGTATCATGCTAAAGTAGCAACACCAATCATTACTTTAAAATGTAGCCAAAGTTCAAAGAGCAACAACTAGACCTCGGTCTAAAGAGACTCACACAACGACAAAGATCAACATCGATTCGTCATTTCTCAGGGTCGACTTAGCATACTTGATACACAACACAAGCATTGCGATGGGGACTCCTACTAAGGAAGCGTGTGCCTAACTCAAACACCGCACAGACTTAAGTCCAATCGCCCTCAACTAGCGTCTGACTTGAGACACCTAACTGCTTGCTATCACTTGGCATCATAATTAGAGTCTCATATCTGGCTATCATTATCAGGCTTCACCGAGTTACCAAACTCATGTTTGCATCATTTTGAACACATCAAGGTGGTTTAGGTCATTTCTTATAAGAAATATTTATGTCTAAACCATTTCTTCCCCGCGTGCAATCACATAAGCACCAGAGGTAATTATTCATGTGAGTGAGTAATCTCATGCCTAGTGGACACACTTAACACATGCATAACATGATTCTCTTATGAAAAACATATTTTCATTAATGTGATTAACTTTGAGTACATATTTCTTTTTATATTCTACGCAGTCCTAGTGCATGTACATGTCTCAATAAGACATCTCTAGGTAGTGGTTTGGTGAACGGATCAGCAACCATGTTGTGCGTAGATATGTACTCAACAGAGACCTCTTTCTCATCTTCATTTCTTATAAATTTGTATTTAATGTCGATATACTTTCCTTTGCAATGATATTTTTCGTCCTTCACATAGGCAATCGCTGTTTGATTGTCGCAATGTAAAGTCATCTTTTTCATTGCAGCATCTGAAAATCGTAGATGTTGAAGGAACATTTTTAACCATAGGGCCTCTTGCACTGTGGCTGAACACGCCACAAATTCAGCCTCCATCGTAGACAATGCTATACATTCTTGCTTTTTGCTGCTCCATGTGACAACACCATTACTGAGCAAGAAGACATATCCGGAGGTAGATTTTCGTTCATCAATGTCGCCTACCCAATCGGCGTCCGTATATCCAAGCAGCCTTAAGCTTCCTCCGTGATAACATAAAGCAAAGTCAGTAGTGCCTTTGAGGTATCTCATGATTCTCTTCACCGCCTTTCAATGTTGACAATCTGAGTTTGCCTGATATCAACTCACTAGACCTACTGCATAGCATATGTCCGGTCGAGTACATAACATAGCATACATCAGGCTCCCAACGGCACTCGTATAGGGAACTGAAGACATCTCTCTTTTTTCTTCGATAGTCTTTGGGCACATATTGAGGTTCAAAGTTTCGCATCTCGCAATAGGAGTATCAATGAGTTTGCAGCCATCCATCCGAAATTGTTCTAAAATTTTGTTAATATATGCCTCTTGCGACAAAGCAATAAATCTCTTAAAATGATCTCGTTGAATTTTCACACAGTATGAAGGCTGTTTCCCCCATGTCTTTCATCTCAAAGAAAGAGGACAACCATTTTTCAACGGTGACAAAAAACTCCATATTGTTCTCAGCTATCAAAATGTCATCTACATATAGAGTCATAATGATGAACATATTCTTGGATTTATAGACATACACACAATGATCTTCATTAATCATTTCAAAATCATATGATATGATTGATTGATGAAATTTAATATACCATTGCCTAGATGATTGTTCAAGTCCATAAATAGATCGGTGCAGCATGCAAACTTTGCGCTCTTCTCCTTTTACTATGAAGCCTTCAGGTTGCTTCATGTAAATTTCTTCATATAGTTCTCCATTGGAGCAAATGTTTCTTCATAATCAACACCCTCCTCTTGGGAGAAGCCTTTCGCCACTAAGCGAGCTTTGTACCTCTGGATCCATCATCGTCTCGTTTGATTTTAAGAACCCACTTATTTTCAATTGCTCTACGACCAGACGGGAGATCAACCAAGTCTCAGACTTAATTTGCCTTCATAGACTGTAATTCTTCTTTCATTGCCTTAATCCACTTTTCTTTATAACAAGACGAGAGAGCCTCATTGATTGAATTAGGCTCAAGCTCTTCATTAGGACCTACTACATGAGCTTCATGAATTTCTTCGATGTCAAATCATCGACGTGGGATGCTCTTTCTAGTAGTCCTTCGAAGTGAGCACTCTGGATTCTCGTTTGGCGACGAAATGCTCACACTCGGATCAAGGTGTGATGATGAAGGGACAAACACTTCTATACTATGATCCGCAGATGTCGCCATTTTGAAATTCTTGACTTCATCTAAGTGAAGTGATCTATCAATCTCGCCTTGCTTTAGGAATTCATCCACTATAAATGTCACATCTCTACTTATAATTTTTGTAATAGTTCCATCATCCCTTTCTCCTATGAACACATAGTCTTTAGAGGTTTCAAGATACCTGATGAAGACACACTTCTTGCCTCTAGGGCCCAACTTCCCATACTTATGAGAGTTGTCAAGGACATAGGCTGCACATCCCCATAGACGCAACTAACTTAAGTCAGGCTTACGATTTGTCCAAAGTTCGTAGGGAGTGGAAGAGACAGACTTTGATGGTATGCGGTTGAGTATGTAGACAGCTGTAAGCAATGCATCTCCCCAATACGAAATTGGGAGGTTTGCTTGTGCCATCATAGACCGGATCATATCGAGTAGAGTATGATTTCTCCTTTCCGCAACACCATTTTGTTGTGGAGTTTTTGAAATTGTTAGTTGCCTAACTATTCCTTTTTCATCACATAACTTATTGAATAAATCAGAAAGATACTTATGACCACGGTCGGTTCGCAAGTTTTTTGCGATCTAATTGATTCTCAACTATATTCATAAATCGCACAAAGCAATATATAGCCTCGGACTTATGAGAGATCAAGTATACGGCCCCATAGCGTGAATAATCATCAACAAATGTGATGAAGTATGAGAAACTGTCTTGCTTGGACAATCATCGGATCACATACGTTCGAGTGGATTAATTGCCTTTTCCAAATGGTTTTCTTGTTTGCTTGCCAGCTAGACATTCTTCACAAGTTGACAGACCGACTTTAGCGAGAGAGTTTATGTGCCTTTCTCTAATTAGTCTATTAATTCGATCTTATTCTATATGTCATAATCTAGCTTGCCAAGTATTGGCAATTTCATTCATATCAACGGATGACATAAATGAATAACTACTAGCAACACATGCAGTATTAATAACATAGAAACCATTTTCAAGAAAGTCATTGCATATAGGAACATCATCCATTGAGATGTTCAGATGTTTAGAGCCAAAAGTCATTGCATATCCATATGCATCAAGAGTGGATACAGATATTAAGTTTCCTCGAAAATCAGAGGCATACAAAACATCATAGAGGTAAAGGATTTTTCCATTTCTATGTTCTAACTTGCAACTTCATAACCCTTTGACTTCCACTCTTTTATTTTCTCCTACGTAGATGTACTTAGAGCCCGCACTGAGACGACGAAACTCGACAAAAGTCTCACGTTCCTTGGCTACGTGGTCTATTGCTCCGGAATTTACAATCCACAAAGGATGAGTTTCAGCAACTAGAACACAGCTAGAAACATATGCAAAGGAAATATGGTCAGGACAAACCTTCTTCGGCTCAGTGCACTCACGAGCGAAGTGACCACGACTATCACAATTGTAACATTTCACTTTGCTTTTATCCACTTTGCCACCGCGCTTCTTCCTTTTGCACTGTTGGTGCTGGAGATGTCCGCTTCTCTGGCTGGGGTGCGACTTACGTGACCTTTTGCATGTGGAACCTGTGTCATGCTTTCGTCCACCTATTTCAACAACTAATTAATGCTTGACTGGAGGATTTCTGAGATTCCAGTACCTAATCCTCCATTTCTAGGTGACGGGCCACATCATCAAAATGCTTGATGTTGTCATTATGCATCAAGTTGACGCACATGTGTTCCCAAGATCTGGGAAGAGAGAGGATAAGGTACTGGAATTTTGATGATGTGGCCGGTCACCTAGAAATGGATAAGGTACATGCGCGTCAACTTGATGCATAATGACAACATCAAGAATTTTAATGCTAGAATTGATAACAATATATATGTTACGCTAATCGCTTAAGTAATAAAGTAGAATATCAAATTTACTAAAAATTAATTCAATTAATTAAACTAATTTTATTGACTAATAAAAGACAACATGATTATAATAAATGATTTGTAGAAAAATTAAATAATAGAAAAGTAAAGGTTCAAACTAAACTAATCTATGTCTAAGGTCCCTTACTCCTTAGGATGTGTTAAGATGATTTTTATAGAGATCAATTTAACAAAAGATAATTATGTTCAACTTTTAGATGAATTAGAACATTTAATATATGATCCTTTTAATTGAGTAAATTAATTGTTCTTAATCTTAATAAGATGAGAATATTTCACCCGACTCTATTCTCAATTTTATTTTACAATGTTATGAGTTGTGATTCCTATGCTATGAAACTGTTCATTTGAGTCAATTTGGCAGATCACACAATCTAATATTTCGTTCGGCTCTATTAGATTACGACATGAATTGCTTAAATAAAATTATGAATTAATAAATTGCTCACACTTTCCACTTAATAATCAACTAATAATTCAAATAAAATTAATAAAATGTCTTAAATACAACAATGATGTTCTTTAAAGTTAAACAAATTATAATAAAAGTTATAGAAAGATTCAAGAGTTGTCTTAACAATAAGATTTTTCAGAAATAAAAAACTTTTAAAGATAAAAAGTGATTTTAAAGAAATCGGATTATTGAGCTTATAATGATTGAATTTTATACGCATAAATTGATACATGCCAACATGAAATAAAATTGAAAGTACTCTCTGAAATGAAATCGAAAACTGCTGCACGATCCTTGCCCAAGATCACCGCACAAAAAGTCTTTCGGTTGTTCTTCAAGTTACTCTCATATTTTTGTCTTCAAAACATAGGTCGCAGACCCTGACATCCTCTCTTTTGGCTATAGAAGACTTCTATTTATTGTGGTTCAAGTTTCCATGTGATCGGAGAAGAAAGAAATGATCTTTCATTCCAAATATGATAAAATTCGGATTAAATGTAATTTTGAAGTTTTTACATTATAAAACTTTGCCATAATACGTTTCCAAATCATCCTTGAATCATATAATATGAGTAAGAATTCTTATGTACTTGTAATTCTTCGAAAATTCGTTCAAAACTTGTAACGACCTCGAACTTTTGATAAATAAATAAATGAATATTTTATTCATTAATTAGATATGGAAAATCATTATCTAAAATTATGGAATTATTTAATTATGAAATTGATGAAAATTATGGAAGAAGTTGGAAAGAAAAAATAGAGTTTGAGAAGAGGTGGAATTGTTGAGGAGATATTTATGGGATTATTTATTTAATTTAGATTTAATTAAATCTGAAGAATTATAGGATGATTAATTAGTGATGGATGGTCAAGATTAATTCTAAAAGAGTTCAAAGTCCAATAAAAGTTAGAAACCTAATCTACATTTTATAAATAAGCATTAAAGGTGTGGCTAGAAAACCCTCTTTAGCCAAATAGAATTTCCACATTATAAACCCCACTTCATATCCCATTTTCACGCAAATCGAGATGTTCCAGAACGCATCCGATGGTTACTTTTGAAGCATCGAATAGGAGAGAAGCCTCGAGGCGATGAATGCGAGTTTCAAAATCACATCGCGAAATTATCGCCGGCCAAATTTTGGCATCTGGACAACTTGCGCACCAAAGGAGTATAGTTGGTTTTTCAATCAACTTTAGGTACGTAGAGGGAATTTTCATGGCATCAATTTTCTGCGACATGAAACTCTATTCTCTTATCCTTTGCACCTAGATTCATTGGTATAGATTTCACATAATTTGAATATCGTATGCTATAGTTATAATGATCGAAAAGTCGCGTTTTCTCCGTCAACGGTAGAACTCGACTCAGGTTCTGTTCTGTCTGGACCAGATTGCATGGAATCCAGACCAAATTGCAATTGAAACCGATCGATGTTGAATAATCTAACATGGGTTCATATAGGCTCGTCCTGGGTTGTGGCTTCGATGTAGCTCAGATGTGACGCGATCGAATTGAATGCAAACTGGCCAACCCGGCTAGGGTTCACCTTACACTCGGTCTAGGTTCCACTTGGCCAAAGGGTTTTTGGCTATTCCGAATGCGAGCTAGTTCCACTCGACGCGGGCTGATTTTGCAGGGCAGAAAACCTATTTTTGAGTAAATTATTATGAATAATTGAATAGTTATTATGGTTCATTGTTCTTGATTATTCTTGATCATATTGTCAGTAGATCTGATTCCATCATGATTTGTATTATATAATTTTGATATTATACATATTATCATTCCATCAAATCTTATGATTGAATCTAGAATTGATCCTTGTTCAACCTAATTAAATTGACAAAGATAGATGTGTTAGGTAAATAAGATAAAAGATGAAAGCTATTGGGACTTCATGTCCTTCGATTGCCTTTAAGTCCCCTGAGCCATATTGTTATCGTATTATATGGGATAGACAATGTACTTAGAGGTTTGAGACGTCATCCCTTAAAAATGATATGATTGTCTTATGATTGGCTATGGTCCCAGCTATCACAAGTTATTATTAGCGCTAGGGCAGTTTGCTGTGGGTTAATCCCCATTGGTCTACATGAAAGAAATATGAAGTTTTCCCTAATTCACCCAAAGCTTCCTATTGTATTGTATAACTCTAAATATTGAATTGAATCAAATCGAATAAAATGAAAATGAAATTGAATTGAACCATGGTCATTCGGATATTGGTGTTGTGTCCGCCTATTAAATCAAATGGAAATTGTATTGGCCAATGACCATTGATATTGAATTGAAATTATTAAATTGGATAGTGCCATAGTGTTTGATCATCATTGATAATTGTTAATTATTAATTGGTATTGATTGATGTTTTTTACCTTTTTTTCTAATCCTCCATATTGATCTATGACTTTATTGATTTATTAATCTATTATTTTATTGATCAATCCAGTGCTCTATTGACTATTGCATCGTATTATTATTTACTCTATTATCCTATGAGAGTTTTATTATTGAACACTATTGATTATTTATTATTATTATTATGGTTAGATCCTACGTATTGATTTATAATCATGATTTTTTTCCTACATCTGGATTCATACAGGTGAGATGATGATAGATGATGGTGATGCACAGGCTCAGTGACAAAGAGTGTTGCACATAGCGTAGGACTAAGTTCTATTATAGTTATTTAGTTTCCATTAGTCTTCCGCACTTTTTAATATTGTGGAGTTATTGACGTTCCAGCTCCTTTGACATTATGAATGTTTAGATGTTCTTGCTATTATTTCACACTTTATAGAATTTATTTTATTGAAAATTGTGTAGCGTCACTAGGACAATTCTGAGCACATGGGTCTCGGGGCATTACAAAACTTGAATTCAGCCTTCTTCACAGGCTGTGACAATGTTTTCACGACTTGAATTGTAACAACCTTGATTTTCGTTAAATAATCATTTATAATATATGAAAAATCATTATCTAATATTCGAGAATTATTTGATTCCGAAATTGATGGAAATTATGAGATAAGATGGAGAAAGATGATATAATTTGAATAAAGATAGAATTCTTATGGAGATAAACATGGATTTATGAAGTAAAATCGAATTTAAGTAAATCTGAATAATTAAGAAGTGATTAGTCATTGATGGATGACCAAGATTAATTCTAAAAGAGTCCAAGCTCTAATAGAATTGATATCTTAAATTTGCACCTATAAATATGCATTAAATGGTGGCTGGAAACCCCTTTTTCTGCCAAACAGAATTCTGCCCACAAGCCTATTTTTTCCTCTCATTGGCACGCAAACCGAGGCACCCTTGAGGACGTGTGACGGCTGGTTTCGAAGTCGGCACGTAAAAAGAAGTTTCAGGTGGTGGCCGTGAGTTTCGGAGCGAGGACAGAGGACAATCGCCGGCCAAAGTTCGGCGTTCGTGCAGATTGTCAGAGAAGGGACCTTAGTTGGTTTTTTAGCCAACTTTAGATACGTAAGGGGAATTCCTATGTCGTTGGTCTTCCACGACATGAAACCCTAATCTCTTCTCCTTCATACTGAGAATCCATTGATGTATTGTATGCTTAGTTTGGATATCGTAGGGCATGGTTATGATAGTCGAAAAATCACGTTGGAACGCACTTCTCCGTCGGCGGCAGAACCTGACCTGTGTTCTACTGTACTCGGCCCAAATTTCGTTAAATCCGAACCGAGTTGGACTCGAAACCGGATCAGGTTGTCCAACCCAGCCCAGGTTTCTGTTGACCTGACCCGGGTTCTGGCTTCGACTCCACTCGGGTCGCGGCGCGATTGATTTGGAGGTGAACCGACCAACTCGGCCCGGGTTCACCATACACCCAGCTCGGGTTTGTCCTGGCCGAGGTGATATTGACCATTTTCTGAACACGGCCTGGGTTTCATCCGACGCGGACCGAGTTTTGGGGACAATAAACATAAATTGTGATGTTTTAATATAGATAATTGAATTGTTGTTGTAATTGTTCCTGAATTGTATTGTTAGCAGATCTGACCTCATCAAATTTTTATTAGATTTGATTTGAGATTATCTTCATTGTTACCCTATTAGATCCTATTATCCATCATGATATTGATCTAGTAGTTTTCCCTGATTGAGTCCTTGTTTAACCTAAAGTAAATTGTTAAAAATAGGTCTTTAGAATAAACAAGAAAAAAGATGGAAACTGTTGGGTCTCCATGTTCTCCGATTGTCTCTAAGCCCCTTGGGCCATTATTGTTATCGTATTGTATGGAGCAGATAGTGTACCTAGAGGTTTGAGACGTCATCTTTTAGGGAAGCTATGATTGTCCTGTGATGGCCATATGGTCCTCCGCCATCACGAAGTTATTGTTAGCGCTACTATTGGAGGGCGGCTTGCCGTAGTTTGATCTTCCATTGGCCTACACGAAAAAGACATGGAGTTTGCCTTAATTGACTTAGCGCTCCCTATTGAATCGAATAACTTCAAAGATTGAATTGAATTGAATTGAACTGAATAGAATGAAAATTGAATTGAATTGAATCGAATCATGGTTAGTCGAATGTTGGCGTTGACCGACTTTGCCTCCGTCCATCGAATTGAATTGAGATTGTTATTGGGCGATGACGATTGATATTGATATTGTTATGGTTAGACCCTGCGTACTGAGTATTTTTATACTCATGGATTTTCTCCTGCATCTGAATTCATGCAGATAAGATGATAAAAAATGATAATGCAGGAGGTCAAGCTCAGTGATAGGGTTGTTGCACATGGTGTAGGATTTAGTCATACTAGATTATTGGTTTAGCTTTTATTTTTTCGCATGTTTAGCATGATGGAGTCATGAATATTTTCAACTCCTTGACGTTATATGTTCTTAGACGATCTTATTATTATTTTCGCATTTTATAGAGTTCATTTTCCGCAAAAAATATTTACATAGAATTGGGTAGCGTCTTTGGGACGACTCTGAGCACGTGACAGTCACGTGGATCTCGGGACGTTACATGAATAGTGTTCAAATCGAATTAAAAATAACTTTTCACGGCCTGTGACGATGTTTTCCCGAAACTTACAATGTCCGATTTGAAGTAAAGACATGAATTTACGAACAAAGGTTGGTCACGGTCGTGCCTCAGACAACTTTCTAGAATGAAAAATGTATTTTAATGGTCCCATAAAGACATTACGACTTGTCGTGACAAATCTCTAACCCCATGATAAGCAAATTTCAGTAAATTTTTGTCATCGACAACTTTAGTATTTTTCACTTTCTAGCTTCATTTCAGTTCTGATCTGAGTGCGATTTTCTTCGTTAGCGCTTCTTAGATAATAACACACAATATTTTGATATATATATTTTTTGTAAAGTTAAAATAAATTAACTTATAAAATGATGCATGCTATTAAAAAATGAATCGAAATAAGATTAAATGTAATGCTAAATATATATTGTAAAATACATGCATACTCCATGCGTAACATTTTCAAATAAAAAAGACACCACTTGATTCAACTTACTGATGATTAGATCTTTGCAAGCATTGTATAACTGAAATTTGGAAGCTGTCGTTAGTGGAAATGTTTATTTTTAATGGTCTTGTTTCGAGATATAACGAACTTCACCATTTCACATTCATTTGCAAATCCTAGAGCATGAAGTTTCTTCTTAGGTCATAGCTTTTAAAATAGAGGCCATTCAAAATATCATACCTATCACAATGAATCCCTTTTTGATTTTTCAGGAACTTATTGGATCCTTTATTGATTTTTGAAGGCTTCAAGACATGCGAAATGCACTTTCTCCATGATGAACAAATGGCTACGTATTCTTCTATCTTTTCATTTTCCCATTACATGAGGAAGCTCAAGGTTTACTACAAGAAAGGAAAAGATAAATTTGAAAATAAATGAGACACATACGAGATTTGACCTTGAGATAATTTGATCTTCAAATTACTTGATGTGCCACACCACTCTCTCCCTCTCCGCGATGAACAAAAGGCAAAATTTTCTTTCTTTTTTTTCCGGTTACGTGAGAAGGCTCGAGGTTTAGTACCAGAAAGAAAAAAAGATAAATTTGAAAGTAAATGAGGCACATAATTCTTATGAGTTATGTTTGGTTCTAAAACTTGAGTCATGACTTGATCTAAGTTTTAGAATTTTTGTTGAACGATCAACGTGACGAGAATTTGCAAAGTTTCCGTCATGTGATCGAAGTTATCGTTGGGCGAGAATTAAAAGTTCTCGCTTTTTATTTTTTTCTATTTTTTCTTTTGCCTTTTAATTCTTTATTATATTTAATTAGTAAAATATTATTAATTAATATTTAATGTTAATAGCATTCCTTAAACTATTTTATATTATCTTAAATAATAATTAATTATAATATTTTATTCATTAGTATATTGTTATTTAGCTTTATAAAATAAATTCTTTAACTTAATATAAATATTTTTTGTAAATTATAATCTTAACGACATATGAAAATAATAAATTATTATTATTATTATTCATAAATGATAAATCATAATATTATCATAAATATTTTTTATAAATTATAAAATATAATATTAAAATAAATATGTTTCATAAATAATTATTTTAACTAAATAAATAAATAATATTTTGATTTACTATAATTTTATACTTTATAAAATATTAAATTATGTCATTAGTTCTTACTTTTTATTTAAACACCTATTGAAACTTATCTATCAAATCAACATTTTAAATTTTCATCATTATACTTTTTCACACCACATTTAAACTTATTTATCAAAATCAATTAATTCTCGAGAACTAACGGCAATTCGAAATCGCATACCAAACAGAATCACGGCTAAATTTGAATTCAAGATCACTTAATTTATAAATTAAGAAGTGTGCCACTGCACCATGCTGTCAGTTCCCTATTCTTCGATTTTTTTATTTCTTCTGTCTTTTTACTATTTTAAACCAGTACTCAAACTTTACTTGCATAAACTATTAACATTGAAGATTTTATTAACGATCAATGAAGTTTAAGTGCATGAAAGGACTCCACACAACATCAGGATCAATCACACGGGTTGCACTTCATTACCGGGGTCAAATTCTCAGAGTTGCTGAACAAGAGGTAGGTCTGACCATTGTTACTAGCACTCAAGAGAACAACTCCACAGAACACTTCGGACCTTCGCAATACTTTTTGTGCTCTTAATTCATGGACTGTCTGTTCAGTGAAGCCAACATTTCATAGATTTCTGTACGTCCTGGGGGGTTGACCATACCATTTCCGTTCAAATGAAGTCAAGAAGGCCGGTGAAAATGCATTGCTTAGCGCTGTACGCGAGGTCAAGCAAGCTCTCAGCAGATTCATGGCCTGCATAAAAGCAAATTGGTAACAGAGTAAAATGTAAAAGAAACGGTAGCAAAGTCTGACCGCAACATATAAAAGAGAAATAAATTAAACTCTGCACTTCTAAGAAAAACATCGTTCTATCTTGGAATAGGGGACAATCTGAAAGACAAACATTATTGAAACTCACCTCTTCTCGTCCGATGCTAGCCTCTGCTTGCTCCACACTGCTGATTGATACCATCCGTTTATTGATAATATGCACACCAGAAGCCAGCGAGAGAGGTGTCACCTGCATCTCGTCTGTGATCATAAATTTTACAAATCTTTTGACGAATCCCCCAATATTTTCGTCGGCAGCAGGCAGCTTAGGATCTAATTCATTGACCAAAAAATGGTTTATAGAAACTCGCTTTGGTGGCATTTCTTCAACATTTAAGAGCTGGTTGATGCAGCCATAAAATGGAGCCAACCTTGGAGATAGCAGCATCTCTTGTGCCATGGGTTTCATGTAATCAGAGCTGCTGCTTAACAGCTGGACGCTGTTGTAAAGGTTGTCAATGGATCCTATGGAAGAGACCTCTAAGAGCTTCACAACTGATCCCAAGGGGAAAGTGAGGAAGCTGAACAGTTGGTCTACCAAGTCTTCGCCTGCTTCTGCATAAACCACCTTGTCGCTGTCTTTGCACACAAAAAGTTTTACATGTATTTTCTTGGAATCTGGAGGCGATGTTGTTCCATGAATTAGCTTTGTCAACATAGACTCCACCTGCTCTTCATCAACTATCCCATCTGGCTCTTGCAGGAAGACATCTGTTAACGGCATCTTGGATGTCAATGCTCTCTTAAGAAGATGCAGAACCTGCAATACACGATGAGAATAATTAATTAACACCAATGTTCATGGAGGCTTCCTCCAAAGAATGCTGACACAAGGTGGTCAGGTCTTAAACTGAAAAGTTTTACAACACACACACAATCTCCAGATTCTCTGAAGCAAAACTGCATAGAAGTACAAGAATCTTTTCTCATTCAAAGATTCAAATGCAGAGGTCACATATTTGGAGTCCCAATGAGACGTAGTTTATTTATCAACGATTTAATCGAAAACAAATGCATCACTAACATAGTTTAAACTCTCTGAGCACATAAAACATGCATATTGTCATTGCAAACCCTCTTACTACCTGCATACCTTGCTCCATTTTTCTCTTCATTTCCATTTTGCAATATGAAGCAAAATGTACGAGATGATGGCGGATCACGGCAAGAACATCACTTGTGAAAACTAACATTAGCAATGTAGCAGTCTGGAAGATGTCTGTGGCGTTCCAAGCTTATGTCTAGGAGCCACACTACGCATGATAATTTCTAGAGAGTATTCAAAGCAATCCAGAAAAAAGAAGAGTTTGAACACATCTCAACTCTCAAGCATTATAAGAACAAAATAATTGAGATTACAGCTTTAATCCAGCTGTTTTTTTTCTTTTCTTTTCGTTCGTATCGACGGCGTATTGCTAACGTCTGCGAACATTTGCATTGCAACAAATAGGAAGAGCGTAGGAAAAAAATGACCACACGCACCTCCGCTTTTCTCACCTCTACCGTCCTCTTCTCCAGAACGCTTCCGTCCTGGATCCCGAGATCACGAAAGAGCTCGAGAGTTAACGACATGGATGCCGGCGTCACACGCAGGTCGTCAGTGATCATAAACCTCGAAGCAGCCCTAACAAATACCCCTCCATCGGCTGCACCGGTCGCGCGCCGGCACAGGTGGATCGGCACGTCCGTCGCGCACCCGCGCCGGCACCGAGCGAGGGCCTCGGAGCTGAAACCGCAGTTCGCGTTCTTGAGCGCGGGGCACCTGTAGTACGTGCGGGGGCACGGCTCCTCGAGCGCCACGGCCAGGTTCTCGCAGTGTTCGGCTGCGGCGCTCCGCGGACTGAGCAGCATCGGCTTGCATGCCGGCGTCCGGAAGAAGCGGTCCGAGAGCCGCTCGACGCTGTCGTAGAGGGCGTCCATGCATCCGACTGAGGACGTCCTGTTGAGGAGGCGGACGACGGAGCCCATGGGGAGGGTGAGGAAGCCGAGGAGCACGTCGGCCATCTCGTGGTCGGACTCCGCGAACACGACGCGGTTCTGGTCCTTGTCGATGAGGAGGGTGAGTGGGATCTTCAACTCCGAGGAAGGTGTGGCATCGCCATCGGGGCCATGGAAGCGACGGCGATCGTCCGCCGGCGGCCGACGGAAAAATTGGAAGTTAGAGGAAGAAAGGAAAGTGAAACGTCTCAATGTCACTTCGCTCCAATGATGAGGTCGATGGAGTCAACTCAACGTCAACGAAATGGCAAAAAAAAAAAAATGAAGAAAAATGGAAATATTAGTGCGCTTCAAATTTTAGTAATTAGGTAGAGATATAAATTTTATAGATAATTATTTAATAATTTATAGCTAAGGTATTTGAAATTATATCAAATGATATAATATTTAAATGCGTGTTTATATGTTGTAGTACACTGTATAAAATGTCGATTTATCATATTGATATAATTTTGATGAACAGTATACTCAATTTTGATATAATATCATATTATATTATATATATAACCTTTTTATTATAAGAAATCTTCAAGTTTATATACGGAAAAAACTTTGAGTTAGATTTTATATATTTTTGCCGGATTGTTCATTCTTTTTACACAAACGCACGAGTAAATTTTGATGTTTAAACAGTCATTAAAATAAATTAAGAATGCTTAATGCCACTCCTCAACCTCTTAATTATACTTCAGATTTCTAATTTTAGCCTTATTTTATTTTAGTTGATCCTCCTTTGTGTCGCTTCGACTTCACCATTTGTCGGCTTCAGTGTCCACTTTTCACCCAATTTTTATAATTAATTAATCTTCTAATTATTATTTTTACTCTCTTTTCGAGAGGACTGTGTTTTTATTTTTATGATAAAAATGTAATATAAGTCATTAATATGAGAAACTGCAATTGCATCAAATATGTAAAGTATTATGAAAAAAATGAAGCAAAACGACAATAAAATAGGGGAAAATGAAAATAGAGTACTATAGAAAAAAATATAAAAAAGAAGTTTATTTTGAAATAATTGTATATTCTGATTATTTAATAAGTTTTTCTTTTTTTTTCAACTTTTGTCAACTGATTTACGCAAAGAAAAATATATAAAATGGGTAATATATTAAATTATTTTAATATTGAATATACATTTAGTTTCAAAAGATATAAAGTAAATTAGCTTATATATATATATATATATATAAAGATACAAAGACTTAGTAAATTATTAGAATATGCAATTGTTTTAAAAACTTTTTACTTTCTTTTCTATTTTGACCATAGCAATTTATTTCCATTTTTATTAGTTTTATTTCATATGCATTTCTAATACTTTATATATTTAATGCAAGTATAGTTTTCATATTAATAAAATTTATATGTATGTCTCAATATCCCATATTATATAATATTATTATATTTTCATCGCAAAAAGTAAAAACATAAATTTACTTTTTCTGAACAAATAATGAAAAATGGTAGTATTGAATTTAAAATTGAAAATTTAAAAGATAAATGAATATTTTTATTTTTTTAAAGATTTTATATAAAATATAATATATTAATAAATCTTAGCATGAAAGGCTAAGCCTTTTTAAGAAAATAAACTTTTTTCATCCTGACTTAAAAATAAGTCAAGTAAAAAATAAATCGAGGCACGAATCCTGCATATTCCAAGAACATAAGTTCAATCTTGCGTATTGTTGCATTTGATTTTGTGTAACACCTATTGTACGATTTATTATTAAGTTACTTGTTTTTACGGCGACTTCATCCGTTATGATGATGGATTGCGATCTACGCTATATGTTAATGAACGAGTCAGTTGCTCCTGAACAGAGAAAACCCAGAAAGTGTTAAAATGAGCATGACAATGGCAATCATGATGGTTAGGTGCACGCACTTACACCCACTAATAATTAATAATAATAAGTAATTAATGCTGCTTTTATAAATCACGAGTTGCGACAGAGATGATTTCTCACTTCATCATTTCCTCGAAAGAGAGCTCCATACAAAAATAGGACCCATGATCAGAAATATCTTGGAGAGTTTGGTCCTTTTGTTAGGATACAAGGTGGTAAACCACATAAACATTTGTGCAAGTAATTGACGAAGGCAAATGGCAAAAGGCGAGGGTTTAATAATTTCTATTCCAAGCTACAATAAAAACAAACTGAAAAAAATGGCACAATAATCCCCGGCATGACCGTCCGTCACGACTTGTACATCATTCGGGTATTTTTGGATCGTAGTATGATTTTTTTTTTCTCTATTATTAAGATCCGATGAGTCCGAAACAATTCGAAGGTATTCCGCGAAATATACAGACTTATTATTATGGATTTGTTTGATTCTTATCATACAACAGAGAGGTGTTCAAAACAACACAAATAGCAGCTGATAACTTATTGTAGGATGAGAGAAATGAGAAATAAATGTTGCAATTGAACATGTGAACCTGTTCTGTACAAGCGGATCGCTTGGATCACTGTGCAAAGCAGGAACCAGGGCCGATTGGGGGTTGTCGTGAATACTTGTTGATCACTGGGGCAGCAGCGACTCCTCGTTGATTCAGCAGACACCTGAAATATTGTAGACGGGGTAGTACAGTGGAGTTCAGATTTTCGACAGCCGTTCCATCTCGAGGACTCCACAAGCGTTCTACACAAGAGCAGACAGGTTAAGAAAGCTGATATCATAACATGTATGCCAATCTGGCTCCATAGAGAATGCAATAATTAACACAAACTCAACAATCATTGCCTTAACCAAAGACCGTGTGAGACAGAGACTAAAGCTTGGTTTCATTAATGTCTATCAAGCCAGAGACAAGTTGACAAAGTTGGAAACAACTGAATTTTCGAACGTTATGGAGACATTTTATAATGTGGAGTTACATAGGTTTCCATGCTCGGGAAGAAAAATAAGAATGTTGCTTGGATTTGCCTGATATAGGAAAGACATGTGACAGTGAAGACAATGATATTATGTTACAACTTATTCATGTTGAAAATTCTGGTGTAGTAACAATTTTGGAAATTATCTGACATACCGGCAGCGGCAGCAGCTCGTGGCCAGATTGTTTGCAGAACATCTGACGTGTCAGCGGTCTCCCCCCACATGCAAACCTCCCCTCCAAGTACGAGCTTCTGCTGTGTGGTATTATCTATCCCTTCCAATGGCTCGGTTTTGTAGAAATCTTCCCATGGAATATCGAGATGATCAAGATACCATACACCTTGGTTGCTCATGATACATCTAAAGCCCTTGGCAACGGCTTGAGGGCAAACTCCAGGACCTAGCCTGCAAGGCATCGAGACGTAAGACAAATGAAAGGAACAAGTAGTTGACAAGAGTAAATAACAAACTCAAAGCTAGCTTGCTGCAACATACCAGTTATGCACCACGGTTTGAGGATTCAGATTTTCCTGGAATGTGTTGAAAGTTTCTTCCCTGACAAGATGAAAACATATGACATGCTATGACCTTTCAGATAGTACACGGGCATGATTTCTGGTAGTTCATTTTTTATTTCAGCATGACAGGGAAATAAACAAGCATGCATACCAGTTAACAGGTGTCCAGTTAAGGGAAGTGGCTATCTCTTGAGCCTTCAATACAAAATATTGATATGCATCCTTTGGGGTCATTTCCTTTTCGTCCAGCCTGCAAGCGGAATGAATAGATACAGAAAATCAAATAACACCCTAAGGATGTACGCTGGAACATGAACATAAATGACAATTCCACAGAAATGGAGAATATTTCTGGTTAGAAACTGAAGCAAGCTTCTCTAGAACACTTTTGTTTCTCAAGGAAACAAGTGCCAAGTCCTTTGACTCACTTTAAAAATATTGGAGAATATTGCACAATAGCAAGCCTCCTCTGTGTGCAGGAAGATTTCACAGACAATTCATGACCATAGATTTAGCAAATATCAATACGAGATAATAGTTCAGTTTATATGCAGTGAAAGGAAGTCAAGAGAATTGTAAATGCGGTCTCTCCATTTATCACATACCATTGATTCACATGAGGAGTCGAATTCCAGCAACCTGCCAAGATTTGCAAATTTCAGGTAATCAATGTTATTGAGCTAATATAACTTTTAGAGAAATTAAAACCTCCGGTGGAAATCAGGTAAAAATAAATAAATATTATAATTGCTATACCTATGTTTCCAATATATCAATGAAAAGAAAATGAATGTCTTTAAATTAAAATAAGATAACAAACAATTTGGATTCAGTACCAAAATGTAAAGTGCTTCCCACTCTCACCCAGAAAGAGCAAAGAAGAAAAATAACAAAGTTCAGAAGAAACACTAAATTAAAGCAATAATTTATTTTCTATGTTGCTGCTTTCTATATTATGTCATCAGGTTATTCTTCCCTTCGCAGCAGTTTTTCTCAAAATAACAAGTTGATAAACTAAAGATACCCTCAAAAGGAAAACCACAAAAAAGGTAACGAAACTTTAAAGCATTTTTTTTTATTTTTTCTACCATTTCAGCCATTCCATATACATTAGTCTGTTATGAAATAAAAGATTTGACACCACTGTAATAAGTATTTAACCAAGCATAAATCTATATTTTACTACGATTTCTTATTGTTTTTACCGTTGCAATCATATTCTATTCAGGTACCAAAAAGAAAAACATACGTGATTTACAAGTCACATTAGAAAACATATGTGATTTCCACGTCAGATTATTTCAGTAAGAATGATGATACCGACTAACCAGTATCAACTTCATCCCCTCCCAAGTGAAAGAACTCAAATGTAAAGATTTTCCTCATATCTGCAATAAGATATCATCAAGATATTAAATTATCAATAGAAAATTCGACTGCTTACATAAATGTTACTACGCAAGATATTATTGATTTCAGAAGGACAACCTGTTTTTGTTATAGAATCAAGGTATTATTGGGATGAAATAATAGGCTTAAATGCTTAAGATAACCATGATAAATATCTTGGTGAATGGTAGGATCTATGACTGTTATGTGACAAGTCTACTTCCAGATTGAACTATAAGTTCTGCTTCTATAAACAACATTGCAATAATGCAATATCGTCAATGGATACTGTGTACCCTACTTGTATTACTTGGTTAATGAAGGTTGGCACATAGATAAAATGCATAATTGAAAGGAAAATTGCATATAATCCAACCCAACGCCCACCATATATCAAACCTTTCTTCTCACATAAAAAACTGAAGAAAAGATGTGGGGTATCTCCATCTGGAGCTGGATTCCACTGTCCCCTATATGTTTTATAATTACTCTCTTCCTCCTAAGTAACTAGGTGACTTCATCTTAAGACCAACTATAGTCTCTTGTAATTATATATGAGACATGAAGAAAGTTGGCAATGATATCTATATTAGTCTAAAGAATCAACTGGTTTTCCAGCAAAGTATGGACTATATAATATTATGAAAAAACCATAAACATTGAACCATCCCAATATGCATTGGTGCTTAAAGTTTTTAAGTCAAAACTATTGATTAACACACACTTAGCTGCATTTATGCATAGATAGAACATGCTGCGTGTTTCATCCAACGATTGACCTCAAAGAATTTAACAGAATGAATGATAGTGGTATTTTATAACTCATGAGCTCAATTTTCCAAAAATATTGAACAGTGCATTTAACGTTAGTGGTTAGAAAATTGTAAATGATATAAAGATAAATCACATCATTGCATGTTTTTGCTGAAATATTGGTGTCATATTCATGAGAGGATTGTTGAAGGAAAACATTGCATCCCAAGGAGATAGAATGTAAACCAACCACTCAAAATTCCAGAAAGCACTTCAAATGTGAAATTCTTGGAGACATCCAAGGGCTCAGTGCAGTTAGATGAAGGCCAAAGATCAGGATAACCAGCACCCCTACAAAGAGAACCCAAAAGCTTGCAAATGATTTTGTTGTCCAGAAATGTAGTCATTATGTCCACAGAAGTAGAATCTCTCATAATTTAACATTGAATATATATAATCCTCACAAGATCTCAGCTTTAATTACTGTCATCATGCATCCCCCTGATCAAGTATTTTGAAGTATCTAATGTTTTATTGTAGACCATATGGAGAATGAAAAAAAAAGTAGCTATCATAAGGACATCAGAGAAAATTTACCAAGACTCCGCATGTCCTGGGACATCAATTTCAGCCATTATATGTATACCTGAAGGGACAGAAAAATCTTAATTGAAATCTCAAGCTATATACACGATCATGTTCATGTACATATAAGTACATATTTGAACTCCTCAAAAGCAGAATTAGTTTAACATATGAAGATCAAGGCAAAATAGTGTCTAGTTATCAAAGATAGAAAAACACTGACCTCTTCGCTTGGCGAAGCTTTATATCACCACAATGACGTTCAAACGGGAAGAGGAACCCCAAATCATGAGAATGTCAGTTCCACAAAGAAATAAGATAAGAGGTAAAGAAAGTACTAACAAAAAACACATAAATAATACCGAAGAAAACCTAGAAGAAACGAATTGTCATGAACCAGACATTGCTTAGGGACACAAATTAGGAAATTAACATAAGCAATAATGTGATGAAAGGAATGCATTGTAGTACAAAAAATTGAAACTGAAAAATCTCATTCCAGAATGTGATGGATTTGACAATTAAACCAAAGGAAAATCTTTGCCCATACATTTCACTTATATAGTTAAATGACTGGTTGACTATCAGCAGTATTTTCTGTGATCATTCATCTGTATTAAGATTCCATAATCTAGCTAGCAGGTTTATTATATCAACATGCTGATATCAACGAACAGTATATGTTTGTTCTGTTTAGACTACTTGAAATGTTACATAATTGTTCATTGATTAGGTCAAACATCACAAAATTATTATCGTTCTGTTGTATATTGCTATAAAACATTCTAGCATCTAACCAAAAGGAAAAACATATACACAATTTGAGTATAAAATAGACTAAGCATCCAAAGATCCTAAAATCACTATCCCCCATTAATGAATCTTGTATGTTGTTATGTCTAAGATGTAGGTAACATGCCAAATGAGAACCAAAATTATATGAAAATGGTTGTTTGTACATCACTACCCAAAATTGTAGATAGTGACAACAAGAAAAAAGCTAATCAACAACAACAACAACAACAACAAAGCCTTATCCCACTAGGTGGGGTCGGCTACATGGATCATACGAAGCCTGATCCATGTTCATGAGATTCGACAGGGTTTTACGCTGGCTGTCGGGGCCTAACACAACCCTCCTCCTTTATCCGAGTTTAAGAAAAAAGCTAATCAAAGAAGCAAAAAGGAACTTACTCAACAATGTCATGTGCATCTTCAACTGTGTACCTCTCCAAATTTGTATAAGAGCCTTTCCACAAGTCTGGATAGGAAGGCACCTCTAGAGGGAATGATTGTTCATCTATGATGTGCCAGTGAAGAACATTCTACTGAATGGAAATTTCAGCACCAACACGAAGCTAAAAGTGAGTAAAATATTTTTACACAGGTATAATCCATGAGACAAAAAAGAAAAAAAGAAATCTTAAACTGTCAAAATGGGCTTACAAGTTTAGAATATGACATAGAATCAATCACATTCTTGATCACATTCACTGGTAAGTAGTGTCTTGAAGTATCTGGCAGAAAGCACCAACATGAAGCAGAAGATAGTTAACTTTTTAGTTAAACATAAATACCTGTTGTCACAATTCCTCAAACAAATAGCTACATCTATAAGCAATTAATTATACTGACATATAGAGTAAGATAATAGCCTTACCAAGAAGGAGTCCACGGTAAGGAAATCGTGGTTCATCTTGAATGTACCATGGAGCCTTGTGAACTTCGACAGATTTTCTTTCATAGTTAAAAACACATAGTTGACTGAATGTCTGGAATGAAATGGGATTTGTTAGGAGTAGCACACAAAAATCAGAATTATGCGAAACATAATAAAAGCATAAGCAAGGGCGATGATGGACGGTAGTGAAGGCCCCCTACTGAACCAAGATCTGCATCCCAAGAGCACAGATAAAGTAGGTGTGCTCTTCCGAGCAGACCAGATTTAAAGTCTGACAGGTGAAAATTTTAATTTTGGAGCACACATAAATGAATCATTCTCCCAATATTTGCATAAAGGTAGAGACATGAGATTAATTATGCATACCTCCAACCCACGTAGAGCACCATATATAGTATTTGCCTGCAATGAAAATATTTGATTTGCTTATCTTGGTCTTAAGTTATAATTAAAAGAGATCACAGTTCAAAGGATGAAAACCCAGAAACTAAACAGATGATAACTTCTTTTTGAAATGCATAAATAGCAGAAGAAAAATTCAGAGTATAAATTTCATTTCAATTTTCATTGGTTCATGTTGAAGGACATCAAGTTATGGCACTACATTATTAGGTCATACTATCCGAGCTCCAAGGTTGAATCAGAACATTACAATGAAAAGAAAGAGCAAAAACGCTTGGTTTTTCATGAAGGAATAAACTAATATTGGGTTAACACTGAAAAACTAATACTGATAATAAAGCATACTTGAGTTAACACTGAAAATTAGTAGTGGTAAAACATACTTCTTTATTAACGTTTGGAATAAGTACCATCTCATAGAAGCAACAATGATTTTATTCAAATAAAAATATATATGTAGCTGGGATTAAAACAGGGAAAACTATATCCTCTGTCAAAAATTTAGCATTGCAACTACAATAGCATTGCAAGCAATAAGAGAAATCGGTCTTCCTAGAGATGAGGGAAACTAGAGTACCAACTACCTTACCCTGGAAAAATCCAAGCTCGATACCTAGAAGTTAAAATTGAAGACCCGATCTTCATGCATGTAATATTTGAGATCCTGAACATAGTAGATGTATACACTCTTTCATATATCTACACCTCAATTAATATATATTTTAAAATCTGGATAATCTAGTGGGTTCGATTGACACCATTAGTAAGTAGATGCTTCAGCACCTGCCTACACTGAGTATTACAATTCTAACCAGTAAGTATACAAAAGGTACATGAGTTGCATGTTCTAGCAGCAAGGCACACACAGGTGAGATAACTTTCAATTTAATTGAATAGGACATGTTTAAAGTTGGTCTTAATTTTCGAAAGAACTTATACTTTCCATAGTTTGTTCTCTTGCTATCAAGCATTCGACATTAGCAATGAATTTTCCTTCCCAAATGCTTACTATCATGTTTCAAGAAAAAAAAAGAAACAATTGCTCCAAACTGTTGCAAAGCGTGACACCACACAAGCATTGGTATAAGCTACTGTATGCCCATAATCTAAGACAACACATTGTAGACGTGAACATCATATGTACCTCAAGTGTGGCGCCCCCAACAATGGAAAGGCCCTCCCCACCGCCTACGTATAGAGTATAACTCTCGTCCACTCCAAATTGGAACTGCCAGCAGAACTTACAGTAAGAAGCTTAGCTACAAAAGGTAAAGAACTAAAGCAGAAAACGGCTCAAATCGAGCCAAAATGATACAGATGACAAATTTTCTCGATCCCCATGCTCTCACCGAATCATCATCGGACGTAACAACTACCGTCAGCTTAGAAATGTCGTACGAGGCCGTCGCGGCCGCCGAGCTACGGAGCCATGACTTGAAGATCAGATCTTTATACCTCCTAAACGCCTCCACCACGATCGACCGAGAAAGAGACGACGAAGAAGAACCCTGAACGGGGATTTCGAGAACAAGGGCGAGGCCCGGGTCGACGGAGAGGATCCCGTCGCCGTTCCGGAACTCCTTGGGGAGTGGCCAGACGTAGGCGAGGGAATCATCTCCGACGGTGATGGAAGACACAGCGGACGGGACGGAGGTGGAGTTCCTGGACCACCGCGTTGGGCTTCTCCGACCACCGGCGCCGGAGACGGAGGAGAGAAGCAGGAGAAGAAGGATGGGGACGGGATTAAAGCGGGATCCGGAGGGCATTCTGGAGAAAAGAAATTAAGGAGATGAGACCGAGGAGTACGGGCCTTGGGATTCGGTCGGGAGTTATAAGGATTCTGGCGGGGCCAATGTACAGCTGGCAGTCTTATGTTTTTTCCGTGTAATTATTTTGTTTCAATCATTATTAATAATTCATTTCACAGAAAACGTAAATGTACCGTGATTTTATTTTATGAATATGTATCATTCATATTATTAAAGTAAATAAATAAAAGGGGACTGTTTTATTGATTAATTAAGTGGTTCATTTCATTTTTAAATCAAATTTTCGAATTTAAGTCCCTAAAAACTATTTAATCTCGTTCACTGAAAAGATTAATAGCCCGGGTTGGTAATGAAAAAAAAAATTAGTGAAATTTTTTTAGTCAATTTAAAAGTTGCAATGTTTGTGTCAAATATGAAAAATATTTCTAACGAAGGGCATGTTGCACGATGATGAAGAGAGAGACGACTTCTTCATGATTGATCTATATATATTTGTCCTACAAAAACTGCTGGAATTTTATTGAATTGTCCTATATTAAGAAATGCATTTTGCAGATATTTTTATATTTTCATACGACTATCTTCTTTTCTAAACATATATATATATATATATATATATATATCTTTTCTTTATATTCTCAACTAATCTTCCTGGTTAATATTTTCTCTCAAATTAACTTGGTAAGAAAACTTCAAGTTCATCCTTTAATGTGAAAATGGATGCAAATGGAATGGACTTTATAATATATATTTTAAAAATCTTTATCCTTTTATTTATTTAAAAAATTTCAACTTCTAAGTGACTTCGTTGACATCCAACTGCAAGTTATTTTCAATATTATTAAAATCGACCAATGGATTCAACAAGTTCGATCATGAATTTGCCGGTGATTTGATCCAGTTAGATGTAAAATTGGTTTTGACATTGAATTAAGAAAACTAGGTTTAACCCAATTTAATTTTATTTAAAAAAATTAGAAAAATGATAAAAATAGAAAAGTTATAAAAGAAAAAAGGAATAGAAAGAAGGTTAAAGAGGAGAGATTATTATAAGTATAAAGTTAATTAGGAATTGAAATGAAGAAGGTAAGTATTTTAAAGCGAATAGTATTAAAATGAAAATATGAAAGGGCATAAATAAAGAAAATAAAAAGAAAAGTGTTAAAGAAAAAATGAATAAAAATAATTTAAGATAAAATTTATTAATATATTATCTATCATAATTAACTAATAGATATTAAATTAATAATAATCTATTTATATGTTAATCATTATTACTTATCATTATTAAAACTTTTAATAAATAAAAAATATGTTATTAATTTTTAATATTATTAATAGGTTATTAGTACAATATTCATATACAATATAACTTATATTATATCTTTATAATTATTATAAATAATATTATTTTAATAAAATTTGATTCAGTTCGATCCAACTCGATAATAAATTCGATCCGGTCGCCGATTCGATTATGAAAACATCGGTTATTTTACAAAAAAAAAAAAGGAGATCAAAATATTCAATTTGTTACTTATTAGCGAGAAATTGCCATCAAGACCACATGCCAGAAGAACTAAAAATAACTAATCCAACTTGAATAATACTGCAATGAAATTAACAACACGTTAATCTGCAGTACTGCTGCCATCTAAACATTTCACTTGTTCGGTGGGGGCTAAGAAACCATTTAAGAGTTTTGCAAAGTTTCTGGTTTATTACGGCAGATGCAGAACAACACGTCCCTGCACCTTACTAGTTAGGAGGGGGGAAGAAGATTTCGTCGGAGATCCTAGTAGACCTGAACTTCTGTTCCAGTTGAGGGGTGACGTTGAACGAAGCCTGCAGCACTTCCGGGGATATTGCCTTCCACACTGAAGTCTTCCCGGCCAGATGAGAGAACACAGGGCTGCATTGTTCAGAGTTCGAAAGGGGGGGTCAGAATCATGTTGTTACCTCTCTATCGCTCTATGTAATCAACAACGAATTAAGACAGAAAAAAAAACTGGGGGAGCATGAATTAGACAACTTACTTGGGAGTTGTGATGATAGAGAACCACTCCATGCCTTCAGGATCAGCAATCTTGGACACCACGAAGAACCTTGGCACAATGAACAGGCAGCCACCCTGGACGTGTGTCTCCAGCACCTTCTTACCGTCAATCCCTACGACTTGCACGCGGCCACTTCCCCTGACAATATAGGTGACCTGAAAGGCAGAATCGCAGGAGAAGCCCGGGGAGCACATGGCATGGCCATTCAACCTGACAAGATCAGCACCGAGTCCAACCTCGCCAACCAGGGGCAGGTTCTTGGTGTTCAGCACCACAACGCAGCCGCCATTCTTGATGTCCACGTCTAGTGGTGCCTCCTCACAGTTCAGGGCCATCCCTTCTCTGTCTTTGTATGAAGGCTCAGGCATGGCCTGATCATCCTTCACCTTGACAATGCCGGCGCTGGTTTGGCTGTGAACCAGCTTCTTGACTTCCTCTTCAGTGAGGTCCCAAGCACGACCGACAAACTCTGAACTGAATCCAGTGAAGATACCACTGGTGCCGGTGATCTGGAAGTTGGTGAATTGTCCGGCCTTGTGGCCCTTTGAGGTATCCCCCAAGAAGAGCACCACAAGCTCAGTGTCACTGGGATTGAACCACCAGGTAACAACACCAAAGGGAAGGGCTATGGCGTCACCCTTCTTGATGGTGAGCACTTTCTCTTTAGTAGCTTCGGGTAACACGATTCCACAAGTTCCATTCCCTGTGAAGAAGATAAAAGATGAACAAGATAAAGTGGATCAAAATCATAATAGCCGTTTTTCATTTTTGGCTACTTAATGATTCCGGAGTTTGATCCTTGCAGCATTAGGAATATCAAATACTTATTTACTAAAAAAGTAATTTAATGAAACGTGCATAGTTCTCATGAAAAGTTCCAAATACTAGAATGCCGATTCAATAAGAAAAATTCAAAGATCGGAAACAAGTTCTTAGTTCTATTCCATCATTACAAAACTTTGTTATCAAGATTTCTGAACAAATTACATTAAAAAAATATATTTATCTCAGAATGAAACCATCTTGAATCCAAACTGTAAAAACTGCGAGAACCTGAAAAGGTAGTGCAATTCTTAAAAGGAAGAAAAAAAAGGACTCGGTACCAACCAAATTTGTTCGCCAAGAATATCAACACAAAGATGCATCATACACAATTTACAGACGTATACTGTTCAGTGAGAATTCAACAAATTCATGTGTTTGCAAAAATGACAACAGAAAATTCTCATAAACCTATTCCAAAAAGAAACTATTCATAAAAGTTCTCCGAGCCCAACTAATAAAGACGCAAATGTATCATGATTGATGCTTCCCTGGTTAAAACAACAACAACAAAAAAAAAAGTTGCCATAAAAGACTCCAGGAAGGCAGAAGCTACCAAACTGCCACTGCCAACCGCAATAATACAACATCAACTTCCCATACGCATGCCGAACAAGCGTCAAGATCACTGCTTTCCAAACGACAATGGTCCATCTCCATCAATGATACTTTGTTAGTTCGGTTCTGTCAGACTGACAGCACTGGTAGCCATAGCCATGTGCACATATGACATATCTGATTCAATTATTACCACAAAAACATTGTGACCTTCAAGACGGGGGAGATTAATAATAGTACCAAAACATTAAAAAGCAAAACAAAAAATGTAACACCCAAGAATTCAACAGAAAATTACATCATTTTTGTTTCTGACTAAGCGACGGTACGTTCATATAAAAAAGCGGTAAAATCAAATGGAGCGACAAATCAAAGAGGCATATAAGAAAAGTTGCGATCGCCTTATACGCGCAGGTACCTTGGAGGACGTAGGCGACCTTGGCGGAGTCGGAGTAGCTGGGCAACGCGAGGCCGCGCTTGGCGAGGGCGAGCTTGGCCGCGCCGATGCCGGCGGCGCGCAGCATCGGGAGGTCATCGCTGCACCAGGCGTGGTACGATCCTCCGTCCCCGCCGTAGGCCTTCTTAGGCAGGCGCGGGGTCAAGTCGACATCCATGGCGAAGCTGCTGATGTCGTTGCGGCTGGGGAATATTATACTGGGAGAGGAAGGCGATGGTGGGGGACGAAAGGGCGTGGGCTGTGTATTTATATTAGAGAGAAAATAAAAAAAGATAAAAGATTAATTAACTAAAATAGATTTTTTAATCAAATTATGTATTTTAAAAAATAATGATGAATAAAAAGATATTTCATTAAAAATTTAAAAAATGTTTTATAATTTAATTATTTCCAAAAATTTTTTGTGAATATATATACTTTTCTTGTTTTACTGGTAATTAAATTTTTTTCTTTTTTTTTGACATGATATAGCTTTTATCTGTTCCAGCTTTATCTCTCTGTCTCTTCTTTTCTTTATCTCTCTCCCTTTTCCTTTTATTGTTTATCCCTTTTATTTATGGAATCATGAAAAACATATTTATTGTAAGCGCAATTATTTTTTTATTCTTTTGTATTAAGTCTTTTAGATGGCATTTAAAAGATAAAAAAATACTATATATAAATATGCTAATTTAAAAACATATGTTATTTTTTAGATAGAATGAAAATTTTGAACCAGATAAATATTTTATTTTTTAAAAAAAATATATGTTTTAAATCAATAATATTTTCTAAGAAAATCTAAATCATAATTCATATATTTCATTATATTATCACAACTCAAATCAAAATTCAGTTATGGATAAAAATAAGTAATTTAAGCATTTCAATCTGTTTCCCGTAGTTAGTATAATATCTTATAATATCTAGTAATATAATAAAAAGAATTACATCAATTAAACATATATGTTTGCTAACTACACCATATTTAGTATTCATTGATTTATATTATAATTCAATTAGTTATGTGTATATTGATAAGTATCTTATGCAGTTATTTAAAAAACACGCTAAATTATTCACACGATCTTTAACTGAAAATATTAAATTTAAAAAATGGATAAATAGTCATTTTTGAATAATATTTAGACAATATATTTTAAATACAATCTTCACATTGGCACAATGTATTTTAAATATTTCTTGAATGAGATTAGGATATTTGGCATTTAGGAGCATCAATAAACCCATACAAATATTTAGTTTTGGAAATAAATAACCTCTCCATTATTCTCAACAAAAAAGATAATTATGAGTAAAAAATCTTTTTTCTAATCTTTAGTATTGTATTAGTTAGTTGGATAAGAGAATCTATAATTAATATAGATGTATTTTTTATATTTTTTGCTAATAACACGTGCAAATTGTGCCAAACAATTGCTTAATTTATCAAAAGAACTTTTAACATCTAATTTGATTAGTTGAACCAAAGGCCACTGTCCATTTGTACTTAACATTATCTGCTAATAAAAATATTATTCACTAGTTAATCAAAACTGTTGGAAAAGACAAATTGATCCCTATGTGAGTTTTATTAGAATAACACTTTGGTGAGCTAATATCTATTTCAAACTAATTAGCATTATGCTTTGATGATAACTGGATTTTTACCTAATTGGAATGATCTTAATCCTATTATGTTCTTTTATGTAATCGGTCTAACATTTATGCAAGCACTGTTTTAACATTTCTATTGGTGATAGTAATTCTGCAACATCTTAGCTCCTCTCTACTATTTATGTTAGTAATTTACCTATAAATAAGAACAATATCTGGAATTCACTAGATAAATTAGAATTAGATGATATTCCTGACTAGTCATGGTGAACTAACTGTATCTCTCCACATGAGGATAAAAGAGGAGGAACTCCTTTCACCCTTAAAAAAATTATTAAAGTCTTTAGAAGTTTTATCCATAATCAGGGCCTAATTGACTTTCCTCTTGTTGGCTCCCAGTAAACGTAGTGCAACAATAGATCACATCATACTAGAATCCTTTGCAAGCTTGATCAAACACTTGTAAATCATCACTGAATCTCAACTTATCCTAACCTAAACCTGCTCTCTCTAATTAGAAGAATTTTTTACCCTGCTCCCATCTTGCTAAACACAAACAATCAAACACAGAAGTCAAGAACCTTTAAATATGTTCTAGTTTGAATATCAGCTACCCAGAACTATTGTGAAAAATGTTTAGCCAGAAGATATTGTCACACCTTCGTACACAACACTCTAAATGAAATAAAAAGATTAACCTTAAATTGAAACAGGACCACACTTGTTAAGCTTGAGAATATGACTACCATTGTTAAACAAGAAATTAGTGACTTGGAACAAAAAAGAATGAAAGGTGTGAGTTGATTGAATTAGAACTAAAGCTTCTAAGATCAAAATATAATCAACATGCTGCATTTCTAAGATATATTAGCATTAAATGATGTGATGCGCTTTTTCTATATTAGAAAAAGACGACAAGTGTACCGGTCGCACAACTAGTAAAAAGATATTGATCCCATGATGACTTTTATCTTTGATTCTTACTAGATGAGAATTTTTTAAGAGAAATGAATTGTGAAAATAACCAGAGAGAAACAAAAAGCAGACCCAATAAAAGGAAATATCAATTAGGAGAAATGTTGATTTTACTGAGTTTCCTCCACTAGCTATTAATTAAATCAAGTAGGAAAATCACATCTGATGGAAATAATTGAAATATAAATTAGGACTCTAAATAGATGTCTTATTTGTTTTATCAATTAAATATTTGAAGAAAGTTTAACCAAAGCATTCTCCTAAGGATAAAATATAAAGTAATTCAATTCATTTCAAAAGCTCCTCAACCGAGTAAGTCTAAGTCCACACCACTCTAAATTTCACAGAGTAGATAGGGAAAAGATATGAGATGTTAAAAATAGATTTGATTCAAACACAATATTCATATTCAGATAAAGAAATAATCTTTCATTAAAATAACAGTGGAGTTCAATAACGTAAAACCAACAAAGAAGGACTACTCCATTGCTGGAGAGTTAAACATCATAATGCCAAAAATTAGAGTACAAAAGATTAGTAAGAAAATAGAACTCTAAAATGTGACTTTAAACAAAGTAGCCACTCTAAAAAAATGGATGTTTTCCTTCTCAGCTCTGATGCCTTCTTGGAGTGGAAAGAGGGGTCTTTTTATAGTCGGCCATGACAAAAGTCTGAGTGTCAACATAGACCGTGTCATTAATGACACGGGCCATGTTGATTAATACCATAATTACACGAGCATGACACAGTGTAATAAATCTTCCGATATGGATAACACGGACCTTGTCATTAATGACACGGACTGTGTTGTCCTCCAGAATCACGACAGAAATCTTTGCGTCATTATCAGACACGGTTCGTGTTGGTATAAAACGATCTATTTTAATTAGCGCGTGGCAGAAATTTCCCGGTCCGTGTTGGTGTTGACGCGAATTGGATAAACACGGCCCGTATCATTTGGACGTGAGCTGTTTTATGATCCTGTCAAGCAAATTTCGTTAAGATCACACAATAAAAAGGAAAATAACATTTCCACGAAAAAAATTAGAAACTTGATGCATGATCATCCAATTTTAACTTATAAAAGTGCAAGATAATATGTAAAATTGAGCATGCATCACAATCCTCAAGTTTGAATATTTACTTGTCCTCAAGTAAGATTCAAGATAAGATATGATCTTCGTCAAAATACTAATCTTTTCTCCTCTCATTGTTTATTTTTCATATATCGCCAAAGTATCTCTTTTCTTTCCAAATGATTCCTGCTTCAAAGAATATATGATGCTAAGACATTTTTAAATCAATAAACAGTTAGTCTCAACTATATAGATAAAAGAAGTCTTAATTGTTAATTTATAAAATGAGCTTTCTCTTTTTTTCTTTTTACTTTTTTTTCGTGTTCGTCCATCTTGCTCAAAGTGATTCATGTAGCAAGTTTTCGATCGACGGATCCCATACCAGTTGGCCTTAGGTCGTCAGGCAAGAAACGGATCTAATGGCCCGAAGAGATACACATTTTATCTTATTCAACTTCTTTGGAAGTTTTTTTTTTGCTCAATATATATTTATTCAATAAGAAGACTACTTTTGAAAAATCGAGAAGAGACTAACGACTAGAGATCGTCAAAGCAAAATAATTCGAATAAACTCCAACTACTTTTCCAAAAACCCTATACTAAGGCGATAAATGAAAAAAATTTTTGATAAAGAATTTCATAAGCAAAGAGATGTTCTTGAAACTTTTGATTAAGAACAAGGAAATAAAAAAAATATGAGAGTAGTGATGAACGAGATATTTCTTTCTTCAGAGTTTGGAAACATATAATTATAATGATGGAAGAAACATGAAGTAAATGAAAAAAACTTTTGATAAAGAATTTCATAAGCAAAGAGATGTTTTTTAAACCTTTGATTAAGAACAAGGAAATAAAAAAAAAATCTGAGAGTAGTGATGAACGAGTCTTTCTTCAGAGTTTGGAAACAGATAGACATGAAATGCATGCAACCCCCAAACTTGAAAGAAACACTATCTTAGTGTTCAACCAGCCCAACGAGTTTGCATACATGAAATTAACAAAAGGACACAACAAAAAGAGTAAGAGTGAAAGACACAACCCTGCTAATCAAACTCTGGTGGAGGTGGTGGAGGCGTAGGTCCAGAGGTGCTATCAATCGGATCTGTATGAATCTGATGGTGTTGGACTATCTAACGAACATCTCGATCTATACTGGCAACATCCTCTACAATGAAGTAGTGCTCGATCCTCCTAGGCTGCAACCTGCATATGGTTCAATCGATCCATCACTAATAAATGATACCGTGTCTGATCAGTTCATATAGCATCTGTGTCTGCCACGGAGAAAAGTCAGAAGCAACAGAAGAAGGAGCTAATGTAGGAGGCAGTGGGTAAATTATTTGAGTCAGTTGTGGAGGCCGCGAGGGTCCTGCACCATCCTGTGATGGTTGGGCTATTGGCTCATCCTCAAGTGGCTCCTCGATGTCGAGTGGAATGACAAAAGGTGGGAAGTATATCCAGTTAGCCCTATCAAAAGGTGTAATTCTAGCCAGGTTTGCACATGGAATCTTGTCAGTTCTGTCTTTAAAAGTAAAAAATCTGTTATTCCTTACTGTGATGAGTCTCATATGAACTGCCTTGCTTCAATAAAGGAATGAAGCATTTTTAACCACATTGCATTCTAAATATAAATTAAAGTGACGTGCAATGGGTGCGAGCAAACCTCCGATGACAATGCACCCTTTCTTCTTCCTGGAATGTTTTTCAAAGTTGTGAGCCAAATATGCTCCAACATTTATCTGCACATTTTCAATCATGGCCCATAAAAAGAGTAGTTCTGTTTCGTTAACCGCTCATTCACTATCTCCTTTTCCACAGATAGTGTTGGATAAAATTCGGTGTACATAACGAAACACATTATTCTGAATTTGATTGGCTTTAGTACGGGCTAAGTTTAGATTACTCTCACCAGTGATGGCATACCAGAATGATGTAGCATAAAAAACTGAGGTGTCAGGAGTGTTCTCAATTACTGGCTGTAGAACTCATAGAACTCAGGCATACCAATAGTATAGACATCGTTGTACATCCTGAAAAATATTTACTCTGGTGCTTCTCTTGCAAAACTTGTGTGCATCAGAAATGAACTCAAGAATTCCAAAGCAACTCGATCATATGTCGGCCGGTTTTTAGTATAAACTCTACCATCCCTATGCGTCCAAAAAGAATCAGAATATCATCAGTAATGTTAGTATCATGCATAAAACAAGGGCAAGCAAATTTAGTGGCTGCTGAATCCATTTGATGGAGCCTCATTAAGGCTCGAGCATGATCCCCATCTCTGTAATCAACATATGGAGATCTCGGTAGTATAATAGGCTCGGGTTCATCCAATCCAACCTCCTCAAAATTCATGCTCATAGTGAGTGGTGCTGCCATGGTGTGAAAATGAGCCGCGTAAGAGGAAAATGACGCGTTTTGGTGTCTGTAGTAAAACATGAACCATTTCGTGAGAAACGTGGTCCGTTTTAGGTTGCAAAAAATGGAGTCCATTTTTCTGCAAGTTTCATCGCTGGAGTTTGATTTCACCGCTGAAGTTTGATGGCTGGTCTACGGCTACACTCGCTTAAGATGGCCTGTGGAGAGGAAGAAGCTTGGTGTAGTTGACGGCAGTCGCTGTGGAAGGTGGCGGCGACGGTTGCAAACGATAGTGATAGATGGCCGGAGAAGAGGAAGAATCTCAAGGTCTATGACGGCGATGGATGTCGGCGACGGCGACAAGTTTAAGAGGCGGCCGGAGGGGTTGTCGTCGAAAAGGTGGAAGCGACGACAAGCTTCGGCAGAGGGCTGGAGACAGAGCAGGCGGTGGAGCATCGGAGAGATGGAAGATGGTTGGAATTTGGGAGATGGTGGTGGGGTCGATCTGATGCGAGACGTCTTATAGGTAACTTGGCCCGTGTTGTAAATGCAGGTAGGTGACGAGTGCTCGAATTTCAGACAAAAGAGACCATTTTTCTGATGATATAGACCATGTTTGACTCGTGACTTCCGCATGGCATTGGAACCGAATAGAAATACGACGCGTGTTCCATAAATATGGGCCATGTTTGTTAATGCTCGACGGTTGTACGCCCACTCACATGCTCGACAGTTACACGACCTGTGTTTCTTCAACACGGTCTGTTTTATCTTGGAAATTTGAAATCCTGCGAGATGATACAAATGGTCAGTAACGAAGACAGCTCACAGGCCATGTAATTTTTTTTCTTTTTTTTTGAATAGAAAAGAGGGAAAACAAAATAAAAATTGAGAATAAAGTTTAGACAGAATAGTTCTGATTTATAATTTTTAGCTTGACTTAGTCATACTCATGGATCAATAAGGATAATAAATTTGACTTCCTCGTGATGAACACCACCTAAATAGTGTTTAAGACGATGCCCATTGACTTTGAATTGTTGTTTTTTGTCCATGGTGCAAATTTCAACAACTCCAAAAGGTGATGAGAAGACTACAAGAAAAGGGCCCGCCCATCTGAACTTGAGTTTACCTGGAAAAAGCCTAAGTCTACTATCATATAAGAGAACTTGTTGACAAGGTTAAAAATCCTTAGTTTGTATGCATTGATCATGTCAATATTTTGTGCGTTTCTTATATATTTTGCTATTTTCATAAGCATTATTTCGAAATTCTTCAAGTTCATTAAGGTTGAGTAGCCTTTCCTTTCCTATTTTTGTACGCTCAAAATTTAGAAATTTAATAGCCCAATAAACTTTATGTTCTAGTTCAACATGTAAATAACATGTCTTCCCAAACACAAGTCTATATGCAGACATTCTAATAGGAGTTTTAAAAGCAGTGCGATAGGCCCACAAAGCATCATCTAATTTTAAAGACCAATCCTTCCTAGAAGAATTCACAGTTTTTCTAAAATGCAATTTATTTTCCTATTAGATATCTCAACTTGACCGCATGTTTGCACATGATAAGGAGTGCTGATTTTATGTCTAACTCCAAATTTTGACAAAAGCCCTACAAATAATTTGTTACAAAAATAGGTGTCATTATCACTGATTATAGCTCTAGGTGTGCCAAATCTAATAAAAATATTATTTTTTAAAATCTTGACTACCACCTTTGCAACATTAGTATCTTTGCAACATTAGGTGTGCCAGAGGGCATTGATCACATGACTTACAAAAAACTTGTGTATCTTTAAAAATAGTGGTCCAATAAAACCCACTTTCCAAGAGTTTTGCAGCTGTCCGATTGGGGCCAAAGTGGCCTCCAACCTTCCTTGTGTGGTAATGTGTAAGGATGCTTTTGAATTCAGATTCAGGAACACATCATCTGATTACTTGAACTGTACAAACTTTAAAAAGATATGGATCTTTCCACAAGTAATGTTTCACATCTGAAAAGAATTTCCTCTTTTGTTGTGACCATCCTGTAAGAAGCCAATTTCATGCAAGAAACACTACAACAAAGTTGATTTATAGTTACAAGTTATTTCGTGAATATAAGCTCAAATATCGTGATTATAAGTTACGAATAAAATTGTGGTAGAGACTCATGGATATTGATGGCGTTGCAACTAATCAATAGCCACAAAGATTACTTTTATGGCTATAAATATCAAAGTAATCACAAATATTTATGCAAGTATTAAATATTAACAAATGTGGATAATGACATCATTTGTGGCAAATAATATTGACAACAAAAATTTCATGTGCGTTATTCATTGACTTTCATGGCTAATTATATTTGTGGCTCCTTGTACTTGCATAGGATATGATCTACTTCGGGCCTTAGTCCGTACGTTTGATTATGATACCATATGTAACATCCTTATACTTTCATAAGATATTGTCCTCTTTGGGCCTCCGCCCGCACGATTTTACCAAAATACATCCTAGCAAGCCAAAGCTTCCCATATATACCCAACCTCTCTCCCATGACTTATGCATGTGAGATTAATCAAGGCAGATCTCATGCATGAACTTAAATTAATCCAAATGCTTCGAATTATTTCACTTGTTATTGTCTTAGTTTAGTTGACTAACCCTTATCGAACCTCAAGTCATGAAGTCAATCTCAATAATTATTATTCAAAAGACTTAAATGATTAATTAAATCATACAACTTTATTTAAGTTTAATGTAAAGTGTAAGAACAATTATTAATGTAATTTTATCAACAAAACATATCATTAAGTTTTTATAAAAATCTTCCCTATCATTTGTCGCAAATTTTAAAAATGTAACAAATATATAATATTGCATTCAACAATTAGTTATGAATTTTTTGTGACTAATATTGATGATAAAGAATATAGTTTATTATGAAAATAAAGATTGTGACAATTACCTATATTATTTGTCACAAAATAATTTTTCATAACAATCGCTAAACGATTATTGCCACAATATAAATTATTTGTGGCTACAAACTCATCAATACTTACAAAAATAATAATCATGACTATAAGATATGATTTTTACCATGAACTAACGTATTGTGATTATTACTTTGTGGTTATAAATCATATCTGTTGTAGTGAAAGTTTGCAAAGTCAGCAAACCAAGGTGAACTCTATTAATTTCACCTCATCACAAGAGTTGATGAAAAAGATTTTCTCATTCGAAAATTCTTCAAGTATTTTAGTCTCCTCGATTGGAGCTGGTACCAAACGAGTCAAATGACCAGCGACAACATTCTCGGCCCCCTTCTTATCTCTAACTTCCACATCAAATTCTTATAAAAGAATAATCCACCCGAGTAGTCGAGGTTTGGCTTCCTTTTTCGACATGAGATGTCTTAGCGCTGCATGATCAGTGTAAACCACAACTTGTGAATGGAATAAATAAGATCTAAATGTCAAAAGAAAAAATGATAGCTAAAATTCCTTTTCCATTGTGGCATAGTTGATTTGTGTTGAAGTTAGAGTTCGACTGACATAGTAGATAACTCGAAAAATTTTATCCCGCCTTTCTCCTAATACATCACCGATGGTTCCATCACTAACGTCACACATGAGTTCGAATGGAAGGCTCCAATCTAGTGCTACAACAATGGGAGCAGATGTAAGTTTCTCCTTTAATGTAGTAAAGGTAAATATACAATCAAAATAAAAAAAAAACTTAGCGTCCTTGGCGAGTAGATTGGTGAATGGTTTGACTATCTTGGAAAAATACTTAATAAACCATTTATAGAATCCAACGTGGCCCCAAAAAGCATCAGATGTGGGTGGGGGTAGATTTACGATTACATCCACCTTGGCCTTATCTACCTCGATTCCCTTTTCGAAAATTTTGTGCCCCAAGACAATGCCTTCCTTCACTTTGAAGTGACATTTCTCCCATTTTAGTACTAGATTTATTTTTTCACAACGCTGCAAAATCGATGTTAAATTTTCAAGGCAGTTATCAAATAAGTCGTGAAATAAAGTGAAATCATCCATAAAAATTTCAAGAATTTTTTCATTCATATCGACAAATATTGCCATCATGCATCGTTGGAATGTCGCCGGTGCGTTGTAGAGGCCAGAGGGCATCCTTCGATAGGCTAAAGTTCCGTACGGGCAGGTGAAAGTTGTTTTCTCCTAATCTTCGGGTGCCACTACAATCTGATTGTATCCTGAATAACCATTTAGAAAATAATAAAAACTCTATCCTGCTACTCGTTCCAACATTTGGTCCATGAACGGGAGAGGGAAGCGATCTTTGTGTGTTGCTTCATTGAGTTTGCAATAGTCGATACACACACCAACCTATAACTGTCCTACTAGGCACCAATCCATTTTCTTAGTAACCACAATAATGTCCCCTTTTTTAGGTATCACCTGCATAGGGCTAATCTAAAGACTATCAGAGATAGGATAAATGATACCTGCATGCAGAAGTTTGATAACTTCTTACTTAATTACCTCTTTCAGAGTTGGATTTAACTTACGCTGAAATTGAGCGCTTGGTTTACTTTTCTCTTCCACCAGGATCTTATGTATACAGATTGATGGTGATATCCCTTTAATATCATTGATGGACCATACAATTGCTTTTTTATGTTTCCCGGGAATCTGCAAAAGTTTGCTTTCCATTATGTCAGTTAATTAAGATGAAATGATGACAGAAAATAATTTTTTTTCGAGGAAAGCATATTTAAGTTGATTGGGTAGGCTTTTGAGTTCTGGGTTTGGTGGCGGCGGCAATGTGTCTATATTCTCCAAGATGGATTCCTTGATAAGGGACTGACTCCCTTTGGTCCGTGTTATCCATTAACTCCTTAATAATTATGTATGGATCCATTATCACCTCTGGTACTACTTGTTCAATTTCGTAAAAAAACATCATCCTCAAAGATATCAATAGAATAGCAAGATGATAAGTCTAAAGGTTGTTTGAGAGAGTAGAAATATTAAAACACAGTTCTTCATCTTCAACTTTCAGAATCCAAATCCATAATGATAAAATCTATTGGGAATGCAAATTTATCATCTTTTATAATAACATCTTCTAAGAGGCCTTTAGGCTTCTTAACAGATTGATCTGCAAATTGATCTTTAAGCTCACCATAACCTATTTTAGAAAAATGTAGCAAGGCATCATATTAATACTAGCACCCAAGTCACATAGTGCTTTGGAACATAAAAAGTTTCTAATAGTGCAGGGGATAGTAAAACTCCTTGCATCCTTTTCTTTTGTCGGCAAATCTCTTTTGCAGACTGAACAAAGTGGTCAATTTGATTAGGCCCGTCTCCCTAATTCGTCGCTTGTTTGAGAGTACATCCTTCATAAATTTGACATATACGGACATCTGTTTAAGATCTTCATGAAATGAGATGTAAATATTAATTTGTTTAAAAATTTCCAAAAAATGAGAGAATTGTTTATCTAATTGTTCCTGCCGATATTTTTGAGGATATGACAAGTTTTCAAATTTTATAGTAATCTAGTATTTTTTAACCTCCTTTTTGGCTGATGAAGTAGGAGGTTGATATGAAGATGATTGATCTGGTGTCTGAGTTGGTAGTGGTTCTGGTAGCTCCTTACCACTTCTCAACTTGACTGTCTTTGCTTCTTTCCTTGGGTTCTTCTCTGTATTGCTAGGAAGAGAACTTGGTTGTCTACCTGCAATCAAGTTAGCTAATTGTTCCATCTGATTTTTTATGTTTTGAATTGAGGCTTCTTGGTTTGTAAATTTTGTGTCCACCGTTTTGATAAATTTAGGCAACACATCTTCTAGGTTGGATTTTGATTCGGCCTATTATTTATCATCATTGCGGGGTTGAAAACCTGGTGGTGGAGCACATTGATGGTGTACCCAAGAGTAGTTGGGTTGATTTCTCAACATAAACTCATAGATGTCATAATTGCCCCCTTGGTTGTTACTGAAATTATTATTTGATACATAATTAGTTGTAATATCCCTAACTTAAACATGTATGATTAGAATGTTATATTATGCTATTGATATGTGTTATGAAGATCATGTTAAGACATAAGCTTCAATGATAATTATTGGAGCCCGAAAAGTGATGGAAATTTGTTTAAGGCATGAAAATGTGATTTTTGAAAATGTGAGAATTTGGAAAATAAAGTTCCGATAATTGTTCCTATATGTTAAATTATTCTAAAAGTGTTTTTTAAGAATTTAGGAGGTGTGTGAGTTAGGTAAAAGGTAGACACAAAATTTAAAGATATGTGAAATCACAATTTTTGTTCTTCGAACAAAAATTTAAATTTTGATTCCTTGGATATTTATTTTTCTAAACATTTTATTTGAATCCAAATGGGGGGTAGTTCCTTATTTACATGTAATGTCTTAAGTAAATGAATAAATAAATGAAAAATGTTAAATACCAAGGGTATTTTTAGAAGAATGGCCTCCACCAGCTCAAGTCGGCTCCCCTTCCTCCTAATACTTATCCTTTTACTTTTACTATCTTTCTCTGTTCTTTCACCACCTTTGGCTGAATAGCAAAGGAAGAGGAAACCATATTACATGATTGAAGGAAATTAGAGAAAGAGAAGGGGCAACTAGGGTTTTAGATTTTGGTAAGTTCCTATTTCATTTTCTTTGGATTTTAATTACATAATTCCTAATTAGGGTGACTCTGAACCTTTCTCATCTATTCATTTTCGAATTTTACTTGAACATGGGGTAAAACTCATGTTGTTCATGGGTAAGATTAACCCTAGCCATGTTCAATTGACTCCTGAATATTTAGCTACATAATTCCATACTTTCGAGTGATCCAAAAATTATGAAATTTATTCTGATTGATCCTTATGAGCTAGATTCATTGAGCTTTGGAATCAAGTTAATATGATTTCTGTAGATAAAGTTATGTTCTTATTTTTAAGGTACTATCACTCTATCCGCCGAAATTGCTACCCAAATGTGTAAATTATTTATTAAATCCAATATGTTGTGGAATTATTTGATAATTTAGGGTGTTATAGACATTTCTGTTAGGTTTCATTGGCAATTAGAATCACTAGAAAATGATATGTGTATCCAACGTTATAAATATTTTACCGAGACTTACTCAGTCTATCAGGATGGAGCTTAGGGCAGATTATGCTAGTATTTGTTAAATTTATTGTTCTCAGTACAAATAGATATAAATTCAAGTAATTTTATGAGTTGCATCTTAGGATGTCTACTATTCGAAAAAATTAAAAGTACTCGAACATGGAATGTTTATTATTTTATATAAATTATAAAAGTAAGATCCCTCAGTATGTCAAAACATAGAAATAACATAAAAGTTAGGCTGAATGTTGATTTTCATGAGAACAAACCATAATGAAATAAGATATGAAACTTTTACATATTATTGTCTCTGTAATATGGAACTAAAGAAAATTGGAATGATGTCATTTGGTTATGTATACGATATGAATTTCTTTTTATTATGTATGCAATCTGTCATAATACTAGGTCAATCCTTATGTTAAATAGTTATTTAAGTTATAAGAGTAAATACTTAAGGTTCATATACCTTTGCAATTAATTACGTTTCATGTGTGATAGGCTTGTGCTCATATCATAGTAGTAATGTGTTTCTTATTATTATTGTTATAGGAGTAGAAAAGTAAAGTAGTGAAAAAGGAAAGGAAAATATTTTGTTAGCCTTTATAGGTAAGTTGATTTCTCCTACTCTATGTATTCACCTCTTTTGAATTCGATATGACATCGATTATTATATGTATTGAATATGTTTTGGAATGCTATGAATTGATTTCAAAAAATGCAATTATGAAATGTATATCTGAATTATTATATGATTGCACATTTGAAAAGTATATGTGATATAATCTGAATGGATCACGATGAGTGCAATCTTGTTCCTTTTGAAATGATATTTGATATGATTCATCTTCTGATATTCAAAAGATATTTGTTATGTGATGAATCATGCATCGAAATCTATTTGCATTTGCATATATGATGGTTGGAGCTAAGAGCTACATTACTGATCATGATGATAGCCACATCTACATTCCAATTCATCATTTTGTTTCTCAATAATGGGATGAGATAGGCTGGAGCTAAGTGCTACATCGTGAGTAGTCGCAATGGGGGCCACCTCTAGAATCCGTAGGAGCCACATCTAGAGTCCACCTATCGTTATATGATTTGTTTTCCGAAAGGGATGAGGTAGAATGGAGTTGTGCCACGTCGCTGACCCCGATGGGAGCCACTTCTAGAGTCCACCTACTGACCAGTGGTCAGTTGGTGATCCGTGTACACATATGAGAGTGTTGCATTGTATACACATGTTTGATATGTTTAAGTGACAACGAATGTAAATTGAGTGTAATGATTTTGATTGGAATGTTATATATATTTATTAAAGGTGTGAAGATAATGATTTTGATATTATGATTAATGTATGTATTTTTATGTTTCTCCGAATTTATTAGATAGTAACACATAGCTTATAAGTAATCAGCTTACTGAGCTATTATTTGCTCACAGTGTTATTGTACACTTTTTCAGATCAGTAGAACTTTTGGGATCGCGAGAGACAACCTTAGCCGGGTGTGGATTCTTTTTACTACTAAGGTATTGAGAAGTCACGTGCTCCACTGTGCGCACTAGATAGAAGTCTTGTAGCTCTCATATTCCTCTGTCGGGATATAGAGAGAGTTTGATATGTGCTATGTATGAAAAGTAATTTTGTAACTTGTAAAATGTAAATCTTTCATGACTATGTGGTGATGTAAACCCTAGGGTTGTTACATGCTCTTTATGATTCAATATAAACTGCGTGATTTTACTATATGTGTTATCACTTTCTTGTATTATCTAAAGGAGTTATGCACAATTTTTTTAAAAAAATATGAAAATATATTTGATCATCCATAATAAGTCACGAGCTTTGATTTAAACCATTATTTAAATCGGGGTCGTGACATTAGCATTTTCAAAAGAAGTGGAAGGGGAAGAATTAGAGTTTGAGACCATTGGGCATTCATAAGTAGAGTGTCATTCATTACAAAAATTACAAGTTTGTTGTACAGCCTTAATAGGAGCCTTTTCATTGATGCGACTCATCAATGTCTCCATTTTTTGGTTCATGGCTTCTAGTTGTGCCATAAGTTAATTGTTGCCATCTACCTGATAGACACTTGTATTTCATGGTGGCTCCCTATTGTTGTTATTTTGCCAATGATTCATAGCAAGATTTTCAATAATATTATAAATCTCTTCAGAAGATTTATCATTCATGAAACTTCCTACAGAAGTGTCAATTTTATCTCGTACTGTGAAAGTAGCATCATTATAAAAGAATTGAATTTGTTCATGGAGGGGTACATTATAAGGGACACGAGATGCAAGTTCCTTAAACATTTCTCATGCTTCATGCATGGTTTCTGAATCTTGTTGATAGAATGCTTTGACATCAAAGATTAATCGAGATGCTTTCTGAGGCGGGCAATATTTGTTGATGAATTTTTGTCGCATCTCTCTCCAATTTGTGATGGTTCCTTCGGGCAGAGTATGGAGCCAAGTGGCTGCTTTTCCTCTCAAGGAAAAGGGGAAGAGTCTCAACCTAACTGCATCATCAGAAATATTATGAATTTTAAAAGTAGAACATAATTGAAGAAATTTCCTAACATGCCCAAAAGGATCTTCATCTTGATTGCCACTAAATTGGTCATTTTGCACCATTTGAAGGGTGCCATGTTGTATCTGAAAATTGGTGTTGATGACTGGAAGAGTTATGCTCCATGGGTCATGATTCATCTGACCAATAGTGTAATCCCTCATCGTCCGATAGTTCAGATTTGGGTTTTGATTTCCTGGTTGTTGTTGATTTTCTACCATTTCTTTGATCCTTATAATTTTTTTTGTTGTTTAATAAATTTTTCTATTTCAGGATTGAAGAGAAGTGGTTCCTTCGAGCTTCTGGTGTTATGTCTTTTTGTCATTTTGCTCAAGGATTTCAGAGTGCGATTAAATCAACAACAATTTGAAACAATATTGAGAAAATCAAATGGGTCATTTTTTGGAAAATTCGACACTCTTCGTTCTCCAAAAAAAGTTTCAGACAAAAGGGAAATGGGGACTGTGTACAGAAAAACACAGACTGTGTTAGGAAGTGCGGTGATAAAATACGGACAATGTATTGTGAACGTGGACCGTGTTTAATTCAGTTTAGCACGATTAAAACAACACGGGAGGAAGGAAAATGCAGACCATTTTCAGTGGACACGGATTGTTTCAGAAGTGACGACATAGGTCATTTTCTGAAAAGCAGGCCATTTTGAATGCAAGAATACGTCCAAAAAAGAAAAAAACTGAGAATATTTAGTAAGAAAAAGATAGAAAAAGTCCCCGACAATGACACCAAAAACTTAATGCGCTTTCTCTATATAGTAGAAAAAGACGACAAGTATACCGCTCGCACAAGTAATAAAAAGATATCGATCCCACAAGGACTTTTATCTTTGATTCTTACTAGATGAGAATTTTTTAAGAGAAATGAATTGTGGAACAACAAGAAGTAGATCCAACAAAATGAAATATCAATTAGGAGAAATGTTGGTTTTATTGAGTATTCCTCCACTGTTAATTAAATCAAGTAGGAAAATCACATCTGATGGAAATAATTGAAATATAAATTAGGACTCTAAACAGATGTCCTATCTGTTTTATCAATTAAATATTTGAAGAAAGTTTAACCAAATCATTCTCCAAATGTTTAAGGATAAAACATAAAGTAATTCAATTCATCTCAAAGACTCCTCAACTAGTAAGCTTAAGTTCACACTCCTCTAAATCCCACATAATAGATAGGAGAGAGATATGAGATGCTAAAAATAGATCGATTCAAACACAACATTCATATTCAGATAAAGTAATAATCTTTCATTAAAATAACAGTGAAGTTCAACAATGTAAAACCAACAAAGAAGGACTACTCCATTGCTGGAGAGTTAAACATCATAATGTCAAAAATTAGAGTACAAAAAATTAGTAAGAAAATAGAATTCTAAAATGTGACTTTAGACAAAGTAGCCACTTTAAAAAAATGGATGTTTTTCTTCTCAGCTCTGATGTCTTCTTGGAGTGGAAAGAGGGGTCTTTTTATAGTCGGCCATGACAAAAGTCTGGGTGTCAACATAGACCGTGTCATTAATGACACGGGCCATATTGATTAATACTAGCATGACATAGTGTAATAAATCTTCCGATATGGATAATGCGGACCTTATCATTAATGACACAACTGTGTTGTCCTCCAGAATCACGACAGAAATCTTCACGCCATTATGAGACACGGTCCGTGTTGGTATAAAACGTTCCATTTTAATTAGCGCATGGCAGAATTTTCTCGGTTCGTGTTGGTGTTGACGCGACTTGGATAAACATGGCTCGTGTCATCTGGACGCAGGCCATTTTCTGATCCTGTCAAGCAAATTTCGTTAAAAACACACAATAAAAAGGAAAATAATATTTCCACGGAAAAAATTAGAAAATTGATGCATGATCATCCAATTTTAACTTATAAAAGTGCAAGATAATATGTAAAATTGAACGTGCATCATGGTGGTCCAAATTTAAGGTTAATTGGATTAAAAATGGTGATACAAATACTAAATTCTTGCACTTCAACACCATTATTAAGCATAGGAGAAATTAGATAGTCATAATTCAAGATGAAAATGACAACATGGTTACTATAAATCATGTTTTGTTAAATATTATTCGAATCTTTGGGCTCCAAATTCACGGCCTCCTCCCCCTCCTTCAGTCTGGCTTGCTTTGCCACTCCTACATGAATCATGGGTTTCACATTTGCTCGTGCCTGCATTGATAAAGAGATTGACTCGCATGAAGTGTATATAGAGAATGCTACGTAAAGAGGGGCGTAAGCCTCTAAGACATATGTCTATCCCTTACTCTAGCGTGTTACTCTTAAACACAGAAAAAGATGTTGAATGAAGTTCTAAAATTTATAATCTCTCTACACTATCGAAATGCGATCCGCAAGCGTATGGTGCATCATTGTAGTACTTGAAGTTCGATCCACAAGGAACAATGTTTGCAAAATTTTCAAAAAATTCTTTGGAACAAGACCCGATGAGTAAAAGCGACGCTGAAAATAAGAGAAAGAAAGATAGCGATATAAGATAAAAGAAGCTAATTGTTTTTGTTGTTTTCAGGATTATAAAAAGAAATGGTATGGAGACTATGGTCAATTCTAGAAATATGTAGGACAATCAATAAAAACATGTGTTGAGGACTTATGGGAGGTGCTTCTGTTATAGGACTTAAAGTTCTTTAGTTTATAATGATACAGGTGAAACAACCGAATGCCCTTTCACGTGTGTATTTAGTCAATCCTGATGGGGAAGACACTTGACTCTATTACCACAATCTCATGTTGGCAGAAAGTGTGTGTTGCATACGTGAAAAGGGTTCATAAGATGGGTGCAATCATCGCTCTCGTGTACGATGTCCAAAGATACAAATTGAGCTTTCTTTAGTATCGAGCATTCAAGAGAAATACATTTAAGGCGAGATGGCTATGGTCTGCTCGCACTTGCCTTAGTGGAATATGGACGACCCTCCCGGGTCGAATGCAATGAACTAATGTATCACCGAGACTATTTAGACGATTGAAGGGGTGAGGAAAGATCGATTCAGAAAATATGATTTATGATTATTGGAAGTTCTTTAGAAGTAACTCATTTGTTATCCGCCCTACTAGGGTCGCCGATTACAAATGAGGATAAAGAATATTCCCTCTCAGGTAGTACTTTCCAGAAATGAAAGGAATCGAAGACATCAATGACGAAAGACGAACATCTTTGAATCCATGTAGGATGATCCGAATCTCCAACTCAATGCGGTCATTTATTTCTAGAAACTCAAAATACGCATAACCTTTTTAAGTCGCGGACCAGAAAATGAACGATGTCTAAACCAAATCATGAAGTACCACTATTGCTAAAAATCCGAACTACGAACCATCGCATGTCAAAACTTGATTTCTCTACGTTCGGTCCCTATGGTCACGGTGCAAGAGAACAATGATTAAGAACTCCCCCTAGCTTACAATTGCAAAGAAAACAAGAAAACCACGCAGGAATCGCCTTCACCAAAGCTTGATTTCTCTACGTTTCGTCGCGTAGAACCTCTAACATCCCTATGGTCGGATGTGCAAGGTGAAGACGATTCACGGGCTCAAATCCAAAGACAGATCCAAAAAATAAAGAGTTATGCAATGAAACAAGGATCAAACATATATCATTAAAAATATAAGCAAGCTCAACATTCGGTTCAGATCATGAAAAGCAACAAGATGAAAGTGCGACTAAAGAACATAAATTCAAAACACATAAACAAAAGTTTTTCTTTCATTTTTCACTACTTTACTCTTCTACTCCTATAACAATAATATAAGAAACACATTACTACTATGACCTGAACACAAGCCTATCACACATGAAACATAATTAATGACTCTTAAGTATTTACTCTTATAGCTTTAGTAACAATTTATCACAAGAGTTGGCCTACTATTATGACAAATTGCATACATAATAAAATCAAATTGATATCTTCTTACATTGATAACCGAATTTGTTCATTCCAATTTTTCTTACTTTCATATTACATCCAATAAAATTGGAATGATACATAGAAGATTAGCATGGCCTTTGTGCAAGGATGACACACACAAATTGAGAAATGGTCCAAATTTTTTATGCATGAGATGTGCCTTATATTAGTCTCACAAGCACAAGTTACGGAAGAGATGTTGGGTATATATGGGAACATGTCCTTCATCAGGTATGACGTATTTTGATAAAATCGTGCACGCTGAGGCCCAGAGCGGACAATATCACATGCTGATAGGGAATGTTAAATATGATATCAGAGCCACTCCACGTAGACCTTTGTGTATAGTGGAGTGCGATCACTCAACGGGGACTTTAACTCTCCTAAGAGGGAAGGATACATGAGGCATGTCTTGGATTAGTTCCACAAGCACAAGTCGCGAGAGAGATGCTAGATATATATGGGAATATGTTCTTCCTCAAGTGTGACGTATTTTGATAAAATCGTGCAGACCGAGTCTCAGAGCGGATAATATCAGATCGAGAATGTTAAACATTCTACATGGAATAATGGTATTCTTATAAACTATTTTGCTCCTTACTCGATGTATAATATTCTGTAAATTAAATTGCTTGTTTCCCTGTGATGATTCTTGGGTGTGAGCCTCAGAAAATTCTGAGATTGCTACAACTAAAGTTGTGTATAACTTTATAAATAGATCGCTTGTGCCACGAACATAAAGACAATATAAACCCTATACTTTACTGCCATAAACATTCTTTCCACTTCTCAAAGGAGTCGTTTGGAAACGGAATCACGGTTCCTCCTAAGTTTCTGGTGCATAATTGAATTAACATGTTAGTTCAGGTTGTGTTTAATTGGAATGAAATTTGATGATGAGGAATAAGATGGTTGATGTGATAGGAAAAAATAGATATGATAGATGAATTTTTGATCGGTTTTGAATTAAAAATGATTATTATAATTATGAAGTATAATTTTATTATTAATTAAAATAAAATTATAAAATAAAAAAAATTATGGGAAAAATATATAATTTAAATATTTAATGAAATATTAAATATTTAATGAAATATTAAATTTTTAATGAAATAATAGTAATAAATAACATTATATTAATCTCTTATTAAAATTATTTTATATTTATTAAATAATTTATTTTATAAAAGATATGGTGTGAGAGAAAAGAAAAAGAAAAAAAAATGAATTTTGAAAAAAAATCGTCACTTCAAACCCAAAAGACAAAATAAAAGCTTGATGTGGCTCCCAGTCTCACAAAAAAATGATGTAACCTAGAGGGTGACCCGGTTCCACCACATTTCTTTCCGCCCAGGAACCTGATTTCGGGACGATGTTTGACGGAATCGGACGGAACAAGGGTGTGGTTCTCGCCTGGTTCCGCAAATAAATGGGGCCTAAGGTACACTTTGATTGTGGGTTATCTCCTGGATTAAATAGATAATTTGAGAAATATAATCAAACACGAGATAGATTAGGGAAACAACGCGTGCACGACTCATGATGTATGTTTAATCATGTAGAATGCTTTTATTTAGGATTATAGTATTCTTCAAAATAGATGGAATATAATAAGTCGGTTGAAGATTATTTTAATTTGCTCCTCCTCGTGCATTTGAAAATAGATTATCTTTTTGACATCCAAACGAGCCTAAAAGATCGAGGAGGGGAAGGGGCCAATTTTTTAAGAGGTACTTATTGGAGTTGGTGAATATTTTAGGATCCTTATTTCTCACACCAGATTCGTCCACGTGAGCTTAGAGGAATTTGAGTATTATCCAATTATTTGCGCTGCTGGTGTATTGACAAAGGGGGGTTCGGGAGGCACCGCCCTCCGACGCGGTCCCGCTCGACGGCGGTTTTCTCTGTTTTGTTTGGATTTTGAACCCGTTTTGAAGAGACATATTTATAACTTATTTTCTGTAATCAGTGTGGCGGCTATAAATTAAAAAGATATAGTGAAACTTCTTTGCATGACGTAGTCCTAATTTTAAGAGTGAATCTGAATAAATTGTATATCTCCTCTAATTTTTTTTTACGATTTTTTTTGTATTCTTCTACTCTTGTTCTTGAATTTTTCCTGAAACCTTGTTTGCATTGGGGACAGAGGTATGATATTGTTGTCCCCCCATGGCGCTTCCCAATGGCACGAAGGTCCCTTCTCATTTCATGTCAAAACAAACAGAAGCCTCCAACTCCAAATTTAATTATCAGACTTGGCGAGAGAATAACCCCCCCCCCCTTCCGAAATCCACACTCATGCGCGCTTATCAGTTATGTCTCTATCCCCTCTCTCTCTCTCATAGGTTTGACCTTCGCGCTACCCCACCTACACCCACGTTATGCCTCCCCATGTCATGCTTCCAACGTATAGTAAGTAATCTCTCTTCTGCTACTGATCTTATATGTAGTGCCAAGAACAAGATCTTCTACTAGTACATGAGAAGTATTTTATTAATTTTTCGACGATTAGGAACGTCGATATTTCCGACGGATATCTATCCGCCGCAATTTTCAACGGTCGCAATCGTCGGTCAATGTATAATAATATAATATGAGGAATATTTTATTAATATAATTAGTGACAGTCCAAACAGTCGCAATTTTTAACGGTTCCGACAGTCGGTAATAATTAGCGACAGTTCAAACCGTCGATAAAATAAAAATAAATATTATATATAATTATATATAGTATTTTATATTTATAATTAAATACTTTGCGACGGTCAAAAACGTCGGTAACTTTAAAAATAATTAATATCATATTTGTATATATCATGATAATATATATTCTTAATATTTGCTAAGTTTCCGACGGTCAAAGGTCGGTAATTGAAATTTCACTATCCCACTTTTTTTTTCATTTTTTCTGCTTTCTCATTTTTTCACCTATATATATATATATAATATATATCTAATCTCCCACTATATCTATACACATTCTACGTCCATTCACTTCTATCTCACTTCTATCTACCTCCTCTCTCTCTCCCGGACGTCGACGGAGGATGACCCCCCGACGACCCCTCTCGTCGGCCGTCGGCTACCCCTCTCTCTCTCTCGATCCGGCCGATTGCGGCCAGATCAGCCGCCAGGCGGTCTATTCGGCCGGCTGCGGCCAGATCAACTGCCAAGCAGCTCGATCGGCCGCCAGGCGACGGCCGATCCTGATCCGGCCGGCTACCGGCCAGATCGGCCGCCAGGCGGCTCGATCGGCCGCTGTCGGGCCAATCATGCCGTCTGGCAGCTCGATCGGCCACTGCCGGCCAAATCGGCCGCCAGGCGGTTTGATCGGCCGTCAAATTTTTTTATATTTTTAAAATGGTTTGCGACGGTTGCAACCGCCGTAACACATCGACGGTTCAGCAACCGCCGGAATTATGGATGATCGCGACCGCCGGAACGGATTGACGGTCACAACCACCAATAACGTTTTGCCGGTTGCAACCGTCGGAAGTTCAACGGTTGCGACCATCGAAACGCCAATAACGTTTTGGCGGTTGCAACCGTCGGAAGTTCAACGGTTGCGACCATCGAAACGTTTCGAGCGGTTCCGACGGTCTCAACTGTCGAAACTTTCGACAGATTTTTTCAAACCGTCTGAAACAGTTTGCGACGCCACATTTTTCGACTGATCGTTTCCGTCGATAAATTCGTCGCAAACCTTTATTTGCGACGGATTTTCTCGATTTTCCGATGGTTTTGACCATCGAAAAATATGTTTTTTCTTGAAGTGTGGTTTTCCAGCATAGTATGGACTATATAATATTATGAAATAACCATAAACATTGAACCATCCCATTATGCACTGGTGCTTAAAGTTTTTAAGTCAAAACTGTTGATTAACACGCTTAGCTGCATTTATGCATAGATAGAACATGTTGGGTGTTTCATCCAACGATTGACCTCAGAGAATTTAACAGAACGAATGATGGTGGTATTTTATAACTCATGAGCTCAATTTTCCAAAAATATTGAACACTGCATTTAAGGTTAGTGGTTACATAATTGTAAATGATACAAACATAAACCACATCATTGCATGTTTTGCTGAAATATTGGTGTCATAATTCATGAGAGGATTGTTGAAGGAAAACATTGCACGACCCAAGGAGATATAATGTAGACCAACCACTCAAAATTCCAGAAAGCACTTCAAGTTTACCAGAAAGTATACCATATGGAGAATGAAAAAAAAGGTAACTATCACAAGGACATCAGAGAAAATTTACCAAGACTCGGCGTGACTCGGCGTGCCAAGACAAGGTATATCTGAAGGGGCAGAAAAATCAGATATGGAATTTCTTAATTGAAATCTCAAGCTATATACACGATCACGTTCATGTACATATAAAGTACATATTTGAACTTCTCAAAAGCAGAATTAGTTTAACATATGAGGGAGGATCAAGGCAAAATAGCGTCTAGTTATCAAAGATAGAAAAACACTGATCTCTTCGCTTGGCGAAGCTTTATATCACCACAATGACATTCAGATGGGAAGTGAAACCCCAAATCATAAAAATGTCAGTTCCACAAAGAATAATAAGATAAGAGGTAAATAAAGTACTAACAAAAAAAAAACACATAAATAATACCGAAGAAAACCTAGAAGCAACGAATTGTCATGAGCCAGACTTGAAATGTTACATAATTGTTCATTGATTAGGCCAAACATCACAAAATTATTATCTTTCTGTTGTATATTGCTATAAAACATTCTAGCATCTAACCAAAAGGAAAAACATATACACACGTTGAATATAAAATAGACTAAGCATCCAAAGATCCTAAAATCACTATTACCATTAATGAACCTTGTATGTTGTTATGTCTAAGATGTAGGTAACATGGCAATTGAAGACCCGATCTTCATGCATGTAATATTTGAGATCCTGAACATAGTAGATGTATACACTCTTTCATATATCTACACCTCAATTAATATATATTTTAAAATCAGGATAATCTAGTTGGTTCGATTGACCCCATTACTAAGTAGATGCTTCAGCACCTGCCTACACTGAGTATTACAATTCTAACCAGTAAGTATAATCTAGTGGGTTGGTAATGAAAAACAATAGTGAAATTTTTTAATTAATTTATTGCAATGTTTTTGTCAAATATGAAAAATATGATGAAGAGAGAGACGAGTTCTTCATGGTTGATCTATATATATTTGTCCTACAAAAATTGCTGGAATTTTGTTGAATTATCGTATATTAAGAAATGCATTTGCAGATTGTTTTTTTTTTTATATTTTCATACGGCTATCTCTATTTTTTTCTAAACATAAATTAGCATTCATTAATATTCAAAACAAGCATTTGTCAACGACTATATAAATAATCATGCTTCAATGTGATTCTTTGGAAAAGAACTGAATTGGCATTTGGGACATGCTCAGTTAACACGACTTTCCTGATTATCATTTGCAAATATATATGAACTAAGTGGTCTTCAGATCCAGAGTTTAATGATTCTGAATCGTCATTCGTTCTCACCTAATCTTCCTGATGATCTTCTCACAAATTAACAAGAAAACTTCAAGTTTATTTCTTTAATGTGAAACTTGATGTGCACACAAGTTTAATGCTTTTTAAAATACTTAATCCTTTAATTTAAGTTCCAAGTGACTTCGTTGACATCCAACTGCAAGTTATTTTAGAATATTCAATTTGTTACTTAATAGCGCGAAAAAAGAGAGCAGAATATTCATTTTTTTACTTATTAGGGCGAAATTGTCATCGAGACCAAAGAACTAAAAATAACTAATCCAAGTTGAATAATACTGCAATGAAATTAACAACAAAGCATCTGCAGTACTGCTGCCATCTAAACATTTCACTTATTCGGTGGGGGGTTAGAAACAATTCGAGAGTTTTGCAAAGTTTCTGGTTTATTACGGCAGATGCAGAACGACACGTCCCTGCACCTTACTAGTTAGGAGGGGGGAAGAAGATTTCGTCGGAGGTCCTAGTAGACCTGAACTTCTGTTCCAGTTGAAGGGTGACGTTGAACGAAGCCTGCAGCACTTCCGGGGATATTGCCTTCCACACTGAAGTCTTCCCGGCCAGATGAGAGAACACAGGGCTGCATTGTTCAGAGTCATGCTGTTACCTCTCTATCGCTCTATGTAATCAACAACGAATTAAGACAAAAAAAAAAAAAACTGGGGGAGCATGAATTAGACAACTTACTTGGGAGTTGTGATGATAGAGAACCACTCCATGCCTTCAGGATCAGCAATCTTGGACACCACAAAGAACCTTGGCACAATGAACAGGCAGCCACCCTGGACGTGTGTCTCCAGCACCTTCTTACCGTCAATCCCTACAACTTGCACGCGGCCACTTCCCCTGAGAATATAGGTGACCTGGAAGGCAGAATCGCAGGAGAAGCCCGGGGAGCACATGGCATGGCCGTTCAATCTGACAAGATCAGCACCGAGTCCAACCTCACCAACCAGGGGCAGGTTCTTGGTGTTCAGCACCACAACGCAGCCGCCATTCTTGATGTCCACGTCCAGAGGTGCCTCCTCACAGTTCAGGGCCATCCCTTCTCTGTCTTTGTCTGAAGGCTCAGGCATGGCCTGATCATCCTTCACCTTGACAATGCCGGCACTGGTTTGGCTGTGAACCAGCTTCTTGACCTCCTCTTCAGTGAGGTCCCAAGCACGACCGACAAACTCTGAACTGAATCCAGTGAAGATGCCACTGGTGCCGGTGATCTGGAAGTTGGTGAATTGTCCGGCCTTGTGGCCCTTTGAGGTATCCCCCAAGAAGAGCACCACAAGCTCATCGTCATTGGGATTGAACCACCAGGTAACAACACCAAAGGGAAGGGCTATGGCGTCACCCTTCTTGATGGCAAGTACTTTCTCTTTAGTAGCTTCAGGTAACACGATTCCACAAGTTCCATTCCCTGTGAAGAAGATAAAGATGAACAATATAAAGTGGATCAAAATCATAATAGCCGTTTTTCAATTTTTAGATACTTAATGATTTCACAGAGTTCCAACGTTTTCCCGAGTTTGATCCTTGCAGCATTAGGAATATCAAATACTTATTTACTAGAAAAGTACTTTAATGAAACGTGCATAGTTCTCATGAAAAGTTCTAAATACTAGAATGCCGATTCAATCAGAAAAATTCAAAGATCGGAAGCAAGTTCTTAGTTCTATTCCATCATTACAAAACTTTGTTATCAAGATTTCTCAACAAATTACATTAAAAAAATATAATTTATCTCTCAATGAAACTGTTGCTAAATCCAAACCGTAAAAACTGCGAGAACCTGAAAAGGTAGTGCAATTCTTAAAAGGAAGAAAAAAAAAAGGACTCGGTACTAACCAAATTTGTTCGCCAAGAATATCGACACAAAGATGCATCATACACAATTTGCAGACGTATACTGTTCAGTGAGAATTCAACAAATTCATGTGTTTGCAAAAATGACAACAAAAAAATTCTCATAAACCTATTCCAAAAAGAAACTATATTCATAAAAGTTCTCCGAGCCCAACTAATAAAAGACTCCAGGAAGGCAGAAGCAGAAGCTACCAAATTGCCATTGCCAACCGCAATAATACAACATCAACTTCCCATACGCATGCCGAACAAGCGTCAAGATCACTGCTTTCCAAACGACAATGGTCCATTTCCATCAATGATACCTTGTTAGTTCGGTTCTGTCAGACTGACAGCACTGGTAGCCATAGCCATGTGCACATATGACATATCTGATTCAATTATTACCACAAACACATTGTGACCTTCAAGACGGGGGAGATTAATAATAGTACCAAAACATTAAAAGCAAAAAAAAAAAAAAAATGTAACACCCTAGGATTCAACAGAAAATTGCATCATTTTTTTCTGGCTAATCCACGGTACGTTCATACAAAAGCGGTAAAATCAAATGGAGCGACAAATCAAAGAGGCATATAAGAAAAGTTGCCATCGCCTTAAACGCGCAGGTTACCTTGGAGGACGTAGGCGACCTTGGCGGAGTCGGAGTAGCTGGGCAACGCGAGGCCGCGCTTGGCGAGGGCGAGCTTGGCCGCGCCGATGCCGGCGGCGCGCAGCATCGGGAGGTCATCGCTGCACCAGGCGTGGTACGATCCTCCGTCCCCGCCGTAGGCCTTCTTAGGCAGGCGCGGGGTCAAGTCGACGTCCATGGCGAAGCTGCTGATGTCGCTGCGGCTGGGGAATATTATACTGGGAAGAGGAAGGCGATGGTAGGGGGACGAAAGAGCGTGGGTTGTGTATTTATATTAGAGAAAATCAGAGTTTGTTATAAGCCAATCGAGTTTTGCGTTGAAAAAAAAAAGATAAAAGATAAATTGAGGATACGATCGTAACTAAAATAGATTTTGTTAGTATTCTAAAAAATAACCATCAATAAAAAGATATTTCATTCAAAATTTAAAAGTGTTTTATAATTTAATTTTTTTTAGAAAATTTTTATGAATATGTACAATTTTCTTGTTTTAGTGTTAACTAAACTTTTTACTTTTTTTGTCGTTAGTCTTATTTTGCTTTTATTTGCAGCTTCATCTATCTATCTCCTTTTTTTCTTTATCTCTCTCCATTTTCCTTTTATTCGTTTATCCCTTTTATTTCTAATATAAATTATGAAAAACATATTTATTAATAACAATTATTTTTTTATTCTTTTGTAAAAAAGTTTAGACTTTTACATGGCAATTAAACAATATAAAATATACTATATATACATATGCTAATTTAAAAACATGTGTTATTTTTTAGATAAAATGAAAATTTTGAACAAGATAAACATTTTATTTAAAAAAATGTTTTAAATCAATAATATTTTATCAAAAAATCTAAATCATAATTTAAATATTTCATTATATTATTGCAACTCAAATCAAAATTCAGTTATGAGAAAAATAAATAATTTAAGCATTTTAATCTGTTTTCGTAGTTAGTATAACATCTAGTAATATAACAAAAGAACGACATCAATTAAAGATATATGTTTGCTAACTACACCAAGTTTAGTATTCATGTTTTCTAACATTGAAAAAAATATCGTTTATCATTTATCTGTATCCATAGTATTTATTTGTTTTGATTTGATTTTTATTGTAACTCAGTTAGTTATGTAGTATTATATGTAGTTATTTAGAAAACAAGATGGTGGGAGAAATGTATATTTATATTAGAGAAAACCAAAATAATTTTGGAGTTTGTTGTAAGCCAATCATAGTGAAAAAAAAGATAAAAAATAAATTGAGTATAGGATCCTAACTAAAATAGTTTTTTTATCAAATTATATATTTTAAAAAATAATGATGAATAAAAAGATATTTCATTCAAAATTTAAAAGTGTTTCAGAATTTAATTACTTTTAGAAAATTTTTATGAGTATATATACTTTTCTTGTTTTACTCGTAATTAATTTTTTTACTTTTTTCTTCATCATATATTCTTATTTTGCTTTTAGTTGCTTTGTATACAACTTCATTTCTCTATCTCTTCTTTTCTCTATCTCTCTCCATTTCCCTTTTAGTCCTTTATCTTTGAATTTTGTGAGTCCTCCTATTCTAAATAATTAAGTAATATGAATAATGAAAAACATATTTATTATAAATACAATTATTTTTTATTCTTTTGTAAAAAAAATTAAGACTTTTAGATGGCATTTAAACAATATAAAAAAATACTATATATGCATATGCTAATTTAAAAATAAGTGATATTTTTTAGATAGAATAAAAATTTTGAACAAGATAAACATTTAGTTTTTTATAAAATGTTTTAAATCAATAATATTTTCTAAGAAAATATAAATCATCATTCAAATATTTCATTATATTATCGTAACTCAAATCAAAATTCAGTTATGGATAAAAATAAGTAATTTAAGCATTTTAATCTATTTCCCATATTTAGTATTCATTTTTTCTAACATTTTACGTTTAAGAAAAATATCATTTATCCTTATCCACAATATTTATTTGATTTGATTTATATTGTAATTCAGTTAGTTATGTGTATATTGATAAGTATGTTATTTAGAAAACATACTAAATTGTTCACACGATCTTAACTGAAAATATTAAGTTTGAAAAAAATGGATAAATAGTCAATTTTGTCATTGGGAGAGTCGTTATGCATTTTAAATATTTCTTGAATGAGATTATGATATTTGGCATTTCGGAGTATCATATATTTCAATCCAACAAATATATGTACTAAGATATTGATTAATATTACATGTAGTTAGTTTTGGAAATAGATAACCTTTCCATTATTCTCAACAAAAAAAATATTTCTATCAGGAAAAAAGATAATTATGAGTAAAAAATATTTTTCTAATCTTTAGTATTTATATTAGAGAAAACGAAAAATAATTTTGGATTTATTGTAACAAATAACAAAATTAGTTTCTGGTGAACAAAAAAGATAAAGAAGACATAGAGGAAACAATCATAATTAAAATAGAATTTTTTTTATCAAATTTTGTATTTTAAAAAATAATGATGAATAAAAAATATTTCATTCAAAATTTAAAAGTGTTTTAGAATTTAAATTTTTGAAAAAAATTTATGAATATATATATATATATATATATATATATATATAAACTTTTTACTTGTTTTTCTTCATGTAATCTTAGTCTACTTTTTATCTATTAGGCATACAACTTCATATCTCTATCTTTTTTTTCTCACCCATCCGAAAAATCTAAACAAATCAATAAAAAATCAGCCAAAATTTAAAGGGCAATTTTTTCGACGTAAAAACCATCAACCCGAACCACTTTCATCCTCAGTTATTGGAGTTCTCCTTTTCTAAATAATTAACCAATATGAATCATGAGAAATATATTTATTATAAGCACAATTAGTAATTTTTTATTCTTTTGTAAAAAAAATTAAGACTTTTATATGGCCTTTAAGCAATAAAAAATACCATATATATATTTATGCTAATTTAAAAATATATGTTATTTTTAGATAGAATGAAAATTTGAACAAGATAAACATTTTATTTTTTAAAGAAAGATATATGTTTTAAATCAATAATATCAACTTCTAAAAAAGATAAAGAAGGTGTGGAGGAGACGATCGTAACTAAAACACATTTTTTTTATCAAATTTTGTATTTTAAAAAAATAACGATGAATAAAAAATATTTCATTCAAAATTTAAAAGTGTTTTATAATTTAATTATCTTCGGAAATTTTTTATGAATATATATACTTTTCCTATTTTACTGGTAATTAAACTTTTTACTATTTTTTCTTCATATAGTCTTATTCTGCTTTTATTTGTTCTATACAGCTTCATTTCTTTATCTTTTTTTTCTCTAGCTCTTTCAATTTCCCTTCCCTATAAGAAAAAACCTATCTATCCGAAAAACCTAATTAAACCAAAAAATATCACAAAAAAACTGTAAACTCTAATTACAAATTAGGTTGTTTCTCCTAACAAAAAAACCGGAGGGGCCTGACCTGAACCAAATATATATTTTTAAAATATTATCTCAGCTTTCAAATCATATTTGAAAGTTTTACATTTTTTTACCCATATTTATTAGATTAAGTATATTGTTGACTTATTATTTTATAGTTAAACTTGGATATCATCAAGTTATTAATCTATTTTAATAAATTTTGTATAAAATTGACAATAATATTTTAAATTATAATGTGATAATATTATGTTTAGTTTCTTTACGAACTTCGTGTTACATACTAATTTTATAAAACATAGTTTGCATATTTAATGTCTATTAAATTTTTTTTTAAAAAATATTATTTTAAGTATGCCGCGACACAAAAAGTTGTCTTCGAAAAAAATTTTAGGACGATCTTTTACGCTCTAAAAATTCATGCGAAATTTAAAGTTCAATTTTTTTGGCATAAAAACCACCTGACCCGAGCCACTTTCACCCCTACTTTCACTTAGAGTACTCATTTTCTAAATAATTAAATAATTTGAATCATGAAAATTATATTTATTATAAGCACAATTATTTTTTATTATTTTGTAAAACAAAATTAAGACTTTTAGATGGCACTTGAGCAATATAAAAAATACCTAATTTAAAAACATATGTTATTTTTTTGATAAAATGAAAATTTTGAACAAGATAAACATTTTATTTAAAAAAAGATATATGTTTTAAATCAATAATATCGACTTCTAAAAAATCTAAATCATAATTCAAATATTTCATTTCATTATCGTAACTCAAATCAAATTTTAGTTAGGGGTAAAATAAGTAATTTAAGAATTTTAATTTGTTTTCGAGTTGTTAGTATAATATCTAGTAACAAAAGCTTTGTTTGTATTCATGGGTCGTTTCTATCCAATGTTTGGGAGTTATTGTTATCATTCCGGACATTCAACCCAGACATGCTCGGTCCATGGCCTCGCGGGGATGGATTCTGCGTCAGGATCAATCCCTGAATCGCCTACAATAGCGGAGCCAACTGCTACGACACCTGTTGCGATATCCGCGCCGATAACTGCTGCGATAGCTGCATCATATTAGGTGCAGCAGATGAGCTCGGAGCAGATGCACCTCCTGTATATCCTCCGATCCTCCTAGGTATGTGCGCGGCTATGCCGAGGCTATGCAAGTAGCCCCCTCGTGTCGTGTCGGCCACCTCCTCCCAAATAACAGGGTCCTCTATAAAATAGAAAAATCATACAATCATATAATATATAAATTATATATCAAGAAACACAAATTAAAAACATGACAAAATCAATGAAGAAACATTACCTCGTGGCTGAGTACTCGGATCATCTCCATACTTTTCAACCATTTTCGCATTATAATCATCCTATAAAATTTAAACATTATGTATTTCAAAAATAGTGCACTAACGGCAACAACCAAATGATCATGTCATGAGACTTACCAGAAGCCTACGAGCAGTGGGCGTGCATGACTAGGTCGTTTATTTTCCTGCTCTTATACGTGGCCTCATAGACCACACGAAAGTCTACGGGACCGTCTTTTTTCTCCTTCTTTAATAAAGATTCAAATTTGATAAAATAAGTATAAGTCAAAAGTTTGATAAATTGAATTTATATATAAATTACCATGCTCCGTCGATGCTCATCAAATCCGATCGATCCCCTTGTGTGGATGTGGGCCTCGAGCTTCGAAAGACGGTTAACTCTTGTCTTTTCGACTTCCTTTGCCATCGTTCATCCGTCCTTTGTGAAAATCAAATACTTACACTTTTAAAAAACTATAATTTTCATAAAAATAATGTAAAAGTAAATATACTTACCACTTCCTACAGTGGAACTCCCAAACCGAGCGCCTAATATGTCTTGGGCATCTTTGTATGCCCTACTCCAAAGTGAGGCTGGCGGACGTGACGACCTTACGAAACTTGTATAATCGATTTCGGAGGCGTTTCGCAGCGACCTCAAAAGCTCTCCGGATCATCCCTAAACTAAGATCCGGATGAAATTGATTTGCCTCCTACAAATAGAACGTTAAAACTTAGTAATTTTAAAATAAATATAAATCAAATTATGTAACTCAAATAGAAGATTGTACCATAAAGGCTCGAAAAATATCATCCCGCACTTGAATTGGGACGTCTTTCTAGGATCCTGCCCTTTCCGACAAGTGGGAAAGAACAAAAGCACTGACATCCCGCACAGTACTAGCGGGTATGAAAGTGGTCCTGCCAATTACAAAGAAGAATTAATTTTCAATGATAACCAAAACTATAACAAAATTTGTACAACTTATTTAACTTACGGTCGAGCAATATTATTTACAGTGACCACCCCATTATCGTATAACCCCTCTTCATCACTCAAGAGAAATCATCATCCGGTACAGTTGGAGTAGGCTATGAAGGTCCGACGTCATCTACGAGACCTAATAAATCGTTAATGTCATATTAAATTAAAATTGTGATAATTCATAGATGTACAATAATGTTCTCACCTCGATTGATGTGTACCGTAGCATGATCAGTGGCTCATTTTATGAGAACATGATCCCATTTTATCATCGAATCATAATCATAATATCATTTTATCACCAAGAATATAGAAGTACATCCTTAGTAAAATTTATGAGAACATGATGAAAAAGAGGTTCTAGAATTATGAAAAAAAATAGTTTAACTTAACATGCATTACTAACTTAGTACATCCTTAGTAACTAACAACAATAGTTTCAAGTAATTAAGTAGTATTTAACTTAGCATGCATTACTAACTAACTTAACAGCAAAAAAATCAAGTAATTAAGTAATATTTAACTTAACATGCATTAGTTCATAAATTTCAAGTAATTAAGTAGTATTTAACTTAACATGCATTACTAACTAACTTAACAGCAAAACAATCAAGTAATTAAGTAATATTTAACTTAACATACATTAGTTTATAACTTTTTAAGTAATTAAGTAGTATTTAACTTCATGCATTAATAATTAACTTAACATAGATGGTGGCGGACTAGTACCTTCTTAATCAGTGAGGGATGGCGGTGGACGGCGGTGGAGGAAAGCGGTAGGCGGAGGGCAGTGGCGGAGGCGGAGGTAGACGTCAGCACAGTGGCGGAGGGCGGTGGAGGAGGAAGAGGCGGCGGTGGAGGGCGGACGAGATGGAGGGAGGAGGAGGAGGAGGAAGCGGTGGTGGAGGCGGAGGCGGAGGCGGACTGATGGCTACTTTTCTAAAGAGTAGAAAAGTCCGGCAAGTATACCGATCACACTAGTAGTAAAAAGATATCGATCCCACGAGAATTTTTATCTCGCACTCTTACTAGATGACAATTCTTTAAGAGAAATGAATTATGAAGATAGTCAGAGAGTAAACAAGAAACAGATCCAAGAAAAAGAAACACCAATTAGAAGAAATGTTGATTTTACTAAGCATTCCTCCACTGTTAATCGAGTAAGAAAATAACATCTGATGGAAATAATGTAAATTAGGACTCTAACCAGATGTCCTATCTGTTTTATCAATTAAATATTTGGAGAAAGTTTAACCAAATCGTCCTCCAAATATAAGTGAGTTGATTAAAACTTGATTGTTTGTTTTGCTGTTAAGGATTAAAACATAAGTGAGTTGATTCATCTCAAAGACTCCTCAACCGAGTAAGTCTAAGTCCATACCCCTCTAAATCTCATAGAGTAGATAGGGGGGAGATATGAGTTGTTAAAAAAAAATTTGATTCAAATACAACACTCATATTCAGAAAATAATCTTTCATCAAAATAACAGTGGAGTTCAACAACGTAAAACCAACAAAGGAAGATTACTCCATTGCTGAAGACTTAAACATTATAAAGCCGAAATTTAGAGTACAAAAGATGAGCAAAAAAATAAAACTCTAAGGTGTGACTCTACACAAAGTAGCCACAAGACTCTCTAATGGATGATTTTCCTTCATTGCTCCCCCTTTGGTGTGGAAGTGGAGGTCATTTTATAGTCGCCCGTCGGTGTCAACATGGACCGTGTCACTCATGACACGGGCCGTGTTGTCTTTGTTATATAACGCGGTCCGTGTCAACAAAAAATGGACCGTTTTAATCAGTGCATGATAGAAATTCCCCCGGTCATGTTGGTGGTAACGCGACATAATGAAAAAACGGCCCGTGCCAACTTAACACGGTCCGTTTTCCTCTCCTACATAGAAAACACCGTAAAATCACAAAATAAATCAGAAGAATAATATTATATAAGAAAAATAAGATAATTGATGCATGATCATTCAATTTTCAACTTCTTAACGTGTTAAAATATACAAAATTGAGCATGCATCACAATCTCCAAGTTTGAATATTTACTTGTCCTCATGTAAGATTCAAGATAAGATATGATCTTCATCAAAATACTAATACTTTTCTCTTCTCATTGTTTAATTTTTTTTCATTTATCGCCAGAGTACCTCTTCTCTTTTCAAATAATTCCTGCTTCAAAGAATATATGATGCTAAGACCTTTTTAAATCAATGAACAATTAGTCTCAACTAAAAAAAACAAGAAGTCTATATTTTGAATAAATATTAAATGAGCTTTTTGTTTTCTCTTTTTTTTCGTTTCCTCCATCTTGCTCAAAGTGATTCATGTAACAGGTTTTCGATCGACGGATCTCAGATCAGTTGGTCTTAGGTCGTCAGGCAAGAATCCCTAACGGATCTAATGGTCCGAACACACTAAGGTGCCAGAGATAAACATTTTATTCGACTTCTTTTTAGAAGTTTTTTTATTTATTTTTTTCCGCTCAATATATTTATTCAATAAAAAGATTATTTTTGAAAAATTTAGAAGAGACTAACAGATAAAGATCGTCAAAGCAAAATAATTCGAATCAGCTCCAACTTCTTATCCAAAAACCCAATACTAAGGCGATAAATGAAAAAAGAAAACTTTTGATAAAGAATTTCATAAGCAAAGAGATGTTCTTGAAATTGTCGATTAAGAACAAGGAAATATGGAAAGCTCTGTGAATAATGATGAGCGAGATATCTTCCTCATAATTTTGAAAAATAGATAATTATCTTATTGCAAGAAACATGAAATGCATGCGCAACCCCCGAACTTGAAAGAAACACTATCTCAGTGTTCAACTAGTCGGACGAGTTTGTGTACATCAAAATAGCAAAAGGACATAACAAAAGATCAGAAGTGAAAGACACAACCCTGCTAATCAAACTCTGGTGGTGGAGGTGGAAAGGAGCTATCAACTGTATCTAAAGGAATCTGGTGGTGTCGGACTATCTGACGAATATCTCGATCGATCCTGGCGACATCTTGTACAAGACGATGAAGTAGTGCTCGATCCTCCTAGGCTGCAACCTGCATATGATTCAATTGATCCATGTCTAATAAATGGTACCATGTCTGATCAGTTCGTATAGAATCTATCTGTGTTTGCCATGGAGAAAAGTCAAAAGTAGCAGAAGGAGGAGCTGATGTAAGAGGCGGTGGGTAAACTGTCTGACTCGTCTGTGGAAACTATGAAGGTCCTGCACCATCCTGTGATGGCTGGGGTACTGGCTCATCCTCAAGTGGTTCCTCAGCGTCAAGTGGAATGGCTAAAGGTGGAAAGTATAACCAATTAGCCCTGTCAAAATGTGTAATTCTAGCCCGATTTGCACATGGGATCTTATCAGTTCTGCCTCTAAAAGTAAAGAAGAATCTGTTATTCCTCACTGTGATTAATCTTATATGTACTGTGCTTCGATCAAGGAATGAAGCATTTTTAACCACATTGCATTCTAAGTATAAATTAAAGTGAAGTGAAATGGGTGTGATCAAACCTCCTATGACAATGCACCATTTCTTCTTCCTGTAATGTTTTTCAAAGTTGTGAGCCAAATATGCTCCAACATTGATCTGCACATTTTCCACCATAGCCCATAAAAAGAGAAGTTCTGTTTCATTAACAGCTCCTTCACTGTCTCCTCTTCCACAAATAGTGTTAGATAAAATTCGATGCACATAACGAAATACTGGATTCTGAATCTGACTGGCTTTAGTACGAGCTAAGTTAAGAGTATTCTCACCAGTGATAGCAAACCAGAAAGATGTGGCATCAAAAGCTGAGGTGTCTGGGGTGTTCTCAATTATTGGCAAATTGTAAAATTCACAGAACTCAGACACACAGTCATCGTTTTACATCCTGAAAAAAATTTGCTCGGGCGCTTCTCCTGCAAAGCTTGTGTGCGTCATCTGAAATGAACTTAGAAATTCCAAAGCCACTCGATCATATGTTGGCCAATTTTTTAGTATAAACTCTGCCATCCCTATGCGTCCAAAAAGAATCAAAATATCATTAGTAATATTAGTGTCATGCATGAAACAGGAGCAAGCAAATTTTGTGGCCGCTGATTCCAGTCGACGAAGCCTCATCAAAGCGCGAGCATGATCACCATATCTATAATCAACATATGAGGGCCTCGGTACCATGGTAGGCTCGGGGCGTCCAAACCAACCTCCTCAAAATCCATGGAGACTGTGCGGGGCGCTGCCATGATGAAAAAAAATGGACCGTGTAAAAGTGAAATGGCCTGTTTGTTGCAGTAAGACAACAGGACCGTGTTTTAGAGAAACGGTCCGTGTTATTGGAGGGAAACGGTCTGTGTTGCTGAAACACTGTCCGTTTTTCTACAATTTCGTTGTCGGAGTTTTTGTAGAGAAGTCGATGTCATTCTCAGCGAATGGAGGTCGTTGTGAACTGGGAGAAGAAGCCGGGTCGGTGCAAATGGCGGCGGACGCGGAAGACGGTGGAGAAGAGGAAGAAGACGGTGGAGTTGGCGAAGTCGGTGGTGGTTCGGTTCGTCGGCGAGTGCGGATGACGGCGGGCGCGGACAGTCGCGGACGCTGATGACGGCGGACCTGCAGACGGCGGCGGACGCGAACGGTGGCGGAGAAGACGATCGGAGGCGGGTGGGGGGAGGATCCGACGCGGGGCATCTTATAGCAACTCGGGTCGTGTTGTAAATGCAGGTAGGTGGCAGTTTCATGAATCCCAATGCAACACGGACCATGTTGCTGTCAAACGGTCCGTGTTTGACTTCGTCATTTACGGGTTCGAGGTGCAACACGGCTCGTGTTGTACAAACACGTACCGTATTACTGAATGCTTGACAGTTGGTCCGCATTTATGCATTTGCATCACACGGCCCGTTTTGTGAAAATACGGTCCGTGTTATTTAGAAATTTTGCACAATGAGCAAATTTGTCAGTACTGGGAGACACGACTCGTGGGCCTTGTGATTTTTTTATTCAGAAAATAAGTTTAGACAAAATAGTTCTGATTTATAGTCTTCAGCTTGACTTAGTCATAATCATGGATCAATAAGGATAATAAAATCAACTTCCTCGTGATGAACACCACCTATATAGTTCTTGAGACGTTGTCCATTGACTTTGAATTTATGCTTTTTGTCCATGGTGCAAATTTCAACAACTCCAAAAGGTGATGAGGAGACTATAAGAAAGAGGCCCGTCCATCTGGACTTAAGTTTACCTGGAAAAGTCTAAGTCTACTATCATATAAGAGAACTTGTTGACCAGGTTGAAAACTCCTAGTTTGTATGTGTTGATCATGCCAATTTTTTTGTACGTTCCTTATATATTTTGCTATTTTCATAAGCATTACTTCGAAGTTCTTCCAGTTCATTCAGCTTGAGTAGCATTTCCTTTCCTATTTTTGTAAGCTCAAAATTAAGAAATTTAGTAGCCCAATAAGCTTTATGCTCTAATTCAACAGGTAAATGACATGCCTTACCAAACACAAGTCTATATGGTGACATTCCAATAGGAGTTTTAAAAGTAGTACGATAGGCCCACAAAGCATCATCTAATTTAACATACCAATCCTTTCTAGAGAAATTTATAATTTTTTTCAAAATGCATTTTATTTTCCTATTAGATATCTCAACTTGACCGCATGTTTGCGCATGATATGGAGTGCTGAGTTTATGTGTAACTCCAAATTTCGTCAAAAGTCCTGCAAATAATTTATTACAAAATGGGTACCATTATCACTTATTATAGTTCTAGGTGTGCCAAATCTAGTAAAAATATTCTTTTTAAAAAACTTGACCACCACCTTTGCATCATTAGTAGAAGAGGCAATCGCCTCTACCCACTTAGATACATAATCTACAGCAACCAAAATGTACTCATTATTAGATGACTTAGGGAAGGGTCCCATAAAGTCAATTCCCCAAACATAAAAAATATCACAATATAGCATACCATTTTGGGGCATTTCATGAAGTTTCGAGATGTTACCCGTCTTTTGACATTGATCACATGACTTACAAAAAATTTGCACATATTTAAAAATGGTGGGCCAATAAAATCCACTTTCCAAGATTTTTACAGCTGTCCGATTGGGACCGAAGTGGCCTCCAGCTTTCCTTGTGTGGCAATGTGTAAGAATGCTTTTGAATTCAGATTCAGGGATGCAACGTCTGATTACTTGATTTGCACAAACCTTAAAAAGATATGGATCTTCCCACAAGTACTGTTTCACATCTGAAAAGAATTTTTTCTTTTGTTGTGATGTCCATCCTATAGGGAGCCAATTTCCTGCAAGAAAATTTGCAAAATCAGCAAACCAAGGTGACTTCTCAAGTAGTTTTACTTCATCACAAGAATTGATATAAAAGATTTTCTCATCCGAACATTCTTCAAGTATATCGGTTTCCTCAATTGGAGAAATTTCCAAACGAGATAAATGATCAGCTACGACGTTCTCGGTCCCCTTCTTATCTCTAACATCTATGTCAAATTCTTGTAAAAGAAGAATCCACCTGAGTAGTTGAGGTTTGTCTTCTTTTTTTGTCATGAGATGTTTTATGGCTGCATGATCAGTGTAGACAACAACTTGTGAGCAGATTAAATAAGATTGGAATTTATCAAAAGCAAAAATGACAGCTAGAAATTCTTTTTCCGTTGTGGCATAATTCATCTGAGTTGGAGTTAGAGTTAAGCTAGCATAGTAGATGACTCGAAAAATTTTGTCCCGCCTTTGCCCTAATACAGCACCGATGGTTCCATCACTAACGTCGCACATGAGTTCGAACGGAAGACTCCAATCGGGGGCTACAACAATGTTCTCTTTTAATGTAGTAAAAGCAAATATGCAATCAGAATTGAAAAGAAACTTAGTGTCCTTGACGAGAAGATTGGCGAGTCATTTGGCTATCTTGGAAAAATACTTGATAAATCTTCTATAAAATCCAACATGACCCAAAAAGCTCCGGACAGCTTTTACAGATGTGGGCGGAGGTAGATTTGCGATTACATCCACCTTGGCCTTGTCTACCTCGATTCCTTTATCGAAAATTTTATGCCCCAAGACAATGCCTTCCTTCACCATGAAGTGGCATTTTTCCCCATTTAGTACCAGATCTATTTCTTCACAATGTTGCAAAACCAAGGTTAAAATTTTAAGACAATTGTCAAATGAGTTACCAAATAAAGTAAAATCATCCGTAAAGATTTCAAGAATCTTTTCATTCATATAAGCAAATATTGTCATCATGCATCTTTGAAATGTTTCCGGTGCGTTGTAGAGTCCAAAGGGCATCCTTTGATAGACAAAAGTTCCGTACGGCAGGTAAAGGTTGTTTTCTCCTGATCTTGAAGCACCACAATAATCTGATTGTATCATGAATAACCATCTAGAAAATAATAAAAACTATGTCCTGCTACTCGTTCCAACATTTGATCCATGAATGGTAGAGGAAAGTGATCCTTGCGTGTTGCTTCATTGAGTTTGTGATAGTCGATACACACACGCCAACCTGTAACTGTCATGCTAGGTACCAGCTTATTTTCCTTGTTAGTAATTACAGTGACGCCCCCTTTTTTTTGTACTACTTGTACGGGCCTAATCTAGGGACTATCAGAGATAGGGTAAATGATACCTGCATCGAGAAGTTTGATTACTTCTTTCTTAACTGCCTCTTTCAGAGTTAGGTTTAACCTACGCTGAAATTGGGTGCTTGGTTTACTTTTCTCTTCCATCAAAATCTTATGCATACATATTGATGGTGATATTCCCTTGATATCATTGATGGACCAAGCAATAGCTTTTTTATGTTTCCTGAGAACCTGTAAAAGTTTGTTTTCCATTATGTCAGTTAATTCAGAGGAAATGATCACAGGAAAATGAATTTTTTTCGAGAAAAGCATATTTGAGATGAGTAGGCAAGCTCTTGAGTTCTGAATTTGGCGGTGGAGAAGGTATGTCTGTCTTCTCTAAGATGGATTCCTTGAAAGGGATTGACTCTTTTTCATCTAGGTCAATTCCTTCTTCTGTGTTATCCATTGATTCTTCAATATTTGTGTAAGGATCCATTATCACCTCTGGTACTACCTGTTCAAATTCGTCAGAAACATCCTCATCAAAGGTGTCAATAAAATAACACGATGATAAATCTAAAGGTCGTTTGAGAGAATCAGAAATATTAAAACACAGTTCTTCATTCTCCACTTTTAAAGTGAGATGTCCCTTTTTGACATCTATCAACGTGTTGCCAGTAGCGAGAAATGGTCTGCCTAAGATGATAGGTGCTTCGGCTTCTGAATCCATATCCATGATGATGAAATTTGTTGGGAATGCAAATTTATCAACTTTGACAATAACATCTTCTAAGAGACCCTTAGGCTTTTTAATGGATTGATCCGCGAATTGGAGCATCACCGAAGTATCCTTAAGCTCGCTATAACCTAATTTTAGAAAAATTGAATACGACATCAAATTAATACTAGCACCCAAGTCACATAGTGCCTTGGAACAAAAAAATTTTTCAATAGTGCAGGGGATAGTAAAACTCACTGGATCCTTTTCTTTTGTCTGCAAATCTCTCTTGCAGATGGAACAACATTGAGTTGTTAATTTGATCAAGCCTGTTTTCTCAATTTTCTATTTATTTGAGAGCACATCTTTCATGAATTTGGCATATACGGGCATCTGTTTAAGTGCTTCATGAAATGAGATGTTAATATGAATTTGCTTAAAAATTTTCAAAAAATGAGAGAATTGTTTATCTAATTGTTTCTGCCGATATTTTTGAGGATATGGCAGGTTTCCAGATTTTTCAGGAATCTGGTGTTTTGTAACCTCCTTTTTGGATGATGATGTAGGAAGTTGATTTGAAGATGGTTGAGCTAAAGATGGTTGATCTGGGGTCGAAGTTGGTATTGGTTTTGGTAGCTCCTTACTACTTCTGAATTTGACTGCCTTCGCTTCTTCCCTCGGGTTCTTTTCTGTATTGCTAGGAAGAGAACCTGATTCTACCTGCAATCATGTTAGCTAATTGTCCCACCTAATTTTCTATGTTGCGAATTGAGGCCTCTTGATTTGCAATTTTTGTATCCACCGTTTTAATAAATTTAGCCAACACATCTTCCAAGTTGGATTTTGGTTCGGCTTGAGGTTTGTCATCGTTGCGTGGTTGAAAACCTAGAGGTGGAGCACCTCGATGGTGTACCCAAGAGTAATTGGGTTGGTTTCTCATAATATCGGTGATGTCATTTTATTTTGGGTTTACCCAAGGATGTACTTCCACATTTTTTATTATGATTCTTGTTTATGTAATTGTATCTGAAAATTATTGTTGATGTCTGGAAGAGTAATGCTCCATGGGTCGTGTAATCCCTCATCGTCCGATAATTTGGATTTAGATTTTGATTTTCTGGTTGTTGTTGTTGTTGATTTTCTACCATCTCTTTGATCCTTATAAATTTTCTTCGTTGTTTAGAAATTTTTTCTATTTCAGGATTGAAGAGAAGTGGTTTTTTCGAACTTCTGGTGTTATGTCTCTTTATCGTTTTATTCGAGGATTCCAAAGCACAATTAAATCAAGAATAGTTTGAAATAATTATTGACAAAATAAGATGGCTCAAATTTTTTTTTTGAAATAAAGAACGAAACACGGACCGTGTAAAGCAAAACACGGACAGTGTTCGTAAACTTGGCTACGAAATACGGGCCGTGTATTGTGAACGCTGACCGTGTTTAAGTTGCCTTTTGTAAAAATGTGGAAAAAAACAAAATAATGCGGGCCATTTTCAAAAAATGCGGACCGTTTCAAATGATGACACGGTCAATTCTTGAATAGAAATATGTTTTGATTGCGCAAGATGTTCGAAAATAAAAATAAAAAATAGTAACCTGTAGTAAGAAAAAGTCCCCGGCAACAGCGCCAAAAACTTGATGGTTACTTTTCTAAAGAGTAAAAAAGTCTGGCAAGTATACCGTCGCACAAGTAGTAAAAAGATATCGATCCCACGAGGATTTTTATCTCTCACTCTTACTAGATGACAATTCTTTAAGAGAAATGAATTATGAAGATAATTAGAGAGTAAACAAGAAACGAATCCAAGAAAAAGAAACACCAATTAGAAGAAATGTTGGTTTTACTAAGCATTCCTCCACTATTAATCGAGTAAGAAAATCACATCTGATGAAAATAATGTAAATTAGGACTCTAACCAGATGTCCTATCTATTTTATCAATTAAATATTTGGAGAAAGTTTAACCAAATCGTCCTCCAAATATTTAAGGATTAAAACATAAGTTAGTTGATTCATCTCAAAGACTCCTCAATTGAGTAAGTCTAAATCCATACCCCTCTAAATCTCACAGAGTAGATAGGGGAGAGATATGAGATGTTAAAAAAAAAATTTGATTCAAACACAACACTCATATTCAGAAAATAATCTTTCATCAAAATAACAGTGGAGTTCAACAACTTAAAACCAACAAAGGAAGATTACTCCATTGCTGAAGACTTAAACATTATAAAGCCGAAATTTAGAGTACAAAAGATGAGCAAGAAAATAAAACTCTAAGGTGTGACTCTAGACAAAGTAGCCACAAGATTCTCTAATGGATGATTTCCCTTCTCTGCTCCCCCTTTGGTGTGGAAGTGGAGGTCATTTTATAGTCGCCCGTCGGTGTCAACATGGACCGTGTCACTCATGACACGGGCCGTGTTGTCTTTGTTATATAACGCGGTCCGTGTCAACAAAAAATGGACCATTTTAATCAGCGCGTGACAGAAATTCCCCCGGCCGTGTTGGTGGTAACGCGACATAATGAAAAAATGGCCCGTGTCAACTTAACACGGTCCGTTTTCCTCTCCTGCACAACAAACACCGTAAAAATCACAAAATAAATCAGAAGAATAATATTCTATAATTAAAATAAGATAATTGATGCATGATCATTCAATTTTCAACTTCTTAACGTGTTAAAATATAAAAAATTGAGCATGCATCACAATCCCCAAGTTTGAATATTTACTTGTCCTCATGTAAGATTCAAGATAAGATATGATCTTCATAAAAAAACTAATACTTTTCTCTTCTCATTGTTTAATTTTTTTTGTCAATATAGTGTCTCATCGCATTGTGCCCCATTCAAATTATTTTATTTTCTTCCGACAATCTATCATGTATGTATATAAAATTATAAATCTAAATGTATATGTGTCTATAACAAAATTGTGTGTATATATATATATACCTATAATATATGCGTATGTATATGTCTACGTGTGGGAGATTAAGTATTATAAATCTATCATGTATGTATGTATATATGTATTATAAATATATATGTGTATGTATACGTCTATACATGTGCGAGTCATATAACGTGTATATGTATACGTATTCGAAGTGAATATATATGTGTATATGTTTATATGTGTGAGATTAAGTGATAATAACATGTATATATGTACTTATTATATATAAATATAAGTATATACGCATATTTATATGTCTACATGTGTCCGATTAAGCGAGGGGGATAAAAAGTCAGCTAATGAGGCGCCATACAAACGTTATTGAGTCGCTAGGGACTTTTGGCAACCATGTAGCGTCGAACTAGCGTTTAAAACATTGTGGCATCTCAATTTGGCGACGCTAGAGAGACGCCAATATTGTCACCATGGCGTCGACAACAACTACGGCTCTAGTTAGACGCGAAGGTGACACTATTGAGTCTCAACGGTGATGCTAAAATGGGATTATTTGTAGCAAATCACTTTCTTAATTCAACCACCGTAATTTCATGATTATGTATATATATTTAGTATGTATAAATAACATAAATAATGTAGGTAACAAATTATATATTTAACACTCCTATCATGTAAAAATACATACATACATACATACATATATATATATATATATATATATATATATAATCGTGTAATACATATATATAATATGGGTAATCATGTACGAATACATATATATGTTGATAATACTAATATAATATCAATACTAATATAATATTTAATTAATTTATTGATTAACATATAGTATATATAATATAGAGGGTTTAGGGTTTAAATATAAAACAAATAGCGATATAAATATAGATAATCTAAGAACAATTGTGAAGTAGACATTCGCGTCTACATAGCGTCGCGTAAGCATGTGACTCCAGATAGCGTCTCGTTAGAGCCGCAAATGGTGAGACGCGATCGTAGCGTCGCTTGTTGTCGATGCCAGAATGACGTTAGGTTCTCCCGTGCTTTTTCACGTCGTGGCGCGCAATAGTAGCGTCTACGTAGCGTTTCCATTGCGCCATTTATAGCGTCTATTTCTTCAATAGCTAAGAACACGCTAATGACACGCTTCGAAAGGCAAATAGCGTCTCGTTATTGAGACGTAAGGTAGACGCCATAAAGGCTCTAGTGACGTCTCTATAGCGTCACCACATATGAGATGCTACTTTGCGTCGCCAATAGCCCATTTTTTTGTAGTGTACCTCCATTCTCGGAAAAAAACTTAAGAGGATTTTCATTGGAGAGAAGAATTGGCATTGGCTTGTGTCATAACATTTAAAAGTTCCCTATGATTAGCATATCATCAACATTGATACTAAAATGACAAAATTGTCCCCAACTAACTATGTAAATAATGTATAGTCATTCCGACTTTGACTAATATTATTTTAGTACTCAATTCAAGTACCTTGTATCCTTTTTTGAGTTAAGGAATAACCAAGTAAAACATATGGTGATGCCCTTTCTTCAAATTTATCTGAAATTGACTTATTTGTTTTGTAACAAAGTGATCCAAAAACTTTCAAATATTTTAAATTAGGAGCCTTATTAAAATATTTCTCAGGTGTAGAGATATTATTTAATAATTTCAGTGGTAGTCTATTTGGGAGCTGTACAATTGTAATTGTTAGAACTGCTTTTCTGCATTATTTTGTATGAACACTATTCAAATGATAAGACTCGTGTTATTTCTAGTATATGATTGTATTTATGTTTGGCTAAACCATTCTACTGACTGGTATAAACACAAGCACTCTAGTGAATTATACCCTTTGATGCAATTTTTTTTGACATTAAGAGTTAAAAACTCTATATCATTATCACTTCTAACTACTTTAAAAGAAACTTCAAATTGATTTCAATCAAAGTAATATATTTCTATAGAAGAGTTTCACATTTTGATTATGAATCATAAAAAAAATCTAAATTAGCCTACTACAATCATACACAATAGTAATAAAAAACATGTAACCATTGTGTAAGTTCCTTATATGGACCCAAACATCCATATGCAACAACTCAAATATATTAATACTTCTAGGATGAGAACTATATGTAAATGATAGTTGATTTGGCTTGCCGAAAGATAAACAGTGCAATGAATGTAATACAAGTCAATAGATATGGAAAAGAAGATAATTTTTTGATATTTCAGTAGTCTCTACAAAGCTCGCAGGACTCTTCAACTGGGTTAATTCATAATGAATCTAATAGTAAAGTCCATTTAAATTTTTTACCAATCTAGTGCTTCTTCTCATTGTGTAGGCCTTGAAGAATACATGAATCAAATATTTATGAGCTATGAGAGATTGACATAAGATTGAACTTGAAATCTGAAATGCATAGCACATTATGAAGACTCATTCATGAATCAATCAACTTTATATGAACCAATATGAATAACTAAAGAAGCTATTCCATTAGGTAAAATTATCACACTTTCTTGTAAAGATTTTAACAAGCAAGCTATTCTACATGAAAAGACATGATTATTTGCTCATGTATCTAGAATCCATTCATTAATACAATGACAATTTTCAATCAAACTAATACTTGTCATATTAACATTTACACTTGCAAGCTACAACATTTGAGCCCTTTTTTAAGATTGAAAATTTGTTTGTATTGTTCTCTTGTGAACTTCAATTCATCATATTTTGTATCTTTCAACTCTTCAGAAACAATATTAGTAAATGAATCTTGTCCTATAGATGAATTTGTATTGTTTGGACCTCTAAAATTATTAAAATTGAAGCCATGAGGAACCCCACAATATGGTAATATTGACTCTTCTTGTGCACTGGTTTTTAATGTTTACAAACAATATTGTCCTCTTTCTTAAACTTTGTAGTTGAATTTGAAGTCTTGACTCCGTAAAATGTCGAATGTTCACCGTAATTATTTGAATTATTCAGACTAATATGTGTAATGACCCAGATTTTTTATGTTTGATAAAATAATATTTTAATATTTTTATTTTGGGAAATATGGTCATTAATATTATTATAATTAATAATTCCGAAAATAAAGAAAAATTGAGGATAAAATTTATTATAGGATTATTTAATTAAATTTGGATTTTATTTAAATTAAAATAAGTCTGAATTAGTTAGAGTAATAATTAAAGGATTAAATTTGAGTTAGATTAGAATTGTTGTTATAGGTTAATTAGAGATTTATAAATCGTATAAATTGACTTGTTTGGATTGGTTGTACTCTTTTTACATCTACAAAAGTTATTTTTCTTTCTCGTTCTTCCGCTGTGTGGATCCGACAACAAAGGCTCAAGGTTGGTACGACGTTTCTCCTCTGAAAAACGTCAAGTGAGGGGCTGATAGGACATTGTGGGAACACACCAGGTATGTATGGGGGATCTGTAGGTTTATTATTTTAACTTGTGTGATTATTTGTTGGATGATCAACTCTGATCGCCAAAGGATGTTTGCGCCAAGATGATGAAAAAAAATTTTTGAGTGTTAAAAGAGAAAAGAAAAACAAAAAGAGGGTCTATGTGTGAGATGGTTGACAACCAATAAAGAGAGTGAGAGGTAAAAAGAGGGGCGCTACGTGAATTGTCGAGAGAAAAGGTAATATGTGAGGAAAAGTGATTAGATGTTTGGCACCCAAAGAAAAATAGAAAGAGACTTTATGTGAGTAGAAAGAGGAATAGAGAGATGATAAAAGAAGAGTTTTTTGGGTACAATACTAGAGAGAGAAAGTGAGAGAAGAAGAAAAGATGAGAGAGGTTGACGTAGAGAGAGAAATTCGAAAAGAAAAAAAGGAAACACATCTCCGCGTTGAAGGAAAAAAGGAAAAAAAATGGAAATAGGATTGAGAACATGATTATGGTTGGATGTCAATAGAGAGAGAAAATGAAATTTTTTCCTTGTTATTGGCATTTTTCAATTTCCTCGACAACCGAAAAAAGGAAAAAAATCATAGGAAGAGAGAGAATCTTTTTAGTCTTAGCATTGTTATTTTTTAGTTTATATTAATTATCTTGATATTATGATTTTAATATTAGTATATTTATTTGATATATTAATTGTGTTATTATTGATTGGTCCTAATAAGATTATTATTGTACATATTATTATCATATATAGTCATAGTATCACCAAATCATATTATTATCATATCTGATCATCTTGTTGTTATATCCAATCTTATAACATTGATACAATAGTCTTTTTTATTGGGTCTTGTTTCATCTAAATTTGATTGTTAAAAAATAGACATCTTAGACAAACAAGATAAAAGCTGAAAGCTCTAAGTCTCCATGTTCTCTGATTGTTTCTAAGCTTGTCATATTGTTATTGAATTCAATTGAATGAGGCAGATAGTGTACATAAAGATTTGAAACGTCGTCCTTTAGAGAAGTTATGGATGTCCTGTGTTTGGTCATGGTCCCCCCCATTCACGAATCATTGTTAGCGCTATTGTTATTGCATGGCTTGTCATAGGTTGATCCCCTATTGGACTATATGAAAGAGACATGAGTTTCCCTTAATTGTTCGAGCGCTCCTAATTGAATTGAATAACTGAACATTATAAATTGGATTGAATGTAAATTGAATCAAATCAAATTGAATTGAATATATCATGATCATTAAATGTATTGACATTGAATTGACAATTGTTATTGCACTATCGAATCAAATTGTTATTGGCTAATGACATTTGATTATTAAAAAAAAGATTATTGAATTGTTAATTATTAATTGATTATTGATTATTCATCATGTCATAGGTCATTGATAATTGTTAATTGTTAATTTGAGACAGATCGATCCATTGTCTGATCTCTATTTATTAATCGTTATATTGTTATTGATTATTATATTGAATGCTCAATTGACTTATCATTGATTATACCTTCTTGAGAATATTGTTCATTTAGTAGACCCTACATACTAAGTATTTTTATACTCATGAATTTTCCTCTACATCTAGATCCGTGCAGGTGAGAGAGCTTTGACAAAGGATGAATTTGCAGGTGGCTCAACTCAATGATAGATTAATGTTGCACATGACATAGTGGAGACTCTAGATTGAGTCATATTGAGTTGTTTAGTCCTTATTATTCCTCATTTTAAAATTTATATTTTCATAAAATTATTTTATACAAGATTGTGTAGCGTGTCTGAGAAGACTCTGAACACTTGAAAGTCACTCTAAACACGTGAAAGTCACGTAGGTCTCAGGGCGCTACAATATGTGCCATCTCCAAATCCTTGGTTGTTCTTGACAAGAAGGGCATTATATAAAGAGCTTCTCCACATATAATAGGAATTTGAATATGTCATCTGATATGACACCAAAACCATTCTAGATGTATCTGAAGAACTCAAATATAAATGACTTGACATATCAACAATAGCAGTCGATCCAAATGCAAAAGACATTATTATAAAAAATGATAAAAACACAACTAGAGTAGATTGAATTTTCAAATCAAACATTAAACTAATTTCCAAGACTCAGATTAACTCACACGAGAGATAAATCATATTCAACATGATTCCAGAAATCAGATTCAACATGATTCCAGAAATCAGATTCAACCAAGAATAATGACCTCGAGAAGAGAAATCAGGATGATGAATCACATGTCTAACAAAAAAAACTTGACGTGACATGAAATGAGATGAAAATCAAATGATTTGACTAGGTTTTAATCTTCGTATCAACGTGAACGATTATTGCTTTGATTATGGCTGATTCATTCTTCGTTCGTCCTCCGTTCCTCCTTTGTTCCCCCGCCTTGTCCCTAATCTCGAACGACATTGAAATGACCCTCAACCTCACCTGCCATTGCCATTGTCATTGTCTCCATCGCTCGTCACCCTCGACCTCAACCATCGTTCGCCACCCTCGACCTCATCGTCACTACCCTTGACTAGCCTGTAGTCTCTGCCCTTGTTGATGCTCTCCTCGACCTTGGTGTTGTCGCCGCCCTCAACCTCGCTTGCCTTTGTCATCATCGGCACATCATCATCACTGCCACATACTAGGGCTACCGTCAATCATGAGGTCGACACTCGCGAGCACCTGAGGTTGCCGCTCGCTTTGAATCGAACATGTCGACAGTGTTTTAGCTGACCAAATTTTTCTATCAATTGAATCATGCTCAATATGCTAGCCATATGATTGAACGACTGGCATAGGTAGGAGCTCCTACCTAATTGTTAGGTGGGAGCCTCCATTAACCCTTATATTATAATATAATTAATAATAAAATTTGTATTATTACTTATATTGGAGGCCTTATAAAAGAAAATTAAATAAGTGATAGTGTAAGAATTTACAAATTATAAAATCATACAGTTATAAATTAGATGATAAGGAATTAACATTATGATAATAGTATTTTAAATTTACAAATACATATGGATCATGAGAGAGACTAATAAAAGTTAATAAAGATTACACATGCAGAGAAAAATAAAAAAAGACATAAAATAAAGTATACTTCATTTTATTTAGAGTAAACAATAATGTTGGAAATCAATTTAAAATAGAACATTTTACCAATTTAATGTATGAACATTCAATTAGATAAAAAGATACTAATAAAAAGTAATGCTAAAACTTTTATGGGGTCAATTGATGCCATTAGTCACTACCTAGGTTCCCCATGATTGTGGTGTTAGGGATTCCGCTTATACTGCCCAATTATATAAATTAAAAGTACTCCAAATATATTAATATTAATAATATATTTTATATATCTTAATTATGTAAGTCTCTAAAGAGTGATTGTTTGAATTTATTATAAATCGCCTAAATTGTTTTATCCCAAATTCTCTCTGTCTCTTCTGTTTGTCATTTTCGATATTTTCTTACATCCCGCATGTTACGAAAAGACGGAGAGAGAGAGATTGCAAAAAAATAAAAGAACACATGAGATTTACAAAGTTCACTCTAAATCGAGCTACGTCTTCAGACGACGACGACTCTCTTTGTTATGGAATAATAATGATTACAAGGATGCAAAGTAACCTAACCATCGTGGAGTTTATATAGGAAATTTTAATACAAAATAGGAAATAGAAATCCTAAAATAGTTTAGGTTTCGGGGGTGGACAACTCCTGTTGAGGGAGATCACTCTATATCCCCCCTATACCACCCTCAACGAGACCAATGTAGGGGATGGGCTGAAGCGCCTGATTACATGAGGGTCATATATGGTTACAATTGAATTCAGATTCAATGCATTATTAACAAATCTCCACCTTGACTTAAATCATTTTCATAGGACAAAGTCTCCAGCTTGGGGCTATTATCAAGTATTGATGTTAAGAAAGTCCAAACAATGTTGGAACTTGCTATGAGGAACATACTTATTTTCAGTGTTAATCTTCTTCACCTTGATCCTCTCTCAGTGCGGATGAAGTGATATCTGACATTAATGTGTCTAGTTCTTTCATGATGCACTTGACCCTTGGTTAAGCATATTGCACTCAGATTGTCACAATGCACTATAGTCTGCTCCTGATGTAATCCGAGATAATCAACTAAGCCTTTTAATCCGATGTCTTCTTTAGCAGTTCTGTAAGTGTCATATACTTTGTCTTTGTGGTAGATAATGTAACTGATGGTTGAAGTGTAACCTTCCAACTGATGACAGAACTATCCAAAGTAAAGACATAGTCTGTCATAGATCGTCTTCCATCAACAATTACAACATAGTTTGAATCTGAGTAACCAGCATCCAAACACTCTTAATCACTTCTATATATGAGGCCAATATCAGATGTTTCTCTCAACTACAAAAAAAATTCGCTTCATTACTCTTTATCACTCTTTGTCAGTGTTCTTTTTTCTGAATTGCTCATAAGTCTACTATTGCAAACCATGACATACATCAAACTTTCAACTGTACTAGCATAAGGAACTCGAGACATGTACTCCTTCTCTGCTTTTGATTTTGGTGCGAAGGCAATGGAGAGATGAGCATTTGCAACCGATGGAGTGTTAATGACTTCGTTCCAAACATTCCAAACATAGATAAAATTTTCTGAATATAATTTTTCTGATATAAGAAGAGTTTACCCTATGTGCGATCCTTAGTTTTTCCATCCCAAAATATTCTGCGTTGCACCAAGATCCTTCATGTCGAATTCTGCATTGAGGAACTTCTTCAAATTCTATTATGACATATGTAGAAGCAATGAGCATATCATCAACATACATAACCTTCTTGTGGTATACATAGCAATGACTGAATTCATTATTGATTATGAAGCTGTCAAACATCTTGTACCATTATCTAGGAGACTGCTTCAAGCCATAAAAAGACTTCTTCAATCTACAAATTTAATCTTCTTTTCCTGGAATGGAGAATCCCTCTGATTGGCTCATAAGAATGCCTTCTTCATGTTTTGCATGGAGGAAAGCAATCTTCGCATCTAGCTATTCGAGCTCTAGATTCTAATGTGCGACAAGAGCAAGTAGAATCATGATAGAAGTATTCTAACAACATGTGAGAATATCTCAGTCCACACATTCTTTCTGACTATAATCTTTAGCAACCAGTCGTGCTTTGTATCTTGTGCTTTCAACTCTTGAAATTTTAGTCTTCTTTTTTAAGATCCACTTACAACCAATGATCTTTCTATTTTTAGGCAACTTGACCAACGCCTAAGTTTGATTCTTGTGAAGAGATTTCATCTCATCACCCATAGCAGCGATCCATTGTTCATATTCGACTCATGTGATGACATCTCTATAAGAGGGCAGCTCCAGCTACCTACAATGCATAAGCAACTATGTCCTCAAAGTCATATCTCTTAGGAGGACTCATTTCTTTGTAAGGACGTTTAGCAACAATTGACTCCTCTTCAAGTTGATCATAAGATTTTTCATGTTTTGGTTCTACTTCTTGATATGATCTTTCAGCATCATCCCTAGCCAGAGTGATTTCAACCTCCACATGTTTGTTGACACTCTCTTCAGCCTCCACCTTCAACTGAAGTACTGATGCCTCATCAAAGGTCACGCGCCTCATCAAAGGTCACGCTTCTATTGTAGATGACTTTGTGTTATGAAGGAGACTAAATCCTATAATCCTTCAATCTTTGACTCTTGGCTTCAACATTCATTCACTGACATGATAATATGCTGGACAACATAGATTAGTATAATCAGTAGGATTTTCTCACCATACCTCAATAGAAGTCTTGAGATCAATCACAGCTGTCGGACTTCAATTCACTAAGTAGCGTAACAGCTTCAACCCAAAATGCCCTATTTAGGCCAATATTAAAGAGCACGAATTTTGTTATCTCTAGAAGTGTCTTGTTCATTCGTTTTGCAACTCCATTTTGTTGTAGAGTATCCCTGACAATGTGATGCCAGACAATGTCTTGATCTTTGTAGAATTAGTCGACTTCAGCAGAACAGAACTCCAAACACCATTATCAGTGTGAAGACGTTTCACTTTCTTCGATGTCTGACTCTCCATCAAAATCTTTCATTGCTTGAAGACTTTGACGAACTCGTTTTTGTGCTTCATCAAGAATACCCAAGTCATTCTCGAGTAATCATCAATCACGGACAAGAAGTATCTGACACCTCTCAATGATGGAACATGAGAGGACCCCAACAATCAGCATGGATATAGTTGGGTTTCATCTTCGTCTTATGCACTGTCTTGTAAAATCGAAGGCTTCGTTTGTTCTCCGAATAAGAAGTGCTTGCATAAATCAATTTTAGATATTTCTGACCTCCCAGAAAACCTCGCTTGTGCTACAGTCTTATGTGCTACAGTCTCGACACTTCTAATTTAGATGAATTTGTAACTACAATAACGTTAGAGACTATCTTGCCTTGTAGTATATACAAGGACTTCTGTTTGACTTCCTTTAGAATTGTAGCATCACCTTTCATGATCATGACGATGCTTCCAGCAGCATTGATTTGACACTCCTTAGAGTTCAAGACTCCAAGTGATATTAAATTCTTCTTCAGACGGACTGTCAGTATCCTCACAAGATTGTCATGAGTCTTAATCTACACATAACCAATTCCAACTATCAGATACGATGCATTATTGTCCATGATGACATTTCCATCATCAATCTTCTGATAAGATGAAAACCGTTCTTTATTCGGAGTCATACAATATGAACACCCTGAATCAATAACTCATTCATCATCTAGACAGTCTTGATCAGTAACAACTAGAATCAAGTCATCTTCAAAATTTTTCGTTTCATGTGCCACCACAGCAACCGGGGCTTTCTTCTTTAGGCAATCTTTCTTCCAATGTTCTGGCTCTTTGCAATAATTATAAATGTCTTTCGCAGTGATTTTCTTTTTCTTTGGCTTAAATTTCTTCGAAGCCGAGGCATGTCCCTTCTCCGCGATTAATATCAAACCCCTAGCTTGAGTCTTTGCAAAATTTTGAGACGCCCTATGTCGAAGTTCACGAGTATGGAAACTCGATCTTACTTCTTCTAAACTTATAGTTTTCTTCCCGATAATCATAGACTGAACAAAGTTCTTATGTGATGGAGGAAACGAAACTAATAGAATTAAGACAACATCTTCATTCTCGATCTTAACATCAATATTTCTCAATTGAATCAACAAAAAATTTAACTGATAAAACGTTCCTTCAGAGGGGTACTTTCTTGCATGTGGAGGGCGAACAGACGTTGCTTCAACAATAACTTATTAGTGAGAGACTTCGTCATATACAGACTTCCGAGCCTTAACCACAGATGGACCGCATTTTCTTCATCTATGACCTCGATTATTATCTCATCCGTCAAGCACTGCAGAAGAACGGAATACTTCACAGCGGAAGAATGGAGGCGTTATCGGAATACCTCGTAGCAGAAGAACGGATCGTCGGGGACTTTTCTACGTTGTTTTGGGCTCGTTGTTGGAATCCTAGTCACGTACGAAAAATGACTATATGTTCACAATCCAAGAACCATGGACAGACAAGTGTCAAAATCTTGTGAGTTAATTGCATATGACATAGTATACGTGTGCTTCAAGAGTCCTCTCATGCACACTCGAAAGGTGTCAGACATGCTTTATAACTACACACCAAAAATACAATAAGGGCGTATATGTCCAACAATCTCCCACTTGCACTTATGGACTTTTAACCATATTTGATTTCAATAAATGTCTGTTATGGTAAATGAATCGTGCAACCCATAGGTACATCCACAACTTATGGAGAACTATGACATGTTAGGAATACATAGTCACTCAACCACTTGATAGCTTATACTATAACCTGTTAGGGATACCTAGTTGCTCGATCAATTTTGAGAGTCAATAATTATGACCACATAACTGCTCAATCAACGTGTGAGCTCATACTATAACGTATTATCGTTGTATAACTATTCAAATATCATGTGAGCAAATACTATGATTTATCAATAATACATAGTCGCTCAAACATCCATGTTACTCGCTTTATGGTCACAACATATTTGTCACATTATGGTCACAGTTATTTGTTTATCTTATATTTGGTCACAATATTATTACAAATTTATTTTTTTAATCCACCAAATATTTTTATTGGTATACAAAAGAAATAAAGAACTTTCTAATTCTACCTAGGACAAACAAGTTTTCATCTAGGTTTTTTTTTGTTCTCCTCTCATCTCCACGGCCGCTGCAAAGGAGGCTGAGGGGTCTGTTGCGTCTGCCGTCGTGCGCCCTGGCGCACGGCTGCAGACGCAAGGCTTCACAAGGCTTTTGCTGCGTCTGACAATCCTCATCCGGCGCCGCACGAGCCGTGGTCACCACAGCCGAAGCGCCTCGCCCCCTCGTTGCAGTTGCAGGACGCGTTCCTGTTGACGTCAGACCGCATAAGCGACCTTGCCAACGCCACAGAAGGAGCACCTTGCCCTCTCATTGTAGCTGCAGGACACGATCCCGTTGGCCTCACGCCGCTGGCACAGGAGCCTTGACGTTATTCACGAATAAGGTCGTCAGGGAACAATCCTCGTCGCCGCCACACTGCTGCAATAGGAGCCATCTCGTCCCCTTGTCACCACCGCACAAATAGAGATCGCTGCCCCAGGAGCCACCTCGCAACCCCCCGTTCATGAGACCTTGGGTGGGTAAGGTTAACATATTGTGAAAACTCCTTGTTTGTATCGTTGTTCATATGGTTGAACCCCGTGCTTTAGTTGATTGGCGCTGATCCGAAAGGTAGGAGGCTCCTACCCACTCAAGTGGTAGGAGCTCCATTAATCATATTATATAAGGACCTATCCAGTTTCTCTAACATGATTAGAATCTTAGCAGGGACATTTCATTTGGATCCAATTACTAAATTAAGTACATAACTTTAACCAAATATATATCAAGAAATATATAACTGAAGGTTCACGTCTGTATGCATAAATAACACTAGTCATGACAGATGCTTAATCTAGCCTACCATATGAAATGAGGTACACCAGACTCATTTTTCATTAAAATTGAAGGCTCAAATCTGTATGCATTAGAATCTTAGAAAGGACCAAACAAGTGCTTAGATCTTGGCAAGGACATTTAACTCAGATCCAATAAGTAATGACTAAAAGGGGTATATAAATCTAAGAAAATAGACATTGACAAACATAAAACTGAAAGCTCATGTCTGCAGGCATTAAGTAGCTAAAGCTAGCTATAACAGATGTTTGCTCTAGCTTACAATACAATATCAGGTGCAGAAAACTAATCATGTACACAAAGGTTCTATCATGCAAGTGTTTAGATGTCCTCGTCATTTTTGTTCTGATACATTTCTTCACTTGGTGGTCTTTGCATTCCTTGGAATTTGAGTTGTGCATTATTTTCAAGTCATATTTTTTCAAGTTGTGCACTATTTTCTAGTCATATGTTTTATTTTCTTTTTGTAGGCACAAAAGTTAGGCAGACAACCAACTGACTGTGAAGTTTTTTAGCATTGTCATGAACGTCGAGGCAAAAAAAAAATTGGTGAATATGCTGATGGAAAATCAAAAGAAGTTTGTATAAGGTTTTATACAAAAAATATTTATTCATCCACCTTATATATCCTTTTATTTTTTCTAACATATTATGTTTGTGCTGAAATGGAAGAACATGTTCGTGCACTTGTATGACAAATTACTCAACAAGCAAGTAGTCAATCACCTTCTGAAGATTGTGTTCCACGTCAGTAAGGTAATTATCTTATTTATATATCACTATCTTATGATATTGTTTCATTATTTTAATATTTCTTTATTTACATCACTAGATTTTAATATTTTATGTATATATTTGATTACAGGTTTCAACTTTTTATATGGAGAGGTGATCACAATTCTCAATTCTAAGTAATCGTGGCTCGACGGGCCGTATATAATTTTAGCTTTTGAGTACCTCGCTAAAGTAGCAACATTAACATATTTCCTTGAAATATAGTCAAGAGTTTAAGGGTAACTTCCGGACTTTATTCAGTACTTAAAGACTCACACTCTGATGAAAACTATAAGTATTCGTTAAGTCTTAGGGTCGACTTAGCATACTAGGTTCATAACCAAGTACTACGGTGAAGACTCCCAGTAAAGAAGCGTATGTTATAAATTCGTAACACCGCGCAGACTGGAGTCCAGATGTTTATTCATAACGCCTAACTTGAGTCCTCCCACTAGTCGTCCAAGAATTGACGTCACGAAGTCTCACATCTGAGTTCTCTTATCAGTCTACACAGAGTTATATATAAACTTGTGTCATCCTCCCGAACATATTAGGGCAATCTTAGATCATATACCCAGATCTAAATCATTTTATCTCTGCTCGCTATACACTAAGCGCCGAGGGGATTATCCATGTGACTGATAATCTCATGCCTGATTTGGCATACTCTACATGTATTATAAAAACATTAACCAACTCTAGACTAAAATTTAACATAAATTTATTCATCACAAGAAGATAGAGAATACATCATCGCATAAACTTTACGCATGTTAATGCGTCAGTCGAACATGGTTAGTATGTATCACATATTTACACATGTATTCATCAACCATATCTTCTTCACATTGTCAAGACATACTAAACATCAATGTGTTTTCCTTTAATGGTCCATCCCTTTTATCAAGCAATAGTAACATACATATTACAACAAAGGGCATACTTGACCATTGTCAATACAAGAGTAAAATAATTTACTTAACTAGAGGGCTTCATACCACAATTGAGTATAACACAAAAACAATTTTCATAGTTGACTACTTTATATATAGTTTTACTTTTGCTAAACTTTGCAATATGCCATTCTATAACATGAAGACATAATTGGAGATAAACTTTTGCTTGTTAATATCACTATCTTAATAGGCATCTATTTTATTAAGCAAATTTATAATTCGATCTCAATCATTGCGCAAAACGAGAGTCAACGTTGCCCATAAGGTATCTCATTTTTTTTAATCGCCATCCAATATAGGCATCCTGTATAAATACGTAAATTTTCATTTGACCATTAACACAAATATCAGACTATTCAACTTATTGTGCATGTATGATCACTGACCATATTTACAAAAGGAGATTTTCTTACTTAAAGAGTCATACATAAAGTCATGAGATTCTAAATTATATATATATATATATATATATATATATATAAGGAGGATAGTATGCGAGGAGAGGATGACATTTGGCACAAGCATGGAATGCCACATGTCTTCTAATTAGGATATTAATTTATAATTACTTTTAAAATGATTAATTATAAGATATCCCATAGAATTAATAGTAATGGTTAGTTATGATTATCAAATATGATAAGTATATAATTTTATTATCCATAAATTATACATCTTTACTATTTTATACGGTTATAATTTTTAGAGGACTATTTATACAGCTATGTAGTAATCATAATATATCATAACATAATAATTATTAAAAGCAAAATAGCTTAAGATGAGAATAATCAATTAATATGATAATTATTCTTTAATACCTTTCTAAATATTATTATTTCAAATTTTAGACTTGGACTACAAAGAAATGCAATACATAATTTCTAATGAAAAATAAATTATGTATCTTATTGTTAGTAATATTATTTTATATCCCATGCATTATAGTGTAAGTTGATGCAGCTCTACATTTTGAATAGAAATAAACATAAGTTTTCTTTAAGAAAGAATAAAGGAAAAAGAAAAGTAAAAGATTATCAAAAGCTAGCGGTTAAAAAAACCGAGCAACCACATCTTAGCTCCTCTATAAAATTTCATATTCTGATGGAGACCCTCCATCATCTCCAGTGGCTCGGTACTTCTACTTTTGTGAGTGTGATGAAAAATATTATGGGTCACACACATTTTGATGAAAAATAGTTTAATTTTCAGGTCCAAGAGTTGCTGCCATACAAGATCACGGGACCTGCCAGTCATCGTTGCTTCTTCGACTCGCCCACGAACTCTCCTTCGTCCCTGAATTCTTTTCCTGACATGGAAGAGACAGCGATACAATTTGAGTCCGGTATCAAAGGAGATTCCATAATTGGTTTCTCCATCTCTCTTTTCTCTCTCTCTCTATCTATCTCTGATGTTAGTTTCTGCTATGTTAAGAAGACGGATAACATGTTCAGAGCTGGGTAGGGTAGGCCTTTATCCTTTTCATGAGTTTTTACATTCACGAGTTAAGTAATGTTATTCTCTAAAGAAAAATCATTGCTCAATAGTTCACGAGTTAAGTAATGTTTAAATGTGATATATGATTTAAAAGTTTAAAACACATTGCATATCTCCATATATTGTAACGGATGCAATCTTTTTAAAAAAATGGTCACATTTTTCAATTAACTGTAATTAATGAGGAATTAAGAGAGAGAATTTGAAACAAATTCGGAATAAAAAAAAGGAAAGCAGAACGGTCGACAGGGGAGGAAAATCCTCTCCTGATTGCCGCTCGGAAATGGCCGGCCATCCTGGCCGGCCGAGACTATAAGAGGACGCGAAGGGGCGCCCTCGCGTCCCCTTCAACACTCAAGTCAGTCGTCGCCTCACCTCCTCTTCTTCTCCCTCTCGTCCGACGAACGTCGCGCACCGAAGACGAACCAGAGCAGCTCGACTCAGCGTTCTTTCGGCGCGTCTCCATGACCAACCAACGTGCACGGACGCTTCAGCAGCAGGCACATAGATCAGGCGAACTCTCCTCGCCGACCAGGAACGATCGGCGACCAGCTCGGACGAAGAACAGCGACCGGCGAATCAAAAATCGACGAACAGAGGTACCTTAGATTTAAATCCCCCTAGATGAAGAAATATAGGTCTAATGTTGTGCATAAAGTTGTATTAGTGATCATGAATGTCATAGATGTATTTTTCATGTTGCAACCTACTCGATCCAACGGCCGGAGGGTCGCCAGAATCAGAGAAGATGACCGGCACGATTCTGCGCGTCAGGCACCCGGCCCGAGTTACTTACAACTCGGCCCGGGTCTTGCTTAGTCACGGGTCAGGTCCAGATAGACCCGGACCGAGCCGCTTCATCGACGTATCGATGAAGTCACCATTTCAGAACCCGGCCCGAGTCCAAGTAGACTCGGACCGAGCTGCTTCACCGGCGATGTCATGAAAGTACGTCCGAAAAGCTGACTGAAGATGGAGAAGATGATCGGCACGAATCTGCGTGTTCAGAACTCGACACGAGTCAGATGTTAACCAGGACCGGACTTTACCAAGTCGAATCGAGTGCAAATCCGACTCGACATTGACCTATGCAGTGTCAACGACCCGGTCCGAGTTAGACCCCAACTCGGACCGGGTCATGCGTATTTATTCCCTGATAGAGACTCGGCCCGGGTCCCCATTCACCCAGCCCAGGTTCTGTCGGCCAGAAAAGCGAACCCTTTCGTTGAGTCCAATCCTTTGGAGGTTAGGTTCCTTTTTTCATCAGAATCATGTGAAATCTTATCTAAGACTCTAAAGATCATAATGTATCTTATCTTGTCCTAAGGAAGATCCAACTCTTTAGAGAAAAGGAATCTCTTCCTTTACTGATTATAAACTTTATCAAAGATAATTAGAGAAAGCAAGATAAAGATAAAAATGTGGAATTGCTATATGTCACCCTCAGTGTATAGAGCAAAGATCATTGTATTGTATAGAGAGGGACAGGTAGTTAGCTGTGAAGACAGCGAAACTATTGGTCTTCAATGACCACTGTTCTTGAGATTTCACATCTTCTCCCACATGTATCTCGAATGAAGGGTGATGCTTTGATCACACCCCTTCCCTCATAGATTATAGTATTGAGCCAGAGGGACAGGTAGCTAACTGAGGAGACAATGAACTTACAAGTTTCTTAATTGACCACTGTTCCGAGAGCGTAAGTTTTCTCCCACCTACATTCCGAATTGGGTGAGGCATTAACACCCATCCTTTTTCCCTTTTTGGGCTTACTGGCTTCAGAGAATCAGAGAGGCACCTCTGACATCCCAATTAATAAAGTCGAGCTCACATAGGACAACCAATTGTAAGGACATCATAGTAATAAAAGACGTAGTGCAACTCACAATAAAGCAAATGCAGAGTAAAGTATTGTATAGTATGTCATAGACCTTGTATGGTAAAGTATGGATCATGCTATTGTAAAGATAATGCAGAGTATTGTAAAGACAAAGTATCGTTATAGCAAAGATTAGAGCACAGATATTGACATCGTTAAAGTATGATATGTGACTCTTTATAGTCAATATATGGAAACCAAAGATACAATTGTTCATCATTGATATATTATTTCTATAATCATCATTGGTTATTATTTCATCGTCTATGTATTTATTGTACTGGGCATCTTTGCTCATGGGTATTCGATTCTCCTGCATTGGGATTTTGCACGTGAGAATGCTAATCAATAAGGAGAGGAAGTACTCAGAGCTTGGAGAAGGCTGCACATGACACCAAATATTGTTACAAGCTCTTGAAATATGTATTTATTTTTCAGCATGTTCTCTTCAATTTATAGACATCATGTTCTTCCGCATATTGAACATTTTCTTCTGGTGAACTTGTTAAGTTGGGATTTGCTCAGCTTTGTTATAGTCCACATTAACTAACAATGTCTCTTGACATTCCACCGTTTGAACTTTCCATTAAAGTCTTGATAATATATTTTCTTATTATAGTAATGCCACGTATGTCATTTTGTTGAATGGTCATGGTCAATAGTGTAGTAAGCAGTGTAGCACTTCCGGAGTCAATCTGACTGCCTACGTGGCAGGTGGGGCGATTTTGGGGGTGTTATAGTTTGGTATCAGAGCCTAAGTTCTTGGCTCCCTCATTGATCATAGTAGAGTAGATGTTCATGCATAGCATTTATTGTTCATATTGTTTCATAGCTCAAAGTAAAGTCATGTGCAAGCTTCTCAAGCATCTACAGCTCCACTCCTGAAGTAAGTATTAAGTATATTCTCATATGAAGGATACTTATATTATTGAGCTAATTTGTTCTCTTACCTCCGTGCCGCATAACGTCCAGAGTGGTACATGGCGGGAGAAGAGTTTTCTGGGTAGCTGAAGCTGTCATGCACCCACCAACTGCACAGGCTCAAGAACAGGAGCAGATGCAAGTACCAACACAGGGTCGCGGACTTGGCCCTGGCCGTGGGATTCCACCGCTTCCTGCTCCAGAAGAACAAGAGCATTCTGATTTGGAAAGTGTAGGAAGTAACAACCCAGTGATGCCTTCTCCGCCAATTGTAACATCTGAAGAAAGGGAAAGGAGGAGGAGATTACAGATTGTAGGGGCACGCATCAGCAACCCCATCTGCCTGTCGTCAAATGATGAAGAAGAAAACCCAGAGCCCTATTGTAGGCGTTGTGACCAATTTGGGCACTACGAAGATAAATGCCCGAATTACGCTAAACGCGGAAGGATTTTCAAGGATGGACCTAGAGAACCTTCACGACGTAACGAATGATTAGTGTTCAAATCTCTGAATGTGAAAGGCCTTAGTGTGCCTTAGATGAATGTTTAAGTTCTGTTTTGACTAACTCTACCATGAGATTAATGCTTGCTTTTGTGGATATTGAGTCGTAAGGCCTCAATTTTTATCTAAGATTTTTATCTTGATAAAAAATCTTTAGTTAATTGCTATCTCTCAAATATTCTCATGGTCCTTTTATAGATGTCTTCTCAAAAAAGGGTATCGGCATCAACCAGTGAAAATGAGATATAACGAAGGAGAGACCCCTTTCGTTCTCCCACCTCCAGCGTATCCACCTTCGTCTTCCCCTCCTTTACCCGAATCATCAGCACAACAAGGACGCCAAGCTCCCATCACTTACACCCTACAAGAATTTTGGAGGTCAAAACCTCCGACGTTTAATGGGGAGGGAGGCATAGAAGTAGATGAACAATGGATAGAGACACTAGAGGAGAAGTTTGACATCCTTGATGTCCCAGAGAATAAGAAGGTACTATTCGCTAGAGATACTCTCTAGAAGGATGCAAAGGAATGGTGAAAGGTAAAGAAGACCACCAGTTTCTCGGAAGTCAGAACTGTTGCATGGGGAGACTTTCGCAAGGCGTTCGAGACGTGCTCCTTCCCTACCTTCCAGAGGGACTTGAAGCAGAAGGAATTTCTGCACCTGGAGCAAGGGACCATGATAGTATCCCAGTACATGACCAAATTCGTCCATTTGAAGAAATACTCAAATCTCATCATGGATGAATTGGCCTTAACCAAACGCTTTGTGGATGGACTGAGTCCCACGCTGAGGTCTCAAACAAGACTAGGGAATTGCAAAACTCTGGATGAAGTGGTCAGCCTCGCAACAATGGCTGAGAAGGACCACCAGGACCTTCTGAAGGAGAAGAGGGCCCAACAGAACGTAGGGCAGAGTTGCCACCAACAACAACAATTTCGTGGGAACAACCGTCAACAATAATGACGGGACAACCGGTACCGCCCCTACCCAGTGCCTCAGCAGTACAACCATCCGCAACAACAACCCTATCATCCTCCACAACAAGCTCCTCCCCCATAGCAACAACAACCACAACAACAACAGCAATAGCAGAGACCCCCTCAACAGGCGCAAAGGCGGCCAGCCCAACAATAGAGGCAACAGCCTCCCAGAGCCCCGCAAGCACCACCCGCACAAGGTGAGCGGGTCTTATGCAATACTTGTGGCAGAACCCATGTTGGGGAATGCCGCATGAAGTCTTGAGCATGCTACTACTGTGGTGGAATGTGCCACGTCGCAGTAAACTATTCAGGACGTGGACAACAACAGTTAGTGCAAGGAAGACTCTTCAACTTAGAAGAGGATGCTCCACAGAATGACGCTGAGGTCATTCGAGGTACGCTATTCGTAGCTGACTTACCTACTACAGTATTGTTCAATTCCGATGCCTCCTATTCCTTTATATCTGAAGAGTGTGCTAAGACATTAGGGTTAACTGAAATGAATTTAGATCATAGGATGAATATACTTACTCCACAAAGAACTCTGATTACCACAATGTACCTTCCTAATGTCCCCATAGAGATAGAGAAAAAGAACTTTTCTGCAAATCGTATCATTATCCCTATGATAGATTATGATATAATTTTGGGCATAGATTGGTTAACTTTTATGATGCTTCTATCTTGTGCAAGTAAAAGAATGTGATTATAGGTACACAGGGTACAGATAAAATCACTGTCAGAGGCATTGCACAAAAGGAACTAAAGATCATAGTGTCTGCCATAAAGACACATAAATTACTCCAAAAGGGATGTAGAGGTTATCTGGCAAGTGTTACCAAGATAACAGAGCCAGCCAAGACCCCTCAAAACATAGAAGTTGTGAGGGAATTTCCTAATGTATTCTCGGATGACATTAGTGGTCTACCGCCCAGAAAAGAGATAGACTTCCATATTGAAGTAGCACCCGATACAGCACCGATTTCCAAAGCTCCATACCGCATGGCAACAGCAGAGATGAAGGAATTGAAGAATCAGATTCAAGAGCTGTTGGACAGGTTTCATCAGGCCTAGTGTCTCCTCATGGGGTGCACCAGTCTTCTTTGTCAAAAAGAAGGACGGATCGTTAAGACTTTGTATCGACTACAGAATGTTGAACAAAGTCACAATAAAGAACAAATACCCGCTACCTCGCATCGACGATTTATTTGATCAGTTGTCCAAAGCAAAGGTGTTCTCAAAAATTGATTTGGGGAGCGGATACCATCTGCTAAGGGTAGCAGAAGAAGATATCCCAAAGACAACGTTCCGTTCAAGATATGGACATTTTGAGTTCCTAGTAATGTCGTTTGGGTTAATAAATGCTCCGGCAGCATTCATGGACCTCATGAATCGAACTTTCCACGAATATCTGGATAAATTCGTAATTATCTTTGTCGATGACATCCTCATCTACTCGTCCAGCATAGAGCAACACAAGGAACATCTGAGGATGGTACTGGAAACTTTGCGGCAAAGAAACTATACGCAAAGTTTTCCAAATATGAATTTTGGCTAGAACAAATGATGTTTCTTGACCACATCGTCTTCAAGGATGGAATTGTAGTAGATCCGGCAAAGGTAAAGCAGTGTCCAACTGGACTCAACCAAAGAATGTCTCCGAGATTATGAGCTTCCTTGGACTAGCAGGCTACTACAGACGCTTCATCAAGGACTTCTCCAGAATTGCTTTGCCACTGACCAAGCTTACAAGAAAAGGAGAAAAGTTTATCTGGTCGCCCAAGTGTGAATAAAGTTTTTAAGAGTTAAAGAAGCGGCTAACTTCAGCACCAATTCTGACGTTACCATCGGGCAATGGTGGTTACATAGTTTACAGGGATGTTAGTGGTACAGGATTGGGGTGCGTACTGATGTAACATGGGAAAGTAGTAGCATACGCATCCAGACAGCTGAAGAAACATGAGGTCAATTATCCAACGCATGACCTCGAACTGGCAGCAGTAGTGTTTGCCCTCAAGCTTTGACGTCACTACTATATGGAGAAGAATTTGTGGTCTACACTGACCACAAGAGCTTGAAGTATATTTTTACACAGAAAGATTTGAATATACGCCAAAGAAAGTGGATGGAATTCTTGAAAGACTGAGTCTGCCATCAACTACCATTTGGGTAAAGCAAATTTCGTAGCAAATGCACTTAGTCGTAAGTGGGAAGAATCTGTCGCCTTCATGCGTCTTCGACAAGTTGAGATGATGGAGGAACTTTCCAAGTGGACACCAAGGGTAAGACATGACAGATCATTGATGATGATGCAGCGTATAGTACCAGACCTGATCGAAAGAATCATTGAAGCACAAGTAAAAGATACAGACTATTAAACAATGATGATAAAGACCAGTCTCGAGGCGACAAATTTCAAAGTCTCTTTTGATGATGGCATTAGGTACCGCGATCATTTATGAGTACCGAATAACTCTGAACTCCAAAGAAAAGTGCTAGATGAATGCCATAAGTCAGAGTTTGCAATCCACTCAGGGAGTACAAAAATGTACAAGGATATGCAGAGGAATTTCTGGTAGCCTGATATGAAGAAAGAGATCGCAGAATATGTCTCCAAATGCATAGTATGCCAAGTCAAGGTGGAACACCAGAAACCTCAAGGAACCTTGAAGAGTCTGGGCATTCCACAGTGGAAGTGGGAAGAGATATCAATGGACTTCATCACGGGCTTACCTCAGACTCAGAAGGGGCATGATGCCATTTGGGTCATAGTGGACCGACTCACTAAGTCGGCTCACTTCCTACCAATTAAGATAAAATAATCTCTTGAAAGTCTCATAGATCTATATGTGCAGGAGATTGTTAGGCTTCACGGGATCCCATCAACCATTGTGTCTGATAGAGATCACAGGTTCACATCAAGATTTTGGAAGAACCTCCAGAATGCTTTCGGCACGAAACTCTGATATAGTACAGTTTTTCCATCCTCAGACCGACGGACAATCAGAGAGGACAATCCAGACACTGGAGGACATGTTGAGAGCATGCGCACTGGATTGGCACGGTAGCTGGGACAAACACTTATCTCTTATTGAGTTTTCTTATAACAACAGCTTCCAAGCTAGCATAGAGATGTCCCCCTTTGAAGTATTATATGGTCGACCATGTCGCTCCCCGGCATGTTGGGGCGAAGTGGGCAAAAGAAAGATTTTGAGTGCTGAATTACAAAAGCAAACCCAAGAATACACAGACAGGGTTGAATTGATAAAGAAGAAAATGAAATCTGCTCAAGATCGACAGAAGACCTATGCAGACAAGAAACGTCGAGAACATACCTTCAAGGCAGGAGATCAAGTTTTGCTTAAGGTCTCCCTCAGCAAAGGAGTAATGCGTTTTAATAAACGGGAAAAATTGAGCCCAAGGTATGTGGGTCCTTTTGAAATCTTGGATATGGTCGGAGACTCAGCTTGCAGGTTGATACCTCCGGCCTATGCCAGGGTATACAATGTCTTCCATGTCTCTCTACTCCGGACGTACAAGCATGATTACGCCAACGTGATCCAAATTGAAGAACCAAACCTCAAGGAAGATCTGACATATGAAGAACAACCCACTGAGATATTAGAATATCAAGAACATCAGCAAGGGAAGAAGAGAGTACTATTGGTCAAAGTAGCATGGAAGCACCGTCAAGGAAAAGAGGCCACCTAGGAAGTAGAATCAGAAATGCGAGAAAAGTTTCCTCAACTATTCGGTGAGTTCTAACTCTTATCAAAATTCGATGACGAATTTTCTTTTACGGGGGTAATAATGTAACGGATGCAATCTTTTAAAAAAAATGGTCACATTTTTGCAATTAACTATAATTAATGAGGAATTAAGAGAGAGAATTTGAAACAAATTCGGAATAAAAAAAGGAAAGCAGAACGGTCGACGGGGGAGGAAAATCCTCTCTTGATTGTCGCTCGAAAATGGCCGGCCATCCTGGCCGGCCGAGACTATAAGAGGACGCGAAGGGGCGCCCTCACATCCCCTTCGACACCCTAGCCAGCCGCCGCCTCACCTCCTCTTCTTCTCCCTCTCGTCCGACGAACGTAGAGCACCGAAGACGAATCAGAGCAGCTCGACGCAGCATTCTTCCGACGTGTCTCCACGACCAACCAACATGCATGGATGCTTCAGCGATAGGCGCACGGATCAAGTGAACTCTCCTCGCCGACCAGGAACGACCGGTGACCAGTTCGAACGAAGAACAGCGACCGGCGAACCGAAAACCGATGAACAGAGGTACCTTAGATTTAAATCTCCCTAGATGAAGAAATATAGGTCTAATGTTGCGCATAAAGTTGTATTAGTGATCATGAATGTCATAGATGTATTTTTCATGTTGCAACCTACTCGATCCAACGGTCGTAGGGTCGCCGGAATCAGAGAAGATGATCGGCGCGATTCTGCGCGTCAGGCACCCGGCCCGAGTTACTTGCAACTCGGCCCGGGTCTTGCTTAGTCACGGGTCCGATCCAGATAGACCCAGACCGAGCCGCTTCATCGACGTATCGATGAAGTCATCGTTTCAGAACTCGGCCCGAGTCCAAGTAGACCCGGACCGGGCTGCTTCACCGGCGATGTCACGAAAGTATGGCCGAATACCTGACCGGAGATGGAGAAGATGATCGGCACGAATCTACATGTTCAGAACTCGACACAAGTTAGATGTTAACCCGGCCCGGACTTTACCAAGTCGAATCGAGTGCAAATCCGACTCGACATTGACCTGTGCAGTGTCAACGACCCGGCCCGAGTTAGACCCCAACTCGAACTGGGTCATGCATATTTATTCCCTGATAGAGACTCGACCCGGGTCCCCATTCACCCAGCCTGGGTTCTGTCATCCAGAAAAGCGGACCCTTTCATTGAGTCCAATCCTTCGGAGGTTAGGTTCCTTTTTTCATCAGAATCATGTGAAATCTTATCTAAGACTCTAAATATCACAATGTATCTTATCTTGTCCTAAGGAAGATCCAACTCTTTAGAAAAAGGAATCTCTTCCTTTACTGATTATAAACTTTATCAAAGATAATTAGAGAAAGCAAGGTAAAGATAAAGATGTGGAATTGCTATGTGCCACCCTCAGTGTATAGAGCAAAAATCATTGTATTGTATAGAGAGGGACAGGTAGTTAGCTGTGGAGATAGCGAAACTACTGGTCTTCAATGACCACTATTCCTAAGATTTCAGATCTTCTTCCACCTGTATCTCGAATGAAGGGTGATGCTTTGGTCACACTCTTCCCTCAAAGATTATAGTATTGAGCCAGAGGGACATGTAGCTAATTGAGAAGACAATGAACCTACAGGTTTCTTAATTGACCACTGTTCCTGGAGTATATATTTTCTCCCACCTACATTCCGAATTGCGTGAGGCATTAACACCCATCACTTTTCCTTTTTTGGACTTACCGGCTTCAGAGAATCAGAGAGGCACCTCTGACATCCCAATTAATAAAGTCGAGCTCGCATAGGACAATCAACTGTAAGGACATCATAATAATATAAAAGACGTAGTGCAACTCACAGTAAAGCAAATGCAAAGTAAAGTATTGTATAGTATGGCATAGACATGGTATGGTAAAGTATGGATCATGGTATTGTAAAGATAATGCAGAATATTGTAAAGACAAAGTATCATTATAGCAAATATTAGAGCACGGATATTGATATCGTTAAAGTATGATATGTGACTCTTTATAGTCAATATATGGAAACCAAAGATACAATTATTCATCATTGATATATTGTTTATATAATTATCATTGGTTATTATTTCATCGTCTATATTTCTATTGTAATTGACATCTTTGCTCATGGGTATTCGATTTCCCTACATTGAGATTTTGCAGATGAGAATGCTAATCAATAAGGAGTGGAAGTACTCAGAGCTTGGAGAAGGCTGCACATGACACCAAATATTGTTACAAGCTCTTGAAATATGTATTTATTTTTCAGCATGTTCTCTTCAATTTATAGACATCATTTTCTTCTGGTGAACTTGTTAAGTTGGGATTTGCTCAGCTTTGTTATAGTCCGCATTAACTAACAATGTCTCTTGACATTCCACCGTTTGAACTTTCGCATTAAAGTCTTGATATTATATTTTCTTATTATATTAATGTCACGTATGTCATTTTATTGAATGGTCATGGTCAATAGTGTAGTAGGTTGTATAGCACTTTCGGGATCAACCTGATTGCCTACGTGATAGGAGGAACAATTTTGGGGGTGTTACATATATTGTTATACACGAATTTTGATTATTGTGTAATGTGTCCATTGTATTTAATGAACGTTGTTGGCTTTTCTAATGTTGCAAGGATTTTGGTATACATAAAGTTGTTAAGGAGTGCATGAACCGTTCGATTTCGTAACATTTTTCCATTTGGTTTTGCCACTTATAACATCTTATATAATTTTTAATGTTAGTTATGTCAAATTTTAGAAGTGAAATGATATTTATTGCATCATATGTATATAGGATGGTGGATAAATTGGTGTTGCACCAACAAATAAATTAACCATGGTGGAGTTTTCATTGTCGTCAGAGTCTGATAATACATGTGGGGGTGGTGGCTATAGTAGAAAGAGGAGGCCAAGTTTGAGATGTGGATGCACCAGGTTAATTTCATATTAAGTGGTTCATGCATAAAAATAATTAAGCTGCAAAATGACAAAAGTTATGATAGACACACAATACACAAATAATTATTTGCCATAGGAGAGGTATATATATGTTCCAAGCGGACTTATATTTTTCTTTTCTTTTTTTATATGTTCATTTATTCAAACAATTAATAATAGTTATTATATTTACCATTTTCTTAGATTTTATGAACTTGATATTATAAACCTTCATAATTAATATAATAGGCGATCCATTTGGATAAATTTTGGGAACTTATGTACCTATATTTTTAATATAAAATTATTTTAATTCTTTAGACAGATCTATCTTTATATTTGAAAAAATGATTTCAAAATTATCCTGAGGAGATACATGGTTAATAAGATTGTAAGACAAAATTTTAAAACAAACATATGATTCTAAATCATGCAACTACGAATTTTATGTAAGGAGGGGTCGAAAATGTGAGCGACAATATCCAATTAAGTCACCTATTCCATTCCAATACTATAAATAATTTACAAATGACCTTAGATACTATAAATAATAATAAATTAGTGGTCTAATGAAATAGTTAGGATTGATGTGGGTACAGTAATAAAATGTCGATATAGACAATAAATAAACTAGTTATTAAATAAATAAAAAACTTCATTCGATCAGTGTTAAAAAAAATATATAGATAGAAGTTATAAAGCATAATTAAAATGAAAATTAATAAATAAATCATATAGACCGGTGGTATTTGTAAAGTCACGAATAATAAAAAAAATTAAGTAAAAAAAATTAATTCATGACTAAAGAAGCTAATTAGTTAAGACATTATCAACATTAACTAGAATAGATAAGAAAAATCTGGAGAATAATAATAATAATAATAATAATAATAATAATAATAATAATAATTGTAGGACTTACTAAACTGACATATGTCTTCAAATATACTACAATTAGTTATAAAAATAAATTTTGGAGGTTACTTAGCAACCACTTCCATAATTCTTAATTGAATGTTAATACTATATATATCCAATAATTTTTTATAGAATTTTAACCTGCCTATTCTTTTAACATGAGTTCACGTGTCCATTGTGCTTGTGAGAATTAGAATTTAGTCTGAATCATAAGCATTGGAGAAGTATTCAGTTATGGAAATTATTATGCATACACCGGATATTGAAAAATAAAAATATAAAGAATTTTTTCTAACCATCCACACCCAATTAATTACCCCATTCATTTGTCCACCTCAACCCACGACAATTTCCAAAATTCATTTGCTTTACAAGGATTAACAACAACAACAACAAGTCAACAACAACAACGTAATAAAGGCAATATATATTTTACAATTTATATTTTATCTTATACATAAGATACTATATAATATAGGAGATTGGTTTGTTGGAGGAGAATCTTAAAAATAAATATCTATTTTCATAATCGGGTCGCCAATCGAACCGATCGACCAATTGGATCTTGGCTTGATCGGTCAATTGGGTTCGATTGAATTGGATTTTTAGTAAATAATATTTTTTATTACTTCCAAAATATATTATAAATAAAGGTAATCAAGGTAAAAAATGAAATAAAAGCATGTTAATCATTATTTTAAATTAATTAAATGGTAACAAAATATTTTTAACGTTTTTAGAATATATATTTTTTACATCATTTTAATTTTATCATTTTATCATTTAATAATTTCCTTTTTTGTTTGACTAATTTTTTATTACTATCTTCTCATATTTTTTAATTGAAATTTTCTTTCCATATTATTTGTTTCCTTTTTCTAAAATTCATCCTATAAAATATATAATATATTTCTAATTTTTCTTAATGTGTATTATTATAAAAATTATAAATTTGTTATGTAAGTTCAATTTTCTGTTTTCTTTAAATTTATCTTTATTACTATTTCCCACCTTTTATTTTCAATTTCAAATACATTCCTAATCATTAATTTCCTTTTTTACCTTCATCCTACAAAATCTAATATATTATAATGTACTATTGAAATCCATATCCCTATTTTCTTTCCTTCCTGTTTTTCACATTACTTATTATAATATACTTTCCTTATTTTTTTTCCATCCAGATCCAAATTATTTTTTTGGAAAAACTAGATTAAACTGATTTTTCGATTCAGTCCAATGTTGCCTAAGTTGACCAGGTTGAATCCGATTTTTTATGAAATTTTATTTCCAAACCAGATCATAGCACTGATCAGTTTGCAAATGAACCGGCCAATCCGATCTAATTTTAGAAATACTAATCCTAGGATATTTTTTAATTGAAGAATGATTATCCAACAATAAAAATTCAAGGTGTTACTTTTGAACAAATAGTCACAAATTCTAAAGAGAGTTAAAGGTAAAATTAATAAATATATATACATTTATATATACTTTTTAGTTATTTTATAAACTTATATATTATTATTATTAAGCTAAACAAAAAATATAAAGTTGTAACTAAAGATGAGTCATTTTATATGCATGTTCTATAATTTTTATGACCATATGCTTATAGATTGGAAATAAAAATGATATTAAATTTTTATTTGTCAATAATTTAATTTCAAATGAATAAAAAGAACTTAATCTTTTTCTCATGATTGAGACCATTATTTTTGTTCTATAAAATAATTCCTTTTAATTATGTGACAATCAGATTCATTTTAATTTGTTTTAGAATATTGTCATTATTGATTATTTTTTATTTACCATATTTAGATTGTTTATATCAATAAGTAAATGAATAGAAAAAAGTATTTGTCATCATAATATTGTTTTAACCATATTCTGCACACATTGTTTTATAATCATATGTTTTGTTCAATAAAATAATTCCTTCTAAATTATGTGAGAATTGAGAGTCGAGAATTGAATTCCTTTTAATTTGTTTTAGAATATACGTCATTACTATCTCTTTTTAAGTTTATTATAACTAATCTTTTTTTTATCTATCTTTAGGCGATATCATGTTTATTTCTAGCATTTCTTATATTGTTTTATATTCTTCTTAAAATATTATTAGTGTACAAATGTTAATTTTTTTAATATATTATTTTTCCTTTGTTAGATTTATGTCATCTGTTTATAATTTTTCAACAATTCTATGATTATAAAACATCGAGCCTCTATCTAAAGTCATTCGTGCATATAGAACATGTCCCAAGTAAACTCTTATAACATGCATAGATTATTCACAAAATTATCATGTCACAAGTTCTTTTATGGTGTGAGCACTTGAGATATAATTGATTTTTTTAATAATTTAATTATATAATATCAAAACATATCATTTTCATTTAAAAAATTGATTGTTAATATTTTTACATTAATGATACTATATTTCATAGACAAAAATTATTTATTAGAAAATAATAAGAGTATAGATGTGTTTATGTGATGATTTTCGTTTTTAACACTTAATAAGAGTGAAATCTTTTTATCTTAGGGATGAAAAAATTAATAATTCAGATGTTTTGCTTGTGTTCCGATGATGCATATGCTTGGAGTCTTTCCCTACATCAATATTAAAAAAATTTATTGGATAATTATTTTCTATACATGCCAAAGTGCATATTTTTAATTAAAAAATATGTAATTGCATGCATGACTTCAAAATTCATAAAAAAATAAGGATAAATCAATATTTATATGGTATTCATCATGTATTTGAAATTTAACATGTTTTCATATAATTAGAGTAGTGATGGAAACAAATCATCAAAATTATATTGATATGAAATAGACTAATAAATAATTTCTCTAAATTATAATAATCATATTATTTAAGTGATATTAAAATATATCAAACTAATATTTACTTATTTTATAAACATATGATTCATCTAATTTTGAATTATCCGTGCACCGCGCGGACCATTGCACTAGTTTATATTAATAAAGATACCGGTGAGTGTACAGTTTCTCATAGAATGTTTAATTCGTCTTTATAATAGACGACTCTTGCTATAAAGTAATAAATTTACTTGAACAATTCTTATATAAATTTCACACCCGGTGTGAATAACTGTACCACTCATGTCATTTTTATAGAAGGACATTAAATTCTTCATTAATAGAAGAAATCACTTATTACTTTTAGCTATACATAATGTTGTTTCACATATAATGTCATAATGAAATTTTTATCCATAAAAAAGTATATACATAATGATACTTATATCATTAGTTAGATAAATGCTAAATTCATAAATGGACCATCACAAATTACATATTACGATCAATACTTTTACATTTAAGCATTCAAATAGCTTTATGTAATTTTCATCTAATACACATGTCAAACAATAGCTAGACGTTTGACGAACGAAAGAAAAAGCATAATTTCTCTATAGTCAGTACTCCTTTTGCGACTATTATTTTTCGTCACTTTTAAATCTCTTATCATCCATATCGACTTATTTCGAGGCAAGAAGGATGATTTAACAAGTCGTTGACTTGATTTTCTTCTTTAGACTCTAACTATTTGCATTAATCCATTTTCTTTATTTAAGTCGAGAGAGCCTCCATCACTTATTTTAAACTCATGTTCATTTCATATAGTCATTCGATATTGACAATGTGAAACACAACTCATATGTTTCAATAAATGAACATTAATCATGAGTTGATTATGAATTGCTCTCACTCGGAGTGAGGTGTGGGAAGAGAACATGGACAAACCACAAATTAATCTGCATACATTGTCAACTCATAATCTTCAATGAAGATGTTACTTAATCTCGTTCAGTCAAAAAAATATGTACATGAATGTCACATCTCTATTTGATATTTTAGTAACATTTAGGTAGCATTAATAACAACATTCCAAATACAAAATTGAAATTTTATGTGCACCACACATTCAAATAGATTAAGGTTGCACCGTATCCGCAACACTTAAAATTGTGAAATATAGTTAGATGCATAACTACATCAATTGCATCACTAGACTATGCTAAATTCATAAATGGACCATCACAAATTACATATTACGATCAATACTTTTACATTTAAACATTCAAATAGCTTTATGTAATTTTCATCTAATACACATGTCAAACAATAGCTAGACGTTTGACGAACGAAAGAAAAAGCATAATTTCTCTATAGTCAGTACTCCTTTTGCGACTATTATTTTTCGTCACTTTTAAATCTCTTATCATCCATATCGACTTATTTCGAGGCAAGAAGGATGATTTAACAAGTCGTTGACTTGATTTTCTTCTTTAGACTCTAACTATTTGCATTAATCCATTTTCTTTATTTAAGTCGAGAGAGCCTCCATCACTTATTTTAAGCTCATGTTCATTTCATATAGTCATTCGATATTGACAATGTGAAACACAACTCATATGTTTCAATAAATGAACATTAATCATGAGTTGATTATGAATTGCTCTCACTCGGAGTGAGGTGTGGGAAGAGAACATGGACAAACCACAAATTAATCTGCATACATTGTCAACTCATAATCTTCAATGAAGATGTTACTTAATCTCGTTCAGACAAAAAAATATGTACATGAATGTCACATCTCTATTTGATATTTTAGTAACATTTAGGTAGCATTAATAACAACATTCCAAATACAAAATTGGAATTTTATGTGCACCACACATTCAAATAGATTAAGGTTGCACCGTATCCGCAACACTTAAAATTGTGAAATATAGTTAGATGCATAACTACATCAATTGCATCACTAGACTATCTGAATAAGTCTCAACTATTTCGCATTATCAATTTAGTCAGCAAGACATTAATTTTGTGATCATAATTGAATCTCCATCTAAGTTCATAAATTTGTATAAAATAATTCATGTTATCAACTTAAATAAATCATATGTATGATTTATAATGCGAAAATGTGATGAAAGAAACCATATACAACCTTAGGCATTCAATACAAATGGATTATTGTAATTTTCTATTTATAAATGATTTTCGTGTCAATTAGACATTGTCACAAAAGTAGGCAAAATAATTTTAGCAAGAAAGCATATTTCTCAAACTAGTCTATATTTATATTGTCTAAAAAATGTCACAATTTGACTAGCCAAAATTTTTGGCACTTATTTACGTCACATATGACATAAATATTCAACATGAATACTTAAAGTAATCAAGACATAGAAAATCATTTTCAGAAAATTTTTATAAAGGAACTTCATTAAATACAAAATTTAATGATAAAAATGAATACATAGCTATGTTTATTCAAAATATCAAATTTAGATACTATACCCATATCCACTTTAAAATAGTGGTATAATAAGACAATGAAGATAAGAAGATTCATCTATTGCAAAAAAAAATTTGCAAGTCATAATCTTTTTAACTCCTACTTTCATATTGTTTCCAACTATGTCCCTGGGCTTGCAGGCTAAGTCATATAAAAAATTCATTATTCTTTAATTGCATGATAAATTATTCCAATAATCTCAATCCACAGGAAAGACGAGTTTCAACAATGAAACAACATTATCATTAAACAAAACTACCATACGATTATATTAATATTTTTTAACTCAATGCAATGGCTAAAATTATCGTATTTTCCACAAGCGTAGCACTTAGTTTTGTTTATTTTAAGTTTGCCATCATGCTTCCCACATCGATGCTAGTAGTATTAGCCCTTCTCAGTATCTATACATTACATTGGACTATGATTTTTGTCGAAAAGTCACAGCAATTTTCTTATTTTGACATGGACAACATATGTCATAGTTGAAGACGAGACACATTCTTCAAATAAAAGTCAAAATATTTGATATTTTTTACTAAACATCAAATATATGCGCAAGCTTACTATACTTATCACAAATAAGTAACTATCACGTGATCATTCTAAAAAAATGTGACCAAAATTCTCTAACTCAGACATCAAGTTTATCATCACATACAGATATGTATCATATCTGTTGAAGAAAAACTCATAGAAGAGATATTATTTTTTATGATTTCGTTATATTAAGATCGTGAGAATCGTGATAGTGATCATACTCGACAGAGGTCATCTTTTGCCATGTGTTACTTTTTACATATTCCTTTTGACTTTGTCATATTGCAAAGACTCCTTTTTATTGTTATTTATGTATGGTCAAACATACGTAACACTGAGTTAGTTTTTGCATGTCTTCTTGTCGCATATATTTATAAATAATGATATAATAATATTTTTAAGGCAATGACATCAAGATGGTCGCTATTCATCTTTTACTATCCGAAAAAATAATTATCATTCATTAAAAATAATAAGTTGCACTAAGGTATACTATTCTAATCATTTTGGAAAACAAACATCCAAAATCATCTAAAAATATATGATGTAATTAACATACCATTTTCAAAAATGTGGTCAGGACAATCAGGGTTTCGTGATTCTTACATTTGTAAGGTGCCACTTAGAAAAACATCACCCCTTCGCCTTGTCGCCACAATAATTGGAAAAATGTCATCACGTCATATAAACATAATAATATTTGAATACTATGTTAACAATACACCAGGTAAGTCCACAGAGAAAGATGGTACTGAATTTTCCACTAATAATCTCTTTTCAGTACTTTTGTAAACATGCACATGTCACACACCACTCAACAAAAAATATTACCATGACCATTATACAAATTAGATGCCTTAATCCTATTTGGATTATTAATATTTCATAATGTCAAACTTATTTCACCCTAAGTTTTATAAAACATGTGACATTCATAATTCACAAATATTTATGCATTCAAAGTAACATTGCATAAATCACATATATGAATGTATATTATGCACGCAAATAATCATACAATTCATTTACATATAAATGAATTTTATTTATCAAACTCATATAATTAACATAAGCATGATAGTAGACATACAAATAATCATAGAATTATTATCACATGTCTAACTCTATATTTATGTCACATAAATCTCGATCATGTACATAACATAATCTTTGGAATAAAAGCTCAATTTCGAAATAAAAAAGTTTTAGAGCAGCAGTCTAATAAATTTATTACAATTCAATAAACCTTGAGAAGTGGCAAATGACAATAAAAAATAAAAAGTGGATTATGATCACCCGTTCGCAGCATTGCCACCGCAAGCAATCACGACCTCTCTCCCTGCCACTCTTCAATTCACTAGTTAGTGGCATGATTAATGTAGGAACAATTTTCTAGTAAGACTCATAGTCCAATGGATAAATAATAGACTAAAGAAGTATTTATAACACTCTGTCTACCCTAAAAGTTGAGGGTAATTAGGGAAATTTTGGCTATGTTAACTCGTTCAGCATCACATAATCATAATTGAAATAATTCACATAAATGCAGAGGAAACTATTATTCATTAAAATAGAATAAAAATCATCTTTCTAGCGGAGGACTTTAATATAGCATTTGAAAACTAATGTCATAGAACATAAGATAAAAATCATTATTCATAAATATATCTAAGATCACTAATCTAAGAGACTCAACTACTACGTCGTGACAATGAAACAAGTAAAAAGTTAATACACATATTTGCAAATGAAATGTAACAACATTTTTAACATGCCATATTTAAAACAATCTAACATCTGTAACATGTCATATTATGAAAATCTAACATTTTTAACATGGCATATGAAAAAATATTAATTAAAAAAACAAGACATGACATAGATGAGAAATTATTAACAAAAATGAAAAAGTCACCTTGACACGACATTTTGTGAAAGTCATCTTGACGCGGCGGGCAAGGCTGGCGGCACGACAAGATGCTTATAAATGATGCTCCGTAGCCGAAAGGGAACATGAATCTTGATGCTTAACCTTGAGCCAACTTCTCCCGTGAAGTGATTGTGCGCTTCACGTTGCATTACTAGGCATGCGATGTGACGTCACAAAATACCGAGCAGCGCCAGATTGTCATGATAGTGCATGACAATAGTCCTTGAGTGTGACATAGGCAATGGTTGTGTAGTACGACCTCGTGGTCTAGATAACGCAAGACCATCAAGGCAGAGCATGAGGACACTATTCTTGACGCAGCGTGACACTTCAAGATTCCTGACCTCATATTTGAGGTGGTGATCTGCTCGAGTGAGCGACGCATGATTGTCCCGATTAGGCGTGGCGATCAATTCATCATCATAGTGCATGACGAATGTTCGTGTCGAGGAACTTACTGCGGGGCACGATTGAGCGTGCAGTGATGAAGCTTGCCAAGCATTCATCATTGACGTCCATGAACAGAAACCATAGTACTAGTGCACCTGAGCATAGTGGTGTTTGAGCAGAAGTACATTTTCTCTGCGTCAGGAAACATTGCGACGACACAAGCGAGTCATCGTCGCATGGATCTGAGCAGGATGAACTGCTCTGATACCACTTATTACGAGGTCATTCTCGGACACGAGATCTCGTGTGACGACTAGGCGAAGGGGCACCTAGCCAAGCCTATTTTGAGTTTACAGCAGAAATTTTATGGTTGAGACGACCAAAGTGTTACCGAGAGCCGCTCTTATAGGCATTCGATCACGGACATGACCAGAGTGTTGGACTACTCATCATTGGTCCATGACATTAGTGCGTTGAGGTACTAATGCAGGCACATGATCACTTAAAGTTTGAAGGGGCAACCGAGGTACCACGGAGTACCGAGAAGGGTCTCCGATGTGGGTTGCCATCTCACGCTCAAGGCCAGACACTAAAATTAAGAAAGCTTGCTTGTATTAAATATGATGAAATATAACATACATTTGGATCAGGAATGCACTAGTGAACTTCTCTAATTACAAAATGTGAAATACCCTACGGTATGTAACTCGGTCATTCATAAGGATGACCTTATAAGATAATGCTCTAAGGGTGGATAACTTGATACTCAGCAATATTATGCAGTGCGGGGTGGCTGCATGTGTTCCATGATTCGGCGTTGAGCGATCGAGAGATTTAAGTTGAGCGGTACTGGTGCCGCGAGGCTTTGCGTGTCGTATCACGAGAAAACATCCCGTGACACTCAACATGGCCATTCCAAGGGTTGGCATGATCGTGCGAACATTTTGGAAGCTCGACATTTAGTCAAAAAATCTAGTTTTGGCATCAAATCAAAAGGGGAAAGCATGTACATCATCAAGAACATAATTCATAAACATAAGAATATGTTCCTAAAGTGTTTTAATCAACACCAAATCATAAACATGCACGTTCTAAGGTTACAATAATAAACATCCAAACTAGGGCATAGAACATGGATTAAATTATAGATCTAATTGTAAGACATGGATCTAGTCATTATGATCATGCATCTCTCAATCACCATCCCTGTTGGTATGGGAATAAGTTAGAATAATGGTCTTGTTCTCATGATTTCATCCAAACACCATTTTATAGATTTTATGGGACCCGCTTGTACTGATGGCAAAAGCTGAGGATTATAAGTTCTTGGAGGAGGGTTGAGAACAAAAAATGAGATCAACGTAGAATTAATTTTGGAACATTTGATGCGCATCCAAAAAGGGCCTAAAGGAATGTGGTGTCCCTGTTTCCCTCAATCTAATCAAACACATTAAAAAGGGAGAGAGGGGTTAGAGTCCCTTTACATATCTTGAACTTGAGTTTTTTACCTCTTCCTTCCTCTTCTTCCTCCCCTCTTCCTATTCTTCTTCCTAGATTCTCAAGTTTTCCTTCATCAAGCCCTAACCGTCAAGTGATCAATTGATGAAAGAGAATCAACTAGAGGTCTTCAAGCCTTTATATAGGGGAGTCATTGGGGTTTTGGGTCTAAAATCTCAATCTTCCCTTATATAAAAAATAGGATTGTTACAATATTGTTCATCAATAGATAAGCATGTTAATATACAACAATACCTTCTTAAAATCAACAAAGGATAAAAAAATTAATAATGGTACTTGGTCAAATGGAAATAAAATATAATAAACCATTCGGATGATAATATGATAAGTAGCATTACCACTCAAAAATAATTCAGAGGAAAGTGTTAATAAAGATCATAGGAGGAAAATCAATACATTACTTTGGTTTCCCTTGAGAAGAAGCAATACAATGTTATAGTTTCTTCACTTTCCATTTCAATGCTTTGTTTCAATTATTTGAGTCAATACTTTATTTTCAGCGCAATGATAAGGAAATTTGTCAACTTTTGAATATTTAATATTTTTATGCATTATCTTTCATTAATGTTTTTTTGTTGCAATGAGGTACCATCTACTTAATAAATAGTCATCGTTTATGCACATCACCTTAAGAGAAGGATGTTTTATCCTTGGGTGAGTTCTGCTTTGATTACATGATGGGGCAATAAGGACAATGATAATTGGTTTAACACAACTAAACCCATGTTTCTAACCATGCGATGAACCACTAATATGCAATGAACTAATGCCAATCATTAACATGTGCACCTTGGCTTTGATCATTTAATTAAATTAAATTTAATTAGGTTCTCATATTTTCTGGTGTAGGACTTTGATCTTCACTACCAAATGTTAGTTATATAATGTGTTCTCATCTTCATTGGTTCATAATGACCAAAGGAGGGTTACAACTTATACTTAATCCATGTGATGAGAAGAGCAATCAATCAAGTTCAAAGAAGTTATAATAATAATCCAAATATAAATCAAAATTGCTTCACATTAGGTTCATACACTCGGAGGGATTTTTGGATTTAGATGTAGGTTTGCATTTTTGGGACAAGACTTTTGAAAGTTTGGAAAATATGTTAGTCATTTGATTTTACGATGTAGTAAATCCTTAATTAAGGATTTTTGGACGAACTCAACAAATTTCAGAATAAGAATTTTTCAAACTATTTGATAATGAGGTCTAGATGCACTACAACAAAATTGATATTTAGGAACTACACTCTAGGGACCAATCATAAATAAGTCCCCCAAAAATATTTATTTGGGACCAATAAAAAAGTGGACGCCAATTCCTCACGATTTTAGAGACAAAAGTTTAATTTGTGCCTAATAAAAATATTATAGGAACCAATTAAGACATTGGTGTCTAATAATTATGCATAAACACTGATTTTAGAAACCAATGGTAGCCTTGGTTCCGAAAGATAATTTGTAGGGACTGATTTAAGTTGTCCCAAAAAAATCTGATTTTTTTCTTAATCTGATTTGAGTCATCTCATCTTTTGGTTTCATTCTGCCCTAATTCCTGCACTCCCTCCCGAAAATGTAGCGGCGTGTGACTCCCTCCGGCGGGCTTCCTACAACTACAGCCTCCTTTGCGCCGGTAAGTCTCAGACATGTCCTCTGCACTACTCTGTTCATTTTTTCTCAACCTTAGTTTGTCCGAAGCCATCGATCTCCCATTCGTCCACACCGATCTCGGGGTCAAAGGTGCCTTCCCGGCTGCCGTCGAGGCCTTCCGCCGAAAAATCCTCGAGACCCATGCCATCCTCTTCACTTCTCCTGAGTACATCCACTCCCTCACTGGCGATTTCCATCGTCACTCCTCTCCTGTGTCTTTGTTTTGTTTTGCTTTTTTTTGTTTCATTCCATCATCATCTCCTCTAGCTGCCCTAGGTTAACTCTTTCACAGCTCTCACGCCGTGAATTCCCTCGACCGTTGCTTCATCTCGCACTCCTGCGACGGGCTGCAGCTTCAAGAGGACAAGCCATGGATGGGGCGGTTCGCGGAGGTGGCCTTCCTGTCCCTGGTGGTGAAGGTGGAGGAGTGTCGCGTCCCGCTGCTCCTCGACTTGCAGGTGGCATCGATGGATCCGACGGAGGCAGGCGGGAACACGAAGCCGCCGAACGTTGACTAGAATCTGAAGCAGTGGCAATAGGAACCAACGGCTCACTGTCTTCCATTCCATAACGTTCGGTACACAAGGTCAAAGCGTCTTCTTTGTTAATCACGTTTCAGGTACGCGTTGTCAGGTAGAAGATGAATAGTCTCAGTTACTTCAGCAATTTATTCTAGCCACATATTAGCTTGCATGATCAAATCCTAACCATAGATGAGCAATGAATTCATATTGAGCCCATAGTCAATATTTTTTATTGCCATATTAGGAAAATGTCACCTGCCATTTTCTGTGCAAATTAAATTAACGTTACGGAAGTAATTTGAAATGTCAGCGAGCGTAATGCCCGGAATAAATGAGGATGAATGATGGCACGGGCATCACGCTATAAAAGGCTCACATGAGTGGAAAGGGCAACTTGTCAAAAGTCTCCAAATTATTCTTGTTGTTTTTCTTTGTTACTACAAAGCAGCCGTTGTCTACTTAATGCTTATGTCCCTTTCAATTCAGTACACTTTATATAAATTCAAGTGACATTTTATTATATAGTTTTACTATAGCTTAATTAAATTGATGGAGAAAATAAATCCTTCTTCTCTTTATATTTTTACTATTAGTGTTTTTATTAGTTTTTTTAATGATAGTTTTCATTTTGAACATCTGAATTCAAGAATATGTAATTTGAATTTATTTGTGTATTTGAGATAGCTTCCATTGTAGTAGGTGACATCTTTCTTTGCATTGTGTCTCTTTTTGTGTCTTCTCATATGTAGATACCATAATATATAGCTGCTCTTTTAGATATGAATTGCAAAGTCCTTCCCCTTGTTGTTGTTATAGTATGTGTACGAGTTGGATTAGAGGCAGAAATCAACTATGAACAAAGTGGCCTCAAAGGTATTGAGAAAACAATATGTATTATTTTGAATAATGTATTATGGTATCTCATTAGAAAACTCATGAAGAATTTCACGAAATCTTTGTTATATTTCCATAGATATTGAAATCACTAATACATTGTTCTTCAATATATATTTGTTGTTCATGGTAGTTTTTTTTTACTGTATCTATACAGATGTGAGGAGGCTTTTGTAACAACCCAGATTTTCGTTAAATATTATAATATATGGAGAATCAATTTCTGACATTCGAGAATTATTTAATTCTGAAAAAATCAAGGAAAAATTGGAAAAGATGGTTAAAGAGATAAAAGGGAATTTGAGAGAGATTGGATTGAATTGAGTTGATAGGAAAATAATTAATCTTCAATTTAATTAAATTTGAGAAATTATGGGATGTTAAATTATTGATGGATCGTCAAGATTGATTCTAAAAGAGTCCAAGGCCTAATAGAATTAAAATATCAAATCTGCACCTATAAATAGGCATTAAAGGGTAGTTGAAAAACCCCTTTTTCTGCCCAACAGAATTCTGCCCACGATCCCTCTTTTTCCTCTCGTTTGCATGCGAACCGAGGCACCCCGAGAACATGTGGCGGCTGGTTTCGAAGCCTGCACATAGGAGAAGAAGTTCCAGGTTGTGGCCGCGAGTTTCGGAGCGAGGACAAAGGACAATCGTCGGCCAAAGTTCGGCGTTCGTGCAGATTGTCAGAGAAGGGACTCCAGTTGGTTTTTCAGCCAACTTTAGGTTAGGGGGAATTCCTTCCGCGACATAGAATCCTAATCTCTTCTCCTTTGTACCAGGATTCCGTTGATATATCATATGCATAGTTTAGATATTGTATGGTATGGTTATGATGATCGAAAAGTCACGTCGGAACGCACTTCTTCGTCGGCGGCAGAACTCGGCCCGAGATCTGCTATGCCCGCCCGGATTTGATTGAATTCGGACCGAATTGGATTCAGAACCGGATCGGGTTGTCCAACCCGGCCCGGGTTCCTGTTGACCCAACCCGAGTTCTGGCTTTGGCTTGACTCGGGTCGCGACGTGATTGATTTGGGAGTAAACCGGCTAACTCGGCCCGAGTTCACCATATACCCGGTCCGGGTTTGCCCTGGTCGAGGTGATATCGGACGTTTCGGAACACGACCCAGGTTCTACCCGACACGGGCCGGGTTCTGGGGACAAAAAGGTGAAATTGGGATATTTAAATATAGATAATTGAATAGTTACTATAATTATTTTTTATTATATGGTTAGCAGATCTGACATCACCAAACTTTTATTAGATTGGATTTGTGATAATCCTCATCGTTACCATATCAAATCTTGCTACTTATCATGTTATTGATCTAGTAGTTTTCCCCTGATTGGGTTCTTGTCTAAACTAAAGTAAATTGTTAAAGATAGATCTTTAGGTTAAATATGATAAAAGATGAAAATTGCTAGGTCTCCATGTTCTCCGATTGTCTCCAAGCCCACTGGGCCATTATTGTTATAGTATTGTATGAGGCAGATAGTGTACCTAGAGGTTTGAGACGTCATCCTTTAGGAAAGCTATAGCTGTCCTGTGACGGTCATGGTCCTCCGTCATCACAAAGATATTGTTAGCGCTATCATTGGAGGGCGACTTTCCATGGTTTGATCTTCCACTGGCCTAGATGAAAGAGACATGAAGTTTTCCATAATTGGTTGAGCGCTCCCTAACTGAATGGAATTGAATTGAATTGAAATTGAATTGAAATTAAATAGAATTGAATTGAACCCTAGTCATTCGGATTTTGATGTTGATTGGCTTTGCCTCCGCCTATTGTATAAAATAGAACTTGGTAATTGACCGATGACTACAAATATTGACAATGGAAAATTGTTAAATTGGATAGATGTCATAGTGATCAAGCATAATTGATAATTGATATTGATTGATCCCTTGATCTCTTACCTGATTTTTTTATTGATTCATGGCTTTATTGATATATATTATTTTATTATTGAGCTCTTCCTATATGGTCTTATCATGTGCTCTATTGATTATTATTCATTAGTTATTATTAATTTTTGTGCACTATTGATTTACTTATTGTTATGGTTAGACCTTACGTACTGAGTATTTTTATACTAATGGATTTTCCCCTGCATCTGGATTCATGCAGGTGAGATGATAGAAGATGTCGATGCAGGTGGTCAGACTCAGTGACAGAGATGTTGCGCATGGTGTAGGACTTAGTCCTAATAGATTATTAGATTAGTTTTATTTCCACATATTTAGTATGGTGGAGTCATGGACATTTTCAGCTCCTTGATATTATAGTTTGTTAGACGATCTTACTATTATCTCACATTTTATAGAGTTCATTTTTCGCAAAAATTATTTCATATAGAATTGTGTAGCGCCTTTGGGACGACTCTGAGCACGTGAAAGCCACGTGAGTCTCGGGGCGTTACAAAAGGTATCAGTACCTAAGGAGAGACACTTCTTAGCTGTCTCTAATAGATAGAGTTGAGCCCATGTGCAACTGTCACGAGCAACCACTGCAACTATCAAATTGGGTCAAGTAAGTATTGCATTGATATATGGATTATGGAGCTCATACTAATAGAATTGTTATTGCTATTGCTATGTCGAAGCAGCTGCTATGGCCTTTTCGAATTATATCCAATGGGCTCTCCAGTAGGCCCAAGCCTCACAAGCTAGTGAGCGGCAGATCCAAGGCCCTCAAATAAATGTACATCATGAAGAGCAGCTGAGGCAGGGGTCTTTACCTCATGGACCTCACTCTGCTCACACTTCGTACTCTCACCCCGAGAGTTACGCGTGGCAGCCTGCTCAAGATCGAAAGGATACTATTGAAAGATTCCTTAAGTTTCAACCCCCTCACTTTGATGGGAAGGGCGACTTTGAGGACACTGAGAACTGAATCGAGGAGATTGAGCAGATCTTCCTCAAAATGAACTACAGTGAGGACCGCAAACTGCTCTACGTCAGTCATAAGCTGAAGGGCGAAGCCAGAGAGTGATGGAAGGCCGTTAAGCTGACAACGTTCTCAGGCCAGGATCATGCCTCCTGGGAGGACTTTAAGAAGGCCTTCAGGAATAGATTCATCCCTGCCTATAAGAAGGGCAGGAGGCAAAAGAAGTATCTCACGCTGCAGCAAGGCAACTTGACTATTAAGCAGTACCTGACCAAGTTTCTGAACTTGGAAAGGTACTCTACCCTGCAACAAATGGAATTGGATCGCGTGAAGCGTTGGGTGGATGGCTTGAAGCCCAACCTCAGGGAAAGAGTTAAAGGAGGGAATTGTCAGACCCTCCAATTTGCTGAAGAGTTCGCCATATATCTGGAGGATGACGACCAAGCAGGAGTCCAACAGCAGCACCAGACACCTGCAAATCAACTGCAGCACCATAATCATAATAGAGATCGTAGACATGGCGACAGACATGACAACCGTCGTCGCAATGACCGGAATAAGGGCAGACCCTATTCCGAGAGGAGGGAGCAGCAGAAGGCCTGTGACTTCTGCCATCGATTCCATCCCGGTGAGTGTTACTGGAAGATGGGCGCGTGTCTGAACTGTGGCAAGGTGGGCCACTTCGCCCGAGAGTGTAAAGAACCAAGGCGCGCTGCACCACCTCCTCAGCACAATGATGGGCCACCGAAGATGGTGCAAGGTCGAGTCTACAACGTGCGGCCTACTGACGAGCAGAGAGCAAACAACACCATCCAAGGTACGCTTAAAATTGATGGTGTTCATGCTAACATATTGTTTGATTCAGGAGCTACACACTCCTTTATCTCGGAGCAATTTGCTCCACTATTGAGTATGAAGCTACAAACAACGGGATTCCCACTCGACATTAGCACACCTTTGGGGTCCTTCGTCACCCAAAAGTACATACCTCAGGTGTTAGTCGAAGTGGAAGGCAAGAACTTCTTGGTGGATCTAATCGTCATCCCGATCAGGGATTACGACGTGGTGTTGGGCATGGACTGGTTGTCCTACCACGACGCCTACTTACACTGCCGAGCAAAGAAGATCATGGTCGGAGCACCGGGAGGACCTCAAACTACTGTCAGAGGCACACCACTAAAGCTGGGTAAGGTCCTAGTATCAGCTATCAAAGCCCAGAAGCTACTGAAGAAAGGATGCCGAGGATTCTTGACAAGCGTAGTTAAGACGGACCGGGCTGAGATAGACCGAGATATCATCGAAGTGGTGAAGGAATTTCTGGACGTTTTCTTGATGATGTTTCGGGACTACCACCACAGCGGGAGATCGACTTCCGCATCGACTTGGTGTCGGGTACTGCACCCATATCGAATGCACCATATAGAATGGCTCCAGCAGAAATGCTGGAATTGAAGACCCAAATCCAAGAATTGTTGGATAAGGGATTCATCCGACCGAGTGTCTCCCCATGGGGCACTCCGGTATTGTTCGTGAAGAAGAAGGATGGATCTATGTGACTGTGCATATACTATCGGATGTTGAACAAGGTCACCATAAAGAATAAGTACCCACTACCGAAAATTGATGACCTGTTCGACCAATTGTCTTCGGCAAAAGTGTTCTCGAAGATCGACTTGCGAAGTGGTTACCATCATCTTAGGATAGCTGATGATGATGTGCCGAAGATAGCATTCAGGACAAGATATGGCCACTACGAGTTCTTGGTGATGCCATTTGGGCTGACCAATGCCCCAGCAACCTTTGTGGATTTGATGAACCAGGTGTTCATGTCATATCTAGACAAGTTTATGATTGTTTTTGTCGATGATATCTTAATTTATTCATCGAGTCCAGGGAACATGAAGGACATTTATGAGTTGTGCTACAGACTCTCCGAGAGTACAAGCTGTACGTCAAATTTTCGAAATATGAATTTTGACTGAAAGAGATAATGTTCCTCGGACATATTATCAACAAGAATGGAATATCAGTGGATCCTGCCAAAGTGGAAGCAGTTGTCAACTGTGAGTAACCAAAGAACGTATCGGAGATCAGGAGCTTCCTCGGGAAAAGATTGATGACGGAGCCTATTCTTACCGTACGTTCATGTCAAGGAGGTTATGTGGTATACAGCGACGCATGTGGCACCAGCTTAGGGTGCGTCTTGATGTAGCATCGAAAGGTCATTGCCTACGCATCAAGGCAATTGAAGAAACACGAGAAGAACTACTCGATGCATGATCTCGAATTAGCAATGGTAGTCTTTACCCTCAAGATTTGGAGGCACTACCTCTATGGTGAAGAATTCGAGATTTTCACAAATTACAAAAGTCTGAAGTATATCTTTTCTCAACATGATCTGAACATGCGTTAGAGGGGATGGATAGAATTCTTAAAGGATTACGAGTTTGCTCTCAGCCATCACCCGGAAAAAGCAAACTCAGTCGCTGATGCACTCAGCAGAAAGTGGGTAGGATCACTCGCATGCCTAAGAGTGAGCCACTGAAATATGATCGATTGTATTATACATGTCAATTCAGTGACCAATAGTGATGGTGTACGGATTATGGCACACTTCGGCATGCAACCGGAGTTGATCTTGAAAATTGAAAAGGCACAATCGAATGATGATGAGTACGACCACTTACTCAAGTTGTGTGAAAAGATTTCTGTCGACTTTATGATTTCAGATGGAGTCGTCAGATAGAAGGGACGTTTGTGAGTCCCTGACTATGATGGATTAAGAAGACAGGTGCTGGATGAATGCCACAAATCGGAATTAGCCATTCATCCCGGAAGCATGAAAATGTACAAGGATTTGCAACGGACCTTCTTGTGGAACAATATGAAGAAGGACATAGCAGAGTACGTTGCAAAATGCATAGTATGCCAACAAGTGAAGGTTGAGCATCAAAGGCCATATGGAGTATTGCAGAAATTTGGAATCCCACAATGGAAATGGGAAAAGATAACGATGAATTTTGTTACAGGGCTTCCAAGAACACAGCAGGGCCACAATGCGATATGGGTAGTGGTGGACCGATTTAGCAAAGCGGTCCACTTCATTTCCATCAAATGGAAGCAGTCCGTCGAAAGCCTGATAGACATTTATATTAAGGAGGTTATCCGACTACATGGAGTGCCAGTCTCCATTGTGTCGGATAGAGATCCACAATTTACGGTGAAATTTTGGTGGAGCATCCAGAGTGCCTTTGAAACGAAATTGAATTTCAGCACAGCGTTCCACCCTTAGACAGACGGGCAGTCTGAGCGCACCATATAGACATTGTAAGATATGCTCTGAGCATGTGCTTTGGACTGGAGTGGCAGTTGGGACACTCATCTTCCACTGATTTAATTCGTGTATAATAATAGCCACCACTCTAGTATTGGCATGGCACCCTTTGCTGCCATGTATGGAAGACCATGCCGCTCCCCTATTTGTTGGAGTGAGATAGGAGGATGACAGTTCTTGTCAGAGGAAATGTTGAAGCAAACCATGGAGGATGCTGAAAAGGTTCAACTCATTAGAGAAAGATTGAAGGTAGCATTCACCAAACAAAAAACTTACACTGACAAGAAACGAAGAGAAAAAATCTTCAAGGTTGGAGATCGTGTGATGCTGAAAGTCTCCCCGATGAAGGGAGTAATAAGATTCAGCAAGAAGGGCAAGCTGAGTCTTAGGTATGTTAGTCCATTCGAGATACTTAAATTGATTGGAGATGCAGCCTGTAGGTTGGCGCTACCGCCATCATATGGACACGTGCATAACATCTTCCACGTGTCAATGTTGCGCAAGTATCAGCATGATGATGCTAATATAGTGAATATGGAAGAACCAAACTTGAATATGGACCTGACATACGCAAAACAGCCTATAGAGATATTGGAGTACCAAACTAAGCATTTGAAGAATAAGATGGTACCTATGGTGAAAGTGGCATAGACACATCATAGAGATGAAGATGCTACATAAGAATTGGAAGATGAAATGAGGAAGAATTTTTCAGAATTATTTAAATAGATTGATGTAATTTTCCTTAAGCAAATTCGAGGACGAATTTATTTTGAAGAAGATTATAATGTAATAACCTAGATTTTCGTTAAATATTATTCATTTATAATATCTAGAAAATCATTTTATGAATTTTGAGAATTATTTAATTTCGAAAAATTAAGGGAAAATTGGAAAAGATGGTTAAAGAGATAAAAGGGAATTTGAGAGAGATTGGATTGAATTGAGTTGTTATGATAGGAAAATAATTAATCTCTGATTTAATTAAATCTGAGAAATTATGGGGCATTAAATTATTGATTGATGGCCAAGATTGATTCTAAAAGAGTCCAAGGTCTAATAGAATTGAAATATCAAATCTGCACCTATAAATAGGCATTAAAGGGTGGCTGAAAAACTCCTTTTTATGTCCAATAAAATTCTGCCCACGAGCTTTCTTTTTCCTCTCATTTGCACGCGAACAGAGGCACCTCCGAGAATGTGTGGCGGCTGATTTCGAAGCCTGCACATAGGAGAAGAAGTTCCAGGTGGTGGCCGTGAGTTTCGGAGCGAGGACAGAGGGCAATCACTAGCCAAAGTTCGGCATTCGGCGTTCGTGCAGATTGTCAGAGAAAGGACTCCAGCTGATTTTTCAGCCAACTTTAAGCACGTAAGGAGAATCCTTATGTCGTCGGTTTTCCATGACATGAACTCTAATCTCTTCTCCTTTGTACCAGAATTCTATTAATATATCATATGCATAGTTTAGATATTGTATGGTATGGTTATGATAGTCGAAAAGTCGCGTCGGAACGCACTTCTCCGTCGACGGCAGAACTCGGCCCGGATTTGGTTGAATCCGGATCGAATTAGATTCGGAACCAGATCGGGTTGTCCAACCCGGCCCGGGTTTTTGTTGACCTGACCCAAGTTCTGGCTTTGGTTCGACTCGGGTCACGGCGTGATTGATTTGGGAGTGAACCGGCCAACTCGGCCCAAGTTCACCATATACCCAGCCCGAATTTGCCCTGGTCGAGGTGATATCAAACGTTTTCGAACACGGCCCAGGTTCTATCCGATGCGGGCCGAGTTCTGGGGACAGAAAAGTGAAATTGAAATATTTTAATATAGATAATTGAATAGTTATTATAATTATTTCTGATTGTATGGTTAGCAGATCTGACATCATCAAACTTTTATTAGATTGGATTTGTGATAATCCTCATCGTTACCATATCATATCTTGCTACTTATCATGTTATTGATCCAGTAGTTTTCCCCTGATTGGATTCTTGTCTAACATAAAGTGAATTGTTAAAGATAGGTCTTTAGGTTAAATAAGATAAAAGATGAAAACTGTTGAGTCTCCATGTTCTTCGATTGTCTCTAAGCTCCCTGGGCCATTATTGTTATAGTATTGTATGGAGCAGATAGTGTACCTAGAGGTTTGAGACGTCATCCTTTAAAGAAGCTATGGCTGTCCTGTGATGGCCATGGTCCCCCGCCATCACAAAGATATTATTAGCGCTATCATTGAAGGGCGGCTTGTTGTGGTTTGATTTCTCACTGGCCTACATAAAAGAGACATAGAGTTCCCATAATTGGTTGAGCGCTCCCTAACTGAATTGAATTGAATTGAATTGAATGGAATTGAATTGAATTGAAATTGAATTGAAATTAAATAGAATTGAATTGAACCCTGGTCATTCGAATTTTGGCGTTGATTGGCTTTGCCTTCGCCTATTGAATAAAATAGAACTTGGTAATTGACCGATGACTACAAATATTGACAATGGAAAATTGTTAAATTGAATAGATGCCATAGTGATCAGGCATAATTGATAATTGATATTGATTGATCCCTTAATCTCTTACCTGATCTCTTTATTGATTCATGGCCTTAGGCCTTATTGATATATATTGTTTTATTATTGAGCTCTTCCTATATGGTATTATCATGTGCTCTATTGATTATTGTTCATTAGTGATTATTAATTTTTGAGCACTATTGATCTACTTATTGTTATGATTAGATCTTACGTACTGAGTATTTTCATACTCATGAATTTTCCTCTGCATCTGGATTCATGCAGGTGAGATGATAGAAGATGGCGATACAGGTGATCAAACTTAGTGACAGAGATGTTGGACATGGTGTAGGACTTAGTCTTAATAGATTATTGAATTAGTTTTATTTCTGCATATTTAGTATGGTGGAGTTATGAACATTTTCAACTCATTGATATTATAGTTTGTTAGACGATCTTACTGTTATTTTCGCATTTTATAGAGTTTATTTTCCGCAAAAAATATTTCATATAGAATTGTATAGCGTCTTTGGGACGCCTTTGGGACGCTATTGTGTCGGACCAACAATAGTTTTGTCCCAAAAACAAATTGGGTCCAAAATTGATGATTTTGGGACCAAAAGTTTTGGTCCCTATAAAGACTTTTTATTGTAGAGATGTTCTTTGCTATGTTAAGAATTAGGAATAATGATAGGGGATGATTTCAGATGTATGTAGCAGTGACCCATTTAAACATTCGTCATAATACCAATGGCGACAGTTCACACCTATTATCATCATCATCATCATCATCATCATCATCATCATCATCATCATTTATATGCTCCTATTATCGTTGCAATTTACATGCAATAATCATTTGATAATTCAATCTTTTGATTGTTTAAATTGAGTTATTGAAATTCAATTTTCAAGATGTTAATAAGGCCCAATCAGACTTCTAAAAATATTCTTTCAACTATACTTTCTTAAGATAATTAAGTAATTGAGTCGAGTGCTTCTTAATATAATTAATCAATTATGTTAGTATATATTATTCATTCCATTGTATTAAGACGTAAAGAATAATTACAAAACTAGTTTAAGCCAAGAGTGAATGCACCTTCATGTTACAAAACCACAACATATCCTAAGAGATGTCACCTAATTAAATGCATCATACTATGATCATGATATCAATTATCAATAAAATAATTAAATACAATGACTAAGGAAACATAATACATTATTCTTTAAGAATAATAAATCTGTCTATTATAATTGACTAAAATAAAAGAAAATCTATAACCGTAAAGACGTGCAAAGTAGACAAACATCGTCTATCGTCCATGCTACTTAAATAACCTGCCATATCCAATGCAGGGAATATAATTCGAAATCTAGTATGGAAGATAATGCAATGAACGTAAAATTTTCAAATAGAATATATCATGATGATCGATAATCAATGGGCAATGTATCAGTAATCATAGACAATGATAAATAGTCAATCATCAGCAATTAGATAATAATCAATATTATCAATTCGATGATCAAATGATCTTCTATCAATACTATACTTTTCTTTGAAATTCAATATTGTAAATGCATTGTACTATGTATCTTAAATTCATAGTTCAATTGAGAGTAGCTGTAGCCTTTGTCCATCATTAATGTTTATTATCTTAGGACAAGCTTTTTAATTAGCAAATGCTAAGGTACTTTTATGTTCAACCATCAATAGGGAGTCGAGCTATAATGACATGTGCCATATTTTTAGGAAATAATTGCATCTTTTTGGAGGAACCTTTCTTTTTAACAAAGGAGAAGAGAGTCAATATATATAATAGGAACGATGGTTTGGAAAATTATAGTTTCCTGCCTGCCCTTCCAATTAGAATACAATTAAATAATCTCGATGATAATTACTCAATTAGTGTTCGTGACTTTTTTAATTTTTAATCTTTTTTTATCTAATTAACCTTTTTACTATTTTAACTTTAATTTGACACAATCAATCAATAGTCAAAGTCAATTAGATCAATAACTATAAATCAGGACCCGACCGGATAAAGACAATCTCTAGACGAATTGGAATAGGTCTCAATAATTATTTTATAAATAATAATAAAATTTAATATGTAAGAAATTATCATTAACCATAATTGGGCATGGGCCATGCTGTATAAACATAAGAAGTGTTATCTCTCTGTAGACACTGGCTGTGTTATCGCTTGTTGTGCTTAATGTGCTCAGTAATGACCACGAGAGGAGAGAAGGTGCTCTCTATTGTGCTGGTGGCCATAAGGTGGGAACATAACGCTGGGCAAATCTGATTTATATGTTCAAAGTTTTAACTAAAGTAAAATCCAACTCGAATTCTTAGTTAACTTTTCAACTGTCATGATTCAATCGTACTTAATTATTATTATTTATTTAATCTGATTAGTTTTATGATTTATTCAATTATTTAAATCCTAATTCAATCTTTTAATTCTAGCCGATCTTGTCCGATATGGTTGTGATTTTATTAGTTCTTTTTTTATTTATTTTCATAAATCTCTCCTAAACTATCACGATTTTTCGCATTTAAATTTAAATACGAACTTATTTTTTTATATCCCTAAACTATCACGATTTTTCACTTTAGTCCTTCCATCTAATTCTGTTACGTTTTCCGTTAATTTTTTCTCATTTATGAAAAGACTAAATTATCTCTTCCTCCATAAAAATATGAAATAAAAATAAAAAAAATCAATGGAAAAAACTAATTTCTTTTTTCCATTTTTATATTTATTATTTGATGTGTTATAGAGGGAGGGTAATTTAGTCTTTTCATAAATAAAAAAAATTAAAAGTAACGAAAAACGTAATAAAAGTAGACGGAAGGACTAAAGTAAAAAATCGTGATAGTTTAAGAATAAAAAAATAAGTTCGTAGTTTAAAGTTAGATGTAAAAAGTTATAATAGTTTAGAAGAGATTTATGTAAATAACCCTTATGCGCTATGCATTAAGGAATTACATATACATTCAGGATCCTAAAAAGTGGCCAGTAAGTGGCTAGGGGTGAGGGCACTCAAGCAATGGCTAAGCTTGAGTGGCCTCACCCTTATACAAAGCTCCCTTAGTTGTGTACTAATTAACATTAATAATGTTAGATTAATATTAAGATCTAATGATTTCATATTCTTATTGATTTAAATTTTTTAATAAATATGTATATTATCTTTCATTTCTAATTAATAACCTAAATCATAAATTAGTTTATAATAATTATTTTTTTATCTTTTAATCAATTTATGAATTATTTTCTTATTTAATTCATTCTCAACAATCAGTAATACAATTAATTTCTCATAATTAATGAAATAATTTTTTTATTAATTTTGTTCACAGTTAACATCAATTTGTTTTTTTATGTTGTATAACTATACTTAAATTACTTCTTATTTATTATCTTAATAAATACATTATTTTTAAAGATATAGTTATAAGTTTTCATATGGAAAAATTAAAGATACCTTAAATATATTATTTGGTTATTTTTGTCAAAATACATCGAAAATCATTTTGCAACGACCATTTTTTCGACGGATCGATTCCGTCGAAAAACTCGTCGAAAATCATAATTTTCGACGATTTTCGACAAATTACGTACAGATAGTCAAAACCGTCTGTAACCTGAGACGGCTTGTAAGAAGCATTATGTTGTATTAATCAAATTATTTATTTATTAATTTAAAGTCTACTCATTTCCATAAGAAAGAATCGGACAATTTGGTTAATAAATAAAATATCGCAATTGATTGTTAACCTTCCAGACTTATAATTAATATAATCCTTTTTACACCCAATGTAAAACATGTAAATAAGTTAATTATTATTAACTTTTTATAAATAAAATAATATGTTTTAGCTAGTATTATGAACAAGAGATCTATGATCCATTTTTAATTATTGGATTATTTAATTTTTGTAAACTATATGTATTATTTATTTGATTTCATGTTATGGTTAGTCCCATATATAAATATGTAATGTCCGAAGTCTCCACCACAGCACAGCCTCAAGAACACATACGTATCGCTATTTGCAGGTCCCAAAAAGAATTGCCAAGAAACAAGGGAGCCATCCCACTATGGCGGCCATGAATAAAGAACTCGTCAGCCGGACGGGGCACTACAGCATCGACTATCCTTCCAATTTGGATTCCTCCGTCCCCGTCGCCGGCGACCCAGATGACGCCGAGTACAAGTCCGTGATTCTCAGGGAGTCGCCTGCAGCCTCGCAGCCTCTCAACAGGTACCATCTGTCCATGTTCTTGGAGGACGCGACCGGCATCGGCGAGCCCCATGAGACCTTCTTCATGAACAACTCCGAAATCCATGTCATCTGTCGCCCGGTGCCTGACCTCTTCGACCGCACCTTCGTCGCGCACTACTACCAGGGTAACCACAGCCCCGGCCTCCGGACTCTGCTGGACCCATCGAAGGCCTTGTTCGACGGCCCCGGTGACCTCTTCCCTGACGGCTCATTTCTCGTCGGACTCTCCGTGGCGTTCAACTATCGGCGATTTTCGCCGGCCATTGAAAAGTACTCCATCCCAATTGAAGACGAGTACAAAAATCAAGAGCAGCACCTCGAGATAGGCCAATCGGTCGCGTCCTTGGTTTACGCGATTGGATATAATGAAAATTGTTTGGACAAAAAGATTGCGGCGAGCTGAAAATTATACACTCGGCAGTAAATGATGCATTACATTGTACTAGTCAAGTTTATCACTATTTACTTTATATTTTAGTATCTTCCGCAGACAAAGCTGAAGGCATAAATAGAGAGAAAATAACTAACTTGATTATTTACATTCAAAATATATATTATAACTTGAATTCGTGGAGAAAAATGAACGCAACCCCCCTTCACATACCGTATAAAGCATTATTTCCATGCTTGTTAATTGAATAGTGTATCCGATCGATAATGATCGTTGATTTTATTTCCGTGATCAAATTTGATCTTTACCTTAATCATAAGGACTTATTAGCGTAATTTTATTTAGCTAATCAAATTAATTCACTAGGACTTCTCGTGAGTATATAATATGAAATGTATGATTACCAAATAAATACAAATTGATGCATCATATACATATATGATATGAATGATTGAAAGTAGTATAATGTTGCCATATTCGGCGCATTTTATCCTGTATATATAATATCATACGCCGCCCGATGCTACAGGCCTTCTTGTTGGACGACTGACGGCCCCCCTGATCTTCCCGTCGTCGGCCATGCCCGACGGAGCAGAAGGCATAAGCGCGTCAAGAATCCGAAGTAGAATTCTCGAATGCTTCGATGACAGGCTCAACTGAAAGTGCCGGGATTCCTGGAGAGAGTTCGCTTAATGTAACACCTCTAAAATCGTTCCTCCCATCACGTCGACGGTCAGGTTGATCTTGGGATCGTCAGACTGTCTACTAACTCTTGACTATACGATGACTTTTGACCATTCAATAAATAGCATATGTGGCAATGAATAAATAGTAATAAACTCAATAATAAAACTTTATTGTGAAAGGAAGAACTCTAGAATATCAAGGGACACTGCATCTAATGCAATTCATAAATGAAAGGGGAACAACAATAATATCCAATAGGTCTAAATAGATGACCACATATCTAATTTAAAGAAGAAAGACCAACTTATCAATGTTTTTAAAACCGGACCGAACATCGAACCGGCTTGTCAACTTGGTCATGCATGGTTCGACCGGTTCAACCGGATTGAATCATATTTTTATTAAAATATTATTTATCTATTATTTCAAATATATATTATGAATAAAACTTTGAAAAGAATATAAAAAATACTCACAATTTTTTTATTAATATTGAACATTAATTTAAATATTTTCTAAATGATTTAATTAATAAACTCATCGAAAATGTATTATAATTTTATATGATTAGTATGCTTGAATGCAAATAGAAAAAAAAAGACTCATTATATTAAAATTATATGAATATACTATTAAAAATATTTCAATTCTTGATTCATATCTATTATAATTGAAAGGTAGTAAGTTGAATGATTTAATTTTAATTAGATTTATTATTCTAATGTATATGTTATAAAAAATGAATAAATTAATTAACATAAAGAAAATGAAATTGATCAATATTCTTTATATTTATAAATTTTTTTATTCTTTCATTGCTATTGTTAATATATATTTTAATTTAATTATTGCTTATGTAAATAACTTTCCTTTTGTATATCTTTTTATTAAATTATTTCTCCTTTTTTCATTCAATTGTTTCTATTTTATTTTTTCTCTCACTTCCTTTTTTTCCTCCTTACATTTCTCCCTTCATTCTTCTCCTTAATTTTCTCACTTTATTTATACTATACACAATCACCTACCTTTTTCTCCTTTCAAAATTATTTATTTTCTTTCCTTTTGTATTTGATTCTATCATTCAAAATTTACATGTTTTAATACAAAAATAAAACAAGCCAAATTTTACCTTTCATAATGATTGATTGCTTTCCTTTTTCATTTTATTCTAAAAAATTATCAAATTTGCATTTAATACAATAATTAAAAAATCGGATTGAACCGGTTCAATTGGTTGAACCGGTTTTGCCCGGTTCTATTCGGTTTTTTATCATTTCGGGTTTTGAAAAAAATGAACCGGACTGGCGGCCGGTTCGCGGTTGAACCGGTCGAACCGACCGGTCCGGTCCGATTTTAAAAACACTACAACTTATCCATTAATGCAGAAACAAACCAATGCAAATGAAAGAAAAAAAAGACACTATTGCTTGACGAGTCATGTGCAGCGATCCTTGAGCTCTGCGCCCTCCAAATTACTCCTCTCTAATAGGGTTATCACATGCAAAATCTCAAATGCAAGGGCATGGAATACTCGTGAGCGAAAACATCCAGTACAATAGATAATATAGGCTATAAATTGATGCGGAAGTCAATAATGGGTAAGCAATGCTTTACTATGAACAAGTAGTCCCATCTTTTCTTATCATGTTCAGTACTTTATTTTTTACTATGCTCTATTCTATACTATAACAATATTATGTCATTACTGTACCATGCTCTGTGGTTTACGATAACTATACTTTATCTTTATCGTGTCATGTTCTGTACTTTACTATGCTTTACTTTACCATGCATTGTATTACATCTTTTACGTTACTATGCAGTTCTTAAAGTTTGTTGTCCTAAGCGAGCTCGATTTTATTAGGTTGGGAAGTCACATGTGCCTCTATGCATCTGTGAAGCTAGGGGTGCCCACTTTGGAGGAGGTGTAATGCCAATGCATACTCTCTTCGGGATACATGTGGGAGAGGACCTGTACCCCAGGAATAGTAGTCGTTAAGAATCTATAGGTTTACTGTCTCCACAGCTAAACTATCTATCCTTTGGCACTATACTCTGTAATCAATGTATGTCCTCTTTGGGGGAAGGAGAATGCCAATGCATAACCTTTTTCGGAATACAGGTGGCAGAGGACCTGTACCCTAGGAGCAGTGGTCGTTAAGGACCCGTGGGTTCACTGTCTCCTCAGCTCAGCTACCTGCCTCTCCTCTGTACTATACCATGATCTTTACTCTGTATTTTAGGTGGCACATAGCAATCCCGTAGTTTAATCTTTACTTTACTTCTCTTGTTTATTAATCTGTAAGGTTTAGAATCAAGATCAGAGAAGGGGCAGGATCAGCTCCCGTTTCCCTAAGGCAATAAGAGTACGTCCTATTACTTTGTTCTTTATGTCAAATCTCGACCCGTCCTTCGGGTGAGAGAGGCCCATTGTGGTCTTTACAATACTGGACATAGTCTCAAGTGGGCCTGTCTCAAAGTGGGGCCCAACTATGAAAGATCGAGACCCAAATGAAAGGCACACGATTCTTCCTGACAGAACCCGGGGCGAGTTGGGAAGGACTCGAGCCGGGTCACTGTCGGGCGACTCAGGCATAAGGGCCGGTCCGAGATGAGAGCTGACTCGGGCCGGGTTGTGGATCGTACACCGACCGTCATCCCGATCGAGCTCGTGCCCGGTCCGGTCAATCGGTCGATGCGACCCGGGCCGAGTCAGGATTCGGCTTGGTCGGGTCCATGTTTGGGGATCGCGCGACTTAGTCAGCGAAGTGGTTCGGGCCGAGTCTACTTAGACCCGGGCCGTGTCCAGGTGAGACCCGGGTCGAGTCATCATCGACCCGGGCCAGGTTGATGGTGTGCAAACCCGCGCCAGACTTCTTCCTTTCTTCCGGCCATCCTCCGGTCGTCGATTCACGATGGTTATAATACAAAAAATGTAGTTCATGATCTCTAGATCAATAGGGGGTCATCACACACATTTTATGGCTAACAAATCATAGCCTAAGGGGATTAGACTTCTAAGGTACCTTTCCGATCGCTTTCCAGTCGCCGGTGCTTCCTGCGTTGATTTCTCCAATCCCAGTCGGTCCTGGCCAACGAGGAGGGTGCGGCCGACCTCTTTGTGTGTCGAGGGAGAGCTCCTGGGCACCGGACGTCCACTGGCTCCTGGTTGCTCATGCGCGCACTTTGCCGGAGCCGAGGAAGAAGAAATAGGGGAGGAGGAGAACGATGGCTGTGGCGGCTAGTCGGGTGAGGTCGAAGGGGAGGCACAAGGGTTTCTCCTCGTGCCTTTTTATAGACTCAGGCCGCTGGATTTAAGGGAAGATTGGGGGGGTACGAATCGGAGAAGGAAATCGGGGGAGGAGATTTTCCTTTCCGATTTCAAGTTCTTCATTTCCTTTTCCTTTTCTTTCTTTCTTTCTGATTTGAATTCAATTCGTTTTCCTTTCTTTCTTCTTTCCATGTTTTTGATTTTTTGTTTCCACTTTTCAATCTTCCATGTTTTATTTTCTTTGTTGTTTCCACGTTTTTGCTTTTCCGAATTCGTTGGTTGTTACATTAGTACCCCCTTAAAAGAAAATTCATTCTCGAATTTTAACTAAGGTTAGGACTTACCGAACAGTCCGGGAAACTTTTCGCGCATTTCCAACTCTACCTCCCATGTCACTTCTGTTCTTTGGTGATGCTTCCATGCCACCTTGACTAATGATATCGTCTTCTTTCTTTTCTAGTACTCGTGGTATTCCAAGATCTCTGTGGGCTGCTCCTCATATGTTAGATCCTCCTTGAGGTTTGGTTCCTCAATTTGAATCATGTTGGTATAGTTGTGCTTGTATTTCTGGAGCAACGAGACATGGAAGACGTTGTGTACTCTGGCATGTGTCGGAGGTAGAGCCAACCTACACGTTGAGTCTCCAACCATATCTAAAATTTCGAAAGGGCCCACATACGTCGGGCTCAGCTTTCCTCTCTTGCTGAATTACATCACTCCTTTGGTTGGTGAGACTTTGAGCAGGATTTGATCGCCAGCCTTGAAGGTGTGCTTTCGTCGCTTCTTGTCTGCATAGGCCTATGTCGTTCTTGGGCCGACTTCATCATCTTCTTTATCAGTTCGATACGATCTGTGTACTCTTAGGTCTGTATGTAGTTCCACACTTAATAACTTCCTTTCGCCCACTTCTTCCCAACATGCCGGAGAGTGACATGGTCGGCCATACAATGCCTCAAATGAGGACATTTCTATGTTCGCATGGTAGCTACTATTGTAGGTGAATTCGATCAGTGGAAGATGGTTGTCCTAGCTGCCATGCCAATACAAAGTGCATGCTCTCAGCATATCTTCTAGCATATGGATTGTCCTTTCTGATTGACCGTCGGTCTGTGGGTGGAAGGCGGTACTATATCGGAGTCTCATCCCGAATGCATTTTGAAGGCTTCTAGAACTTCGAGGTGAATCTGGGATCCCTATCGGACACAATATTTGCTGTAATCCCATGGAGTTTAACAATCTCCTGTAGATAGAGATCCATTAGACTCTCAAATGACTGTTTCACCTTGTTGGGTAAGAAGTGAGCCGATTTAGTGAGTCGGTCCACTATCATCCAAATGACGTCATGCCCTTTCTGAGTCCGTGGGAGTACTGTGATAAAGTCCATGGCTATCTTCTCCCATTTCCATTGAGGAATTCCAAGACTCTTCAAAGTGCCTTGGGGTTTCTGGTGCTCCACTTTAACTTATTGGAAGGCGATGCATCTGGAGACGTACTCTGCAATCTCCTTCTTCATGTCGGACCACCAGAAGCTCCTATGAACGTCATTATACATCTTCGACTTCCTGGATGGATGACGGATTCTGATTTGTGGCATCATCCAAGACTTCCCTTCGAAGAGTTGAATTATTCGGTACACATAACTGATCACGGTACCGAATGCCATCGTCTAAAGAAATTTTGAAGTCCTTTGCCTCCTGATCAGTCTTTATCATCATGGTTTGGAAATCAGGATCTTCCACTTGTGCTTTGATGATCCTACCGATAAGGTCGGCCTCGATCCGCTGCATCATCATGAGCGAACCATCAGGTCTCACTCTTGGTGCCCATTTGAAAAGTTCCTCCATTAGTTCAAACTGTCGGAGGCGCATGAAGACCACTGATCCTTCCCATTTCCGACTGAGCACGTCGTCTACTGAGTTGGCCTTACCAGGATGGTAACTAATGGCAAACTCATAATTCTTTAGGAATTTCATTCATCTTCTTTGACGCATGTTGAAGTCCTTTTGAGTAAATACGTACTTCAAGCTTTTGTGGTCCGTGTACACCACTAACTCTTCTCCGTACAAATAATGATGTCAAAGCTTGAGGGCAAATATCACTGCTGCAAGCTTGAGATCATGAGTAGAAAAGTTGACATCATGCTTCTTCAGTTGCCTTGATGCATACGCCACCACTTTCCCGTGCTACATCAAGACACATCCGAGTCCCGTGCCACTGGCATCACTATAGATCACATACCCACCATTCCCCGATGGTAAGGTAAGGATGGGTGCTGAGGTTAGGCATTTCTTCAACTCTTGAAAACTTTTCTCGCACTTTAGGGACGAGAAATTCTCTCCTTTTCTTGTAAGCTTGATCATCGATAGTGTCAATATAGAGAAATCCTTGATGAAACATTTGTAATATCCCGCCAAGCCAAGAAAGCTCCTAATCTCGAAAATATTATTAGATTGCGTCCAATTTGCTACCTCCCTCAACCTTTGTCGGGTCAACTGAGATTCCATCCTTGGAGACGATATGGCCAAGGAACATCATTTCCTCTAGCCATAATTCACACTTAAAAAATTTTGCATATAGTTTCTTCTTTCGCAAAGTTTCTAGGACAATCCTCAAGTGTTCTCTGTGTTGCTTCATACTCGATGAGTAGATGCGGATGTCGTCAACAAAGACAATTATGAACTTGTCAAGATACTCATTGAAAGTTCAATTCATGAGGTCCATATCGCGACCTGAAGGTGGTCTTGGGGATGTCCTCTTCTGCTACCCTGAGTTGATGGTATCCGCTCCGTATGTCGATCTTTGAGAAAACTTTTGCTTGTGATAACTGATCAAATAGATCGTTTATGCGGGGTAATATGCACTTGTTCTTCATCGTGACCTTATTAAGCATCTGATAATCTATGCAGAGTCTCAGTGAACCGTCCTTCTTCTTGATAAAGAGGACCGGTGCACCTCATTGGGAGACGTTGGGTCTAATGAAGTCATTGTCCAACAATTCTTGAATTTGGATCTTTAATTCTTTCATCTCTGCTGGGGCCATATGGTATGGGATTTTCGAAATCGGAGCCGTACCGGGTACCAACTTAATATGAAAATCCACCTCTCTCCTGGGTGGTAGTCCACTAATGTCTTCCGGGAATACATCGGGGAACTCCCTTACTACTTCTATATCTTGCAGGGTCTTGGTAGGTGCCTCAGTCTTGATCACACTGGCCAAGTACCCTCTACATCCTTGTCGAAGAAGTTTGTGTGCCTTTATAGCGGACACCATGATCTTAGGTTCTTTCCGACCTATACCTTTGAGTGTGACTTTGTCTTTATCATGCGTTCCTACAATCACCTTCTTTTGTTTGCACAATATGGAGGCATCATGGAGAGTTAACCAATTCATGCCTAATATTACATCATAATCCTTCATAGGTATTATGATTAAAGAGAACAACATCACGAGCACCGACGTCATCCAAAGAATGACGATCAAAGAGCCCAATAGTAGAAATTGCAAAATCTCAAATCAAGGGTAAGATAAAAATTATAGAGATAGCTTGTCAAAAACGAGTGACGGTTGGATGTGTGTTCACCCACATTCATTGATTCTCACCATGATAAACGCACCATGATAAACGCACCATGATCACATAATTCGGGTGAGGTTGTTCTTAATTGTAAAATTTTTTCATGATCATAATGCTAATCCTTTTATTAGGGAATTTTTTTAATTTTATTTTAGGTCAATTTAGTTTTTTCTTAAAAAAATTTCAATTGTTAAATTTTTGTTAGTTACTCATTTCATAGATAGAGAATTTTGAAAAACAAATTACTCATGTGCGTTTTGATATGGCTTGTGTTTTCAACATGGACTAACCACTCGACCTATTTTTGTAGAAAGTTCTTTTTTCAGCATTAAGCATGATGATCCATGTGCTTTATCATTCATTATAAAAAAATTCCAAAAATTGCAGCTGACAACCTTTTCCGGCAACTCTAGAATCATCAACATCTGTACTCCACCACTGATTAGCACTTTGTCATCGTCGCTTTTAAAATAGTAGGTTGTATCTTTCTATTTCTTCCTTCTTTCTTCATTGTTTAGTAACACAAACTCTATTCGAGTAGGCTAGCACTAAGGACAGTGCTTAGTTTAAGCATGGGAGATTTGCATTCATGCATTTCTCATGTTTGCTTATTTAGTAATTTTATTTTCTTTATCTTCATATCACCTAAAATCCATAAAAAACTGAAAATGTTGAAAAAGAAAGTACAATTCATCATCAATTTTTAAAACATCTTATTGACTTATGAAATTCTATATTGAAGTTTCCATCGTCTCATTGTCATAGTATTGGGTTATTGGAAAAGTAGAATGGTGCCAAATAGATGTATGATACATGGACTACAATTCTTTATTCAACTTTCTTTTATTTTAATTAGATTGGATTGGAGTAACCTTTTATTGAATGCTTTAAGTACTTGGTAAGCTTTTGAAAAAAAAAAGAAGAAAAAAAGAAAGTGTGAAAACTGATGTCGATATATATGGTCGAATTTTTGAAAACAAAAAATTATCTCGCAAAATAAGAAAACAAAGAAAGCTCGATGCTTCCCCTCGATTGATTATTTGACAAATGGTGATTCCTTAGCATATCATAGCACCGACCCAACTACTCGACTCTCATGCCTTAGCTAGGGAATCAAATCACCCCCTTGATATGGAATCACCATTGCCAAAGGTCGTGCGAACTGAACCCACAAGTTCACCCAAAACAAGAAAACATGTATTGAAAGGCTAACATGCATTGTGCCTTGCTAAACGAATCTCAACTCAAACTCCTCACCTCTCGAAGCTTGAGATGATGAAGATATTATCCTCTCGAGCCAAGGCACAATGGGGAAAGCAATCGATAGAAGAATCTTTGACAATTCAAAACATCACCATAAAAACTGCAACAAACAATATAATAGGACACACATGATATAAAACATGAGGCAAACATTTGTTGCTTAGCATAATCATTAAAAAGATAAGTTCAAAAATGATGCAGATATCATAATCCTCCAGCCTAGCTGGCTAGAGTAGTTACACCACATGAAACCAAGCGCCCATGTTAAAACGAAAAGAGGAAAAAGAAAAAGGAAGGAGAAGAAAGCTAGATCGCTTTCTCCCTCCGCATGTGTGCCTGGAATTTCCAATTGAATCAAATCAAGTCTCCCCTTTTCCATAAACCTCCCCCTTCTCTTCAATTGTCTCTTGCTTTTTTTTATAGACAGGGATAGGCTGCCACCTGTCCTGCTCTCCATCAGCTCGCTTGTCTACATTTGCCTACAATGCATGTGTAAGAAAATTGTAACACGGAATATGTTGGCTGATGTGGAAAGGTGCCTTTCTTGATTGTTTGCTGCTCTAGGTTGCTACATTGGATGATGCAGCCGCTCTTTGTCAAAAATTCGTGTAAGTGTTTAGGTGGTGGTACCTCTACCCTAGATGTCCCCAAATGCTGTCGCTCATTCTAAAAACATCCCGCCCTTGGTCAGTTGGAATTCGTGCTGGGAAATTAGACATAAAGACAATAATACAGTTCTACAAACACGGAATGTCATTTTTCACAGAAAAGACATGTCAAAATCATAAAAGTTGCACCTAAATAATAAAACACATATTCAAACATGAAATCATAAGCATGTCGAACATAAATAAAAAATATACATAATTTCTTCACATCACTCTTTTCATCAAATAACAATTCTTGATTTTATTTCAATCAATAAACAATCAATCAATCAAGTGAGTCTTCATCAATTATTGAAGGATTGCGATGACCATGATCATTTTTCACCATTGTGATGCCTGGCTTCCGTGGACAATCCCTGAAGAAGCCCACAAATCTTATGTCTGAGCCAATACAATATGAAAACATCTACCCTGCCAATTTGATAGATGCTAAGTCACTCTCCAATATAGAAAAACCAATAAATCAATACATCAATATATTAATCATGATTCTATTTACCATAAACATGCAAGTCTAACCAACTCGAAAAAATGGGTCCAAAAAATTCAAAATTTAGATCTCGATTAATAATTAGCTTCCAAAAAGCTGAAAGACTCTTATTTGTCGAATCACAACTAAAAGTATGAGATTCATCGTCAGCCACCAAGAGTATCATTGCTAAAAAACTTGGATAGTTCAGAGTAGACAATGATAATTTAAACAATGATAAAGCTCATATGGATTAGGGTATAATGGTCTCAAGTCTAGAAACTGATGCAAATGTTTCGAATGATAAGGTCCAATGGACTTCTCGTGACATTGCTGGCAATGGACCGCCCCCGTCATCACCGTCTGAACACTTCACCGGACATTCAATCGGTAGGAGCTCACAATTTCTACACTACACATTTATTGTACCAGAAGGTTAAGTGAGTAGCTAAGTGAGCAATCATAATCAAAATAAAATAATTAAATATTCTTTTAGGAGGTTCACATGTTTGATTGAAGGTCCTCATCCAAACCTACCGCAATGGTTGGCTAGTTCATTATTGTTGTTTGGATCAATATTTACATGTTTTCATGTTCAAAGCCTTTAGTCATTCGCTCTTATAAAAAATTATAGGACAAATGTCAATATCATATTCGTCGTATGAATGGAGTCTAGTCGGGCTTCTGAACTTCTTAGTAGCAAAAAATTTAGTGAGTCCATCTTTCCAAACGTCCGATCTGGTTATGGGTAAATGTCCGATCATGATCAAAATAGTATGAGAGCTAATTTTATAGAGTGTCCGGTGGTTACTCCCGAGCATCCGAACCTCAATTGGGGGTGGGGTGGGGGTGGGGGGAGGAGGGTTCATGCTAGGGTTTAATCTAACATTTACTCAAGGAATACAACAACCAATTTGTAATTAGTGCATTAACATGTCGCACACTCAAATATGACCATCACATAATCATTTCAAGCATTTAGACAATAAGATAACCATTCACAATAAATATTTCCTAGTATATTAATGTTTTAGGTTTATATAGAACATTGAATTATTTTGGAACAATAAAATAAACACCCTTATGTATTATGAATACATTAAGATGTTGAATCACTCCCTTGGGAGCTTAGGTATAATGTACAACACCAGCTACATGTCATATGGATAACATTAGACAAAATATTAAATCACAACACTGAAAAGATTTGATATACTATTGAATGATAAATTACAATAATTATTTATGGAAATCATATTTCATTCGTTCCAATTTTATGCAGAACAAACATTCAAAGTTTTATCAATAAACTTTAGATTTGTTTCCTTATCATTTGTTCTCAAAACATTCTACAACATCACCTATCATGTTCTAACATCACCTATCATGTTCTATTTTAATATTTTGAAAGCTGATGTAAGAAAATATTATATCTTTCTCCAGGCACACCCAGATTAGATGAATCTAGGTCATTTTAATGGTCATTCAAGCATGTATCTACACTCAAAATATCACATTCAAGCATGTACTTTTCAAGTCAGTTAAAATACTTCTCAGAATAGTTTGACAATAGTTCGATATTTCAATCCTAACCATAACCGTGATACCAGACGATCAAAGAGATTATGGATAGAAAATAATGAAGTTTGATAATGGAAAGTGAGACTTCTGAGATAAAAAATAATAAAATCTAAAATTACTTGAGTATAATGTTATCTATAAAGTTAAATGACTTTGGATAATGCTAAAAAATATAAAATTTAAAGTTAATTCTATTTTCATTCCATGAAACTGTATTTTATCATGGCATCTACCTATACTATATTAAAGAACAAATAGTAAGCAAGGAAAGTATGACATTCGGCATAACCAAGTTTTGTTTATGCATTATCTTGATTAATTAATTTGTTACATTAAGAAACCTCAAGTTTAAATATTACTCATATGTTTACAAAATAATTATTAATGCACATCTTACAATGGACCTCATGGTTCCATCTCCAATATGCATGTTCATAATGCTTTGAATAATATCCCAACTGAAAATTCATTTGGTCCTCAAGATATTTTGAAGTAAAAGACGCCCTCGCACTACGCGGAGCCCCCAAGTCAAAATATTATGGGGTATTCTATATGTGCCTATATAATTTCTATCATTTGTAAAGTGAGTGCTTATATAAACTTCCTAAGAGTCCAAACAGATTTGTAGTCGTCTTCGATTTTTCATTTAATAAAACTTTGTGTCACCTTATATTTCTCATGCGTTCCTTCAGTGCATAATATCTCTTGTAAAAAAATCCTAATAATGCAAATGATTACCAAAAAGTATGGGCAATATAATACCATTTCCTCAATGTACCTAAATATCACAATCTATATGTGAACAAAAACAAAGAGCACCTGACTGACCTTAATTTAGTATTTTTTTTAGACTTGTTAATTGGGTAAAAAATTTTAAGTGCAAGAGCTTACCTTATTAAACCACGTAGTAAGAGTTTTTTTATTAATCTTTTTTGTTTACAGAGCGAGAAATGATATATCATGGAAGGAAAAAAAGGCTAACTTTTCTCGTCTTGTCACTACGCAATGCCACCCTTGTTCTTGTTTGTATTAGCTAATTTGTGATATTGTCATGCTCTTATAACACCATTTCTCCTTTTTCATAAGTGTTGCTTTGTAGTGCGAATAAAACATACTACCAAAAAAATGTGGATTTGCGACGGATAAATCCTTTGCAAAATCATGAAATCCGTTTCAAATAAGGGTTTTCGACAGATATTTCCATGGTAATTTAGTCATTGGCAAGAAACAACGACGGTCGTGTAAAATTCATTTGGAAGTTTAGGCAGCCACTGCGACTATAACTCCCCGAAATTTCACCCTCCTGCCACGTGACATTTGGACTTATTTGGGCCGGTGTTACCTATAATCTCTTCTTCTTAGGCTTTTCTTACGTAGGGTGTAGAAGCTAAATAACATTTAAATACTTCTTTTAACATAGTGTGGAACGACTTTTCTTTCTAACTATTCTTTCCTAATAGTCCTCCAAAGGTAACTTAACTTTACAACTCATAACTAGAGATCTTCTAATTGGCTCAATTGCAATTTTACATCACCACGAACTTCTCCATTGCACACGCCTCCATCCTTACTTCTTACTTCAACTACCCGTGGGGTTCAAACGCAAAGAAATAGAATTTTCATGAGCAATGACGCTCAGTACGCAAGATAATACAAATGAATGTGATCACTTAATAGAGGCAATTTAACTTTAACATTTTCATACATAGACAAATAATTAGAAGAATCAAATAAAAACTTCCTTTACTCATCCTTTTTATTCTTACTTCCTTTTCTTGCTTTCTTTCTTACCTTCTTTCCTTTCTTTTTTTTAGCGGGTTGCACTACATCTTTTACTTTAGACACAACTACCCAAAGATATCTATATGTGTTGTCCTAGGCGAGCTCTTTAATTTTTTATTATGGATTACACCATGACACTTTAGGATAAGGGTTGATCAAGCCAAGATCAGGGATGGGTACCTTAGACTCGAAAACTTTAGGGCTTTATGGGCCCAAACTTTCTTCACTCTGAACTTGACAATCAGTGCAAATGATGAATCTCGTTTTACAACTTTTATCTTCTTACCTATTTAACTATCTTCGAAGGATTCAATTAAGCATGCTCATGATAAGAGCAAAAAAGCCATTTAACATCAAATCATATCATGTAGTAACGATTTCTAACAAATCATATGAAGTCGAGTCGGGTAAGGTCAAACTCAGGCCGGACTTAACATGCTCGATCTGGGTCGCTCCTATTTCTTCTTCATACTTTTCAAACATGGAAATCTGGGTCGAGTTTTCTGAAAATCGAACCAGGTCTTCACAGTCGAATGTCGGACAAAACGCCAGAACAATCCTTTTCTTACTTTGCTTCGGAACTCGGGCTGGGTTGTAGGCCAACATGGGTCGGGTCGAAACCCAAAAATATATATTCATACTCTAGAGAGAAACCCCAGCCAAGTCACATGAAACCCGGACCGGATCATTGCGGTCGAATGACGAATGAAATGCCCAAACATACCTTTTCTATTCTACTCCGGAACCCGGGCCTAGTTGAGGTTCGACGCGGGCCGGTTTGAAACTCAAAACATCAATTCCTGACTTGAAAAAGAACCCGGGCAAGTTACATGAAAACCGAGCCGGCCAATTACCAAATCTGAGTTGGATTCAGAGTTACGAAGATGGTATGAAAAAAAACATCGGCAAACCTGGGTCGAGTATGGGACAACTCGGGCTGGGTTCTGCCAAAGTAGAATTCTGATGATTTTTGTTCAACTTTGGCCGAGATTTTGGATACCTAAACAACATGATCTTGACAAACTATCTTAGGGAACTTATTCATGAATCATAGGAGAATATAAACCATATCTTAATCTATCTTTAACTTCATTATTCTATTAAGAAAACATATCCAAAAGTGAACCTGTACGTACCTTGAACCCCAATCTTTGAGCACAGTTTCCAAGGAGACTATGATGTTTCCGACGAAGTGTCCGGTGCCCGATGATAGAGGATATAACTTAGAACAGAGGACTGGTCGAAGAACTTGCACATGCACACCAAGGAGAGAGAAAACGTGGTCCAAAGATGAAAGAAAAACACAAACGTGGATGAAAGAAAAGATGTCTTGGGAGAGGGCTTTTGGGGTCTTATTTATAGGGTAGAGTCTCCCAAGTATTAATCTAATTAGAACTCCAATCCACACTTCTTATCTATAATTTATTTTTTTATTTTTCATGATTTTTCAGATTTAAATAAATAATTAATATAAACTATTTCTTGATTTTCGGATTTAAAATAAAAATTTATTATTCTTTGATTTCCTAAATATTTTTATTCTTAAAACTCCTAATTTCAACCTCATTAGGTGTCCTAATTCAATTCTTCAACAAACTTTATCCCTGCTCTTTTTCTAGTTATCTTTTCTTTATTTTATCTCTCCCAAATAAAATTATTCCTGAATTTAGGAATTAAATAATTAATTAATATTCTTTTCTTTTAATTTTTGGAATAAAATAATAAAGTAATACTATTTTATCTTCTAGATACTTTTAAACATAAAACTCTTATCTTAACTCTCATTAGAAATATTTTATATCCTAAACTTCTACTTAGATTCAAATTAACCTTTGAACCCCTAATCCCATTCTAACTTCAACTCCTAATCTAATTAGAAATCATCTTTTCTCACCTCTTATCTAATGACACTTCTATTCTTATTCAAACTTTTCTTATCTTATCTTTTCCTCTTCTTCCATCCTCCCTCTAACTAACTTTTATTTATTTTCAACTTTATATTTCTTTACAAAATCCTAAATTTTGGATTTGTTTTAATTATGAAAATTAATTTTTAATTTGGAGAAAAAGTCGGTGTGTTACATTTTTACTACCTTAAAGAAAATTCATCCTCGAATTTACTCTATGCGGGACTCTAATAATAATAATAATAATAATAATAATAATAATAATAATAATAATATCAAATTTTCTACATATCCTACGCTAGTCTTAATATACTAGTCCTCCAATTAACTAACAAAATAAACAAATAAGTGAGGCGAAACGAAACATTTCAAGATTCCACATTATGCTGATCGTCTTGATCATTGACATTATCGTATTGGATCTCTTCTGCTTGCATTCCATAAACTCTTTCTTGAACCATCTTGTTGTTGACCATTGCATTTTGTTTGCTCGACTCTTGTCGGTATAGCGTTGGGCAATCCTTAATATAATGCCCGCTTTCGCCGCATTGAAAACACGTATTGGCTTGCCTCCTACATTCACCAGCATGTGCACGTCTGGAAAAAGTGCAGAGAGTTCTTCCTCAAGGTGGTTGTTGAGTTTGGATTGCCAGTTGTTGACTTTTGGAGATTGCTGCGGGGGTAGATTGTAGGGCATTGTCCTATTATCGCGACGATTGTCGTGCCTTTGTTGTTGGCCACCATCTTTTCTATATTGATTTTATCTAGCCCCTTGTGCATTGTCTTTTGTCTTCCTTTCTTGCTGAATCCCAGCCACTTCTCTTTCCATTAGAGTGGCCATGCTGGCTGCCTCATGCAGTGTGCGGCACCTTCTTGAGAGAACTTTCAGTCTTAATCCAAAATGAAGACCATTAATGAATTGGTTGGTCCTAGTATGCTCATCATCATTAGATCTGTACTTCCTAAGTCGAATGAACTTGGTCAAGTATTCTGACACCGTCATATTCTCTTGGATCAATTGCAGAAACTCTTCCCGTTTCAAACCTCTTTTGTAGGCTGGACAGAAATGTTCCTAAAAAATCTTCTTAAATTCTACCCACGGAATCTGGGTTCTACTAGAAAATGACGTGGCCTTGGTGGTGCCCCATATCTTAGTATTTTTAGTCAACCTATTTGTAGCAAATAATACCTTCTTCCCCTTCACACAATTCATGAAGTCAAAGGTCTCTTCAGGAGCTTCCAATCACCTAGCGGCAGTGTCAAAGTCATCTACTCCCTTGAATTGAGATGACTTCGGCTTCAGAAATTTTTAGATGATACTAGTAGGAGGGATTTGTTGTTGCCCTTGATTGGAAAAGTTATAAGTGGATTTGTTCCTTTTTCCTCTGTGTTTCTGCATCTTTTCTCCACTTTGGATTCACATTCAATGAGAGTTGTTCTGCTGCACGGTCAATTGGACCATTTCGATGCTGCAGCAAACGTGAGATGCATGCATGCATTATTTATGTATTTATTTATCCTTTTGGACATGCAGTTGCCAAGCAAGTCCATTTATTTGAGGATATTGGAAATACAAACAATGTATCGACATGTTTCCAGTACAACCAGACAAATGGAAATGGTGCTAATCCATTAAAAGATAGATAACACATTTAACATATATATGCATGATACATATTCTAGTAAATTTAACATAATACATATACAGATAATTTGTATTCATTTAACTCATAAGTCAATTAGAAAGAACATAATTATAGTAAAAGGAGTTGTTATCAGAAAAAAAAATTACACCAATATTTTTCCTCTTCCAAAAAAAAAAATTTTAAACGATATTATGCTGTAACATACATATATCGTTAAACGCAAAGTATACTATTCTATGTAAATTTATAAATGCACAATAATTTGTAATCTATAGTTAAAAAAATGCAGCACATAATAAATACCACATTATACTTATTTTTCTTATAAAATATATGTTAATAGATATCGTGTTACTATATATAGCTGCGTTCCAGCTTTGCGCGACAAGAAACAATTTTTATATGACACACGCGTGTCGATGGCCGGCTGGTTCTGCCGCTGCTGCCGCCGTCGCCGTCGCCGCCCGACCTCAACGGAGCCCCGTCGGCCTCCACCGAAGCCGAGTACTGCCCCTCTGTACCCTTCTTCCGGCCCCGCGGCTCGCGTCTCCCCGGACCCTAAGGAGATGGCCGCCCCCGCCGCGGCCCTGCCGTACTCCGACGTTGACGCCAGCCTGCGCGCCCTCGCCGGCCGGGCCGAGGGCTTCGGCCGCCACTCCATCGGCGGCCTCAATGGATCTGTCTACCACGTTACCACGTTGGCTGGTATTAATTCAACTCGCCTCCTCGGTGTAACTCGTCCTTTTATGATCTGTTCTGCAGCTCTTCGTTTGGCTGCGGATTCCCTGTCTGAGAACTTATAATTGGAGGAAATTTTCATGCTTACAACGTGGATTTTGATCCTTGATAACAACATTTTGTGGATAAACAAATTGCAAGATGTTTCCAAATAGTGTAATGCAGGAATGATTATGCCAAGAAAGGTCAAATGTTAATGTTATTTGGGGCAGGTCGTGTGACTGGTGTAAACAATTGATAGAAGTGTGTCAAACTTTGTTCTCTTTTCTGCTTTTTTATTGTATTCTCTTATCTTGCCTACCTGTTTGAATGTAATATGGTCTTCTTAGGAGGAGTTCCTCTGAACTTAATTGGATCTTTGAACCTGTCCACAGATGATGGTTGTGGATCGCTCCGTGAGGGATGTCGGAGAAAAGAGCCGCTTTGGATCGTGTTTGAGATCTCCGGAACCATCCACCTCTCATCTTACTTGAGGGTATCATCTTACAAGACAATCGACGGCCGCGGACAGAAGATAAAGTTGACAGGCAAAGGCTTGCAGCTGAGGGAATGTGAGCATGTAATTATATGCAACCTGGAGTTCGAAGGTGGTAGAGGGCATGATGTTGATGGCATCCAGATAAAGCCCAAATCTAAGCACATTTGGATAGATCGCTGCAGTTTGCGAGATTATGATGATGGGTTAATTGATATCACCCGTGAAAGTACTGATATTACTGTTTCCAGGTAAAGGAAAAAAATAAATAAATGAACTAGGAAATACGTTTACTAAGACTTTTGACATGCAGATGAGCAATATTTTAGACCAGTATTAGCTGTATGCATAGTGAGTCTTCCATTTTTCAAGATTTCTAGATCATCACTTGCTCATGTTGATAATTCTGCTTAATTTTCATGCATACGTGTTGCTTTCTAGATATTGATAACAGAAAATTTTATTTAAACATCTCAGGCAGTGTGACTAAACTATTTCTTCTATCAATACGTGGATCTTCAAATCTGCAAGTAAGAACTGAGTTAATTGGTGCGACTTCCATCTGCTATGGCTGCATTAACTACTAGAGTCTTGCTTATGTATGATTACATGTTTCAGGGTTGAATTGGTAAAATTTAGAGAAAAAAAGACAAGATTCGTTACATTGAAATTGTTTTAGTGCCATATCCATATCCAAAAAGGGTATATAAGGGTCAATGGATGATTGGATCAACATAAGCTTCCATGGATAAGATACATTAGTTCATAGCGTTTGGTGCATCATGGATTTGGTTTTTATTTTAGTTTTCCTCTTTGAGATATGCTCCTTTTTGTATCATCACTGAAATTTTTAGCCCTTCCGGTGTGTTGCTAATTTTAAGGAACTAGACTAATCTCAGTTCATCTCGAAGTAGAAACAAGAGCTCGCTTAGACATAGCTTGCCACATTCTAACCTGGCTCGATTATAACTCTAGTATGCTTGATGTCTCTGCGTATGGACAGATGCCACTTCTCAATGCATGATAAGACAATGCTTATTGGAGCAGATAGCAGCCATGTGTCTGATCGATGTATCCGTGTTACAATACATCACTGTTTCTTTGATGGAACGAGACAGAGGCATCCTCGACTGAGATTTGGCAAAGTCCATCTGTACAACAATTACACTAGACATTGGAGTATATATGCTGTCTGTGCTAGTGTTGAAGCCCAGGTTCTTACAAAGTGAAAACTTTTACTTCATTTTATCATGCTTATATCTGTTGTTGCCTTTCAGGAAAATTTCCTCCTGATTTGCTTGTTTTCAGATTCTATCTCAATGCAATATCTATGAAGCAGGAAATAAGAAGGTGGTCTTCAAGTACATGCCTGAAAAGGTTTGTTGATGTCAATTTTGTTCTTCTTTGTTTTCCATGCAATAGTTGATTATCCCAGGCTATGTGAACTGTCACTACAGTTTGTACCATGATCTGGATCTACTAATTAAAGCACTAGTCCGTGAATTGGCACTTATATTTCTGCATCCTTCTCCAAACTTTACAACCTTTTTCTGCCATTACATCAGATATTCCATTAAACCATGCTCAATTTGCTCTTTTCTCATTTGCATTTAATTATGTCAGTGAACTCTTTGCAATCCATATCTTGAAGATGATCGGTAACTACAAGAAACTCTCTGTTGATGCTATGCAGATCAGTTTTTTCCCCTCTATTCTGTGCTTAAAATTCATGATTCTCATCTTCAACGATGTAATGGCACGCAGGCAGGGGATCGAATGGAGGCTGCAGCTGGATGGATCAAGTCTGAAGGTGACATGTTTCTTGATGGTGCCCAACCTTGTCTTGTAGATGGACCCTGTGTAGAAAGACTTTTCCGAGCTTGTGAGTATTATCCAACATGGACAATGGAACCTGCATCTCCAGCTCTCAAAGAGATTATTCAGTTATGTGCAGGATGGCAGCCTGTACCAAGGCCGCCAGACTGTTGGTGATGCAGAAAGCAATTCAGTATGAAACATGTGCTTGAGCAGGAATTTACGGTACTAAAATATATGACAAGCTGAGATCCTCCTCAGTGATCAATCAGCAACTGGTGACTTCACTCTGTTAAGGAACTGATGAATTATTGCAGCTGCCATGTCCTATAAGGGCTAATCCTATCATATTCTAAACAGATATGTTCAAATTATATTACTCCTATCAAATTGCATTGCGTTCTATGTAAATATGCACTATCAATCAATTCAATTTTTTTTTTCTTTTGATGGCGCAACATAGTTGATGGTTCAAACACACCTTTACTAGTTAGGTGCACCACACTTGATGGTTGACCGCTGCACTCAAATTTGCACAAAGCTTTTTCCACACTGGTTTTAAAGGTGACGATATCATTGGTCCTCACCAACCGAAACGAAGGCAAAAAGCTTCGCCTCTTTAATGGAAGGCGTCGACTCGCCTTGACATTTTAACAAACAGAAGATACGCACGCGGAGAGTTCCCCTTCCGACTGCCATGGCATCCTTGACGTCCTCGACGCAAGTGCTCGAACAACTCCGAGTGTCCCCGCCAGAAGGCACCGTCGCCGAGGCTTCCCTCCCCCTCACCTTCTTCGACGTCGCGTGGCTCTTCACAGGTCCCGTCGAGCGCCTCTTCTTCTACCCCTTCCCTCTGCCAACCCCCGAATTCACTGCTCGCTTCCTCCTCGTACTCGAATCCTCCCTCTCCCACGTCCTCCGCCACTTCTACCCCTTGGCCGGCCGCGTCAGGCCGCCTCGCGATCTGTCGCCGGACGCCAGGTACGAGATCCAATATTGCGAGGGAGATTACGTCGCCCTCACTCTAGCCGAGTGCTCCGGAGACTTCCGGCAGCTTGCCGGAGACGAGCCTCGCGAATTCAGCAACGTGTACTCGCTGGTGCCGCAGCTGCCGCGCTACAACGACGGCACGATCCCTCTGATGGCGTTGCAAGCCACCGTCTTTCCGGGTCAGGGCCTGGCTATTGGCGTCTCGGTTCACCACGTCGTTTGCGACGACGCCAGCTCCATCCACTTCGTGAAAGCATGGGCTGACGCTTGTAAGGCTAAGCTAAACAACCTCGAATCCATAGATCTGCCAGTCCCGCTCTACGATCGGAGCGTGGTTGCTGACCCAGATGGGTTATACTCCAAAATTCTCGCAGAGATGCAGGCACTGGCATCTGCAGGGCCTCCGCCTCCGCCAGTGGACTTGCCGCCGATCACCACCGGGGGGGACGGCGCGTCGATCGCCTCTTTCTCCATCGGCCCCGAGCATATCGAAAAGCTCAAGCAAGACGTGACGGCCAGAACCGGCGGCGCAGGTCACGTCTCGTCGTTCGTTGTCGCCTGCGCGTTCGCCTGGAGGTGCATGGTCAAAGCTCAGGAGCAGCACTACGCAGCCAAGCAGAGAGCGCACCTGCTGTTCTCGGTCGAGTGCCGGGGACGGCTACAGCCGCCAGTTGCCCCCGAGTACTTCGGCAACTGCCTGAGGCCATGCTTCGTAGAGGTGGAGATGAGCGATCTCGCGGGCGACAACGGCGTCTGGGCCGCAGCCGAAGCGATCGGGAAGGCGATCAGGGAGCTGGGCAAAGGAGTCCTGAGTGGCGCTGAAGGTTGGCTCCAGAAGATAGTGTCGTTGTCGGCGGAGCGGCCCATGTCCCTGGCAGGGTCGCCTAAGTACAGGGTTTACGGGACAGACTTCGGGTTGGGGAAGCCGATCAAGGTTGAGATGTTGTCCATCGAAAAAACGCCAGGTACGATATCGCTTGCAGAGGGCAGGGAGGGAGGAGGGATCGAGATGGGCTTGGTGCTTCCGAGATCTGAGATGGTTCAGTTCGCTGCCTGCTTCCACGGCGCTCTTGAGCGACTCCTTTGATCGGTTTGATATGTCACTTTTAAGTTGAATACGGTTTATGTGGCTCTTTCAATAAGGAAAAAATTACTCATGCTTTTAGGGGAAGTGTTGCCCAAATTTCTGAAGTATATTCCCAATTACCTCGAAGTCAAAGCAGTCAAAAGAGTTCGGTGGCATATAAACTTCTTGTTTACTTCTTAGATTTCGTTTTATGTTTTGTTGTTGTGGAATAATCTCACGAATTCAATCTAATTTAATGTTTATCGTTGAATTCTTCTTTTTGTGTGTTCTTTGTGAATATGACCCATGCGATATACACTATAATTCATCATATGTAGCATATTAATAGCATGTATAGTTCATCTGACTGGCATGCATGTGCACACGCTCCAATTATAGCTCCAGAGTTTTTTTTTTTAAATTTTGTTCCGTGTTCTCTCCTTCTCATTATTTTAGCGATGAACTGACGACATGAATATAAATCACCTAAGTCCGACTCTTGAGCAGACAATCCAGGGCCAGAGAGTGCCACCGGCGACTTTTGCGATCGATGCCCGGGATATTTGATTGTAGTGCAACCGGATCATTTTTTGTGGGGAGAGTTGCCAGTCCGAACGTGTTGTACAACACATCTCCTATCTTATAAGGGAATGGAGTTTTGGATAGGTTGGAGTCCTCTTTTTATCTTCTTCTTGCTCATTACATTTGTACACCTTTTCACAGTATATATATAGATGGATGATAGCCACAAATCTGGTGGTCATTCTTTTTCTTCTAAAAAAAAAAAGTCTGACTCGACCATTTTTTTTCTTGAGAAAGACTCCTGACCACCTTGTTAATTTTGGATTAAAGATATATGAGTTAGATATCATTTGAACTTTGATTATCCTATAATTATATTCTTGGGTTATTTTTTCATGGGATGATCTATGAGGAAAGTGCCTCTTTTTTTGAGGAGAGTGCCTCTTGTGAAGAATGACATGTTTTGCCCAAGTTAATTTACTATTTCTGGTCGATAAGTCACACTGCAATTCCAGCTTGAGAACACCAAGATTGCGATGGACAGGTGGGAAGAACGCACTGGTGAAATCCGAGGAGGTACTTGGAGCTCATAGTTCTAATCTTGGAACCCATTTGCCAGGAATTTGGAGCTGCCCATTGGGACCTGGTGGAGGTTCTGGCTTGTGTTACAATTTCAAGGAGGTGTCGTCTCTGTTCTTGAAGACATTAGAGGTTCACCAGGTGCAGCTGAGGCAGCATTCTGTTGAGGTGGCACATGATCCGTCTATACTTGGGGTCATCTATACAGGACTTTGAAGCTCATGAGAAGTCTTACGAGAAGAACATAAGTTTTTTAAAGGTTGCGGTGCCAGACGAGGAGGATGAGACATGGCATGGGCTCTTGTACTTATCTGGATGGCTAAAGTCGTGTGCAACCAGGAGAAAACTGGAGATGCTAAGAAGTGTTGGAGGTCTCTCTTAATATTCTGGAAAAGAACGAATCCGCATCCCGGTCCCAGAGGCTTATACAGATGACAAATATATCAGTCATATGAGACTCTGAAGGACTCTCACACTGCTAAGCTTTACTGAAGAGAAGTTTTGCAATGGTGGAAAGAATTCTTCAGGGCCAACATGTTAGAGTGGAGTATATCACAGCTGCTTCTCTTGACCTTTCATTGTCTGGAGAGTGCAGCAGAGAATCAGAGAGGATGGAGTGCTCTGGTCCGCAACTCTTTGGAGTGGGATTATGTTTATGACCATTTAGGAGCTTCGAAATAATCTGTGCAGATGTTTGCTCTGGCAAAGGACTATGGATGTCTCATTGGGGCCACACCATGCTGATACCAATGAGTTTGCCAGAGCCTACAATGATACAATCCAATGGGAAGGTATAGTTCAATATTTTCATTTGTCAGTAATTTTGGTTCTTCTTATAGTAGCATTTATAAGCTTTAGGGTGCCAAAGCAACTTTTTTTAGCTCACAGATGGCGGCACTGGACTAATATAAACTTGTAAACTAACACTTACAAAGAAATCAAGTGGTTTAAATGATTTCTAAACAATTTCTCCTCTAGATCGACTCACCAACCTATAATTAGCCTTTCCATTTTAGACGACAACATTTATAAATGTATCATTTCCTTTGAAAGACGTGTTGGAATATGAAGGTTTCAAATTTCAAATATATTACTTTGTGAACATTGATAATGTGTTTATACTAATTAGTTAAGTATGAAATATAACATCATATCTTTTCATCAATGAAATGTTACAATATTGAATGAAAAGACATGTTTACATGTGTTATAAGTGAAATGGTGTCATGGATGAGTTATCTCATTATTCTTAGATAAAGAGTTAAGGTTGTGTCCTTGAGATACGTTCACATATGAATATGTGTGTCCTTATATGAAAAGAAATTAAGTCAACTCTTTCATTATAGGTGTGCCTTTTGGTAAAAGACATTAGTCGCATCCCTTCGTGAAGCAACCTTTTAGGCCTATAAATAAGTTTCCCCTTCTTGCATTTTCATGAAATCGATAGCAATTACAAATGATGAGAAGCAATGAACATGTGATGAGTACTATGTGTACTACAGAAGAAAATGCATTCAAGTTATTGCAAAATATTAGATTAAGAGACTAGTTTTCTAACAGTTGCTAGTTGACGAACTCGATGACTTCGTTGTATTCTGAGAGTATTATGATCGTGAACCTTATAGTAAACTTCGTGTGGAGACAAATAATTCTCTAAAAATAGTCGTGCCTCGAAGTCTTGATTTCTTCTCTTTCCATCCACCCACTATTTTTCAACAAGACGGACATCAACTTGTTAAACAACTTTAATTACGTTTTGCATTGAAGTTGTTTCATTATGGTCTGGGTTTCTTTAACTGGAATGTTGAATGGCTTTGTGGCTTGTCAAGATTGCATTTCTTGCCTCTCCACTACAATGGGTTGATGGAACTTTGTTCTGTTGCATTATCAGAACAACTGATATAACTATCAGTGGCATTTTCATATGCATGGTTGGCACCTGTTTGTTTTTATTGTCCAATTTTATCCACAAGTTGTATATTACACTATCTTAACTGAATCAACTTTATAAATTTCATAAATTCTGCAAACTTGTACACAAGTACTGTTATTTGTGCCCTCACTTTGATGAAAATGTCTGTTTGAAGTTTAAAGTATAGACATTTTGCTCATAAATAAACATGTATTGAAGTATCTACGTGTTGAGATCTGTTTTAGTTCCTTTTTCTCCTTCCTTTTTGCTTGAAACACTTTTTCTCTTTACTGAAGATATGTCATATATTGCTGAAACTGCTTAACCACCTGATAAATTCATACATGTATATGCTCATAATTTCAAGGAACAAGACCATAATTCCAGAGGTTCAGTTTATAGCTCTTTGCGAAAACCATTGTACACTCTCCATGTCCATTTTTCCCAAACCAAATGCCGAATTTGCACATAATTTTTTCTTGAAAGGGAAAATGATGATTAAATTTGCACATGAACATTCATCCCATTCCTAAATTATTGCTCATCTTCATCCTCTTTTTCCTTTTCTCGACAAATTTCTCAAAGCATTATTGTGTTTGCATCAGTAAATGTCAGAAATCTAGAGTAGAATGGCAAGAAATGACTATGTTTCCTTATCATGATGTCATCTGAATCCATCTCCTGTTGGAAGTTACAATCAACGTAAGTGTGAGTAAGCTTCCATCGTATAAGTACTCCTGTAGGATATTCTTGTGGTTGGGGTATTACACAAGAAGTTTTCATAATGTTTCTTTACCTCATTGTCTTATCCCAAAAATCATGTTGTGCATAATGTTTCCTTGTAAATTTTCTATCATTTTTTTGGAGTTTAAATGCATAATCATCAGGTTAAAGAATCTTCTACATTTCTTTTGAAAATAAAGAAAAATGGGTTTTGAAACACTACGGTGCAGTTTCTCAGGATTCTACACAGCCAAGTCAGTGGAATTTGTCTCTGCCCTACACATGTGAAATGAAGTTAAGGTAAGTTCAAACAGAAATTCACTGGTTTAAATAATACCCTAGCTTTGTCCATGCACTAGTGATCACACTTGTAATTTGTTTTTGAATTTTCACATTCTTTAGCTATTATTTTATCACACTTATAATTTGTTCTTTAGTTTTTACATTCTTTAGCTATTATTTGATTGTTTCACTCGTATCCATTTTAGTCTGACATAGAACTTGGTCTTTGCCTTTTTAAGTTTTCTCAAAGTTGACATTGACATATTAGCACTCCTGAAACTCTTGCCGGATTCTTCAGCTTGATTTGTCAGGTACGAAGTTAATGTGTATCCTTAGAGAGGCCACACTTGCTTGAACTATGTAAAGAAGGTTGGATAATGATGCTTGAGCAATGCGGATGCAACAATCGGAAAGGTGTAAGCGATATCATGAGTCTACTGTCTTCCAACCCAACAGAACATAGGGAGTTCTATAGTTCATGCTTGTTTGAGAAACGATATTCTTTATCTTTATTTACCCATCACTCCTCGTTTCCTCTCTTGGTTCATGATATGGGAACCTAAGAAATGATGTTAAGAACATCAGATTTGAACATCGATGTTTCATTTCTGTTCTCATATTTATTTTTAGTCAATGCAATTAATGACGATTCTTGTAAAGTAAATAAGATATTTTTTAGATCTATAAGCATAGAATTTATCACCATGCATGCATCTAACGTACTTAAAGACAATGCTCTCCTACACGTTCCAGGTCACTCTACCTATTAGCAATTTTTTTTTCTCATTTTCGTTTTCTTCACTAGTCTTTTCTTTTGTCATTATTTCTTAGTGGTGCCTTTTTGTTATTCTTATGGTTATGTTAAATTTTAGCACCAAAATTCCTAATTTTACATTTTTTTTGTTAATTTTATTATGCCATTCATCATATATTTTGATTACTAACTTTAATATTTGATCACTAATTTTAATATTCATATGATGCATCTATTCTTTCTTTTTATTGCTAACAACGAATTCATTCCCTTCAAAAAATTGTTTCTAGTTGTGACAGTAGTTATTATATAATTTAATTCATACTGAGCTGTGCCACTTTTTAAAATCTTGTCCTATAGATGAAATTTTTAAAAAATAGTTTGCCCCTTTTGATAAGTGACACTTCCAATACAAAATAATTATATTTTATATATGTTTTGGTTATAAGGCGTTTTATATTTTTTATTGTACCTTAATAATTTTCCCTAGTCGATTATTATTTATTTTATTTTGAGTTTTGGTTTTGATATCTACTATTAAGTAAGTATGCACCCATCTAAAACAAATTCCAATTCCACCACCGGTTACTATTGCAAAATTAGACAAACCTAGCATTTCTTATATCTCTACTATTATTACTACTACTACATCAATAACGCGTGCACTTGTCGAACAAAATCATATTGCAGGAAGGAGACGTCCCATTTACGTAAGAAATGTGGCAGGAGAGGAGACCTCTCGTTTGATATGCAGGAAGGCCACGACGGAGGTGTTGAACATATACGCCCTTATTGGGCTTTTGGTGTGTAGTTATACAACTGCACCGCAGTTAATGCAACTACATGTTGGCTATATAAAGCATGTCTGACACCTTTCAAGTGTGTACAAGTGTAACGTTTTTAAAATTCGATTCCAATTTAGTTCTTGAGTATTAGTTGACGTTATTTTTCATGACCTAATTATATAAATCATTATAGTGAAAATATAATGATAAATATAAAGCAATAATATCATAAACAGCGAAAGACTTCTAAATATATAAAATCTCAAAATACTAAACTGGCCTGATAGGCTCTGACATAGATTCAAAAAGGATTCATAATACGTAATGAGTTCAAGTAATAGTACGTGACTCTAATAAGGCCCCTAAGTATTACATAATTCACTCCTATAAAAGTTCATCATAATGACATAACATAAGTAAGATAACTTGGGTCGTAGCCCAACTCATTCATGTGCAATATCCCCATCATGAGGCTCTTGCCACCGAACCTAAGCCTCGTCCATACCTGCACGGATATATGTAGTACAGGAGATTTCTCTCGTTAGAGTATGTTGAGGCTCGTGCATGTTATGATCTTATATCATAAGTTTTATATGTCATAGCATATGCATTACAACATAATGGAACGTAACTTGTATGCATGTCGTGACTTATTTATGCACACTATATGGCATATGAGTAATATCATTATGGCAAGTTAAGATAACGTATAACATTTCCTACTATGCTCAAGCATATCATAATTAATCATCATACTTATCACTATGCTAATGCATATCATGATCTTATTTTACTTTACTTTGTCATCTTTGTTCATGTCATAATATGATGTGACAAGCGGACATTCATATTGCATTCTCATAGGTGGTTTCTTCATCTTTGTCTGTCATTCATCATTCATCTTTTCTTCTTTCGTCTTTACTTAAATAATTTCTTATCTTATTAATTGAGAAGAGTGATGACTCATAGGTCATAACCTTTACTCGTAGGTGAGGTCTTAATCCCCATCTTTAGAGGAGGTCATAATCATCTCCCGTAGGCGAGGTCTTTATCCTCATTTGTCAATGAGGTCTTCTCCCACCCGTCGGTGGAGCCTTAGGTAAAGTACCGATTGGTCCCAAGAGAAAATGTCATACCTTCATTAATCCATCTTTTAGTCACGTTCATTAATACATACAATCATTAAATACATGTTACATATTTTAATCCTATTTAAGGTCATACAAACTTCAAATCATACTAAGCATGGACATTCAATTATAACCAAATCATTTGCCCAAAACAGACAACCATTTTACTTTCGATCGACTGCTGGAGGGGTATCGGTCAACCGTTATGGTCCTTTCGAGCGACCGAGCTGGGTGTCAGTTCGACCACTAATCACAGAGAGCAATGACTGCTCTACATCGGACGATCGTTGGGGTATCGATCGACCGTTATAAGATTTTTGGACTGCGTTGGGTCGATCACTAATTCCAAAGAGCAACGACTCTTCAAATCGGATGACCATTGGAGTAACGGTCGATCGTTATGTAACTTTCGGACGATCAAACTGGGCATTGGATCGACCGCTAATTCCAGAGAGGAACGACCTCTCCATAACGGGCGATCGAATGTATTTCGGACGACCGTTAGACAGATGTCGAGACAAATTTGATCCCAGAATGATCGATCGTTAAGGAAATCGGTCGCCCATTTTGGGCCGACAGAACACATACTTCTACATTCTCTCTTTCAAATCATGCATGTCTTAACATCTTGAGCACATACTGGATCCCAAACATCATATGAAACGTTCGCCAATATTCTTAGCATTCTAACAATGAAGTACATGGGATTTTCACATAAGGACATCTAACATGCCAACTACATTCATAAATGTAACGAATCCATAATGAGCTAACATAAATAACAATAAACATTCTAGTTCTAGAAATGATTAGCAATAGGATATTAAGCTTAATAATGCATGAAGCACATTGGATTCTAATCATGATTAGTAATGGAATAGTAATCTAAGAAACATGAATCATCAAATGCACATTCCTTAAACCTTGTTTGTTCTTCATGCCCTAATCCCTACATTCAAACATCATTACGGAGAGATTAGGAAGATTTGGATCCCCTCAAACATACCATGCTTAGCTATGTCCTAAATCCTAACTTCTTCTTCTAGTCCCAACAGCCCTTTCTCTCTCCTTGGAGTTGTTGTCCACGTTTTCTAGATGAAAATATAGGTGAGATAGAGAGTGAGCTAGAGAGGATGCTAATGGAGAGATAATACTTACGATAGCTCAAAATGGGGCTTCCTTATGTGTGTTGGCTGAGTGGGTGAACAAGGGATGGAGAGATCACTGTAGTGACACTGTAGCGCCACTGAAGCGATAGGAAGGGGTTTCGGGGGTTTTCGGCCGAATGGTGCAAATGAGGGATTGAGAGTGTGAGTTGGCAAGAGGGGTTAGGTGGGATCTTATTTTAGGGCATTACTTTAAGTTGTTTAGGTGGTTGGACTTTTTAGTGGGCTGGAAGCGGCTGGGCCCTCTTGGTTTACTTCCTTTTTTTTGAATTCTTTTAGAATGTTACAACCTACTCCCTTTAAATAAAATTTGTCTTCGAATTTTAGTAAATCTTAAATTACTTATCGAAAAGTTTCGAAAACATTTCTCGCATTTTCTCTTCAAGCTCCCATGTTGCTTCTTGCCCTCTATGATGCTTTCATGCCACTTTGATCATAGGTATGATCTTGTTTTTGAAATGCTTCAATTGATAATCTATAATCTTTATAGATTGCTCCGCATATGTCAAATCTTCCTTGATATTCGGCTGCTCAATCCGAATCACATTTGCTTCATCATGAACATACTTCTGGAGCATCGATACATGAAAGACATTATGAAGTCTTGCATATGAAAATGGTAATTCTAACTTATATATCTTGGAGTCAACTTTTCTTTCTTGCTAAATCTCATCACACCTTTAGTTGGTGAAATCTTAAACATGATATGGTCACCCACTTCATAAAGTTCTCTTCTTCTCATATCCACATAATTATTTTGCCTACTTTGTGACACTAGCATCCTTTACTTGATAAGTTCTACTTTATCAACATACATGTGAACCAAATCCGGTCGAAGGTATATTTCTTCTCCGGTTTCGCTCCAACATATCGGAGAATGACAAGACCTTCCATATAAGGTTTCAAATGATGCCATCTTGATACTAGAGTGATAACTATTATTATAGGCAAATTCCACCAAAGGAAGGTGGTCATCCTAATTTCCATACCAATCTAAAGCACAAACTCTAAGCATATCTTCGAGAGTTTGAATTATTCTTTCGCTTTGGCCGTCAGTTTGAGGATGAAACGTCGTAATAAAATTTAGTCTTGTTTCAAAAGCATTTTGGAGACCTTTTCAAAATCTTAAAGTAAATCTTGGATCTCTATCCGAAACAATAGAAGCCGAAATCCCGTGCAAACGGATAATCTCATTCACATATAGCTCTACCATTTTTTCCATGGATTGACTCACTTTCATAGGAATAAAGCGAGCCGACTTCGTCAATCGGTCCACTACAATCCAAATTACATCATGTTCTTTCCGAGTTTGAGGTAGTCCTACTACAAAGTCTATGGAGATACTTTGTCATTTTCATTCCGGAATAGGTAAGGGTTGTAACTTGCCACAAGACCTTCGATGTTCAATCTTGACTTGTTGGCAAACTATACACTTAATTATATATTTGACCACTTTCTTCTTCATGTCTTCCCATCAAAAATTTCTTTGCAAGCTAAATTGAACATCTTGTTACTTTCGGGATGAATGAAGAATTCAAACTTGTGATACTCATCCAAAATCTCTCTTCTTAGTGCTTTATCTTTTAGTACCCACAAACGGTTATTATGCTTAATTGCCCCATCTTCGCCATACTTGAAGTGGTTTCTTTACCTTTGACAAACATTGATCATTCTTGCATATTCTGGGTCTCTTCTTTGAGCTTCAATAATTCTCCTCACTAAGTTTGATTCGATCACATGATGATCCATACATATAATCCTTCGGCCACAAATGCTTGGGTTCATTGCACTGTGCTTTCCACAATGTTCCACTTGAGTACACTCAAACATCCAAGTGATCCTTCACACTTGCGACTTAGTGCGTCGGCAACTACATTTGCCTTTTCGGGATGGTACAATATAGTAAACTCATAATCTTTAAGGAATTTAAGCCATCGTTTTTGCCTCATGTTTAACTCATTTTGGGATAATACATACTTTAAGCTCTTATGATCAGTGTATACTTCAAAATCTTCACCATATAAATAATGATGTCATATCTTCAATGCGAATACCACCGCCGCTAACTCTAAATCATGAGTAGGATAGTTGACTTCATGCTTCTTCAATTTCCATGAAGCATATGCAACCACTTTGCCATGTTGCATAAGTACATAACCTAAGCCGGTTCCACAAGCATCATTGTAAATGACATAGCCTCCACTTCCCGAAGGAATGACTAGGATTGGTGTCGTGGTGAGTCTTCTCTTGAGTTTTGGAAGCTTGCCTCACATGCTTGTGACCATATAAACTTCTCACCTTTTCTTGTCAACTTCGTCATAAGTGCGGCTATCTTGGAGAAGTATTTGATAAACCGCCTATAGTATCCAGCAAGTCCCAAGAAGCTTCTAATTTCGGTCACATTCTTGGGCCTATTCCAATTAGTCACCGCTTCGACTTTAGCCGGATCTACGTCCACTCCCTACCTTGACACAATATGTCCAAGGAACATTACTTCTTCAAGCCAAAATTCACACTTAGAAAAATTGGCGTAGAGCTTATTTTTTCTCAAGGTTTTCAACACAATGCGAAGATGTTCTCGATGCTCTTTCGGACTTGATGAGTAAATGAGGATATCGTCCACAAACACGATCACGAATTTGTCCAAGTATGGGCGAAAGACTCTATTCATCAAATACATGAATGCGGCAAGCACATTCGTTAGTCCAAATGGCATAACAAAAAACTTATAGTGGCCATACCTTAAACGAAATGCGATCTTGGGAACATCTTGCTCGGCTACCCTTAATTGGTGGTAACCACTCCTTAGGTCGATTTTTGAGAAAACTGACGTCAACTATAATTGATAAAAAAGATCATCAATCTTGGGCAAGGGAAACTTGTTCTTTACCGTCACCTTATTGAGCATTCGGTAGTCAATGCACAATCTTAAAAGCCATCCTTCTTCTTGACAAAAGGTACTGGTGCGTCCCATGGTGAGACACTTGGCTTAATAAATCTCTTGTCCAAAATCTCTTGCAATTGGGACTTCAATTCGTGCATCTCCGCCGAGACCATTCGGTAGAACAACTTCGAAATAGGCGTGGTACCCGAGAGTAATTCAATATTGAACTCAACTTCCCTTCTTGGTGGCAAACCCGCAATGTCTTCCGGGAAGACATCGGATATTCTCTTACCACATCCAAGGATTCAAGTGTTTAGGGTTGTGAATATGTCTTGATGACACTTGCCAAAAATCTTCTTGCCCCTTTTTCGATCATCTTGCTTGTTTTAGTTGCTGAAATTAACACTTTGACCTTCTTGAAAGGAATTTCTCGAATCATTGTAGGTTTTCCATGATGATCGCCTATAATTTTTTTTTTTGCAATACATGCGAGCATTATTATAGGATAACCAATTCATTCCTAAGATTACATCATAATCTATCATAGGAAGCTATATAAGATCACATGAAAAATTCTTCCTATTTATTTTTATAGATACATTGGGGACATATCTCCTAGTGGCTATCATTTTGGTAGGATTCACTACTTCTAGTTGATAATTAGTAACTAGAAGTCTTACTTCTAGCAACCTAGCAAATGCATGGAATATAAAAGAATGTGTCGTACCTGAGTGAAAAAGAACATTTGCATAGTGTCCGACAATTAGAATATTACCTTGGATCACATCATTCGCTTGGGTGGCTTCATCAACTTCCATGGAAAAAACCCTTGCTAGAGCTCTTGGTGGGATTGCAACCATTTTTCCTTCTCCGGGCAATCTCTTATGTAGTAGTCCATCTTACTACATTGCAAACATGTCCCGGCTCTGAAGCGGCATTCACCGGAGCGATGCCTCCCACAAGTAGAGCATGTGGGTTTTGTTTGCTTCACCTTCTTTGGAGAATGATATGGTGCTTTCCTTAGGCTCTTCCCTTCGTGCTTCTTGATTGCTTTTCCTTTAGCACTCATCCTTTCGTTGTACTTCCTCTCATGTTCGGCGGCAAGCTCCACCGCATCCTTCATGGTGGTGCAACGATCACTCCTAACCTAAGATTGTAATCCGGGATGCAAGCCATTGATGAACTTCTTGGTCCTCCTCAGTTCATTTTCATTGAGTTCACCATATTTTTCCAGCCTTAGAAATGTGCTCATGTATAGATCCATAGTCATATTGCCTTGGACGAGATTGAGAAATTCGTCCCTTTTCTTTTCCTTAATATGATCCGAGAAGTAGCGAGCCTCGAATACTTCCACGAAGCTCTCCCAATCAACCTCTTCCTCACTCTCGAAGGTAGTCTTTAAGAGTGTCTTCCACCATGCCTTAGCTTGGCAGCAAAGGCGATGTATAGCATACATCACCTTGCGATCTCTGGGAGACCCCATGATCTTGAGGATACCATCTGTCTTCAATCCATGATTCGGCCAATTTTAGCTCTCCTTCTCCATCAAACTTTAGGGGTTGAAGTCTTAGGAACCTCTCGATGGAGTAATCCGGTTCATTGTTCCTTTGAGCATTTTGCGCCGCTCAAATTAATCCATCAAGGAAAGCGTTCATCTCATGTTCATCATTAATAATTGTCCGTATTGGAGGCATCTACATTCACAATTAAATAACATATTAACATCATTAGCATGAGTTAAACATGGAAGAACATGTACCTTTAGGTTCGGTGGTACCTCATGACGATTGCACATGGACTTTACACTTAGACATTTTACTTAGACGCTTTAGCCAACCTATGGCATACACATCCTAAAACCTAATGCATACGAGCCAAAACTACGGCTCTGATACCAACTGTAACGCCCCCAAAATTCGACCCTAATTTAGTTGTCGAACCCTAGGCAGCGTCACTTTTTATGACCTAATTACATAAAATTTTGCAGCGGAAACATAATGATAAACATAAAACAATAATATCATAAACAGGAAAGACTTCTAAATATATAAAATTTCAATATAATAAACTGGCTCATGGGCCTCATAGGCTCTAACATAGACCAAAAAAGGGTTCATATATGTAATGAATTCAAGTAAAAGTACGTGAATCTAATAAGGTCCATAAGCCATATATAGTTCACTCTTATAAGAGTTCATCATAATGACATAACATAAGCAAGATAACTTGGGCCGTAGCCCGACTCATCCATGTGCAATATCTCCATCATGAGGCTCTTGTCGTCGAACCTAAGCCTCGTCCATACCTGCACGGATCCATGGAGTGTATAGAAATTCTCCCGTTAGAGTATGTTGAGGCTCATGTCATGACATATGCATTGCAACATAATGGAACGTAAATTGTATGCATGTCATGAGCTACTTATGTACACTATATGGCATATGAGCAATATCATTATGGCAAGTTAAGATAACATATAATATTTTCTACTATGTTCAAGCATATCATAACTAATCATCATACTTATCACTATGCTAATGCATATCATGATTTTATCTTACTTTACTTTGTCATCTTTGTTCATGTCATAATATGATGTGACAAGTGGACATTCATATTGTATTCTCATATGTGCTTTCTTCATCTTTATCATCTTTGTCTTTATGTTCCAAGTCATTCATCATTTATCTTTTCGTCTTTCGTCTTTACTTAGATGATTTCTTATCTTGTTGATTGAGAAGAGTGATGACTCATAGGTCATAATCCTCACATGTAGGTCAGGTCTTAATCCCCATCTTTAGATGATGTCTTAATCCTCTCCCGTAAGCGAGGTCTTTATCCTCATTCGTCAATGAGGTCTTCCCCCACCTGTCGGTGGAGCCTTAGGTAGGGTACCAATTAGTACCAAGAGAAAATGTCATACCTTCATCAATCCATCTTTTAGTCATGTTCATCAATACATACAATCATTCAATATATGTTTTAACCCTATTTAAAGTCATATAAACTTCAATCATACTAAGTGTGGACATTCAATCATAACCAAATCATGTGCCCAGAACAGACGACCATTTTACTTTCGATCGACCGTTGGACGGGTATCGGTCGACCGATAAGATTTTTGGTAGACCGTTATGATCTTTTCGGGCGATCGAGCTGGGTGTCGGTTCAATCGCTAATCATATAGAGCAATGACTGCTCTACATCGGACGACCGTTGGGGTATTGGTCGACCGTTATAAGATTTCCGGACTACGTTGAGTCGATCGCTAATTCCAGAGAATAATCTCTCCAAATCGGACGATCGTTGAAGTATCGGTCGATCGTTACGTGACTTTCGGATGACCAAACTAGGTGTTGGGTCGACCGCTAATTCTAGAGAGGAATGACCTCTCCATAACGGGCGATCGAATGGGTTTCGGACGATCGTTAGATAAATGTCGAGACGAATTTGATCCCAGAACGATCAACCGTTAAGGAAATCTATTCGTCCGTTCTGGGCCGACAAAACACATACTTCTACATTCTCTCTTTCAAATCATACATGTCTTAACATCTTAAGCACATACTGGATCCCAAACATCATATGAAACGTTCCCCATCATTCTTAGCATTCTAACAATGAAGTACATGGGATTTTCACATAAGGACATCTAACATGCTAACTACATTCATAAATGTACATGATCATTTAACGAATTCATAATGAGCTAACATAAATAATAATAAACATTCTATTTCTAGACATGATTAGCAATAGGGTATTAAGCTTAATAATGCATGAAGCATATTGGATTCTAATAATGATTAACAATGGAATAGTAATCTAAGAAATATGAATCATCAAATGCACATTCTTTAAACCTTCACTCTAAGAACAGTGGATTTGTTCTTCATGCACATTTAAATATCACTAGGGAAAGATTAGGAAGGTTTGCATCCTCTCAAACATACCTTACTTAGCTATATCCTAAATTCTAACTTCTTCTTCTTGCCCCAATAGCTCTTTCTCTTTCCTTAGAGTTGCTGTCCACATTTTCTAGATGAAAAGATATGTGAGATAGAAAGTGAGGTAGAGAGGATGCTAACGGAGAGATAATACTTACTGTAGTTCAAAATGGGGCTTCCTTATGCGTGCTGGACAAATGGGTGACCAAGGGAGGGATAGACTACTGTAGCGATAGGAGGGGGTTTGAGGGGTTTTCGGCCGAATGGTGCAAATGAGGGAGAGAGAGTGTGTGAGTTGGCAAGAGGGGTTCGGTGGGATCTCATTTTAGGACATTGCTTTAAGTTGTTTAGATGGTTGGGCTTCTTAGTGGGCTGGGAGCGGCTGCCCTCTTGGCTTAATTTTTTTTTTGAATTCTTTTAGGATGTTACAATCAGAGGACTCTTGAAACATACCTATACTATGTCCTATGTAATTAACTCTTGCAAGATTTTCGACACTTGTCCGTCCATAGTTCTTGGATTGTGAATATATGATCATTTTTCGTACGTGATTCGGATCCCGATAACGAGTTCAAAATAACGTAGAAAAATCTTCGACGATCCGTTCTTCCACTGCGAGGTATTCCGATAACGTCTTTATCTATTTATACCAATTCCTTCAATTGATATCGGAGCCAATAAACTTTTTTCGTTATGATGTTGCATTGTCTAAATAAAAAAAAGTTTATGTTTCAGTCTCTGCTAGTTCCATTGAGATGTTAAATGGATAACATAACCATGTGAATAGTTTCGGCAGAAAACTATTTGCATAAAATTTTTTTTTTACTGTCAATGCATATGTGTGCAGTCGCTGCAACATCTGAAATTTTATTTAAATCACAACTAATTAGTTCGGCTGTTCGTCTGTGTCATGTCCAGGAGGCGCGTTCTTTGCTGGCGACGACTCCATTCATGCATGCAAACGTCCCATGCGAAGGAAATTGCAGGGTGACGTCAAATTGCATGGTGGCCTGTTAGGACGTTGACATGCTTGTTTATCTCTTTCCAAACTTTTACGTGATATATATTATATGCATATTTTATGCATTGGACAAACAGTTTAATGCACTGACGACGGTGTGGCATGTTAAAAAACAAAAAAAGAAAACGGGACGTTACAGTGCGCACGCGAGCCAGCGGCCCGCTGCGTGGCACCGTTTTGGAACGGTGCAACGCTTGAGCGGCCAACAGCCTGCAGCGCGACAAGGCAGGGCGCAAGGCGCGCGCAGGCCACGGCCTAATACTTCTAGTTTATTTTTCTAGTCTCTCACAAATTTCATATATCTAGTCAAATGATCGGTCAAAGTTAAGTTTTTTTGTCAAAATGTCGAGCTCCCCTTTGTCGCTGGACTTGGCTTGCTGGAAATGGAGAAGATCGATGAAGAAGCGAAGGAAAGGGAAAGAGACAAAAGCAACTAAAAGGATTCTATTCAAAAGTAGTGAACATTACAACTCACTCGTCTACAATTACCACCACATGTCACCTATTTATACTAATAGAAACATGTTACAAGCATGGATTAATGTGATATTATAGCTAACAACCTGATACAAGTAAATGACGACACTGCTATGAGTTGGACAAACTCTGCAACTCTTCAGCTCGCCAGCTGCCTGGAGATGGAGATGAAGAATATGACATTTCCAACACTCCCCCTCAAGTTGACAACAAGAAAAAACCGAGTAGAGCAACTTGCACATGTCATCGAGGCAAAGCAGACATCGATGGCTAAATTGAGATGAGCTGTTAATCACCGATCGGAGAGGTGGAAGGAGGCCAAGTGAGCTGACTACAGATGCCAATGGCGGGAAGGTCTTCAACGACATCAACTTGAAGAACAACAAACCGCGGCTGGAGAATGAATAAAGCATGATCACTTGCTGAAACATTGAAGAACCATTCGTCGACAACTTGCTGGGTGCTTGAGAGACAGAATAGAAGATCGAATCGAGGGAAAAAACACAAAGCTAAGATAATTGGTGAAGAGAAGAAGTAGATCGGACAAAAGAGGAACAAGCTACCAAAAAAATGATCGCTACGAGCTACGACCGAATCCAAAAGAAGAAGAACAGCGGACAGAGATGAAACATGAAATATAGATCAAATGAGATGTGCATGAGTTTCCAAAAACTATTGAAAATAAACTGAAGGTTGAAGATGATGGCTTCAACAATCTGGAAAAGAAACAAAAATTGTAGGAAATGAATCCAACGAGGCTCCGGAGAATTAGAATAGTCGGAGAAGAAGAAGAAAACATAGAAGATGAAGAACTTCATGACTGCAGGAAAAGACATAAAAAAGTGACGATCGAAGTGATGACCGGAGAAGAGGAGAAGAGATGCGACTTTCGTCGGAGGAGTCGAAACGACTGTGATTGAATCCCGAAAAGGGGAGGACTCCGATGATAGGTTGGTGAAGTGAACGACGGTGAAATCCACTGTGAAAGAGTCAAGGCTCAGGAAAAGAAAACTTAGGTGAAAAATGACGAAGGCGATTGTCGATTTCAAACGAATAAATGAAGAACGGAATGAGACGAAGAAATAAAGAAGAAAGCCAAAGAGGAAAGCGGTGATCGAAGATTGATCCAGGAAGAAAGCTGGAGAGGAAAAATAGAGCAAGAAAATGATAACCAGAGATGAAGGAGAGCTTGGCCACGCTGGAAACATGTTGAAGGCTGCGAAGGACGTCAGGGCGTCGCTAAAGGCAACGTTGATGACTATATCTTGTCGGCCATGATCTGATCTGTAGATCGGTGTCGGCCATGATCACTGCACCAGCTTGGGCTTGCTGGAGCCATGAATGCTGATGTCATTTCTCCCGGCGGCGATCGATGCAAAGAAGCAACGATGGACCACTTCCGGCAAGCTGCAGTGATGAACGGAGAACTTCGAAGGAAGGAGCTCACATGGATTGACGACACTTGAGCTCTGATACCATGTCAAAATGTCGAGCTCTCCTTTGTCGCCGGACTTGGCTTGCCGGAAATGGAGAAGACCAAGGAAGAAGCGAGAGGAAAGGGAAAGAGACAAAAGTAACTAAAAGGATTCTATTCAAAAGTAGTGAACATTACAACTGACTAGTCTACAATTACCACCACATGACACATATTTATACTAATAGAAACTGTTACAAGTATGGATTAAAGTGATATTATATCTAACAACCTGATACGAGTAAATGACGACACTGCTACGAGTTGGACAAACTCTACAACTCAGCAACTCTTCAACTCGCCAACTGCTCGGAGATGGAGATGAAGACGACGGCATCTCCAATAGTTTTGAAGAAACATAATGTATAATTAGTAGTGATCCACAAATTGAATCTTGCCAGAGACATAACATCAAATTCAGATTTTATAATTTTGTTATGCCATATCAATATGAGTGAAAAGCAATCTCTTACCAAATATTGTATGTTTATTTTTATTGAACCACTATATTTAAGTTTTTGCATGGTCAATTTAATGACAAACAATTAGATGAAAAGATTACGAATTGACTAAGTCACTAAGTATTGTTCTTAAATATAAACAATGAATCCATGCAAAGAATTATAATTGAAAGAGAAAAACTAAATCAATAATTTGTTATATTTCAAGCCAATTATCATATTGCACAAGCAAACACTTCGGGATCATTTGATGCATTATCGATTTAATTAATTGATAATTTAAATTATCACTTAAATAGATTATCATTATTAAAGTTATCAGTAATATCACATTATAATGTTTGACAAGTATTGGTAATATAAACAAATAATTAAAATAGATAGAATGCAAACTACCAAATGCTCCTAAAAATTATTTTAAATTTTCATCACATAGAATTTCAAATAAACAACGAAAAAATAGAAAAGTGAATATAGATAAAAGAAGATGACACAAAATTAATAGTTATTTGTATTCAAATAATAAAGAAGATGAAGCTAAATAATATTTATTTATTAATAAAATATTTAAAAATTAAAAAAAATGATTGAATAGATATTTTTATCAAAATGTATGTCAAGTAATTAGTAATATGAAAAGTCACTTTCCATGTATGCTATCTGGATTATGAAAAATTAACATTATCAGAACAATGAGGTGATAATTATCAATGAGGTGATAATTAATATTATAGAATAACTAAAATTATCGCTAATAAATCACAACAAAACTAAGTTAACATAGAGAGCCATGAGAATTTTACATAAAATATCAATAATCTACTTAGATTGGGGATTAATGAGAGTGTAATACCTCTTGGGAGGTAAATTACATAGATCGTCCATCAATTTTGACTCAATATCTCAACAGTCCATCAATTTTAATTTGTAACTTGAACATCTTCAACTTTGATTTTCTTACACGTTTCGTCCACTTGACCATTGACAGTAGGTTTCTCGGTTTTCTCGCTTATGTGACCGCCACATGCACCATTTCTCTTTCATCCATATCATTTAAGAAAGTAATAAAATAGAGAAAAAGGAATATGCTGCTCTCTTATTTAGTTGTAATTTACAACAATTTAGATATGTTGTTCATTTTGCAGCAACTCCATCCTAACCATTGATGTCATAATTGAGACATCTGACAAGGAATCGTTTGCACGTACTCGATCTCTGGCGAGGAGGATCTATGGTCACGTGCGATCCCTCAACCATTTCACAATGGCAGCCAAGCAAAATTGAGGGACAGGAGGTAGGGATGCTTGGACTCTATCGTGGCAATAATAGAAGAAGATTCTACTTCTTTTTCTATCTACTTCAATATCTCTTGAACCTATTCATTTTTCCTTCGTGATCACTTAGCCATTGATTTGAATTTGACAATGGAAATAAGATAGCTGTATTTTACAGTCTTTTTATGTGCGCTGCACCCCCAATAAAATAATATAAATATATAATAAAGTAATATTAGTTGGCCCCTTGCCGGCTCTCTTGCGTGCGCCGGCACCGGCGCCCCCCTCTGTTCAAGCTCGTCAGCTCAATGAGCGACGACAGTCACGAGGCTATCACTTTTTTAAATATTATTTTATTGTATATTTTTATTATTTTATTACTTTCTTAAATGATGTGAATGAAAGAGAAATTGTGCATATGGCGACCACATAAGCGAGGAAATCAAGAAACCCAATATTAGCGGTCAAATGAACGAAATGTGCAAGAAAATCAAAATTGAGGGGCATTCCAGTTATAAATAGAAGTTGTGAGACTGTTAAGATATTGAGTCAAAGTTGGAAGATGATCTAAGCACATTATCATGTCTTGGATGAAATATTTTATAACACCTCGATTTGGATCGTTCATTTTAGATCAACGACTTAAGTTGATCTTGCATTCTCTCTCTTCTCTCTCTCTTTGGATGATCGCCGACGAACGAACTTGGACCGCGATCAGAGCACGCGAGCACAAGAGGAGAGAGCACAAAGAAGAGAGAGAGAAAAAAAAATAGCAAATAATCTAAATCGATCTAAAATGAATTGCCCACACAAGATTTCACCCAAATATGTTACTTACACCCCATTAATCCCTTTAGATTATCCTGTACTAAACGACCTCTTACTTTATGCAAAGCGATCATGAAGTTGAGTTTTTACCCTGTAGTTACTAGGTAGTTACTAAATTCACCAGTCATATTTGACGAAAGGGCGCATGTTTTATGACATCCGTTTTTCTTTCTGTTTGAAATATATGAAAATCACCAAATTAACACAATTTTTTTCGCCGATGTGGCGGTCGTCGTCCTCTTCGCACTCCATCTGCGCTCCTCTTTCTTGGCGTCTCCCACGCGCCCGCTGCTTCTTCTGCACCTCATCCTCGACTTCGTTCCGCTTCAAGGCAAAAACCACGGCGACGCCGACGGAATCCATCTCGGCCGCCGGCGCCGACGCGGCGGACCCGGGCACGGCCTTTAAGCTCCTCCTCTCCTGCCCCTCCGGCCTCACCCGATCTCAGGTAAACCATCTACGTGAGGAAGAACGAGCCTTTCTCCGTCCTCCGACTCGTCGCTAATGATTCTCTCCTGTACCATTCCATCACTTATCGCAGCTCTCCGTGGACTTCGATCCGTCGTTCGATAGGATTCCTCATCCGGACGCGAGCTTGGAGGAATCCATAAATGAGGTTAAAAGGATAAATGTCGCTCTTGCTGCATTGAGGCTAAATTGATTTCTTGCTTCTGGATTGCGTTAATGTTTGGAAGCTCCAGTTTTGAAGTCGACTCTTGCTGTGTTTTGTTAACCATTTTATCTTTTGAGTTATATTCTTCTTCGCCTCAGATTTGGAACGGAAGGCTCAAGGAGAATCCATCTCTGTATAATGGAAAAAAGTTCAGAGTATGTTGAGTTTACTTTCATATTTGAATTCACGATGCCTGTTGTTACCTTTTTAGCCATTGGAGATAAGTTTTATGGTAATTCCTGCATTGTAAGTGAAACAGAATTGGTGGAACTAATGCCCATTGATATGTTTCATCTTCATACTTAATGATTAATCAAGGTGAGTTAGATCTTTATCGCAGGCGCATCACTGGTACTAATTACAACCAGGTTGTGTGCAATATATTGTTTGTGCCACTAGTTTAAATTTTCTGTGCGAACACAGTTCGGATACCATCTACAAATATCACCGAAAACATTGTTAAAATACTATAAGATCCATCTGTCCAGCATATACATCTAGAAAGCCGTATGCTTTGGAAGCAATTTATGTAGCCAAGACATTGATTTAGGGTTTCGATACATATTTCTGGAGCTTCTTTCTTCATTGATTAATTTTTTGTCTTAATTTTCGTTTGTAAACATGTTATATGGTGACGTGGAGCTTAATTCTTCATAATTTTTAGATAGATCACTGGAAAGAATTCATTTAACTTTTAGACATTCATTTCAGTACAGGGGCCATTCTTTGCGAAATGCAGATGGTTTGAACCAAGCTGCCTCTGTTTGCCTTCACTTGGGCCTGACGGATTACAGGTTTGGTTTTGTCTAGTCAGATTCTTAGGACTATTCCCATTTTTCATAATGCAAAGTTTATGTCAACACTGGTTGTTGAGCTAACTCATGAATTTCTCTTTTTTTGTCTACTTCCTAGTGTTTATTTATTTATATTTTTTAGAGGAATTTCCTGGATTTTATCAGATGAATTATCTAGGATATGTTCTTTTCTGTGATCCTCCAGGACATTCATGGGAACTAACTTGAATCCTCTTTGGGAGAAGTTTCTGGCGCCTTCAGAGGGTATTGTCCATAGAAAATATTCTTCATGCATGTTTCTCTGGGCATTTACATTTTATCCAAATTTACATCGTGGTAGAATTTTCTGAAACTGATGTCAACTCCTCAAGTTAGACACACAAGGGCATTCAAATTATTTTTTATACTATAGTTGCCATTGAATTACAACATTATTTTCTTGTAGATGATGTTGTATTGTGCCAGCATACATCAAGTCCACTGGGTAATGGCGCTGTCGTGGAAACATCTGATGAGAAGATTCTTTTATTGCAAAGAAGTAAAAATGTGGGGGAGTTTCCAGAGTACTTTGTATTTCCTGGTGGTCATTCTGAGGTAACTCTATGAACTTTCATCAGGCAACACAGATTAGCTGATATTGGGTTAAAACTTTATGCTGGAAATATGCTGGCATCATAATTGTCATTGAAACTGTTTTACCCACAGAATGAACTGAGGATCTTCCCACAATGATGGTTGGCTTGTTAAGTGTCCAGATCTATTTTAATGTTCAAACTGAAACAAAACTCTATGGTTTAGGGAAATTTTGGTTAAGTGCACTTAATGTTCTCTTCTAGAATGGTCTCTGAGCCAACCGGAAATTGCCATTGAAGCTGGACCCCCTACTTCTGATCGCCACTTTCAGTCCAGTGGACTGATGAGCTTATTGCATGCCCAGTCTGATTGTTCCTTTCAGTCTGAATGGTGCCGATGCCGATCGCTGGGTCTGGTCCGGTGGCAGAGACTTCGATGTTGAGGGCATTTACACCTAACTCCTAGACCATCAAAGCAGGGCAATGATGCCCTCATCACTGATTGCAGACTCATATGGGGTTGCCATGAACCACTCAAATTCTAAGTCTTTATCTGGCTTCAGCAACGTCAATAAATCCTAACTGCTTCTCTCCAAACAAAGTGGCTAGAGTGCCAATGCTAACTGCAATCAGCTGGGTGATTTTGCTAGCCATCTCTTTTTCAACTGTCTCTGTGTCTTGAAGGGGAGGTGTGCGAAAAGACCAACATCAGATGGACCCAACTTGGAACTGAAAGTGATTTCTCGACTCATTTTCGGGGGATGGGGTGGGGAAGTGGGGTCTTGTCGAGCATTATTACCTTTTAGATCTTGAAAGGGTAGGGCTAATTTGTTTGTAGTCCACTGGGTGATTTTGCTCCAACAAAACTTGGTGGTCTTCCAGGGCAATGGTTGCTATGCGGAAACATTACTGCTCATGCCAGGAGCCTGACCAGAGAGGGGAATCAACTCAACTGGAGCTTTTCTTTTTTGTTGTACTTTATGTTTTCACGATGCCTTCATTGCACACTCTATAGCATCATCAATGCATTTGGAAATGAAAACCTTGATTATTTTCTCTTTTTGAGGAGAAAAAGGATGACCACCAAAGTTGTGTTTGTCATCCATATATATATATATATATATATATAGAAAATCTTGATGATTAACACTATGGTTAATCATCCCTTTTTTCTTTCTCAAAAAAGAAAGAAGAAAAAGAATTGTTAACTATCGTATCCCAAGTATTTTTTTTACGGATAAAAGGATGGCTAGATGGCTACTAGTCATCCAAGTATTGTCTACGAAAACTATAGGATATGTGGTGAATGTAAACTGAACACTGCCTCAGGCAACCTGCCACCAAAACTCTTGAGATCATATGTGAAAAATACAACTTTACCATTCAAGTTTATGTGCTGTAAAACAAGTTCAAACTTACAACCATGTTATATTTGTTTTGTCAGCCACACGAAGTCGGAATTTCAACTCATCAGACCGACAAAGTTCCTGTGGAATCTGAAATTTTAAATCAGAAAGTTACTCAGGAGATGTTTGATGGTATCATCCGTGAAGTGGTTGAAGAAATTGGTGTCCCTACAAACTCTCTGGTGAAACAGAAAACATTTATCTCCTCTATTGTTTTTCAAGAGAATTTATCGGCTCTATTATTGCTTATATTAATTGCACCAATCTCTTTGAATTGTATCTAAAGTGATATACTAAACCATTATTGCATGAATTTAGTTTCCCGGCTCAGAAATTTTCTGCATTACTAATTTCAATATTGAAGCGCTTTGATTATCTTGTAAGCCATCAATGCTACTGAAATGTTTCAATTTCATGCAGACAGATCCCATCTTTATTGGAATTTCTCGCAGAGACATGAATGTCAGACCAACTGCCTTTTTCTTTCTGAAATGCAACCTTGAATCGGATGTAGTTAACCAATTGTATATGAGAGCTCAAGATGGCTATGAGTCAACTCAGCTTTATGCAGTTTCAAGAGTAAGCTTCTGTTGCTTTAGATGTACTGGATTATAAGGACCAGCCATCTGGAAATTAGGATTCATTTCTTATCTCAAACATTCACTTGTAGCATATCATATCTCGATTGATTGACTTAATTTTTCTACCTATTATACATAATGATAGTGTTTCTTCAAAATAAAGTTTTGCTGTTCAACATCTTCAACCAACCATCCCTTAGAAGGGAATTATTAAAAGATCATCAGTTCCTAGTGAAATAGATGTAGCAGTGGCTTGCTGGAAACCCAAAGTCTCTACTTGATTCAGGATATGTGATGTTTATGCCATTCTCAAATGGTTTATTAAGCTTCCCTTTCTTTTGGTAACATATTCGTTTATATTCAGATTTGTTCTTCCTGTTATCTTTTTCGGCATCTTGGATATCTAAATCGATGAAGATTTTGTAAACTCAGGTTGACTTGAAGAAAATGGCTTCCAAAATGCCTGGTTGTCATCATGGTGGCTATGCACTATTTGAGTTGATGATCAGAACTCTAGAAGATGCTTAAGAATTTTTTTGTGAGTTCATTATCCTCTGATTGTCTCTTGTTATTCACGCAATTCTCTTGATCATCACATATTTAGGTGCTTTCTTTTTTCTGGTAAAAAAGATTCAGATGCCTTTCTATGGTCGGTAAATTCATGTAAGTTAGGTAAAGGTGTCAGAATTTTCTCTTTGCTTTCGTAGAATATGAAATATATAGTCGTTTGTGCTTGATTGGTTCATGTTAACTTGTTCATGAGCAATGATAGACTAATCTTTTCTCTAGTTAATTGTGAAGGCCTAGTTTAGGGAATGTTCAAAGCTACTCGTATCTTGTTGTCTAGACCGCGAGCCACATATGCTGTTAGAGAAATAACTTGTATTGATATAGGAAATTAACTTAGAAAAATACTTAGAGTTCCATAGATCCAGATGCTAAAGTGGGTCTTTGACTTGATATGTCTGTTGTGAACGTTTTAATCCAGCTATAGGCTCAGGGTTGTTTGGTATACAACAGATGTAAGCATAAGTAGGAATATTGCTTTTTGGTCTTGGGGAAAGAACAAGAGTGGACATGTTCTTATGGTAGAATATGGTATACTGTTTGGTTGTAATGAGAATAAACTTTATATTTGTGCTTATATATTTTTATTAAATAATTATTATGTTGTTTAAAAATTAAGAGAAAAAAATATTCATGTGAAACCATAATACGTGAGTTAATAAAACGAAATAATTTAAAATAGGTAACATATGTTAATCCTAAAATAATTTTAATTATTTAAATAAACAATTTCTTATTAGTCTAATTTGTTCATTATCAATACAAATAAAATATTCCTCACAAAAAAATATTATCGATAGAATATTATCTACTAGATAATTGTTATATTATAACCCATCGATTATGTTAATATAACAATTAATTAATAGTTAAAGTTGTTAATATTTAAAATATTAACTTTAATAATTATTCATTTACAGCATAACTTTTTTCAAGATTTAATAAATGCCAAATATTATATTTAATTATTAATATCAATAATAAAACAAAAAAGAGCATGAATGTTCCTACAATCAGTGGAGAATATTATTGTTCTCATTTTGAGAACAATTAATGGTGGTTTTACAACTTTTAAGGTGGTTTTCGAATTTTGAAAAATAGATCGGAACAATGTATTCTAAGAGAAGTTTGAATGTTCCAACACCTTTCTTGCTGCGGTTCTTTACCAAACATCCCTGCAAAAACAAAATAAGATTTTGCAGAAAGATTATGGGAGAAACAACCTGTAGTTGGCCTTCATAACTTCTATTTGCACTTTGCTAATGTTTGTTCAAGTAGGCTCTCATTTTAATTGTTTTCAGTAGTAATTGTTATTTATCGTTGTGATAGGTCGGGGGGGGGGGGGGGGGGTACAAAGCTCCGTAGAAACATGAACTTGAACCTGGAACATATTATGGAGAGATTGATCTTTAAGAACTGCCTCAGGCTACCTTTCGTCATGTAGGTAGAGTACCAATTCATGAAATGATGTCCATGGAATGAAAGGGTATGGGGCGTAACAAGCTGAAAAAGGACGACCAGAATGAACAGGAACTTATTTTGCTATTTTGGCATCTGAATTATGAATATTTATTTTCTTTTTGTTCATGTAACTTGTCATTTTTTCTGCTCCAGAATATTGGAACTGGAATGGTGGATAAAGCATGCGGAGTGTCTAATCCAATTCTATGGTTATATAGGCAACAACTTGTGGATCTTATTCCTGTAAACAATCATTAATAAATTTCTAGTAATCATTTGGAGGATTTTTCTACTTTGCTATATCAAATATTGAACTTGGGCATTGAATGGCAGCTGCATTTTCTTTTCTTTCTTTCTTTGGTCAATTTTAAAGAATTGTCTAACTTTTGGTGGGGGACACGGTTGTTCTTGCAAGGAGCTGGAACACATGTTTTTTTCTTATTCCAACATAATGCCAAAGGTGGGAGGTTGTTCCTCCAATTGTTCGCATATCACACAACCCCTTGGTATTTAATGTATATGGGACGTGGGTTCTACGGTGTATCCTGCCTAGACACATACTAGGTGCTATTTGACTATAGAATATTTTTGAAGGACTAATAAATTTTATTTTAGAAAATATAGTATTTAATATACTTGTTGTTTGATTGAATTTTTTCCATATTTTATAATTAAAATATTTTACTATAAATAGTTTATTATTATTATTATTATTATTATATAGTTAAATAAAGAAAAATAAAATATGATTGAAAAATGAAAGAAACGGTAGAATATTTTTATTCTATAATTTCAGAAGAATAAACATATTCTTAAAAAAATAAACATAATGGTTTCACATTATTTTCTAGATGATTTTGTAAAAATTAAAGTTTGATTCATTTAACCTTATTTTACATCACGTTTGATTACATTCTTCAGAATATTTTTGATTACATTCTTCAGAATATTTAAATATTTTAGCACTTATCCACAAACAAACAATCTCGTAAGATCAGTTTAGATGTAATAAAAATATTCTTAAACATTTTTTTTATAACATCGCCTTGATATCAAGATTTTGACCCGCTCGAACAAGTCTCTTCTCCGCGGCAAAAGAACTCATAATTCTTATGTTTTACAATTTAATGCATGTGGAGTCCATAAACTAACAAAAAGTTGTGTTTGAATGATCAAATGAGAACACATATTCTGATACCAAATGTGCCTGCAGAGTGAGGGCAACTTAGGAAGGGTCTGTTACCACTTCGAAACTTCCCTTGTCACTCTCTAACTAATTATTTTGATAATTTTATCATTTTGTACTTAGTGTGAAACTTGCGCGGTAAAGAGCACTCGGACTGACATACCACTTACTGTCACCTCAATTTTTTTTATTACACTTGTTATGTTGTCAGATTTTAATCACATCTCATTTCAAAATGAGTAACAGTCCTTTATATTAAATGTGACATATGAGTAGGGGTTTATATCCTCCTAATTTATGACAGATAATAAAAATTCAATCCAATAATATATTTATATATTAATTTTCATGCTATTTTCCTTCTTTCAACATAATTTGTCTTATCATATGGTATTGCTATTTTAAAGTTTCATTATGCTTGTCATGCAATTGCTGTCATTTTCATTTTTCCTTTTAATTTTTAATATGACAGTCATATAAACTACATTATGGGTGAATAAGTTATTGCAAATTAAAAGAACGTAGTTGAAATAAATTAGTAATTAAAAAACTATCTAATCATAAATTAAGATTAGATATTCAAATTACGGAAGATGATAAATTTTGAGTCAGGTTGTAATAATTTGCTCTATTTATTTCATAACATTGTAATTGTACACGGGTTCAAGAAAAAATTATCAAACTAAAAAAACCTACCCGAATTGAAAAAAAATTAAAATTAAAATCAAAATTCACCCGTTAAAATTATGATCTCATCCGTAAAAATTGTAGGACTCGTATAATCCCATTTTTTTATATAATTAATTGATAATTTATCATTTATTATTATACTTTTAATTTTTTTTATATAATCTAATATTTTATATCAGAAACTCTAATTTGATACCTTTAAAGTTTTAGGGATATATTGTATATTTAGTTATAAAATTTAATATATTTATATTAATTTTCAATTTATTATATATTTTTAGAATATAATTATACAAAATTGGGATTCCAAAATATCAGTCAAAAAATTGACCCACTAAAGGATAAATTTTTATTTGTAAAATGATTTTAAGATAATTTTTATTTTTAAAATGATTTTAGGATAACTCTTAATTTAAACCATTAAAAATAATGAGTATTTATTTATCAAAAGAATCGATTGACCTGGATTACTTTTGTCCCTACAATTATATATAAAAATGCACAATGTAATAAGAAGAAACAAATTTAAGATGATAGAAGTTATCTTCTAATTTATGCATTACCAAAATAAATATTTTTTTTACTAGAATAAATTATATCAAATGCCCTCGAACTTTAAGGTTTGCTCAGCGATATCCTCCAGCTTCAATTTGTAATGTGAATGCCCTCCATCTTTTAACTTATTTCACCCAGTGCCTTCTTTACCTGCTATCGGTCGTCTCCCGGTCGCAAAGTTGATGTGGCGTTGACACGGCATCTTTTCTCCTCTCCACTAATGTGGAACATTAAAAAAATAATTAAAAAAATTGGGAAAAATTCCACGTAGATGCGAGAACGGGGTGTTGCCCCCCTCCTTCCCATCGTCGATGTCTTTCCTCTCGCCGACACCGGCGATGAAAAAGACGGTGACGACAGCCCCCCTCTCTATGACCTCCGGCGAGGGGGGCCGTCGCCCCCCTCTTTCCCATCAAGGGGGCGACGGCCCCCTCTCTATGACCTCTGGAGAGGGGGGCCGTCGCCCCCTCTTTCCCATCACTGATGTCGGCGATGGGAAAGACGGGGGCGACGACCCCCTCTCTCCGACCTCGCACCGGAGGTCGCAGAGAGAGGGGCCATCGCCCCCCCTCTTTCCCTTCGCCAGCGTCGAAATCTTCTGATGGTGATGAGAAAGAGGGGGCGACGGCCCCCCTCTACCTCACGTCAGAGGTTAAAGGGGGGTGGGGGGCGTCACCCCCTCTTTCCTCTATTTCGACACCGGCAATGGTAAAAAGGGGGCGACGACCCCCCTCTCTGCAACCTCTGGCGCGAGGTCGCAGAGCGGGGGGCCGTCCTCTCCTGACATTGGCGATGGGAAAGATGGGGGTGACGACCCCCCTCTCTACGATCTCCAGCGTGAGGTCACATAGCGCGGGGTCTTCGCCCTCATATTTTCTTTCGTCCTCGCCCTCATCTCCGACGCAAGGTCTCTCTGCGACCTCCGACGCGAGGTCGTAGAGAGGAGGGTCGTCGCCCCCGTCTTTCCCATCACCGACGCCGGCGATGGGAAAGATGGGAGACGGCCCCCCTCGCCGGAGTTGGCGAGAGGAAAGACGTCGACGATGGGAAAGAGGGAGGTGACGGTCCCCTCTCGCATCTACGTGAAATTTTTCTCATTTTTTAAATTTTTTTAATGTCCCACATCAACAGAGAGAAGAGAAAATGTCATGTCAGTGCCACGTCAGCTCTGCGAATGGAAGACGGTCAATAGCAGATAAAGAGGGTACCAAGTGAAATGAGTTAAAAGATGGAGAGCATTCACATTAAAAATGAAGTTGGAGGATATTGTAGAGCAAACCTTAAAGTTGATTTGATGTAATTTATCTTTTTTTCGCTAATGTTTATTCATTTTTGTGTGATTAAAAAATAATTATTAGAGGCAATTCAGCTAGCAAACGTCTATTTTTTTAAATGAATCAATAATCATTGTCTTTTGAACGGTGGCAACACTCTTTTGAAAATGACAGCATGCAAAAGAGTATAATGGTCAAAATATTTATTTTAAGGAGTGGTAGCATCTATTTTGGAGTGGTAATAGGATGCTACCTTTATTTATTCTCTATCAATATCATCTTTGGTTTATCCCATGAGTAACACCACCATTCTTTTTTTTTTTGCTACTATCTACTTTTTTTTAATGACCGTGCTGATATATTAATTTATTTTCTGATATTTTTCTTGCATTAAACTTATAAATCTTTCTTAAAATGGCGAAAAATAGCAAACAGAAATATAAGGAAAAAATGTATTACAACCATAAAGAATACTAAAACCTTAGCTGTGACTATTTTGTCACCAACTTTTTCTACCATTGTTAAATATGCTCAACTTTTATTTAACTTAAAAATCACTCACAATGGCATCCACCATAGTTGATCATGCGATATTAATTATGTGAGCATTAGGATAACTTTTAGATAAAAAAATTAGGATGATTTTGCATTCTTTTTTATTTTTTCTTTGGCATCTATTTAGAGATCCCTGTCTCCGTCGGCAACGACAAGGAATAAAATTGCATACAAGGGAATCGCTAGATCGCATGAAGATCTACAACCGCATGGGTTCCACGTTGACCATATTTGGTGGGACCTGATCCTTCGACTGGTCAACGGTCAATCTCCATCCGTCCTGTCCTCCGGCCCCAACCCCGTTGTAAGAAAAGAAATCAGCGTCAACAGAAGTTCCCTCTTTTCAGGTTGAATAATATATGCATGTCATCTTCTTGCCATATAATTTGAAGGAGAAACAAATGCCTTTGCCCCATATCTCTCAGGAGGGACTCTGATGTTGTCATTGTCTACGTTTGGTTGAGCAAAAGGAAGACGGGGTCATGGCTTTCTGAGGTGAATCCATGCAGAGGGAGATGACCGCCCTCGTCCGCGTGGTTGTGCGAATTGTATCTGGGTTTCAGGTCCAGAGCTTGGAGGTGGCTGGTGAGTATTTTCGCATCATGAGAATCCGATGTATTTTTTATTTTTGTTCCTTCCAGCGTTGTTCTTAAGATTCATGGCATGGGTGATTAATTGGGATGATGTGCATTCTGCAAAGAGTATGAACACAGGTATTGAGTTGGTTACCTTCGTTCTTCTTCTTTTGGGAAAAAAAAGCATTACCATTTTGTTGATTTTGGTGAGGGAATGCTGCAAAGTTCCTCCTTTTTCCCCATTTATTTATGTTGACCTTTTTGGTTTCCAAACATGGAGGATGAAACCGGGATGAGAATCGTGGTTTGGCAACAAGAACTAGTTTGGTTCTTTGGATTGATGGCATGCTATTTGCTTTGGCACAGGGCATTGAGATGACCAGATACAATTCCCAACCCGAAGGAGGTGAGTCCGCTTATGGAAGGCCAGGAATGCCCCTTGAACCTCACATTTTGATCCGGGAGGAAATTATAAGCTAGTTTGCTTTTCAACAAAGAGGAACATGGAGTCATCTGCACCAGTTGCCCGCCGAAAGAAGATGACGAAGCAGCTAACAGGGAAACGAGACGACACGGCTCTACATTCAGCAGCAAGAGCAGGAAATTTGGTTGCACTGAAGGGGATTCTTTCCAGTTGTGCTGGTAAGGAGTTGATGGATTTGCTTGTAAAGCAGAATCAATCCGGTGAGACTGCTTTGTTTGTTGCCGCGGAATACGGGTATGTTGATGTTGTCAAAGATATGATACAGTATTATGATGTTGCTTCCGCCGGAATTAAGGCGAAGAATGGTTATGATGCTTTGCATATAGCAGCCAAGCAAGGGGATGTAGGTACTAATCCTTCCAGAAAATCTTGTTTTGATCACGATCAATGATACAATACAATGCAAACCTCTAAATTTCATCTTACATTGTCTTTGTAGTTTTGATCATTATGCTAGGAGCATATGAACCAAGTTTATATTATCGAAATTGTTGTGTACTCAGCTATCATTCCTTCCCTTTATTTCACACTTTGCATGCATATGCATCTTTATTGTCATCATTCAGTTGAGAGACACGATTTGTAAAGCATTAAGATGATTCTGGAGTTTTGAGCATACTAGGTGTTTATAGGTACTGCAATTTAGAATGCTAGAATATTTAAGCTAAATGTCTTAAATGTATCTCTGTTTGGAGCAATAAGTAGAAAAATATTATAATATGATTTAGAACGACAATACACTCAAGCTGATTTTCTTAATATATCTCTGTTTGGCCGCGCCTTTGTTTTGAAATACTGAAGATTCTAAGCATAGAATTACCAGCTTTGCTTGAGAATAATGGCTTAATTGTTTTTTTTTATATTGAATAGACATTGTGAAGGAGCTCCTATATGCACTTCCAGAACTCTCCATGACTGTGGATCTATCAAACACTACAGCACTACATACTGCTGCAACACAAGGCCATATCGAAGTGGTAAATGTCCTATTAGAAGCTGACAGTAGTCTCGCCCTAATTGCAAGGAGTAATGGCAAAACCACTCTGCATTCTGCTGCAAGAAATGGTCACTTGGAGGTTGTGAAAGCTTTGCTAGATAAAGAACCTGCAATTGCCATTAGAACTGATAAGAAAGGGCAGACTGCGCTTCATATGGCAGCTAAGGGAACAAGTATAGATATAGTCGAGGAGCTTCTCAAGTCTGAACCTGCTTTGTTGAATTGTGTAGATAACAAAGGAAATACGACACTGCATATAGCTGCAAGGAAAGGGCGTGGTCAGGTACAACATCATTACATGTTTAGCCTTCTTGATTGTTCTCTTGATTTCTGTAGTGATCATGTAGCTTTTGGTGATAAGTCACTATCACTTTTCATGTGAATAATTACATTTTTTGTTAAAGCCAAATTTAGTCACCAATTTTGTTTTTACTTTTGTTTTTGGATGGATCAGGTATATTGTTGAAGTAGTAGTTGTCTTTTCTTACCCACATTTCGTCTAAGTGAACAAGAGCACATTCATTTGGCACTTTTATCTGGAATAAATGTAACATTTGATGTAACATATAACACATGTTACATCATAATCTAGGACATCACTTAACTATTTAGGGTCTAAGGCTATAATACAGTATTATATCAAGTAAAGAAGATAATAAAGGACCCTATCCATGTGCACTTGTCACCCAAACAGTGTTGTCGCTTACACTAGAACCAGCCATGCGGAAATCAACACAAGACAAAATAACTATCTTGTAAACAAAATGCTTAATGTGATAACAAAATAAGTCATGCAATAATTCCTTTGATTATAAGCATTTAAATCATCATAAATCTTTAGTCATCATTATCACAATATGAACCTCTAATAACAATAATTCATCGATCAAGACTTAGTGATCTTAAGGTCCTCATCATCATATCTTCAGTCAAAGAAGAAACAAATCTTTTATCATCATCTCTGTATAAGTCAATTCATCCCTGGTTATCACGATCATGGGGTATTCTAAGAATCTATCTTGATAAGATGTCCAATTATGACACTTGGTCAAATATATCAGTAATGGCATAATAGGAAATGATAAATCATCGTGATCAGGACATCATGAATATGATAACTTATTTTGATAAGATCAGTATTTGACAAGTCGATGTCATTTCGATGATAATAATCATGTTCACTTATTTTGATAACAAAAATTTATACATCAGTATTCCTCCTTTGATATCAATGCTTGATAAATAAATAATCATTAATCGGTAGCATTCGATCATCATCATGTACATGTATCAAGCACGTGCCTCGGAGAAAAGGCATAATCACTATATAAAGATGATAAGGAGTTCCGTGAAGAGTAAAATGAAACGTAATCAGATCATCGATCATATAGAAACATCATAGGCCACTTTATGCATCATTGTAAAGGAAATTATTATAATTCAGGGAGCCATCATTTGACCAATGTAAAGGTCATCTTTCCTTTCATTAAAGGACTGTATCTGTCCCATTCGAGAGGACTATAATATCATGAGCCACAACTATTAGGAAATTTAATTTCCTCCATCTTTATCATCATCCATCTATACCGTTAGTATCAGTATCATATTAGTATCATCATCTTATTATTATTAATTGGACGAGCTCTCCACTTCAAGGTAAGCCATGCAAATACAATAATGTGTAGCTACCTAAACCATCAATATGTCAATGAGGGATCAACGCCATGGCGGGTGCCCCATAATAGGGGGAGGATTGCATCACACAATGATGTAAAATTCTCATTAAGGAGGGAGGATTGCATCTCATAGTGTTGTAAAATTCTCTTAAGGAGGAGCATGGCATCACACAATGCTATAAAATTCTCTTTAGATAAACAATGATAAACCTCACGTTCATCTTTTATCTTTCCTTAATTTTACCACATCACTATATTTGGGTCACATAGGATCAATCAAAACTTTTGAAAGCAAGGCTAGATCCATATTATCATAAGGAATCATATGGAGATGTTAGGAAAATCACGTTGACAGATTTAGTTAAGGTCAACTCATTAACTCAAATCATATGTGTTTTCTGTCCAACTTTCGGATACCCGCTAGGTTGAGCGGTCATTTGATCATGAAGACCAAATCAGATTATAAGGGAGGAAGAGTGGCTCCGATTAATAAGATGTGTTGATAAGAAAAGTTCGATAATCAACAAGGATGTTGTTTGATTTGATATATCATCGGATCAACAGTATAAATCATAACGATAATTAAGAGTCACTTTGGAGGTTTAATAATTTTATATGCGGTGCATCCTTCATCATCAAATGAAGTTGGCAAATAAATCAATGATATGAAATCAAGGAGCACACCTCCAATAAAGTAGTATAATTCATGAGAAGTTTGAGATCTGGTATGAAAGGATTGATTCAATTTGGATTCATAAGAGGAACATGAACATCATCTCTGTACTAGTTTTGGATGTCCGGTCCTGACGATTGGGCAGCAGGTCCAACCATTTTGAAGTGGATATTCTTCGGCTGTCCAACTTTCGTTCGTCCTCTCTAGAGAGAAAACATCCCATACCCAATTGTGCAAGAGTATGTCTTGGCCACATGGGAGTTTCGGATACCTAGTCTACCGGTCGTCAGGTCTAAAATGGTTCTTCAAAGATCAAATTATTAGATCATTTCGGTCGACCAGTTCAAGTACCGGATGTCCGGTCTGAAATGTACTTGAACATCGATATGTGGTTGAGACATTTCGTCGAGTGATTGACCAATTTTTTATGGAGCAGTCGTTCACTCAAAGTTTGAGATGTCCGGTTGGAGTACATCTACTTTCGGCCGAGAACTTCCAAACGTCCGCTCGAATCACCAATCGCCCGAAAGTCTCGACAGAGGTGCATGTTATTGTTGTCCTTAAGTTTTCAACCAAGTTTTCCACATCCAATCACTTTCGTGTCATTGTTGTCCTTAAGTTTTCAACCAAGTTTTCCACATCCAATCACTTTCAAAGTTCAAGACAATATATATCCATCATGTACTAAGGTTATGGGGCATTCATAAATTATTTAAACATCCAATCATTCATCTTATGCACTAAGTCATTCATAAGTCCATTCATTCCACTTTTTCTCCTATTCATCAAATACATATAATAAGGCCTCATTTGTAAGTGACAATTTCAGCAATTCACCATCATCTAAAAGAACGTTTAAGACATAAATCAATGTTTCATATATATCATTTCATAGGCATTATCTTAAGAAGCATAAAGAGTCAATTTGTGATAAAATCATATGGTTTAAAATTCATAAATCATTTAGAGGCTAAAATCAGCAACTTTAGGAAGTCTAAAACATGCTTAAGAATCATAATACCATATTAAGAGGCATCCATAATAATTGAGCATCATAATTAGGATTTTTGTGCATGAAACAAAGTCAAACTTACTCATTAGAAGCCTAATTTCACTCTTCTTTCTCAATCATCATAAGAACATTTAATCCTCAATCAAGGGTCATCATTTCAATTGTCAAAAGGAATCCTAAGCACGCTCTACTTTCAGGAAAAACTTATTCCATGACAAAGATCCCATCATGCTCACCTTTTTTTTATCGAAAAAGTCTTTTTTTTCTATTGTTCTTCCATTCAATTAGTTTCTTCTTCTAACTCCTCCTTCCCTTTGTGCACATCCAAAACCCTCCATTTCATCCTCTGAAATGTCCCACAGCAAGAGAGCACCAACACCAAAGGGGAGGAGAGGAAAATGGGTGCAAATTGCCAAAGAGAGGAGAAATGAAATAGATTACATGATTTTATAGGGTTGAAGGGATGGAAATGGTGCCCTTTCACCTAAGCATCCATTTCTGGGTTCCATGTTCATACATTTAAATTTGGGAGAGAAAAGTCTTGAGTTTGCACCCTTTTGCGAAAATCTGCAAAAATTTTGGGGTCCACTCTATCCAGCGGGTGCCCATTTTGATGACGTCTATTGTGACTTAACTTTTTTTGAAATTTCTGGGCAACTGAAGCACTGAGTGGTAACTTTTTACACCTCTTTCCAGAGACAGCTTAATAAAAAAGTGTCCTTTTAATTTTCCACCTACACTTCAGTTTACAACTTCTGAGTATACAGATGTTCTTCAGTCGCATTTTGAATTGTGTATTGCACAGATTTTAGAGCACAAACAGATAGCACACCAGCAAGTATCAAGAATTGTTACAGAACAAAATGGTGCTAAATATTACTTTTCAAACCAGGCATGAGTATGTAATTTAAGCTTTCCTCATTTAGTCATTTTATTACTATTTCAAAAAGTTTTACATCATCATGTGAATGATATATGTCAAATACTACAGCAACTTATGAAGAATAGTAATTTATCGATAAGTAAAAGAATAATCTGTTGGTGTTGCTATGATTATTACTATTATGAGATTCTGAAATAAATCCCTTTAAAAAAAGATTCTGAAATAAATCCCTTTATCCCTTTAAAAAAAAGATTCTGAAATAAATGATCTCCTTATGTGATTACATTCATTTATTATCAAAGTTCAATGCAGATAGCAAAGAGGCTATTCGAGTTCAAGGAGCTTGATACCAAGGTTATTAACAAATCAGGAGAGACAGCAATAGATACTGCTGAGAAGATGGGGAATCCTGATGTTACCAACATATTGGTAGAGCATGGTGTTCAAAGTTCAAGGGCCATCAGGCCTGCAAACCCGGCACGCGAGTTAAAGCAACAAGTGAGCGACATAAAGCATGAGGTTCATACGCAATTGGAGACTGCCCGTGAGACAAGGAAGCATGTCCAGGGGATTGCAAAACGGATTAACAAGCTGAATGCTAATGGCCTCGACAATGCAATCAACTCCACCACTGTCGTTGCTGTCTTAATTGCAACTGTAGCTTTTGCAGCCATTTTCACTGTTCCTGGCGAATTTGTGACTAACAAGAATCTTGCCCCTGGCCTGACACCAGGTGAAGCAAACATCGCGCACGAAACTCCTTTCATGATATTCTTCATCTTCAACTCTATGGCCCTCTTCATTTCCCTAGCTGTCGTGGTGGTTCAGACGTCAGTTGTGGTTATAGAAAACAAGGCCAAGAAGCAGTTGATGGCCATCATCAACAAGTTGATGTGGATTGCCTGTGTGCTTATGAGTGTTGCGTTCCTTGCGCTTTGCTTCGTAGTAGTTGGAGATGAGGAGAGGTGGTTAGCAATTGGAGTCACTATTATCGGAACAATTATACTGTCGACGACTCTCGGCACGATGATATACTGGGTGATTGCACACAAAATAGAGGCGAGGAAGCTGAAGAACATCAGGCGGTCATCCCTCAGTCGCTCGAAATCGCTTTCCGGCTCAGGGGCGTCAGATGGAGAGATGTTCAGTAGAGAGTTCAAGAAAATGTATGCAATCTGAATTAGAAAGGGGACAAGTTAGCCAATCATTGACTATAGCTGATGGTTGTGCCAGAGTGCTGCATGCAACCTTCAGCAACTTGTATATATCATCATTTTTGCACAATGCTGAAACAAAATGAGGTTTCTCTGGTGCTCCAATGAAAGCAGTACAAACAAAAAAGAGTTTTAGCTCCAAATGACATATCTGTTATTTCTTCCAGAGGACTTGCATTTGCTAACCACAGAATCCTTTCCTTTAATGACAGTCATTTTCATCTCTAGTTCTCCTGTACATTTCTTTCCCTGTGACTGTTTTCTCACTTGATCAGTAACTTTGCAACTCCAGAAAGTTGTAGTACTTAACCAGATATAAAAATGCAATTGCATGAGAGAAGAGATATAGTGGACTTCATTCTCTTACTTATGGGCGTACTTTTGCTTTGTCAAAGGGAGACTTCTTTTAAAATATTTAGAATTTAACATTAAATCAACACGAAGAAAGTAGATCAAGACGAAGTCAATTTTTGAAAAAAAAAACTCATAATCTTGAATGAAATAAATTTCATAAGAAATGAAATACAAGGTGAAGAAGATGAAGGGATTGAAATCAATAAGTTGATTTATTCCTCTTGGCCGTATCGAGATTTCTTATAAATGTTTTTTTTTATAACTTCACGGGATGTTTCTCCATGACTAATCCTTGCAAATTACTAGTGGTTTTTTCAAACTATTAGCAATCTGAATTTAAAATTATATATGAATTTATCACATTATTTTTTTTAGGTGATAATTTGTATTGTTTAGCCGGAGTGTGCATCTAAATTGCCACCCGAATGATAATATGATATTATGTCTCATTTCATATCTACCACATAAAAAATTAATAATAACTAAACAATGAAAGAAAGAAATTATTAATATCATTGCTATCCTCATCATCGTAACTAAAATAGTAGTTTACTATTAAATAATATTTTTTTGAACGAATATACCATAATGACTATGAATTATATATATATAAATTAATAATCTATTATCATTATTTTACATTTAAAATATATTTAAAAATTGTAAATATATTAATTTTATGAATGCATGCTTCGTGTTTTGGGCTGAATTATATAACCTTTTAATTAAGGAATAGTATTGTGGTAAATGATATATTTTATCCAGTAATATTTCCTAACGCAATTAGCAGACAACAACTGCAATCATGGGTAGCTCTTCTCGGTGCGCACCTAGTTTGTGAAACCGACTCCGATGTCGTGGAGGTTGCATCCAAGGATGAGCATGAGCACGAGCACGAGCACGTCGGTCACCGCGCAGTTGAGCGCGGAACCACTTAGGAACACGATCCCGCCTCCGAACATGGACTACTACTGGTCGAACGCCCTCATCACCGTCGACACAAAGAAGGAGGCGACCAGTGTCGCCAGGTACGGCGACAACGTGAAGGTGGTCAACAGCCGGCTGTCGAACTTGTAGTACTCGTTGCCCCTCTTGGCCTCCTCCTCCTTTAGCACGAACGGGAAATGCTTGTGTAACATTCTCAAAAATCAAATGAAAAGAAAAATAAATAAATAAATAACTTATAACTAAATAAAATCCATTATAAAACTCATTAACTTAATAAACTTCAAAACTCAATATATAAAAATATTTTTAGTGGCCTTGCTGCCGGCCTTGCTCAAGGTCATGCCATCGCATGGCCTTAACATGATCTCAAGGTCATGCGGTGGCATGGCCGACCCCCCCTCAACGCTTGATCTTATGTGGCCAAGCACCTCTATAAAAGGAGCACTAAGGTGTTGCCCCATAAGTCATGAAACAAGAGAGAATGAGATTTTTTAGTATGTTAAGTGTGGTGCTCTCCATAAGGTGTTGTGCTCAATATTTTTAAAATCGAATCGGCAATCAGATCAGATTTTTTATCGGATCACGGTTGGATCGGTCCGATCGGGTCCGATCGGATTGAACCGGATTTTATTAAAATAATATTATTTATAATAATTATAGAGATATAATATAAATTATATGATGTAGTAATTAATATTGTACTAATAACCTATTAATATTATTAAAATTAATATAACATAATTTTAATTTGTTAAAAGTTTTAATAGTGATAAATAAGAATAATTAATATTTAAATATAAATATATTATTATTAATTTAATATCTATTATTTAATGATATAAATGCTATATTAATAAAGTTTATCTTAAATTATTCTTTTTTCTTTTTTCTTTAACACTTTCCTTTTTTATTTCCTTTATTTATGTCTTTTAATAATTTTTTATTTTAATGCTAAGAAATTTTAAATACTTATCTTTTTTATTTCCATTCATATTTAATGTTATACCTGTCATATTCATTCCTTCCTTACATTTCTTTTATTTCTTTCTTTTTTTCCTTATTAACTTTCCTATTTTTGTCATTATTTTAATTTTTTTCAAAATTTAAATTGAACCGGGTTAACCGATTCAACTAGCCCGGTCCAATCGGCCGATTCAACCAGTTTTCTCCGGTTCAACATCAAAACCGATTTTGTACCTTGACCAGACCGGATCACCGACCGGTCCGGTCCGGTTTTCAAAACATTGGTTGTGCTTGGGTAGCCACTTCCTCCATCTAGTAGTCACCTAAGTGCTCTCTCTTCTTTTTTTTGCATTTGAGTCGTGACATTGTGTTCTATTTCCTCGTGATTTGATTTTCGACCATGCGTACGAGTGCAACTAGCAATCCGTTCGTGGAGAAGCCGAGTGGACGATCCTCTTCCGCATTAAGGTATTTCGTGAACCTCCATATTATTATATTTATTAATTTTTAGAATTTGTATCAGAGCGATGTCAGCTACTCTCGAAGTTTTTTATTAAAAAAAATGGAAAACTTTCGGCTGTTAAAAATAAAAGAAAGGGGTAAAAGCACGGCCTCGCGCGTGGCCTCGCTGAGCGCAGGCGTGTGGCCATCGGCGAGCAGGCGCGCGGCCCAGCATCGCACGCAGGCGCGCGGCCCGTGGCGAAGCGCGGGTTCGCGACCCAGCGCCGGTCGTGGGCGCACGGCCTAGCTGACACGCAAGCGCACGGCCCAGCGTTCGGCGCACGGCCTAGCTGACACGCAAGCGCACGGCCCAGCGGTGGAGAACGCGAGGCTCAACAGCCCACAGTGCGGCCGCGTGGCCCAGCGCACGCGTGGCACGGTGGCACACGCGCGCGTTGGTGTGGTTCGCGGCGCGCGGGCTCGCAGCGGTGGCGCGCACGCGGCCTTGCGGCCTGGCGACGCGTGGGCTCGCAGCCCAGTAGTGCGCACCAGGGCTCGCGGCCTTGCGGCACGCACGCAGGCTTCCGGCCTGTCGGCGCACACGCGGGCTCCAGGCCCACTAGGCGCGCGAGGGCTCGTGGCCAGCTGGGCGCACGACGGGGCGCACGGCCCGATTAAATGGATCAATGCTGTGTGAAGCCCATAAGGACTGTTTTTCCATTTTTCTTAATTCTGAAAAGTTAGAAAACACAATAAAATTGCTAGAAAATTATAGAAGTAACAAAACAAAATGTGAAAATTTTTCCTAAAGTTTTCCTTCATTTTATGAAAAATTATAGAAATTTTAATTGCATCTTATTGCTTTGTAACAATTTATGCAATTAAATTACCTCTTTGGAAATTGATAGAAAATTATGGAAAATGGGGATAAATGTTAAAATCTTTTTCCAGATGTTTTCTATCAGAATATAAATGTGTATGTACAGTTTAGTACTAATTAATGCAATTAATTTCATGAGAAATTGAACATATGCATGAAAGAAAATTAATTACATTTTGAATATGTAATTAATTGTACATGTTTTTTTGAGAAGCATGAATATTTTATAAATTTTATCATGTGTATGATTTACATAGTTATTTGTTTTCCTTAGTGGAAAATACAAAAAAAAACATGGCATATGTATTATGGGAGAAAATTGATAATTAGTTAAATTTCTCCATCATGTTTTCTTATAATAGATAATCATGTTTCATCAAACTTAGAAAAATAAATTTATGATAATTTTCTCTAAACTATTTAGTCATAGAAAATGAAACATGACGTGATTAATATGTCTAATTACTTGAGAATACATAAGACATAATATTTTTGGATTATTCGTTGATCCAAAATTTAAAAATGATTTGTCACATTATTAATTTAATAAATGATAATTATCCTTGGGATAGTGGAAGATGAGTGAGAGCATAGCGACCTCTCGATGTCATTACCTTTGGATTATGCCATTTATTATTTTTGAATGTTTGTGACAAATTAAGACATGCATAACATAAATTCCTCCTCTTCTCTTAATGAACCTAGACTATTGACCATAGCATTAAAGTCCATAATTGCCGACCTGAACAAAGGGGAAAAACTAAATGGTGAAAATTATGATATTTGGCATCAAAAAGTTCAGTATCTCTTAGAGGAACAAGATGTTTCAGAGACCATCAAACATGTCATGCCACAACCGGCACTTGGTAATATTGCCCAACATAGAATGGATGCCGAGGCATTCGAGGCCTGGTCCAAGAAGAGTCGTATTGCTCGCATTTTGTTGCTGAGTACAATGGAAGACTCCCTCATGTGCGAATTTGAGGTTTACCAAACATCATTTGAAATGTGAGCAGCTATTCAGAACAAGTTTGATATCACATCAACTTCCAAATTGAGGATGTTGACCATCAAATTTGATTCCTATAGGATGCGGACTAATCACACGATGAGGCAACACCTAAGGGAAATGATGAACATGATACGCGAACTCAAGAATGCCGGACATGTGCTCACTGATGAGCAACAGGTGCAAGCAGTTATCCGCTTTTTTCCCAGATCTTGGGAACACATGCGCGTCAACCTAATGCATAATGATAATATCAAGAATTTTGATTATGTGGTCCGTCACCTAGAAATGGAGGACGAAGTACTGAAATCTCAGAAATCCTACAGTCAAGCATTAGTTGCTGAAATAGGTGGATGAAAGCATGGCACATGTTCCACATGCAAGAGGTTGCGTAAGTCACGCTCCAGCCAGAAGAGTGGATATAATGGACAATAGAAGGTCCAGCACCAATAACGCAAAAGGAAGAAGCGTGGTGGCAAAGTGGATAAAAGCAAAGTGAAATGCTACAATTGTGGTAGTCGTGGTCACTTCGCTCGTGAGTGCCCTGAGCCGAAGAAAGTTTGTCCTGACCATATTTCCTTTGCGTATGTTTCTAGTTGTGTTCTGGTTGCTCAAACTTATCCTTCGTGGATTGTAAATTCTGGAGCAACAAACCATATAGCCAAGGAACGTGAGACTTTTGTCGAGTTTCGTCGACTAAGTGCGGGTTCTAAGTACATCTAAGTAGGAGACAATAAAAGAGTGGAAGTCAAAGCAATAGAAAGTTGCAAGTTAGTACTTAGCAATGGAAAAACCCTTTACCTCCACAATGTTTTGTATGCCCCTGATTTTCGACGAAACTTAATATCAGTATCCACTCTTGATGCATATGGATATGTAATGACTTTTGGCTCTAAACATCTGAACGTCTCAATGGATGGTGTTCCTATATGCAATGACTTTCTTGAAAATGGTTTCTATGTTCTTAATACTGCATGTGTTGCCAGTAGTTATTCATTTATGTCATCTGTTGATGTGAATGAAAGTGTCAAGACTTGGCATGCCAGGCTAGGACATATAGGACAAAATCGAATGAATAGACTAATTAGATAATGACTCATAAACTCCCTCACTAAAGTCGATCTGCCAACTTGTGAAGAATGTCTAGCTGGCAAGCAAACAAGAAAACCATTTGGAAAAGGAAAGCGTGCTGAGTTTCCATTGCAATTAATCCACTCGGACGTATGTGGTCCAATGACTGTCCAAGCAAGACACGGCTTCTCATACTTCATCACATTTATTGATGATTATTCACGCTATGTGGTCGTATGCTTGATGTCTCGCTATAGATTGCTTTATGCGATTTATGAACATGGCTGAGAATCAATTAACGTGAGTATTTTTCAGATTTATTCAAGAAGTTATGTGATGAAAAGGGGATAGTTAGACAACTAATAATTCCAGTAACTTCACAACAAAATGGTGTTGCGAAAAGGAGAAACCGTACTCTACTCGATATGATCCGGTCTATGTTGGCACAAGCAAACCTACCAATTTCATATTGGGGAGATGCATTGCTTACAGCTGCCTACATACTCAATCGCGTTCCATCAAAGTCTATTTCTTCCACTCCCTACGAACTTTGGACAGGTCGTAAGCCTGACCTAAGTTACTTGCGTCCATGGAGATGTACCGTCCATGTCCTTGACAACTCTCATAAGTATGGGAATTTGGGCCTTAGAGGCAAAAAGTGTATCTTCATCAGGTATCCTGAAACCTCTAAAAGCTATGTGTTCATAGGAGAAAGAGATGATGGAACTATTATAGAAATTGAGAGTAGAGATGTGACATTTATAGAGGAAGAATTTCCAAAGCAAGGCGAAATTGACAGAACACTTCACTTAGAAGAAGTCAGGAATCTCAAAATGACGACATCTGCGGATCACAATGTAGAAGAGTTTGTCCCTTGACCACACATTGATCCGAGTGGGAGCATTTAGTCACCAAACGAGAATCCAGAGTGCTCACTTCGAAGGACTACTAGAAAGAGCATCCCACGCCGATGATTTGACATCGAAGGAATTCATGAAGCTCATATAGTAGGTCCTGAAGAAGAGCTTGAGCCTAATTCAATTAATGAGGCTCTCTCGTCTTGTCATAAAAAAAAGTGGATTAAGGCAACGGAAGAAGAATTACAATCTATGAATGCAAATCAAATCTGGGACTTGGTTGATCTTCCGCATGGCCGTAGAGCAATTGAGAACAAGTGGGTTCTTAAAATAAAATGAGGCGGTGATGAATCCATTGAGAGGTACAAAGCTCGATTAGTGGCAAAAGGCTTCACCCAAGAGGAGGGTGTTGATTATGAAGAAACCTTTGCTCCAGTTGTAAGGTTTTCTTCTATTCGTCTTATCCTAGCAATTGTCGCACATATGAACTTGGAATTACATCAGATGAATGTAAAGACTACATTTTTCAATGGAGAACTAGATGAAAAAATTTATATGAAGCAATATGAAGGCTTCATAATAAAAGGAGAAGAGCGCAAAATTTGCAGGTTGCGTCGGTCCATTTATGGACTTAAACAATCATCTAGACAATGGTATATTAAATTTCATCAATCAATCATATCATATGGTTTTGAAATGATTGATGAAGACCATTGCGTGTATGTCTATAAATCTAAGGATATGTTCGTCATTATGACTCTATATGTAGATGACATCTTGATAGCTGGGAACAATATGGAGTTTTTTGTCACCATTAAGAAATGGTTGTCCTCTGTCTTTGAAACGAAAGACATGGGGGAAGCATCCTTCATACTGGGTGTGAAAATTCAACGAGATCGTTTTAAGAGACTTCTTGCTTTGTCACAAGAGGCATATATTAACAAAATTTTAGAACGATTTCGAATGGATGGCTGCAAATCCATTGATACTCCTATTGCGAGATGCGAGACTTTGAACTTCAATATGTGCCCAAAGACTGTAGAAGAACAAAGAGAGATGTCTTCAATCCCCTATGCAAGTGCAGTCGACAGCCTGATGTACGCTATGTTGTGTACTCGGTCGGACATATGCTATGCAGTGGGTCTAGTGAGTCAATATCAGGCAAACCCAAGACACCAACCTTGGAAGGCGGTAAAGAGAATCATGAGATACCTCAAAGGCATTGCTGACTTTGCTTTATGTTATCACGAAGGAAGTTTAAGGCTGATTGGATATACTGACGCCGATTGGGCAAGCGACATTGATGAACAAAAATCCACCTCCGGATATGTCTTCTTACTCAGTAATGGTGCTGTCACATGGAGCAGCAAAAAGTAAGAATGCATAACATTGTCTACGATGGAGGCTGAATTTGTGGCATGTTCAGCCGCAAGGCAAGAAGCCCTATGGTTAAAAAGATTCCTTCAACATCTGCGGTTTTCGGATGCTGCAATGAGAAAAATGACTTTACATTGCGACAATCAAGCAGCGATTGCCTATGTGAAGGACGAAAAATATCATTGCAAAGGAAAGCATATCTACATCAAATACAAATTTATAAGAAATGAAGATGTGAAAGAGGAGGTCTCTGTTGAGTACATATCTGCGCATAACATGGTTGTTGATTCGTTCATTAAACCACTACCTAAAGATGTATTCTTGAGACATGTACATGCACTAGGACTGCGTAGAATATAAAAAAAAATATGTACTCAAAGTTAATCACATTAATGAAAGTATGTTTTTCATAAGAGAATTATGTTATGCATGTTTTAAGTGTGTCCGCCAAGCATGAGATTACTCACTCACACGAGTAATCACCTCCGGTGCTTATGTGATTGCACGCGGAGAAGAAATGATTTAGACCCAAACATTTCTTATGAGAAATGACCTAAACCGCCTTGATGTGTTCAAGATGATACAAACATGAGTTTGGTAATTTGGTGAAGCCTGATGTTGATAGCCAGACGTGAGACTCTAGCTTTGACACCATGTGATGGCAAACAGTTAGGTGTCTCAGGTCAGACGCGACTGGACTTAAGTCTGTGCGGTGTTTGAGTTAGACACACTTCCTTAGTGAAAGTTTCCATCGCAATACTTGTACCAAGTATGCTAAGACGACCTTGAGAAATGACGAATAGATGTTGATCTTCATCATTGTGTGAGTCTCTCTAGCCCTAACGGTCTAGTTGTTGCTCTTTGAACTTTGGCTATATTTCAAAGTAATGATTGGTGTTGCTACTTTAGCATGATACTCCAAGACCCAAAATAAAGAGGTCCGCTGAGTCATGTTTAGGAAAGCAGCCGATCTGAATTTAAAAATATGAGTGCAAAGGAAAGATTTATTCAGAACTGCATGAGAGTTCTGCATGCAATTGGCCAGCTATTCTCCTTGTGTAGGATAAATAGTTTTGCGTACAGAATTAATTACCGCGGTGTCAAACACATGGCGTGTCTAGATAATGCAGCAAGGCAAATATGAGGCATAACGAGTACATCATGCTTGAGCGATTGTGTGAGTCATGATTTGGCTCGCAGGATAAAGCCATGTAAGTCATGGTTATAGCACACGCGATGTAATCGCATCATATGATGACCAGTTATGTGAGATGTAGTTATGGCTCAAAGATCGATTGAGCAATCATGGATTCATCACATGTCATGATTTTAGCTCTCGAGGTGGTCGAGCGATTGTGCATCCTTAATCGGTCACAATAAAAAAGCTCCCACATTTAAATTGTGCTTGTACTTGTGGGTCGCACGACTCATTTGCTTTCATAAGATATAAAGAGATCGAGCATAAGCATTGAGCCCATCATATGCGAGTGAGAGATTGTTGGCCGCACAATGATGGACCATGCTTGACATGGTTCATCGACCATGCCAAGCATGGCCTGACATCACGCACAACAGCATGGTCAAATGACCATGCTGCTGCCGGCCTTGCTCAAGGCCATGCCATCGCATGGCCTTAGCATGATCTCAAGGCCATGCAGTGGCATGGCCGACCTCCCCTCAATTCTTGGCCTTATGTGGCCAAGCACCTCTATAAAAGGAGCACCAAGGTGCTGCCCCATAATCCATGAAACAAGAGAGAATGAGATCTCTTAGTATGCTAAGTGTGGTGCTCTCCATAAGGTGTTGAGGTGTGTTGTGCTTGGGTAGCCACTTCCTCCATCTATTAGTCACCTAAGTGCTCTCTCTTCTTTTCTTTGCATTTGAGTCGTGGCATTGTGTTTCATTTCCTCGTGATTTGGTTCCCGACCACGCGTACGAGTGCAACAAATAATTCGTTCATGAAGAAGCCGAGTGGACGATCCGCTTCCGCATTGAGGTACTTCGTGAACCTCCATATTATTATGTTTATTAATTTTTACAACCCTCATCTCTCCTCTCTCCAAGACTGCCGAGCAGCACCCCAAGAAGCCCCCTCTCCATTTCTTTTCCTCCACTCAACCATCTCTCTACTCTCTCTCTTACGAACAGTAAGGAAGAAGGCCTCCTTCCATTCCTCTCTCTTCCTCACTCTTCTAGCTCTCCCTCTCTCATTTTCACTCCCTCCTGTCAACTCAATGGCAAGGATTCCAACAACATAGCAAGGTCTCTCTTACTCTATCACTCTCTCAACTCACTCCCTCAGCTCACTCAAGGACCTACAACCAGCTCCCAGGGAGAAGCAACAACTCCTCTCACCTAACCTCCAACTCATCAACTTTGTCCCTCTACTCACTCACACCACAGCAAGCTCACGAAGTGACATCAACTCATCCTCCCTCCACCTCATAGCTCGTCCACAGCAAGAAGAAAAAAGAGGGAGAAGCTGCCACAGGAAGAAGGAAGAAAGAAAAAAAGAAGAGGAAGAAGAAAATATTAGGATTAATATTAATTAAAGTTTTAACATAAATTTTAAAGATATATTTGAGGGGATCCAAATCTCACTAATCTCTCTCTAATGATGTTTGAATGTGTGAATTAGGACATGAAGAACAAATCCTTTATTCTTAGATTGAAAGTTTGGGGAATGTGCAATTGAATGGTTTATGTTCCTTTAGGTTACTATTCCATTGATAATCATGATTAGAATCTAATGTGCTTTGTTATTCATGCTTAGTTCATAAGTAGTTTACTCATTTATATATATGAATATGTTTATTGGTCTTAATGATTTAGGTGCAAGTTATATATATGATTCATGTTGTGGTGATTCATTTGATAAATTGTTAAGCCTTCATGAGTATTGTAAAGCCTCTATTGTTTATGTTGGATAAATGTACACCATATTAGTGTTTGTATAAATGTGTAAAAATGGTGAAAAAATAGGAAAAACTCTGTCCAATTGTTCGGGCACGGCCGTGACAAGTGGAGGCATGACCGTGACGTATAGTGGGTTTCATGCCTTAGCGACAGAACATCCAATGTGTGAAAATGAGTGTTCAGTTACGGTCGTGACCTTATGGTTGCACGACCGTGACGTCTCATGCCTTAGATGAATTTTTGAGAATGGTCGATAAAAATAACCCTTCTATCACGGGCGTACAAGCACACATAGGAAAAATCACCCGTGCAAGAAAATTGGCAACCCGTGAAATGCATGTCACTGTGGAACGACCGTGGCGTATATTGGCACAGTCGTGCCCACATGCAGCCCTTAGAAGAAATTCTCTAGTTCTCAGTTGTGTCGAGTTAGGCACGCCTATGCCCAAGAGTGGGCATGACCGTGACCCAATGTGGCACGGCCGAGACCTAACTCAGACACCAATGTGATGATTATTTGTCCACACTTAGCCTGATTTGACCTATATATGACATTAAATAGAATTAAAATATGCAACATGTATTGAATGATTGTGAGTATTGATGAATGTAATTAAAAGATGAATTGACGTGAATGTGTCTTGTTGTGATCGAGGAGGGGAAATGGGTTCCGCCCCTAAGTGGTGGCATTTCTCGGGAAAATAAGTTTCACCCCTAAGTGGTGGTTTCCATAAGTTGATGCGAGTTCCACCCTTAAGTATGGCGTCTCTATTGGGCCTACGCGAACCCAAAGTTGAGGCGAGTTCCACCCTTAAGTGTGACGTCTTAATTGGGCATACGCGGACCCAATCTTGGCCTTGCTAGCCAATTCCCACGAATTCAACATGGTCTTCTCAATCAACAAGATAAGAAAGTATCTAAGTAAAGATGAATGACTTGAGATATAAAATTAAAGATGATGAAGATAAAGAAGTATGCAGTTATAGGGATATAAATGGATGTCCACTTGTCTCATCATGATATGAACAAAAATGTTAAAGTTAAGTAAGATATGTTTATGATATGTATTGGCATAAAGATTAATGCTATTATATGTTATCTTATTTTGCTATGATGATATGTTCACATGCCATATAGTATGCATAAGTAGTTCGTAGCATGCATATGATTTATGTTTTTAATAATGCAATGCATATGCCATGACATGTAGAAAGTATGTATTAAGATGATAGCATGCATGACCCTCAACATACTCTAACGGGAGAAATCTCCTGCACCCCATGGATCCGTGCAGATATGGACGAGGCTTAGGTTCGATGGTGAGAGCTTCATGATGATGATGTGCACATGTGATGATCGGGCTATGACCCAAGTTATATTTTGGCATTTTATATTATGATGATGGACTCTTAGTGAGTCAAGTATGTACGGCCTATGAGCCTTTTGAGTCATGTACTTTGTATGAACTCATTTATGTACCTTGAACCCTATGTGGGTATTATGTTAGAGTCTCTGTGGCCCATGGGCTAGAGTTGTATCTTAGAATTTTATAGCTTACGAAGTCTTCTATTGTTTTACGTTATTATTGTTTATGTTATATTATTATGTTTTTGTTGCAATGTTTTATATAATTAGGTCATGTAAGTAACGCTACCTAAAATTCGACAACTAAATTGGAGCCGAATTTTGGGGGTGTTACAAGGTCGCCGTCGATGCCATGTGGAGGCCGTCACACTTGCACTTCCCAAGAAGAGTCAGGGAGTTGAAAGGCCATCGTCGGTGACTTGGTGTCAGTCGTTACAATGTTGGTCAGACGGAGTGATGCATGCAAAATATAACATATAACTAGTCATGTATTTAATCACATTTCGATTCATTTTCATATAGCATGCATCATTTTTTACCTTATTTGCTTTAATTTTATAAAAATAAAAATCTATCCAAATTTTATATTTTATTGCAGAAAAAACAAGAGCATTGAATTATGAAACCAAATAAACGGCACTCAAATCGGAGTTAAAATGGAGTCAAAAGTATAAATTAGTGGAGGCTGCCAGTACTAAAATGAATATAACATGTTGTGATATACATGTAACGACCCATGACATAGGACGTTACAGGTCTGTTACGACCCGCTAAAATGCACACTTTCGCCCAAAAATCTTGCCGGAGTTACGGGCCATGAAATCTAAGTTACGAGCGTTAAAATCACACTTCTACTATGATTTAGACATTGTAAGGGGCGTGAAATCATTGCTACGGCCGTGAGAAGCCATATTCAGGCTGTTATGAAGCTATTGTAGAGCGTTACGAAGACTGATTTTGAAATTTCTTTAATTTTTCTTGGGAATTTCAATTGAAATCAACTTCAAATCGTACCATAAGTCTCAGTAATCATTAGGAAACATATTTAATTATATTTGAAGAAGTTTTGGATGGTTTTAAAGTCCAATCAAAGTTTATTCCAAATTTTTATTATTTTGACATAAAAAGACTCCCAATTAAATCGAAACTTTACTAAAACTCTTAGGACACTTAGGGTCTGTTTGGATTGAGAGATATGAAGGGGTGGGGTGGAATATGGGGAATGAAATTAATTAAATTATGTTTGACTACATTTTTTATTTAAGTTGAGGGGTGGGCTGAAATTGTTGGAGTTGGTGAATACTTCAGGACCCCTTGTTTCTCACACCGGGTTCACCCACGTGAGCTTAGGGAAATCTAAGTATTATTCAATTACCTGTGCTGCTGGCGTATGAACAAAAGAGAGGGTTCAGGGGGCACCGTCCCCCGATGGCGGTCCCGCTCGTGTGGTTCAGATTAGGTTTTTTCTCTGTTTTGTTCGGGTTTTGAACCCGTTTAGGAGAGGCTTATTTATAGCTTATTTTTATATGTAATCTGTGTGGCAGCTATAAACCTAAAAGATATAAGGGACTTCTTTGCAGGACGTAGCCCTAATCTCAAGAGTGAACTTGGGTAAATCGTGTGTCTTCTGTATTTTTCTGCAATCTCTTTGTGATCTTCTCTTTTTGTTCTCGAATTTTCCCATCGGGAATAGCTAAGCCCTTTGAACATAACATTTTTCATTCCACCAAATTGGTGAAATGAGGAGGAATAGATTATTTTAGACCAAATTAACCTCCTTCCCTTTTTTTATTACCAAATTAAATTATATCTCTTCTTATCAAATTAAACCACCTCTCTCTTTTCACTCTCCTCTCTCTCTCACATTCACTTATATATATCATCATATATTATCTTTTTTCTAATATGAATACATATTTATCTATAATTTTTTATTAAATAAAACTTTTAGTAAATATAAAATTTTATTCAAAATAAACATAAATATACTTTTAAAAATAATTTAATATTAATATATTATATTCAATCGGATTGGGACGTAAAATTCGAATTTGGTCCCAACCCAATCCGACCGGATGTCAAAGAAATAAGACTTGATCTTGACCCAATTATTCATCGAGTCGGGAAAAAATTTGGAAAATCCTACCCGATGCGGGCAAGGACGATCATGTCATCCCCATTCATGCTCACCCCTAATTAATGATTATAAATACTTTAAATATATAATGAAGGATAAAAATGACTTTTATACAAATAAAACGTTCTTTACCCCACCTCACATCTTATATAATTTATTATCCAAACATGGACTTTCTAATGACACACCACGCCACCCCACCCCATCACTCATCACACTTCCTCATCCCATCCCTCCATTAGTTATTTGCCAAACAAACCCTTAGAGGCTATAAATAGACACCCTAGAAGATAAAAAATGTGCTTGGTGGTGCTTGTATACTTGAGACCTGGGAGCCGTGCTACTTAGGATGAATTTCAAGTTTGAAAAGGATTTTTTCGGGAGCAACTGCGGAATAACTCATCGTTTGTATTTTGCAGCAATTTAAAGATTATCAAAAGCAAGAATTTAATCTTCTAAACATTGTTTGGATGGTCTTTACCTATACTTTTATGTCTAATTATAATTCTGTAATAGAGATTATTAATCTTTTCGAGAAAATTTCATGAACCATTTGTTCGATCCGAATTAATATAGTTATTTCAATTTCTTTTGTTTATGATTATTGTGCTTAATACTTTTTATGATGTTATTATATTATGAAATAAGACTACAAATCAGGTGTGGGATGGTTAGTTTTAGGATTTGATAATTCTTAACAAATCGATTTTTAAATTAAAGTTGAAGTAATCATAACACAAATCTTATAACTTATTGTTTGTGCTAGATTTTGTGTGGTCTATCGATGTTTACCCATCGTGGATGACTGTTAGTTTAGGACTGACAACTTAATGCATCTTAACGTCTTTCTTAACTGAATATTAACACAACGTTTGTGATCATAAGTTTTGTGAGAGTTAAGATAGTTTGACTTACTCATCGTAGAGGTCATTAATTTAGATAATCCTAATCCGCCTCAAGAACCGAATCTATTCATCATTGTTATAATTCAATCTTCATAGTTGTTCATACTAGTTCATCCTTATCTTTGATCATCCATCATCCTTAGGCTCAACACATGTTTATTGTATTTTCTCTTATTTAATTTTCTGCATCTTTATTTTCTATTTTCATATCACAACACCATTTTTTCTTTTAGTAGATTATTAATATAGATTAGATTTAATTAGTTCCTCGTGTGTTCGACACTCTACTCTTTACTTTATTATTTGATATGACTAGTGCACTTGCTAGTGAATTTATTTTGCTACAACTTTTTACGCATCACAGAGGCACGTGTGAAGTATGCTAGCAGGAGTCACCATGGAGATGACCCTGCTCGCTGCCCCAAACCACAAGATGAGTGTTATGGAGAAAGGGAAGATACACAACATTCACCTAGTCCATTCCTAATTGTTGTTGTGGAAGTCGAGGGATCTCCTCCTTTTGGAAAAACAACTTTGGAAAAACAAACATCCTTTGGAGCGTCCACATTTGGAGGTCAAGTAAATTGGGAAAAAATAACTGCTCTAGATCACTTCATATTTAAAAAAAATAGGAAAAAATAAAAAATGGAAAGAAGGTTAAATATCAATGTTGAAAGAGGATCAATTTGAAACGCCCCTCTGAAGCATGGATTTCTATAAATATAAGAAGCAGCGGTCATCGCGCTTGCACTTTCTCCATAGCTGAGCACCTGATTTTGGAGAAGAGTCGGGGAGTTGAAAGGCCATTGTCGGAGACTTCATTGGTGTCGATTGTTACAATGCTGGTCGGGCAGGTGGGTGCTATGGAGGAAAGGAGGATGCGAAGCATTCACCTAGTTGAGTCCTAATTGTTGTTGTGGAGGTCGAGTGACCTCTTTTAAAATTCTCTCTGAAAAAAATGGACGTCCTTTGGAGAGTCCACGTTTGGAGGTCAAGTAAATTGGAAAAAATAATTGCTCTATCTATTCTGACACCACTTCATATTGTTAAAAAAAGAACAAAATAAATAAAGATTTGAAAAAAAGATAAATACCAATGCTGAAAGGGGAGAAATTTGGAACTCCAAGACCTCATTGCCGCCTTTGATGCCCTTTGCCATCAACCTACATGGACTGCTTCATAGGGACCCGCGAATGACAATCGCTGTCAATCCTTTAGTTTCGAGAGGAAGGTCTTGATTAGCCTTATCCTCGGAGGAAACCCCTGCTTGATGCAAGAAATAGGCGTCGTGTTGAACCATGTTGGTCTCTCGTGGTGCAACTTGCGCCTCCAAGCCTTTGGTAGGAAGAGAATCCCTTACTGTACACGATGCACTTGTAACACGGCTTCATGTGCAGAGCTCGAGCTAGCACTGGTTGTGTCAACGTTGCCTGCATGTTAAACCTATGAAATAGTACTCTTAGTCCTCGCGCATGGAGGGCGCCACCGAAACCAAGTGCAGGCCATCGCTGTTGAGTTTTATGAAAAGAAATTAGTTGAGCCAGAAACTGACTCAATGAAAAAATAAGCAGAGTCATGACTTGTATTTATAACTCATCAAAAGGAAGTTTTTGTAACTACAATGTTAACTAACTAAAAATAGAATAGTTATATATGCCTAAACTATGACACTGTACATGAAAAATACTAGTATAACTTGAATGGTCAACACTCCCTCACAAACTAGGCACACTGATCATTCCTAGTTTGGATGTAAGAAATTGATGTTGCTTGATACTGAGAGCCATGGTTTTCTCAAAATGCGTCACACCTAGTGAAGGACATGTTCCCATATATACCCAGCATCTCTCCCGTGACTTGTGCATGTGTGACTAATCCAAGGCATGCCTCATGCATCCTTCCCCCTTAGGGGACTCAACGCCCTCGTTGAGTGATCTCACCCCACCATGTACAGAGGTTCACGCAGAGTGGCTCTGATACCATATGTAACACTCTTGCACTTGCGTAGGATATTGTCCGCTTTGGGCCTAAGCCCGCACGGTTTTCTCTAAACACGTCACACCTAGTGAAGGACATGTTCCCATATATACCCAGCATCTCTCCCGTGACTTATGCATGTGAAACTAATTCAAAGCATGTCTCATGCATCGAACTCATAAAATGACAATCCACCTTTATGTGTTTTGTGCGTTCATGGAATATTGGATTATTGTCAATGTGAATCGCTGCTTTATTATCACATCCAATCAGGGTTGGCCTCTGAACTTCAACTCCCATTTTTGCTAATATCTATTCCAACTAGACAACATCTGCCACCAAACTTGCCATACTCCGATACGCAAACTCTACAGAAGACTCGAAGACCGTTGGCTGCTTCTTTGACTTTCAGGAAATGAGGGGGCTTCTCCGAGTTTGACGCAATACCCTATGACCGATCTTTTAGTATGAATACAATCTGCCCAATCAGCATTACAAAAACCTTGCACCCGATTGCTTCTATAGGGAAGAAAATTCCTTTTCCTAGATCTTCTTTTAAGTACCGAACGACTCGAGGTGCAGCTTCCATATGAGAAGCTTTAAGTTGATGCATGAACTGACTAAGATGCTACACCGTAAAGGATATATCTAGCCTAGTGATCGTGAGGTAGATTAGTCGACCAACTAAGTGTTGATATATAGTTGCATCTTGTAGTAAACTATTTGAAGTAATAGAATGCATCGTATTCTACCGAAGTAAGCTTCATACTCTAATCAAGAGGAACATCCTCGACTTTGGCTGTTGAAACACCTATATCAGCAATAAGATCTAACATATATTTGCATTGATTTAGAACAATACCTTTATATGATCTTGAAACCTCTAAACTCAAAAAGAATTTGAGCCACCCAAGATCTTTAAGTTTGAAGCTAGACTCAGACCGCTTTGGCCTCCAACACTAGCTTCCCATCATTGCCGGTTACAATGATATCATTTACATATATCAAGAAAATGACTATGCTACTTTGTTGTCGCTTAGTAAACATTGAGTAATCTAGCTTACTTTGTACATATCCAGTAGCTAGTAAAACCTCTATCAATTTGATGTTCCATTGCCGAGATGTCTGCTTCAACCCATAAAGAAAATTTTTTTAGTTGACAAACTTAGTAGCACATGTAGAAGGAGTCTCCCCCAGCTTGCGAAAATTTGGTGGAAGCTGCATATAAATCTCTTCAAAAAATTGCCATTAAGAAAGGCGTTGTTAACATCTAGATGAAATAGAGACCAACAATATTGAGCTGCAACTGATAATAAATATCGTATAATGGCCATCTTTAGCAATCGAAGAAATAGTTTTCTTATAGTCAATACCTTCAAGTTGAGTAAACCCCTTGGTAACTAGACGAGCTTTATAACGCTCAACTTGACCAGAAGAATTGATCTTACTTTTGAATAGCCACTTACAACCAATGGTAGTTTTTCCACAAGGGAGATCAACCACATCCCAAGTGTGATTTGATTGGAGTACATCCATTTCAGTCTTCATGGCTTGAATCCAATTTGGATCCTTAGCAGCCTGTCTGAAAGAAGATGGCTCATGGACAATATTAAGACAAGTAAAAAAAGCACGATATTGAGAAGGCAAATGATTGTAAGTTGCATTAGCAGATGTAGGATAAAGAAGCTCAGGAGAACTGTAGTCAACTATTGAAACATTGGTAATATAGTAATATAACCAATTGGAAGCCTTGGTAACTAGCCGAGGCCGAGTACAAGGAGACTCATCAACAATTGGAGCATTTGAAGGCACATCATCGTCTCTTGTGGGTTTAAAGATTGAGAAGTAGCTGAAACATTAGTCATAATAGATATAGGATATGAAAAAGGATCATCAAACAAGGCAGAAAATTAAGAACCATTTATACCACCAAACTTATATGAAGAATGCAAAGTCGAAAAATCATAAAATGGAAAAATATCTTCATGAAACTAAACATCTCTACTGACCATAAACTTTTGAGTGTCGAGATTCATAATTTTATAAGCCTTTTGAGTATTCGAATATCCAAGAAATATAAAAGCAGATGCTCTAGGAGAAAACTTATCACTCTGAAACAAAACTATAGCATAACAAAAGTAGACGAATATTTGAAAGTAGCTTAGATCAGGTTTGACACCAAACAGTACTTCATAAGAACTTTTATTGTGCAAAGCTGACAATGGAAGACTATTGATGATATGAACTGAAGTTAGAACACAATCCCCCAAAACTTTATGGGCAATGAACTCTGAAACTTAAGAGAACGATCCACCTCAAGAATGTGTTGATGTTTACGTTCTATGACACCATTATGTTGAGATGCGTAAACACATGATGTCTGATGAATGATTCCCTTGCCGAGGAAGAAATTTTTGTAATCTACATTCAGAAACTCAGATCGATTGTCAGACCGTACGATTTTTTATTTTATGATTAAACTTGGTGTCAACCATGGTGATAAAGTTCTTTAAGTACATTCTTGTATCATTCTTGAACTCAAGGAGAAATACCCATGTCATTCAACTAAAATCATCCACAATAGTAAAAAAGAAACGATAACCATCATAAGTAGGTTGATGATAAGGATCCCAAACATCCACATGAATTAATTCAAAGCAGACTTTTGAAACGGAATTACTAAGTGAAAAGGGTAATCGAGTTTGTCTAGACAGATGACACACTCTACAATGCATTTATTAGTCATATTGAAAATATTGAGAGAATCAATGAATTTGAATTTGTCGAAAGGAATATGACCCAATCGACAATGCCAAAAGTGTACATTGTCTTTTTTATTAATTGTTGCACGAGCAGAACACAAAGTAGAATTACTAGTTTTGTTACTAACAACCTGTACAATTCTATGTTGTCTGCTAATCCCTTTAACCATTCCAGCAAAGAGGTAATGAAATATACAGAAATCAGGATAAAATATTACTATACACAAAAGTTCTCTAAAAAGTTTAGAGACAAACAGTAAGTTGTACTGAAAATCTGGGATGTATAATACATCATGTATGCTTTGTGGTAATTTACAAGACATTTTCTCTATGTGAGTGACATGAGAGATGTTCCCATTCGACAATTTAACTTGTTTAACATGTTTGAGCTCTTTCAGTTTAGAAAAATAAGTGAGATGAGATATCGAGCTCCTGAATTAACAATTCACTTAATCGTTGAACAATTGAAACAGAAAAGCTCCTTACCTGCATATGGGCTATAATATCAAAATTATTTGAACTATTGTTAAGTATTCGTAGGATCTGTTGATATTGATCTCTAGTTATCACTGGAGTTTGTATACTACTTGAAGAATTTCTCTATGAATTAAGGATACTAGGATCTTGATCAACTACACCATTAATCTTCTTTTCTGTATTCTGAACTGCATTGGCATTAATCTGATTTGTCCTTTTATTAAACTAGAATCCAATCAGAAATCCAATAAGTTTGTAGCATTGTGCCTTGATATGTCCCATCTTATGACAATGATCACATATCAAATTTTTGTACTTCCTCCCTTTTTGATTTTGGCCCCGACCTGAATTCTGAACTACAACATAAGCCTCTGTAAATTCCATAACATAATTAACTAAAATAAAACTACTCTTTCATTGTTGTTCTTCTTCCAAGATCATAGCATATACTTGATTTTCAGGTGGAAAATAATGCATTAGAATGATTTGAGACCTTAAAATTGCATATGAGTCATTGAGCCCCATCAAAAATTGAAATGCCTTCAATTGTTGGAAATAAGCAATAATTTCAGTATTTAAATTTTCAAAAGATGGAATTACTGCAAACAATTCTTCCCACAACATCTTCAATTTGGTGTGATATTCTATAATTCCTAACGATCCTTGGTTAACCATTGTAATTTCTTTATGTAAGTGGTATATTCTCGAAGCACTAATTGAGTCAAATCGCTCCTTCAGATTCTTTCAAACAATTGAAGCATATGAGACATAAGCTATACTACAAATCAAGCCATATGCAACAATAGTAATAATCCAAAAAAGAACAAGCACATTACACCTTTTCCATTGAAACTACAGACTTTGATCAAATTGCTCCAAACGACATGACCCATCGACGAAACCTAATTTGTTCTTTGCTAATAATACATTTGAGAATGCCCTACTCCACACCGAGTAGTTCTCTGAGCCATTTAAACAAATAGGAACTAACAAGAGTTCAGACAAACGTGTAGAATCTGAAGAACTTTCCATTTACTAGGTAGTAGTAGAAACTAAAGATGACTCCGAGATAGAAAATCCAATGATCACACAATAGAACATTCACTCAAGGGAATAAAAGATATCTTACATTGTAACTTCATGTGAGAGAGAATCGATGCAGATCAAACTAACAAAATTATCAATCTAGTTGATCAATCATCTTTGGATAGCAACACCGCTCTGATACCATGTCAAGTTTTATGGAAAGAAATTAGTTGACTCAACGCAAAAATATGCAGAGTCACAACTTGAATTTATAACTCATCAAAAGGTAGTTCTTGTAACTATAGTGTTAACTAACTAAAAACATAATAGTTATATATGCTAAACTATGCCACTTTATAGAAAAAAATACTAATAGAACTTGAATTGTCAACGGTCGCACTTGCACTTCCTCCATAGCCCGGCTCTAGGCTTCAGAGAAGAGTTAGTGAGTTGAAAGATCATTACTGGTGACTTCGTCGGTGCCAATCTTTATGATGTTGGCCGGGCAGGGGTATGCTCATGGGTTTCGAATTGGGAGTCATGGAGATGATCCTACTTCACTGCCCGAAACCATAAGATGAGTGCTCCGGAGGAAGGAAGGATGCAAAGCATTTACCTAATGGAGTCCTAACCGTTGCTATGGAGGTCAAAGGACCTCTTTGTAAAAAAATTGACATCCTTTGAAGCGTACATGTTTGGACGTCAAGTAAATTAAAAAAAGTAATTGTAGGAAAAAGATAAATAAAAAATTTAATTTGTAATTTAATAAGTGATAATTTGTTTTAAGATAATATAAATTACTGAGTATTGGTAAAAAACAATGCTATAACTACTCCATTAATTAGTTGACTGGGATTCAATTTATAATTGTTTAACGGTGCATCAAATATCTGAACGATAATTCAATTCAAATAACTAACTAAATCAAAGTGAATTTTAGAGTTTTAGTATAATCGAAAATATCTCTTAATAATTAGACCGACCATCGGATTTTCCGATCCGATGGAATTTGATAAGAGTGTTCACCGGGTCAGTCGACCCCGGCAATCCGACCCGACCCGACCCGATAGACCCATTTTTTTCTTTAATTTTAAATGATTTTAAGTTGATTTAACAGTTTTATATCATTTAAAATTATTAAAAAATATAAAATAAATTATTTTAAATGCAAAAAATATATACATATTTAAAATAATATTTTTGGTATTTAAAAATTTTTTATTTTGTATTAAAAAATAATAATAAATACTTTTTATATTAAAAAATAAAAGAAAAATTTTTAAGAAAAAATGATGGTCGGGTAGCCCGACCACCTGACCCGGCCCAGCCGGGTCGGGTCGGGTCATGACCCGAATAATCCGACTCGATCCGATCCGACCCGACCAAGTTATCAGATCCGTTCATGGGTTGAGTCAAATTCGACTCGTGAACACCTCTAGAATTTGAGAATTTTTGCTGCTCCTTTATTTCAAACTTTATTTTTTTTATACAGCTTCCCTTTAAAAAGAATTAAAAGAAAAATATTTTGCAGAGCCGATAGAACTGTATTTTATGGGCCTCCAAGATAAGGCCCATTTATCTTCATTTCGACTTTAGGCGACAATTTCGTCCGATTTTTAAATTAGTCGCTTGCTTCTGCTACGGCGACAGTTTTTTTTCTTTCTATTGAACACGTCGAGTTCATCTCCTCCTCCTTCCGCGATCGCATCGAATTGGTGCTGAGAGGAAAAGAAGAGGTATATGATGGACGCCGAGCTCTTGGAGCTCCAGCGACAGTTCGAGTCGGTGCAGCAGGCCAAGTCCAGCGTCCGCCTCTCCGAGCGCAACGTCGTCGAGTTGGTCCAGAAGCTCCATGACCTCGGATACCTCGATTTCGACCTCCTCCATACCGTCACGGGGAAGGAATACATCACCCCCGTAATGATCCCCTGAACCCTAATTTTCTCCAGTTCTTTTTCAAAACTTTCTGCTTTTGCCTTTGTATTGTTTCGATAATTCGGTACTTCATTGCATATAAGCCCTATTTTTTTAACGCTCCGCTTCGAAACCTTAATTCCTTGCTTTTCAAGTTGAGTTTTTTTGAAAAAAAATTCTTATTGATTTTGAGACCTACGTTTTTACTGGAATCCATGGAGTTGCTCTCTTTTGTAACAGGACCAACTGATGCTTGAGATTGAGATGGAGATCAACAAAGTGGGGCGCGTCTCTCTGATTGATCTCTCGGATGTTATCGGGGTGGATTTATACCATATTGAGCGGCTTGCGCAAAAAATTGTTTCGGACAACCCAACGCTTATGATGGTGAATGGGGAGGTGATAACGCAGTCGTATTGGGATTCTGTGGCCGAGGAGATAAACGAGAAGCTACAGGAATGCAGTCAGATGTCCTTGGCAGAGATTGCCGCGCAGCTGCAGATAGGTTCAGAGTTGATTCTCTCTGTTCTTGAGCCACGACTTGGTAATGTGGTAAGTTTTCCTTGAATTCGATTCAGATTGTTATTTGATAGTGAAATATCTATCTTTTGAGAATATATGACCCTTTATGAGCGTGTTGTTCGACAAAATAAAGAATGCAATGATGCAGTAGTCTTATGTCTGATAACCTCATTCTTGTATCTGTTTAATAGACCAGGATATGCATATGGTGAGATTCTTCCATTGTTGATGTTATCAGTATGCTTCTTATTTGTTCTTTCTCTCTTTCTTTTTTAAATGATTGTTTCTTTTAGTTTCTCTACTTTTGTTGTTAGAATAATATGTATTAGCGTACAATTATGCTATTTGCGCAGATAAAAGGTAGATTGGAAGGTGGACAGCTATATACCCCTGCGTATGTTTCCCGTATCACTGCTATGGTTCGTGGTGCTGCAAGGGCTCTCACGATTCCAACGAATTTGCCTATTGTTTGGAACTCCTTACAACAGCTGCTTCGAGATATGGATGGCTCTAATGGTGTCTCTGTGGATAGTGCATTTTTTCAGTCAATATTTAATGGGTTATTAAAAGAAGGTGAGGTTATTGGTTTATTGCGGGCCGGAGTACAATGGACACCAACTGTAAGACCGTCAATCTTATGATCAACTTATATGCAATGACATTCTCATTTTACTTGTTCCAACATCATTTATTAGGTTTTCCCTCTCATTTGTTTATAGGTTTTTGCACATGCTCAAAAGGAAAGCGTCGATTCTTTCTACTCACAGGTTTGCTTCATGCAGAAGAATATTTGGATTCTTTGATTGTAACTGGATATTTATCCTCAAATCTCCGATATTCTTTTCTGTTCATTTGCATGTGGCGGAAAAGCAAAATTAGTGATCATACTTTTAAACATTGTCTGTACAAAATATAAATGCAAAGAGCAGTCTGTTGAAAAGCATTTCATCCTGTTTCTGAAGGCATCAATATATCTCGTGAGGCTAAACTAACACATTTGATGTTTAACATGCATTTGGTTTTTTAAGAAGTTGATGATGGTACACTTTGGATATCATCACTTAAAAAAGGTATACTGTGAATATCTTAATAAATTAAATATATTATGGTGCCTTAATGACCTGTTTTTTTTGTCATGAACTCTAAGTCATTACCAATATATGTCCTTTGTGATAAGTGCACATCCTCTTTTACTTCTTTTTTTTTTCGAGGGGTTTCTTTTACTTCTTATGGCTTCTGTCTTGTGCAAAATTATCCAAATTTGATGGCAACATAAAACTTTTACAATCTAGTTGAATCTTCTTGCAATTTTCACATACAAACAGTTCATTCAAATTGGCTTAGCTCGCGGCAGTGTGGCACTTATTTGAACTCAAAATAGATGAAGAAAAAGTGAATTTTACCTTTTATCTTTTACATCCTTCTTTTCTTATAATTCACATTCTTCATTACCTTCAAGTAATAGTTGTTACTTTCATATTTCATTTTCATGCCAATTATTTATGTACTTTAACATTATAGATTAAGTAAAATGATAAATATATACTTTTCTGTTTATGTCATGTGCCATAATTAAAAAAAATCATTCACCTAGTTTTAATAGAGGTTTGTAATTCTGATTTGAAATGCATTGTATCCTTCAATTTCTAATTATTGGCTCAAAAAAAATATTTTCTTATCAATTTGGTCAAGTAACCTTCACTTTATAAACTTTAGAAGAAAGGAAAAAGGTCTTGGCTATAAATTTTTTTTGAGAGGATAAAGGAGGTCTTGGATATAATTGTAGTAGTAAAATGCATTACCTTTCTCTTAAAAGAATATATATAACTTTTGTTTCCTCTTGAATCTTTGATTCAGAACTCTTACATCGGATATGAGATTCTTCAGAAACTGGCAATTCCTCAGCCTAGACAATATCTTCAGGTATTCCAATTGCATATATTTATAATAGTAGGCGAAGGTATTTCAATTGCATATATTTATTATAGTAGGCTTTCTTTCTTTCTCTCTCTCTCTCACACACACAATAGTTTGTGCTTTCCTCTTTCAAAGAGAAAATGATGTCCACAGATTCTGACGGCATCTTCCCTTTTTTATTCACTAAAATATAGTCCAGATATCCTGAAGGCATTCTACTGGATGCTGTCTTTGTTCACCCTTCAGTGGTTGAAATGTTAGACGCTGCTATAGAAGATGCTGTTGATCATGGTAATTGGTAAGGTAGCATTTTAAGTTGTGATATCCAATAACATTATACTTAAGTTCATGATGCAGCATGATTCTCAATTATTATTTATTTATTTTCTTTCTTTTCATCATCCATATAATTTTCCATTCATGGAAAATCTCTCGTGCTTACTGCATTATAATTGGTACGAAGTGCCAGTATATAATTCTCTCATACGAAGTGCCTTTGTGGATTTTTCTTTTGAGAGGGAAAATAATGTTGCTGTCAATTTATGATTAAATTGTTTCCATGATGCAAGTATGATGCATATATCATTTATGGTACTGCAGGATTGATGTTCTTTCTGTTCTGCCAACTTATGTTGGTAGTCAAGACATTTCAAAAATCTTGTCAATGTGTCCATCTCTTCAGAAAGCAGTTAAGGTTGGTTCTAACATATGTTCAGCTTCATGGCGGAGTATATATATATATATATACTCCTAAAAAAATATATATTTATATATTCACACATATATATACATACATATATATTGAGAGGACAGAGGATATATTTTAATGTCCTATATCTTGTTTTGCAGTCATCAAAAGCAGTTACTCTGGGGGAATCATGTGTTTTCAGTGGCATCTATATTAAGGTGAGGATATCTATCCCACTCACGGAGGTTAATTTTATATTATAAAGGCAAAAATGTAGTTATGCCGCAATAACCTTAAATATGCATTTTATTTCATGTGCTCATTTGTCAGGCCTTTCTTTCCTAGGGTTTTAACTTTTGAGTATTTTCTTTCTATCTATACACTTGGAAAAAAGGTTATTGCTTTGTAAACAGGTTATTTTGATATGCTCTTTCATTGAGAAACAGAAAGAACTAAGCAAACTCTGATGATAATTATTGTTTTAATCTTTTACCTTTTGGAAGTATTGGGTTTCACGTAACAGATAGGAGTTGATTGTTTGCCATACTCATCACACTTATATTTTTCCATAAACTTGTTGATTAGGATCTTTTTGAGCGGGTGGAGAAGGAAATGGATACGCTTATCTTTGTAAGTTCTTCCCAAGGGTTATCTCATGATGTGCAATCGGTTAATGTAACAAAGGTTGGAACCCTTTCCAATCAAAACACCGAGAAGCAGATTGGTGATGATGAAAATGGGAAACAAATCCCCGAAAAGGGACCAAAGAGGAAACGAGGAAAAGCCACAGGATCTGCAAAGGCGGCAGCACCTGAAAATGATTTGGAGAATCAGGATCTTCCTACTAAGGTGAAAAGAAACCAGCGGAAGAATAAGGATACAAGTGGTTCTGGTGTTTCTGACGCAAAAGCATCTGCTAAGAAAGGCTCAGGCAAATGTAAAGAGGATAAATTGGATGCCCCCTCTGATGAATGGATAATGCAGAGAATTCTGTCGCTTGCGCCAGATCTGCAAGAATTGGGTGGTTTGTTGAACAATGTTCTTGCTGCTAATTTTTGTTTTCATAAGAATTCACCTGTACCTTACATGTTCTGGCTGATATCATTTATTTTCAGATCCTGAAGATGCTGATTCATCTCTTAGACACTTGTCTTCCCACTTGAAGCCAATGTTGGCCAGCTCATGGCTGAAAAGAAGAAACACAATTCTTCAAGAGAACTCTGAGAGAAGGAGAAAATTACTGGATGAACTTCAGAAACAGCTAGATGAGGTATGTTTCCCATGCAGATGACTAGAATGATCTGTCTCTTCCTTCTTCAGGAAAAAAAAAATCTCCATCTTTTCAAGTCTGAATGCAAGAATCATAACTTTTATGCTACACTTGGTACTCTTTTGTTGAAAATATGTTAATTAAACTCTGTGGGTGCTTTTTGCAGGTTTTCTTAGATTTGCAATTTTATGAAAAAGCCCTAGACCTTTTCGAGGACGATCCTGCAATATATGTAAGACTAGTCAAATAGTTCTTTTTTCTTTATAGGCGCCCAAGTTGATTGATATGTTTTCTGTTTTTTATTTCCAGGTTATTCTGACCAAGCATTTGCTAAAGACGATGGCTGCTCCCATGGTTGACAGACTTTTGCTGACTCTGGTAGAGTTATTGTCATATTTCCTTTTCTCTAAATGTCAAACTTTTTTTTGGGAGGTAATTTGTTTCTAATAATTGAGATGTGGTCATTATTTCTATTATAATCCTTTCAGTTCCATGGTAAGTTGTAATTTGAAACCTCAATTTTTTTTTGAGAAGAAAACCTCATATTTTTTTTTAAAGTGATTTATCATTTGTGTATGCATGGGACATGTTCAATCGGTATCTTGCACACCCGGAAAATAATTTTCTTGCTTCTTGATGTTATGGTTCATTCATGTATTGTGTGTTTCATTTGCCCATTCCATGAAACCACTTGTATGCAAGAACCTTGTTTGTTTTTTGTATTTGAGATGGACAATTCTAGGCTGTGAGCACAAAGGATTCAGCATGCTATGTTCTGAACTTGAGTGGAGCCTTTACAATTGGCTACTGTCAAATGAAAAACTCTAGGGGGCTGTTTCTTAACCGATTATTTTATGTAAAATTCCTAGGGCCCACCACATTATCTCGTTTTGCTGGGATTGATTACTGGTAATTTTAATTTTTCTAGTAATCCTAATTACCACCTCATTAGTAATCTAGATAGTAGATAGAGGAGGTGGCTTTCCAGATTACTAGTTGGTTGACATACATTTTTACAAAAATATCCATTCAAGTGCGCATGGAGCATAGACTTCAGGGGTGGAGCTCACGACTCCTATCCCGAGATGGCCGGCTCATCCTCTTTCGTTCCATCTATCGACACTACCTATATATTACATGATGGTCCTCCGAATACCAGCTCAGGTCCTCAAATGAATGAACTCCTTGAGGAGCAAATTTTTTTGGCAGGGCTGCGGGTCTGATCGACGAGGAGTCCATTTGGTAGCATGGAGCAGTGTTTGCCGTCCTACTTCCTAGGGAGGTCTGGGAGTTTGTGATCTCCGCTGTACTAACTAGGCTCCTCTAGCCTGGTGGGTCAGGCGGATTATGGAGCCTGAGGATGGCCTATGGCACTGTTTTCTTTACCTGATATGAGCGCGACCTATCCTAGGAGTCAATGATCGTTCTGCCTTGCGGGGCATCATCCTTTTGGAGGGGAGCGGCGGCACTGCCCCCACGGATGCGTCCACTCATGACTCCCTCGCTCGGCCCTGGGGAGGATTTCTAATTTTGGTGGCATGGCTGGTCCCTCGGAGGCACACTCGCGGAGGCATTCCCTCGATTGTATGCCTTGGAAGCGTGTCTTGGCGCAATAGTAGCAGACTTAGTCTGTGGCCGGGGACCCCTGCTCTGGCTTTTGGACCCCTCTTTTTAGAACAGCCCTCGGGGATAAGCGCTTCACTGAGCTTTTGGCGCTTCACCATCAGATTGCCTTGGATGGGTGTGGCTATCAGTCTTGGTCAGCACGCAGTGTGGACATCTAGTTTCTTCCGGACACGATAGCCTCAAAGGACCTCAGGACTGATTGCAGACTTATCTAGAGATCTCGGGTATCATTGAAAGTCAAGATTTTTGCTTGGCTTATGTGACGAGACAGGCTCCTCTCCGGGGGTACAGAGCGAGATGGGCGCCCCATAGAGACACCTCCTACGTGTTGTGTGGTGACGCGGCAGAGGACATAACCCACCTCTTTTTTGCGTGTCCGACAAGCGCATGACATTTGGCAATGAACGATTGTTGGGGGTATTTCCCCCGCTGATCTTGAGTCCCTATGGCGATCTCTCTGAGTTTTGGCCTGACAGACACAAAGATGGAGAGCGCCGTGGGCATCTTTTTTGGCTGGTTCCTGGGCTATATGTGACGCAGCGGCAGTACAGACTTTTAAATAAGATAAAAACTAACCCTAGGCACAATGAACGGTGTTCTATTGCACCGTGCAAGTATGCCTCTGATAAGTTTGAAAGATCTATAGAAAACAAACGTCGATGTCGCCGGTTCAAGCGGACGATAATCGACAAATAAATTAGCAGGAATCCACCAGCACCTTAGAAGAAATCCAAGGCCAAGATCGTGCGCACACGAACTCAGAAATTCAAAAACCTCTGAACGGGAATTTTAATTAAAGAGATAAAGATGTTTTTAACTCTTACAAGTCAGACCAATATATTGGGACTCACAACTTGCAATACTATTAGTACTAGGACTCCTATAGCAAAAGGAAAACAGACTCCCACCAGCATTAGAACTCTTATAACCTAACAGAAATAAACTAATAGAAAATAACAATCCTATCAGCATTAGGACTCCTAAGAAAAATAACTAAAAAGGAAATAACAATCCTATCAGCATTAGGACTCCTAACAGATTCTTCAAATCTGAAACAAACTAAGTTGATGACTACTAGAATTCTGTATAGCAGCATAATTCTCTCTTTTCTTCTCAACAGGATCTACATCAGGCTCCTCTGCTTGAAAAGAGCTCGACCCCGAGCTCGGTAATAGCAAACCTGACGGATGGTACATAAAGAGATCTGAAACATTGACGGTAGATGAAATTCCCAAGTCTGCTGGCAGGTCGATGATATAAGCATTATCATTGATACGCTTCAAAACTCTGCAAGGACCAAACTTTTTGTTCATTAATTTATGATAAGAACCCTTGTCAGCACGCTCCTTATACTTAGCATTAGATTCTTCCAACTTCTTCTTGGTTTCTTCATGGATATGTTGGATACGCTCAGCCATATTGTCAACAACAATACTTTTGCGCAAAGTTTCATGTAAATTGATGAGGTCTACGACCTGGCGAGACATTCTATCATAAACAATTTCAAACAGTAACATGTCATCCAATCTAGGAATTGGAAATCTATACTTGATTGTGATCTTGTTTATAGCTCTACTATCAACACACATTCTCCATGTGCCATCCTTTTTTGGTACAAGGAGTGTTGGTACTGCACATGGATTCATGCTTTCTCGAACAAATCCTTTCTTTATTAATTCATCCACTTGATCTTGTAAAATCTGATTTTCTTTTGGACTTAATCGGTAGTGGGGAAGGTTTGGAAGACTTGAACCTGGTATTAGATTAATATGATGTCGAATGTCTCGAATGGGAGGTAATCCATCAGGTAATTCTTCAGGAGTGATGTCTTTGAATTCTGAAATTAAATTTTGGATTGCCTCTGTAGTGTGTTCTTGATCCGGAGGAACCTCCCCTATGCACATAAGTGCATAAGCCTTTCCACGGTCTTTTACCTCAGAAATGAACTCATCTGCCCGTTCAATCAAGTAGCCATTCTTCAAGCTATTTTCTTTGATTACTGAATCATGCTGGAATGGTAATAAAGAGATGCGTTTTCCGTCTTTAGAAAATTTGTAGATGTTGTCTCGCCCTACATGGGTTGCATTAACATCAAATTGCCAAGGACGACCCAAGATGATGTGGCTTGCGTCCATATCCAATACATCACATGTGACCACATCCTTATAACTCTTGCCAATTAATAAAGTTACCTTACACAATTGTGTAATTTCTTTGTTAGTGCCTTTACCAATCCAACTAACTCTATATGGTGAAGGATGAGGTTCTGTTTTCAATTCCAATGTGTCCATTTTTTTTGAAACTATATTTTCAGAGCTCCCACTATCAATAATGACTTTACAAAGTTTACCTTTCACCGTGCAACGGATTCGGAATATTTCATGTCGCCGAGGGTCCTCTTCTTTCCTAGGCATTAATAATAGGCGTTGCACGACACTCGAGAGATGTTCTCCATCTTCATCAGCCCAAGCTTCTTCTTCAATATCATATTCATCATTAACCTCTTGATCATCATTTTCTTCTTCATCCTCTATTATTCGAGCTGAATGAAGTGCTGGACGTTGTGGGCACTCATTGGATCGGTGACCTAATTGTCTGCAACGATAGCAAACAATAGAATTGGACTTCTCATATGAGTTAGAAGTCCTCTTACCATTATCAGCACCCGCAGGTTTTGATTTAGAGCTGGCTGATAAGCTTTTGTCAGCACTTTCAACCTCTTCAATTGCAAGAAGTTTAGATGAATTGCGTGCACTTGCTATCTTACTAGTCTCAGCAGAACGAAATTGTGCTTTAGCTCCTCGTTCTAGTTGACGTTCAACAGTTTCTACCAAGGTGATTGCAGTGGCCATGGTGCTAGGAGTCTGCATTTCTACTTTATCTCTGATATTCGATCTCAAACCGTTAGTATCGAGCCACCTGTTGTGGTTCTAGTTCAGCCAAGTTGTTGCGAGATGTTAGACGATCAAATTCCGCTGTATAATCCCGCACTAGCCTTCCGCCCTGTCTACAATTTTGCAACTGTTGATAAAGAATCTGTTGATAGTTTGTTGGAAGATATCGATCCCACAACATTTGCTTCATTTTCCTCCAGCTCCGTGTTGGTTGTTTATTTTTTTGCACTTGCAAAGATTGAATTTGCTCCCACCATGCATATGCTCCCTTTTTAAGCGATATGCCACCAATTTTGCTTGCTTATATTCTGGGATCTCCATGTATTCAAAAAATCGTTCGACCTCCGAAATCCAATCCAAAAAGTCTTTAATGGGTAGATGACCATTGAAGTGAGGTAATTCCATCTTCATCCTAAAATCAGGTTGTCCGTGTGCAAAATTTCTTCGTGGTTCAACAATTAACTCTTCTTCACTATCGTTGTCCACCGAAGAAGTGGCTGTTCGTTGTCGTCGATTTTCTTGGGTTGCTTCTGGTTGGACACGTGTATGAATAGGACCTTGATTCGTAAGCAATTTTTCGATGGCAGCAGTAAGGAGATCTACCTTTGCTTCTAATCCTTCAAACTCTTTTCTAGTTGGAATATCAGCCATGATCTCTTCCTCGCTCTGATACCACTTGACGTAGCGGCAGTATAGACTTTTAAATAAGATAAAAACTAACCCTAGGCACAATGAACGGTGTTCTATTGCACCGTGCAAGTATGCCTCTGATAAGCTTGAAAGATCTGTAGAAAACAAACGTCGATGTCGCCGGTTCAAGCGGACGATAATTGACAAATAAATTAGTAGGAATCCACCAGCACCTTAGAAGAAATCCAAGGCCAAGATCGTGCGCACATGAACTCAGAAATTCAGAAACCTCTGAACGGGAATTTTAATTAAAGAGACAAAGATGTTTTTAACTCTTACAAGTCAGACCAATATATTGGGACTCACAACTTGCAATACTATTAGTACTAGGACTCCTATAGCAAAAGGAAAACAGACTCCCACCAGCATTAGGACTCTTATAACCTAATAGAAATAACAACAACAACAACAAAGCCTTATCCCACTAGGTGGGGTCGGCTACATGGATCATACGACGCCATTCCGCTATATTCGTTGATTCATGTTTATGAGATTCGATAGGGTTTTACGCTGGCTGTCGGGGCCTAACACAACCCTCCTCCTTTATCCGCGTTTGGGACCGGCTATAAAACATAGGCGGAGTTTTCCAAATGAAGGAAAAATTACACCAAATACCCTTTAGCTTTGATATTTTCCAACGATATCCTCCAACTTCACTTTGTAACAAGACTACCCTCCATTTTTTACCTTGTTTCATCAAATGTCTCTTTCACTGATTTTAGGCCGTTGGCACGTTCATTCTCCTCCACGCAAGCATTTTGCGGACGTGGCAGTACGACGAGGGGGCCCCCCCTCTACAACCTCAGCCGGAGGTCGGGGGGCACCTTCCTCTCGCGCACTGGGGAAGAGGAAGGGGTGGGTGGGTACTCGCCCCCCTCTGCGATCTCAGCCTAAGGTTGTAGAGGGAGAGGGAGGGCGAGCCCCCCCTTCCTCACCCGCGCTGGGGACGAGGCCCCCTTCGGCCTTTGCACTCCTGCTGGCAGCTCCCCCGACGCCGCCTCCGAGGCAATCGAACGGCATCCTGATGACGGTGCAACGCCCCTTCATTGTTGATCCCTCCAGTTCCCCCCTTCTTCACTGAGCCCTCTACGTTCCCTCCCCGTCGCCACGACGGAAACTTCGTCGACAGGGTGCACATTAAGAACGAGGGCCACCAGTTCGACTTCCCAAGTCCTCGGACGCGCCGGCCACCTCGGCTGCTCACTTCTCCTGCGCGGTACCCAAGGCGAGAGCTCCCATCTTCGGTTGTCGGGAACGCGACGCAGCTGGTGGAGCGGTGGAAAATAACAATCCTATCAGCATTAGGACTCTTAAGAAAAATAACTAAAAAGGAAATGACAATCCTATCAGCATTAGGACTCCTAACAGATTCTTCAAATCTGAAATAAACTAAGTTGATGACTACTAGAATTCTGTACAGCAGCAGAATTCTCTCTTTTCTTCTCAACAGGATCTACATCAATATGACTCCAGTGTAACTGGGTGAGTTTTTGTGTGGAGCGATGTCAGATAGAGCAGATTGCACACCACATCTCCTTTCTTCTTCGGGAGTGGGGTTTTGGGTAGTTGATATACTTCTCCATTTTGCTTGGTCTCTTTTCGAGAGTCCACACTTGTACATGCTTCCTTTCCATAGTTATATATATACCTGAATGACAACCACATAACTTGGTCATCCTTTTCCTTCTAAAAAAATCATTTTTTTATTTTTAAAAATTTTATTAGTAAATAAATATTATTTAACTTCATCTTCTTTATTATATGAGTTTTTTACAAATAACTATTAATTTTGTCTCATCTTCTTTTATCTATTTTCACTTTTCTATTTTTTATTGTTTATTTAGTTTAGTGAGAAAATGGTAGAGAATCGTTTGAGATGGTTTGGTCATGTTCAGAGAAGACCATTAGATGCGCCAGTAAGAAGAGTAGATCAAATAATCTGGAGTCCGATTAAAAGAGGGAGAGGGAGGCCAAGGCGGACACTTGGCGAACTAATAGAGCAAGATCTATTGGTGAATAATATACCGAAAGGTTTGGTTACTAATAGAGTGGAATGGCGTCGTATGATCCATGTAGCCGACCCCACCTAGTGGGATAAGGCTTTGTTGTTGTTGTTGTTGTTGTTGTATTTTTTATTGTTTATTTAGTATACTATGTGATGAAAATTTCAAATAATTTTTAGGGGTATTTTGGTAATTTGTACCCTATCTATTTAATTATTATTTATATTTCTAATACTTGCCAAACACTATAATGTGATATTACCCATAATTTTAATGTGATAATCTATTTAAGTGGTGATCTAAATTACTGGTTAATTAAATCGATAATGCACCAAATGGCCCCTAGGTGCCGTAATCTCCAAAAGGAATCCCCCTCCATTGATGTTGACAATTTAAGTAGGATATACCATTTCAAAAAGGAAAAAAAGGACCATAATGGCGTTTGCATGCAAGATGGTATGGGTTCCATCATGTTTCCTTAAGGCCTTGCATCTCTAACAGAAAATATAGTGGCCATCATTCAGAGTTCAGCTCAATGTTTCTAAAGATTGTAAAACAGAATTCTATGAAGTCTTTTCAGAAAAAAGGAAAAAGTTCTTTGGAGTCCTATTTCTGTAATTGTAACAACTGCTGAGTAAATTGTCATTGTTTCGAATTATTTTGCTTTTAAGTTAATATGATCGAATAGGTTTCCTCTTATCACTTCCTGGTTACTTGGTGAATGCATTTACTTTTCTGGATATGATTCACGCATATGATTTTATGAGTTGTAACCAGCTGTTAGGGATGCAATTCATGATATTTTTTAGAGTGAAAACGGTAGACAAGCCTTGTAGTTGTCATTTTTATGCAAGCCATTGTGTGGGAAAATACCCAACAGTCATAGTGTGGCTCCTTTGTGGAAATAGGAAGATGCATTTCAGTTTGAGATCAAGATTATTGTATTATTTAATATTTTTTCTACAACTTAAGATTTCCTTTGGGGAGCATTTAGCGAGAGGAATCATGGTACCTTTGAGTTTTTGATGTATAATTAAATTGACAGATTAATTTTGAGTGCATTTGGATGGAACTAAAATTAATGATAGAAAAAAATGAAAAGTTGATTTGATTGATTAATTCCAATGGGCGTTTAGCTAAAATACTTTTAAAAATCATAAAGATAAAAATAATTTTAAAAATTTAAATGTTAAGTTTGAAATAAGAATTATAATAAATGGTTTTATAAGAAAATATAGCTAAAAAGTATAATAATCTTTTTAATGAAATATGAATAAATAATATCAATTAAATTTTTTATATAATAAACATAGTATATGTAATAAATAAGATATTAAAAGTTTCATATTTGTAAAATTGTGTACATTACATAGTTAATTTGTCGATTAAGTAGGGTCAAATTCAATTTTTGCTACAGAAATGTCTAAACCTACACCTTGAGCTTTTTAATAAATATACTTAATAAATAATTGTAATATATTTGATAAATAATATATTGGGAATTCTTATTGATTATACATGCATTCATTTTGATGAGTTTAATATTTTAATTAACTCGTCAAAGTATGTTAATATTTATAACTACAAGTTAGTTGAGCTAATTTTATGATGGTCTGTTAATAAATAAACATTTTAAACTTAATTCTTAGAGAAAAAGTCAAGTGAATACAATTTTGTTGATTAATAAATGAATATTTTAATGATGAGGTTAGCACTTTTATTAAGTTAATATTTTTAGTAGTAAGTTAGGAGTAATTAGGCTTGTTAAAAAAATGAAATTCAAACTAAATTAGTAGGATGTGAGAGGAAAAAATGTCACATAGAAAAAGCAAGAGAGGATTTGAACCTTGCCATTTGAACCAGTTCCACCATTTTAATGGAACCGTGCCATTTGAACCCGGGTCACATGACCTTGGTTCCATGGCTTTGGTTCCATCTCGTATTTTCCTCCTGTCTAGAACCAGCTGGAATCAAGAGGTTGGTTCCACTTGCCAAACATTAACATAGACTTGAGGTTCCATTATTCATTTTGCCAGTATGCTATATTTGTACAGTAATTATTTGCCTACTTATCCTTTTCACCCTTCAAAAAATGCATGTGGACAAAAGTTTTTATAATGCTATGATATAGGATAAGTAGTTAAGAGCTGTAAATAAAATGATTATGTCTTTTACTTTTTAATTTGGATTTTTATTTCATTTGCCTAATACAAGAATGTTTATTTGTTTGTCTATCCTAGAGTATGGATAACAAGATGAAGAATGGAGAAGTTGAAGATCATCAGATGTTAGAAACTACATCACTTAATTCTGCAGAACGCATTTCTTTGGTATACCATCTGAAATATTAGTGTCTTACTTTCTGAAGTTCCCCTAGCTTTCCCAAATAATAACATGGGACACCATAGATATGTTAGTCATCCGTGTATAACAGTCAATTTGATATTTTATTACTATAGTTATTGTATTGTACAAAAAGTTGATTTGACATGGTTTTTCAGAGAGTTGTAGTCCATGCTGAAACCAAATGGTCCATATTGGGACACAGATTGTGTTTGTACATCTTTTCGAAGAAGCAAACAAAACAAAACAAACAAAAGAATGTCTGTACATCATGATTCAATATTGGTTTGACCAAGGGCTTGAAAAGTTTTTGCCCACTGCCTATGAATTTTCGACCTTGTTATGAGGACTGGTTTAAATGATTTTCACCTATGAATTTTCGACCTTGTTATGAGGACTGGTTTAAATGATTTTCCTTTATCTTCCAAGGTGAAATCTAAATGTAATTTCTTTTTGTAGGCTAAAGGTCTGCCTGGCACTCTTTCAATAAAGGCACAAGCAGTAGTGGAAGCTCTTGAGGGAAAGGTTGTTTCTGGTCCGGGAATTATTTGGTCATATCCTTAGGGAATCTCAATTAATTTGCCACTCTTTTTTGTTTATGAAGTTTGACATATGTGGTCTGCTGACCTAGGTTTCTGTAGTTATCATAAACATCATAATTTCATTTATATTGTTAACTGGAAATCATAGGTCCTTCAATAGTTAGAAAATGTGACTACAGATCTTTTGCAGATAGTTTGAAGTCTGATCTATACATATTTTATTTGCAATGGGATTTTATGTTCAGTGTGATAGTATGCAAATAATTATTATGGAACAGAAAAGCTGTCATGTATTATTTTGAGGGGCCAATCATGCATTTAGCAGTTAGTGTTTGATATTGAACAGAGGAAAATTAGTGAAGAGAAAGCATATCAAACAGAAGTACTTGTGAACTAGAAGGAGAAGATTGCTTTTAAATGAAACTAGGAGGAGAAAATAGAACCTAGTCAAATGATTTAATAATAATCTCTTTCACTTATTAAATTTTATTTTCCCTTAAGAATATTATGTTAGTAACTTGACATCAAGAATCTTTAAGAAATAATTTTCCTAAACCATGAATAATGTTGTCAAGTTGTAGAATTAACTAAAGGTAGAGATAGTACCTGTTCATATAGCATTCACCGTTCTTGTAGAAAAATATAAAGTTCGTAATATTCTTGGCAATAGTTAGATGCCTTGAAACTTTAATGTTTTTCTTGTGTTGTTTTGCTGTGGTGAGTTTAGACATGACATTAGATTACTGTTCCACAAGTTTCTTTTTCAAGTTTTGTTCTCTTTTGCACTTTAGTTTTATTAATGTGTAATATACTGTACATTCTGGCAGCGAGTTGATACTTTCATAAATGCACTAAGAGATGTAGCAGAAGAAAGGTAATGTGATTTTCATTATTAATAAGCATTAGCATCATTTGATAGCTTGATATCTAATTTTTTGTTATTTAATATGCAGTGGTTTGACACTAAAAAAACTTGATAAAAAACTTGAAAGGACAATGTTGCATTCTTACCGCAAGGTAATTTCAAGCAAAAGCAATTTGCACAAATTTACTCCACTCTGTGGTTCTAATCGGATAAACACAACGTCTCTTTACTTTTTTTTTCTTTTTTTTTTGTATTTTTCTAACTGTTTTTCTAATGTATGCTTATGTTATTGGTACACTGTAAATTTCAGGACTTAGCATCACAAGTCTCCTCAGAAAGTGATCCAGTCAAACTTTTGCCCAAAGTTGTTGCTCTCCTTTACATGCAGGTCAGCGGCTCTTAATATTGCTATTTTCTTTCATGAGTTATGCAAATATTTACACTTTTTTTAAATTTGAAACATTATCAGATCTACAACAAAGCTCTTCAGGCACCTGGAAGGGCCATGTCTGCTGCCATTGCCCGGTTGAAGGTAAAATTGCATATTGTCACTCATTATTCAGATTGTTTCTAGTACGCACCTGACATCATTTCATTCTTATGGGCCTAGCATGCAACTCATTGGCTATCAATATAGTAAACTTTTGGTCTCTTTGGTCCTGACCTTGTGGAATCACTGAATTATTTCTGGCATGCTAAACCAACCAAAGACTTTGTTAGAGCCCTTCAAGGAATTTAAGAAAAAATGAAAGTAACAAAAAAACATAGTAATTTGATTGCTTTGTTTATTGGCAGTGTCTTCAAAACACCTCTACCTTGAGCATGTAAATCATTCTATTGAAGGCTCACTTGTCGTTACTAATATTGTTGGAATAAGTATGTTTACCGAGGTTGAGTGATGCATTTTCAAATGTTACTTGCACAAACTTACGAGTTTAGAATGATGATTGTAAAGTAGGAAGTGCTCCTTTCAACTGGAAGCTCGTTCTTCTCTAATACTGTTGGAATAAATATATTGACTGAGGTTGAGAGATGCATCCTTTTTTATCTTTTAGATGTTATTGATACAAAATTACAAATTTAGAATGATGATGGACAGGTTAGAAGTACACCTTTGGTTCTAGAATGTGAAATGTTTTGTAATTTATTTTTTCATGGTAGTTCTACTCTTGATTTCACATTATTTGCAAAATTATTGTATTTTTGTATTTCAGGATAAATTATCAGATTCAACATATAAGATCTTAATGGATTACCATAGTGCTACAGTTACTCTTTTAGCTCTCCAATCTGCTGCAACCGAGGATGTGAGTTCAATGACTTGATTTTTAATTATCTTCAGTCCATTGGCCTACTATTGTATTTTTTTTCAAATGTTTCACTAAAATATTCTGCATTTTTATTAATACGCAAAGATACTTATAATATTAATACATCTATCCTCATTCTGTCAATGTGCAGATGCAACTAGGTCTAAATAAAATGTGGAGATGAAACACTTATTTGTTTTGAGAAGAGATGAAACACATATACCTATTCGTTCTTGTTTCTTTCTTCTCGCAGCTGACATGAGCTATCATGTTAGCATTAACATGTGTTATAATCTGTTGCCTGAGCTAACACTTTTTACCTTTGAAGAGATACTATCATTAACTAACATGTGTCAGGATATCTGAGGAAGAATCTGGTCACCTTGAGCTATGTATGTCATGTTCTAGTTGGATTGCAGACAATAGACAGTTTTTTTGCTATTTCATGCTGCATTAGTGGCTCTTTTGATATTGGGCACAGTGCCATTATGGAAGGTTTTGTTTGTTCTTGTGCCCTTCAAATTTGTGTGCTTGTCACCTTCAAAAAAATTCTTATGTATGCAGGATGCAGTTAAATGAATGTGTGCATGCTTATGTTCATGTATGCCTATCTATGCAGTAAATTCATTGATATACAAATAATTTCATGCATGTTGATAACTTCATCCTACCCAACCCACCCACCTGTAGGAAACAAAATGGTAATTTAAGATTGTCCATTTATATTTATTGTATTATCTATAAATTCGAATTGATGTATACAATAAATATAAATGGACATATGGGGGGATTTTTTTTAAAGATTGTCTATTTATATTTATTGTATACATTAATTAGAATTTATAGGTTATACAATAAAAATGACCGAAGTTTCCAAAAGTGTAGTTATAGAACAAGAATCATTTTTTTAGGAGGTATAGAACAAGAATCATGTATCTCTCAAGTGTCGTAGAACATTTTATCCCTTGGCAAAAAAAATTTGTGTTGATCATGTCTCTCTTGGCTTCCTGGCTAACCTGTTATCAGGACTGTTAATAATGGTTCCCGCCATCTAATTTGAAAGTTTCGTCTGTAATATTGGTTCAATATCATAATTATTTTCCTTCTCAAAGAATTATCATAATTCTGTTTTTTTCAAGAAGTTTGCTATTAAAAGAAATTTGACAATTGGTTGACTGGGAAATAATTTACTTCTGCATAATTAAAAATATCAGCATTCAATGGTAGAATCTATGATCAATTAATTGCTCCAATATGAAGATAATGTTTTTGTTTATACGACTAATTCTCTATTATCGACATTGTTTATGTTGCAGGAAAACGATTGTACATCGGACAGGATTCTAAGCAAACAAGAGTTGCTAGAAAGCAAAGTACCCGAGCTTAAAGCACTAGCACTGGGTAGTACAAACCCAAGTTCCTGATTTCCTAAGCTCTAAGGGGCCTGAATCAGATATGATGGCCATCTTGCCAAGATGTTATGCAGCAATTGTGCATCTGCCTAAGAAAGTGTTTCGACAATTTTGGATGCTATCTAATTTAGATAAGACAGGTCCTTTTTGGCGCAATTGACTGCTGAAATAATGTTTCAGACAGATGCAATTTATATCTGATTTTGTTTGCAAACAATTACATTAACATGTAGCTTCTAGTATTTACTGCGTTATTTAGCTATACATCTTACTGCTGCATGCATCCAAGTAAGTTCCTGTTCCAGTGAAAAATCTTCTTGCGGTCAATTATTTTCCTTCAGTACACTGGAGAAATGACAAGATATGAAATATTAATTACACCAACAGATGCCTTTTATGGTAGAGGGTATTACTGCACATAACCTGCCGTGAGCTGGCCATATATTTTAGAATTGCAAAATTTTAAATGTAGTTAATGGATTATAGTCTAAATGCGCAGCAGAGCTTCTTACCTTTTTTTATAGTCGTATTATATCTTGTCAGAAAGTTGTCATTGACACCTGTTGGTCCCATCACATTGTCATATAGTGGCATTCATAAAGAGGTTCTTTGTATCCACAGGAAGAAAGGGGGGGTCTTTGAGGTGATACCTCTCCCACCTCCTAATTTTTAAATCAGGTTTTTGTGTGGCAATCTGATTTCAAACCATTTGGCAATACACTTCTTAGCGTCGGTGGAGAGTGGTACTGGTACGTTTGTTGTACTGCTGCTAATGAGACCACATTATTTGAAATAAAAAGTTACGGATGTTAGTGTGCTAATGAATCTTGCTAATGCTTAACAGCGTAGTAGGTTTTGTCATGTTTCTGATCTTTCAAGCTTAAATCCTGTGGAGTTTGGCGAGCTTTTTAGTGTCACGTGTACGTTTTTTTTTAATATATGGAGTGTCCCGAGTTTTCAAAGAAGACTTACTCCAGCCCTTGCTATAATTAAAAATCATTCCATTCTTTCTTTCCTTGGATGTTGTTTGTCTTCATGAACATAATTAGGCTGAATGAAGACAAGTATCCTCTAATTATTGTTCAGCATTGAGGTCCCATGACAATGGCCGCACTTATATTTTCAGTTTCTTTTTGTACAATTATGGCTTGTTATCTCGGTACAGCTTTATCTGTCATCTCATTGCTAACTCATCAATGTACGTGAAAGCTGTTTCACATTCTCCATCAAACATGATATAATTCATGGAAGTGAGTTCCAAAGCTTTTTACCTTCAATTAATCTAATTCGTTTCGAGGATTTTGTCACTCATTATGGTATTAGCAGTCCATTTCACTAATTCTTGAGCATTGGAGAAGAGTTAAATGAATAAAAGAAAACGACAGGATTTTTGTAAAGGTGCTAGATGAGTTGTACTCTGGTCATATAGCTGACAATAGGGGAAAGCATCGCTGAGACTCCCATGACAAGCTTGTCCACAGCTCCTGATCTGTAAGGATGAAACTTGCCAAAATCTCTGGACAGGACGTTTCCATGCATTATTAATAGACATGGCCTTCCGATTTCATCATCAGCGTTATTGTCCTTTTGTTACGATACACAAGGTAACAGTGATCCATACAGCAGAGGCCATTTGGTTATTTAATTCTAGCGTTTTCCTGAGTGCTTTCATGTGTTTACTGCTGTGCTGCTGGTGCAGTTTCTGAGTTAATGAGCTTATGCTGCATCTTGTTCATGTTTGTTGACCAGACAGTGCTCATAATTGAAGTAATCGTTGTTTGTTGCTGCCTAAATGGGGTTTCACTCGCATCCTCATTTGATTCCTCATACATGCATGCTATTTTTAAGTGAACATTTTGTTCCATCAGATACATATGTCAATATAGAATCCATGTGTTTTTATGGAAACAACAGCACTATCCTTGATCAGCTCTCTCAGATAAATTTGTCGCTATCAGTATAAATGTAATTTCCATTCAGTTCTGTTGCAAATGTATGCACAGAAGAAGACATTGGATTTTGGAGGGCCTGGAAAACTTTGGATTATAGACTCAGTCTCTGATATATTTGTTCTCATGATCTTTAAGTCTGGAAAACTTTTGCAGATAAAAAATTTACACCAGATCTTTAGAGCCAGCGCCAACAGAACCAAAGTCTAGTCGAGCATAAAGACTCGTGCAGAATTGGTTAGCTGCATGTGATCAACTCCAACAAGACCTTCGTCCTCTTTGTCCATGCAACTGGCAGAGATCTGCTGAAGAGCCAAGGAATAGAATCCAACATCGCTCACACTCTTCCTACCACAGTTGAGCTGCTGAGACTTCTTGCAGTAGGCAATGGCTCCTTGAATCGGGCACTCCGCCTCTGAGTTGGCACTGTTGCTCCTCTTCAGCATCCACGGCTGGTGGAATCCATTAGAACTTGAACTTGAGGACGAGGAGGTAGAAGACGAGGAAGATGACACAGAGGAAGAGCATGATGAAGGTTTTGTCATCAAATTCCAGTTGATGGCACCAGAGAAGGACTTCCTGTGAACTGACTGCTCTTCCATCATCTTCTCCCTTTCAATGACCTTCATGAGACTGGTAGCACTGGCGCTTTCATTAAACAGGTACCTCTTCATCTGGATTTGGCTCAGTGGATTCAAGTTTGCTGCCTTCGTGTAGCCGTCGCCACACTCCTCGGACTTCTTGGTCGTGCGCGGCTCGTTGGGGCAGCCGGATTTTGTGAACAGGGACTTGAGAAAGTCTCGAGAGGCCTTCAGCTTGAGGGCCACCGATGACTGCTTGATCGATTTGAGCTTCATGGACCAAGACTTCTTGGGGCCTGATCTGTTTTGCGCAGAGGAGCACTCTGAGAGATGGTCCTCTACGACCAGCTCACCGCTGACAAAGCAAGAGCTCGCAGGGGAGATGTTGCAGGACTCAAGTGGTGTTGTTGCAGCGCTCGTGCCAGCGGATGACGCAGCTGTAAGCTTCTCACCCAAGGCGTCAGACGAGAGATTTGGCTTCTTCCCTAGCAGGACGTGGTGCAGAGGGAGGAGCTTCCCTTCGCAGAAGAGCTCGTCAGCTGGGCAGGTGGCGGCCTCGGCCCCTGGCAGGTTGGCGCCCATTCGGAATTCAAATTCTTTGGCGTGTGGAGGGGAGGACACGGCGCCGCGCAGGAAGGTGGAGGCGGTGGAAGTGGCATCGCTGTCAACACCTGAGCTGATGTCCATGTCTATGTAGTCTTCCTCTTCACCATCCTCATGGAGGTTGCAGGGAGGGATGACTCTTGCCATTTTCCGACTTCGGTGGATCTCTAGCAGCTCCAGCACTCCACTGAAACGAATTGCCCTGGTGGTGTGAACTGTGTCTGTGAGGTGGGTGGAGAGGTGTTTAGTGGCATTGGAAAAGGAGTGTGAGAGGGAGGGAGGGAGGGCATCCTTTAAAGCAGGAATAGGGCCAAAAACTGTAGAGGTGACTGTGGGGGATTTGGAAATAAGAAGGGAGAGCATCCAAGATGTTATTACATTAATATATGTATATTATTACATTAATAAATGTTGAGTGACAAGTGTGTGTTTGTGGAAGCATAATTTTTTGGGGGGGACGTAAGCACAGCTTAATAAGTTATCAGTGATTCTGTTTGACCTTTGAAGAACAAGTACTAAGATATCATATATGTAACCCCTATGATTTCATCTTGTTCTTGTTAGGGGCTTAACATCATGAACTTCAAAGAACATTCAAGCCTCATGGCTGTCACAATCTAATCACGTCACATGAATCGTTTCTTCTCTCCTGGACTTTGTCTTTCTTTCATGTTGTCAATGCAGTCTTATATATAATTTGGCATTTATTTCGGTGCATGTTTCATTGCCATCCCAGCTTCCCTTCCTCTTGAGCAAAGTTTGGCCCTCCTGATCTGGGAGGATGATGATTGGAAGAACTGAAAATTTTGAGATTTAATAAGGTGTTAATTTTGATGAAGAAACTCAGCATTTATAGATGAAACCAAACATTGGAATGTAACAGGCTGACAATTAATCTGGACAACTGATTTAGAGGGAAGCTGGTGAGTTGTCTTGCTCAGTCAAAACAAAAGCCTGGTAGTTTCAAGGTCTTGATGTCAAGAGTTCCAAAGAAGTTAAATTAGAAGACAGTTTTCAGGGATGGGTGAGGTTTTATCCAACATTCATAATTGGGTGTACCTTTGTGATCCAGGATTAATCAAGTGGAAACCGAAAGAAAAAAAAGTCACATTTTTTTTTTATTTCCTTCCGGGAGATATTTTAACTAGTAAATGGTTGTCCATTTTCATCTGATCAAGAAAATTATTGAATGTAACAAAATAATTACCATGACATGCGAAGATTATTCCAAGCTTGATTAATGCTGCCCCATCCTGCAAAGCCTGGATCTTCGTGCTTCTGTGTGCAGGTAGCATTTTTTTTTAACCACAGCTATCGATTACCAAATGGTATATTATTAGCAGCTGCTCAAACTTTGAGATCTTTCGCTTATCATTCAAAAAGTTCTCACATTTAAAAAATTGTCTCAGCGCAGTGCATGCAGGGGACCCTGCACGCAATTCACCTCAGCCTGCTTGGATGCTACTCGCAGATTGGATTCTCTTTTTTTTTTTTCGCTTGCTACCACAGTAATGAAATGTGAGGTTCTCAACGGAAATATTCTGCATAGGACATATTTCTAACTCGATCGCAGATTGGATTATGCACACTTGGATTATGGCCTTCAGGTCAGGATCTAACAGCAGATCCGAAGGGGCTTTCCAGACAATTTGTGATCCATCAGGATCCTCTTTGGCACTCGGCCTTGGACTCGAGCTCATATGATGCGTACAGCAATTTGCAGACTTATATATCCCACCATCAATGGACGCCTGCCCCTGCTTCTGTTCACCAAAGTACCACCACCTGCACCTAACTTTTATGAACAGCTCCCAAGTGGTGCAGCAGCACTCGATCTTCTTAGCTTTCAATTCATGACAAAACTTAATTTTGCTGGATTTGCTTCAGAGCATATAATACACGTATCGCACGCATTTATTAGTTTATTGATTAGCAAGCGTACATCGTGACTGTACCTGTCTAACCGAAAGTAGCTGTAAAAACTTTTACATCTCTCTCTCTCTCTCTCCCGACACTTGGAGGTGCGTAACATATAGCTCACTGAAAAGGAGACCCCCCCCAGCAAAGCTCGAGACCACCATTGTCCTACTTTTTCACTGTACAGAATATTGATCTCGGCATTGCTGAGATGCCTGTAACTGGAAAAAGGAGGGGGGTGTTCCTGGTGGCAGTTCTCCGTTTTCTTACTCTCTTCCATGTGGAAGAATGCACAGCAGAGGGGAGGAAGAAGAATCTAAGAGGAGGAGGAGAGAGAGAGGTGGTGGGGGCCGTCTGTGGACATCAGACGATGGCTTTGTGCAGATCTCTGCGGACTGTGCCTGGCATTTGTTGTCATTCTGACGAGGACCTTTTAACCCATTGATGTTTATGGAAAGAAGTTGATGGCATCAGTGCCAAAAGGAGCTTTTCCCCCACACAGACGATACAGAGAGAGAGAGAGCACACTGTGCGTGGGGAAGGGTAACATGTGTGTGCCTCTCTCGCTCGCGCCCTGCCTGACAATGAATTCCGCTCTCGATCGCTCACTGTTTGTTTGCTGCAGCATTCACGGACGGACCTTGCTGTCGAACTTGCCCTCCTTTCTGAGACTTTTCAAAAGTTCTCTCTTTTTTTTTTTTTTTGAGTTTTGTAGTTGCATTGAAGCAAATTAGGAATTGGTGCGAATAACTTTCTTCACACCAATTCCTAGCTGAGTTCAATGCAACTACAAAACTTCACGCATTTGGCCGCCTTACTCGGACTCAATTTGTCCGAGTGCAAACATCGCTTCTGCTGCAGCTATCAGCTCTTTTCGTTTACTTGGCATCCTCGAGTTCTTGTTTACCAAACTTGATTGAGCACTCGGCAAGTTCGGAGAAAACGATTCGCAAATGCTCGGAGCATTGCGGCATATGTACTGTCGAATTTGGAATGCACTGTGCAGCCTCAGCAGGCCAGCAGTCTTGGACTCATCTTGCATTCCAAGTTGAGAAAACTGCTTCTTCCGAGGCCAATGATCTAAATAGTGAAATCCTTTACCCACCTGCTGATGAGGTCTGAGGGAAGGTGATAAAATTTGAAGCTTTGTCACACCTTCACTTGACATGTTTTTGTGATGCTTTTGAGATGCACTTAGAAGTTAGAACCCTTCATGTTGCCGCCTGAGAGCAAACAGAATTTACTAGCATTACTGTTTCGCCAAAGAGGCAAAAAGATCACCTCCGATGCTCGCAGTGGACATTAAGAAATATGAACCCCAGGATTGCTCCTGAATGAGAAATATAAAACATGCATGCATGCACGCACTGTTTATTTCTAATGTTCTGCATTTTCTCTCAAAGTATTCATGAAACATCAATGTTCCAGAAGTGGTGCATGAACCATGATTCACGCCCGGAGATAAAAGACAAGATAGGGTTAAAATACTTTGAATTTTAAAACAAATGGAACTGACAACACTAGAAAACGAATAAGCAGTGGTAATCCCCCCCTCATGTATAAAATGGGATTAGAGTGCATTGGTTACATGAGCAAATCATATTAAAATGCAAGCCATCCAACAAAGGACTGTAAAATAATTGCCACGGAAAACTATCAGCGATTGTTGCTTCCTGCCTTGATTTAAAGTTGTTGAGTGCTCAGTGCTGTCCTGGCTGTTCATATTTCGAACAGCTCCTCAAACAGGGTTAGGGTCCAGAAAAATGGCATTGCCGAGAAGAAAAAATACACATGCTCGAGCCTCCTGGATGGTGCATGCTCTCTCCTAGTGTGTCAACAGCTACCTACTCATCCTTGGGCTTCCAAGACCGCCTCCTGGAACCTGGAGAGCTTGTGCAGCGGCCAACAAATTTGAGCACCTCATCAATGAGTATAACTGGGAATGCGACCACCAAAACCAAAAGCCACTCGTTCAAACTGAGGGGGACAATGCCAAACACTTGAGCAAGGAATGGGACATATAAAATCAAGAAGTGGAGTCCAAATGAGACAGACATAGCTATGAGAAGCCATGGGTTAACCCAAGGCGGCATGCTTAAGAGGCTCCCATCTTCAGATAAAGCATTAAGAGAATTAAACATTTCAATAGCCACCAGAACAGAGAGGGAGAGTGTCATAGCTTTCACTTTGCCGGTCTGAAAGTAGTCACAAAGGTTAGCATCAAAAGTGAATTGTCGAGATCCAGCGGTGAATGGAGCAACCTTGAAACCCTCCCATGAGGAGCATTCTCCCCAGTTGGACAGCTGAGAATAACTAACCAGGGTGTGACCATCACCAGTCAAATCAATTCCCATAAAGGAACCATGAGTGTACCATATTATGAATATACCTACAGTAGCAATTCCCACATACAGCCCAATTACCTGCATTTAGAGAGAAAAATTGACATGGTCAACGGATGCAAAGCATGAATAAGAAAAGGAATGAGGACCAAAGATTTAACTCACATTTTATCATGCACATGCCACAACCACTGGATTTATCACCAAGTGAAAACAAACATGCATCATGGAAACACACACAAAGTTTGAATAATAATTATCTGAAAATTCTACTTTAATACAAATACAACAACAACAACAAAGCCTTATCCCACTAGGTGGGGTCGGCTACATGGATCATACGACGCCATTTCTCTATTCGTTGATCCATGTTCATAAGATTCGACAGGATTTTACGCTGACTGTCGGGACTTAACACAACCCTCCTCCTTTATCCGGGCTTGGGACCGGCTATAAAACATAGGCGGAGTTCTACTTTAATACAAATGATGTAGAAAAATAGATTCTCATCGTGCCAATGAAGTAATCAGTATTACACTGTCAACCAAATTTAGATCATTTTTTTTCTTTTTGTGGAGAAACAACAATAACAACAACAAAGCCTTATCCCACTAGGTGGGGTCGGCTACATGGATCATACGACGTCATTCCGATTCGTTGATCCATGTTCTTTTTGTGGAGAAAGTTGAACAAAAATCATATACTTGTATTCAAATCCATGGTCATAAGTCATGGGAATGAAATCTACTGAGATATCACCATAGCATTATCAGCCAAGAGGGTTGGATAGTAAAGCTTACTTATTTTTTGAGAGGGAGTAAAGGCTATTTGTTAACATGATTTGCTTGCAAATAAACTCCCAAGATGCTATACACACAAAAGTATCCTTTGCATGACTAAAAATATCAAACCTAACTCAATGGAAAATATATTTAACTAGTAAAGGTGTGACCGTGTGAGAACAATAATGTTGAGGTTGGGTTTGAGAAGTAATAACTATATTTTAGATGTTGGAATCTGAAAGCTGTATATCTCACAATACAGAAAGAAATAATGTATTTGAATAAATATTAAAAAAGCTCAAACGTATGGAAGTTTTGTCTATTATTTCTTTCAGAATGAGAAGGATGATTGCCAAAAAATGCAACCGTCCTGATTTATCGATGGAAATGTCAGTTACATTCAATTAGATCATTACAGAGAGCTGATTAAAAAAATGTGAAACTAGATAAATTAGAAAATATTAGAAGCATATCAGATGCAGAGAACAATATACCATGTAACGGAACAAAATCCATGGAGTTATCAATGAGTCATCACTCCTTCTAGGGGGTTTCTTCATAATATCTTTATCAGGAGGGTTGAATCCAAGAGCAGTTGCAGGAGGACCATCTGTGACGAGATTGACCCACAAAAGTTGCACTGGTATCAGTCCTTCAGGAATGCCTAGAGCTGCAGTGAGAAAGATAGATGCAACTTCACCAATATTTGATGATATCATATATCTGCAGCCAGATGGAAAGAAATTTAGGTTAACCGTTAGAAACATCAGAGTACAAATTGGAAACTACCAAGGAAGAAACAACAGTACAATCCTCCAGTTAACTTAAATGAAGGCTCAATTTTATAGCCTTCAATTGTATGCAGCAAAGTAGGATACTAACTCTAAGCTGTCACTGAGAAGTGAATTAATTTGAGTTGCAAAGCACACTAAAATTTTACAGCACAAAAAACTTATTATAATCTGTTCAAAACAAAGCAGGAGACACATTACATGGACTGCCAGAAAGTTCGTTATACCAGATAGGAACATGTCAACCATCTATTTGATGTGCATTTGTTAAGTCCAGGTACCAACAATTTCCTTTAGATCAATACAGCCATAGATGATAATAAGTGTACCATGTGATGGTCCAAACTCCATAAAGCACAGGTAACTAAAATTTTTTTGAGGAGACAGGTAGCTAAAATCCCTGTCCAAACTCCAAACTAGATGGTTACTCGATATTATCCAAAAGCACACACCATAACTCGTCCTCTACATGAACCAAAACAGCTAAGGAGTTGACATTGCTAGTTTTACAGAGTTGGCAAACTTTTGAAGATTCTTTTTGAGAGGATACTTTCAAAAACATTAATAAGGAAATGACAAAAAGAACCTTATAAAAGCCTTCATATTGTTGTAAATTGATCTTCCTTCACCAACTGCTGCAACTATTGTGCTGAAATTGTCATCAGCCAATACCATGTCCGATGCCTCCTTCGCAACCTGATAGATGGCCATGTCAAATAAAAGTCAAGTGGGTAAGCATTGGAACTAAGAAAACACTCGTGCAATTACAAATTTGTATTGTCATTCTAAAAAGACAGTGCAGTTAGTAAACCAAAAGAGATCAACTTTTGTTAAACATGTTCCAGCATGCATTTTCTCGTCACATGAAGCATCATAAATGCAAAAGAACATCCCTTGTATGCACAAAAAACTCCATTTGCACCTAAATATCATACAAATATTTTAAACAGCACCTTCGGAAATGATACATACCTCGGTGCCAGCAATTCCCATTGCTACACCAATATCAGCCAGCTTCAGAGCAGGGGCATCATTCACTCCATCCCCAGTCATTGCAACCACCTCACCATCTTCCTTCAGTAATCTCACAATCTCTTGCTTATGCCTTGGTTCAGCTCTCGAGAAAAGAAGACTACCATCTTGTCTTAATAGGGCCTTCTTATTGGGATGCAACATAAACTCCTTTCCAATGAAGCTTTTCGAACTGATGTCTTCATCAGGAGTAAAAACACCTATATCACGGCAAATTGCCTCTGCTGTTTCTTTATTATCTCCAGTAATTACCATAACTCGGATGCCAGCTAATCTACAATCTTCTATTGCTTTATAAACCTCTTCGCGAGGAGGATCCTGTCATAGTGAAGACCAATAGGAAAATACATATTATTAGACTCCAAGCAAATGACAATCACAAAACGGCAGGTTATCTCACCCTAAGGCCAGCTAAGCCAACAAATATGAGATCACTCTCAATCATTGAGTAATTAGAAGGATCAAGTAGAAGTTTGTGAGCTGGATGGTTTTCACCATCATATGTCGCAAATTCTGCAAGATCGTCCTTATATGCAAAACCAAGACAGCGCAGAGCATTTGTTGACATCTCACGAAGTGCACTCAAAATAATTCCTTTTGAGCCATCATCCAGCAGAACCACAGAACCATCAAGCAACTGAATGTATTTACTTCTTTCCAATAGGTTCTCTACTGCTCCCTGCAATATGTAGTCCGAGTTTAATTTAAAAGGTTTTAATAGAAACAGATGTTTCTATGAGAAATATTTAAGAATCAACAACAACAACAACAACAAAGCCTTATCCCACTAGGTGGGGTCGGCTACATGGATCATACGACGCCATTCCGCTCTATATTCGTTGATCCATGTTCATGAGATTCGACAGAATTTTACGCTGGCTGTCGGGGCCTAACACAACCCTCCTCCTTTATCCGGACTTGGGACTAGAAATATTTAAGAATCAAGGTACAAAAAAAAATTATAACTTCCCTCCCTATGTCTATAAAACATAAAGCATGAAAAAGAAAATAGATGACTATTTTAGAAGAGAAAAGGAAAGTATGAGAAACATGTAAATCATATATGATAGGAAAAGGAAAAAAAATGTCACTTTTGATCAGATATTGTAGTAAAACAAGCACTTTTTAGTTCCATTAGACTAGGGATGGAGAAAATCCCTAGGGTTGAGAATACCTTGGGGAATCCCCAATCGGTCCCCAAGTCGTGAGAATTTTTCTCCCATGGGGAGCAGAGACGGGACAGAAGTGATCTTGGAGGTCACTTCATGGATCAAGTCGGGAATACATGCCCCTACATCATGTGGCCCCAGATTCATTATTTTAATTAATTATATTTGAATGACAATATATATTTATTATCTTATTAATTTTTCAAAATTATTATATTAAATTTTCATGAACTCCGCCTATGTTTTATAGCCGGTCCCAAGCCCGGATAAAGGAGGAGGGTTGTGTTAGGCCCCGACAGCCAGCGTAAAACTCTGTCGAATCGCATGAACATAGATCAACGAATATGAATGACGTCGCATGATCCATGTAGCCGACCCCATCTAGTGGGATAAGGCTTTGTTGTTGTTGTTATTATATTAAATTTTCATGAATATTCATTATTTTGTAAAAGATGATAATTCAGGGTCCCGCAAGGATCGAGGGCTATCCCCACACCGGGGAGTGGGCGCGGGGGCTTTATCCTTGACATGAACAAAGGCGGGTGCCATCCCTAAAATAGATTATAGCTTATTCTTTAAAGTTCACCATGGCAAGTTATTAGGATCACACATTATTTTAATGATCAAAAGAGTTGCACCATAGCAAAACACGGGAATGTTGAAACACAAAAGGACAGAAAAAAGGTCCTTTCATGAAATGGACATTAGAACAACGTGGAACTGATTGGAGACAAAATGTTTTTAGGTAGACATGTTTTGTTGGAACAAATACCAGCAACCCTATATGTGGATCCACAAAATCAATGGACTAATGAAGAACTGAAGGCTACCTATGAAGGAAAATACAGGTTCTGACAGCACATAATTTTAGCCATCACATGACTTAGGTAGACAAAAAGAAATTAAAAGAAGAAAGATACAAAAAGAGGAATTATCAGTTATTGAGAAAGGACCTTCACTAGTAAGGAATTGTTTCCGGTTTTTGACTTCACAATAACTCCCATCGATTTTCGTGTGCGATCAAACTCGAGAGTTGCGATCCTCGGTGCAACCTCATTCCACCATTTCGAGTGTCCTTCCATTAGTCATAATTAACCTTTGTTAAATACAGAATCAAGTATAGTCATGCATGACACAAAGCATTAAACAAGCTTAAAACTGCAGCTTACTTAATATTTCAGCAGAATCCAATGACGTTGAGTTGCACCCAACAGGGGGTCCCATTTTCTCCACCAAAATCTGATGATTGCATGTAGCTAACTATTAGCTTTGAGAGTTTTAAATCATCCATAGTACCAAATAAAATGGATAGAACAGAATATGTAAGCCCCATAAAAAGCACGAATAATGGAAGGGTTAATGGGTATCAAGAGAAGAACCTTCATACTTTGGGCCATCCTTATGACATATGTTTTCCCAAGTCTTGCAAATAGAACAATATAGGATGTAAATAACGAAACCACATTTTCTCATTTCCAATTTCAGTCAGCTGTCTATATTCATAGGATAAACTGATCTAGCTAATGAATTCCACAAAACTCTCAATCCCCCACAAAATAAAGCTCTCAATTTCATATATGACACATAATACTATTAATGCCTGCAAAGTTCAGTCTCCAGAAATATCATTGCTGTTTAAATGATTAGGTTGAAAACAAATGAAATGAATACTACCTTCAATGCAGCCTCTGTAGGCATTCCACTGGTGACAAAATGATGGCCGGAGTGTGTAATGCTAGCATCATTGCAAACAGCAGCAATTTTAGCAATCATTTCAAGATTTGCATCCATGTTACCCACCCGCCAATCATGAATATTTCCATCATTAGGATCATAAGTCGTACCTTCCACTTTGAAACTTACAATGCTATCAGTCCACCGACCCATTGCAACAAGTTTTACAGCTGACATCTGGTTGGTCGTCAGTGTACCAGTCTTATCAGAGCAAATCACTGTCGTGCATCCCAAAGTTTCAACACTTGGTAGCTTCCGAACCAGTGCATTCTTCTGAGCCATCTTCCTAGTCCCCAATGCCAAACATGTGGTAATAACTGCAGGCAGGCCTTCTGGGATGGCTGCAACGGCCAGTGCAACAGCAATCTCAAAATAATATGTGCACTTTTCGAAAGAGAACTTGAAATTCCTCGGCCAGCCGTCCACATAATCCCATGTAAGGAAGTACTTCACATTGATGAGCCAAACTAAGGCACAAATCACACCTATTATTGCAGTAAGCACCTCGCCGAACTCATTCAACTTCTTCTTCAACGGTGTATCATCTTCACTTTGTGAAGCTTCATGGATTTGGGAATGAATCTTACCGATTTCTGTGTTCATGCCCGTCTGAGTAACCAAGCACACGCAGCTGCCATTGACGACTGTAGTTCCTGCAAACACCATGCACTCCTTCCCTTGGATATCTATGTCATCGGACTCAACTGGGTGATTGGTTTTATTGACTGCGGCATTCTCCCCCGTCAGTGATGCCTGCTCCACCCTCAGAGTGGAGCTAATGAGGTGCAATATCCTCATATCCGCTGGAACCTTATCCCCAACCCTGAGCTCCACGACGTCGCCTGGCACGAGCTCCTTGGCAGGCAAATTGGGGACTAAACCGCCATCTCGTCTCACTGCAGCATGCTCCGACTGGATCTCCTTCAATGCCTCGAGGGCCTTCTCAGCATTGTTCTCCTGCCAGACCCCAACAATGGCATTCACGATGAGAATGAGGAAAATGACCAGGGGCTCTACGAAGGCGGTGATCCCCATCTCACCACCTTCGTCCCCGTCGTACCAAGCGAGGACGAAGGATACGACGGCGGCCACAAGGAGGATGCGAACGAGGGTGTCATTGAACTGCTCCAGAACCAGCTGCCAGATGGAAGGCCCGGAGTGCTTCTCCAGCTCGTTCCAGCCAAAAACATCGCGCCTTCTCAGGACATCGTCCGACCGAAGGCCGTGCTCGGCCGAGACCCCGAACTCTGCCAAACACTCCTCGACAGATCTCGCCCACGCCGGGAAGGCGGAGGCGGAGGCGGAGGCGGGAGGCTCCCCGCCACCGTTACTCCCGTTCTCCTGCCCTCCTTTTCCCATCCCAAACACAAAGAACGCTGCAAAAATTCCCAAAAAATACAATAAAAATCGAATCTTTCGCACAGATCCTTCGAATATACTCCCACGAGGAACAGGCCGACGGATCCGAACGCTCTGCTCGAAGAAATCTGGTGAGAAAAAAATTCGACGAGTTGTTTTCCCACCGATTCGAACCGCGCGAACGGGATTTATTACCAACAAGAACTGCCCAAAAGATCGATCTACAACTCCTCGCCTTCGCTTCAAGCGCTGCCTCCTCTACGCTCCTCTGCTTTGGGAGACGTTCGTCTATTTTTCTTTTTTTTTCGTTCGGTTTTTTGAATAAGGGAGCGCCTCCCCGACGACCGTCGACGCCGCAACTAAAAAGGACCCAATAATCCACCTAAACGTGATAGCCCCCCCCCCCCCCCCCCCCCACACACACACACACACGGGATCGTAAGTCTGTTCCGACGCACCATCGGTGGGCCTACTTCGTGGTCTCCAGTGCCGAAAAGGGAAAGGTCCCGGAAGTGCGAGAGATAGTGGGGCCAATCGAGTGACGCTCTCCACGTTTTAAAAAAAAAAATATATATATATATATATATATTAGTTCGAATTGTTACTTTTAGTTTTTCCACAAATACGTATTTCGATACAAATATATACATGTATATAAGTTATGGCATTTCAATGTTAAAACAAAATTAAAAATTCCACTATTTATTTTTAATCTTTCTTTAAAAATATAGGTCACAAATTCTATTTAATAAACAAATAAAAGAAAAAGTTAATACGATCGTAGAATGAAAAAAATTAATAGCTCATAATGTTATAGTTTAATATGATAAACATAAATAGCCTTTAAATTAAAATGTTTTCTGTATACTGACTTTATTTGTAAGAAGAAAAATGTTTCTTAATTGCAAAAAAAAAAATCATTTTTATATGAAAATTTTACTTCCACCCTGGCGTCGGATGGGTTCCTTTGGGACAGCACATCTAAGTCAAGTCGGGTGGTTGGGTCACCTGATTGCTAAGGGTGAAAATGATTTAGGTCGAGCCGATTTTGAATTTAAAAAATACTACACGATACTTTTTGAATTGATTTTTAATTATAAAAATCACTTCAGAATCATTTAATAGAAGAAAATTTATTTTTATCATGTTGATTTTTTCGAACTCTTATTTAGTATAATAATTTTTTTCAAAAAATATATAATAAATTAATATTAGAACTATTAAATTACAGTTTCATAATGTGATAAAAACATATTAAACTATATAAAAATTATTATATCAATAATAAAAATTAATTAGTTATGAATTAATTATATAAATAAAAATGAGCTCCACGGACCTTCGAGATTTTTTTCGAGTGGCGCCCTAGTTTGAGCATATTGTTTCACGCTATTAAAAAAATCATCTTAAATATGTATTGATCGTCTAATTTTTAGTGTTTTCGCTTCATTTTTTTGAATGGGATAAATTTTTCGGATCGTTCAAATGTTCATCATTTTCTAAAAAATATCCCTTACCTTTTTATATTTTTAATATAAAAATATTATTTAATATTTATTTTAAAGTAGAAAAATAAGTTTTCTTGATATTTAAATACTTTTATATTTATAATTTTATTTTAATATTTTTAAAATTCTAAATTAAATATATGATTAAAATTGAATAAAAAACAAAAATAAATAATCTAATCATTCAATTAAGCCATATCGGCTCGGATTAAGAAATTCTAATCCGTACCCGATGCCTGTTCGAAAAATGTTTAACCTTAAACTTATTTGTATATCAATTAGCTCCATTTTTCTCTCTCTCATATGCAACTGAAAACTTTTTAAGTGGAGAATGAAGTGTACCTTTTCTGATTACAATATAAATTCGACGTTTCGGAGTGCTGAATCTTAGTCCGAATCAACAAACTTCTCCATTAATTACAAAACTCCAACAAGGGAATATTCATTAAATTATTTCGATTTATTACTTAGTTTAGTTATCAGATATCATACGTAGTTCGAGTTTCTTGCCCAAGAGAAGGCATGCATCGTCAAAAATAACGTTGAAATGATTTATATATATGTTTAGATAATAAATATTGTATGTTCGTCAGTGTTTTTTTTCCTTATTACGTATTTTTCTTTAGGAGATTGCAAATGACATGCATTTTTTTCCTTAAAAAAAGGACACATTATAATTTTTTTAACTTTTTCAAACCCATATAATTATTTGTGCTGGACCGCATGGGGGGGATGGGGGGTGTCCCGTGACCGAATCCCGAAGTAAGGTGGCAGCAAAATGGCGTAAAATAATGGAAGTATTAGGTCGACGTAGTGAGTCCGTAGGAAGTATATATATTTATATATATAATATGAAAAAGGTTAAATCCATATGTATATATATATACATACTACGTATAATGAATAGAATCATATTATATTATCATATGATGTGCTGTCTCGCTAGGAAACAAGAAGCATCTTCTCAAGACAAAGAGATGACGCGGAATTGGAGGCACGAGATCCTTGGAACCCGTGACGGTTGGGCCATCTTGGAACCAGACACGGCGCTGTCTTCATGGGTTTGAGTTTGAGTGCGCTCTGATGTGTTCTTGGGTTCGGTCAAATTGGGAATTAGAGAGGTAATTGGGTTCGGTCAAATTGGGAATTAGAGAGGTGACAAGAAGCTGGAAGTATAATTTCCTTTCATTAGTTATATATGGCTCCATCAAAGAAGAAGTTTCCTTTCCAAAGATTAAGGCTTACTTTAATATTAAATTTCTTTTTTGTGCTGCGGTTGAAATTAAATTTCCCACCAAATGACACATATCTTGGTTCTAAGGTTCCCAGAAGATGAAGGCCAACAACTAATCAAAAATATTCTAGACATTGGAGAGGTAATAGTGCACTATTATAGGACATCCCTACAATATTATGTATAACATCATTACAAAATATTTTTATAAAAAATATAATGCTTTTGTACATAAGGTCGTCCAACAATAACATATAAATCAGCATGGACCTTTAGCATATACACTATCAATCAATTTCATTATCAATATTCTCAATATAATATTAATACTATGAATTATCGAAGAATAATTATTAATAAATAATTTATGATTGAACATAATCATATCGATTACCAATTAACTATTTATATCCAGTAATAACAATTATTCACATCATCATATTTACTAATAATGATCAAATAATTTTGCTTAGTAATTATCTTTTAATAAACCGTCAATTAATCATAGATCAATGTCGCCCATAAAGTTAATATTGGTGGCATTTAAAAATTATCAATTTAATCATTGTCAATTAGTCGTAATGATTTGATTGCAATTATTAATTAGTTAATGATTTATAATTATCAATTGATTGTAAGTAATTATGCATCAATGATCGCAATTTGAGAATTTATCCATCCATTATCCATCAACTCTAAAGGTCACAATCAAACATAAAAGAAGACAATATACAAATATGATGAATCACTATTTTTGTCTTTTATCTTATTTACATAAAACATATATCTTTATTCTTTTTCAATTTGGTTTATAATCATGAGGAAATTTAGATTACCATATCATATCAATTAGGTATCAATCAATCAATTAAACAATAATCAATTATTGATTTGATGATGAGTAATTTATGATTAATCATTAAGATCATAACCAGTCAAAATAATAAGTCAATTATTAAGTATTAGCTATAATAATCATAATAATCATATTTGACTATTAATTTATATAACAAAAATAGGCTCCAACGCATAGAAAATTAGGCCAGGCCGGGTGATACCAAGACGTATCCTATCTCTTGTCTCTTTAACCCTCGGATTATAAAGTCTATGCCGAGTGTTTTTGAAATTTGAGATAAATCGGTCTTGTCTTCTCTTTCTCAATCGATATCAACAAAACTCAAGCTAAATTGATCAGTATTTGATTTTGTGATTTTGTTTTATGACGTCTGATATAGTTTAATTGGCACAAGTTGCCAGAACTCATGTCATGATGGTGTTGCCTAGATTGAGTTCTCTAAATTTGTCTAACTTTGATCGGATTCCTCAAAATTCGGGTTGGGTACTACTGAATTTTAATTGAATTTCATAGTTCTCCCAAAAGTGTGCCTTTTGATGTAATTCTTATCTGATTTTTAATATGATTAATGATGCAATCATATCAATAATTAATCCATACAATACATTGAGATTCAAGAATATTTGATTGAGAAGAAAGTTTCATGAACAATGAGTTTCAAGGTAATATATTCATTTCACACTTCACATATAGTAGGAGTATTGAAGTTGTGATAATACTACATTAATGAAAGTGTTGGAATAGATGTTATAATGTGACCTTAATGGTCATCCATGGAGCCACAAGAATCATAACATGACATGGTTGATTCTCTAGGAACAAATGGCTATTCATGAAATGATTCATGGATGATTCACGCATATATAAATAACTCAAAAGAATTGCATTTCAATTTGTTGGCATGACTTCCTATTCATGAAATAGCAAACTACATGCAATATATTGCTTAACATCAGAAGGTCATACTAAGGTTAATCACTTTTTATTATATCCAATACTTGATATAAAATTATTACAAGCATTTAAACAAAAAATAATATGCTACAAGACAATAACGTAATTGATACTGAGCATCATTTCTAGATAAAAAAAATTAATTATATAGAAATCAAGATAAAAGTTCTGATTTGCAAAAAAGCAAATATTAGATCTGGTTCTTGTGCCAACCACTCAAATGAACTACTTTAGTAGCTTAGTGTGACAAGAAATGCCTGAGCAGCACCTATTGATTTCCTTTGTATTCAATGAAAGTCATATGTACGGCTTGAAGGGAGAAAACTATTTCACATCTTTCGGTATCCACCCTACAATATGGGATCAAAAACTATTTGTCATTTCCATATGGAAGTTTGTGGTCAGCCAAAACTAGATGCTTTACTTTAACAATAGCTTGAATCCTTCTTTTCCCTTCTCCCTTTAATAAATAGGAGACCTTAATCCATAGTTTGATAATGAGGCTTAGAAAACTAGAGAATCAAGACTTTTGGCATGAGATCCTTCAATTAACAATAAGGAAAAGAAAGTTAAAGGAATTGAAATTTACCTTTCACTAGGGACCAACATGATGAAGTAAAAAGAAAAATAGGATTAAGTAAAATTTTTCCATTGAGTGAAATCCTTCACTCTAAACAACGAGTAAAAGATAAAAAGTCCGCCCGACAAACTAGCTAGAAAATCATTGATGCTCTAGCTAGGAGATAGAGCTGAAAGGGAGAACGACTAGATCCTTCCTACCAATCGAAAGGAAGGTTCCACTAGTGATCCTTCTACATCATGAGATAATTGGAGAATTGGCGAGAAAAAGGAGGGTTAGTGAAAGAGAATAAAATGAGGGATTAGGATCATATGTTGAGGGGAATTGTCATCCGTCGATAATATCGAAGGCTGGACCAGTCAATATTTGAATTAATAATAAAATATATTATAATAAAATCTTAGTATTTTATTATTAATGTTACCAACAAGTCTAGCCTTTAGTATTACCAAAGGATTTTCATCCGTCGGTAATACTAAAGACTAGACCCATCGATATTTGGATTAATAATAAAATATATTATAATATTTTTGTAATATTCCATATTTTTAATTAGGAGTAATTTTGACTTTGGGCCAAAACCCTCATGACCTCCCTTATTTAAATACTCCAAGTTCCTTTGTTAATTTCTTTTCCCTCGTTACCTGACGGCTAGGGCTTGAGGAAGAGAATCAGGAGAATAAGGAGAAAGAAGAAGAGGAAGAAAGAGGAGAGGAATTCAAGACCAGGGTATGTAAAGAGAAACCAAATCCCTCTCTCATCTCTTGATGATTTTCTTCTATGGATTGAGAGCATGAGGGCACTTTGTCCTCATATTAGATTGTGATTGAAGGTTTGCATGTGTCGGCATTAGATTTAATGGGTTTTGGATGATTCATATTGAAATATGCATGCTTAGACCTAATTGTTAGGATTTCATATGTTTAAGATCTTATTCTTCATTTTTGGGGATGAACCCTAGATTTTAGAAATTGAATGGTTTTATATGTTTTCTTATGTTCTTATGGTACTTAAATGCCTAAAAAACATGCATGTATCCTCTCTAATGATTACTATTGTGTTTCATAAGTTTTGGGATTGAAATCTTGTAAAAATTAGGGTGGGCAACAGGTTTGGACTGTGTTATGTTCGTGATGACCCTCAAAACGATCGTGAGTGAGGGTTTGAAAGTCAACCAAGCAAATAGGCTCGCGCTCAATCCCGTGATAGATATTTTCACAGTTGTGACAAGCCAAGCACAGCCATGACCACCTTGGTCACGTTCGTGAGCGAGAGATTCTCAAGATCGAGTCCAAAACTGGGCTCATTCACGTCCATGTTCAAGGGAGCATGATCGTGATGAAGGACATGACATGGATGTGACACTTTAGTCACGACTGTGACCAATAGTTAAAGGAAAACAAGCACTTTCCAGGCCACGGGCATAGGCATGACACACATGTCACGGTCGTGACCGACAACTAAGGCTCCTATGATATTTTAAAAGTTAGTTTAAAAGTATTTATAATATGTAATAATGATTGTTGATTGTATACACATCTTATTTTACTCATTTTTATCAAAGATCCAGATATGAATTCTTCCACCTTTGCTATTTTTGTCTAAATTTCATAATATATAATGATTATTTCATAACTTTGAATAAATCCCTATGAGTATAACAACTTTTAAATTTTATGTTGGGGCACTTCCTAATGTGGCCCACTAGGATTACCCCCTTGAGTTGAACAGAGCTATCATGATGTTCATTATGTGAAGGAATAATCTATAATGAAAAAAATTCCTGGTTAGTAAGACAAAATGAGTCATTAAATTTTACTTTACTTAGATGGCGTGGCAGCTATTTGTAATGATTACACATGAGTGCTTAACTATCTATTAACATGTCATAACCTAGTAACATTTAGCTCTAATACCAACTATAACACTCCCAAAATTCACCCTCTTGTAACATGACAATTGAGCTTCTCCTATGCTGTTGTTAGTTATTATTCATTTCTGTCCATTGGGATTTCATAAAATTCACAAAAAAATAACTAATACTTAACTATCAATAACTGATAATATAAGAGTGTGAAAGCTAATATATCCATTGTTACCAAATTGTCCTCCTATTCATTCTATTATATCACAGTAGCAATTAAAATGAAAATAAAATAACATAAACTAAGTGATTATCTCCGGTGCAACTGCTTCACCACTAACATTTCTAGTTACACACACCTGCATCCTTGTATATTCAATTATCTATGGGATTCAAATATTTGGATATAAATGAGTATAAAAATACTCAGTACATATGATAATACAAATATATAAGAAAACTTACTACAAATAGGTAAGCTTTCAATATGATAAAATAACTATATTCTTTCTTTTCTATTCTTTCTCTTTTATGTTCTGTTTTATTCCATATTTTTTATTCTGCTCTTTTCTCTACATCTTTTATTTTATGTAGTTCCTAGGGCATCTATATGTGTTGTCGTAATATGAGCTCGACTTCTTTTATTACGGGTATTCATGACACTTCATGTGGGTCAAAGTGGGACCAAAAGTAGGGCAATGATGGATGGGATCCATTTGTATAAATCTCAAGGGTGATGAGACTTTTAATACCCATCTTCAATTTTTTCATTAGGGTGGTGGAACCATTAATACCCAATTTCAACTTTTTCATTCCATTACATTCCATTCTATTAACAATCACAATCAGGTTTACATGTTTTATCTATTGACCTAATTAACATTATTACTGTTCTCTATTTAGCATCATTCATCATGAAGGAAAAATAGCCAAAACATATTAGAACAATTAACAGCTAAAAGCTCAGATCAGCTAAGAAGATTTCAGACCAAGTATGTTTGGACTCCGGTTGTGTTTGGTTGAACTCGGACCGTGTTCGGTCGTGACACTCTATATTATATCTGATAGAATCCCGGGCCGAGTCGAAGGGTTGCTTAGACTGGATTTGTTGACATCATCATCGAAGAGGTGACATGGAACTACTTGGGCCGAGTGTAAATATAACCGGGACCGAGTTGTAGATGGTCGAGCCGAAGCCCGAAATGTGACAAGGAGAAACCCTGTTCAAGTTATCGAGAGCCCATATCGAGTTTCATCTAAGTCCGAGATGGATTCGAAGGAAGCTGCACTGGGTTTTCATCCTATAGAAAAACTCGGGCTGGGTTCTTTTGTACAGGGTCCGGATTTTGATTGTCGAAACTTTGGTACAATTTTTTCGAGACTTTAGTATACAATAATTTTCTGTACGTTACTTCTTTTGGAATAAATGTAGAACTGTTCATGCATTATAGGAGAACATATATCAATATTAATTCATCAATCATCTTATCTATTTCATTAAGAGATCGTATCTAAAAGTGAATTCGAAATGACTACCTGAAATCCAAGACTTTGGGCACATTTTATACGAGATCCGACAATGACTGGCCATGAGACTGGAAGCCTTTGACAAAGCTTTGTACCACAAAGAGATTATCGAGTCAAGCAGCCACACACACGCACCGAAAAAAATCTATAGTTCTAAAATTGACTCCAAAACCCAACTTTTTGGTAATAGGGCTGAGGAAAAGGGATCCTATTTATAAAGGGATCCAACTAATTATGAGATGTTTAGTCTATCTAATCCGAAATTGATTTAAGAGATCGTATCAAAAAGTGTACCTGTAATCCAAGACTTTGGGCACATTTTATACGAGATTCGACGACGACTTATCATGAGACCCGAAGCCTTTGACAAATCTTTGTACCACAAAGAGATTATCGAGTCAAGAAGTCACACACACCAAAAAAAAATCTATGTTTTTAAAATTGACTCCAAAACTCAACTTTTTGGTAAAAGGGCTGAGGAAAAGGGATCCTATTTATAGAGGGATCCAACTAATTGCGAGATGTTTAGTCTATCTAATTTGAAATTGATTTAAGAGATCGTATCTAAAAGTGTACTTGAAATCCAAGACTTTGGGCACATTTTACATGAGATCCGACGATGACTGACCATGAGACCGGAAGCCTTTGACAAAACTTTGTACCACAAAGAGATTATCGAGTCAAGAAGTCACATACACCGAAAAAAATCTATGATTCTAAAATTGACTTCAAAACTCAACTTTTTGGTAAATGGGCTGAGGAAAAGGGATCCTATTTATAGAAGGGATCCAACTAATTATGAGATGATTAGTCTATCTAATCCAAAATTGATTTAAGAGATTGTATCTAAAATTGTACTTGAAATCCAAGACTTTGGGCACATTTTATACGAGATCCGACGACGACTGACTATGAGACTGAAAGCCTTTGATAAAGCTTTGTACCACGAAGAGATTATCGAGTCAAGAAGTCACCGACACCGAAAAAAAATCTATGGTTCTAAAATTGACTTCAAAACTCAACTTTTTGGTAAATGGGCTGAGGAAAAGGGATCCTATTTATAGAGGGGATCCAACTAATTACGAGATGATTAGTCTATCTAATCCTAAATTGATTTAAATCCCATCCCAACTCAACTTGTGAAGTGTATCTTAACTTCCTATCTTAACTTCGACTTTATCTTTAATGAAAACCACTTTGTCTTTCCTTCTTTTCTTTCTGTCATTCAATTCAAACTTTATCCCTTCATAACTTTCTTTTATCCTTTTCTTAAAAATATTTTCAAAATTAAATAAATATACTTTATCTATTTATTTAATTCAGAATTTTTTGAGTTGTTAGACGAAACTGGTTAATCCTAGACTTATTCATCCAACATCGTAATAACCCTCTTGATTATTTGAAGCGGTAATACATTTGAATTGAACTCGTGTAATTCTAATCAAATTTTGCAAATAAAATACAGGTCGCCAAATCTTCAATTTCACTTTAATATTTCAAGAAAACTAGGGGTAGAGCTTTGACATAACAATGTAATATTTGACATCCCGAAGGTAAAAAAAAGAAAAAAAAAAGAAAACAAGTAGATTCCTCTTATGAACACACAAATATGTTTTGTCATCCGAACGGAAGAGTACAAGAATAAAAATAAAGATTGAACAATAGAAGAACTAGAAAAGAAGAAGAGGCGTAGGCCACAAGGCCTTAAATATATCCCCGTTCCAACATCTCTACCGTGACACCTTCAATAACCAGGACGACGATGAAGGCGACGCCAGAAAGCTGCGATCATCTCTCTGAGCAGCCTTCTTGCGACCCCAACACCTTCTTCTTCTTATTCTTCTCATCCTTCTTCTTCTTCTTCTTGGCAACAACGGTAGAGTTATTCTTCTTGCTGCCCGCGTCTTTAGAACCGTCGCAGCTTCGGTCTGCCCTCAGCCGGTCGAGCAAGCGGTGCACGGCGGCCTTCTCCATGGCTTTCAAGCGACACCACCACCGTCGCGTCTTCTCCAACATTGTCTCCTTCTTCTGGGTGAAGGTATAGCTTCTCAGGTATCTCTCTCGTCTCCAGAATCTGTCGAGGTCACTCGAGCACGACGCAGACGTCGTCCTCGAGTAGCCGCCGTCGATCTCGGAGACGGGCTCCGCGCTGATGCTCTCCGACGCCGTACGCATGAACTCTACGTAGGATTCTGACCACATGTATGTTTTCGCCCAGTTCGCCCGCGCTCGCGCGCGCGCTTCACCTGACGGCGGAGGCGAAGGGGCGCGCGCGGGGCTCATCGCCTCCGGCAGGCTCAGGTAGTCACGCAGCTGCAAGAGGCCTTTGTGCGCTTCTCCAGTCGCCCAGTTCGCCCGCGCTTCACCAGACGGCCGAGGCGAAGGAGCGTGCGCGGGGCTCAGCGCCTCCGGCAGGCTCAGGAAGTCACGCAGCTGCATGAGGCCTTTGTGCGCTTCTCCTGCGATCAACCTCTACGAGCTGTTTCCTGGTTCGCGTTGACAAGTGATGAAACGAACGTAAACGCACACCGATATATAACGTGAGAGAGCTGGTTCACGTACCCAAACAAATTCGCACTTAAAGGACACTTTAGAAATTGGGGTATAATTAATTAATAAAATAAACATATTAGCATATTGTTTTTAATGAAGTGGATCCGAATCCTATTTTCTGTAGCACTATTATTGACTATTCTTTAAATTTATTTCGAAAAAGAAATTTGCAGAAAATACCAATTATATTACGGCCTGGTTAATTGGATATATTAGTGTAAGAGATAACGTTAGCTTTCTTGGCTACACAAACATTAATTTATTTATTTTTAGGTTATTTAACCCTTCAACTACAACTGCTTTTCTAATCTTAAATTAGATATAAAGTTATACATTTTAATTTTGAACTTATTTCTATTTAATACTTATTTAGGCCTTTCTTATTATATTTATAAAACATCAATTTTGTCCTTTTCAAATTAAAAAAATAAACAAACAACAGGAGCATAATATTTTATTATTAAAAAATGATTAAATTAAATATTTTTTATTCACATTGATTTTTTTTATCTTAGAAGCGTTGTCATTAGAATAAGAAAGCTTAGGTGAAATTTCTGATTTTTTTGGATAAAAGTTAATTAAAGCACTACCAAGGCAATTAGGAAGTAAATTATATGAAAAAAGAATATATAAAGTAGGGTGATCTCTTTTTTCTTATAATTTATTGTGACGTCAAGGAGACACAATCCAACAACTTGCGGCATGAAGTATTTATTGTAAACCTTTTTATTTCATAATTATAAAACTATAGTTAATTTAAAGTTAATTAACTTTAGAAATATAAAATAACATAAAAAAGATACATTAGACATCCTGAGATTATTGACCTATTATGAAATTTTGTATAGTTAACTCATTCATTAATGCACTAGATAAAGATTAGCAATTATCAATTTAAAATAAATAAACATCGAATAAATTTTATGCGTCAAAATATTAGATAATATTAGGCCAAAAAACTTGTTTCTTACTACATAAAAGAGTAAGGCATTATGAGACAGTTAAATACAAACAAGATATATGACAACTAAAGAAAAGACAAATACAAACAAGATATATGACAACTAAAGAAAAGACAGGGGAAAACAATAAAAATATTATGGATTATTTTCTTAACCTCCCCTAAATCGTCAAGACTTTTCGCTCATAATTCTAAAGTATAAACTTATCTTATGATATTTTTAAACTTTACCATATTTTCCATTTTACTTCTTTCATCTAATTCTATTTTTTTTTCATTTGTGAAAATATAAAATATGAATTATTCTCTTTTTTAATATTTAAAAAAGAATTAAATAATATAAAAAATATTTTTTTTCTAAAAAGAGGTTGCCCCCCTCCCCAGGGGGCCGACGCCACATCCCCCTCTCCCTTCGACAGCCTCAACCTCATACACTTCTCGCCCTCATCACATAGCAACTCATCCAAGGCCTCGCCACTCTTGTGCGCAAGAGGACACACGACGTTGACATGCTCGTCCCCGAGGAATGGCCGGCACACCATCGGCACCTCGTAGCCAATGCCCTCCAGGAAGAGTTCCAACCATAGTGCGTAACGAATTCTCCGTTGACTGATTGAGCAAGGCATCCACAACACAACAAGGTCGTGCCCTTCAGCGCGTTGCAAGAATTTGGCAGGAATACGACGGGAGGTGGGACTTGGATTCCTATTTCAAAAACTAGAGGAAGGAGGAATTGATGGTTTTGAGGTCGGTCGTGAGCTCCGCGAGCTTCAGAGGGGGAGAGCAGATGGCGGAGAAAGCTAAATGTAATGGTCATATCTAACATCTACTTTATGCAAGAAAAAAAATCAGCTAAACTACAAGAAAGCAGGATATTTACAACATGATGAAATATAAACAACGAATATAAACAAGAGTTAGCTAGATAAAAAATCAAATGTGACAATTCAAGACTTAGTCCCCGACAACGGCGCCAAAAACTTGACTCGCATAAAGTGTGTATATCGTTAACCACAGAAAAATGTCGAATGAAATTTTAAAATTTATAAATCATCTATACTATTACTACGAAAATCACAAGTATACGGCATATCATTATAGTGCTTGAGGGTCGATTCATAGGAACAAAGTTGAAATGTTCACACTTAATTAAAACTATTTGAAGGAAAAGTCAAGTCTATATGTGTTGTTCAAAATGAGAAAGTGAAATGCTATAAACTAGAAGTCACAACAACAACTCTAATTTTATAGAATTTTAATGCAAAAGTAGACAAAGATCAGTATACATAAACACTAGGGCTGATAAGGCGTCTTTGCTTAGGATTTATGTTTTCTGAACTTCAGTTTAGTAAAAATGCTAGATCGCCCTTAACATGTGTATTAGGATAATTTCGTGATAAAGAATACTCAACTTGTCCGCAACACTCTCGTGCTCGCGGCGAGTCCAATTAGCACACGTGAAGGGATTCACATGTCTAGTGCAACCATCACTCTCGTGCATGATGCTTGAATATTTAAATCGACCTTTCCTCTTTGGATTGAGCTAAGGCCTCATGAAATTAAGTATTCGAGTATTCAAGAGAAATACACTGAGGGCAAGACAACTACGATCGACTTGCACTCACCTCAGTGGAATAAGGACAACCCTTCCGGGTATAATGCAAGGAACTAAGACGCCACTGAGACAACCTGGGATTACCGAGAACTCTTTAGATATAACTCCTTCATCATATGCCCTCTCGGGTCACCTACGATGAAGGAGTGTTAAAGAATTTCTCTCTCGGGCAGAGACTCTCGGAATCAGAGAAGAATCGGAAGTAGCAATGATAAGAAAAATCACACGCATAGGCTTCGAGCATGTCCAGGATAATCTGAGTCCACGACTCAATACAATCATTTATTGTCAGAGCCTCAGAATACGCACAACCCTCTCGGGTCTTGGGTTCGAAGATGTACGACGTCTAAATTAGATAATAGAAAATTTCCATTGCTAACGTGACACAAATCCGAACTACGAATCACTATCGCTGGTGCTCGATTTCTTTACGTACGATCACGCAGAGCCTAAAATATTCCTACGAATGCAAGGCGATAGTGATTCAGGAACTCTCCCAAACTTTTAGCTACGAGAAAAACAAAGAAACCAAGCAGGAAATCGTCTCATCAAAGCTCTGTTGGATCCCAAAGGGCACCAGGGGGGAGTGTGAATTGGTGTTTAAAAACAAAAGTATCAATTTCACAAAACACGTTGCAGAAGCTAAAAATTGATTCTTTAAACCTTTTAAATCAATATAATTTAGATCATATCACAAACACAATACGAGAGAGAGAATGAAATCAAACACGATGAACATGGTGATTGTTGACGATGTTCGGTCACACCTTGGCCTACGTCCCCGCTCCGACTTCTCGTCCTCAAGGCTGTCAGAGATTATACTAAAACTTTTCTTTGTTCCAAATGGGGCAAGGAAGAAAGGCCCTTTACATCAACCACATTTTCTCCGCTTCGAGAAGTAAGGCAACCTCTCATCTTAGGAAACTAATATTTTCTCTCGCTCAAGAGGTAAGATATTGAACCTCTTTCACATATGAGCTCTCTCAATTTTTCTGAACAAATGTTTCTCTCTTTTACAATATTATGCTCACAAGAAGAGAAGAGAGAAAGAAGAGAAAAACTAAAATGTTAATTTCAAGGAAATGATCTTCTCTTGATAACTTGAAGTTTTTCTTTAATGCTTGGATGGTTGTCCTTATTTTTTACTTTGGTACTCCTTTTATAAGCTTCAGCATGTGGAAAATTCGTCCAAAATTTATTTCACATTTTACTCATTCAAAATTAACCGTTATTGTTCATTTGACACAGAGGCCGATCGATCGCACATCTACATGCGATTTCTTCAACTTCTAAGCTTGATCGGTCGACCGGACTATCGACCGATATAGTCTCGTCATTTTTTATTTTGCCCGTTAAGTTGATCGGTCGATCGGTGCATCGACCGATATCATCTCGACGCTGGGCAGCATTGATCGGTCGACCAGCATCTCCGATTGGTTGACTGGTATAGCCTCAACCAACCTTATTTGCTTCGATCGACAAGTTGATCGACCTATACTATTTTGAGCATAACTTTTTCCATAGTTATCTAAATTAGATAATCTTAAATTAAATGAATAGCTAACAGGATTCTCTACGACTTTGACGTTAATTCAGAATCTAATAAAATCATAGTCAATTATTTAATCGAAATTTAGTGCATAAAGTTGACCCTTTTTATTTAAACTTTTTTAGCATTTGACTTTAATCTTTCGAGGTATGTATCATCAAATATAATTTTATATGGCATTAAAACTTTGCTCTAACAATCTCCCCCTTTTTGATGAAGAGAAATTGAGAAATATGAAAAATATATAAGTTGCAGAAAAGGACCCAAAGAAGCACATCAATGCAAGAATAAGAAGATCATCACAACATGGCATGATTTTGGTTACAAAAGGAACATTGTCTAGCAAAAAAGGACCCAAAGAAGTTTGGGTACCGAAAGTTACATAATTGCTTTTCAGATGTGCCTCACATGCAAAGCAAAGGATAAGTGGAATTGAAAATGTGAAGGCACAAAGTTCATGGGAAAATTATCATTGGTTATACTCTTACAATTTTTTTTCATGATTCCTAAGTGTTAAGCCTACTTTTTTATTTCTCTCAAAATTTCTAAATCATCATTTCTTTGAAAGAAAAGAGGAACATATAAAATAGAAAAAGAAAATTAGTCATAGTTATAGGGGGAGCATGTTAAAATATTTCAAATTCATTTTAACATATCATTGATATCATTGTTGTCAAAGTTTTTATGCAATATTTTGATTTTTAACCTCTAGACTTAATTTCACATTTCACCATTATAGAATAGCCATAAATTTAGAGTTTTCTTTACATATTTCATAACTCTTTATGATGTAATACTTTACATATTTATGACAAAAGGGGAGAATAATTTTTTAAAAGGGAAATTACATATGGTTTCCTTCATGTGCAAATTACTTTTTGATGAAATAAAGGGGGGAGAAATATAGGAGAAATATGATATGAATATAACTTTATATGAAGAGTATCTTACAATTAGTACTTATGTGAATATCTATCATTGTAAGGAAGGCTATGTCTTAGGGGGAGTAAAATTGATTTTACAATATTTTACAATGTTTTCAACATTTGACTTTAATCTTTCGAGGTATCATCAAAATAATTTTATATGGCATTAAAACTTTGCTCCAACAAGCTCGATTTCTCTACGTACGATTGTGCAGAGTCTGATATATCCCTACGATCAGGGGTGCAAGATGATGATGATTCAAAAGTTCAATCCATACATAAATCTATCATGACACTTCAGCACCAGATAAAACAGAGGACAACTTCAATAAAATAGTAACAAGGTTCGACGATCTTTTAAACAATATGATATCACGAAAGATAAGAACAGAGAACATAAATTTCCATCACATAACACCTCCCAGCCACTAGTTGGTTGTTCAGCTACACATCGAGAAAATGAAATAAGAGGAAAAGAAAAAAAAACAAAGAAAAGGAAGGAAGGAGAGAGGCTATTGATCGTAGCCTCCTCCTTAGCTCCTTGATCCTAACTCAGTCAAAATTTGGAACTCCTTCAACAGTCTTCTTGCTCTTTTATAGCCTAAGGGATTGTGTCACATGTCCATTGCTTTTTCAGCTGCTTTCTCATATTTTTCTTTAGCTTTGCCAGCCAAAGAATCAGCCTGTGGTCCCTCCTGCCTCTTGATTTGCCACTTGTCCAAAATTTGCTAGCAAAAAAGGATCTTTGTGTGGTCCTTCATGATTGTTTCCTTTTAGCTTGCCACATGTCCAACTTTTCCAGCCAAATGCTCTTGTGATTCTGCATGGTTGCCTTCAGCTCGCCACTTGTCCATTTGTCCCAGAAAAAAGAATCTCCTGGTAGGATCCTTTGTTGTCTTTTCTATAACTTGCCACCTATTCACTATCTCAATAACCTTTTTGTTGTCCACATCTGCCCATAAAGGTATGGAGGAAGCTTCCTTTCTCTTGTGCAATGGAATCTACTAAACTGATGTTGAAAGGCATATTTTCTTTGTTGTTTGCTGCTTTGAACAGTTGGGCTAGTGAACTGCGTCATTTTGCTTTCAAATTTGTTTGTGTTTGGGTTGGGGGTATTCGCCTGTGTTGCCCCATATTTTTCTGGATGAGATTTCTACATGGAAAATAATCAAAACAAGTAAAATATAGTAAGAATCATAAGACAGATGTGGAGAAGTAATAAATGATGCATTTCAATAGTAAAACATGTATTCGAGCATGAAAACATATCAAGACATGAGATAAATACATGTTGAACATATATGAAAAGTATGTATAATTTCTCCACATCAAGGACTTTAAAATTTTAATGAATACCACAATAAATAAAAGTATTCTATTAATCATATAACATCTAATATTTCGTAAGACATTACATGCTTTAAAACCTTCATTACATCATTCACTTTAATGCTCTACTAGAATCATAGAACTTATTTAAACCTAAGCATGTGCAACACTTTATCATGAATTTGAGCCGTCATCCATCACCTATTCTTGGTTACCTGCAAGGATCTAGAGTGCAAGATTTTCTAATTATAGTATGTAAAGGTCATACATGCTATGATAACCTACCACATGATTCTAGATGTAAAAATTATCATCATAATAGTAACATAAACATATAAAAATGCATGCCATGAACTATATAATGATCCTTATATAACATTATACCATGCTTATCATTCATTCTTGACATAACATTTCTTGAATCATACATATCTTGACATACACGTTTAACTTTAGAACCATCATCTACAAATATCATATGATGAAAATTTATATTCATCATATTCATACACATACATGACACCATATTTTTTTCATTTTATTTTCATTGTTATGTACATCCTAAGAGTTTCTTTATTCCTTGATCTTTAATTGTTTCTTATCATATTTCATTCTTTAATGATGCATTGAATTTGTAACAAATAAATTTGCTAGCAAGTGTACTAATCGTATCAAGTAATAAAGTTGAGTGCCAATCCTACGAGGAATTAATTAAATCTAATTTATCATGATAATGTATTAGGAGAAGACAATGGTTTTCTAATATTCAAAATAGAAAATTAAAGTTGTAAAAATTAAAATAAATTTGTGTTGAGTTTTAGTATGATAGATTATTAATGTCAAGGTAAATGTGTATGATCCTCTTTAATAGTTAAGTTATAAGAGTAAATAATAAATTTAATTCTTATGACGGATTAAGAGTACCTAATATACTGATCTCTTCAATACGAGTAAATCAAACTAGTTAATTTCTAATAAAACTAACAACCGCAAATGATGAGTCAACTATCAATTTTATAGAAAATTAAGATGCATTGATATGTCTCTCCTACACTTTTATTCACCCACAGCACTGGACAGAATACGCACGAAATTTGGGATAAATAACGAGTTACCAAATTCAAATTATGTATGTTTCAACTTAAAAGTAAAAAAATCAATTATCAGATTAATATTAATTCCTAAAAATAATCACCCCCTTATACAGGTTTGTATTCTAACCTCATAAATAAAATTACTCATCAAAGGATAATGAACTTAGCATGCATAAACGAAAGAAACAAAAAAAAATCAATTAACTCAACTAATAACAGAGTTCAAATAATTTTCCCTTCATAAATAGACTACAAAATCTTATTACAGCAAAATAGAACAACAAGAACTAGGTAAAAGATCATCCAATTAAAATATAGAGGCAGAACCCGACCTCTAGATCGTTGCATAGCACAAACAACTTCAAGCTTTGAAATTCGCCCACAACAAGTTGGCATGACACCTAGGTTTCAAGCACTCATTTTCTATCTCCTAGAGGTGCTATTTGAAGTCTCTTGATGTCTCAAGGGGTTTCACAAATTTTCATGATAAAACAAGAAAAATTTGGATTAGACTTCAATTTGACTTTAAAAATATTCAAAACTTCTTCAATTCTGAATAAATATTTACAAATGATTCCTGAGACTTATGTTAAGATTTGCTGTCGATATGAAATTGAAATGTTTGAGAAAAGTCAAAGAAAATATCAAAATTCAACTTCGTAATGGCCTTAAATAGCTTTGTAACCCCCTATAATAGTGATATAACAACTCTTACAATATCTAAATCGGGAGTAGAAGTGCCCGTTACCCGGGCAAGTTTGTTGTGCAAATTTGGGTATTTAACGACCCATTATGGGCCTGTCATCGCCTTTTATGACCGTTACAAGTTTATCATGACCCATTTTATTCAATTTTCAATATTGGTAACCTTTACTGATTTTTTATTTTTAGCTCTATTTTAACCCTGATTTGAATGTCATTTTCTTTAGTGGTTTCGTAGTTATTTTTTTCTTGCTTCCTAGCAAATAAAGCACAAGACTTGGACATATTTTCATTTTTATAAAATTAAAGCAAATAAACTCATAAATTAATGCATGCTATATAAAAATGAGTCAAAATAAGATTAAGTGCACGACTAATTATATGTTGAATTTTACATGAATTATTTACCTTATGTTTTCTCATGATTGTTTTATAATTCTTTATGCTTTATTTAATTCTTCTTTATTTATTATGTGAGACTTTGAAGCACTATTCTTTATCTTTAATCTTCATTACATAAAATCATCATCATGGCCTTCATTCTATGTGTAGGGAATAAAACACGGAGGATCGATGAACAATCAAAACAACAAAACAAAGAAAATATGAACACAAATATTTAACGTGGTAAAATCCTCTTGATCAATGTGAATAAGAAAGAAACATCCACGGGCAAAGGAGGCCACCGCCAAAGAAAATTTACTATGAGCAAAAGAGAGTACATCATGATAAAACCCTAACCCTAACCCTAACGGCCCAAGCCCTCTGCTTCCGCCACAGATCAAAATTTGGGTAGAGGGTACATAATTTTGGGTAGAGGGATCAAAATTTGGGTAGAGGGATCAAAATTTGCCCTCTTTTTTTTTCATTTTTTCTTTCATAATTTTGGGTAGAGGGTACATAATTCAAGGCACATCAAAAAATCTCCATTTGAATTTTACAAAATTCTAAAAAATAAATGCTCAACATGATCTCATTTGCCGAATGACCCACATGGGCCTAGCTTGATCTTTGCAAAATGCCTGCCAAGTCTGAACAATAATCGAACTTGGCAACAGGTAAGGTCTTTGTCATTATATCTGCTGGATTGTCATAGGTGCTAATCTTCTAAACTTGAACATCTTGCTTTTCCACAATATCACGAACAAAATGATATCTCATATCAATATGCTTTGTCCTTTCATGATGCATTTGATCTTTCATAAAATGTATTACACTCTAACTATCACAATATATAATAGTAGCTTCATCTTTTATAGTGAGCTCACCAACTAATCCTCTCAACCAGATAGCTTCCTTTACAGCTTGAGTGATGACCATATTCAGCTTCAGTAGTGGATAATGCTACTATATCCTGCAAAATAACTTTCTAACTCACAACACAATCAGTAATAGTAAAAACATAACCAGTTAGAGACCTTCTTCTATGGAGATCTCCTGCAAAATCTGAATCAACATAGCTAATTAGTTCAGCTGAATTTCTACCAAATTCCAAGCATACATTAGAAGTACCTCTTAAATATCTCAATATCCACTTAACAGCTTACCAGTGCTTCTATCTTGGATTAGACATATATCTACTAACAACATTGACAACATGAGATATAGCTAGATGAGTGCAAATCATTGCATACATAATGCTACCAACTGCACTATAGTAAGGAGCTTTTGACATATACCTTTTGTCTTCACCAGATTGTGGTGAACATGAAATTGAGAGTTTAAAGTGTGTAGCAATCGGTGTACTAACCGCCTTAGCATTCTACATTTCAAAACGCTCCAAAACTTTTTCAATATACTTCTGCTGAAACAGAAATAGTCTACCTGAGCTTCTATCTCTAGAAATTTTCATTACCAAAATTTTCTTTGCTGCTTCAAGATCCTTCATATTAAATTCAGAACTTAACTTATTTTTCAAAATATTAATTTTAGACATATCTTTTGCTGCAATTAATATATCGTAAACATAGAGCAACAAATAGATGAATGAACCATCGACAAGTTGATTCAAGTAAAAACAATTATCATACTTGCTTCTAGCAAAACTAATACTCAACATGAATGAATCAAACCTTCTATACCACTGCCGAAGAGATTGTTTTAGTCCATACAAAGACTTTTCAGATGGCAAATTTGATTTTCTCTACCTTCAACATGAAAACCCTCTGGCTGCTCCATATATATATCTTCTTCAAGATCACCATGTAAGAATGCAGTCTTGACATTTACTTGTCTAAGTTCAAGATTTTGCAAAGCAACAATAGCAAGTAAAGTACGTGTTGATGTGCCTTGAATTATGTACCTTGTACCCAAAATTATGAAAGAAAAAAATGAAAAAGGAGAAAAAATGAGAATCTATGGCGAAAGCGGAGGGCTTGGGCCGTTAGGGTATGGACCTTTATATATGAGGGTTAGGGTATGGACCTTTATATATGAGGGTTAGGGTTTTATATGATGTACATTCTCTTTTGGCTCATAGTGAAAATTTTTGGCGGCGGCCTCCTTTGCCCGTGGATGTTTCTCTCTTGTTCACATTGATCAAGAGAATTTTACCACGTTAAATCTCTGTGTTCATCTTCTCTTTCTTTCGTTGTTTTGATTATTCATCGATCCTCGATGTTCTATTCGCAACAAATTGGTATCAGAGCTGAGTTTCTTTCCGCGAATATGACTACAACGAAGTTCGACATCGAGAAGTTCGACGGAAACACAAATTTCAGTTTGTGACAGGTTCAGATGCATGCCATCCTGGTTCAGAATGGGTTGAAGAAGGCGATGTCGGGTCAAAAGCCTGACGCCATGGAGGTGTCCGCCTGGGAGGATCTCGACGAGAAGGCCATGTCTGCGATTTAGTTGTTCCTGACGAACGATGTTCTTCAGGAAGTTCTCGCAGAGAAGATGACGGCCGGTCTTTGGACGAAGTTGGAAACACTGTATCTGACGAAAACCTTAGCGAATCGACTTGTGTTGAAGCAGCGGCTGTACACCTTTCGTATGGCCGAAGGTACATCGATCAAATCACATATCAGTGAGTTCATTGTCCTAATCAATGATTTGAAGAACGTAGATGCAAAGGTTGATGATGAAGATCAGACCCTATTACTTCTTTGTTCTCTGCCATCTTCATATAAAACCTTTAAGGAGACGATGATCTACGGTAGGGACAAACTCACGTTTGAAGATGTTAAGGGCAGACTGCTGAGCAAAGAAAAGTTGGATAATGAATTGGGATCAAACAACAAATCTGATGATCAAGCCTCAGGTCTGATCGCAAGAGGCAAACATCAGACGAGAAATCAAAATCAAGATAGATCCAGATCCAAGTCGAAGAACATAGATAAAGTCTGCAATTATTGTAAGAAGAATGGTCATATCAAAGTAGAGTGTTACAAATTATAGAATAAGAATAAAAGAATTAACGATGACAACGAGAAGGAAAATCAGAAGGCTGAAGTTGCAGATGCCGGTGTAGCAGAAAGTGGTAATGAAGATGTTCTGTTGGTAACGACATCAAACAAATCCAGATCATCAAGTGAATGGATTCTCGATTCTGGATGCTCATACCATGTGTCCCAATCGAGACTGGTTCTCCACGTACAAATCTGTTGAAGGTGGAGTCGTTCTTATGGGCAACAATGCTGCCTATAAGACTGTTGGTATTGGGTCCATCCAGATTAAGATGCATGATGGGATTATTAGGACATTATCAGAAGTCAGACATGTTCCTGATCTGAAGAAGAATCTTATCTCTCTCGGTGTCTTAGACTCAAATGGTTGCAAAGTTGTTATTGAGTCTAATGGAATGAAAATTTCCCGTGGTGCTCTTGTGTTGATGAAAGGCCTCAAAATCGGTAGTTTGTATGTTCTCCAAGGTTCGACGATGATAGGTTCAGCAGCAGTCTCATCTACCTCAGAGGAAGATTGCACAAAGTTATGGCACATGCGTTTAGGCCGTATGAGTGAGAAGGGCATGCAAGTTCTCAGTAACAGAGGTCTTCTTCCTAGTGCAAAAGTTGGAAAGTTAGAGCTGTGTGAGCATTGTATCTTCGGAAAGCAGAAAAGATTAGTTTCGGCTCAGCCATTCATAAGACGAAGGGAACCCTTGATTACATCCATTCAGATTTATGGGGTCCTTCTCAAGTTCCTTCGAAAGGAGGAAATAGATATTTGCTGACATTTATTGATGATTTCTCTAGAAAAGTTTGGGTCTATTTTCTAAAGCATAAAGATGATGTATTCGAAACATTCAAGTCATGGAAGACTTTGCTAGAGAAGCAATCTGGAAAAGTTGTGAAGAGACTGAGGATTGATAATAGACTAGAATTCTATAATTCTAAGTTCAATGAATTCTATGACAAAGAAGGTATTGCAAGACATCACACAGTTGTGAGAACTCCACAGCAGAATGGAGTCGCAGAAAGAATGAACAGAACTATACTAGAAAGAGCACGATGTATGCTGTCAAATGCAGGACTTGGCAATGAGTTTTGGGCAGAGTCTATTAATCTGGCATGTCACTTAGTGAATCAGTCTTCTCACCGATCCTTAGACTTAAAAATTCCTGAAGAAGTGTGGTCAGGTAATTCTCCTAATTACTCACATTTAAGAGTTTTCGGTTGTCCTGCATATGCACATGTTAATGATGGAAAGCTTGAACCTAGAGCTAGGAAGTGCATATTTCTTGGTTATAAATCTGGTGTTAAAGGATATAGATTATGGTGTCCTGAAATCAAGAAATTTATTATCAGTAGAGATGTTACTTTTGATGAATCTATGATGCTTCACTCGAGAAAAGATTTATCTATTATTGGTGATACAAAAAAGCAGAAAACTTTGGAGAAGGTGGAGTTAGAACTGTCAAATTCTTCTGATGAAAAGAATAATACTCCTGATGCTCCTGAAGTTCATACATCATCTCAAGTTCAGCAGCAATACATGTTAGCTCGTGATAGACCGAGGAGAGAAATAAAAGCACCTCAAAGGCTCGGATTTGAAGAACTGGTCGCTTATGCATTAAGTGTTGCTGAAGATATTGAGTTACCTGGTCCTTCCTCCTATTTTGAAGCTATTTGAAGTCCTGATTGTAATAAGTGGTTAATAGCAATGCAGAAGGAGATGAAATCTCTACAGAAGAATGGCACTTGGGATCTTGTAAAATAATCCGTGAATAAGAAGATTGTTGGCTGCAAATGGGTGTTCAAGAAGAAAGAAGGAATCAATAATGAAGAGACAAAGTACAAAGCAAGATTGGTGGCAAAATGGTACAATCAAGTGGAGGGTGTTGATTTTCATGATGTGTTCTCTCCAGTTGTGAAACATACTTCTATTCGTATTTTGCTTGCTATTATTGCTTTGCAGAATCTTGAACTTGAGCAACTAGATGTTAAGACTGCATTTTTATATGGCGATCTAGAAGAAGATATATATGGAGCAGCCAGAGGATTTTCATGTTGAAGGTAGAGAAGATCAAATTTAGAAGAAATCCTTGTATGAACTTAAACAATCCCCTCGGCAGTGGTATAAAAGGTTTGATTCATTCATGTTGAGTATTAGTTTTGCTAAAAGCAAATATGATAGTTGTGTTTATTTAAATCAACTTGCCGACATTCATCTATTTGTTGCTCTATATTGATGATATGTTAATTGCAGCGAAAGATATATCTAAAATTAATATTTTGAAAAATAAGTTAAGTTCTGAATTTGAGATGAAGGATCTTGGAGCAGCAAAGAAGATTTTGGGAATGAAAATTTCTAGAGATAGAAGTTCAGGAAGACTATTTCTGTCTCAACGGAAATATATTGAAAAAGTTTTGGAGAGTTTTGGAATGCAGAATGCTAAGGCTGTCAGTACACCGATTGCAGCACACTTTAAACTCTCAGCTTCATGTTCACCTCAATCTGATGAAGACAAAAGGTATATGTCAAAAGTTCCTTACTGTAGTGCAGTTGGTAGCATTATGTACGTAATGGTTTGCACTCGTCCAGATATATCTCATGTTGTCAGTGTTGTTATTAGATATATGTCTAATTCAGGAAAGAAGTACTGGGAAGCTGTTAAGTGGATACTGAGATATTTAAGAGACACTTCTGATGTATGCTTGGAATTTGGTAGAAATTCAGCTGAACTAGTTGGCTATGTTGATTCAGATTTTGCAGGAGATCTTGATAGAAGAAGGTCCCTAACTGGTTATATCTTTACTATTACTGATTGTGCTGTGAGTTGGAAAGCTATTTTGCAGGATACAGTAGCATTATCCACTACTGAAGCTGAATACATGACCATCACTGATACTGTGAAAGAAGCTATCTGGTTGAGAGGATTAGTTGGAGAGCTCACTATGAAAGAGGAAGCTACTGTCATATATTGTGATAGTCAGAGTGCAATACATCTTACAAAAGATCAAATGCATCATGAAAGAACAAAGCATATAGATGTGAGATATCATTTTGTTCAAGATATTGTGGAAAAGAAAGATGTTCAAGTTCAGAAGATTAGCACACATGACAATCCAGCAGATATGATGACAAAGAGCTTACCTGTTGCCAAGTTTGACTATTATTCAGACTTGGCGGGCATTACACAATGATCAAGCTAGGCCCTCGTGGGCCATTCGACAAAGGAGAGCATGTTGAGCATTTTATTTTTGAGAGTTTTGTGAAATTAAAGTCAAGGTGGAGATTTGTTGATGTGCCTTGAATTATGTACCCTGTACCCAAAATTATGAAAGAAAAAAATGAAAAAGGAGGAAAAATGAGAATCTGTGGCGGAAGCGGAGGGCTTGAGCCGTTAGGGTTAGGGTATGGACCTTTATATATGAGAGTTAGGGTTTTATATGATGTACATTTTCTTTTGGCTCATAGTAAAAATTTTTGGCGGCGGCCTCCTTTGTCCGTGGATGTTTCTCTCTTGTTCACATTGATCAAGAGAGTTTTACCACGTTAAATCTCTGTGTTCATCTTCTCTTTCTTTCGTTGTTTTGATTATTCATCGATCCTCGGTGTTCTATTCGCAACAGTACGAATAGAAGTATGTTTCATAATAGAAGAGAACACATCATAGAAATCAATGCCCTCCACTTGACTATAGTCTTTTGCCACCAATCTTGCTTTGTACTTTGTATCTTCATTATTTATTCCTTCTTTCTTCTTGAACACCCATTTGCAGCCAACAATCTTCTTATTCACCGGTGATTTTACAAGTTCTCAAGTGCCATTCTTCTATAGAGATTCTATCTCCTCTTGCATTGATATTAACCACTTATTGCAATCAGAACTTCGAATAGTTTCAGAATAAAAGGAAGGCTCAGGTAACTCAATATCTTCAACAACACTTAATGCATAAAAAAGATGCTTTTATTTCTCTCATCTGTCTCTTACGAGCTAGCATGTATTGCTGCTGAGCTTGAGGTGATGTACGAAATTCAAGAGTATTGGGAGCATCATTCTTTTCATCAGAAAAATTTGAAAGTTCTAACTCCACTCTCCAAATTCTTCTATTTTTCTGAATCAAATCTTTTCTCGAGTGAAGCATCACAGATTCATCAAAAGTTATATCTCTACTAATAATGAATTTCTTGGTTTCAAGACATCATAATTTATAACCTTTAACACTAGATTTATAACCAAGAAATATACACTTCCTAACTCTAGGTTCAAACTTTCCATCATTAACATGTGTATATGCAGAACAACAAAAACTCTCAAATATGAGTAATTAAAAGGATTACCTGACCACACTTCTTCAGAAATCTTTAAGTTCAAAGATCGATGAGGAGACCGATTCACTAAGTGACATGCGATGTTGACAACCTCTACCCAAAACTCTTTGTCAAATCTTGCATTTGATAGCATCCACCGGGCTCTCTCAAGTAAAGTTTTGTTATTCTTTCTGCGACTCCATTCTATTGTGGAGTCCTCACAACTGTGTGATGTCTTGCGATGCCTTCTTTATCACAAAACTCATTGAACTTAGAATTGTAAAATTCTAAACCATTATCAGTTCTTAGCCTCTTCACAACTTTTTCAAATTGCTTCTCTAGAAAAGTCTTCCATGATTTGAAAGTTTCAAATACATCATATTTATGCTTCATTAAATAAATCCAAACTTTTCTAGAGAAGTCATCAATAAATGTCAGCAAATATCTATTTCCTCCTTTTGAAGGAACCCGAGAAGGACCCCATAAATCTGAATGAATGTAATCAAGGTTCCCTTCGTCTTATAAATGGTTGAGCCGAAACTAACTCTCTTCTGCTTTCCGAAGATATAATGCTCACACAACTCTAATTTTCCAACTTTTACACTAGGGAGAAGACCTCTGTTGCTAAGAACTTGCATGCCCTTCTCACTCATATGGCCCAAACACATATGCCATAACTTTGCGTAGTCTTTCTCTGATGTAGATGAGACTGCTACTGAACCTATCACAGTTGAACCTTGAAGAACATGCAAACTACTGATTTTGAGACCTTTCATCAACACAAGAGCACCACAAGCAATCTTTATTCTATTAGACTCAATAACAACTTTGCAATCATTTGAGTCTAAGACACCGAGCGAAATAAGATTCTTATTCAGATCAGGAACATGTCTAACTGCAGATAATGTTCTAACGATCCCATCATGCATCTTAATCTGGATGAACCCAATACCAATAGTTTTACAAGTAGCATTATTGTCCATAAGAACGACTCCACCTTCAACAGATTTGTACGTGGAGAATCAATCTCAATTGAGACACATATGATATGAGCATCCAGAATCGAGCATCTATTCACTTGATGATATGGATTTGTTTGATGTCATTACCAACAGAACATCTTAATTCTCACTTTCTGCTACACTGGCATCTACAACATCAGCCTTCTGATTTCTCTTCTCGTTGCTTTCATTGATCCTTTTATTTTTATTTTGTAATTTGTAACCCTTTGCTTTGATACGACCCTTCTTCTTGCACTGTAGACTTTATCTCTGTTCTTCGACTTGGATATGGATGTATATTGATTTTGATTTCTTATCTGATGTCTGCCCTTAACATATTCAAATGTGAATTTGTCCCTATCGTAGATCATCTCTGTTTAAAGGTTTTATATGAAGATGGCAGAGAACAAAGAAGTAATAGCGTCTGATCTTCATCATCAACCTTCGCATCTATGCTCTTCAAATCATTTATTAGGACGATGAACTCACTGATGTGTGATTTGATCGACGTACCTTCGGCCATACGAAAGGTATACAACCACTGATTCAACACAAGTCATTTCGCTAGGGCTTTCGTCAGATATAGACTTTCCAACTTCGTCCAGAGTTCGACCGCCGTCTTCTCTACGAGAACTTCCTGAAGAACATCGTTCATCAGGCATAATTGTATTGCAGACATGTCCTTCTCGTCGAGTTCCTCCCAAGCGGACGTCTCTACGGCATCATGCTTTTGACCCGACAGCGTTTTCTGCAACCCGTTCTGAATTAGGATGGCAAGCATCCGAACTTGCCACAAACTAAAATTTGTGTTCCCGTCGAACTTCGTTAAGTCATCTTCCGAAAAGAAACTCGGCTCTGATACCAATTTGTTGGGAATAAAACATCGAGGATCGATGAACAATCAAAATAACGAAAGAAAGAGAAAATGAACATAGAGATTTAACGTGGTAAAACCCTCTCGATCAATGTGAACAAAAGTGAAACATTCACGGGCAAACGAGGCCGCCGATAGAGAAAATTCACTATGAGTAAAATAGAGTACATCATAATAAATCATAACCCTCATATATAAATGTCCAACCCTAACCCTAATGCTAATGGCCCAAGCCCTCTACTTCCGCCACAGATCTCCATTTTTTCTTTGTTTCTCATTTTTTCTTCTTTCATAATTTTGGGTACAAGATACATAATTCAAGACGCATCAACACTATGTCTTAAGTAACACACATATCATAATAGTGAGGGACTTTACTTCTTGGGATGGATCTTATTCTTCTATAATGTTATTAAAGTCAAATTGGACTGGCCGATTCAACCATGAATCGAAGGTTAGTCTAGTCCAATTCATGTGCAAAACTGAAAATGGTATTGAACCAACCAAAAATCGATTCAATCCATAAACAAAAAAAATGGTTCAACTTCAAATGTGATAAAAAAATTATAAAATAAAGGTAAAAGTAGGAAATGAAAAATTAGAAAGGTAAGTAAAAAAGTGGGAAAGATTTAAATTAAGAATAGGTGAAAACTAAAAAGGAAATAAATATGGAAAATTAATAGGGAGAGAGTAAATAATGGAAATAAAAAGGAACGGTATTAAAATGAAAGTAAAGAAGAAAGTAAAAGAAAGTAAGCCTAATATATGACAAAATAAATTAATTTATTATCATCATAAAATAGTATCAAAGAATAATTAAAACTTAATATAGTATATCAATACTGATAACTTAAGGTATTTTTATGAATATCTTACTATGAATTATAAGTTTTGATTAACTTTTTTATTCATTATATAATATTAAATATTATCTATATCTTTTAAACTATTATAATTAATATTATTTTAATAAAATTCGGTTGATCTCGATCGAACTCAATTCAATCGGTTCAACCACGACCCAGTTAGTTATCCGATCGGATCTCCTATCCAATTAAAAAAACATTGTTCTTCCTCATTGATGTTAATCTCCTCGTTCTCCATGTCCTCATTTTTTTTGTTCTTCTCTTTCTCCTCATTCTCTTTCTTTCTCCTCTAGGGTCGTGGAATGAGAGAAATAAGAAAAAAAGAAGAGACAGAGAGTCTTAAAAGTTTCTTATAGAGTGACTTCTGAATGACTTAAATGCCCTTAGTCAAACTTTAGGATTATTACAAATGAGTAATATAAAGAGGTTAAAAGATCACCTTATCACACCAAGCGAGGAAACTAATTGTCTTTACATGCACGTGTAGGCACTAGAATTTCAATAAATATATTCTAAATAAAGAATATGAGAAGCACTTTTTATTTCGCACGTAGAGAACAACATGGACTGATACAAAAGAAGTCAGCCTTAAGTACTTATTATATATCAATTATCGATGGTAAAATAAATAGTATTTCATATATGTCAAGCAAAAACAAAATGCCCCAAATAATCCTCAACCCCGAAATATATTGTAGTTTGTAACAGTAATAAATCTACTTTGCTACTTGGTTGGATATCACCTAGCTCAACGCTGTCAAGAATGAACAAAAAATTGTGAAATATTATTTTTCTTCTTTTGTTTGTATCCTTTTATCTTTTAACTTATAGATTGATCTTTATCTTTTAGTTTTTCTAGGATCATGCATGCCTATGGTAAATTTGTATTGATATTTGTATTTATAATGCATTTTTATTTCCTATACATTTACAAAATTTATACATCATCTTTGTTCTTTCAAAAAATGTTATAATATTTTGGTTCAAAATTCATTAAGGGTAAGAAAAAAATAAAAAAAAGGAAAAGGAAAATGGAGATAATTATTCTTCTTTAGTTGACATAATTGAAGGGAAAAAATATTAAATAATGATTTTGTTATATGTAATTTATATAACTATAAATAAAAATATGAGTTAAATATATTTTTCCTCGTTTTAGATCCTTTTATCTTGCCGTTCCTCAAATCCTAAAACAATATACTCTCTTTGGCAGCCCCGTGTCTCAGAAGCACTTCCATAGTCCCACGTGTCACATCCTAAACATCCACGTCTAGAATGCATAGAAAGTGCCGGCCTTGATCATCGCTGCGCCGAGATCAAGCAGCCTCTAGTCGTCCGCCCTCCCCACAATCAAAACTCCCAATGCACAATGTCTTTAGAGAACACTCGGATATGAAGGAAAGCTTAGAACTTTTATTCATAAAAAAGATGTATAAAAAGTTGGCCATAGGCCTCTATTTATACAAGATGGAGTCGGTTCCTCTCAACCACTACAAAAAATCGTCATTTTTCGACGGGCAATTTTATTGACTTGTGATAATAAACTTGCAAAATCGATGTTGTTCACATGTAAAGAAAAAGAATTATATGTTTATTATTTTATCCTTGCCATGTTTATTATCATGACTATTCTTTGAAATGAAAAAACACATGAAAATATGAATATTAACTTTTATAATTTTGAATAATTATTGTTTATGTATAAAGAAGACTTCATATTTATATGTTTGGCATAATATTTATATGACTCGTGTTATGAGCTTTAGTGCATGAACTTATAATTATTATGAATTTTGACTTGTTATACTATTCATTTGAGTACACAGGCACATTATGATTTTTGACAAATTAATTTAGAATAAGATGATTGATCATATTAGTATGCCACTTGAAAATTATTTCATAAGACATTTAATTGACAAGCTCTATGCTTATACACATTATTGAAATGAAGCATGTTACTAAAGAGATCATTTTTAACTTGCTATATACATCTTATATCAAAATTGATTTATATGCTCATCTTTGTGAAATATTTTGACATGAATCTTATTCTTTCATATTTCAAATTATCATGTCATGTAATGAAAGTTATTTTCCTCATCCATAATTTGAAATAGCTACTATCCTTTTAAAAAGAGAGAGCGTGTAAAAGGCTAAACTTTGAATACCTTTTTAGTTTCATTTATTGTCATTAATTTTGATTATTATCTTGTGGTAAAGAAAGAAAAGGAAAAATGAATTTGAAGGAGTGCAAACATAAATTTCATGGTAAAAGTATTATTTTGAACATAGAAATTAAAAATTGGATATACTTGTGTTTTACAATTATTTGTGTCTTATACTTGTCTACTAGTTATTATAATTTATGCATAAACTTATGATTATTGAAAAGTCAACTTTTGGACATATTTTGATATATTAATTTTTGAAAATGCCTATGGTATTTATGATGCTTATTTATTTGTCTTGGCATATGGACTCTTATGCTATAAGATTAATGTGCATAAATTTATATGATCGTAACTTATTATCATTTGAATATTCATATGATACATGATCATCAAATTTGAAATGATGTTTAAATGATCTCTCTTTTGCACAAATGAAAACATATACAAGATCTTTTGACCTGTGTAATAATTTATTTACATTTGAAATATTTATGTCATACCATGAAATATATCAATTATATGACTTACATGAGCATGGATTTATATTTTCATGATTTGCAAAATCATTTTATTATCATATCTTAGTACAAATCTTTTAATCTTATAATCTTCATGTTGTGAAATTTAAGCTTTGACTCCTTATTCACAATTTTATATTATTGTTATTTCTTTGAAAGAAAAGGAAAATATATAAAGGATAGAAAAAGAGAAAAAAATGGTCATAATATTAGGGGGAGCTTGTTCAAAAAGTTTGAAAGGTTATTTCCACCATTCATTTTGAATATGATTTTGTTACCTTTATTGTCAAATCCTAGATTATTTGATATAATCCAATTTAGTTTTAACATATCATTTTTGTCTCAAAGTTTGATGAAATATTTTGATTCCTTATATAATCTTTGAAACTTGTGTTATTCATAACCCCTAGATAAATTTGATTTCATGTTTTACTCTTATTAATTAGTCATGAATTTATGGGGAGTTATTTTTATCTATCGCATATACTATACTTGAAAAAATTATTATAGATATGATAAAAGAATAAAAATTATTTTCATCTCTCTTATGGCACTATACATATTGTATCTTATATGACAAAAGAGGGAAAATAAAAAATTTAGAAAGATGACATGATTAAGGGAGAGTTACATGCTATTTCTTATATGCTTCTTGTGCAAACTACTTTTTGATGAAACAAAAGGAGGAGAAATATAAGAGAAATATGATGAAAACATAAAAAATTATATAGGAGAAATATATATATATATATATATATATATATATATATATAACCGGTGATTTATTATGTGTGAACATAACTCTATATGAAAAGTATCTTACAATTAAGACTTATGTGCATATCTGTTACTGTAAGGAAAGTTTAGTTTTAGACGGAGTAAAATTGATTTTAATATCTTTTTATTCCCAACTTATATACTTTTCATATTTCTCGATTTGCGTTCATAAAAAGGGGGAGATTGTTGGAACAAAGTTTTTATGCTTTATGTAATTATATTTTGATGATACAAATTTCAAAAGATTATAATTATATTTAAAATGTCAAAAAAGTCTAAATAAGAATGAGTTGTTTGTGGACTAAACTTTCGATTAATATTTGTCTATGTTCTCACTAGATTTACATCAAGAAGTGAATATAAAATTATAGATACCTCTCTTATCTTTGTATAGAATCAAGTATCACCTCATTTGGACAATCATATAAAAAGTTATGTTTAAATAAGTAAAGTTCAAAAAGTTAAATTTGAAGTTGATATTTTATGTGCTAAACTTACAATTAATATTTGAATATTCTATCATAAGATTTGGATTAAGAGATTAATATAAAAGTTATAGATAATGTTAGCTTTTTATAAAATCAAATATCATTTCATTTTCATACTGGTACGAAATGTTATGTATAAAAGAGTAAAGATCTAAAATATTTTATTTAAAATGGATAACTTTTTGTACTGAACTTTGAATCAATATTTGACTATGAGATCATTAGATTTTGAAGCAATGATGATCTCAAAGTTGTAGAGAAGTCTGTTAACTTTTCATAGAATAAAAAATTATCTCATTTGGATAACTATGCAAAACGTTAGGCTCGAAATAGTGCAGGGCGACCGATCTGGCGGTCGAAGCACCGATCGACAGGTCAATGCAGAAAATGCAGAAATCAAGAAAGAAACACCAGTTGACATGCTAGTGCAGAATTCACCAATGGTCATACTTTTGAACGGATTAATGTATCGGTCGACCAATGGGGCAGAGCGGTCGATCGAATAACGTGTGGAATGCACTATAACGATCACATTTTGGCTTCAAAATTAGGAAACAAGCTCCAATGGATAATTGGAGTTAAGAGTGCTATAAAAGAGGACCCAAATGTGTAAGAATGATCAAGACTTCCAAGGAAAAGTGGAAAGAACATTTGTGAAGTCTGTTTGAGCTTTAAATTGTAAATCTTTCATTTTTTTTCTCTCTTACTCTTGTGTGATGTTTCAAATTATTAATGAGAGATTGTGGAGTGTTCTTGTGATATTGTAATAGTTGTTTAGCTCTTGAGTAAAAAGATATTGTGTCTTATCTTTGAAAAAATGAGTGAAAGAGGTGTGCCTTATCTTTGAAAAGGAGAAAAGGCAAGAGTTGTAAAGAGTTTCTTTCTTGCCCCATTTGGAACGAAGGAAGGGTGTTAGTGAAATCTCCGATGGTCTCGAGGTTGAGAAGTCAAACTGGGGACGTAGGCCAAGGTGTGGCTGAACCTCGTCAATAAACCATCGGCATTTTGTGTTTATCTTTTCTCTCCCTCTTCTTCCTACTTTATTATTCATGTGATATGTTTGCTATTGTGTTGGTTTAAACATTAACGAATCGATTTTAATCTTCCGCGATGATTTTCATGAAATTGGTATTTTCAGTTTAAACATCAATTCACCCCCCAATGCCTATTGATCCTACAATTGACGGAGGACGACGTTGAGGCCTTCGTGCGGACGTGCCTCAAGCGGAAGCCGGTAAGGCTATTGGAACTCCTGCCCATCTCAGATCGTCCATGGCAGGTGATGACCACGGACTTCATCTCGGCATTGCCCAAGTCAGGTGGAGCAAGATCGATCATGGTGGTGGTCGACAAATTCTCGAAGTACGACACATTCATCCCAGCACCAAAGCATTATTCGGTGAAGGAAGTTGTCCGACTAATTGTGAGAAACGTCATCAAGCTGTGGGGCATCCTGGAGGTCATCTCAGCGATCATGACCCTCAATTTATGGGTCATTTCTGGAGGGAGCTCTTCAAGCTCCTAGGACCGAGTTCCACTTCTTCACCTCATTCCACCCACAAACGGATGGCTAGACGGAGCGGGCCAACTATTTGCTCGATATCTATCTTCGACACTTCGTGACAGTCAATAAGGATGATTGTTCCAAACTACTGGTCATGGCTCAATTCTCCTACAAACATGCAAAATAGTGAGACCACGTAGTAGAGTGCCTTCGAGATCGTCATTGGGCGTCAGCTTGTGACCTCGGCCACACTTACGGCTAGGTACTCTAGGAGGTGCCCAACCACGCACCAAGTCGCCCGAAGATGAAAAGACCAAATGGAGGAGTCCGTGCCTAGCCTCGTACACCTCGGCCTAGGCGGGATGCTAGGGTGCGTGGTACTCTAGGTACTCTAGGGTGCGGCCTAGGCGGGATGCTACGGTGCATGGCGTACCCCGAGCGCACCCAAGAGCATGGAGGTTCTCTGGGATGACATGAGGACATGGGCAGAAGTGCACAGGCTTCGTGGGACAACTTCCCTACTCAAAGCCGAGTAATGTCCAGTTTGGCATTATGCCACTTTGGCAGCGGATGATAGGCGTGGCACGACGGGGCGGAGCAGAGCGGCACGGTGGCGAGAATTCAGAAGAGTTCGCCCTTCTTCAGCAAAAGTGTCAATCTTCGAGAAGGAAAGCTTGCCTCCTTAACAACCTATAGTTTATCCATAAAAGGAAAGGTGACAGTTGGAAGGTAGTTGGTTGGAAAGAGATAAGTTGGAAACTTATCTCTTTGGCCGGTTGTTAGGGGAATGAAGAAGGATTGTCCTTTGCTTAAATCTTGCTGAGAAGATAGAGCTTAAAGGGGTTTTGTAGATTAGGAGATCAAGGATGACCCCTTAATTAGTGGAAAAATAAAATAGGAAGGTTCACTACAAGAAAAACATTGATTACAGACGGTCAAAACCCTCTGTAATCAGCCCAAAAACCGTCGGTAATACAATTTTCGACGATTTTTCGGACGGAATCGATCCGTCGGAAAAACGATCGTCGCAAATCAATTTGCGATGGTTGGAAAAAATTCGTCGAAAATATCGTCGGTTCTAACTGCCCAAAAATACCCGACGGATGGTTCTAACCGTCCGAAAAGTCCTGACGGTTCCAACCATCCGAAAAGTCCGGCGGTTCCAACCGTCAAAAGTTTTCGACGGTCGCAATTATCGAAACTTTCAACGGTCGTCGCAACCCGCCGAAACTTTCGACGGTCACAAACCGTCGAAACTTTTGGCGGTTGCAACCGTCGCAAAGAATTTTTTAAAAATAAAAAAAATTAGCGGCCGGATTTGTCCGGGGGCGGCCGGATTCGGCCGTGGGGCCAGATCCGGCCACCCCCGGACAAATCCGACCGCTGGCTGCCAGATTCGGCAAGCAGCGGCCTGATTCGGCTGGCAAGTGCTAGATCCGGCCGCCCGCGGCCAGATCCGTCCGCACGCGGCCACTTTTGGCGGCCAGGCACTAGATCCGACCGTCCGTGGCCCGATCCGACAACCAGGCGGCCGATCCGACCACCAGCGATCGAATCCGATCGCCAAGCGATCCGGGCCGGAGAGAGAGACAAAAAGAGAGAGAGGGGGGAGAGGGACGCCGACGGGATGGGACGCCGGCGGGATGGGTCGACGGCGGTCGACATCCGGTCGGGAGGCTCGCCGGCAGGGAGAGAGAGGGAGAGGGAGAGAGGGAGAGAGAGAGGAGAGGGGGTATATATATATATTATAATATATAAGTGGAAAGATGGGAAAGCGGGAAAAAGGAAAAAAAAGCGGGATAATAAAATTTTAATTACCGATGGCTCTAATAGTCGAAAAAGTAAATATTAATTATTTTTAAAGTTACCGACGATTGTGACCGTAAAAAATTATTTAATTATAAAAATAAAATACTATATTTAGTTATATATAATATTTTTTTACCGATGGTTTCAACTGTCGCTAATTATTACCGACGGTCCGAACCATCGAAAATTGCGACGGTTTGGACTGTCGGTAATTATATCAATAAAATACTCCTCATGTTATATTATTATAGATTTATCGACGGTTACAATCGATAATTATATCAATAAAATTGCGACGGTTTGGACTGTCGGTAATTATATCAATAAAATTGCGACGGATGGATATCCGTCAGAAATATCGACGTTCCTGATCGACGAAAAATAAAATAATAATATAAAAAATTATATAATTTATTATTTTTATTTTCGACGGTTGCAATCGTCGGAAAATCCGTCGAAAATTGTGACGGATGGATATCCGTTGGAAATATTAATGTTCCTAATCATCAAAAAATAAAATAATAATATAACAAATTACATAATTTATTATTTTTATTTCCGACTTTTGCAACCGATGGAAAATTCGTCGAAAATTGTGACGGATGGTATCCTTCAAAAATATCGACGTTCCTAATCATCGAAAAATAAAATAATAATATAATAAATTACATAATTTATTATTTTCATTTCCGACGCTTGCAATCGTCGGAAAATCCTTCGAAAATTGCGACGGATGGATATACGTCAGAAATATCGACGTTTCTAATCGTCGCAAATTGTGATGAATTTCTATCCATTAGTTTCAAAATTCTCCATAAATTTGCATTTCGAAATAGTCGAAAGATATTCAATTCTTTTATAAAGATCTTAGAATATCAAGTGTCATCAACAAAAAATATGTGATAATCAATTTCAATCAAACAAAGTCATTTACTATTATTCACTCATAAAAATATGATTCTTTTATCAAAATCATAGGCATCATATAACTATATTGAATCACAAATATCAACATGAAAAATAGTACATAAGATTCATATAAATCAATCAGACATGCTTAATGCTAAAATCAACATATTTTGAAATTTTAGTATTGATATAAGTGCTCTTATTTTGCTAAATATGATTTCCACATTAAATTAGTAAGATAGTCTAAAAATGTCAATTTAGCAACCATTATTTATGTGACATATTTCCATCAAGCATGTTTAAGCAAAATGTGGAATATGCACACTTTCAAAATTAAATGGGCAACATAATTCTAATATGCACAAGAATCATAATCTTTGATCAAATATTGCCTTTATGCATATATTATGATAATAATTTGACAAGTTCATGACATAAGTATGTATCATATCAAAACGAATTCAAATTTTCATTTTCATATATCAAAATACTTTTACAGCAAACTTTATGTCTCTAACTCATTTCAACTTTATTTTCCTTTTTATTTTCATGTGACGCAAACCTACAAGTAGAAAATAATTTAAATTTTGGTACCCAAATTAACTTGGGTCCAAGGTTGTTAGTCACATATCTTTTTAGAACTCATTTCATTTCCCCATAATTAGTTTCTTCAACTTTACATAAAAAATAGTGATCATAAAATTCGTATGCATAACAAATAAAATGACATTTCAAGCATTATCATGGACATGTCTAGATTTATAAAAGTAAGGGATAATAGTGTCCAAAATATTTCTTAAAGTTATTATTATTTTTATCACATCAAATGATTATGTATTCAACTTAACTTTACATAAATGATTGTTAAATATTAATAGATAAAAGATTTATCAAAGATGATAACATATATCATTTCTTTTACCAAATCAATATGACAACTATAATAGATATGGCAAGGGATTAAGAAATTCATATAGTTTACTTCATTTAACATGTGAAGAAAGATATTTTGCAAATATATTATCTCAAGTCGAAAGAAGTTATGAAATCAAAATTTAAAGCTCTCTCTAACTTTGTTTTCAAATTTTCAATATATATATATAATGTATCAAATTCCATAATTTGAAAATTATAATGTATCAAATGTTTAGTAAGAGCATAATCAAATATACATTCTCACATTTTCAATAGTTAAGCATATGTATGCATAATCATTTTTAAAATAAAATGATCCTATTATGCAAAAAGTTAATTTTTAAAAAGAATCATAATCTCGAGTAGAAATTATGATGACTAGTGGATGAATTAAAAGCGCAAATAACTATGACACAACATTAAGTAAAAAATATCATCATTATGCATTCCATACAAATATTTGAAATCATCAATATCAATTCAAATGCCTTAAAACTTTATGGATCAAAGTAATTATCATTGTGATATCTCAATTTCATATGAAAGTCTTATCATCAAAATAGATATTAAAATACAGCTTGCATGAGAAAATATTAATATGTTAAATTTACTTAAAAACATCATCCAAAGTTTAGTATATCAAATAAAAAATGCACATGCATACTTAATCATAGAAAGTATAATAATTTTTTGTCAACTTTAAGATTTCAAGGCTTTTATGCATTTGAGCTTGTGAATAATTTTAATCAAGAATTGACACATTTAAGTCAAATTGCACATTTTTAATGTGAGATGTCATAATTAAAATCACATGTGCAAAGATATATATAAAAACTTTGCTTCAATGATACTTTTGCTAAAAAAATATGTGCCTTCACTTTACTTGAATAATTCTTCTCATTCCTTATGAAGCACACATACAAATAAAAATCATTTGCATTTTGGTACCTAAACTTGTTTGGGTCCAACATGATTAATTTTCGTTCTTTTAGGAACCCACATTAATTTCATGCCTACATTAATAGATTTTTTAATTTGACAAATAGTACATGGTCTAACAAAATGATTATGATCATATTTCAACTTTGAATAATCATGATGAGAAGCATGAGAATGTTTAACATTAAAAGAGCAATCATAAGAATGTTTATTCTTCAAATAATAATTATTAGCATGTTTTGATTTTGAAGAATATATTTCAAATAATATCCTTTTGTGTTTTGACATTTTTCTTCAAGTTCATTTCCTTTTTACAATCATTAAAGTTTGCAACCATTTTAATAGACTTTTGAACATTCCTAACATGTTTCAAAGACATAATATGTTGTGAGAAATCTATGCATATATGAAAAATAGTCGGTATTTGCATACTAGATACACGTATGTGAAGATCAGATTCTCTTTTACCATAATGTAAACAAGTTTTAAATTTATAATCTCAACTATATTTCTTAGGTTGCAAGTATACAACCATCATCTATGTATAGTCGGGGTCAAACCGTAGAGAGAAGTTGCATTTGTTTTTAGACTTATGTAATTATGAAAGAAGAGAATCTGATTTTGATAGTAAGAAAAGTAAATTAAGATTGCTGAAATCAATATTGCAGGAATGTAACAGTTTTGTGATTTTCGCTTTGTGTATTTTTTTTAGCTTTTTGGGTAAATAATAAAAACAGAACTATGAATCCAAAATTAAGTCTGTGAACTATCAAGACTAGGGAATTTTCTTTAGGGATAAACAGTAATTAGGTATGCTTAAGAAATTCAGTTCAATTGGATGCAAACAAATCAAGTCATAAAAATGGATCCTAGTACTCTCGTATTGAGGATCGCTTTAGCCTCTCCGCTCTCGCTTCGAGACCACATATTTAAGCACATATAGGACTACTTCCCTGAGCTCTCCCCTCTCGGCTTGAGCTCAGTCTCCCTTACCTCATTGGCTGGTTTCCCTAATACAACTAGCTAACATCTCGGCTCACTGCTAAATTGTCTCACAAATACCCTTCTCTGGGGTCTCATTGCAGAAGTAGAAAAAATTAGACATGAAGAAGGGAGATGGGAGATTACAAACAAATCATCAAAACATCAAATATATGTTCCCATCACTCTCGTGTTAGGGACATCTTAATTAGTTTCTCTGCTCTCGCTTCGAAACTATGGATTTAATGTAATAACCGACACCACTTAAAAAAAAAGATGAAGTAAGATTCGGCCTAACACCGGCAAAAGATAAACCTAAAGTCCAATTAAAATTGGACTTGAGAAATAAAAACTTTTATCTCATTAATCAAATTAAAGTGGGATTAGAAAAAGGGGGATTAGTTATAAAGCCCTCCAATTAATCCAAGACCAGTTCGTGAAAAGGATGATTTATGCATGAATCCCCTCCGTGCTTTTTCCTTTGCTTGGCACTTCTGGACCCTGTGCGCACCGAGCAGAGAGCTTCTTCTCTCATTCTTCCTAACTTCAATTGTAGGCAGAGGTCGAGAGGGAGAGGAAATAGAGAACAGGAATTATCGAGAGAAACAACAGGGGATTTGATTGTTGGATTTCAAGGTCTAAATCGAAGAACGGATCAACCGCGAACCGAGGTGGGTGAATCGAAATCACCTTGCATGACCTCTGAATTATCCTAATTCATGCCCTCATTGTTATGAAAAGAAAAGAATATGAATAGGGTTCAAGTTATCATTTTTTTTAATTGTTTGATTTTTCTTGAATTCTTTGATTGGTTGGGGGATTCCGTTTTCCTATTGTGTCGTAATATTTTACGGTGCAATCTAGTTTGGAATTAAAATTATTACGGCCGCAATATTTATTTGCTATTGCATCGCAAGGTTTTATAACGCAACCTAATTTTAAAGTAGAAGTATTACGGCCGTAAATTTGTTTGGCCGTAATTTTCTTACGGTCGAGAAAACGGTGGAGAGAGAATTAGAAAAAAAAAGAAAAGGATGAAGCTTACGGCCGTAATGTAATAGGGGTAAATTTTTTTTACGACCGTAATGTAATAGGGGTAAATTTTTACGACCGTAATGTAATAGGGGTAATTTTTTTTCGACCGTAATGGAATAGAGGGTAAAAACAAATTGGAGAGAGAAAGATGAAAGAAAGAGAAGGTGTTTACGGCCAAAGAATTAGGGTTTACGGCGTAAGGTGAAGGGGATTTCTCGGGTGAAAAAAAAATCTAGAAGAGGTGAGGGCGTAAAATCCAGCAAAAATTCACCCATTAGTCTCTCTTTATTTTGATATGAACATTATTGATTTTCCTTATAATTCCAACATGAACTCTTTGTCTTGATTTACCTCATACCGATCATATCTCATTCATCACATGATACAAAGAATGAAAAGATACTAAAAGTGATTAATAAGTTTAGATGAAAGATTAATGATGGGTTGCTAGTCCGAGCCAAGTGCATCAAGATAAGGGTCGCTCCCTTGGTCATAGTTTGATCTCCCATTGACCCGCACAAGGCCGTATCGTTTGCTGAACATACCCTAAGAATTAAAGGCACCTCAAAGTCACCCTGATTGTTAATTAATAACCAAGATCAACAAGCATGTTCAAGTTCAAGTCAAGTCAAGTATGTCATGATTCCAAGTTTACTATGTATTATTGATCCTCATGATTCATGAAATCGCTGATCTTATTCTTATTATGATCCATGATACTGATATGTTATCTTCCACGTTCAAGTTAAGCATGATTATTTACCGTTGATTATTATATTCATGTCATGCATTGTATATCATGTGGTTCCCCACTAGGCTGTAAATCTTACGGGAGGACCACCTTCCCTGTGTCTGATTTCCACAGGACTAGGTCAGTAACGTGGTGGAGTAGGCGTGTGGTGATGGGGCTCTGGCGATAGGACAACACATGAACCATAGGGCTTTTAGAATGCTTATTAGTTTTTCATTTACCTTCCGCATTTTAGATTCATGATGTAGAACTTAGTTTATTTCTTAGTAATGACATAGCCACTTTTAGACTTCCGCAATTAAAGTTATAATTTATCTTTATTTCTTTTCTTCCGCTGACGTATCTCGGTTCTTGACTGAGATATGGTCAATATTATGGTCAAGTTATAGCATGCCGTAGCGTCTCCAGATTGGTCTTCGCCACGTGGCGGGGGTCGATTTGGGGGCGTTACATTTATGGTATCAGAGCCAAAAGTTAGGACTCTCTTGACGTCCTAGTGTATAGAATAGTATAGTATGGTAAAAGGTTCATGTGCTATCGCCGTGCAGTCGCCACACCCTCCACCAAAAAGTAATGTAAGTCAAGTTTATGTTTAAGATAAGTTATGATTTATTGATGCGTGATTTTATTGTATGAATAGAGGATAAGCATGTCACGACAGCCGGAGCGTATTCAAGAGCAAATGGCCAGAGCGGATCGGAATCTGTATGAGGCATCGGAAGGCCCACTTCCTGAGATGGGGGCCCAGTCGGGTCGCGGACGTGGCCGTGGCCGAGGTCGTGCGCCAGGCCGCGGAAGAGGTAGAGGCCGCGCAGCTAGAGCGCCATTAGAGGAGCATGTGGATGAGTTTGCTCCACCTGAGGGTAGCCAAGCAGGAGACAGTCCACCGGCGTCAAGGCGTCGTAATCAGAGGGCATGCCATGAAGCAGTAGAAGACACCATCCAGGCTTTCCTGAAGTTGCATCCGCCTCATTATGATGGGAAGGCGGACTTTTTCAAGGCTGAAGAATGGATTGAGACTATGGATCGGATTTTTAAGCTGATGAGATGCACGGATGAACGCAAGGTCCTGTATGCCACACACATGCTTACTGGTACTGCGATGGGCTGGTGGAAGACTACAAGGGCTACCAGGTTCAGAGGGATGGACGAAGAGGACATAGCATGGGATGAATTTAAGAAGGCCTTCATGGCGCGCTACACTCTTGAACATGACCGCATCAACAAACAAGAGGAGTTCCTGCAACTGCAGCAGGGAACTATGTCTGTGGCGGATTACCACACCCAGTTCATCCAATTGGAGCAATATTGCCCGATGCCATTTGAGGGGTGTATTAGGGCTAACAGATTCATTAATGGACTACAGCAGACACTGAAGACTGAAGTCCTGTCTGGGGATTGTGAAGATCTAGAGAAGGCTGTGAGGTTGGCCATACGTATGGAAAAGGATCAAGCTGAACGCAAGGCCAAAGCTCCAGCCAAAGCAATAGAGCAGCCCAGGCCTCGAACGGATGATCATCAGCCATTTAGGAGGAACGACCGCCGTGATCATCGTTACAGGCCATACCAGCAGAGAGAAGCCCCAAGACAGGCTCAAGCTCAACCACGGCCTGCGCCAATGCAAGCACAGCCACTGAGACAACTGCCACCGCCACCACGCCAGCCACAAGTTCCATAGAAGCCTTTATGTCCTTACTGTGGCCGTCACCATGATGGAGAGTGTCGTAGAGTGAGCGGCACATGCATTCAATGTGGACAGTTCGGACATTTTATCAGAGCCCACAAGCTGCCAGAGGAGGCCGAGACAATCGAGCAGCAGGAGGTGCAAATTCCGTTGTGCAAGGTCGTGTGCACAACCTGGAAGCTGATACAGCCCAAAATGACAATGATGTCATTAGAGGTACCCTCCCGATCGCCAACTTGTCTGCTACTATTTTATTTGATTTTGGGGCTACACACTCGTTTATTTCAGAGTCGTGTGCCCAAACTCTTAGTCTACCTCAGAAGCAGATGCCCCATGCTATGCGTGAGTACACCTATGGGTACTCTCCATGCTGCCAAGTACATCCCGAATGTACCTGTCAATGTAGACAAGAAAAATTTTTCTGCAGACCTCATAGTCATCCCTATGGTGGATTATGACGTCATTTTGAGGATGGACTGGCTTTCTTATCACGATGCAACCTTGCAATGCAAACAGAAGAAGATCGTTATAGGGATGCAAGGAAAGCCTAAGGCAGTGATCAGAGGCACTCCATCAACAAAGAACACAGTCATTGTCTCAGCGATCAAGGCACATAAGTTATTACAGAAAGGATGCTGTGGGTACTTGGCTAGTGTGGTCAAGACGGATGCACCTGTCACTGAGCTTCAACAGATAGATGTGGTGCAGGAGTTCCCAGATGTGTTTCCTGAGGACACATCCGGATTGCCACCGAAATGGGAAATCGACTTTAAAATAGAGCTCCTCCCTAGGACTGCACCCATCTCTAAAGCACCCTACCGCATGGCACATGCTGAAATGCAGGAACTGAAGAAGCAGATACAGGAGCTACTGGACAAGGGATTTATCAGACCGAGCGTCTCACTCTGGGGCGCACCGGTCTTGTTTGTCAAGAAAAAGGACGGCTCCATGCGGCTCTGCATCGATTATAGAATCCTCAATAAAGTGACAGTGAAGAATAAGTACCCCCTGCCTCGGATAGATGACCTTTTCGATCAGCTGTCAAAAGCATCGGTGTTCTCTAAGATAGACTTACGTAATGGCTACCACCAGCTGAGAGTGGCAGAGGAGGACATACCGAAAACCGCTTTTCGGTCAAGATATGGCCACTACGAGTTCTTGGTCATGCCATTTGGACTGACGAACGCTCCTGCCGCGTTCATGGATTTAATGAACAGAGTCTTCCGACCATATTTAGATCAGTTTGTCATAGTGTTCATGGATGATATTCTGATCTATTCTTCCAGTCCAGAGCAACATCGAGAGCATCTCAGGATAGTATTGGAGATCCTGAGACAACACAAGCTTTATGGCAAGCTTTCAAAGTGTGAATTCTGGCTAAAGGAGATCATGTTCTTGGGACACAGTCTCCAAGAAGGGCATTGCAGTAGACCCCGCAAAAGTGGAAGCGGTGACGAATTGGACTAGGCCGAAGAATGCTTCTGAGATTCGCAGCTTCCTTGGTTTAGCGGGTTATTACATGAGGTTTATCAGGGACTTTTCCAAGATTGCTGCACCCTCACGAATCTCACAAAGAAGGCGGAAAAATTTATCTGGACAGATAAATGTGAGCAAAGCTTTCAGACTCTGAAGGACCGTCTGACTTCGGCACCAATTCTCACTATACCGACAGGCAGTGGAGGTTTCGTGGTCTACAGTGATGCGTGTAGAACAGGATTGGGTTGTGTCCTGATGCAACACGACAAAGTAGTGACTTATGCTTCACGGCAGCTGAAGAAGCATGAGGTCAATTACCCCACACATGACTTGGAATTGGCGGCTGTGGTCTTTGCTCTGAAGATCTGGAGGCACTATTTGTATGGAGAGATGTTCGAGATCTTCACTTACCACAAGAGTCTCAAGTACATCTTCGATCAGAGGGATCTTAACATGAGGCAACGACGATGGCTTGAGCTTCTCAAGGATTATGAATTCGCTATCAATTACCATCCGGGTAAAGCAAATTCAGTCGCCGATGCATTAAGCAGGAAGTGGGAAGGCTCGCTAGCTTATATGAGGCTACGCGAGTACGAGATGTTGGAAGAAATTGAGCAATGGTGCCCCAAGCTAGGAACCAATGGAGCTTTATGGATGATGCATCAGATGAAGCCCAGCTTAATTGACAGGATCATAACAGCTCAGAAAGTAGATCCTGAATATCAGAAGATTCTGAAGAGGTGCCATAATGAACCAGCAGATTTTCAGATCTCTGCAAATGGAGGGATTAGATATCGGGACAGGTTGTGGATTCCCCCTGACGCTGATGTCCGACGAGAGGTACTGGATGAGTGCCACAAGTCGGAGTTCGCTATCCACCCCGGTAGCACCAAGATGTATAAGGATGTACAACGCAGCTACTGGTGGCCGGACATGAAAAGAGAGATATCAGAATATGTATCTCGATGCCTGGTGTGCCAACAAGTCAAGATTGAACATCAGCGGCCATATGGCAAGTTGAAGCCTTTGGAAATCCCACAATGGAAGTGGGATAAGATCACTATGGATTTTGTATCCAACTTGCCTAAGACTAAGAAGGGTCATGATGCCATATGGGTAGTCGTGGATCATTTCACAAAGGCAGCACACTTTATTCCAATCCGATGGAAGCAATCAGTGGAGAGTCTGCTAGACTTATATGTGAGAGAAGTAGTCAAACTCCATGGGATCCCAAAGTCCATAGTGTCTGATCGAGATCCCAGATTCACTGCCAGATTCTGGAGGAGCATGCAGGAAGCCTTTGGCACAAGGCTCAACTTCAGTACAGCTTTTCACCCTCAGACAGATGGGCAGTCTGAGAGGACCATCCAGACACTAGAGGATATGCTAAGGGCCTGTGCACTAGATTGGTAGGGTAGCTGGGATGAGCACATTCATCTGATTGAGTTTGCTTATAACAACAGCTACCATTCTAGTATTGGTATGGCACCATTTGAAGCCCTGTATGGACGACCTTGCCGTTCACCTGCCCACTGGAGTGAAGTAGGCGAGGAAAAGATCATGAGTAAGGAAGAAGTGAAAGAAGCAGTGGAATATGCTGAAAAGATAGAATTGATTAAGCAAAGGATGAAGACTGCTCAAGGAAAGCAAAAGAGTTATGCTGACAAAGGCAGACGAGAGCAGATCTTTCAAGCTGGGGACCAAGTTCTTCTGAAGGTATCTCCCATGAAAGGAGTCATGAGATTCAGTAAGCGAGGAAAGCTTAGTCCTCGCTATGTAGGCCCATTTGAGATACTCGAGCTGGTAGGCGAGGCAGCATGCAGACTGGCTTTACCCCCATCTTATGGGAAAGTGCACAATGTATTTCAAGTATCCATGCTCAAGAAGTACAAGCACGATGCTGCAAATGTTCTAAAGATAGAGGAGCCAAATATAGCTGCAAACTTGACCTTCGCTGAGTATCCAACGCATATAGTGGATCGCAAAGTGCAACGTCAGAAAAATAAGGATGTCCCCATGGTCAGAGTAGCTTGGCGTCACCATAACGGAGATGATGCAACATGGGAGCTCGAGTCGGAAATGCGCCAAGAATTTCCTTATCTTTTCGGTAAGCCCTCTACTTAGTGCAAAATTCGAGGATGAATTTTCTTTTAAGGGGGTAAGAATGTAATAACCGACACCAGTTAAAAAAAAAGATGAAGTAAGATTCGGCCTAACACCGGCAAAAGATAAACCTAAAGTCCAATTAAAATTGGACTTGAGAAATAAAAACTTTTATCTCATTAATCAAATTAAAGCGGGATTAGAAAAAGGGGGATTAGTTATAAAGCCCTCCAATTAATCCAAGACCGGTTCATGAAAAGGATGATTTATGCATGAATCCCCTCCGTGCTTTTTCCTTTGCTTGGCACTTCCGGACCCTGTGCGCACCGAGCAGAGAGCTTCTTCTCTCATTCTTCCTAACTTCAATTGTAGGCAGAGGTCGAGAGGGAGAGGAAATAGAGAACAAGAATTATCGAGAGAAACAACAGGGGATTTGATTGTTGGATTTCAAGGTCTAAATCGAAGAACGGATCAACCGCGAACCGAGGTGGGTGAATCGAAATCACCTTGCATGACCTCTGAATTATCCTAATTCATGCCCTCATCGTTATGAAAAGAAAAGAATATGAATAGGGTTCAAGTTATCATTTTTTTTAATTGTTTGATTTTTCTTGAATTCTTTGATTGGTTGATTGTTTGCATGCATAGTTATTTTTGTTTGTTCTATTTTTATATTATTGATTGCTAGGATGTAAGATTTAGAGTAGGGCGAAAGTACGTAGGGGGGATTCCGTTTTCCTATTGTGTCATAATATTTTACGGTGCAATCTAGTTTGGAATTAAAATTATTACGGCCGCAATATTTATTTGCTATTGCATCGCAAGGTTTTATAACGCAACCTAATTTTAAAGTAGAAGTATTATGGCCGTAAATTTATTTGGCCGTAATTTTCTTACGCTCGAGAAAAGGGTGGAGAGAGAATTAGAAAAAAAGAAAAGGATGAAGCTTACGACCGTAATGTAATAGGGGTAAATTTTTTTTTACGACCGTAATGTAATAGGGGTAAATTTTTACGACCGTAATGTAATAGGGGTAATTTTTTTCGACCGTAATGGAATAGAGGGTAAAAAAAATTGGAGAGAGAAAGATGAAAGAAAGAGAAGGTGTTTACGGCCAAAGAATTAGGGTTTACGGCGTAAGGTGAAGGGGATTTCTCGGGCGAAAAAAAATCCAGAAGAGGTGAGGGCGTAAAATCCAGCAAAAATTCACCCATTAGTCTCTCTTTATTTTGATATGAACATTATTGATTTTCCTTATAATTCCAACATGAACTCTTTGTCTTGATTTACCTCATACCGATCATATCTCATTCATCACATGATACAAAGAATGAAAAGATACTAAAAGTGATTAATAAGTTCAGATGAAAGATTAATGATGGGTTGCCAGTCCAAGCCAAGTGCATCAAGATAAGGGTCGCTCCCTTGGTCATGGTTTGATCACCCATTGACCCGCACAAGGCCGTATCATTTGCTGAACATACCCCAAGAATTAAAGGCACCTCAAAGTCACCCTGATTGTTAATTAATAACCAAGATCAACAAGCATGTTCAAGTTCAAGTCAAGTCAAGTATGTCATGATTCCAAGTTTACTATGTATTATTGATCCTCATGATTCATGAAATCGCTGATCTTATTCTTATTATGATCCATGATACTGATATGTTATCTTCCACGTTCAAGTTAAGCATGATTATTTATCGTTGATTATTATATTCATGTCATGCATTGTATATCATGTGGTTCCCCACTAGGCTGTAAAGCTTACGGGAGGACCACCTCCCCTGTGTCTGATTTCCACAGGACTAGGTCAGTAACGTGGTGAAGTAGGCGTGTGGTGATGGGGCTCTGGCGATAGGACAACACATGAACCATAGGGCTTTTAGAATGCTTATTAGTTTTTCATTTACTTTTCGCATTTTAGATTCATGATGTAGAACTTAGTTTATTTCTTAGTAATGACATAGCCACTTTTAGACTTGCGCAATTAAAGTTATAATTTATCTTTATTTCTTTTCTTCCGCTGACGTGTCTCGGTTCTTGACTGAATATGGTCAATATTATGGTCAAGTTATAGCATGCCGTAGCGTCTCCAGATTGGTCTTCGCCACGTGGCGGGGGTCGATTTGGGGGCGTTACATAAGCATTCAAATTATGTTTGAGTCATCCTCCATGAGCTCCACCTCTTGGTTTATCTCAACTTGGAGTGACCAGCCGATTGATTATTCCAGTGTGATCAGCTAAGCCTTTCAGCTCCTTGCGGATACACTAAGACAACATATACTCCCTCTCAAGAGTCTATTGCATGGAGGAAAAATCAACTATTGTCAAAGAAGATGAAATCTAGTAAGTAAAATAAGCATTGCAGATCAAGAAAATATGCATCCAATCCATAATTGGCATAACCAAAGAGTTCAATCCCATTAAGAAATCCCCCAGCCTTCATGGCTGATTAGTTATACATAACTATGGGGATTACAACACAAAACATCATTATCCTAATACTAGACATTGTTCAATAGAGATACCCAGAAAGCAAAATAGTAAAATGACAGACTAAAAGTAACAAAAGATAACAACAATGTAGTAGAGTTTTAGCTTCCCTTCTCAGCTCTTCTAATTTTCTCTCCTCTCAAAGGTGACCTGCCTTCCTTCATGGTTGCCCTCCAATGTTGCCTCTCTCCCCCTCTTTGGGACATTCCTTTTCCTTTTTATATCCTGGCATCATTTCTGTTCATCATTGGATTTTTGGCACTTATCCCTTGTATAACATCTATTTTTTGTTCAGCCATCTGATGCACGACACCTATCCATCTTGGTACAGCACCTTTTGTCTTTGATTCCTTTGATTCCTCTCTTTTTCCTTCATCTGTCTTAGTGCCTTCATTTTGCCTTTGAGATGTGTGACACCTGTCTTAGTGCCTTCATCCATTTATGCAAAATCTGTCTTGATTCCCTGTACACATAAGATGACAGTTGTCATTTTGCCTTTTTCTGTCAGTTCAGCTTCTCCTTCTCAGTGGCGTCAAGTACCACCATATAGGGGCTCTTTTAACTTGACTGTCAGATACCCCAGGTTACTTGCTGAAAGATAAAAGTTTATAAATTTAGAAAATTTTATCTATTTTTTTTGCAAAAGAGCTAATATGACAATGAGAATTCATATATCAAGTAAAAGGTTAAAAAATGTAGATTTTATGTTATTTAATTACAATATAAATCAAGAAAATCATGCTTCAACCCTAATAATAATGAGTAAGAAATTCATGGCATCATAATACTTTATCATGTAAAGCATTTTTAAAGAAGTTATTTTCTTTTATGATTCATTTTGTAATATAATCAACTTCGAGCTCTTCACCTTCAAAACTTCATAATTTTTAATTTCCAAGGAGAGTGAATCAATTTCCTTTATCAAAATTTCATTTTCAACTAAACATGCATTCTTTTCATTTTTTAAATTTTCAAAATCATTTTTCATAATACAAAAATCATTCATCAAAGTTTTATTTTGAACTATACAAGCATTTATTTCTTCTTTCAAAATTTCAAAATCATTTTTCAAAGCAATATACTCATTCATTAATGTTCTATTTTTCTTTTTAAGAGAAAGATACTTTTGAATAAGGAATGAAAATTCTTTATGAACATCAAGAGCAATATCAACATCGTCATCACTATCACTAGAGAAATAACATGAAGTTGAGGTTATCTCATTATCCTCACTTTTTGGCAATAAGCATAACACTTCATCTTTGAATGTCGTGGATGTAGAACTATTATTTTCTTCATTGTCTACATCTGATGTACTCTTTTTATCAAAGCCACTCTTTTCATAACTATTTAACAAAACTTGCCAAATCTCATGAGAAGTTGATCATTTAGAAATAAGATTTATGCCATAAGAATCTAAAGAGAAATAAAAGAAATGTTTGACATTATAGTGAAGTTTTTTAATCGCCATTTGAAAATCGTCATATTCAAAAAATGAAAGATCAATAGAAACATCATTTATAATTTTCTTTGACTTTCAAAACCATTTTCTAAAACTTCTAACATATCAAAATCAATAGAACATATATAAGCTTTCATTCTAATTTTTCATGGAAAAAAATGAATGGTCTTTAAAACTCGGTGGGTAAAAAATGGAATGGTCTTCTTCCAAATATAGTGCCATGCTCTAAAAGATGATTAAAAATTTAAAATAAGAGCAACTTGATTCTGATATCAATTGTGGGATCACAAGGCACCAGGGGGGTGAATTGGTATTTAAATATCGATTTCACGATTATCTCGGAAGCTTAAAATTGATTCGTTAATGTTTAAACTAACACAATAGCAATCATATCACATGAATAATAAAGTAGGAAGGAGAGTGAGAGAAAAGATAAACACAAGATGCACGGTGGTCTGACGAGGTTCGGCCATAACTTGGCCTACGTCTCTCTTCGACTTCTCGATCTCGAGACCACTGAAAATTTCACTAACACCATTCTTTCGTTCCAAATGGGGCAAGAGATAAAATGGACCTCTTTCACTCGTAGACTTTCACTCGTCTTTTCTTCGCTCAGAAGATAAAATACAGCCTCTTTTCACTCAGGACCTAAACAACTATTACAATGTCACAAGAACACTCCACAATGTCTACTTTGCAATTTCGAACCTCACACAAGAGTAAGAGAGAAAGAAATGAAAGATTTACAACTTGGAGCTCAAATAGACTTCACAAATGTTTTTCTGAATTTTCCTTGTAAATCTTGATCATTCCTACTCTTTTGGATCCTCTTTTATAGCATTCTTAACTTCATTTAGCCATTGGGAGTTGTTTCCTAATTTTGAGGCTAAAATATGACCGTTATAGTGCATTATGCGCGTTGTCCGATCGACTGCTCTGTCCCATCTATCGACCGGTACATTTATCGGATAAAAAATATGAATGTTGGTGAATTCTACACTGGCCGAATGATCATCATGGTCTCGACATTCTACTGCTTGATTTCTGCATTTTCTACACTAACTGGTTGACCGGTGTGCCTGACCGCTTCGACCGCCAAATCGATCAGCACTATTTCAAGCCTAACATTTTGCACAGTTATCCAAATGAGATGATTTTTTATTATCTGGAAAGCTAATACTACCTTTGATATTCATGATTCATCCAAACTCTAATGTGCTCATAGTCAAATATTGATTCAAAGTTCAATACAAAAAGTTATCAATTTTAAATAAAATATTTTAGACTTTTACTCTTTTATACATAATATTTTGTACTAGTATCCAAATGAAATGATATTCGATTCTATGAAAATTTAATAACATTATATATAATTTTATGTTAACCTTGTGATCCAAATCTTATGATAGAATACTCAAATATTAAGTGCAAGTTTAGCACATAAAATATCAAATTTAACTTTTTGAACTTTACTTATTTAAACATAACTTTTTATGTGATTGTCCAAATCAGATGATACTTGATTCTCTACAAATATAAGAGAGTTATCTAAATTTTCTATTCACCTCTTAATGTAAAATCTCATGAGAACATAGACAAATATTAATCAAAAGTTTAGTGCATGAATAACTAATTTTTATTTAGATTTTTTCGACATTTTAAATATAACTATAAGTTTTTGAGGTTTGTTTAATCAAAATATGATTAGATAGGGCATAAACTTTGCTCCAACATCAACTAGGGCAGTAGAAGGAGTCCTCCACCAATGCCAATGTTCGGGCTACGTCGAGATGGCCAGTCCGTATCGAGTCATGACAGTCCTTCACGATCGCTCGCCGAAGACCCTCCCATCCTGGGTCGTAAAGCCGACGTCCCACCATAAAGGGGAGGCCTTCCTCTTTCCAGAATCTTCTTGACTTGTCCTCCTCGACAAGTCGCACGAGCTCCACTGCTCTAGAGTCATGCCTCAATCCCTTGAGACTTTATCTTTGGAAAAGTGGGGAAGCCACATTGTTAATTCTTACCATGAACATGCCGCACCACTCTTCAGGTCCTCGAATGTCTCTGGACGTTCCTCCATCCATTGCTACTTCATGTCCATCTTGAACTAGGAAGTTCTCCCGCACTTCCTGTCACCAACCTTCGTCGAAGGCCATCCTTAGATGTCAACGACCTCGGGATGGCTGCCACTAGCCTCGATTGTCCTGTCTCCTGCCGAGCCTTCAGGAGGATGGATCCATCACTGGATCAATCCACGCCGAATCGGATCAGGAGAGACTCCTTGGCTTGACTGCCTCCTCGTAAAGCCAAGGTCGGGAGTCTCCGAAATCGAACCTCCCGCTTGGGTACTCTGGGCAGTCTCATCGAAGATGTGGTTTGCCACATCTGAAACATTTGAGCCCCTGGCGCAGGCGCTTGTTCCTTCTTCCATCCGGGGTGCTGGCCTTTGGACATTCTCCTCGATGTAGGAACGCTACCGTGTGATCTCCTCTTCCATGAGCATCACCATGTCAAGGAACCTCTTCTCTGCCCGTGCCACTTCTCTAGTTAGCACCCCCTTGAACTTCATTTCGTAGGTGCACACGATCGGAATAAAGCCTTCGAGCTTCAGTACTCAAATCTCAAGTTATTCGATGGTCTTTCGAAGTCATTGGGAGACCTCATCTTCCGCTAAGCCTTGCGCTAAGCCTCACCTAAGACTCTCCTCCGCGGCTATGGCTGCCATCATGCATGACTTGGGTGTGGCCCTTGTCATAGGCACCTCATGTCTTGCTCCCTGAAACACCAAACGAACACCTCATGTCGTAACCTCGAAGCTATTGAAGAAGTCCATGCCTAGGACGAAGCGATGATCATTGAGGGTGTCCTCCCAAGTTCTCACACACACAAGAACGTCCTTGGTAATCACAAGGATCGACTGGGATGCTGCATTCACCGTCTTCATGAGTCCAAGCTCCTTGGTGTGCGTCACGCCAAGGTGTGCCGCCTCCTGCACCACAAGGAAGTTGTGAGTCGCCCCTGTATCAACCAGGGCAGCCGTGGAGTGGCCATTCACCACGACTTCTGCTAACACTAGGCTCTTCATGGCCCTCTTCACTCCTTTGGTGGGGATTGTGTTGTGACCGTCAAGGCCATCATGGACCACCCAACCCCTTTTTTGTCGTTCGAGGTCACGCTCATGGCTGCCAAGCCCACATTCTTATCGCACTCCCGAGCATGGTGCGGCCCTCCACAGACGTAGCATCGGACAACCTTCTTCGTCAGCCTAGGACGTGTTCGCCACCTTCTTTTCTCCCTTTTTCTTGTCACCTTTCTTCGCGACAGAGCATCCCTTCTCGTCCACCTTGCCCTTCTTCTTGATTTGTGCGCCAAGGTCATGGTCGATCGTGAACTCAAACCAGAGCTTCGGCCGCGGCCAGAGCTTCCTTCATGATCGTCACCTTCCGCCGCCTAATTTCTTGCGTGGCCCACACAAGAAGAAGAAGAGCCACGTCGAGTCTTCCATTATGCCTGGCATCTCCAACATGATCGGTTGGAAGCACTCGATATAATCCTTCACCGAGCCCGTTTGACGCAGTGTTGTCAGCTTCATCATCGCAACTTCCTAGGGGGTTGCTGGGGTAGAACTGCCTCTTCAGTTTCGTCTTGAAATCGCTCCACGTGTTGATGACAATCGTGCCCTTCGCGATTTCCTCCTTCATGGGCCTCTAACATAGAAGCGCGCCGTTCACCAGGTATCGAACAACCATGTCGATCTGGTCCTTCTCAACCACGATCTTACTGGTCTTGAAGCCCTTCTCCAAGCACCAGAGGAAGCCATCATACTCCTTCGGTTCAGGGCTCATGGACATCGGGGCGGATGCATGCACCGACAACCCTCCTCCGTTTAGGAGTTGTCACTTCAGTAGAAGGATGTCGGCCTCCATGGTCTTGATCTTCGTATCCATGGTTTGACGTCATGCCTCCATGTCCTGAATCACAACTGCACCCTCTTCGAGATCTTGGCCGCGCTACCCCACCATAGCCTCCAGACCAAGGACCGTTGAGTCCGTGTCTTGGAGCATTTGCTCTAATTGATCAACTTGCCTCTCCAAGGTGCCCACTGGCTCCTTGGACTTCCTACGAGTCATCCTCCTTCTTTCTCCACCATCTGTGCCGCCAACATTCAGATTGCCACCGCCCGTGGCCGAGTCCCCCACGCCCTGGCCGCCGCCTGCGGTCATTTCCCGTGCGCCATGGCCGCCTCCGCTTCAGTGGTGCGACTTCGTGTCGAAGGTCCCTCTTCTTCTCCAAACATTGTTGCAGAACATGGCTCTGATACCATGGTGCGTAAAAATTGTAATAATTAAATTGCTAGCAAGTGCACTAGTCGCTCAAGTAATATAGTGAATAGGAGTAAGAGTGTCGAACCCACGAGGAATATTATTAATTCTATATCTAATTTCTAACTATAAAAATAAAATAAAGAAAATAAGATATAATATAATATACTAGTGTTGAAGTAGTTCTTAGGATGAAAATTGCAAAGGTAAACTTGTGTGATCCACTATTATAGTAAATAATAACTTCAATTTTTATGACGAATTAGGATAACCAAAAGTAATGACTTATGCATTGATTAAATCAAACTATCTTACTTTTGTAAACTTAAAAGATTTCTAGCACTGAGCAAACACCTTAATTAACAAAAAACTAATGAATGAAATTGTAAATCCTAAACTAATAATTATCCTACGTTGGGTATAAATTACTAGACCCAGATAATCAAGCATTATGCTGAATTATAGGACTTTTGTTATGATTGAGTTAATCTACAAGTGAAGATTTTATTTTTTTGAAAAGTATTATGCCCTAAAATTAATCATCCCAAAACTAATTTGTAATTTAAGATTAAAACAAGATATTCTCATAAAATAACATTAAAAGTCACAATCATAATAAAAAGAAATTGAAAAAATAATTAAATTTATTAATAATAGGATTCAAACAATTCTCCCTTATTAAATAATAATCTCCTAAAATAATAATCCTAAAAATATGGAGTCCATTCTATAATCAAAATAATAAAATATAAATAATTAAACACAGATAAAGCATGTTACAAATGGCGAACCATCAGACTTCAGACAAGAACGTGGCCAGCACCCCTTCTTCAGCATTAGGCCGCACTCTCTCCTTTTGGTCGTAGCATGTAGCGCCCACGACTCTCTATGGAAGAAACTTGAACTTCAAAGCACACCTTGGTTTGATGATTTCTTCATGTATTTATAGGTGCGGACGGCCTTCATATTATTCCTGATCGTGAATATCGTACGACCAACTTTTAATTTATCCAAATAAAATGTTAGATAAATTTTCTTCAACTTCACGCTCATCTTCTTATCTCGGCTTATATTAAACCGACTTCAGTCGATAGAATATACTACCAATGAAATTCAGTCATCCATGTAATATCGCTCGATAAAAACTAACTCCCGAATGAATAAGATAAACTCATGGCTTAATGATATAAGAAGTTGGTGCCCAAGGATCCAATCAATTGCCTAGTGATAAGGATAATTAACTTCCTTTTATCTCTTCTCGGGGGATACAATTTCATGTAAGATAAAGTATTGGCATAGCTTTATTTCTCCACTTTAGCGCCCGAATATATCTCCTCTATGATACGATGAAACTTCGATTTGGTGCCAAATGATCCAAATGAGTTGGCTCATCAACAACTTCAATTTCTATTTTGCGCCCAATGAAATTCCTATAATTCGATTATCGGTCGATAAATCTCCACTTTGATTTGATAACAACTTGGCACTCGATATTCACCTTTTATGATCTTTGGCGCCTAGATAATGAATTTGACGCCTGTTAGCATATTCACCTAATCCCTACAAAGTAATTATAAGAATTAATTAATCTATCCATAATGGATACATTAAGAGAATTAATAATCAAAATTGATAAATTCAAAATTATGACTAAAAATAACCTAAAATGATGCATGTCGATCGTGATCAAAATACAAAAAAAATACTTAAAATACTAGATTAAATATGTTATATTTTACATGCATCATACCACATTGTCACGCCCTAAACGTCCACGTCCAAAATGCTTAGGAAGTGTCGGCCTTAATCGTCGCTGCGTTGAGCTCAAGCAGCCTTTGGCCGTCCGCTCACTGGTCATCCGCCTTGGATACAATGAAAACTCTCAATGCACAATGCCTCTAGAGAACACTCGGATATGGGGAAAAGCTTGGAACTTTTATTGATATAAAAGATGTATACAAAAGTCGGCCATAGACCTCTATTTATACAAGTTAGGGTCGGTTCCTCTCAACATCCCTATTTTATCTTTCCACTAATTAAGGGATCCTCCTCAATCTCCTAATCTACAAAATCCCCTTTAGACTTTATCTTCTCAACAAGATTTAAGCCAAGGATAATCCTCCTTAATTCCCCTAAAAGGCGACCAAAGAGATAAGTTTCCAATTAACTATATTCCAACTGCCACCTTTCCTTTTATGGATAAACCGCAGGTTGTTAGGGAGGCCAGCTTTCCTTCTTGAAGTTTGCCTGTTTTGCTGGAGAAGGGCCGAACTCCTCTGGACTCTTGCCGCCGTGCCACTACGCTCTGCCCCGTCATGCCGTGCCCGCCGTCCACTGCCAAAGTGGACATAATGCCAAACCGGGCATTATGCCACTTTGGGTAGGGAAGTCGTTCCACAAAGCTTGTGCGCTTCACGCCATGTCCTCATGCCATCCCAGAGAGTCTCCACGCTCTCCGGCGTGCTCGGGGTGCGCTCGGGGCACGTCATGGCCAGGCACGAGCGTGGAGCGCCTGTCCCGCCATGCGTTGACACACGGGCTTTGTGGGATAAGTGTTCACGCACATATATTTGTTTTGGGTTGTTAAGTAGTGCAGATGATTCAATTCGTGCGATGTTAAAGATCATACGCACTATCCACAGATTGAAGGTCAGTCCACTATCGAGTCCAATTAATTTGATAAAATCGTCCCACGTCGTGTACATACGTAACAATGACGACAGGTGAGGCTCCTAATAAAAATTCGAACTTGATCTCTACTTAATTAAGGACGAGGAGTCGTACCCACTCCACCCCAAGATTGTCCACGCACATACATGAACCTGTGTAATTTGTACGTACTATGCACTACATATGCAGATGAAGCTGATTGGTAAACGGCGTCGCCTTCCCAATCGGCCACGGCGAGCCCAAATAGCCGCCCCAAAGACCACGACTTCCCTTCTGTTGGTAGCTCACTTGTTACTTATCTACTTTTCTTTTTCTTTTTCTTCTTCTTTCTTAGTCCAGCGGGTGTTACTCATCTTATCTTTCTGCTTTGAAGTTTGAACCACTCATCAGATTAATCAATATATACACCAACATATATGTATATATATATGCCTCCAATTGCATTTAAAATAATATCCAATGCAGCTCAAACGTAAAGGTTTCCTTGCATGGTATTTAGCAGTAGTAGAAGAACGTAGCTAAGCACCCCTCACCTAACTTAAATTTAATGACTTCTCCTTCTAGCTAGCTACCACTTACCAACCAAATCCTATGTGGCAATTCTCTTCTACTGCCACGTCATCTAATCCTCTTCCTCACGCGCGTGAAAGATGTTCTAATTAAGTCGATCACCAGTTCACCACCACTACGTACCCATATGTACCCATATATGTATAATATGTGATTAATTAACAAAAAAATTAAATTAAGCAGAAGGGCTATAAATGTAGAATACCAAGCATTAACAAAGAAAGCCTGGATCTTGTTCTTGTTCCCCCTCCTCTCACACAAATTAAGCTCTTAAACCTCATTATTCCGAGAATTGGTGTCGGACGCAATTTATCCCCGGGAATAACGAAGCGGCTGACAGGATGGCGCGCTTCGTGGACAAGGTCACTATGTTCGACGGCCGGTCGTCCACGATGGACGCAGCGGAGGACATACCGCGCAGCTACGTTCGGGTCGTCCATCACCAGCACAACCGCTCCAGCGCTGCCGCCTCCCCCGAATCCTACCCCACCTCGGCCACCCTCGGACAGCTCTTCCAGCGCGTCAACGACGCCCACGTCGCCGCCAAGCTTGACGACGACAATAGCAGCAGCGTGTCAGCTGACGGGAACGTCTCCCCTCACTACGTCCTTGAGCTAGACAGCATGTCTCCTCACCTCGTTCCCGCTAGCCCCGGCGTGGGCGGCGGGATCGTGCCATCCCGGCCGCCGCCATTCGTTCTTAAGTTCACCGATCTCACTTACTGCGTCAAGCTGCCGAAGAGGGTCTCCCTGTTCCGAAAATCCCATCTGGGCGCGGATGCCAAGGCCGGACCACTCCCAGTGCCAGCGCCGCCGATAACGGGAACCAAAACACTGCTAGATTCCATCTCAGGGGAGGCGAGAGAGGGAGAGATCCTCGCCGTGCTGGGGGCCAGCGGGTCTGGAAAGTCCACCCTCATCGATGCACTCGCCGATCGCATCGAGCGCCGCAGCCTGCAAGGATCCATCACCCTTAACGGCGAGCCCCTCGAGAGCCGCATGCTCAAGGTGATATCTGCCTACGTGATGCAGGATGACCTCCTGTACCCGATGCTCACAGTGGAGGAGACGCTCATGTTCTCTGCGGAGTTCCGACTGCCGCGGACACTGTCGACCTCCAAGAAGAAGGCCCGGGTGCAAGAGCTAATCGACCAGCTAGGCCTCCGGGCGGCCGCCAAGACCATAATTGGCGACGAGGGACACCGCGGCGTCTCCGGAGGCGAACGGCGCCGTGTGTCGATAGGCGTCGACATCATCCACAACCCCATTCTCCTCTTCCTCGACGAGCCGACGTCAGGTCTCGACTCCACTAGCGCGTTCATGGTCATCAAGGTCCTGCAAAACATCGCCCACAGTGGGAGCATTGTGATCATGTCGGTGCACCAGCCGAGCCACCGGATCCTTGACCTCCTCGACCAACTCCTGTTCTTGTCGCGTGGCCGGACAGTGTATAACGGTCCACCAAGCGATCTCGCCGGATTCTTCGAATCCTTTGGCAGGCCAATTCCCAGGAACGGAAACCCGACAGAGTTCGCCCTCGACCTGATCCGTGACCTCGAGTGCGCTCCTGAAGGAGTCAAAAACCTCGCAGACTTCAATAGGTCTCGGCGAATCTCAGCCTCTCGCTCTCCCAGAGACGCACTGTCGGAGAAGCCGTCTCTTTCTCTTAAGGATGCAATAAGCGCGAGCATCTCGCGCGGGAAGCTGGTGTCCGGCGCGACGGACGTGGGCACGGCCTCCGGAAGCAACCGGCCATCCTCCGCTGTCCACAAGTTCGCCAATCCCTTCTGGATCGAGACGGCGGTACTGGCAAAGCGATCCTTCCTCAACTCTAAGCGCACTCCTGAGCTGTTCGCGACTCGTCTCGGCACGGTACTCGTGACCGGGTTCATCCTGGCCACTATCTTCTGGCGCCTCGACAACACTCCCAAGGGTGCCAAGGAGCGGCTCGGCTTCTTCGGCATCGCCATGTCCACCATGTTCTTCACCTGCTCGGACGCCCTCCCGGTCTTCATCCACGACCGCTACATCTTTCTCCGGGAGACCGCCTACAACGCCTACCGCCGGTCCTCTTACGTCATCGCCAACACCATAGTCGGGTTCCCGCCGCTGGTTCTCCTCTCCATCGCCTTCGCGCTGACGACATTCTTCGCTGTCGGTCTGTCGGGGGGCACCGAGGGGTTCATCTTCTTCGTCCTAATAGTCCTTGCGTCCTTCTGGGCCGGGAGCGGGTTCGTCACATTCATCTCCGGCGTGGTAAACCATATCATGCTCGGCTTCACCGTGGTGATAGCAATGCTCTCCTACTTCTTTATCTTCAGTGGCTTCTTCATCAACCGCGACCGGATACACTCCTTCTGGATCTGGTTCCACTACATTTCGCTAGTGAAGTACCCCTATGAGGCGGTGATGCAGAACGAGTTCGACAACCCGTCCAAATGCTTCGCCATGGGCATACAGTTGTTCGACAGCACGCCGCTGGAGGTGCTGCCGCTGAGCATGAAGCTGAACCTTCTGGAGGCCATGAGCGGATCCCTCGGGGTGACGATAGGCAACAACACATGCATCACCACTGGGGTCGACATCTTGAAGCAGCAGGATATCACGCAGCTCAGCAAGTGGAACTGCTTCTGGGTGGTCATGGCGTGGGGGCTCTTGTTTAGGTTCCTCTTTTACATCAGTTTGCTGCTGGGCAGCCGGAACAAGAGGAGGTAAAGAGAGATGCAAGCAAAACCATCATCGTCTCTTTGCTTGTGCGGATACAAATTTAATGCATGAAGTAGCTGTTTCCTTGCTTCCTTTTTTTTTTTTGGTTCATTTTTTGTTTTGAAATATTTCTCTTCTGTTTGATTTTGTTTCGTGTTACCAAGTTAATTGTATGATCGAAACTCTGGTTGCAATTTTTGTCAATGCATGTAGTGATTAAGTTTGTTAGATCATGTGTTCGATTCCGTCATAATATATATGATTGAATTGAAGCAATGCACGTATTTGTTCATATACACACTTTTGCATGCACAATACCATATCGTTCTTTTTCATCAAATCAAGGATTAATGTTTATACGAGAATAAATGAATCATTTTTTTTATCAATAATTTAAAAATCGAACCAAGACTATTAAATTCGTGAATTTAGAAATGGAACACTAAATTACTAATTACCCTCGACATAGGGTAATTATCATCATGATATAGAGTTATGGACTTTCTGGACAAACTTATTCTGGCTTGTATTTGCTTTACCCTAATCATCCGAAGGTTTAGCTATTATGTAAATTAATTTCGAGTTAGGATAAATCCTTAAAATTATATTCTCTTGTTTATGTCAGTGTTTCCATCAAGATGTCACTGATGAGGAAACATGGATTACTCAACAAGGATATGCATAAACAATATTCTTCTTGTTCTAAAAAATAATTATTTAGAAAAAAAAACGATTTCAACTCATGAGCTTATGTACAAATAAAACATCTTAATTTGCCTAGTCGATCTGTGGTCCTAAAAATATTATATTCGTATGACGAGAACAACTATAAAGTTAATATATATTTAAAGAATTAGCACCACAGAACAATAGGTCAAACGGGGAAAAACAATAATTATTTGACCACTTTGGTGCTTATATACATGAAGCATCTTCATAATATTCTTGCTAGTGATAAATAGGTAAAAGAAATCCAGTAGAGTGAAAAATAGTAGAAATAGCCAAAGTTGAGATATATGATCCATAATTTGCTCGGCACGCATCAATTAATTCATATAGAAAGGGACAAGTAGATAGACCTAACATTCGATTTCCTTGCAAGTGAAGGATCGTTTCCTTCAGTTGGAGAGACACGACACGCATGGGGGGTGGGGGGGGGGGGGGGGGGGTGGGGGGGGGGGTGGTGGGGGGGGGGGGGGGTGGTGTTCGGCAGGTGAAACCGGTGGAATCGGACTACCCGGTTCTCTAAATATTTCATCGTGATCTGATTTTTGAAATGGAAGTAGACTGCATTTATTATCTTTAGAACGTTTCAAGGTGCTGGTTCCACCAAAATTATGAAACCAACCGGTGTTGCGTTTTTTTCACTTTTTTAATTGACGTTTTTCTTTTTTTTTATCATTTTCTTTTATAACCTTTCTTATATAAATTAATTTATTCATTATATGTAAAATATAAATAATAAAGGATTAATATAATATTATTTATTATTTCATTATAAAATTCTAATATTTTATTAAATATAAATTATTAAAAAATTGATTTTAAACAAAATTGTTGACATAATTTTTTAAATATATATTATGTATTTTAATTTTTTAATAATTTTATAATTTATATTTATGATAAATATTTTTAATTCAATCACCCAATAAAATTAATTCATCGCATTTACTTTTTTCTATCACATCAATTATTTTTATTTTTTATCATAAAATTTCACTCCATCCAAATATACGCGAACTAATATGTTAATTCAACTATTCATCGAAAATTTAGTTGATCCAATTCCCATTGACAAACACCCAATAAAAAGTATAACTAATTGAGTGGATAAATAATACGTATGCTTTTGCAAATTGCAACAAAATAAGATATGATAGTATGATTTGGTGCAAAGTTAGTTGATATCGTTCATCTGGCTCGAACTATCTATGACATGACAGTTAGTGCCATATGTTTCGTCTCTTTCAAGATATCTAGACAACTTAATTATTTAAAGATCAATGTGAATACCAAGTTAAATAATATGGATCATTACTCGTCATAAACACGTAGAGAGAACTATGTACAGAGAACGCTAAAATTAAAGCATATACGACCGCATGCATGCGATCATGACGAACAACAGAAGCTGAATATACAATTGATATTTGACGTTCTTTTATCAAATTATCTTTGTTCTTTTTATGGTTGGAATATCTGTTATATAATTTGTAGTTTGACTTTCGACTTGTTGCGTAAATAGAAAACAAAAAAAAAAGAAGCATGCTAAAAGTCACAGTGGTTGCACCTATTTACAACTACCCAATTAATAGTAAAACACTAACATGCAGATTATCAAGGCGAAATTCATTGCGAAAGAAGTTATCCAAGATGGCGTAACGTGAGCAGAATCAATGGTTAGACCAAGTCACGAGACGATCAAAGACGCAATAAAATGATGATAACAATATATATTAACCCCCCCCCCCCCCCCCCCCCCCCCCCCAAACAACATTCCTCCCAAATTGAAGAATTTTATAAGAGGTAGCTGGAAGGAATATATGGGTAGATAATTTCTCTAAATCGAAGGATATTCTATTATTAATTATAAGGGGTGGGGTAGGTGGAGTGGAATGGAATGGTGATGCATGCCTTGCAACATATTTTTTATTCCATGCCGTATTCTTGTCGTTCTTTTTTGTGGTTTATTTAAATTTTTTTATTTCTCTAACATCATTTATAACATCGGTTCAAGAGGGCATGCAACGAATACCACATTGGGGTTGAAACCGCATGTTGGAGTCGAGAAAGAAGTGGTGCAAACTCGTCATTTCATTCAAGAAATCCATAGAGGAGGGAATTAAGCCTCGTTTAGACATCGAACTCCATAAAAAAAGTGCTATCCAATCGAGCCATGTGTCATCCGCCACCTTGAGGTGGACTTTGGAATGTTGCGGGATGGTGGTCGGGCCCGTCCTGAGCGTCGGCTGCACCAATCCGGCCATATCCACCCCAAGACATGGTCGAGTCATCCCAGGATAAAGCAAACACATCTCGATGCCCCATTGTCAGGCAGGAGTCTTGACAAGAAGTTTCAGGAAGATAGGACAAGCCAATTTCGTCTGGGACGAGAGTGCATGCTTGGAGCGCGCATGGCGGGTGTAGGATGCACACTTTGGCATTTTGGGGCGATGTCATATATCTCAGAGCCAAAGTGGGTCATCCCATCTGTTCCTTAGGTCGAAGGAAGTCACCAGATGTCATCGGATTGGAAGAATCTCTGGCAAGGGAGATTTTGGGACGATGACAGGAGCGCAGGTGGCGGTTATAACTTCCAAGCACCATGGTGGGCGGCTGACGGGCGTGGCGCGGCCGTGAGGGATCAACATAATTCCAGGAGGATCCAAAGGTGATCAGGGAGCGTCCAAATGGAGGGAAAGTCATCCAAGGCATAGAGGCTTATTCAGGAAGAAGGAGGCCGCATGGGATGCTTGGGTGCTGACAGGTGCCATGAAGGGGTGCCTAGGCTATTATGTATTTGAATTTGAATTATGGACGGCAGTTAGTTGAACCCCCCTGTTGTATAAATACATGTACCCTCTCCCACATTCTGGGAGTGAATGAATAAAGTGACTTTCCCTTACATCCGAGTTCTTCTAGCCTTTTGTGTGTGTGTGACTAACTTAAGAGAATTAAGTGAGTGTCCTAAGTGTAAGTGTTCTAACGTTCTTAGAGAAAGACTTAGAGCATTTGTGAGGCTGACTTGAGTGCTTCGGTGAGGAAGATCTTAGGTCCGGTTGCGTCGATTTCTAGGTGAGAAATCATGGCGTGACATTAGTGGTATTAGAGCACAATCCTTGCAACATGGCAGAAGATGGGCAAGGCCCTATGACTCGCGGCCGACAATTGGAGTCCCATGCATCTATAGGCAGTGGAAACAAGAATGCCGGAGGGGAGAAGAAGAAGACTTGTTCACAATCCACTAATCCTCTGACCCATCTTGAGAGGCATGTAGTTTTGTTGGATCATAGCCTCCAAGGCACGAACATAGCGGTCCGAGCACTTGAGACGGTTACGCTACAACAAGGCATGACCATAGAAGAGGGTCAGACTTTGGGTGAACTTCAGGCGGCCAAGATGAAGTCCTTGGAGGAGGCGGTCGAAGTCAGGATACAAGCCATAGAAGTGGACATTATGCTGATCCGCGGCCATTTGTTGGGCACAAGTGGCCTTCACACAAGAACGGCCATCCCGAAGTTCACAGGACTTGAACCCAAGAAGTATGAAGGCTCGCGGGATGCCACGACCATTGATGACTTCTTGTGGAGTCTTGAGAAAGGCTTCAAGACAAACAAGATTTCAGTGGAAAGAGATCATATTGACTTGGCAGCGCGGTACCTATTCGAGGGTGCACTATTATGGTGGAGAAGGATGGAAGAGGAGATATCCAAAAAGAAGGTGGTGATCGACTCTTGGAGCACCTTCACCAAGGAATTAAAGAAACAATTCTATCTTTGGAATGCCTAGGAAATTGCCATGACCAAGTTGACAAATCTCAAACAAACAAGTTCAATAAAGGAGTATATCGAACGCTTCCAGCCTTGATGCTTGAGATGATAGGGACTATGGATGAGGTCACTTGGATTTCTTCTTCCTAAGAGGCCTTAAACTCTAGGCGGCGCAAGAGGTCAAGAGACAGAAGGTTGTGACGATCAAAGAGGCTTTGGTGGTAGCCAAGGCCCTCACGGAGTTCACCATGAACCGAGACCTTGGAGCGGCCAAGGACAGAGGCAAGCCCGTGGACAAGGGGCAGGCTCCAACCAAGAAAGTCGACAAGAAGGGTAAGAAGGATAAGAAGGACAACAAGTCTGGGAAAGAAGGAAGTTCCACCAAGTTAGTGAAGTGCTTCACATGTGGCGGCCCTCATTATGCCCGCAAGTGTCCATGCAAGGACGGCCTGACCACCATGGCGGGCACATCCGAGGACGAAAATGGGGTCGCGCACATTGGGGCCATAATGGTCCTCACGGCGACGATGGCGTCCCTCCCCACCAAAGTAAAGAGAGAGGCCGTCAAGGGCCTCATGTTCACAGAAAGTAAGGGTGCAAGGGCGCGAGGCGATGGCCTTGGTGGACACCGGGGCCACCCACAACTTTGTGGCCATTGAAGAAGCACGGCGCCTTGGCATCAACTTCCTAAAGGACCAAGGCTAATCAAGATAGTGAATGTCGCCTCTCAACCTATCCATTGAGTGGCCAAGGACCTACTTGTCCAAGTAGGAGATTGGGAGGGCGCCATGAACCTCACGGTGTGGCCATGGACGATCATAAGATGGTCCTTGGCATGAAGTTTCTAGACAGGTTCCAGGAAGTGCATGTGGCCCAGGAGGGGCTACACCTTGTATATGAAGGTAGGACACATAAAGTTCCTTTGCGGAGGGCTAATGTTAAGTCCAAAATGTTGTCGGCCATGCAGGTTTGCAAAGGAATGTGACGCAGGGAGACAACCTATTTGGCCGCCCTCAAGGTTGAAGAGGAGAACCAAGGGAACGCACCAATCCCAGAAGAAGTTCAAAGGCTCCTGGACCATTTCAAGGATGTCATGCCCCATGAGTTGCCAAAGAAACTTTCAACACGAAGAGACGTCGACCATGCCATTGAGTTGGTGTTCGGTGCACGGCCGCCCGCCATGGGACCTTATAAGATGGCACCCCCTGAGTTGGCCGAACTCAGGAAGCAATTGGATGAGTTGTTGAAGGCCGGTTTTGTGAGACCTTCAAAGGCTCCTTATGGGGCGCCCGTACTCTTCCAAAGGAAACATGATGGCACATTGAGAATGTGCATAGACTACCAAGCTTTGAATGAGTTGATGGTGCATAACAAGTATCCTATTCCTCTAATTGAATATTTGTTTGACAGGCTTGGGAAGGCTAGGGTCTTCTCGAAGTTGGATCTCAGGTCAAGATATTGGCAAGTGTGAATTGCCGAAGGTGATGAAGCAAAAATGACTTGTGTCACTCGGTATGGTGCATATGAGTTCTTAGTAATGCCCTTCGGACTTACAAATGCTCCAGGGACCTTCTGTACCCTAATGAACAAAATATTCCACCCTTTATTGGACAAATGTGTAGTGGTTTATTTGGATGACATTGTTGTATATTCTGAGAACCTTGCAGATCATGTAAAGCACTTAGGGGAAGTGTTCAAGTTATTAAGGGAGAATGGACTTTTCATGAAGGCCGAGAAGTGTTCATTCGCACAACCTGAACTCATGCTCTTAGGGCATCATATCAAGGTTGGAGTCATAAGCATGGACAAAGAGAAGGTTCGTGCCATTGAAGAGTGGCAGCCTCCAACGAACGTCCCGAAGTTAAGGTCGTTCCTAGGGCTGACCAACTATTATCGACGATTTGTGTAGGGTTATCAAGGGTGCGGTTGTGCAGGGGCCATGTCTAAGGCTGCCCGACTCGCCCCTTTGAAGTGCAAACAGATGCGTCAAATTTTGCACTTGGAGGCATCCTTATGCAAAAGGGTCACCCCAAGGCCTTCGAAAGTCAGAAATTCAATGAAGCGAGTGCAAGTACCCTTTCCATGAAAAGGAGATGTCGACCATAGCGCATTGTTTGCGCACTTGGAGGCACTATCTCCTTGGGTGTTCTTTCATTGTTAAAATTGATAATGTGGCTACTTCTTACTTTTAGAACCAAAAGAAGTTGACTCTTAAATAGGTGTGGTGGCAAGACTTCTTGGCCGAGTTTGATTATCAGTTGGAGTACAAGACTAGACGTACGAATGTCGTGGCAGACGCCCTTAGCCGCAAAGTCCACTTGGCGACCATGAGTGGCCATAAGGTGAACTTTCAAGGCGAGGTGCGAGAAGGCATGGGTCATGATCCGAAGGCCACTGAACTCCTTCGTTTGGTGGACGAAGGGAAGACAAGGCGCTTCTGGAAGGAGGAGGGCCTACTGCTCACAATCGGGCGACGCATATATGTGCCCCGTTGGGAGGGCCTTCGACGACGCATCATCAAGGACTGCCACGACTCTCTATGGGCTGGCCATTCGGGCATGCCCAGGACTTTGGCACTTGTGGAAGATGGCTTCTACTGGAACAAATGCAGGAGGACATTGAGGCTTATGTGAGGACATGTCTCAAATGTCAACAAGACAAGGTGTTGCAACTCAAGCCGACATGACTCTTGGAGCATCTGCCCGTTCCTGATCAGACATGGCATGTCATCAACATGGATTTCATCTCGGCCCTTCCAAGATCAGGAGGCTTCGGGTCAATCATGGTGGTGATTGACAAGTTCTCCAAGCATGGGACATTCATCCCAGCTCCAAAGCACTGTTCGGCCAAAGAAGTGGCCAAACTTTTCGTCAACAAAATGGTGAAGTTGTGGGGCATTCCTGAGGTAATCATAAGTGATCGTGATCCTCATTTTATAGGTCAGTTTTGGAGAGAGCTCTTCAGGCTCTTGGGGTTTGAACTTCGCTTCTCGATAGCCTTTCATCCCCAAACAGATGGTCAACCATTTCTTGGAGATTTATCTTTGGCACTTTGTGGATGCAAACCAAAAGAATTGGTCACAGCTTCTGGATGTCGCTCAGTTCTCCTTCAACCCAAGGAAGTGCATTTGAATTAGTCACTGGTCGTCAATCAGTGACCCTGGCTGCCCTAGTGGCTAGGTACGCAGGAAGGTGCCCTATGGCCTTTCATGTGGCCCGCGGATGGCAGGAGAACTTGGAGGTGTCCAAGGCCATCCTCGAGAAGTCAGTGCGGAAAATGAAGAAGTTTGCCGACCAGAAGAGACGTCATGTGGAGTTCCAAGTTGGTGACCAGGTCTTGGTGAAGTTAAGGGCGAGACAATTCAAAGCCCTTCGACACTTGCACCAAGGGCTCATGCGGCCGTATGAGGGGACTTTCATCATCTTGAAAAAGATAGGTAAGGTGGCCTATCGTGTGAACCTTCCCCCACATCTACGGCAACTTCATCATGTCTTTCATGTTAGCATGCTGAAGCTGTACCATGCTGATGTTGAAGACCCCGTACATTCAGCTGAGGCACAAGGTCCAGTCAATGACATGAGTGCTTCGACGGCCACAGGAGGGAGTCCGATGTTACTGAGGTCGGCAACATCTTTGGTGGGGGAGAATTGACACCTGCCACCTTGAAGCGGAATCTAGGATGTGGCGGGATGGTGGCCGGGCGCGCCTTGAGCACCGGCTGCACCAATTTTTAGGTGAGAAATCAGGGCGTGACACATGGGCCTTGGCAAAATCTACCTTATGTAAAAATTTCACTGTGCTCATGCAATGCTAGTGTGTGATGCAATCTCAGTCGCCATTGTTTGCAATAAATGCCGACTATACTAGATGAACCAGGAAATCCAATGCTAGCAACAACTTTTTAGCCAAGATACGAGCAAAGAGATAAATTGAGTTCGATAAAGCAATAGGTCGAAAGTTCTCAACACAAGTTGTTTCTTGTTTCTTCAAAATTAGGAAGATAAAGAATTTATTAATTCTTTCAATGCCATTAATTGTTTCCAGTCATGAATTGTTGTGATGACCTCCTGCCCCACCAAAGTCCAGAACTCCTTGTAGAAGAATACTGAAAACCTATATCTGCCTAGGCGATCCTTCGCTCTTCAATTGCAAGGCTTCATTGTTTATAATAGGTCTAACCAACCCCTCAGCTTGTGCATAAAAAATCCTTGGACAGTCCTAGCCTGTCCACCGCCAGTCTCTCAACTGGCAAAACTTTGTGAATGTGTGAAAGTATGAATAGATAAAAATCCTCATAGCATACTTTCGTTGTAGCTTTGTGGCGACGATGAAAGCCGCAATGATGAATGCTTTGCCATTCATTACTGTCATGATCCTAATTCTATTGTGGCATCAACGAATGAAAGTCACCTGATGATGTTAGTAGTTCGTGCCGAGGAGAGAGTCTCCTCTCAACCATTCATATCCTAACGATGATTGATGAAAAGTAATTGTTAGGTATGTGCAATATAATGATGTCCACTAAAGGATTATTGAGATTGAGAATATCGCAAAATATGAAAGTATCTCAAGGCTAACTCGACAAAATCTCATACTCTCGTGGGGGTACTTAGCTTCCCCATAGGGGTACTCAAGCATATAATGCCCCCAACTCGAGCTGCTCCTATAGACAAGTTCTAAAATTTATAAATTCCAACATATACGTCTCAGGCCGCAAGCGTACAATTTTCATCGTAGTATAATATGGGGTAGGACTAGAGAGAGATGTTATATTTGTTTTAAAACTTTTTGTAGCACCCAGAGAAGAGAATTTGATTTGGATGATAAAAGAACTAAACTAAGATTGCTGAAAATAATATTGCAGGAACATAACAAATTTTTTATTTTCATTTTGTGTATTTTTTAGCTTTCTAATTAAATGATACTATCATGTCTAGGGACCTTTGTTCATGGATGAACATCAATTAGCTATTCTAAGATATTAAGTTCAGTTGGATGCAAAACAAATCAACAAGTCATGAAAATGGACCCATTACTCTTGCATTAATGATCGCTTCAGCTTCTCCACTCTCATTTCAAAACTGAAGATTCAAGAACATATAAGACTAATTCCGTGGGCTCTCACTTCTCGGTTTGAGCTCAGACTCCATTAACTTATTGGCTAATTTTCCTAATGCTGCTAGCTAACCTCTCGGCTCACTACTAAATTGCCCAACAACACATGCCCTTCTCAGTATCTTGTTGCAGAAAAAGGAGAAATTAAGACACAGTATATAGATGGGAGATTATAGTATGACACATCAATAATCAAAGCATCATTTACAATCACATACTCAAATAGAGACAAGAAACTACTCCCCTAGACCCTTCCCTCTCGGCTCAGGTCCACTCTTCTCTAACTTAATAACTGATTAACTGAATGTAGTTAGCTAATCAATTGCCCAACAGCAAAAACCCTTCTCGCGGGTTGTTGTAGAAGGTAAAAACTAGTTATCAAGTAAAGAGATCGAAGTTAACAAGATAACACATCATCCCTTCCAGCAACATCAAAAGAAAAGCATAATTGTTTTGAGAAATCTATGTAAGTGTGGGAAGCGGTATTCACAAGATAAATGAGGGTATGCAAAGATCGAATTCCCTTGACAAAAATGTAAATAGGTTTTAAATTTATAGTCCCAACTACACTTCTCAGGTTACAAGTATACAACTGTCGTCGTCGTATAGATTGTGGGGTCGATCTACAGGGAGGAAATTTAGATTATATTTCAAAAACATTGTCAAGAAAATATTGTTCACTAAAAGAGAATGACTAAAAGAAGTAATGACTAAGAAGTAAAGATGTATTTTGTGTTTTGGATTTTGTAATTTGTTTGTTATTTTCATGTCTAATTAGAAAACTCAAGTAGAGTAAAATCCTGAAGAAGTATCGTCACTAAATTAGTATATAAAAATAGAGGCACGAGGGACCATTCTCATGGGAGAACTCGACGAACAGATATTGTTTCATTTAAGATTGCATTTAGATGATGATATTTAATGAGTATTTTTCATTCTCATGAAAGTTAACTTGTGATTCTCCTACTCTCGTATTTGAACCGAGCTACTTCACAACTAGGTGATATTAGTTAGAAATTCGTAGAAATTCTCTCTCGATTCGTTCTACATAAGGAAGTAAAAACTATAATTACAATTCTTCTTCTCTACAGCCACGCTAACCTATCGGCTCATAGCATGTTGTTGATCGACATATGTTCCCCTCTCAGGAAACCGTCGCGTGAAGAAGAACTTACTATCACAATGTTCACAAGAATAAAAATAAGATCAAACATCATGAAAGCACATCATCCGAAATCAAATAAGAATATCAAACCGAGTCCAAATCCATCAAACGATCCTTCAGCCTCAGATGCTGATTAGTTAGACATACTGAACTTAAACTTCAATCTAACAGGAAAGTTAATGCGATAAGACAATGTGCGGAAACGAAGGTGTAAACTAAAACGAATGTTCATCCTACTCGTAGGAATGACCAAAGATGATTTCCTCCTCATTGCTTCTGAGCCTTTTCCCTCACTCTCCTCTTTGGTATCCCCTTGTTTTCTGCACCCCTTCCATTGTTCTTGCATTTGCTCTTTTATATTCTCTTTCTTCTAGTTTCCCCCTCTTTCTGATCTCTTTATTAGGCCTTTTAGTCGTTTGATCTTTGACAGGTGTCCAAATGAGGATTTTTCCTCTTGATTCCCTATGATCCCTTCAGATGGTATATGCAGATGATGACACTAGTCTTGTGGTCCATATTCTTCTGATTAGGTTGCGCGCTCTCCCTTTTTGCCGCATCTACTTGTCTTGCTAATCATCCGATGGGGTTGCCTGCATCTGTGCGACAAATAAGGGAATTACAAGCTTATATAATAAAAATATATAGACATAGGTCGAAAAGTGATTGGATGGCTTGCAATGTTGGAAAAAGGGGTAAATGCATGTAGTGCAAATTGTTTTACATTCAAAATCAGAAAAAAATATGGTGCTTTTCCATGTTAAAATAGGTATAAAAATACAAGCCATCAAATTCCCCCAAACTTAAGTCCTTGCTTGTCCTCAAGCAAAAAGTTAGAGATTTAGAGCAGGTATTCAGCAAGAATTGGCCACACGAGGAGAAGAAATAGCTGCAACAACAAGGAACCCCTTATGTATAATAGTTTAAACACCAATTAACCCTTTTCAATATGATTTAAGTTTACACTCAAGGTTGAGTCACTAAAGAAATGATTCTAAGGGGGTTCCTACTTCCCCCAACCGCATCCTTCCCAAGATTCCTATAACAGATCTATCTAGGATTAAGCATCCATTTCATAGTTTAAACATACAGTTATTCCCAAATTCATTTCATTTCATTCACAATTTACTTTCACTTTTCCCCTCTTTTTTTCCTTTCAAATTTCCCCCAAACTTAGAGTAAGAGTAACACTTAGATGAAAATATGCTCGACAGATATGTAATTATACATAGTGTCCGCGCATATTACATGCAGCAGGCTCAAGAGATTTTTGAAAAAATATTTTACTCCTGATACTCTTATTTTAAGCTAGGGTAGGGGATTTTGTGGTTTTCAACTTTATGCAATTTCACTTATACTTCACTTTACTCTTTGGAAATTTTAAAACTTTGGTTACTTGTAAATGCTTAAGATTAGAGAATCGATAGCATGTTCCGGATGGATAATCATTACTCTGACTTGACCTAGAGGGTTCATTTACTTTGGCAATTTTTTGTGAAGGGATGTTTAAATCATGTTACTCACAGGAGCTTTGTGATAGTGGCTAATCAATTCCTCTGCTCTCTAACTATTTCTTGGAGGGTTTTGCAATTATTTCAGTAATGGAAAAATTTTCAAGCAAGTACTGTTAACTCGAGAGAAATATCCTTTGATAATTATATGAGGTTAGGGGCTATTCAGTACATAGGGTCCAAAATCCAAAATCAAATGATGATGCTTACAATAAAATAATGGTATGGTATTTAAAAGGTAAAGGTTTATGAGGACCATACCATTGGATCCCCCAAACTTATTACTGGCATTGTCCTTAGTGCCAGAACAAGAATGGGAGAGGTTAGAAGTACTAGTTAGAGGGGAGAAGATTGGAGGCTAGCGTTGATATCCTGTAATAGAACAATTTGTTTCTTCTATCACTTACAAAGCAACTTGAGCTGGCCTGCGTACTAGGGATTTGTTTAGTTGAAGTTGGTGAGCGACGACGGAGCCAGCAATTGTCTTCTTGGAAAGTGGGACTTCATCTTCATCAAAAGTAGGGGGCTCTTCCTGTACAATAGGAGAAAATTAGCGGCGAAGGAGAATTTTGAGAAGGACTTACCTACGGCTGGTCTCGAGCTTCCGATCATGGTTCATTAGTAGAGGATGAAGTGACGTCCTCAGTGAGCGGCGGGTCTATCACTGGTGGTGCTTTTGGTGATCTACATATAGAAGTAGTTGGGGCATGCTGGAGGTCGCGTTCATCAGATTGTTCGAGGACTGGGTCAGTGGAGGTATTGTGGGCCTGATGAGATTTTGGAATAGACATGGAGAGAATCCAATTGGCGCCAGAGATGATTGAAGTGCGATGTGGGTTAGGCAGAGGTACCAATTCATTGGTGGGGTGATATGAAGGTAATAGGTATCCTCAATGCACTTAAACATGTGCATGTGGGTAAAAGTACGAAGATTAAGAGTCCCTCGCACTAGGAAATCCAATTGGCTAAAATTCACATTGCAAGCTTCGGCAATCGATGTAATGAGTCCACCAAGAACCACAGGGTCTCATTCCTGGGTAGTGATGCAAGATAGGAATTTGAGAAAAATACCACCAATATCAATTGGGTTACCAGTAAGGAAAGACCAAAAGATTAGGACTTTAGGTTCACGCACTCCAGACTCAGTGTTCCCTCATCTTAACAGGGTATTTGCCAAGTGCGATGAAAGTATCTAACAATAGGATTGGAAATAGATGCGGATTTATCTTTAATGCGGATGAGGGATTGCTCGCCAGGTAACAGAAGGGGTAGAAAAATAGGGGAGTCCCATGACGTTGTAGAAATGGCAGAATGTCCAGTGAAAATTTGCGTTAACGAGTCGAAATGTGATCATCTGCTTCTTCTGTTCGATGATGATGAAGCTTAAAAACTCCCAAGCTAACTCGGGGTAGGTATGCCAACGAAAGAAAAAAGAACTTTCATGCTTGGATGCGAGAGGTCAAGAAATCAAAATCATCATAAAACCCTAGTGTTTCCAAAGCAATGATGTCCAAGTACTTGGTAGCAGAAAATGAACGATTAACAAGGTTGGAATACCTGATTTGTAGTGTGTCTGTCCGGAATATGATACCCGTGGGCTTTGTGAGGAGCGTGATGCATGCAAAATACAACATATTTTAGATTATTATTTTAATTAATTTTTCTGTAATTTGTTCATGGCATGCATCATTTTTAGTCACTTTTAGTCGTAATTCCGGATTTATCAATTTTAATTATTAATTCTTTGAATATTTTAATTGTGGATGGATTAACTAAATTTTGATAATTATTTTGTAGGAAAAACCGAGATTAGGATAAAGAATTTATTTCTTACGACCGATATTTGGCTTTACTCCCAAGACGTTTTGGCCGAAATTCAAAGGGGGTAATGATAAAAGGATTTTATCTTTTGGGCGTAATGGCATGAAAATGATCACTTTTTGGCCGAGATTCAAAGGGGGTAACAATTAAATGATTTTATCTTTTGGGTGTAACAAGATTAAATTCTTTATTACGGCCGAGATCCATAGGGCGTAAAGATAAAAGAATTTCGTTTTGGCCGAGATTCAAAAGGGGTAAAGATAAAAGGATTTATCTTTTGAAAGAATTATCATTTTTGGCCGAGATTTATCCGTGAATTTAAATTCGGCCGTACATCACGATCAACAAGACCCGTTCGCACCCTATAAATACGTGAAGAATCTGTCGTTTCAATTGGTGCTCTGAAGTTCAGGTTTCTTTCATGGCAAGTCGTGAGCTCTACAGGCTACGACTAAGAGGAGAGAGGTGTGACGGTTGGAGGTTGATCGCGACCCTGATCAAGTCCGAAAGGCTGCCCGACTGTCTGCCAGATTCGAGATCTCTATTTTGGGTGTAATTCTTCCAATTTTTATGATTTGTATTTTATTATCTCTCCAGAATTTCTAGGATGAACTCCATATTTTTAGGATTATTAATTTAGGAGATTATTAATTGAAGGGAAATGTTTGGACCCCATTTTATTTGTTTTAATATTTTTTGATCAATTATTAATTGTGCTTAATGCTTTTATGTTAGTTAATTGAATTTTTGAATTAGGCTATACCAGTTTGTGGAGTGTTTAATTTTAGAATTCATTATACTAATTATAATTGATTTTATTTGGAATTAATAATTGACATAAATTTGATAACTAGTGTGTGGAAAATTAAAATTGTGTGATCTGTTAATCTATACTAGTTTGTGAAATGATTAATAGTCTAGGGAATCCAATTTAATGCATCTTAATTTTAATATGATTTTATGGGTACCAGTCGTGGAGACTTTGATTCTTACTAAATTAAGATAGTTCTATATGATTAGATTGAGGGATGCCAGTCGTAGGGACCACAAGCTAATCATGTTAGATTACTTTAGGGAGACTCTAATCCATCTTTAAAGATTAAATTTATCTTTTATGGTTCAAATATTTATCTTGATCTATTTTCATCCTAAGGCCTAACTTCAACACCACTATCTTATCTTATCTTATTTTCTTTATTTTTTAAAACTCATTTTCAAAATCCATGTTTTTTCTCTCTCTTATTAATTTATAAATTCAGATATTGAATTAATAATATTCCTCGTGGGTTCGACACTCTTACTCCTATTTACTATATTACTTGAGCGACTAGTGCATTTGCTAGCGATTTTATTTTGCTACATCATTTCAACACATCAAGTTTTTGGCGCCGTTGCCGGGGAATATTTTATTAATTAATTTCTGATTTTTATGAATTATTAGGAGATGTAAATAAATTTTTGTAAATAAATTCTCTGTAAATATGTACTATTTGTTTTAATTATTTTTATTTCTGTGAATAATCTAATTTTTTTTTCTTTTGCAGATAAAGGTCACAACATTTTTAAATTTGTCGACTTTCGATTTAAAATCTGACGCCGATTGGATTTTTCGGATTACACTGTCGACTTATGGTTTTACGACTTTGATTTATTTTCTTGGCTTTACCGATTACGGCCTCGCAATATCGATTGAGTTCTAATCTTCTGTTTTACGGCCGTAATGTTTTTATCCGAACGTTGGTTTACGCCATGAGTAATGGATATTGATTTGACCTTGTTTCGCCCGGTTTATCTATGGTTTAAATTTTTTTTTACGCCCTATTCGAATCAGTTTCGACTTTCATTCTCGGCCGTAACATTTTAATAGTTTGAACTTTTGATTTGACTTTGTTTTGGCCAAAGCGATTTAGTCTGTCTCGGCCGTAATGGATCATCCGACATGGATTTTACTCCTTCTCGGCCGTAACGATTCTTCTGTTGACGTAAGAATAAGTTTAATTCTATTTTTGTTTCGGCCGAGATAATTCATCACTATGCTAATTTTTACGCCACCTTATGAATATGTTTTGGCCATAATAATTTTTACGCCATCTTATGTTGATCAATCCCTTTCGACACTATTTTATGATTTTTACGGTCGAACGAGCCTCGGATTACTAATTTAATTTCGGCCGTAAATCTATTTCTGTATTGCGGCCGATCAATCTTATTTCCTCTCTGAAAATAATTTTTGATTATGTCTGATTATTAACTTTAGGGCCGCAAATTAGTTCTGATTTGTTTTGTGCCATTTGTTACATCATCATTAATTCTTCCAAGTTTTATGGCCGAACGAGTGCTTGATTTTTACGACCATCTAAGTGATTTACTTTCGGTCGATATTAATGTTTGGCATTTGAATTGGTTTTCGAATTTTGATTTTTCATCGTATTTGATAATTTTTCTGTGAATTTTGGTGGCAGTAATTAGGTTAATTTCTCTCGGACATTAATTTTGACGACCTAATGAATACTCGATAATGCCGAAAGACTTTTTATCAATTTAAATCTTATTTCTTGGTGACTTAGTATCTGAATTTCTTTCTTCTTGTATATATTTTCATTTTATTCTTTTATCTTACTGAAAATTGGTTGTTGCAAGTACTAATTGAAAATTAAATCACAACCAATCCTGGAATCTTCTGATAAGTGCACTAGGAGTTCAAATCCACTATTGGAATTTGATCCTGAAATTGAAAGAACCTATCGTCGATTACGAAGAAATATAAGAAAAATGGCGGAACAAGCACGCGACAATCAAAGACTAGAGCAACAAAAAGAACTGGTTCCACCACATAATAATCGGCGAGAAGATGAAGCAGAGCTTTCTATGAGAGAATATGTCTCGGCCAGATACAGTGACCGAGAATCATGCATCGTGCTGCCTGATATTAACGCAAATTACTTCATAAGTTGGCCACCAAGAATGCACAAAGTTAGATAGTCCAATTTGAGAAAATAATAGATGAATATCTGCAAGTAAATTATACTCCCTCAGCAATTCAGTATCTGAAAATCTGGTGGCATGAATTCGAATCTAACACATCCGTTCATATCGAGCTTGATACTCCGGCTTAGTCCAATAATAATCTCTGGGGTAGGATATTAATTATGAGGGTTGATGGACCGGTTGAGCATTCGGATGTCGTCGTTCGCGACGTCCCCTCCATATATTAGCAAATCGCCTCATTTTTATCTGGACAAAAATCAACAAAGAAAAGGTGTCAGCTCGGTGGAAGCGGTTGAGGTTTCGACCGTAGTATTCGATGAAGAGCTAAAGGTCGGAGGTGACTCGGCCGTAAGGAACTGTTGATGAAGAACTTCGGCCGTAATTGATGAAGAACTTTGACCGTAGTTGATGAAGAACTTTGGCCGTAGTTGATGAAGCTCGGCCGTAAGAAGTAGAGGGCACTTTGGCTTCTCGTCCGTAAGGAACAGAAGTCGATGAAGAACCTTGGCCATAGTCAATGATGGTGTAAATTGTGCCCGTAAGGTGACGACCGTGGTGATGGCAGCTGACGTCTCGGCCGTAAGGAGAAAATCTCGACCGGAGATTGGAGTTTGGCCGTAAGGAACTGGCACGGTGCTTTTAGGCGTAAGGATCGGCGGTGAGACTTGGAACGTCGGTCGTAAGAGCCACTTCGGCCGTAAGGAGGAAAGAGCCGGTTCTTGGTCTGCAAAAGCACGAGGTGTAAAAATTTATAGATACAATTACGGGCGTAAACTTACCTGTTCCCACGTGATGGCGCGCAGTGAAGGGTCACGTCGTTAGAGCATGGCCGATTTCCAAGGCACGTCCGTGGTCAACTAGGGCGATGTGATCGGCTAATTTCCACGTGAGTCATCTGTTTCGCCCTGTCATGTCCGAGCTTGATGCATGTCCATGTGACAACTCGGCCGTAATGCATAGGTGGCGTATACGAGGGTGGCAGGGCGTAATAGCTGCCCTTGTCCGGTCATGTTGAGTTTGGTGCTCTGCTACGCGTCTCGCTCGTCTAGCCTTGTCAAAGGTCAGGTGGCGGCCGGTGTGGCATCTCGGCCGTAACGGAAATGGTGCTGGTGGCAGGGCGTAACGAGGGTGGCAGCTCATCTTGTCATGTCCGTTGGAGTCTTTACGGCGTGGTCATCGAGGTGATTCTCGGCCGTAACGAGGAACATGGCGTAATAGTATCTTGTCGTTTCGCCTTGTGTTTCCCAATTCATGCATGGTGCATTGCTCGATCGACGTATGATTATCCGAATTCCGCTCGGTGCACAGAAAGAAATATCGATTAGATGACTCGATATAAAATAAAAATAAAATGCCTAATTAAAATAAAACTATCTCCCAAACTAAGATATTAAAATATTAATCACTAACTAATTAAACATATCTAAAAAAATTAAATAAATAAAAAAATAAAATAAAAAGGATAGAAATAGTTCTGATTTATAGTCATCAGCTTGACTTAGTTCTGATGAAAATTTCACACATCATAGAGAGTGATCATAGAAAGGTTATCATAATAAGTGCCACCATGATAAAGTTTCAATCTATGTCCATTCACTTTGAGTCTTTGTTTTTTTTTCTAATGATTCAATCTCAAAAGTTCCATAGGGTGAACAATTAATTATAACATAAGGTCCGGTCCATCTTGATTTAAGTTTTTCAGGAAATAATCTGAGTTTGCTATTATAAAGAAGTACTTGTTGACCAGGTAAAATTTTTTTATGTTTAATGTGCATGTCATGTAAATTTTTTGCGCGTTCTTTATATAGCTTGTTGTTTTCGTATGCATAGTGTCTAAATTCATAAAGCTCATTTAATTGTAATAACCTTTCAGATTGTGATGATTTTAGATTCATATTTAAAAATTTTGTTGCCCAATAAGTCCTGTGTTCTAGTTCCACAGGAAGGTGACATGCTTTTCCAAAAATTAATTTATAAGGAGAAGTACCTATGGGTGTTTTAAAAACAGTCCTATATGCCCAGAGTGCCTCATCTAATTTCAAAGACCAATTCCTTCTAGATGAATTTACAGTCTCTAGAATCCTTTTTATCTCTCTATTTGAAATTTCCACTTGTCCACAAGATTGGGCATGATATGGTGTACTCAAAAAATGTTTGACTCCAAATCTATTAAGAAGAGTTGACATTATTTTATTACAGAAATGTGTTCCATTGTCACTTATGATAGTCTTAGGTGTTCCAAATCGAGTAAAAATATTTTTTCTTAGAAAGTTGTCAACTACCTTGGCCTCATTTGTTGGTGTGGCTACAGCTTCTACCCATTTGGAAACATAATCAATCGCCACTAAGATGTATTGGTTGTTAAAGGATTTAGGGAATGGTCCCATAAAGTCAATGCCCCAAACATCAAAAATATCACACTGTAAAATATTTGTGAGAGACATTTCATCTCGACGAGAAATATTACCTGTCCTTTGGCATTTGTCACAATACTTACAGTAGTTTCTTGCATCTCTGTAAATGGTTGGCCAATATAGTCCACATTCAAGTACCTTAGCCGCTATTCGATTGGGTCCAAAGTGACCTCCAGCTTGTCCATCGTGGCAATGACTTAGGATATTATCAATCTCATCTTCGTGAACACATCTTCGAACTACTTGATCTGCACATAATCGAAAAAGGTAAGGATCTTCCAGTGATAATTCTTGACATCAGATAAGAATTTCCTTTTTTGATGAGTGGTCATGCCCTTTGGAATGTAATGTCCTACAAGGTAATTAGCAAAATCAGCGAACCATGGTGTAGTGTCAGAAATTTGAAAAATTGTAGAGATAGAAAAAAGTTTTTTGTCTGGGAATTCTTCAAGTATGTCTGTGACTTCTCTTGGAGATGGCTCCAAACGAGATAGGTGATCAGCTAATAAGTTTTCAGTCCTTTTTTTATCTTTTACTTCAACATCAAACTCTTGCAAAAGTAGTATCCATCGGATTAGTCTAGGTTTGGCATCTTATTTGCTCATCAAGTGCTTGATGGCTGCATGATCTGTGTAGACAATAATTTTTGAACAAATTAGATATGATCTAAACTTGTCAAAAGCAAAAATAACAGCAAGAAACTCCTTCTCTGTTGTTGCATAATTTAGTTGGGCAGCATTCAATGTTCGGCTTGCATAATATATAACATGAAATGTTTTATCTTTTCTTTGCCCCAAAACAGCTCCTACGGCACCATCACTCGCATCACACATCAACTCGAATGGTAAAGACCAGTCTGGTGCTACAACAACAGGGGCAAAAATTAGCATTTCTTTCAACAAATTAAAGGCAGCAAGACAGTCTGTATCAAAATTAAATTTTGTGTCCTTAGCAAGAAGATTAGTTAAGGGTTTAGCCATTTTTGAAAAATCTTTGATAAAACGGTGATAAAATCCTGCGTGCCCAAGAAAGCTTCGAATGCCCTTCACATTGGTTGGAGGAGGTAGATTTGCAATAACATCTATCTTGGCCTTATCCACTTCAATTCCTTTTTCTGAGATTTTGTGGCCAAGAACTATACCCTCCTTAACCATGAAGTGACATTTCTTCCAGTTAAGGACCAAATTCGTTTCTTCACATCTCTGCAAAATTAGAGATAAGTTATCAAACAGTTATTAAAAGAGCTACCAAAAAGTGTAAAATCATCCATGAAAACTTCGAGTATCTTCTCATTCATATCTGCAAAGATTGACATCATGCATCTTTGGAATGTTGCTGGAGTGTTGCATAGACCAAATGGCATCCTTCTATAGGCAAACGTTCCATATGGACATGTGAACATTGTCTTTTCTTGATCCTCAGGTGCTACTGCTATTTGATTGTATCCAGAATAGCCATCTAGAAAACAATAATAGCTATGACCTGCAACACGCTCCAATATTTGATCAATAAAACGTAATGGAAAATGATCTTTGCGGGTAGCATCATTAAGCTTCCTATAGTCTATACAGACTCTCCAACCTGTAACTGTTCTTTGAGGCACCAATTCATTATTTTTGTTACTTACCACAGTGATTCCTCCTTTCTTAGGGACTACCTGCACAGGACTTATCCATGAACTATTAGAAATGGCATATATAATACCTGCATCAAGGAGTTTGATGACCTCCTTTTTCACAACTTCCCTTAAAGTTGTGTTGAGCCTTCTTTGATATTGAGCAATTGGCTTGCCATTGTCCTCCATCAAAATCTTGTGCATGCAAATGGTAGGAGAGATGCCCCTGATATCTGAAATAGACCAAGCGATTGCTTTTTTGTGTTGCCTTAATACTTCCAAAAGTTTATTCTCCATGTCATCTGTCAAGTCAGCAGATATGATAACTGGGTAAGTGTTATTTTCAAGAAAAGTATATCTTAAATGAGATGGAAGTTCTTTAAGTTCGAATTTTGGAGGACAATCCAATTTTTCAATTTCCTCCTCGAGTGTCTCTGTTGTTATTGGCGCATTATCCTCTCCCACAATTTCTTTAGAATCCTCCATCATTTCCAAAGCTTCCTTAGCATATGGATTTGAAACAAAATCTACAATAATATCATCAAAAGCATCAGTTGTGTCATCTTCTAGAGAATCAATAGCATAACAGGATGAGTGATCAAAAGATTGTTTGAGAGACTTTTTTATATTGAAAGTGATGTCTTCGTTGTTGACGCGAAGTGTGAGCATCCCTTGTTGAACATCTATAAGTGCATTTCCTATGGCTAGAAATGGTCTCCCGAGGATGACAGGGGTTTTTTCATCTGCCTTCATATCCAGAACAATAAAATCTGGAGGAAAAATAAATTTATCAACTTTTACCAAAACATCTCTTAATATTCCTTGGGGTCTCTTGCATGAAGAATCTGCAAATTGAAGTGTCATGCTTGTTTCTTCTAGTTCTCCATAACCTAGCTGCACAAATATAGAGTAAGACATTAAAATTATACTAGCACCAAGATCACATAAAGCTTGTGCACAAAAGAATTTTCCTATAGTGCAAGGTATGGTGAAGGTTCCCGGATCCTTCATTTTTCTAGGTATATCTCGATCATAAATGGCACTACACTCCGATGTCAACATTACTCTCCCAGTGTTTTCAAACTTTCTTTTTGAGGATAATATATCCTTCATGAATTTACCATAGCTCGGCGTCATCTGTAAAGCTTCATGAAAGGGAATGTTAATAGATAATTGCTTCAGAATATCAAGAAAGCGAGAAAATTGCTTATCTAACTGTTCTTTGCGAAATTTCTGTGGATAGGGCAGATCCTTTATGTTGGTATTTTTTGAATTATCAGTTTCTTTTTTCTTCAGATTGATATCTTTAGTAGTCTGATCTTGTGTCTTTGATGCTTCAGTTTCTTCTTTATGATCAATTACTCTTGGTGGGAAATCTGATATCAGACTTCTCAATTGTTTTCCAGTTCTAAGAGTCACAGCTTTGGTATCTTCTTTAGGATTTTTCTTTGTATTGCTTGGAAGAGTCCCTGGTGCACGTTCTGCCATCATATTGGCCATCTGCCCTATTTGCATTTCTAAATTCCTGATTGTAGCATCTTGATTGTTTGCCCTTGTTTCCATTGTCTTCTGCATGGTTTGCATAGTGTCAATAACTCTTGCCATCATCTCTTCCATGGGATTAGTCGATTGTTGGACAGGAGCTTCTTGTTGCCTTCTCAAAAGTGTATAATTTTGTGGATGAGCTTGATTCTGAAATTTCTCAAAAACTTGCCCTTGATTTGACCTGTAAGGAAACTTCTGATTGTTCCTCCAACCATAGTCATTGTTCCTGAAAAATGGATTGGAGAGAAAGTTAGCATTTTCAATATGATAAGGATTAGAAATGTTACCTTGAGGACAATAATTGCTCGCATGTCCTCCTCCATAGTTGTTGCACACCATTAATGACATCATCTGCTCAAATTTTTGATTAAGTGACTCCAGCTGAGTCACTACTTTAGAAGAATTTTTACTTTCTGTAGCATGCACATCATGAGTTCGGCGAGATGGTCTCCTTTCTTGGCTCGACTTGAGGGCTACAGCTTCAATTATATCTTGTATCTCACTAGGACGTTTAGATCCTAGCACTGTCCCTCCTGCTAATTGGTCGAGTTTGTCTTGATCTGCAGGTCGTAATCCATGATAGAAATCTTCCATCACTTGCCACTTTGGAATTCTGTTGTCAGGAACTCTGGCTAATAGTTCTTTATATCGTTCCCATGCCTCATATAATGTCTCGTTATTGTCTTGAACAAATGCCCTCAATTCTCTTCGATATTTGCCTGCCTTTTGTGGTGGACAATATTTTCCAACAAACTTTTCTACCAGCTCCAACCAAGAATGAATCGATCATGCAGGCAAAGTTTTAAACCAAGTGGAAGCTTTGTCACGTAAAGATTGAGGAAATAATAATAAACGAATAACTTCAGAAGAAACATTATTATTTCTAAAGGTGCTCAGAGTGGCAAGAAATTTGTCAAGGTGATCATGAGGGTCTTCATGAAATCCTTCTCCAAATTGGGATGCTTGTATCATCCTCACGATTGCAGGATTTATCTCAAAATTTATGGAATTTCTCTCAACCCTGGAAGTCTTTAATTTAGATGGCAGGAATTATGATCAGCCTCGTATTTCATTCCAACTTTATGGGCGACTTTTACTCTCACTCTAGGAGAGATTAATAATATCTATGGATTTCCCAACCATGGATCTCTTTCTGTACCTGCTGACTTTAATGCTGAAACTTTTTGGAAACAGATAACAGAAGAAGACCGATTGGTTTGGAACACCGCTAAAGATAGCTCAATTCAAAATCCTATTCTGTGCTACGTCCATCGCATGCTAAGCAACACCTTAAGTGGACGCAGTGATAATGATGGTGCCGTCTCAGAGGGAGAGTTATATCTCATCAACAGCATGCTTCACAGAACCCCTATTAATGTGGGTGCCTTTCTCATTCGTCGATTCCAGCGCCACACTACTCATCGTGGAGGTAGCATTAATATGGGTGCCCTTCTAACACCTATTGCTCAGCACCTACAACTTGACTTGGATGATCTCGAAGCTGTGCCAGGAAACACCTACCTCTCTCGTAGGACCATTCAGGCCATGGGTCTCGTGAAGACCAACAACTCAAGGATCAAAGTTTTTATTTTTAAAGGCCACAATCAGGAGGTGCCCTGCTCAGATCGAGATGCTTTTACGCCGATTAATCCAAATAATTGGCTCATTTTTAGGCAGGTCATAGCTCCAGTAATCCCATCTACAGGACCATCTACCTCTGTCGGGCAGCTACATCAGGATGAACCTTTCTCCTGGTTTGATTCTACTGATTATGCGACAGCCCAACCCTACCTTCAACAACCCCAAGGATTCCAGGCTGCATCACCGGCAGCTTCCCAATATGCCACATCCGTCCATTCACCTTATATGCCGGTGCCTTCTCCGATTCCATCTCCAGCACAAGAGAGCTCTTCTGATTCCTCGTTCATACCTTCTACTCCTTATGAGGAACGCGACTCGATGAAAGTATCTGCCCCTTTACAAGAACCTGTGCAGAATCGCTATATAGCACCGGAGCCCACTTTTACTTCAACCCCAGAGCAAACTTAGTATCCACCTCCGCCACCTCAGTCTGACTATGCTTCCATGCAAAACTTATGGGAATCAATGTATGATGAACAACTTCGTCAAGCAGGGGAGTTTCACACTTTTCAAGAAGAGCAACTTCGTCAGTCAGGACAGTTGCACGCTATTCAAGAAGAGCAACTTAGACAAGCCCAAGAGTTGACCAACATCCGAGCCGATTTTAGAAATATGGATGATCATCAGGGTCGCTTCGAATCCCTTCAGAATCAGCATGCGCGCATGACGAGGCGCATCCATGAGTATCACATGCGCCAAGGAAATCTTGGCTACCATCCACCATTGCCACCCCGCATACAGTAAATCCGGTTGTGTCTTTTCCCTTTTCGTTATTTTTCATTTCTTTATTTTTCCTTTTTTATTTAAGTGTGTATCACTTTTCCTTGCTGGCTTAACACTGAGGACAGTGTCTAGTTCAAGCTTGGGGGAGTTTGCATTTCATGCATTGCATGTTTCTTTCTTTTTATTTGCTTATGTTTGCATCTATTTGTAAAAAAAATCCAAAAAAAATTGAAAAATTTGAAAATTTTCTAAAAACATACCATTGCATGCATTTATTTTTGCTACCATCTTACAAACTCTTGTCTTATTGTTTTAATTATCTTTTAGTAGAAGTTCAAAGACATGTCGTTAATTGATGAAATTTGAATACTTTTCTTTCTTATCACTTGCTACTTCAGTATCAAACTTATAGACTGTGTGCCCATGCTAAATAGAATTATGAATGACTAGACGACAAAATCATATTCATGCCTTTTTATTAATTTCTTTTAAGTCTTGATTAATAGTAGCCTTCTTATTGACCATATCAAGTACTTTTTGAGCTTATAAAAAAGAAGGGTTAGTTAAACCCCAACAAATAAAAAAAATGATGATGAATAAAGTTATGTGTAGGTATAAAAGTGTTATCCGGAATCAAGATGTGTTCAGGTAATTAGATCCGTAGGGGTTCATGCCTGACGACCTAAGGACAACTGCTCTGGGATCCGTCGATCGAAAACCTGTTACATGGACCATTTTGTGGAATATGGAGAAGCACAGGAGTACTAAATCATGGCTAAGTTCGAACTCTTCATTCAGAACCTTGGTTGTTCGGGCAAGTAAACTCGAGGGGTGCTTTATCATCTGGTGCCCTAAGGTCATCTGGTCTGGGAGTCATGAGTCTAAAGCCCACTACATGGACTTCCTTGTGCAATCCTGCTTGAAGATTAGAACTTTTAAAATGATTGAAAATAAAAATAAAAAGAAAAAGTTTTAAGCTCAATTAGTACTTATGTGTTCAATATTAATGCTATTATTTGACAGACAATTTATTTTTCTGCAAGGCTGAATTTGAGATTATTTAAATTTGTGTAGCATTCAGAATCTCTATGAAGCTAAGTGCATGGAAAATGATAAGATGCTGAGTAGTAGGTGTGCAGAAGAATTTTGTGAGAAAATTAGTCAGTTGACAATGTGGAGGCTATGATGGAACTTTCTTGAGCCTTGCTTTGAATTTTTGCTTGAGGACAAGCAAGACTTTAAGCTTGGGGGAGTTTGATGCATGCAAAATACAACATATTTTAGATTATTATTTTAATTAATTTTTTTGTAATTTGTTCATGGCATGCATCATTTTTAGTCACTTTTAGTCGTAATTCCGGATTTCTCAATTTTAATTATTAATTCTTTGAATATTTTAATTATGGATGGATTAACTAAATTTTGACAATTATTTTACAGGAAAAGCCGAGATTAGGATAAAGAATTTATTTCTTATGGCCGATATTTGGCTTTACCCCCAAGATGTTTTGGCCGAAATTCAAAGGGGGTAAAGATAAAGATCTTTTGGGCATAATGGCATGAAGATGATCACTTTTTGGCCGAGATTCAAAGGGGGTAATAATTAAATAATTTTATTTTTTGGGCGTAACAAGATTAAATTCTTTATTACGGCCGAGATCCATAGGGCGTAAAGATAAAAGAATTTCATTTTGACCGAGATTCAAAGGGGGTAAAGATAAAAGGATTTATCTTTTGAAAGAATTATCATTTTTGGCCGAGATTTATCCGTGAATTTAAATTCGGCCGTACATCACGATCAACAAGACCCGTTCGCACCCTATAAATACGTGAAGAATCCGTCGTTTCAATTGGTGCTCTGAAGTTCAGGTTTCTTTCACGGCGAGTCGTGAGCTCTGCAGGCTACGACCAAAAGGAGAGAGGTGCGACGGTTGGAGGTTGATCGCGACCCTGATCAAGTCCGAGAGGCTGCCCGACTGTCTGCCAGATTCGAGATCTCTATTTTGGGTGTAATTCTTCCAATTTTTATGATTTATATTTTATTATCTCTCTAGAATTTCTAGGATGCACTCCATATTTTTAGGATTATTAATTTAGGAGATTATTAATTGAAGGGAAATGTTTGGACCCCATTTTATTTGTTTTAATCTTTTCTGATCAATTATTAATTGTGCTTAATGCTTTTATGTTAGTTAATTGAATTTCTAAATTAGGCTATACCAGTTTGTGGAGTGTTTAATTTTAGAATTCATTATACTAATTATAATTGATTTTATTTGGAATTAATAATTGATATAAATTTGATAACTAGTGTGTGGAAAATCAAAATTGTGTGATCTGTTAATCTATACCAGTTTTTGGAGTGATTAATAGTCTAGGGAATCCAATTTAATGCATCTTAATTTTAATATGATTTTGGGGGTACCAGTCGTGGAGACTTCAATTCTTACTAAATTAAGATAGTTCTATATGATTAGATTGAGGGATGCCAATCGTGGAGACCACAAGCTAATCATGTTAGATTACTTTAGGGAGACTCTAATCCATCTTTAAAGATTAAATTTATCTTTTATGGTTCAAATATTTATCCTGTTCTATTTTCATCCTAAGGCCTAACTTCAACACCACTATCTTATCTTATCTTATTTTCTTTATTTTTTAAAACTCATTTTCAAAATCCATGTTTTTCTCTCTCTTATTAATTTATAAATTCAGATATTGAATTAATAATATTCCTCGTGAGTTCGACACTCTTACTCCTATTTACTATATTACTTGAGCGACTAGTGCACTTGCTAGCGATTTTATTTTGCTACATCATTTCAACACATCAGAGTAGTAGATTAACGGCATATGGAGTTGATGAAGTTGGAGGGCGATGGGGAGCTGGTGCGATGGCGGGTGCTTTCCCTTTTTGAAATGTGGTTGATGATGGTGTTGCAGTAGTCGTGCGTTGTTTCCCTTGCAGTTCACACGAAGTAGGCACGGCGCCGGGTTCCTTTCCTATTGAGGGTATTTGTGGTGCAGGTGATGAATGATGAATTGGAACAACTGAGGTGGAGGAAGGAGCACCGCTGCGTTTTGAGGCAACCTTCTTGTGCTTATGGGTAGTGGAAGGAAGTTGAAGCGCTATAGCTAGTGGTTCTGAACTTTCCAATGGGGTGAGGATAGGTGAAGGAGAGGATCCGAGCTCTAAAGGATCAAAGATGAGGAACCATGTGCATACTGAGGGGCTGGTCTCTCCCTCTTGTCGGACGATTGGTCGCACGTGGACACCATGATTGTCAGAGCGCAGGGACGTAGGCAGCAGAGGTATGGAAGTGGAAGTGAGAGGTAATGTTGGTGAAGTGATGAAGTGGAATGAAGGAGAGTGATCGGAGTGGAGGTAGTGGGGTACAGGTTGTAGTGGGGTAGAGGAACCGGCTTGCCACATGTGGCGCACATGCAAAAAATGGAAAAAATTGCAAAAGGTAGGGGGTGATATATGTGGTAAATCGGATGAACAAAAAGGGAAAAATGGATATGGTGGTATGCCAATTATTCAATCGAGGAGGAAGATTTTATAAAAAAAACTAAAGGTAGATAGGAAAGAAAAGATAGATGGCTGAGTTGCCTCCCAGGAGTGCTAACTTTAATGTCTTCAGCTAGACAACTTCACATTCCATTAGGCTAGGAGTATGCCAGGGGGTGAGAAAGTGAGGTTCTCCACCGTTCCATAAAAATCATGCGGTGTATAGTGCTTCATGCGCTGGCCATTAACTGTGAAACGTTCACCTCATTCATTCTTTAGCTCAATAGTCCCAGAATCATGAATTCGAGCAATAGTGAAGGGACCAAACCATCTAGTCTTCAATTTACCAGAAAAGAATAAAGTTAAATAACAGGGCTTGATCACCGACACTGAAATGTCTTTGGAGGATCTTTTTGTCGTGCCATCGTTTCGACTTCTCCTTATATATGAGAGAATTCTCGTAAGTCATAAGTCGTAATTCATCTAGCTCTGATAATTGCTGTAGTCATTGTCGCCTGCAGCTCTCATGTTAGTGTTAATTGATTTGATCGCCCAGTGTGCTTTATGCTCTAGTTCGACTGGTAGATGACAGGCTTTTTTGTAGACTAATCTATAAGGTGTTTCTCCAAGAGATGTTTTGAATGTTGTTCGATAAGCCCATAATGTATCATCTAACTTAGAGCTCCAGTCCTTTCGAGATCGGGAGACTACTTTTTCCAAAATACTCTTTATTTGGTGATTAGATACCTCCACCTGCCCACAAGTCTGCAGATGATAGGGTGTGGAAATCCTTAGGAGACTTTCAAATTGTCTTTCAATCCACTTAGAAAACTAATCAACGGCAACCAATATGTATTTATAGGCCCCAGAATTAGAGAAGGGACCCATGTAATCTATCCCCCATATGTCAAATAACTCCACTACGAGAATTCCATGCAATGGCATTGATCACTTGCTGATCACTATATGTTTCTAACCCATTTTAGATGCAAATCATACATATCGAGTCCCACTTTTGCCTATTTTTGGGCCAATTATACTTGGAATGCATACATTGTGATAACTAGTTGATAATCCTCATTTCATACTTAATTCCATGTGCATAGAGGTTCTGAAATGCCAAAATCCATTAATATTTAAATTCTCTGTCAAGTTATCATTTTGAGAACAAGTTATCATTCCTATATGTCAAGTTATCATTATTTTGAATGAACTGATTTTCAATGGTTTTCTTGCCCTAAATCCATCATTATCATGTATAAATCATATTTGGATAGTCACATCTCAACTTGTGCAAAGTTTTAAGTTCATTTGAACAAGTTATCATTTTTCCTTTGCCAAATTATCGTTAAAGGGCAATTCTGTCATTTTGACATGCAAAACCATTAATTCTGCACAGGGACCTTAAGTAATCATCTTATTATTGTTCTAACTCATTGCTGGTCAAATTTCATCACATTTGGATAACCACAACTCAAGTTATCACAAGTTATCATTTTTGGGCACCCAAGTTATCACTTCTTAGAAATCTCATTCATATTTGATTTATGAATGCACTCACTTGTTACTCCAGTCCATTTGATGCTTCTAATTCTTTGAATCACTTGCATTTGGATAATCCCTATGATTTGTGACAAGTTATCATTCTGGGCCCCTAAATTCATTAATAACGATACAAGTTATCACTCCTGCACAACTTCTAATCTCATTTGATATATGAGCTAGCAATTATCATCACCTTATTCTTTATTTGTCAAAACACCATTCAAGGACTTTGATGCTTGCTGTTTGAGGATTTGTAGCAGGGAGAAAGGTGGCTAAAAAGTGGAAAAAGGTAGGGGGGACCACTGATTTCCTGCACCAAAAGCTGTCACTGCAGCAAGGAATCTTCAGGCCAGAAATAGGTGGCTGCAATCAGGAGGATTAGAGAACATTCTGATGCTGATCCAAAGTGGAGAGGAGTCATATAAAAGGTGGAATTTCTGGAGGAGGAAAGGGGGGCTGGACATTGAGGGTTTGGAGCAAGGAAAAGAGGAGCTGCTGCTGCTGGAAGTTGCTGCTGGCCGAGAGCTTCTATCCAAGATGATTTGTATCTGTTTCTCATTCTCTTTGATGTCAAGCTTTGTAAATATAAGGAGCTAAACTCCATTCCTTCTAGGATAGGGTAGTAGTTTAGATTAGTTATGGATGAAAATTGATTGGATAAATTCCTGCACTGAATCATTTACTGATTTTCAGATTTCAGAATTATTTAGAGTTAGTTCTTGCCATTGTTAGATCCTATTGTAATCTATAACTGAAAAGTTATCATTTGATCTATCCCTAGTTCAGAAATGGATTAGAAATCAATGTCAAGTTCTGAATTCCAATTTAATTGAAGTTCTGATTTCTGAAATTTTGATTTTCTGGTTTCTATTTTTCTGAACTTCCTGAACCTGAACTCATGAACTTTTGAATCTGTTTGTCAATGTAGATCTGATTAATAGAGCAACTGAAAGGTTGATATTGTCCCCAATCTTGATCAGAAATGAATCAAGATGTTTGGCATTCTTTATGATTCAAATCTATTCACCGTTTCTAATTTGATTTTGAAAACCAGAATTCTGATTTTTTTATGATTTCTTATTGGAATCTGTTTTACCAATTGAGTCCCCTGAATTCTTCCAATCACTGATAAGTGAACTTTAGGGATGTCTTGTAGTCCAGAGATGGGTCAAGAATCAGTTGGTAAGTCAAATTTCCATTGATTTAAAATTTTGATTTCTAAAATATTGATTTCCTGGTTTCTGGTTTCCTGAATTTAAAAATCTGATTTCCTGGGCTTTTGGATCTGATTGTCATCAAGGATTAGATTATTTGAATAGCTGAGAGGCTAATATTTGTCCTGATCTTATTTAGAAATGAATCAAGATGTTTGACAATTTAGGATTCAAATCTGATTTTTCCAAAATTTGATTTCTGAGTTTTGATTCTGAATTCTATTTTCTGATTGTTTGGAATCTGACTTGCCAATTGTTAATCCCTATTTTATTCAAATCATTGAGAGGTGTACTCTAGGAATCTCTTGCAGTCCAGAGATGGGTCAAGAGGCATTTGACAAGCCTGAATTCCATCAATCTACATTGCTGATTTTCCTGAAATGCTGATTTCTGTTTTCTCATTTAATTAACTTCTGATTTCCATTGTTAAGCATCATTTTAATCCACTACTGAGAGGTAGTTTTAAGGCCATTCTTGAGAGTCAGAGATGACCCAAGGAGCATTGGATAATCACTGAATTTCCCATTAAAGTTTGAATGTCTTTTAACCCCAATCAAATAGAACTTTGTGTGGATTTCACTTTTCCTTGCAACCGAGAGGTTGATTTTAAATCTCCCTTGAATTCATAGATGAATCATGGAACACAAGTACTATTATTGGGTATATTTTATCCTGGTTTGGTTGATTGGAATGATTCCATCTTTTTATGATTGTAATTGCAAGTTATCATTCCAAACTTCCTTGAATTGCAAAAATCAGCATTGAACTTTCTTTTGAGCCCAATGATAACTTGATTTTCAGTGAGGACCCTCTTTTGATTCAACCTAGATAACAACTATATAATCGTATATTGCTTAGTTAGAGGCCAATTGAGCTGTGGGAATAGCCATTTTCAAGTTGAATCAAAAGTTGGACATTTAATAAGATAACTTGTTCTATTCCATCCTTAATTAATTTAGATGAACCCCAAATCCTAGAAGAACTTTCCTCATTGATAGTTAAACCTTTTTAGACTTCATTCTAGCATTTATAATTCAGTTTTGATAAATTTTCAAAACCCAAAAATCTGTTATCATTTCAATTTCCATTAAAAATCTGTTTTCACTTCCCTTTGAAAATTTGTTTTTAGCCATTAAAGTAGAACTAATTTAGATTGTTTTAGGGTACCTTAGACTTCAAATTCTTGTGGACACGACAACCTGAGTCTACTACAACTTACTTGTGCACTTGCAGCTAGTGAGTTGGGAGACCAAAAATTTAAAAAAATTTACCCTTTTACTTAATTTCAGCAAGTTATCACTAGAAAACCCAAATATCACTATCAGGCATCTCATGTTGTCATCCGATATTTCCCGACCGTTGACAACTTTTGCATGAAGAAACATATTGATGAACATCTTGAAAGAGAGTTGGCCAGAAAAATCCTGATATAAGAATACGGTTAGTTGTGCGCTGTGTACCCCCATGTCCACCGTAGGCTGGCATATGATAGGATTAAATAATATCCCTCATCTCTTCAGCTGCTACACATCTGTGCAACATACCGTCAAAGCATTCCTTAAACAAAAAGTGATCGTTCCAGTAGTATGCTTGATGTCTTTGAAGAATTTATCTTTCTGATATCTCTTGAGGTCTAGTGGTATTACTCCCTCTGCCAGATAATTTGCGATATCTGCATACGGAGTAATTGACAGGAGGTGGTCATCTGGTAATGTTCCTCGTATTGGCGGTGTGACATCCTTAGTATTTGGGTGACTCTAATCTGGATAAGTGGTCTGCTACTTGATTTTTAGATCCACATATGTCTATGATTTCAGTCGAATTCTTGCAGAGAAAGGATCCACCATACTAAGCAAGGCCTCGCTTCTTTCTTTGAACATAAGTGTCTGAGGGCAGAATGATCTGTGTTATGATAGTTTTAAATCCCACCAAATACTGTCTGAATTTTTCCATAGCATATACCATAGCTAGCAGCTCTTTCTCGGTAGTGGTATAGTTTTGTTGGGTTGAGTCAAGTGTCTTGCTCGCATAGTAGATGACATGCAGGAGTTTGTTCACCTTTTGTCCTAGTAGAGCTCCAACAGAAGAATCGCTAGCATCACACAACTTCAAATGGTAGCGTCCAGTCCGGAGGTTGCATGATAGGAGCTGAAGTTAATGTCATCCAAAGCAGATGAAAGGCGGCAAGACATTCGGCATAAAAAATGAATTCTGTGTCTTTGTGTAAAAGATTCGTAAGAGGTCTTGCAATTCTAGAGAAATCCTTGATAAATCGCCTATAAAATCCTGCATGTCCCAGAAAACTGTGGATACCCTTTACATTGACGGGTGGGGGTAGTTGAGCAATGACTTCAATTTTTATTAGATCTACTTCAATTCCTTTGTTTGATACGACATGCCCCAGAACAACCCCATGTTGGATCATGAAATGACACTTCTCCCAATTCAGAACTAAATGAGCTTCCTCGCATCTCTGTAACACTCGGTCAAGATTTGTTAGACATTGAGAAAAGGAGGGTCTATAGATGGAAAAATCATCCACGAACACCTCTATAATTTTTTGATAAAATATGAGAATATGGCAGCCATACAACGTTGAAAAGTAGCTGGAGCATTACAAGTAAAAGTACCATAAGTACAAGTAAAAGTAGTTTTCTCTTGATCAGGGGGGTGTATAGGTATTTGTAGAAAACTAGAGAAACTGTCAAGATAGCAAAACTAATCATGCATAGCAAGTCGTTCAAGCATTTCATCAATGAAAGGTAAAGGACAATGATCCTTTCTCGTGGACTTATTATGCTTTCGGAAATCGCCAACCTGTGGTTGTGCGGGTGGCTGTCATCTCACCCTTAGAGTTTTCAATTACCGTCATCCCACCTTTTTTTGGAACCATCTGAATTGGACTAACCCACTGACTATCATAAATGAGATAGATTAAGCCTGAATCTAAAAGCTTTAAAACCTCTTTCTTGACCACTTCTTGTAGTATGGGATTTAGTCTTCGTTGTCCTTCTCTAGAGAATTTCACATTATCTTCAAGGGGAATTCTATGCATGCAAAGGGAAGGGCTAAGACCTTTAATATCACCCATGGAATATCCAATGGCTTTTTGATGTCGTCTAAGGACAGTGAGAAGTTCAGCTATTTGTTCTTTCCCTATAGCAGAATTAACAATGATAGGCAATGTAGAGTTTTCGTTTAAAAATTTATACCTCAAAGCAGAGGGAAGTTCCTTCATATCTACCTTTGGAAGGATATTTGCATTCGGAGGATCTTCATTGAGCAGATTAATAGGTTGAAGCACGTCTAGTTCATGAGCAAAAGTATCGTGGGAGTCCATCACAACTAAGCAAATTTCTCCTTGAGGGTCATCGATATGCTCGTTCACTTCAGATGTTAAGCATCACTGTAGAGGATCTGAGCGGTGATCAAGGCAATGACTTCTCTGGTGGCTTCATCTATGACATCAGAGGTTTCGTGACAATCTTTGTATGTTGAAAATTTCATGACCTGTGGTAGATTGAACTCAATCCGATCCTCTCCAGCTAGTTGAAATGAGAGTCGGCATTTCTTCACATCTTTAACTGCTCTAGCCGTGGCAAGAAACGGATGTCCTAAGATCAGGGGTACATTTATGTCCTCTTCTATATCTAGTACCATAAAATTGGCAAGAATATAGAATTTTCCTACTTTGATCGGAATATCCTCTAAAATACCATACGGTCTTTTGATTGATCTATCTGCGAGCTGAAGAGTTAAATTGGTCGGCTTCAAGTCACCGACATTTAATCTCATGAAGAGGGACAGGGGTATTAAACTGACGCTTGCCCCGAGATCACATAAGGCTTTGTCCACTTGAAGATTCCCAACTTCACAAGGTATTGAGAAGCTCACTTGGTCTTTTAATTTGGTGGTAACTTATTTTGAATATCAGCACTTGCTTCTTGAGTCAGAGCTATAGTTTCATGAACATCTATCTTCCTCTTCTTAGACAAGATATCTTTCAGGAACTTAGCATATGATGGCATATGCTGAATAGCTTCTACGAATGGAACGTTGATGTGTAATTTCTTTATAATCTCCATAAATCTTGTGAATTGTCGATCATTTTGGGATTGGACATTCTCTGCGAAAAAAGGAATGATATTTGTATTGTAATTGCTTTCTTGCTTCTGCTCTGGTGTCCCTTCAGGTACATCATGTCTCGGGTTATCCAGTAGGCCAGACATTTGAGATTCCTCTAGTCTCATTGGCTCCTTCAGTTGCTTTCCACTTCTAAGTTCCACTGCTTTACTATGCTCCCTAGGATTTACTTTTGGTTGACCTAGAAAGGTTCTTGGGGTATGTGAGGATGAACTAATTTGTTGGGCTATCCGATTCTCAAGTATCCTGTTATGTGTCGCAAGGCTTTCCAGCCTTGAAGACATTTGTTGGATAAATTCATTCTGTTGTGCTTGCTGCTTCATCAAGTTTTCCATCAAGGTCTCAAGGTTAGATTTTTCTTGGACGGGTACATCGAGCTTGAATGGTGGTGGTTGTGGTAATACTAGGTATGGTGGTGATAACTAGGTGGTGTTGAGGACTTCAGATATGGTGGTGGCCGAGGTTGTTGGGGTGCTCCTTGATTGGCACAGTAAGAAAGAAGTGGATTGGATTTGATAAAGGGCCTCCATTGCCTCTGTCTACCTTGGGGTTGCTATTGCCCTCCTGGGTACTGATGTTGTTTCTGACCGTAAGGTACAACTGCATTCACTTGCTCACCAGATGTTTCTTGCACTTGATAAGGAATTAATGTACAGTTGGTCATCATGTGGTCTGGCGATCCGCAATTATCACACCACGTGGGGTTAAGGTTTAGGTTGGTGGGCATGGTTTCCATTGAGCAAATATTGGAAATTTCCTCTTGTGATTCATCGCCCTTTGTATAAGGCCTTCTACTCTAGCAGAAAACTCACCCCAATTATTCATTCCCAGTGTCTTCTTAGAATCTGGATGTTGACGATTTGTTTGATCCAGCATCAAGTTGTGATGATTGATATTGACTTCTTCAATCAACCGGTATCCATCTTCCTAATTTTTGCTCATAAATGTGCCACCTGCTGCAAAATCCAGAGTACTTTTACATTGAGGGGTGAGACTGTTGTAAAATGTTTGAACCACCATCCACTTCTGAAATCTGTGGTATGGGCACTTCCTCAACATATTCTTAAATCTCTCCCATGCCTCATAGATTGACTCTGTCTCCCATTGGTAAAATGATGTGATCTGATTTCTCAGATTCTCACAGGGAGAAAGAAACTGATTAGGAAGGCTGATAAAAGCTCGTCCCATGTCCAGATGGTTTCAGACTTTAAAGATCTTATCCAAATTTTAGCTCTGTCTCTCAGTGAAAAAGAAAATAATCTGAGTATGATAGCATCTGTGGTAACATCGTTACACTTGAAAGTGTCGCAGATCTACAGAAATGTAATAAGGTGTTGATTTGGATCTTCATTGGGTAAACCTGTATACGCGTGATTACTCAAGACAGACAATAATGCTGGATTCAACTGGAAGTTGTTAGCTTGTATTTGCGGCCTAGCAAGTGCTCTTGTTGTGCAATTCAGATTCTTTGGTTCCGATCTCTTTCAAGTTCAAAATCTAAGAATTCGTCGTGAAATGCACAATCCATAGAACCCAAAGGTGTTAATTTAATAAATGGGCGTAAGAAAAAATTAGCTATTAAAAATAAAAACGGAAAAAGGTGCGTAGAAAACAATGATGTGTGGTGAAATCAACAGCATTTGGGAAACAAATTTAAAAGAACTCCTCGGAAATGGCGCCAAAAACTTGTTGTGAGAAATCTGTGTAAGTGTGGGAAGCGGTATTCACAAGTTAAATGCGGATATGTAAAGATCGAATTTTCTTGGCAGAAATGTAAACAAGTTTTAAATTTATAGTCCCAACTACACTTTTCAAGTTGCAAGTATACAACTGTCGTCGTCGTATAGATTGGGGTCGATCCACAGGGAGGAAATTTAGATTATATTTCACAAACGCTGTCAAGAAAATATCATTCACTAAAAGGGAATGATAAAATAGTAAACGACTAAGAAGTAAAGATGTATTTTGTGTTTTGGATTTTGTAATTTGTTTTTTGTTTTCATATCTAATTAGAAAACTCGAGTAGAGTAAAATCTGGAAGAAGTATCGTCACTAAATCAGCATATAAAAATAGAGGCACAAGGGATCATTCTCATGGGAGAACTCGGCGAACAGATATTGTTTCCTTTAAGATTGCATTCGAATGATGATATTTAATGGGTATCTTTCATTGTCATGAAAGGTAACATGTGGTTCTCCTACTCTCGTATTTGAATCGAGCTTCTTCACCACTAGGAGATATTAGTTAGAAATTCGTAGAAACCCTCTCTCGATTAGTTCTACATAAGGAAGTAAAAACTATAATTATAGTTCTTCTTCTCTACAGCCACGCCAACCTATCGGCTCATAGCATGTTGTTAATCGACATATGTTTCCTTCTCAGGAAAATTGTCGTGTGAAGAAGAAATTACTATCACAATGTTCACAAGAACACATCATCAGAATATCAAACCGAGTCCAAATCCATCAAACGATCCCTCAACCTCAGATGCCGAATAGTTAGACATACTGAACTTAAACTTCAAGCTAACAGAAAAGTTAATGCGATAAGACAATGTGCAGAAACGAAGGCGTAAACTAAAGCGAATGTTCATCCTGCTCATAGGATGACCAAAGATGATCTCCTCCTCATTGCTTCCAAGCCTTTTCCCTCACTCTCCTCGTTGGTATCCCATTGTTCTTCGCCCCCCTTCCATTGTTCTTGCTTTTGCTCTTTTATATTCTCTTTCTTCTTGTTTCCCCCTCTTTCCGATCTTTGTTACCTATCTTTATTAGGCTTTTTAGTCGTTTGATCTTCGATAGGTGTCCAAACGAGGATTTGTCCTCTTGATTCCCTATGATCCCATCAGATGGTATATCAGATGATGACACCTGTCTTTTGGTCCAAATTCTTCTGATTAGGCTTCGCGCTCTCCCTTTTTCCACGTCTACTTGTCTTGCTAATCATCCGATGGGGCTGCCTGCATCTGTGTGACAAATATGGGAATTACAAGCCGATATAATGAAAATATATAGACATAGATCGAAAAGTGATTGGATGGCTTGGAATGTTGGAAAAAAGGTAAATGCATGTAGTGCAAATTGTTTTACATTCAAAATCATAGAAAAATATGATGCTTTTCCATGTTAAAATAGGTATAAAAATACAACCCATCAATAATACAAAAATGTTTAGTAGTTAAATCCAATAGAAATATCCAACATTAAAGTGAACATAGACAAAAGAGTTCAATGCCATTATGAAATCTTCCAAGCCTTGACGGTTGATTAGTTATGCATAACTATGGATATCACAATACGAACCATCATCCTACTAGCATTAAACATTGTTCGGCTAAAAAACAAAGTAGAAAAATAGTAAAATTACAAACTAAAGGTATGTAGAAACATGCAACAACAATGTACATAACAGAGTTCCAGCCTCCCTTCTCAGCTCGACTGGTTCTCTCTTCCTCTAAAAAATGGCATGCTCCTCTTCATGGTTGGCCTCCTCCAGCTTTTAGACTGGTTCCCCACATTGACTCACAATGGCCCTCTCTGGTTTTTGGCCTTCCTCCCCTTTCCTCAGCAACCTTCTTTTCTTTCTTATATCACAACATCAATTTTGTTCATCATTGGATCTTTGACACTTGTCCCTTGTACAATATCTTCTTTTGTCAGACATCCGATGCACAATAGTTGTCTAGCCTGATACACCACGTTTTCTCTTTGATTCCTCTCTTTTCTTCGTCAAACATGTGGATGTGTGACACATGTTTGAGTACCTTTATTCTTTTTCTGTATAATCTATTTTGATTCCCTGTGCACGCCAGATGGTAGTTGTGATTTTGTCTTTTTCTATCATATCAGCTTCTCCTCTCAACGATGTCAAGTACCCCCATGTCGAACTCCTTCTAATGTAAAGGTGAGGGTACCTGCTGAAAGACAAAAATTCATAAATCTAAAAGATTTTATCTATGTTTACAACAAAAGAACTAAGATGACATGGAGACTTCATATAACAATTAAAATGTTAAATTTTATGTTATTCAATTGCAAACTAAATCAAGAAAATCATGCTCCTAACAATAATAAGTAAGAAATCTATGTCATCAGTAATTTATGAAACACTTTAATTAATTTGAAGACCAATTTTTTTACGTTAATGAGAATTTACATTTGTGATCTATTATATTCCCTTTTCCATCTCTAGGATCAATATATTGCAATTTTTTATGCTTTGAGCTAATTAGTTGATTTGGTACAAACTTGAAACTAATTCATTTTCTCATATATATGTGATGCTATTTGTTCAGAAGATGGTTTTGATGAATTGTCATTTGGAGATAAACTTGTTAGTGACACTTCAGATGAAGATGTAAATAATGAATGGAAGTAGAGGAATAACAAATATCATATTGCATCGTCTCAAGTACAATACATGCACAATTTTTATTTCCTCTCAACTTCTAAAGTGTCAACAATGCCTATTTTATTTCCATGATAAAACCTTGGCTGGGCTTCTGAGATGGTATATCGGAAGGAAAGAATGTTTCTTCCCAAGAAGGTTTTAATATTGGCTTTAAGAAATCTATCAATTATGGTTGTAGATGAGGCCTAGTCAAGGGCATTACAAGGTAAAAACTTTTTCTTCATTATTTTCACTACCTATAAACTCATCTCATGTTTAAGATTCTTATAAGTTGGTGTTAATATATTTTCCTTTTATTATTATGCAATGTGTTTGCTACTCTTCCTGATTGTCCTCAAAAGAAGTTGGTAAGCAAGTTTGAGAACAGAGATGGAATCCGAAGACTCTACAATACTGTGCATGCGATTTCTACACATGATGCACTCAAAATGTATTATGATCAACTACTGCAATATGATATGCAACCTTGTAAACAACTCGAAGGTGGTTTACAAGAGACACCAATGACAGGAAAAGAATATTCATATATAAATAAGCTAGTGCAACATTTTAACTAACTTGTGTAACACACCCAAAATTTGCTCCATGACACGTGTCGCAAGCGGGTTCCGAGCAGCGCTATACTGCACAATTCGATTGACAATTCAAGAAGATTGCAACAAAAAATATGTTTGAAATATCGATGAAGATCCATCAACATAAACACGATCGTGGAAGCATACAATTAATAAGCTCAATACATTCCACAATGATTGACAATTCAAGAAGATTGCAATGAAAAATATGTTCGAAACAACGATGAAGATCCATCAACTTAAACATGGTCGCGGAAGCATAAAATTAATAAACCCAACATAATAAAATATAATTAGGAAACCAATATGATAACATCAACTTGGGATAATATAAAAAATAATGAAAACAGATATACGTTATCAAACAAGACCCAATAGCACAAAATAATATCCAATACGGCTTTCCATAAAGGCACATAGTGGAAGCAAAGCCTCATAACATAAGACTATGGCGGAAGGTCCAACAATAACAAAATATGACTTGAAGTCCTATGATCATATAATCCATAAATCCAAAATAAATAGTTCATCAATATGCATACAATAGCAAAAACGTAACTATTATGAGGTAAAGTCCATAAAATCCAATACGCTGACATTTACAACTTAATGTTCAATATAACATGATAAATTCAATTTACAAGAGCTCGATATGGTGGAAAGACCAATAAAGTACATGACCCAAAACTTAATAAAATACATCCACAATCCGAAGCCCATTAATATAAATACTATGAAGATACAAGATAGTATTATAAAAAGACATCATGACTATAATGATAACTGGACTCTATGACTACCATGTGCAAACTGTCGTTATGAGCATGCCACCAGCCTTAATAATCTTGAAAGCCTGTATGAACCCAGATAGAGAGAGGCATATCTCCCATAGTTGTGCGTAAGGTCTATAAATAATTAATGCAATAAATTTATAATCTGATTCAATTAAGATATTCATCGATAAAACAATAAACAATGAGAAATAGCAATTTCATCATGAAACTTTGATGGCAATTTTCAATATAATGTTCCATTATGATTTAACTATTGTATTAATATCTTTTAATGCACATTATCCATAGTGACTAAGAACATCTGATTACATTGACATCCTTTTAATGCACAATAATTCATGATAACAATATGTTTACCACTTAATCAATTACTTGGTTAGATTCTCAAATAATCTTTAGTGAGTCTTTATTCATCCATTGAGATACTTAATTGTCCTTACACCAATGGGTTATCCAATTTAGGTTGCACTTGCATGCAAAATGACATCCAAAAGACATGCCATAACAATTACCCACATTTCAGCACAATCAACTAACACAATCAAGCAAAAATCAAGTACTTAACATCAAGATGACATTTCAATACAATGTTCATTTTAATCCTACAGCTTGACGTAATTCTGATTCTAAGTGTGTCAAACAATCATGATACAATAAAATCAATTCATGGTATGACTGGAATAATATAACATGGACAATAGACATAATGGCAAAAGAAATTAGGCTAGACTATCATTAAATAATTCATAATTAATCATTAAACAACATCAAATATCACTTAAATTTATTAAGATTGACTTCTAGTTATGCTAGCAACCTCTAGGGTTTGCAAAGGGACTCTATGATTTGTGAGACACGACTACGGTTTAATCGTAATCGGTGAACGGAATGACCATTTTCACTATTTTCTATGTGCTATGGGTGAGACGGCTATGCCAATAATCATATGGTGCGTCTACGGTCTGACCATAGCCAACGTGCAGAATGCTCTATTTCATCAGCGGAGTGCTATGGTCATAGCTGGCGCACTACGGTCGTGATGCCCTCACTACGGCCTTCTCGTAGTGAGGTGGCAAAACCCCAAAACTTTTGTTCTTTCCTAGTTCTCTTTCCTTCATTGGATACATCCTAATTCTCTACTAATCTATTGTATACAAAAACAAAATTTTCTAACCTATTTGTTCCTAGTTTGATGTCATACATGTTCCATGCATCTAGGGTTCATAAACATCAAGAGATTAGGAAAAACAAACACACATTCCATATAAGCATGCCATCCTTAATCCCTCACGTGAGTTCCAACATTGCAAATAAGAAACCATATGAAATAGTAATAATAAAGAAACATATCACAATTGATAAGATAAATCAAACCTGATCAAAAGAACAAACTATGCCCTCATTCTAAGAAGATGATATTGGGTTCACCCTATTTACATAATTACTTTTGGTAGTGAATAGATTAAACCTTTTCAATTCAAAATTCATAATTCACTCTACAAATCATTAAGTCCAGTGAATCCAATTTTATTTCACGGTAGACCCCTAGGTCAATAACATATAAAATTCTCATATTATATCCTCTTACTATTTACATTAATAAATTCATATAACAACCATAACCTATGCAATTTATAAACTTTGACATTTGAGCATTAAAGCATTAGTACCATCCTATAGGCATCTCCTTTTCTGAAGAATATAAGTTCTCTAGAAAGATGACTTGATCATCTACCAAATTCATAAATTTCATATCCAGATTCAATAAGAACTAATTTTATTAAATTTTACAAGAGTCTTGTTGTTGTCCTATAAAATTTCGCAATGGGTCACTTCTCTAAATATAAATTTTTATACAAAGATCTAATTGAGCTGAAACTAAATATTACCGAAAGTAGACTTTGAGATCAATCCAAGCATATTATTCATAATTTTTTTATGACAAAAACCTTCTCAAAATCTAATTGGAACAAAACATGCAAATTTGGAGAAAATGACAATGAACATGTATCTTAATTTTTGAAACCCCTAAACATCATTATCAATCAATTAACATTAAGAGAGTTTGTCCACATGCTCAGTAAAAATTAAGGTAAATTATTCATTTAAAATCCCTAATGTCATAACAATTAAAACAATACAATCATTAAGAAAGATTCAAGCTCTCTTTCCAATTGTTAGTTGGAATAAGATGGGTTCACCCATTACGTACCTAGGATTTTGACTTGGAATAAGATGGGGTCACCCATTACATACCTAGAGTTTTGTCCAAAACTCTTTTTGTTCCATTCTTCTTCTCAATCTTCCTTATCTAGGATCCCCTAGGCCTTCTTTTCCATGCCCTAGCATACCTTCACATTTTTTTCTAATCTCCCTTGAAAAGCTCTACCAAAAATAAGAAATGGAGTCACACATGCCTAGCTTTCTTATCAAGAGAAGAATGGGAAACGGGAAGAAGGTGCCTGGTTTGGAGGAGGAAATGAGGGAAAGAGGGAAAGAGTTTTAGGGTTGGGGGGGGGGGATATTGTTCTACAATTTCATCAAAAGACTGAATTGTCCTTTAACAACCCCAACTTTAAGGGGTATTATGGTCCACTATTTTATCCTTTTTGTCAAAAGACGAAAATTTTCATAAGATGCTTTTACTAAGTTTGTTTTAGTCCATTTATAAATTAGAATCTTTGCCCATTTATACCTTTTCTTTTTAGTCAAAAAGACTTATTTGCCCCTCAACTTAAAGGCATTTTCTCTCCATTTTATTTTTTTATCAAAAAGTGATATTGTGCACTGACAATAATGCACTATGATGGATTTCATTCACTTATTCATTGGTTGATGCAAATATATAATGGTAATTTTGGTGGAATTAGTACAGTTATTAGTTTCTATTTCTATTTCGAAACAGCCCCAATTTCATTATTCATTTTTGAAATAGAATTGCACCCATTAATATAACTTTCACTCATGCACTCTTACACTTCCACTACAAGAAAATCGAGAAATAGCGACCCACGACTTGCGACGTTGGAAATCGGTGGCTACTGGCGTCGCAATAGAGTCAACAATGATGAGATGCTACTAGCGCCACGTGTTGACGCTATCTCGACGTTATTAAGACGCGTGGTGTCCGGCTGGGCGCAGAAGAAATGCGTTGCTACTTCGACGCACAGAGGCGCTAAGTGTGAGGCGCTATCCCAGCGCCCACGAGTCGCTAAAGTAGGCACTATTTCAGCGCTACAGTGATACAAATATGATGGTATCCACGTCGCCAATGAGACGCGAATATGACGCTAAGAACGATATATTTAACTCAGCATCGACTGCATATGCGACGCAAATGTGACGCTATAGAGGCGCTACTTGCAGATTTTTTTTACCCATACCAGCCTCATTTTTTCCCCTTCCCACACCATACAATTTATAATGCATATAAAAATGCATTGATATTTATCACAAGCAATATAAAAGCATCACAGACAATATAAAAGCATCACAGGCATAATATTTAACATAAGAATATGAAAAGTAATAAACTGAACTAACAAACTATATGTATATCTAAGTCTATAAGTAACAAAAGCATAGTTTGTATTCATGGTTTGTTTCTATCCTAGGTTTGGGAGTTATTGTTATCATTCCGGAAGTTCGACCCAGACATGCTCGGTCCACGGCCTCGCGAGGATGGATTCTGCATCGGGATCAATCCCTGAATGGCCTGCAATAGCGGAGCCAACTACTGCGACACCTGTTGCGATACCTGCCGCGATATCTGCTATGATAACTATTGTGATAGCTGCGTCATATCAGGTACAGCGGATGAGCTCGGAGCAGATGGACTGATAATTGAGTATTTATGCATTAATAGTAGTATAATTATCAACTTATTAAAGTTATATTTCTTATTATTGGACTATATATGTTGAAGATTTTGGAGTCTACACCATTTCTTTACATGTTTCATGAACTTCCGAACATCGACGAAAAGGCGCAAAAACATCAGGAAACGAGTACAATACGGTCAGACCGTATTATCAGCGTGTCAACCGTATTGGACGTCTCCAGACCGTATTTCATTCGCACCAGAAATTACGGTCCGACCGTATTGAAGGAGAACAGATCGTATTGGACGTCTACATGCCGTATTACACTCGCAGTGGAAAATACGACCTGCCCGTATTGGAAGTGTGGCGCCCGTATTGATGCAACTTGAACCGTATCGTCTTCAGGAAATTACGACCAGACTGTAGCGCATACAACCGGGCTGTATCTTATCGACTTCGACCATATTAGGCTGATTGTCGAAGTATTTTGGGCCTTTTTGTAACCCTAATTTAGTGGGACTATAAAAGGGATTTGTGAAGACGAAAATAAGGGTCCAGACTTTGTTTTTTAGAGGATCAAAACGGCTGGGACGAATGCATTTTCTTTCTCTGCACTTCTATACTTTTCTTAGACTAAATATCATTTTCTTTTCATGAATTCTTACGTTTCAATGATGATTTCTTTCTCTATGCGTGGCTAAACTTCTTTTATCGGGTTTGATGAAACCTAGGGTTGATCTTTAGGGAATATTTTTATTGGATCTGATGTGTTCTTTGTCTTTCATGTGCTTCATGTAATGCTTATATTAAATTGGCCACCTAGTTAAGCGACCGAAGATTTTCTTGATTACGAAAGTATTTCATTAAGATTAGTTCAAATGAATGACATGAAATGCATTGTTTCTTAGAAATAAGGATAATCATTTTACTTATGAATCTTGGCTTATAATACAATTAAAATAATCTAAATGACCACGAAAGTAGGCGTTTATTATTTTAATTAGAATTGTGTTTGCCTGAAAAGGAGATGCATGACTTTTGAAGATTGAGTAGGACACTAATAATTTTATTATCTCTAAATTCCCTATGATCAATACCCTAGGTGGATTCAAAATCCGAGAACTTTTATTCTCATTTATATTTCATAATCAATTCTCGTCCTTTCTCGTCGTTTTCTGCACTCATTTCGGCATTTGATTTTTATTTAGATTTTATTATTATTTCACCTCTTCTGACCATTTAGATATCAATTAGGATCATATAATTCTAATACTTGAACTCTTCCATGTGGACGATATTTTATATACTACGACATTGACTCCGTATACTTGCGGGAGAATTGTCATGGACCGCCTGCAATCCTCCGATCCATCTAGGTATCTGAGCGGCTGTGCCGAGGCCACGCAAGTATCCCCTCGTGTCGTGCCTGCCACCTCCTCCCAAACAGTAGGGTCCTCTACAAAATAGAAAAATTATACAATCATATAATATATAAATTATATATCAAGAAACACAAATTAAAAACATGACAAAATCAACGAAAAAACATTACTTGGTGGTTGAGTACTCGGATCATCTCCATACTTTTCAGCCATTTTCGCATTATAATCATCCTAAAAAATTTAAACATTGTGTATTTCGAAAATAGTGCACTAACGTCAACAACCAAATGACCATATCATGAGACTTACCAGAAGCCTACGAGCACTTAACGTGATTAGGTCGTTTGTCTTCCAGCTCTTATATGTGGCCTCATAGACCACATGAAAGTCTACCGGACCGCCTTCTTTCTCCTCCTACAATAAAGTTTCAAATTTGATAACATAAGTATAAGTCAAAAGTTTGATAAATTGAATTTATATGTAAATTATCATGCACCGTCGATGCTCGTCAAATCGCATCGACCCCCTGGGTGGATGTGGGCCTCGGGCTTCGAAAGACGGTTAACTCTTGCCTTTTTCGACTTCCTTTGTCATCGCTCATCCGTCCTTTGTGAATACCAAATACTTACACTTTCAAAAACTATAATTTGAATAAAAATAATTTAAAAGTAAACATACTTATCACTTTCCACATAAGGACTCCCAAACCGAGCGCCTAATATGCCTTAAGCATCTTTGTATGCCCTGCTCCAAAGTGAGGCCAGCGGACATGACGACCTTGCGAAACTTGTATAATCAATTTCATAAGCGTTTCGCAGTGACCTCCTCAAAAGCTCTCCAAATCGTCCCTAAACTAAGATCTAGATGAAACTGATTTGTCTCCTAAAAATAGAACATTGAAACTTAGTAATTCTAAAATAAATATAAATCAAATTATGTACCCCAAATAGAAGATCGTACCGTAAAGGATCGAAAGATGTCATCCCGCACTTAAATTGAGACATCTTTTCAGGATCCTGCCCCTTCCGACAAGTGGGAAAGAATGAGAGCACTAACATCTTGCACGGTACTAGCGGATATGAAAATGGTCCTGCCAATTACAATTGAAAAATATGGAATATACAAAAAAAATAACCTAATGTGACATGACGATCGTCGTCGTGCGATCGAGATGTCCCGACTATGTGTCCCGTCGACGGTGGAGCAACTGTCACAAAAGCAAAATATTTAAAAAACTCTATCTCCTATTGTATATCGCCTACAATATGTCACGTACTTGGAGTGATACGCGGAGCAAACCCTCCAATGGATCGCCTACTATGTGACGATCCGACTACATGCCCCGTCGGCGATGGAGGAACTGATATTATTAAAAAATGAATTTAACTATTATAATTAACTATAAATAAGCAGCTGACAACAAATATATACCTGGTGGTTGTGATGGATGGATCATCTGGAGTCAACGCTTGGAAGAGCGAGATGACCCAGATGCTCGACCCCTAGAAACCATGACTGAAAAAAAAGAAAGAATCTTCTCTTATTATCAGTAACCATATATAACATAAAAAAGAAGTAAAAAGCTTATGTCATTAGATTAACTATGGGATTCATTCGCTTGTTTCATATTCTGATTCATCTTCATCATCGTCGTTATAATCTTGGTTCGAGTCATCGTCAACGAAATTATCAAAGTTCACATCCAAGAGGTCATTTGAATTGAACTCTTCCATTGGCTCAGCGTCATCGACCAATTAAAAATTTTCAACTCCATCGGCCACATCAATTATCTCATTCACTCTATCTTCTTGATAGTAATCGTCCATGGGCACATCGTTGTGTACGGATGATGTTTCATTGTCATCTACCATTGTTTCTGCTAAGAATAATCTACTCCTCACCTTGCATGATGTCCACCATTCATCCTTGGATACTTAGTGTAGTACACTTATTGTGCTTATTCCGCCAATACGAATGGATCGTATGACTGAAGTCTCGACCGAGGATTAATCTAACATTGTGTGATTCTGCAGAAAAAGCCAGATTAAGTGCATCAAATCATCTCCATGCCTCCGCATCCGAAGGATGTGTAATTAAATTTTGATCATCACGTGTCCCTTCTCTGTGCCACCTCATAAATGATGCAATTTTTTTAGAAAGAAATAGTCGTTGTAATCTTGGAACAATCGGAAAGTATCTAAATATTACATTTGCCACATTTTGTTTGAACTTTGGGAATTCTTTTTCGGTTTGAATCTGTGCTCGCCACAAATACAACTCATAAGTGAGTTATTTTCCTTGTAGTACAACATGCAATGATTGCAGCATGCATCAATCTTCTGATGTTCCAACCATAAATATCTCATCAACCGTTTGCACTTGTAAAAATATTCTAGTAATTTCTCTGAAGCTAGAAGCATACTCTTAATAATGGCAAGCATCCGGTCAAAATAACTTTCGCTCATATTAAAATTTAATTTTAAGTTCATTAATTGTGCCACTGTAAAAAGTGTAGTTTGCTTCACGCATCCATCCCATAAAGGTTCATCTGCTTCTTCGAGAAGATTATAAAACTTAGAAGCCAAAGGATTCGGGTCTTCTTCAATCAATGTTTCGCCAATATTTTCTCCTAACATTGCATCTCGTATCATGCCCCTGTACGGATTGCTCGAGTCGCCTACAACAGTATCTACATTAGTTTTTTCTTTAGCCCATCTTTCTTCGCCATGAAAAAACTAATTTGGGTATGTCAGTAAAAAAATCGTTGTAATATAAATCCTTCTGCACATCATATCTGACTTTCCATTGATAACATTTGCACTTTCGGCATGGACATAAGATTTTGCCATATGAAGAAGCAACACCTTCATTTTGATATGCCACATTAATGAATTCATCAACACCATTCTTATATTCTTCAGTTATGACGTCATGTTTATCCTTCCAACTACGAATCCAACTATGATCTGGCTTTATCATTTCTGTAACGGACAACATTAAGCCATATGTCAATAAATTCGTGCACTTGAAACGTGTGATTTTGAACTTACGAAGTCCAAAATCACATGTTTCAAGTATTTCATCGTCGAATCATAATCTCATTTTATCACCAAAAATGTCGAAGTACATTCTTAGTAAAATTTATGAGAACATGATCAAAAAGAGGTTCTATAATTATCAAAAAAATTATCAAAAAGAGGTTCTAGTATTTAAGTTAACCTGCATTAGTAACTAACTTAATAACAATAGTTTCAAGTAATCAAGTAGTATTTAACTTAATTAATATGCATTAGTAACTAACTTAACAGCAAAACAATCAAGTAATTAAGTAGTATTTAACTTAGCATGCATTAGTTACTAACTTAACAACAATAGTTTCAAGTAATTAAATAGTATTTAACTTATATGCATTAATAATTAACTTAACATGGTGGCGGACTCATACCTTCTTAACTGGAGAGGGATGGCGGCGGGCGGCGGGCAGCGGTGGAGGAAGGCGGTGGGCGACGGCCGACAGAGGAGCACAGTCGGCGGGCAGACGAAGCGGAGGGAGGAGGAGGAGGAGGAGGAGGAGGAGGCGGCGGTGGAGGCGAAGGGCAGCGGAGGCAGAGGTCGGCGCGGTGGAGGAGGCGGAGGCAGCGGTGGAGGGCGGAGGGGCACGGTGGAGGAGGCGGAGGGGCATGGTGGAGGAGGAGGCGGAGGGGCATGGTGGAGGAGGAGGCGGAGGGCGGCGGCGAAGGAGGAGGAGGAGGAGGCGGTGGAAGGCCGGCGGAGGAGTAGGAGGCGAAGGAGGCGGAGGGCGATGGAGGAGGCAGAGGCGGCGGTGGAGGAGGCGGAGGGGTGCGGTGGAGGAGGAGGCGGATGACGCGGTGGAAGGCTGACGGAGGAGTAGGAGGCAAAGGCGACAGAGGCGGCGGTGGAGGGCGGCGGAGGGACGTGGTGGAGGAGGTGGAGGTAGAGGCGACAGAGGGGCGCGGTGGAGGGCTGCGGAGGGGCGCGGTGGAGGAGGCGGTGGAAGGCTGGCGGAGGGTGGTGGAGGAGGTAGAGGGGCGCGGTGGAGTAGGCGGTGGAGTAGGCGGAGGGGCACGGTGGAGGAGGCGGAGGCGGTAGAGGCAGAGGCGGAGGAGGCGAATGGCGGCAGAGGAGGCGGAGGGTGGCGGAGGAGGCGAAGACGAATGGCGGCAAAGGAGGTGGCGGAGGTCAGCGCAGGGCGGCAGAGGAGGCACAGGCGGTGGAGGCACAGGCGGTGGAGGAGTCGATCGTCGATCGTCGGCACCGGGCGTCGGGCGTCGGGCGTCGGAGAGGTAATAGTAAAATAGTAAACAGTGAAAATGAAGAAGAGGGGTTAGGGATTTAAGTATATTCCTTAGCATCTCCCCAAAATGTGACGCTACGTAGACGCAATGTCGGCGCCGCATTTAATAAAAATTTGACTAATGCGGCGCTATAGAGAGGCTAATGTGTTGCTAAGATACTGTAGCGACACCATAGCATCATAGGGGTATCGATTTTGATTTAGCATCGCTCAATTGTGATGCCAGAGAGACGCTAATTGTTTTTCTATTTCCAATTTTCTATTATGTATATAATTTTATTTATATAGCGTCTCATCGCATTGTGTCCCGTTCCAGTTGTTTTATTCCCTTCCGACAATTTATCATGTATGTATATAAAATTATAAGTCTATATGTGTATGTGTCTATAACAAAATTGTGTATATATATATATATATAAATATAATATGCGTATGTATATGTCTACGTGTGGGAGATTAAATCACAACAATGTGTTTATCTATATGTATTATAAGTATATACGTGTATGTGTATATGTTTATATGTGTGAGATTAAGTGATAATAATATGTATATATGTACTTATTATATATAAGTATAAGTATATATGCGTATTTATATGTCTATATGTGCCCGATTTAGCGAGTGTGATAGAAAGTCGCCTACGGCGGCGTAATACAGACGCTATTGAGTCGCTAGAGGAGTTTAGCAACCCCGTAGCGTCAAATTAGCGTCTAACACTTATTCGCGTCTCAAGTTGGCGACGCTACAGAGACGCCAATAGTATCACCATAGTTTCGACAATGTCGGCGGCTCTAGTTGGACGCGAAGTTGACGCTATTGAGTCACCACGATGACGCTAAAATGGGATAATTTGTAGCAAATCACTCTCTTAATTCAACCACCATAATTTCATGATTAAGAATATAAAAATAATATATGCATAATTAAGATATGATATATATTGTATGTATAATATAGGTAACAAATTATATATTGAGGAACACTCCTATGATATAAAAATACATATATATGTAATCATGTAGTACATATATATAATATAGGTAATCATGTAGGAATACATATATATGTTGATAATACTAATATAATATTTAATTTATTTATTGATTAACATATAGTATATATAATATATAGGGTTTAGGGTTTAAATATAAAACAAATAGCGATATAAATATAGATAACCTAGATATAGTTGCCAAGTAATCACATTGGCGTATACATAGCGTCATTTAAACATGTGACGCCAGATAGCGTCTCTTTAGAGCCGCAATGTGTGCGACGCGAGTTTAGTGTCGAGAGATGTCGACGCGAGAACGGCGCTAGGTTCTTCCGCGCATTTTTGCTCCGTGGCGCGCAATAATAGCATGTATGTAGCGTCTCCAAGGCGCCTTCATTAACGTCAATTTCATGAATAACTAAGAACACGCTAATGAGACGCTATTGAGAGGCAAATAGCGTCTCAATATTGGGATGCAAAGTGGACGCCATCAAGGCACTAGTGACGTCTATGTAGCGTCACTACTATATGCGACGCTACTTCGTGTTGCTAACCGCCCATTTTCTTGTAGTGCTCACCCACGCACAATAAGTCTTGCATCTTTGTATTTGGCCATAAGAGATTAACCATTGATATATCATACATGTCTCAAGAGTAGGAAACTAAATATATAGAAAGACTGATAAGACAGTAGCAGTTATTGTATTAATAATGCTATTACTTTATTGATCACCTTTCCAAGTTTCGCAGGTACCTTCAAACATGATTTATATAAGATTCGGAAGTTCACAAGAAATGATATGGCAAAAGAGATGATGAGTTATGAGTGAGTGAGCCAGTGTGTGTGTGTGTGTGATGTGAGAGAGATAGAGAGGTTTTTGACATAAATCATGCATCCAGGGTGTGCAAGTAAGCAAGCTATCAACAAGGGAAGGCAAGGACGACAGCCAGCAGGTAGGGATTATGATGATGGGGGCCTAACATATTTTGAGAGAAAGTATTACGTAAAGGGGTAGGGAGGTGAAGGTAACTATGGAGAATTCATTTCATCTCATTGATTGAGGATCCATGGGTTGGCTTGAACATTCACAATCATTCTTACTGTTGCTCCTGCCTCCACCTCCTCTCTTGTTAAACCGCCACCTCTCTCTCTCATCTTCGTGAAAAAGAAAATTACAAATCACAAAAAAATTTACACAATATTCCCCCTTTTCATTAAAAAAAAGTTTATTTCAATATTTCCTTTAACACTCCTAGAATGCATCCCAAGACAATTTTGGGGGCCAAATTCACCAAGCTGAGATTTTATCTTTTATCAAGAGATATAAGGATGATTAGTTTTGGCTTATACATTATCATATATGGAGTTTACTGGCCGAGAATTCTATCACAAGGGCATTAAAGTAGATTATGAGAATATTATCACCCTTCAAGACGTAATGTTATCTTATCATTGTTAATTCTGGCCGAGAGATGGGCGTGAAGTTGGAAGAAGAATTATCCTAATCAAAATTTTATCTAGCCGAATTTAAAGTTGATCGTATGATATTAACGACCATGATTGGATTTGAAGACTGGTCGCACCTATAAATACATTAAGAGGATATCATGTCAAGGGGTGCTTTGGAGTTTGGTTTTCTTCCATTGTTGAGTCGTGAGCTCTGCATGCTTCGACCAAGGGAGAGAGATTTGATCGGACGGTTGATTCAGACATTCTGATGGCTCTAATTTATTCTTGGTGTAATTCTTCCAATTATTATTATTATTTTGTTATTATCTCTCTGCAATTCTAGGATGAACTCCATGTTTTAGTTATTTAAATTTTAGAAGATTATTATTGAAGGGAAATATTGTAAATCCTTATTTTATTATTGAATTTCTTTTGATCGATTTTTAATTATGTTTAATGCTTTTGATTTAATTATTTAAATTTCTGAGTTAAGTAGTTACCAGTTTGTGGACTATTTGATTTCATATTTCATTTAATTAAATTAAATAATTTATTGTGAAATTAAAAATTGACATAGGTCTAATAACTAGTGTGTGGAGAATTAGATCTGCGTGGTATGTTAATCTCTACCATTTTGTGGAGTGATTAATATTCTAGAATTTTCATATTAATGCATCTTAATATTAATTTCATATGCATGAATACCATTCTGTAGGACTTCAGTTTTGATTAAATTTAAGATAGTTTGATTTGCTTGATTAAATAATAGAATTATCAATTTGTGGACTTTATGATTTTAGTCTTGTCAAATAATAATTGAGAAAAATTCTAATCCATCTTAAGAACTTTAATTTATCTTTTCTGATTCACATATTTATCCTTAATTTGTTATCATCCTAAGACCTAACTTCAACACCAGTATATTATACTTATTATATTATATTTTTTTATTTATTCTATTTTATAATTAGAAAATATATCTTCAAAACATATGCTTTTCCTCTCTTATTAATTTATAAGATCAGATATTGAATTAATAATATTCCTCATGTGTTCGATACTCTTTACTCATTCTATTATATTACTTTAGCGATAAGTGCACTTGCTAGCGGATTTATTTTGTTACATCATTTTACGTATCAATACATGATAAATAATATCATTGGGCATTGTCCTTCATCATCGATAATTATTATTTTTTGTTTTTATTATATTACACTTGTTAGTGGAGTGCCTTTTAACTTCGTTTATCATATATCAGTGGAGTGTCTTTCGACTCTCTTATGTTAGGGCGGAGTATCTCAACGTTAAAGGTGGAGTGTCTTTCCTCTTTTTAAAAAATGGACTACTAGATCATCCTTCAACTCTTTTTTAGCTAAGATTAATCATCATCAATAAAACACATAAGAGTTCTCCATTTAATATTTTAATTTTTTTTATCTTTTATAACTGATAATTATCTTTGGGGTTTAATGATCAAAAGTCATGTGATGTATAATAAAGAATATTAGAATCATTATACATGATGTGTGCAAATTAAGCGCAAATATGCTAGCAAGTATACTAAATTGTATCAAGTAATAAAGAGTGAATAAGAGTGTCAAAACCACCATGACTAATCTAGATTTTTATCTTTCTAACTTAAGTTTATTAATTAAGATAATAACAAGATTTGATTTGAAATAAAAGTGATCCAAATTGATGACAATCAAGGATAATGATGCCTTGAATTAATGTGAGAGAAAGTAGAGTTCAGACTATGTATCCCTATCAGATTCTCTTAATTATCAATAATCAAATATAGACTTTTTGTAGAAAATAAACGGATAAAAGGTATAGGAGTCAAAAACTTGAGAACCTAACTACTATAGTAAAGAATATAATCAAAGCATGTTAGAAACTTGATAGTGATATTGGAAGGTTTAGTGATAACTTGCTGAATTTTGGGTCAAAAGTCAATTTTTCTAATTTTTGTTTCAACTCCCTAACTCACTCTCTACTGTAGTGCACAGGTCAATTGTAGTAACCCTAAATGTCATATTCACAGTGATTTGAAGTCCTACACTACCTAAAAACAATTTAGACTAATCCTATTTAAAGTGGCAAAAATAGATTTTTTAAAGGAAGTGAAAATAAATATTTTTTCTTTTAGGAATGCAGAATGATAACTTGTTGTAAATTGTTGAAAAGTTAATTAAACTGAATTGTAAATGCTAATATAGAGTCTAAAAGAGTTTATCTATCAATGAAAAAGGTCCTCCTAGGAGTTGGGGTTCATTTAATTCAATTATGGTTGGAAATTGACAAGTTATCATTTTTTTTGTCAAATCCAATTCAACCTTTAATATGGTTGTTTTCACAGCTCAATTAGACCAGAACTAAACAATATATTATCATATAATTGTTAGTCAAGTTGAATTAGAAGAATATCCCCACTAAAAATCAGGTTATCATTAAGTTCAATTCAAGTTCATTTGCTGATTTTTTTACAATTTCAATAAAATCTGAAATGATAACTTCAAAGTATGGTCACAAAATGATGAAATCACTTCAATTAGCTTGGCAGGAATGAAACTTATCCAATAATAGTGCTGGTGTTCCTTAGTTTATCTCTAAACTACAAGAGGACCTTGATTCAACTTCTCAGCTGCAATTAAAAGTGAAGTCCACACTTAACACTAATTAGTTGGAACCAACATGCATAGATTCACAACTTGGGAAATCAGAAATTGTCATTGCTCCTTGGCTCATCTCTGAATCTCAAGGAAGGCCTTAAAATCATCTCTCAATGGTGGATTAAAGTGGGGCTTAACAATGGACAATCAGATTTCCTGAATTCAGGGAAATCAGCAATCAGCAATGCATAAAAATCAGAAAAACTAATGGTAAGTGCAGAATTGAATCATAGGATTGTCATAGTTTCTTAATTCAATCCTGAACAAGATTGGGATATATGACAACCACTCAATTGCTCAATTAATTCAGTTCCCAAGTGACAAGCAGATTCAATAGTTCTGAAAAAAATCAGAAATCAGATTGGTTCAGAATTCAGAAATAAAAATCAAAAAATAGATTATCAACTAGTTTGGAGTTCAGGACTTGTCAAGGTTTCTTAATTCATTTCTGAACAAAGATTAAACCACATGATAACTTCTCAGTTGCAATACAAATAGGGTCTTCCAATGACAAGACCAGATCCATAACAGTTCAGATTCAGAAATCTCAGAAAATTAGAATTCAAGAAGTTCAGAAATTAGGAAAATAGAAATCAAATTTTCAATCAAAAAGGAATCCAGAAACTTGGCATGGGTTCTTTGCTCATTTCTAAACAAATATTGGACCAAATGACAACTTCTCAGTTGTAAATACAAGTAGGGTCTTCCAGTGACAAGATCAAATTCATTACAATTCAGATTCAGAAATCAAATGATTCAGTGCAGGAAAATTGAACTTGTCCTTAATCCATCCACAATATACATTAGACTACTACCCTATCCTATAAGGCATGGGATTTAGCTCCTCATATGTACATAATCAGATACAAAATGTAGTAAAGGACAGAAGGAAGTCATCTGGATTGAAGCTTGTCGAGAGATCCCCTTGCAGCACTTCAGCTCCCTAGTTCAAAACCCTTGCTTCCTCCTCCAAACCCTCCAATGGCCAGCCTCCCTTGCTTCTCCAGAAATTCCCTCTTATATATGAGTCATCTCCACCCTTTGATCAGCATCAGAAAGTTCTATTCCCTTGATTTGAGCCATCTGTCCAATGGTCCCTGTGTTCCAGCTGATTGCAGTAGTTTTAGGACAGCAAAGGAGTGGTCCCCCCACCTTTTTCCACATTTTTCCAACTTGTTTTTCTTGCTACAAAACCCAAAACAGCAAGCATCAAGATCCTTAAATGAGATTTTAACAAATAAGGATTACGATAGTGATAGTTGCCAGCTCAAACATCAAATGAGATTTGGTGTTGTGCAAGATTGGAAATCTGTATGAAAAATTGATAGTTTTGGAACCCGGATCATGAAATTTATCCAACTACAAGTGGTTCAAGGCATTAGAAGCATCCAAGGGATTAATATAGCAAGTGAATAAGGTCAAAAATCAAATGTGGATAAGATTTCATAGGAATGATAACTTGAGTGTCAAAACGATAACTTAATTGCCTTAAAAACGATAACTTGTCATAACTTTGGTTGTGGTTATCCAAATGAGGTCAAATTTGAACAGCAATGAGTTAGGACAATAATATAATGATTGCTTAAGGCCTTTGTACAGAATTGATAGTTTTGCATATCGAAATGATAGGTTTGCCCTTTAACGATAACTTGGCAAAAGAAAAATGATAACATGTTCAAATGGACTTAAAACTTTGCACAAGTTGAGATATGACCATCCAAATATGATTCATTCATGATAATAATGGATTTAGCGCAAGAAAATTATTGAAAATCAGTTCACTCAAAATAATAATAACTTGGCCTATTGGAGTGATAACTTGTCCTAAAAATGATAACTTGGCATAGAATTAAATTATTTATGGATTTTAGCATTTCTGAACATCTATGCACATGGAATTAAGTATAAAATGAGGAATATCAACTAGTTATCACAATCCATGTATTTCAAACATAATTGGCCAAAAGTTATACAAAATAGGGGCTCGATATGTATGATTTGAATAGAAAATGGGTTAAAAACATACTATGATCAGCTAGTGATCAAACTCCCCCAAGCTTAGTCTTTTGCTTGTCCTCAAGCAAAACATTCACAAATTAAGGACAAACTTGAATTAAAAGTTCACAAATGAAGTAAAAGTCAGCTGAATTGAATCCAATGAGTTTCCCACTTTGCCAACACTTTATTCTTTCCAAAAACTCAACTTCTAGCTAGGGAATCACAGAGGCTAAAGCAAATTTAAGCCATGGAAGAAGTACTATCAATAACATGTTTGAATCTTAGGAATTGTCAACTTTACTACAAGGTTGAACTACAAATCTCTTTATGTACAGATTTTCATTGCTTAAACAGGTTTAACACCTGATCTTTATTCATGAAATGCAAATAAACAGGTTTAGCACCTAATTTTTATTCATGCTTTCTTTAGGAGAGATTCCTTTGGAAGTTTTACTCTTCTAAATTTTTTTTTCTTTTTGCATTGAAGAGAGATTCCTTTGAAAGTTTTGCTCTCTTCCTTTTTTCTATGCATGCATGCAACTTTTTACTTTTCATTTTTCTCATTTTTCTATCATGTTCATGAAGTGAGCAATAGTTCAAACTCAAGTATAGTTTAGATCCCTTTGTCCAAAAAGTCAAATTTTCCTATTTAACATGGCAGCAAGAGCCTTGACTCCCTCTAGACATCTGATATTACTAATTCAATCCATAAGTATCAGCTAGTGTGACCCACAAAAAGGAAAATTTTCAGCTGAAAATTGATTCAAATGCATCTGAATTGAATAGCCAATTAAAGCAACAAGACTAATGGCCAAGTTGGCCACTTGGTATTGGAGTGTACTATCTGTCATATAATGTATTTTACCCATTTTAGAGTTAAAATAAATTCAGAATTGAGTTGAGTCCAAAAAATGATAACCGAGTGATAACTAGTGACAACCGAGCGATAACTTATGATAACTTGAAAAACCCACTGATAACCTGGTGATAAATGATATATGGACATTAAAATCAATTAAAAACATGGTGTAAAGGTTAGAAAAGCACCAGGTTTCCTCCCCCAAGCTGAGCCTCAACACTGTCCACAGTGTTGGAAAGTTAAGACAAGGGAGAGGGTTGGGAGGGTATGAAATATATGGAATTTTGCATTTGATCCCTTCCAATGGGTCTTGCATCTCAATCAGGGGCTTAGGTGATCCATTCTTCATGAATTTCAACCATTCCTGCAGAGAAGTAGGAGATATCAGTGGGACATTAAATTTCATATTTTTAGGTGTACAATTCAACAATGCATTGAAATTCATTGAAATGCAGCTAAGATGGATTGGGATAACTAATTTGCATGATGATTCAAATATTAATATGATGATTTCAGCATAAGAGAAAAGATTATATCAGTTATCATTGGGATTTCAGTGAGGAAAATAAAAAATGAGGGCAGGGGTACTCCCTTCTTTCAAATTGTGGATGGATCTGATTCTTCCCTTCTTTATTCCTGCAAAACAGAAAAGTTAAGTGTAAAATGGTTTGGGTTACCTCCCAAGAAGTACCCTACTTTAATGTTTTAGGCTGGACATCTTTCCACTTGAATTCAGCTAGGCAAATTTGACAAATCTTGCAAATTCAGCACCTCCTTAGCTGATTCTTGAGCTATGGGATTATATGGCTTCAACCTCTGTCCATTAACCTTGAATACATCATCCTTATCATTCATAAGGTCCACAGCACCATAAGGATAAACTTTGTGGACTTTGAAGGGTCCACTCCACCTTGATTTCGACTTTTCAGGAAATAGTTTCAACCTTGAATTAAACAATAATACCAAGTCTCCAACCTTGAATTCCTTCTTTAGAATTCTACTATCATGCCATCTCTTGGTCCTTTCCTTATAAAATTCTGAATTATGGTAGGCATTTAGCCTAATCTCATCCAACTCATCAATTTGGAGAAGCCTCTTTTGTCCACATGCTTGCATATCAAAATTGAGTGCCTTTACTGCCCAATATGCCTTATGCTTCAACTCAATTGGTAAGTGGCAAGTTTTCCCATAGACCAACTTATAAGGAGAAGTGCCTATAGGGGTCTTATAGGCTGTCCTATATGCCCAAAGTGCCTCATTTAGCCTTTGACTCCAATCCTTTCTTGTCAAGGATACTATTTTTTTCAATATGGCCTTGATTTCCCTATTTGAAATTTTTGCTTGGCCATTTGTTTGAGGGTGATATGCTGTTGAGACCTTGTGCTTAACTCCATATTTGTTTAGGAGGTTCTTAAAACACTTTTCAATGAAGTGGCTGCCTCCATCACTTATAACTACCCTTGGAGTTCCAAATCTTGGAAAGATGACATCCTTGAACAACTTGATAACAGCCCTAGAATCAGCAACTGTTGTGGGGATGGCTTCTATCCACTTGGACACATAATCAATAGTCAACAATATGAATTTGTATCCAAACGAGCTAGGAAAGGCCCCCATGTAATCTATACCCCAAACATCAAAAATTTCAACTTCTAGGATTCAATTCTGTGGCATTTCATTCCTCCTGGAGATTGACCATGTTCTTTGGCACACATCACAACTTTTAACATATAAATAGACATCTTTGAACAAAGAAGGCCAATAGAAATCAGATTGTAGGATTTTTGCAGCTGTCTTTTGTGTTGCACCATGCCCACCATATGAAGATGAGTGGCAAGCCTCCAAGATTTCCTAGAATTCAGATTGTGGTATACATCTCTTATATATGCCATCAGGGGACTTTTTGAACAAGAGGGGATCATCCCAATATAAGTCCTTCAAGTCATGGAAGAATTTCTTCTTCTGTTGGTAGGTGTAATCGGAAGGAATAATTCCACATGCCAAGTAATTGACAATATCAGCATACCAAGGGGTAGGATCAGCTGATATGGCCATCAAAAAGTCATCAGAAAAGGAGTCATTGATGGGGAGTGAGTCATTAGAATTTTGAACTCCTTCCATCCTTAATAGGTGGTCAGCAACTAAGTTTTCTGTCCCCCTTTTATTCCTGATTTCAACATCAAATTCTTGTAACAATAGGATCCACCTTATGAGCCTTGGCTTGGATTTCATCTTGTTGATCAGGTGTCTTACTGCCTGGTGATCAGTGAAGACAATTACTTTAGATCCAATCAAATAAGATCTGAATTTGTCAAAGGCAAACACAACAGCCAATAATTCCTTTTCAGTGGTGGCATAGTTGACTTGGGCTTCATCCAATGTCTTGCTAGCATAACATATAACATAGTGCTTCTTCTCCTTGGTTTGCCCCAACACTGCCCCTACTGCCTGATCTGATGCATCACACATAATTTCAAAGGGCAATGCCCAATCTGGTGGCTGCACTATGGGGACTGAAGTGAGGACTTCCTTCAAGTGGTTGAAAGCATTTAGGCATTCCTCATCAAAATTGAACTCCACATGTTTGGCCAGCAACCTTGTGAGGGGTCTGGTTATCATTGAAAAGTTTTTAATGAATCTTCTATAGAATCCTGCATGCCCCAAGAAACTCCTTATAGCCTTCACATTCTTTGGAGGTGGCAACTTCTCAATTGCCTCAATCTTTACCTTGTCCATTTCAATCCCTCTACTAGATACGATGTGGCCCATTACTACTCCTTCTTGAACCATGAAGTGGCACTTTTCCCAATTTAGAATTAGATTGGATTCCATGCACCTTTGCAACACTTTTGTCAGATTTTCCAAACAAGCCTCAAAGGAATCTCCATAAACTGAAAAATCATCAATAAACACCTCCATAATATCCTCAATGAAATTTGAAAAGATGAACATCATACACCTCTGAAATGTGACAGGGGCATTGCACAATCCAAATGGCATCCTCCTATATGCAAATGTCCCATATGGACAAGTGAAGGTTGTCTTGTGTTGGTCTTGTGGATGGATAGGAATCTGTAGAAAACCTGAATAGCCATCCAAATAACAAAAGTGAGAGTGTCTTGCCAATCTTTCCAACATTTGATCAATGAAAGGAAGTGGAAAGTGGTCCTTCCTAGTTGCCTTATTCAAATTCCTGAAATCAATGCACATCCTCTATCCTGTGACTGTCCTGATGGGTATGAGTTCATTAGAATCTGATTTGACTACTGTAATCCCTCCTTTCTTAGGCACCACTTGGACAGGGCTGATCCATTCACTATTTGAAATGGAGTAAATTAATCCCAGCATTCAGCAACTTCAACACTTCATTCTTGACAACCTCCTTCATAATTGGGTTGAGTCTTCTTTGGCATTCAATGGAGGGCTTGTAGCTATCCTCCATGGGGATCCTATGCATGCAAATTGAGGGATTAATACCCTTGATATCATCAATAGAGTAGCCAATCACCTCCTTGTACAGCCTTAGTTTTTTTAGTAGCTCTTCAACTTGATTCTTGGGCAAGTTTGCATTGATGATAAATGGAAATGTTGAATTCTCCCCCAAGAATTCATACTTCAGGTTGTTGGGGAGAAGCTTGAGTTCCAATTTGAAAGAATTGGCTTGAGTTCCTTGGAGTTCAGCAGTGATAACTTTCTGAACTTGGTGCTGATTTTCTGAATTTTCCACTGATTTGGACAGATTCAATGCTGATTGGTATGCTGCAGCCTCTGGATCTTCCAATTCCTTCAAATGATCAAACATAAGGTACCTTTGCAATGGATCTTCAATGGGTATTATTGCTAAGGCTTGCTCCACAATTTGATCAATCTGTCCATCCTCAAAATCATCTTGTTGACAAGCTGGCCTGCTGATAATTTGTGCAAGATTGAACTCTATCTTGTCTTCACCAATTTGGAAGGTCAATCTCCCCTCCTTAACATCAATGATAGCTCCGGCAGTGGCAAGAAAAGGTCTTCCAAGCAAGATGGGTGTATTCAAATCCTCATCCATATCCAAAACTACAGAATTGATAGTTTTGCATATAGAAATGACAGTTTTGCCCTTTAATGATAACTTGGCAAAGGAAAAATGATAATATGTTCAAATGGACTTAAAACTTTGCACAAGTTGAGATATGACCATCCAAATATGATTCATTCATGATAATAATGGATTTAGGACAAGAAAATCATTGAAAATCAGTTCACTCAAAATATTGATAACTTGGCCTATTAGAGTGATAACTTGTTCTAAAAATGATAACTTGGCTTAGAATTGAATTATTTATGGATTTTAGCATTTCAGAACCTCTATGCACATGGAATTAAGTATAAAATGAGGAATATCAACTAGTTATTACAATCCATGCATTTCAAACATAATTGGCCAAAAGTTATGCAAAATAGGAGCTCGATATGTATGATTTGAATAGAAAATGGGTTAAAAACATACGATGATCATCTAGTGATCAAAACTCAATCCACTTTAATATACTATGAACTAAGATGCATTAATATGAAAGGTTTCTTAAAGTAAAGGACTCAAAAACTTGAGAACCTAACTATCTTAAATACAAGTAAAATTAAAGACATCGAAAACTCGATCAACTCCAATCTACTTTATCAAAGATGCTTTAACTTGCAAACCTCGTATTATTATTATATGTCCACTTGCGCTCAGGAGGAGCGACCGCCTCGCATGAATGTTCAGGCCTAAGTGCTGCAAGGTGGACGTCGCGATGGAAAAGCCTCCCGACTCCGACCCCTTCCCCCCCCCCCTTCCCCTCCCCTCAACCCCCTTCCGCCGTCACTCCCTTCCTCCCCTCCTCGTCGGACTCTCCCGTTGGGGCCCCTTGACCCTCATCCTCATCCGGACCCATCCCCCCCCCTCCTCCGTCCTCCTCTCCTATGATAAGCCCTAATGTTGGCCCGGCTCCGATTTCACATCGGGGGTCATGGGCAAATGTTGTCAAGAAAAATACGCGTGGCCGCGGATTGCCGACAATGTCGTTGAACCAATTAAAATGTATCAAGGAAGTTGTCACGGATGAGGTGGAAATTCCACTCCAGGATGTCAGTTGCCAGGCGGAAGACCTCCGGCTTTGCCTCATTGCGCATTTTTCCGACGATGGCCAATCTGTGAATACCCTGCGTCGAGAACTTCCGATCCTCTGGAAGTTATCGGCCCCGCTGAGGATCATACAAGTGGGTAATTTCCACCTTATGTTCAATTTTTCATCTGATGAAGATTGTATGCAGGTCCTCACCGGCGGCCCCTAGTCGGCGGCGGGTCACATTATCAACATTTCTATTCCGCGCCCTTTCTTTCGGCTGGAAGAAGAACTCATCTCTTCTACGCCATGCTGGATCCGACTTTCGGGCCTTCCGTTCGAGCTCCAGAGCGCCTTCGCTGTCATCCGTATCGCCGGACAGATCGGCACACCACTACGTATTGATGATCTCTAGGATGACTGCGAATTTGCACGGATCTGCATCGACTTGGACCGCTCCACCCCGGTGAAGCAGGGCATCTGGGTCCGGAATCCGGATAGTAAGAAATTCTTTCAGCGCATTATGTATGAAGGACTACCTATTCTCTGTTTCAGGTGCGGCATCCCCGGACACCGTCTGAAAAATTGTACCACACATCCTCGCAGCGGGGTTGCGAGGCCGCCGGCGACTCCGCTGGATCAATCGCGGGCGGCGCTCCCTGACCTCAACGTTCCGAGGACTGATGTGCCGGCGTCCGGTGGGACGTACGATGTTAGTGCGGGAGGGCATAGCCGTGGGCTCACTAGCCAACGGACGAATCATGCTCCATCCAACGGCTCTATTGGGATCGTTGGAGTGCACAATGTGGCCCAATCCAACTGCCCTCATCCCATCCACGTGGACGGCGAGGATACGCACCACGTGAGGTCAGGTACGAAGGCACGTGACACCACTCTCATTATGCGATGTGATCCTCCAGTGAATGTTCCTTTATGGTTTTCTCCTTCCCATCACCTCACCCGGTCGATCCCCCGGCCATTCTGGCCGGCGATGTGCTGATGACGGGAGCTTCGAGACCCTCTTCATCTTCGGATCCGAAAGTGCAGCACCAGGAGATAGTTCAACAAGTCCTCTCGTGTTTCACCTTGCCGCAACGTGAAGGCGGGGACATCTCAGCCGCCACATCTGATGATGAGGGCCCGAACGAGGGCCTCCTCCCTTCTCAGCAAGTAGAAGCCACGCAATCTCCCCGGAAACGTAGAACCATGCCTATGCGACCGCTTGAGGTTCAATCGCGGAAGCCTGCCGCAAAGCGACCCCCCAGAGGTAAGAAAATCAACTCATCTCCGTCTGTGGACTCACGATCAGTCCCTACTTTGCAGGAAGGCTCTTCCTCCACCCCGACGGGGGACAAATGAGGATCATCAGTTGGAATTGTAGGGGGGCGGGCCGCAGTAAGGTCAAGGACCGCCTCTCGGAGATGCTGAAGACCTTTCACCCTGACATCATAGTACTTTTGGAGACTCATACAAATCATCAAGGCTCTGAGGGAGTTATCCGAAGATTGGGGCGGGAGTGGACAGGTCATTTCCACACTGGCTCCAGTGCATCGGGCGGCATTCTTGTCGTGTGGAGAAGCTCTGCCATACATGTGACACCTTTCCTTACTCTACCACAAGTCATTCACCTCGTGGTCACACATAAAAACCCATCTTTTCTATTATCTTGTATCTACGCAAGTACTCTTCCTCCTCTTCGCTGATATTGTGTAATCTTAAGATGGCTGATATTCCATGGGCTATCGTGGGAGATCTTAACTCTTTAGTTGACCATAATGATAAAAGGGGATCTCCGTTTAAGGTAACAAAATCAATTCTTGCTTTCAGAAATTTAATTAACACTTAGGGTCTTATTGATATTAATCCGCGTGGGAATAGATTCACATAGTGCAATAATCGCTCTGGAAATGCTAGAATTCTTTGTAGGCTTGATCGTCTATTAGTAAACAACCAATGGCTTTTAAACTACCCGGCCACCTCCCTCTATACTGCCCCCCCCCCCCCCCCCGTACGACCTCTGATCATTCCCCGCTCATCATAAGTTCTGATAATTTTCCTATGAAGCCTAGATCCTTCAAATATGAGGCCTTTTGGTTTGAATATGATGAACCTAGAGAAATTGTAAAGAATGTGTGGGCATTACACCCTCCACACACCTCTCTCAGTAACTCCCTGCAACACATAAAACAACAAATTATTAATTGGAACAAGCACGAGCTGGGTAGGTTAGAAGATAAAGCTAAGGAGGTCCAAAATATCATTGCTTTCTTGGATCATAAGGACGAGACATCTGGTCTCAATGATAAGGAATTAATCACACTTAGGGCATCTTATTGTAGACACCAGGCTTATCTTAGGCAAATTAGTATCAAGTGGTGGTCTAAGTCTAAGGTTAACTGGCTAAAACACGGGGATAAAAACACAATTTTTTCATCTATCAACCATTGTAAGATCAAAGAACAATCACATAAATTCGATCACTACCCTCGGATCCTCCAGGATGATCTCCTAATTAGGAATTGTTTTGTTAAACACTATCAGGACCTTTGGGGTTCTGAGTCTCTCAATCCCACCCCTGCTAATTGGCCTCCACTTCCCAAGCTAAATCATTCCTGGTGGAATAGCCCGACATCCCCAATTACTGATGAAGAAATTAGGACTAGTCTCTGGAGCATGGGATCAAGAAAGGCTCCTAGGCCTGATGGTTTCACTGTAGAATTCTATAGGGCCTATTGGGACATCATTGGTCCTGATATCTGTCAACACATCAGGAAAGCCCTTACCTCTCATCATATCCCCAATGATTGGGGCCTCACCTCTATTGTCTTTATACCCAAGAAAGAGTTTCCCACCAAAGTGTTTGACTTCAGACCAATCTCCCTATGCAATGTCCTTTACAAGATATTATCAAAGGTTTTGGCTCATAGACTCAGGCCTACTCTTGATACCCTAATTGACCAATGTCAATCAGCTTTTATCCCAAAGAGATCTATCCAGGACAACATCATTGTGGCGCAGGAAATTACACACTCTATTGCCAGGGGTAGAAAAAAGTTCCTCTTACTCAAGGTTGACATGGAGAAGGCGTTTGACAGAGTCTCTTGGACTGCTGTGGAAACTATTATGAGGCTTATGGATTTTCCCCCAACTTTTATTTCCTGGATTCTCACTTGCATCAAGTCCCCAATATTCACTTGAAACATAAATGGCACTAGATCTAAACCTTTCAATAGTTTCAAAGGTGTCAGGCAGGGGGATCCTATCTCCCCATACTTATTTATCTTGGTCTCTCAAGTTCTTACTTCCCTTTTGAACTATCAAGAAAATGCTGGTGCCCTAATCCCTTACTCTATAAACTCCTTCAAATTAAGTCATCTTATGTCTGCTGATGACTTGCTCATCTGTATTTCAGCTACCAAATCAAACTGTATCACATTAAAGAAAGTGTTCAAGGATTATGATAATCTGACCAATCAAAAGGTAAACCAGTCCAAATCTGAAATCTATTTCCCCCCAAGATTCTCCTCTGTTAGAAGGAATGATATCCTAAACATTCTAAATTTTAAAATAGGCTCTTTTCCTTTCACTTACCTTAGCATTCACATCTCATACAAATATATTCCTGCAAATTCACAAAAATTGATTATGGACAAGTTCACTAAAAGATTAACAGGATGGCAGCAGACTCTCCTCAACCAGGCTGGCAAAGCTGTTCTTATTAACTCAGTCATCAATTCAATTCTTGTATATGCTCTTAGCTCTTCGTTCATTGCTAATGGGGTTATCAATGCCATTGAAAAGCATAATAGGGCTTTCTTCTGGAGTCCGGGTGGGGGGAAGCATGGAGTTCACTTGTTAAATTGGGAAACTCTCCAATTACCAAAACTTTGTGGGGGTTTGGGTATAAAAAACTTAAGGCACATCCGTATTTCTCTATTGGCCAAGCGTGCTTTAGACCTTCTAAACAACAAGAACACTCCTTGGGCTCAACTTGTAAATCAGAAGTATGGAAGAATTCATCCATGGTTCTTGCCCTCTCACCACAACCCTACTTGGTGTTGGAGGGCAATTTTGGATGCTCTAAACAAAATAAAGTCTGGTATTATGATTCAGATTGGTGATGGAACAAATACCTCTGTTTTTAATGATCCTTGGATATTCCCTGTGCCACTGGCTTGGATGTCCACATATATAAATGTAAATCTTTATCTGCCTAAATTGATGGTAAGCAATCTTATTATTGATAACTGCTGGAATTGCGACTTGCTTGCTGAGATGTTTGGCCCGGATTTGATAAATTGCATTCTTTCTATTTATGTGCCTAACACTGCCTGTGATGATTCCTGGCTTTGGACTATGAACACTCATGGTGTTCCTCGTGCTAATTCCGTGTATAGATTCATTGTGGACGGGCCTTTACCGTCGTCTCTGCCTGGAAGGTCTCCTGGAATTCTCACCACATCTACCTTGCCATCCTGGAATCTCCTGTGGCAGCTCAATGTTGCTCCCAAAATAAAAATTTTCATTTGGAAATTGCTGCATCATAGGCTTCCTACTGCTGATGTTCTTAAACGTTTTCTACCTGGTCTAAACTTTTCCTGCAAATTTTGTGGATTTCACACTGAATCCGTATCTCATTTATTTTTTTATTGCCCCTTTTCTTATCGTTTCTGGTCAGTTGTTCAGGCAGAGCTTAAGTTTACTTTTGAACTATGGTCTTTTTGGTCTTCTAGATCCTGGCTTGCCGAGGGCTCTAGTTTGATTCCTAGTTCGAAACTAAAGTTGAGATCTTTTGTTGTCTACTGCTTCTGGGGGTTGTGGTGTGCCAGAAATGATGTGGTGTTTAATTCCAGGATGGCAACCGCAGCGTCGGTTTGGCAGAGAGTTTATCCGCATTTGATGATTATAATAATTGCCAGGTTCCTGAGGTTTTTGTCCCTCATGGTCCTTCCGCGACCTGATGGGAGCCCCCTTTGGTGGGGTGGTCTAAACTGAACACGGATGGGGCTTTCGTGGGTTGTGGAGAGCCGGGTGGTTTAGGTTTTATTTGTCTCTCTCACAATCTCACTTTTCTGGTTGCAGGTTCGTTAAAAAGAAGATGTAGGAACGCTAATGAGGCTGAGGCGTGGGCCATGCTCGAAGGGATCAAATGTTGCATTAGTCGTGGCATCCGAAAGATCCATATTGAATCCGATTCTCAAACACTCATCAAGACCATCAATGGTGCCATGGTGCCGCCTTGGGCCATTCATCATATCACTCGAGATATCAAGAACATGCTTTCGTTTTTTATACTTTACAAGATCTCTTATTGTAATAGAAAAGCAAACTCGGTTGCCCATTTTTTTGCGCAATATGCTCGTCGCTTATCACATGATGCTTTTTGGGACAGCTCTCCTCCTTCGGAGGCTCTCCAATTTTTGTACTTGGACAACTCACGTTGCTATATGAATAGTTAACATCCTTTCCTTAAAAAAAAGTTGCAAACCTCAATTTAATGACAAAATTGTTAGCAATTAAAACTAATTTCCTAACAAAAATATCAAAATAATAGAAATCGGCCCGGGTCATATGGAACTCGGACTGGGTCATATAAAAAAATTTAGTTCAACAGAAATAAAAGAGGAACTCGACTCGGGTTTGTATCAAACACAACCCAGGTTCCTTACACAAACAAATCCGATCGATTTTTTCTTGTAGAATTTATGTGAAATTATGTAAAATTAATGAAGAAACTAATAAACTCAAATAAAGCATGAAACACACATCATAACCATGTTCTCAAAAGTCTAAATAATGAAATCTACTAAGATAAAAATGAAGTTCAATGTAGTCTTCCTCTAAAAACTAAACTAATCATAATCGGAAGAATCCATTTTGTGGCAGAATCCGAGTTATGTTTTATTAAAATGGCAGAATCCATTTTGTGGATTGTCCATGGTTGAGACAAAATGCAGTAGAATTAAAGAATCTTTAAATTATACTAAGAATATAATGGTTGATTGCAAAAGCTCAAAGAAGTAAAGTGTAAGAAATTAAATTTCTTAGTATTATATTTTCTATAATCTTTGATATATCCTTAACATTGGTGATGCTCAAGGGATGGAGGGAGCTCATAGCATACCTAGTCAATTGAATTTTGACAATGTCAAGCGAGTTGCTCATTAATTAAACGACCTACACGAACTATTATCAGATCGGTTTGTTATGGTCTTCGAAGCTTTAATGCATTAGTGGACGAGAAAGACTTGCCCATTAATAATTTTTTAAAAAATAATTTACTATTTTAATAGTTTTTAAAATTTTGGTATTGCTCTTTTGCAATTTTCTTACTTTTTCTTGTTCTACTAATTAAATAATGCAATAACTAGGACATCATTAGTGTTTATCAATTTTTTTCCATACTTTTTATTATATTATATTTTTTGTTCTCTTTAATTTTCTCATTAAGTAGAATATCAAAATTAATAATCTGATAGAGTAGAACTGTAACAACCCAAACAAAAAAAAGAAAAGATAACACGTGGCCAGCTATTATAACAAATTGATTAGAAAGGGTAACAAACATTTAAAAACCCTCTTTCCCTCACATTAAAAGAAAACCCTCTCCTCCCCTTCGTTTACAGCGCCGCACAGGTGTTTTCCCTTTATGCAAAACAACAGCACCTTACCTACTTTTCTCATCTTCTATCCTCACGTACAGGAATCATACGTCACTTTATTTCATCGTCCATTGCACCCATGCACAACTGGTGATCTCTCTCTCCTATCATCAAGTAAAAAATCGAAGTGCCTTGCTCCTTTTCTCGTTGGACGCCCTTTCTCTTTTTACTTACTTTTTTTTTTTCTTTCTTGTTGCCGATCTATCTAGAAGGAGAGTAGATCAAGACGAGGGCAGCACGTCAATGCACAAACGCCATGGAGGATGCAACAACTGATCAAGGGAAAATAAATCAATCGTACTTAAATAGGTGGGTGAATCGAAATCATCTTACATGATTTGAATAGATCTGATCCATGCATGATGAATAAGAAGATTATTTCAAGATTATTTCACGTCCATAGCATGATGAATAAGAAGATTAATATTATTAGTTCTGATCGTCCTGTTTCTGCGTGATTGTGTGATTGCTTCATTTATTTCTTGAAAGAAACTGATTGATATTGTTGTTGATATGATTGGATGATCGCTAGAATGTAGAATTTAGTTTATAATGAAGTTTCTGTTAAGGATTGAAGAAATTTTGTGTTGAAATCGGCTGGAATCGATCGCCGTCACATCCGTGCCATCTCCTTGGCACGCCTGTGCCACTACCGTCACGATTGTGCCACATTGTGGGCACGCATGTGCCATCATTCGACAGACGCTAAGTAAAAGATTGGTCGGTCGACCGTACTCCCAATCCGTCATGGTCGTGTTGCACCTCTGGCACGCCCGTGCCATGATCTGATTATTAGCCGAGCACCTAAGCATAGAATCAGTCGACTGACCCCTTTGAACCGGTCGACCGCCCTTGTACACCATCACAGTCGTGTCCCTTTATGGCGCGTTCATGCCATCTCCTCCGAGTCCAACGCCCATGCCACCCCACCAGCTTGATCGTGCCACTCCCATCAGCATGATCGTGCCACTATACTGTCACGGCCATGCCAGGCTACAAAATAGTTCTTGATTTCATGCATACATTTCCATTGATCCTAATCTGAATGTTATTGGTTTGTCTTATGATTAATTATGATTATGATTGATTGTTAATGCCATGTCCTCACCGAGATCCTTACCTGATTAAGACATGAATCCTTTTACTAATTTACTATTGATCTTATTGCCTCCAATTGTATGAAGAACAAAGCATAACAAGTTTCTAAAGTGATTAATAAGTTAAGATGGAAGATGTGGGTTGTCAGTCCAAACCAAGTATCACAAGATAAGGATCACTCATTTAGTTATGATTTTGATCACCCATTGACCGACACAAGGCTACATCGCTAGCTCAATATACCCCAAGAATCTAAAGGCACCTAAAATCATCAAGTTCCTAAGCGTGATACAAGAACAAGAAGTATGTACAAGTAAAGCAAGCATAAATGTCAAGTCAAGTATTGTTATGTTTTATGTCATAATTAATAAGCCTACTATCGATTCCAAGTTTATTATGTCTCATCGTGATCTTATTATCTATCGAGATTTATTAGTTCTTATTTATTCTGATGGCTCCATGCCTAATTCCTGGTCAAGATAAGTTATGTCATCTTTCTGATTTCTCTATTCAAGTTATGTATTGTATACTTACGTATTTTTCCACTAGGTTGTAAAGCTTACGGGATGACATTTTCCTATGTGTCTGATTTCCGGCCAGGTCATTGATGGTGTAGAGTTGGTGTGCTGCGACGATGCTCAGACGACTAGAAAGCATATGAACAATAAGGCCTGTTTAGTTATTTATTTTTCCTTCCACATTTATGAACTTTTGATGTAAACATTATAAGATTTATTTAGAGATGTTGCAACCACCTTTCTATACTTCCGCAACTTATGTTATTTTTCTTTATTTTATTATTCTTCCGTTGACGTGTCTCAATTTTTTACTGAGATATAGTCAATAAGATGGTCAAAATCATAGCGTCCGTAGCGTCTCCAAGTTAGTCTTCGCCACGTGATGTGAGTCAATTTAGAAGTGTTACAAGGACATACCAAAATTAATAGTGAAGAAATAACTTAGATGTTTTATTAAGCATATCATCATACATGCTTGCTAAACAGTTATTTATATACACTATATAAGCAATTTATTAGTTTTATTTAAATACGTAATGTCGTGAAGGAACTGATGTTCGGTCTGGATAACTTACTATTAATTTAAGGACGAATGTTGGATCCATGTCTAATAAATTGGACATAAGACAAATTTTAATTCAAAACATTGGTTAGCCTACTATTAACACGAATCCGATGATTTATTTCATAGATTCAGATTTTTTTTAATGTTCGAGAAATGATGCCGTTCGTACCACGTTAATAAACACATTGTTATTGAAAGTCGGAACCAAGTTATCCGATTAGATTCACCTTTCATCAAATACATCATAGTGGCATAGTGATAGAGGAATAGTGACGGAGCCACGTGAGGTGTGAGTGTATGCATGTAATATGACAAATATTCCCACTTACTCAACCGTTTGGTACTAGCTTCTTCAAAAGGTGCATGTAATATGACAAATATTCTCACTTTCAGTCACCCACTTTTACATTCCATTTACTTTTAAGTATTTGTATAGCTTCCTATCAGTTTAGTGTTATCATCGTATCACCTTCCACTTTATTTTTTTCACAAACAAAATATATAGGCTAAAATGTACATGTTCATTTATTATTTTATTTATTATCTAAACTAATTTTGTAAAGTTTATTTTTTTTCAACCTAATATTTTGAGTTTCTCAAAGAAATATTAATTAGGCTTGAGGTCAAAATTATTGAAGATTATGTGAATATATAATATTTTTATTTAATTTTACAAAATGTTCAATTTTATATCATTATAATCAAATATTTATATGTTATATATACATTTAATAATTATTTTATTTCATATTCATAAATATTTTTACATCAATAAATAATTTTAACATAATTAACAATAATGTGAAATAATATCTTGAAAAAACAATTTCCATTAGGAAAGTATATTTATAAATATTTTTTAATGAGCTCATTATATAATTTTAAATTAAAATTACTATTTAGTCCTATTTTCTATATCATGGGAAGAATACATTTCTTCATCATGCACTTAAGTATATACTTTATCAACTCGTATTTAAAATGTTTATGAATATTTCTAATTTTATATATGTGTGTGTATAAAACTAAAATTAAAATAATTTTGGCCTTCTTATTGTAAAAAAAGAATGTTTTTAAATAAGTATTTTGTGTGACAAATGTTAAAAATGAAAAATAAATTAAAAATTTTTTATATTTTATATTGATAAATATTTTTAATTCTTATTATTTATGAACCCACTTAACAAGTTGGCTCAGGGACAGAGGCAAGGCCCCTCCCAACTTTTGTTAATCTATATATAATTACTTGTGTATTAGTTAAGAAAAAAAATGAAAATATAATTAATATATATTATTTGTCCCTTGCAATTTTGGTTTGTTGTAGAGGAAACTTCCACAAAAAAATGTTAAAAAAATCATCTAAATTCATATTATCAACAAGAGTTTGGGTAAAGTAAATATTAGCTCCTCATCATTTAAATAAATATCTCGAACTTTACAAATACAAAAAATTCTCGCTGAAGTCTCGTTCATCATAATTAGAATATTATCCGGAACGATATTAAATTAGTTGAGTTCAATAATGAATTAACAATTTAACCCGTGAATCTCGGCATCACGTGCAGGTCGCAATTGGAAAAAAAATTCATATTTGACTCGGACGTATTTGTCCATGGTAATATCGAATTGGACAAGGATTAAACTACAATATTCAGACACAAACAATAAAACGAAAGATAAATAGATTTTTAAATTGCAAATTTTCTTTTATTAAACTCAAACATGATCTGGCAATTGGAAGATCCACCTTCTTGAGCAGATACTTCGGGGATCAGTATTCACATCCCTCACAGCCAACAGCCACAAGACCGGCACGAGTGAAGCTAGATAAATAAATCCACCTTAGTACGCTGTTCATTGACAGACAGCCGATCCTCCAACCATCAAGACTTTATGGTAGTCCTACGTGTCGTGTTTATGTACACGACTCAAAAAGGGACCGCGTCTGCTTCACGCGTTTCGAGACGCTCTTTTAATGCCAACTTAGGGCGACCGGACAATCGACCCTGCCCGCAACTTGCGGGACTTTCTACCTCCCATTCTTCGCAGACGATGGCGACGCCACGTCATCCGGGAGACCTGCGCGGTCGAAAAAACTGTCGCTCATAGAAACGAGCGCAAAATGGGACCTACAAATACCAAACAACAGTCTTCTCCCGTCTTCGGACTCTTTTCAATTTGGTCTGCGCATTTCGTAGGGATTTGGTGAGTTCCTTCTCTCTTTCTCTCTCTCTCTCTCTCCGTTTCACCTTCGATTTGACGGTGAAATTTTAGGGTTATCTCTTGTGTAGCACGATCTGTTCATAGAAAAGGTGGCTCTCTTTGCTGTTAGTTTCTTTCCGGCTTGTGTCATCTGACGATGGATGAGACGTGCTCTACCTCTGGAAGTAATGCTTTTGGGGTTTGTGGATCAAGATCCATTGTTTGTATGTGCCATTTCTGAATGCGAACAATCAAGTATTTGGATTTGTAATCAGATACTAATATTTTGGGGGCTAGGATTATTCCAATCTCAATGGTGTATGAACGTAAGAAAGATCTGCAACGAAGAAGTAAAAAAAAAAAACAAAGTAAGAACTAATGTTCACGATGTTTCGTAGTTTGGTTAGAATTTCGGTCATCCTAAATTGTCCAGTATCTGTGGTGCTTGCAGTCGCTCGATAGCTTGAGGGCATTTGCTTGAATTTGCAAACTGCTCTCAGGTCATGATCCATTTTGATGAACTCTGCGTTTTGAAGATAGAATTAATTATATGGACTTGCTTTAACTTTCAAAAGAATTTTGGGCGTAGTGTTACAGGGGGCTATGTGAAATAGTTATTTGAACACAGAGGTCCTGGAACAGAGTGTTCAAAATCTCTGTTACGATGCAAGTATAACTTTTATGATTTGAGCAAATATACATGTGACTGCTGATAGTTATATCCTATTTTCAGAGGGTCGAATCCAGTCATTTATTCAGAGAGACTGGTCAGCAGTTTATGTTTTGGTAGTTTTCATTGCATAAAAGTCTTCGGAGATCCTTAAATTTTGTGTCATGCCATTCTCTGCCTTCGTTATTATAGACACCCATAATTAGCAGCTAGTTTTCATTCAGATGAATACATCATGGACTAATAAAAAAAAAGAAAAGAAAAGAAAAAAAAATGTAGAAATTTCTGGATCTTGAACATATATGGGATGATCAAGAAAAAGGAACACATTCAAAACCTGCAAAAATCTTGTAAAGGCCTAACTCTAGAAAAATACATGTAAAAAAGAACGATCTTGGAAAACAAGGCTAAATGTTCAACATGGTTTTAGTGACTTTAGTCATATGTTTTCAGTCACTTCAGTTCATTAGTTTCTATATCCAGAAGGAAGTGTGTGTATGATAATATTATCAAAGTTTGTGTTAAATTAGTATATTAGGGGTGATGCATTCCAAATGCAAAATGGCTGATGCATGTTGTTCTGTTATAGTATCACCTTGACTATTGAAGAAAATGGGAGGTGGCAAGGACAAACATGATAAAGATGATGAAAGAGGACTGCATGGATATGGACATTCTGGATATCCTCCATCAGGTTACCCACCTTCCGGCTATCCGCCTTCTGGTTACCCTCCTGGTTACCCACCATCTGGCTACCCGCCGCCGTCTGGCTACCCTGGTTATCCACCAGAAGCTTATCCACCAGCACATGGGGCATATCCTCCTCAGGGTTATCCCCAACATGGATATCCTCCTGCTGGGTATCCTCCAGCACCTTATCCTGGTCCATCAGCTCCTCATCAAGGTACTACTTCATTCGGCAGAAACTATAATGCAGACATTTCACCTTCATTCTAATGTTAGTCTTTATGAGAATACGATGCTTACATCACTGATAATCTCAGATGCCATGGATGAAAGGGCATTGATGTTTTCATAAGAATCTGGCTCAATTGTTGCTTCATTGGTTACCAAGATTTGTGACACAGAATGCTTGTACTTGACATACATTGTTTTACTGCCACATGACATTCATGCATCTTCCTGTGTGCCTGTCGCTTTAACGGTCAAACTTGCATGTAAAACTGTAGCAGTTTATTGAGAAAATAGTTCAGGTCTTGGCGAGCTAAAATCTTTGTACTTCCGTTATCTCAGGACATGGATCATCGCACATGGGAGCGATGTTGGCTGGTGGAGCAGCTGCTGCAGCTGCTGCTTATGGAGCACACCAACTGAGCCATGGATCTCACCATGGATCCCATGGCGGCTACTATGGTCACATGCCTGGACATCATGGCAACTTCAAGCACCACATGCCTGGACACCATGGTAAGTTCAAGCATCATGGAAAATTTAAGCACGGGAAGCATGGGATGTTTGGAGGGAAGCATGGGATGTTTGGAGGGAAGCATAGAATGTTTGGAGGGAAGCATGGTATGTTTGGAGGGAAATTCAAGAAATGGAAGTGATTTCACTGCGTTCACAACCAAAGGGCTGCTAATTGCTAATAACACATCTTTATGCGTGGAACTATCTGGAGTGATTATCGTGGATATTTGACCTCGTGGCTGCTATTTTGTTTCTTGTCGGTACACTTAGCTTTTGGAAATTGCATAAATGAATAAAACTTCATAAAGATGTATGTTCGCCAGTTTGCAACGGTCTTCTATATGCTTAGGTGGTTCATTCTTTGACGCCAATTCATATTCTATAATTAACCAACGGATTGCTTCGAGGTTTTGGATTCTACATTGTGTATTCGAAATATTTTTGTTGGAATTCTCACTCCACATAGTTAGGACGAAATACAAAAGAAGTCGTGTTCTCACATTCTCGAGGAGAAAAATGTAAAAAAACAAAAAAGAGATGTGTTAGTCATTGGAGGCCGATTTTGGCCAATAGTTTCAGCTGTTGGCTACGAATGGAGAATGGTGCACAACCAGAATATGTGATGCAATCGTTTACCGTTGGATCATTCAACAAGGCGCTGAAAAAAAGAAAAGAGTGAATCTACTGGAGAGCGGTTCCAAATTTCAAAATGACAAAGTTCGTCTTAAAAAATATATGTAAACTGATTTGCCGAATTATTTAGCTTATAGTAATCTTGACATCACTAAAAAAAATGGACTATCCTTTTACATAAAATTGCTTTCCAACATATCATGTACACAAGATTATATCGTACCCATTCGCAAGATACTTAACAGGAACGATTACTTCCAAAACTCATTTTACAGTTGCATCCACGTACCATCAGGACCAAGGCACATTGTGAACAAAGGTGGAGGCAGGTGCGTGCACGTGACGCTGAACAAATACAATTGATATAGTAGTTACAATTTACAAATATGAAAACATGACCCGGTGGCGAACAAATACAATTGATATAGTAGTTACAATTTACAAATATGAAAACATGATGTGGTGGGCCAATCCTTGGATGACTCTCTATAGGTAGCAAGTTCGATTCTTCCATTATAATTTTTGTTCTCCACGGATAAAAGTTCATCTAAGTGCTAACAAATCAAATTAAAACCCATCACCATATTAACCAATAATATTTTCAATGGTAATTTATATTTTGTCATGCAAATTTTCTTTATTTATTCCTTTTTTGACTAGCTACATTTGCAGATTATTATATATTATTTTATCCCCAATTTATTATTATATATGATTTTATAACAAAATTTCTTATTCTCATGACATTTTATTCTTAGTGCTTATATAATGTTCTTTCTTTTATTACGTTTTAGGTTTCTTTAAATATATTTTGTTAAATTTAAATTTCATATGAGAATTTCATTAACATCATTCTATAAAACTTATATTTAATTTAACTTCATATCTTTTATCTGCGTAAAATATTTTTATTATTATAGCATTTATTAAAGTTATTTAAAATGAAAACCTCACTCGGTCAATTTGTTAAAAAGAACCATCACATTTTTTATATTAAAACATCATTAGTTTTTATTATAGTTATCTAATATGAGATTGCTTGGTTATCATCAAAGCTTTTAATGAGATATGACTTATTGAATACACATTATTTTTTAAAAATGCTATTTATAATTTTTAGTTTAATTAATTTAATTAGTTTTAAAAATTTTATATATAGAATTTGGATTAGAGATTCTTGTTATTTTTGCATTTTGCTAAAATAAAAATGAATTTAGAAGCATGGAATAATATTTTGAAGGATATAATTTTTAAAAAAATATTTTATTATCTAGTAATTGGTGAACCCACTGTAAATTCGTCCTGGTTCCGCCACCACACTAAGCCACTTAGTCTACTATTAATCTTCGTAGTTGTTCTTTGGCTTCCGATAACCCTCTGATCGGTGTGTGTGTGTTTCACTCTTTTCTGTAACACGGTCACACCATTTTCTGCTTAAATACGATGAATATGGCAGTTCTTTAGAGTTGAGATAAAGGATGCCAATTACCAACAAAGATCATAAAGATCACAGGAAATTATAATATCAGAACAGTAAACTGATAATTGCCTATAGCATTGCAGTGGAATTAAACTTCAATTATCATTAATTATTTATCCATATGCTCCAGTTGCTGATAATTGCTAAGAAGTTTTCAAATTCCACATTGTTAGCTCATCAGCTTAATTCAGAACCAGAGTAGGAACTTCTGACTCTGCTTTTTTTCCCTTTGGGTGCCGGCCTGAGTACACGGTAGGTCTGCTTTGTTTAAGGAAAAATATGAAAAAATAGTTAAAAGCTAGCGACTTCTAGTTCATAAAGGATAATCTCTAAATCAGCAAAAGGCAACTACACATGAATAAGATTTTTTAAAGCAACTTATACTAAATTAATCTTAGCAGGTCTGAGAAAATTTGAGTAACCTCTATTGTTATCAATACATCATACACTGCACAAAAATACATAACAAACAAGTATAGTGTTTGACATACAGAAACAAGAATATGACCCCACAGTGAACAGTACATGCAACTGAGCATGCCAGGTAATAGTTTTTCTTACATAATTATTATTGGATAAATAGCTAGAGACAGAAATACAACTTTTGTTGAAGAAAATTTATTGAGCATGTACCTTTCCATAATTTGATGAGATGTTGCTGTAGTCCTGCCATATATGTGCAATTTGGGTTTGTCATATGCTATGTCGTTGTCACACCAAAAGATAGTGGAAGGCTCTCCAAGGTCCGTAGGCGTAAGAAATTCATTTCAGAGCCACGGGTAAATTACACGATTAATTTTTTAACTTTAAATCGTTTATAAATTTGTCTATAAATTTTAATTTGTAATCAAAACGTTCTTTATTTTTTATTTTCTATAGTGAATTTTTCGGTTACCTTGCACACTTGGCCGCCACATAATTAATTTATCTTTCATCCACATCATTAAAAAATAATAAAAATATATAATAAATTAATATTAAAAATAAAAAAACTAAAAAAAGAAGAGGGACGCTCCTTTGACGGCTCCGTGAAGCTAAGAAGGGGGCGCCGGCGGGCCCCTTTTCTCCCTCACGACTGGTGAAAGGACAAAGGGGGCCGACCTCCCTTTGTGAGGCGGCCGATCCGGCGGCCAGCGGCAGATCCGGCCGCCAGGCACCAAATCCGGCCGCCAACGGCTAGATACGGCCCACAAACGGCCAATCTGGCCACTGGCGGCCAGATCGGACTGCGAGGTGATCGATTCGCAGCCTGATCGGCCCCCCGCGAGTCGCCGAAGAGAGAGAGAGGGAGGGAGGGAGTGTCGCCGGTGGGTCGTCGCGCCGGCAAATAGGAGAGGGAGAGAGAGAGGAGAGATGGTCGTGGAGAGGGAGAGAGAGATGAGAGAGGGTAAGAGGGAGAGATGAGAGTTATAATAATATGATATATATATATAGGGGCAGAAATTAAAAAGGAAAAGCGGGAAAACGAAAAAAATGTGTGGGAGAGTTATTTTTTAATTACCGACGATCGAGACCGTCGAAAATATTTACCGACGATCGTCGGTATATTTTCGACGGTCTGAGGTGCCAATAAGTATGATGCAATTTAATTTTTTGTTACTGACGATTTAGACCGTCAGAAATGTCGACGGTCTGAAAGGTCGATAATTATATTAATAAAATACCACTTATATTATATTTTTTTCACTTACCGATGGTTGGGACCGTCGAAAGTTTTGACGGACACGAATCCGTCGGAACTTTCGACGTTCATAAATGCGAAAAATAAAATATTAATATTATAGATTTTGTAATTTATTATTTTAATTTTTGACGGTTGTAATCGTCAAAAATTCCGACGGATCAATATTCGTCGCAAAATCCGTGACAAATTGCGAAGGATTTCTGTCCGTCCGAAATTGTCCGTCGAAAAATTCTAATTTTCTTGTAGTGGAAGAAGCAGAAAAGCGGGGTCGGTGCCCCCTTTCTCCCATCGTCGGTCGCGAGGGAGAAATAGGGGGGCACCAGGCCCCCTTCTTCGCTTTGCCGGAGCCGGCGAAGGGGGACGAGCGTCCCCCTTCGTTTTTTCATTTTTTATTTTTAATATTAATTTATTATATATTTTTTTATTTTATTATTTTCTAATGATGTGGATGAAAGAGAAATTAGTTACGTAGCAGCCATGTGTGCAAGGTAATCAGGAACCTACTATGGTCAAAATGACTAATCGTGCAAGAAAATTAAAGATGATAAACGTTCTAGTTATAAATTAAATTGGGAGACCAATTTAAAAATGACTAAAAGTTTGAGGACTAATCATGTAATTTATCCCCGAGCCACGTGAAATTTTGCATATCATGTTACTGTATATTTCTTATTAAATCTTTCACTTTTTGTTCTAGGTTCCCCATTTAACTATCATTTTTATAAAATCATCAAAATTCTAAATTGCCTAACTTGCTGGTAGATGGATGTGGCACAACTAGGATTAGGCCACTTCTTCCACAATTTCTATAAAACCAAAACCATAGACTCCATTATTCTTGAATAGGATTTATTAATGTTTGTATCAAGCAGTCTCTCTTTGGCACTATGTCCTCTCGGTCATCCAATGCGCAATTGAATAGTCTGAGAGGTTTAAGCGCCATTATATCACCTCCCTATGTTGTAGATGGTTGAAAAGGTATTTGACACAGAGCTTGACACAAACAGTAAACCTGAATATTCTGCAAGGCTGTGATCCTAACAACTAACCTTTCAGATTGTTCAATCAGCATATTAGATGGTTGAAAGGGCATAGTGTCATATAGAGGCTGCTTGACAAAAGTTTCATACCCATCCTCAGTGTGGTTCATCTTCATTCATAACACACATATTAGGAGCATCCATCTATCAATTTAACTTAAACTAAATGGACCTTGAAACTCATATTCAGAGTTCCGCATCAAAGAAAAACTATCTTGACCTAGTATTTTAACATAAAGGACTCATTGCACATCAGGACACCATGTAATTAGACTGAGTAGTCGATCACATAATATAAAAAAATAGGAGCAAAGAGTGTTGAACTCATGAAGATATGATTAATTATTTATCTCATACGGTAAATTAATAAGAGAGAAAACTAGGTTTCAATATAAAATAAAATAGTGAAAATACAATAACTATATAATATAATAATGCTAAAATTAGGCATAGATTAGGATAAATACGTGAACCAAAAAAATAAATTTAATCTTTTAAGATGAATTATAATCTTCCTAAAATATTAACCTAACATGATTAAATCGTAGTGTCCACAAAATGACATCCTCTCAATGTAATCAAGTAAATTAAAATATATTAATTTAATAAGAATTGAAATATCCACGAACTGACATCTCATCAACTCATATTAATATTAAGATATATTAAATTAAATTTTCTAAACTATTAAACACTCCAGTAAATTGGTATGGAATAACATACCACACATATCAAATATTCACACACTAATTATTACATCTATGTCAATTATTAATTCTAAATAAAATCAATTAAATTATTTTCATAAAATTTGAAATTAAATACTCAACATCATAATTCAAAAATCTAATTAACTAAATTAAGAGCACTAAGCACAATTAATAATTGAACATAAAAGATAAAAACAATTAAAATAGGGCCCAAATAGTTTTTCCTTCAATTAATAATCTCTTAAAACAAAAATCCTAAAATTGAAGAGTTCATCCTAGAAATTCTAGAGAGACAATAATATAACAATATAAAATTTGAAAGAATTGCACCCAAAGAAACAAAAAAAATCCCTCGGCAAATCGACCCACAGTTGGCGATTTCTCGAATGTGATTAGGGTGTAAGTCTTCCCTTTCTTCTATTCTTCCCTTTCCATCATACAATTTACAATGCATCTATAATGCATTCATCACATTCCAAATAATATAAACTAAAGCATTATAGTGCATCAGCTAAAACTAATAACATCATAAAAAATAATAATATAAAAGTATTATCATTACAAAATCATCGATGTTACAAAATTTTAATCACGTCTAAAGTTGCAAAAGTTTCTACCCTCCTAAATCATTATCGTCATCCTTGACATTCGATGACAACATATTTGGTCCTTGAGCTCGTAGTGTCTAGGTCTAAGGGTAGATGATGTTCTGAATAATTTGCAAGAATGGAGCCAACTATTGAGAAAGTTGCTGAATCAATCCCTTGATACTGTCCAATGTTAGATATGTCGCGAATGAACTCGGAGTACACGAGCCACCAATGTATTCTCCATTATTCTTGGACACTTGAGCGATTGTTCCTACCTGCCTCATGTCGTGCCAACCACCTCCTCCCAAACAACAATGACCCCTACAAAATAGATAAGTTTTGTAATGATATAAAGTATTATATGACATTAAAATATTAATAAGTTTTGACATATGTTACCTAGTGACATATGTTACCACTAAAACCAGCATACACACCAAACAAACTAATATACATATAGAATGTGATAATGAAACAACACTTTCAGATTTATAGAATGCGACGCACAGGGTCACCCTGCGCACTGCGCGCAGAGGTGATCTCGCGGCGGCGGCGGCGAAATCGTCGCCACTCGGCCGATTTCGCCTCTGCGCACAGGGGCGGCAGCAAAATCGCCTCTGCGCAGACTTATTTCGGCCGCCGCCCCTTTCGTCGATTTCGCGGCCTCGATGACGACGACAACCCGATCTCGACGACGACGCCCTCGACCACGACGATGTCGTCGCCCCTTTCGGCCGCCACCCACGACGACGACCACCGACCACGGTGATCCCCTCGACGATGACCCGCCCTTGACGACGACCCAATCTCGACGACGACGACGACGATGACCCGATCTCGACGACGACGCCCTCGACCACGATGATGCTGCCGCCCCTTCCGGCCGCCGCCCACGACGACCACACGACGATGACCACCGACCACGGCGATCCCCTCGACGACGACCACGGCGATCCCCTCGACCACGATGACGCTATCGCCCCTTTCGGCCGCCGCCCATGACGACGACCACGGCGATCCCCTCGACCACGATGACATCGCCGCCCCTTTCGGCCACCGCCCACGATGATCACATGACTACACGAAGACGACCATGGCGATCCCCTCGACGACGACCCGCCCTCGACGACGACAACCCACCCTCGACGATGACTCGACGATGACATTGAAAATGAATACCTTATGAAGATGGAATAATCGTTGGAGACGACATTGATCACCGACGAAGGGAAGCTGGCGGTCGACGGTTGACGGTCGGCGGCTGCGAGTGGTTTCGGAGCGGCCCGATTGGGTGCATTGTAGGGTTTGATACTTGAGAGAAAAGGGAGAAAGAAGAGGGTTGTTAGGGTTTAATGTTATATATATATATATATATATAATGGACGGTTCAGTTGTACTCTAATAAATATAATTATAATAATGATTAATTATAAATAATTTATTGGGGATTCGAGACCCCGACGGGGCGAGGGGAACTACCCCCGCCTCGATCTCCGAAAAGGGGGGCGGGGGCAGTTTGGCCCCCATCCCCGCCCCCGCGGGGAAAAAAATTTCCGAATGCGGAGCCCCGAATGGGGAATCTCCGCGGGGCCCCTCGGGGGTGTGGAATATTGCCACCCCTAATTGGGGTTCATCTAATCTAATTATGGATGGAATGGAATAAGTTATCAATATGTGTCAATTTTAACTCAACTTGAAATGGCCTGTTATCACAGCACAATTGAACCAGGACTAATTATCATATTTTCATATGATTGATTAGCTAAGTTGAATTAGAAGAGGTCCATACTGAAATCAAGTTAACATTAAGCTCAAATTCAAGTTCCTTGTAGATTTTTGGCAATTTAGTGAAATCTGAAATGATAACAATCAATTGCACTTTAAATATGAGGGAATTACTTCAATTAACTAAACAGTAATTAAATCAATCCAATATTAGTGCTAATGCTTCTTGACTCATCTCTAAACAGCAAAGGGATTTTAAATCAGCCTCTCAGTTGTAAATTAAAATGAAATCCACATTAATACTAATCAATTGGATAAAATCAGCACATAATTACATAAGGAAACTCAGCAAATATCATTGCTTCTTGGTCTATCTCTAAACAGCAAGAAAACCTTAAGTTCACTTTTCAGTTATTAATGAAATCAGGGGTTTAAAAATAACAAAGCAAATTCCACATAATTCAGGAATTCAGAATTGGAAATCAGAAATCAGCAATGGAAAGTTGCAACAATTCAGGGATTTGAAACCTTAGAAATATCATTGTCTCTTGATTTATTTCTGAACAAGAATAAATCCATAATCAACCTCTCAGTTGTTAAGTCAATTAGAACTCCACAATGATGAAAACATATTTAACAAAATTCAGGAATCAGAAATGGGAAAACAGAATTCATAAATCAGAAAATCAGATTCCTAATTGGGTTTGAACCTAGAAACTTGCCTTGATTCTTGATTCATTTCTGAACAAGAGTAGATCAAAAGACAACCTCTCAGTTGTAAATACAAATAGGATCTTACAATGTCAAGAACAGATTCATATGAAATAGATTTCAGTAATAAAAAATCAGAACTTGATTCAGTGCAGAAAAACAGAATTGTACATAATCCATCCACAATTAAACTAGACTACTACCCTATCCTAGGAGAGTTAAAGTTTAGCTCCTCATAGTTACAAAGTTTTATACACAATAGAAGAAAGGATTGATACAAAACATCCTAAATTTGAAGGCTGTCGACAGAAATCAGAGTTGCAGCCCCTCCTTCAGCTCCCTTTGCTCCTTCCTGCTCAAACCCTTGTAATGGCCAACCCCACCCCCTTCTTCTCTAGGGTTTCTCATTCTTTGGTGCCATAAAATGATAACTTGGTGCCAAAAAGTGATAACTTGTTGTAAATTTTGTTGTGGTTATCCAAATGTGATCAAATCAGAGCAACAAGGAGTTAGGACAGTAATTTAATTATTGCCTAATGCTTTTATGCAGAATTGATAGTTTTGCACATCGAAATGACAGTTTTGCCCTAAAAATGATAACTTAACACAAAAAATGATAACTTGTGAAATAGAATGATAACTTTGCACAAGTTGAAATATGATTATCCAAATATGATTAATTCACAATGGCAAGGGGTTTAGGGCAAGATAATCACTAGAAATCAGCTCAAATGGAAAAATGATAACTTTGCACATTGGAGCGATTACTTGCCCAAAAAATGATAACTTGGCATATAATTGACATATTTATGGATTTTAGCAATTCAGAATCTCTATTCACATGGAATTAAGTGTAAAATGAGAATGATCAGCTGGTTATCACAATCCTTTGCATTCCAAGCATAATTGGCCAAAAGTTAGGCAAAATGAGGACTTGATATGAGTGAATTGAATAGAAAATGGGATAAAAATCTATTGTGATCAGCTAGTGATCAAACTCTCTCAAGCTTAGCCTTTTGCTTGTCGTCAAGCAAAACATTCAGAAATTAAGAGCAAACTTGAATAGAACAGCTCACAAATGAATTAAAAACCAGCTGATTTAAGTCCAATGAGTTTTCCACTTTGTCAACACTCCATTCTTTCCAAAAACTTAATTTCTAGTTAGGGAATCACAGAGACTAAAGCAAATTTAAGCCATGGAAAAAGTACTAGCAATAACAAGTTGAATTTCAGGAGTTGTCAACTTTACAAAGAGGTTGAACTACAAATCCCTTCGTGAATAGATTTTTCACTGCTTAAACAGGTTTAACACCTGACCTTCATTCATGAGAATGCAAGTAAACAGGTCAAGACCTGATTTTTATTCATGCTGGTCACAGGATAAAAATCCTGGCTTTGTTTAGGAGAGGTTCCTTTTTGAAATTTCATCCTCTTTATTTATGCATGCATGCAATACAAAATGCGACTTTTCACTTTTTCTTTTCTCCATTTTTCTTTTTTTATTCTGTTCATGAAGTGAGCAATAGTTCAAACTCAAGTAAAATTTAGATTCCTTTGTCTAAAAAGTTAAGTTTTCCTATTTAACATGACAGCAAGAGCCTTGACTCCTTTCTAGACATCATATATTGCTAATTCAATCCATAAATGTCAGCTAGTGTTGCCCACAAAAAGAAAAATTTTCAGCTGAAATTTAATTCAAATGCATTTGAATGATTGAGTTAATTAAAGCAAGAAGACTAATGGCCAAATTGACCACTTGGTATTGGAGTGTACTAACTATCATAATAAGGTATTTCACCCATTTTAAAGTTAAAATGAAGGCAAGAATTGAATTGAACTCAAATAGTGATAACCAGTGATAACTTTTGATAACCGAGTGAAACTAATGATAACTTAGTCAAAACAGTGATAACCTGGTGTTAAATGATGATATGGACATTAAAATAGATTGAAAATATGGTGTAAAGTTTAAAAAAGCACTAGGTTTCCTCCCCCAAGCTTACTCTCAGCATTGTCCACAGTGGTGAAAGAGATAAGCAAGGAAGAGGGTTGGGAGGGTATGAAATTCATGGAATTTTGCATTTGATCCCTTCCAATGGTTCTTGCATCTCAATCAGAGGCGTTGGGTGATCCATACTTCATGAATTGCAACTAATCCTGCAGAGAAATAAAGGATATCAGTGAAATCTACAATATCAAATTTTTGGGTTGCACAATTCAATAATGCATTTAAAATGAATTGAAATTCAGCAGTGAAGGATTTGGATAATTGATATGAATGATAATTCAAATGTCAATATGATAATTGCAACATGAAGGAAAATATAATATCAGTTATCATTGGGATTTCAGTGAGAATCAAAATTGAGGGTAGGGGTACTCCCTAATTATGGATTGATCTGAATCCTCCTTGACTTATTCCAGCAAAATAGAAAGATTAGGTATAAAATGGCTTGTGTTACCTCCCAAGAAGTGTCATACTTTAATGTCTTAGGCTAGACATTGTTGCATTGGAGTTCAACTAGGCAATTGTAGGGGATCTTGCAAAATCAGCACCTCCTTAGTTGAATCCATGGCTGTGGGGTTGTATAACTTCAATCTTTGTCCATTAACCTTGAAATATGTCAGCATTGTCATTGACAAGGTCCACAGCCCCAAAAGGATAAACCTTGTGGACTTTGAAGGGTCCACTCCATCTAGACTTCAATTTTCCATAAAACAACTTGAGCATTGAATTAAATAGCAACACAAGGTCTCTAACTTTGAAATCCTTCTTCGGAATCCTGCTATCATGCCACCTCTTGGTCCTTTCCTTGTAGAATTCTAAAATATGGTAGGCATTGAGCCTAATCTCATCCAATTCATCAATTTGCAAGAGTCTTTTCTGTCCACAAGCATGCATATCAAAATTTAGTGCCTTGACAGCCCAATATGCCTTGTGTTTGAGTTCAATTGACAAGTGGCATGTTTTTTCATAGACCAACTTGTATGGGGAGACACCAATTGGGGATTTATATGCTGTCCTGTAGGCCCAAAGTGCATCATTCAACTTGGTGCTCCAATCCTTTCTAGTCAAGGAGACTATTTTTTTCCAAAATGGCCTTAATCTCCCTATTTAAGATTTTAGCTTGGCCATTTGTTTGAGGGTGATAAGCTCTTAAAACCTTATGTCTTACTCCATAATTGCTTAGGAGGTTCTCAAAATATCTTTCTATGAAGTGGCTGCCTCCATCACTGATAACCACCCTTGGAATTCCAAATCTTCGAAAGATTATATCCTTGAACAACATGATAACAGTCCTAGAATTAACAGCTGTTGTGGAGATGGCTTCTATCCACTTGGACACATAATCAACAGCCAACAATATGAATTTGTATCCAAAGGAGTTAAGGAAGGGTCCCATGTAATCAATGCCTCAAATATCAAAAATTTCAACTTCTAGGATCCCATTCTGTGGCATTTCATTCCTCCTGAAAATTGACCCAGCTCTTTGGCACACATCACAACTTTTGACATATATATGGGCATCTTTGAATAAGGAGGGCCAATAGAAACCAGATTGTAGAACCTTAGCAGCTGCCTTTTGGGTAGCTCCATATCCACCATATGGAGATGAGTAGCATTCATACAAAATAGATTGGAATTTAGCTTCTGGCACACACCTTCTGAAAATGCCATCAGAGGACTTCTTGAACAAGAGTGGATCATCCCAATAGAAGTCTTTGATGTCAAGGAAGAACTTCTTCTTCTGCTGGTAGGAGTATTCAGGTGGAATGATTTCACAAGTCAAGTAATTGATAATGTCAACATACCAAGAAGTTGGGGCAGCTGATATGGCCATTAGGAAGTCATTAGGGAAGGAATCATTGATAGGGATTGATGGAGATTCCTGAATTCCTTCCATCCTGGACAAATGGTCAGCAACAAGATTTTCTGTCCCTCTTTTGTCCCTAATCTCTACATCAAATTCTTGTAGCAATAAAATCCATCTGATAAGTCTTGGTTTGGATTCTTTCTTGTTGATCAGGTGCCTCACTGCTTGGTGATCAATGTACACAATTACCTCGGCTCCAATTAGATAAGACCTGAACTTATCAAATGCAAACACCACAGCCAATAGTTCCTTTTTAGTAGTGGCATAATTGACTTGAGCCTCATCTAATGTCTTGCTAGCATAGCAAATGACATAATGCTTCCTGTCTTTGGTTTGTCCCATGACTGCTCCTACTGCCTTATCAGAGGCATCACACATAACTTCAAAGGGTAATGTCCAATCTGGTGGCTGCACTATTGGAGCTGAAATGAGGGCTTCTTTCAACTGATTAAAGGCCTTCATGCAATCCTCATTGAAATTGAACTCAGCATCCTTTGCTAGCAGCCTTATGAGGGGTCTGGTTATCATTGAAAAGTTTTTTATAAACCTCCTGTAAAAATCAGCATGGCCCAAGAAACTCCTTTTAGCCTTCACATTCTTTGGAGGTGGCAGCCTTTCAATGGCATCAATCTTTGCCTTGTCCATTTCAATCCCTCTACTGAATACAATGTGGCCCAACACTACTCCTTCTTGAACTATGAAGTGGCACTTTTCCCAATTCAGAATTAGAATGGATTCCCTGCACCTTTGCAATACTCTTGTCAAATTTTTCAAACAAGCCTCAAAGGTAGATAAGAATCTTCCATCACTCCCTGATTGTGCCATGTGTCCTGTCTAGAAAATATTAGCAGGCGCCAGCTTTTTGGACAGTAAAAAAGCAAGTGGTCCCCCCTCCTTTTCCATCTTGTGCAGCCTTCTTTTCCCTACTAGAAAGGCCAAAACAACAAGCATCAAAGTCCTTGAATGGGATTTTAACAAATAAGGATTAGGACAATAATAATTATTAGCTCTATTATAAAATGGGATTTGGTGTTGTGCAGGAATGGAATCCATAATTAAAAAATGATAACTTTTAAACCCGGAATGATATCTTTGCACCATATCATGAAGATTATCCAAATATGAGTGGTTCAGGATAGTGAAGGCATCAAAGGGATTAGGATGGCAAGTAAATGAGGTCAATTATCAAATGTGGATAAGATTTCATAGGAATGATAACTTTGGTGATCCGGAATGATAACTTGTTACCAAAAAGTGATAACTTGTTGTAAACTTAGTTGTGGTTATCTAAATGTGATTAAATCAGAGCAGCAAGGAGTTAGGATAGTAATTTAACAATTGCCTAATGCTTTTATGCAGAAATGATAACCATGCACATCGAAATGACAATTTTGCCCTAAAAATGATAACTTGACACTAAAAATGATAACTTGTGAAATGGAATGATAACTTTGCACAAGTTGAAATATGATTAATTCATAATGGCAAGGGATTTAGGGCAAGATAACCACTAGAAATCAGCTCAATTAGTAAAATGACAACTTTGCACATTGAAATGATAACTTGGCATAGAATTGATATCTTTATGGATTTTAGCAATTCAGAACCTCTATACACATGGAATTAAGTGTAAATGATCATCTGGTTATTACAATCCATTGCATTCCAAGCATAATTGGCCAAAAGTTAGGTAAAATAAGGGCTCGATATGGGTGAAATGAATGGAAAATGAAATAAAAACCTAATATGATCAGCTAGTGATCAAACGTCAGAATTTTTGACGGCTCCCTTTTCATCGCAAGTTCTAACGGTCCGTACCGTCGATAATCATAAAATAATTAAATATTATAATCTTATATATCATAATATATAATGTAGTTAGTATTTTATTATTATAGTTACCGACAATTCGAACCGTCGGTAATCATAATAATAATTAAATATTATAATCTTATATGTCATAATATATATATTAATATTTTCGACAGTTAGGACCACCAAAACTTCCGACGGCCCAAGAATCGTCGCAAGTTCCGACGGTCTTGGCCATCGATAATTAAAAAATAATTCCCCTGCTACTTTTTCTTCCTTTTCCCCTCTCCCGCTATTTTTTCCCATTTCCCGCTATATATTACCTTCTCCCTCTCTCCTCTTTCAACCTCTTTCCCTCTATCCTCTCTCTCTCCCTCTCACCTTCCGCGATCGGCGCGACGACTTTCGCTCAGACGATGACTCGTCAGCGACCCACTCTCTCGAGCTTCGTCTTCCTCTGGCTCCGGCTCCTTCCACGTCTTCCTCTCTCTTGATCTCCCTCTCTGATCTGCCGCCAGCGGCCTGATCGGCCGCCTGGCGACCAGATCTAGCTGCAGGCGGCTGGATCTGGCCGCGGGCGGCCGATGGGCAAATTTTTTATATTTTAAAAATTATTTACGACGGACGCAACCGTCGAAACGTATCGACGGTCACCAACCACCGCAACATATCGACGGTCTCGGCTACCGAAATGTCTCGACAATTGCAACTGCTGGAATGTTTCGACGATCGCAACCATCGGAACATTTCGGCAATCGCAACTGTTGGAACATTTCGACGGTCACAATCGCCGAAAGTTTGGATGGGTGTTTTTTGAACCGTCCGAAACCATTTGTGACGCCACCTTTTCGACCGACCGATTTCGTCTATAAATTCGTCGAAAATCTCTATTTCCAATGGATTCTTATGATTTTTCGACGGTTTTGTCCGTCGGAAAACACCATATTTCTTGTAGTGTATACACACACTATAGTATTCAAATTAGATGAACTATGTTATACTTATATATACTATGTATATTAACAAATGTGTAACTAAGTTTTACATTACTTAATTATATAAATTTACGTACATATACATCATATGTGTGTGTGTGTTTATATCCATAAACATATAAACTATAGTGAAATATATTAACATTCTTTTTGTCTATGTATGCATATAGATGTCGATATATTTATTAGATGAACTATGTTACACACATATATTATTATAATCGATAAATGTACATACATATCAAATTAATGTTACCCACTTAAATCAATATAGTTATATAGATATGTTTGTGTCTGTGTACATATATGTATTTGTATTTATATGCATCTATGATGTTGTCTTGTGAAAAATGTAGTCAAGGGTAGCATAGTAACAAAATATGTAACAATGAATTTCTGATATGCATGCTTCCCTAGGGCAATCAGTATTTGCACTCTAGATACAAGTATGTGAAGATCGGATTCTCTTTTATAGAAATGTAAATAAGTTTTAAATTTATTATCCCAACTACACTTCTCTGGTTGTGTAACGCCCTATCAAATAAAAAAAGAGGTAAATACTTTTAAAAGGAGGGGCATTTTGGTCTTTTGGTTGGCAAAAAAATTAAAAATAAATAAATGCGTGGAAAGGTGGAGAGAAAAGACATCGTCTTCCTCTCACCCCTCCACTGTTCATTCCCAAACACACCCCGCAAGCCCAGCCGCCGCCGCTTTCGGCGGCTCATTCTCATCCGACCTTCATCTTCGCGTGTGAGGTACCGTTGGAAAGAGCATGACGATATGAGAATTTTTGACATGGGTTAGGAAAAGATCAGTCCACTGTGGATGATGCAGTGAGCTTCGAATGTGAGGAAAAGGGAAAATTCGCCGGCGACCGATTTCGGCTCTGATTCATGTTGATATTCCTTCTGGTGAGTTGTGCATCATTCTCAAGTCGATTAGGTCCGTTTTGAGGAGTTTTGGAACGTGTTTTACTCCCAATCTTGTAGATGGCCGAGAGTGGGGAATTTTTTGCAACCTTTTCGGTGACTTTCCGAGAGTTCGACGAGGGGTTTCGGCCGAGTTCACCACGACATTCTGGTAGGTGTATACACGAGGGAGGGACATATTGGGTTGTTGTCCATCAAAAATATAATCACAAATTACTTATAGGTTCATCGATTTCGATTTCTATCGTCGGGTGATATTTTCGATGACTTGTCCTCAATATGTATTGGTAAGCGAATGAAAATGCACAGTAAATTTGATTTCAGATAATTTTTAATTAATTTTATTATGCTACTAATGAAGAATGCGGTGTTCAGCGTTCGGCAGGTGTGATTTCATTTTAGAGAGCGGGGGGCTTCGTCTATTGTGGTAAGAATATGATTGGTGGCTGAAACTGTTCATAAGACTTGATCTTATAAATTGATAAGAATTAGTTCGAATTTTTATACAGTTAATTGGATATGATAGATGGTTGTACTTTGGGGGTTTGAGTAGGATGTTATTAGTCGATGATCCATACTAAAATCCCATAGTGTTGATCATTTAAGAAATTAATTATATAGGTGTTATAATGCATTACTTATGAACTTAGGTAAAAGATTTATAAATTATAACTCTAGGTACCAAGATGTCATTAAAAAGGATTATTATGAAGTGATTAATGAACTAAAAGATAAATGATACCTATAAGTTATAAATGTCTTAAATGATAAGGTTATGTTCCTAAGTAAAGTTAGAATGGATGTTAATAAGTTTTTTCTCTCCTTTGAGCGGATTCGGACGAAAGGTAGTTGGGACTTGAGGACTTCAAGGTGAGGGAGTTTACCCCAAATGATATTAATTGATTAGCTCTTCGGAGTAGTGACATTGTCTCATCCGATGTGGGACAAATTTTTGAAATCGTTTTCTTCATGCATAATCATACACATTTTGTGTGCTTCATATGTGTGCTATCATATGAACTAAGGTTTTATTTTGAATTTTGAAAGTCTATCGATTTTGATAAAAGTTTCTCTTACTCACCTGAAAAAAAAAGATTTGGTTTTGAAACGAATTATTTTAGGATGACGACTTCAAGCTCTAAATTTTCACTTTGAATTCGCATTCATGCATTATATGCATTACACATAAAAAACCCACATAAGGCAGAGTATTTTCACCTCAGAGAATTGACCAACTCTGAGTAGACCGATTGGGGTTCGTACGCTCTATGTCAATGGGAGCTGAAGCCCCATGGTTTATGGATGAGATGATATGGGCAAGTCACTATCATGGAATTGGATAAGAACTTGAGTCCCTTAATGGATTTTGGTAGGTACTCAATATGTTTTGTTCGTGTAATAGTTTTGAGGTGAAACTCGTATGTTCCTATAATTCAAAATTTTTGGACTTGAGTCTCATATTATTTGGTAATTATAAACTACTAGTGATGCACATTAAAATTTTATAAATTGTCTGTGAAGTGAAGAATTATGGACAAATATTGTATTTGATGCATGAACGAATTTACGCATACGTCGTGCCAAAATTTTTGGAAATTTTCAGTGTTAGTTAATTTTTGAAACGTTGGTTTCCATTGCATATTTGAATTTGAATTTAAACGATTGATTTTCCAATTTCACCCCTTGCCACTAAAATGAGCAGTTGGGCATTATAGGTTGCAAGTATACAACCGTCGTTGATATACAAATAAGGGTCGAACCATAGAGAGAGTGTCAGACGTGTTTCACTATTTGTATCGAAGGAGTTCAATTTGAGGAAATGAATGACGAGTAAACGTAAATGACTGAAAGTAATGGCGTGTATTTGGAATTTTTGGGTTTATAATTTCTTTGGTCGTTTTTGTGTTTAACTTTGATAATCTAAAGTAAATTAATCGTGAAATTAAAAGTTGTGTTACCAAATGGTATGCAAAGTAGAGCACGAGGGTTTATTTTATGTTGAACTTGGTGAATAGATGCTACTTTCTTATAGTCCGTATTCGGATGTTAACATTCAAAGTGAATGTCTTATGTTAACATTCAAAGTGAATGTCTCTCACTCTTGTGAAAGGCATCATTCAGTTCTCCCACTCTCGTGTTCGAACCGCGTTATTTTGCTATCTAAGCGAAACTACATCAAAAGTCTGTGAGGTTCCTCTCTCGATTCACCCTTGAAAAAATAATGATTATCCTCGAGGATCTCCCCCATTACAATCTGTTAACCTTTCGGCTCATGGCTAGTTTAGCTACTCCTCCTCCTTCCTTCAATAACTATTATTTGAAGATTATGTAAGCTTTTGTCTATATTAATGTTTCAACTTTATTTACAAGGTCTTCTATATTTTTATCATTTTAGTCAAATTATTAGTCAAAGTTAATATTTTAATTAAAATGTTGCATAATTGATAGTGAAATACATCACGTCACATTCGAAGTTCTATTGGAGACATTACATCATAAAAAAAAATGTGTCATTTAACTTTTTAATCGATCTTTTTGTATTTATCCATTGGGGCTCCCTTGTGAAAATAGGTATCCAATATGTTTGTGTGCTATAATATATTTGTATATGATAAAATGGTGGTATCCTTTTTTTTTTACAAGAGTGGCACTATATTTTCTATCTTTTTTATAGATATAAAATTTAGGAATGATGCTTAATCTATTTTCTAATAATTTATAATTTGATCTATATATATATATTATTTATATAATATATATATACACATACATGCATACATACATTATAAGGACTGAGAGATAATTAGTCTTTAAATTATTAGTCCCTAGATCTACTTTTTCTTGTAGTGACTACAATATTAATTTCAAACCTAGTTCAATTAAATTAATCTGATGTAATAATTATATATACATTCAACAGTTCGAATGCTGCATTAGTTTGCTAGAAATGCTTTTGAGCTGCATTACAACAAGTAACCATTTTTTTAAAAAAATGCCACATTTGTATTCAATACTAGATGACGGTATAATTATTTTTCTTTCCGTTAGGCAAACAAGAGCTTCTGCTATGTACCCTAATGCAGTATATGCATGTCCATTCTGTCGAGCTAGCTAATGCCGTATAAGAAAACATCTAGGACACTGATTAGGAAGGAAAACAACATTGATCAGTTCAAGTCTTATTAATACTAAACTGACACACACATAAATGGAAGAGTTTCTCCAAAGTGGGTGTGATGTTGCATGGAGACAGTTAATTTGATGCATGATTCCAGAAATGATCACTGAGTTGTTTCACGCTCTGCATCATATCTAATTTCGGAGCCGACGTATTAAATGCCTAATAAATTGCTTAATTTACTGCTTGCTCAGTGTGTGTCGTAGCCTTGCATCGCTATCATTTGCCAGCCTTGACAAAAAGAGTAGGGTAAGGCCATGTTATTCTTTCCAGAGTAAGATACAGCTCTAGCTAGACATCCTTAAAACTGCCATCATTACTTCTTCCTTGTGAGTTATGACACATAACGAGCTCTAAATATTATCAGCTCATTGAGTTGGAGGATCAAGTTAGTTTATGCCATTTAAATAAGTGGAGTGATATTTCTTTACCCGATGTACTACATCCGAGTATCACCTTTTGGCTAGGGAACTATCTGTATAAGAAGAGATCACGCTTAAACAATCTTGGTAATTGATTTTTCGTGTATGCAAAATGTATTTTGCTTGCTTTAATTACATGCAGGATCAACTTTTAGGGCTTAAGTCATAACAAAAGCGTTTGCAATAAGGAAATGTCAAATTTGTCTTAAAAAAATAATATCTAGTCTTGACCAGCCATGTAAGCATAGCAAGAGATGCTGTTCTTTGGTCATTTTGAATATTTAATGTGCATTATTGAAAGACAAGTAATAAACTAGTTGATTATATTAACGACTCCATCTCTCGTTTCTTAGTCAAACCTTAAGAAAATTACTGATCACAAGTCGCAATAATAATAATAATAATAATAATAATAATAATAATAATAATAATAATAATAATAATAATAATAATAATAATAATAAAGACTGCACTATATGCATGGTATATACGTTTTAATTAGTTCATTTCATGCAATCACCTTTCCTACTATTTACTCAATTGTGCATAAATGAAGAAGTATCCTGAATCCAGTCATGATGATATTCCCATCTTGGTATAACGATTGTAGACATAAAAACAACTCAAATCCATTTATATTTTAGTACTTACGTGCGTTCTTAATATCAAAACATCGATTGATATTTACATTTTCCACTAATTGAGCTGTCAACAAGTCTACTAGTAATGAGACCCATCCTAGTTTTTCTCCTTCATTCTTATTGATGTGATTTGTTTGAAAATTTTAAGCTATGTAAGCCTAGTACTTCGTGTCCGGCATGTAGACCGGTCTAAAGCCATTGAAGCTTGATATCTACAGGTCGTCTGAGCACTGATATGGCAGCGCTAGCTGACAGCTTTTGGGAACAAGAGATGGCAGATATATGCATGGGAAGAAAATATAACAGAAAGCAAAGAGGAATTGTTGGGGGATCACAGGTGACATAGAATGCAGCCAAACAAAATTCCAGCGACACCCATCTGGGAATAAACTGATAGATTGCATGCAGATTAAAGTACTACCGATCAGTTAACACAAGTGGTTTTTTTTCTTCTACGGTGAACACATAACACTATTATGTAACAGTGTTAATGTTCTCCAAAGAAGACGAGAAGATAGAAAGGAAACAAAAAGCTAGACAATGACATAAAAAAGATGTGACATCCAGTTAGAGGTAACATATTAATGCCCATCGTGGTTTCAGTCTGTTGATGTGGAGCTTGAGGATTTGGAGTTGGTGCACTCATCCTTGAGGCCGGTACTCCTTGTGGGGAAAAGATCAAGGGTTTTGAGAGGCCCGCAGCATGGCGCAAGGCTCGATCCAACATCCATCATCACCATATGTTCGTAGCCGTATGCTGAATTTTTCACAGTCGTAGACAGTTCTTCACGTCCTTCCGTCTCTAGCTTGCACAAGAGATTTAGACCCCGAGTTGAATCCTGTAACGGTTCAGAGCTCATTATTTTGCAATGTCCGTTTCTTTTCCGAAGGTTAACGAGGAAACCTCATACTGTACACAAGTCAATATCATACACGTCTAATAGTTGAATAAGCAGTGTTTGGTACAATGGTATGCATGATAATCATTATTCCCATGAATGCACGCATACGAAGTAACTAGTAAGACAAAGATTGGGAGGAGACCTGGTGGATGAAGTGAGATGGAATGCTGTTATGGACTGGGAGAGAAGAGAGAGGAGCTTCCTGCAGGCACTGCAACGTCTGGTGATGAGGGGGTGCCGGCGGAAATGAGTGCATTCCGGAGTAAAGAAGCTGTTGGTATCTGCTAAGCCTCCGGCGAAGCTTCTGTCTCTCTCTAGCCTTGTGATTCTGGAACCAGTAGAAGATGTTCTTTCCCTCAATCCTACCGTAGCGGGAGAGGTGTGCTGTTATTTGCTGTATCTGGGAGGCATTGGGCGTGCGCACCCCAGTCCTATACATCTCCTCCAGAATCATCAGCTGTTCTGGCGTCGGACACCACCTTGTCGAAGCAACTTGGGGCATGATGACGAGACCGATGAGATCTCTTTCTTGGCTGCAGTATCGGCTATAGTTAGAGTAGTTTGGAGTTATATAGGGGAGAGACAAATGGAGAGGGAGTGGTAGATGAGAGAGACAAAAGCGATATATGTGGGAGAAAGAGGAGGGAGAAGGGAGAAGGGGACTTGTGATAGAAAAGGTATAGTAGAAGGTAGGGGAATTAGAATGGAAGGAGGAGAAAAAGATCAGTGGTACAGTCGTGCTGATGTTTGTTTCTGATAAGAGGCATTGAATGGAGAATGAATGCTGTTGCAACTTTTCTTTAATTCCTTTAAATGTCTATTTTAGTTTTTACTCGTCTAGTTACCTTCATAAGTTTATTTTTGCGCCATGCAATGTGTGTGCATGTGAGAGGAGAGAGGAGAGAGAGAAATTATGGGGACATCACATCTCCCCTGTCGGTGTCTGGTTGGTGCTGTCTAGGGCAATAAAAATGCAAGGGAATGACACACTGACAGGCCTTTTTTGTCCAACATTTCAGTTGGGAAGTAAATTATAGGGTGATGATGACGTTCAGTAAACCTTCAAACAGAATTCCAAACCCAACAGTGCAGACTCTCTCTCTCTCTCTCTCTCTCTCTCTCTCTCTCTCTCTCTCTCTCTCTCTCTCTCTCTCTCTCTCTCTCTCTCTCTCTCTCTCTCTCTCTCTCTCTCTCTCTCTCTCTCTCTCTCTCTCTCTCTCTCTCTCTCTCAGCCGCCCAGCTCTGGTTGACGCCTGCAAAGTGTGCTGTCGAAGTAAATGTATGATCGTGCCCAGTTTAATTAAGCAAGGTTTTGTGATAGTTTAATGGCAAATCAAATTGGAGTTGCCAATGATTTGGACATGCAATCATATTAATTGATCAACAACTGGAATGGAATGAGTGATTCCTTGTCCTTTTCTCTTTATTCTTGAATATCACAATTATTATTCATTATTACTCAGAAAGCTTATCTAGGTGTTCTTCTGAGATTTTTTCGAAGCAATCCTGTTAGTGGAGCTTCACTGATCTCGATTTAATACCAACTATCACGTAGTAATTAATCTGACGATCAGTACCTTCAAAGCAGATTTGATGCCATAAAAAAAACGATAAAATATGTTTTAACCCCAAAGAACTACTAGCATGCAACTTGGGTACGTTAGAACTTTTGAATATAGAGGGCAAATGGAAGATTCAATTATATCGTAATTAATACACAGGAAACCGTGCTTTTAATGGCTGCAAGAACCAAGCTCCATGCAATAATTTGGATTCGTAAAAGATCCAACTTTACATCAACTTTAGAGAGAACCCAATCAAATTTTTCGTATAGATTTCAATGCTTCTTTAAATGCTCACAAAAAAGGTGAAAAAAATACTCAATGCATGCTATTTCAGATCTCCATCAATGTTGAGTCCAGAGGTCGCTGCTAGACAAGAACAGATTTCGATATCTTCGGCGTTGATTGAAACAAATTTTAATTAGAACATGTGGATCCATTCCAAAACATCTTTGGGGACTGAACGCTTGTAGCAAGCAGTGTTCTGTGTTCTTAAATACTAATCAACTTCTGCATTTAGGACTCGAGAAACCATGATCAGATTTGCATCTCTACTGCACATATAAACCCTAACACTAGCGTTCCGTTACATCCACAGTTGAGACGTCAGAGCAAGAGAGCATAGGGACAAGCACGTAGGTGCAAACTCCTAAAAATATAACAAAAGGGAAAGAGATAGATATCATGCTGCATTGCTGCTCCAAATGAGTGTAAACATGATGTAGCTGGTGCTTTGTTTAGACGTTGCAGTCCTACGTACTATGGCAACTGTTTAGTGTTTAGTCAAGCATCACACTTGGGCCAAGAGCACTGGGTGTGAAGGATTTAATTTGTCTTGTCTTCTTGCACTGCATTGAGCAACATGCACGGCAGCATTTGCATGAACTTTGGCTTTGATGCGAATGGACAAATAATATTAGCTACTTTTGGAAAATTAATGGATGCAATCGTCAGCTAATAAACTTTGTGACAATTGGGTTGTTGCCTTGTAGGGGGATATGTATTACTATTTCGTGGCATGATATGAAAGGCACTCCCATCTCTTCCGAGATAAAATGAGAACTGACCTTTGAGTACGTTTAGAGTGTAATTACATGGAAGTATGCCGGAGAAAGAGTTGAACCTCATGTCACAAGAAAGTTACTGTGAAAATAGTGTTTTTTTAGGTCAGATTTTCACGATCTTGTTGATAAACGAGTGTCCCCGGTGGATCAAAGGAAAGATCTAATGGAGGAGTGGAGTCAAAAGAAAATGGGTGTAGCGTCCCAAGGAACGAGGGGCTGCAGTTTTGTCGTTTTCAATGGCCGGTTTGACAAGTTGTTGAATAGATTGATAGCTGTATCGATCATGTACTTCATATCATCCAAGGAAGATCCTTGGCAGTATCCAGTTTCATTGGATTTTGGTCTGTCCTCTCTCTCTCACTCTAATTAGTCATTAACAGAAAGCTTTAATTAAATAATTCAGATATAACTGGATTCGATTGGAATCTACTTGTTGAATGCCGCATTCTTCTTTATTGACTAAATCTGACAAGATCCCAACTGGTTAACTATCGTTTGATATAACAATGACAGTTATTTTTTCTTCTAAAAAAGTTTCCATGACATACTTCGTTACAATAAAATGGGCAATGTTATATCCTCTAATTTACTAAGGTTTAGTCTTCTAATTCAATCACAATAGCATGAATGTAAATTTAGCAATTTTTTTAGGTAATCTAAAAAATGTGAGTATTAGAAAATTTTTAGGCTAAATTTTTAGAAAGATTTAATACTTTCCGAAATAAAACTTAGAAAAATGGTGAATTGATGCTTATATGCTTGATTAGTGACGTCTCATCCATTGAAATAGGGGTGTTCACGGGTCGGGTCGGATGGTCGGGTTCTAATTTTCTTTTTTTTAATTTTTTTTACTGTTTTTATATTTATTTAATAGAAAAATATTATTTATAATATTTGTTTTAAATTATAAAATAAAGTTTTAAACTATTTAATGTTATTTCTGTACTTAAAATATTTTATTTTATTCAAAATTTTTAAATCAAATATAAGCTTAAATTTAAATAAAAAATAAAAAAATTGGGTCAATCGGGTCGGGTCGGGTCAACTCGGGTTGGAAAACTCCAACCTGTACCCGACCCGACTCATGGTCGGGTCAGGTTCGGATCGGGTCGGGTCCGACCCGACCAGTGATCCGACCCGACCCAGGTCAGGTCATCGATTTCGCGGGTCGACCCGACCCGCTGAACACCCTTACATTGAAAACTATGATTATATTTGAGAAGGCTGGAGTGAATAACGGTATATTAAATAGATAATGACTAGGGATACTGATTTTATCATTAAGTTTTTTAAAAAAAAAATATTTAGCAATTGTAGTAGTTAAATTAATTAATAATTATAAGAACTCATATATATATAATCTTATTTGTACAAATTTTCCATATTATTATAACATTGTACTTTTATTTCTTATTTTCTAAATCATTTTAATTTATTTGGAAAAAAATATATTTTATCATAAAGGAAATATGGAAAATATAGATTATATTATTTAAATATTAAATCTCTTTTATATAGAAAATTTTCAATCACTAAACTCTAAATTTTTTAAGGTTCTATTTTAAATTAGTGTGCACCAAATAGCAAAATAAAATATAAAACTCTATTCATTATTCAGATTTGTCAAATTTAGAGTCGATGATGCAGTTTTCAATCTCAACAATGATTTATTTTCTCCATGTTATGAAGTTTGAAACTTTTATTAAGAGAAAAATGTGACCACGTCCACATTGCATTTTTGTTATATTGTAACATGTGACTAAAACGATATATAAATCTTGTGATCAGCGTAGAATGTGCGCACACTATACAATATTCTTTTTGTACCGCCATAATTCGGTGCACCCCTTCCTCTCGTAAATTTAGACTTTCGCACTTACATGGAAAGTTAACATTTTTTATGAAAGCATTAAAGGCAAATAAAAATTGACTCCTTATTTCCAATAAGGTTCAACCTTTGATGATATGATATTTTGTCACGCTCTAGTCTATAGTAAAATGATACTTTTACCATCTCTATCGTTCAAACATGAGTTAGTGAAACATGTATGAAACATTCATTTGCAGCTAGACGTCTATACTTGTAACTGAATTTTACCTTTCTTTACACGTTTAGGAAGAATTAAAAATGTTTTTTATATATATTTACATGTACATATTAATTTTGTGGAAGTTTTGTGGTTCCACATGCATGTACACATATATATATATATATATATATATATATATATATATATATATTGTCAAACGCAGCATCCGATCCAGGAAAATACAGAGACAAGCTAGAGAGATTGGGAAGAACCATCGTCTTCTTCTTTCATTTCTCAAATGCAGGGAAGAAAAAGATAACAATCCGATCGAACAAGAAACAACCATGTCCTTGCTTTATACAAAGTGATATAACGGAATGAAATAAAATGAAAATAGAATGAAACGATATATTAGCTACTGATACGATATAATCAGAATAATCGCCGATGCTTTAAAGCGTTAACTGTTTGAATCCGAACAAGCAACAGAGCCGCCTAAAGCTGGAGCTGGAGCAAGTTGTCGTCCTGGATTGGAAGATGACGACGACTCCACAGCCCCCCGCAAGTTGGAGACTGGAAGATATCGAGCAGTCCCAACTTGGAGAAGATGAAATCATGTTGTCGACGAGAAATCCCTTTGGTCAGAATATCTGCAAGCTGAAGACTAGTCAAAATATATTGGAGATGAACAAATCTTTGAAGAACATGCTCACGAATGAAATAGCAGTCAATATCAATATGTTTCGTTCATTCATGAAAACAGGATTCTCGGCAATCTGAATTGCAGGACAATTGTCAGAAAAAAAAGAGAAATTGGCAATGAAACAGTGATCTAAAGATCGCGAAATAAACGCTCGACCCAAATGAGCAACAGTAAGAGCTATACTCCGGTACTCGGCTTCAGCTGAAGATCGAGCAACAACCTGTTGTTTTTTAGACTTCCAAGAAACAAGAGAAGACCCCAACTTAATACAATAAGCAAAAACGGATCGTCGTGTAGCAAGACAAGAGCCCCAATTCGCATCAGAAAAAGCCATAAGTGATGTAGAAGGAACAGAAGAAAAAAACAAACCACAATCAGGAGATCCTTTCAGATATCGTATAACACGGATTGTTGCATTCATATGAGAAGTATTTGGAGTGTGCATAAACTGGCTCAGATGTCTCACGGCAAATGTAATATCAGGTCTCGTCTGTGTCAGGTGAATTAATCGACCAATCAGTCTTTGAAATTTTCCAAGATTTGATAAAATTGGATCAGAAGAAATAGTCAAATACTTGTTGGATAAAAACTGATCAAACTCAACAGTAGTTAACTTCAAGTTTTCTTCTAGTGGTGTACCAAAAGGCTTAGAAGCTGTAAGACCCATGTCTGAAATTAAGGAGAGAACATATTTTCTCTGTGTCAACAAAATCCCTTTAGAAGATCTTAAAACTTCCATACCAAGGAAGTACTTCAGAGGTCCAAGGTCTTTTAGCTTAAAAGTAGTATTGAGATCCTTGGTTTGAGAAATCAGAGAAGAAGAATTTTCGGTGAGAAGAATGTCATCAACATAGACTAAAATAGCAACGTATGAAGTGCCAACTTTCTTGGTAAACAAAGTATAGTCATTATAACTCTGAACAAAATTATTAGCCAGCAATACCTCAAAGAACTTAAGGTACGTACCATTGCCTAGAAGCCTGTTTTAAACCATATAAAGACTTGTTCAATTTGCAAACAAGACCCTAAGTGACAAGACTAGGAGGTGGATGCATATAAACCTCTTCAAAGAGGTCTCCATTTAGAAAGGCATTATTGACATCCATATGATAAATGGGTAGATCTTGTTGTGCTGCAGAAATAAAAAAAGCTCGAATGGTAACAACCTTGGCAACAAGTGAAAAAGTGTCCTTGTAGTCAATCCCTTCTTTTTGGCTAAATCCTTTAGCCACAAGTCTTGCTTTATATCTTTCCACCTCACCATTAGATTTGAGTTTAACTTTATAAACCCACTTGCATCCAATAGGTTTCTTGTCTTTATAACAAGATCCCATGTATGATTAGAAATTAATGCCTCTAGTTCTAGATGCATGGCCTTAACCCACTCAGGATAAGAAACTGCTTGAGAATAAGAACTTGGCTCAAACACTGAATCTGAAGCAACCAAAAAACTAACACACGTGCTTGATAGATTAGCAAAAGTGAGATGATCAGATAAAGGATAGAAAACACAAGAATTCATGACATAATCTTGCATCCAAATGGGTCTCTTAGTTGGCCTTTTTTCCCTGATAGGTAATGGAAGATTAGTAGGAACAATATCAAAAAAACTGGATGAAGAAATAGAAGTATTTGGAGAATCATGGGAAATAAGTAAGTCAATATGAACATCCAAAGCAGAGGGAGAAGATTCTTCTCTGAACAAATCAATTTCAGGACCATTAGGATCTGGAAAATAAATCCTGTCAGGCAACACATCATCGAGTCCAGGCAAATTTACTGGACAACTTTCCTGAAATAACATGAGGTGTTTTAAGAGAAAAAGGAAAGACATTCTCAAAGAATATAACACTTCTCCTAACAGATATTTTATTTGTAATGGGATCAAGATATTTGAATCCTTTCTGAGTATTACTGTATCCCAGAAAAGCTGAAGGATTGGCCCTTGAATCAAATTTATCTGCTACTTGAAGATTTGTAACATAACACAGACATCCAAAGACTTTGATGTTTTCAAGACTAGGTTGTTCTCCAAAGAACTTTTGATAGGTTGTTTGATTATCTAAAATTGTAAGAGGTATTCTTTTAATTAAATAGACAGCTATCCTTATGCACTCATCCCAGAACTTTGTAGGAACTGAAGATTGGAAATAAAGAGCACGAGCAATCTCCAATAAATGCCTGTGCTTTCTTTCCATTAATCCATTTTGTTGTGGAGTGTATGGACAAGATGTCTGATGGATAATTCCCTTCTCTTTTAAAAAATTTTGGCACTGATGACTCGTGAATTCAGCCCCATTTTCAGACTTTATTATCTTGATTCTATCATCATATTGGTTGGCAATCTGATTGACAAATTGTTTTAAGTAGCCAATGCTTTCTGATTTAAACTTTAACAAAAAAAAAATCCATGTCAATCTACTGAAATCATCCACAAGAGTAAAAAAATATCTATATCCAGAATGTGAAACAAACTTGTAAGGACCCATATATCCATATGGATTGTATGTAGTCTATGCCTACATTGATATCTTTCTTTTATAGTAAAAGGAATTCTGAATTGTTTAGCTAAAGGACAAATGTCACATTGTAAATTCTTATTTTTACAGCAAGTAACATGTTGAAGCCTTGACAAAGGTAAATGTCCAAGTCTCCTATGCCATAGCATCTCAATATCCTCCAACAGCAACAACAGCATTGCCTTTTGCTGAATCACCACTTCCTTTTTCTGAACCTGAAATCTTCTTCTTATCATTCAAATCCAAAAAGTAGAGCCCATTGTTTTCTTTACCAATCAGGTGCACCCTTCTAGTGTGCAGGTCCTGTACAAGACAGAAATGTGGAAAGAAGGCAATCAAGCACCCAATTTCTTTAGTAAGTTGAGATGCTGATATAAGGCTAAATTTAAATTCATGAACATATAAAACATTGAACAAGCAAAGTTGAGAATCTATTGCAACTGATCCAGAATGTGTTACTGATGATTTGCTTCCATTAGGCAAAGTGACATATTTGTGTTGAGATAAAGAACAAATATTAAGGAGACATTTCATATTAGAAGTCATGTGTTGAGTAGCACCAGTATCTATTATCCAAATGTTTTCTGCAATATGATAAGAGGTATCCATTGTACCTGCAACATGCACATTAGCAGCTAATTCAACCTTCTGTTCTTTATTTATAACCTTGATAATTCTCTAATATTGTTCTTCAGTAAGAACGAGAGCTCTTCCAATGTTTTCATTCCTGAGATTCTCAGAATTATCTGATACAACTCCTTAATTTCCACTAGTCGAAGCATTATGAAAATTTTGAGTTTGATTTTGACAGAACTGATTTTGATAACCCTGATTTTGACAATTCTAACTGGATGAAGTTTGTTGCTCATAATATGGAAAGTTTGAAACATTAGCAGCAACTGAATACTTATTTCTACCACTCTTAAACTTAAATTCAGGAGGATATCCTATCACTTTATAGCATCGAGCCTTAGTATGTCCTGGTTTTTGACAATGCTCACAGATAACAGAAGAATTTCGTTTAGGCTTAGACTGATTATACTGCCTAGTATTAGACTGAAGTTGTCCAAATTGTTGTTGCTGTCTATTAATAGACAAAACATTCTGATTGTATTGCTGATTAAATTGCTGCCTTGAATTACTCATAAATGCTACACTCTGATTAGAATTAGCAGTTTGTTTGTTTCTCTGCTCCTCTTCAGCAACCATGGAGTAAACTTGATTCAAAGAAGAAAGTGGCGACATCAGGAGAATCTAAGATCTTACTTGACTATAACTATCATTCAGACCAAGTAAAAATTTATACAACTTTTGCTGAAGTAAATATTCAAAAAATTCCTTAGAAGAACCCGAGATTCCCATGTTAGGAACCATCAGAACCAATTCTTCCCATAGAAACTTCAATTTATTATAGTATTCTCCTACAGTCATGGAACCTTGATTGATGGAATAAATTTCACCATGCAGCATATAGATTTTCGTCCCATTAGATCTCTAAAATCTCTCCTTTAAATCCAACCAAATTATAAGTGCAGTTTCATCGTAAGCAGCATTACTAATCAAGTCTTTAGAAACCGTACTAGTGATCCAAGAAATAACCAAAGAATCATAACATTTCCATTGATAGTGTAAAGCTCGATCAAAAGATTCCATCAAACAAGATCCATCAACAAAACCTTGTGTATTTTTAGCCCGCAAAGCATTGAACAAAGATTTACTCCAAGGCAAATAGTTGCTTGAATCAACCAGAACATGAGGTGTAAGAATCAATCCAGGAGTATCAGACGAATTTAGATAAAGAGGACTATGCAGATCTATGCTAACAGGAACAGAAGGATTCCCAATCGATGCAAATGAATCCATACTAAAAAACAAGACAATACTAACCGCTGTAACTCCAAAAGAATTCAGATCCGTGCAGGCTCTGATACCATGTCAAACGCAGCATTCGATCCAGGAAAATACATAGACGAGCTAGAGAGATTGGAAAGAACCATCGTCTTCTTCTTTCATTTCTCAAATGCAGGGAAGAAAAAGATAACAATCCGATCGAACAGGAAACAACCATGTCCTTGCTTTATACAAAGTGATATAACGGAATGAAATAAAACGAAAACAGAACGAAACGATATATTAGCTACTGATACGATATGATAGAATAATCGCCGATGCTGTTTGAATCCGGACAAGCAACAGAGCCGCCTGAAGCTGGAGCTGGAGCAAGCTGTCATCCTTGACTGGAAGATGACGACGACTCCAACATATATATATAGTTAACCGATTCTACGACATTTTCTATACGACTGTATACCTTTATAACATGTACCACTTTAGCAGGAACTTACGTACGTTCTTTTAATTTCCGGTCAAATATTCAAACAGGAACTTGTATAACGTTCTGCCTCTCCAATCTCATATCAATTGAAAAATCAGTTAAAATTATCGTGAAGCGATATATATCGACTTAATTGGTACATTGTCCCTGTGAACTTTCTAAATTTCGTCTTTCCTAATGTCAAATAGTAACCCAAGTACTTGTCTCGTCATCTGAGCTTTTGACTTCGGTTCTCACTTTTTGATGGACTTTCACAAGTTCCTCTCGAGCTTTGATTTGCCCTTTCTGTTGAATGCTGTAAATTTTCTGAGTTTTTTTTTTTTGGTGAAGTGTGATACCAGCAACAGTTGTCATGTAGATAATATTAGTTAAAGTCACACTTCTCATGGTTTTTTCTTGTCTCCTTTATTATCTGAACAATAAATAAATGGAACATTCTATTTAGAGTCATGTTTGATTGCAGTAGTAGATAATATTGGTTTAGTACTACGTCAATGTTTCTAAGGCGCACGAGCATATTGTTGGGAAGGTAATAAATTAATTAACTCTCTCTCTCTCTATATATATATATATATAAACCGTCAGTTAATTTTTAAATAATTGTTTTAATTATAAAAATCAACTTAAAACTAATTTGAAAAAATAATCTTTTAGCCAGCTAATTTTTTGGATTATTTTTCGAGGCCGTATTTTAATATAATATATTTTAAAATATATAATAAATTAAAATTAATATAAGCATGTTTAATTTTATAATTAAATATAAATATATACAACTGATTCACACAGAGGAGGCATAGGGCAAAAATTGACTCCTTCGATGCAAACCTTTTTTGTTTGAGAATGATGGCAGCTTGTTACAGTAATTATTCAAACAAAAGAAAAATAAATATTTATCGTGTGAAATTTGTGTCTCAAGCTTTTCACGCGAATCTTGTTCCCAGACAGAATGAAGACATATTATAGTGGTTGCATCTATGGAAAGAGGGAATCTAAAAGCAAGGTGTCTCGTGCGGTCGCAATGCACTTGATTAACCAGCAAAGTGTGATCGCATGCATTCAGTGAGTGATCCATAAGCAAAAGGGAATATGAGATGACTAATCTCAAGTGAAAAGCTGATCCATATGGTACGCTAATATTTATGATTAATGAAGAAGGAATCTGGGCACAGATTTGAATAGTAATATATATCGTATAGATACGCACAAAAAAGCCTGCCAAAGATGCCTTTTTTATTTGGCTCTCGTAATGGGAAAAGGCTACTCAGTCGCAACAGCAGCTGGGTTGCATGCACCCAAAAATTAATGGTGTGGGGGAAGGGGGGGAGGAAGAAAGAAGAAAGCCTAGATGAACTCAGGGAGGGGCTACATTATCGTCAGAGGAGGAGAAGCTACAACAAGTTGGAAGTGCAGAGTTGTGATGTGACCACTCCTTTCCAATGCATCATCATCGTCATCGTCATCATCTCCTTTGAACCATCTCATTCTCCTCCACACGCCAACCATGTCGACCGATCGGTTGCTTTAAAACCCCATCCACATTCCAACCACCTTTCCACCATCCGGACCTGTTGCTCGCCCACTATCTAGCTCCCATAAAGGCATGAACACTTCATGCCACTGTTCACCCTAGGCGCACTCTCTCTCTCCTATCCCTCCTTTGTCTTTACCAATAACATTCTATTCTCTCTCTCTCTCTCCCCTCTCAAAATGTATGCAGTGATATATATGAGGAAGGCCAGTCAAGTCGTTGGGGAAGGGAGGGCCTCGGAATCCGGAAGACGCTGCCATTTCCTCTGCGCGTCTGGCTGTGCAGCTCTCATTACTTGACGCGACAGTGTGTTGGTTGGCTCGATCGATCCCTTATCAGCGGTTTGTTTTCTTTGTGAGCGAGCGATCTCCAACTGTAGAGCATATGAGAATTCATTTTATCTAACATGCACCTTCTTGTCGTGACTACTATATATATAATATATATATAAAGAGAGAGAGATGAACAATTGGTAAAGTGGAGGATGAAGAGGGTGAACTTTTCTGAAATTATCTGTTGACCAGGTTAATTTTTGGATATGAAAGGAGTCAACCATTTTTGTTGGGATCTGCAGAAATCGGGATGCTGGAGGAACAATGGCTGATGGACGTTGACATGAGACACAAGTCACTGAAGAGCAATAGTAGGAAATCAGGAATCTAATTAAAATTTATTCCCATATTTATGCATGACAAATAAATAAATGATATCAGAAATATGGATGTTCGTGTTGCAATTAAAATTATGAACATATAACCAAAAGCTAATGTCAAACTATTGATATATATTGTGTTTGAGATATATCTAATTGCTCAATATATATATGGCATAAGGAAAATACCCAACACGCACATACATGAAAACATGAGGTAGTCCAAGGCTGACATAAATTGTAGGCGAAAGATAAATCTGCCTTTTTTCTCCAAAGGAAGTTACACCTAAATCGAATCAGGAATTAGATAGAGAATATTACCATTGAAAAGTATCAATAATGCAATTAATTTGGTCTGAGGGACCAGAGAGATATATAGAGCACTTCTGAGATGGAATCAGGAACTATAACAACCTTAAATGTTTGAAGAGCGTGAAAGTAATTTGCTTGAGTACTCATTCTATAATTATTTACTAATTTTCAGAAACTCACTTATCTCATATTTGCATAGGAACCAAATATGATCTCTAAGTGATGTGACCAGCATGCATCTTGTCATCTTGGATCACATTCAAGACGCGCCATTGCTGAGCACGCTCACTTCGGTAGTCCTGGCGCTGCTTACATATTCTACTTTTCACATCTTGTACCTCATAATAATGTTGCTTTTCCTTGTGGCGATTCCAAACCTGTCCAAGTTTCATGTGACAAGACGTTGCCTGGTTCATGTTGCATGCCTTTCTTAATTTCTCCAACGTCGTCTGCCCAAAACCATATATATATAAAATCACGAAGGACCGAGAGAGAAGAAAAAAAAAAACAATTCGAAAAGACATACTGGTCGCACCTGTTAAAATTTGAGATTTGAGCGCTTCGTGGCTCAATCGCCGGAGGTGCGGAAGAAGAAAAGGGAAGTGGTTTAGAATGAAAAGAAAAAGAAAAAACTAAACTACTTTTTCATTGAGACGAAAACTATTACAACTTGCACCCGCGATTACATTGATTGAACCTCTACTTATACAAAAACTAATCCGATATAAAAGTAATAAACAGATGATAAATCCGTATTACAATCAATTATTGCTACAAACTAAGAAAGGAAACAAATAACTCTGCTATTGTGAAGGAGCCGACACATGTAGCTTCGCTGCTTCCTTCAGCACACCACGTGATGTCTTCCAACAGTACCAACTCTTGCGACAACTTTTGGATAGGAGATCTTCTTTCGGGCCTTACTCGTTTTTTTTTTTTACTTAGGACTTTTGTGGAGAAAAAAAAATCTTTTTTCCAAAAATAAATTCGAATAGTTTTATTGCATGTTGGCCGTCCTTTTACCCTGTCCAAAGAAGAAGAGGCACATGAACATAATTATAATTAAATTGGCAATACTCTGATAAATAGGTAAATAACTTATTCCGATTTAATTAAGTAGGTCTACATTCTTATTTTATAAAATATAAAAAAAATGTTAGAAATTTATTTATTCTAGACAACATAAAATTAAAAGTGCGACCACAAGAGTATTTATCCGAGCGGACATAAAGAAACGAGCGTAAGCAAAATTTTATTATTTTGAATAAGATTCAAAGTAGATCCTAATCAAGACTTAATTATTTATAAGGAAAACTGGTTAATGAATCCAAGTACGTTTTAGCAAACACAGGTTTCTCAGTTTTATAGGATTCCCAAAAGTAGAACTAATTACTTGCCGGAAGAGTTGTTAATAATTTTCTGCTACCATAATTATGCATCAACTATGTGATTGGACATCAAAATGGCGGCATGTGTGAAGTCACAATGTTTTTTTTTTTGTTATTTTCCTCATTTTCTTATACTCCCTAATTTGATCATTTTGTTCAGACTGTGATGTCTCGACGTATCAAGTGGGCCGGATCCGTATCCATGAAAACCTTATTATTAATGGGCCTTAGGCCGACCTGTGCTTGAATAAAAAATTTTTATTGTGAATTTTTTTTATATTCTTATTACGTGGTCAGATTATTAGTCAATTAGTGATGGTCAAACTCTAATTCCTCTATTTTATTGTGAATTAGAATTTGTTGTTGATATGACCCTCAATATTGATCGCTTTCTGATATTTTTTTATCCATACCGTTTGGAAAATTAGTAGGGTTATGGACTTTTTTTTGCTAAATCTAGCACGTAACATTTCTTTTGGGAGGAGCTTGCTAAAGGGGAAAAAAAACCCTATTGTTACTTTTCGTGTTTTCTTCTCCAAGTGTCATCCTCAAATTGTCTCAATCATTCGGCACCAGTAGTAGAATAATTATAATCTAATATTAAGTTATTAACCGATACAAACATGAATACAAAGAAAAGTTAGTCTCTTGAAATTTGAATTGCTTTTTTTTTTTTACTTTAATCAGTTTTGAGCCTTATTCAGTTCTTTTAGACTTTTGAGATGTAAATATAGAATTCTATAAGCTTCAATTAATTAATCAATATGCACAAATTAATCAACCGTAAAAGCTTTTATTTTGTGTTAATATGTTAGTTATAACCAATCATAATTAATTTCATTTGGTTTATGGATAAAGGTAAGAATATGCAACGCATCACAAAAAAAAAATGCAGGTGGATGACCTTTCCTCTCTCCCCCTCTTCATTACACCCTCTCTCTTCCTCTCCCTCTTCATTACACAGGAGATTAAATCTCCTTTCTCACTCACGAGATGGAAAACCAAAGGATAAGCTAGCACATATTTAAAGGCTTCACATCCCTTCTTCCTCATTTAATGTTCCTTTGCATTTTCTTTCCTCCACTGTTCATGTGAGTTTTGTGTTCCTCTCGCTGGCCACGGACAAAGGGCAAGAGGACACGTCGATAGTTTCATCGGCACAAGAGACGACGGAGGATGCGGTCAGGATTGAACCACCGCGAGGACGAACAGAGAAACATAGGCTAAAAGGTGTGATTTCGGAATCTATCTCATGATGATCTTATGAATTACGAATCCTTGTTTACATATTTGATATCCGATCTGTCCATGAAGTAAATTATGCTCAACAAAATTATATTATCCTTTCTTATAATCAAACGGAATTGATAGAATGTGATGTCAACTCGATATGATCCTCCATGAACGATGAATGATGATGAGGCTCATGTACCACATGAAGAACAATGATGAATTATTATGAACCTCTATGAAATGATAAATGATCGTTCGCTTCCTCTTCGGATGACCGTTGAAAAGATATAAAGATGGACGATCGCTCGACTTCCAAATGTTTGGTATGTGGACAGAAGGAATTCGACCTTAACCGAACCCTTTAATTTATTAAGCATCTGTCCACCTAATTTGTTATCGAATGAAATGAACAAGAAAATGAATAAGCAGAAGGAGGTTGATGACTTATGTTGTTATAGTGAAATGCACGTCAAGTTATTAGAGTTATGATAAGAAGAAGTTAGTTAATGCCATGATATGTTACCAAGATATGAACACTTACATCGATTAGATTATTTCTAAGTTGGGGAGTTACTGTCATATAAATTACCTAGTCCTTCGTACTGGAAGTTCTTCTCATATGATTATACATGTTTAAAGGTTGTACGGAGTTATTATTCTCGTTAAAGGTTTAATGATGACGTAGGTTTAAGAATGATAAGGATGGACATGTACGAAGTGATAATTCTTGTTCAAGGCTTAATAATATTTTACGTATTGATTATGAGTTAGGAAGATGGACAATTGCATGAAAATGAACCGATGCATGACACGAAAATGGACTAAAGTATGATATGGAAATAGACTATGCTAGGTTATGAAAATGTACAAAGCTATGAATGAAGCAAAGGATATATAATGCATGAAATGAATATGAACTTTGTTTGAACGCTCTCTCGATGATAGTTAATTTTAGATGTAGGTTGGAATTAATTGTAGAATGTAGTGTTTCGAAAACCAATTGAAACGTAAGGACTTTCGCAAACGACCTGTAGTTCTACTTAGTAAAAATGATCGACCGATCCTCGATCGGACGTCTGTTATCGAACGGTAGAACATAGTGGACCATCGGCCGACTGAACTCTCGATCGAAAGTCTAATGATGTTTACAGGTTATGATGGACGACCACACTCTTTCGATCGAATGGATATTGATAAACAAATGCTAGAACCTATTTCGAACGGCCGATGATAAATCTCAAACGGACGGCCGCTAACCTTTCGATCCTCCGATTTACGGATAGAGGGAAATGTGACATTAAACCTCATGATTCGACAAGCCCTTGTCCACTTGATTGGTATTGAATGACATGATTGTTAAAGATGACTTAGAGATACTCCTGCTCCCTACCAGCTTGATTGATCTAAGTGATCGAAAGAATATGATATATGAAACGAACAAAGAATGAACACAGAATGGTCGACCACTCCCTTTTCAGTTGACTGAAGAATAGTAATATATAAAAAAGCGTCCCTTTTCAGTTGACCTTCGACTTTCGGGCGTCCGTTATATGGATAGGAAGAACACGACTTTAACCACCCCTTCTGATTTGATAAGCTTCCGTCCACTTAATTGAAGTTGAATGAATATGATCATGAAATGAATAAAGATTGAACATCAAACGGTCAACCGCTATCTTTTCAGTCGACCGAAAGACACAGATAAACGGGCATCCACTCCTCATTTTGTACGACCTATGAACAGATAAAAGACAGACGACCGTTCAGCTTTCAAACATCTGAGACTTGGATAGAAGAAATATGACTATAATCGAACCCACTTATTTATTAAGCTTCTGTCCAACTGATTTATTATTGAATGAAATGAACTTAATAAAGATGATTCGGAGCGACGACCTTGATCAATCTACAGATTAAAAGAGAGGTTCATGATGATTTGGAGCTTTGCTCCATACGGTCTTGATAGAGAGGTCCACGATGATTAGGAGCTTTGCTCCATACGACCTTGATCGATCTTTGGATTGAAAAAGAGGTCTCTACGACCTTGATCGATCTTTATCGAAAAAAGGTCCACTATGATAGGAAAAATTATGTCAGTCATGAGCAAGACACTTCCTCACGGATTACCACTTATCCTATCTAGATGGGAGTCTCTCCCTTTACGGATATTTCCGTCTTGCGCAAGGTCATCCCAACCCGACGAGGCTGGCCGTGGCACTGATCATCCACTGGTCCATAATGGTCTAGATAGTTGCACCTTGTGTTGCCACAATGGTATTCCCTACAAGAATGAAGAACTCTTCCAAAGAATGAATGAAAGAATGAATGAACGAACGAACGAAAGAATGAATGAAAGAAAGAACATGAATGAAAGAACGCAAACGAAAGAACATGAATGATGACCAAGTACCTATGATCTCTTTATTGATCCCTCACATCGATCCATTCTATTATATGATCTATATGTTTGCCTCATGCGACGAATGAAAGGATCTCGTCCTCAAGAGTATGAACAATGGGTACGAACAAGAAATAGAACACATGTGTGAAAAGAAAATGAACTATGATCATGAACTCCTTATTGATTTCCTCATTATATTTTTGTCACATATTTGATTTGAAATGTGTATCTCATGCTTATTCTGATGGAACTAATTTATGATTTATACGAATTCACACTTAGCTTTATGCTAATGGTTGAGCTTGCTTCTCTATGTGATCCCCACATGTACTTGATGATGATTGCGAGTCGGTGACGTGTGTGCGACGACTACAGCTTGGTGACGGATGCACATGGTTATCTAGAATATAGATGGGACCTATAGAGTTGCACTTATGGAATGGACTTTACATGCCTTGTGGATAAATCATTATCTATTTAGTTTTCGCATTTTCTTGATGTATTATTTTAATTATTAGGTCTTTCGCTGATGTGTCACTTTTCTTGGTCATTTGAATCAACGAAAGATTAAAGTTAAAGAAGAAAATGGTAGCGCGCGAGAGGAGATCGCACTATGTGGCAAGTCGAATTTCGAGGCGTTACAGAATATCTTGATAATTTTTAAAATATAGCCAAAGTTAAGGCAAGCTTTCTTTTGTATAAAAATTACTTAGAAAAACGTGAAATTTGGAAGAATAGCTTTATTTTCTGAATAAAGTAATACATGTATTCTACTTCTTTTCCATTTTTTCACTATTTTTGTTTTTCATTATTTGACTATATATTATTATATTATTGTTATAAATGTAAATTATTTAAAATAAAACATTTTAATTATAAAAATGAATTAATATTTTTAATAAATAAAAAGATAGAATAAGAATATAATTAAAATATTATAGTCTCTAAAATAAAATTTGTTATCCATATTATCAACATATTAAAATAAAAAATTGGTTGATGGATACACGACAAAATATCTAATTATTCCGAAAAAATAACCAAACAAATAAGTTGGTCATACTTCATTTTTGCTGATATTACTATGAAAATTGTAAAACCACCATATTATTCTATGAAATTCAAAATTCCATCAAAAATTATATTCTATCAAAATGAAAGAATAATGATATTCTTAACATTTCCACCTTTTAATAATTTATTTTATTTTATAATTTAACCATATATTATTATATTATTATGTTTATAATAATAATAATAATAATAAATTTTAAGTATTTATAATTAAAATTCTAATAATAAAATATTACATATTTAAATTTTAGTTTTTTTAAATTAAACATATGAAAGAATAAGAATATAAGAAGATTATCAAATTCTCCGAATAAATTTCATCCAAACGCCCTCTGCATCGTAGCTCGAGTCGAACTCGAGTTCACCCTGACGCGGGCGGAGGACCTAATTGAAAGCCGCAATGTTCCCGTTCCCCTTCGTCGCCCATCTTCGCCTCTTTCCTCCTCCGGATCCCAATTCCCGTCCCCATGGATCCCCAGAAGCCCAAACCCTCCGAACTGCCTCCCAAGAAAACTATAAGCTTGGATCCGGCGAAGGCCGCCGCCAAGCCAGCCGCTTCTCCGCCGGCGGCGCTGCCACAGGACCCTACGATGGCGCAGCGTAAGACGGAGGATGGTGAGAACGAGACGGGAGACGGAGGACTGAGCAAAGCAATCAAGCCCGCTCTCTGTTTGGTCCCCGAGGCAACTGGTGATGCGGAGAACGATTTACAGAAGAAGCTCCGCCGGGCCGAGCGATTCGGCGTGCCCGTGCAGCTCTCCGAGGTGGAGAAGCGGAATTCTAGGGCTGAGAGGTACATATTCTAATTTCGTTGCGCTGAAGTCAAAACCTCATGATAAATTGTTCCTTAAATTCTTAACACACTGCAATCAATTTTTCTTCTTATAGTTCAACTGTTCTACAGTTTTAACCGAGAAAATAAATGATATGATTTTTAAGAAGGAACCTGGTAAAATATTTTCTGTTAGAAAAAAAAAAACGAATCTTTCAATCACAGTGAGAAAGGTAGAGTACTGATGAGGGATAGTTATATAAAAATCATTCTCGAGTTTGGTGTAAATCAATTACAAAGATGAATGATGAAAATTTTATTTATGCAAAATTAATTTTTATCCTTTGTATGCAAAGTATTTATAATTCATAATGACGAAATTATTTGTTTATTACTTAGTTTAATTTTCTTTTCTATATTTTCTTCCACCTATTTCCTATATTTTTAATTATATTTTAATTTTCTTTCTAAACTATTTTATTCATCTATTTAAAAAATAAAAATGAGAGATAAATACAAATTAAAAATAAGTACAAATAAAAATTATTGTATTATGTAATAATAACAGGTGTGAGAGAGAGAGAGAGAGAGAGAGAGAGAGAGAGAGAGAGAGAGAGAGAGGGGTCACTTTAGTCTAAAATTATTCATCCTCCTCATTCCCCGAATTTGGTGGAATGAAAAATGTAATGTTTGGTTGCCTTAGCAATTCCACCTCATCTTCATAACTAATGTAAAATAATTTTTTGGAGTGTGAAGGATGAGAGCCAAATGCCTCCATCCGTGTTTGTTTATTGGTTAAGTCATATATTACAATCAGTGTTATCACGACCGGACCGGACAACGAACCGGAAAAGTCTCCGTTTCATGTCGAACCAGTCGGACCGATCGAACCGGTCAGACCGTTCAGACCGGTCGTTCGGACCGGTTAGTAATAAAATATTATTATTTAATATAATATATCAAACTATCAAATTATTTAAATAACAAATATGTACCCCATAAAAATTTAGACTTAAAAATATTATAATGATAAAAGGAACGTTAACATAAACATAAGAGTTGATAAAATAATGTGATTTATCTATCTATTATTATGTATATATGAGGCTGATAAATTTAAAGATATACACAATATCTTTAAAATAAAGGTAACACTGTATCTCTTCTTCTATTCTTCTTTCATTTCATGCATCGACATTGTCAAGGTTCTTGAAGACGGTCTTCGTCCTCGCCTCTCGCTCCGCCTCCGTGCATGAGAGCCCAATGTGGAACAAGTATCTCCTTTCGGGCATGCGCAGTGCATCGCTGCCTCGCGCATCAGGGCGGCGTTCGCCACAATGCCACAGCGGCCTCACCTCATGGAAGATTCGAAGTCTCGAACAGTCGAACCCATCACCAGGTGGGCACCTGCTCCACTGATGTCGATGGGGACGGCGAAGAGGCAGGCTCGGATAGGGCTGAGCAGAACCGGTACCGGGTCCGGGTTTGGACGGACCCAGTCCTGGCCCGGTTTCTACCGGGGTCGGGAACCTTTGGACTCGGTACCGGTCCCGGACCCGGCCGGTACCGGGTCCGGGTCTGACCCGGCCGGTACCGGGTCCGGGTCTGACCCGGAAAACCGGGAACGGGACCGGGTTTGGACCGGGAATTTTTACTTTAAAGACACTCAAATTATTTTCTGAAGAAATAAACAACTAGCTATTGAAATGTAAAGAAGTTTACATGTCCAGCACTCCAGCATCATACCACATAAGTTTACATGAAGTTTACATGAAATAAACAATTAAAATCATGAAGTTTATATGTCCAGCATCATACCACATACACCATTACAATATTACATCCATGTTCAGCAATCAGCAATTCAGCATCATACCACTACCACATACATCATTCAATCCATGTCTAAACAGAATTAAATAAAAAGTTTAGAGCTTCTTCCTTCCACATACCACATACATTAGCTGATTAGCACATACCACATACATCATTGATTCAGTACATCATACCACATACATTCTAAATTGAGAGCTTCTTCCTTCCATGAAACTGTACAAAGAAGATGAACAAAGAAATTAGCCATGTGAAGTCTAGTATTTGCCAAGATCTTTCTATGGAATCAGCACTGCAGCAAGATAAAAGTCAGTTTAATTGTATAGCAAATATGGCCCACATAAAGATCTTTCTATGGAATCAACACTGCAGCAAGATAAAGTCAGCACTGCAGCAAGATAAAGTCAGCTTAATTGTATTACATCAGTGACAATTTTCTGATTGACTGTAAGTGCTAACAAATTAGATGATAATTAGCCCTCAGTGCTGCAATAACATAGCATGAGGTAGCATTGCAGTACTTGCAATTATGTATAATTGGGAAGAAGACACTATTGTAATACTGGTTCGTGAACAGCAGAATTTAGAATGCAATGAAATCTTGATGACTACAAAGAGAAAATAGTAAAGAAACAGATTTCACGTGAGGTTGGTTTACATGCTTCTCTCATTTTGTTTTCAAGTATACTTTGAGTGCAAAATCAAAAAACATATTGAAAAGTTGTTTCAGTAATAAATGGGAAACCAGAAGGTCTCCTTGCAGTTATACTGAGAGCAATTGAGGAAGGAACATTTGTTTCACGACATGTAGACATTTAACAAGGAGGTCAAATGGCCAGACCTGAAATAGAGTCAAGTGCTAACAAATCATAATCTGAAACCACACCAACCTGTAAGAAGGAAGAACTGGCAATTGTCAAGAAATTGTGTTTTCAAAGAAAAAAGAAATGTTGAAGAAAGATGAAGCTAATCGAATTCAAAGAACATATGTAACTAGATACAAAGTGGCATGAGTATATGACCATGGAACTATGGAAGTCATCATCTAATAGTACCACTGTGACAGTAATGATAATATTCTTAATGAAGTATCACAAAATTTAGCATGAAACATCCACATACTCACAAGTTAATTGTCTGTTATCATTTAATCTAACGATGAAGTTGAGGTTCCAACTTGGGTGCTCCCAGTAGCTTCTGCATAACAAAAAAAGTGCACCAAATTGCCATAGTCAATAACATGATTAACATATAAAAAATGAAAGAGTTAAACAATACGTAAGTAGAATAATATAACTTTAACCTATAATTATATTGTTTGTGAGCTCGAATTGATCAAAATCTTCTTCAACTTTAAAACATGGTGACGATAGCCAACTTTGTGTGCACACGAGAGCTTCTGCCATTTTGGGCGATAGAGAACTCCTAAAAAAATCAAGAATGCGTCCCCCAGTGCTAAAGACAGACTCCGAAGGAACTGTAGAGACTGGAATGGCCAAAACATCACGTGCCATTAGAGAGAGCACTTTATACTTTGTAGAATTGACCTTCCACCAATTTAGAATATCAAAATTCTCTTCGCCCTCACAAGGATCCATTAAATATCTTTCAATTTCAGATTTGTTATCGGTATTCTTTTTTTCCTTTTGCAGTCTACTCCATTGATGAATCCTTGCTGTCTTCTCATCAACATTTACATTTTCAGCCCCAGAAATAGAATTTGTATTCTCCACTTGAGAAGTTGAGTCATTACTAACCTCATGTGCATAATAGTCATACATACGAAACATGCTTTCTTGAATCTTTGTAACAACCATAGTAGCTATGGGTGAATCATAAAGATCCGTATAGTTCGATTCAACGTAACCATGTTTATATCTAGGATCTAATATAACAGCAATAAGTATCAATCGATTAATATTTTCAGGTTTTCCCCAATACTTATCGTATTTAGATCTCATGTCGCAAGCCATCTTTTGCAAGTATGCATCATGACCATTACTCCATTTTGTAATTTGAGATTGAACAGATACAATCTCATGAAAGCAAGCACAAGATGTCACAAATGACGAACCAGATAAGTTACATGTTGCATCATAAAAATTTTTCAAAAACATCACAAAATTTCTAGCAGTTTCCCAATCTTCAGCTGTTGGCGGCACACAATTGTTATCTTTGAAATGTGATTGGTATCCCCTATCTTCTTCATCCAACCTCTCAAATACTTTTTGAAATTTTCCAGCTCGTTCCAACATTAAATAGGTTGAATTCCATCGAGTTGGAACATCCATAACAACAGTATATTGGCTAGTAATTTTCTCCTCTTGTATAAATCTTTTGAAATTTCCAAATCGTGCCGGAGACGATCTTACATAGCGGACAGCCTCACGAATTGATACAATCGCTGATTTCATATCTTGCAAACCATCTTTGACCACAAGATTTAGTGTATGTGCACAACATCTACAACAACAACAAAGCCTTATCCCACTAGGTGGGGTCGGCTACATGGATTATACGACGCCATTCCGCTCTATACAATATATTCGATGATCCATGTTCATGCGATTCGACAGGGTTTTACGCTGGCTGTCGGGGCCTAACACAACCCTCCTTTATCCGGGCTTGGGACCGGCTATAAACATAGGCGGAGTTATGTGCACAACATCTGATGTGAATAAAATCACCATTACAAATTAAACCTTTCCAACTATTTAATCTCTTTTTCAAATGACCAATAGCTTTATCATTGGCCGAAGCATTGTCAACGGTGATGGTGAATACCTTTTCAATTTCCCATGCTAATAAACATTTTTCAACAGCTTTAGCAATGTCCTCGCCTTTATGACCTTCAATTGGACAAAGATTAATAACCCTTTTATGTAAAACCCAATCTTCATCAATAAAGTGTGCTGTGAGACACATATAACACAATTTCTGACAAGATGTCCAAGTGTCAGTGGTTAGACAAATACGTGAAGAAGACTTCTTAAAAAGTGTCTTGAGTTTTTCCATTTCGTCAAGATATAATTGATAACAATCTCTTGCAATAGTAAATCTTGAAGGAATCATAAATCTAGGTTCCAAGCATTTTGAATACTTTCGAAAACCAACACCTTCTACAACTCTAAAAGCTTGTTCATCGCTTATCACAAACTCAGCTAAGGCCCTTCTGCAGTCCTCATAGTTATATGAATGAGGGACTAATGGTTTTGCTGCTCCTTGTAAGCTTTGTGCCAACATCTTCTGTCCCTGCACTTCACTTCTATGCCGGAACTTCTTGCATTTTTTTAAATGTTTAAATAAACCAGTAGTCCCATGTTTATTAGGGTCTGTAGCAAAATCATTTTTACAATATTTGCACCTTGCTCTAGCTTCGTGATCTGAAGTAAACTTTTCAAAATGATTCTAAGTAAACTTTTCAAAATGATTCCAAGCTTCAGATTTGTTTTTACTAGGCTTCCTCTTAACTATCTCTATTTGATTGGAAGTATCAATACTTCCTTCTATAGGGTTTGGATTAGATTGTGCAGACTCGATCACGATATCACCGGAAATAGGATTAGACCCAATATAAGTCATTGTATTATCCTCCATTCCAAAAGTTTGAATGCCGACTTTGACAAAAAAAATACACATATAATTAAAAAAATGAAATTTATAAATGTATACAAATATAAAATGCCAATTTATAAAAGTAAAAAATGAAATTTAGATAATTCTAAATATCTCATGCATTAATGATCTTTTAATCTAGGCAGACATTATTTTTTTATTTTGTTTTATCATAAAATTAATGACTTTAGTAGGCTGATTATAAAGAAATAGTAGTATTTCTTTATAATAAGCACACTAACTCATTAGGTTTATGATAAAATAAAAAAATATAATGGCTGCTTAGACGATTATTAACGCTTGAGATATAGAATATTTCTCAATTTCATTTCTTTTACTTTTATACATTACCATTGTATACTTAATCAAAGGACTACTAATGTTTCATAGATAGAAACATATAAGTATATAACAACAATATTGAAACCAAACGGCATTAGCATTAGAATTCAAAAGATTCAACAGGTCATTGATATGATGATTGAAACATAATATTGAAACAGATAACACATTGATTACTAAGACATATAACACATCATTCAGCAGTCATCACATTAGCATTAGCAAGACAAACAACATTCCAATCATCAAGATTCACTGATTCAGCAAAGAGAGGGGGAATACAATGACAACAATGGGCAGTTTAGCATTAGCATTCAGCAGTCAGCAACAATGCGTACCTTAGAACAAACGACCGCTGTCCGTTGAAGAGGGCGGCGGCGGCAACGACAACGACGATATAATGGATTGAACCACTGCGGAAGAGGAAGAGCGAGAAATGAGAAATCAAAACTTATTTTTGCTCTCTGTGAGTCACGACTCACGACCTTGCTCAGAGAGAGGGAAGAGAGGGAGAAGATGAGAAAGAGAAAGAAAAGGAGAGAGAGGGCATCTGGCTGTCAAGGCCGGCGACCGGTCCGGCTGGCGGCGGTTCGATGAATAGGCCGTCCAGGAGGGGTTTGAGACGTTGTTCGACAAGTAGTTCAGCTGTCCAAGAGAGGCAGAGAAGCTTGCTCCGTTGCTCGCGGCGACGCCGACGCAGCCTGCCGACCTTGCACAGAGAGGAAGAGAGGGAGAAGAAGAGAAAGAGAAAGAGAATCAGAAAATGTGAGAGAGGAAGAGCGAGAGAGAAGAGGACAACCTTGCAGCGGCAACACACCGGCGATGGGCCGCCGGCAACGGCAACAATCCGTCGGCAGCGTCAGGGTTGAGGCAGCGGCTGCAGATGTAGGGTTGAGGCAGCGGCGGCCGATGTAGGGCAGAGGCAGCGACGGCGATGTCGACTCTAGCAGCGGCGGCCGACTCAAGCAGCGGCGGTCGACTCTAGCGGTGGCAACGGCGACGGGCGATCTAGGGATTTAGGGTGGGCGTCTTCGCGTCGACTCGCGCCGTCTGAGATTATCGGTCGGACGTCCTTAATTTGGATTTCACAGGTAAGATGGGTCATTGGGTAAGTGGTAACGGGTCGACAAATCGCAAACGGGTTAAAACATTTAAAAAATATATATTACCCGGGCCGGGTTCCGGGTCGGGTTTCTGAGCATTGAACCCGGTCCTGGCCCGGAACCCGCCGGGTCTTCAGGTTACTGGACCCGGACCGAGTCCGAATCCCTCCTGGGCCGGGTCTTTTTCCCAGTTTTCCGGGTCGGGCCGGGCCGGGTCGACCGGGTCGACCCGGCCCGTGCTCAGCCCTAGGCTCGGAATGAAGAAGAGACATGCTCAGGATTTCTCAGTTTCGGCTTTTTGAGTTTTTTTTTGCTTTTAGTTTTTTTACTGCTGTTTTATTTTTCTGAGTAGACCGGTTTGATTGAAACGCGGTCTGATCCAGGTTTTTCCAGTTTTTGACCGGGTTTGACCGGTTCAACCCGGTCCAATAGCTTTCCCGGTTTTAGCCCATGAAATGGACCGCGTTGTCGACCGGTCGACCGGCCGGTCCGGTCCGGTCGTGACAACATTGATTACAATAGAGATTAAAATGATAGCATCAAAGTGATGCCCACTCCAACAGTTAGTAAGCATGCGATGTAATATTATCTATTATAGGGGTTTAAATGCAAATATCTTTTGTTCTGTTGCAGTTTTATCTTCTTGTACAATGTTTTATACTGTTAGAACGAATGCTATCAACAGGTTTGGAACTGGGTCTGGCGTGAATGAAAAGAAGAACACAGAAGAAGAGAAACAAAAAAGGAAAGCACGGGCAGAGAGGTACTGAACAGTGCATTATGTTTGTATTTACTACATTCAGGGACCATTACGTTTGTAATATCTTTATAATCTTGTATGCATTTGCAGGTTTGGGATTAAGGAACAAACAGTATCTGACGAGGAAACAAAAAAGAAGGCTCGTTCAGAAAGATTTGGATCTAATACAAAGGTTGACAGTTCAGAAGAAGAGAAGAGAAAGGCAAGAGCAATAAGGTGGTATCTCATTTTCATTACATACTTTATGCTTTCCAAGGTTTCCTTGATGATAGCAAAAATCATACAAATGGATACATCATTTCTCACTCTTTTGATCTTTTATTTTAATTATCCAAGTTGTTTGTGCATTCTTGTACTTGTAGCAATCATTATTTTTTGGGCAAACTTGGCAAATGTTTGTCTATAAGTCCCACTCAGAAAACATGGGCCTGACCTCCACATATTGTTGATTGAACATCTTATAATCAGTTTGAGTGCATAATTGGGTTAGGTCAGGTGCCTAGTCGAGTTATAAACTAACATGCTTTATGCTTAAGTTATTTGATGCAAATATGCGATGCACACTGCTTTCCAGTTCACTAACATTGGGTCTAAGATACACTCTGTAAAAGTGATTTGTTGAAAAATAATATTTTGAGTATAAAAATATTTGATCCTTTACCCATGTCAGTTGATGCCCTTGGAATCTCACTTGCACAATCGAGCAGTGTATGTAGATAAGTTGATTTGGTGACACGAAATGGTTTATTCAACTTTATGTGATATTTTAACGATTTTTTTTTCATTTGCTAATTTTGCTTGAAGGCTGTTCAATGCCTAGAAGAGAAGTGTTTAGTTCAACTAATTAGTACCAGTTCTCTTCTTAAAACTTGCTGACTTCTGATGTCCGTGTGTGATTCTCAGGTTTTCACAATCCTCTAATACTTCAACTCAAGGCGCTGGTGAAATCAAGCCTGATCTGGTAGACTTTACGGTTCTTAATAATTCAGCATGAGTTGTGGTAATTTCTTATTCTTTGATGTGATTGATCCAGAAGGCAGCAACTGTAGCTAACAACTAACAAGCATCCTACTGATGAATCGTTTTCCATGTAAGATGCTGATCTTAACTTGATTCTTTCCCCTGTGATTTATGTTTGCACATTTGAGGGTTCTTGTCTGTTTATTTTTCTATTCCAGTGTGTACCTTTTACAGGTTTCTCTTTGCATGCTGTCGCTTCTGTGCCTTCCCCAGAAAGCCTGTTGCTCAAGGGACGAACATCACAGGGAGCTACTACCATGAAAAATGTAAAACGAAAGCTTAATTCTACCAAGAGTTCTGCTGGTTCCAATATGGTGTATTAATCTTTTGAGTCCAATGCTGGGTAGTAGGGCAGGTCTTCCTGGTGGCTAAGGTTGTATTTTGTTCTTATCACAATTCACAACTGGAATAATAGTCGTATGCGCTTATCACTTGAGAATTAGATAATGTCTTCTCTATTTTGAATCTTATGGATAATCTTATCTAGTCCTTTTTTGCTTCTTGCATGGTGATGGTGTATCACTGCCAAAATAAACATTTAGTCTGATACATTAAAAATGATCACATTTCTTTGAAGTTGACTCTAGGTCAATGTTTTGAGAACCGGACCGGACTGGTCGGTCTTACCAGTTCAACCTCGAACCAGTTGCCAGTCCGATCCGGCCTTATGAAAAATCGGAATGAACTGGAAACCGGGAGTTTGGGTTCAATCCGTTTTTTTTATTTTATGAATAAAAAGGAAGTAGATAAAAGAAAAAGGAAAGTATTAAAACTTAATATGAAAGTTGCTAATATGAAAAAGGAAATAAAAATATGAATGTAAGAGAATCACAAATTATAGGAGATTTGAAAATTAATAGGAGAAAAAAAAGGAAACATAATAATCAATATAGAAGGAAAAAAGAGATAGTAAAATTAAATAATAGGAAAGTTAATTCATTTGATAATACTAATAATATTAATAATAATCTTGATCTTGTGTAAGCATTGTTTTTAAAATCATAATAGATATTTTGAAAAATAAAATTAGTCAACTCTAAATAAAAATAAACGATTAAGGTAAAAATATTGCAAAGTAAAATAAATTTGTTTCCGAAAAGGAAAAAATATTGAATGAGAATTCATAAAAAAATTGAATTTAATAATAATTATGAGAGGAGAATTAAAAATATACTAATAAAAAAATTAAAAGTATATAATATTATATAAATAATAAACATATATAATATTATTGTCTATGATTGTGAATAAACATTAATTTTTAAATATAAACAAATAATATTTTTCATATTAATTCTATAACTATTATTATTATTATTATTATTATTATTATTATTATTATTATTATTATTATTATTATTATTATTATTATTATTATTATTATTATTATTATTATTATTATTATTATTATTATTATTATTATTATTATTATTATTGTTGTTGTTGTGTCAATTATGATAAAATTCAATTGAATCCGATTGAACCGATATTCGATCTTCGATCTGATTATAAAAATATTGCTGTGGGTTAAGAAAAAACTGAGTTCAAATTTGACTCAGAAATATTCGAGCACTGAAGTATCACTTATGAAGTTTTATTTGCATTTATCTAAACACTGTTAAGTAAATATTATAGAATATGAATTCAAAAGCAACTTATACTTGCAAGACATATTTACGCACACCTTCACTTACATTTGCCTGTCATGTAAACTAATTTTCGGTTCTATAATGCTTTATGGAGCTCTGATACTGTGGAAGCTTTAGATGGTCTATATTGCAAATAATCAAATGTGGGTGTGGGTGGGGGGCGCAGAAAAAAAAAATTGTAAATATTTTAGGTTCGATTTGCGCGAAGAAAGTAGCTAGAAGAAAAACAAAGATTTGGAAGAAAATAACTCAATTTGATTATGCCAACTTTGGAGAGAGGGAAAGAGTATAAAGAAAAAGTGGGAACAAATGAGATTAGAGGTGTCTTTGGTAGTGGAACTGGTTTTGCTCTGGTTCTTCAAATGGACTAGTGTGACATGATTTTTGAGACGAAATTATGTCACAATAAATGCGACAAAATAAGAGTCACATAACCTTAGTTCCGCCCAGATGGTTCTACTATTCTGGTGGACAGTTGTTGTTTTGTTTTTTCCAAACAACATGAACTTTTTTTTTATTTTACAAACTCTTTTTCTTTTCTTTTTTTTCTTTTTACTTATCTTATATATAATAATTTATTTATTATACGTTAAATATTAATAATAAAAAATAATATAATATTATTTATTACTTATAATTTCATTAAAAATTTCAATATTTCGTTAAATATATATTATTAAAATTTTTATATTTAAATAGTATATTTTAACAAAATTTTTTAATAAAAAATTTTATACTTTTATCTTTATTTATTAACAATATTATATTTATAATACTAATTTTTAATTCAAAATTTACCGAAAATTAATTAATCACATCTACGTTTTCTTATAATATCAATTCACTAATTTCTCATCATTACGTTGCACTCCATCAAACTAATCTATAAATCTAATTATTCACTGGAACTCGGAGAAACTTTAGTTTCACTTACTAGAAGAAACAAGATTCCCATGTCAGGAAAGAAAAAGAATTTTGCAGGCAACTGTTTTCTACGCATTCATGAAATCTAAACATAATGCTATACCTTTAAGGCTTCTAAAATTAGCTTCAATTTCCGGATGGAACTTGAAAAGCATTATATTCGACATCTTTGAGATTCCATATAATCAAGATAACATATATAGTTGCATCGAAAATATAAATTATGCGTTATTTCCTTTAACACCACCTAAAATATAACTTTTTATTGCATATACCTCTAAACTATAAATTTACAAATTTAAGTCCTTAAACTTGTCTAAATTTGACAATCCTTCCGTTAAAATTTAATCTTTTTAAGTTATTTTTATTACTTATGAAATTTTATTTTTCCCCTTACTTTTTAATATAAAAATATTTAAAATAAAAATATTTGATATAAGCAAATTATTGCATAAAATACTATTATTAAATAATACTTTTATCCGCATTGATATTTATTTAATTTTTTATTGTAAAATTAAGGGTAAAAATGACATTTCACAATTAAATTAAAGTGTCAAATTTGAATACGTTTGGGGGCTAAAATTTATAAATTTATAGTTTAAAGTTAAATGCGAAAAAAGTTATAATTATGGGTGTGATAAAAAAATATGATACTTTCATCAATTCTCCCTTTAAATTACTAGGGGTGAAAGTAGTTCGGGTCGGTTCGGGTTTTCGGTCTAAAAAAATCAACCGTTATTTTTCGCGTCAGTTTTTAAAATTAGAAAGACCATCCTAAAACCCTTTAGAAAAAATAAAAACCACCCTTTAGCGGATCGATTTTTTCGTGTGATTTTTTTCGGAGCCCTACTTTTATATAATTATATTTTAAAAATATATTTAATAACTTAAAATTAATATAAAATATTTAATTTTATATTAAATATAAAATATACTACTAAAATTTTAAAATTATTAAATTAGAGTTTGATAATGTGATAGAAAAGTAAGAAATTTTATACAAAAAATATTATATCTATAATAAAAGAATTATTAACACATGTATTAATTATATAAATAAAAAATCATAAATAAAAATCGGGCTCCACGGGCCCCTATGGTTTTTTCGGGTGGGGCTCTAATTTTAGCGGGTGGATTTTAATTTATTAAAAATTGTCCTAAATCATATTCGGACCCCTAATTTTCGGTTTTTTTGGTTTGGTTTTTTTGGGTCGGATGAATTTTTCGGGTTGGTCGGGTTTTTCTTACACCCCTATAAATTACAATCATCAATACAAAATCATAACAAACATATTGCATTAAGTTACTAATTACTACTACCCATATACCATGTTATATGTGTAACACCCTCGAAATGCATCCGCCACGTGGCCGAATACACTCCGGGAACGTTACGGGACATGGCTTACGTGTACAATATTTTGACCAAAATAAGACTTTGACTGATCAATAAAATGGAGACATAATTGTGGAAGGAAAACATAGCTATCATTTGATTTAAAGGAGACATAATCAAAATGAGTGCGGAAGTCTTAACAAGATAACATAACTGAGTCTCAAATAATATAAACAAAAGAGTTTGCATAAGATAAATACAACTCGATGAAAATAGAAAAGAAGCTGAAGAGATTCGCTTTCATGTGCAAAGATCACCGTAAGCTCGATCTGTCTCCTGTGCCATTATCTTTTTACTGGGACAGGTTATTACCTATGACATTGAATACACAGGGGAGGTGAACCTCCCTATGAGCTTTGACGTCCAGTACATAATAATCATATGACATATAAGCAGTAATGACATCATAAATAGAGTCATGTAGCCATAATTGGTGCGATAACATCATGATCAAGAGGCGTGACATAGAATGGCATAACATATATGATAATATGATAAGTGTAACAAGAAGGATAATATAATCATCTTTAAATTCATATGACAAAATTGATCATGGGATTTAGAATCATTTTCATGAAATATCATTGGGCATTGTCCTTCATCATAATCATAGTCATCTTTTCATTTTCATTATGTTACACTTATTTTTGAGTGTCTTTCAACTCCCTTTAACATAGGTCGGTGGAGTATCTTTCGACTCTCTTTTGACCAAGGCGGAGTACTTCAACGTCAAATATGAGCCGATGGAGTATCTTTTGACTCTCTTTTGGCCAAGTTGACCGTCGCCAATAAAAAATAAGAGCTCTGTTATTTATATTTTTCACGTTTTATCTTGTTTATCTTATAATTATCTTTACAGTTCTAAGATCAAAGGTCATGAATAAGGAAATCAAGAATGTTCGCATCCAACATAAAAGAATCATAATATGATAGGACTGCGGAATGTGAACATATAATACTTTGAATGTTATTATAATCAGACACATAACATATAGATAAATAATCAAGAGGACATATAATGAAAATCCTAAATAGATAAGGTAAAAGAATATATAAATTATATGGTGGAATCCCCAATCGTGTGCTATAGGACCATGTGCATACTACCATTTATGCTACAATACTACACGGTACAGTGGTCATACATGAGTGCATTTTAATAAATAACCCAGAGGACAGATAGTGCAAATCAATAAGATAAAAGAATATATATAAAGCATAGTGTAATCCACAACCGCATGCTTAAGAACCCTATGCATATTACATATTCTGCTACAGTACCATGCGGTATAGAGGACATAGACTAATGAATTTAATTGTCATGCATGTAAGACACCTACTGCACATACGTATCATGACCGATTGTGAGGTGTAGGCAGGATTAATGCATTTGATACACCTGTCATCTAAGTGCATTCTTACCCTCTTTACATGTGAGGAATGCGACCGTAAGCACAGAGAGAGGATTGGCTTTTTCATGACCAGGATGCACACGAAGGAAAATTTTCTTTCTTTTCAAAAGTGCAGCTGGCGATGGCATACTAACACACGGATGAGATTTCGATTTAATATGACTACTCAGATCCCTACATAAGAAATCCAATTTATATGATAATTAATAAGATGATAGGAGAAGTCGATTGATGAGTTTCACCATTCGACACAGATGATATGGACCGAACAACTATTAATCAAAACTATATCTACATTATAACGTATAAATGGATCGACGAGTTATTGAGTCCATTGCTCATTCGTGAGGGAATAATTACCATCTAGTTTCATTTTTTTTCTACCTTTTAGCTGTGCGAGAAGGTCGATCTGCTCACTCCTTGCGTCCACGACGTCTCTGTCGACGGTGCTCCCTTACTTCTCCTTCCACTCCTACCACAATGAGCGAATTAAAGAATGTAGTGCCGTCAATGTTGGGCTTCTATAGGGATTTATTAGTATAAAGATATGAGAGTTTCGTGGGTAGTTACAAGAATGGGCCAAATAGATTTATTTTATTTTTAATTTTATTTTAACATAATTCTCGGACATCACAATATGTGACAAGAATACACCAAACAATTGCTAAAATAATGATAAACATTATTATCCTTCATGAAAAATAATTTAATAATTGGGAAATGTTATATATTACTTTCTTTAACATCAATTGGCAGTCATAATCCGCCCAATAGACTTGCTATGACCAGTCTTGGATCACTTCGAACCCACATATAGTACTATGATTCAATCGTCGAATGCATTCAATATAAGAGTGCATTTTTGTTTGATCTCAAGTCTCTTAATGTGCACTACGGTTTCATAAGCCATCACCATGATCCCTCTCTCATGCACTAAGAAGTCACCAATGTTATAATTCGTGTGCTGTGATCTTGAGCGTCATCACGACGTTCCCAGCTATGTGTGCTACAACCCTTTTCACTATAGCTCAGCCTCAGTGTGATGCACTACGATTGCAGCACACCTCATCCCAATCTTTGCAGGGCTCGTCCTAGTTGCATGTAGCGCGTGTTCCTACGATCGTATCGAGGATGATAGGCCATATGGAATACCACGAAAATTGGTTTATTTTTTTCATTGTTTGGTTTGATACATGACTCGAAAGGAGTGTGCAAAATATAAAAAATTTGGAGTGGAAGTCGTGCAAATGAAGGGTTAAACTAAGCTAAAACGTGAAGTGACTCCACTCGAGTAGGTGCCTCGAACAAAAATTTCAAATTATTTTTAAAATTTCTAATTTCTCAGTACAAAGATCAAAACTGCAAGCGCATGATAGTCTCTATAGTACTTAAGGTTCGTTCCACAAGACAAAGTCGAATACTCTTTTATCAAAATTGTTTTAAATAAAAAAACTAAAATCTAATGGTGTTAAATGAAGTAATGAAATAAAGTATTGCTAAATACCAGAAACTATAGTAAATATAAGCTAAACTATTTTTAAAAGGTTTTTTTACGTGATTCAAAGAAAGCAATAGAAAGTAAAAACACCAAACAAAGATTCATACTAAAATCAATAGCAATGAGTACTATGGCTTCGGGAATGTCTCCGAAAATTATTTCTTTAACCAATAAAATTTGAAACTGGTACGAGCCGACAATTTTACTAATGAATGATTCCTCTCTCATGAGAATCAATTTCCAAAGCCAATTTACTCTCATTAGATTGGCCTTAGAATTTGCAAGATCGAAATCACCCACTTAAGCATGTCGGTTACACTCACGTGATTCCAGACAACCTAAGTGTCACCTATATATCAAGGTGGGATCACCTCTCGACTTCATCCAATAATTGCACTTGATATATCTTTTGGCATAACACTAAAGCTCATCTGACTGAAATCCTAGTATCGATATTGTCCCTCTCATGCAGAAATAGATCAAGGCTATAGGATAACAAAGATGCAGAGCAATAAGGCATATCCCAAGTTCTCTCTATTTTCCTCGGGCATGATCATCAATCTCCTATTTGACATAACTTAATCATATAACCTCTTGGTATCTTAAGCTATGACTAGGAGTAAGATTATCCTCTCGGTTATTAATCATATGTTTCATGAATGTGAAAAGTATGAATGTGACATGTTTCATGAATTTATGAATTAATTTAAATTGGACCTAGTTTAATTATGTTATTATGAAACAAGGTATATAAATAGGAATAAGGTATATAAATTATATGACGATCGTGATAGAATTTTTGTTGAATGGAGAGTGTTATGTGCATGTCTAGGCAAATAGTGTAAAGATATTGTAAGTAAAAATTTTAGTACCCTCTTTCGTTGTGGACTTACTTGGTGCACTGTGAAATAAGATGAAAGTGAGAGTTTAAAAAATTATAACTTGCAAAATTTTCTTTTATCTTCATTATCATATTATGTCCTTGTTTACTAGTTCTATATGTATAGTATCTATAATTATTTTTGAATAAACGTAGTTTTGTATTCAAATTTATTAAATTTTCTATTTAATGAAGTTTCTTTATGAGAATTTCTTAAAAATAATTTTCTCTCTTGATTACTTTAAGGGTGCATTCACAAGTAATGTAAATTATTTCTCAGAAAGATTATCACTTGTTAAATTGTCAGCAATGTACATTACATTATTTAGTATCCATAAGTAATCTATTTGATAATCTATATTAGCTATTTATAAGAAAATAAATATTTGAGTTAATATACATTTTTACCAATATACCCTAATTAAAAGAATTATGTTTACGCATATAAATTATTGTTAACTTCGTAAACTAAAATCATAAATATATATTCTCACCCATAAAATTAAAATTTATAAAATAATTAATATATAGATATAATATGTTAATAATATATTCATGTGAATTAACTAATATTTATTTGATTAATTTTATAATTAAATTTGTAATTTATTTAATGAGTTTTACAATTTATTTAAATAAAATTGTAAGGGATAAATTGAGAAAGTGAAATTAAAAAGATTGCAACTCATATGGTAATGTGAATGCACTACAAGAATTTCACGATTTCTGACGATCAAATTCGTCAAAAATCTGTGAAAATTGTCAGAAAATCGATTTGCGAATTACTCCAAACGATGTGAAAATTGCTCCAAACCTACAATGGAGCAACAACTATCAAACTTCACTCGAGGCAAAGTTTTTGTCATCATTTCAGCACCATTATCATTGGTATGAATCACATCAACACCATTATCATTGGTATGAATCTTCTCAAGTGAAAACTTCTTTGCCTTCAATGCATCACGAATCTAATGATGTCTCACATCTACGTGCTTTGATCTTACATGAAAAGTAAAATTCTTTACAAGATGTATCACGCTCTGGCGGTCACAATGTAGAACATACTTGTTTTGCATAATGCTAAGTTCTTGCATGAACTTCTTCATCCAAAACAACTTCTTACTTGCTTTTCTAGCTGCAATGAATTCAGCTTTAGTAGTTGACAAAGCCATGTATTTCTAAAGCCTTGATTGCCAGCAAACAACATCAAGTAACCTAAATGGACCTTCTACTATCCACATCACTTGTCATATCAGAATATGTATAAATAATCAATTCTGATTTCTCAACACCAAAACAAATGCACGATTACTTGTATCATGGAGATACCTCAAAATCCATTTTACAACATTCCAATGCTCCTTCCCTAAATTAGAAGCAAACTTGCTAACATATTTGACTTAGTACATATCATAGCATACATAAGGCTACCAACAACTGATGCATATGGAATCATCTCCATGTTCTTCTTGTCCTTTGCTAATTTCGAATATTGGTTCTTGCTCAACTTGTGGTATGGTCCAAAGGGTTTACTCACAGACTTGGCATTCTCCATCTTTTTTTTTGAAACAATCACAACTTGTTTTCTGTCTCATGAGATTCTCATGCCCAAAATCTCTTTTGCAGGTCCCAAATGTTTCATAGCAAAGGATTTGTTTAACTCTTCCTTCAAACTTGAAAATCTCAAGGTGTTCCTGCCAAGTCATCAACATAGACAAGCAAAATGATAAAATCATCACCTGAGAATCTCCTCATAAAAATACAATGGTTTGAAGTAGTCATGGTGTAGCCCTGCTCCAATAAAAATGACTCTAATTTCATGCACCACTGCCTAGGAGCTTGCTTTAGGCATACAAGCTCTTCTTCAATCTGCAAACATAATCTTCTTTTCTCTTAATCAAAAAATCTTCTGGCTGCTTCATATAGATCCCCTCTACAAGATCATTATTTAAGAAGGTTGTCTTCACATCCATTTGTTCAACCTCCAAATTCAAACTAACAGTTAAACTAAGAACCACTCTAATAGAAAATATCTTTACCACAGAGAAGAAAATCTCATCATAGTCAATCTCTTTTCTCTGGCTATAATTCTTCACAACCAACCTAACTTTGTACCTTGAGTTACAAGAGTTCTCATCATACTTCACTCTAGAAACCCACCTATTTCTCAAGGCCCTTTTTCCTTTAGACAACTTCACAAGCTCAAAGGTCTGTCACTGCATCTTATTCTCCATAGCCTTAGTCCACTTATCTTTCTGTGTATCCTCTAAGGCCTCTATAAGACATTCAGGCTCACCACTATCACTCAATAAAATATAATCATGTATAGGATACCTGGTGGAGGGACGCCTCTCCCTCATGGATTTGTGCTGAGGCACAACATTTGATAATGTGCTAGCCTACTATTGAGCACCATCATCATCACTAGGAGGATCAAGTGGGACTTCCTCTTCTCCATGATCTGGTGAGCCAATCTATGTGTCATCTGAAACCACCTCTGGATCATGCTACAAAGGTACATGATCCACATCAATTGACTTATAACTGTCCTGAGACTAATCTTTCTGGATATCCTATCCTCAACAAATTTCACATCTCTATTTCTTAACTCCGCCTATATTTTATAGTCGGTCTCAAGCCCGGATAAAGGAGGAGGGTTGTGTTAGGCTCCGACAACCAGCATAAAATCCTATCGAATCTTATGAACATGGATCAACGAATATATTGCGGAATGACGTCGTATGATCCATGTAGCCGACCCCACCTAGTGGGATAAGGCTTTGTTGTTGTTATTGTATTTCTTACAAGCTTCTTCTCAATTGGATCATACAACTAGCCACACTAATCAAGCTCATATCCAAGGACAACACACTACCTGTTACTTGATTCCAACTTGGACCTTTCATCCTTTGGAATATGAACAAAAGTCTTGTAGCCAAACACATACAAATGGTCATAGAAGACATTCTTTCCAAACCAAATCATGTCTCGAACATCACCATCCAAGATGACATTTGGAGACAAATTCAATACATGGGCAGCTATATACAATGCCTCACATCAAAAGAAAATAGACAATTTTGCCTCTAACAACATACAAATGACCCTCTCAATCAGTGTCATGCTCATCCTCTCTACTACGCCATTCAACTGAGGAGTCTTAGGAGGTGCCTTTTGGTGCCTGATTCCATTAACCCTACAATATTGATCAAAAGGATCAATGTACTCATCTCTATTATCACTGTGGACACACTTCGGTTTGCCTCTCTACAAGTGCATGAAACTCCTTGAAGACACCAAGGACTTGATCCTTCCTCTTCAAGAACACCCATACCTTCCTAGAGCAATCATCAATGAAGGTAACAAAATATAAAGCACCACCCAGTGAACTGGTCTTCAAAAATCCACATACATCAGAATGGACCAACTCTAGCAGCTGCATTTTTCTTGATGGTGGGCGGCTTTTGAAAGAAATTCTTGTTCGCTTTCCTGCCATACAATGGCTGCACTTCTTCAATTTATCTCTCTTCACACTTGGAAGCAAATTATTTTTCAGCAAACATTGCAATCCTTTTTCACTCATGGATTTGCCACAACTTCGATATCATATGAAAATAGATGTACCGCTAATTTTTCTATAAATTTGGATTGTTAGAAAAATCAACATGTTTAGTTTTATAATCTTAATAATGTAAAAAATATATGTGCTATTGATTTCCTAAAGCTTAAGTTATCAAGAAGTGCAACATCTTTAATTTTATGATTTTATCACCCCCTCAAGTTTGGGGCTGCTAAAAACTGGTCTGGCCCAACCCATCACGTAAACAACTAAGGGAGGGATTATTTTAATCGAGCATAAGTTTGAACTCATGACCTCTAACTCTAATACCATATAAACAAAAATGATTGAAGAGAATAAGAGAGAAACAAGATTTTTAATGTGATTTGGGATGCCAGAACAAGCCCTAGATCCACATCTCTTCATGTTTTATAATTGGAGAAGGGATTCTTATTTAAGCAAGCATTAGCCACAAATTCAGGTTGGCTACACAAAATAATATTGCTTCGGTCCTATTACAATGGTTGGATCAACATGTCTAGTTGCAATAGTTGAGTTGGGCTCAACGTCTATGACAAGCATTGATTGAAATAATTTATTCTCTTTACGTCAATCATATTATCATATATGTTTGTAACTAATTATCCAAAATTTTAACTTTCTCAATAATCCAATTACCACCTCCTTGATCAAATAGCACTTATGCCAAATGTTTATTGAAATTATCAGTTAAATGAGATACGTTTTGACAAAGCTCTTCATTTAATCTACCTATAAAGCTTATGTTATCTTATAAGAAAATGATATCGTTTGACTTTTTAGGTTTTTTTAGATCATCTACAAAATAATTGATAGTGTAGACTCCTCTTATTTCATTCATACTCAATTTTTATACTTAGTTTTTTTTATGACAATTAGTTTAGAATTTAGATAATTTTTAGTTTTTATAAAATTTTCTTTGACAATTTTAATTATAACCTACATATTCGTTAAACATGATGTTATCAATAATTTAAAAGGTGATAATATATAATGATTTAAATATCATTTAATCAAAGTCCCTAACTCAACCATTTGATCTCTGCCTTATGTGATACCTCATACTGTGAGATCGACCTTGATAGTGTATCATTCGCATATAAGGTGGATCTTACTTGCTTTACTTCTAACCCTAAATCCAATCGTGTGAATTTCACCCCTCTACATGCTTTGAGGAGGGCAGCCCAACTTCCACTATCAACAGTCGAATCTCAATGGATGGGAAATCACCTTCTCATCCTCACACATGTGTTCCCCCACTTAGAAGGTTTAGCAAATGGCACGAAGGTGGCACGTGAGACCAAGGACAGTAATGGTTGTTCTTTGATTTCTAAGAGGCTAGTTGATCTTTCCTTTTTGTCGCCACCATATCCCCTAACAAATCGTAAGGAGAGCCCTCTGACGTCTACCCCCTCTCACCTTCGGCAATAGGATTTTCCTAAGACTATGATGAGTCTTCTCCATCGAAAATCACCATCTACAACCCTAGTTGAAGCACAAAGGTCTCATGATCTTCTAACTAATCACATTCTTAGATGCTTCCAACATGTAGGTCAGGAACACATGATGATGGAGGAAGATTCAGGGGCATCAGAGGATGAGGGGCCAGATGAGTACATGGCACCCCCTACGTGACATGAAAGGAAGTCATCTAATGGACGCGGGACATTAACTTTAACCCACCCATTCATTAAACAATAAGTCGGCAATCATTAAGGCATCTAAACATAAGGAGTCAATGTGCCCATCCCGAAAAAGCTTACCACCCTCTTTTGTTTTGTGAGTGCACCCGTCGTAGTCGTCGCCCCCTGAAGGTGGGTCAATGCGGTGGGAACCACAAAGATGAGGTTGCTTGTGTGGAACTATCGAGGAAAATCTAGAAGCAAAATTAGTTACCACCTCTTGGTCCCAGAGCCAAGATGTGGTAGTTTTAGTTGAGTCACTCGCGATTGAGGAGGATTCTACGAGAGTGCTTCGAAGGTTCAAGGTGTCTTAGAGCGGGCATTTTTAGGCAGGAAACGACATAACTGGTGGAATCATTATGACGTGTGGTCTGCTAATGCCCAAGTGACCTTCATCCTAAGTACTCATAATGTTGTTCATCTCATTGATTCCTTCTTTAAGAAACAAACTATGACCGAATTTAAATTCTTTGAACATTGATAACTCTACCTTCATCCTAAGCACTCCTCATGTCGTTCATCTCATTGATTCCTTCTTTAAGAAACAAAATGTGTTCGAATTTAAATGATTTAAACGTTGATAACTCTCCTTGGATTATTGCTGGTGATTTTAACTATCCTATATATGCTCACGAAAAAAGGTGGTGGACCGTTTACTTTTAGGAATTATGTCCAGTCTTAGAAACTTAATAAATAATCAAAGACTCATACACCTACCCATTTCAAATTCAAATTATACATCGTCAAATAATCGTCAAGAACAAGCGTGCATTCTCTATAAATTGGATAGAGTGCTTGTTCATCATTGGCTCCTTAGATACCTGAGACTGAAACTCTCAACCCTGTTGTGATCTTCCGATCAAGTCCCTCTGATTATTAATACTACAATGGTTACCAAGCATGTAGGGTATTTAAATATAAACATTTTTGCTAGAGTACCACGATAGTACAAGAAGAATGGACTAATACCTGATAGTATAATTATAGGCCAAGTCTTAAAGAGAATAAATAAAAAAATACTATTCTATAATAGGTATACTTTGGATAATCTAGAGAAGAGGTTAGATGAGGCACATGAACATATTAGGATGTTAGAATTATTAGATGAGTAGCAAGGTTTATCGCCACAGGACTTAGGGAGACTCAGGATAGCTTACCATCAACATGTGACATATTTAAGGAAGATAGGCTTGAAATGGTGGAGTAAGGAAAGAGTAAATTGGATAAAACATGGGGATAAGAATACAATTTTTTATTTAACAACATTGTCACGACTCAAACGAAACCTCGTAAATAAAATCATGGATCAAAATGGTAATACACTAACTGAACAAAATCAAATCAGAATTGTTTTTTGTGAATCACTATGTGCATTTATGGGTAGAGGATTCCACCTCTAACTTGGTGGCAGAATTGGCATACCCTTTCCACCATTTAGACCGATCCTTGAAAGAAAGTTTAATTAAACCAATCACCCGTGATGATTGAATCCACATCAACTACATGTTATATATCACTCCATCCAAACATAATTTGAACTAATTTGTCAATTCAACTATTCATGTGGAACTTGGAAGTATCATAGTTCCACTATCCAAACGACAACTTAATGTTTCCTTTGTGCTTTATGCTTCATGGTCTTCTAATTACTAGTTTGTAAGAAACAAAACTTGTGGCAAAATTATCTCTCTTTCCCTATTGCCTTCGGGGATTGTGGAACATGCATAATAATGTTTTTTCCTATTTTAAACGTGCAACCATTTCGACTATATATTTGGACGAAGACTTTTGGCTAGTAATAATGAGTTTAATTTACACCACATACCTCAAGCCATTGGGTCCCATGACCCCCTTTGGGTCTAGTGGGAGTCTCCTTCGTCCTTTGAGTTGAACTTAACTAAGATGGCTCCCTAGTTGGGGCCCCTATGGGGGGCGGGGGAGTAGGTATTCTACCAAGTACACGCATGGAGAATTAAGCACATCATGAGTGATATCATGTATAATCTTAACTTGTTAGAACATTGGAAAGTCAAGCATCATAACCGGGAGGCTAACCGGACAGTTGACTTTCTCACTAATCTTGGCCATTCCAATAAGAACGAGAGATCCCTCCGGGCATCATCCTTCAATATCTATATAAGTTATCTCATGCATCTGATTGTGCTGTCCGGACGATGATTCGAATCGTGCTTGAATCTGCCATATGCATGACATGACCATGGTGTTCACTATAAGCATCTAATGCATCAGATTGGCAATAAGGATATATGGACCAGTGCATTATTGCTCCATCTGAGAGAACTATTGTTTAAAAGATGCCAAGTCAAATTGTATGGATTTTGATGCCGCAAACAAAAGATATTTTTTTCCCATTCGGTACGACTAACTTACAATGCCGGACATGCCAGCTTCAACATAGTTGGGGCACAACAACATGAATCATATTTGTGCAGAGACGTACCACACTGCAGCTGCCTGCCTATAGGAAGGGACCTCCTCCTCCCCTCACAGGGCATCCCCAGCGTAGAGGCAGCTGGCTTCCTTTTCCAACAAATTCATGGGCACCATTAATGCCTCCTCCCCCTATTGAGTACAAACTGCATCAGTGTCTGAGTGATGCAATCAGATTCCATCGGCTCGTCTTCCAAGATCACACTTTGCAAGATCTAAAGTACCTTGAAAGGTATACTTGTCAGAAGCAACAGCACACCACTCTTGTTGCTTTGGCTCATTATAGGACCACTGTGTTAGTGTTCACTTTCAAGTTAAACTCGTCAGCTGCAAGGCAAATCTGAAATATTAGTGTTCTCTTCCAAGCCAAGTCTGATAACGTATACAACTTCCAGTTTCCAGTCTGTGCACAAGCTTCAAGCAGTTTTTTCAATCTCAGCCTTCTTTCCGGAAGCAAGGATATCTAAAATTCACACTCCATACAATGCAGCAATTTTTGTTTTCAATACACAAAATGTAACATTTGAGCATCACAGTGAAACCAGGGAATCTCTTACCTTGTAAAGTTTAAACACAAGTATCCTAAAGTCTTAAGGCCTCCCACGACATAGAAAGAACATATTTCACTTTATAATACTTAAGGCTACATAATGTCCAGACCATTCACCTAGATACAAGGACGCAAAGCCAAATATACATTAAAAAGGGGGAAAACAAAAAAGTATACCTTCCCCTGAACTATGGTATGGATTGAATGGTGAGTCACCTCTCTATTCAAAATGGTACATCTCATGAGCAGATGACCAAGCAAAAATAAGGATAATGATGCTCAAGCTAGATGGTATTGTTCTCCTAGAAAGGAAACAGATGACATCATTTCGGTCCTCGAAAGTGATCTCTTTCCGAACTTCCGTTCACTTTCCTGTCCATGTCTCTTTTCATCCGAGGAGGGGTGCCTGGTGCTGTCAGTCGAGAGGAACTTGCATTTTGCTCAGGATTGTAGTTCTGCGAAGCAAGGTAAGATAGAGCTGTTACAACATCAGCAATCAGAGGTCTCATGGAAGGCTGCTCCTGAACGCACATGGCCGCAACGGCTAGCGCCTGGTATAAACCTCTCCCAGGATAGCGACCCTGAAGCATTGGATCAGCCATCTGGGAAAATTTCCTCCTGTCTTTGAACAATGGTCGTGCCTGCAGCCAGGCGTAACATATTAAAGGCGGAAATCATTGTCATATGAGACATAAATAGCAAGATAAATTTTATGTTCAAGATCTCAAGAACCAATAACAGGAATAAATCAATGGGAGACCCTTGGAAAGGAAGAAAGAAAAATGAAGTTTTTTGTTCTCATCCAACATCAATTACTTGAGCCATGCAGAAGCTTAGCATTCACAAAGACGAAAATTAGGGTCATTCTTTTATAAACTGGAACATAGAAAATTTAGAATCTAGAAACAAGGCTAGCAGACCTTGGTTCTAATTGCTCAATACCACCCAAGACTTAACAGGTTCAATACTGAACCTGCCAAATGACAAAAATGACAAGAAATCACAAATTTCATCAGATTTTACACCAAAGACCGAAACTTGCCTTATGGATAAATGAAATGCTGGTCTTGATGACATAAAAGAGGAAATTTTGGTAATTTAGTGAAGTTAACTTTGTTGGCACTCCAAATTCAAAGAAAAAAAGACTTAAATCATTTATTTCCTACAGACGCTTTAAGATTCACAAGCTTGCAGTTTTCACAATTAAATATCTGAGTTAAGTTGTTTTCTTCTCCACAATGTCACCATCATTCCTAGACCGTTCACCAAGAATCGAAAGGTGACATTTAAAGAAGAAAGAACAAGATGAGAATTTGGAGAGTACTGCCATATATTAAGATGGAAAGAATAAGCTGAAGAGAAGAGACTTACCCACGCAACAAGATTGTGTTCTCCTGCAGCTCTAGAATTGTCAATAGCCTTTCTTCCAGTGATGAGCTCCAAAAGAACAACTCCAAAACTATATACATCTGATTTTAGTGTCAGCTGTCCAGTCATGGCATATTCAGGAGCACAATAACCATATGTACCCATCACTCTAGTGGAAACATGAGTATTATCACCTACAGGGCCAAGCTTAGCCAAACCAAAATCAGATAACTTTGGATAATATCCCTCGTCAAGCAAGATGTTAGAGCATTTCAAATCACGGTATATAACAGGAGGACTAGCTTTATCATGCAAATATTCTAAGCCTTTAGCTGCACCAGCAGCTATTCTCATCCTTGTATTCCAATCAAGTCGCTTCTTATCAGGAGAAGGATCTGTTGCCAAAATAAAACTGAGTATACACAAAATTTTATCTTCTAAAGAAGAACTACATGTTGATATTCTACAAAGTACATACCATGAAGATGGTCTTCTAAAGATCCCAACGGCATGTATTCATAAACCAAAAGCCTTTGATCTCCATCAGCACAATAACCAATCAGATTAACAAGGTTAGGGTGGTGAAGTAGGCTTAACATCAGAACTTCAACAAGAAATTCCCTGTTCCCTTGTAATCCATTGCGATCAAGTTGCTTTATAGCAACGACCTATTCTCCATAACATTATTGTGTCATGGATATGAGGCATAAAAGGCATGTAAATCTAGAAATGTCTATAATAAGTCTTCCATAACTTAAAAGAAGCATATAGATCTAAAAAGGAAGTGTGTGGAACAGAAATTAAAACTTGACAACCAAAAGGAACTGAGTATCTTTTAGCAAAACTTTTTTTTTAAGGATTGTAACTGGATGAAGTTGAATGAACAAGTAAATTCACTCTCTGCATCTATGTTTTGAAGGTTATGTTTCACTATTTATCTCTTGAAGCAAAATTGTTTTGGAGGCTACTGACACAGAATTAGAGGGAAATAAGTGGCTGATTATCGTTACACAAACCTGATTGATACTTTCCAACCTGCCTTTATAAACTCGGCCAAATCCTCCCTCTCCTAAAAGGCAATCAGCTCTGAAATTCCTAGTTGCTGCAGCCAGTTCCCGGAATGTGAATGTTTGTGCAGCAATATGCCCCGAACCACCACATGATGTTTCATTCTTTTCATTCAGAGAGCTTTGCTTCTTCACATCAAGTGCCTCATTGGATTTCGACTTATCTGCTTCAGGATTTCAATGAGAAGCAGTAGCAAGTTATAAGTGTAAACATTTGAGAAGATATTGAAAGCAAAGAAACAGATATGTGTACATTATTTGTTTCAAGTTATTGTTATAAATCTCAAGGTAAGGGACTCTTGGAAGTCTCCGAGCAGGTGGTTAACTAACAACTTCTTATACAAAACAAAATCTGATTAAGAAGCCTCTGAGTGACTTGCTGGGACCGAATAAGCAGCATGCTTCCATGATAAGTATATACCCTCAAAAAATGTCACCTTGTTGTTCAATTTACATATGACCAGAAATAACCCATCTTTTAGTTCATGCATCCGAGATAAAAGAAAAGGGACACTTTTTATTCATAGGATTCCTGCCACTGAAGTAAACACAAAGCTGTGCAATCGTTTATCAATCGCTGCACAATCTCAAATCAGTTCTGCTCATCAGAGATTAAGCCCCACTGGACAAAAAGATGACAAAAAAATAAGCAAAACCTATGTTATCAAGAAAACTATCTGGGCTACCAACAGCCCAATCACAATACTCTTTCCAAAAGCCATTTCCTGACTCAACGCGACGCCTTTCTCGCATTGCTATGAATAACAAAATCCAACTGTTAAAACACTACCGAAACTTTGGGGCGTAAAGAACGAAAATTTCTGATGGATTCCAAACCAATCCAACCAGAAAATCGACCGCCAACAAAACGGATAATCAAAACTTACAATAAAATTACCAAAACAGATCCCATCACCATCAAACGAATAAGAAAAAAAATAGGTCAAGAAAAGGCATTTGTCTCGGGATTCTTCATCCGGTACCTGTGGCAGGTTGGATCTGATCCTTGTCGTCGGTCTTCGGCTCTCCGGCGCAGGGAAAACATCCCCCCATCTCCCCTCGAAACCGCCTCAAAATCTTTACTCCTTTTTAGTATTAACCTTAAAAATCTTCCTCACAGAGCTCTCCGCCTCTCTCACAGCCCTTTTTTTTAATTCTTCTTCCTCCTCTCTCTCTCTCTCTCCCCGGTGTGAGAGTGACAAGAAATAAACAAATAAAAGGAACCAACTTTAAACAGCCACAAGTTTGAAACACGAAGTAGACAACAGTAGTTGCAAGAAAGGTCCCATTAATGGTAAAAAAAGAGGAATAAACTCCCATTTTTTTTCCACTTCCCCTCACTCTTCACTCCAATGAGTATTACTTTTTTAAACCAAGTTTAAAGACAGTTAAACGAAAAGAAATGACAACACAAAAAGGGGAAAAAATAAAACAAATCTTTCCCAATCACGCAGCCAACTAAATTGTCTATTTTTATTTTATCCTTTATATATATATATATATGAGACCACATACGTATGTGTGTGCTGTGCTGGCAATTACAAGGTTAGCAGAGTGCAAAATATTTATGAGGTGGGCAAACGCAACAAATAGTTTCTGGGGGAGGTCTCGAAGGAAAAAAAAAAATTGAAAACAATTTGGAGAGTTTGGTTTGTGATTAGTTTATTTTGTTCTTTTTTTTTTTTTCAGATTTGCTCGGAAGTAGTTGGGACTTGGGAGCAGCATCTTGGTCTGTCTCTGTGTCCATCGAGTTAAACACGGAGTGGATGGGCCCTTGAGCCCATGTGTGATACGTGGGGGATGATTTGCAGTCAAAACAGCTGCAAACACAATTAAGAACTCAGACTTAGAGAATTTAATTTTCAACATTTTTATTCTTTCTTTTTTTTGAAAAAAAAGAGTTAATTCTATAAATCTTTCTTGAACTATAACATTTTTTATGTTTAAACTTAAACTATAAACTTAAGACGTCCTTAAATTTTATCATGATTTTCACTTTTTTATTACTTTTAAATGTTTATATTTATGAAAAGATTAAAATATCCTGATGTGATTTAAAATAAATGTCTTTCTTTTTATGCTTCAATCAGACATATGAAAACTCAAAATTATGAGATAATATTTAAATTTTTTTTCATAATTAAAAAATAAAAAAATAGAATATGATGTAAAGACCTAAGCGAAAATAACGATAAAATTTAGATGAAATTAACCCTTAAATTAATTCTTTGAGTGTTTTTTTTTCTCAAAAAAGAAAAAGGGAAAGAAGAAATATATACTGTGTAGGTGTGTTGGGGTTGTATCAAGAGTCGTTATTATTTCTGTAGCCGTTAAGTTTTAATTGTGTACACTTTTTGTCAGCAGCTGCTAAACAAAGCCAGATGACTAGATGAGAGTTAGTTGACGCACAATTTTGTTTGAAGCTCCATTAAAGTGTTTGTATATGTAAATGAAAAAAATCTTAAACCACCTTGATCGTATCATTATGGCCATCTGCAAATGATGCATTTGTACAGTGTTTTCTTTTTGGACATCCAAGAGGGGTGCTTGTAGGAATTCACTTTCACTTCTTTTTTTTTTTAAATCTTGATCTTTATATAGAATAAAGCTGGACTCAATGGTGCTCTTATCATTCAATATTCATCCTACTAATTTTTAGACTTTTTAAAAGTTTTGCTTTTTAGAAAAAAAACATATAGGTACTCTCAATCATAGTTGTGGAAATCTCGATTTGAATAATAAAATCTTATAATCTTACGATCCTCCAAAAGAAATTATTTTGATTCTACCAGAAAATCATAAATGCAGAATTTATGATAAATTTATTTAATCGAATAAAAAATTAAAAATAAACATAAAATTATTTTGAAAAATTTTGATTTAATTATTTTATTTTCATATATTTTATATGTCATTCTCACTTTCGCGAATTTTGATATCTTCTAATAATTCAATGTTATGTTATGAATTTAATCATATATTGTCTTTCATCAAATTTAAATTATATTATTGCACACATTCTATCACATTCTAGTATAATATTATAGTTCATTAAGATCACATATTATATATTATTGTTTTAATATTTTTTTAAGAACATACCATATTGTATTTCACATTATATAAAAAATATATACTATATTAGAAAATATAATAAAATATTAATGGTCAATGTTTAATTTATATATATCATAATATTTGTGAATAAATATATTATTTTCATTAGTTTATATTAAAAATATTTTATTCATAGGATAGGATCTCATAATCCTTTATCCAATCCGATCATACGTTCCTTTATCATCAAAGTCCCTCATGATCCTACATTGAAAAATGATCTTGACAATCTTGTTGTCAATAAATGTACATAAATTAATTGTAAAGGTGGAAGGTCACTCATTTTTAGAACATAACTAGAATAATATTCATAAAAAATATGTTACAATAATAAGGTGTAGGCCATGTCATATTAGTTAATTTAATTGTAAATTGATATAACAATTTTCTTATGAGTCGTATTAAGATATGTGATTGCACCGTGCAATATCATACTTCTGGGCCATTGGCATCTTTTTTATTCAATGATCCAAATTATTTATATTTTGGACCATCAGATCAAAACGATTCTAATCTGATAACCCAAAAGTATGGGATTGCACGGCGTGATTGCACCATAAGATAACTATTTTCTTATATATACTCAGTTTGTTCTCCTTCATGATTATTTTTATCCTTTATGTTATTTTTTGAATTTTAAATATACATATAATATTTTATGGATTTAGAATGATGTTCAAGTCACCCTTCATCCCTATCTTTTTTCTAACTTTTCTTGATTTTTTTTTATATTTTTAATATTATCATCCTTTAATATCATAATTTAATTCTTAACAACACTTCATATTTTCATTATTAGTTTGTGTATTAAAATTTTAACATCATAATTAAATGCTTACAAATTATAGTTGACTCTTTGTATTCTATTATATTTTTAAAAATATACAATAATCATATATAAATGCATTCATAATTGATGTATATTAAACTTCACAGATTATATGTTAACTCTTTAATTCTATTATATTTCTTAATTATAATAAAAAATATTTTATATTTAATAGAAAAGTAAGTAAACCAATGGTCATTAATTTCCTATTATTCTTATCCTTGTACAGTTCTAAGAATTTAGAATGAAACCAAGCAATTACTCATTCCTATCTTTTTTTTTCCTGTTTTTTCTTAACTCTTTTATATTTTTAATAGTCTCATCCTTTAGTTTCATAAATATCATAATTTAATTCTTAACACAAATAATTCATATTTTCGTTATTATTTTGTGTATTAAAATTTTATCATCATAATTATTGACAAATTACATGTTACTCTTTATATTCTTATCATACGTTTCAGGATATAAAACCATAATACACAAATGCATCTTTATTATTGTGTGTTAACGCTTCCATTCTATTATGTTTTGTGATCATAATAAAAAATATTTTGAAATTAACAAAAAAAATATGCAAACTATTGAACATTAATTTTCTATAATTTTAATATTCCCATAATTTATTTATCATAAAAGTTATCATTTAATTCTAATCACAAACATTTGGTATTCTAATTACTAATTTGTGTATTAATATTTTAAAGTCACAATTAATAAGTTATTTATAAATTTCGTATGACTCTTTTTATCTCATTATCTTTTTATTCAGAACAAAAAAAATTACATATGAATGAATCATTAATAATTTTTTATATAAATTATATATGAACTCTTTATATTCTATTATAATTGTTTATAATATTAACATTGTATATATAATTCAAAGAATACAGTACGAACCATTCATCCCTTTCTTTTTTTTTTATGTTTTTTATATTCAAATTATTTGGTATCATAAATATCATCATTTCATTCTTAGCACAAATATTTAGTATTCTCGTTATTTTTTTGTGCATTAAAATTTTAATATCATAATTAATTGTTCATAAATTACATGCTGACTATTTAAATGTTATTATAGTATCATAATAGAAAATAAAATAATCTTATATAAATGCATCCTTAATTAATGTGTGTATTCAATTTCACAAATTATATGTTAACTCTTCAATTCTATTATATGTTTTATCATAATAAAATATTTTAAATTTAATAAAAATGTAAAGTATTTAACATTATTTTTTTATATTTTCATCCTTTAGTATATCATAAGTATCATCATTTAATTCTTAACACAAAAACTTGGTTTTTCTGATTATCATGTTTGTATTAATATTCACATCACAATTAATTGTTTATGAATTATAGGTGGACTCCTTCTATCCCACTATCTTTCTATTTATAACAAAAAAATAGTTACATATACCTATAAAGATTATATGTTGACTTTTTATACTATAATATCTATAATATAAATAATCATATATTAATGTGTATTAAATTTCACAAATTACATGTCATACATTTAATTATATTATATTTTTCTCACAATAAAATATATTTTAGATGTAAATGAGCATTTTCTTATTTGTCTTATATATATATATATATATATATATATAATTGTGAGGATTTAAACTGAATTTCAAGCCATCATTCATCTTTTTTGTTTGTCTTATTTTATATTTTTTAATATTCTCATAATATTGTGACATAAATATTATCATTTAACTCTTATCACAAACACGTGACATTTTCCTTATGAACTTTTGTATTAAAATGTTAATATCACAATTATTTATTTATTTATTACATATTGACTTTTTAATGTATCCCATTATATTTTTATTCATAGAAAAGTACGCATAAATGCATCCTTAATTATTCATATAAATTTATATGTTGACTCTTTATAATTCTATTATATTGTTCATAATATAAAATTAACATATATAAATGCATTCTTAATTAATGTGCATTAAATTCCACAATTATATGTCGACTCTTCACTATATTATATTTTCGGTCATAATAAGATATTTCCTGGTCATAATTAAAAATATTCTACATTTAACAAAAAAGGAAATGTGTTAACTAACGAACATTATATCTTTTTATATATAAAAATAATTTTGAGGATTTAGAATGAATCTCAAGCCACGGTTCGTCCATTTTTTTCTTAATTTTGTATGTTTTTATTATTCTAATTATTTAGTATCATACATGTCATCATTTAATTTTTAACACAAACACTTAATATTATCATTATTAATTTATGCACTAAAGTTTTAACATACTAAATTAATTGTTTATAAATTATATGTTAAGTCTTTACATTCTATTACATTTTTTAATATGAAATAATCAATATATATATATACATCGTTAATTAATGTGTATTAAATTTCATAAATTATATATTAATTCTTCAACTCTATTATATTTTTTGTTCATAATAAAAAAATATTTTATTTTCAATAAAAATAAAAATATAAACTTAAAAAAAATATTTTAATATATTATTTTTAAAATTTTAAAATAGTAAAAGTTTTATAATTTTGCGTAAAAAATGATAACTCCATTGGAGAAGCCAAGGTTACGTTAGTCATAATTCCATTAACTGTTTTTTGACCCTTAGTTTGGAGGCGGGAGAATAAAATCCATCAGAGTGGCTCAAGGTCAAATGATAGAGAATTCATACGGCAAAAATATTTGTGTAAATTAATAAAATATTTTTTTTCTGTTGCCACCTCATTGTCCGGGAGGCGGCGTCGATCCTCCAACTCACGCGACACTAAGAAGTGCATTGATCACAAATTAGAATATCGGTCCATCATCGAGTTCAACTAATTTGATTTCGTCTTAGGCATCATGTGCTAACTATGACGGATGAGACTCCAAGTAAAAATTTTCTACATTTACAAAGGTTCGAATTCGAGACATTTGCTTAAGTAATGAGGAACTTGCTTCAGCAATGAGGAACTGATATCCACTATGTCAACTCCCGTTGCTAAATTAGTAAAATCTTAATCGAATTATTAAATAGCTCAAGTTGGATTTATAGATTGAATTTTAATAGGCGAGAAGCATAATTCGTAGGGGTGTTCACGAGTTAGATGAGACCAGACTCAAGTCCCTTTTGGAGCCAAACCCGAATTCGGGTCGGGTCAATTTTTTTCTTGCTATTTTATATTTATTTAATATAAAAATATTATTTAATATTTATTTTAAGGCATAAAATAAGTTTTTTTAACTATATAAATATTATTTTTGCATTTAAAATATTTTATTTTATTTTTTAAAAGTAAATGTAGGCTTAAGTTTAATTAAAAAATTAAAAACTAAAAAAAATCAAATCATCGAGTCGAGTCGGATCCATTCGAATTGAAAATATTCAACCCGTGTCCGACAAGATCAGGTCGAGTTCGGTTCGAATGTTCGATTCACCGAGTAGACCTGATGCAATGAACCCCTAATAATTCGTGTATGACTTGACATCACACGAACTACATAATTGCTAAAAATCAATAATATACATGGACACCAAAATATGATTTTGGCAATCATGTAACTACATTTGTATACATTTACAATCATTTTTCTCATCAACTTATTTAGTGTTCCCTCAATTAAATATTATAGATTTTTGCTGACTAAACATTTAACGAGTAAATAATAATGCATCGTCCGAAATAAAAACTAAAAAAAAATATAATATGCTAATATGAAAGGAAAAAAATGGGGGTCCCCTCACTTAAGTAGGGGGACAGTTTCCCCTACATGCGCATCCGATGCGTCCAATTCGAGGTTTGCAACGGAGCGGTTCGACGCCATTGTCGCGGTTCGGCGAGCCGACGATTCAGTGCAGGGTACAAAAGCGTCGTTTCGCCACTTTCGCCCTACTCCCTCTCTCTCCTCTCCGCGTGTCTCCTCCTCTCCTGGTGCCGACCTCCTCTCCCTCGCCTCCTCTCCGGTGCCGACGACCACCCGACCCTCTCCTCTCACCGGCGACGCCTCCCCCCCCCGCTCTCCCTCGCCTCCTCTCCTGGTGCCGACCGACGAGCATCCGATCCTCTCCTCTCACCAGAACGTCCCTGCACTCAGATCTACGCGTAGCCGACCAGATCCATCCGTCTCCGACCAGATCTGCATGCAGTGGAGACCCCAAGCACGCAGCCGACCCTGCTGAGCCCCGTCACGCGGCAACCCCGGCGAGCCCCTCATGCCGCGTCCCCGCCAAGCTCGCCTCACTCTGCAGCCCCGCTCGCCGAGCGCCGCTGGCTCTGCCACCGACCACCTCCAAGTTCCGCCGCCTGCAGACCCCCCCCTCACGCCGTGATACCCCCCGACCCCGCTGACCATCCTCTGTGCGTAGCATGACGCCGAGCATCCCCTTCGCCACGGCTCCGGATCTGTCGACACTGACCTCTTCGGGTGTGTTGCCCCAGAGGTCGGCCTCGCGGTCGCCGCCGCCGAGTGCCATGCTGCTGGCTACTTGTATTAGAAGTATTGTAATCCTGTGTTGAAATGTATTAGAAGTATTGTAATCCTCAAATGTGTTACATAATTGGAGCGCTTACACAAGATTGGACGTAATAGTATAATTCTTCCAATTAAGATAACAATGTGCACATTGGCCAGATCTAACATGTCATCTGTTCAAAATAAATCCAAAATTAATTATCAAATGTGTTGTGAGGTTGTATGCTTCCTAACGAGGGGCGAGGTTGTATGTTGCTGCTTTTGTTCTGGGGCATTGCACAAATGTGGACAATAAAAACGTTTGATGTCTTACATGATAAGAACATTTTTTTACTGCTTTACACACATCCTGCCATTGTTGCGATGTTGTCCACCGAATGCGGGATGGGCGGCCTCGCGGCAGCGGTGCGCGACTTCATGGAGGGAGGTGCACAGGGGTTTCTCCCGACGACGCGATGGTACTCGTGGTCGGCAGTCGTGCGCAAGGTAGATCTGAGCCGCGGCGTGCTCGATCTGGTTGGCGGCGGATGTGCTCGAGATCGGTGGCGGAGGAGCTCAAGGTCGATCGCGGATGTGTCGACGGCAGCATGCGACGACGTGACTGGCGTGCTCTTGGATCGCAGCATCCTGGAGGCGACGAGATCGCCGATGTGCTCGAGGTTGATCGCGAAGGCCCTCAAGGTCGCGGATGTTCTCGACGACGGGGTGGGGGGATGTGGGGGCGGGGTAGGGCGAAGCGGATCTGGTCGGCGGCGGCGGTGGTTGATCGTGGAGGCGCTCGAGATTGTGGTCGCCGCTGCGTAGGAGGGGAGAGGTCTCGGCGGCGAGGCGGATCTGGTCGACGGCGGTTGATCACGGAAGCGCTCGAAGTCGCAGTCGCCGCTGCGTAGGAGAGGAGAGGTGTAGAGAGAGGGGGACGCTGTCGCGAGAGGAGAGAAGCGGAGAGAGCGAAACGAAGAGGAGAGAGACAAACATGCATAAAAAGCGATGCGGGGTGGGTTTCTAGGGTTACCTCAAATGCGTGAACCAGACCGAATGAATCGGTCGTGTCGCAAACCGCGGCGCGGTTCAATCCTTATAAGGAGTAAATCTGCGCTAGCCGTCGAATGGGCATCCGACGGCTAGCGAAATAGGGGACACCGTCCCCCCTACTTAAGTAGGGGGACCCCATTTTTTCCAATATGAAATGTGTTAATTTAATAAATATAAAACCAAGAACTCCAAATCTATAAAGCACAACAGACTTCTCATTTGACCAAACATTTTGTGTAACTGAAAAAAAAAATAGACATCTAAATAACCGGACGTGTTTGTGTTCGGTCTTAACTAGACTAGTTACTTAAAGCTAATTCAAACGTCCAACTCGTCTAGTGACCCAAATTTAGTCTCATGATTCTGCCCAATCCATTATCAGTATACTTTCCATTAGTAAATATTGCAATTCTTTGGCATCATCGCCAAATAAATTATTTAAACAAAAAAATGGACAAATTAGAGATTTGAAAAATGACTGCAAATCGATAGAACGCAGAGAACACACTCATGACAGCGAAATATTGGAGTCTGGAGCTGAAAGATGATGCAGAAAGCAGGAACGTCTCAACATTTTGCAAGCGGCAGGCCATTGTTGAAGATGAGGAACCAAGTATGGCCATCTAATCTGAAGGAACTTTCATCTCAGAAATACCTAAATAATGACATTTTCTGTCTCCACGAGGTTGCTTCAAGCTTCCAAATAATCAGCATATTTCAATGCCTGTCATGCTCTTCACACCTCAAGGATGAATTGAGCTCAAGAGAAGGAAAAGATTTATCTGCCCTCCCTCTCAAGGATGAAATCTATAGCATCTTCAACAGTATCAACTACCTGAGAAAAGATAAATTAATCATGGTGAGTGCAATATCGGGATCAGTCGCATTTGAATTTGAAAAGGGACCATAAAAGGTAAACGCCACTATGTGAAAGTAAATAGAGGAAGGGAATGACGCACGCCATTCTGAAATGGAGTAATCAGCTTTAACAAACATAAAGGAAAGGTGAATGAGATCACAATAAGGGAAGTGTACTAGATATGCCATTTGGGCTGTTCTAGGCCTCGGCTCAATAATCCCGACCCAAACTACAAAAGTTTACACTCTCCAACAATCATATAAGGAATTACGATCCCATGTGAAAAGTGCATAAGCGCAGGCATGTGAGATCCAAAAGAAAAAGGTTTTAACCTCGACAACAACTTGATACTACCATATCAACCATGCACGAGAATGAATGGCTGGGTAGTTCCAAGCAGCACGTATAGTACATTTTTTCTATAAACAAATTGATATCACTTACCTGTTGCAGTTAAAAAAAAATTAAGTCCTAGGAAAAAGATAGATATGATAAATTGCAAACTAAGGAACAAGATAACCAAATCATGCTTTTTCTGTTAACACAGTGGAAAGTAAAATAAAATAAAGATTTTAAACTACCAAATCTGCTGGAAAGTGCTCATGATTGTCCTTTCCCCTAAAAACTCCAGTCCTTGTAAGTACAGAAAACCAAGGATGGCCGACCTGTGAGAAACAAATAATGAGAAGATATAACATAAATAGTAAACAATGCTTAACAGGAAAAAAGGAATGTGCTAATCTTTAAATTCGTCTGTTATACTAACAGCTCCGAACATGTCTAATCTTGTCACAGTTCTTGTCAAAATACAAATGTTATATCAATAAATGCCATATTACTATTTCAACATCTTGATGTAATATTGTTATATCAATAAATACGGATGAGTGCACATGGCTCTCATCCTCTCCTACTTTATAAAAAAAAAAGTTCTCGTCAAAACACAAATGAGTCCTGACGCCATTATGCTGACGATGATAATAACTACACTCACAGCCTCTTCAGGATACACCATCTGGTGAAGGCATAAAGCATCTCTATATAACAATGGGGATATGGTGTAAGTCATGGTCACATGCCATGAACACCAGATGGCCTAAGTAATATGAACTTTATTGATACTAATAGCACAAGAAGACAAGGCAGATATGCCAATGAAATGTGATTCCGATGGGGGCTAGAAGACCTTAGAAAAAAAATAAAGTTTGCACAATTTCGAAAGATTATGCTTTCTTATTAATGTTAGATTTTTTTAACATGTTACCACTTCTTCAGTGAGTGACTTCAACATTTATGTACATAAGTTCTAGAAATGTAAAGAATCATGAGTTATACTAGCATACCTTCCTCGCACCATTAATGTCGACTTTAGGGTTATCGCCAATCATATAGATAGTACTGAATGATGCCCCTGCGACCACGTTATCGTTGCCTTGGTATATGCTTGACGCTATCTTTATTAGAATGTTTTCTGCATTCCTGAATACAAATGGATTTGGCTTTCCAAAAGATGTGTACTCCAGAGGATAACTGCAGATTCTGCAGATTCAAACCAGGCTTAGGGACACGATGGTTCGTACAAGTTATTAATGATATTTCAAGTTTGATACCTATTGAAGACACTCTCAAGAGCTATCCTAAAAGCACCCATGCCAAGCCGCTCAGAAGGAAACACAGCCTACCATCATGCATAGAAAGGAATAATACACAAGGCTCATTATGACCATTTTTTGACAAAAAAATTCATAATATGAATTATATAAAACTTTACTATTACCTGATATTCGAGGTCATCTGATGCAAAATATAGAGGAGGTTGATGCCCATTTTCTTTCCCAGGAATACCTCCACTCCTTAAAATATCACAAAGTATCTATAACATAGACATTCCATATAAGATCATGCATTTTCTAATTCATATGATCATATCTTATAACGAACTTAGATACTTGATGCTGTGGGCATCTATGTTCATCCATGTGTTAGTGCTTGTAGTTTCATAATTCCCCCATTCTAGCAGCTCATATATTGGCTGTATGCACTTACGTGCCTAATCGAACATCCAAGTGCACATATCCTGTAGCACCAACATCTCAATAAACTACCGCATGCAAATAAGTAAAATGTTCCCCTCAAAAAAGAAAAAAAAGGTAAATGTTCACTTCACCAGGGTGGCAGTTGAAGGCAATGCCTATAAGAGTACCAAAAAGATGAACCAAGTACATGCAGTCCTACAAATAAAAGTGTCTACCTAATCAAGGTGAACTATGAGAATATAAGTGTACTATCTTATATTTTGCACAATGGTAGAGTACATGCACAAAGCTAACCATAAAAAACCACTAAAGAAGACGAGTACCTGAATATCCCTTCCCCAATCAATTGGGTCACTTACAACAAATGCTCCTTTTACTGTCTCTGAGTGGACATCATATCTTGGGTACAATTCCTTGGAGTCATAGTTGTTATACCAATTTTTGTACTGTGATAGAGGATCAATGCTGCTGAAGTATGAAGCATATTCATCCATAGAAAGAACCTTTCTGGGAATAAGGGTGATAGTCAAAACGATAATGTGTGTTATTGTCTAATGATGCATTTCTATAATACGGGAACAATTAAATAGTTACTATCAGTATAGAACCATATGGACCTTAAGGCTTACTTGAAACCATATTCTGACATCACAGTTGCAGGTTGACCTTTCCCAACAGCAACAATGAGCTCATTCTCAAATCTAGAAATAATGGAAATCAGGGCAAAAAAAGTGTTTGAAGAGGGTGATGTTTTGCCTCCCAAGAAAAGAGGGTGATATCTTGCTTGACTAGCTCATTCTATACCTAAGACTTTGCAGTTTCAGATTTCTTTAACTCATGCACAACAACAACAACAACAACAACAAAGCCTTATCCCACTAGGTGGGGTCGGCTACATGAATCATACGACGCCATTCGTTGATCCATGTTCATGAGATTCGACAGGGTTTTACGCTGGCTGTCGGGGCCTAACACAACCCTCCTCCTTATCCGGGCTTGAGACCGGCTATAAAACATAGGCGGAGTTTGCCAATTAAATTAAACCAGCTAAAGTAAATAAAAATCTTAGGTTCAGCTATAATCTGTTCAAGTAAAATAAATAAATTAATCAACTATCTAGAGTATCAAAATAAAGTGTTGCCATACATGCCATTGCCCACCACCAAATGTATTTCTGCCAAAGACATCAATCCCCATGTACACATCAAACTTTCTGTTACCAGCAGTATCAGCTGACACTTTTGGATAATTTACCTGCGACATTTATATGCAACTACAAAAAGAGAAACTAATGAAGAAAGATTAAATTTTCATAATGTGGAAGAATAAATGCTACCTTCCAAGTGTAATTGACAAATATGCCATCACAAAAATCAACGAAAGGCTTATTTTTCTCATTGAGTTGATTTTGCCAATTAAGAATACCATGAATAGTCACAGCATCATACCATATGACCAAAGATCCAAGGATCCAAAGAAATTATTTTGTCCAATCAAATATCCTCAGCTACATCAAATATTTCTTAAAATATCATTGTTGTTATCCATACCGGTTCAGAAGCTCCCTGAAAGGAGAATGCCCTTGTACAACCTGCATGATACCGAGAGTAAACCAAGTGCAGATCAGAATCTTTCCTAGGCAATACAAGTACCTATTGGAACAAACTATTTTACCTGCTGAGGTGAAATGTGAACTCCCAAAAGTTCACTCAGCTCAGATGCTCGTCTGGATTCTGGAGTGCCTCCACCTGTTCGTGTAAAGTGTAAGATGACTTGCAAATTCATAAAAAAACATACATGCAAATTAATGCGAAGTGTAAGATACTTGCAAGTACCTGCAAATTCGTAATGAAGAACACACATACATATGGCAAGAGATCAAACGAAAAACAAAAGAAAAAAAAAACAAAAAGCAGGATGGTTTTCAGATTATAGGTCATCAAAATATCTTGAACAACTCATCAAATCTTTGGTCTACTATTGAAAAAGTAAAAACCTTTTTAATGAGTTATGTGATAGATTCCTAGTCCAACTAGGATCCTAATTAGATCACTTCGAGGGGATCAAACCTCCAATAGACCGCTTCGAGGGAGTCAAGATACTTACTCTAAGCAATTATCAAAAGAAGATTGTATTATCATATATGATTATAGAGTTCCAAGGGGTCCTATTTATAGGATAAATCCAAACAAGTCCTAGTAGAATTAGAAATAATAGAAAACGAGTGCTAATCAAACTAGAAAGTAAATAACTAGAGTGCTAATCAAACTCGGAAGTAAATAGTCAATTCCTAATAAAAAAATTACTAATTATTCCTATTATTATTAGGAACTAGGTTCCTATCATTCCCGCCCTCTTCAAAATAGCCTTGTCCTCAAGGCTATGCAAAAACATGTGAGAGAACTTTTCTTTTCGATGCTTGATCAGACGAAGTCTCTTGATAACTTGAATAAAATAGAGATCCTTCTTCAGATAGTAGCTTTGACTATGCATCGGTAGCATTGAAACAAGCTTGCATTCGTTGAAGAAAGAGAATTTGAAATTGATCAAATTCTTTTTGCATGAATAAACTTGACCTTGAGCCTTTTGAGCATCACAATCTTCAAGTTTTCTTGAGGCTGAGTTAACCGTCATAAGCATGAATAAGTCCTTATTAATATATGATTCTTCAATGCATTTTGCACTAGATTCTTCAGAAGTTGTTTGCTCCTTTGACGGTAGAATAATAGATGTGTCTCATTTTTAAAAGATGTCTCAACAGATGAATCTGAAGCTTGAACTTCAACTGAATAGCCTTCAATATCATTCGCTTCTTGTTGAGATGAAGTTTTAGTAAAGATTTATGAAGAAACTGAAGTGTTGGGACTCTTCTACTTGTGATGAAAGTATCATTGCGCTTGTGTTTCTGAATGATTTTTTTCAAGTGTCGACTTGATTTATGTCGAATCTCATGAACATGGATCAACGACGAAGCGTCGTATGATCCATGTAGCCGACCCCACCTAGTGGGATTAGGCTTTATTGTTGTTGTCGACTTGATTTATGTCTCTCTTCATTTAAACGTTCTTCTTCCCATCGGGCAAAATAAATACCAGCAACTATAGTAATGGGTCGTCGAGCTTTCACTTCCTGTCGAAGATCGGGAAGAAGGCCTTCAACAGAAGTTTCCACCAATCGATGTTCGCTCCAATTTTTAATTTGACTTGATAATAATTCGAAACGAGTTTGATACTCCTCAACCGTACTTAATTGTTGAATATTTACAAGCTCATCTTCTACGTGATTTCCCTTGTTTACTCATTGATATTTGTTTTCATCGTCGAATACTTGTAAAATTCGTTGAATTTGTTTTTCGATTCGAGTAAGACGATCGGATAGTGTTAAAATCTCTGAAGTAGATAAATCCCGTAAAGCCATAAATTTTTCCTGCACATTTGAAATATTAGATTATGAATATAAACTATTAATAAGTTATGATAGAGGTTAGTTGATAGTAGTAAGCGGCGGTGATGTCGATGCAATGGTGACAGCGGAAGACGAAGATAACTAGGTTATTGGTCCAACAAAAAAATTGAGATATCACAATTGTCCGAAAAAGATCGAACAACTCTGTAGGCTCCTAGTCCAATTAGGATTCTAACTAGATCACTTCGAGGGGATCAAACCTCCAATAGACCTCTTCGAGGGGGTTAAGCCTTCAAGATACTTGCTCTAAGAAATTATAAAAAAGAAAATTGTATTCTCATATATGATTAAAAAGAGTTCCAAGGGGCCCTATTTATATGATAAACCCAATCAAGTCCTAATAGAACTAGAAATAATAGAAAATGAGTGCTAATCCAACTAGGAAGTAAATAGCCAATTCCTAATCAAAGAATTAGTAATTATTCCTATTATTATTAGGAACTAGGTTCCTATCATTATGAATTTTGACCAAGCATTACGGTATCACATAAAATGGTAAAGTAAATTGCGGTACATAAAATGTTTTGAAAGGGGAAATTTTTTTACCATTGGTCAAGAACAGATAGGGAATCCTCAGGGCACCTAACACCGAATAGATCGGTTAGTAAAACAATAAAGCAAAGAAATAGCAATCTCTGGACCGACAACTGCGACATAAGATCCCGGAAGGCAAATCTCGCGTTGCGATAATAAGAGATGCTTGCTGCAATTGGCGAGAATCCAGTGGCATTACTACTTCATACCGTGTGCGTCGTAGAGCCGACTGAGAGCTTGTGGAGACCCGCCGATGGGAGTATGGCCGCGAAGGATAACACCGTCGATGTCGAAGGCGATGGCAACGCCCAATGACGACCTGCGAGGTGGGAGGACCTGAACCACACGGGAACTACGAAGTATAGCCGAAGCAAAAGGTAAAAACAAGAGGATTGCGGAACTTTTCAGAGTCCGGTGGCGGAACCGAATACGGGCGCCGGAAGCAGCGACGGGATGGCGTCCCATTGATCTCCGAGACGGCCTGCGAGGCGCGGCGAAGTGCGTAGCGGAACCTCATCAGTGAGCGCCCACCTCCTGCTTGTCGAATTGGCTATGCTCAGTTTTGTGTACAATTTTATTTTAACCCGACGTAGAAATACGGAACAAAAATATAGTTCGACTCATTTGAAATATATTTAAATTTAAATATAGGTCTAAAATTTTAACGTTATTTTTAAAATATTTTATTTCTGTGTCACATAGTATTTTTTAAAATTTTATTTTGTAAAAAATTATGAACTTTTAAATTATTTATACATACGATCTACTATTATATTTCTATTAATATTATCAAATATTACTTTAACAATGACCAGATAGAGAAATGATACATATCACAAACTTTTAAACTTACAAAGATTAACATCTTTTATACAATTTTAACATTACAAAAATCAAGCAAAATTTAGTCTATATAAATTTAAAATAATACTATGGTTATATCTAATTGAGTAAAAATATTAAATTGATGACCTAATATTTAATTATGTGTTCAAAACGTTTGAATTGACATTTAACGAGATTATTTATCTAATTATAATATATAGTAAAATTAAATTAATTTAAAAGTTCATAATTTTTATTAAAAATATAAGTTTAAACTAAGTTTGAGATAAAAATGAAAATTGAGATTTTTATCCAAAATTTGTTCTAGATAATAAATAATAAAAAAAATTATTTGGGTTGTGTATATAAAGAATTTGGGTGTTATTTTAATACGGAAGGTAGTGAAGCGTGCTATTTTTCTTTTTTAAGAACTTTATATTGATGTGTAACATGTGACAACAAAAAGAGCATAACCGTCTAGTAGATAATTTTGTGGAGTTGTAGTAAGTCGTTAATGCCTCCCTTCATAAATCATATTATAGTCAAAATTAAAAGGTAAAATTGTCAAAGATAGACCAGCAATAAGAGCGATAAGACATATGAGTTTAATCCCCCAACTAACCCCAACGGTTCAGTGGGAGCCGCCCAGGCATTGGATTAAATTCAACATCCATGGCTTCTTCAGCATTCGGTCTGACCATTGAACCGATTAAAATTTGATCAAATTGAACTAATTTTTATTATAATAATAGTATTTATGATAATTATAAAAATATATTATAAATTATATAATATATGTATTAATAATTTATTAAATTATTCAAAATTAATATACCATATTTTTTATTTATTAAAAGCTTTAATAATGATAAATAATAATGATTAATATATAAATATAAATATATTATTATTAATTTAATATCTATTATTTAATGATGATAGAGGTTATATTAATAAATTTATTTTAAATTATTCTTATTATTTAATACTTTTCTTTTTATTTTCTTTATTTATGCTTTTTGATAATTTTTCATTTTAATGTTATTCAATTCTATTTCAATTCCTATTTAATTTTATAAATATCATATTTTTTCCTCTTTAACCTTCCTTGTATTTTCTTTTTTAACTTTTCTATTTTTATTATTTTTTTCAAAATTTGAATTGAATGGAGTTGAACTGATTCAATCGACTTGGTTCAACCGATTTCTCCGGTTCAATTTTGATATTTAATCGGACCGAATATGGTTCATGATTGAACCAGTTGAATCGATCGATCCGATCCAATTTTAATAATATTGTCCGGGACAAGTGAAAACGGCTTCATCTTTGTTTTGATTCTGTCCATCTCCTTTTTGCAGCTACCTCTTGCATTTGATTGATTTTGCGCTTGAGACAGAGGTCTGAGCCTTCCTCTTAAGCTTGAGACATTCGCTCCTCGTAGCTCCACTGGAATCCATATTTCTTCACGGATTCCTGCTGCCCTTGGCGTCTTCGTGACATCCTAACTAACATATGGGGAACTCTAACCATCCTCGTGTCTACTATTGTAACCCATTGCCCGTTTAACCTCTTGTTACTTTTGATCGCACAACTTTTAGGAGGAGCATCCTCCTCTGGGCCTAGCCCAACTTTCGTATCTTCGTAGCACGTAATGAAACTTCCCATTTTTATTTTAAAAAAATATAATACCATAATATCAAATGAGAGATAAAAAATGTACTATGTATATTTCAAATTGTTGTTTCGTTTTTTCAATTTTGATATCATATTTGTCGCGGATAACGGAGAGGTCATATAAAGTATGTAGGTATAAAAAATTATTGTAATGATGGTAAGGCATTAATAACAAATTTGTACGCTTCAGAATAAATAATTATTTAATTATAATTTCTTTAAAACCTTAACTCGGAAAATAAAAATTGCGATAATATAGAAAGAAAAATGCGTTTGCATTGCAACGCACCACACATGAAACACAAAAGCAACCAGAAAATAAAAGAAAAGTGTGGCAGTGGTGCTTTTGAGTGCCACCACAAAATTTGCGTTCCGCCCCATGGCGATTCCTCTGCGGGCGACTCTTCCCTCCGCCAACGCCCTCCTGCGAGAAACCACCGCACCGCTCCATTTCCTGCCACCACCAGCACCATCAGTTCGTTGCCGAGTTCGCAACGCCGACCAAATCCTCGTCCCCTCGACTCTGCGCAAGCACCTCAACGGCAGCTCCAGCTCTGTCTCCTCGGTCGCAGCCACGACCGGAGCCGTCGGTAACATCCTCTGCTTTACGTAGGTTGAAGAAATGTTCATTTCTTTTTTCTTTTGTCTGGGAACAAGTTTCTTGTTACTGGCCATATGAGAATATAAAGGAGAAATCTGTGAAATTCTTGAGAGGAGCATTTAGTAGATGATTCTTAGGTACGATGAGGCAGAATGGTTTTCCTGGGTTATGCATGGTGGCCGTCCGTTGTTATTATATCTCTAGAATTTTTCCCTGCAAGTTCACTTTCTGGGAATCCAATTGAATTGATTTTTTGACATTTGGTAAGACATTGACTTGAATTTGCAACTGGCGTTTGATCTTGGCTCTAACTATGTAACATCCCGGAAGGGCACCTCCCACGCTTTCGTATCCCACATGCCGGAAAGTGGCTTCCTGAATGCTACAACATTATACAATCTTATGATACAAAATTCACAGCAGAAACATTTGACATAAAGGATGATAAAAAGTCATAATTAAATAACCAAACTTCAGTTAAAGTAATGGTTTTGCACATGGACAGTAAGAATGTTAACTTAAAGCTTCAAGTTACATCCACTAGCCTTACAATGCACAAAAGCCATCTTGGACAGCTTAGTACTATTTGAACATAACATAAAGGCTTAACACATGAAATACATGAATTAACTTAATCTGTATGTCTTCGACAATTCTATCTAATATCTCTAAAGACCCACGTATCTTAGACTTAACTTGCCCTTCAACACCCTTGGTTGGTGAAGTTTAATAGCACATGATCACCAAGTTGAAAAGTTAATTCCCTTCTCAAATCAGCATAGTTGTTGGCTTTGGACAACTTGCATTCTTTCTTTCACCACAATTTTCTCGGCATATTTTATCACTATATCTGATCCTAGAAGTGGCCCTTCGTACCAGAGACCTACATGGGAAGGCATATAAGGCTTCAAATGGTGCCATTTTAATCGTCGAATGGTAGCTATTATTATATAGGAACTCGACCAATGCAATGTGTTCATCCCATGCTCCTTGTCAATCTAAAGCACATGCTCTTAAGATGTCTTGCAAAGTTTGGATTGTTTTCTCACTTTGACCGTGTTTGGGGATAACATCCAGTGCAATAGTTCAATCTCGTGCTGAAGGCATTGTGAAATCCTTTACAAAATCTGCTAGTGAACCACGAACCCCTATCTGATATAATAGAAATTGGAATTCCATATAATCATTTTGACATAGAGTTCAACTAAGCTCTCCGTCAATTGTCTCATTCTTGTGGGTAGGAAGTGAACTGAGTTTGTGAATCCACAATAACCCACACCGTATCATTGCCATTCTTGGTTCTTGGTAAGCCAACAACAAAGTCCATTTTTACTCTCTCCCACTTCCATTCCAGCAAACTCGAAGGGTGGAGTAAACTTGGTGGTCTTTGGTGTTCAACTTTCACTTGGTGGCATACTAAGCACTTGGAAGCAAACTCAACAATTTCTCTTTTCATATCCTTCCACCAAAAACTCCTTTGAACGTCCTTGTACATCTATGTGTTCCAGGGGATGGATTGCAAATTCTGACCTATGACATTCTCTTAATATTTCTTGCTTATGCTCTTCAATCATTTGGAACCCATAATTTGTCTTGAAATCGACTTGGGCCATTATTATCAAATCTGTGTCCCATGTCCTCTTTGTAGCATAGGGCTGCCGAATCTTGAAATTCGGGGTCACTTCTTAGTGCTTGAATGATCTGGTCCACAAGAATCAATCAAATTTCGAACTGAGCCATTAGCATAGCCCTTCCACCATTGGGTATGGGGCTCCATTATATGACATTCTTGATCATGTTCCATCTATGTATTCTTAAGCATGTCATGGATCCATCTCATTTTCTATTCAAAATGTCTACCACCATGTTTGCCTTTCCCGGATGATAAGTAATGCACAATTTATAATCTTTTAAAAATTTCAGCTATCATCTTTGCCTCATGTTCAACTCTCTTTGTAAGAAGATGTACTTCAAACTTTTGTAATCTGACTACACTTCGAATTTCTCTTCATATAAGTAGTGCCTCCATGTTTTTCAATACAATCACCACTATTGCCAATTCCAAGTTGAGGATGGGGTAATTCTTCTTGTGCTTCTTTAGTACCTTGGATGCATAAGCAACTGCCCTTCCATGTTACAATAATACACATCCTCAGCCCGAGTCACAAGTGTAACACCTGTAAAGAAAAGTAATATTATTACGTTTAACCATAGTGGATGATGACATCACAATCCTCTAAGAAACTCTCACCCAATAACCCATCAGCTTTCCCACTAACCCAAAGCCACTTTAACACACTATAAAACTCCTTTTACTCTCTCTCTCCATCCATTTTCTGTGATGGCCCTTTGATGAATCCGCCCAAGAGGTTAAGAACACAACAACCTAGCCTCTTCATCTTCATGAGTTGACAGCACAAAGAGAAAGGGGTTTGCTGGAATGAAAAGAAGGAAAAAAAAACATGGAAGAGAAGGGGCAGCAGCCATGAAGGAGACTTCAAAGGAAAAGCTTAAAAGAAAGAAGCTAGGGCAAAAGGTATGCAAGGGGATACCAATCCCTCTCATCTTGATTCTTGTTTGATCAGATGATGGATTGATGATCATGTTACTGTATTGTATTTATGGAGTCATGGACTTATGATGATAATCATTAGTTCTAATAATAGAAGTGAAAATAAGAATCTGTCCAGATTTTGTAGCCTCTGTTTGGATAAGTTTTTGAACAGGTTATACATGTCTAAAAATGGCATATAATATGATGCAGAACAAGGGCATAACATGGTAGAAAATCAAGGCGATGAACAAGGTCATAATGTGGCAGAAAATCAAGGCTATAATGTGGCAGAAAATCAAGGCAATTGAGGCTGCAACATAATGAATATTTGCAGGCAAAGCAGCCTAGCAAATATTCTTTTTTATTTTCAGTAGTTTGTTTCCCTTAGTTCGTTTCCTTTTACAAGTCGTTTCCTTGCTTAGTTGTTTCCTTGTTAGTTTATTTCCTTTCTAGTATGTTCCTTTTTCTGGATGTAAGCATTATATAAATGAGGATCAATAGAAAAGAAGGTAGATTACATCCATCAAATTTCTTTGTTTCTAATTATGCGAGAATTCGCAAGTATCTCCGCTCCAGAAACTGTTCTAGAGTTTTGTTTCTTGGATAACACTTCGGGTTATCCTCGTATTGGTGTTTCCCATCTTTCTCGAAGATCCTATGCTGTGCCAAGTGGTATCAGAGCAACGAGAATCATGGGAGATGCACCCACCCGTGTAGAGTTCAATGAGATGAAGGAGGACCTCCAGCGAATGAACACCGCCATGGAAGAAAATCTGCAATGACTCAACGCTTCTCTGGATTGGCTGCTGCATGATCGTGGAGAACGAAGAATTCCTCGTAGGGTCCAAGCCCTTCGTCGTCCTGCGGACAGCGATGAAGTTGTGGAGGATATCCCACCACCACGTCGTGACACTAGACAACAAGATTACAAGATGCGCATGGAACTACCAAGTACCAACCTTTAATGATCAGTTCCACATTGAAGACTTCCTCGATTGGATGATTGAAGTGGAGCATTTCTTCGACTACACGGAGATTCCTGACCATACACATGTGAAGCTCGTTGCTTATCACCTAAAAGGGGGAGCATCTGCATGGTGGGAGCAAACCCAACAAATGCGCATGCGTTAACATAAACAGCCTGTTCAATCCTGGCCAAAGATGAAGAAGCTACTGCGAGCCCGTTATCTTCCTCCAGATTATGAGCAAATCCTCTTTCATCAATTGCAAGATTGTCGTCAAGGTAATCGTTCGGTGAATGCCTACACCACATAATATTGTCGGCTAATATCAAGAAACAACTTATTTGAATCTCAGCCTCAACAAATTGTGCGTTATATCGGTGGTCTCCGTCCTGCCATCTGAGATCATGTCGATATTCATATGATGTACACCCTGCCTGAAACCATCAGTCTTGCTGAGAAAGTGGAGAGACAACTTGATCAAGGTACTCGAGGCAACTTTCGCATTTCTGAAGCTTCCCGTCATGCTGATCCAAAAGCTGTTCAAAAACAAATCCCTCTTGAGGAACCCTCTCACCAAAAAGCAATCTCTATTCCCACTGTCTCGAAGTTGCCAAACAATGTTCCAACCAAGAAGGGGTCCTCATCTTCTATCATTTGTTATCGATGCAGGCAATCACTACACCGTTCAAATGAATGTCCAAAACGAGCTCCTATTCACTATGCACAAGTTGATGATGCTGATTTGGAAGGTGCTAATGACAACGACAACAATCCTCTTATCGAAGATGAAGAAGAAGCTTACCCTGACCAAGAAGGTGAACGACTATCATATGTCGTTCAAAGGCTTTTCTTTACTCCAAAGAAGGTTGAAGTTTCTCAAAGACACAAGATCTTTTGCACTACTTGCACCATCAATGGGAAGTTATGCGATGTTATTATTGATAGTGGCAGTTCATAAACATTGTCTCCAATTTAGTGGTTCAAAAGTTGGGTTTGGCCACTGAGAAGCACCCTATTTGATATAAAATAGGGTGGATTTGCAAGGGCTCTGAAGTAAAGGTTTCACTTTGGTGCAAAGTACCCTTCTCTATTGGCAAGCGATACAAAGATGAAGTCATATGTGATGTTGTGGACATGGATGCATGCCACGTTATCTTGGGAAGCCATGGCAATATGATGCTGTTGTGAAACATTTCTGCGTGACAACATCTATGTCTTCAACAAAGATGGTCACCACATTCGCTTGATGCTGCTAGACAATGACAACCCTAAGGCGACATAACCTTCAGCCAAAGCTTTTTTTCTAATCATCAATGAATGCGAACTTCATAGTGCAGTCAAGTCCTTAGGCTTGTTCTGTGTACTAGTTGTCAAAGATTTTATCCATGATGCTCCAGTCTCCTCTGTTAATCCTTTTGTGTAGGAATTGTTGCATAAGTTCAATGATCTTTCTCCTGATGTTCGTCCCCCGGGACTTCCACCTGAATTTGGCAAGATTAATGACAATGCCTATGTCGTTGACTTGCCCTCTGAATTTGACATTTCTGCAACATTCAATGTGGTTGATCTTTTCACCTACTATCCTCCCCTTGATACGGATACCAGCTCAGGGTCGAGCTTTCTCGAAGGAGGAGGATGCAGCATAAGGCCATAATGTGGCAGAAAATCAAGGCAATAATGTGGCAGAAAATCAAGGCAATTAAGGCTGCAACATAATGAATATTTGCAGGCAAAGCAGCCTAGCAAATATTCCTTTTTATTGGTTGATGATTTTCAGTAGCTTGTTTCCCTTAGTTCGTTTCCTTTTACAAGTCGTTTCCTTGTTTAGTTGTTTCCTTGTTAGTTTATTTCCTTTCTAGTATGTTCCTTTTTCTAGATGTAAGCATTATATAAACGAGGATCAATAGAAAAGAAGGTAGATTACATCCATCAAATTTCTTTGTTTCTAATTGTGCGAGGAGTCGCAAGTATCTCCGCTCCAGAAACTGGTCTGGAGTTTTGTTTCTTGGATAACACTTCGGGTTATCCTCGTGTTGGTGTTTCCCTTCTTTCTCGAAGATCCTGTGCTGCGCCATAATATATGAATATAAAGATGTTGAAGTCTAGTTTCTGTAGGGACAAGAATCACGTAAATCCAAACTGTATAGACAAAGTTATGATCCAATAAGTAGCTCCCTGGCATGCTGATCCGAGATTTCAGATTGATGTGTCCACTTGTATAAGCACATAGGATAGGTTATCTTAGTCTAAAAATCATAAATGATAAATGAACCCAATAAATATACTTTTGATAGGAATTGGAATCATCTCAATTAGATATGTATAAGTGGAGTTATGGTTCAAAGATTGAACTACTGTCAAACTGCTTCGAAACGTATTTCAGTTGTCTTATTAATTGTGCATAAAATTGTAAACATCATCTTATTTACTGAATTTTAATATGGACATAGATGGTTAAGATAGCTTTGAAATGAACCTAGATTCACCCTATTTGGATGAGTGTGGAGAAAGATATGGTTCTTTATTCACTCGTCTGTCAAACTGTTAAAATAGAACAAGATTGATGCTAATGTAGGTTTTTCTGAGAATTGTATGGACTCTAAGACTTGTTAATGTCTACTTTCGAATAAAATTGGAATGAATTGAATATCACTTCTGTAAGTGAAGATATAATTTGAGAACCACCAGCACGTAGAATCTGCTCAAAGTTATGATCTAATTTCTTTGGATAATGTTATTCATATGATTTGTTAATAATGCCTTGAATCTTACCCCAACTGAAAACCCGTTTGGACCCCAAGACACTCTGAAGTATAAGGCGCCCTCGCACTACGGGGGTCTCGCCTGTAATTCAGAGTCTCAATCAGTATGTAATTTCTATCGTCTGTAAAAGGAAGTCCATATAAACTTCCTAGGGGCCCAAATAGAAAGCAATCTGCATTGTAATCCTCTTCTTGAGGGCTTACACTTGTACATTTCCACATCATAGTTATATATATTTACGGATGACACCCTAACTTGGTGCTCATCCTTCTCCTCAAAAAAAAAAAAAAACTATAAAAAAACCTCAAATATAACTAACTACCCGCTACTTTCTTAACCAGCCATTAACTAATACAGAGTAGTATCTTCTAACTACTCATAACTACTCACTACTTAATTAACAATACAAAGTGGTATTTTATTAGTGTAGCATCGACAGAGTTCATAGAAGACTAGCATAACCTAGTCATCCTTTTTTACCTAGAAAAAGTAGCCTTTTGTACACTAGGGTTATGTGGAGAATAAAATATATTACTGCTGTCAATGTAGGATATTTTCTGAAACTAATGTAAGTAATCTGGTTCTTTTGCTTATTTCATTAGTCATGTGGGATTCTTTAATGTCAAGAATTATGTTGGTTAGGGATATCTAGAAGATGTGATATCGGAGCTTGAATGCTAGATTCTCTTTCAATAATGAACTACTACTGTATGAAATGAAATCATTCTCATATTCATAACTAGATTTGGAGGAAATTTCTTGAATACTAATGTCATTCTTCATAGTCAGTCTTCTGTTTTCTTAACATTATCCTCTGTCATATGTGCACTCAGATTATCTGTTTCTTGTATTGTTCTATTTATTTGTTAGCAGTTTCCACAAGATGAGCTATCAAAATATGGTAATGAGATGCAACAGTTAGTTTTTTCCCTTGGTAACTTATAACAGGTCTCCATCACAGGTAGCACCTCTGAAGTTTCAGCTGAAGATCTCAAAAGTTCCTTAGAAAGTGTACAGGTTTTTGATATAACTGGCAAAGCACTGCCAATCATTGATCTGTGGAGAAATAGGAAAGCTGTAGTTGCATTTGCACGCCATTTTGGGTGATGTGTTGCCATGTTCTCCCTTTTCTTATTAGCAATATAATTCCGTAGGCGTGCTAGAATCCATTAATACTTAGACATCGACTTATGTGTCTCTTACTGTAGATGTGTTCTATGTCGTAAACGGGCTGATCTCCTTGCATCTAAAAAGGTCAGATGAAATGCAGTGGACTTATGAATTACAACCAGCATTATTCATTATTTTGTATTGTAGCACTATGTTAAATTGTAGTTTAATTTTAGAGGTCGATATAAAAGGGTGAGCTTAATTTCTCTAGAGTTGGTATTTAAGTTATCAGATATAGTATGAATATTAAAGAAAAACCCGTTTTCATATTATTTTCTAATAACATGGGAAAGAATATTTGTTAGGGGTCCATAATTTTACTATTCCCTATCAATGAAAGACTACGTTGGAGGTTCACAATCTCATCTGTTATAAACTTAGTATTCATATGGGAATTTATAGGACTCATGTACAAATTATATTAACTTCACCTAAGCATCATATGTAGCTGTATGATAAAGCATACAACTAAAAACATTGAGTCATATCACTTGTAACATAATTTAAAAGATTCTCCTTACTGATTCTCAATCTTTTGGATAAAATCAATGTTGTATGCCTAATTTGTTCTAAGAAAGGGCATAGAAGATGAAGACTTCTTATTCATCTTCAAATAAAAACAAAATGAGTGCATATAAGCACCAAATAGAAATTTATTACAACATTTCTCATTGGACTCTTTTCTAAATATCATTTGCATCACATGGTCTCATCATTCATTATTACTAATAATAATTCTAATGTAAATTATGAAACACGTAGTAAATAATACATGTGATGCATAATTTCACAAAGCTAAATAATGATTTTTATATATTTATGATAAAAAAGAGAATTTGGATGTAGTTTAATCAATAAAAAAATGCTAAATCAAATAACTATAAGGTGAACAAAATTGCACGTCATGCAATGGGGGATCAGGGGAGTGCTTTTCATCTCTCTGGGGAACTCCGGATTGCAAAAGTGGAAGAGGCCCCGCTTCTCAAAACAAGGCTGATTAAGATCCATGCCATCTGTTTTGTAGATAGTCTCAGCGAGAGCTACTGGACTGGCTTCAGCTTCTTCTTTCGAGTTAGAGTGCCCAATGCTAATATGAGAAAATGCCTTAACCGTAATGGGAGTTTATTTACTTCTTAGGCCCATCAAAATGGATCCAATTTTCTTTTATAAGTTGGTTTGATCCAACTGAAGACCAGGGCAACTTGTGCCCTAATTTGGTTCGGTGGCTGTCACTTGGTGGCCAAGACTGTAGGAGTAGGGGTGGACATGAGTCGAGTCAAAGTGGGCCGACGTTTAAATGGACCAAGCGTGTGTAAAAAACTTAATAAACAAATTAGGCGAGGCTTATATATATAATTCTAGAATAAACATGCTAAAAAATATTTTAGTATATAGTTCAAGTTGCATTTATAATATATATTAGTCATATAGGTCGGCCTCATAAGCTAACAAGGAAGGCTTAACATAAACAAGCTAAGCCTATTTAACTTAAAAGACCAAGTTCTGAATTTATGTCTGACTTGTTTTTTAAATAAGTCAAGTAGATCAAGACTCAAGATAGGCTGAGCCACGAGTTGCGCACAAACAACTTGGATGGTGTCCACACCTACACACGAGCCTTGGCCACACTACCACAATCCCCACCTGGTCGGCTGGGGGGCCGCCCGGCCCTCTCGGCAACCACGATCATGCCTCGCGGAGCCAGCAGCAGTGGTCGATTACAAGCACCTTTTTTTATTGACAAAACATTTCTTATAAAAATATGTAAACTCTTGTACATAAAAAATAGTTTTTAGAAAATTATAAAATCTAAATAAAACCATTTTAGAAAATGATAAAATTCATAAAAAAACTAATTTCAAATAAATCTTATATAAATTCTTTTATATAAAATAAAAATCAGACTTCATGTAAACCATTTTACAAAGTAATAGATCTAAACTATTTGTTGTTGAATCAAAATTCTAAACAATGTTTGATATCACTATAAATTATCGGATCTAGGATGAACATAAGGAAACTTAGTTCTTTTATCTAAAGCACACATACATGGATTTATAAAATTGCCTCAACGTAAAAAATAATTGATTAGATCTATACTTGGGAAGTCCTTATTTTGAAGAGATTGGTCAGTATGTTTGTCGTTTCAATCACCTCCCACTCTCAAGTGTTATTCCTTTAATGAAATCTTCACCAAAATCAAAGAGAACTTGCACGTGATTTTTGGTAGAGAAGAGTCCAACAATCCATGAAGAAACCATATTCATGCTTACAAAGAAGTTCTTGTAACTTCTCTTTTCCTCTCTCCATATTCATGACATTCAACATGAAATTAAATGGATTAGTTCTCCATTTAAGTTGATCAAATTTTGAATATAGGAGTCATAATATTTCTCATTCAAAATTAATGGCTCAGATTAAAACTTCTTTCTTATCAATACCTTGGGCCATCATGCTATACAATCGAGTTAATGTATACATTTGCCAACAATTATGCTGCTAGTTTTTTTTTACCTAAGAAGTTTCTCCCTCTTGATTCCATAATTAAAATTATATTCTCTTTTTAGGAGCTGATGGATGCAGCTGGTGTTACACTTGTTTTAATTGGACCAGGTAGTGTTGAGCAGGTAATCTTGAAATATATGGTTAAATTAAGTTGTAGACAGAGACATTACGTTGGTATAAAAATTATGTATGGTTACTGTCTTGCGTATTGTATTTAGAAAAAAATAAATTAAATATACACTGACATCTGCATCAGTTCTATTGCTTACCCAATTTCATCCATTTTGTGTGAGTGATATCATTTTCGATAATATTATATCGCCCCAGTGAATTTATGTACTCTAAACATGCAATATTTTTTTATGGATTTATGTACCAAAAAATGGCTTTATGTGAGTCCAATTGCTATGCAGTAGTTTGGTTGTTATCACTATCAGACTGTTAACTCATGTTTTGGTTAATTTATGATGCAGGCAAATACATTTGTTCAGCAAACCAATTTCAAAGGAGGTACCATAATAGTTCTATCTTCTCTGAAAGCCCCACACTATAGGAGAGAGCTTTCTTAAATAGTAAATATGATATGTTTGGTGCAGAAGTTTATGACCATTCGTATTACTTGCTATGTTCTTTTGATTTTAACACCTAGGATAACTTTGATGCAGAAGTTTATGCGGATCCTAACCGTTCATCATATGATGCACTTAGGTTTGCTTATGGCATAGCAAGCACTTTTACCCCATCGGTAAGGAAGTGACGATCTCTACATTAAATTAGCATATGGTACCTGTGCTGAATGAAAATATGTGTGACTCTGGTCTTTGTCATCTCAGGCTGGTTTGAAAATTATACAGTTGTACATGGAAGGATATAGACAAGACTGGGAGCTTTCATTTGAAAAGAATACCAGGACTAAAGGTGGATGGTATGTCTAATTCTCGATAAACTTTTGGTTGCTGCTTCCAAATGTCAATTGTGTTAAACTCACAACATCAGCTCACTAATTCTGTGGGATTAATTCTCAACAGACTTTCTCGGATGTCCATTCTTTTAAGTATTCGGTTTGCACTTTTCTACTTATTTCTTAAGTTATGTTAGTGGAGTCCTTTCTTTAATTAAGCATATGTTTATTAGTTTGTTATGAATGGGTTTATTTGTGGCCAATTCTTTTGTTGTTAGTTGGTGCATTTGTCAAATAATGCCGGAAATGAGGAGATCATGTCATGTAATACAGTTACCATACTGGAATTTCTTCGTAGCATCAATACATCTGTTGTCTTTTGTGAAAATTATCTTCTGTGTGCACTCTGTTTCCAGCCATTTTGTTCCTCTGTTATTCAACAAATTGTTTCCTGAAATATGTCCTGGATGTCTTGTCTAAATAATTAATTCAACTTCACATTCACTTGTTTTCTCCTTTTCATAAAAAAGGGTTCCCTTGTTTTCTACTTTTCTTTGTGCTTCATAAATCTGGCTTTAGTTTGGTTGATTTTTCTCGCTTTGTATGTTTTGTGAAACATATGCATTTGTTTGCAAAATTTTAAAATCAGCCCAATTGGTGGGCGTTTTTTCAATGAATGGAACTACAACTTGCATGTATCCATGCTTTTACTATTAGAAACCATTTACAGCATATGATTTCTCAGAAACTTATACACGACAAGTAAAATAAAGCTTCTGACAGTATTATACTTCATAATATATTAGTATACATGCATCACGATAAAGTTTAACGAGAACTATTCTTTGTTTTCAGGCAACAAGGAGGTGTCTTGATTGCAGGTCCTGGAGTTGATAACATAATATACATCCACAAGGTTAGTGCAGTCCCTGCTGAAAAGTCGAAAACTAAGAGATAAAGGTTTTGTGAAATCCTCTATGTAATTTGAAATTCCCCACATGCTAATTTTTCTTCTGACTGTTTTCTAGTTTGTAGCTTAGCCATCTTGGTTATCCTAGTTTTCCTTTTTTATTGCGATTTGGCTAATATTTAGTGTAGGCAATCAACTTGAAGGGTCACGTTATTTTTCATTGATGTTTACTGAATGCTATCACCTCCCCATAAAACGAAAAAAAGATGTCCTGGAATGCAAGATGCCCGATGAACTGGACGGAAAGTTAACTTCATCTTTTAAGGGGAATTTGACTTTTAAATTTGGTTTTTTCCCCTTTTGAAATTCTAATTGACGAAATGAACAGAAATATAACTTCATTTTTAGAGGGAATTTAGCTTTAAATTTTGTTTTTTGCCCTTTTTAAATTCTAATTCTGATAGTTTTAAGACCATTCATTAACTATGATCTCCCTGATGTGGCTGTATTTTCCTCTTATCACAGGACAAAGAAGCTGGAGATGACCCGGACATTGAAGACATTGTCAAAGCATGCTGTTCCGATTAGTTAAAAAGAACACACCCACACACATACACCTCTATTGTCCATCCTCCTACACCCACAAGCCTTATACCATGTACAAGCATCAACAAAATATGATCTGTGGGCAATTTGTACAAGTTCAAATGGTGCAAATATAATTATATATTAGTTAAATTGACTCTTGGATTTAGGTCAATGGATATAAAAGAAGTTTAAGTATTTCGAGTTTGAACACTTTTAATGTCTCCAAAGACACATTGTCATATGACATTCCTGGAGATGTTGCCGGAACTTACGTGCACTAAGCTTTTTGACTTTGATCAGTCAAAGGAAACGAATATAACATGCGGAAGTATAAGAAACATAATAATATATAACTGCAGAAGTAATATAACATGAGTTTCAAATCTCGTTTAATTTTTTTTACAAAACTCATAAGAAATGTTCACAAAAAAATAGAAGATTGTTTATAGAAGAAATGAACAGAGATCATTGTCACGTGCTGCGCCATCCGAAGGCATTTATGGTCGCACAATAAGGGTGTAACACAGTGGTGCACTCTCGTTCATTAGTAGTGGGAATTATGTACTTTTTTTTATTTTCAATCTTTATTTTTCTTACGTCAAGTTCATGCTTTCTAATCGAAAAAAATGGTCACACACACCACCTATCATCTTATGTAGAATCAAGTATCGGAGGTTCCCTTCCCTGAGCTCGAAAGTCCCATAGGTAAAGCAATAAACAATAAGCATAAAATTCATAATGCATAGGAACCGGTAGATAGACAATGTAATAAGATAAATAATGTAACGAGCAAATTGGTAGAGATGAGATGAGACATAAGATTCGATAGAAAGCATTGGGAATCAAGCAATCACCAATGTATTTGATAATTTTTATATCAATATCATTCATTCACCTTTGCTTTCTTTCTCATTTTAGTTTTGCTTTTCAAACTTAATTTACTTGGTATAACTTTTTTTTATTTCTAGAAGAGCTCCCAATCAGCATTTTCATGTGCATAATTATTGGTGAATTATGTCATGATGAATGTCATCTCTTTGATGAAAAATATATCACTCTTTTAGGTGAATCATTTTTTTGTTATAGAGATTGGAGAGTCATGCACAACATGATCGATGGTCACTTGTATTTTACCTTGCTGAGCTCCTTCCACTATACTACCTATTCTAATCGTTTTTTTTGTCCCCAATAACAATAATCTTCCTAAAAATAAGTACATATGACAATTTTCATTTTCAGCTTTAATCTTATTGGTCTACTTCACAATGTTTGGTTCATGTCATATAAGCTCATAATATGGCTTAAATTAGAGATAAACTTTCAGACCATGTCGGACCGTGCTTCGTCGGTCAATCCAGATTTGATCATGTCTCGAATTGTGTTAAACTAGCATTGCTCAAAATCATGTCATGCGAGGTCATGCAAGAAGACTAACCCAACATGGTTTAAGCATGAAACGACTGGGTTGTTGGGATCGGGTTGTGCCAGGTCATGCACCCATTATTTTTGCTCTAGGTAGTTATTCAAATTTAGTTACATATCATAATTCTATTATAATAATTAGATACATATAACATGAAATATATAGGAGAGAGCTGGGAATATGTAATATTAGTAATTATTATAACTTAAAATATTTTTATTAATTATATGTAATATTATAATAATTATAATTACTAAATTAGAAAAATGAAAATATAAAAATAAAAATGGGCCATAACATGATGGGCTAGGGTCAGGCCCGTGATGGGTCCAACATCTCAATGGGTGGTCGACACGATTTGGCACCAATGTTGTTATAACTGGACCAGACCGGCCAGTTCAACCGCGAACCGGCCGGTGATCTGGTCCGATTGAGTGTCGAAACCATTTTTGGCATTGAATCGGATGAACCGGCCAGTTGGACCGGTTCAACCCTATTCAATGCAGATTTTGAAAAAGAAAATTAAAAAAACTGATAAAAATAGAAAAGTTGAATGAGAAAAAAAAGGAAAGAAATATAAGGAAGGTTAAATAGGAGGGAATATGATATGTATAGAATTAAATAGGAATTGAAATAAAAAAGGTAAGTATTTAAAATTGAATAATATTAAAATGAAAAATTATCAAAGGGCATAAAATAAAAAGGAAAGTGCTAAAAAAAGAAATAAGAATAATTTAAGATAAAATTTATTAATATAATATCTATCATCATTAAATAATGGATATTAAATTAATAATAACCTATTTATATTATAATTCTTAATAAATAAAAAATGTGTTATATTATTTTTTAATATTTGTAATAAGTTATTAGTACAATATTTATATATCATATCATATAATTTATATTATATCTTTATAATTATTATAAATGATATTATTTTAATAAAATTTAGTTCAATCCAGTCGAATCCGATCGGACCGGTCCAATCGCGCCGATTCGGTCGCCGGTCCAGTTCTGAAAATATTGTTTGGCACTGACCCAACATAGCGATCGTGCGTAGAACGATGAAATCTCATGTAGGCAACCCACGGTGGCGTGCAAGGCCTGGCCACCTACCCGAATTCCCATATGTAGCTTGGATCATTTATGGGCCGTTTGGATGAAGAATAACTTTTAGAGAATAACAAATTTTATTCAGAAGAATATAATATTTTTATTATATTATTATTCTACCTTATCTTTGGTGTTCAAAGGAATAACTTTTAAATATATTATATTTTATAATTAAAATATTTTATTATAAATACTTGACATTTATTATTACTATTATTATATAAATAATAATATAATAATATATAGTTAAATTTAAAAAATTAATCAAAGATGAAAATGTTGAGAATAGAGATATTCCATCATTTTGGTGGAATATAAATATTGCAATTTTGTGAAATATAACGACGATTTCACGATTTTCAATATGGTTTTACAAAAAATAAAGTTTGACTAAGTTATTCTTATTCTACTAACGTTTGGCCATATTCTTAAGATTATTGAGATATTTTGACCTATATTCTAGAATCAAACGACTCCTTAAGGGTCAAGTAGGAGTTTGGGATACTCCAGATCATGGACAAAATCATACAAATGTCAAGTGCTAAATTTCTTAAGGATTTCAAGAGTGAGATTACCTTTAGAAATCATAAAATCTCAAAATGGACAAATCTATGGCCAATCAATAGATTGCTTTCATATAAGGGCACAAGCTTGGATTGTTTGATCAATCTAGGCAATCGTCCAATTGGCTCCCATGATATACAGTAGAGTTGCCTTTGAAGACTGAATTCAATTGATTTTATTTTTTTACCAAAATTTGGCCTGAGTTGCATGTCTCAGTCAAATTTGATGGATGATCATGAATTTTTGCATGACTTTCTTTCCAATGTAAACATCATAATCAACTCAAAATCTTAAGAGACCGCCACTCCTATAAATACTATGACTCTAAGGGGATGTACAATTCCAAAATATGAGATCTAGTCGCACTAGAATGAAAGATAAAATGTTATTGTGTACCATTTCAAATTAATTTAAAAATTGAATAATATGAGATATCTAGTAAATGCATTACAGTCCATAGATTTATATAGAAAAAATTGAAAAAAATTAGAACTATATTAATCTTACGTACCTGGCCCCCCTTAATTTTGGTCTGGGTTAGTTTTGGCTATTGCTCATTACATAGACACCATCCATTACTTGAGAGTTATTTCTACAGTTTTTAATTTATATTTTTTCTTGTATTTGATACCAAATCATTCGATTATGGAGTAGTTTAATTAATAGAAGAAGACTATGTTGAACTATAAATTTTTTTATTATTATCTGAAAACTTACGTGAAAATGAGCATGATGCTTGTTTAATCCTTTATCTGGCCTGATTAATTTTTTTCATTAGTTTTATCTGGCTTTGCATAATTATCAGACGCAATTAGGATCGACTAGAGCTAAAATTTTCTATGTTCCTAAAATTTACATTAGTTCCTTCTTTATTTTATTTCTGAATTGAACAATTGCATTAATCTAGGCCGAGTTCTAGCCAATTAAATTAATTTAGTTTTGAATACTAACAATTACTTATTACGCTACAAGAAAATCGCGATTTTCCGACGGATAATTTTCGACGGTTCTAAATCCGTCGTAATTTGCGATGGATTTTTCGACGGTTATGACCGTCGAAAATAATTTATATTATTATTTAATTTTTCGACGATTAGGAACATCGATATTTCCGACGGATATCCATCCGTCGCAATTTCCGACGACTTTTCCGACGATTACGACCGTCGGAAATAAAAAATTAAATTATGTATTTTTTTATATTATTATTAAATTTTTCTGACGGATTTTCTGACGGTCACGACCGTCGGAAATAAAAAATTAATTATATAATTTATTATATTATTATTTAATTTTTCGACGATTAGGAACGTCGATATTTCTGACGGATATCCATCCGTCGCAAAATTCGCCGCAATTTCCGAAGGTCGTAACCGTCGGTAAATGTATAATAATATTACGTAAAGAGTACTTTATTAATATAACTAGCGACGGTCCAAACGGTCGCAATTACCGACGGTTTGAACCGTCGGTATTTTCGACGGTCAAAATCGTCGGTAATTATAAAAATATTTAATATTTATGTTTTCGACGGCCGAAACCGTCGGTAATTAAAATTTCGTTATCCCGCTTTTTTTTTTATTTTCCCGCTTTCTTTCCACTTTTTCCCTTTATATATATTCCTCACTCCTCTCTCTCTCCCTCCTCCCTTCACTCCTCTCTCTCTCCCTCCTCTCCTCTCTCTCTCTCCCGGCCGCGAGCACCCTCTCCCGCGCCGGACGCCGACGACCCTCTCCCGCACCGACGACCCTCTCCCGCGCCGGCGACCCTCTCTCGCACCGGCGACCTCAAAAGATCGACGGTTGCGACGCCCGTCCAAAATTTCGACAGTTGCCACCGTCAAAAAGTTGCGACGGCTCGAACCGCCGGCCTTTTCCGACGGTTGCAACCGTCGAAAATTTCGATGGTTCGGACCGTCGGCCTTTTCCGGCGGTTGCAACCGTCGGAAATTTCGACGGTTCGAACCGTCGGGGACTTTTTCGGCGGTTGCAACCGTCGAAAAATTTTGACTGTTCGAACCGCCGGGGACTGTTCCTACGGTCAGAACTGTCGATATTTTCGACGAATTTTTTTCAACCGTCGCAAATCCGTTTGCGACGAGCGTTTTTCCGACGGATCGATTCCGATTGAAAAACCGTCGGTAATTACGTTACCGACGGTTTTCGGACTGATTACCGACGGTCCGGACTGCCGGTAATCAGCGTTTTTCTAGTAGTGTTATTAAACGAGAACTTGCATTTTAAAGCATGAAAGTTGAAGTATATTTTAATTGATCAAATTTTCAATAGCTTTAACTTTACTTCTATTTAGGACAATTAGGTCTTAAAATTTTAGTCTTGAACATTTAAGAAACCTTTCTACATTAAAGAAATTTGATTGAGTGTCGATTAAAGGGAATTGAGTTTTTAACATATTTTAATGTATTATGAAGTAAGATATTCAATTTTTTTTAATCCTTTATTTTATCCATTCTCTTTCAACGTAAAGTCTATACTTAATTGATAATTGTGAGAGTAATCCTAACTCTATGTCACATTAACTAAAGAAACAATCTCTTTGATAGTCTTCAATTTTCTTGAATAAGATGTTCTTGTTTTCTTATAACAAAATAACCTAGAAGAAAATAATTTAGATTGATTCTTACGAGTTAAGCGCTCTACTCTAAATCTCAGAAAATAATATGATTGAATATACTTGATAATATTTTGCATGCAATTTACACCAATTAATAGAAAACCTCAAAATGTTAAACCCCGACTCTAATGTGTGACTTTCCCTGGCAAGTGACAAAATTATATTCTCCTAATCAAAAGAGGATGACTTTAAAACTAAATTCTTACTTACAATCTCAACACAATCCTTCTCGGAATTATCACTAGGAGTGTTCATGTCACGGGATTATTTTTCGCTCGACCGACCCGTGCGGCGTCTAGACGTGCCCAACGTTTAGGCAAGCTCTTTTGAGCACTTTGTGGAAGCCTGCTTATACCACTTTTCGAATGTCACAGTTTTTGGGACGCTCGGTCCTGAGTGGACGTTTTTTCGATGGAGGCATTTGTAAACAAACGGGTACCTCGGCGCAACGCTCGATTGCTTAGGACGCTTTGGGATGCTTTGGGACGTTTGTGTGGGTTGCCACCCCACGCTCGAGACACGGTGCTAAATTTTAGGGAAGTTTGAAATCTTTGTTGAATAAATAAAAATGATTACAAGGCTTTGGTGGGAGGACTAGCGGGTCTCCTCTAATATACCGCAGGCCCGAAAGGCCGATATACGTTGTGTGATGTGGAGGACAAGCCAAGGGGATGCACTTTTTAGAAGTGCAGAATTATAAATCTGCCACTATCACACTTGAAAAAAAAATTAAGTACAAAAGTGGGTTGAAAAAGAGAAAATACATAGTAAGATAACTCGACGTGTCCCGGAGAAATCTCCTGGGACATTCTCCTCCACTCAAGTCAACGACGTCTCTGGAGCTGCAGCTTGAAATTCTTCAATCTTTTGCTTGAACTGCCATAGGTCTTCGACTGTCTCCCAACTTATATTGGCGTCTGGTCTTCCGTTCCATCAAACAAGATACTCCTTCTTCCGATTCTTCGTACGGACATCGAGTACTTCTTCAACTTGATCAGTAAACTGCTGATGGATGACCGACGAGGCGCGGTCTGAAATCCCACGCCCGTGATCTTCTTGGTCTTCGACAAAAGGCTTGAGCAGGCTAACATGGAAGAAGGGTGTTGTTGCATCTGCGGAGGGAGCTCCAACTTGTAGGTTGCCTTGCCTACCTTCTTTAGGATCTTGAACGGGCTTGTGTAATGCATGACGAGGTCCTTGTGTAGATTCTTCCCGCTTAGCCGAAGATGTTGGACCAGCTTCACAAAGACAAAGTCTCCGACTTCAAAGTTGACGTCCCGCCGGCGGTGTCCGCCCACTTCTTCATGCGCTTCAATGCTTTGTGCAAACGTGCTCTAGCTATGTCGTTCTGCTCATGCCATTCCCTCGCCATGCGATGAGCGGCGGGGACTTTGTCACCATAGGAAGTGACAACGGCCTGTGGAGTGAGATGTTGTTGCCCCGTCACTATCTCGAAGGGACTCCTATTAGTCGACTCGCTTCATTGCAGGTTGTAGGAGAATTGTGCGATGTCGAGTAGCTTCGCCCAGTCCTTCTGATTGACACTCACATAATTCCGCAAGTAGATCTTCAAGATACAATTCACCCTCTCAGTTTGGCCGTCGGTTTGAGGATGAAGTGATGCCAATAAGTGCAGGTTGGAGCCCATCATCTTGAACAGTTCCTTTCAAAAGTTGTCAACGAATCGACCATCCCGATCACTGACTATGCTTTGCGGTAGGCTCCAATACTTGACTACATACTTCATAAATAACTCTGCAGCTTCAGTGGCAGGACAACTTGCGAAGCCGGCGGCGAAGATGGCATACTTAGAAAATCGATCGACGACCATGGTACCCGCCCCTTCAAACTTGGGAAGGGCCATGATGAAATCCATGGAAACATCCTTCCATGGTCGCTTTAGAATAGGCAGAGATTCCAGAAGTCCATCGGGCGCTTGGTTGAGATTCTTGTCTTGTTGATAAACAAGGAATGTCTTCACGAAAGCTTCAACATCATCCTCCATCCTTGGCCAGAAGTAGTTGTTCTCGATGAGTGCCAAAGTGCGAAGGATGCCCGGATTTCCCGTCCATTTGGAGTCATGGCACTCCTGCATGATAGAGCGCCGCAAGTTGTCGAATAGTGGAACGTAGATGCGACGTTCATTGGTGAAGATCAGTCCATCTTCCACCCAAAAGCGGCGTGTCTTTCCCTCCTTTGCTTGCTCAAACAGGTTCTTTGCCGTGGGATCCGACTCCAATCCCTTCTTTATCCTCTCGATTATGTCGGCTTGAGAGGAGCTCATGGCCGTCAATTTTGTGCGTCGGCAATGACATTCGTCTTACCGGGCTTGTACTTCAGGACGTAGTTGAACTCCGCCATAAAATCTTGCCACCTTGCTTGCTTTGGCGAGAGTTTCTTCTGCGTCTTAAAGTAACTTGTCGCGACATTGTCTATCTTGATGTAAAATCACAACCCGAGAAAGTAGTGCCGCCATGTCCTAAGGCAGTGGATCACCGTGGTCATCTCCTTCTCTTGAACGGCGTAGCATCGCTCCGTGTCATTGATTTTTCGACTCTCAAACACCACGGAATGCCCTTCCTGCATGAGAACTCCTCCGATAGCATAGTCAGAAGCATCTGTTTGTACTTCATATGGCTTTGTGTGGTCTGGCAGGACGAGCACCGGTTCCTCCATCATGACCCTCTTGAGGGTGTCAAACGCTTCCTGACATGTTGGCATCCACTTTCACTTCACATTCTTCCGAAGGAGATTCGTCAGGATCGTTACATGTGAATACCCCTTGATGGACCGCCTATAGTAGTTCATCAGGCCAAAGAATAAATGCATGTCAGGAACCCGCCTAGGCGGCTCCCACTCCATGACGGCTCGAATCTTCGCGCCATCCATCTTAAGCTTTCCACATCCGACGACATGTCCCAAGAAGTGCACTTCCGGTTGAGCGAAGGCACACTTTTCCCGCTTGACGTAGAGCTCGTTCTGTCTCAACACCTCGAACACTTGCTGAATGTGCTCGATATGCTTCTCCAAGGTGCGGCTGTAGATCATAATGTCGTCGAGGTACACAACCATGAACCTGTCAAGGAATGATTGCAATACATTGTTCATGAGGGTACAGAAGGCATCACGAGAAACTAGTAGGAGTCGTATCTTGTGACGTACACCGTCTTCTGCACATCTTCCTCCGCAATCCGGACTTGCCAATAGCCCGAACGAAGTTCCAACTTGGTAACCATCTCGCGCCGCCAAGTTAGTCAAACAGGTCCGCCACTAGGGGAATGATGTACTTGTTCTTCGCCGTAAGCTTGTTGAGCGTCTGGTAGTCGATGCACATCTGGAGGGAACCATCATGCTTCTTCTAAAAGAGTACCGGGACATCATATGGGGATTTCGAAGGCCAAACATATCCTGCATCCAATAGTTCGGTGAGTTTCTTACGGAGTTCTACGAGTTCCGGAGGGGCTAGCTGATAAGGGACTCCATGAGGGGGCTTCGATCCGGGGACATAACTGATCACTAGCTGAGGGGGCTTCAACTTTTGGCCAGTTATGTTTGAAATGCATAGATTGTGATAACTAGTTGATATTACTCATTTTATACATAATTCCATGTGCATAGAGGTTCTGAAATGCCAAAATCCATAAATATTTTAATTCTATGCCAAGTTATCATTTTTAGGACAAGTTATCACTCCTATATGCCAAGTTATCATTATTTTGAGTGAACTAATTTTCAATGATTTTCTTGCTTTAAATCCATTACTATCATGAATAAATCATATTTGGATGGTCATATCTCAACTTGTGCAAAATTTTAAGTCCATTTGAACAAGTTATCATTTTTTCTATGCCAAGTTATCGTTAAAGGGCAAAACTGTCATTTTGATATGAAAAACTATCAATTCTGCACAAAGGCCTTCGGCAATCATTATATTATTATCCTAACTCATTGATGCTAAAATTTGACCATATTTGGATAACCACAACCAAAGTTATGACAAGTTATCGTTTTTAAGGCAATTAAGTTATCGTTTTGGCACCCAAGTTATCACTCTTATGAAATCCCATTCATATTTGATTTCTGACTTCACTCACTTGCCACCCTAATCCATTTGATGCCTTCAATGCTCTGAACCATCCATATTTGATCATTTTCCAAGATTTATGCAAAGTTATCATTCCGGGTCCTCAAACTTATCATTTTAATTACTGATTTCACATCTTCATAACACCAGATTTTATTTGATGTTTGAGCTGACCCTGGTGACTTTTCTTATCCTTATTTGTTCATTTTCTATTTGAGGACTTTGATGCTTGGTGTTCTATCTCTTCTAGCAGGAAAAAAATAAGTTGCAAAAGGTTGGAAAAATAAGGGGGGACCACCTACTTTTTGCTGTCCAAAAAGGTATCACCTGAGATATTTTCTGTCCAGAGGACACTTGGCACAATCAAGGCATAGGGGAACACATTGATGCTGATCTAAGGATGGAGGAAAGACAGATATAAGCTGAGAACCTTAGGAAATCAGGGGGAGGTCGGCCATTGCAAAGGGGAGGAGATTTGGGGCTGGATTGGAGTTGTAGTGTGGAGGAAGGCTTGCTGATTTCTGCAGAACAACTTTGATTCCAGGATGGATAGCTTCTACTCTTCATTCCATTTTGTATTTAAGTTTGTAACTATGATGAGCTATACTCCATGCCTCCTAGGATAGGGTAGTAGTCTAATACATATTGTGGATGGATTAAGGATAAGTTTAAGTTTCCTGCACTGATTTGTGAATTCTAAATTTCTGATTTTACATTCCTAAAATCTGAACTGTTATGGATTAGTTCTTGTCATTGGAAGACCCTACTTGTATTTACAACTAAGAAGTTGTCATTTGGTCTAATCTTTGTTCAGAAATGAGCAAAGAACCCATGCCAAGTTTTTGGATTCTATTTTGATTGAAAATCTGATTTCAACAAATCTGATTTCTGAACTTTCTGATTTCAGATTTCCCTAAGCTGTTTGAATTTGATTTGTCATTGGGGATTTGATTAATTAAACAACTGAGAAGTTATCATATGTCCCACTATTGTTTAGAAATGAATTAGGAAGCTTTGACATTTCATGATTCAATTCTATAATCACCATGAATTTTTCTGATTTGAATGAGTTGCTGATTTCTAATTTCCTGAATTCAGGGAATCTGATTGTCTATTGTTAAGCCCCATTTTAATCCACCATTGAGAGATGGTTTTAAGCCCTTCTTTGAGATTCAGAGATGAGCCAAGGAGCAATGACAATTTCTGATTTCCCAACTTATGATTCTATGCATTTCAATTCCAATTAATTAGTGTGAAGTGTGGACCTCATTTTTAATTGCAGCTGAGAAGTTGAATCAAGGTCCTCTTGTAGTTTAGAGATAAACCAAGGAACACTATCACTATTATTGGATAAGTTTCATTCCTGCCAAGCTAATTGAAGTGATCTTATCATTTTGTGACCATGCATGGAAGTTATCATTTCAGATTTTATTGAAATTGCCAAAAAATCAGCAAGTGCCTTGAATTGAACCTAATGATAACTTGTTTTTCAGTGGGGATACTCTTCTAATTCAACTTGGGTAACAATTATAGGACAATATATTGTTTAGTTCTGGTCTAGTTCAGCTATGAAAACAACCATATTGAAGGTTGAATTAGATTTGACTATAAAGTGATAACTTGTCCATTTCCATTCATAATTAAATTAGATGAACCCCAATTCCTAGGAGGACCTTCCTCATTGATAGATAAACCCTTTTAGCCTCTAGATTAGCATTTACAATTAAGTTTAGATAACTTTTTAAAAATCCCAAATCAGTTATCATTTTAGCTTTTTTTTTAGAAATCCGTTTTAACTTTCTTTCAAATTCTTGGATTTTTAACTTTAGATAAGGCTAATCTAGATTGTTTAGAGAGTCTTGGACTTCAAATCACTGTGGATACAACATTTGAGTGACTTCAATTGACCTATATACTTGCAGTAGAGAGTGAGTTAGGGAGTTGAAACAAAAGTTGAAAAAATTGACTTTTGACCCAAAAATCAGCAAGTTATCATTAAACCCCTAAATTTCACTATCAATGACATGATCCACTTCACGCTTCGAAGGCAACCACTTTGGGAGCTCTGGGGGCATGACGTCCGCAAAGTCCTCAAGAGTTTCAAGGACTTTGGTAGGTGTTGGAGTGGAGGGCCCCGAGTCTTCCAAAATGGCGGTCGCCATGAAGGTGTGCTCCTGTTTGCGCAATCCCTTCGCCACTTGCATGACGGAGAGGATCTTCTGCTTGAGATCTCCTCTTGACCTCATGGGAATGTTGTAAGGTCCCTTGGGGTCAAAGATGACCATCGAATTGGTGAGCGAGATGACACATGCAAAGATGAAAAGAGATGCCCGCCACCACTTCGTAGTCTTCCACTGGTGCCACCGTCACGTCGAAGCTTTCCGACTACTTGCCGATGCAAACCTTCACTCTTGGAGAAATTCCTGTGGTCGAGATAGACTTCGCGTTCACCGTCTTGAACGTGGCATTAGTCTTCTTTAGTGGTAGCTTCAGTTTCTTGGCGGCCACTTCTAACATGAACAACTTCGATGCTTCTGTGTCAATGAGGGTGTTGAAAACTTGTCCGTTCAACTCGATGTCTGCATAAAGACGAGCAGCCGATGAGGAACCCTTCGAGGCGTTGATGGCGTTGAGGACGTGCATCGATCTGAGACACGTCTCCTCCTTCTCCTTCTCGTCGGGCAATATATGGCGTTGAATGTCGCCTTCTGCGGGCAATCACTTGTCCAATGTGGACCCTTGCAAATATAGCTTGGCTTCGGTGTCTTTCCATCCCTCTTGAATCGATCATTGTTGGGCTTCATATCTTGATATTCCTTCTCTTTGTCTTGATAGTGCGGCTTGCCTCCTTGCGGCTTTGACTTCTTTTCCCCGCCATGGTCCTTGCCTGAGGGCTTTGGTGGTGGGGCGCTCGTCTTGGCATACTCCACGAGCGACTTGGCAGTGGCAACTAGCGAGCGGAGGTTGGAACAATCTCGTCGCTCCAACTCCATCCTAGTCCATGGCTTCAAACTTTTCACAAAGACCGCCAATAACGTGTCTTCGTCCACCTAAGAGTTCTGTAGGCAGAGCTCAGTGAACTCTTTCACGTACTCCTTCAACGTGCCCTTCTGACAAATGTTGAACAACACAATCTTGTCCTCCAATCCCGATTTGGCGGGGCAGAAGTAATTCGCCAGCTGTCTTTTGAAGTCATCACACCTCTCAATGGGCTTGACGTTGCCATGTTCCACATCGTCGCAATGGCACCGCCACCATAGACTCTCCGCATCTTGCAAGTAGAAGGATGCGGTTTTCACCATCCTCGCTTCGGAAGTCATGTCCAAGGCCTCCATATACCTTCGGACATTCCACAGGAAGTCATTGATTTCCTTTGCCGACCGCTCGTCTTTGTAAGACCTCGGCTTTGGCACATCGATTCTTGCCTCATGTGGGACGGATGTCTCGGGACGCCGTCGATCTCCATAGCGTCGCTTGAGCTCTTCCCGAATGGTCTTAAACTCTTGCTCCATCTCGAACCTCATGTTTGATAGACCATTGTCCAAGGTTTCCCGCCATGATTGTTGCCTCCATGGACTCCAGCCGCATATACAACGGCGCCATCTCGTCTCGCACCGTTGTGAGATCAACAGTCTTCTCCAATTCCTGCTCATGCATTGCGAGTTGGTATTGCATCTCGCCCACGTCCAGTTGGAACTGACCGAGGCATTGCTCGAAGGCGGTCATGACATCCTTCGAGCGGGCGCGCCTTCGCTCGGGGCGGTCCTTCTCCGGTGCGACGTGTTCATTCGTCATTTTCGAGTTCGACGTCATTTCTTCTTGATCGTCGAATGCCAACTTGAGTGTTCTCAGAAATGCTGCTTTGATACCAACTTATCACGGGGTCATTTTTCGCTCGATCGACCCGTGCGACGTCTAGACGTGCCCAACGTCTAGACAAGCTCTTTTGAGCATTTTTTGGAAGCTTGTTTATGCCACTTTTCAAATGCCACAGTTTTTGAGACGTTTGGTCTCGAGCGGACACTTCTTCGGTGGAGGCGTTTGTAAACAAATGGGCACCTCGGCGTAACGCTCGATCGCTTGGGACGCTTTGGGATGCTTGTGTGGTTTGCCACCCCACACTCGAGGCACGGTGCTAGATTTTAGGGAAGCTTGAACTCTTTGTTGAATAAATAAAAATGATTACAAGGTTTCAGAGGAGGACTAGTGAGTCTCCCCTAATATACCGTAGGCCCGGGAGGCCGATATACGACGTGTGATGTGGAGGACAAGCCAAGGGGGTGCACTTTTTAAGAGTGCAGAATTACAAACTGCCACTATCACACTTGAAAAATAAACCAAGTACAAAAGTTGATTGAAAAAGAGAAAATACATAAAAGTAAGATAGCTCGACGTGCCACGGGAAAAGCCCCGGGACATTCACGGATCGGATTGGACCCCTGATCAGATTGGATAGATTAGGTCAAGAGAGTTTTAGGGGCCAAATTCGACCCAACCCGACTCAATTTCAGTTGGGTCGGGTAACCCGACCACCCAAATTTTTAAAAAATTTTTTCTTACTATTTTATATTTATTTAATCTAAAAATATTATTTAATATTTATTTTAAATCATAAAATAAGTTTTCTAATTATTTATTATTATTATTATACTTAATATTTTATTTCAAATTTTTTTAAAAATTAAATCAAATATAAGCTTACGCTTAAATAAAAAATAAAATAAAAAATCAGGTCAATCGAGTCGACTCGAGTTGAAAAAATTCAATCCGTATCCGACTCGACTCACCATGGTCGGGTCAACCAAATCCAAACTGATTCGGATCGAATTGAGATCGGTGTTCACGAGTCGACTCGATGGACACTCCTAATTATCATCACCTTCCAAATTCATGAAGATATTACCATTATTTATTTTACAATATTAGCTTCTACATTGAATATAAAGTGCGGGCGACTACATCTCACTTGAAAATTTAAAAGAAAATGACAACTTTTTTTTCATTTTTCAGAACTATTTTTTCACTCACTAGCATCAGCCCAGTTCCAATTCGAAACATACCTGATCAAAATGATGACTTAGGAATAGATTACTAAATTATTAGCACTCATCGACCAAAACAATTTATTTACTAGTAAAAAAAAACCTTGTGAAACGAGATATTAATTTATTTGGAAAAAAAACAGATTAAAAAACTGACGTTGTGGTGTTGACGATAAGAAGAAAGAGACGATTGGAGGAGAAGCCGCCACTGGACTGGACTACAAAATCTCTTAACTTGTACGCAAGAAACGGCTTCCCTTCTGCTTCTTGGTCCGAAAGCTCCACCATTCTCCATTTGATCTCCCTCGGCTGCTTAAATTCGGCATCTCTCGCGTCCGTTTCATCCAAAAGTAGCTGAAACCAGAGGGATGATGGATCTGAGCCTGGGAAGACTCGCTTCGCGAATCCCCCTCCGCCCTCGCTGCTCCAAAGACGACTCCAGGCCGCCGGAGAATGAAAAAGGTGACACTTTTGCCTCATCTGTTCTTCTCCCTGCTTTTTTTCTTCTATCAGAGTTATTGTTTATTCTGAAAACTCCCCCTCTTCCGAATGATCATTTCTGATTGCTCGATCAGAACTGATGTCATAACGAGTGAAGCGGATTGCTGTGCTTCCAAATGACTCGTATGATTTGCTACGCGCGCAGGTGACAAGCTGCCTACGGACTGGGACAAAGCCTGGTCAAGCTTCAGGAAGATGAACAGCAAGAAGAAGAAGCAGACGCTGTTCTCGGACTTCAAGCCCGATAAATACGTGAGCTGGAACCCGAGACGTTCCGATTACCCGCCATCCGAGGAGGTTGATCCCATAAAGAGAACAGAGAGGACCAACCTCACGCTGTGGACGAGTCCTAAGTTCACTTTGGCCGGCGCCATTGTTATCATCTCACTGTTGCTTGTCTACACCGTACTTTACCCGCTCAAGTAAAGTCACTCACCAACCCACAGGGAGAGAGAGAGAGAGAGAGAGAGCTGTGAACTGTGTAAATTGAAGGTATTTAAAACTTTAAATGGAGTGTGTTTGGCAGTGGATTGCACCATCGATGGGCCTGTATATTATTGGCCTACAAAGCTTGCTATTGCAGAGAAATCAGAAGAGGATGGTGGCCTGTGAGTCGCTTCAATTTGTATTAACGATCAGGCATTTCCACACGCTGAAGAATGCATTACCAAAGTAATTTGATTCATGTGACAGTCAGTCTATCTTCTCAAAGTTTCGAATTTGGTCTTCGAGGATGTTTTTGTTTGGAGTCTGAGATCATAATTTGGCTCATCATAATTTTCGTCAACCACCGTTTGCTGAAAATTCAATTTATTTTTGCTTCCAACCTGAACCCGTTCAAAGCAATTGCAAAGTTCATACCGAGAGAGGCAAAATTATGCAAATGCAAAGCTCTATATATAGATGCATGCCCTTAGCCATAGGCTTGATTTTGGAGTCTGCTCTGCGCATTAAAAGAGTGTCTTTTTCTAAATACCAAAAACAAAAATATTTCCTTTTGCGGTTCCAAATGCATGTGCAATATTTAACCAGATCATCTCTTGCTTTTAGAATCCTACAAAGAAGGAAGAAGCCAGTGAATCAATTTTGACCTGCATGGCTTTTTAGCCTCGGATTGCTTTAGTTCGAAGCATGCTAACAGGTTGCCTCTGGATAAGATCTGACTAAGAACGTCATAATAGAGTTCTACTGAAGCAAGTAATATTATTTGTGACAGGAATTTTAGATAGACAGACTTTGCAGAATGCACTTGTTTAATTGTCAATCATCATTCGTCCAGAAAGAAAAATGGATTAACAAAGGAATTTGTTGTCGTCTTAAAGACTGGTCGCTGCACTGATTGCCAGTTTCAGGTTCTCTGACAGCCAATTTTAGTTTCGAATTTCGCAAAGAATTGTTATCAGTACTCTTCCGGTGATGCAAAAGAATTCCGCTCAGAGAAGTTTTCTGAATCATGATCTCTGCAAAAGATTCACGAGTCAGTTTTATTGTAGAAACCCTCGATTAAAACCCCGATTGAAAAAAAAACAACTATTTCGAATGGTTTTACGGCAATCAATTAGCTTCAATCATTTCTTGGAGGCATTGGCAAATTCTGAAAAATCGAGGATAAAATGCATCTCAACTCCATTCAGTGTTTGATGCATTAAAAATTGTCCTGCTTGAGGACATTAGAGTGAATTTGGCAGCTGATTTGCCTGTGCACATAATTGATTAGAATATGAACTGGCTTATTAGCATGGATAGTTATTTCAGTTGACCAGCACTGGAATGAAACAAAGAATATGTTGCTGCATGTGTCTGACATCTTTATGTCATCAATGCCTCATGTTATTACATCATCCAGATCATGTTTTTTTTTTCTAGAATGCAATAAAAATATGGTTCCTAGGCCAGTGGATTTTTCTTTTATCAACATTTCCTTTCATCCCTTTTTCTCTAGTGTGAAAACAAGCGAGGAAGCAGTCCACACAACTGAACTCCAACTATTCCAATAAAGATTCTGTCTACCACACTTTGGAATGAAAACCTTACACTGCAAGGAAACTGAAGTATTATGTACTAATGTAGTATTATAACTCTCATCATCATCTCCATCCTTCTCTGCAGCTGCATGACTACAGAAGTGCTCCTTATATTTCCTCTCAGAAACACTGCTCTCTCTCTCTCTCTCTCTCCATCTGCAAGCTTTCACGCTTCAGTGATGGAGTACGGAGTAGCTGAAAATAGGAAAAAAGGAAGGCCATTGCCCAAGAGAGGCCAGATCAAGGCTAAGATTTTTGCTATTCTGGTGAGGGCCATCATGCCGAGAGCACTGAGCCGACGGAAGAAGACCAAGAAGACGCAGGAAAAACCGGACGACTTGCTTCCGACAAGCGACAACGCTGCAGAGTGGATACACATCAGAGGCCAATGTTGAAGGCTGATGTCCATGAATTCAGATTGAAGAATGTTTTGTTTGTCAATTTTTTTATATACATGTAGAACAGCTCTTTGCTTGCATCAGAGGCTGCTTTCTCTCCATCTCTGTTCGACCTCTTCTCCTCACCTCCCATGACCTCCTCCGTCTCGTCCGCCAGTGGCGGCGGCGGCGTCCATGAGACCTAGCTCCGGAGAGTCATCATCTCGTCCCAGGTGCTCGTTTCCTCCTGGTGCAATAGGCCTTCGTTGGACGGTTCCTTGTTGTAGCATGAATCATGCACGATGATGCATCTTGAGGCTCTGTTCTACCTGGTTCATGGCATGCATGCATGTGGGATTCTGCCAAATGTTCATGCTCTGTTCTGCGTGCTCCATGGCATGGTTGTTTCTTTGTTAGCAGTGAGAAAGAACAGTATCTATCTAGGACTACAATGTCAATGCTTATATATGTTTCTTCTTTTCTTTTCTAACTTCAACCTCCGCGAGTTAATATATTCAAATGAGGTCAATGAATACTACATACGCCTTGATTTGCCCGTTTGATTCCTAGACAGCGAGTGAGAGAATAGTGAAAATATTCATGTGAATAAAGTCTTGCAGCGGACTGTTATTTCACCGTATCGTTTGGTTATAAATTAAAATGTTTTGATCATGATTATAGGATAATCAAATGTTCTTGATCATGATCAAATTTACTATTGAACTCGGAATGAATTAGTGTACTTTACTAGTATGATGAGAAATTCGTCTTCTGTATCGGTTCTTGCTTTACCTATAATATTTCTGTTCTATCAGAATTATTACTTGGGCCTTAATTTAATACTGTTACATCGTCTTAACCTCCTTTGACCTGTTGAACTATCATTTCTATCAATCAAGAACTTTGAATAATTTTATTTTTTTAAGACGCATCAGTTTTTTTACCATTTCCACCTTTCTGCTAGGGGAAAATTTTGCTAGAGGAGGATCAGAATTCAATTCAATTCAATTCAATTCAATCCACGTCCCTTCTTTTGCCCCCTAATTGAATTTCAAGATTTCGATCGTCACGACCAATAAATTCGTTGATAAGTAGTGTTTTATGGCTCGTGATTAAGTAACATAGCATCTTAAATAAGATTAAAGTTGACAAATATGCAAAGTGATCTATCTTATTGAATGTAAGTACATGATTTATATGCTATAGATTTTAGACCGTTTTTATTATACATGATTAAGTAACATGTATATGGGTTTTTTTTGCTTCGCATAATTCTTATTCCTTTTCGGAAGATTACAAACTTGACTTTTTATATAGTTTGATAAGTGATACTAAAAATATATTAATTTTTATCCAAGAAAATACATTGATGACGCAAACATCTCTAATCGTTGTTGTTTGATTTAAAATTTGTGAAAGCGCATTGGTCAAGTCAAAATGTTAATCGTGACTCAAATATGTGAAATTTGGAAGCTTGAGAACAATAAACATGATGGCATAAAGTGAGCCCTCTAAATCAACTTCATTAGTGCTGATGATTTCTCAGATTTAGCCTTTACTTGGCATTATTAATGATTTGATGGCAAATAACGATTTAACTAACGGATAAAGAATAACAGATAATGATTAACGATTAGAAATTCTAACAAATAAATATTTGATAAATTTATTGATAGAATTAGATGATAAACATAAAATGACATAATTGAACATATGATAAATTATTTAATTCAAACACTATACAAATTCTATTATAATGTAATAAATAAATTATTTATATCTCAGTTAAATAAAATAAAATCTCACAATTAATTTTTTTGGTAATATATATATTTATATTGACAATAAATTTTATATAGTGTATACATGATATAAAAATATTAATTATTAAATTATTTTTTATTCATTGTTAATATATAAATAATTTGTAATTAATGAAACACGAATTTAAAAAGAAATATAGTTAAATGATGATAAAATAAAAATGAGAAAATAATAAGATAAATTGTCAAAAAATAATGTATTTGAATAAGGATAGCATTGGAAAATTATAAATCATTAACATCTAATCGCTAAATGCTAGTAGAAGTAATTTTTTAATATTTTTATATAAAATATTAAATGCAACTTATTTTTATTATTTACAAAAAAATTAGCGTTTGAACCTGTTGCCAAATAATATTATATTATAGTGTTTGACAAGCATTGGTAATATAAATAATGGTTAAAATAGTTAGAGAGAAAATTACCAAAATACCCCTATAAATTATTTTACACGTTCATCATATAGTATCCTAAATAAATAAAGAAAAAAAAATAAAAAAGTGAATATAGATAAAATAAGTTGAGTAGAAAATGAGAGTTATTTATAAAAGATTCAAATGAAAAAGAGATACAGTTAAATGATATTCATTTAATAATAAAATATTAAAATTAAAAAAATTATGTAATGATGAAGTGATAATTAAAATTATCAGAGCAATTAAAATTATCGATAATCAATAACAACCAAACGAGATAATTTGATGAGTCCTAAAAAATTTAAATAAAATAATCGATAATCTATCTAGATTACCTCGTACTAAAAGGCCCAAAGTAATTACTTTGTTATTCATTTATTTAGGATTTATCCATTCAGCTCAAAATGGATGGAAGTTTTGGCTGAAACCAATGAATAAAACGTACACGCTGAACATGATGATCGATCTAGAAATCGACGGAATTTAAAGGTTCCAGTTGGTAGTATCATACGTTTATAACTCAGCTGTTCATGGAGATCAATAATAAACAGAAACAAATGCAATTGGCGTAATTGCAGGAAAACAAAAGAGAAAAAGACATTGAGATAATTTATTCTGCATGTTGTATGTAAATATATATTTTGGTGTGATGCTAAACTTATATGTCTCCCTTTGCAAAGGACGCTGTTCCAGTGACGGAGCCAATCGCCTTGGTGTTCAGATCATACGTTGACAGCCACCTTCTCTGTTTGTAATGAGCAGAGAAAAAGAGTTCAAAGACAGAAGCATAGTGACATGACATGACATGACATTCAAGGAATATACATAACATAATAGAACTGTTGCTGATGCCAAATGGGAACGATGGTACAGTGCATTATACATCTCTTTCGGATTCAAATTTCATCAATAAGAGTGTCTTTCTTTATTTCTAAATCTATCCTTTCTTCTATTATTTTCATGGGTCTTCCTTTGTAATCGAAAAAAATAAATAAATAAAAGAGAACAGACATGCATTTATCAATCAAAGTTGGGTGACTTCCTGCTAATAATTCTTGATGGCAAATTTCAGTTCCTTAATCATTGTTATGGTAATTCTTGATCAAGGATTAAAAGAGAATGTATTGTATTGCGGCCTACCGTTAGTTACGACTTACCGTATAACAAAAAAAGTTTTATACAGTAAGTCGATAAACCTATTGTTTTGCGTAGTATCGAGTAGCATATAATGTGGGGTATGCTCTTTTTACTCTTCAATAAAGAATTACAAGCAATTGAAGTTACAATAATGATCGCTTCATTTGTTTAAAGAAAGGAATTAGTGAATGCAGCTTACTCACAATGTGCTCGAAATCAGGGTTGCAGAGATTTGCAGTAAGATTTCTCATCAATATCAATACCTGCAGCACAGTCAATATTAAGAAGGGAGGAGGTATAGAGCTGAAATGTGCTTAAAAATTACATTTTTCAGCATAAAAGGAAGCATTTTAATAACTTGGAGCAAAAGAAGACTGTGCTCAATATTGGTGCTAAATTTGTGCCTGCATAGAATGAAAATTTATGTTAATTGTCATTTGAGTTCAGCTTTGTTAGACTTACTGTTTTGGCAGAGACAGAATCCATCTCCTCAAGCTTCTCCAAATAAACATTTACTCCACATATGATGTCTGGATCGAACAGATTTCCCAGAAATCCGTAGACTTGAGTAAAGTTGGGCACTGCAAGACAAACAACTTCACATGAGCACTGTAATTAAGCAGTCATGAAGTCTGATAGGATTAAGAACCATGAGTAGAAGATCAGGGGATGAAGATAAACCACAGATAAAGGAAAGGATAAGTTTTCACAATTCTACAGAATTACCAGGATGTGATGGATGTGGATTCATTTGGTTGGAGGCATCATGAGGTACCCAAGATCTACCAGAGTTGCCAGCCCAGTTAGAGTTTGCACCACATATGTTTGCTTTTCCTTTGTACCCAACATCATCTGAATGACAAATTGAAGCAGGAATCATTAATTGGTGATGAGACCTTTTTTTGGCAAGATATTACAGGAACATGTTTGCCAACAAGGTGAGGACAACAATGTGACACCTTCAGCATCACAAACGGTGGCATGGCAGTCAGTGGCTGATGTTGCTTCACTGGATGTATAGTTCAGAACACTTGATGCAGCATCCCATGCACCGTACACAGGAAGAAGGCCGCTTGATGTGGAAGGGCAAGCAACCGATTCCTTCATTGGAACAATATCTGCGAATGAAGAGCGCAGAGAATGATCGAAGTAGCCCTCCAATGCAAAGAAGAAAAGTACAATGCCTTCATAAAATTGGATTCCAGACCGCTATTGTTAGCATTCTGCGAGTTGGAATGAGCTGTTTTGCGCTTTGGATGGGGAGGTGGCACATGAGCACCCAATCCAATCCTTTGAACTTTGAGAAAATACTTTTGAGCATGACTTCTGATCTGAAGAATTTAAAGAAAAAACAGGAAAGATCTAAGAAAGGAGGCATCCTGACAAGACCATCGACATGTAAAGATCTCTGTTGTTCCGCAGTAAATCATGCACGATATGGAACGACTACCGTGCTAATTAAGTAGATGAGATAAAGGACTAACAAAAGCAACAAATTAATAGGCAACGTAGAGAGCACCTGAATTGTCGTCTTTGTGCCGACGAAGTCTTCAATTTTCTTCCAATCACGACCAAACCTAATCAGGAGGAAGACGTTGGTAAAATCACATAAAGTAGAGTACTGTTCATCAAGAGCGTGGCTCAAAACTTTGAAAGCCATGCCTGCAAAACCGGAAACAGAGCTGCAACTGCATAGTACAGGAAGTATAATTTGACATAGAAAGCATAAAGACGATGCATTCATTTCCAAGCATAAAGGTGAGATTACTACTGCACATAACACAAGCACACGTAACTCTCCATGACGAGATCATGAGACGACTACTTCGATTCTGAAGGGAAAAAAAAATGCAAATCAATAATTTCGATCCATTATGACCAGTGCATTTTTCTCTACTTTTGATGAAAAATATGTTTTTTTTTCTTTCTTTCTTTTCTTAAACCAAACCAGAGGCCTTTGAAGTGCGTAATCTCCTTCAATATTCGTTGGCTAACTATCAAGTTATTTTAACTATGAACTCTTAAAAAAAAAACTATGAACTGCTCTTGCGTGATGGATGCAGCAGGGAGAACTGCTTGAGGCTAAGAAAGATAACGTAGTACTTGGTAAATATTTACTAAGTCTATAAGATGGGGGATGGAGGGAGGGTGAGAGAGAGAGAGAGAGAGAGAGAGAGAGAGATGGCGATGGATATATTACAGGAGGAGGGCATCGAGAAACCTCTCATGCTCCTCGTTGGTCCACCTGTCGCGGGTCTTGGTGATGGTGTACGGCTTCCTGAGCTTCTTGGCGGTGCCGTCCGTTGTCATGGGCGCGGACGACGGCGTGGACGAGGAGGAGGGATATATGTCGGAGTTGGCCGTGGGGTACGTGAAGCATCGGAAGAAGCGGAAGGCGAGGAAGAGCGGGAAACAGAGGTGGAAGAGGACTCGAAGGCTGGGTCTCCTGCGCGCGGCCGTCATCCGCCCGAGGGCCCAGAATCTGAACCAGCTCGTGCGCGGTTAGGCGCAAGAGGAGGAGAAGCAAGAGGAGGAGGAGGAAGAAGAGGCTATCAGCCACAGGCCGCGCAAGAAAAGGGCGATGCCGTGACGGCACTTGCTGCATGCACCGCCCCTGCGCGTGCATGGTGGTGGTGTCGTGGGGTGGGTCGGGGCACGCACGAGCGAGTGCCGGGGAAAGAGAACGCAACAAGGTTGGGGAGGCAATGAGAGGGAGTGGAGTGGAGTAGAGAGAGAAAGTACTTAAGGAGATGAAGCCGCAAAGGGAAATAGCCTACGTAGACGGAGCCATTGACGAGGACGGAAGCCTAACCGTGGTAAATTAAAGCTCATGCACGCCATGAAAGCTGACTGGCTGTGTGTGTGTGTGTGAGAGAGAGATGGGCAGGGCAGGCAGAAGGGTAGGGGGAGGGAGGAGGCAAATGAGTAGGCTCCTCTCAGCGTCATGCACATGGAAGGATGGACCGGTTTGTTTGCGTTGGGCGGGGTGACTTGGAGATGAAGGCCAGCACCCAATTCGGCAAGGTCTTGAAACAGGGGGAGGAGAGTGAGAAATTATGCCCTATGATCAACAAGAGAAAATATCCACCTGAAATGTAGAGGTTAGAGAAAAAAGTTGTGTTGTGGTGCCTCATATTCCATTTTTTTCTCAAATGTACATTTTTTATTTAAATATTATTATATGGATTAAATGTTTATGTTAGAATTTATGTATGAGAAAAATTATACTCGAAGAATTAATCGAGAATTTAAGACGATGTAAAATTTTAATAGTGAAAACAAAAGAAGATTACAATTTAGATAGATTTTCTGTTCGGACTCCTAACGAGTTTATATAGGCACTCGTAGTGTGAGAGCCTTTTTTTTACTTTCGAGTGTTTTGGGGAGCAAATAAATTTTAAATTGAAGTAGGATTCAAGGTATTATTAATAAATTTTTATCTTGAATTGAATCTTACAAAAAAATGTCTAACAACCTCTGTCGTCATCAATCCCAACATTGCGATTATTGCCAACAAGTTCTGAAACTTATTAGTAGGAACCGATTTTATAAACATGTTAGCTGAAAATGACTTTTCAACTTGAAGTTTTGGTCTTCTTTCTCTGGGATAGAGAAATCCTCTAAGTCACTCACGAGGATGTCTTCTTCAATATTACATGCCTTTCTATTCGGACTCATATTGGATTTATATAGGCACTCCTTTTATAGATGATAGAAATTATAAATCGATTAAGACTTAAAATTAATTCCTCAAAATTAGGACACATATTTCGTGATAAGAAAGTAAAGTAATTTTGAATTATAAATAGAATTCTCCGAGGGCTCCGCTCCCACACCCCGACAGGGGATCCCCTTAGGTCCCTTCCTTGACCCCTCCAAAGGCTCGTTGATTGGACAACGACACTCCCATAGCGCAAGGACATCTTTTACTTCGAAATGTCTTGAGAATGTGATGAATTTTTAATTGAAATAAAATTCAAGATATTATGGATGATTTCAGTAAAATCGGATTCTAATTAAAAGAAATTGCGTCTCGAGATGCATATTAAGACAAACACTTTTTCTATCGAATTGGCGGTTCAAAAATTTTAATGGATGCACAATGTTTATTCTTTTTGACGGTTGTTAAATTAGACAAATTATAAATAATTCCAAAAGGTTATCGTTTTTACATTTATAATTATTTCGATGAGACTTTCATCGTATTAATTCATGACCTCTCAATCATATTTTGTATCAAGTTTAGTTATACGGCAACCATGCATGCTGAAAGCTTATATCATTAAAAGACTCTTGTCATAGATAAATGAATATAAGCTCACAACACTTATTTTTCATCCTTTTGTTAATTTAACAATTATGATTCACATTTGAATTAATTATATATTTATGAATAATATACATTTATCAAATTAATTTGACAATGAAATTGTATCACATAGTTGTTGAATTAATCACATATATTAAAGTAGCTTGATAACCAAACAATCGAATGAACAAATTTACTAAGTAACTAATGAAATCATAGTTTTTTTTAACTTATAAACTTGTAAGAGTTTAAGACTCTAGAATACAAAACTGAATGAACTTGGCTCAAACTTGAATTTGATAATAGACTCGGATAATCTCGAAGTAAACTCAGTAGAATCAGATGGAATTGGATAAACTCGTAATAGTTCACACGTAGACTCGATAATTTTTTAATTAATTATTTGATTAAGTTTTGAGAGTATAATTGAAAGAAATATGAACTATGCTTTATTTATACATATTTATGATAATATTATACTGCACAAATGTATTATAATATATTAAAACTTGTATTGTTTATACATTATATTATATGATGCAGGTAATAAATAATAATGTAATATTTTCAAATTATTTATATTTTTTGTTAATTTATTTAACTATTTGGAACTTATGTCAAGACAATAAGGTTATTGTGATTTAATCTCAATCAACTCTGGATGATTTGATTTTAAACTAGACGAGGGCCGATTTTAGGATTAGATTCAAATTTTGAAGACCAATTAAACCTAATGGGATCTAGTTGATGTTGTGAGGTCTTATACCCAATTTTGAAAAATAAGAAACATCACTTAAAAAAAGTTGAAAAAAGAAAAACAATGTATAGTGGCATGGTTCATAGTAATCATCCAATCCTTTTACTTTAATTTGTATTCCAAATGATTTCCCCTCCTCTCTCCTCAAAATAAACTATTTATCATAAAACAATCAATATAATATTATTTATTACTTATCATTTCATTAAAAAATTAATATATCGTTAAATATAATTTATTAGAAAATGTTTTTTATATTTATATAATATATTTTTATTAATTATTAAAAATAAATTCTATATTGACAATACCTATTTTTTATTCAAAATCTCATTAAAATTAATCTATTACATCTATTTTTTCATCTCACGTCGACGACTCAGTTCTTCATCATTACGTTCTACTCCATCCAAATACACTTCGAACTGATCTATCAATTCAACTATTCACATGAAAAAAGGGTTACGATTCCACTATCCAAACTCCACCCTCGAGAACCACGCTGCCACTTTGTTTGATGGAATCAGATGAAACTAGTCCTTGGTTCCACCATATTCTAGTTGTCAAATGGATCTCTTTGGCAATTAGAATCCACCTAATTCCGCAAAACACAAAGGACCGCCCTAGTTGAACCTGACCATTAGAACCAAAGATCACGTGACCCTAATTTCAGTGACCTTGTATCACCTTTTCTGGTTTTCTTTTTTTATTTGTTTTCAACTTTTTTTAAGTGATGTTTATTTTTTGTTTTCAACCTTTTCTTTTAATTTTCTCTCTTGTTTTATCATACAAAATATTATATTTATTATAATTGATTAATTTAATATTATTTATTACTTATCATTTGATTAAAAATTTTAATATTTCATTTAAAAAATTTTATTTTTAAAAAATTATATTTAAATGGTATATTTTGTAACAATTTTTAATAAAAATAATTTACTATTATTTTTATTAGTTAATAAAATTACATTTTATATTTATAATATATTTATATTTTATTTAAACATCATTAAAATTAATCTATTACATCAATATTTTTGTATCACATTAATTTTTTAGTTCATCGTCATTACATTCCGCTCTATCCAAACACACCTTGGGACCATTTGACGACTCAAACTAGGGCGAGTTCCTTATGGTTATGTCAAATGCGACTAAGTGGCTTTGTTCTTGAAGTAAAACCAAGCCATTGAAACTAGGGGTCAGTCCTTGTTCCATATTTTTGGTGGAATGAGATCACTCTTTGATGTTTTCCCTTTTTTTAGTTTTTTTAAGTGACATTTTTCTTTTTGTTTTCAACCTATTTTTTTCTTTTTAGATTTTTCTCTCTTTTATCTTTCTCATATGAAATAATTTATTTATTAAATATAAAATATATATTATAAAGGATAAGTATAATTTTATTTATTACCTATCATTTCAAATAAAAATTAATATTTTAAATATAATTTAGTAAAACATAAATAATTTATTTAAACAATATATTTTTTATTTTTAATAAAAGAATAATTTATATGTTTATTTTGGGGCCAATGAGTGTACAACTCAGGTTTTGAACTGCAAAATACAACCATTAATATGGGTCGTTGGATTCAATGGACGAACAAATAGTCTCCAATTTTCTAACCTCATTATTATTACTTTCTCATTATTTATGCTTTTGTTTCTTCTCCTAATTTTCACATGTGCCCCAAATAGTTAACATTTCTAAAATTTTTAAAGAATTGGTTATACCTCTTTTGCTCCGCCACCAAGCACTTGGGGTAAATTTCACGGACCGTCTCTCAACTTGTCTAAATTATGTGGCTGTCACACTAGTCATTTTTCTTTCATTCACATCATTAAAAAATAATAAATTAATATTAAAAATAAAAAAGGACCTGGCGGCCCTCCTTCTCCATCGCTCGCGGGGGGGGGGGGGGGGGGGGGGGGGGGGGCTCGACCCCTAGGTTGACAAAGGAGAAAAGAGAGCCGGCGAAGGGGGAAAGGGGGGCGTCGGCCCCCTTTTCTGGCAGGTAAAGTAGAAAAGGGGGGGGGGGGGGGGGGGGGGGGAGTCCCCCCTTTCTTCGTCGTGGCCAGCGAAGGGGGAAAGGAGGGCGCCGGCCCCCCTCGTGTCTTCCTTGCGCGCGATGAGGAAAAAATAGGAGGGCGACATCCCCCCTCCGCGAGCTCGTTGAGGGGGGCGCCGGCCCCCCTCGCAACTTCCTCACGAATCTCCTCGTCTCACTCCTCCCCTTCTTCCTAAGTTAAAATTTAATCTTCTCCCTCTTCATCAGCCACGATCATTCCCCACTGTTCGCCGCCACCGGCGCAAGCATCACCGACTCATCCTCCGGCGGCATCGTCATCATCTTCTCCTCCTCCTCGACCCCTTTTCTCTCCCACTGCTCCACCAGCGGAAAACACGGGAGCCAGCGAGGCACGTGCTGGAATGGCAGCTCACTCCTGGCCTCCGCAAAGCTCGTCCATTGCCTTGCCCCGTGCTCCATCCCTGGCCGCTCCCCTGCCTTGATCTCTCACCGCCGAATCGGCTTCGAGAAGGGCACCTCGTCTGATGCCTCCACGAAGGCCATCATCTCCTTGAGCGGCGCCGATCGCAACATCGGAACTGGAAAGGACGACAACGCAGCTCCTGGCTACCAAAGAGGCAAATGAGAGGAAAGAGATGTTCGCATAGCATATACTACTGAAATGCTTTGTTTTTTCCTAGAAAATACTGCAGACATTGCAGTTTATGCATTTTTTCTAAAACCTGCTCTTCAAACTATGTTTGTTGACCCCCAACCTTCGGGTGGTCTTGTGTGTTTTCAGATTAAAATTCCATTGATTAAGAGGGAAACTTTAATTAATTGCTTCAGAAATCAATCAAAACTCGTTGTCAATTAACCACAGAATCCATTGCGCCTTGTTAGTGTACATCCTTATTCCTCTTCTTTCTTGTGGACATCTTTAGAGGCTTAGAAGCTATGTTAATTAGCCATCGTAAGAAAAGAAAATGAGAGCGAAATTCTCCTTCCGTTAAGGTGAACGAGCTTGCTTCTCGAATCTAACTAGTGGCAGTTCTATTCTTATTTGATATTAGCTTTCTCATCACGGTTTTCTCGTGTTAACGGACCAATGTGCAGCGCTGCGTGGGGATAGAGTGAATGCCGAATCTAGTTTAAGTGCAGGGGTTGAAACAATTTTTGCTTTGTTTGACATCATTTTTTTGTTTACAACCAAGTGCTTTTTTCCTCGCCTTCGCATGCACATTTTGATCAACCCACAGACATTGTGATTTTTTTTATGCTAGCCCGATTTATGAGAGGCTTTCGATGTTTGAGGCTACTAGCACTTGACTAATCGAAAGTCGGAAAGATAGAGCAGTAATGGTTTATTTTCTGATTAAGATGACGGCTCCAACACTCGAATTTGGAATTACTAGCACTCGCGCAGGCTCAATGTTCTTTCTCTAAAAGACTCTGTAACGCTCTACATGATTTTTGAAAAAAAAGGTGGAATTAGTTTAAAAGTTATGAGCTTTTTGGTCATTGTGTAGGGAAGGACAACATAAAATAAATAAATAAAGAATCGTGTGAAAAAAAAGAAGAAAAAAAGGAGCTGATCGTCTTCTTCCCACGTGCTACAGCCCAGCGCGACACCTCCAGCCACCTCCACTTCCAGCTGCTCGTTCTCCTCCGTTTGGTCATCATTTTTCGCACGAGAGATACTGATGGAAAGAGGACGACGAGATAAACATTTTGATATGAGTTAGGAGACGATCGGTCCATTGTGCACGATGCAGCAAGCTTAGAACGCGAGAAAGAGGGAAAATCAGCCGCCAACTATTTTGGCTCAAATCCGCACCGGTCCTTCTCCTGGTGAGTTGTACATCATTCACAGATGATTAGGATCATTTTGAGGGATTTTAAACATGTTCTTGTTTCAAATCATGTAGGAGACTGATTTGGGATTTTTCGATAAACTTTTTCGGCGACTTTTTTCAACGAACTGATGGGGAACTCCGGTCCAGCTCATCTCGACGTTCTGGTAGGTTCACACATGAGGCAAAAAGGGATCAGATTGCTGTTCGTATAATAATTAGTCGCTAATCCTTTTTATGTTCGTAGGTTTTGGAATCTGATTGTTCTCCGGTGACCTTTCCAACGACCGTTCTCTTATCACGATTGGTAAGCGAATGGAAATGTGCTTACGATTGAATTGTAATTTTTTGGACAAATTTAAAGTAACCTCATTTTTATTATTTATGAAGAAGCGTTTGACGGCTTTTCGATGTTTCAACGGGTGCAGTTTTAGTTGTGAGAGCGACGGTTACAGTGGTTGTGGTATGAATGTCGGATAGCTGAATATAATTATTATAATGTAGTTAAGGTCCTAATTATTATTTATTTAAAGTTAGATTTGAATTTCTCTTATAGGAGGTTATTAATCGGAGGCGACGGTTCGGTTGTGTAGATTCGATTAAGCGATTACTAGACGACGAGGCCTTTTTTTCTTTCTTGGTAAGTATTATAGCAAATACATAATAGGACTTGGTTTATGATAAGCACGTCGAGTGGTTGTGAATAGTGAATTACTAAATTTCTTTTAGAATATTAATTAATTAAGTAATGAATATGATATGTTGTGTTTACTTTTGATTGGATTCGGATGAGAGGATAATTTGGGGCCTCAATGAATCCAATGTGAGGGAACTTATCTCAAATGACATGAATTTCTTAATTCTTCGGAGTGGTGACATTGTTCCACCTGATGTGGAACGGATTTTTGTGATAATTTTCTTCGTGCATATTCATATATTTGTATGCTTCATATGTGTATCATCACATGATTTGTGACATTTTATTTTCACTTTTAGAAATTTGGCAAAATTTATCCTGGTGAAATTGAAGTGAATATTTGATCTTTGAAAAGGAAAGTTTATATGATGGTTTCTAATCCTAAACTTTTTTTTGAAATTGCATTCATGCATCATGTGCATTACATATAAAAACCTGCATAAGACGGATTTGTGATTTTTTTATGCCGGCCTGGGATTACGAGAGGCTTTCGATGTTTAAGGCTACTAGCACTTGACTAATCGAAAGTCGGAAAGATAGATCAGTAATGGTTTATTTTTTGATTAAGATGACGGCTCCAAAACACGAATTTGGAACTACTAGCACTCGCGCATGTCACGGGGCGTTTCCCGTGACACGAAGCGTGAAGCCTCGCGGCACCAGTGCCGCTCAACTTATAGCCCTCGGCCGCTTAGCGCCGAAAACATGGAACACATGCAGTCGCCCCGCACTGCGTAATATTACGGAGTACCAAGTTATCCGCCCTTAGGGCATTTATCTTGTAAGGCCGTCCTTATGAATGGCTAAGTAGGTGACGTTCCCGTAGGGTACGTCTTTTGCATCTTCAATATGTAACAAGACTCCTATACCTACGATACACTGGGAGGAGTTCACTAGTGCCTTCCGAGGCCCAATTGTATGTTATGTTTCATCATATTTAATACAAGTAAGATTTTCTTTAATTCTAGTGTCATGTCCTTGAGCGTGGGGTGGTAACCCACATCGGTGTCCCTTCGTGGCGTCTCGTGGTCCCTTCGTCGCCCCTTCGGACTTTAAGCACCCAAGCGCCTACATTAGTGCCGCAACGCGCTAATGCCACGGTCTCGTGACGAGTAGTCCAACACTCTAGTCATGTCCGTGATTGAATGCCTATAAGAGCGATTCTCGGCATAGTCGTCTCGACCATAAAACTTTCGCTGCAAACTTAAAACAGGCTTGGCTAGGTGCCTATCCGCCTAATCGCCGCACGTGGTCTAGTGTACGAGAATGACCCCGTGACAAGTGGTATCAGAGCAGTTCTTCCTGCTCGGATTACCCAGCGACGATGACTCGCTTGTGTCGTCGCAACGTGCCCTGGCGTAGGAAATGTGCTTCCGCTCAAATACTCCATCACGCCCAGGCGCACTAGTACCATGGTCTTTGATCGTGGACGCCAACGAGGAAGGCATGGCAAGCCTCCTCGCCGCACACCCAGTCGTACCCGTAGCATGTTCCTCATACACCCGTGTCGTGTCAAGGAATGTCCGTCATGCATCATGATGACAGATTGATCGCCCTGCCTAATCGGGACGGTCATGCGTCGCTCACTCGAGCAGATCAACCACCCCAAGTATACAGTCGGGAATCCTGAAGTATCGCGCTGCGTCAAAGAGTGGCCATATGCTCCGCATGATGGTCTTGCGCTGCTCATATCATGAGATCGCTTACACGAGCGTCGTGTAACTCGGAGGTCCCGTGTCACATTCAGGGACTATCGGTCATGCACTATCATGGCGACCTGGCGCTGCTCGGTATTTCGTGACGTCGCATCGCATGCCTAGTCATGCAACGTGAAGTGCACAACCACTTCACGGGAGAAGTTGGCTTAAAGACAAATATCAAGGTTCATGCTCCCTTTCCGGCCAAAGAATATCATCCTTTCGGCCAAGGAGCATCAATCACAAGCATCTTATCGTGTCGCAGCATCGTCTGCCATGCCACGATGACGTTTAGGAATGGAGCAAAGCGTTGATTACTTGCAAACACTCGCGGACGAGCTGTCAGCCTTGCCTGCCTCGTCAAGTGTCGCCCCGCAAGCGGCGCGATGTCATCCATCGAGGAGTGGGACGAACCTGATACATGCCAACGCAAATCGACGCCTCAACTCAGCGACCAATTTGGCAAATGGTCTGAGCGCCGAGCATCGGCGAACCTTGGCATGCTACTGTCAAACGTTCTGCCGCCAACCTAAGGAAGGAGTGCCCTTTCCTTTCGGACATCGCCTCGAGTAATCGAAGCGGCCTCCAAGGATCGCAATGCGAAGGTTTTGAAGGACACATTGGTGGTGTTGTCCCTTCGAATGGAGATGGAGGTAATGTTGGGAGCTCATGCCATGAGTTTACCAATCGCATTCTGCTTATCCAAGCGGAGCGTCTTCACGAGCATCTCCATGGATCGGTGAAGGCCCGGAATGGATACTCTTTCGCAAGGGTCAAGCCGTCCGATGGACGAGTATGTCAAATGTGTATGATCTAGGATGACAGGCACAGTGGCATTACTTTGTCCAAGGTGCGGACGGACGAGCATCTAAGATGCATCCTCTTCGTGAACGAGCACAACGATCTCGCCCCGTCCATACTCCAAAGGGATTGTCAAAGCTTCAAAGGAGGTCTCAGGATCGGAAGAAGGCATATCCCAATAACCTTGCAAGATGTAGCAAACTCAGGATGGCGTTGCCATCGCGACAATGCAGAGTGTGGCAAACATGCATCCCAGACATGGGACAGAAGAGGTGGCAGTTCATCAATTATGCAAGCCCTGACAAGTTGGGACTGGAGGTCAAGATCGCATTGTTCAGCATCGGCCAGATGGGCATGTTAAAGGAGGAAGTGAAAGGAATCACCGAGCTCCGCCTACAATGTCCCCAGGAGGATGAAGACCCAGTGTTGGTGCTCTTCAAGCAGAGGGGTTAGAAGCTTTGGACTAGGAAGGAGTTGGAACGACAGGATCGTCCAACCTCCGCTCACTAGTCGACGCTGCCAAGTCAATCGGGACAAGTGCCATACCACCTAAGTTCTTGGGCAAGGGCAATGGTGGGGGAGAGAAGCTCAAGTCGCAAGGAGGAAGCTACTTATACCGAAGACAAAGATCGCCCATCGAAGCAGGAGAAGCGAGTCGAACCACAGGCACATGTGGGGAGATCCTCATCGTCACTCACTATTGTGACTGGGAGTGGACAAGGTGCGAAATGTTATACCAAAGAACCTTGCTCCACCTCAAACCGTCGAGATATCTCTTGTCCACCAAGGATAAGGTGGAGTTGTTCTCAACGCTCGGTGGACGAAGGACTCAACGTTGCAGCCATCTGCAACTTGGAGATAGCGAGTTGAACCACAAGGGAACGTGGGGAGACTCTCGTCGCCCACTATAGCGACTTGAATGGACAAGGCATGGATTGTCGTATCAAAGAACCTTGCCCTGCCTCAAGACTGTTGAAACATCAGGTGATCACCAAGGAGGAGGTGGTCATGCGCTTTTCGTTCGGCAGAGGTATGGAAGACTCTATGTTGCAATCATTTGCAACATAAAGACGTTGAGTCAAGCCCACAAAGAGACCTGAAGCATCCCAAAGTATCCGTGGGAAGACTCTCGTCGCTCATCATAGCGACCCCAGGCACTCGAAGCAGACAAGCTACAAGCATCGACATCGGATAACTTGTTCTTTTTCAAGCCATCGAAATTCAAGAATGATCATCGAGGGTGAGATGGTCCCGTACTTCGCATTCGACGGAAGGGAGACCTTATGCTGCGGCCATCCGCAACATGAAGGCATCGAGTCAAGTCATGCAGGTCGAATGGTGAGACTCTTCATCGTGGTCTACACGATCCTGAGACAACTCTTCTCCACGCTATTCCTGAAGGCATACAAGAGTTGTTTCACCCCCAAAGAAGCCAAATCACACAAGTTGACGCTGCGCAAGTCGAAGAGAAGTGAAGCCAACAGAGACTTGATGGACGGATAGTTGCTTGATGAAGTCAGACCGCACATGTCGGACTCCACTGACGCTGCACAAGTGATGACCCCGGATTGGACGAAGGATCAGTGAGCGAAGCAGGCCTGAGGGAGGAGTCCTCAGCGAGACCCTAAGGAGTGGGCATTCCTGGTGCTGCGTGATGCTGGTGAAGTCGAAGTCAAGGCAAAGAAGACAGACTTGAACGAGAAAAGCGAAGTCAAGACTCAAGACGAAGGCCCTGAAGAAGCCCGGACAGTGGCGTCGGGGGCGTCGCCGACTTTGGTGGGGGAGAATGTCACGGGGCGTTTCCCGTGACACGAAGCGTGAAGCCTCGCGGCACCGGTGCCGCTCAACTTATAGCCCTCGGCCGCTTAGCGCCAAAAACATGGAACACATGCAGTCGCCCCGCACTGCGTAATATTACGGAGTACCAAATTATCCGCCCTTAGGGCATTTATATTGTAAGGCCATCCTTATGAATGGCTAAGTAGGTGACGTTCCCGTAGGGTACGTCTTTTGCATTTTCAATATGTAACAAGACTCCTATACCTACGATACACTGGGAGGAGTTCACTAGTGCCTTCCGATGCCCAATTGTATGTTATGTTTCATCATATTTAATACAAGTAAGATTTCCTTTAATTCTAGTGTCATGGCCTTGAGCGTGGAGTGGCAACCCACATCGGTGTCCCTTCGTGGCGTCTCGTGGTCCCTTCGTCGCCCCTACATTAGTGCCGCAACGCGCTAATGCCACGGTCTCGTGACGAGTAGTCCAACACTCTAGTCATGTCCGTGATTGAATGCCTATAAGAGCGACTCTCGGCATAGTCGTCTCGACCATAAAACTTTCGCTGCAAACTCAAAACAGGCTTGGCTAGGTGACTATCCGCCTAGTCGCCGCACGTGGTCTAGTGTCCGAGAATGACCCCGTGACACGCAGGCTCGGTGTTCTTGCTCCAAGAGACTCTGTAACGCTCTACACGATTTTTGAAAAAAAAGGTGGAATCAGTTTAAAAGTTATGGGCTTTTTGGTCATTGTGTAGGAAAGGAAAACATAAAATAAATAAATAAATAAAGCAATGTGTGAAAAAAAAGAAAAAAAGGAGCTGATCGTCTTCTTCCCCCGTGCTACAATACCCCGCGCGACACCTTCAGACGCCTCCACTTCCAGCTGCTCGTTCTTCTCCGTTCGACCACCGTTTTTCGCAAGAGAGGTACCGATGAAAAGAGGACGACGAGATGGACATTTTGACATGGGTTAGGAGATGATCGGTCCATTGTGCACGACACAGCAAGCTTAGAACATGAGGAAGAGGGAAAATCCGCCGCCGACGATTCCAGCGATGATTTTAGCTCTGATTTGCACCGATCCTTCTCCTAGTGAGTTGTACATCATTCTCAAGTCGATTAGGATCATTTTAAGGGATTTTAATTATGTTCTTATTTCAAATCATGTAAGAGACCGATTTGGGGTTTTTTGACAAACTTTTTCGGCGACTTTTTTCGGCGAACCGACGGGGAACTTCGGTCCAGCTCATATTGAAGTTCTGGTAGGTGCACACATGAGGCAAAAAGGGATCAGATTGCTGTTCGTATAATAATTAGTCGCTAATCTTTTTTAGGTTCGTAGGTTTCGAACTCTGATCGTTCTCCAGCGACTTTTCCGGCGACCGTTCTCATATCACGGTTGGTAAGAAAATGGTAATGTGCATACGATTGGATTATAGTTTTGTGGACAAATTTAAAGTACCTTATTTTTATTATTTATGAAGAAGGCATTTGATGACTTTTCGACGTTTCGATAGGTGCAGTTTCGTTTCTGAAAGCGACAGCTACAATGGTTGTGGTATGAATATCGGATAGCTAAAAATAATTATTATAATATAATTAAGATCCTAATTATGATTTATTTAAAGTTTGATTTGAATTTCGCTTATAGGGGGTTGTTAATCGGAGGTGACGGTTAGGTTGGTAAAGTCGATTACGTGGTTACTAGACGACGATGCCTTCTTTTCCTTCTTAGTAGGTATTATATAAAATTCATAATAGGACTTGATTTATGATAAGCATGCCGAGTGATTGTGAATAGTGAATTACTAAATTTATTTTATAATATTAATTAATCAAGTAATGAATATGATAGGTTGTGTTTACTTTTGATTGGATTCGGATGAGGGGATAATTTGGGGCCTCAATGAATTCAATGTGAGGGAACTTATCTCAAATGACATGAATTTCTTAATTCTTCGGAGTGGTGACATTGTTCCACTTGATGTGGAACGGATTTTCGTGATAGTTTTCTTCATGCATATTCATATATTTGTATGCTTCATATGTTATCATCATATGATTTGTGACATTTTATTTTCACTTTTAGAAATTCGACAAAGTTTATCCTGGTGAAATTGAAGTGAATATTTGATCTTTGAAAAGGAAAATTTATATGATGGTTTCTAATCCTAAACTTCTATTTGGAAATTGCATTCATGCATCATGTGCATTACATATAAAAGCTCACATAAGGCGGAGTGTTTTTCACCTCGGAGGATTGATCAATTATGAGTAGAGCGGTTGAGGTCCGATTTGCTCTGTGTCGATATAGTGACACGAGGAGCAAGTTCAACACCCTGTGTCGATATAATGACATGAAGGGTGAAATTAGAACAACTATCCTGTGACGATATGGTGACACGAGGGATGGAATGGAGAAAGAAAAGAAAGATGCTCTGTGTCGATATAGTGACGCGAGGAACGATTCAACGTCATGTGGTGATATAATGACACGAAAGTTAGGTGAAGAAGCACTCGAATGATGAGTGATATGGATATACTTGTTTGATGATGTTTCCCCAAGTTTTATGCTATTATCTTATTATCATGCATGTGCACTCATAGCATTCATTTCGGTATGATAATTATTTAAATGAATTTTCTTGAAGAAATGAAAATGGTTTGGAATAATTTCTGGAAATGAAAGGTTGATTTTTCTTTGCTATTTTTTAATAATTGATATAGTTGTTTTACTCACTGAGCTTCTTAATGCTCACTCCTCTTGTTTAATTTTTTTCAGGTAATGAATGAAAGCTTGCATAGCACGAAATAAGAAATGTAAAGGGGCTAGAAAATAAACATGTGTGAGAGGCGTGATTATCGTATTGCTAACTTTGCATTTCATTGAGTTTTCCTATGTGAATTTATTCTTCGAAGAATGCTTTGAAAGATTTTTGAAATGTTGAATTATTGTGTGAAGCGATGGACGCTCATGTTATATGATTTACGAGCATCTGGCTCGTGATTTTAATTTGAGAGTAAGCTTGTGACTCACTATTTTTGGGGCATGTGTTCTCACTCTTTTGAATTGTCAGTAATGTCATTATAACCGCTTGTGATAATTAAAGTTTTAAAGTTAATTGTTCATGATGGGATATATATGAATTGTTGTACATGATGTATAGATGAATTTATGCATACGTCATGCCGAAATTTTTAAAAATTTCTAGAGTTAGTTTTTTTTGAAATGTTTAAGATTTGAATTTGAATTTAAACGATTGATTTTTTTATTTCACCCCTTGTGGCGCCAAAACGAGTAGAAGGGCGTCACAAGTTATGGTATAGCTCTAGATTTTAGATCCAATTCATGGAGTGTGGGTAGGAATGGGTAGTTGCATGTTATGCTTGTGTATGTATTATTGCGAATGAAATTGTTATGTAATTGCATTGTGAATTTATTCTATATGCATATATATATGAATTAGGACATAAGGGACAATATTATGATGAATTTTTTTATGCTATGCTATAACATTGTTATTTGTTATTAGTAAATAAACTTAATGGAATATCGATATGAATGAAAATATGTTAAATGCTTAACAAAATCATTATGTTAGAAGGTGTGATGGGTAGATATAATGTTGTAATGAGTTGCCAAGTAATGATTTTTATGATTAGATTTTATGGGATTCACTAAGGAAGTTTGTGGCATTAAATGCAGTATGACGCTCGCGACCCGACAGAGATGTCATGTTGGAGTGGACGGCTCAGGAGGATCTGGGACCGGAGTTGGCTCCCGTGCGAGAGGAACTCGCGATGAGGTCCTAGTCGAGCCACAAACACAGCTTAGATGATCTATGTCACTTGCCCTCGATGTTGATGCCTTGTCTAGCCACATTGATTTACTTGTGCGTCAAATTAAGTTGAATGGTGTGGTTGAATTTGAAGGAGAACAAGATTTTGCTAAGGCTAAGGCATGGCTGAAACAATTGGAACGTGTGTTCAAGATGATGGGCTTAGATGATGATAAGAAGATGTCATGCATTGAGTTCCTACTAACAGAGGGTGCTTTGACCTGGTGGGATGACAAATATGAAGAATATGGACCCACCTGGACATGGGAGGACTTCAAGAAAGAATTCTGCAGTTTTTACATTCCAGTTTCAGATAGTGCTAAGAATGTCAGAGACTTTATAAATTTGAGACAGGAAGATTATTTAGTGACAGCCTATATCATCAAATTTGAACAGTTGTGTAAGTTTTGTCCAGGATTGGAGTCCACGGATGGGGAGAAGAAGATCATTTACATGGAGAAGCTGTCACACAGGATCAAAAATCAAATTACTTGCACTGAATGTAGGACATATGTGGAAGCAAAAAATTTGACACGTAAGGCTGAGGAACAAGTGAAGAAAAGAAAAATGTGGACAAATCGCAACAAAAAGCGACAAGAAATGGATTAAGGTAGCTTCAATCCAAAAAGAGGAATAGTGGATGTATACTTCCAGCCACCACCATTTAGAGGGATACCTAGCATGACTGGAGAACGAGTTGATCACAGGACTGATTTCAGGATTCAAGACCGGGACTTTCATATGAGAGATCACAGTAGGGATGTGGTATTGTGTGCCACCTGTGGTAAGCATCATGCAAGTAGATGTTGGTCAAATGGGATCAAAGCAGTTACTTGCTATAATTATGGTGAGAGAAAATATGAATGTACTAGGCCAACAGCTAGTACTCAGTTTTCTAATGCTCGTCATGGACCACGCATTGCCCCACGACAGACTGGTACATCAGGGAGGACTCCATTTACTAATTCTCTTAATAAAAGAAAAGCTATTGTCGGAGCAGCTAGTGAAGAAAGAGTTAGTACAGGAGGACAGCCTAAGATTTATGTCATGACTTGTGAGGAGGCAACCGCCACTCCTAAGGTGGTTACAGGTTCGATTTTGATAAATAAGAAGTACATGACCACCTTATTTGACCCTAGTGCATTATATTCATTTGTTTCATATGCACGTGGATCCTTGTTGGATATGGAGCCTTTTCCTTATCCGTTGATATGTCTATTGTTCTACCATCAGGCGATGTTTTGATTGCTAGACAAGTATACAAGGAATGTGTGCTTGTGATATGTGATAAAGAATTTTTGGCTAATCATATTGCTATAGACATACAAGGCTTTGATGTCATTCTGGGCATGGATTGTCTTTCCACTTATCGGGCAGTGATAGATTGTTTTGCTAAGGAAGTGAAATTGACATTACCATGTAGTGATGAGGTAATTTTCAGGTGCGATAGGAGGATGTTACCTACTTATGTGATATCCACTATGATAGCCAGGAAAATGCTAATTGAAGGGTGTGATGCTTACTTATCTCATATCCATGATTGGAATCGTAAGCCACCTAAGCTTGAAGAGTTGTCTGTTGTTTAGGAGTTTCCTAATGTTTTCCTGAGGCATTGCCTGGTTTTCCACCACAAAGAAAGATGGATTTTGAGATAGAGTTGATTCCAGGTACAACACCAATCTCTATTTCTCCATATAGAATGGCACATGTTAAGATTGAAGAGTTGAAGAAGCAATTGCAAGAGTTACTTGATTTGGATTTTATTCGACCAAGTGTGTCACTTTGGGGAGCTCCAATACTGTTTGTGAAGAAGAAAAATGGCTCAATGAGAATGTGCATTGAATAAGGTGACCATAAAGAATCGATATCTCTTATCGAGGATAGATGATTTGTTTGATCAATTGCGTGGTTCGGAAGTCTTCTCCAAGATTGACTTGAGGTCTGGATATCATTAGTTACGGATCAGAGATGAGGATGTGAAGAAGACCGCATTTCGCACTAGATATGATCACTATGAGTTTCTGGTGATGCCATTTGGGTTGACGAATGTACCTACAACATTTATGGGGTTGATGAATATGATATTTCGAGAATTTCTTGATGTATTTGTCATTGTTTTTATTTATGACATTTTACTTTATTCATCTAGCAAATTTGAACATGAACAACACTTGAGGGCAGTGTTAGAGACTTTGAGGCAGAGCAAGTTGTTTGCTAAGTTTTCCAAATGTGAGTTCTGGACAGATAGAATGGTGTTTTTGGGGCATGTCATATCAGCTGATGGAGTGTTAGTTCATCATTCCAAGATAGAAGTTGTGGTGAAGTAGGAGGCACCAAGAAATGCAAGAGAAGTTTGTAGTTTTCTTGAATTGGTAGGTTATTATAGGAGGTTTGTGCAGAGCTTCTCTACCATTGCTAGGTCACTTACTCAGTTGTTAAGGAAGAATGTCAAATTTGTTTGGACAGAGAAATGTGAGAGCAGCTTTCAGGAATTGACTTTACCAATTTTGATTTTACCAAAAGGTAGAGAAAATTTTGTGGTTTATAGTGATGCTTCGACTCAAGGACTTGGATGTGTTTTGATGCAGCATGTGAAGGTAATAGCTTATGCATCGAGAAAGTTGAAACCTCATGAAGTCAATTATTCTACTTATGATTTAGAGTTGGCGGCTATAGTTTTTGCATTGAAGATATGGAGACATTACTTATATGGCGAGCATGTTCAGATTTTCACTGATCACAAAAGTTTGAAAGAGTTGAAGACACCAAAAGAATTTAATCAAAGGCAACGAAAATGTATGGAGTTCATTAAGGATTATGATCTATCAATGGAGTAATCATTCAGGAAAAGCAAATGTAGTTGTTGATGCGCTGAGTCGAAAGCTCAGGGATGGTGGGACACCAGAGGACTTAGGCGTGATCTCTCACGTTGAGGAGCTTACGAGGATGATTTGCCACTTGAGAGTGGATGGCTATGGAGGTTTGTTGTGCAACCTCCGTGTGAGGCCAGTATTATTGGATAGGATTCGACATGTACAAAAGGTTGACATAAGCATTTTTATGCTTCTGAATCAACTAAAGACTAGTCGTGGTGAAAAGCATTATCATGTAAGCAAGGACGTGACTCATGTATCAAGATAGATTATTTGTACCTAGGGCATATGACTTAAGGGAGGAAGTGATGCAAAAAAGTCATAATGCAACATATTCATTACATCTAGGTTGCACCAAGATGTACAGAAATCTACGACAAAATTACTTTTGATTAGGAATGAAGGAGAATGTGACTGAGTTTGTATCTCATTATTTGGTATGTCAACAAGTTAAGATTGAACATCAAGCTCCTTGTGATAAGTTGAATCCATTACCTATACCAGAGTGAAAATGAGAAAAGATTATTATGAATTTTATGAAAAGTCTGCCTATCACTAAGAAGGGTTATAATGCTGTATGAGTGATAGTAGATAAATTGACAAAATCAGAAAATTTCTTACCCATCAAGATTACTTACTCGTTGGAGCAGTTGGCACAATTATTCATTGATGAGATTGTTCGGTTACATGGCATACCAAAAGTCATTGTTTCTGATAGAGACCTTAGATTCACGTTTAGATTTTTGAAAAAGCTGCATGAGTCCTTAGGCACGAAGTTACATTTTAGTACAACTTTTCACCCACAGACTGATGGACAAGCTGAGCGGATGATACAAACATTAGAGGATATGTTGACAACTACTGTGATGGATTATGATGGATGTTGGGATGATCATTTAGCGCTGGCCGAGTTTGCATATAATAATGGTTATAAATCCACCATTCGCATGGCGTCATTTGAGATTTTGTATGGACGGAGATGTCGTACTCTCATATATTGGGATGAGGAGAGTGAAAGACAACTGACGGATGTGGACTTAGTTCAGGAGACCATGGACAAAATTGATGTTATCCGAAAGAGAATCAAAGAAGCATAGGATCGTCAAAAAGCACTAGCGGACAAATCACGACGTGAGAGACAATATGCAGTCAGAGATAAAGTTTTGTTGAAGATTTCTCCTTGGAAAGGTATTCTTAGATTTAGAAGGAAAGAAAAGTTGAGCCCCGAATTTATCGGACCCTACGAGGTGTTTGAGAGAGTAGGACCCGTGGTTTATCGCCTTGCCACCACCATTGGCGAGGATTCATAATGTGTTTCACATATCGAAGCTTCAGAAGTGTTTGCTTAGAGAAGATCAACAAATTAAAGCACAACCAGTGGAGATAAATGAGAATATGACATATCAGGAGGAGCCAACTCAAATATTAGCATTTGAGGTGCGACAGTTACGTAGACGTGAGATACCTATGATTAGAGTGCTATGGAATAATCATACGGAGAGAGGCTACATGGGAGTTGGAGGAGGATATGCTGAAAAGCTATCCTCATCTTTTTTTTATCTTCAGATTAGTTTGAATTTCGAGGACGAAATTTTTCATGGGTATTGTAATAGTAACGCTCTACACGATTTTTTTAAAATAAGGTGGAATTAGTTTAAAAGTTATGGGCTTTTTGGTCATTGTGCAGGAAAGGACAACATAAAAAATATAAAGCAACGTGTGAAAAAAAAGGAGATGATCGTCTTCTTCCCCCGTGCTACAGTACCCCGCGCGACACTTCCCATCTTCTCCACTTCCGGCCGCTCGTTCTCTTTCGTCTGGCCTTTTTTGCACGAGAAGTACCGATGGAAAGAGAATGATGAGACGAACATTTTGACATGGATTAGGAGATGATAGGTCCACTGTGCGCGACGCAGCAAGCTTAGAATGCGAGGAAGAGGGAAAATCCGTCGACGATGATTCCGACGATGATTTTGGCTCCGATTCGCACCGATCCTTCTCCTGGTGAGTTGTACATATTCTCAGGACGATTAGGATCATTTTGAGGGATTTTAAACATGTTCTTGTTTCAAATCATGTAGAAGACCAATTTGGGATTTTCCGTTAAACTTTTCAAGCGACTTTTTTCGACGAACCGACGGGGAACTCTGGTCCAACTCATCTCGATGTTCTGGTAGATGCACACATGAGGTAAAAAGGGATCAGATTGCTGTCCGTATAATAATTAGTCGCTAATCCTTTTTAAGTTCGTAGGTTTTGGACTCCGATCGTTCTCCGGCGACCTTTCCAGCGACCGTTCTCATATCACAGTTGGTAAGCGAATGAAAATGTGCATACGATTGGATTACAATTTTGTGGACAAATTTAAAGTAACCTTATTTTTATTATTTATGAAGAAGGCATTTGACGACTTTTCGACGGGTGCGGTTTCGATTCTGAGAGCGACAGCTATAGTGGTTGTGGTGTGAATATCGGATAGCTGAAAATAATTATTATAATGTAGTTAAGGTCCTAATTATGATTTATTTAAAGTTTGATTTGAATTTCGTTTATAGGGGTTGTTAATCGGAGGCGACGGTTAGGTTGTGTAGAGTCGATTAGGCGGTTACTAGACGACGAGGCCTTCTTTTCCTTCTTAGTAAGTATTATAGAAAATTCATAATACGACTTGATTTATGATAAGCATGTCGAGTGATTGTGAATAGTGAATTACTAAATTTATTTTATAATATTAATTAATCAAGTAATGAATATGATAGATTGTGTTTACTTTTGATTGGATTCGGACGAGGGGATAATTTGGGGACTCGACGAATCTAAGGTGAGGGAACTTATCTCAAATGACATGAATTTCTTAACTCTTCGAAGTAGTAACATTGTTCCACTCGATGTGGAACGGAGTTTCGTGATAGTTTTCCTCATGCATATTCTTATATTTGTATGCTTCATATGTGTGTCATCATATGATTTGTGACATTTTATTTTGACTTTTAGATATTCGGCAAAGTTTATCCTGATGAAATTGAAGTGAATATTTGATCTTTGAAAAGGAAAGTTTATATGATGGTTTCTAATCTTAAACTTCTATTTGAAATTGCATTCATGCATTATGTGCATTACATATAAAACCCACATAAGGCGGAGTGTTTTCAACTCGGAGGATTGACCAACTCCGAATCGACCTGTTGGAGTCCGGTTTGCTCTGTGTCGATGTAGTGATATGATGAGCAGGTTCAAGACCCTGTGTCGATATATTGACACGAAATAGTGACACGAGGGATGGAATGGAGAAAGAAAAAAAATAAGCTCTGTGTCGATATAGTGACACGAGGAGCAGTTCAACGTCCTGTGACGATATAATGACAAGAGGGATGGAATTAGAACAACCACCCTATGATGATATAGTGACATGAGGGGTGGGTGAAGAAGCACTCGAATGATGAGTGGTATGGATATCCTTGTTTGATGATGTTTTCTCAAGTTTTATGATATTATCTTATTATTATGAATGTGCACTCATAGCATTCATTTCGTTATGATCATTATTTAAATGAATTTTCTTGGAGAAATGAAAATGATTTGGAATAATTTTTGGAAATGAAAATGTTGGTTTTTCTTCGTTATTTTTTAGTAATTGAGATTGTTTTTTACTCACTGATCTTTTTAATACTCACTTCTCTTGTTTATTTTTTTTTCAGGTAATGAATGAAAGCTTACATAGAACGAAATAAAAAATATAAAGGGGTTAGAAAATGAGGAGTGATTATCATATTGCTAACTTTGTGTTTCATTGAATTTTCTATACAGATTTATTCCTCGAATAATGCTTTGAAAGATTTTAGAAATGTTGAATTATTGTGTGAAGCGATGGACGCTCTACGAGCATCTGGCTCGTGATTTTGATTTGAGTGTGAGCTTATGACTCACCATTTTTGGGGCATGTTTTTTCACTCTTTTGAATTGCCAATAATGTCATTATAATTGCCTGTGATGATTAAAGTTTTGAAGTTAATTATTCATAATGAGATATATATGAATTATTGTACATGACCTATAGACGGATTTATGCATACGTCATGTCAAAATTTTTGAAAATTTTTAGTGTTAATTTATTTTTGAAATGTTAGTTTCCGTTGAAGATTTGAATTTGAATTTAAACGATTGATTTTTCGATTTTTGACACTAAAATGAGTAGAATGGCGTCACAAACTCTATAACGATAATGAGATAGGCTTGGCAGGCTTGAAATGTATCTTTGACTTTGCTTTGGTATGGCACCATCGGCATGAGGAAGAAGGAATGATCAGGATTCGTAACTCTCTTCTTTATGTTTCGATCAAAGTTTTGGACGGTTTTCAGATTTCGAGCTATCAGCCTATACTTGAACAGTATATTCATTTTGTCCTTCTATTTTTATTGATTAATAAAAGATATATTTTATATTTATAATATTTATTTTTTTATTGAAATACTAATTAAAATTAATCTATTATATTTTTTGTATCACATCAACTACGTAATTCCCCATTGCCTTCCGACACTTCCCGAATAATTTGTCAACTTAATTATTCGCGTAAATTTCAAAAAAACCAGGATACCCCCTTTGAGTTCATTCCCATCAACAATTATTAGGATATATTTATTTTAACTTTATCTTTTTCTTAGATCGTTGGACTTTCTTTAATAATGGAAAGAGAATGTAATCATCTAACATCTCATATTATTATACCATTGGACATTCTTAGGTAACAGGAAAAAAAGAATCTAATCACATGACAATGAATTGCCTTGCCTCTAGTAGCTGCTTGCCTATTTAATAGGAACGTTTCCCCCCAAGCCCCCTCGGGGGGATGTTCTTTATTTAATATCTCATATTCCATCCAATTTCGTCTTGAATATCATAACATTTGTCCCAAATCAGTGCTCTGTTAACTGAAGTCATAACTTAGGTTAGGCAAATGAAGTCATAACTTCGATCGTTCATATCGCGAACTTTCTGTAAGCTTTTTGTTCTCGGAAATATATCTTGGGTAATTTTTTTTTTTGTTGTTCTCTTTCGTTTCTAAAAGTCTGATGAGCTTACGGATCTGATTTTGAATGTGGAATATTAATTAACGATATTTCACGTCGTTTTCAGTTCTAGAAATCCAATCTCGCTCTTCTGTCACCATTTTATCACAACCTAACTCTATGTCATACTATGATTACTTGTAGCATTCAGTGATCTCCTGTATGATTGTGATGGTCTTGATATCCCCATTGACACATTAAAACATTTAGTTAGTCCAGCTGATAAATATTAATCAATCCATCTTCATTAAAATAAGATTGCAAAGGAAAGAAGAAATCCTCATTCATATTCAAACCATATCAGATCTATCAAAGTTAAAAGTTAAAACCTTTGTGCTCGCTTGATAATGAAATTAGACAAGAACGCAGTCCAGATCTAAATTTGTCGACAAAATGATGTTGGAAGACAAAGAAACAGCCACATATGATAAAAAGCTAATCTTTTGAAACCCTAAACTTTTACTGTGCATTAATTTTTCCTTGGAATAATTCAGGAAATGATTGACTGCAAACCGATCTGTTGATCCCATGAGATAACAATTAATTGGATTGATGAAGAGTTCCGCAGTGTCAGTGAAGTTGTTGATTGACCCAGCCGACATTATGCATGATTGGTATGAATTAGCAGAGAAAGATACAGATAGAAATCTCGGCTGGCAGCCTTTAATTCCAACATATATCCTTGTCAATTGAATTCGGTTCAATTAATCATCTCAAGTTTAGCACTCTTCACTTAAATCTTCAGCTCCAAAGTTTGAGAAAAGGCAACCTGACCCCTCAGAGATAGAATAACAGCAAAAAGAGAAATAGAAAGATAATTAAGAAAAAAAGAAAAATATATTAGAGTTCTAATCTAGTTTTACTCTTTTTATAATTCTCTTAAGTAGTTTAAGTTGTGTTAGAACAAAATTATGATGCATCTCAATCTCTATAAATAGCATCCAAATCAAACTCTTTTCTCCACACAATTTCTTCTCTCCTTTACCTTCCCAATTCTTTTTAGTACTAAACTTAGTTTTCATTCAAAGAGAAATGTTTTTGTTATAATAATAATAATAATAATAATAATAATAATAATAATAATAATAATAATAATAATAATAATTATTATTATTATTATTATTATAATTATTATAATTATAATTATTATTATTATTATTATTATTATTGGTACTTTGTACGCCCATGATCATTCACCAAATTGAAAATGAACAAATATAAATGTCTTCAGTTAAAAAAAAAATGAAATTTAGATATCATCAGGATTGTGAATTGGTTTTGTGTTTGAAGTTATGGAATTGTTATATATTAAATTGAATAGATAATGTAACTAGGAAAATGGTTCTTTAACCTAGAGTGGAAAATGGTTAGGTTAACAGTGGAAACTATAACTATCCTGTTGTAGAGGCACTCAATCCTCATATGCAAGGAATCTCAATGGTCTAAAAAATGGTGAATTCTACTACCGAATATGGAGGAGCCATCATGATGTGCATGCTACCGATGAAAATAGACATTGACGTAATATGATGCATCCTTAATAAGTGAGAGCCATCAATTGTGATCATTATACTTAATGCATAATTGCTAATAGATAATTGATAATTTTGTACATGAATAGAATCTAAGAATTAAAATGTAATAACTTCAACCATAATCGATTTATTATTATGGTTGATGCATACCAGACCATTAAAACTTGTTGATCAATTGATAATTACGTATGATTTATTATTATGATCAATGAATAATGGTTAAATGGTTGTTACTAAATTCTTCCCCCTTTCTTTTGCAATATTTATGATTTGTTTAAATATTAACAATATTCGATAAACGATATTGACACTCATTCATAATCAACATAGATAATGAAAATAAATATCATAAATTGATCAGAGCTAATTGATAACAATTAAGTGAAATTGATTTATAATGAAATTGGTCATGATAATTGTGCAAATTAACTGTTCATTTGATATGTTTTTAACTCATGTGTACTTTATACTTACAAAACTTTCCCTTGTATTATATTAGTAGTTCATGTGACAACTTACACATGGATATATGTATGGATAGGGTTCTAATAATCGATATTAATAAAATAATGACGTATAAATTTGAGCTCATAATTAAAAGGTCATTGAAAATATTGTTTATTTAACATTCGATATGACGAGATTTATTGCATCTAAGTATTCCTTTATGCAAATATGAATGTTGAATTCGTCATATTAGTAAAAAAAATCAATTTATAGAAATAGATAATGCATTTGAGATGACGTTTGACAAAGTATTCAGAAAAGTGTGTTTCAAAGAACTACAAAAAATAGGGAATAACGTTGCGGCGCACATATCCCTCGAAGATTAAGTGGTTAAGAATTGAATTCTACCGATGAAACTCATGTACTCTTTTATTTTCTTGTATTAGGTCTTTGGACCTTCTTATGTACTGAAAAAAAAAATTACAAACAATAAATTTGAAATGAGCGTCCTATTGTCATTCCTTGAATGTTAATATTTTCTACGGGTGGATGTAAATAAAATGTTAAATAAAATAAATAAATATATAATTACAAGTTTTATAATATTTATTTTATAGTAATTAAGTGCTTTATTTCTTGTTGTGAATTCTTTTGAAAGTAAATGAGGTTATTTATAAATTTTTTAAATATAATGTAAATTATTCAATATAAATAATGAGACATTTATTATTAAAGTGTAATTATGATATTATGTGGACACTGTTTAAATTATTTTTTTTTTGTTGAATATGATAATTTTAAAAAAACATTTATCTTTTATCTATATTTTGATTTAATGTCCATTTTTTTCTATCATTTTTAAAAAAAAATAAAATATATTTACTTTTTATGTTATTTATAAAAATATCAATTTGACATTTATTCAAGAAATAATTATTTTCCATTTTTTTAAATAATTTAGAATATATTACACCTCAATGTCTTATTGTGTCGAAGATAATCACTAAAAATTCAAATTAAAGATCCACAAAACTTTGGCCCATTACGTGGACCCACAGGCAATTATTTATCTCACGCCATTAATTTTGTTGACATCCATCTATCGCCCTTGTCGGTGGACCCCGCACCCACGCATTCCATTTTCGTCTGTACCATTGTCACCATTATTTCAAAATTAGGAATAGGAATTATTACTGTAATATCACCATTTATTTTCACCTTTTGTGTGATTTGTCAAAGTTTAAAAATGTGAAAAATTAGAGGATTAGATGAAAATAAAAAAATCACCATTATTCTAAAATTAGGGAAATTAGGAATTTAAAAATGTGAGTATTAAAAAATTTTATGCTAAAGTTTTAGGACTTAACATTTTTCTTTTTTTAAAACTTTTCGTGTGATTTGCCTATTTTTGAAATGATATTTATAGGTGATCAATGTCGCCGACAACTTGCGGATGTGCTGTCGACGGCCAATCAATCAATGTTATGTTCGCATTATAAGCCCCGAGGATCTTTTAAGAATATGTTAATTATATATATATATAATATAAATTTTAGAAAGAATAAAAAATGTAAATACTATTAAATATTTGTGGCATAGCCACAAAGAACATCGTCATATTAGTTATCATACTTCAAAAATCATGAAGGGATTGTTGGTTTGGCATGCATATTTTATCATACGACGATTCTTTTTTCTCTGATATCATGAGGATCAACGAAGCGTCGTATGATCCATGTAGCCGACCCCACCTAGTGGGATAAGGCTTTGTTGTTGTTGTTGTTGTATCATTTCAAAAATATATGAAGATGACAGAAAAAAAAGGGTTAATTCTGTTGCAGTTCTTGTCTAATTCGTAAACGTGATCGTTTAGATAATATGGATGGCTCAGCTATATATTGTAATGCCATGTCATACATTTATAAATTACCTGAAGACACTAATTCTCTACTTCTTTTCATGGTTTTTTTTAATTAGAACTTCATAGTTCATGGGGCTGAGCACAGTGGTCGACCCGGACTGCACTGACCGGGGAAATTGAAAAAAATATCCGGCTCGAGTGGGATTCGGACTCGGTTCGGATCCGGTAACCTGAAGACCCAACGGGTTCCGGGTTAAGACCAGGTGTTCAAAATTTAGAAATTCAATCCGGGACCTGGCCTGGGTAATATCTCTGTCGTTGCTGTGTTGTCGCCGTCGTTGTCTTGCCACCCCTTCCGGCAACGGGCAGCAGGCCGACTTGGCTTCGTGGCCGGTGACCGCATGCACGAGGCACTTCGACGCAAGCACTCAACTTCAGCGTGTCGATGGGCCACACGCTGTTCGGCATCTCAGGGGTCGACGGCGGCGATTGAGGACACGACGTGGGAGTCGACTTCAGGGGGGGAGGCCAGGCGACCTGTGGGGGCAGCGATGGAGGAGGTGGTGGAGCTATCTTCTTTGTAGCGGAGTGGTATCCTTTTGGAGGAGGTGGTATCCTTTCGGTCTCGGTTTAAAACCCAATTTTGTCCTGACATTTCAGGTCCGACCCGATCCCGATCCCCATCCCGGCCGAGTTCGGGACCGGGACCGGGTCCAAAAAATTTTTACCCCGTATAACTCGGGACCCGGACCTGATACTCAAGTTTTCTCTGGCCGAATAGTTCATAAGGCATTCTACTTTTGGCATCATATTTACTCTATGAATGTCCAGTTAATAATCTTCCTATTCGTCTTCATCATCAATGTCTTTGGCCACATGGGTCTCAGTGATCATGATACTGTTGTTCTATCTTGCGGTCATACACGGTTAAAAAAAATGCTTACGCTCCTCTAGTCCTTTTGAGCCCCTATGAGGGGAGTTTAAGGGGTTGTTTGACATCTTTCAAGAACAAATTCATTTGTCCATATTTTGTTCCTACAGTGAGAACAAATGAAGAACCCATTTGTTTTTGGGAGGAGCTAGAATCTAAGTGTCCCTATTTTTTCTTATTCTTGATGTGGGGTCCACCAATATATTTTTAGGTTGTTTGGATGGAAAGTTGAGAACAAGGGAGATGCTTTTGTGATGTTTCTTTATCAAACAGTCCCTAAAGGAGCTTAGACAACGAGTACAAGAACAACTTGAGAAAATATGGTATTATTCTTATTTTTCTTGTTAAACATTGACTTTAAAAACACGTGAGTACCACGTAAATAATCGCATAGCAAAGAAAAATGTAAAGCAAATTTTTCAACCCATAGTAAAACAATTTTTGTTTTCATCACCAAAACATAGTGAAAAGAAATGTAGATTTACTAATCCTTTATCAAGTAGAACCTTATTGTTAATATTATAAAGGAGTAGCCTATCATGCCAATGCCGGGACCATTAGCGCCAAGCTCACAAGAATAACCATCGACACCGGCCAAGATTTGTACATGTTGGTGTCATTGCTAAGCATCTCCCATGGAAACAAGCTGATCATTCCTTCATATTTAAGCACAATAATAGATTGTTTTAGAAGATGATATATATATATATATATATATATATATATATATATATATTGTAACGTCTCAAAATCTGAGGAATATTATGGTGCATACACACTTAGGTGCATACATGTGCGATCACACCATCTAAGACGACAACAACAACAACAACAAAGCCTTATCCCACTAGGTGGGGTCGGCTACATGGATCATATTCGTTGATCTATATTCATGAGATTCGACAGAGTTTTACGCTGGCTGTCGGGGCCTAACACAAACCTCCTCCTTTATCCGGGCTTGGGACCGGCTATAAAACATAGGCGGAGTTTTCTGATCACACCATCTAAGACATCATATTAAAATTATTCTAGTTAATAATGGCTGAGATTTAATCTAGTTGGTCTAAACCCTAAAAAAATAATGGCCGCCGCCATCTCTTTCCCACATCTCGATCAATTCCCATCTCCTCTCTCTCACCTCTTTCCCCATCTCGATCGCTGACGACCTCCTTCAACTCCGGCTGCGTTGAGTGCAAAAGGGGGGTGTCGCCGCCCCACCCACCCACCCCCCCCCCCCCCCCCTCTCTACGACCTTGCCGGTGAGGTCATTGAGGGGGGCCGACGTCCACCTCTTTTTTGTTGTTGCGCTGGCGAGCGCAAAGAGAGGGGGGGCGAGGTTGCAAAGGGGGGTTGACGTCCCCCTTTCTCGTTGCCGCGAACTAAAACAAACCGAAGATCACTCGCGACAATACCGACAACCTAGGGCTCACAACGATCTCAGCCGGCGATGCAAGAACCTCTACACGTCGTAGTGCACAATCTTATGAACGAAGAAGGCCGTTCTCTGGCCAATCGATTCCCATCTCGCCGGTCTCTCCTCATTTTCCCCCATCTCGACTGCTGCCAACTTCATGTTGTATGCCGCTGACTGCATTTCGTTTCCCATGCGGAACCCCATAATCCTGCTCGTCTCCCTTCTCTTCCACGCTGACCTACAGCTCTAGGGGCACAACATCACGACCATTGGCACCATCCGACCTCTGGTTCAAGCTCTCAGGGTGGGCACCTAGGCGGCCAAGGAGAAGGCTGTTTGCGCTCTCTTTCAGCTCGCGCAGGTGGACGAGAAATCGGAAGCAGTGAACCGGACGGCCTAGCATGATGGAATCCCAATCATTGAAGCAAACAATAATGTGATCCGATGGCTGTGATGAATTGCATGCACCTAAGTGTGTATGCATCATAATATTCCCTCTCTCTCTCTCTATATATATATATATACACACACACACATGCACACACATATAGTAACGTCCCCAAATCAAACACTGCCACATGATGCAGATTAATCTGAGGACGCTACAAATGCTATAGTTTTGACCACAAATTTGACCAAGACCCGGTCAACATACATGACATGTCAGCAAAAGAAAGAATGGAATTAAAGAAGAAATACAGAAATTGAAGAATTACTACATGGTCTCAAAATAAGAATGTCATAATGACTACATCAGAGTTTATAATGTGAAAAGTAAAGAAAACTAGATAATTATACCCTTCGGTTCATGTGCTTTTGTTGTCGCTTGAGCATTGTCGCTGCACACCAACTAACACACTCACTAACTTTGTCCTGCGAAAATCAAACACAGAAAAAATAATTCTCCCGTAAGTTTTGCAGCCTAGTAGGGAACCAATAACAATATACAATGAACACTCCAAGTAGAATAAATCGGTGAAGAGTGATTGTATATACATTTGCTAGAGAAATAATCATGAGGGTCATCATCAATATATCATAAGAAAAAAATCAATAGGTAACAATTAAGCAATGTAATCTCATGAAACAAGATGAATTTGGAGTTAATAACTTGCTTAATAATCATGACATTTTCGATATTAATGACATGCTTGATAATATGATAAGATATCAATAATTTGATTCGATATTCATACTTTTTTGCTTAACAATGCTTTGTTATCTTATAACGTTTAACAATCAGGTGATTTTGAGGTGCCTTTAAATTTATCATCCTTTACTTATCATAGGATGGATCCTTGTTCACTCATCAGGTGCACCGACCGGAACGATATAACCGCGTGCGTGTCAATGATTGATCAAGTCATAACCAAGGGACCCTTGTCATAGCAGCACTTGACTTAGGCTGGCGACCCAATAATAATCTTTCATCTTAACTTATTAATCACTTTACAATCTTGTTTTTTAGTGTTCCATGTAGGTATAGTTTGAATGGTTCGAAAGTAGAGGCAAATCAAACAATGATGACATGAGAGTTCTTGTCTTGGATCAGTATAGAACATCTGTTCATAATTAGATACAAAACATGGCTAGGCCTGGGCAAGGTCAGGGAAGGCCTAGGATGAGTTCAAAATCATAAAAGATGGAAAAAGGAGGGGTTTCGACTGCTATAACTCGGGCCGGGTACAAGATAACCCAGGGCGGGTTCATAGTATGAACCCAAGCCATGTGGGTCAAAGCAGTCATGCAGTGTCGCGGTCGACGCGCAAGAAACCTAGGCCGGATTCATGGTGAACCAGGCCGGATTCATGGCCACGGGTCAAGTAATGTTTTCCTCGGTCGGATTTCATATGAACCCAAGGCTGGTTCATAGTAATCCAGGCTGAGTTTAAGACTTATGCAAAATGCCGAGGTTTCCTACTATTATTTACAAACGAGAATCATGATACAACCAATTAAGGAGTGATAACTAATTGAAGCAATCATACTACAGCATACACACAAAAAATCGTGCACAAAATTATAATTTCACATAACTACAAACAAGTCATAATCATGATATGCTACACAATCAGAAACCTAACATGGCCCTAAGAAGTTATTAAAGAAGTAATCAATCAAACAGGTGAAACATGCGTCAGTGACATATCCATGACATTTCATACATTTTGAACACTTGATCAGCGGAGGTTTTTGACATAATCGATTAATATGACTAGATCTATTCTAAGAGGAGTAGACAAGGTGATTTCTGATATCGCCCACCTTTTCTCATATTTGTCCCTGCTAATCTGTCTCAATCACGATCGATGTGCCCCTCTACGTCGCCCCTGAACTGAGGCTTCCTCCTGGACGTCCTTCCCCTACAGAATGTTTAAAATTGAGAAGGACGTGAGGTGATGTCGCTGAAACCAAGGAGATGTGTAGGGGAAAGGTGATCATATGGCTGCCCCTTACACCAAATGCACCGGAGCAGTTTTTCTCCCCCTCAAGCATGCGTGAATGAGTAGTCCAGAAGAGAGGTGTGGGTTTTTGCTAAGGTGCAGAGAGTTATAAGAGCATCATATGTCAATCCCCAATATTTTTCCAATTATATCTCTAATAATGGCTGTCCGTTAAGTCCCCTGATATCTGGTGGTTATGGCTATAACTTCGCCCTTTTGTTGTTGATCACTTCTGTTTTATTTTATTTTATTTTACTTTCTTTTTTTCTGATTGTTACATATATATATATATATAAGTTTTCTAAAATTAATAACACATCTAATTCATGATATTAAAATCACAAGTTTTGAGTTTAAATCTCCTTGATATCCATATAAAAAAAAAGAATAAGAAAAAACAAGAAAAGGTCATGGGCTGGGCTAGACAATTTCAGCAGTGCACATCTGGTTCCACACTGATTTTAACAGTTCATACATCAACCAAATTACGATAGTAGTTCTAACGTGTTAGATATCTATGCTTACAAAAAGAAATTTGCACAAAATAAATCGTATAAAAAGTTTTGTCCATTGCAATGGGGGCAACCCTCATCTTCTGTTTCTGTGTGGCTGGCAGGGAGAACTACTGAATGGAGAGAAAGAGGACCGATGAACCACTTCTAATTTGTTGAGAAATATGCCACTTGAAGAATGCCATCTAAACTGCTGTTGAATGCCTTCCAACTTGTCGGCTTTGCCGGCTGAGTAGGGGAAGAGTGTACAGTGTATTGTTTATGCAGGTTTTGGAGAGTATTGTTTCGACTTCGAGTATGATGTAAGTGATGTATGCGAGGAATATGTAGGGATGCTGTATGAAGACCTCCAATGTTATGTGTATGAACACGTATGTTTGTGTGAGTTCAGTGCAGTATTTATGGTGTGGTGTATGAAACTATGTATTGGTGGATGTGATATGCATGGTAAAACTGTGACAAATGTAAAACCAGTGTAAGGCACGAAATGCTTTCTTAAGAAAATCCTAATACATAACTTGGATCTACCAGGCAATGTTCGTCCACCAGTAATATTAATCTTCTATGGTTAAGTTAAGCTATGTTAATTAGGTTGCAAAAATGAACTTTTGTAATAACAATTAAAAGTAACCTGAACTAATTGTGAAGATGTATCAAATATTAACAGATCTTTATAGGGTGTCATAAAGAAATATGAAATGGTGATTAACAAAATTGTATTCACATTAGAACTAGTATCAGAAGTTGAGGATTTAATTTAAATATGGGCAACTAGTTTTCACAGTGTGCCTAACTGAATCCACAAGATCCCTAGGACACTTGATGGCTACTTTCACAGTTTAGATTACCCCCACAGTTTCCAATCAAATCACTAACCTATTGCTAACATTTCGGCTCACAACTCCATGAATCCATGATAAAGGATGTTATCCTCCAGGATGAACACCACCAAAAAGAGTATTTATTCCTCACAAAATAAACTTAATAGTGTAATTTCCCAACCTGTATCCATTCAAAACATAATTCACTTCATATGAATATTCCATAGAACACATTGCATAAGAAAGAAATATTAAGCTATTGATTCATATGAAAACCGTGGATCAACGAAGCGTCGTATGATCCATGTAGCCGACCCCACCTAGTGGGATAAGGCTTTGTTGTTGTTGTTGTTGTTGATTCATATGAAAACCGAATCAAGGTTGTCAAAATCTTGATCTAAATCATCTTATCTTGAAGATCTTATGTGTAAAATCTTAATGCGATGTTAATTTTAATCTCACGACCTTTCTGATCCTATACGATCTCATATGATTAATATAAATATTTAAATATTAATTAAAATTATATTTATGATAATAATAATAATTAATTTAGATGAATTTTAATATATTTTCTTATTTTTAATATCTTTTGATATAACTTTGCTTAAGAATCGTTAAAAATGTCTTAATGGGGGTGTAATTTAATATTTATATGTGAAAATATTATTTAAAAAACACATTTTTATTTTTAAAATATATGTTTTATTAATATATATGATGTTATGATCTTCGATTCGATCTTATGACCTTATGACCTACTTCCGATCTTATGTAAGATCTCGATCTTGACTACTTTGAATCGAATAAATAATTTTCATAACGAATAACTAAATTCAAATCACATGCTTTGAAAATCAGGAATTATCAAATAAAATTCATAGAAAATAACAAAACTAACATTATAATGTTCATTCAGATGTGCATTATGAATATGAAACCAAATTATCTTATAAATATGAAACTAAAATGTCATTATAGCGGATAAATTTTACTAAACGCTCTCAAACTTTATTTTCTTTCCCAACTCCATTGTCTAACTTTACTTTGTAACCACAATACCCTCCAACTATTAATTTATCTTAGCCACTATCCTTCATATCGGAATAGTCAATTTTCTGATCATTTTACTAACATGACATTTTATTTAAAAATAAAATAATAATATAAAATTTCAAAAAATAAAAAAGGCGAATTTCAAATTCAACTAGACTAGAGTAATTAATCTTTGATTGGAGAAAGATTTCCCATTCCTTAGCCTTTAGTAATAAGCATAGCAGCCTTATTGTTCCGATGGAGAGAAGAACCTCTAATTAGTTTTTTGGAAAATTTCCTAGATGTTGTTAGAGTAAAAGATCATCAACTATAATTTCGCACGTAAGGGGTTATTTCTTGGTTTAATTTTAATAGACGGCACAATAACAATGGAAATGGCTCCTTCCTTAAGAAAAAAGCTCTTGCGGAAAGGATAGCTAGAGTTTGGAAGATCAAAAGGATTCTTTCAATGTCTCATTTCTTAGTCCAGTGGAATTCATATCCTTTATCCATATAATAAGAAAAAAATTCTTGTCAGTTCTTTTTAGTTTCATATACATATAATAAAAGAATTTGTTTCATTTATACATATAACAATCAGAAAAACTTTTTTTGATTATGCATCTACTACCAGAAGTCGCCCCCTGTCCCTCTCCCATCGCATAAGCGCCGGAGAAGTGACCCCGCGTTGATTGCCGGAGAAGAGAGGGGGAGGGGGCTGTCCCCCTCCTCTCCAGCACTTGGGGGGAGGAGGAGGAGGAGGAGGAGGAGGAGGGGTCACCCTTTCCTCCGATTATTTTAAATAAAATGTCATATTAACAAAATGAGTGATAAACTAGTTATTTTCGATTGGAAGGATAGCTGCTGAAATAAATTAATAGGTGGAGGGTAATATGGTTACAACGTAAACGTGGAGGATAAATTGGAAATGGGCTAAAGTTGATGGGTATTTAATAAAATTCACCTGAGGGTATTTAATGAAAAATGTCATTCATACTAATAGACGTGAAACAACCTTTGCTGAGACAAACTAGGCATTTCTTTTTTCCTCTCTTTTCCATATATATATATATATATATATATATATAGAGAGAGAGAGAGAGAGAGTGCAGTGTGTGTCAAACGAGGTCCTTCCCCATAATTGTCAGATCCCAGATATATATATTTAGAATTATTCAAAATAGATGTCAAGATAGCTTTTCTATATAGAGAGTTGTTGGAAGACATATATATGCGGAAACATGAAGGTTTTGAGGTTGCAGGTCAGGAGAATAGAGTATATAAGCTGAAGAAGTTTTATATGGGCTAAAGTAAGCGTGGAGACAATGGTACCTTAAGTTCCATACGACAATAGTCTTATTTGATTTTAGAACAAACAAATTTGACCATTGTGGGTACATGAAAAAAAGTGGGAGTAGTTTTTTGATATTATCACTATAATGATGTTTTGTTTATTGAAAATGATGTCACAATGCTCAATAAAATTAAAGATAAGTTGAGCAAAGAATTTGAAATGAAAGACATTAGAGATGCAATCTATGTTTTGGGAATTCAAATTACTCGCCACAGAAACTGGACATTGAGCTTAAGTCAAGAATAGTACATGAATAAGATACTGAGAAATTTCAGAATGCAAAATTGCATTCCGACATCGACATCACTTATGGTTGGGAAAAGATTGAGTAAAAGTCATTGTCTCAATGTATTAGAGGAGCCCTATGTACAAGCGCTGGATAGCTTGATTTATGCAAGGCTCTATAGAAGGCCTAATCTGGCTTACCAAATAATTCTAGTTAGTATATATCAAAGTAATCCTGGAAAGGTACATGGAAAGTCATTAAAAAGGATTCTTAAATATTTGAAAGGCACGGTACAATTAAGATTGACATACCAAGCGGATTCATTATAACTTGTAGGCTATACAGATGCGGATAGACGATATCGATAATAGAAAATTCACATCATGTCACTTATTTATGTTGGGTGGTGCAGCTATTTCTTGAGGTAAAAAGAATAAGGATGTGTGGCAAGACACACAGAAAGCTAAGTACATTACTTGTAGTATGGTAGCCACCCATAGTGTGTGGCTCAAACGTTTTCTTATGGATCTAAGGCTCAATATATTATCGGGACCACTACAGATATATTGTGATAATCAACGTAATAAGATTTATAAACAACAGATCAAATAGTTCTAAAGAAAGACATATTGAGATTGAATCTCACTATATACATGATATAGTGAAAAGGAAGGAAGTGATCATGATGTAGTTGATTGATTCTCTAAAAAAAGGGATTCCAGCTAGAGAACATTCATCAAACACGTTGGTTTGATGGAACTCAAGAATAATTGAGTCGGGAGTGAAGATTTACAAATACTGAACTTCTAATAATGTCTCTACGTGGTACAAAACAGAGAGTGAGAGTACTAGAAATCATGATCACATTGATCAAGTAGGAGATGTTAGTGATTGATCAATATGATCATCACTGGCGAAAATCAAGGTATTACGATCCCTAGAGTAATGATCTTTAATAGGTGAATCGAATCTCTTGGAATTGGGATATTAACGAAGTGAATCAATTTCTTGATCATGGGTGTGATTGGCAAACGACAGAGACGGATGAACGTGAAATGATCACCTATATAAGTCGATAGAATCGATTGGAATGCTCATGGGATCAGGAGTCCCTCTAAACCTTCTCTACTCTCTTCTTTCAATCAATGTTGTACATGGTGAGGAAGATGGGGTATTTGAAGCCATAGTTGGAGAGGAGGTACTTGTTGAGGAGGACGCCGATGTTGGACGAGAACCACCCGCTGGCCGTTGTCGCCAACACTTTCGTGCTCATCGCCAAAGCAGATGGTGCCGATGGTGATGCTTCACCTCTTGTTCCTCTTGTAGTCCTGCTTTGGCGACGGATTCTGACAGCACTCACCAGAGATTGGGTTTAGTGTAAGGGGATTGGGCACGATTTGGAGGGAATGGTTAAGAGTTTGGTGGATTTGGATTTGAAATGCTCGTTTGGTGTTGTGGCAAGAAGGGAGAGATGAAAACTTCGTCGACCGAAGGAAATTAAAAGTAAACTTCGTCTTGTAGATCCAGGTCAACATTAAAAAAAGTAACTTTTTTCTTCTCGATCGACTTTTATTTATAAAATCTGTTTTCTTAAAAAAATAGATATATTTCGAGGAGGTTAATTTTTTTATCTAAAAAATGTTAAATGTAGAATCTCACTGAAATAATTATAAAGTTTAATTTTATTGGTTTCGTTTTTGTCCTACCATTTAAATCAAATACGATATAATAAATTTCAGCAAACTATATCAACCAGCCTTTAATATATGAACCATGCACTTAATCATTAGTGTCGCACAAATTAAATCGTTCTCATGGTTTCCAAAAAATGAGAAATAGCTACCCAAAAAAATTGTGGTATAATAAATTTGTATAGAGAAAATAAGAGGAGTTGGGTGTCGCACACATGTAGTGCATGTGTCACACGTACTTTTTAGTTGTCATTTTCTCACTTATATATTATATGAAACATTAAACAATATTTGAGCTACAATTTTTTATTTTTCACATAAAACAGAAAGATGGAAAAATATAATAAAGTAATGCACTGAACTTTAACATCAAACTTTTGTTATAACTGCAGGGTCACCATGTTCACTCATCTGCACAACACTACTCATCTGCAAGGACTTACAAGATGAGTACAACCCTTGATCCAGTTAATTTCATATTTATGTTTCAAATGTGGTGGATACAAGTTTTGATCAAGTTAAATTTTAAATGAGGACATTTATATTGAAGCCAAAATTAGAGGTAAAAAAGATGCAATAATTCTAAAAAAAATGTGAAAACCAGGGCGTTGGGCGAACCTAAGACCGTTCAGCGCATGCAGTAGGAGTTGAGGGTGTTGATAGTTTAAACCGTCCTTCGTGTCCTAGTGGAGAGATCACGATGAAGCAGGCTTTGGTGGCAAAGGGTGGAGCAACTTCTCTTCTGCCCTAGGTGTGGAGCAGCTTGGAGGAGAGATCGCATCCCTTCTTCTTCGGCCGGAGCAGAGGACGTCGATATCACGTTCGTGCCCTAGGTGCAAATCGTGGAAGCAGAGGACGCGGCGGCTGTGAGGCGTCAAGAGCACGTCTATGCCCTAGGTGTAGATCATGGAAGCGCGGAAGTGAGGCGTCGAGAGCGCATCCGTTGCCCTAGTTTCATATCACACGGAGGAGCATAAGTGAGGCGTCGAGAGTGCGGTTGTTCGTGTGCAGACCGCGGGACGAATCGGGAGGCGTTGAACCGGGATTTTCCTTCCCCTTCTCATCGGTTCAATGCACAACGTTCTCAACCGACGGATCATCCGCGCGCAGTTCCAATGGTAGAGAAGGCGTGATCTCACCTGTATGCATCCAATTAAGTGATAATATTATTTAAAAAATGACCAATTAATAAATCCATCACTATCCATTATGAGTCGATAAATTGAAAGCCTGATAGTACTATCCCTTTAAAGGGACAACACAATCATTAAAACCATATTGATTGTGCTTTTTTCATCTCTACATAGATTTTTGTTTTTCACGTAGAAAAAGTTGTAAGATTATTACCAGAAAATAGAACTGAAATCAACAATAAAAAAAAAACACTGACATTGACCAAGTAATCAAATACCTTCTCAGTATGGTTCCAAGCTCCAACTATTCTTTACATTATCTATCTTGTTGGTACTAATATTTCACAGGCAGCAATATTTTGTAGTACAGCAAGCTACGCATGGAAATACCTAAAATTGTGCTACATTACATTATCGTCTTCTTTCTACTTTGGTCAATGCGATCTACAAATAAGTTGTGCACAATTATTACTTCAAAAAGTTGTATCTTGAATAGCCACGTTTATTAACATATGCATACATAAATGTGGAAGAATGCGGTAACGGTAATGCTATTTTGAAGCTGAATTAATAGCTAACTCTGAGAAAATTAAGTGCTATCTATTAATGAAATATCCAAATTTATCCGCATACAAGAAATTGTTTAGATATGGAGTTGGATCCCACATTCAAGCTTAGATATGGAGTTAGGATCCCGCATTCAAAAAGTGACGCTACAAAAATTATGACCAATATTCGTCAAAAAATTTGTTGCCCTGTTAGCTTCTTTATAACAATGTTTAATAAACCAAACATTAAAATTTACTAGTACAATTTTAGTATCCTTTATGATCAAGTGAATGCGCCATGGACATAATCTTGTGCAAAGTTGAGGAGTCAATTTCCACAATCAGGTCCTGAATTCCCAACGGACCATGACATCGTAAATCCTTCAAACAACCCCATGCTTCCAGTGCTGAGGAACCAGGTCGCCGAAGATAGCTAACTCCATCTTAACAACTGAAGCTTGCACGTTAAGAGTGCTCCTACTTATGTTTCGGAAATGATCATAACACAGAGAACATTTATTCTCTAAGATTTTAACGACCACACAATTAAGAAAACAATTTGATTGGGTCGAGACCGTTCGAGCCTACAAGTTGACACATATTGCTACTCTACGCAGAAGGGGCACACTAGAGAAGCAAATTGTAGAACTGGCACATATAATGTCTCTCTCTCTCTGTATGTGTTATATGATTAAAATGATGTATAGAACAGTAAATATGGCTCAAGACAAAGGAGAAGTATAGTACTGGCACGTAAAATTGACAAGACACATTAAGATGTATAGAACAGTATATATGGATTAATTAAAGATATTCAGTGTGGTATTCAATTAAAATGATGACAAACAGACAAATCTGATCCAGAAGGAAAACCAAAATGCAAAAACGCTCGTCCAATTATATAACTTGAAAATGCTTAAAAGTGATTTCAGACAAACAGCCAATTGGCATTCAGTCAATCAGTCGTCAAGGTTAATCATTCAAGATAAATCAACAATGTCAGCCAGCACTTGCAACTCTAAAGTGTCAACATGAACTATTCAGCCAACAAAATTAGAAGAGATGTAAAAGTTTATAAGAAGAAAAATCTCCCAATATTACTCTGCATTGCTCATGTCGGTAACTCATTAGGTTTTGAAAGATGAATATCATACGGAAGCATTGCAAAATGCGTGATAAACTAGCAAATAAGCCGCACCATAAGTATCTTTGTTCAGTGAGTCAGTATTACAATAATAAATACGTTTGAACACCTAATACACATTTGAAGAAGATTTAATGACAGCTCCAAGCCTGCAACAACAACAACAATAAAGCCTTATCCCACTAGGTGGGGTCGGCTACATGGATCATACGACGCCATTCCGCATTCGTTAATCCATGTTAAAACGATTCGACAGAGTTTTACGCTGACTGTCGAGGCCTAACACAACCCTCCTCCTTTATCCGAGCTTGGGACAGCTCCAAGCCTGCAATTGAAAGAAACCGGCTGGAAGATATTATAATTTCGTGCAGTGCTCAAAGTTAACTCTGCATCAATCTCCTCAAAGACAACCCATTAATGCCTCTTCCCTGAGTATTTTCCACCAAATTTAAAACGATTTCACAACAGGAAGAAGCAAAACCACCTCAGATGGCACATTATTGATTTTTATTCCTCAACTTTAAACTCTTTACCGTCATCAGGACTAACTGAATCAATCTACTTCAGTTTCTCGGTCAGTGATATCGTGCCATTAAGGGGATACAACTGGTTGCTTGTGTAGCTTTCTCTTTCATCTCACTGATTGAGATTCTTTCCCCTTTATGTTGTTACATACAGCCCCTCCTTGGAGCTCAATTTTGCTTTCTCTTGCCTCGTTTTCTGGCAATTATCTCAGCAAGTGTCATATCTGAACTCAAGTGTAACGCATCTTCATCCCCTGAGTCGTGTCTCTCTCCTTCCAGAAGGGACTCATGCTTAGAACTTTTCTTATGTCTCGTCTTTGATGTGCACTGTTTAATTGTTTCGGTATTGTACTTCAACATAGGGGGCGACCCTGTCAACAGACCTGCTATTCGACAAATGCGTTCCCCAATTTTTGGCTGTTTCGTAGCGGATTTAATGTCCATATCTGCCACAGGTTCAGACCTCTTCATCTTAGAGGTATCCCAGTCAGCAAGACGAGACTCAAAAGACTTCCGTTTCCGACCTGATGAATGCAAAGATGCTTTTTTTCCTTTTCCAAATCTGTCCGAATCTGCATTCTCTTCTATCAGATCAAACAAAATCATATCTTTCCTCCCGTCCTTGGCATCTTTAAGGCTCATCGAGGATCTACCTCTTCCAGCAGGCTTTTTAATTTCAGAAACAAAATCTGGAGAAACTGGAGCTGTAGAACCAGGAACATATTTATCAGATTTTGTCTCATTAGTCATTGAATCCTGATCATCGTTCTGGGTCCATCTACCCTGAACAAATACAGGGCGTTCAGGATAACCCTTTGAGTGATGAAAAGCCTTCAACTGAGCATTAGCTATTGCACATTCCAATTTGTCAGTTCCTTTTTTGGGGGCCCGTGCTAATGCAAGGACATAATCCATGAGTTTCTCAGGTTGAAAAGAATTCACTATCCATGATCTATCTATCACAGTATTGAATGTTCCTTCTCGTATTCCAGTATTGTCAAATTTTTGTTCCTTCAGGCTAGTAAATGCGTCATCACCAAAGCAACTGCAGGTCATTCCCAGCTCTATGCGCCTCGAGGCTTCCACCACTGCCTCAACCACACCAATTAAAAAAGTATCTTCGCAGCAGTTTTTCACGAGATGCGCAAAACATGTCTGGAAAGGCTTCAGTTGAGACTTATCACACCATGCAAAGGTTTTGTCCCCGAAATAAGCCACCAAGAGTTGGCCCTTCTTACGAGCATCCAATGCCAACTTTGATGCATCTGAAGCATCAATTATCTGGCCTGGCCACCAAGGATGGCTCCTCACTTTTGCCCACACCAAATCATTAATGGCAAATTTCCTTTTCGTCTCATCTTGAAAAGGATAGAAAAAACTTACATATTCGGATCCCTCCATGAGGACTCGTCCAGGCCTTCCTCTGTGCTTAAATGATGACTCTCCTTCTCCAGCTTGCACACTCTTCTCGCTTACAACATCAGCATTCGGCACATTCTCTTCGTATATGATAACATCATCTTCAGTACCCTCGGGAGCACGCCGCTGCATAGTTCCTCTCTTTCTCTTCAGCCCTGATACATGTTTCTTCAATTTTACATTCTCATCGAGGGGGCGATCAATATGTTCCACGCTCTCCACGCCTGACTTCTGAGATCTTCCTTGTTTCTTCTTTATCGAAGATTTTTGTGGGTAATGCTTATTCTCACTTGGCTGTCCGTCGGCGCTTGCAGTACCATTCATTGCAGGCTTTGAATACTTTCCCTTTTTGTTTGTCGTTGGCTCTTCTTCAGGAATCTGTGCATCCTTAACCCGTAACCGGCGACTGTACACTATATCTTTCTTTGCACCACCAGCATCCACGATGTCTGTGTTCATGCGAGCAACTCCTTCAACCGCTTCCTTCCAGCCAATAACACTCATCTCCGCAGCGACATCTCTGATTTCTTGGACAATCTTCATTTCAACCACCTCTACCGTTTGAGCAGCCCCTTCGACCAGCTCATCGGCGGATTCCGGCTCCGCGAGCGGTTCGCCCATTTCCGCAAACACCTTAACCGCGTCCCCGCTCGAGCCTCTCGCGCCGTTTCCTCGCTCCGAGATCCCGCCTCCGTCGTCGACGACTTCGACCGCGGCTCCGACCACAAGATCGCCCTTCGTATCATTGTCTTCGCGGTTCGAGGCATCATCTCCGTCTGCGCGACCCGACGTTGCGTCCGCCTCAGAAGCAGGGTCCGCCGTAGAAGCAGGAGGAGGCCCGCTGACTTCCAGCCTCAGTTCGGAGCGAGTTTCAACTCCGGCGGCGGAGGCGGTGTTGTCCGACTGGGTCAACGCCATCTGGAGGACGGAAACCTAGCAGCTAGCTTTTCCGAGTGGTCTACCAGATCGGCGGCAGAGACGCAAACCCCTACAAGAATTTGAAATGACAAGGAGTTGCAGATGAAAGCTGATGAACGAAAAGTTGGAAAACGGAAGGAGGATTGCGTTATTTGGGGGAAAATTTATTCATTCATCAGTTGGCAAAAGACTCGAGAGGTTTGAGAGGAGCCCAAAAAAATGGGACAAAAAAAAAACAGAAATTTCTTGCACATGGATTTGGTTATAGTTCTCTGCGGTGTGCTCACCGAATCGTGTTGGGGCGTTGTCTAGTGGCCGCTGCGCTTGTCACGGGGCGTTTCCCGTGACACGAAGCGTGAAGCCTCGCGGCACCAGTGCCGCTCAACTTATAGCCCTCGGCCGCTCAGCGCCGAAAACATGGAACACATGCAGCCGCCCCGCACTGCGTAATATTGCGGAGTACCAAGTTATCCGCCCTTAGGGCATTTATCTTGTAAGGCCGTCTTTATGAATGGCCAAGTAGGTGACGTTCCCGTAGGGTACGTCTTTTGCATCTTCAATATGTAACAAGACTCCTATACCTACGGTACACTGGGAGGAGTTCACTAGTGCCTTCCGAGGCCCAATTGTATGTTATGTTTCATCATATTTAATACAAGTAAGCTTTCCTTTAATTCTAGTGTCATGGCCTTGAGCGTGGGGTGGCAACCCACATCGGTGTCCTTTCGTGGCGTCCCGTGGTCCCTTCGTCGCCCCTTCGGACTTTAAGCGCCCAAGCGCCTACGTTAGTGCCGCAACGCGCTAATGCCACGGTCTCGTGACGAGTAGTCCAACACTCTAGTCATGTCCGTGTTTGAATGCCTATAAGAGCGACTCTCGGCAAAGTCGTCTCGACCATAAAACTTCCGCTGCAAACTCAAAACAGGCTTGGCTAGGTGCCTATCCGCCTAGTCGCCGCACGTGGTCTAGTGTCCGAGAATGACCCCGTGACAAGTGGTATCAGAGCAGTTCTTCCTGCTCGGATTACCCAGCGACGATGACTCGCTTGTGTCGTCGCAACGTGCCCTGGCGTAGGAAATGTGCTTCCGCTCAAATACTCCCTCACGCCCAGGCGCACTGGTACCATGGTCTTTGATCATGGACGCCAACGAGGAATGCATGGCAAGCTTCCTCGCCGCACGCCCAGTCGTGCCCCGCAGCATGTTCCTCATACACCCGTGTCGTGTCAAGGAACGTCCGTCATGCATCATGATGGCGGATAGATCGCCCCGCCTAACCGGGACGGTCATGCGTCGCTCACTCGAGCAGATCAACCACCCCAGGTATACAGTCGGGAATCCTGAAGTGTCGCGCTGCGTCAAAGAGTGGCCATATGCTCCGCATGATGGTCTTGCGCTGCTCATATCATGAGATCGCTTACACGAGTGTCGTGTAACTCGGAGGACCTGTGTCACATTCAGGGACTGTCGGTCATGCACTATCATGACGACCTGGCGCTGCTCGGTATTTCGTGACGTCGCATCGCATGCCCAGTCATGCAACGTGAAGTGCACAACCGCTTCACGGGAGAAGTTGGCTTAAAGATAAATATCAAGGTTCATGGTCTCTTTTCGGCCAAAGAATATCATCCCTTCGGCCAAGGAGCATCAATCACAAGCATCTTGCCGTGCCGCAGATCGTCTGCCACGCCACGATGACTTTCAGGAATGGAGCAAAGCGTTGATTACTTGCAAACACTCGCGGACGAGCTGTCAGCCTTGCCTGCCTCGTTAAGTGTCACCCCGCAAGCGGCGCGATGTCATCCATCGAGGAGTGGGACGAACTTGATACATGCCAACGCAAATCGACGCCTCAACTCAGCGACCAATTTGGCAAATGGTCTGAGCGTCGAGCATCGGCGAACCTTGGCATGCTGCTGTCAAGCGTTCTGCCGCCAACCGAAGGAAGGAGTGCCCTTTCCTTTCGGACATCGCCTCGAGTAATCGAAGCGGCCTCCAAAGATCGCAATGCGAAAGTTTCGAAGGACACATTGGCGATGTCGTCCCTTTGAATGGAGATGGAGGTAATGTTGGGAGCTCATGCCACGAGTTCACCAACCGCAGTCCGCTTATCTAAGCGGAGCGTCTTCACAAGCATCCACCCGGATTAGTGGAGGCCCGGAACGGCTACTCTTTCGCAAGGGTCAAGCCGCCCGGTGGACGAGTATGTCAAAGGTGCATGATCTAGGATGACAAGCACAGTGGCACTACGTTGCCCAAGACGCGGACGGACGAGCATCGAAGGTGCATCCTCTTCATGAACGAGCACAACGATCTCGCCCCGTTCATACCCCAAAGGGATTGTCAAAGCTTCAAAGGAGGTCCCAGGATCGGAAGAAGACATATCCCAAGAACCCTGCAAGATGTGGCAAACTCAGGATGGCGTTGCCACCGCGACAATGCAGAATGTGGCAAACATGCATCCCAGACATGGGACGGAAGAATTGGCAGTTCATCAATTATGCAGTGCCCTGACAAGTTGGGACTGGAGGTCAAGATCGCATTGTTCAGCATTGGCCAGATGGGCATGTTGAAGGAGGAAGTGAAAGGAATCACCGAGCTCCGCCTACAGTGTTCCCAGGAGGATGAAGACCCAGTGTTGGTGCTCTTCAAGCAGAGGGGTTAGAAGCTTTGGATTAGGAAGGAGTTGGAACGACCGGATCATCCAACCTCCGCTCACTAGTCGACGATGCCAAGTCAATCAGGACAAGTGCCATACCACCAAAGCCCTTGGGCAAGGGCAATGGTGGGGGAGAGAAGCTCAAGTCGCAAGGAGGAAGCTACTTATGCCGAAGATAAAGATCGCCCATCAAAGCAGGAGAAGAGAGTCGAACCACAGGCACATGTGGGGAGACCCTCATCGTCGCTCACTATAGCGACTGGGAGTGGACAAGGTGCGGAATGTTATACCAAAGAATCTTGCTCCACCTCAAACCGTCGAGATATCTATTGTCCACCAAGGGGAAGGTGGAGATGTTCTCAAGGCTCGACGGACGAAGGACTCAACGTTGCAGCCATCTGCAACTTGGGGACAACGAGTTGAACCACAAGGAAATGTGGGGAGACTCTCGTCGCCCACTATGGCGACTTGGATGGACAAGGCACAGATTGTCAGATCAAAGAACCTTGTCCCGCCTCAAGACTGCCGAAACATCAGGTGATCACCAAGGAGGAGGTGGTCCTGCGCTTTTAGTTCGGCAGAGGTATGGAAGACTCTACGTTGCAATCATTTGCAACATAGAGACATTGAGTCAAGCCCACAAAGAGACCTGAAGCGTCCCAAAGTATCCGTGGGAAGACTCTCGTCGCTCATCATAGCGACCTCAGGCACTCGAAGCAGACAAGCTACAAGCATCGACATCGGAGGGCTTGTGCTGTTTCAAGCCGTCGAAATTCAAGAATGATCATCAAGGGTGAGATGGTCCTGTACTTTGCATTCGACGGAAGGAAGACCTTATGCTGCGGCCATCCGCAACATGAAGGCATCGAGTCAAGTCATGCAGGTCGAATGGCGAGACTCTTCATCGTGTTCTACACGACCCTGAGACAACTCTTCTCCGTGCTATTCCTGAAGGCATACAAGAGTTGTTTCACCCCCAAAGAAGCCAAACCACACAAGTTGACGCTGCGCAAGTCGAAGAGAAATGAAGCCAACAGAGACTTGATGGACGGATAGTTACTTGATGAAGTCAGACCGCACATGGCGGACTCCACTGGCGCTGCACAAGTGATGACCCCGGATTGGACGAAGGATCAGCGAGCGAAGCAGGCCTGAGGGAGGAGTCCTCAGCGAGACCCCAAGGAGCGGGCATTCCTGGCGTTGCGTGATGCTGGTGAAGTTGAAGTCAAGGCAAAGAAGGCAGAATTGAACGAGACAAGCGAAGTCAAGACTCAAGACGAAGGCCCCGAGGAAGCCCGGACAACAGCGTCGGGGGCGTCACCGACTTTGGTGGGGGAGAATGTCACGGGGCATTTCCCGTGACACGAAGCGTGAAGCCTCGCGGCACCAGTGCCGCTCAACTTATAGCCCTCGGCCGCTCAGCGCCGAAAACATGGAACACATGCAGCCGCCCCGCACTGCGTAATATTGCGGAGTACCAAGTTATCCGCCCTTAGGGCATTTATCTTGTAAGGCCGTCTTTATGAATGGCCAAGTAGGTGACGTTCCCGTAGGGTACGTCTTTTGCATCTTCAATATGTAACAAGACTCCTATACCTACGGTACACTGGGAGGAGTTCACTAGTGCCTTCCGAGGCCCAATTGTATGTTATGTTTCATCATATTTAATACAAGTAAGCTTTCCTTTAATTCTAGTGTCATGGCCTTGAGCGTGGGGTGGCAACCCACATCGGTGTCCTTTCGTGGCGTCCCGTGGTCCCTTCGTCGCCCCTTCGGACTTTAAGCGCCCAAGCGCCTACGTTAGTGCCGCAACGCGCTAATGCCACGGTCTCGTGACGAGTAGTCCAACACTCTAGTCATGTCCGTGTTTGAATGCCTATAAGAGCGACTCTCGGCAAAGTCGTCTCGACCATAAAACTTCCGCTGCAAACTCAAAACAGGCTTGGCTAGGTGCCTATCCGCCTAGTCGCCGCACGTGGTCTAGTGTCCGAGAATGACCCCGTGACAAGTGGTATCAGAGCAGTTCTTCCTGCTCGGATTACCCAGCGACGATGACTCGCTTGTGTCGTCGCAACGTGCCCTGGCGTAGGAAATGTGCTTCCGCTCAAATACTCCCTCACGCCCAGGCGCACTGGTACCATGGTCTTTGATCATGGACGCCAACGAGGAATGCATGGCAAGCTTCCTCGCCGCACGCCCAGTCGTGCCCCGCAGCATGTTCCTCATACACCCGTGTCGTGTCAAGGAACGTCCGTCATGCATCATGATGGCGGATAGATCGCCCCGCCTAACCGGGACGGTCATGCGTCGCTCACTCGAGCAGATCAACCACCCCAGGTATACAGTCGGGAATCCTGAAGTGTCGCGCTGCGTCAAAGAGTGGCCATATGCTCCGCATGATGGTCTTGCGCTGCTCATATCATGAGATCGCTTACACGAGTGTCGTGTAACTCGGAGGACCTGTGTCACATTCAGGGACTGTCGGTCATGCACTATCATGACGACCTGGCGCTGCTCGGTATTTCGTGACGTCGCATCGCATGCCCAGTCATGCAACGTGAAGTGCACAACCGCTTCACGGGAGAAGTTGGCTTAAAGATAAATATCAAGGTTCATGGTCTCTTTTCGGCCAAAGAATATCATCCCTTCGGCCAAGGAGCATCAATCACAAGCATCTTGCCGTGCCGCAGATCGTCTGCCACGCCACGATGACTTTCAGGAATGGAGCAAAGCGTTGATTACTTGCAAACACTCGCGGACGAGCTGTCAGCCTTGCCTGCCTCGTTAAGTGTCACCCCGCAAGCGGCGCGATGTCATCCATCGAGGAGTGGGACGAACTTGATACATGCCAACGCAAATCGACGCCTCAACTCAGCGACCAATTTGGCAAATGGTCTGAGCGTCGAGCATCGGCGAACCTTGGCATGCTGCTGTCAAGCGTTCTGCCGCCAACCGAAGGAAGGAGTGCCCTTTCCTTTCGGACATCGCCTCGAGTAATCGAAGCGGCCTCCAAAGATCGCAATGCGAAAGTTTCGAAGGACACATTGGCGATGTCGTCCCTTTGAATGGAGATGGAGGTAATGTTGGGAGCTCATGCCACGAGTTCACCAACCGCAGTCCGCTTATCTAAGCGGAGCGTCTTCACAAGCATCCACCCGGATTAGTGGAGGCCCGGAACGGCTACTCTTTCGCAAGGGTCAAGCCGCCCGGTGGACGAGTATGTCAAAGGTGCATGATCTAGGATGACAAGCACAGTGGCACTACGTTGCCCAAGACGCGGACGGACGAGCATCGAAGGTGCATCCTCTTCATGAACGAGCACAACGATCTCGCCCCGTTCATACCCCAAAGGGATTGTCAAAGCTTCAAAGGAGGTCCCAGGATCGGAAGAAGACATATCCCAAGAACCCTGCAAGATGTGGCAAACTCAGGATGGCGTTGCCACCGCGACAATGCAGAATGTGGCAAACATGCATCCCAGACATGGGACGGAAGAATTGGCAGTTCATCAATTATGCAGTGCCCTGACAAGTTGGGACTGGAGGTCAAGATCGCATTGTTCAGCATTGGCCAGATGGGCATGTTGAAGGAGGAAGTGAAAGGAATCACCGAGCTCCGCCTACAGTGTTCCCAGGAGGATGAAGACCCAGTGTTGGTGCTCTTCAAGCAGAGGGGTTAGAAGCTTTGGATTAGGAAGGAGTTGGAACGACCGGATCATCCAACCTCCGCTCACTAGTCGACGATGCCAAGTCAATCAGGACAAGTGCCATACCACCAAAGCCCTTGGGCAAGGGCAATGGTGGGGGAGAGAAGCTCAAGTCGCAAGGAGGAAGCTACTTATGCCGAAGATAAAGATCGCCCATCAAAGCAGGAGAAGAGAGTCGAACCACAGGCACATGTGGGGAGACCCTCATCGTCGCTCACTATAGCGACTGGGAGTGGACAAGGTGCGGAATGTTATACCAAAGAATCTTGCTCCACCTCAAACCGTCGAGATATCTATTGTCCACCAAGGGGAAGGTGGAGATGTTCTCAAGGCTCGACGGACGAAGGACTCAACGTTGCAGCCATCTGCAACTTGGGGACAACGAGTTGAACCACAAGGAAATGTGGGGAGACTCTCGTCGCCCACTATGGCGACTTGGATGGACAAGGCACAGATTGTCAGATCAAAGAACCTTGTCCCGCCTCAAGACTGCCGAAACATCAGGTGATCACCAAGGAGGAGGTGGTCCTGCGCTTTTAGTTCGGCAGAGGTATGGAAGACTCTACGTTGCAATCATTTGCAACATAGAGACATTGAGTCAAGCCCACAAAGAGACCTGAAGCGTCCCAAAGTATCCGTGGGAAGACTCTCGTCGCTCATCATAGCGACCTCAGGCACTCGAAGCAGACAAGCTACAAGCATCGACATCGGAGGGCTTGTGCTGTTTCAAGCCGTCGAAATTCAAGAATGATCATCAAGGGTGAGATGGTCCTGTACTTTGCATTCGACGGAAGGAAGACCTTATGCTGCGGCCATCCGCAACATGAAGGCATCGAGTCAAGTCATGCAGGTCGAATGGCGAGACTCTTCATCGTGTTCTACACGACCCTGAGACAACTCTTCTCCGTGCTATTCCTGAAGGCATACAAGAGTTGTTTCACCCCCAAAGAAGCCAAACCACACAAGTTGACGCTGCGCAAGTCGAAGAGAAATGAAGCCAACAGAGACTTGATGGACGGATAGTTGCTTGATGAAGTCAGACCGCACATGGCGGACTCCACTGGCGCTGCACAAGTGATGACCCCGGATTGGACGAAGGATCAGCGAGCGAAGCAGGCCTGAGGGAGGAGTCCTCAGCGAGACCCCAAGGAGCGGGCATTCCTGGCGTTGCGTGATGCTGGTGAAGTTGAAGTCAAGGCAAAGAAGGCAGAATTGAACGAGACAAGCGAAGTCAAGACTCAAGACGAAGGCCCCGAGGAAGCCCGGACAACAGCGTCGGGGGCGTCACCGACTTTGGTGGGGGAGAATGTCACGGGGCGTTTCCCGTGACACGAAGCGTGAAGCCTCGCGGCACCAGTGCCGCTCAACTTATAGCCCTCGGCCGCTCAGCGCCGAAAACATGGAACACATGCAGCCGCCCCGCACTGCGTAATATTGCGGAGTACCAAGTTATCCGCCCTTAGGGCATTTATCTTGTAAGGCCGTCTTTATGAATGGCCAAGTAGGTGACGTTCCCGTAGGGTACGTCTTTTGCATCTTCAATATGTAACAAGACTTCTATACCTACGGTACACTGGGAGGAGTTCACTAGTGCCTTCCGAGGCCCAATTGTATGTTATGTTTCATCATATTTAATACAAGTAAGCTTTCCTTTAATTCTAGTGTCATGGCCTTGAGCGTGGGGTGGCAACCCACATCGGTGTCCTTTCGTGGCGTCCCGTGGTCCCTTCGTCACCCCTTCGGACTTTAAGCGCCCAAGCGCCTACGTTAGTGCCGCAACGCGCTAATGCCACGGTCTCGTGACGAGTAGTCCAACACTCTAGTCATGTCCGTGTTTGAATGCCTATAAGAGCGACTCTCGGCAAAGTCGTCTCGACCATAAAACTTCCGCTGCAAACTCAAAACAGGCTTGGCTAGGTGCCTATCCGCCTAGTCGCCGCACGTGGTCTAGTGTCCGAGAATGACCCCGTGACACGCTCACGGCTCACTCGAGTGTCTCGTCCGACTCGCATGTCCAGTTGGAGTACGCGATCGCACGAGTCGCAAGTACCTGGCAGGAACAACACAACAACACTGCTGTAGAACATTAATTTAGTCCAATTATACAAAACAAAATCGAACTTTTTAAATGATAAACTTCTCGATAGCTTTATAAGTGTACCATTTCTAGTAGTTTTTTTTGTTCAAGAAATATTGAATTGTAATGAAATAACATTTTTACTAATTATTGGTGTTACGGACGTTATCATTAAATGCAACGCATTAACAAGTATTAAAAATAAATGACCAACTCTCTGGGGCTGTTTGGGAAGTGGAACCGGGTGGAACCAACTTTTGATTCCACCGAGTTCTCCAAACACTCTTATGTGGTCTGGTTCTCGCATTTAATACCTTTGGAATTAGGGTCACGTGACCCCGCTTCCAAGTTGGTTCCATCATTTCGGTGGAACCAACACCTCTTGTTTTTTTTTCTCAATTTTTTTTAGTTGACGTTTTTTTTTCTTTTTTTTCAAACTTTTTTTCTTTTATCATTTTCTTTCTTTAACCTCTCTTATATAAATTAATATATTTATTATATATAAAATATAAATAATAAAGGATTAATATATTATTATTTATTACCTATTATTTTATTAAAAAATCGAATTTTTATCAAATATAAATTATTAAAAAATATTTTTATTTTTAAATAATATAATTTTTAACAAAAAAATTCATAAATTTTTTAAATATACATTTATTTTTTACTTTTTTAACAAATTTTAAACTTATATTTATAATACATATTCTTAATTCAATCACCCGCTAAAATTAACTCATCACATCTATTGTTTTCTATCATATCAACTACCTTATTCTTTATTATTAAATTTCACTTCATCCAAACACACTCCAAACTAATATGTCAACTCAAACTATTCAAACTTAATGAAACTTTAATTTCCATTGCCAAACGGCCCTCTTATGATCTTATTAAAGGGCGGCCAAAAGCAAAGATCTTTTTTGGCTCTTTAGCGATTCTTTTTTTTATTTTAATAGAAATACTTTTTTCCCTTGTAGAATAAATTGATCAACTCCTCTGCTGCATATAGTTGTTGGCATGGAGAAGTTGTTTTTCTTCTTAATAACTGCCTTTTTGGTTAAGGGGGAAGAGGATAAAAAAGAGGAAGAAAAAGGAGAAAAATCCGTGGTTAAGTTTGAGTTGAAAGAAAAAATTTTCTCCTTTTTTTCATTCTTCTTCAATGTTTCATTTTTCTTTCATTTTAAATCAAAATAGAAAGAAGGAGAAAGACATATTTAATATGTGTTTTCATCTTTGACCAAATAAATTAAACATATAATTATACTAACATTTATTTCATTCCCTTCCTTTTAATGATATCAACAAAATAAAGGTAACTATTCACTTCATTCTCCTACATTTTCTTTTCGTTATTTCCTTTCACTTTCTTTACCTTCCCTTTTAATGAATCTTGAACCAAACATGCCATAAAAATATCACTATCTATTGAAATAAAGCGTTGAAAAGTGTTGATAGCATGAAGCATCATGAAAGAAAAATTAAAGGAAATCACGGAGATCTCTTTCCAAAAAAGTGTTGTTCGCACGAAGATGACCGGAGTTTGCCAGATAATCAGCTTTGTTAGTCTCACTATAGCAATGCTTTACATGCCAAAATGTGAACTGAGTTAATATTACAAAAAAAAAATTGCTGATCCGCTATGGACAAATTAGCTTATTGTTGATTATTTGAGTCAATAACAACATAGTTAGTATTGTAGCCTAGTTGTCTTGTTCTCCTAACACCCGCTAATATCCCTCACGCTTCTAATTCCAACACGGTCTCAATATCGCGCTTAATGCCCCTATAGCAATAAAACACTATTAGTAGATATCAGCCTCTCCTCATCTCAAATGATCCTTATGAAAGATCTAAGGGTGTTCATCGAGTCAGAACCCGGTCACCCGAACCGACCCAAATAGATTTGGGTCAGTTCGGGTCATCCATCGGGTTGGACCCAATTTGACATGTTGGCAACCCATCAGCATATGGGTCGGATCACGAGTTGAACTTTTGCATCCGACCCGAACTGAAAGACTCAAAATTTTCTTTCTTTCCAAGCCGGTTCGGTTCAAAATTTTGGAAATGGCTAGATTTCATCGGTTGCCAACTTTCCATTTGCCAAATAAAATTTTGACGATTCAAAAATTATGGCTCAGCAACTGGCAGTGCGTTTAGTTTGAGCCATCAAGACAATCTACAATCTTCTCCATCGTGAGGCGCCGCAGAATCTCCAACGTTATGCTCCGAGCTCCAACGTGAAGTCAAATATGAAATCTCCATGGTCCATACCCTATTAGGCATGTCCTGCAGAAGTGGAGGGCTGGAGGCCTAGTGGCGAGCATGGCAACTTCGAGAGTCAAGACGTTAGAATCTCTGACATTGTTGGTAAGGCCTTCAGGCTTCAACAACTCGCTGCTACACTCTCAAAGTCTTTCTACTTTGTTTTAAGCCTCCCACAGTAGATTGATTTCTTCTACCTAATTTGTTTTAAGTCTTGGTGCTTCATCAGAAGGGACTCTAGTGTCAAGGCATCTCACGTCCCCTCTCCTCGACGTCGTCGGCAAACTCAGCACGGCAGTAGTTCAGCACCATCTCCCGTCATTCAAGTATTTCCACCGCATCTTGATGCATCAATTATTTAATCAATCAAATTAATAAGTAAACTATATTAATCTGCTAACCATTTAAAGTTTTGGAAATTTCAATTCATCCTTCAATCCAAAGTTCAACAAGATATCCTAATTTTTCTAGCACATTGGCATATAGTTTCATTGTTGATTTGTAGGATACAATAAGTATGAAGTAATAGGTGACAAGTATTGCTACTAAAATGTGCTGCCTTTTAGCTACTGTGAACATAGAATAGGATACCAAATTTGAAGGCATGCATCATTCCATATGTCGAATAGTAAATATTTTGTACCTCCTGTGATTTCTACTTGAGACTACTTAAAGGAAACCTTATCTTTGGCACCAACAATGACAAAAGTTCAGCAGTTTCAAAGCTGGCCATTCACTTATGTCTTATAATGTTTACTCAAAAAATATCCTATTGAAATATGCATGCATAGGTGTCTTCACCTTTTTAGTTGTTTACTAAATTTATTCGTATTTATTTATTACTTTTGTTAAATAATGCCTTGAATCCTACTTTAACTGGAAATCTATTTGGATCCAAAGAAGTAATAGGGAGACTTCGAGAGATGCTTGGACGAGAAGTGCAGGGTCAGAAGGATTTCTACTCCTAGTAGGAATAGGAGTCGGCCGGTTTCTGATGTCGAGAAGGACATGGCGAATTCTTGGAGGGTCGAGCTTCCTTCTTGGACCGAGGGGCACTTGGAGTCGAAGATCTACTCCTAGAAGGGCTAAAGATGTGAAAGGGCCATCCATGACTTGTCCTAGTCCGAGTGGGACTAGGACTGCCCTGGCGGACACGCCCCGGGCGCCTCCGGGCTTGGCAGGGTGCCAGACAGGAGGCCTGGCCAAATTGAACTTCAAGATGGACTTTGAAGAGGATTGGATTCTTCAGGGACTTCAGGAAGTCAGATTTCTACTCCTACTCCAAGGAGGTTTTTTCTAGAGAAGGGGCTTGCATGCCTAGTAGGATTAGATCCTTAAGTTAGAGTAGGAGTTATTTCTCCAAAGCCCTATAAAAGGACTTGTAATCAAGGCTTGTAAGACCATTCTGGACAATCCTGGATCATCTGATCTTGTAATCCACTTCTGTTTCTTCCATCTAATATAATTCTGTGTCGCCTTAAATTTCTCGAGTTTTCTCGCGGTGCATAATTTCTCTCGTACAGAAATCCTAACAAACTGGTATCAAAGCGAGGCTTCATCGTCGATCCTCCGTTAGGCATAGAGATGGCATCGCACAACGTCAACGTCGAGAAATTTACAGGATAAAATAGTTTCAGTCTCTGACAGATCAAGATGTGGGCACTTCGAATAAGGAAGACTCGAAGGACAAAGAAAATGAGTTCGACCTCGCAAGTTTGGTGGTACAGGAAGAGAAGGCGCACTCTATGATCCTATTATGTCTGGCGGACGAGGTGATTATAGAAGTCGCCGATCAAGAGACGACAGCCGGTCTGTGATCGAAATTTGAGAGTCTCTACATGACCAAGTCTCTGACCAACAAGTTGTTGTTGAAGCAATGTTTATTCGCCCTCCGCATGCAAGAAGGTACCTCTCTGAAAGATCATCTTGATCAGATGAATACTTTGTTGATGGAATTACGAAATATAGATGTGAATATTGAGGATGAAGACACTGTCCTATTTCTGTTGGTGTTGCTTTCTCTATCGTACGAAAATTTCGTGCAATCTATTATCATCGGAAGAGACACAATTACTCTGAAAGAAGTAAGATCGAGTCTACATACTCGTGAACTTCGTCATAGGGCGTCTGGAAAGACTGTGGAGACTCAGGCCACAGGGTTGGTGACAACCACAGAAAAGACAAACCCTAAAAAGGGTAAGTCGAAAAAGAACGTCAATCCAAAGGACATCTGCAACTACTGCAAAGAACCAGATCACTGGAAGAAAGATTGCCCTAAGAAGAAGAAGAAAGACACGGTTGCTGCAATAGCTCACTAGAATAGCGAATCTGATGATGATTTGACGCTTATGGTATCTGATCAGAGATGTTCGGAAGAGAATTGGATTTTCGACTCAGGATGTTCTTATCATATGACTTCGAATAAAGAGTGATTCTCAACTTATCAGAATATTGATGACGAAAACGTCATCATGGGTAATGGTGCAGCCTATAAAATAGTTAAAATCGGCTCAATTCAGATCAGAACTCATGACAATCGGGTGAGGACATTGACAGAGGGCCGTCATATTCCGCAATCGAAGAAAAATCTAATATCATTAGGAGTTCTGAACTCCAAAGGATGTCGGATGGATGTCGCAGAAGATGTGCTCACGGTCATCAAGGGTGATGTTGAAGTCATGAGAGGAGTCAGGCAAAAGTCCTTGTACATACTACAAGGCACAGTAATTTCTGGCGTGGCTGCAGTAGGTAGTTCGTTCAAATCAAAATCAGAAACATTCAAGTTGTGGCACATGTGACTTGGACATATGAGTCAGAAAGGGATGGACATCCTCAGCAAGCGCAATCTTCTGAATGGTCAGAAGATATCTGAAATCGGATTCTGTAAGCATTGTGTTTTTTGGCAAGCAAAAATGACATCGATTCAGCAAAGTCGTGCACAAGACGAAGGCAACACTCGATTACATCCACACTAACTGTTGGGGCCCCTCTCGTGTTCCATCTCTAGGAGGTTCTAGATACTTCCTATCTGTGATAGATAATTACTCAAGGATGACATGGGTATTCATAATGAAGCACAAGAGCGAGACATTTGAAGCTTTCAAGTAATGGAAGACTCTGGTGGAGAATTAGACATCGAGAAAAGTGAAACGTCTTCGTACCGATAATGGCTTGGAGTTTATTCGTCTGACTTTGATCGATTCTGCAAGGATGAAGGCATTGCCAGACATCACACCGTCAGAGATACACCACAGCGGAATGGTGTAGCAGAACGCATGAACAGAATTCTTCTGGAGAGGGCACGGTGCATGCTCTCTAATTCTGAACTAAACAAGTCATTCTGGGCTGAGGCTGTTAGCACAGCATGTTACCTTGTCAATCGGAGTCCTACAATCGCGATCGATATGAAAACTCTCATTGAGGTATGGTCAGAAAATCTCGTTGATTATACTAATCTAAAAGTGTTTGGCTGTCCAACATATTATCACGTCAGCGATGGAAAGCTGGAACTAAGGGCCAAAGAAGGAGTCTTTGTAGGATATGGTGCAGGTGTAAAAGGCTTCAGAATTTGGTCTCTCTCAGAGCACAAGGTTATTCACAACAGAAATATATCTTTTGATGAGATGCCTATACTCAAGCAAAAATCAGATGTTGTTGACTCAGCAGAGGAGGGTGTCAACAAACAGGTGAAGTTTGGATTAACTCCAATTCAGAATGGGCTAGAAGAATCTCATCAGGTTGAACAACCAGAGTCTGAGGAGTAAGCAGAGGAAGCAACGACAAGTCTAGCTGCAGGACGTGCTCGCAGGCAAGTAGGTCCTCCTAAGTGTTATGGCTTTGAGGACATGGTTGCATATGCATTCCAAGTAGTTGAAGAGATGGAATCGCTAAATCAAGCTACAAGGATGCTATCGCATGTGCAAAATCAGAACAGGGATTGGCGGCGATAGAGAGTGTTAGATATCTGATTGTAGGATTCAATTCAAGGTGGAGATTTGTTAAATAATGCCTTGAATCCTACTTTAATTGGAAATTTGTTTGGATCCAAAGAAGTAATAAGGAGACTTCGAGAGATGCTTGTACGAGAAGTGCAGGATCGAAAGGATTCTTACTCCTAGTAGGAATAGGAGTCGGTAGGTTTCTGATGTCGAGAAGGACATGGCAGATTCTTGGAGGGTCGAGCTTCCTTCTTGGACCGAGGGGCACTTGGAGTCGAAGATCTACTCCTAGAATGGTTGAAGATGTGAAGGGGCCATCCAGGACTTGTCCTAGTCCGAGTGGGACTAGGACTGCCTTGGCGGACACGCCCTGGGTGCCTCCGGGCTTGGCAGGGTGCCAGACAGGAGGTCTGATCAAATTGAACTTCAAGATGGACTTTGAACAGGACTGAATTCTTCAGGGACTTCAGGAAGTCAGATTTCTACTCCTACTCCAAGGAGATTTTTTCTAAAGAAGGGGCTTGCATGCCTAGTAGGATTAGGTCCTTAAGTTAGAGTAGGAGTTATTTCTCCAAAGCCCTATAAAAGGACTTGTAATCAAGGCTTGTAAGACCATCCTGGACAATCCTGAATTATCTGATCTTGTAATCCTCTTCTGTTTCTTCCATCTAATATAATTCTGCGTCACCTTAAATTTCTTGAGTTTTCTCGCGGTGCATAATTTTTCTCGTGCAGAAATCCTAACAACTTTATTTATGATCTTATATTTGTTTATTATTTGACATTTGAGTATTTTTTTTTCTTTTTTGCAGGCAATTGTGGTAAAAGAAATTATGATGCAAAAGGACCTAAATACTAGTGGAACTCAAGTTGGCAGTACACCTAATCCATCAAGTGGGCAACAAGGGGTTTCTTCACATAAACTACAACAACCAGAAGGCACACAACTTGCAGCTGAAACTCGACCAATAGAAGAAATTACTTCATTTGGACAAAAAAAATTAGAAAAAGAGGTATAAAAAGGAAACCTTGTAGACCTGCTTCTAATGCTTGGATTAATTTTAAGAGAGATAAAGATAGAGCCATTTGGAATTATTGCCAAAAATCTTATGCTTGCAATACTGCTTTTCATGGAATATCAAACTTATTAAAGCATCTTTAGAGTTGTGCGAGAAACACAGATATATAATTTGGTTACTGATAAAAGGCAAAAAATAATTACTGTTAGCAAACAATGTGAAGATGATCCAAATAATTTTGTTAGCATGAAATTTGTTGATTTTAATCAAGAAAGATCTCGATTAGCACTTGGCAAGATGATTGTGGTTGAGAGCTTCCTTTCAAGTTTGTGGAGAAATCAAGGTTTCAAAGATTTTATGGCTGAATCACAACCAAGATTTTAAATTCCCTCGCGTATAAGTATTGCTAAAGATTGTTTGCAATTATTTATGCATAAGAAACAAAAGTAGAAAAATGTATTTTTTTTAAATTATCAAATGGTTTCTTTAACATAAGACACCTGGACTTCAATTCAAAATATAAATTATGTGTGTTACTGCTTACATGACAAATGGGAATTGCATAAGAAGGTCATAAGGTTTGATTTAGTTAGTGATCATAAAGTTGATACCATAAGGAAAGCTTTAGAAACATGCTTGAAGGATTGAGAAATTTTAAAAATTGGTTGTGTTACATAATGCAAGTTCCAATAAACCTCCAATTACTTATTTGATTGATGGCACGGGTGATTGGGGTGGAGCTACTTTTCTTAATGGATAATTAATGCATATGAGGTGTGCTGATAGTATTTTGAATTTAATAGTTCTAGAAGGAATGTCTATAATAGATGAATCTATTAGAAGTGTGAGAACTGCACGTAAGTATCTTAGATCTTCTCCAAATAGATTGATTGCTTTTAAGAGGAGCATATAAATGATGAATATCAGTTGTAAAAGAAACATAATAATTGATGTATCCACTAGATGGAATTCCACTTATTTAATGTTATAAGTTGCTAAAAAACTTGAAAAAGCATTCAAGAGGCTTGACCATATTGAAGGATCATACATTGTCTTTTTCAAGGATGCCAAGGCTTGAATCCCCACAGTCAATTATTGGAATCGTGTTCGTGTGTTTGTGAACTTTCTAAAAGTGTTTTATGATGCTACTATGTCATTTACCAGATAATTGCATGTTACTTCCAATGTTTTTTTTCATAAGTTGATTGGCATTCAAAAGCAATTAAAAAAATGGGCACAAAGTGTTGCAAATGATGACAATGAACATGCAACTGATGTTTGATGAATATTGGAATGATGATAGAATGTTGAACTATCTTTTATTTATTATTGTTTTTCTTGACTCACGTTAAAAGTTAGAATATATCGAATTTTGGTTTACTCAAACGTATGATGGCGGCCAAAGTAAGGAAATGTTGCAAAGGTTAAAAATGTTCATCTATAGATTATTTGAGCAATATAAAATATTGACTCCTCTAGATAGGAGTGATTCTAGTTGCTTAATCTCAGAGTCAACATTCAATGCTTGTCATGATGATATTGATTGGAAGGATGAATTTAGACAGAAAATAAAGAGAAAACAAGGTGAAGTGAAGAAAATTGAATTAGAAAGGTATATGGAAGATGATGTGGAAGAAAATATTGATGGATTTGAGATTCTGAAAAGGTGGAAATTAAAAGCATCGAAGTATTACATTTCTTTATCATTCGAGAGTGTACGGGAGGCAGAGTTCTTGATCCATTTCGTAGTAATTTACGGCCAACCACCGTTGAAGCTTTAATTTGCACTCAAAATTGGTTAAGAACTTCGCTAAAGACAAATGACCATCGAACTGATCTTGATGGATTGGAGAAAATTGAAGAAAATAATGCATTATGTAACTTATATCATTTCCCTTTTTATTAGATTATTCATTTGGCTAATTTCTTTCGATCATGCTACTTATTATAGGATTGGCATCAAAGGGTAGCGAATCATATAACTAACTAATCTCCATTTTGAGTTCGAGTACTAGCAAGGTACTACACTAATTCTAATGTTTTAGTAAATATGTACATGTTAAATTTATTATCACAACTCAACTTTAATTAAGACATTATAACATTATCGCAACTAATCTCCAGCGGCCGGAAACGCTAATTTTTTTTATATTTAAAAAATTATTTGCGACGGTTGCGACCGTCAAAAGATCGACGGTTGCGACAACCGTCTAAAGTTTCGACAGTTGGGATCGTCGAAAAGTTGCGATGGCTTGGACCGCCGGCCTTTTCCGGCGGTTGCAACCGTCGGAAATTTCGACGGCTCGGACCACCGGCCTTTTCCGACGGTTGCAACCGTCGGAAATATCGACGGCTCGGACCGTCGGAAGCCTTTTCCGGCAGTTGCAACCGTAGGAAATATCGACGGCTCGGACCGCCGGCCTTTTCCGGCGGTTGCAACCGTCGGAAATATCGATGGTTCGAACCGCCGGGGACTTTTTCGGCGGTTGCAACCGTCGAAAAATTTCGACGGGTCGAACCGCCGGGGACTGTTCCGACAGCCAGAACCGTCGATATTTTTGACGAATTTTTTTCAACCGTCGCAAATTCGTTTGCGACGAGCGTTTTTTCGACGGATCGATTCCGACTGAAAAACCGTCGGTAATTGCGTTACCGACGGTTTTCGGGCTGATTACCGACGGTTCGGACCGTCGATAATCTGCATTTTTCTTGTAGTGTAAAAGATCCAATATTTTTTTTATCAGGTCTGATGTATGTTATCATTACTAATATATAATTAGCAGCAATATAAATAAGTAGTCATTATTAATAACCTTTAATGACTGGTCTTGGACAATGAACGAAGGGATATTTTGCTCATCGCCATTGATCAAGTTATCAGCACCAGAGTTTTTTTCTCATCATTAATAAACACTAATAACGTTAGGGTTTGTTGGTTGCGTTAAAGAATAATTTTCTTATAGTGCAACTTCTAAACAATGAATTCCATTGTTAGAGATGTTCTCCGCAAACTTCAGCTTTGCATAATCATGCATTTAATTTAACATATTAAATTAATTTGTCATTTAGTGATGTTTGTATATAATAATTAATATTATGATTAAAGCATAATGATCATTACATTGTTGATAAGTGTTATAAAGAAATCATCAACGTTATCTGGAATAAATTATAAATTCAAAAATAACATAATATATATATAAAATAATAATTAAGTTTAATTATAGTTTAAAAACATTTTAGTTATGAAAAATAAGGTAATTGACCATTGATATTGGCACTTGAAGTTTCAACCAATTGAGCAGACAAATGCTTTATGGGGCTGCCAATGTTTATCCTTTCACCGTTGAAAATTATTGGAGAAATTCGGGAAGGTTGGTTGTTAGATGTGAGTTCCGCATCTCAAATTCATCGTCTTATTTAGAGGATCATTACTTCAAGGTTCTTGCCCAATGAATTCTAAACTTTTGTATGGTTAATCTATTCGAGGTTAGCTTTTCATGGCCTCTGAAATCACTTAAAAATGATTTTTATAGAGTAAGTTATAAATCTATCTTCATGGTCGCTTGTTCTGTCTCGAATCAGATACATATCCACCTTGTAAACTAGGTCACGGTTATGATAGAATAAACTAGGGTTTGAAATTTAGATATGTTAAATTCCACTTTAATGGTTCGGTGAGAAGTTAAATTATTTGGACTTGTATATATGGAGAAAAGAATTTTTCATTTCGTATTTCTTCTTCTATCAGGTTTCATAACATTGACATAACGTGAACCAAAATGACTATTATGAGTTAAATTCTACAATTTTTACACCTAAATATTAGTGAAGCCTAAGTTTTAAAACAAAATTAGCATCTCGTCGAGTGGACAAGTATTGAGAAATAAATAAATTACTCTTTTAGTGACACACAATTTTCTAGAATACAAATTCCAAAAGAAAGTACGTGCATTCTAAGGTGCACAAGAATTCATGCATGTCATATTATTTTTATTGGCGATTAAAAAGTAAAAGGGCATTATTGCTTGCAGGAAATCAAGTTATAAGTGAAAGGGAGAAAATCTTGTAAAGCTCCGTAAAAAGATAAGGTACAAGGTGAATGAGTAAATTTACAACATAACAAAATGATATATGCTACTTCTTTTATTTATAATAATATTTCAAGCAATTATTATTATCATCATCGTCGTCGTCGTTGTCATCGTCATCATCATCATCATCATCTATAAAAAATATTTATGATTATTTTAAGAACTTCATATGAGATGAAGTAACCTCTTGCATGAAAATATTTTCAAAGAATAATGTTTGTGATGTTAAAATAAATTTTACTTGATATATGATTATGACATGTTGCTTTGATAACTTTGGTACTATGAAACTCCATGTGTTTTGATGTGGAGAATATATATATATATATATATATATATATATATATAAACACTTACTCTACATGCATTTGATTCATAAATGATTACGATTTCGGCCTTAGATGCATGTTTTGTCTCTATAAGATTGTCATTAACAACAACAAAAATATGATTTTACCTTCTTTTCATTTATGTTATTTCCAATCTTAGACAAATAAAATACAAAATTATATAACAACAACAAAAAATATTACCATTATTATTATCATAATTAATCATATTAATTTATTTAAATTATTATTTTATAATTATTATTCACACAAATTTCATATTATTATTAATCATTTGAATATTACATATATTTATTACCAATATTTAAATTTAATATATATATATATATATATAACCATTACTATATCTTTTAAATTTATAATTTTATAATTTTTTGTTCAAGTTTCTTGCCAAATTAAATAAGCTTTAACTTGACATTAGCGATAAAGGGTATTTTAATAAAAATGCACATTACCTAGTAATCTTTTATTATAAGTAAATACTATCATTTGAATTGTTTTTTTAGGGTTAAATTCATAAACCTCCCCTAAACTATCACGATTTTTCACATCTAATCCTAAACTACGAATTTTTTGAAACCCTAAACTATCTAACTCGTTCACTTTTTCCATCCACTTCTGTTACATTTTCTGTTAATTTTACTTTTTTTATTTATGAAAAGACTAAATTATCCCTCCATCCAGAAAAATATAAAATAACAAATAAAAAATAAAAAAATCGTTGGAAGGACTAAAGTGGTAAATAAAAAATTGTCATTTATGAAAAAGATTAAATTATCCTCCCTCCGATTTTTTCTTTTTTATATTTTTTATATTTATTGTTTGATGTGTTATGGAGAGAGGGGTAATTTAGTCTTTTCATAAATGAGAAAAATAAAAAATAACGGAAAACGTAACAGAAGTTGACGGGAGGACTAAAGTTGAAAAGTCGCGATAGTTTAGGAATAAAAAAATAAGTTCGTAGTTTGAGGTTAAATGTGAAAAATCGTGATAGTTTAAGGGAGGTTTATATAAATAACTTTTTTTTATGTAAACTGCATTTTATTAGAAAGGATCCTTAAGGTCAGAGTACAAAAGATGGGCCATGCTCTCAAGCATTTGAAATGAAAAAAAATGAAAAATGATATGAATCATTTGAATGGTTAGAGATATTACTTGTACACAGTAAACAAACAAGGTAATACTAGAAAATACTTTCCGCTCATAGACATAGCCATAACAAGGGTCTTTATTTATAAAATTTACATAAATAGGAATACTTTAAACTAGGGAAGGAGGAGGTGCATTTTGGGTCGTCTGATGGTGCATCACGTGATCCCTATGCAACAGATGTTCGAGATTCCATACTATCTTTTCCTTCCTTTCTCCTCGTGATGCTCTCTCCGGCCAAACACTTTGGTTCCGCCTTCCGATTGCCACTAATTAATCCTCATTGTACTTAATTACTAAAACAACCGTGTTTGTCTCTAGATAGTCATTCTTGTTGTCCTTGCTTAGTCATCGCATGCCTGGAACTTGAAAGCATAATCGTGATGGGGTTAGAGGGTATCATCATATCTGTTTACAACGATAACTTTAAAAAAGAACCCAACAACATTCCTTAAAGTCCAAATATAATTGCAGACCAATTTCTATATATAACAATATGTAATTTGAGATAGTGTCCTTCCCAGTGGTCACTGAGAGCAGAGCATAAAAGTTAATCCGACATTGCGCTTATAATTTTTCTTGTTTATATAGGTTTACTTCCCCTTTGTGATTTTTTTAATAAGGCTGATTAGTCTATAATATGACAAAATGGACAAAATATGCTCAAACACTTCATCTTCTGCTAAATATGGATATGGGAGGCAGTTCAAATCATAAGCATTTCTTCGTAAGAGAATACATTTTAACACAAATCACTACAAAAAAATGGAAATTATAGACGGTCGAAACCGTTTGTAATTTCCCGAAAATCGTCGAAAATGACGATTCCGATAATTTTTTCGACGGAATCGATTCGTTCGAAAAATAGTCGTCACAAATCAATTTTCGATGGTCGAAAAAAAAACGTTAAAAATTTTGACGGAAGTTCGACGGTCACGACCGTCGCAAATATCAGCGGTAGCAACCGCCGAAACTTTCGACAGTCAAAACTGCTGCGAAGAATTTTTATATATAAAAAAATTAGCCGGCCGTTGGCGATCGATCCAGTGGCCAGCGACCAGATTCGACCGACAGACGGTCAATCCGAAGGCCAGCGGCTGGATCCGGCCGCTGGGCCGCAGTCGGATCCAGCCGCCAGGCGGCCGAGCAGCCGGATCTAGCTGCGGGCGGCCGGATCCAGCCGCTCGCGTTGTTCACATCATCTATGAATGACTACATTTTTTTATGACGAAAACTTTCTTTCTTGTGAAATTGGTATGCTGCTAAGAACCAGGAAATGCCATATATGGTATGAAATCTTGGCCAAATCAATTTGTATAGGGCAAAAATAGAATCAGTCAGATCACTAGAAGTAGGAGGTGTAGATATGGGTTTCGTAGTCGTCTAGATGAGAGGGTGTTCTGTAATTAGATAGGATTTCCATCATCTAGTGGTAATCTAGAGTAGTCGAAGCCAAATGCGAGGGGCAGCGAGCACACTCTTTCTATAGATGATTGTAGAAAGTGGATAAATAGTGGTCATTGATAGAAGAAGTGGATAAATAGTGGTCATTGATAGAAGACCAAGTCAAATGCGATGGGCAGTGAGCAAACTCCTTCCACTACAAGAAAATTATCTTTTACCGATGGTCCTAATCGTCGGTAAAATGATCAGATCCGTCGGAAATCACGATTTTCGACGGTTCTTTCGACAGACAGTGTCCGTGCGAAAAAGGGGCGACGCAAATATTTTGCGACGATTTCTTCTGAACCGTCGGTATTACAGACGGTCTAGCTGGCGGGCGCGGCAGTCGAACGTTAAATATCGACGGGGCGAACCGTCAATATTATCGATGGTTAGGACCGCCGATATATATCGACGGTTTGAACCGACAATAGTATTGACGGTTCGAGCCGTCGATATTTATCGACGGCTTAATCCGTCGATAGTATCGGCGGTTTGTGCCGTCGATATCTATCGGCGGCTTGAACCGTGGATACTATCGAAAGTTTTAACCATCGATATATATCGGCGGTACTATTGACGGTTCAAACCGTCGACAATCTTGTATCGACGGTTTTACTCGTGGGCTACGACCATCGATAATTGTGTACCGACGGATATAACCGTCGGTAAGTATCGAAAAATCCGCTGAATATTGCAATATTTCAGCTATTTCCGACGGTCAGGACCGTCGGAAACATAAAAAAATTTAAAAAAAATAGTGAATTCACAGATAATTCACACATGTAATACAACACATTTGATCCATAATGGAACGGCATAACGTAATTCACAGATAATTCACATCACATCACATCACAGATTCAATTACATCACATCACAGATAATTCAATTCGGCATAACGTAATCCAAACATGATCCATAATGGAACGAGATAATGGAACGGCACAATTAATTCACATAATCCAAACATGAAACAAATTGAACATCACATAATGGAACGGCATAACGTCTTCGTCACGACGAAGAGCTGAAGTTCAATTCGCATAACGTCTTGGTCGCAAAACATCACTGCACAAAATTGAAATAGAGTAAAAGTTATAACATATGAAAATGCAAAAAAAAAAACATGAATTCAGTTTTGTTAAGTGTTGAAGAGCAAAATCTAAAGTGCGCACTAAATTGAATCAAAAATCTAAAATATAAAAACATAATTTGAATTTAACATCAACATAATTTGATAAATTCAATAGAAGATGTGTAAACTAACAAGCTAACGCCGAATCTCAAAATTGAAGTAAAATCGAGCATAATCATCCAAAATAATAGAAAGAGGCATATGACTTTTAATCATCATTACCATTTAAATCCAAAATGCCAAAGTTATCATTAAAATAAGGTTGCTAAGTTTTTTTCCTATAATTTCATGTGGTGATCAGGAAGTATGTTGAAGTTTATGGCCAATCAGGAAAAAATAGGAAACATAAACTACAAGTATATTTATTTATACTAAACACTGACATTTACATGATCCAGCTGTCTGCACTTCATTTTCGGTGAAAACTTTGAAAGTCTACAGATCTAACTGAAAGGGATGAAGAGTAAAATCTAAGTTAGTACCCATGTTGATGTCAAAGTGCATATGAATCTAATGAGTACAATGAACCATCAAATTAAAGCAAATTCCAAAAATAATTATGTATTATATATGAATCTACCTCGGCGTCGTCGTCATTCAATTCGCCACGCATGAAGGCACGCATCATTTTCTTCATTTCAAGCCTATTACGACGTTCACATTCTTCGAATTCCTTTCTGACCTCTTCCCTAATCTTGATGGTCACATGATCCACAATTTCTTGCATACTAGAAGGAGATGAACCTGAAGTACTTCGTCGACCATATCCAATATCTGTGTCACTCACAGAAGATCCAAGTCCGTAAATGCGACCCTTCTTCACGCCAACGTGGTCCGTCCAAAGTTGTCTTGGGGTCAACGGCGTGGTCCCCTCCTGCGTGGCTTGCGTAATATGATCACCTTCTTTTGTTTTATAAGACTCCTGAAATATAAAGAAAATAATTAACTACAAACGACGACTAGGTGATCGACTTCAAAGTTTTGTTAATTAATTATTAACTTGCAATTTAGAAAAAAATAAAGGCACAAAAATTTACATACATATGTCTCCCGGGCATAATTCGAAACCCATTATTTGTTCTTCTTCTGATGGGTTCGGAGAAATATTTCGTCCTGAATAGGTGGTCTACCCGTCTCTTTCTCCTACAATGAGATAATATTTTAAAATTTGCAACTTAAAGTATAATATTTTTTCGACACTTACCATTTTCTTAAAGTATAATATTTCGTCCTAAGTTTGGAGAAAGACCTTACCATTTTCTTAGCAATCGTGCTCGTGAATAGACATCCGCCCGAATGCAAGCACGCTCCCTGGTCGGACTCTCGACTAGTTTTTACTTTTTCGCATTTCACTTTGTACTCATCGGTGGACCACTTTCCTAGCAAATCGATCCAAACGGCCTCGGGGATCCAATTAGGTCGTTCTCCGTCAGCTCGAGCTTCAAAAAGCATCGCGGACAATCTCTTCGAGCACTGAGAGTTAAAAGCCTTCCACATTTTTTCTGTATGCTCGGACTCCCACCTCACATCAGCCTGTAAGTGTTTAAAAATAATTAATGTAGTACGAAAAAAATATTAATGATCATGTTGGCTTCTAATGATACCTGAAATTCATTAAATAACATCTGTCTCGTGGCATAAGGAACTTCCCTCCATGTAAGCCACGCTTCAGTATACCTATGTCGCAACACTTTAGTAACTGCTACAGCCGCTGGTTTCGACGGTACAAATCTGGAAGGACACAGAATTATAAAATGTCATGGCTGAATCAAAGCATGGATAATGATTCGATATACATAAAATAACACTTACCCTAAATTCTCATCTAGCTGCACGTATGCTTTGTAAACACGATTTGACAAAGCCTGGTCCGAGTCTTCCACGGAACAATGAGCTCTGATGGGTTGTTGTGGCAATTGTGTATCCAAGTCCGCAATATCAGCGTGAGAGGAAGGACCCGGCGGAGAAGAAGAACGTTCTATTATGCGAATGCCCGTGGCTGATCTAGGAACTGACGAAGGAGAAGAACGCTCTGTTATGCGAATGCCTGTTACTGATATAGGAGAAGACGGAGTACTGAGAGCTCTAGGGACGACCGACTCCTTTCCTTTGTTTTTACTTTTAACAAATCGATACATCTGCATAGTACAAAATTTATTCCAAGTCAAATTCACAATTGACAAAAAATTCAAATGTCATAACGTCTCGACCTGACTATGTTCGGCTACGTCTTGTGTTGCATCTTGAGGAACGGAATTGTACGTATAACTCGAGAACCAATTCCTAATATCCGGAGGTGCTTATAAAAAATAAACAAATTAATTCGAACAAGCTTTTGCGAAAAATTCTTCTGATGATTATTTCAAACACTCACGAGATGGTAGCGAATATAAGAATGCATCGTCCGCGTCAGGCATCCGCTGATCCGATTGTTTGTCCACATGCATCGCTAACACCTCAAACAAACTATTACCTCAAACAAAATGAATATGAGTCGTAAATGAACAATCCATAAGATGACAACATTCGTAATAAAATATCCTAGTCGTAAGGTAAAAAAAATTGATAATGCGTGACGACAAATAAAGACACCTTTACTCATCATCTGAATTTCCACATGACTGGTACCCGTCATCATCATCATCATCAGAAGTCGTCGTAGTTTCAAATTCATCTTCGTCCGAATCCTTTTCATCATTTTGTATGTCGACGTTATCGAAGTCTTCAAATACGTGTTCCGAATCCTGTAGATCGTCGACTAATTCGGTGTCGACAATAGGGGCCACAGACGTCTGCGAGTCATCTTGAAAGGCACATTGCAATGCACCATCAACTTTTATTCTGCTTCTTGCCTTCGTCTTTATTACAACCCACCATTGTGATTTGTCACTGGTCTTCTCCGGATATGGCACATAATATACTTGTCTTGTAGAAGACGGAATAATGAAAGGATCAAAACGATCATAACACCTATTGTGACGTATTTCAACTATTTTGAAATCTTTGTGAACTCGCATCCCTCTCCTTTCCTTTGGATCAAATCAATTACACTCAAATAATGTGACTTTATTACCTCCAGTATATTGTAGCTGAATAATGTCTTTGAGAACACCGTAGTAGTCACGTTCATTTTCTCCGTCCGTGGATCCCACGACACATACTCCATTGTTCACGGTTTTCTTCCCAATCGACCAAGTTTCAGTGTGAAACTTATAACCATTCACAAAATACACCGGCCAACTTTTCACCTCTCGAGCCGGTCCCCATGCCAAATTATGGAGACCAAACGCCGTGCCGGTATTGAGAACCTAATATGAAAATAAATGAGTATAGTAGATGCTGAAGACATCAAATTGTTTAGAATATTTTGAGAATTACATGTTCCTTAAACCACGGTGCGAAGTCATTCTCGATTCTATCTTGTACATGTTCTTCAGGGACAATGTAGTATTGCAAGAAAGCACTACATACGAAGTGATGGCTAAATCAAAATGGTGTTTGGGAAGACATTAAAGAAAAGAACGCATGGATATTAAACCTACTTAATGTAGTCTTGCACCTCCGGCGTGTTTAGAAGGACATGATTCGTGGCAGACTTGAATTCTGCATCACTGAGCCATCTACTCCTTGGCTTCCCAAAATGTCGTCCTAACTGATTGAAGAGCGACAAAAAAATGCCACATCAGACTGTTCTTCTAGAACTTCATCATTTCGATGGACTCTGGTCCTCACACACTTAACATGGGACTCGAAGTAGTAAGAACAGAAGTATGAAATCTCCTGAATCATATACGCTTCGCAAATGGATCCTTCGACACGTGCTTTTTTCTTAATCGTCTTTTTTATTCGATTGAGATATCTTTCAAAAGGATACATCCACCTATATTGTACTGGTCCACCTACCCTTGCCTCATATGGCAGATGAATAGGTAAGTGCTTCATGGAATCAAAGAATCCCGGTGGAAATATTCGTTCCAACTTACATAATGTTATCGGAATATTACGTTCCAATTGGATCATATTTTCCACCGTTAATGTTGTAGAACACAATTCTTTGAAGAATTGACTCAACTCCGTTATCGGCTTTCAAATCTTATCCGGGAGTGAAGAAAAAGCAGTAGGAAGCAAAGTTTCCATGAATATGTGGCAGTCGTGACTTTTCATGCCAAACAAACGCAAGTTATTCATGTCCACACATCGGGTCAGATTTGATGCATAACCATTTGGCATTCTCAGCTCTTGGATCCAGCGACACACTTGGGTCTTCTGCTCCTTAGTGAGAACATAACTTGCTTTTGGTTTAGATAATCTTCCGTTAGGTAAAGTCACTAAGTGCAACTCTGGCCTTCGATAGTACTCCTTCACATCTAGTCTCGCCTTGAGGTTGTCCTTTGTTTTACCCTTAATGTCCATTACGGTGTTGAATACATTTTCAAACACATTTCTCTCAATGTGCATGACGTCCAAGTTATGACGTATCAAACAATCAGACCAATAAGGTAAATCCCAGAATATACTTCGTTTGGTCTAATTATGACAAACACCATACTCATTGTATGTGACATTTGGGTCGTCGGCAATTCTGCATAAAGCATTGTCAATGCGACGTAATTGAGCTCCTGAGCGTCTGACCGGAGGCATGTCTTCTATAATCCTATTCCGTCGAAATGCATTTCGGTTATTTCTGTACGGATGATCAGCTGTAAGAAACTGTCTATGGCAATCAAACCAACTATTTTTACCCCCATTTCTCAAAGTGAACGCATCTGAGTGTTCAATGCAAGATGGACAAGCTAATTTCCCTACAGTCATTCAATCAGACAACATCCCGTAGGCTGGAAAGTCATTAACAGTCCATAATAAAACAACTCTCAATGTGAAATTTTGTTTGGTCGACACATCATAAGCGACGACACCATCCCACGGTTCTTTTAGCTCGTCTATTAGAGGCTGTAAATACACGTCTATCCTCTGTTTAGGACTCTGAGGATCAGGAATAATGCATGTAAAAAACATATAAGATGCGGACATACAAATCCCATGTGGCAAATTATAAGGTGTTATTGTTACCGGCCAACATGAATAAGGAACTGAAGTCTGACCATATGGTGTAAAACCATCTGCGCATAATCCGAGCCTTATGTTCCTTTGGTCCCTAGCAAAATCAGGATGCTTACGATCAAAATGTTTCCACGCTTCACCATCCGATGGGTGAAGCATGACACCTTCAGAAGTATTATGTTGTGCATGCCACTTCATTTGCGACGCTGACCCTATAGACGAGTATAGTCTTTTAAGCCTTAGAATAAGAGGCAAATAATGCATTCTTTTCACAGCGACTTGAAACTTGTTAGTCACTCTATATCGTTCGGCCCCACAAAACTTGCATTCATTTAGATTGATGTCCTCGCCGTAATATAACATACAACCATCACGACAATAATCTATTTTAGTTGAGCCAAGACCAAGTTTACTGACCAATCTTTTTGTCCTATAAAAATTTTCAGGAATACGAGTCCCAGTTGGTGTGACCTCTTTTAAAATATCTAGAAATGCATCAAAACATGCTTGTAAAATATTGTGGTCGGCTTTCAGATTCAACAATCTAATAGCAAGTGATAGTTTCGAATGACTTTCACACCCAGGCCATAAGGGTTGGCTCGATGCGTTTAGTAAGTCATAAAAATCTCTTGCTTCTGGATTTGGTGCCTCTTCATTCTGCTCAAATCTAATATTGCCATACTTAGTTGCAGCTGCGTCATAAACAGACTGTTCATATTGCGAAGCAAATGTTGATTCAGGATCCACAAAATGAAGACCTGGATTTGGGACGCTTGTCGAAGGCGCTCCTTCGCCTAAATCATCCCATTCCCAATAATTGGATTTGAAACCCTTTCAATATAAGTGAACTTTGACAGTCTCTATCGTCTGTAACTTTGTGCTAGCACATTTCAAACAAGGACACCTAATTGTTCCCTCCCGCTGAAATTGTAAAGATTGACAAGCCACAGTAACATAATAGTCAACGCCATCTATAAATTCTTGTGTCAAGCCTCTACGACCAGGATTATTTCTTTTGTACATCCATCGATGATCGTTCAAATATGACATAATGACTGCATTATTTGCAAATCATCAAAAATTTCAGTGATACAAAATTGTATAAGGAAAGAAAAAAAGTTTATGAAACAACTGAGGAAGAACAGATTGTTTAGCTAATGTTTACTAATCATATTGCTAGGTATAGAGATAGCATACACATTGCTATAGATTGTGTAATAGGGCTGCAGACCTTTTGGTTGATATTGATAAATCTCAAGGTTTCAAAATTTTTTGTAAGGAGGATCTTCCTTGTAATCTTCTTAGTATCTTGTATCAAGATGTCCTTTGGCATGCAAATTAATAGTTAACTCTTTCGTTAAAAAGAAAAATACTTAATGGTTCAGATAGGACATGTAACATAGAATACAGATTCTATGTCGATCTTCAGAAAGAACCATTGAGATGGGCCCACCTTCATTAGTGGCAATGTCTTATTACTATTTTCCCGTCAAAGGATTACTTCATCAATGTGTTCTCAGTTGTGTCATTATTGTATTTTCAATGTCTGATTGAGAATGAAAATTATGATAACTTTGCCTATGAACATGTTTTCGAAATAAAATATATATAGATAAAATTTTATGCAATTTTTATTTGAAGCTAAAAATCCTTCACTATCTTTCAGGGTGGAAGAATAAATTATTCTGTCATATGAAAGATTATAAGATTATTTTGATATAATAAGTATATATAAATAATTGTCTAGCTATGAAGCATGCTTGGTCCTGACTATCATGATTGTAACCGAGTCACGTGGCTTAATTGATATTTGAAATTGCTCATGAACCTATGCGCGGAAGCTTTTTTGCTCACGAATCTGGCCACCACCAGAAGGGCGGTCGGATCTGGCCGCCGCCGCGCAAGGGCGGCCGGATATGGCCGCCGCGCTCGGAGGGCGGCCGGATTTGGCCGCCGCACAGAGGGCGGCAGGATCTGGCCTCCGCCGTGCAAGGGCAGCCGGATATGGCCGCCGCGCGCGGAGGGCGGCCGGATCTGGCCGCCGCACGGAGGGCGGCCGGATCTGGCCGCCGCACGGAGGGCGGCCGGATCTGGCCGCCGCGCGCGGAGGGCGGCCGGATCTGGCTGCCGCGCGCGGAGGGCGGCCGGATCTGGCCGCCGAGCGCGAATGGCGGCCGGATCTGGCCGTCGCGCGTGAATGGCGACCGGATCTGGCCTATATATCCAAGGAGGGCGGGGATCGGACCTACCTGCGCCGGAGATTCCAGTCGGCGGCGGAAGCTTCGGGCGGCAACGAACGCGGGAGCTGGTCGACGGCCGGACAAAACGACGGCCGGATGTATCGGCGGACGAACGTTCAAAACGTTCAAAGTAAGAGTGGGGTCGGGTTTTTATATAACCACTTTTCGACGGTCGAAATCGCCGCAACATAGGTAAATATAATATTATATTAATTCGCATTTCGACGGCTCGAATCCACTGGAAAAACCGTCGATAGTTTCGACGGTTATTCAAACAGCCGAAATATCGACGGTTTTAGTCGTCGATAGTTTCGACGGTTCTTCAAACCGTCGAAATATCGACGGTTTTAGCCGTCGATTCCCATAATAATAAATTTTTAAGACATCAACAGATCTATAGTTTGTGTAAATTATAAATTTCCATTTTCGACGGTTGAGACCGTCGAAAACAATTAAGCTAGAATATTTTATTTAAATACTATCGATGGTTGCTTCGAACGTCGCAAATTTCGACGGTCAAAACAGTCGATAAGTTCAATAATTGTACGAAACCAACGTTGAAATATTTTGACGGTTCAGACCGTTGGAAGTTTCGTCGGTTAGATAAACCGCCGAAATTATAAATATTTCGACGAAGTAAAAATATTTTCGACGGAACCTTTCGAAGAATTAAGAACCGTCGAAAGTTTAGACGGCTAAAACCGTCGAAAATTATTTGACGAAAATATCGACGGTTTGGAAGATCCGCCGAAAAAACCGTCGATATTTTAGACGGATGTCGGATCGTCGAAAATATGACTTTTTCTTGTAGTGTTCCAATGATGACTCATGAGAGAGAAATATGGGAGCTGGGAGTAGTTAAAAAGTTGTTATCAATCACACCATTTGATAGAATCAATGTTAAGATTTGTTTTGAGTAACCAGCATCCGACTTATAGAAAGTTATGTTGATGATTCAATTTGTACGACGTTGATGGTTATACACATCATTCATAAGTTGAAAATTAGCTCACCATTGAGTCCAACTCACCTCACGCAGCGTGGCTAGTAGTGATAAGCTCCATAGAAATTTTCTTAATGGACTACGTACGTGAAGTGCAAGTGTGCACTGCACATTCCTTTTATCCTTTAAACTACAAAAAGACATAAATGGCCATTCATATATAAATTATTTTATAAATGTGTATATTTTTAATTATAATATAATAAATACTTTATTTATTGTTACTATTTTATTTCAAAATATTGTTTTATCATGGAAAATAAAGACCAAAATTAATGAATTTGAAGTAAAATATAAATAGCAGTTTATATTGATAAAGACAAAAAAGAGAAGTCAAATGCTAAAAAAAAAAGTAAAAATAAGAAAATGAGATATTTAAACTAAATATCTATTTGCTAAGCTCTCTATTCTATAAGTCGGTACTATAGAATTTATAACAGAACACTCTAAACACTGATAGCGATAAACTAAAATAGCGATAAAAAATTATCCACTATTCTACACTTATGGCTTCTTAGTTTTGAATAAGAGAACTAGAAGAGAGTTCTCTCCCTCTTTATTAGTCAAATAGATGAGTGATCCTTCATTAATGATAGATGTGCTAATATCGTTATTTTTTAAAAAATATATGTATTTATGAATAATATTTGTTCAGAAATAAATAATTCCAACTAAAGTTTATTCTTAACACGTACATTTTTTTTAAAAAAATCTACTAGAATAATCATCTTTAAATCAAATAGCAAATGTTCAATATTGGCTTAAAGGAGAGAAAAAAAAATGAAAACAAGATCAAATGTAAAGTACTATGAATTTGACAGAGCCTAAAAGGGTGAAACAAAAGACAAAATCGAGGTGTACCATGAACTTTGGATCTGAAGGGTTAACTCCATCAATTGGTCTCCAGATCCAAAATGGTCCCAAGTCACAGTGCAGCAGCAAAAGCATCACTCGGCTCGTGATCCAACGCCCGCAGCGTTCAGTCTTAACAGAATCCACTAGTTGGGCTTCACGTATTGAACGGAAACACGTGTCCCTCCACTTCATCACTCCACTTAAGTTTTTTCCCTCTCTCTCCCTAACATGCAAAATGGAAAACAAACAAAATAAGAGAAAAATGAATTTATATATATAATTCAGTTGTTTCGTTAGGGGTCGTTTGGAAATAAAATCGTAGTTCCTTCTAAGTTTCTAGTGTTAATTGAATTGACATATTAGTACGGAGTGTGTTTGGTTGGAGTGATATTTGATAATGACGAATAAAATAATTGATGTGATAGAAAAAAATAGATATGATTGATGGATTTTGAGTGAGTTTATAATTTAAAATAATTATTATAATTATTAAGTATAATTTTATTATTAATTAAAATAAAATTATAAAATAAACTATTTTTATGAGAAAAATTATATAATTTAAATATAATTTTTTTTTAAATTAATTATATTTAATAAAATATTAAAATTCCTTAATGAAAAAATAGGTAATAAATAATGTTATATTAATCACTTATTAAAATTATTTTATATTTATTAAATAATTTATTTTAGAAAAGATATTGTGTGAAAGAAAAGAAAAAGAAAAAAAAGAAAATGAATTTTGAAAAAAAAAAGAGAAAATGTCACGTCAAAGTCAAAAGGCAAAAAAAATTAAGTGTGGCTCCCGATGGTGGAACCGGGAGTGTGGAACCGGGGTCACGTGACTCCGGTTCCACCAATCTTGTTCTCGCCCCGGAACCTGATTTCGGGATGGTGTTTGGCGGAATCGGACAGAACAAGGTCGTGGTTCTCACCCGGTTCTGCAAACAAACGTAGCCTTAAAGTTTGATGATGTATCACATTAATCAAAGAATAAATTATTATTATTTTATTTTTCCGACTTCAAACTAATCAGACGTTAGTAACTTCAGACACTTTTGATGTCACATCAACAAATAATTTAAATGATCAACCAATGTAAATTCTTTTTTGAATTAACATCTCCATCCTACTTTAGAATTTAGATCAAGTATCTCGTATCTATAAGCAGTGGGGCGTGGCCAAGACCCACAAAATAAAAGAATAAAAATTGCAAAGTTTGAAATAGAATGATGATATTTAAGGAAAGAGGTATAATGATGATATTAGTAAAAAAAATCATAAGTAAAAAAGGTGTTGCATAATTAAAATTTTAAATTCTTGATCTTATGCCAAGTTTTCCTCCATATTCATTGCTTACAATATTATTAGTGTTTATAAAGTAGACTATATATAGTTCTTTCATAATGATGTTGATTTTCTTTTATGTTGTCTTAACTCCCCAAGTTCATCGGTAATGGGAGATGTCATGTTACCCCTACTGAACTAATGTCCAAGTTCTAAACCTTGTGAGGTAGTTGATAGCTTCTATATTTATATATGTTTTCTATGGCACAATATCACTAACCTTTCTAGCTTATGTAACTATCGCACTTATATATTCACGACTAATATTTGTCCACCAGAGCTGCAAGTTGCTGTATACATCTCTTTTCCATCAAACGGACAGTTTTATTATTGCCACCAGTTAATAATCTCTTACTCCACATGAGTCATCAAGCAATCTAAACTCCGATTTCTATCCTTAGCCTTGACATTGCTCAAGTTGTTTAAAGTTTCATTGCTCGAGTATTAAAGTTTCTTCGAATCCATGATGAATCTTGATAGCCACATCATATTGGTGTACAAAATCTAATAATAATGTGTTTGCATTAATAAACCCATAAAAAATGTATTGATACTTTATGCTCATACATGAAGTAAAAAGATTTTTAAAATGTAATTGGACTAAGTTCTAATTCTAGTTATTATAATTCTTAACTTTGTTTAACAATTCTAAAAATAAAATCGACAAAACCTCCTTTTTTAAAATTGATGTTATTTGCTAATACATAAAACATATGGACAAATACTTGTCAAAATTTAGTCAAAAGACATAAGTCATATGTTGATGTGCTTTGAATTATGTACCCTCATACCCAAAATTATGAAAGAAAAAATGAGAAAAAAAGGAAAAAATGATGATATGCGGCGGAAGTGGAGGGCTTGGGCCGTTAGGGTTAGGGTTGGGGGTTGGGGGTGGGGGGAAGGCCCCCGCGGTATGAACCTTTATATATATATATATATATATATATATATATATATATATATATATATATATATATATATATGAGTGTTAGGGTTATATCACGACGTACTCTCTTTTGCTCATAGTAAATTTCTTCTGACGATGGCCTCCTTTGTCCGTGGATGTTTCTCTTTCACATTGATCAAAAGAATTTTACTATGTTAAATCACTATGTTCATCTTCTCTTCTATTTTTGTACTTCGTTGCATTGATTATTCATCGATCCTCGATGTTCTAATTCCAACATCATATAATTCACATATTGTCACTATTTTTTCCCACACATCATCTCATATATAATAATCCATATGATCAAGTTCCATACAACCTTATAAAATATTTCTAATAAACTCTATTACAACTCTTGAGTTTACCTATTATATGCATACTTTCAAAAATGAAAGTGCTCTAGCGACTCAATCTTTTATATATGCAGCAAAATAAGCTTTAAGTCGACACAATTCGAGAACTTAGAAATATCTAAAAAATTTTAAAAGGGTAAATTGTGCAACAATCATTTGTTCAGTGAGTGAAATAAAAAGTCAACATACGGGAACAGTACGAGTGCATATAACATTTAAATAATCATATTTTTCATAAGAGCAAGCATTTAAAGCATAACATTTATAACATAAGTTGTCAAGTCATATGAGTTTTTATATAAATATAAATAACTTCATATATCATACTATCTACAAATAAACTCCACACATATGTCATTGCACATACTCATCATGGGTCAATACGATCACACATAGCAAACTGTGTCAATATGCATGTGTCGTAGAGCTTCATGATTATGTATCATAGAGTTAAACAAAGCTTCATGATCATGGGTCGTACGACTACGCAGAGCATAGCATGGATCAATACGTGCACACAGAGCAATAATGATGGGTTAATATGCATGCAGAGCAGTCCCAAACGGCAAAGACAACTGATATATATGTCTCAAAGACATCATGCATATTGAATGCAATTCCAAAGACCTTTTTCCATCGTCAGTGAACATGATGTAACCTCGACAATCGTGATGTGAAGGGCACATAATAATAAAAAAACATTGCGCCTTGTATGAAAGAGTCACGTATTAGAAGCGATTACCCTTATACATATGGTTACCCCCACACAAGTAGATACCCTTACTTCACATGAAAATTAATGAAAAAACTTTAAAATTTATAAGTCCTCTACACTATCACGGTGAGAACCGCAAGTATATGGCATGTCACCGTAATGCTTGAAGTTCATCCAAGGGAAACATTTTGAATCCAAATTGAAACGTGAATTGGTGAAAATGAAAAGTATATTCAAGTAAAGAGTTCTTTCAAAGTAAATGGTTATACTAATTTTTAAGATTTTATGATATTAAGGGAAGGTAGTAAGAAAGAAGAAGAAAGAATAAAAGAGATCGACTACTCAATAAGATGTAATACTAAGGACTTATGGGGGATGTTTTCACTTGGGATTCATGTTCTCTGGTCATTAAATTATGGGTGACATTACATACTGCCCCTCAGCGTGCACATAGTGATGCACGAAAAATTATGCATTACGTTAGGTCATTTAATTTGTAAATTATGCGTATTTTGTGGTTAAGAAAAGAGAGAATTAAATTATTTCTATAAATTTTCTTTAAGATTTAATTTCTACCTAAGTTTGAATAATTTTATTGCAGGAAATCAAATTGACATGAAAATGGCCAAAAACAAGAGGGAAGCGGTGAAAATGCACGGTCATGGCCGTGCCTCCATATCGCACGCGGACTGTCATGGACGTGCCCTACAAATATTATTTTTGTGTAATCATGCAGCTAATTATCATATTAAGTTAGTCTATATGCTTATATACTCATGGTTCCATGTAGCAATTAACTTTTAGATTAAAGCATAGTGATAATTAAATTATCGATAAGCATTATAAAGAAATTATAAAATATTATTAGGAATAAATTTTAATACTTGTAAATATCATAATAAACATATTTAACTATGATTAACTAAGGTTAATTAGATGTTTTATACTAATTTTTAACAAAATAATATAATTGGACCTTTATTTCAACCAATAGAATTTCAAGCAGGCGAAGCGCTTAGAAAATGATTTTTTCAAATCACCATATATGTGTTAAAATTCTGAAAAATATATATAACAAAACAAATCTTTCTCTAGGAGAGATGAACAATTTTTAGGGGAAAATACCTAGCATAACCGTCTGAGGAAAGTCGTTAACGTCGCTTGGTTAAGGTACGGTTTCTGATCCGAAATTGACCATCATTTCATATGATCATCTCTTCGTGGATAGTTCTCCATAAATTCTGAAGATTTTACATGATCTTTTGGCCTTCTTGGTTGAAAACACGCGTAAAAGACGAGAAAATGCGCGTGCACGAATTTTCGTACCCCCAAAAAATTTTCGCTCGAGTCTATTTTTTCATCCCAATAATCTCATCAAGCATTAACATGCACGAAAGCATCAAAAATTTCGGGTCTTTTGGCCTTCTTAGTTGAAAATACGCGTAAAAGACGCGAAAATGCGTGCGCACGAATTTTCGCACCACCGAAAAAGTTTCGCCCGAGTCTATTTTTTCGTCCCAATCATCTCACCACGCATCAACATGCACGAAAGCGTCAAAAATTTCTCGTCAACCGTTTCAAAGTTAGCTTTGTGTGGCCTTTGAAATCACCAAAAGAGAGGTTTTATAGAGAAAGTTATGAACCCAGCATCGTAGGTCGCTCACTTTGTCCTGAGTCAGATATAGGTCTGTCTTATCAATTATGGCATGATTAGTATAAAACTAATTAGGTTTGAATTTAGATATATTTAATTAGACTTCACAATTGTTCGGTGAGAAATGGAATCATCCAATTTGGATGTATATATGTGGATAAATGAATTTTTCATTTCATAGTGATTCTTCTATCAAGTTCCAAGACATTGATAGATCACGACCCCAATTGACTATTTTTGTTATAGAGTTATATGAGTTAAATTCTCTAATTTTATGACTAAATAATAAGTAAGTCTAGTTTTTAGAAAAATTATTATTTGGTTAAATAGCCAAGTACATAGAAACATATAAATTAATCTTTCAGTGACATACAGTCTGCCAGAACACAAATCGTAGGTCAGATTGCCTTGAATTTTATTATTTATTCAATTGGAATTAGTTAATGGAATTTGGGGGTCGGCAACCTTAATACATCTACTTTCTAATTTATCAAGAATCATAATATTTTAACTCGTGGTTAAGAAGTTATGAATTATTTATTAACAGACACTCAGTCGTAACACCTAATTAAGCTTTGGAAGATTGAATAGTTTCAAGTGTAAAGTAGCGTATGAATATAAACACCTAAAATTACACATTAGTATTAGAAGGATTTATATGCATTTTAAGGTAAATAAGGGTTCACGGATCATGAGCATGCATTGCATATTGTTATTAATAATAATTGGAAAGTGAAATAGCATTATTGCTTGTAAGAAACTATCAAGCTACAAGTGACATGATGAAAATCTAGTAGACCTCCTTTGCTCTCAAACTCGAGAGTTGCGCGATGGCGACAGGAGACCCTCCTCCACCCCCTCCTCACACCTCCTTCCCTCCACCGCTCCTCCCTTCCCCTCCGCTGAATCTCTCTCTCCCACATAATGAAAACCCCTCTTCCACTACTTCTCTCCTTCAATCTTCTTCCCTTGCACCAGGATCCCTTCATGCTGCTGGATCTGTTCGCAAGAACCCTAGTTGGTCGGAAATCATTCGTAACCAGCCCGATCGAAGGATGGCACTAATATCCCCCAACCAACTTCGCACCCTCAAAGAAACCATCACTGAGGAAGTCAGTATCCCGCTCGAAAAAACATTGCAGTGTTCGGAGGAGATCCAGGGCTGTCTCTTGGGACGCCTCTTGGGATCATTCGTCGCGGCTGATGTACTCATGGATGCGCTGGCCCCGCAGTGGTTGCTCAAAGTCTCCCTGAGGATCCAAGACATGGGTAACAATTTCTTGATGTTACAATTTTTTGATCTGAACGACAAGATGCAGGTCCTCACCAAAAACCCGTGGAAGGTGCGTAACTCTCTGCTCCTTGTTTCACAAGCTAAACCTTTTTTCAAGCCATATGAAGACAGGGCTGCTTCAACGCCGACTTGGATCCAGTTGTCGGGGCTGCCTTGGGAGCTCTGCAACTCTCAATCTATTGCTCGCCTCGCATCAATGGTTGGTAACTTCTTATGTTCGGACATGGAATCGGCTATGGTAAGGTGCTGTGTGGAAATCGACTTATCGCTCCCCTTAAAGCAGGGAGTGTGGGTCAGATTGCCGGACAAAACTCGTTTCTTTCAGCAAATTATGTATGAAAATGTGCCTTTGTTTTGCTTCAGGTGCGGCGTCGTTGGCCATCGCTTTGAGTCCTGCCTGTCGGCCCCCTCGGCGGACACCGTGGCATCTGGTACTCATAACCCGAGGGTTCTCCTCTTTGGCCCTTGGATGCAGGCACTTGGTGGAGGAAGGCGTCACTCCACAGCCAGCAACCGGCAGAGAGTTGAGAGGCCCTCGGATTGATCCGTTGGCGACCCCCGATGCGCCAAGCTATCGGCCTCTGTAGGCCCGTACCTGTGGAGTTGTGTCAGGAGCCGTTGGATGTACCCGACGCCCCCAATCTTTCGACACCTGACACTGTAGCGAAAAATCCTGAACCACATAATGTGGGCATGAAGGTGAACCGTCGGATCCTTTCTCAACCCGCTGATCAGCAAACACGTGTCCCCTCAACCCCACACCCCTTCCAAACCCTACCCCTCAAATCGCCGCCTCCCCCCAACCCCATCCTCTTTCCCCTCTCCATCTTCGTCCATGATCCCCACGTTACATGCACCAGCCTCTAACCCTGTCCTCCCAACTCAGATGCCAGCTAGGAAAAAACACCTCCCGGGACCATATTGTTTGCTTGAACCCTCGTCGGCGCCGACTCCTCGACCGATCAACCCCCAGACTGACAGCCACCCTTCTCACTCCGAAATGGTAGACTGGGCTAAATCCAAGTTTCTGACTACTCCTATTGAGCTTGTTCTTGCGGATGTCTCAGGGACGGAGTCTCAGATGGAGCTGAAAGATGATGATCTCCTTCCTTCGCCCATGCCCAGATCTGAGCATTCACCCAGAAGATCTAAAACTGCGATCAACCCTAGCTTCCAAGTCCAAAAGAAGAAACCTAAGCGGAGCAGGGCCAGGAAATCAGGTAAGTCCGCTAACTCAAATTCTGATATTGTAGTTAATGATGATAAGGTTCATATGCCTGAACACCCTCTTGATTTTAACATATGAAAATCCTCTCATGGAACTGTAGGGAAGCTTATCGTAGCAAAGTTCGTGATTACCTCTTTAATATAGTTACTTACAAGCAACCAAATTTAATTGTACTTCTCGAATCCCATGCGGATGCTTCTCGTTCTGCCTTTGTCGTCCGTCGTTTAGTCCCGGCCTGGTGTGGTTGCTGGTCCCCTAGCAACGGCGCTGCCAACGGCCTAATTCTGGCGTGGTGACAACAAAATGTAGAGGTTACTCCTATCTCTATTGATACTCATCATATTCATGTTGTGGTTTCCTCAGAAAGTTTTTCCTTTATGATTACATGTGTGTACGCTAGTACTAACCCACTCCTTAGAAAGAATTTGTGGAGGGATCTGAAACGCATTAATGTTGACGGTCACCCTTGGATGATCCTTGGGGATCTTAATAATATTCAATCACAATTTGATAAAAGAGGGGGTTCCCCTTATAGTAATACTCCTTCCTCTGCCCTTCGTGATCTCATACAATCGCAAGGCCTTATTGATTAACCCCCTCCTGGACTCGGCTTCACTTGGTGTAATAATAGAAATGGCCATGCTAGGATCCTTAGTAAACTTGATCATATTCTTGTAAATCCTGATTGGTTATTAAACTACCCATTTGCCTCCACCCACATTCTTCCCAAATGTGTTTCTGATCATTCCCCGCTATTGCTTCATACTTCTCAGACTCAAAAAAGAAAACACAACTTTAAGTACGAACACTTCTTGTTTGAGTATCCTCAAGCCAGAAACATTGTTGAACAAGTTTGGATCAATAGACAACCTAGAGATACTATGAGTCAGCTTCTACACCAGATTAAGATTAAAACCTCCAAGTGGAATTCCCAAGATCTTGACAAGCTAGAATCCAGGGCCCAAATTACTTTAGCTAACATCCAGTCTCTTGAGCTTAAGGATGACTCCATGGGTCTAAATGATAGTGAGCTTATCCAATTTCGTACCCTCTACCACAAGCATGCAGCACTCTTAAGACAAATTAGTATAAAATGGTGGAGCAAATCCTAGGTCAACTGGATCACCAATGGAGACAAAAACATTCGTTTTTACCATCTCAGTACCACTATTAGACAAAAATAAAATAGGATTGCAAGCATCAAGGACAACCATGACCATATAAAACAAAACACTAATGAGATTCTCAACTCCTTTATGGCCCACTATAAAACTCTTTGGGCACTTGTTCAACATTCCAGCAACCTCATAGCCTGTTCTTCCTTGCCTACTCTGAACAATTCTTGGCATCATTCTCTCTTGGCTCCTATATCTAATATGGAGATTAAAGATGTCTTCTGGTCCATGCCTCTGGGGAAAGCCCCCGGGCCTGATGGATTTACCTTGGAATTTTGTAAATAATATTGGGATATCATTGGTGAGGAGGTCATCTCTTCCATCCAAAATTTTTTCAATCATAATACTTTTCCTAGGGAATGGGGGAACACTGCTGTTATCTTTATTCCCAACAATTCCTCTCCACAAACCATTAATGATTTTAGGCCTATCAGTCTTTATAATGTCATGTACAAAGCAGTTTCTAAAATCCTAGCTAACAGAATTAAACCATCACTTCCTGATCTTATTGACCCTTGTCAATCTGCTTTCATTGTTGGTCGATCCATTCAGAATAATATCTTGGTAGCACAGGAGATTGCCCACTCCCTATCTTCTGGGAGGAAAAAGCATCTCATTCTCAAAGCTGACATTGCCAAAGCTTTTGACAAAATCTCTTGGCATGCTCTCCAATCTGCAATGCATAGGATGAATTTCCCTGACAAATTTATTGCTTGGATCCAAATGTGTATTCAATCAGCTAGATTTACATGCTATATTAATGGGGAGCATTCTCCCTATTTCTCATCTTATATGGGCCTGAGGCAAGGTGACCCCCTGTCTCCTTACCTCTTTACCATCATTTCCCAGGTTCTTTCTTCTTTTATTCACGATGAAGTTAGGCTTAATCATCTTGTGCCTTTCAGCATTGGTAACTTCAACCTCAGCCACCTCCTATTTGCTGATGATCTGCTCATTACTATTAGGGCCACTGCTAAAAATGCTAAAACTATTAAGGACATCCTTCACCATTACAGTAAACTTACTAATCAAACTATTAACTATGATAAGTCTGAGCTTTACTTCCCGGCCAAATTCTCCTCCACTCGCAAGAATAGGATTCTGGAGATCATGGGCATCAAGCAAGATAAATTCCCCTTCACCTATTTGGGAGCTCCTATTTCATTCAAATATATCACCCAGAAGCAGCAGCAGGCTCTATTAGTTAAGGCTTCTAGTCGCCTCGCTGGTTGGAAAGGTAAATTACTTAACACTGCTGGTAAATGTGTCCTTATTAAGTCTATTATCAATTCTATTCCTGTTCATACTTTATCATCAGTTTATGTCTCAAGGGGCCTCATTTCTTCCTTAGAAAAATATTCTAGATCTTTCATCTGGACTAACTCTGGAAACAAGGTTGGCATGCATCTTGTAGGGTGGCACAATATTCAAACTCATCAATCACTTGGTGGCTTGGGCATCCGAAATCTCCACTGGATCCGGACCTCACTTCTTGCTAAACGAGTTCTTAGTGCCATTAATGGCTCGCAGGATATATGGTCACTTCTGGTAAAGAATAAATATGATCAATTGTTGCCTTGGAATAATAACCTTTGCAGGAATGCCTCCTGGCCATGGAAAATGATTATCATGGTTTTGGATGAAATTAAATTTGGCTTACATAAGTGCATCACTAATGGTCTTAATACTTCAATTGTTTTGGATCCCTGGATTTTCAATGTCCCATTATCTCATAAACCAACTTTTATAAATATGCAGGTAGCTCTTGAATCACTTAATGTTCATAGTTTAATTGTCGATGGGGATTGGAATTTAGTGCTTTTACATGAGTTTTTTGGGCCTTCTCTAATGGATGCTATTACTGCCATTACTCTGCCCCCCCTTTTTTGCTCCTGCCGGTGATGATCGGTGGGTTTGAGCTGATGATCCTCACGGTGAAGCAAAGGCCTCTTTTGTTTATTACTCCCTGAGTTGCCAGCCCGTTTCCCTGCCGACCTCTGGACGCCCAATTTGGAAGCGTATATGGACTATTAGTGCCCCCCCCCCCCCCCCAAAAAAAAAAAAATTAAAACTTTTTTATGGAAACTTTCCCATTGTAGGCTGCCTACTCTTGATATGATCTCTTCTTTCAATCCGAACATTAACACTGATTGCCCCTTATGTGGTACTATTGTAGAAACTAATAGGAACCTTTTCTTTGATTGCTCTGTTGCTAATGCTCGTCCTTAATGCAACATGATATCAATTACAACTTTACGTTCCTTACTACTTGGCACTTGGGTGACTGGATCTTGGAAGGTCGCGATCTTGATCCTCCCTCGGTGACCAGACTTTAGTCTCTTATTGCTTTCTGTCTTTAGGGAATTTGGCTTGCGCGAAGTGATGCCCATTATGCTTCCAAACTGGTTACCATTTCGATTCTATGGAGACGGGCTCTGGTTGGCTCTGAGGAGTTTGCTGGACCAACCTTTTCTGAGGCAAACAGCCCCCAAGACCCCATTCGGGTCCGGTGGGAGGCTCCACTGCCTAATTGGGTGAAAGTGAACTCGGATGGGTCCTTCACCAATCCTGGGAATCCAGGGGCACGTGATTTATTATCCGAAATACTAATGGTTCTTGTGTAATGGCAGGGGTGTTTCGATGTCAGACGAACAGCGCGCTAGAGACATAAATGAGGGGGGCGATTGCTGGTCTTCGTTGCTATCGTGATCAAGGTTTTGATAGAGTCTGGCTGGAGGCGGATGCTACTACCCTGGTGGATATCATCAACAAGAAAACTAAATTCCCCTGGAGACTTTGGTCATTTTTTGCAGAAATAGAATATCTCATCTCACTTTTTGCTTCTTTTAAATGTACTCACTCTTTTAGACAATGCAATTCGACGGCCAACTTCCTAGCTAATTTCGGAAGAATGGCTCTTTTGGACAATTTTTGGACAGGGTCCCCTCCTCCGGAGGTCCTCAACATCATGTACTCGGACATTACTGAATATTATAATAGATAGTCCTTTTTGGAAAAAAAAGTAGACCTCCTTTGAAAGGATAAAGTATAAGGTGAGTGGGTAAATTTACAATATAGTAAAATGATATATGATATTTCTTTTATGTATAGCAGTATTTCAAGCGAGAATTATGATTATCATTATTATTGAAAACATATCTTGAGTTATGAAAGATATGATATGTTTCAAGAATTTCATATGAGATGAAATAACCTCTTACATGAAAATATTTTTAGGGAACAATGCTTGTGAACTTAAAATAAGTTTCACTTGATACTAATATGAAATTATGACATGTGTATTTTGATTTGTTGAACTTCATGTGTTCATTGGTCGTGCTAGTTGAAAAAGATTTTTAGGATCGCATTCGATATACATGAAACTTTTGGGCGTATATCGGGTATCTTTGCCCTTTGGGGATTGCTTTGCGTGCACGTATTGACCCATGATATGCTCTGTATATTTCAGATAGAGGAATACATATTGACCAATGATTTGCTCTGTGTATCCGAAACTTTTGATTGTGAAGCTCTGCTTAACTGTATGACACACAATCATGGAGGGATACGTATTGGCTCATGATTTGCTCTACGTATCTGGAACTCTTGATTATGAAGCTCCGCTTAACTATATGCCATATAATCACAGAGGGATACGTATTGACCCATGATGAATATGTGCGATTACACATGTTGTGGAGTTTAACTATGAATATGATAATATTTTAAATAACGTTTATTCATGTAAAAGTTCATATGATTTGACAACTTATGTGATATGAGTTATGCTTTAAATATTTTATCATTTGGAGAATCAGATTATTTAAATATTATATGCACTTGTATTGTTCCTTTATGTTGTACTTTTATTCCACTCACTGAGCAAACGATTGTTGCTCACATTGCTTTTGTTGATTTTTTTAGATAATTCTAAGTTCTCGAGTTGAGACGACTCGAAGCTTGCTTTTGATGCATAGGTCGAACCGCCGGAGCACTTTTATTTTTCTTTCACTTTTATTTTTTAAAGCATGCATATATTGTACAAACATAAGTGTTGTAATATATGGTAATTAGAAATAATTTGTGAGGTGATATGACACTTAACTATTCAGAGTATTATATGTTGGGTAGCGTGTGAAATAGGAATGATGACATGTGAATGATATGTTTTATATCTTTTGATTAAAATTTGATGAATACAATTATATTTGTTATTTGTATTAGTAAGTGACGTCATTAAATAAGGGAGGATGTTTTGTCAAAATTATTCTAAAATAGTTAAATAAGTTAAGAGTTAAAATAATTAGTATTGGGACTTAGACACATAGTTGGGTGTGACACGGACTAGAGCACCAGCACGATCGTGCCTCAGAGCGTCACGGGCATGCCCTCAGCCACAATCGTTCCACGACTTTCACGATCACGAGCATGCGTAAAGCTATTTCTAAAACATCATCTCGGTCACGATTGTAATGGAGCATTTCACGGTCGTGAGCGCACGTTGATGCCGAAATGCATGTCAAGGTCACACGAGCGGTTAGGTGGTTTGAAAAATTTTATCCATTTATTGAACAAATTTTCGATTTCTTTCCATTGGGGGACGAGAAAATTTGCAAAAGAGGGCATAAGAGGACTTGAAAAAGTATCCCTAGAGTATAGATTTGAAGTATAATAAGAGGATAAGTGCAAGATCATAGTGGAGCTATGCCGAAAACTCGAGAGAGCACGTGCACCACAGCTGCAAGAGTTCTTTGTTTTCTTTTCATACTCTTTTATATTAGATTTCATGTAATTTTATCCATTTTTTGAATAAATTTTTTTTCTTTCCATTTGGGGACGAGAAAATTTGTAAAATAGGGCATAAGAGGACTTGAAAAAGTATCCCTAGAATATAGATTTGAAGTATACTAAGAGGATAAGTGCAAGATCATAGTGGAGCTATGCCGAAAACTCGAGAGAGCACGTGCACAGCAGCTGCAAGAGTTCTTTGTTTTCTTTTCATACTCTTTTATATTAGATTTGATGTTATTATTCTTACATTTATTCCTTCATTAGGGTCATCCTAGTTGAACCCTATTTATGTTTTGGAATCTTTCTCAATATTACTTTAGTTTAAATCTTTAATATCATTACAATTTCGTACTTAATGCTTTCCTTTGATTCCATGATTTCTTATTTGATTGCTAACTAGGAAGAAGTGATTATTTTCATAATAGTTTCTAAGATTGATCTTTTAATTTACTGCATGCCACAATTAGGGGAGACCTAATTTGTGTAGTTATTAAGGTGACTTGAGAAAGCTCTTAATATTAATTCCTATTTAATGCTTCTTTTGATTAATTAAATAAGTTTAAAATTGAAAGAATTAATTTATTCTAATTGTTCTTAAAATAGTACTTAAAGTTTGAAACATTGATTAACTAATTTTGGGAATTCAACTTTGTTATTTATTCAAATAATTCTAAGTTCAGAAAAATTCATTACATTTTAGTGGTGTTAATTAGGTGCCTTAATCATCAAATCATTATTTCTCCAAGTGATTATTTCCTTTATTTATTCTCTTTTGAAAATAAACTTTTATTAATTTCTCAATCAATAAGGCTAAAATAAAATTTAAGTTATTAACCGTCCTCGTGGAAATGATAACTCTATTAATTTAATCTATAACTTGATCGACTAGTGCGCTTGCTAGAATTTACTATCATTTTTAAATGCATCACATGGTCGGGTAATCATAATGGGTAACACCTAGCTCATCCAATGACACTCTCATGTACATGGATAGCCCAACTTGCGCACGTTGATAGAATCAATTATCCAGGTCAGGCAACACTCTCGTGTGGACAAAGCAAGTAGAAGGACCTCCTAGATTCTCGAAATGATAACAGAGGATCCAATCGACCTCTCGGCCTGAGTTGAGTCTCCATATGTGAAGATAACCCTTTCGGGTGAAAAACCACTGTGGCCAGGGATTGCGCGAAACCAAATGCGTTCAGGCAACTAAGGTCCTAGCTAGAATGACCCTAGGTGGCATCTCTAAATATTACTCTGTAGCTGTGTGCCCTCTGGGATCCTCCAAAGATATAGAGGATAAAGCTCCTCTCGGGTAGGAAGTCGTTGAATCAATAAAAAATGACTAAATAGAGAAAGGAAGATAGTGCAGAACAAGGAACGAATCAGGTTCAACTCCTATACACACAGTTCATTGTTCCTTTTTGTATGATTGAGATTTTGTCCCACCTCTTGGCATGCATATAAAACCTAAATGGAATACTTCCCTCTCGGGCGAGGAATTGATAATCACGCATTGCCTGAACAAAAGATTACCAAACACCACCCCATAACACACAAGTATCACACAATAGAACTCCTCCAAGTTGCAGAATGGTAACCCTGCTCAGCTAGTGACCTCTCGATATTCAGTTGAACAAGGAATTTAGATTCCCTTCTTGGGTTGCACTTGAGACAAGTTCTTATGCTCAATCAACATTCAGAACTATTACAATAGATCAAACGTGATAAAACAAGGAATGATTCATAAAAACAATAGAGAAATCAAATAGTCTGTTGGACAAGTAAAGAATAGAAAGCAATTAGAGAAATGAAACATCCCAAGTTAACACATCCTTCGGCCAGTTGGTTGGTTAGTTACATAACAAATCTATGAGTGGCCTAGCACTTCGAATTACATCCATGATGATTATTCAGAAAATGGAATGTTCTTAGCCAGGAAACCCTCATCTCCTCTCTTTTGCCTCTAGGTGGTGATGAAGAGCAAAACCCTGAACTTTGCCGCTCTAGATTCCAATGAACTTTTTTTTAATGAAGAGAGATCATCTATTGATAAGGAGGCCAAAGCGGTCCTGATACAAAATATCGAAGAGATCCCGCGGGGGATCAGACTCCCAAAAAAGGTCGTGGATAGAAGTTCGACCAAAATTTGTCAAAACATCAGCTGCCCGGTTAGCTTCCCGAAAACAGTGAGTAAGGCGCCATGAAGTAAAACAGTTAAGCAAAGTTTTAATATCAGTTACAATAGTCTTCACTCGCCAAGGAATAGCAGAATGTCTGTTGACAATCTACAAAATCGGATTCGAACAAAATAGTAGGTAACTCCAAGCAGAGATAGCGCCTGACAGCAATGAGCACCCCCAGGCTTCAAGCTCGAGAACCGAATCAGCATATCTCTTAATAGCACCTGCAAAAAGGCAACGACTAGAGTGAGTGTGGATAATGAAACCTGCTCCCCCCCCCCCCCCCCCCCGCCAAACTAGCTCCAGCAAAGGAACCGTCCGTGTTAACCTTAACATAGGACTCTGGGGGGCTCCCACCGGACCCAGATAGGGTTTTGGGGAAAAGTTTCCTCAGGAATGTGGATACTAGCATAATCGTTATACTGTGCTAAAACCTTCTCCCAGACCAGAAGCTGGGTTGCCCGGATGGAACGAAAATGCGCATCATTCCGACATTGTCATATGCCCCAGAAAGAAAAGGAAAGTAAAGAAAGCAGACAAGTTCTGGAATGTGTATCTAGCGAAGAGCCTTCATTGAGCCAATTACCCTCAGGCTAAGAGTTAATAAATTCGAACTTAATGCGCAATTTAGCTTGAAAAAGTCCCAAAAACGAATTGAGAAAGAGCAAGAAAAAAATAAATGCGTCACTGTTTCAAGGGCGTTACCGCAAAAAACACAAGTGGGATTTAAGTTTTGATTAAAATGAGTAATATAATCTAAAGTAGGCAGTTTAGTATGCAAAAGTTTCCACAAAAATGTATGGACTTTCAGTAGTGTCAGAATATTCCACGTTTTAGACCAGGTGGGCCGTCCGACAGCAGGAGTCGGCAAGGTTTGCTGAATAAAATAACGATAAATAGATTTAGCATGAGCAACACCATGAGTGTCAACCTCCCATATCCACATGTCATCATTGGCGTGAGCAGGAGTATACATATTGGAGATAAGTGAGGCAAGATGAGGCCCAAAAAACTGGTAAAGAAGTTGATCATTCCATAGATTGTTATGAATGAGCGTATCAACAGACAAACCCTCATGCGAGATATCCATGTTAATGAATGTAGGCTTATGGGTGAGTGGGATATTAAAAATTCAAGGATCCGAGAGAATATAGGTATTAGTTCCACTACTGACGAATTTCCTCATGCCCAGGCGAGTGGAGAGCAGGGAATCACAAATAAGTTTCCAGGACCAAGAGTGATTGTTATGATAAGACATGACCCAAGAGTGGATGGTCCCAACTTGTTACTAACTAGGTCTGACCAAATTGAATCCTGATTGTTTAGCAGGTTCATGATCCGCTTGATTAACAGGGAGGGTCTGTTGAGTTTAAGGTTTCGAAGTCCAAGACCACCAGCATATCGCGGGAGCATAACAATTTTCCAATTGACCATATGCAAACCCCTGTCGTCGTTACTGCCATTCCAAAGAAAACCATGAGAGAAGCGCTCAATAGTCTCAAGAACTTTATTAGGAAGGTAGGTAGAGCCGAGGGCATGAATTGAGACCGAGTTGACCATAGAATTGATAAGCGTGGATTTGCCTGCCTGATTCAACAGTTTACTTTTCCATCCGGTGATCTTAGAAGAGACGCATTCAGTAATTCGATTTTGATATTTGGCGGGGATGAATTTGTATGAAATGGGGACTCCGAGATAAGAGAAGGGGAAGAGACCAGGTTTGAAGTTGAGGATGTTTAAGATGATTTGCTTCCTCCGAGCAGAGAAAGCAGGAGGAAAGAAGATTTCTGATTTGTCGGGATTGATCCATTGATTGGTTAAACGTCCATAAATGTGAAGGATTTTATGCAAGCTTGTGTAGTTAGATTTAGTAGTCGATATGGTGATTAAGAGATCATCAGCAAAAAGGAGATGTCTAAGGGAAAAGGAACGAATCGAAAAGGGAGTGATTAATTGCGATAGCTTGTTTCATGAGTGATGAAAAAATCTGGGAAATGAGAGTAAAAAGGTAGGGGGAGAGGGGATCGCCTTAATCCCTCGGTAACTCCAAAACTCGATGGAGTCGACACCATTAATGTAACATGAGAAGGTAGGAGATTGAACACAAGCAGACACCCAGTTGACGAATTTAGCAGGAAAGTTAATTATAGTGAGGACCTTGGTGATAGCTTCCCAAGAGACTATGTCAAAGGCTTTATTGATATCAGCTTTGATAATGATATGCTTTTTAAGACCACCTTTAGTGAGGGAGTGGGCAATCTCCTGGGTAATAAGGATGTTGTCTTGAATGGAGCGATTAGGGATAAAAGCCGATTGCTCTCTGTCAACAAGCGAGGCTATAGGGCGATGATTTTAGAAATGGTTCGATAAAGAACATTACAGAGTGCTATAGGGCGATAATCCGAAACATGTTTGGGATGAGATCGCTTGGGAATAAAAATAAGACGTGTTTTGGTAAGTTCAGGCGGGAGGTGATTCTAATGAACTGAACGAACCCTCTTTCTTTGTTATCATTGCCTTCTTTATATAGCCCCTCTCTCTTTAGCTAGCCCTCTCTATTTCTATCCTTTGGTGCCTTAGATGAAGCTTCCTTCCTTCCAAGTATGGAGCATACGATGAGGGTCCCTACAAGTGTGATGTTGTTTGTTGTGTGGGCTAATACATTAGGGACAAGTCAACATCTTTTCCTCCAAAAGCTGCAAAAAGGGAATCAACCAAACTTCCCACCTCGCTGGATAGGAGCTCCTGCAAGAGATAAAGGCACCAAAGGAGAAGCATATTAACCCTTTTTCATCAATTAATAAAGTTTGATGTGGAGAATCAAGGATTTTAGCAATAGATGTCAATGTGGATTGTCATTTTCACAAGCAATCTGCATTAGTGGGCAATTCAGATTGTCTACAAATTAAATCAAAGTAAACAAAATAATATGATTGTTTTAAGTAATTTAACTTCATATTACTAGTATTTTTGACAATCGACTAGCTTTGGCATCATTATGAGTCTTAGTGTAACAACCCACTTTTTCAAATTTATTTTAAATTATATATATATTAATGTTTTAAAATCCTTTATTTTTAAGGATAATTAAATTTAGGAAAGGATAAATGAATTTGAAATGAAGAAATTTGAATTAAAGAAATAAGGGGTCGTTTGGCGCATTACCGATTTAATTAATCGGTAATTTAGATCACCACTTAAATAGATTGTTACTATTTAAATTATCACTAATATCACATTATAGTGTTTTGCAAGTATTGGTAATATAAGTTATGATTAAAATGACTAGAGAACAAATTACCAAAATACCCTTAAAAAATATTTTAGATTTTCATCACATGATATTATAAAATAAACAAAGAAAAAACATAGAAAAAATGAATATAGTAAAATAAGATGAGGCAAAATTAAAAGTTATTTATAAAGAAATTAAATAATAGAGAAGATGAGTTTGGTTGATATTTATTTATTAATAAAATATTTAAAATTAATATTTTTTATTGATTGGACATTATTGTCAAAATGCATATCAAGCAACTGGTAATCTAGAAAGACACCTCACCTGCTTGCTATCTAGATTACCAGTGAGGTGGTAATTAAGATTACCAGTGCAATTAAAATTACCGGTAATCTATCGCAGTCAAACAAGATAATGTGGTGGGCCCTAAGAATTTTAAATAAAATTACCGATAATCTATCTGGATTACCTCATACCAAACAACCCCTAGAAAAGAAAGGAAAGGAGAAACGATTCAATTAATCGACAAAGGTTGTAAATAAGGATCAGAAGTTTGATTAGAGGTAGATTATAACCAACTCCAATACTATATTTAAACTAACCTCAAAATTAGTTTCCCTTTCAATTAAATCCTCCCCTTCTCTCTTTATCCAAAATATATTTTTCTCCAACTTTTGAGCCCTAACTCTCCCTCCTCGGTTTGTGTGCATGACTACTACTTCACATCACTTCTTCATGGTTGATTTCTCTATCAAAGAACATCAGAGTCGTCATCGGAAGCCGAGCAAAATCACTAGAAAAGTCGAAAAAGTCTTGAGTTCATGTAATTTTGCTTGAACAGTGTACGTAAGATTGCGAATTCATTTTTTAATGCAATTTCTTAATAAAATAGTTAAGTTAAAGAATGATTAAGGCACATATTATATTCTCCTATTATCCCTAGTAGTTCCATTATTTTTTATGTAAAAAACAATAGTATATAGATCACGAATTGGAGTTAAACTTTCAGAAAAATGGTATCAAAGTTTCTTTGTGTCGGAACTCGGCCCGAGCTAAAAAAATATGAATCATGTTATTCAATAATCAATGCATCGCGATCATTTTTTACCCAGTTCGGACTCTTGAAAACTTGACCCTACTCGGGTTATCAACGATAACTTTTGGACCGAATTCTATTTGTCAATCCAGCTTGAGTTTGAGTTATACTCAACCTAAATTTCCAATGTAGAAAAGTGAGAATAGATTATTATAGAACACGGTCTGCGTCACCCTGAACACGAGCCTACATTTGGTCCAAACTATACGCAGGTGTGAAGGAACTCGGCTCGAATTTTTTGTTACAGTTATAATGTTATTTAAATCTGTAAACTATAAGGACAGGTAATTAGATCAAAAGGTAAAATTTATAACATGCGATTATCATGTACAAATATTGTAACATAACATAATAAAATACAATGATTGAATATGAGGTTCTTGTAGCCATGCTTGGGTATCTTTTATTATCCCAAGATCTATATTTAATTTTTGAGCCTAAAGTGTTCTTTTGATCTTGGCTTATCCACCTCGACCCTATGCATGAAAGAGTCATGATGTACATATAATAAAACAAATCTAACTCACCTATGACAACATTTATAAAAGTTCGAGGATATTGTTAAAGTAAAAAATGTAATGCAACACATTAAAGAAGAATGACTAAGAATGAAAAAAATGAAAAAAAGGAAAGGAAAAAAAAAAGAAATGTTATATTGATTTTACTGCTTTATAGTACTTAAAGTTTATATGCTTTTGTTAAGTTATCTTATCCATATGTATTTGAATTCCGTGCTTTATTAAAGAATAGATGGAGTCGTGTGCGATGACAAATTCCGTGGTGATGCAATTGCACATAGAGTTATTCCATTAGAACATTTATTATTATTGTTACATGATGTTATAATCATTTGATAATTTGCTAGAGTTGGAGGACTATTGGGAATAATGAATGTGTTACTCTCGTACTTTAATGAAAGTAGTATATTATTGTTATCACTCTATTTATCTTTAAAATACTGATAACAAATAAGTTTAGGTAATACTAGCCCAAAAGAATCCCAATTGTCATGTACCATGAGAAAGCATTTTGTGAGAATTACAATTAGTCTCACGACATTATGGATGTTGTTTAAGAAAGACAATCATCCAAGGCTTCTTAGATTAGATGGAAATCAACAATACTTAACCGCAATCAAGAGAAAAAAATATTGCAATAGTACAAAATATATCTCATGCTATTTGAAAATTATGATGCAAGCTCCAAATTAGAATGTATGAACATTGTAACATAAGAATAAAAACTGGGGACTTAATGATATGGAGCTTAGTAAGTTTGGGTCTCTTTAATTCTAACTAGCATTTTGTACTCCTTAAATAAATTACATCAAATGTTAGGGCAAATATTTAGGATAAACTAGCTAACTAAGACAAAATAAACACTTTTTTCCTTAACTCGACAATACCCATTGAATAGTAGTTGAACATGGAATGAAAACCTTATTTGGACTTATAATTTAGAGGGAAACAAAAATTTTTGCGTAGTTGGAAAGACCTCCTCACAATATTTTATCACTTCTCCAAACTGATCATCTCCCATTGGATGGGAAAACGATGACCTCATATATTTTCAAGTCTACCTCGAAACTAATCACACATTATAGGGTTAATGTATTTTAGAGGTGATTGCAAAAACTATTGTAACAATTTGAAACCAACCATCTCTAGTCTATTATGCATTTGCACCCCTGGGATTGGTAAACCTTTTGGATTTCATTAACCAATTTTAGAGAAGTTTCTTTTGAAATGTTTTTTTTATCTGAACTCTTATATGTTATTATGTTCATTGTAGATCTTAATTATGTTTTGTTATTTTTCTGTATGAAATTATTGCATCATGCCTTTTAATATCTTTTCACTTAAAAGTTGATGTAAAAAAAATCTTCCTAACTTATCCTAATTTCATGTTTCAAGATTGAGAAGAGATCATTCTTCTTTGTGAAATTTTAGTTATCTATTGATAAGTATGAACATTTGACACATCAGAAAGGATTAAACTAGAGAAAAGAACAAAATGATATAGTTTTTTTTTCTATAAGTAAAGAATATATTCATGTAGTTGGAAGAAGTTTATATTTCTAAGCAGAGGATACACATGTCAAAATATGAGTGAAGAGAAGAAATCTTGTAGTATAAAAGAAAAAAATTCATACCATTTAAAAGGGGTGTCATTTTAGAGAAGAACAATCAGTTTTTGAGATTAACACAAAAGGGAGGCCAATGAGATACATTTTGTTTGATTTTATTTTTGCATTTTTTTGTTCTAGTTAGTTCTAAACTTTTGTTTTAGAACATTGATTACCAATAAATGGATAAGTACTATGATTTTGTTTAAATTTCTATGTTTACTTGTAGTCATAACTAATTAGACCGTTGTGATTAAATATCACTTTTATGAATAAGATTGTTGTCATTATAATTTTGAAATTCCAATTGTTAAAGACTTCGCAATTTTGCTGTAATCTCCATTGTGGACATTTATTGAACTTTGTTATTTGATGTTCATGTGTTGGTAATCCCTTCCTTAAATTTTTGCAGCGTTTCCGCTAGATTTTTCATTTCCCCTTACATATCGAAAGAGAGTAAATGTTATTCTCAATCTCGCAAGGAGTCGAAAGATTAATGGAGTTATGAGAATGAATTTGTTCTCACTATATCTGTCAGTATGAGTTATTGCTTAGAGAAGTTCTTACTCTAATTGATTTGCACGCGAATGACCAAGGTAAGGTTGGGAGATACTTTTGGAACTCAGTTTCTTTTAACTTGAATCTCAAATCCTAATCTACGAGAGTAGGAGGATTTAAGGGATTTGAGCTATATATATATATATATATATATATATACACACGAGAGTAGTCTTGTATACATTCATTTTTTTAGTTAGAATCTCAAGTCATGAGTTGTAGAGTGAGAAGGATTTCAAATAATTTATAGTGTGAGTAGTTGTTTTCTATTTTCTTACTTCTAGCAAAATTCTTTTATATTAGTTAACAAATGGTGGTAGTTTCTTCATAAAGGGATTCCTTGCTCCTAATGTTCCTCTCTATCGAATTATTATCATTTCTTCACATTGGTTCTTCTCTTATTTTGTAGTTTCTTAGGCAAGAAGGAAAATCCTAAAAACATTCATGCTCTATTTTTGAAAGTTCATTTTCAATTTTTTTTGTCAAAACTTAATTCTCATTTTTTAATTGACTTTTGCCCATTTAAGTTTATATCTAATAAACAAAATGATCTCTTTATATTTTGACCCTAAATATATAAGAAAGATCTTATACTTGCAATTGTAACTGTACAATTAGAAGTATAAATTTTTAAAGCTCGAGTAAAAAACTTCAGAGGATATTTTCCTACTTTTGTCTTTGAGGTAGGGATATTTGACCATTTTCATAAACTTCGAGTTGAACACTTTTGTGCTCATATTTGAACTAAGTTTACAATAACTTAAAAATAATCTTGAAAAATATGAATACATGTTCTTGGATTATTTATTGAAATCTTAAATTGTAATTCTGAATTTCAATGTCATTCACATATTTTGCAACTTTGAAGTGTTATTACATTCCACATGATATGCATATAATCTTTAGTTTAGTTATATAAATGATATCCATTTTGCTCTCTTTTGCTACAAATGTGGTAGGTAAGGAGGTTCACTACTGACTACACCATGCCTCTTCATCTTAGAATTCTAGGTCATCTTAATAAGCTTGGAAGTTGCTTCTAAAAAATGTAACATTTAGAAATTGGTTCCTTCTCCCTTGATCACTTAATTTGTGCATATGACCTACTATTTAGCATTGTCACCACCTATCCAAGTTATCATCGTGGAAATATGTCTTCAAGATCAAAGGTTCTCTTACCATCCAACAATGTAATATCTAATTAAGTCAGCCATCTATCTACCTCCCCATAAGAATCATGGATGTTTAGAGGAGGGAGAGTAGCACTACAAGAAAAGTGCTTTTTTCAGACGGTCGAAATCATTTAAAAATCAAAGAAAATCGTTTGAAACAGATATTTTCGATGAGTTTATCGAGAAAATGGTCTGTCGAAAAAGAGGGCGTCGAAAATCATTTTTCGACGGTTCCAAAAAACCCGTTGGAAGTTCCGACGGTTGGAACCGTCGCAAAACTCAGGCCACCGCAACCGTCGAGAATTTCGACGAACGCACATCGAAAATGTTCCAGTGGTCGCAACCGTCAAAAATGTTCCGATGGTCGCAACCGTCGAACATTTCGACGGTCGCAACCATCGAAACTGTTCCGGCGATCGCAACCGTCAAACATTTCGACGGTCGCAATTGTAATCGTCGAAAGGTTTAGGAGGGCACAACCGTCGCAAAGAATTTTTAAAATATAAAAAAATTTCCCGCAGCCAGATCCGGCCGCCAAGCGGCCGATCAGGCGGCTACGCCTGAACGGAGTGGGAGATCGAGGGAGATGTGGCCGGAGAGGGAGCCGGAGGCGGAGCTGCAGAGGGAGACAGAGATGGAGACACAAGAGAGAGGGGGTTGCCGGCAAGTCGTCGCGCGGTCGCGGACGGTGAGGGAGAGAGAGAGGAGAGAGGGAAAAATGTAGAGAGAGCTAGGGAGAGGTGAGAGGGAGGTCATATATATATGGGTAGAGAGAAGGGGAAGTGGGAAAAGAAAAAATGGGGGGAAAGTTATTTTTTACTTATCGACAATTGTAATCGTCGGAACTTCCGACGGCCATTCCGATGATTAGGACTGTAAAAAATATTAATAATATTTAATATTAATAATAAAATACTATTTATATTATATATTATATAATATTTAATTATTTTTAAAGTTACTAACGATCCCGATCGTCGAAATTGTCGATAATTATAATAATAAAATAATACATATATAATATATTATATAATATTTAATTATATTAAATAACAGAAATGATATTTTCGAATGAAAGAATTCGAATTCAATTAATTTTTCTTAAAAAAAGATAAATTCATTATGTTGAAACTGAGTACGAAAGATGTCCGAAAGAGAGTGTTCCTCAAAAAAAAAAAAAAATTTTGTCCCAAAATGATGTGCAGCTAAAATTAGTCAAAAAAATCCGTCGGCCAATTAAAGTTTTTGTGTACAATGTATTACATTAGTAGGCGTAAGTCGCGCGAGGGCTCCAGATGTCCATGAGAGTGCCACGAAGACGTCTAAGGACAACAAATCGTAAAGACGCCAAGGGACAACTAAGCTGACGATTAGCGATTAGGACCAACAGTCGGAGCAGATCTGAATTCGAACATCTTTGTTACTTATGAGGAGAAGCATATCCCTATTTGAAAGATTGTCCGATGTTTATAACTTTTCAATGTACTACGGAATTAAACTAATTATTATTGTAATTTTAAAACGATCGTTTGTCCTATCCATGGCTCCATCAGCAGATCTCTCCGTAATTGAAAACTTACTGGATAAGTGACACAATATATGCCAAATTGACGTGCTAATAAGCAAAAAAATAATAAATAATAAATAAAAGAATTTGATAGCAGTCATGCATGCAATGATGCAACCCATGTATATATAAAGATCGTACGGCTTAGTGGCCATGTGCCACGATGAGGTAAAGGTAGCTAAAACTTCGCATCCAAAAATAATAATAATATAATATTTGTACCAGCTCATTAATTGCTTCATTAAGTTGGAACAAAAGTGACCTCTGTGAGGTCAAACATGATCACTGACCCAAATCATCGGCGTTTTCATGTTTTCTCAATCTTGCAATCACGTCATCATGGAATCTCGGGCACTTGATTCCATTTAATTACCAACAAATAAATAATCGGTTAATCAACGGTAATTAATTAAACAGACGCTTTTTTTGAAATAATTCTCTAGTCTTTTCCATGCTCAATTAGTGCAGTTAATATTAGTTACTGAAATAAAATAAGATTAAGACTACTAAATATTATCTTCTAATAATAATAATTATTGTTGTCATTAACACTAATCGTTTTGGACCAAACAGTTAAAATTCTTTCAACGTGCCGTCCATTAAAAAAACAAATCATTAAAAGCTTGCTCGTTAGCATGATCGTCTAGACTTACAAGCTTGTCCTATATATCTTTCATAACACTCAACATCCCATATGGGAAAGAAAATGTAAGAAAATATAGATTAAAAAAAAATTGGGATTACGATCCAACTATTTCTTTTACTTGGGGCACTGCGAGGGGAATGTTCCAATTACCATTTCGATCTTTGCTTGCACTTTAAATCAAGTCAAGAGTTTCAGACAAGACAACGTTAAGAAAGAACATTTATGCTGGGATTCTTCCAAGACCCCCACTCTCTCAAAGTCTTTTAGATTCAATTTGTCCACAGATACCACCGACATGCAGCCATGCCTTGGTGGCCATGAACCCAATGGAAAGAGAAGAGGCACAAAACACATTGACATGAGCATTCTTCTATTAGGTGGTGCATTCCAATCACACACACCCCAACATCAACAAATTGGCTGTTCCTACCTCTTCCTTCAACCTCTTCTCTTGCTTTAACTTCAAGAACATGATGTTGAATCACATCATAGGGTCAAATTATTAATCACAAAAGACACATTTGACAAATAAATAATATGAAAACAAGTTCTATGGCTACCACAAGCCCTTCTTCAATCACCCCTTATATATTGTCAAAAAAGCAATAAATCTTGAATTATGGGAGAAAAAGATTAATTCTTAAATTTAACACAGACTTTATTTTTACAGAATCTATTTTGTATTAAGTCTTCATTTTTTTCCCTACATCATCTATAGCCACCACCACCTCCCACTCCTACTCAATGATTACATATAAAAACCTCTCTCTCTTTCTCTCTCTCACACACACCCTCCTGTTCCATGTACCTATGACTACTCTTTCTCTCATTTCTTGTGTATAATTTTTTTTCTTCTCTTCTTTCTGCCTAAATAGAGAAGGGGAGGAAGCATAGGAGGCAAAGTAGAAGATGGATAGAATGATAGAGAGAGTTAAATGGGACATAAAAATGGCGTCTTTGGAGAGATCGAAGAAGAGGATTCAGCTATGGAAGAAGGCCCTGCTACACTTCGCCATCTGCTTCGTGATGGGATTCTTGATCGGCTTCGCCCCCGCGAGCACCGCCTCCGTCTTCCCGCCCGGCTCCTCCGCCGGCGGCGCCCGATTCCTGCCCTCAGATCGCGCCAGTGACTTGACGTCTTTGGAGTCCACGGATGAGCGAGGTGTCGTAAACAGGAGCCTCATGGCCGAGTTCACCCTGCCGCCGCCGGCCCCGATGCAGCTGGAAGAGGAAGCTGACGATGGTGAATTGCTGGGCGGAAAAAAATGGGTAGCAGCTTCGGCGGCCAGTCCGGGGAGGCTCTTGATCGTGGTCACGACGACTCGGTCTGGCGACCAGCTCCAGGGGACGTCCCTGAGGCGGTTGGCGCATACGCTGCGGCTCGTGCCGCCGCCGCTGCTGTGGGTCGTCGTGCAGGCGCACGCCGAGGCGCCTGCGACAGCGAAGATGTTGCGGTCCACCGGGGTGATGTACAGGCACCTGACCTTCAGGGAGAACTTCACCGATCCTTCCCTGGAGGCCAACCACCAGCGGAACGTGGCGTTGGGTCACATCGAGCACCACCGGCTCATTGGAATCGTGCACTTTGCCGGCGCATCCAACGTCTACGATCTGCGGCTCTTCGAGGAAATGCGACAGATCGAGTATGGCCTTCTTCCATCCTAAGCTATTTTCAGTTAAAACTTTGAATAATACTGAATTATGCATAATTATTGCTTTGGCAGAGTTAAAAAAAGTTACATTTTCGGAGGGTTATATTCGGCTAATAGGAACTTTTAGACAACATCGTTTTCGAAGATTTATAAGGAGACAATTACATTTTGTGGAGATCTAACGCATTCTTTAACAAAATATTAAGATTTAGGATATGATATTAGTTGAAATCTTTACCCTTCCCTTCTTGGAATTCTAAGGATACATTATGCCAGTGATAAAGAGAAAAAGGACGTTTTCTTTGCCCTCCTTCTATTTGTCAAAATTCCTTTACCCAGATCGTAGATCTTTAGGAGGATACTTTTTTCCTGGGTGACTAGGAATTGACGGATGAGTTTCTTCACAACCTAAACTTATTCCTGAATCCTATTAATTCATGAGTTGCCATGAGGTTATCCAGAATTAAGCATAAAATTATAGAACATCTCAGGAATAATTTATTTCTTTGTTTTTTCTGAGAAAAAAAGAACTGAAGGCAACTTTAGTCCTAGACTGTTGTGTGTATATATATATATATAGAGATAGAGAGGAATATTAGGGTGCATTCACATATTGGTGTATACAAGTGCGATCACAGTTTCCCAGCCATTGGATCTGCGCGCAGAAGCATGGAGGGCTGAGATGTGATCTGCACGCGCGTCCGGTTCATCCACAAGCCGCCTTCGATTGACGATGAAATGCTGCTCACCCATGGCGTCCTGCATGAGGAGGCTAGCGGTGGGGCCGACACCCCGCTTTCAGCGTTCTGCGATAGTGGAGAGGTCGGCGGGTGGAGGTTCCATCATCCACGGTCGGTGTCCAGAGAGATCGAGAGTGATGACCCAGCACGACCCAGAGGACCCAGACAGTAGTGTAGTGAACCGAACGGCCCAACACGATGTAATCCCAGTTGTTGAACCCTGATCGGATGGCTCTGATGAATTGTATGCACTCTAATATTCCTCATATATATATATATATATATTAGCCATTGTCTGGCTTGCTTGGAAACTTCAGTGTGTTGGTAGAATATCAATTTGTCCTTTATTTTCAGAATAGTTTATGACACTTTGAGCCTTGGTACTGAAACTTTTCTTTCTAAATTGTGAAATTGATTACTTACACTTTCACCATGTTGTACTTCCCTGCTTATTTGTAATTGAGATCAATAGTTCCCTGCATATTCTCAAATTGTACTTCTCTACTTCAAATATTTTTGGGAAATATAACCTGGAAGATATTTGTTATTAGAAATTATATATATGCATTGTTCTTTTCATAATTCAGTTTTTTTAAGGAAAAAAAATAAACAAGAACTATCATAAAGTGAAAGAGAGAATTTCCATTCGATTTGCAGATCTTAAATGCCTGAGATCTTCATGTGCTATGTTAATTTTTTAGCTTTGAAACCTGCATCATTATGGGGTTTAAACTACTGATGTCTCTTCCACGTCCCTTGCATAAACTAACTACTACTTTTTACATTAACACTTTTTGGAAGCTCTTCCAGCTGAACATCAAGAACCATAGCAGCTATTTTCTGCCTGTCTAATACATGCTATTTCGTGAAATCTATTAATGAAAGTAAACTGTAACACCCCCAAATCGACTCCACCTAGTGGGATAAGGCTTTGTTGTTGTTGTTGTTGTAAAGTAAACTGTAACGCCCCCAAATCGACCCCCGCCACGTGGCGAAGACCTAACCTGGAGACGCTACGGAAACACTATGACTTGACTATCATGTTGTCCATATCTCAGTCAAGAACCGAGACACATCAGCGGAAGAAGGAATAATAGAGGAATAAAAAAATAATGACTTTAATTGCGGAAGTATGAACAGTGGCTACATCATCTCTAAGGAATAAAATAAAGTTCTACATCATGAATCTATGAATGCGGAAGTAAAAGAAATCTAATAGGCCCTGTGGTTTATGTGCTTTCTTGTTTCCAGAACTTCGTCACCACACACCTACTCCACCTCGTCACTGACCTGGCCCTGTGGAAATCAGACACAGGGGAGGAAGTTCTCCCATAAGCTTTACAGTCTAGTGGGAAACCACATGATATATAATGCATAACATGAATAGAATAATCAGAGGTAAATAATCATACTTAACTTAAACGTAAAAAGGATAACATGGCAGCATCATAAATCATAATCAGAGATGAATAAGATATCATGAATCATGAGAATCAAATGATGCTTAGTAAACTTGAAATCATGGCATGCTTGGAAATCATGACGATAACTTGTCTTGTCTTAATCCTGCTTCTTAATCTTGGCTTATAATTAGAATCAGGGTGACTTTAAGTGCCTTTAATTCTTGGGGTATGCCGAGCAAACGATACAGCTTTGTGCGGATCAATGGGTGATCAAACCATGACCAAATGAGCTACCCTTATCTTGATACACTTAGCTTGGATTGGCAACCCATTATTAGTCTTCTATCTGAACTTATTAATCACTTTTAACAACTTGTGACTCTTTGTTCTTTATTCAATGAAGACGATAAGATGAGAAATAAATTATTAAAAGAATCGATCGTGAAATCAGGGATGAATATCTGTGAGGGCAGAAATAGGAACAGTTCTATACAGGCAATATTCAGATTGGAAAGTGGATGAATTAATAAATATAATAAAAAGGATTTCTGGAAATCGGTCGACCGGTTCTAGGGGAACGGTCGACCGGTGGGCTGGGTCGGTCGACTGGTCAGTTAAGATCGGTCGATCCGTTCATCAATTCGGACTCCGGGTAATCGGATCGGTCGATCCGTTCAATTGGATGGTCGACCGGTCGGCAGGTGAAACTCAGGGATCGGTCAACCGGTGGCTAACAACAAATAGAGGCTGGTCGACCGATAGGTTTATACAAGTCGGCGGTGGGTTCAATAAATCGGTCGACCGGTTACTGGCAATGCATACGGGCTGATCGACCGGTCGGCGTCCTGATGGATTCTAAAACTCGAAATTTCCTGAAAACCTCTAGCACAAACTCATCCTAATTTAGTTCCTACTTACTAACAATCAATCAAACCACAAACATAACAACAGGAAAACAATATGCAAATCAATCAAACAATAAAAAAAAATCAAGAATCAAACAACCAAAACGATAACCTTGGGACCTTCTTCTTATTTTCTTCTTTTCATAATCGATTAGGGCATGGGTTAAACAATTCAGAGGTCATGCAAGGTGATTTCAAATCACCCACCTCTGTTCGCGATTAATCATTTCTTCAATTCGTCGGAAAACTATCAACAGCGCCCCCTGTTTCCTCCCTGTTCTTCCCCTCCTTCTTCGCCTCCTACACGTTGGCCACGTCCCAGCAAGAATCCAGAGAAAAAAAGGGGGTCTCGTGAGGTTTGGGAGGAAGAGGGTTAAGGCAGGGTTTTGTTTAAATAATCAAAACTCTTCTCTCCTAGTTTAAATCTAATATAGGTAATTAGATAAAATTTATCTCCCCTGAATCCTCTCGTGACTAATCTCATATATATTAAATCTGATAGGATTTCACCCCTCCCTCAAGTTCGGTCTTTGAACACGATGTCATCAGCTGGCCGGTTATTTGTTTTAGTCGAACTTGAATTCTCTTTTTTTTTTATCTGGTTGGGTCGGTTGTTACATAAACTTATCAATGTGTATTTTTCTCTAACATCAGCACAACAGGAGGAACTCAATGCCCAAGGGATTTTAAATAAAAATTCAAATGACTGATGTAGCCATCCATTATTCACCAATGGATTCCAAATCAAGTACCTCAACGCAGATTATCACATTTACTTTGCATTATCTTCCTAAAGTACAATAAGAATGATGCTAATGACATTCATATTTATTGAATACCACAGGGTTTTTGGGACATGGCCAGTGGCAATGGTGTCTACAAACAGGAAGAGAGTGGTGGTGGATGGACCAGTTTGTAGGTCTTCAAAAATTGTTGGTTGGTTCTTGAGAAATATAAACCATGACAGCACAAGTGCGAGAAATCTAATGTATAATGGTGGCATTAACATGAAACCATCAAAGATTAATATTTCAGGCTTTGCATTCAATAGCTCGATACTTTGGGATCCTGAGAGATGGGGACGTTCTACCTTGCTTCCGGATACATCACAGGTAAAGATCATTCCAATGAAAAATAAAACTTGAGCTTTTGCATATAAACTTATATCCGAGGATATACCCTTGTGCCCTAGAAATATTGTTTTAATTTTAAAAGTGAGATGAATCTTGTAGTTCCTTTTCCCTTTTGCTTTCATTTTTTAGAGAAATTTGCTTTCATTTCTTCATCATTGGTCCTATTGTCTCTAGTCAAGACAGCTTCAATGCGTTGCCCCAAGTCATAAACAACGGGCTCTGAATGTTGTTTCACAAATCTTTGAAACAACATCAGAAAGGGAAGTTTGTGTCTCAACACACCATCAGCAGTTCAGTAGATACCAGTGCTTCTCAGTCATCAGCCCAAGTCATCTGACTACTTAATTCAATCACGCTTCTTCTTAGCCATCTATGTGCTGCATGTAGATTACTAGAACTACAGCCAAATTTGAGGAACCCACAAATTTGTTCTGTCTCCTGTATTCATTGAAACTATTAGCTCCTTAGTGCTTGACATTTATCTTGTGATTAATTGGCATTTTCAGGACTCAATTAGATTTGTTCAAGAGGTTGTTCTGGAAGATGAAACCAAGCTGAAAGGTATCCCCGCTGACTGCTCTAGGATCATGTTGTGGCATCTATATATACCAAGCGTTCTCCATCTGTCCAATCAATGACATAATGAAAAACACTGGTACCGAACCAAAATAGAACAAAGAATCCAACAAAAGGCTCTGTAAATGAGGGGAAACGCTACTAGTTCTCATTTTGGGTTTCCATTTTTTTTTTCGGTGGGAGTGGGGATCAATGATCTCCAAAGCAATATTATTTGTCATTAATTCTTGGTATTCTTTTCATTTTGGTTGGCACACTTTTATGACGGAAGAGGTTGAGGTATATAGTTAACCTTCCCCATTCAGGTTACTACCACAGTACAAGGCAAATATTCATGTGGAAAATGAGGCTCAGTATACATTTTCCCAAAGCATTTGCATGAAAATTGTGGTCTTGTAATCTAAGCATTTTGCTGTAAGAAGCCACCAATTTTTTTATAATTTATAGATGATTGAAGAGGATATTATTTACATAAAGGGAGAAAAGTTAATAAATGCCTTGTTTGCATCATGCCCCTTTGTCTTTAATTGCTTAGCTTGTAGTTTCTTTTATTGATTCTTAATATATATTACTCACAGCATTAGCAAATAGTTAAATTGAAGTGAAAAGTAGCACATGCACCCCATGTTACGTAAAATAAAACCATTAAAGAGGGGGACCAAAATATCAACTCCACATGTTTCCTGCAAAAGTTACCCTTATCTTTGCATACTCGCATGTTCAATCTTAAAAAAGGAAATTTTCTTCATTTTGAAATCTGTTAGCTATGATATATATGATTTAAATCTTTGTTTTCTTGCGTGAGTACCCCAAAATGATAAACACTATGTTAACTGTATGAGTCATTTCATTGTCATGCACTATATATATGATTATATTAATCATGTATTTATAGAATATATTAATAAATATTTGATTTTAATTGATGAGAGTTAAACTCACTATTAAGTTAAGAATATAAGTTAATAAATAATATTCAATCAATCCAATAAGAAAAGAGTCTGTATTTTGTTTTTCTCTTCTTTCGATAAACAACGTATCCAATTATCTCTGGTAGATGATACTAATTAGAAGATGGCTAAGATTATATTATCTTTTGAGATTTTTTATTGTGTTACTATTTTTTATTGTTTTACAAAAAAGTTTGCCTATTAGGATAAGCAATTCACTCGATTAAGATTAGTAACTCTGGATATCCAGGATTCAAATGAGTATATATACATAAAAATACAGCTCAACAAAACTATGAATTATAGTCTCCATTTCTTGGGGTTATTTTTTTTTCTTTCAATAGCCGTCATATAAAGGAAGAAATGTCCCTTTTTTTTTTCTTTTGTTCATCTCGAAAAGAAAAAGGTCGAAACAAATTGCAAAAGTAAAAGGACAAAAAAGTAAAGCGGATCAGTAGATGTAATCTTAAAGGCATGGAATGGTTAGCTTTGATTCTAAAGGATAAGCTATACTTTAGAAGATATTATATATATGTTGTATATTTATGAACTCACCTTCAAAGTACCTTTTGCAAGAAATTTTGAATGCATCTCAAATGTCAGCAGATTATAAATCACATATTTAAATGTTGAATTTTAATAATTTGTCATCTAAATCGTTATGAGTGAATTAATGATTAAATGCACTCAACATCCCTTTAAAATAAGAATGTGCTCATAGGTGAATTAAACTACTATATTAATTTCTATGGATGAAGATGGGAAAAAACAAAAAAAGTGCACAAATTTGTACAACTTGATCGGAATATTTATTTAATTTGGATCATCAAATTATGTGATGGTAACAATCCTAATATACACAAAAAAGTAATATCAATATTAAATAATAATAATATTAAGAATAAATAAAGCAAATAAATAATAATAATCAACTTAAAAGCCCATCAAGCAAATCACGCGTCACCGACTACAACAAATCTGAGCGATCACGAAACCGTCCGATTCACAATTCACGGTCAACATCTTCTGAACAATGAACCGTCAGATGGAAGTAACGGACGGCGAAGGGCAAAACCCTAAGCAGAGGGGACTGACCCGTCTATATAAACAGCTCCAGGGGTGGCGCTCACCACTACCGCCTCAATTTTGCTGCTCGAACCGATCGTCGCCGATCTCCGAGGTCTTTTCCCCCTCTCTCTGTGTTGATCGTGCTTTTTGTTCACTATCGCATCGATCTCAACTCGGGCTTTTGTTTTGCGCCTTTTGTATGTTCACAAACGAGATCTCTGTTAGCCGCGGGCAATGGTTTCTTTTGTATTGGATCTCTAGCGCTATCTGATGTTTACGCGCTTTAGATATCATGTTAAGTTTGATACGGCTATTATTGATTTCTTTGATTTATCCCATATTTTGGTGTAGTCTCCGTTCCGTGCGTTTCGATATGATTTCTCCAATTTAAAACATGTTGGTTATGTATGTAGGAATTAGCGTTTTAAGATTTACTTTATTACGTTTTTCAAAGTTTTTTTTTAAATTTGTTTAATGACGTATGGAACGTTTCGGATCTTTGATTAGGTATTATTGACCATAATCTCATATCAGCCTCATTTGCTTATGTGTTCTGTAGTTACAAGTTCATTAATAATTATTTATATTATGTAGTAATGGTAATACACTTGTTGGAAATAATTATTTATATTAAATTTTTTTCCCTTCACGAGGGCAGTATTTTGGAAATAACTTTGATCACTTGTTGGTAGATAAATGTCATTAGTGAAATTCAACCACAGTATTGGAGAAGTTTGTTTTTTGTTGTAATTGTGAGGAAATGCTATTTTGCTTATTTTGAACATTTATTTACTTTTGTGTTTCTATGTCATTGTCTAGAGAATGAATCACGCAAATTAACCAATAGGAATGTAAAGCATCTATTGTCTAATGATCAGGATAAGGTTGTTATTAACCTTTGGTATAGGTTCAAATCCTATTGGATGCTGTTTGTTTTGTACAATTTATGGAATTTAGTCTGTAAGCTAGCAGAAATGTTATATGTTGTAGATATGCTTTACTATCCGGAGCATGTAGTATTTTTAAATGAAATTTAAAATGTTCTGTTGTCTTCAAGTTTTTACCCATCTCTTGGTTTTATGTAATGTGATTCAGATTTTTTTAATGGTTAAATGGCGTTTTTTATATATTTATATTCTTTTGGTGTCAAATGGTCATTTGCAGCAAATTTTGTCATAAGCAGCAACCTCTTTTTCTTTCATCATGGGAAAAGAGAAGGTTCACATTAACATTGTGGTCATTGGACATGTCGACTCTGGAAAATCAACCACCACTGGTCACCTCATCTACAAGCTTGGTGGAATTGACAAACGTGTGATTGAGAGGTTTGAGAAGGAGGCTGCTGAAATGAACAAGCGGTCATTCAAATATGCTTGGGTCCTTGACAAGCTTAAGGCTGAGCGCGAAAGAGGAATTACTATTGATATTGCTCTTTGGAAGTTTGAGACTACCAAGTACTACTGCACTGTCATTGATGCTCCTGGACATCGTGACTTTATCAAGAACATGATTACTGGAACATCCCAAGCTGACTGTGCTGTCCTCATTATTGATTCAACTACTGGTGGTTTTGAAGCTGGTATCTCAAAGGATGGACAGACCCGTGAGCATGCACTTCTTGCTTTCACTCTTGGAGTTAAGCAAATGATCTGCTGTTGCAACAAGGTAAATAATGTGACTCCAGTACATCAGTAAATATCTTATATGCTTAAACATGTGTAGAACTTTTACCTTTCTTTTGAAATGATGTCATTTTTCCTATCGTGTAAAATCACTTTTCTATGTCATTTTGTTGAAAAATCTTGTGGTATTTAGTGGCTGAAATATGTGTAAATAATACATAACTGCTTGTTTATCCTTTTTCTGTTTTTACTTCCTAGTTGATGCTGGTTGATGAGTATTTAATTTAAACAATAAATTTATTGTGTTCCTGAAGTTTATATTCCTCAACTTCTGTGTTCCAATTTGTTTGCTGATTGTTATAATTTTACCTATCAGATGGACGCCACCACGCCCAAGTACTCAAAGGCCAGGTATGATGAAATCGTGAAGGAGGTCTCTTCTTATCTGAAGAAGGTTGGATATAACCCAGACAAAATTCCATTTGTCCCCATCTCTGGATTTGAGGGAGACAACATGATTGAGAGGTCTACAAATCTGGATTGGTACAAGGGTCCTACCCTCCTTGAGGCTCTTGACTTGATCCAGGAGCCTAAGAGGCCCTCAGACAAGCCCCTTCGTCTTCCTCTTCAGGACGTCTACAAGATTGGAGGCATTGGCACTGTTCCAGTGGGACGTGTTGAGACTGGAGTCCTCAAGCCTGGTATGGTTGTGACCTTTGGACCTACTGGTCTGACCACTGAAGTTAAGTCTGTTGAGATGCACCATGAAGCACTACAAGAAGCTCTTCCTGGTGACAATGTGGGTTTCAACGTGAAGAATGTTGCTGTTAAGGATCTCAAGAGAGGTTTCGTTGCATCTAACTCCAAGGATGACCCTGCCAAGGAAGCTGCCAACTTCACATCTCAGGTCATTATCATGAACCACCCTGGTCAGATTGGTAATGGATATGCACCAGTTCTGGACTGCCACACCTCCCACATTGCTGTCAAGTTCGCTGAGCTCCTAACAAAGATAGACAGACGATCTGGTAAAGAGCTTGAGAAGGAACCCAAGTTTTTGAAGAATGGTGATGCAGGAATGGTGAAGATGATTCCCACCAAGCCCATGGTTGTGGAGACCTTTTCTGAATACCCACCTCTTGGTCGGTTTGCAGTGAGGGACATGCGTCAAACTGTGGCTGTTGGAGTCATCAAGAATGTTGAGAAGAAGGACCCCACTGGTGCCAAGATCACCAAGGCTGCCGCCAAGAAGAAATAATTTCTAAATTTATGTTCCTAGTTAGTGCGAAGTTCCTATCTGGATTTAGGTTTATCTATGTTGGATCCAATCACTATTTTGTAAGTTTGGTTGCCAGGACATGTTGAGGCAACATAAAGTTTTGTTGTGGTTTTCTGTTTGAATTGTGGTGTTACGAGTCTGACTTCGGCTGGGACAGGAGATATTAGGTCTTGAGCACCTGATAAGTCTGGTTCTTTTTATATCAAAACTGCAATCTGTTCTTGGGAATTGTTCTGCCTAAAGTGTTCTGAAATGACTCGGTTGGTTTCTTTATTAATGCCTTTTTATTCTCGCTATTCTTTCATTTCGGCAATTCGTCTGTTTATCCCTCTTTTCTGCGTCTCGTTTCCATTTCATTCTTCCCTTAACCTGCTTATTCTTTGTTTCTCAATTTCAGCTCAAGTCAAATCTTCTCATCATTTTCCAATGATTTTTATTAACCTTCTTATATTTGACCGTGTATTTGTCATCTATTTCTTGCAGTCCAAGATATTAACATTTTGTCTCGAATCAGACAATCTTGTGCCAATCAACTTTGGTTTTCGATGGATGCATTTTATGCCTACCTGATGCTAACTTATCCAACTTCGTAACTACGTTGCGAGTCAATCGGCTCATGCATATAACGAAATCTTATTCCTAAAGAGTAATTCTTGTTGTTAACTTCATAGTGCAATCAAATCTCACTTCACGACGCCGCAGTTTGATTTTGCGAGCTTAAAAAAATCGCAAGAATCGGATGAGCTGGCCAGATAAGTTCTGAGAACTTTCTCCAATATTCTTGTCATGTTTCTGTACTTTTGGAAGATGTTAAGGTGCGTGTGATGGTTTCCTTCTTTCGTTGGCAACTCACTTCTGTATTCTATCCTATGATAGCTACCCCTTGTATTAAATGTAAATTTATATTTTGTTATGCAAGGAACTCTGTCATGTTTTTCAATAAAAACTCTCTTGATATTTGATTCATTGCTTAAAATTAAAATGTCGACCTTCACAACTAAAAATTTCTCCAATCCTTTTTTATTTTTGTTTATTTATTTCGTAAGTTAGCTCCATGAATTTGATTTCACTCGTAAAAGAAAAAGAATCCCTGCACATAATAATATATATAATAAAACTCGAGTTTCCTTCATAAATATTTCAACTTCAATGAACAAAAAATGGTAAACATGAGCGAAAGTACATTTAAGCTTATTATGTCGTTTCTGTCACCGCCAAATAAAAATATTATCTCGTTCTTCACGCGTTGCATTTCAAAAAAAAAAGAAATGAAAAATCAACAAATACCTCAACAACGGACGATTTTGCTGAACGAAGACGTGGGGGAAAAAACAACGAAGACGTCGGGAAAAAGAAAAGAAAAAAGAAAAAAGAAAAAAAAAGTAAGGTAGAAGCCGCCCGCCGTGGCCGCGGACTTATGCCGGTGTAACAAAGCCGATTTAAATCCCGATGTCATGTCCGCATCCTTTTTGGAGTCCTCTCCCACTCGGTTTCGCGCACGGCATTCGATCCAAAACTCACGGGGTGGAAAAACCGTCCACAGCAAGCCGGCAATTCCCCATCGCCGCGACGGCCACGGCCACGGCGACGGCGGCGGCGTTAAGCTTCCGGCCTCTTCCCTTTCCCCCTCTCTCTTCCGTAGGCTCCATCCGTCGGTTGTTCTCGATCGTCTCCGTCGCCGGCGCGGCCTGGCTTTTCAGCCGTCGTCACATTTGACGTCAATTTCGACTGGAAACCTCGACGCCGGGAGCCGTGGAGGATTTATAATCGTGTGGTTGAAGTCTGAGCCCGAGTTCAATATCTCCCTTCGCCGTGGCGTTTGGCTGAGAGAAAATTTTGTTGTTGTTCCTGAATTGGGCGTCGATTTGGCGCCCCATTTGTTTCGGTTTGGCATTGGATAACGGGTCTCGAATATATGGATTTGATGAAGAGTTGCAGGGTAGCCGTCTTTGTTTCCGTTGTTCTTCTGTTTTCCTCGCAGAATTTTGTGTAATTCTTTGCTTTCCGTTACATTTCGTGTTTACAATCCAATATGAGATGTATCCAATTGTCGATTGAGGATCGAGAAGCCATAAAACGAAGTGGATTCTTGGTGTTAATTCCTGTTGCTATTTTTTACTTGCATTCAGACATTTCGGAAGTCCGAAGACATGACTAAATTGCTGTTGTCAGCGGGTTCCCAAATAATTATGTGGTGCTTTATCATTCTGGTTTGGAACTAAATTTTCTATTTTCTAGTAGCTTATTCTATGCGGTTGTGGTATCATTAAAATCTTTCAACAAGTCGTTTCCACAGTGCAGACGAGATAAGAAAACTAATAGAATGCATAAACCCGCTGAAGAGGACAACATTCAATTTTTAATCGACAAAGTTATATAGTAAGCCGAAACGTGTTTTGGGGGATAACGCCAGTTTTCCCACTATAATTTGTCATATATTGCAACATGCTAAGTGGTGCCCAACTGAAGCTGTTGTTCGAGTCTGTCCTATATAACTGTTTTACTTGTATTTTTTACATTTACCTTCACTCTTAACAATGTGCATTTCGATCTTCTTGTTGGCGCTTCTTCATGGTTGAGCCTTCTTGCAAGATGTACATAATATGATATAACTGGTTAAGAAAATCATAAGAAATGCATATTTCTGAAATTTGTACTCTCTTCTTATATTTTTGTCCATAATTATCTTGCTTCAGGAAAAGTTGGCTTACTTTAGGATAAAAGAACTTAAAGATGTCCTCTCTCAACTTGGTCTGGCAAAGCAAGGGAATAAACAGGTTGACAGAAAATCTTTTTTGTTATTTTAGTTGACTACTTGCACATCATTAACAGTAATTACATTTCCATGAGTTGGAGTACACTAATGTAATTAACATTTCTGTATCATTTTTTGTTTCTCCTTTCATATTTTTATCCATTTTTTGATAAGTGTTTTATATAACATTTCCTGATTTTGTTTTTTTTTAATTTGAAGTTGCTGAGTTTCTACATTAATGATTAGTTCATTCTTCTTATTGGAGATAAGTTGTTTTCTAAATTTTACATTTACATTTTTTTGTTTTTGTATGTTATTCTGATATTTCAACTCCATGAAAGGAGCTTTTCTTAGAAATCTGTGATGCTGCTATTTTTGTTTCCTTGCATATCATTTTAAGAAATCATCAACTTTTGAATAAGTTATACTTGATGGTGTAAGAACAACATTTGTCTTGTTATTACTACTATTAGTGCTTCTTCGCACTTTAATTTGGTGTTTTTGGGATGATTTGGGTGCAGGATCTTGTTGAAAGGATCTTACAACTGCTTTTGGATGACCAAGGTTGTAGTATGTCTTTGTAATACTTTTGAGACAACTTTTCTTTTTTTGTCTTTCTACTTGTCAAGTTATATTAGCCATCTCTGTTTTGGTTTACAGTCAAGAGTTGACTGACATGTGATGATTACATCTCTTTTTCATTTTAGAAATTGACCTTGTGCAATGTGCATCCTTGTGGATATATTTGTTACCCTTTTGTTCTCTCTTATCATTCAGTCGTACAAAATTTTTGGAACCTGATAATATTTTTCACTTAAGCTATTAACTAATGCACTGCCAATTAAATTTTACAAGTAGCTCAGGATTGAAATTTGCTCCTCAATTAATCATGCTAATAAGTTGATTGGATTAAAACATGGAGCCTTATATATTGAACTTTGAGATGTGTTAACTGATTTATACATGTTTGTGTGTGACTGAAGTTGTGGCCTGAGCTTGAGTCTGCATTCTCATTGCTAGATTTGTTTCTTTGCATTATAACGTGATCATTTTAAATGTTTTTTCAGCTCCAAAATCACAGTTATGGGGAAAGAGAAATTCAATAGGGAAAGAAGGCATTGCTAAAATAATTGATGATACTTACAGGTGATATTACTTTCACATGTACTATTACTGTTTCATGATTACATTTCTTATTAAATCAAACAAATATTTTCTTTCTTCCAAACATTTGGGTTTTGATGTTTAAATGATGCCAGCAGAAAATTGCAGCATTCTGGAGCTACTGACTTAGCTTCTAAAAGCTATGGTAGCTCTGATTGCAATAATGTGAAACCTAATGAAGAAGTTGATGGTGTTTATCAACTGGAAATGAAGGTTTGCTGCCCTTGTGGGAGTTCGATTGTAACTGAGGCATTAATCCAGGTTGTACTGTTGCTTTTGATTTTCAACGTCCCAAAAATATTCTTTAGTAAAATGTCTTTCGCTCTCATAAATATTGAAATATCCCTTCTAGTCAATTTCTGTTTTTGGTGAGGTATTTATACCTGTCACAACTATGTACCTATGTTCATGTATTCCTATTCTGGTCATCCTCCTGCATTGGGAGACTTTTTTTCATAATTCTTTTGTTTTAAATCTGACTTTAAATGCATGACTTTTACCTCAAATTGATATTTCCATTCCAACAAGTATTATTTTTTCTCCTTGCTTATTAGACTTAGATTATTGTCTCATAATGTAGGACCTGTTTGGACAATATTAATGTAGAGGTGGGATGGGATACTTTGAGTAGTGATTGAAATAGTTATATTTGTGAATGGTTACAGTTGGATAATGTTACTGAATCTTTCATTTTAATTCAAATTTTTAACAATGGATTCTTAGGTTTAATATTTTATATTTTGCATTGCTTTGTCATGATACAACGTTCTGAAGTTTTTAGTTTCCATTCTCATTTTACAGTGCGAAGACCCTCGTTGTGGAGTATGGCAACATAGAACGTGTGTAATCATACCTGAAAAACCTTTGGAAGATGCTCTGCGTAATAGTTCCTCACAATTTTATTGTGAAAGATGCAGAATCAATAGAGCAGACCCGTAAGTACTCAATGCGGCTGCTGCTTAGTACTTAGAATATTATTCTACTTGTATCGAAGGTGCTACAGCACACGCCATTTGTTCTGAGATTTTAGAGAAGTGCTAGTCTTAAAGATGTCCCCGCTTCTATGTCTTTATCATGATGGCCATTCTGAAAGGGAAAAATTCATTGACTTGTTAAAATATACTGTGTTTGATCAAACATTACCTAATAAGATGACTTTGGTTGCATGTTTTTATGACACAGTAATTAAAAGTTCTAGTTCCTCCATTGACTACAACATTTGGGTTTATTAAATTATATGTAATTACAAGGGTAAGGTAGATTTCAGATGTTGCAAATGTTCCTCAGTGCTACCTTGAAATGTTAACCACATTTTTCTTCTAAATGGCTGAGGTTGCAAGTCATCATGTTAAAACATGTAAGTTTGTTCCAATACTAGAAAGTGGGTATTTCTGCTCATTAGCAAGATATTCTGAAGTATCCACCAGGAACATATTCAGATGTTACATATTCCTAAGGGTTGTGTTAAGACTGATATGTCATTTGTACTACATTTCAGTGCTGATGGATAAAATCTGATTCATTGTTTGACCTTCAGCTACAATCTTTCATTATATTTATACATTCCAAGAAGCTAATGTGTAGTTGATTTGCAAGGCATCTTTATGTGATCCAGATTTTGGGTGACCTTGAGACATCCTTTATTTCCTGTGAAATTGGCATCTTCCAGCATCATGAGTGATCGGTGAGTCTTGTATTTTGTAATGTGACGAGCAAATTCTTTTTATGCATGCTGAGAAACAAGGATTGTTATCTATGTTAGAACATTTATGTTTTGTTACCGTAGAATTTCAGATTGTGGTCTATATCATAATCAAACAGGGAAATATGATTGCTCAAAAAGAAAAAAAAGGGAAACAAGGAGATGCAGTGCCAAATCATGCAGCCCTAAATATTTTTTTTAGGAGAATCCTAAATATTGTTTGTCAAATTTGAATCTGACAAGGCAGAATGATATGAAATAGTGGTGGAAATGGACTAAAGTGACATCGACGAGGTGAGCTGACGATGTCCATTGCCAGACTGCCAAGGGAGAGAATTTGGGGTAAGGGAGTAAGAAAGGTTTAGAGGAGCGACGCCACTTCTCTCGTCTCTGATCATGCTTGTGATGACATCAGCAATGGTGATTGGACTATCAAGGGAGAGGTAGCGATGTTGAGAGAGATTGCGAAAGGGTTGGGTTTGGGAGGGATCAGCTGCCCCATTCCTCTCCTTTGCTTGAGTGCGGACAGAGGAAGGGGCAGCCCCCTGCTAAACTCTAGCTTTTTTGTTTGAGGAGATGCTCAGCAAAATAAAAAAAAATGGACCCTCTCTTTTGCTTGAGCACAGACAGAGGAAGGAGCATCCCCCTGCCTAACCCTAACACAAAACAAAATAATTCCTCTAAAAAAACTCAAAACATAATAATAAGAAAAGTGGTCGTCAAATTTATTTGATATGATGCTGCACAGGGGCTGCAACTATCATGTTCCCTATCAAATAATGACACATATATGGTCAGCATGAATTTTTCTAGTTCTGTTAACCTTTTCTACCGTCTTGTCACTCTTGTTTTTTCCTCATCTTCTTTTAAATGGTATTTTTCCTGACTTTTATTTTGCTTTGTTCCCATTACATATGGCTTTATCAGCACAAATGCAGTAGAGAGTGTTGAAACAACATTTATACTCTCTAGGGCTGATCGAGAAATGTTGCAGAAAGCTGAATATGACCTGCAGGTTGGCATCTTTTCTCTTGACATATCTAGTAAGATCTTTTTTGTTGTAATATTTTATTAAGTTAATTTTTTAGAAGAAGTATTTTTGTAACATACACCAGTATTGCCTTCAAAAAAGAAAACATTTACCATCGTTGTCGTCCCACCTTTTCCTATTTCTGAAGCATGATATATATACACAATTAACAAAAAATTGGAGGATGCTGCAAAGAATTTGAAAATTGATCCGCCATCGAAAACAAACAGAGTCGATCTGGTAAAAATTTTGGCTTGTTTTGATTTTTCTTTAACTATGAAATTTCAATTGCCCCATGCCGGTCCCAAGTCCGGATAAAGGAGGAGGGTTGTGTTAGGCCCCGACGGCCAGCGTAAAATATTGTCGAATCTTATGAACATGGATCAACGAATATAAGAGCGGAATGACGTCGTATGATCCATGTAGCCGACTCCACCTAGTGGGATAAGGCTTTGTTGTTGTTGTTGTTGATATATATACACAATTAAAAATCACATGTTTGTATTTGGGTCCATTCATCGCATCGCCTATCTGATTTTTTCCTCTTTATTATAGTTGTTCATTTTGTTATGCCTAGTCTATGGAATCAAATTATGATAGTGTCAATTCACATAATGCCAGATTCAAAATAAATTCACAGAATCCACCTGCTGGTATATTATTGATGTACAAACTTTTTACTATAGAGTTAGGGCATTGAATTCCAAACTTATTTTTTCAACTTGATATTAGTTGACGTCTTTCAACATTATATCTGTTGCCCTTTGGAGGTGTTTTAGAGGCCAGTGATCTTGTCCAAATGATCTTATGATTGTTCTAGAAGTTTTCTTTTGTTCTTACTTAAATATAAAATACAACCAGATTGGGAATAACAAAATCTTATCTAAGCTTAGGTGTTTTGCCCAAAATTTCAGATATGCCTGCACCAAGCTTATTTCCAAGATGCAACAATGTTTCTTAGTGGCAAAACTTTTTAACTTTCCAGTTCGACTATTGTTTTGGTAGCTCCTTTAGCTATTTGGATTTCTATTCTCTTTTTGTTGTGCATCAATAGTTTGGGTGGTACAATTGCAAGCTCCAGTGGCTCAAACATACCTTATTGTCACTGGCTTGATTTATGCTGAAGAACATTGTACTTTTTGAGAGGGTTAACTAGTTATAGATATAGTTTTCTTACTAGCCTTTCAATTAATGTTAACATCACCAGTATGATTGAATTATGGTGTTGTTATTTGTATTTCACTGCCAACAAATACGGGTTGTGATCATCATTGAGAGAATTGGATTTTTTTTATGACTGGCTACCAAATAAATTATCCACAAACTGACAATGTTTGTCCAGTCTAATTCCATTGAACCTGCAGGTTTGGTGCTTGCTACTAAATGATAAGGTCCCATTCAGGATGCAGTGGCCACTACATGCAGATTTGCAAGTCAATGGTACTGAGGAAACTCTTTTCCACTTTCTAAAGGCACATGACATTTCTTGTGTATATCAAAATGTTGAATTGCCTTCTGCTGCAAATCATTTTGAAACTTCTGTTTGTAATTTTCTAGTATAAGAAGAGAACCCCTACCCTGCGTTTGTTACTTGTTTGTTTTCAAACTTTAATTTTGGCAAATATTGAGGCAAGGATAATCCTACTCTTAGCAATTATGGTGTCTTTAAAAAGACTCAACTTTGCTAATGACTTAAGGTTGTGTTTGTTTGGAGAAAAATGTTTTAAAGGAGAAAATGTTTTCCTTTTTCCATGTGCTTGGCAGCCAAGAAAACCTTGGAAAAGTGTTTCAAGTGAAAACAATTTCTTCCAAGAGAATTTCACTTGTTAAGTTGCTTTTTGATACAACAAAAACAGGAAAATGATGTAATTTTCAGAAATAATTTTCTCTCAGAACTTATTTGACACAGGAGCTTTTTATTTTCTATTAGTTATTTAATTAAAACAGATGTTTTAGTTATTAGTTATCATGTGTTGGCCATGTGATGTTTTAATTAGTTATAAGGGTCATGATTAAAAGTAGGTTAATCAAGGGGGTGGAGATTGATTATTAGTAAACTCTTGTAACTCTAGTATTTAAGACTGTAAACAGAGTTTTCAGCTGTCATTTTCTATCTTTTATTGATATTACATTTTTTGTGGTTTTCTTATAAACCCTAATTGTTTTTCTATCAATTCTTCCAATCTTCTAGCATGATTTCTCATTATTCTTGTTGGTTTTCTCTTCTTAGTGCATCATTAATTTTTCTGTGAAACAAATGTAACCTAAGATGGACAGGCCAATTGAAAAGGCACTTTCTGAAACTCTGCAATGTCGTTTTTGTCCTTTGGATTATGTTTGCTAATCCCCTTTCTGTTTACGTGTCCAACTGGGTTAGCATTCTCTCTTCATTACATATACTAAATTTGTATGTCATGTTTCTTTGTTTTCTAGATTTTGATATGACATACCTGTTATTGTTGATTACTAATCACAGTTTGTTTTTACTGAAAGAAATCATGTTGGTTTTGATGCTACTATAGAAGATTATGGACGTAATGCAATGTTTGACTTATTCTTTTAAGATGATAAGGATTCCATCAATCTAAAAAATATATATTTTATTTAGATACTATTTTCAGTTCAATTTACCTGTATTAATCTGCAAACAGGTGTTACAATCCGTTTGGTGACTAGGCCAGGGTCACAGTCACTGGGTATCAATGGCCGAGATGATGGGCCAGTGGTAAGTCCCATCATTTACTTAGCAAAAAAGGAGACCACATGTTGACTGATAAGACCTGGAAACTTTTCTTTCTGGTCTGATCACCCTGTTATCCAATTCCATGTATTTCTTTAATTTATTAGCCATTAAATTGCATACTTTTTATCATACAATTTCTAGTTGATTCACTGTTTTAACAAGTTATGTACTCTACCATTGGCAATATTATGGAACATCTGAGATTTACTTGATTTAATATTAGTACTCGACATTGTAACTTCTGGCATTTTCTTTATATTTCATGGTCATTTTGCTAATTTTGCCCATCTTGGCATATCCTGATATGCTCTGTTATGCAGTCTCAAATTTTGCTGTGAGTTCTAAAATTCTAACTTTTGGTGAAAAATTAGATGCATGCTGCCTACAATGAATTCTTGTATTTTTAATTGCTTTCGTTGTTCTTGTCATCACTCAAATACCTAACATTAAAGAGAACTTCTTGACTTGTTTGACCTTCTTACGCATACAGATAACTACATTCAGCTGGGAGGGGATGAACAAGATTTGTTTTTCACGATGTGATGATCAAATTTTCTGTTTTGGGATTCGTTTGGCAAAAAGACGGACAGTTCAACAGGTAATGCACTTACTATATGGCTACGTCAAATATGAATATGGTATCATCATGAAATAATTGAATGCCTAATTTGTGAAGACAATCCAAATAATTTCGTCCTTTCTATAAATATCTTAAATATTATCACTTCCAATTGGCATCTTGATCATGAAAGATTGAAAGTGCATTTGAAATATGATAATAATGCAGGGACATGTTCCCCTGACAAACTGTGATGGATTAACTTCTCATATCCAAAATTGAAATATATTTATGCCGAGTCGGCCAAAATTGTATAAGAGAACTAAATGACATTTGAATTACCACTTTTGTAAAACAAATTTACTTCTTTGCTGAACTCTTGTATACTCCATTGTGAACTGAGGTTCTCGATAAGTGATTATTGAACACTTTTACTTAGTGGAGCTTGTTTCTGTTCGTATTAGCTTTTGATAATGTTATATTACTAGTTGTATACATTGTTGTGTAAACATGTGCAGCAGTGTTGATGACAGTTCTGTTGTCAGATTCCTATTTGGTTGAGCATTGAGCTGATTCCTATTCGCTTGAGCTTCATTTCTTAGGAAATCAACTATATGTATGCAGGTACTAAGGTTAATACCAAAGGAAGAAGAAGGTGAGTATTTTGAGGATGCCCTTGCCCGTGTCCGTCGCTGCATTGGGGGTGGTGATATGGAGAATGCAGACAGCGACAGTGACTTAGAAGTAGTTTCTGATTCTGTCGTGGTCAATCTCCGTTGCCCTGTAAGTGATGGTATATAGTTACTAATAGACACTAGCATCAAGTGGAATTTTTTTTTAAGATCTGGAGAGTTTTTTACTTGTCGTTCATATGACATGAAATGATGTCTCAACATAAACCTTAACCAAACTGTCTGGTCTGCTGCTGCTAGTCTAGCACAAAAGAGCTTTCTTTTCCATTCAAGTTTTCTGCTCACTTTCGTAGTATATCTCTTGTTCTGACCCAGTGAGGCAGAAGTGCCAATTTACTTGCTGCATTAGGGTGGGGCAGATGGTCCACAAATTTCTTAAAATATTTGCTTTCTTAGGCTGTTCTTAATCCTATCAAGCAAGGACTGCAGCCCAGGACCTGATAGTACACATATATCTATTTGTTTAGTAGTTTTGTTCCGCCCGTATTTTCTTCTGTTCCATATTGAAGTAAGGTAAGAAACCAAAAACAACAATAATAAATCATCTTTTTCAATCTTCATGGGAGTTCAGTTGATAATTCCAAGATATAAAATCTTGAATTGTTGGATTCCAAGTTCTATGAGCAATGACATGCATATTGTTTGGGGTTTTCTGTAAACTCTTGTCCATGAAATTTCGTACTGCTGAAATCTCTTCAGTTCTATCATGATTGTTCCTGTAAGTATTGAACATTCAATCTGCTCAAAAAAAAGTATTGAACATTCAAAACATTTTGGTACAGCTGTGCATTTTTTTATCTCTTCATGGTCAGACATGGATAATGTCTATTTAACATGATATCTTGTCCACCTGATCATTTATAGAGGAATATTCTGTGAATTGTGGCTTCATCTATGCAGGAATATTTCTGTTCACTTATCCTCTCAAAAAAAAAAAAATCTCTGTTCACTTATCCTCTCAAAAAAAAAATCTCCGTTCACTTGTGGCATTTTTAACTTGCAGATGAGTGGGTCTAGGATTAAAATTGCTGGGAGATTCAAACCCTGTGTTCATATCCGTTGTTTTGATCTAGAAACTTTTGTCGAACTTAATCAGAGATCTCGAAAGGTCATAGTTGTTTCTTTTTATTCTATACTTTTCTTTATATTTTTTTCTTTATGACATCAGTTTTTTGGTTCTGATGCAGTGGCAATGTCCAATTTGTCTCAAGAACTTTTCTCTTGAACGCATTGTTATTGATCCATATTTCAATCCAATTACTTCTATGGTATGTTCGTTCAAATGTTACTTCTCTTTTAAGTTTTTCGTAGAACTTATATTGAGTCTTCTTCTGTCATCCCATTAGTTACTAAAATGCGGAGAAGACGTAACCGAAATTGATGTGAGGCCCGATGGTTCTTGGCGTGCCAAAAATGAAATTGAGTTTAAGGATCTTGCTAAATGGCACTTGCCAGATGGTTCTCTTTGTCCTGCCACAGATGCAGGCATAAATCCTGACTTAATAAAGCTAAAGCAAATTAAACCAGAAGGCAGAGGTAACAAAGATTTGAAATTAGGAATAAAGAGAGACCAAAATGGAGGTTGGGAGTTTAGTAAATTCGAAGACATGAAGTTTCATCCTGGGAGTCATGTTACTGCGAAATTTGAGGATCACTATCAGGATGACATACCCATGAACAATAGTTCAACTGGAAGGTTTGGCAAGAACCCTGCTGTCAGTCAAGAAGTTAGGAATAGTTTTGCTCTATCTTTGAACAATGGCCATGAACTTGATTGTCTCTCTCTTAGTACTGTTCCAGCTTATAGCATTGAAAATAGAACACTCATTGAAAATAGAACACCACCTCCACCGAAAGATTCAGATGTGATTGTTCTTAGTGACTCTGATGAAGATACGCTTGTTTGTCCTGATGCTATCTATGATACTCATCCACCTGATGGCAACGAGTTACACTTATCCAACCATCGTGGAGTTTCAGAAAGATATGCTGAAGATGACACTGGGGCAAATGGTCTTGATCTTTTTAGCAATGACACACAGGATTTTGGGATGCCCATGTGGCCATTGCAAACATGTCCTCAAACAGAACTTAGTTTCCAGTTATTTGGAACAGAAGCTAATGTTCCAGATGGTTTATTGGACTCTTGTGGTTCCCTTGGGTGTGCACCACTTAATAACTTTGGTTTGACAACACATGGTTTGGATGATGTCCAGGATCTTTCCACGTTTCATTCTGACACTGGATTGCATGGAAGCTTGGTTGATAATCCCCTGGCTTTTGCAAGTGATGATCCCTCTTTACGAATATTTCTTTCTAGTCAACCTGGAGATTCTCTTCAGGAAGATTTGAACAACCATGCTGAAGTAACAAATGAGATTAAATCTGATGATTGGATATCTCTTAGGCTTGCTGCTGGTGGACTTACTGAATCTGCGCCTGTGAATGGGCAATGTTCAACACAGCAGTTTCCATCTAATAAAAGTCGGAGTGCTCCATTAGATGAATCTGGTAACTATAAATAATCCAGTCTTTTCATTGACTTGCTTAATTATATGTGGTAATATGTCGTTCCTGTAGAAATTCAGATTATATATTTCTTTCATTTTCTTCCAATGTAAACCCAGGTATCAAGAAGGGTCCCAGTCTCTAACTGATCTAATTTGAGGGCAGAGACTATGTATTTTTATATTTAGATGTTCTAAATGCATATCTTCAGCTTGTAGAGGCTTTCTTTTTGCAGTCAAACCCCCTCATGTCATTTACCCAAAAAGAAAGCAACCTCATGTCACTGTTCTTCTTGTGTTAGAAGATGGCTTGTGGAGTAAATTATGCCACTTCAATGTTTGTCTTGGTAAAAGCTATTTAGTTAATAGTCAAAGGGTCTATGATTAACCATGTAAAGGTCCATGTCCTTTGCGGAAATTTTCTAATTGACATCAGGTGAGATATGAAAAACTAATTATATGATTATCAGAATCAAGTGGAGTCTATGATCAACATTGTAGGATGAGATAATTATGCATTTACTTTTGACAAATATTTTCCTCTTCTTTGCTTGCTGGCTTATTTTTCTTTCAGGCATGCCAGTTTTTCTAAATCCCAGGAAAAGATGTCTATTAATGTTACACCATCTGTGGTATTTATTAATAATTTCATGGCCCATGGGATGTTAGCGGTTTTGCATTGATAATACACACTGAACATCGCATGTATTGTGCATCCCTGTTTCAGCAACGGAGAAAGGAAAGTGGATAGAGAACTTGGAAGGGGAGATGTTCGCAATGCTTGTTGATGTTTTTAATTGCAGTCACTATTAATAAACTCGGATGTGTCTTATCCTTTAGAAGTTATTATCTTCTGATTCAGACATATTTTTCTTTATTAATAAAATTGGATGGCCAAATGTCCTATAATAGTCATTCTTTTCTGCCTCAGAAAAATTATTTAATTTCTTCGAGATGCTCTGTGTTTCTATTTTCTATATTATGTTATGATATATTAACTGTTGATTCTACTACCTATGGATAATAGTTTGTTGAGGAATAACTTTGGCATGTATGTTTATTTTAAGGTTTAAATTCTCATGAATCACTAAATTTTGCAAAACTATTGTTTGAGACAACTTTAGTTTTTAATATACAAGTCAATTAAGTTTTGCAAAACAAAAATTTAGATCACTCAATTTTGTATTTTGATTTTCAAGTTTTCTTCCTTCATGATTTAGGTCACTCACTCTTTAAATTATTTTATTAACTCTTTTGGTGCCTAAGCGTCACATACCACATCATCCATTTTGTAACAAATAATTTTTTAAAAAAAGTATTATTGAAAAATGTTAAAGCATTAGTTTGCAATTTTTGTATAAAATTTGCAATAAAAATACAGAAAATTATTTTTAAATTTTAAAGTAGATTATGTGGCATATGCCACATAAGTTCCACTTGGATTTCGTAACTTTATTTTTTAATGGTGGCATTATTAACTTTATTAATGATTTGAATCTAACATGGCAAAAGTTGTGAGACTTGTATATTGAGATCTAAAATAGGTGATCTAAATCATGATTTTATAGAAGTTGGGTAATCTAATACAAAAGTTGAATTATTTTTATTTTGTAACTAAACTTGAGTGACCCGGACATTGATTTTTCCAGTCTTTATGATCCCTAACACTTTAAATCACTATTTTTATGCTATTCGTGCCTTCCCTCAGTTAGTGATCTCTTTTCTTCTTCTTTTTCGCTTGTGGCACAGTTCTGGTATATGATTGCTTCTTGTCATTAATGATTCATTCTCATTTCTGTTAATGCAGCTTCCTTGCTTTTGAGCATAAATGATACCAGAAAGAACAATACAAGTTCAAATAATAGGTTTGATACTTCATTCTCACACCCCCAGCGAACACGGTCTGTGAGGCCTCGGCTATTATTGTCAATAGATACTGATTCAGATTAGTTAGTTATCTTGGAATTCAACTTACGAGACTGTTGTTTACTGCAAAGTTGATTCATGTTTTTGTTGTCACTGCTTAAGACACTTGGTGACCAGTATTCAGTTATAGCAAACATGGGCCCTTTATATTCACAAGGATACAAATTACATAATCTGATTGCTTGAGGCCCAAAATGGAGGTTCAGGACGTTTTGCAAGTGTCTTATGGTGAGTGATACTCAAGCATCTAATCTTGCTACGTCAGCTGAAAGATGTCTTCCCATTCATTTTTACTTATATAGCTCATTACTAAGAGGTTTTGCACAAATCTTAGCTGGTATTCTTTGGACCATGTGGGACATTTGTACATTATGCTGGAATTGTCTTAAAATTTTCCTTTTTCTTTTCAAATTTGTCTTTGATTCGGACAAGTTGATTTTTTGTCTTTTGGGCGTGGTATTTGGCACACGTGCAATGGTGGTGGCATTCAGAACCTTGTTTTTTTGCTAGTCTTGTTATTTTTTTTAGTCATATGATGATTTATAATCCTTACATTTCTATCAGGTGTGGAATGTCTTTACTCACTGATAGAATATGGTTCAATGGGAGAGCCAAAGCCTGGTCAGGGTGTAAGCCCGGTTGGTTGGATTTTGTGTCATAGTGTGTACTGGAATCCAGTTTGTGTACAATTCTTCTACTCAAGTTATTTCACTGTGATTTGAGGAAATGACTCACCATACTGCAACTTACACGGGATCGTACTATATTGAATTTTGGAGGTGGCTATAATTAATTACAATCGATATGACATTACATTATGCTCCTAAGTTGGTGGCGGATTGTATAGCATCTATGTTCCTGAGCTGATAGAATATACTCGAGTTCTTTCTTGGAGAAGGCAATGTCGTGTAGATTTTCAGTCATTTTCTCGGCCACGACATGATGATAAATTTGCTAACCAACGTCAGGTAACAAAGTCTTTCCATTTCCACAATGTACATGCTTATTCTATTGTTGTTGGAATTTTCTGATGTGCCGAACAACTGATGCATGGTAATGACTATGCGCATATTGTGGTCACTGCCAAGCATTATTTGCGGCAGTTTACAAGTAGCTTGATACTCTTCCTTTATTGTTCTTATCCGCCGAATATAACACTTATTAACTTACAGAATTCCTTTTTGTACGAACAAATATGTCATTACGAGGTGTGTTAAGTGCCCAATTTACTGCGTTTGTTACCTTAGATATATTGTGGATCTTAATAATGTTATGACGGGACATTGTTATCTGAAATTTATGCTTTTTTAGTACCCACTAGGATTTAGGTGTTAAGAGTTAGTAGCACCTGACTAGACTACAAATTTGGAGCGGGGTGAATGCTCAGTTAAATTTTGTAACACACGAAAGTTTGGAGATCTCCTTTTTGTACGAACAAATATGCTTTTACCACCCTGGAATTTATGTTTTCATGTTAAAGTTGCAAGTGCTGAAGTCTGGTAGCACTATCACGTTTTCAAAAGCGGCTCAAGTGTACCTGGGAAATGCATTTATTAAGGAAACATATGGTCTATGTGCACTTTTAAATTATAGACTTTTATTAAATAATTTAATTTTGGTGCACGAGAATTAACTGTTTGGAGGTTTCATTCGGTTATAATAGTCCGTGCGTTTCTGGACGACTCAAATTAAAGGAAAATTTTAATCTTAATTTTGGGTCGTCGCTTCTTAGATAGAGTTGAGAGATCTTTTGCTTTAGTGCATTGTTTTCTGTTTTCCTTGAGCCTTAATATTTTAATAAACTTAACAATAATTTAAGTTTAAAAATAGGATAATGAATACTAACGTAAATATAATAAGATTAAGAATGAATAAGTAGTAATTTTATTTAATATTTAAATAAATTGTCTAAAAAAATCATAGTAATATTTTAGTCGGATACTGGGCCATCAGGCTCTAATCGTTTAATCCATTTTTTCAATTCTAATCTCTTTCTATATTTTACAGAGTCGAGTTTCGATCCAAAATTTGGGTGGGACAGGGTGTTGGCGATCTCATTCATAAAAGATTTTTTTCAGTTAAAAGGGGAGTTCCAATGCTTAACCACGAAGAATGAAAGGAAAGATAAATTCAAAAGTATTGAGCATATAATTTTTACCTAATTGGCTCGGATGCAAACTTGCGGTGCACTGATGTATATAATTTTACACTTCTAGGTTTGTCATTTTCGTAAATGCTCAGTTTTCCTGGATTTCCAAATAGTTGAAACAATAAAAAATTTCACTTTGACCCATGACAATATTTTTAATTTTCATATCTGAGAGATTTTCAACATTCACTTTGGGCCATTAAAGTTTTGGTATTTTTTCACGTAACATTTCTTGTCAATTACCATCAACAACTTTGGTATGAAATAATATTTTTAGAGGTATGATATATATATATATATATATATATATATTACACTTATTGTCGCTCCTCAACTACTTCCTGCTTCCTTTTTCTCGAGGTTCATAAATTTTATATAAAGAATAAAAGTACACATAAATTTGACTGATGAAATCATTTATATTATCTTTGTTCGTGTTCTCAATCCCATTGTTCTACTAACGGGTCACTACATTATCTTTTAATACTACTAACAATTCACATTGCCTTTTACAAAGATTAACAATTGTTAAATTATCAGCAATCTTTGACTCCTTTAGTATGCTTTAGCAATATATCATGCAATCCAGATTGTCTCGTTTAATATGCATAAGTAATATAACAAGTAATCTAGAAATTTTATTAAGATACTATTTTTACCCTTCATATCAATTCATGTTAGAGGACTTATTTTTTATTTGCATGTGTTGTCATAGATGGTGCTAGAGCATTCTCTAAAGACAACTTCATTTCAAGAAAAGCACAACTGTAGAAAAACATTGTGGCATAATAGTATTCTCTCTAGAAAAATATTTCGACCAGCTTAGATGGTTGGAGGACATCGACGAGCCAAAATATCACATACACATTCCATCATAAAAAAGAATAACTTATTTAACTCATATAGATTAGCAAAGTACCATCATAAGTTGCTAATAAAAAAACTTCTCAATTTTCACCGAATATGCTATATCCAAAACATAATATTAAAGTTACTTGTCTCACATGAACAAACCATTATTTCTAACTCTCATAGTTGAGCAAGCTTATCCCTAAGATGATGATGATGCAATACTTTCTCCTACTTTGAGCATCTATGATTGATTCATATTCAAAATCCTCAATACAACTAATGCTTCACAATAGTTGAGCTCTTGAGGCATATTACTATCTCCTTAATGCTTGCAGTTGTATTATCAAAACAAGTGCCAAATTGTTTCATGGTGTCAAGAAAAAATTCCTCATTATTGGTGGCTTTCCTCTTTCTAGTAATGTTTCGGCGAATTGAAGATTCACTTTGGTCTTGCATATTCAGGTTGATGGTCTCTTCTATAATATTAGCTACTGCATTTGTAGGATCTTCGATTCTTTGACCAGTTGCTCTGTCTTTTTCAAATATGATAGATAAAGCATCCCAATAAAGAAACGACTCATTACAAAGGTCGACTGCTTTGGATGACCCTGATTCAATAAAAAAAGAGTAATAAATATTTAGTACCACATCACGAATAAAAAAAACTGTTAGTGCTAAAGTAATCATATTTACTTAACACATTGATCTCATACATCTTGTTCATAAGTAACACAAGATTTAATGGGATCCCATCCAAAACCAAAAGTTTGGTATAGCATATCATAAATCCCATTGTATTGCATCTTTAGAAATTTGTTTGAATGAATGTGTGGTTGAGCCTTCACTCGCGATTTTTCTTCCATCATTTTCTCAAGTTGTAATAAAGATCATAGTTTAAAACTATTACCCTCTCCATTACTCCAAAAAAGGTCATTCTTCAAATCAAGCTATACTCAACAAGCATCATGATCTAGTGTCCATTGGTGCTTTTTCCGTCTATTCATATTGTGTGCACCTCTTTCACCTGTGTATCTTCCATTCATACAACTATAATAGAATAAAAAAAATGAATCAAGTATTGAAATTTATCATAATATTGCATAAATATAGAATTTCATTAGCAATTTCAAAATACTAACAAAGACCCAAAGTCATAAAGTGCATAATAACTAGAAACTAAAACAAATACTTCGAACATTTAAATCAGAATAGTTCATGTTCTAGCTAAATTCCATATATCTTGTACTAAATTTTTCTTAAATTGATTTCAAGCATTTGAAGTCGAAACATGACTATGTAAACTTCATGTGGATCATCTTCTTTTGGCGGGGCAACTTGAGGCACCTCATTCTCGATTGGATTCACAAACATTCTTTTCTAATATGATTATGAAGTAAAGCACACAGAGAGAAAATCATTGCATGGGTTTTTCTTACAAGATAGAAACACCTTTATCTCATAATGGCCCATCTCATCTTAAGAAATTCAAAGAATCTCTCAATAACATTTCTCGCAAATGAATGCTTATAATTATATAACTCATATGGCGTTCTAGGTTGTTTGACCTCTAAATGGTGTCAAAAATCCCTCTCCATTTGTATATTTAGTATCACATAAATAGTAATAACTTGAAAATTGAATTTAAATTAGTTTATAGATATAATAAACATTATAAACTTTGCACTTTATTTTTTATTTTGGGGCACTTTTAAACCTCTAGGCCTAGATTGCATCCCTTAGCATTCTACCATTTGCAATAGATCCTTCCCATCTAGGTAAAATGTATATGAATTGCATATCCTGATTGCATGCTCCTAATACATTCATTTCCTTGTTCTATATCTAGGCATGTTAATGTTCGGGTACATCTAATATATCTTCCATCAAGAGCATTTAAACAATTATGTGTGAATAAAAAATAGTCAAATTTTTTGTCCTTATAAAATAAAAATATGTGACTAATATGACATATCTAAATTTACCTTACTTCCATGGATAATTGGTTGAATTTTCTGAAACAAGCTCTGGTTTCTTCAAAAGTAATTCATGGCATAAAAGAATCGAGTTTAATACTACAAAAAATTGTCTATTTACACTTTCCCTACTCCTTACAAATTGTCTTTTCACTATTCTATTTTTCTTATGATGAACACATATAACTAAAAACATTGCAACCATATCTTCGACATACATATTTTTGTATTTGATAGCCTCCAAATATTTTAAAACATATCACATAAATTATGGAAGGTTCTTCAATCCATACATGTGCTCTATATGGATGCCAAATTCGAATAATAAATTACCCTTCCTATATTGATCTATGTAATAAATTGTGGTTCATATTCTTCCATATCTATCTTCGCTTGTTTTTTCTTACAAACCAAAAATAATAATATCCTTGTAATATGATATCTAGTATCCCAAGGATTAATTGAAAACTATGAATTCAGGAAACTCGAAGAATTACAGCGAGAAATCAATCCGTTAGTTTCAAACGATGAGTTATTGAAATTACTAGACGAACATTTTACCGATTGGTTGAGATGTGAAGTGAGAAAATTTTCAGCTTGTTCTTAATTGTTATAAGTTCATAACTTTTAATAAAGTTTTTAGTAGGTTATTAATGGCTCAGTCATAGAGAACAAAATACGAGAGTCGATCATGGCCCGAAGAAACAAGTTTTTAGCAACTGTGGCATCATAGTCAATGGATATCTGTTCCATACAGAAGAATATAGCCGACAATGTTCAACTATTAATAGTGACATATATGTTCTAGAAGCATGTACGGGGACAACGACTTTGATTACTACGGTGTTATAGAAGACGTCCTAAAATTGTCTTATTTGGAAAAATCTAACAAAGTCATGGTGCTAAAATGCCATTGGTTCGATCCAGAGAAAGAAGTTCGGATCGATCAAAAATTTAAATTGGTGGATATTAATCCTCGGTCAAGACTTCAGTTATACGATCCATTGGTATTGGCTGAATAAGCACAACAAGTGTACTACACTAAGTATCCATCGAAAAAGATGAATGGTGGGCGTCATGCAAGGTGAGGAGTAGACTATTCTTAGCAGAAACAATGGAGATGATAATGAAACATCATTCGTACACAACGATGTGCCCATGGACGATTACTATCAAGAAGATAGAGTGAATGAGATGATTGATGTGGCCGATGGAGTTGAGAATTTTCAATTGGTCGATGACGTTGAGCCAATGGAAGAGTTCAATTCAAATGACCTCTTGGATGTGAACTTTGATCATTTCATTGACGATGACTCGAACCAAGATTATAACGATGATGATGAAGATGATGAAAATGAATCAGAATACAAAATAAGCGAATGAATCTCGTAATTATTCTAATGACATAAGTTTTTTACTTCTTTTTTAAGTTATATATGGTTACCGATAATAAGAGAAGCTTCTTTCTTTTTTTTCAATCATGGTTACTAGGGGTCGAGCATTTGGGTCCTCTCTCTCTTTCAGGCATTCACTCTAGATGAGTCAGCCATCACAACCACTAGGTAATATAATTATTGTCAGATGCTTATTTATAGTTTATTATAATAGTTAAATTCATTTTTTAATAATATCAGTTCCTCCGCCGCCGACGGGGCACGTAGTCGGATCGTCACATAGTAGGCAATCCATTGGTGGGTCTGCTCCGTGTATCACTCCAGGTACATGACACATTGTAGGCGATACACGGTAGGAGATAGATTTTTTATATATATTTTACTTTTGTGACAGTTGCTCCACCGTCGACGGGGCACATAGTCGGGACGTCTCAATCGCACGACGACGATCGTCATGTCAAACCAGGTTATTTTTTGTATATTTCATAATTTTAAATAGGAGCCAAATTTTATGTATTTTCTTATGATGACAGTTGCTACTCCACCGCCACTGGTGAGAATACCATATGCTTCACCACATTCTAGCTTTGGCGAGCGACATCTTACGCCAGGTGATATATTTATTGTTATTGACATTTCTTAACTAATTATATTAATTATTTTTTAATAATGTCAGTTGCTACGTCGCCAATAGCACAAGCACCTGGCTCAATTCATTCAGACGAGCGGACTGCCACTGATCATGTTGTGGTACACATCAATCAAGGTGAGAACATTACTGTACATCTATGGATTATCACATCTTTAATTTGGTATGACACTAATGATTTATTATGTATTAAGGCCCGTAGATGATGTCGGACCTTCACAGCCTACCCCAGCTGTACCGAATGATGATTCCTCTTCGAGTGATGAAGAGGGGTTACACGATAATGGAGTTATCACTGTGAATAATATTGCTCGACCGTAAGTTAAATAAGTTATACAAATTTTATTATAGTTTTGGTTATCATTGAAAATTAATTTTTCTTTGTAATTGGCATGACCACTTTCATACCCACTAGTACCGTGCGGGATGTCAGTGCTCTCGTTCTTTCTTACTTGCCGGAAGGAGCATGATCCTGGAAAGATGTCCCAATTCAAGTGCGGGATGACATATTTTGAGCCTTTATGATACGATCTTCTATTTGGGTTACATAATTTATTTTATATTTATTTTAAAATTACTAAGTTTTAACGTTCTATTTGTAGGAGGCAAATCAGTTTCATCCGGATCTTAGTTTAGGGACGATCCGGAGAGCTTTTGAGGAGGTCGTTGCGAAACACCTTCGAAATCAATTATACAAGTTTCACAAGGTCGTCACATCCGCCGGCCTCACTTTGGAGCAGGGCATACAAAGATGCCCAAGGCATATTAGGCGCTCGATTTGGGAGTCCTTATGTAGGATGTTTACTTTTAAATTATTTTTATTAAAATTATAGTTTTTGAAAGTGTAAGTATTTGATGTTCACAAAAGACAGATGAACGATGGCAAAGGAAGTCAGAAAAGGCAAGAGTTAACTATCTTTCGAAGCCCGAGGCCCACATCCACACAGGGGGTCGATGCAATTTGATGAGCATCGACGACGCATGATAATTTACATATAAATTCAATTTATCAAACTTTTGACTTATACTTATGTTATCAAATTTGAAACTTTATTGTAGGAGGAGAAAGAAGGCGGTCCCATAAACTTTCGTGTGGTCTATGAGGTCACGCATAAGAGCCGAAAGACAAACGATCTAGTCACGCACACTGCTCGTAGGCTTCTGGTACGTCTCATGTCATGGTCATTTGGTTGGTGACGTTAGTGCATTATTTTTGAAATACAGAATGTTTAAATTTTTTAAGATGATTATAATGCGAAAATGACTGAAAAGTATAGAGATAATCTGAGTACTCAGCCACCAGGTAATATTTCTTCGTTGGTTTTGTCATGTTTTTAATTTGTGTTTCTTGATATACAATTTATATATTATATGATTGTATGATTTTTCTATTTCGTAGAGGACCTATTATTTGGGAGGAGGTGGCCGACACGACACGAGGGGATACTTGCGTGGCCTCGACACAGCTGCTCAAATACCTAGGAGGATTGGAGGATATGCAGGCGGTCCATCTGTTGCGAGCTCATCCGCTGCACCTGATATGACACAGCTATCACAACAGCTATTGTAGCAGTTATTGGAGCAGTTGTCGCAGCAGTTGGCTCCGCTATTGCAGGCGATTCAGGGATTGGTCCCGACGTAGAATACATCCCCGCGAGGCCATGGACCGAGCACGTCTGGGTCGAACGTCCGGAATGATAACAATAACTTCCAAACCTATGATAGAAACAAACCATGAATACAAACTATGATTTTGTTACTTATAGATTTAGATATACATATAGTTTGTTAGTTCAGTTTATTACTTTTCGTATTCTTATGTTAAATATTATGCCTGTGATACTTTTATATTGTCTGTGATGCTTTTATATTGCCTGTGATGCTTTTATATTGCTTGTGATGAATATCAATGTATTTTTATATACATTATATAATTATATGGTGCGGGAAGGGAAAAAATGAGGATTGATGGGTAAAAAAATGTGCAAGTAGTGACTCCATAGCGTCTCATTCACGTCGCAATGGTTGTCGACCTGAGTTAAATATATCGTCCTTAGCGCCATATTCGCGTCTCATTGGCGACGTGTACACCATCATATTTGCGTCACTTCAGCGCCTTCCTAGTGCCTACAATAGCGACTCGTGGGCGTCGGAATAGTGCCTCACAACTAACGCCCCTTGCGCGTTGACTTAGCGACATTTTTCTTCTACGCACAATCGCAAACCACGCGTCTTAATAACGTCGAGATAGCGTCAACACGTGACGCTAGTAGCGTCTCATTTTCTTTGACTCTATTGTGATGCCAGTAGCCACCGATTTCCAGCGTCCCACTTTTGCGTCGTTAGTTGGACGCGAATGAGACGCTCTTCACAACGGAGATGTAATAGCGCCTCCCTAGCGTCGCTAATCTTGGGTCGCTAATCGCCAATTTTCTTGTAGTGAAATATAAAAGGTTATTATTGATTAATTATTTACTATTTATTGATGATCAATGTTATCACAATCGGACTAGACCGGACGATTCAATCGGTTCAACCACACAAACTGGCTGGTGATCCAATCGGTTGTATGTTAAAACTTATTTCGACATCGAACTAGGGAAAAACTAGTTCAATCGAGAAAATCGGCCAACCGGTTGAACCTAATTGAATTCAACATTTGAAAAAATATAAAAGAAAATGATAGAAATAGGAAAGTAAAAATAGGAAAAAAGAAAGAAATACGAGGAAGGTTAAAGAGGAGGGAGAAATGATATATATAATTAATTAAATAGGAATTGAAATAAAAGGCAAGTATTTAAAATTGAATAACATTAAAATGAAAAATTATTAAAAGGAAGAAATAAAGGAAATAAAAAGGAAAGTGTTAAAGAAAAAAGAAATGAGAATAATTTAAGATAAAATTTATTAATATGGCATCTATCACAATTAAATAACAAATACTAAATCAATAATAATTTATTTATATTTGTATGTTAACAATTATTATTTGTCATTATTAAAAACTTTTAATAAATAAAAGTTATATCTTATCAATTATTATTATTATTAATAGGATATTAGTACAATATTTGTATATTATATCATAGGGGTGAAAGTGGTCTGCATTGGGCCGAATTTTTTGTCCAAAAGAACCACCGTTACTTTTCGGATCAATTTTTTTAAATTATAAAAACCATTCTAAAATCTTTTAGAAAAAAACCACCCTCCAACGGTCAATGTTTTCTGATGGTTTTTTCGGACCTCTATTTTAGTGGAATAATTTTTATAAAAAATATATAATAAATTAATATTAATATTAACACATTGATTTTATAAATAAATATAGGATATAGTAGTAGAGTTTCATAATGTGATAGGAACATATTAAATTATATATAAAAACTATTATACAAGAAATAGAAAATTTATTACTTATAAATTAATCATATAAATAAAAATTAATAAATAGAGCAGGTCGGTTTCACTCTATTAGAAAATCGTTCAAAATCCTATTCGGACACCTACTTTTTAGTTGTTTTTGGATCGTTTAGATTTTTCAGGTAGTTCGGGTTTTTCTAACACACCTATTATATCTTATAATTTATATTATATCTTTAGAATTATTATAAATAATATAATTTTAATAAGATATTGTTCAGTTCGATCGAGTCCGATCTGGTTGCCGATCCGGTTCTAAAAATATTAATGATGATAAATTTTATATTAATAAATTATATCTTCAATTTTCTCTTATTTTATTTTCATTTTCCTTTTCCTATCCTTTGATAGTTTTTCATTTTGATCTTATTCAATTTTAATACTTGCATTTTTTATTTCTATTCCTATTTGATCTTTTACATATCATTGTCCCTCTTCTTTGACCTTCCTTTTATTTCTTCATTTTTTAACTTTCCTATTTTTGTTGTTTTCTTTTTTTCCAAAATTAGAATTTGATCGGGTTAAATTGGTTCAACCAATCATTTTTTTCAATTCAATGGTGAAAGTGGTTTTGACATGGAATTGAACCGGATGAGCCGTTCATTCACATTTGAGCTGATCGAACTAGTCAGTTCTATAATGTTTTAATAATAGTGCATATCACAATTTCAATCCAATCTGATAGCATTACCACCCAGTGTTGTACAACTTGGACTAGATCCGGACTGAATATTCGGGTCAAGTTGAAGCGGTCAGACCGAATTATCCCAAATGATTGGATCAAATATAATAAATTATCGTAAAATAATAAATATACATTAAACTAAAATACATGATAACACATAATTTGTAAGCCACTAGACTAAAATTAATTTTAGTGGAATTACTAAACATAATAAATTAAATAAATACAAATAGGCTAAATATTTCTAAACCTTCTTAACTTTAGAATTACACATTATCAACTATGGAAGGATGATACAACTAAAGTTAAAGAAATAAATAATATTGCAACTACATAGTCACACATGACACTATTAAAGCTAGCATCCTGCATGAAAGAATATATAATTCTATCTTGATTGAGTAGTTTTTCATTATAATAGAAGCGAGACTATATCATCATAGTGCATGTGAAGCCAGCAAAAAAATGTTGACATAGCACTATTCACCTTCTAGTTGTATCTGACAAGGAATTGGTGTAATGCTCGGACTTTTAAAGAAAAAGAAAAGAAGATAAAACCGAATAGGAAAAAGAAATAAAAAATGGGAAGATAAATTCAAATCTAAAGAAGATAAAATCAGATTTATTTGATTCTCCAACTACCACATGAACTCAGATTTCTCTCCTATATATATGGGATTAAAACCAACAAATCAGCCCCTCTTTCTCCCGAGAATCTGCCCTAGTTTTTCTCCTTTATTTCATGCGCCCTGCTCTTGTTCTCTCGTCCCTGATCAGCCGCCGCCAACAGGGGACACACCGGAGGGAGCAGATGCCGTGGGACACACACCTTAGCCGAGGGGAGCGGGCAGAGGAAGAGGAAGAGGAAGATGAAGAAGAAGACTGCAGTAACAGTTTCTTGGACATAAACTTTAAAGTATGAAAGTAGAATAGATTCATGATAGAATCTTTATTTTAGACTTGAAGCATGCTATGATAGATCCCTGGTATTATTCTTATGATTTATGATAATTTTGGATGCTGGTCATCGCTGGAAAAGTCGAACGGAATGCGAACTGCGCGTCTGCGTAGTTTCCGCGTAAGAGGAACCTGGCCCGGGTTTACCTTAACCCGGCCCGGGCAGGTTCATACTCGGACCGAGTTCGATGGAACTCGGTCGGGTCCGCCATTGTCGCGAGCACGAAGCTCTGCAATGAAGAAGAACTCGGCCCCGGTTGATGATGACCCGGCCGGGGCAGTTCCTCGACGAAGTCGCGCTTAGCATGAATGCGGCCCGATATGACCTGACCTCGGTCCGAGCTATGTCCTGATTCATTATTTCGATGCCCTTACGAACTTGGCCCGGGTTTCACCCAACTCGGCCCGGGTTCTGACACAATTTTACCTTATTTTACCATATTTAAATCCCTCATTCAAGTACGTACTCCATATCCAAATAATGATGATGATTATGACATTTATGCCCTAATTTACTCTCCATGATCCAATCTTTTAGTCTTGATGATGTCCTAGTAATGAATAATTAAAAACTGCAAGATAAAAGATGAAAATCGTTAAATGGAGAGCTCTTTTATAATGGATTGGTGACGACCAGGTTATGAACTGACTTTGGTCAATTATGGGCTGATGGCTGACTACGATCAGTTATGGGCTGGCTTTGCCAGTTATGACGATGATGATGGACGGGTTGAGGTAGGCCTCCCTGTGAGTTGAAATATATTCCAAATAAGTCAAAGATGAATAATAAGATGATGAAGAAGATGAACACATATGAATAAAGAATCACTCTTATGATGATCGGCTTTTGTCAATTTTATGATGATTTAATTATGATCTTTTATTCATATGTCCCTTACATGATTATTTACTATTATGATGATCATGATTATTTTTCCTTTTATATATGATGACATCATTTATGATCCTTGTCTAGTATCATAATCCTATGATGATATTTAACTTACTTCCATACTGAGTTGTAAAACTTATAGGGAGGTTCTCCCCTGCATGTTCTTAAATGTAGACTAAGGTCAGAATGATGAAGGTGACTAACGGTGACAAATCAAGCTCGTAGGTTTCTGCACATGGTTATTGTGTCATTTAGATTATGAGATAGATTTTTCTTTGCATATTAGTTGATGTATTAGTTTCCTTTGGACTCATATGAAGTCATTTATCAGTCTTCCACATATTATAATGTTACTCTCCTTTTGGTATTAATTAATGATGATTAGACTTCCACTTTATATGATGTGATTCTTCTTTTTGCACTCTGTTTGTCTATATCTTCTTCAAAATAGGACAACCTCGCTTTGGCTTTTGGTGCTCAAGAGGGGAACAATAGCAGAGATTCCATGTTTGAAAATCTACATCTTAGTACATTTTGTAGGCAAGTGGGATCAAGTTATGCTCATGTGCATGAGAGCACTTAACCTGTTAGAGGCTTTAGAGTGGTAACCGCTGGGCATGCTATTATAGGGCTCAACTCGGCAGTCAACACACCATTAGAGGGTTCAGCACATTGCGGCTCACCCTACTGCCTCACGGGCCAGATGCACGATCGTCCATTGCGAAGTAGATGGGATTTGAGAGTTCGAGGAAGGTATGGAAATATGGATCATCATCGGTTTGCTATTGTCATTGATCATTGCAGCCATTGTCACCTTGAAGGAAGATCAACCTCTGCTCTCCATCGCAACTAGGGCTACCCGAATGGCCAAGTCACATTTTTCCTTTTTGAGATCACGTTCCTTCTTTTAGTTTGCTAAAAAAATCACGAATTTGGTTGGTCGTTTTGACCAGGCCAAACCAGGTCAGAAGGTCATCCATGTTTACTTTGACTCATAACCCATTTTCATACTCGGATATTGGTCAGACTGTTTGGGTTAGTTCAGATTTTAAAACATTGATTACCACAAGTGCCAAAGTTGCAAAAAGATGTGAACTTTTTAGAGCCGTCACTCATTGAAATACATGTCATTGAATGCACATAATGGTAAAGAAAATGTGCACATCCACTCTATAGAAAAGAAGAAATAGTAGAAGTTATGATAGATTGAAATAGAAACAAAATAAAGTTTACTATGACACATGCCACAAATTACAAATACATTAAAGACACCTAGATACCAAGGGATATTTAAGGCATAATAATGCATTATAGCTTTGTAGATAATTTATTACTCTATTACTTGTAAGCAATAAAAAAAGTACATGAGATTTTGACTTTTATGCCAAAACAGAATAACGAAATATATATAAGCACACCGATATCGCTAAATAATATATTGTTCTTCAATGTTTTCTTCCTACTGATGTTCCTATATACTAGTTTGCAAGTGTTTTTAGTTTCACATTTTTTTCCAATTAGATGATAACTAGAATTGATCGAAGCATTCACAAAATAATCATAACAAAATTCACATGTTAATTTTCTTCTAATGTTTATCTTGTATTTTCTCAAGAAGAAACATTTCTTTCGACAATATTTTTAGCCATATTTTGATCCCCCAACTATTTTGGATTTTCATATTTCACCTGTGTTTTCCAAATTCTATTTTGCTCCTATTTAATGCTTTTTTTGCTTACCATTTTTGTTAGATCATTGCTTCTTTTTAATTTTTATATTTTTGTAACAAAGGGGCATCCCCTTCTTCCCTCTAAAGTACAATAGCCTTCCTCCATGTTGTCTACCACATCCATGGAGAAGATGTGAGAAGTACAATAGATGTCAACCACATCCATGGAGAAGACGTGCCGATAGTTGATGACAGTGATGAGTGTAGTGGGGAGGTTGATGTCAATGCTACTTTTGATAATGCATGGAGGGGGCATTTCTCTTGAGGTAATATTTCTATATTATTAGGTAATATTGTATTAAATTATATAGGCCCACCAGATTGATTGACTTGTTCACTTATTTCAAGTAATAAGTAATCTACATTACCTAAGCAATTTGGATTGCCTAAGAAGTGGCAATGTACATTACCTATGGGGGTGTGGCAATCCACATTGCCACTTATGAGGCAATCTTGAATAATTTTTTTTCCAAATATGTCCTTTAATAACCTTGAATCTATTTAATTAGATGGCTACTCCTATCTTCGTCCTGCAAGACCTTCTAGAGTTGGGTGGCAGTTCTTCTTCTAGTGATGATTCTTCTACGAAGAGGTAGTTTCTCAACATTTTTTTTCTTCGATTCATTTTGGAGATCACGTGTTTTCTGCCTTTGATTCTAATACGAATGGCTATTTTTTTATCCTACTATCATTACACTTTTGTCTTATTCGATTTTTCAGATCAAATTATGATTGTGAGTTGATTTCATCTCATGCATTTGTCCTTATTTACAATAGTGCACAACAGTTGATTTATTAATTATACTTGCTTTACACATTTCATCTTATGCAGTTGATTTATTAATCAATTACTTGCTTTATAAATTGTCTTATGCATTTGTACAATGAATTACCTGTTGTATAAATTGTCATGCATTTTGTTTTTATGTTGTCTTATGCATTATTTGTACAATTAATTACCTGCTTTTTAAAATGTTTTATGCATTTGTACAATAAACTATCTGCTTTATGAAAATAATTATCAAGTTTGATATGAAAAAAGTCTCGATCAATTAAAATTAGTATTATAATCAAATTTGTTCTGCTAATTTTAGCCATGTAGTGATTCCTTATATAATTTATAAATTTTAGGAATGTAGTAATTTTTTTAGGGTATTTTTTTTCGTATTCAATCCATGCACTAATTCCTTTTTATGATATTTTTTCATATCCCCTTCTAACTATAAGAATGGATGAACTAATGACAAATGAGATGTAATAACAAATGAAAATTTTGCTTGTGATACTCATTGATCTTATAGCAACAATTAACTTTAAATTATATAACAAATTAGAACAAATTGTCTTACTCGAGATACGACGTCACTTCACTACAATTTGCAAGAACATAATTCTCAACGGCGGTGAGATCTCTGTCATTCAAGATAACTTTGCGTCCTGCACCAAGAAGTCGGCATGAGTATTTGAAGATGGATAGAATATTCATGTCAACTTCTCTTTCACCACTATCATCGTTTCTTGGAACTTGGGTGTGTCGTGATTGTATGTGTGGCTCAAAGTATTTTGAAGTAAAGTTTGACCCTCAATGAAATATGTTTCACATATGGAGCCTTCAATTTTTGTCTTATTCTTCGTCTTCCTTTTCAAATATAACATGCACCTTTCGAAAGGATACATCCATTGATACTGAACCGGACCCGTAATTTTTGTTTCATATGGTAGATGTACAATCAAATGTTTCATCACATCAAAGAAAGAATGTGAAAATGTCTTCTTTTTTAACGATGGATGCACAAAGCTCTTTAAAGAACATAGACAATTCTGTTAAAACCTCCCAGATGGCCTTTGGCAAAAGTTCTTTAAAGACAATTAGAAGGAGCCTTTGCATAAAAATATGACATTCATGACTATTCATCACATGTATTTTCCCATTGTCTAAGTTAAAACAATGAGATATGTTTGATACATATCCGTCGGGGAAATTCAATTGCTTTACCCATTCGAAAACCACTTTTCTTTAATCATTGCTCAAGGCTTTTGGCTTTTTGCATTTACCATTTTGAAGATGAATGATATCTAACTATGGTCTTTTACATATTAATTTCATGTCTTCGTGAGACTGTATACTATTTTTTGTTCTTCCTTTAACATCCATAATAGTGTTGAAGATGTTGTCAAATACGTTCTTCTCCACATGCATGATGTCCAAGTTATGACGTACCAAGTTTGAAGATCAATAAGGCAACTTCTAAAAAATACTTATTTTCTTCCAATTATGTTCACTTCCAAACTTGTAACTATCGGCCTTCAGCCGAATGAGACTTCACTAAGCTTGTTTACTTGCTCTAGCAATTCTTGTCCCATCAAATGATTTGGAGATAAAGTGTTCTCGAATGTATTCTTTTTAAATGAGTTTCGATCACGACGCATCGAATTCTCCAATGGCAAAAACATCCTATGACAATCAAACCAGCAAACTTTCCTACAATTTTTCAAATAAAATGATTTCGTATTCTTTCCACATATGGGACAAGAAGTTTACCTTTTGTATTTCAACCACTCAACATTTCATATGTCGGAAAATCACTTATGGTCCACATTAATGCGGCTCTCATAATGAAATTCTGCTTTTTATATTTGTCATAGATAATCACGCCATCTTCCCACAACATCTTGAGTTCATCAATCAAAAGTCTTAAATAAACATCTAAACTTTTACCAGGAGATCGAGGACCCGAGATCATGCAAGTAAGCAATATATTCTCTCGTCTCATACACATGCTTGGAGGCAAATTATAAGGTGTCACAAAAACTGGTTGCGGCATGCATTAATCTTCTGATATTTCAATCATAAATCTCTCATCAACCGTTTGCACTTGTAAAAGTGTCCCGGTAATTTCTCTAAAGCTGGAAGCATACTCTTAATAATGGCAAGTATCCGGTCAAAACAACTTTCGCTCATATTAAATTCTGATTTTAAGTTCATTAGTTGTGTCACTGCATAAAGTGTAGTTTTCTTCATGCATTCATCTTATAAAGGTCCATCTATTTATTCGAGAAGATTATAAAACTTAGAAGTTGAAGGATTCGGGTCTTCTTCAATCAATGTTTCATCAACATTTTCTCCTAACATTGCATCTCGTATCATGTCCCTGTACGGATTGCTCGAGTTGCCCACAACGGTATCTACATTAGTTGTTTTTTTAGCCCATCTTTCTTCACCATGAAAGAACCAAGTTGTGTATGTCAGTAAGAAACCATTGTAATATAAATCCTTTTGTACATTATATCTTACTTTCCACTGATAACATTTGCACTTCCGGCATGGACATAAGATTTCGCCATATGAGAAAGCAACACCTTCATTTTGATATGCCACATTAATGAATTCATCAACACCATCCTTATATTCTTCAGTTATGACGACATGTTTATCCTTCCAACGACGAATCCAACTACGATCTGGCTTTATCATTTCTGTAACGGACAACATTAAGCCATATGTCAATAAATTCGCGTACTTAAAACGTATGATTTTGAACTTACGAAATCCAAAATCACATGTTTCAAGTACTTCATCGTCGAATCATAATCTCATTTTATCACCAAGAATGTCGAAGTACATCCTTAGTAAAATTTATGAGAACATGATCAAAAAGAGGTTCTACAATTATGAAAAAAAATTATTCAAAAGAGGTTCTAGTATTTAAGTTAACCTGCATTAGTAACTAACTTAACAGCAATAGTTTCAAGTAATTAAGTAGTATTTAACTTAACATGCATTACTAAGTAACTTAACAGCAAAATAATCAAGTAATTAAATAGTATTTAACTTAACATGCATTAGTTACTAACTTTCAAGTAATTAAGTAGTATTTAACTTTATGCATTAATAATTAACTTAACATGGTGGCGGGCTCGTACCTTCTTAACCGGTGAGGGATGGCGGTGGGTGGTGGTGGAGGAAGGCGGTGGGCGACTGCCGACAGAGGAGCACAGTTGGCGGGCGGACGAAGCGGAGGGAGGAGGAGGAGGCGGTGGAGGCGGAGGGCGGCGGAGGCGGACGTCGGCGCGGTGGAAGAGGCGGCGGAGGAGACGGAGGGCGGTGTAGGGCGGTGGAGGAGGCGGCGGGGCATGGTGGAGGAGGAGGCGGAGGCGGACGTCAACGCGGTGGAGGAGGCAGCGGAGGAGGTGGAGGAGGCAGAGGACAGCGGAGGAGGAGGAGGGCGGCGGAGGAGGAGGAGGAGGTGGTGGAAGGCCGACGGAGGAGTACGAGGCGGAGGCGGAGGCGGCAGAGGGGTGCGGCGGAGGAGGCAGAGGGGCACGGTGGAGGAGGCGGTGGGGCGCGGTGGAGGAGGCGGAGATGGAGGCAGCAGAGGCGTCGGTGGCGGACGCGGAGGCAGTAGAGGCAGAGGAGGTGGATGAGGCTGAAGGCGTCGGCCGCAGAGGGCGACGGAGGCGTCAGGCATCGGGCGTCGGAGGAGTCAATCGTCAACGTCGGGCGTCGGGCATCGAGTGTCGGGCGGGTGAAGGTAAAACAGTAACAATGAAAATGAAGAAGAGGGGTTAGGAATTTAAGTAAATTTTTTAACATCTCCCCAAGACGCGACGCTACGTAAACGTAATGTAGGCGCCGCTTGTATCAAAATTTGGCTAATGTGGCGTTATAGAGAAGCTAATGTGTCGCTAAGCTACTGTAGCGACACCATAGCGTCGTAGGGGCGTCGATTTAGATTTAGAGTCCCTTAATTGTGACGCCAGAGAGACGCTAATTATTTTTCTAGCATCTCATCGCATTGTGCCCCGTTACAGTTGTTTTATTTCCTTCCGACAATCTATCATGTATGTATAGAAAATTATAAATCTATATGTATATGTGTCTATAACAAAATTGTGTGTATGTATATATATATATATATATATGTAATATATGCGTATGTATATGTCTACATGTGGGAGATTAAGTCACAATAATGTCTTTATCTATATATATTATAAATATATACGTGTATGTTTATGTCTATACATGTGCAAGTCATATATAGATAACGTGTATATGTATACATATTCGAAGTGAATATTTGTGTATATGTTTATATGTGTGAGATTAAGTGATAATAATATGTATATATGTATTTATTATATATAAGTATAAGTATAAGTATATACGCATATTTATATGTCTATATGTGCCCGATTAAGCGAGTGGGGTAAAAAGTCAGCTAAGGCGGTGCAATACAGACGCTATTGAGTCGCTAGAGAAGTTTAACAACCCCGTAGTGCCGAACTAGCGTCTAAAACTTATTCGCGTCTCAAGTTGGCGATGCTACAGAGACGCCAATAGTGTCACCATAGCTTCGACATTGTCGGCGGCTCTAGTTAGACGCGAAGTTGACGCTATTGAGTCTCCACGGTGATGTTAAAATGGGATAATTTGTAGCAAATTACTCTCTTAATTCAACCACCATAATTTCATGATTAAGAATATAAAAATAATATTTGCATAATTAAGATATTATATATATTGTATGCATAGATAACATAAATAATATAGGTAACAAATTATATATTTAGGAACACTCCTATGATGTAAAGATACATATATATGTAATCGTGTAGTACATATATATAATATGGGTAATCATGTAGGAATACATATATATGTTGATAATACTAATATAATATTTAATTAATTTATTGATTAACATATAGTATATATAATATATAGGGTTTAGGGTTTAAATATAAAACAAATAGTGATATAAGTATAGATAACCTATGAATAGTTACCAAGTAATCTCATTCGTGTATACATAGCGTCGCCTAAGCATGTGATGCTAGATAGCGTCTCTTTAGAGCCGCAAAGCATGCGAGCGAGATTCGCGTCAAGAGTTGTCGACGCGAGAACGACACTAGATTCTCCCGCACATTTTTGCTCCGTGACGCGCAATAATAGCGTCTCCATTGCGCCATCGTTAGCGTCTATTTCATGAATAACTAAGAACACGCTAATGAGACGCTATCGAGAGGCAAATAGCGTCGCATTATTGTGACGCAAAGTGGACGCCATGAAGGCGCTAGTAGGGGTGGCAATATTCCCCACCCCTGCGGGGCCCCGCGGGGATTCCCCATTCAGGGCCCCGCATTCGGGGATTTTTTTCCCGCGGGGGCGGGGATGGGGGCCAAACTGCCCCCGCCCCCTCTTTCTGGGATCGAGGCGGGGGTAGTGCCCCCCGCCCCGTCGGGGCCCCGAATCTCCGATAAATTATTTATAATTAATAATTATTATAATTATATTTATTAGATTACATCTGAACCGTCCATTTTACATATATATATATATAACATTAAACCCTAAACCCTTTTCTTTCTCCCTTTTCTCTCATATCTCAGATCTTGCATCCGTCGTCGCGCCATCGCCGTCGCCGCCCCTCTGCGCGAAGTCGCCGTCGCTCCTTTCACCGTCGCCGCCCCTCTGTGCGAAGTCGCCGCCCATCTGCGCGAAGTCGCCACTGCGAGCAGCGGCGATTTCGCCTCGCCGCTGCACGAAAAGGCGATCTGCGCGCAGAGGCGAAGTGCGCGAGGTCCCTTTTCTCTCTCTTTTCTCTCATATCTCAGAACTCAAATCTGCATCCGTCGCCGCTGCGCGCGGCGGCGATTTCGCCTCGCCGCTGCGCGAAGAGGCGATCTGCGCGCAGAGGCGAAGTGCGCGAGGTCCCTTTTCTCTCTCTTTTCTCTCATATCTCAGATCTCAAATCTGCATCCGCCGTCGTGCCTTCGCCGTCGCTCCTTTCGCCATCGCCGCCCCTCTGCGCGAAATCGCCGTCGCGCGCAGCGGCGACTTCGCCTCTGCACGAAGTCGCCGCCGCGCGCAGCGGCGATTTCACCTCGCCGCTGCGCGAAGAGGCGATCTGCGTGCAGAGGCAAAGTGCGCAGAGGTGAGTCACAGTGCACAGATCTACGTTCTGGTTCGGGGAATCGGATTCCCCATGGGGATTCGGGGCCCCGCGGGGATCGAGACGGGGGTTAAATTTTCCCCCGAACCGGGGATTCGGGGCGGGGTCGGGGCGGGGGCGGGTCGTCGGGGTCAGGGCGGGGGTGGTGTCCCCCGCCCCGAACAGCGGCGGTTGCCATCCCTAGGCGCTAGTGGCGTCTATGTAGCGTCACTACTTTATGCGACGCTACTTTGCGTCGCTAAGCGCTCATTTTCTTGTAGTATTTATATGATAGCAATTATTATTTATCATTATTAAAACTTCTAGTAAATAAAAATTATATCATAATAGTTTTTATTATTTGCAATATTATATATTATATCATATAACTTATATTATATCTTTAGAATTATTATAAATAATATTATTTTAATAAAACTCGATCTAACTCGATCCAATTTCGTTGGAACGATCCAAACATAACCCGATAAGAAGTCCATTTGATCGTGTTATGAAAATATTGGTAATATGTGAAATTTCTTGTTAAAACTTCAATTAACAAATTCATTTTTTGTTAAAATTTATAACCCACTATATGAGAACTCTATCGAGTAAAAGCCTTCACTATTGGTTCAATTCTAATATCCTCCTAGCAGCTATAAATGTGAGGAAATTGCTTTGAGCCTTGATTATGAACATATGAAGTATAGTGGGAATATTGTGGCTTGGGATTGAAAAAAATTGAAGGATGCATGAAACCGAAGAAATGTTTGTATGGCCTTTTTCTTTATCAGTTACAGTATTTGTTTTGGTTGTGAGTTTAGTTTAGAGGTAATTTGGTGGTTGTAGTGGAGCATTTGATAGCATATGAATATATATCAACATTTTAGTTTACTTCTTTAACATCAAATACATATAAAAATATGTAGCGAACATTTGTTTATTTTTCTTCATTTGCATGTAGTTATAATAGTAAATTTTATTTGGTGACCCCCATTTCCATTCCATGTGAGGTGTCTATAAATTAAAGACATTCAACCTAGTTGATGTGAATTGTGGATGAAATGTATATAAATGTAGGAAATTTTCCTAATATAAATAGTAATGTTAAAATATCGATAATTCAATATAGATAATGTGGAGAAACTTTTGATATGTTTCCACTCTCATTCGACATGCATTTATCCTACATGTGTCATGTTTTTATCTTTAAATGAATGCCTTATGTTGAAATGCATAAACTTTATAATTTCTTCACATCTACTATATGTTTATTGTAGAAGTCTTAATTTGCATATTTTTTTTGGTCCCGTATTTTCCTATAGGAGCTCAAAACCAGCCACAGGAGAAGAGTCAATAATCAGCAAACACTTATGTTGAAATGCATAAACTTTATAATTTATTCACATCTACTATATGTTTATTGTAAAAGTCTTAATTTGCATATGTTTTGGTGCCATATTTTCCTATAGGAGCCTCAAAACCCGCCACAGGAGAAGAGTCAATAATCAACAACAACTACTGAGGGTACTTGGACGGTTTCTGCTCCCACTTGACCTCCCAATGATTTTAACACACCATGGCAACCGGTTCATCACAATGCACCGTTCCAAACAACAAACAGGGAGTTGCAACCAAGAGACAAGTCGACAACTCTTCTATCGGTGGCAAGGAGGAAGCTTCCAATGAACAATTAGGACGCCGCTAGAAGACAAAAAGGAGAAAAGGTGAGAGTACAACTGGATAGAAAAAACTTTTAAAAAAGAGCATGATAGTCTAAAAAAAGGGGGGAAGATCGCGGGACGAAGCAGAGTCTTTTGGAGAGAACACTTTCTATTCAATGGAGAAATGTATGCAGAGGGTAGTGTCACTCCTTCGAACAATGTGTATCTAATTACCAGCTAAGGCTAAGGGAGTTCGATTCTGGGATGTTTCGTTCTTCACTTTGATATCCTATTTTGTGATAGACAACATGTCAATTTATATTCTTTATTCTCTATCACATTGCTTATCACATTCCGAGAGGGAACTCTAACTCTTTGCCTTGCTCTTTTTGCTAAGTGACAAGTTGAAGCATAATTCTTATAGGTCTCCTATTCAAGGTTGTCCAGATCGCTTTTTCCAGGTGGGATCGTAAGGGCCTTCGAGGATCAAGAATCGTAGGATCGGATCGAGGATCGTTAGAGCCTACCCCATGAATAAATTTTTTTTAATATAAAATAATAAAGTAGTATATTTATTCGTAAATATTATGTTTATATATAAGTTGATTAAACATTGACCATTAATACTTTATTCATATTTTCAATTCTAATAGATCTTTTTTTATATCATCTGAAAGACAATATGATATATTCTTAAAAAAAACTAAAATAATAATATATAATATTTGATCTTAATGAACTATAATATTTATTAAAGTGCAATATAATTCTTAGTATACGTGCAATAATAAAAATTAATTTTGATGTAAGATAATATAGTATTAGATTCATAACATAACATTACATTATTACAAGATATTAAAATTCATGAAAGTGAGACTAACATATGCAATATATATAAATAAAATAGTGAAATCTAATTTTCTCAAGGACCTTTATGTTTACTTTAATTTTTTTATTCAAATAAATAAATTTATACCAATGTCGTAAGATCCTACAGATCTTAAGACCTGACTATAGATCCGATATACATTCTATGTTTAAGATCCTCCGTGTAGCATTGGAATCATTTTTTGCCCAAAGGATCGTAAGATCTTACTATCTGGATCGGGATCCTGACAACTATGCTCCTATTCACCTTTGCTCGAGTTTCTAATATTATACGTGAATAGATGGTTTGTTCAAGCTTCCTGTGGTGTCGATGATCCTCGCTCGAAAGGGCATTCAACAACTTGATCTCATATGTATGCAAGGAGCGGAAAGACAACTCAGGGACATATTAAGGATCATGAACATTGTATTTTGAGTACTTTGAGAGGTGAATTCATTGTTTTCTATTTTCTAATCACCTTGGTCTTAACAAATCAATGACATCTCAACCCGAGAGGGATCTTCAATCCTCATGCTTCCGCGAATGAACCATAGGTCGTGCAAAAGCTGAGTTATAACTCGAGATGTCATTGAGGAATGTTGGTGCTTCATCATAACCAAAACCAAGGTCACTCGCCTGAAGTTTGTGGATTAGTCTCACCATCATTGAACACAAAGGATCTCAACCGAGAGGAGTTTATCATCATAAGAAGAAATTCAATACAGACTGAGAGGTTAGTTGGAGTCAAGTCTTCATTCTGAAATATTCTGTTGAAGGGTGTGAAGGGTGTTTGCTCGATCTCGCACTTAGAGAAATCGGCACATTATTCTAATTTTGTATTCACGAGAATGTGTGTTGTTATTTTATTCATACTTTAATGTCCAAAGAACGATAATACCAAATCAACATTTCTCCAAGTCCTTAGCATCCAATCATATAGATATCCAACTCACTTTGCCAATTACACTTTCTATTTTCCAACCTTTTTTCGAAATAAAAAACTATAAAAACTAGTATTATTGAATTACTTTTAAGTTGGTTGATTTTAGTTTGCCCTTTTTTATATCATGTCATCTTTACTTAACTTACTTTTCTTACATTTTTTGGCAATACAAAAGGTTGGCATACCCTCCCTTGGGACAAAGCTTAAACACTACATCGATCACTATATACTTGCAATTTCGTTGTATTTGTGTTGAAGCTTTATAAATTTAAAGCTTATTCATTTTTTTTATGTGAGATAGGGTTATTTGTCAGTATGGGGGTATTCAAACGTTTAAGGGTATTTACTCCACTGAGATTCATGTTTCTACTCAAGGCACGATGTTAATCACAGTGTTCACACCCTTCACATCACGATTCGAGTCAATAAATAATAATGCTAAAATATCAACAATTCAGTATAGATAATGTTGCATATTCAAGATGGAGAAAAATAAAATCTGAGAGGGAAGAAGCATGAACTTGGTTCTAGATATAAAATCTGCCCTTAGGATAATGGAAAATCGTGAACATAATTTAAAATTCATACTCTTGGATACAACACTACAATTGATAGTGCACAATCATCATTATAGCATGTGAAGATTGATTTTGAAGAAAAATTGTTGATTATTTACACTAGACTTAAACTACTCTTAGAAGAATAAAATCAATGAGGATATAGTTTAATTTAAAACTAGGCTCAAATTTGAAAACACATAAATGTAACTTAGGGTAACATTTATTTTTTAAAAAAAAGATTGACAAAAGTTAGGTTTAGAGTAAGAAAATTAGTAAATGAATAGATTGTGAAACAATGGAGATAAATGATAGGGCATAAAAAAATGCATCCAAATTGTTGACTTCAATATTTCATTCAAGTCACAAAATAATTGGCTCAGAATAAATTAGATCAATGATAATTTTATTCTCATAGCAATTATCTTCTTGAATTTTCATTCACCATCATATCAATTCACCAACCTAACCCCAACTTTTTCCCTTGGGTTTTTGTGATTTGGACATGTCATTTTGTCTCTTTCCTTGCTTTGTCTTCTACACATATCATTTTGTCTTTTTCCTAACTTTGTCTTCTACTATGCTTTCTATTTTGGAGCAAAAGTAGATGTGCCCCCAAAGTTGTGTCCTTATTTCTACTACCAAACAAAATGACTTCAAGATAAAAATTTGTACACACAAGTTCACAAATTGAAAGAATAATTGTGAAAGCATGTTTGGAATTCATAAAACTATGTAAATCATATCATAAAATGATAATCATACAAATAAAAGTGTAAATATAGAATCAAATGCATAGATTTTGTTATCAATATATATAGAATTCTCTATCATCAAAGAACAATAAAGGGATGTTCATCTAATTTAGGTCATTATGTTTGCAAATAACTTATCAACTTGTTATTAGATACTTTTGAACCCTTTAATGTTTCAATCAAATATGTCATAATTGACATTTAAGATATCCAAAAAGATCAATAAGGGATAGAGCAAAAATAGCTCCATTTCTAAAGCAAAAAATGAAAGAATCAAGAACGGACATTGCAACATAAGCTACCAAAACTAAGAAGTCATTATCATTTCGTAGATCAACTACTCAAAGAATCGTCAAATGCTTAGTCTTTTTGAAATGTTATTATGATTTGTATTTAAACACATGAAACTATTAACAAACTAAAGTTCAACTTAATGCATATATAGTCCACATTAATAAGATGCATAATTAAAATAGTTCAATTCATTTAGATCTAACATTTCGTCTAATACATATCTACAACTAAACAATTGATATTACACAATATGATAGTATAAGATAATTCCAATGATTAAATATATTATTTTCTCTTTTTCAACTCTCATAGCATGATCTTATTCAGCCCTACAAAACAATCATTTTTGCCTTCCTTACATGTATCTTAGGTGCAAGCATTAAGCAACATTATGAAAAACAATCACAATATCGATATAGAGATTTAGCCTACAACGAAAGCATACACATTATTTTAATTATTTTAAAATTCATCAATAATAATCATAACATATAAATTTTGTAAACTCAAAAAGTATTTTATAATCACCGCGCTATGAATAATGTGAAAAAGTACAATATCATTTAACAAAATAATTACAAGTTTGTCGACCACTTGAGTTCATACTTTAGAAGAACAAATACATAGCATGAGCACACACAAAAATGTAGAACAATGCATTAACCTATGTTAACTAAACGTAACAATTAAAATGTCATTTTTTGTATAAGGAATTAATGCTAACTAGTTTTTAATACTAATTGATCACTATTTTATTCAATATTAGATATTCTTTCGTAAGGAATTGACTTGATGCAGTCATAATTTATATTATATTTTAACATTGTTAATTGAGAAATTAAGAAACAATTATTTTCAAATGTAAATAAAATAGAAGGATAAGAATAAAGAAATGATCACCTGGAGAAATAATGATTTAATGATTTAATGATTAAAGCACCTAATTATCACCACTATAATTCAATGGATTTTCTCAACTTAAAATTGTTAGGTCAAAGTTTTAATGTCATATCAAATTATATTTTGATGATACAAACCTCGAATGATTGAAGTTAAAATGCTGAAAAAGTTTTGAAAAAAATGAATAACTTTATGCACTACAGTTTGACTAAATAATTAGCACCGACCTCATTAGTTTTGGATGAATATTCAAAGTTGTAGAGAATTCTGTTAACTTTTCATAGACTCCAAGATCATCTAATTTGGATAACTGTGCAAAAAGTTATGCTCAAAATAGTGCAGGACGGTCAACCTACCGGTCAAAGATATGAAGGACGATCGAGACAGTCCGGTCGACTGATCGGAGATACCGGTCGATCGGTCAATGCATAAACTGCTCAAATCCATGTTGAGACTACACTGGTCAATGCATCGGTCGAACGATCAACTCAACGGGCGAAAATCAAAACTACGAGACTATGTCAGTCGATTGACCGGTCGATAGTCCGGTCAACCAACCAGATGCGGCAATTGGAGAAATCAGCGCAACGGTCATATAGACCGGTCCACCAGTCCATAAATGCGGTCGACGGGTCCATTACTGAAATGAACAGTAATGACTATATTTCAAAAAAAATTGTGAAATTAATTATGGACGAATTTTTCACATGCTAAAGCCTATAAAAGGAGTGCCAAGGCCAGAAGCAACAACATCCATTCAAGCATTGAATCAAAACTTCAAGAGGTCAAAAGAAGATCATTTCTCTTGAAGTTATCATTTAGAGTTTTCTTTCTTTCTCTCTTCTACTCTTGTGAGCATAGAATTGCAAAAGAGAGAAACATTCTTATTCAGAAAAAAATAGAGAGAGCTCCTGTGTAAAAGAGGTTCTAAATCTTACCTCTTGAGCGAGAGAAAAAGATTAGCTTCCTAGAAGGAGAGGTTGTCTTGCCTCTCGAGACGCAGAAAAGGTGGTTGATGTAAAGGGCTTTCTTCCTTGCCCCATTTGGAACAAAGGAAGATATTAGTAGAATCTCCAACGGTCTCGAGATCGAGAAGTCAGAGCGGAGACGTAGGCCAAGGTATGATCGAACCTCGTCAACAACTACCATATCTTTGTGTTTGATTTTCTCTCTCTCCCCGTTCATATTATGTTTATGATCTGAATTGCAAAGGTTTTAAGAATCGATTTTGTGCTTCCGCGATGATCTTTGTGAAAATAATATTTTCGGTTAAACACCAATTCAACCCTCCCCCCATCTTTGTGCCCTTTGGGATCCTACATTTGGTATCAGAGATAATCATTTTTAAGATTCAATCGTCTTTTTTAAGATTTAACAATCTTAAGAGCTATGGCATCAAGTGTTTTTGCCGAAGGACAATCAATTAGTCGTCCTCCCCTTTTAAATGCATCAAATTTTGCATATTGAAAAATCCGGATTCAAGCCTGCATATGTTCTATTGATATAAACATGTGGGATATTATTGAAAAATTACCTTCCGAACATGACGAAAAATAGAATTTTTTTTTTCAAAATTGGATTGGAAAGCAAAGAATATTTTTTATTGTGCTTTGGATTCAATATATTTTAATCGGATTTCTAGTTGTGAAAGTGCAACCGAAATTTGGAAAAAACTTATTACTACTTATGAAGGAACGGATAGAGTCAAAAGAATTTAGATTAAATATTTTGAATCATCAATATAATTCCTTTACAATGCATGAAAATGAATCTATAAATGATATGATTGCTCGTTTTAATGATATTGTGAATGGCTTAGCCTCTTTGGATAAGCCAAGAACTAATTCCCAAAAAGTGAAAAAGATTCTCAGGTCTCTCTCCTCCCAATGGCATACAAAAAGGATCTAAACAAATTGGATTTTGATGATCTTATTGGTTCACTTCTAACCTATGAGATTGGAATTCAAGAAAAAGAAGAATCAAATGCTCCCAAAAATAAGACATTGATTTTGAAAGCAAGTAAAATTGAAGATGACTCGAGTGAAGAAGAAGTAGACGAAAAGATATTCGCCATCTACACAAGAAAACTCGATAAGTATCTCAAATTGATGAAAAAGAAAGAAAAGAATGTGAAGCCTACCCGAAGATCATACAAAAATCACAAAGAAGATACATCTCATAAAAGAAGGAAAAAAATACATGAAAATTCAAGTGAAGATGAATCAAATGAATCATCAAATTCATCTAATGAGGATGCATATCTATGCTTAATGGCATATAATGATGAGGTATCCTCCAACTCTTCTTATTGCTCTAGTACTAATAGTGATAATGAGGATGAGGATGATAATATCAATTTTGACGTGCATAAGAAATTTTCTTTCTTAATTGAAAAATATCTTATTCTTAAAAAGAAGAATAAAAATTGATGGATGATCTTCATATTATGAAAAGTGAGCTTGAAAAAATAAAAGTGAAAAAGGATACATATTTTATGGAAAATGAAAATCTCAAAAATGAAATTGAAATTTGGAAGTTACACATGCATGTGAAAATGTCAAACTAGTATGTTCATTAGAAAATCAAGAAAATGCCTCTTTGAAAAATACACAAAATAGCGATAAGACTATTTCGCATATAACGAAAAATAATCTTAGGAATTATTTTGCACATGAAAATTCTTATTGGAAATCGAATCATTCATATGGCAAAAAATCACATCTCAAATGTTTTACATATGAATTTTATGGTCACTATGTATATCAATGTAAAATGAGAAAATCATTACAACATGACAAGATTTGAGTTCCGAGAGGAACATTGACTAACAAAATAGGACCCAAAGAAATTTAGATATCAAAAGTCGCTTAATTGTTTTTCAAGTGTGCCTCACATGCAAAGGACAAGAGGAAGTGAAAATGTGAAGGCACAAAGGTTATGATAAAAGTATCATTGGTTATATTCTTATATTTTATGGTTCTTAAATGATTAAGTCTATTCTTTTAATTTCACTCAATAATTTTAAAATGACTAACTCTTTGAAAAAAAAGAAAGGAACGAAAGAAAATTTGTCATAATGATAGGGGGAGCATGCTAAAACTTTAAAACTTTATTTTGACATATCATGAATATCATTGTTGTATCAAACTTTTATGCAATATTTTGATCCTTAATATATTTTGTTTTGGCTTTTATCAAATTGCTTTCATTTTGCCATTATAAAATAGTCATAAACTTAGGGGGAGCTATTTCATATACATACTAACTATTCATGATGCAATATCTTACATGTCTATTATATAAAAAAAAGGGGGAAAGAATAAAGGAGGAGAAATATGTCTATTGCATGATTAAGGGGGAATTGCAATATGGTTTCTTATATGCTTCATATAAAAAAATTAGTCTTTTTTATGAAACAAAAGGAGGAGAAATATAGGAGAAATATGATCTGATGATTATAAAGAATACCTTACAATTAATATTCATGTGAACTCTAACATTGTAAGGAAAGCAATGTGTTAGGGGGAGTAAAATTGATTTTTCAAAAATTTTATAACTTTTTTGTAACTTATATATTTTTCATATTTCTCGGTTCGTCTTCATAAAAAAGGAGGAGATTGTTGGATCAAAATTTTAATGTCATATCAAATTATATTTTGATGATATAAACTTCGAATGATTGAAGTTAAAATGCTGAAAAAATTTAAAGAAAAATGGATAACTTTATGCACTACAGTTTGACTAAATAATTGACATCGATCTCATTAGTTTTGGATGAATATTAAACATCAAAATTGTAGAGAATTCTATTAACTTTTCATAGATTCAAAGATCATCTAATTTGAATAACTGTGCAAAAAGTTATGCTCAAAATAGTGCAGGACGGTCAACCTACCGGTCGAAGCTATGAAGGCCGATCGAGACAGTCCGATCGACTGATCGGAGATACCGGTCGATCGGTCAATGCATAAACTGCTCAAATCCATGTTGAGACTACACCGGTCGACAGATCGATCGATGCGATCGATCAACTCAACGGGCGAAAATTAAAATTGCGAGACTATGTCGGTCGACTAATCGGTCGATAGTCCGGTCGACCGATCAGATGCGACAATTGGAGAAATCAGCGCAACGATCATATAGACCGGTCGACCGGTCCATAAATGCGGTCGACGGGTCCATTACTAAAATGAACAGTAACGACTATATTTCAAAGAGAAAAATGTGGAATTAATTCTGGACGAATTTTTCACATGTCAGAGCCTATAAAAGGTGTGCCAAGGTCAGAAGAAACAACACTCATCCAAGCATTGAAGCAAAACTTCAAGAAAAAGAAGATCATTTTTCTTGAAATTATCATTTAGATATTTCTTTCTTTCTCTCTTCCACTCTTGTGAGCATATAATTGCAAAAAAGAGAAACATTCTTATTAAAAAAAAATAGAGAAAGCTCCTGAGTAAAAGAGGTTCTAAATCTTACCTCTTGAATGAGAGAAAAAGATGAGATGTTGCATTGCCTCTCGAGGCGGAGAAAAGGTGATTGATGTAAAGGACTTTCTTCCTTGCCTCATTTGGAACAAAGGAAGATATTAATGAATCTCCGGCGGTCTCGAGGTCGAGAAGTCGGAGCGGGGACATAGGCCAAGGTGTAGCCGAACTTCGTCAACATCCGTCGTGTCTTTGAGTTTGATTTTCTCTCTCTCCCTATTCATATTATGTTTATGATCTGAATTCCAAAGGTTTTAAGAATCGGTTTTGTACTTCCGCGATGATCTTTGTGAAATCGATATTTTTCGTTAAATACCAGTTCACCCCCCCCCCCCATTTTGGTGCCCTTTGGGAACCTACAAAAATTAGTTGAATCAATTGTCACTACAAGAATTTGAGCTATTAGCTACCGATTTTAGCGACTCCATATTTCGTAGCAATATTGTCACAGTTAGAGACAGATTAGTGACAAATTTGGAGCACGTTTAGTACATCATCTTCACAAATTTAACTGACAATATAGTGACGTAATTGTGTCCAATTAACTACAGAAATTATGGTCACTAATATTAGTCGACATATCATAGCCAAGCTGTAACAAATCTGTCACTATATAGTGACACTAATCGGTCTCTAATTTGTTTCAAGTATGTCGCTAACAGTTACACATTTACTACATATTTGGGCCACGTTTAGTGTACCATCTTCACAAATCTAACTGATAATATAGTGACAAGTTTGTGACCATATTAAGTACAGACATTATGGTCCTAATATCAGTCAGTATATTGTAACTAATCTGTCCCTAAATCAGATACTAATTTGTCTCTACTTTGTCTCAAATTTTGTTGCTAACGGTTACAAATTTACTACATATTTGAGACATATTTAGTGCACCATCTACACAAAAATTAACTTACAATATAATGATGACAATGGAAACTATGACCATTAATATCAGTTGGTATATTGTAATAAATCTGTAACTAATTTGTCTCTAAACTATGATAATAATCTGTCTCTAATCTGTAACTAATATGTCCTTAAATTGACACTAATCTGTCTCTATTTTGTCTCAAATTTTATCATTAATAATTACAAATTTATTACTCGCTTGCGATAATTTTTTGACGACCATCTACACTATCTACTTTAGTTATAATTTCTTTTGCTTATAATGGGTAGACGTTTGTACAAAAGTATTTTGGAATCAATAATTGATCATCAAAAGTGAAATGATTTTATTTTCCTATTTAACAATTGAAATAACTCTCAAGATTTTTAAAGTTAACGTGAAAACTATAATAGAAAATTTAACTGCATATGTGTTTGTACATGATAAAGTTTATATATGAAGTTGAATTTCCAAAACTAGTTAATCAATATTTCAGAGTTTAACTACTATCTTATGAACAATTATAATAAACTAATCATCTTGGTTTTTAACTTATATAATTAATCAAAAGATGCATTCAATCAGAATTATGATTAAAGACTTTCTCAAGTCACCTTAATAACTACACAAATTAGGCCTCTTTCGATTTCTTTAATTGTTCTCCAAGGGAAGAAATCGAAATTCTATTCGAAAGACCATGATCGAGACCATGCATTTCAGCTTCAATACATGCTCATGACTGTGAACTTTGTGGAACGACCATGACAGCGAATTGTCATGGCCATGAACTAAGCTTTCACGGTCGTGATCGGGACAAATTTATTCTAGTTGTGTGATCTTCCTATCACATCCATGAAAAGCTCTATCACGGTCATGATTGAACCTATCTTCTAACTGTCTTCGTCATGACTATGCTTTTGGTTGTCACAGCCATGCTTCCCTTCTAAGGTGAGTTTGTCCTTTTCTTACTTTGACTTCGATGTTTTTCTTATATCCTGCCATGAATAATCTCTAAACTTAGGAAAAATCAAATCTAAAAGAAATTTTATAAAAAAAAATCAAAACTCCTTTCTTAAACATAAAAACCTCATAATATGCTAATCGAATGACCTAAATTAATGCATAATTTTTTGTGCATCATGAATCTATTACCGATTCTAAATACCTACTTCATTTTCACTTAATCATGATCGCAAGGCTACAATGTGTTAATTAAGCTAGTCCTACCAAGGGTATCACCATTAGAGAAAGAAGTGACCAAGAACACTTATTTTCTCACAAAACAAAAAAGTACTATATTAGTTTGTTGCAATTTATGTGTACGATTAATTTGTGTCTAGTTATTTTGAGAAAACAAATGGCTGGCTACTGCGAAGAGGACACAGAAATTTAATTATCATATGATCCATGATAAATAAGAACATCCTGAAAATAAATTAGAATGTACTTCTAAAAATATAAAAAAATAAAAACATATTATAAGATGATTAGGTGAGGAAAAGCATGGATATTATACAAAGAGAACCAATTAAAGAAGAGCAAAAAAGGGAAAATTAGGAGGGAAGAAAGGATTCATTGTGTACCGCTTGCTAAAATGTATGATAGAATCTTGCAGGATGGAAATTTGTGTTAAAATTGGGAACACACCATAGTAACATTATATTTACTCTAACATAGGATGTGATGAGATTGGAGAAGAATGATGCAAGAACGACAATTCAAAACATTTAGAAAAAAGTGGAAGAAGAATCAAAGTATAGTTTTGAAAAGAAAAAGAAGAATAGACCATAATTACAAGGCAACAAGAAGGGGTGGAGATGAATTCATGTATTAAAAATGGTAATCCAAATTTTCAAATAATTGCAAAAGTTTAAAATCAATCTAGAGAACTTAACATATTTAAATGGTATGTAAAGTAAGGAAGAGGGAAGGATAAAGAATAGTGCAAGCAAGTGAATTTATTGATGAGATTCAATCATGTCTTTGTTTGTTTTTCGCTTTGACTTCTTGACTTCAAGAGCACTGAAGATCCACTAGCATTCTAGTTCGCTCCAACTAGAGCAAAAGAATACTTAAATTGCGCTTCATTTTAAGAGTTAAGGCAGGTTGAATCCAATATCTCTTTATTAATGTTTTAATGAAAAAATTGATTGGAGACAATATATCTAATACATTTATTTTATTGGTTTAATGATAGGTCAAAAATCAACCAAACGAGTTTCAAAAAGTTTAAAAGCCATTCAAATTTTTGGACCTTAGATCTAATAGTTCAGATGCTCAAACTAAAAAGTTTGAGAACCAATAAAATCCAAGTATTTACATTCCACTCCAAAAGTTCGTACATAAGAAAATATTTCACAAAGATTAGGTTGAAGGAAATTGGGGATTGAACGTCTAATAAGAAGTTTTGGACATCCACTCGTGAAAGTCCAAGAACAATTTTGGCAAAATTTAAATATGATCATCCAATAATTTTTTTTGAATTTCTCAATCTTTTCTAATAGGTACAATGGATATTAATGATTAGAAGGTTCAAACAATCTAAAAAATGTTTGAATGACTAGAAAAAGGTTTGGTCATTCAAACCTTTTTAAAAGTGCATAACGACTAGAATTGAAGTCTAAAAATAATGGGAGGCCTTCACAATGGTCGTACACATCCTAAAATGATATAAAATAATTTTCAAGTTATATAGATCTAACTCTTGCAAAGTATCATCATTCTTGAGTACTTGGAGTATCTAGAGTACTTTAAATCTTAGTTGCATTCTTCTTCTTTTTCTTTCTCTTGTAAGTATTCTTAATTGTGAAAGAAAGAGGGTGAGAGATATTGTATTATAAAAGGTTATGAGTGATAAGAGTTATGGATTACATCTTGAATAGAAACGAAGATAGTGAAGGTGCAAAAAAGTTTCTTTCGTACACGAACTTGAATAAAGAAATGTGCTAATAAAATTTTTTATGATCTCAATATCAAGAAGTCAAAGTGGATATGTAGGTCAAGGCGTGTCTGAATATTATCAACAAATCAAAATTTACTCTTGTGTTTGCACATTTATCTTTTTAAAATTCTTCAATATTTTGGAATCAAATTTTGTAACTTACCCCCTCCTTGTTGGTGCCTTATTATTTGACAACATACACCTCTAATGCTTGAAAGATTTTGGGTAGCCGAAAAAAATGAGACATTTAAACCTTTTTTTAAGAATGCATAATTATTATAATTGAAGGCTAAAAGTAATAAGATGTATAAGAGAAAACTTAAGTACTTGAGTACTCGTAATAACGAACTTGTAAAATGGATCTGTTTATCATAAAGAGATATGTTGTTTCTGGCCCTGCTTCACCTTAATTGTTATTTGAACAAAAAGATCACAATAAACTTTTGGTAAAAGTTATGTCTTGGTCCGAGTGGGGATAGCATTTCTCTTCTGCATGATTCAAAGTGAATTCGACCACGGAAACGCTCTAATGTGATTGATTACATATGTTTTAATCATTAAGTGGAGAAGAAGATAGTGAAGATACAAACAAAGTTTTTTTCTTGTCATAATTTAAGCAAAGGACGATGCTAGTGAAATTTTTTACGATCTCAAGATCGAAAAATTACATAAACATAGATCAATAAGTGATCAAATCTTGTAAACAAATCATCTTCATCTCTTGTGTTTGCACATTTACCTTTTTTACATTCTTACCTAGCAAAGTTTGAGTGAATGAGTTTAAAAAAATTGATTTATACATTGCTCTTCCGGAATCAAATTATGTATTTTACCAATTCATCCCCTCTTTTGATATCTTGTGATCCAACAAGGCACACTTCTATTGTTTGAAAGATTTCACCTACCTTTTCTTCAAGAGATAGACAAATCTCTTACTCTAATAAAGATACAATCTCACAATACAAATTTTTCAATACATTATTTTTCATATTTTTTTTCAAAAACCCACAGCAAAAGGATAAAAAATTAAAAATAAAAATATTCACAAATTTGAGGTCAACAATGTCTTCTCTCGATGCATAGTATTTTTCCTTGGAAGTTTAGTCTTCTTGGCATGTTTTGGACATTTTTTATAACTATCAATCTAGATATAGCAATTGTACATAAAAAATCGGACATCATGAACTTAATTGACTTGCCAGCACACTTTTGAACGTGCAATATATACTTTTGGATGTTCATGTCTATTAATTGTTGGACTAAGATCAATGCATGATTTAATGATCGAAAATAAAGTTTAGATGTCCGAACTTCTTATTGGCAATATGATATCCTAAACTGTTATGTACATAATTTTTTATATAGTTATCATAATGATATAATTTTTAAAACTATAGAAAATTGAGAAAATTATTTGCAACTTTTATATTTACGAGACAATTCAAAACGAACGAAGACATAATCAAAATTTTATATAAAGTTTAATTCTTTGACTTTAAAATCTTAATGATTTTTCTTTTTTCCTTACCATCTTTTGCATAGATATCAAAATGAGATCATTGTTAATTCTCTAGAAAGCCAACAAATATTTTTACAAATTATTTATTCATATCACATCCCATATCTAATGGAAATATAGTTAGATATTAAGTTCAAATACAATCATGTACCTCTAATTTATTATAAACTTATTACATTTTAAGATTCACATATACTATTATGTGCAAATCAAATTAAGATAAACTTTATTTGTACAAAAATAACATGAAGTTTAACACATAAGACTATTTGTTTTCAATTTCAACTTTTCTCACATTCGAGAATAGTAATTTTATATACTCAAACTTTGTATCATGAAATTATAATTAGATCTAACATAAATCTTATGTTTCAACAATCAAAAGTGACAGTGTTGTCCAGTCATAGTGCTTAGCATCCAAGAGGTTCTGATGACGCAGAGTAAGATAAAATTTGTCTCCATTTAATAGGATTAACCAATTGAGGTTGGAAAGTAATGATGGAACACTGGGATGTTGGACATTGTTCAAGAGGGATTGATGTCGTTAGGGCTGGATAAAAGATGATTTCATTCAAGGGGTGCTAATAAAAGCGCGACACAAAAAAGGAACAAAAGAAAAGAGAAAAATAGGAGGAAGAAATGAAAATCTAAATCCTACAAAATTTGATTAGGATGATTTTGTTAAACCATTTCTTCTCTATTTCAAGTTAAAAATGTGATTGATGCAACACTCTTGATCTTGATATCTATGATGTGGAGTAAAATAAGGTTCAGAGGCTTCTTAGCATGAACTTCCTTATAGGATATTTATCGTAAAAAAGATAATACTATTTATTATATATGTTTAATTCAAAACTATAATATAATATTAACTTGATAATTATTTTATGCAATTTACATAACAATAATGCATTTTGTGATTGGAAAATCCATTAATCATTATTGATTAGAGTTTGAATTTCTTAATCTCAAGCTTCCTAGTTTAATTATTATTAAAGCTCTATTTGACAAGTTAACGTCTCAATTTATGGATAATAGTTTGATTATCGAATAGCAGTCGGACTTAAGAATATCATTATAAATTAATTCATAATAGACAACAATTTGATTACAAATTTTGTAAAAAAATGATAAATATAGTAATTGGACTAATGTATAATCACAAAATAAAAAATAGCCAAAGATAGAATTTGTGTTCCTTCTTATATGCATGAAATATTTGTAATTATCAAGCTATGGTAACTTATAAATATTTTTAAACATTGCTTCACCATAAAAATGAAATAGTAATTAATTTGAAGTAAACAAATAAAATAGAATCATTTTGTTATATTGATAAGTAATATTTAAGAGATCAAAAAATTAAAATCAACCTCGGTACATGATGTTTAGAAATTTAAATTTTTGTTTAAAAATAAAGAATGAGGACATGTATGAAACAAATTGTTAAACCTCTAAATCCTAGGTTCGATGAGAATTTTAAAAATAATTTGTCAAACATTTAAATTAGGATTTTAACTCCATGAAAACTCTATCAGCTACTTTAAAAGTTTGAACACTCACCTTTGGGCTTGAACCTAAGAAAGACAGTTTTAAACATTCCATGCTATAAAAAATTGTGACTTGAGCCAACCTTTTTATTATTATTATTTTATTTTTTAATCAGCATTGTAATAGTCTAATTAATCACAAAAATCCCAGAAACCCTAGCGACTCGGCCGCGTAAAATCGAACGGCTGTGATGGCCGTCTAACCTTATCACAACCGTACTCTGCCATGTATATATACCATCACGCGCCTCTCCCGCAGTCCAGAAACCCTAGCGACTCAGGCGCCCTTCTCTCCCGGAGTCCGATCGAATCGTCCAGCCGCTGCAATGGTGAGGAGATCGAAAGCGTAGATTCTCTTTTTCTTCTCTAACTGGCTTCGTTCTATTACATCTTTCTTCTCGTTTTGCACAGACGTTTAAGCGCAGGAATGGCGGCCGCAACAAGCACGGCCGCGGCCACGTCAAGTTTATCCGTTGCTCCAACTGCGGCAAGTGCTGCCCGAAGGTATCACCAACAATTCGTGTTACGACGCAATTTCTGTTAGCTTACTTTTGTGTAATTTTTTTATATTTGAACAATTGCTTTCCAAAGATGGGATATTTGTTTTGTCGAAAGAAAGTAAAGCAATAATGTTCGTTGCCATCGAACCACCTTTTCAATATTTTAGCATTAAAATCGAGGAAGACGTCATTTTGATTCTTAAGTGTTCATTTGCTATGTTTGTAAAGGATAAGAGCATTAAGAGGTTTCTCGTGAGGAACATCGTGGAGCAGGCTGCGGTGAGGGATGTGCAAGAGGCTTGTGTTTATGATGGTAATAATTGGACTAATTTAATAAGTTATTGGGGTACATTTTGTTTCTGTGATTTAAAGCGAGACTTTGCATGCTTTTGTAGGATACACTCTTCCTAAGTTGTATGCTAAGATGCAGTATTGCGTCTCTTGTGCAATCCACTCCCATGTCGTTCGTGTTAGGTCTCGTGAGAACAGGAGGAACCGTGAGCCGCCTCAGCGTTTCAGGCGTAGGGTATGCGCGTTCACTTTTCCATACATTCAATTCTCTAGGATGTAGTTATAGCCTTTTTCTTTCTTTCTTTCTTTCTTTCTTTCTTTCTTTCTTTCTATACATTGCACATGTTGTAGTCTAATTGTATTTCTTCTGGTAATGCTATATGTATTATGGTTATACTTTATGCAATCCTAACTTTCTATTTTATGTGAACTGTTGGTCATTGGTGAATATTAAGATCTTACTGTAAATTGTAATTGATCCCTGTGTACTTATACACACCATGGTTTAAGTTGGTTAAGGAAGTCATTTTGTCTGTTGAACGTTTCATCAGCGCAACCAGCAATATTGTTTGATATAATTTTTATTCTAGGGTAAAGCGAAAATTTTTGTCCAGATGGAAACTATGAATCTTTATGTAAAATGACGTCTGCATGATTGTCCATATTGTGGAACATCACGAGCCTCTGAAGGGTGCAAGTGGTGCAATTATATCTCTAAAAAAATTGGCACAATTACAACTCCAATTTTTTAAAAATTTTGGAATAATATTATTGGTCATAAAGAAATTTTATTAAGTAAAATGATAGATATTGTTATGTTTTGTACCTAAAGTTATGCTTGTAATTACTTCAATTTCCCATCCACATTTTCTTGAATATTCTTCTGATAGCAACTTGAGATCCACAAGTTTGAGCCAGAAATTTTAGATGTAAAATGGATTTATATCTGTACAACAAATATCACATTACTATTTGTTTTTCTTTGAGGGTTAAAACTTAAATTCTTGTGCCTCCCAATAATAGAATAGACAATCACTAGAATTTCTAGACAAATGAAATGGTCTGTACTTTGGACCAGGTTCATGTGATGCAAGTTAAGAAATAATTTGTATTCTAAAAGAAGGGTGAATTCGTTTTATCTCTTTTGAATTATAGTGCATATTCATATCTAATCCGTTGTAGAAGTTTTACACATCCTTGTTTTATAGTGTATTGTGACATTCACCCTTTACAACATTGATCTTTGTTAGTTGAGGAAATTGGTTGTGGCTGCCTGAGTTACCCTACTCTGCCTGGCAGGGGGTGGGGGACTCTGCCGGTCTGCCCCCCTCCCCAAGTCCGAATGTGGAGATGATGGGGTGGGCAGACTCCTTTCTTTTTCATTTGTTGTGTGTAGATAAAAATATAATTGAAATAATGGAAAATGTTATGGAAAGAATAGAAGTGGAGAGGCTGTAGAGGTCAGGCCCCCCTCCCCCTCATTTTATTATTAGTATTTATTTCTTTAACTGTATAAGTGGAAAATTTAATTGAATAAATAAAAATTTTAAATAACATAATTTGTGAAGAAAGTATAGGGATAGTTAAATTACTGCGAAGGTGAAACGAATTAACCCAAAAAGATAGTTTGTATGATTGCCAGCGAATGATGTTTGCTCTATGGATGAAAAGGTTGACTTCCATTTAGTTTCCTAATGATACCACTTTTATTAATTCTTTTTGCTTTGTACAACCTTTCGGAAAGAAATTCTTTTTGCTCTATGGACAAAGAGGGAAATTAAACATGTATTAGTTTGCCTCTCTAGACAGTGTTGCTTCTCTACTTAGATGCCATTAAACAATTGCAGTTTGACATTTAATGGCCACTATTTCTGCTTTTCCACGACATGACAATATGTCTGACTCAACAGTGCAGTTTCAAATTCTACTGTTCATTTCTCCTTTATTTGAGTTTTGATCTTGGTTCAGTTTTATGCTTTTCAACCTTGATGAATTTCCCTGTTTGTACACTGTACAGGATGATACGGCAAGACCTGGACAGGGACCTCGCCCTGTTGGAGCAGGAAACCCTGCGCGTACTTGACTTGGTGATTTTGTGCTTGAGAGGAGAGTTGTTCTTAGGTGTCTAATGAATTTGCTTCCTGAGACTAGTTGCAGTTTTTACTCATTCTGAAAGTTTCTTGGTTGTCGTGGATCAGATTGCTATTTTCTTTCATTATCGTTAAACCAATTTTATTTTTCTTATGAATCGACTTTATATATCCTGACGGGTGATATAATTAATCTGCTGTCTAATTAAATGGCTTGCAGCTGGTGTCTCGATCAGTAAAAGAAGAGGGAGAAATAAAGGCATAATATACCTCAGTGGTTGTTCTACTTCTGTTCCAATTATACACTTATTGTCGACCTCCTCACAGCAGCGTAAACATTAATACTCGGCAGAATGGTAAAATTCGATCAGGACCAATAAAAATTGCATTTCACCCTCGTCGAACTCTCTACTATGTTATGTTCATGACTCGTTTGAGTTCTATTGCACCATCAAATTCGAATTAAACTCAATCCTCTGCCAGCTGCTTCTGGCTGTCATGTATGTAATGTCTCTTGAATAAGCCATTCCACGACTGCACTGGTCCTGTGTGTCCGGTGCCACGTGAGGTGGTCAGGGTGTTGATGGCACACAATTCGTGCCCTCATTTGCGTTGCAGCCGCACTATCCTTTATTCCCCCCTCTGATAACTGATCAGGAGTTTTTTAATAATTCATGGTACACGTATGATTCTGTCATCCGTCCTGCGATGATTAGATTTTGTGCAGCGTCTCCTCGGTTGAGTACCAAAACATAGCCTTCGTCCAAATCCATTTTTCTGTCCGGGTGCTACCTCTCGTTCGTGAGATGATCACATGCACCCGATCTGTACACAACCTTGAGATATCTTGTTCTTGTCTGTTGCTTGCGTGCGATCTCTTGCTCTTTCACCTTCTCGCCCACGCCATTAGCCATTTCTCCACTCCGTTCGGCGTTCGCTGCCTTCCACCGGAATGCTGCGAGGCCCTGTCAAATCTACAGCGAAGTGTTGAAAGTTCATTTCATAGGCCTCTCTCTCGGCACTCAACCCTCTCACCGGTCCCATCTCAGTGATACGTCACTCAAGTCACTTTTGACGAGATCAGTAGTGGTGCTGAAATCTGAATCTTAAAGCTCAGGCACGTCTTGAAAAGAATCCACACACTTTTTTTTTTGTTGGCAACTGATTGAATTCCAGCATCAACAGTGGTGATAACAGTGGAACGGTGCGATGCCTCCGAGAATAAATCCAGGAACATTTCATCCATTGATCTGGTGGAGGAGTTGACACTGGAATGTGATTGCTAATTTAGTTGTTTTGTCCAAGTTTGCAGACCTTTTGCTTCAGAGACCTGGTGACATGACACAGAAAACACACACATATATATACAAGTGACGCTGACCAGTCCTTGGTCATTAGTTTACGGCTTTTGAGGCAGTCGGTCACACACGCAGCTTCTACCTTGTTCCTCCTGACCTCCTCTTTCCCATCAAGAACTTTGGTGACATTTGATTATCTCTTTCTCCATCTTCTGCTTTTTCTTACACTATTAGCCGACTGCTGCTGGCAACTCCAGTCTTCCTATCAAGTCTCAGATAGTGATGTATGATGCATGCAGCCATGCATTCCAAGATTCCTCCCTTCTACCTTTCCAACTCCCATGAGAAGAGAGATTTGTTAAAATCAAAAGGAATAAGAAGAGAGATCTCAAGGAAGACCCAAAAAGAAGAAAAAAAGGGAAAAAAAAAAGATAAAGATTAAGGGACACACCATTTCGAGTATGAATTAAGTGAGAAAATGGCTTTGGATCCTTTTTTTTTGCTCTTGTTTCGGCCGGCATATGATCATTTCATCCACTCCTGTAAATGCAACTTCTTAAAGTGACGGATAACATGTGATGTATGATATATATCTTCAATAAGAACACCAAATTTTATTTTATTTTTAGATTTATTTTGGCATACATTTCTATGCATTCAATTTAGTTTCAATATATTTAGGCGTTTGTTGTAGGAGTTAAAATGTAGGAGCCCGTTGATAATTGTTTTTTAATGCTCGCGCTGGTGTCCGAGAATGCTACGAGTCCACTGATAATATTACAATTATAACATTTTCCTAATTAAATGATATATATATGTATATATATGGGAGAGAGAGCATGCTAATGCCACATGATCATTCTCGAGCACGAGACCTCGTGCGACGACTAGGTGAAAGGGCACTTAGCCAAGTTTGTTTTAAATTTGCAACGAAAGATTTATGGTTGAGACGATCATGTTGAGATTCATTCGTATAGACATTTAATCACAGACATGACTAGAATGTTGCACTACTTGTCTTGGATGGTGACTTTAGCGCGTTGCGGCACTAATGCAGAAGCTTGAGCACTTAAAATTCGAAGGGGCAGCCGAGGTACCACGGAATACCGAGAAGGGTCACCGATGTGGGTTGTCACCCCACGCTCAAGGCCAGATACTAGAATTAAAGAAAATTTACTTGTATTATATATGATGAAATATAACATACATCTGGGCCAAGAAGACACTAGTGAACTCCTCTTAAATGTATCATAAATAGAGGAGTCTTATTACAAAATAAAAAATGTAAAAGACATACCCTACGAGTAGCTTGGTCATTCATGAGGATGGTCTTACAAGATAATGTCATAAGGGTGATAACTTGATACTCCGCAATATTACATAGTGCGGGACGGCTGCATATGTTATTTGGTTCGATGCTGAACAGCCGAAATTTTTAAGTTGAGCGGAGGGCCGCGAGGCTTGCACGTCATGTCACGGGAAAACGGCCTATGACATTCTCCCCCACCAAAGTCGGTGACACCTTCGACGTCATTATTCGGACTTCTTCAGGGTCTTCGTCTTCAGTTTTGACTTCGCATGTCTAATTGGATTCTACATTCTTTGCCTTGACTTCTACTTCACCAGCATCACGCAGCGGCAAGAATGTCCGCGCTATTTCGGGATCATTACTTGTGCAGCGCTAGTGGAGTCCGCCATCTGTGCGGTCTAACTTCATCAAGATCCATCAAGTCTCTGTTGGCTCCAACTTCTTTAGACTTACGTAGTGTCAACTTGTTTGATTTGGCTTCTTAAGATGAAATAACTCTTGGATGACTTCATGAGTAATGGGAGAAAGAGTTGCTCAATATCGTGACAGAACACGCGGGGAGTCTTGTCATTTGACGTGCATGACTTGACTCAGTGCCCCCATGTTGCAAATGATTGTGACATAGGGTCTTCCTTCCGTCGAATGCAGAGTATGAGACCATCTCACCCTTAATTGTCATTTTAGGATTTGCGACGGCTTGAAGCAACACAAAGTTCTTTGATTGGATCATTTGTAACTTGTCTGCTTCGAGTGCTTCGGGTCACTATTGCGAGCGACAAGAGTCTTCTCATGGACGTTGTGGACTTGAGTCAATGTCCCTATGTTGTAGGGTTATGCAATATAGAGTCATCCATCCGTCGAATGAAGAGCATTGGACCACCTCATCCTTGATGGTTGAAATTTCGAAGGTTTGATGCAGAACAAGGTTCTTTGATATGATACTTTGTACCTTGTCTATTTTGAGTCACTTTAGTGAGCGACAAGAGTCTCCCCACATTCGATGTGGTTCAACTCAATCCTCCTACTTCGATAGACTTTGCCTTTGTCTTGATAGTATGATTCATTCCTTGCGATTTGAACTTCTCTCCTCCACCATTGCCCTTGTCCAAGGGCTGTGGTGGTATGACATTTTCTTTGGCATGAGCGATTCAGAAATAGTGACTAGCGAGCGAAGGTTAGGGCACTCCTGTCATCCTAACTTCGTCCTGGTTCAAAACTTCAACCCCTTTGCTGAAGACCACCAATGTTGGTTCGAGTTCGGTGATACCTCTCATGTCCTCCTTCCTTCTAACTAATGCTGAACAATGCGATCTTGACCTCCAATCTAAACTTGATAGGGTATACATAATTAATGAACTATCGTTTGCATCTGTCCCATCTTTCAATAGGATCAATGTTGCCACATTCCACATTATCACAATGACATCACCATCATAAGTTCGCCACATCTTGCCGAATTCTTAGGATATGCCTTCATCCGATCCTGAGACCTTGTTTGCAACACCTTTGGGGTATGTACGGGGCGATATCATTGTAGTCGTCGATAAATATGCTGCACCTTTGATACTCGTTCATTCGTAATTTAGACGAAGTAATGTCATTGTGCTTGTCGACAAAGATAATGCACCCTTGACGTTCTTATCCCCCGGGCGGCTAACTCCCATAAAAGAGTAGACGTTCCGAGTCTTTACCGATTCATGGGAATGCTCATGAAGACACTCTGCTTAAACGAGTGAATTGTTGTCAGAGAGCTCATGGCAAGAGTTCTCAACATCACCTCCGTCTTCATTCAAAGGGACGACATCGTCAATGTATCCTTCGAACCTTTGGACTCCGATCTTTGGAGGCCACTTCAATGAGGCGTTGGCCGAAAGGAAAAGCATGCCTTCTTTCGATTGGCGGCAGAGCACTTGACAACAGCATGCCAAGGTTCTCCAAATTCTTGAAGCTCAAATTATTTATCAAATAGTCGTTGAGGTGTCGATTTGTGTTGGCATATAATAGTTCGTCGCAACTCTTGATAGGTATCATTATGCTGCTTGCAGGACGACACTTGACGAGACAGGCAAGGCTAGCAACTCATCTCCAATGTTTGCGAGTAATCGACGCTTTGCCCCATGTGAAAGTCATCTTGATGTGGCAAGCGATGCTGGCGACACAAAATATCGAGCAGTATCAGTCCCTGAATATGACACAAGTACTTCGAATTACATAGTGGTTGTGTAATATGACATCGTGGTGTGGGTGACTCAAGATCATCATGACTCAACATGAGAACACTTTTCTTGACACAACGCTACACTTCAAGAGCTTGATTGTATATCTAGGGTGGTGAACTGCACGAGTGAGCGATGCATGACCATCCTGGTTAGGTAGGACGATCAATTTGTCATCATAGCACTAGTGCATGACGGAGTTCCTCGACACGACATGGGTGTATGACTGTGGGGCACGACGGGTGTATGACGGAGTTCCTCGACACGACACGGGTGTATGAAGCTTGCCAAGCATTTATCGTTGGCGTTCATGATCGAAGATCATGGTACTAGTGCACCTAGGCATAGTGGAATTTTTTTAGTGGAAGCACTTTTCCTACGCCAGGACACATCGCGACGACACAAGCAAGTTATCGTTGCATGGATCCGAGTAAGGTGAACTGCTCTGATACCACTTGTCACAGGTCATTCTCATACACGAGATCTCATGTGGCGACTAAGCAAAATGGCACCTAACCAAGCCTGTTTTGAATTTACAGCGAAAGATTTATGGTCGAGACAACTATGCCGAGAGTCGCTCTTATAAGCATTCGATCACGGACATGACCAGAATGTTGTACTACTCGTTATGGGTTCATGACATTAGCGCGTTGCGGCACTAATGCAACCGCTTGAGCACTTAAAATTCGAAGGGGCAATCGAGGTACCACGAGTATCAAGAAGGATCACCGATGTGAATTGCCACCCCACGCTTAAAGATGGATATTAGAATTATGGAAAGCTTACTTGTGTTATATATGATAAAACATAATATACATCTGGATCAAGAAGGCATCAGTGAATTCCTTCCTAATATACCGTAGGTAGAGGAGTTTTATTACAAAATGAGAAATGTAAAAGTTGTACCCTATGAGTAACTTAGGCCATTCATAATAACCATACAAGATAATGCTCCAAGGACGGATAACTTGATACTTCACAATCTTACGCAGTGCGGACGGCTGCATGTGTTCTTTGGTTCGACGCTGAGCAACCGAAAGCTTTAAGTTGAATGACACTGTTGCCGCAAGGCTTGCGCGTCACAGAAAATGTCATGTGACACTAACGCGCAAAATTTACGAAATTTATTTTAAATGGACTACATCCTCTCTCTTTGTTATGTACGGAATAAGAAATAAAAATTTTAAAATCATATAGATTTTGGGAGGGAATCCTCTGAATTCTCCTTAGACCTCCTTGTTTAAAGGAGAATGAGATAATGAGACATTTATATAGGACAAACTATTTCGTAAACGTCTGAATAACATTTTATCCCTTTTTTTTCTTCACTCAAGAGCATCAAGAGCGATTAGTTTTAGAATTGCTGACGCTTGTAATATGATTAATGGTGTTCTCTAATAACGTTGGAATATGCGCTGAAAGATTTGATATGTTTTTTTTCTTATATTTACATTTAAATTTTACAGCATTAATTCATACATCTGATAAGTAGATCCACAGAGCTGCAAACTTTAAACACAACTCGAGAAGACAATAAGACATTATCACATGAAAATTAATTACCAACAAAAGTAAATGCTATTCTTATAGCTGGGCCGCCTCTGTGGGCCCTCTTTCGTCGTGATGGAGGCCCATCCGTCGTTGTTGCTGTTGTTGTCTCCGGCCGCTGCCGCCGCCGTTCCAGAAACAGTACGACGACGCCGCGTCCGGCTCCGGCGCCACCGCCAGCTTCTCGGCTGCGCTCCTCGCCGGCTCCGACTTGCTCCTCGTCAGAACCAGCGGCCGCTGAGATTCTGACCGCATTGCCTCATCGTCCTCGTCTTCGTCGTCCTCTACTTCCTCCGCGGTCGCCGACTCCGCTGTCTCTCCTGCGTCGTTTGGCGTCACGTTGCTCACCTTTTTCTTCTCCTCTTCCCTCTCTTTCTCTACTTCTTTCTCTGAGATGTTCTCCGTGTTAACGTCCTTCTTCTGCTCCCCCGCCGGCAAGTCCAGCTGGGGGAGAGCGGAGACTGCAAAGCGCATGGTGGCGAGGGCCGACGCCCGGTTGTGCGGTGCCGACCGGCAACGCATCAGAAGCAGGGCGTTCTTCGGCGGCGTCACGGCCTCGCCCGCAGCTGACGGTACGAACACCCTCTTCTCAGTTTCCTTCTCCGAGGCCTCTTCCACTTGCTCTGCTGCTTCGTTTGCTTCGTAATCATCTTTGTTCCGGACGGATTCACTTCGAGTCACGATAAAAAGCTCCGGAAACGGAGGTCTATCCGTTTCGGTCTTCTGCTCGTGGTACGCGCTTCTGCCACTCCCCCCGCGGCCGCCGCTGGCTCGGCAGCTCAGCCACGCCCAGCGCCGCCACTTTGACCGCCGGGCTCCAACGCCTGCGCCGCCTTTGGGTTTCTTCCCCGAGGGGAAAACGCCACAGATCCAAGCCTTCTGAAGGCACCGGCACGGCATCAGCGACGGCGGCGCACTCCGGCTCGCCTTCCTTGACGGCGTTCTCTTAAGCTTCGACGTCGGGGAAGGAGAGACCGGCCTCTTGCTCAAGTTCCTTATGCGGACCTGCCCGATGCAGGTGACCTTGGGTGAGGAAGGCTCTCCGGCCTCCGCCGTAGCCCCACCCGCGGCAGCCGGCTTGCGGCCGACGCTCCTGCTGCGGGAGACGAAGATGGGGCTCGACCGGGCGACGCCGGAGGTCCCGGAGCTCCGGCACCGGCTGCGGCTGCTCCCCAGGAACCGGGCGAGGCCGAGAGGCGCCGGGAGCTTCTCCCGGGCGGGGCTCGACCCGACAATGAGTCCGGCCGGCTTCATCATGGCTGGAGCGCCGGCATAAGCTCAACCAGCACACTCGCCGGCCGACCGGTGCTGTAGGGTTGGGTTAGATCTGGTGGTTTGTGGAACTCTGTAGCAGGCGCGACCAGCTGCAGAGGACGAGCGAAGAGTTGGAGAGAAATTGAGGAGAGGAGGCGAAGGCGACTAAAAGTAAAAGCTACATGTGTGCGTGAGAGTGAGAGTGAGCGAGTGAACTGTAAACCGCGCCTTGTACTTGTAGTAAATTGGCGTTTGTTTCTTCTCTTTTCTTTACTACAACTACCAGCCCTTCGATTAAAATAAAGAATTAAATATGAGAGAGAGAGAGAGAGGTCAGCAAGGAAGGCAGGAAGCAGTGGATGTTGCACGAGTGGGCGAATGAAGCTGAGAAGTTCTCTAATTTGGATTCCCCTGATCTCTCTCTCTCTCTCTCTCTCTCTCTCTCCAACATGCATCACATTAAGGAAACTTTTCGGGACCCACGTTTTGTTGCAAGATAAAATGGCATTTCATAATTATTAAAAAAATAAACAGAATTTTTTATGAAAGTTAACAAAAGGAATTTAAGTGTTAATTTTGAACAGGTACCAGGACTAAAAATGGTTAAATTATAATTTAGAGTTAGATATGAAAAAAATTATAATTAAAGGGAGGTCAAAGAAAATAATCCTTATTTATTTTGAGAGGTAAGATATTACAAAAGAGGTAAAAACTATAAATATTCTAGTCTCTCTGTCACAGGGGAAAAATGATTTTACAGACATCTTATGCTTCCTGTGAGCTATTTTTTCTCTTTATCTTTTTTTTTATTGTCACTTTTTTCTTTTCTGACATGTATAATATTTTCTTCGAAAGATGCACATGCCACTATGTAGATCCCGGGCAAAACTCGGTAGAGTTGGGATAAAGCCAGGGGGCCTCCGTATGTCTTCTTTTTCTTCTCCACATCGTGGTAAGATAAAAAAATTTCACAGAGGGCCATTTTTGTAGAAAGCCAGAATGCATCAATATTGTACATCACCCATATCTGCGACGAGCTTAGACCAATTTGCTCATATATATGAAGATGATTAGAGGGAGAAAGTCTTCTTCTTCTTCTTCTTCTTCTTCTTCTTCTTCTTCTTCTTCTTCTTCTTCTTCTTCTTCTTCTTCTTCTTCTTCTTCTTCTTCTTCTTCTTCTTCTTCTTCTTCTTCTTCTTCTTCTTCTTCTTCTTCTTTTTTTTAAAAAAAAATTGAGTTACCATTTAGTTTTAGGACACGTACGTAGTTAAAAGAGTCTTAACGAGTTTTAAATGAGAATAAGCGTCGTACATCACCTCCCCCTACCTTTGAACTCACTCTAATAATGAGTCTCGCTCCACTTAATTCATGATAATCAGGTCTCTTTTCTTCTGTGGGCAATGTTTTGTGTTGAATTTTCGGATGCCAACCATGAAGCAAATGCCCCTCTCCAGTAGGATCGGAGGGCACACTTTCTGTGGTGCGGACTGGTCACAAATATCTCATAAAATAAGTTAGTTCCTTGTTTGGATTGGGTGGCATGGTAGTAATGAGATCCCATTTGCTTGTCCTTTACCTAATCACAAGCATATATAACATATATACAAAGACAATTTGTTAGGTCTATACTCTATGGACAAATCTAACCAAAAAAAAAAAGGGGGGGTTGTCACAATGGCCTTGTGAGTGGATGTGTGCAGGAAATTAATTTGTCTATCAGCTTGGTGTGACCATGGGCCTAGAGTTGAAGTCTCAGGAGTCTACTTCAACATCAGAAATATCAAGTAACTAGAGGAGTGAGTCTATTGGTGGCAATGTGTTAGAATGCATGCATGACAATGCACAAGTAAATCAATGGTGCTGAGGCCCCCGAAAGAAGATCCCACACGTGTAAAGAAGCATCTGAACCGGAAGACGTAGTTCACCAGCTCACGCTCTACATCTGAGTCACATGCATGCATCTCTCTTTTATAATTTATAAATTAGCAAACAAAGCACATGAGGCAAAGTGCCATCATTAGGGGGGTCCAGCCTATTTCTTTTTTATTTTATTTTTTTTTAGGTCCAATAATGATGGTCTTAATGTTTTAGAGTTTTAGAATCGTATTATCTTCACCATTTCTTAAGGGGACAAATCATGGAAGAAAATGAAGAAAAAGAGAGGAAAAAAAGCTGAGTTGTGCAGTGCCTTGGCAATAAAGTCAACTCGCAACATTGGATTCTTCTCAACCTGGTGCCTTTATCACTCGTGGACCTGACGAAATGAAGGATGCCTACGTCTACAGCTTTAAAAACAAGCATTTGGATTCGGAAGAACCAATAGCCTCAATTCAAGGATCATAAAAATTTTGGACATCGAGTATTTTTACAAGTTTGAACAATAAAAAGTGATAGATTATAGGATAAAAAGTGAAGCGGCCGTTGCTTACACCATGTGAAGCGCAATTCCGGCCATTCAGACGAGATCCGATGACTCACATGAAGGCGCATGATCTCGAACCATTCAGATGCGATCTACCGGTTGGCATATATCTCGCGAGGAACATCCAACATGAAGATGGGAATATACTTATGAGGCTCTCCATTTTGCCTCTCTCTCTCTCTCTCTCTCTCTCTCTCTCTCTCTCTCTCTCTCTCTCTCTCTCTCTCTCTCTCTCTCTCTCTCTCTCTCTCTCTCTCTCTCTCTCTCTTCTTCTTCTTCTTCTTCTTCTTCTTCTTCTACTTCTTCTTCTTCTTCTTCTTCTTCTTCTTCTTCTTCTTCTTCTTCCTTTCGCCCTCTACTCACACACGAAGATGACGATCATGGCCTTCGGCTAGGCAAGTCCACATTTCTCCGATGAGTGTAGGGAGACGCTCCGGCGAGTGCAGGTCCACATTTGATGAAGTCGTGGCATCATAACATGGAGTGGTTGTCCATGTTCTGCATGAGCTCCACCTATCGACGGATATGGCACAAGAATTCATCATCGTGATGGTCATGGATGTGCTTGAGGACATGATAGGAACCTAGTTCTTAATATTAATAGGAATAGTTTATTTTTTATTAGGATTATCTGTTTACTTCCTAATTTGATTAACACACTTTTTTCTTTTATTTCTAATTGTACTAGGACTTGTTTGGTTTTCTCCTATAAATAGAGATCCTTGGGACTCTTTTAAACATATATATGAAAATACAATCTTCTTTTGATAATTACTTAGAGCAATTATCTTGTAGGCTTAATCCCTTCAAAGTGATCTATTGGAGGTTTGATTCACTCAGAGTGATCTAGTTAGGATCCTAGATGGAGTAGGAGCATATCAATTGATATTAGAGTTGTTCGATCTTTATTGGACAATTGTGATATCTCAATTTTTTTGTTGGACCAATAACTTAGTTATCTTTTTCTTTTGTTGTCATCTACCACCACGTCACCATCGTCGTTGCAAACTATTATCAATCGACCTCTATCACTATCTCATTATATACTTTATTAATAGTTTATATCCTTAAATCTAATATATTAAATGTGCAGGAAAATTTATGTCTTATCAAGATTTATCGACTTCAGATATTTTAACATTGGCCGATCATTTTACTCAAATCGAAGAATAATTTCAACGACTTTTACAAGCATTTAACAACAAAAGGAAAAATCAACAAGTAAAGAAATAAAGTCATATAGAAGAAGAGCTACTAAATATTCAACAATTAAGTACAGTCGAGGAGTATGAGACTCGTTCCGAATTATTATCAAATCATATTAAAAATTGGAGCGAATATCGATTGGTGGAAACTTTTGTTGAAGGCCTCCTTAACGATCTTCGATAGGGAGTGAAAGCTCAATGGCCCATTACTATAGTTGCTGCTATTTCTTTTGCCCAAAGGAAAGATGAATGTTTAAATGAAGAGAGCCATAAATGAAGTCGACACTTGAACAAATCATTCAGAAGTACAAGTGCAATAATATTTTTCATCAAAAGCAAAAGAGTCCAACACTTCATTTTCTTCATAAATCTTTACTAAAACTTTGTCTCAACAAGAAGCGAAGGATATTGAAGCCAATTCAGTTGAAACCTTCATATTCATCTGCTGAGAAATCTTTTAAAGATGAGACATCTGTAATTCAGAACAATCAACTCTTGAAAAATTTACTACAAAAGGCATCATTGTTGGAAAGTCAATAATTTATAAAGATACCAACAAGGACTCATTCACACTTATGACAGGTGACTCAACCTCAAAAAATGTTGAATGCTTCAATGTCCAAAGACAATTTTATTCATGCAAAAAGAATTTGACAAACTTAGAATTCTCTTTCTTCGGCGGATGCAAGCTTGTTCCAATGCCACTAATGCTTATCCAAAATTATGTTTTCAAGAAAGATCCTTATTTTGTTCAAGTTATTAAGAGACTTCGTTAGCATCGAAAAAAAATGTTCTTTCACATGTTTCTACATAGTCTTGAGGACAAGATTATTTTGAAGAGGGCAGGAATGATAGGAACCTAATTCTTAATGTTAACAAGAATAGTTTATTTCTTTGATTAGAATTATCTATCTACTTTCTAATTTGATTAGCACACTTTTTCTTTTATTTCTAGTTCTACTAAGACCTTTTTAGGTTTTACCCTATAAATAGGGGCCCTTGGGACTCTTTTAAGCATATATATGATAATACAATCTTGTTTTGATAATTTCTTAGAGCAATTATCTTGAAGACTTGACCCCCTTCGAAGTAGTTTATTAGAGGTTTTGATCCCTCTAAGTGATCTAATTAGGATCCTAATTGGACTAGGAAATTCGACTATTAACCCAGACCATCCACACCATGCTGCCGCTCCCACTACCGATGTGTCAGACGCACCCCAAATTTGCGAGCGATGGGGCGAAGGGTCGTGGGAGGCTTTCTCCATTGATTGCTCCACTAGCACTGATGGACACAATGAGGGAGGAGGGTTGTCGGTGGGGAAGGGGGAGGGTGAGATTGGGGTGGCGGCGGCCTGACGGTCCTAGCGCGATCGGACGAATCGGTGTGTTACATGGCGTCTATCAAATTCTCACGAGATGTACACCAAACGATGGATGACATTTTGATGGCACCCATGGCGTGCAACAATCTCAACTATCAGATGTCGTCTGGACGGTTGGGATCACACTTGACACAGTGTGAAGCAGTGAGTACTTCATACTCTCATTTTATCCTCTATTTTTTAATATAATATAGGGCCCTTCACACCCTAAATTATAATATTTTTTAATAATATTAGATTCTGGCACATTATGAACTCAAAGGTCACTCAAAAGCCTTGTTCCATGAATATTTGATCTGGATCCTTGGCTTTGATGCTGTTTGGGCGGCTAATTTTGTCCATTGGGCAGATACAGCCATGAAAAGGACCTTTATTCTTAGATTCTGTTCTAAATTCTTTATGTTCCTAAGTTTTCTTACTATGTGGTTTTTTTAATACCGTCTCTAGATATTCACAACTATCAATTCTAAAAATCAAATCCGGATAGAAGCAAACTCTGCAAACTTGTTGCTTAATTCTTTTCCTCATCAGGTGAAATCATGTACCGATGGTACTGCTCTCCGTGGCCGTCCTGATCCATGTGTACTGTCTCGTCTCCCTAATTAATTTTCACGTCCGACTAATTGTTCGTGTTAGGTTTCTCTTACGCCACTGTCTATTATTTTCTGTTTTTTTCTTTCAAAAATAAAATTGGTTTGTGATTTTTCATTCAAAAAATCAGAATCATGTTTTTTTTCCCAAAAATATGGGGTTACACCATTTATGTTCCGATCCTTGAGTATTAGTGTTGTTGCATGTTATAATGCCAGAAATGAGATAATATGTTATTTCATTGATGTTTGAATGAAATTAGAAAAAGAAGCAAGATAAACAGTAAAAGAAGAAAAAAAAACATTTCTTTTAAAAATTTCACCTTCAAGAATGAACACATTTCTATACAAAAAGGATAAATATCCTGAACATGAGAATCTAGTGCGGAACCAAATTTCTTTTCACTTTTGATGAAGAATACAAGAAAGCCAAGCGAAAGATTGTCCCTCTAGAACTAAATTTCTCTCAAGCTCGATTTTGTAATAACAAATGAGGCTTGCATGGAACTTGCACACATGCTAAGTAGTTAGGCACAAGAGATGACAAAAATCACAAAATGATTATGTTGCATTCCAACATGTCTTTTAAACTGGATAGGTACATAAAAGCATTGGCCACTAAAAACTGAATGTTTACGCCTCAAGTGACCTACACCTGGTCTCAAGTTCTGGGAAGGATAAATCGAATTGGTGATGTACCAAGGCAGTGCGCCATCAGAATGACTCAGAAATCTACTTCCGCAACGAGGATGGTTGCTCAACCATGTTTACTTCAAGAATTAAAGGGGGGAAAACTAGAAGCAATCAGAATAATCCCAACAAAGATATCTAAACTATAACAGGGATGATCACCACAAAAGAAAGCTCTTCTCCCAAAGTCTTGAGCAACCATTAAATCACCAACGATCTACAAAAGTACATGATCTATGCAAATGTGGAGCTCCCTGGAGGTGGAAGAGCAACAACTTTTCCAACTGCTACAGTTTTTCCTGTGAAAACAAAAAGGCCAAGGCAAATGAACGCCATAAATCTGTAACAGGCAAATGGCAGTCAGAAGTTTACCTTCAGTACGAAGTGTAAATCTCCCAAGCTGGGTAAAGTCGGAGAAGTTTTCGACACATATAAGGTTACAGACCTGAAATATAATGAAAGCTTAGTATAGTGAACATGCTTGCTTATGCTGCTTCAACCAAAAATAAAAGGATGGACCTGAATCCGGCACACAACAATAGCACCAGTTTTGACAAAAAGCGGCTTTCGTTTTGGTTTCTTTTTCTTAGCATCTGCATCCTTTTTCTTCTTCATATCAATTTCTTCTATAAGTTCTACTATTTCACACTCTTCCACAATGGAATGTATATGCAATATTGCTTTGTACCCAGCAGTGAATATTGCCTAATAGAACAATAATCATGATTAGAAAAGCTTGATCACATTACACATAAAAGGAAAAGATGAATCCTTCAATTGCAAAACCACTCACATTATCGAGTAATTCAAGTATCTGAAGTTGCGCATTAAATTCCAAAACAGCGTTTACTGGATTTGCTGCAAAGCAAAGAAACCAAAATTTCAGTTAAAATCAGTTGTTTGCCTGAACAATTCTGGCAGTATTTTTGTGAAAATAAAATCTGCATGAAAAATAGATACCCCAGACTTAATCTAGCAGTTCGTCCAGCAAAGAGAAACATCCATCTGCTGCCTTAAATTGCAATGTTTTCAGCTAATGATTGAAATTTTAACCATTACTTTTTAATGTAACAAAACTGCAGGAGATAAGAATCTTGACAAACAATGATACATACCAACACTTGAAAGGACAAAACCAGCCAATATATCCTCTTCTTCAACACCAGCCAGTTTAACTCTAACATTCTCACCAGGCCCAGCACGTCTGACTTTATTTTCATCACAATAGACAGAAAGAACCTTTACACTAGCCTGTCAGCAATGAGAAATATGTCAAAAGTCGAGGGGTAGTTTAGAGAAAGAAAAATATCCAATTGAAGCAGGACCATACTTTGTTAGGCATAACCAACAAGCTATCACCTTCACGGATACTTCCTGACTCTATTTTCCCCATCACAACAGTACCCATATCCTTGTATTTGTCAATTATAGGCATCCTGTATATTAGTTTTTCCATTAATCAAATTTGGAGAAATAAAATACTGTAGAAAGCTACAAGAATATTGCTTTAACTTCAATATCTACAAACAAGAACATGTATAGCAACCACAAAGGATGCACCATTCAATTTAAAATAGTAAAACAGTAATCAAACTGGTTGAAAGTTTACTTTATTCCCAACATGATAAACAATTGAGAGCTCATACCTAACAGGTCCCTTAGGATCACGAAGAGGAACCTCAATGGAATCGAGAACTTCAAAAAGGCATGTACCATTATACCAATTGCAAATGCTTTTCGTCATTCTAGTTTTCATATTAGCACCAAGCAAACCGGAAATAGGAAGAAACTGGACATCTGTATCAGGTACACACAGGTGTTAGGAGGAGAATCAAGTTTCATTCTTGTCAGGATCTTGACCACAAGAAACATTTTGCAATAACAAAAGGTTAACTCATTGTACCTTTCTTAACATTGTAACCGGATGATTTAAGAAAAGGGGTCATCTTAGATTCTATTTCATCGTATCTAGAAAAACACATGCATGATTTTCTCAGCATTTTGCAAGAAAATGTCACTATCATTTTCTATACAATAGGAAGAAAAATAAGGACTTAACCTTTCTTTTGACCATCCAACGGTAGGGTCATCCATCTTGTTAACAACAACAACCAACTTTGTAACGCCCAAAGTTTTTGCAAGCTGGACATGTTCACGGGTCTGCCCTCCTTTCTCATATCCAGTTTCAAATTCGCCCTTTCGAGCAGATATTACCTACAAACAAACAGAAATTACAGCGGTGAATTATTGCATGAAACCACACAATATCATAGCAGACAACATAAATAGATCAGGTTTCTCCAAAAACAATAGATGTCAGGTTTACCAAAACACCAATATCAGCTTGAGATGCGCCACTAATCATGTTTGGAACATAACTTTTATGACCCTGCATGAATCATGAATCAGCAACTAATGTTAAGCTTAACAACATTGACCAATCACCAAACAATCAAAGTAAGCTACTGAAGCAAAATTGCTAGGAATCATATGAAAATCTAACATGATGACACCAAAAACATATTACACAATAAAGGTGTGATAGTGAAAGTATTCAAATTCTCCACTGTGTCGGTTAGTCACAATCTACACATATTTTGTTCCAATTACAACGAGAATCTAAAACATGCATAATGTGGTGGCAATACTGAAACTATGTTTTGTCACTTCATGACTTGGGCAACAAGACAATGTACAAAGTTAAAAAAGCGGAAATATTTGCATAATTCCACTCATCAAAGAAAAAATGCATATTCCCAAATTTCTACCTTGCATTAAAATGGTGAAATTTAGAAGTGCATATTTGGAGACACAAAAGTAAAAACAAAGAGCCCAATAAGATTATCACTCAAACCCCACTCTATGGTAAAAAGGATATGTGATGTATGAAAAATTCCCAACTTATTCCCAGATCCTTCACTTTGCCCATAGGCATCTCATCTGCCTTGATCACCCTAGGGACATGGACACCCAGGAGATTTTTCTTTGTTTTTTTTTCTTTTTGAGGGAAAGAAGGATGGCCGTCAAGAGTCATGGTTGCCATCCATATATATATGACACACAAGAAGAGATGTAGACTGTGAATACTATTTAAGTGTTGAAACAGAGATCACATCCGCCAAAGGGTGAAACTTCAAGTGTCTGAAGACTCTGAATAACAGCATATACTTGTCTCTTCCACTTTCAATATCACGCCATCTCAAATATATTGTATTAACTTAAGATTTTAACTAAAGTTAACTTTTAATAGAGTAAACAACGAGTCTATTTGTAAATGAGTTGCAAACATGAGCCTACTATAAAGACAAGAAAATGGAGGGGTTACAATAAAAATTCATGTAAATTAGTACTTGCTTGACAAGAAATTATAAGATATCACAATGCAAAACCACACTAATCAAAATCACTTCCAGGAGAAACTGGCATAATTTAAAAAGTTCACAACTACTCAAACTTTGTCATGATTGAATAGTAGAAACTAGAAAGATGAAAACAGCACAGCCAAAAAGTGGACTATGTGATTAACCAACGAAGAAATAAAGGATAAGAACAATAGTTAAAGTTACCGGCGCATCCAATATTGTAAATCTTGTATTTTCTGTCTCAAAATGTGCTCTGCCAACCTCCACTGTTATTCCCTATAGAACACATGCAACACAAAATGTAAGCAAAAAGGCAATGCTAGAGTAACCAAGAATGGGGAATTGTAGAGTAGTTCTCTGATTATAAAACAGTATTTAAAAAATTCAAAAACAACTAATGGACACAAGGAAAGGGCCAAGAACAGTTTATTTTAACCTACCTGACACATGTTAATGATAAATAGATGAAATAAGCAATGTAATTATTTGGAGTTACCTTTTCACGTTCCTCCGCATTTGTGTCCATGATATAAGCCATGTACCTGAAATTAGAAAGCAACTTCATACATCATGATATCTAGAATGTCTTGCGTTGATTCATTCTAGACCAAATTGCCAGACTACTCGCATACCAACTCTCGCGACTTTTATCTTTGGCTTCCTTCTCATATTTTTGGATTGTTCGCTCATCAACTTGTCCACTGAGGAAAAGTATCTGACCTCCAATTGTTGACTTGCCAGCATCTATATAAAATAAATGGAAAAGAGACATGAATTGTTGTGTGTGTAGAAGCAAAAGTGTTGTGTTAGGATGGGGGAATTGAATTGTTCGCACATCAACCACTGACGAAAAGTATCTGACCTCCAATTGTTGACTTCCAGCGTTTATATGAAATAAATGGAAAAGAAACATGAATTGTCACATTTACTAAGCATCGTGTGTGTGTGTAGAAGCAAAAGCATTGTGTTAGGACGGGGGCATCAGACTCTTGCATATGCCATAGAAACTAGACTACCGCGCACTAACAGATAAATCAGAGTCTTAATGTTTTTTGGCAGAGATAAAATAAGTTTTTTTAAGCAGAGAGATACAAAGTTATTCTGGACATGGGATATTGTCTGAATGTTCCTCATCAGAGAAAAGTGTGCACATCATTCTTCCCTGGTAAACATAATCACGATGTGCTCTCTCTTTAGTGATGGCATCAAATACACCTTATGGCACATATTGCACAAGTACAACAAGTGATCCTGTAGATCGTACTTCTGAATGGTTAAGCCGAACTGGAGATGTTTCTAAGTCCTACCAATTTTTTTTTATGCAGCCTAGTAAACAAATTATATGTATGTCACTAAAAACAAGTAAAATCAGAGGAATCAGATAAAAGAGCCTGATTTAACAAATGATATCACAGATCAACCGCAATGACATCTTCTTCATCTTTTGTTTGTATCTATCTGTCTACATCTATACTTGTGTGTCCCTAATATATACACAAGTATATGCACTCAGGAGGCATGCCGGGCTGGTCTCTTCAGAGGCTTTGCCGGCGGGCTGGTGCCTCTACTCCAGTATGCAGACGACACTGTCTTCTTTGTCAAGGGATCAGAGGATGAAGCCAGACGGGTGGCTATTTTGGTGGAGCTTTTTGGCATCACTTCAGGCCTTGAGATCAACCATACCAAATCATCCTTCATTCCTTTTGGCATGGTGACGGAGGAGGCTTCGCGTTGCGCGGCAGAGTTGCGCACTCCTGTTGGGGCCCTACCTATCACCTACCTGAGGCTCCCGCTATCGGATCGTCATATTGACTCTCGGAGGTGGACCCTAGTCATTGAGCGGTTGGAGCGCCGTCTCCAGGGCTGGAGCTCTCGGCTCTTATCTAGTGGTGGTCGCCTTGTTTTGCTCCGCTCAGTACTCTCATCACTCCCGATCTACTTCATGCCAGTACTCCAGATGCCTGCACAGGTATTATCACGGATTGATTCTTTGAGATGCAGGTTCTTTTGGCAGGGATGCAGCCCTGCCCGTCGGGTTCACCTTGTTGCTTGGAGCAGCCTATGTAGGCCTACCTCGCAGGGAGGATTGGGCATTCGGGATCTCCACTGCACAACTGGGCACTCCTTGCCCTGTGGGTGGGTCGCATTTTGGGGCCCGACGACAGCCTATGGAGGGAGTTGTTCTTCACATGCTATGGCCGCGACCTTTCATGGATCTCCACTGCACAACTGGGCACTCCTTGCCCGGTGGGTGGGTCGCATTTTGGGGCCCGACGACAGCCTATGGAGGGAGCTGTTCTTCACATGCTATGGCCGCGACCTTTCATGGGACTCTAGGCCCATCATACCCCGTGGTGCTTCTTCATTCTGGCGGGGTGTGGCGGCCCTTTTCCCACGTGTGCGACCTTTCATGACCCCATCACTTGGCAACGGGGAGGCTTTCTCATTTTGGCGGCACGACTGGCTCCCAGGAGGTCCACTTGCGGACTCCTTCCCTCGGTTATTGGCTCTAGCGGCACACCCGGATGCGTCTGCGGCTGAGTGCTGCACACCCAGATGCGTCTGCGGCTGAGTGCTGGTCTGAGATGGGCAGCCCGGGGAGCGGCTCCTGGACTCCCCTTTTCAAGTCTCCTCTCTCCGATCAGCTATAGCACTCCACCAGAGGATCGCCCCCTTCCGTCCACACCCGTCCCGAACGGATGGCTGGGTATGGGTATCGGATTCTTTCTCGGTGTGCAGTCTCAATCTTCGCTTTCTCCCGGCCACCACGGACTCAGCAAACTTCAGAGCGGACTGCAGACTCATTTGGCGCTTTCGTTTGCCGCTGAAAGTCAAGATCTTTGCTTGGCTTCTGCGGCGTGAGCGGATCCTTTCTAGAGTCTATAGAGTGCGGTGGGCGCCGCATGCGGATACCTCCTGTGTCATGTGTGGGGAGGCGGAGGAGGATCTCATGCATCTATTCTTCAACTGCCGGGTGTCCCGCGAGATATGGTCTTGGACGAGCATTACGGGTGGCATTCCCCAGTGGCGGCAAACTTTTGGCAGGGCATGAGGATTGGAGACTTCCTATGGCGACTTTTCTGGCCGGTGCCTAGGGCTCCAGGGCAACCGTGTCATTTTTTGTGGGGAGAGATGTCAGGCGGACAATATTGTACATCACATGTGTCACCTTCTACGGGAGTGGGATTTTGGTTAGCATATTTTTGCCGCTCTCCACTGGAGAGCGTTTCACTTGTATATGATGTTTCTTTTTGGTGATATATATATACACGGATGACACCTAATGGTGGTCATCCTTTCTCTTCTCAAAAAAAAAATATATATATATATATACACACACAAAATATATATATAAGGCTGTTAAATTCATGTTTTAAATTGTAAATTCGTACGAGTTTATGGGTACAAAGCACATTAAAACTGATCATACTCACAATTTGAATAAAATCACGAATTGAGTTGATTGAATCAGTAAAATCATTAAATTCATTTGCATCAAGTGTGAATTTCACCAGCATTAAATACATGTAATTAAAAGGTTTGTTGGTTAGGTTGTAGAACATACGGTCATCGGTTCAATCCCTATAGACTACCTTTTCTTCTTGGTGTTGGTTCCCATTTTTTTGTTGGTATTATATTCCTTTATTGTTTCATTTTTTTGCTTTTCATTTTATTCTTTGATCATATTTCATAAATAGAAACAGTAAAATATTGAAAATAATAACAAATAGTTAAAATATGTGAATATGATGAAAACATTTGATTATGGAGTATATATAAATTATTTTCAAATTAACATCAAACTATATTTGAAAAATTAACTCCGCCTATGTTTTATAGCCGGTCCCAAGCCCGGATAAAGGAGGAGAGTTGTGTTAGGCCCCGATAGCCAGCGTAAAACCCTATCGAATCTCATGAACATGGATCAACGAATATGAGCGGAATGGCGTTGTATGATCCATGTAGCCGACCCCACCTAGTGGGATAAGGCTTTGTTGTTGTTGTTGTTGTTGTATATTTGAAAAATTATGGTTGTGTGGGTGATTACTCATGTTATTTTGGAAAGTCCAACTATCAAGTCTAAATAATATATGCATTATGTTGGAGTAAGGACATTAGATGGTTCAACTTTTGCAGCTCTTTAAGATTATTTTGATATGCAATGTTAAGTTATTCAAGAGATTAAAATTTTATGTTATATTTTATAATTCAATCTTATGTGTACATAAATTTTCTGAATCTATGGATCAAATCTAGTTTCAATCAAAAGGTCAACTCTTGAACTTAACTGCCTACTGTGTGCGTGTGTACATATATATTACATATATTTTTTTTTAGAGGATCCTTGTGTGTATATATATAGAGTTTTCCCCTCCCCCCCCCCTGGTGAAGGTGAGATGAGTATACCATGTACTATTCTCCAGCCACCCCATCCAATGCCAGAGAAGCAGATGTATATCTTCTTTGGTTCAGTGGTTTCTAGTGGGAACTCAAAAGACACAAAAGGTAGTGATACGCTTCAGTACACATTGTTCCACTAAACTATAATACCCAGCGTAGTACTGGTCTTAGATTTGTTATCACCCAACCTTTTGATATACATATTATGATTACATCAGATTTTGGCAATTTGGTCATCTGTGAATCAATCCAATAAATAACATAACAAGAAATACATAAAGAAAAAAGTTCCAAAGACAAATGTGAAAGTTCTTTACTTAATTCTTACCAACATGGCCAATAAAAACAACATTTAAGTGTCTCTTCTTGGCTTCTTCATTCTCATCAAGTTCTTCAACTTCCTCAGGTACATCTTTTTCTTTAGCTGAAATTGAATCAAAGAATAATCAGCAACAATAAAGGCTATTTGATGGAAACATAAGAGAAGCAATAGACTCGAATCATATACCTATAGAGCACAATCTAAGATTGCAATGATCAATAAAAAGAAGAGCTAAAAACAGCCTTTAAAAACATGTTGTGAATAGATCATGAATCAAGACAATTTGCATTTCCTCCTCAAAAAAAGACAATTTGCATTTGTGGACATTACTATAATGGTCATAAAGAATGATCAACGAAAAGAGTTAAAAGCATCCTTTATAATTATGCCAAAAGTAGAATTACATAAGTGAAAAAGCAAATAAAATGATCTGTTTTCAGAGTTTGTAACTATATGAAAAAGATGTAAGGAGACATACAGATTAAGTAGAAGATTTGAAAATATTAAGTAAACAACACGCTACCTCTTGGTTCCACCTGCAATGACTGAAGACCCACTTGAACCTCTTCTTTGATATCTATAAAAGTAAAATAATTATTTACTTCACCATCAGATATGCTAGTACAATTTTTTTAGGAGATATGCTAGTAGAATTTGTTGTAGAATAATATAGGTTCAAAAGCAATCAATTTTTATTCTATTACAACTTTAGAGAGGTGTTTGCGCATGCAAAAGATTTTGCAGGTACTACCAGAGAAACATTGACATTCATGTCCCTACAAAAAGTATGCAAAATTTGTCAATCATCATGAGCACAATAATAGCACCTCAATGGATAATTGGCTCCATTTTGTCAGACATTTTCAACAGTAAGCAATTAAAATTCATGGCTTTCAATGTTAATTTGCTTAACTGTTGAAAATGTCTGACCAAGTTACAAACAATGAAATTCTCTCTCTAACCATACTTAAAAGAAAGATCCTTGAAATTTTAGATGGAACAAGGGACACATTTGTTCACTGAGAATGAGTTTTTTTTTCTTTTGATGATAAAGGATGGCTGCCAGGTGTAACCATCCACTTTATTCTGAAAACATTATATTACAAAAACATTTTACAATCAAAAGTTAGCTTCCACTCATATGTCCCTAAGAAAAGTATACAACATTTACCAATCATCATGAGAATAATCATAACACTTTTGGCTCTATATAGAACTCAATCCAATATAAACGGATTTCAACTATGATACAAGTTACTTCGCTTAACTATTGAAAATGTCTGAGAAGGAAACAAACAATGAAACTCTAAATATTCTCCAACCATAACTAAAAGAAAGATCCTTGAAAGTCTAGATGGCATAATGGACATGTTTGTTCACTGAAAACAAGTTTGTTTTTAGGATAAAGGGACCACTCTATTGATGAAGACATTATATTACAAAAACATGGCAACCAAAGGTCAGAGTTTCCATTCCCCACCATATTTTGTGCAACAGCTACAATGTTCTCAACATAAACCCTTCACTTCTAAACATAAATCCAGTTTCGTCGGACCAAAATAAACCACAAGAGGGCAAAGGTTGTCACATGGAGCATTCTCGTTACATAGACCTGAGCTTGCTGATCAGGGTGACAACTAGTTCTGAATGATCACCAACAATCTCCAGCGATTGGGAGTCAATCAACCTACAGCTGGATTTTTTCCATACCATCTGAGCCACCATACACTTGAAAAAAAACGTGGTGAATATCCTCCTCATTGCCTCACAGAAAAACAAGTTGTATCCAATTCCTGAACCCATCATTTCCCATAACATCAAGTTGGCAGCCTCCAACATCTAAAAACCCAAGCGAAGTATTAAACTGTTGTAATATCAGTAGTCTCCGGTGCATAATTTTTGTTATCTTGCCCAAGATATTCTTTGGTGTTCGGCTCCATAACAAAAATTATGTTAAAAGTACACATTTTTCTTTGAAAAAAGGAAAGGATGACTAGCAAGATGGTAGTCATCGAACTTACATTGATCAAAATGGAAATAACCATACAAAAGAGTGATGAAAGTAAATAAGAAAAAACAGTCAACCTCTATATATTTGTTATAGTCTCCATACAATCTCCTAGCATGATGTATAAGATTGTTCACAAAGCATTTATCCCCTCAGAAAACCATGTTATTACGTTGAAGCCACAGAGCCCAAAGATAAGGCAATAATACAACATGGTGGCATCTAGACAAGTTAAGTGTATCTTGAGCCTGTCTTTATCCAACCATGGAAGTTCTCTTCATTAGTAAAATCTCACCAGCTGTTGTTCTCCATTGCACCCTCTCATCAGATAATGATGGAGATAGTCTAAGATGGGAAATTTTACCTTTTCCCAAAGTTGTGAATAACTTTTTGGTCAACCAGAATATTTTTCGATGACCAGAACTTTAATGAATGTCAAACATTTTTTTTATTGAAGTGATAAAGGATGTACTGAATGTCAAACATCAGAAAACATTTCCTAGAAAAAAAATTTATCCAAACAAACACAGACAGAGTTAGTTCGCAACTTCAACAAGATACAACTATTTTTTTGTCTCTTTCTTATATAGCAGTGTCGAATTTCAACTCAAAACTACACTTTATGGTTTTTGTTTCCCATTCCCAATCATTGATATTATACTTTTTTTACATAATTCATCCATTAAAAGAAGCTTTCTGCTTCAATCAGAAGTTTCATGTATATTTCGATTTATACCAGAATGGTTAAAGAATGAGAAGTTGTATTTACTTGTGAAAGAAAAATAACAGGTCCTGAAAGGATTGGAAGCAATAACATGCCTTGAAAAGAATACCATGAGTAATTCTTGAATTGCAACCTTCAAAATTACACCATAATATTTCCAACTCCAAAGAGAGTTATTTAGTCAAAGCAGCCATGTCTGAAGATTAATGAGCAATGCATGTCAAAATTATTCGGTGTTTGATTAATTAAAAGTTGTTTGTTGATGAAAGAGTTAATCACTGAACCGATTAAGTTGCTTAGTAGGAATGACCCTGCCATCGCTAAAGCTCCAATCTTTTCCTCACTAAGTAAATATAGTAAGAAATTCCATTAATCATCTTCGCATTTGATCCCTGAAGAAAATAAGATCCGTACAAGAGGAAAGTCACATGATAAGCTCGAAAAAAAATTTATTTAAAGAACAGCCAATGTTTTATAGCCGGTCCCAAGCCCGGATAAAGGAGGAGGGTTGTATTAGGCCCCGACAGCCAGCGTAAAACCCTGTCGAATCGCATGAACATGGATCAACGAATAGCGTCGTATGATCCATGTAGCCGACCCCACCTAGTGGGATAAGGCTTTGTTGTTGTTGTTAAAGAACAGCCAATTTAGTAGAACATAAAGGGTGCAGTGGGCTCCTAGCACTGACACATCCTGCACATTTGTGGTCAGGAAGAGGAGTAAATGGCCCACTTATTCTTTGTCAGCATCTCTACAGAAGACAAACCTTTTTGGTGCTCCCTACAGACTAGAGAAGTTCTTCACAGACAGGACTGGCGGCACTTGTGGAGGATGGCTGTGGCAGCCGCATGGGCCATCTGGCTCCAACGTGACTGCAGCTTTGGAGGGGTGGAGTGTTACACAGAGAACATTTTACAACATGCCTCCACCTGTGGGGTTTATCCTAGCTACTTCAGTTTATTTCTTTCCTCTTATCATAGTGTTGTCATGCTAGCACGCACACGTAAATTTCATTACTTTTGTGTTTTAAGACAAGCGGAAGACTGGATGACTATCCAACTTCGTAGTCATCCTTTCATCCGTCAAAATTTTATAACAACCAATCTAGTTAATTACATTCTATAGCAACAAACTTCCCTTTAGCATTCGATGCCTATGAGATGATTTTAGTAGCCAATGAATAACCACAGGAAAGAAACTTTAATGTGATAAATCACAAAATTCTACCTAAAGAACAGCCAATTAAATTATAATTTTGCTCCTAAAAGAAAAATAAGTATAATCTTGAAAGAGAAAAGTAAATGGAGATGCAGGGACGCAATCTAGTTAACCATGAACGAGTTCGATCGTTTTTTTTTTTTTTTTGTTAAGAGAACGATCGCAGCAATTACCACTTCAACTAACAGCAATTCATTCTAAACAACATCAGATCCGAATCCATGGAGCATCTCAACCACAACGAAAAGGGTCAGGCTCTTCCGCCGTAAAACACACCTTGCGCCGGAAGTGGTTGCAGCGGGGCGTCGTTGGACTCGCCGGCGACGTCGGAGGCCTGAGTGTGCCCCACCTCCACCGGCTGCTGCTCGTCGTCAAACTCCTTGCTCCAATCGTTGGCGTCCTCTCCGCCCTCGACAACAACAGGGGTGACAGGAGCTCTCCTCTCGTCCTCCATCGAAGCGGCGACGGCCGCAATGCAGGGAAATTGGAGCTAGGGTTTTTGTGGGAATCGGCACGCTAGACCATTGTTTAGCTTTCGGCGCGGCCAGAGGATTCTTTTCTTTTTCGTGCTTATTATTATTATTATTATTATTATTATTATTATTATTATTATTATTATTATTATTATTATTATTATTATTATTATAAGTTGGCTCGGGGGCATAATAATAATGACAATAATCTGAGAATGACATGTTTCTGGTACTTTTTATTTGGATTAGTGATTATTACTTATCGCATTTAACTGTTAAAGATTATCATTAATTTCAATTATTTTTAGACTAAGTTGAAACATCAAGATATGGTAGTTGAGAATGAGAAATAATTTCAAAAGGATATAAGGGAGGTCCTCCTCCCAATTCATGACCATCGATCGCAGATCTGATAATCGTGAATCGAAGACACGTTTCACTAAAGGAGGAGATGTAGTTCACTAAACGAGAGTCGTGGTTCAAACAATTGGATGAATTTACGAAGGGATCAAAAGGGATGGCTTCTTTCGTGCTCGACGTGAACGTCATCCTTCGGTCGTCAGATTAAGGTTGCGAATTCGTCGTGTTCGCTGGGTCATCGTCGTGATCGACGGATCGTCGTCCGGTAATGATCGGCGAATTGTGCCCTAACTTCGTATACACCCCCTTGCTTCGTGCTCGACCTTTGCAAGCGCGTCTCGGCAGCAAAACATCATGGATCAAAAGGCTACAGTTTGTGGTCCATTTGTCGACAGCGGGGACGATGACCGTTTCGTGCTCGACCTTGAACATGGGCTCATGTTGGTCGGCGGATCGTGTCCTAAGTTTGCATACGCCATCTTACTTCATGCTCGACCTTCGCAAGCGTCGGCTCTTCGTCTTCTTGGTTTGTGGTCTGTTCGCCGCCTTGTGGTCCGTTCATCAACGACGGGGATGACAACCATTCCATGCTCGACCTTGAACGTGTGCTCGACCGATACAATTGCTTCAACCACAGCTTCCCTTTAGTGAACCGTGTCTTCGATTCGTTGGTCATCGGATCTGCGATCGATGACTGCGGATAAAGGAAGGAGGATCTCCATTATATTCATTTCAAAATGGAAATAAATAGCATTTGAACTTACGGCCTTTCAATACAACATTGAAATTGAGTTGCTCTTTTTTTTTTCACGTGAACAACGATATTTGGCTTCTTTGAGGATCAATACAACATAACAATTATTTTAAAATTGACATTAAAATATATCTTATTGTGCATCAGAATATGTTGTGGATAAGTATCCAACATTTTGATGATCAGTTAACTCAACATATAAAACATTTTTGTTAATACGTGTACTGTATATACATAGTTTAAAATTTCATTATCAAGCACTTAAACCGACAGGGATGCTGGAGCAGGTACCCCCACAGACCGTTGTTCACTCTTGGAAAGTATACCAATAATGCAACATTAACTAAAAGATAAAAATGGCATATGAGTATTTGTTTATTTATGCATTTATTGAATTATTTTCTTTAACACCTCAACTATAGCTTTTTTGGCATCCAACTCTAAACTATAAATTACATATTTTAGTCCTAAGTTATTCTTTAATACTTAGGAAATTACATTTTACCCTTACTCTTTCAATATAAGAATAAATCATAAAAAATAAAAATATTACCATGAACATAATATTATATAACATATGATCATTAAATAAGGCAGTCGTCCACATCGATTGTTTTTTTTTTAATTTTTATAACGAAGTAAAGATAAAATGGCATTTCATAATTATTAAAAAAATAAACAGAATTTTTTATGAAAGTTAACAAAAGGAATTTAAGTGTTAATTTTGAACAGGTACAAGGACTAAAAATGGTTAAATTATAATCTAGAGTTAGATATGAAAAAATTATAGTTAAAGGGAGGTCAAAGGAAATAATCCTTATTTATTTTGAGAGGTAAGATATTACAAAAGAGGTAAAAACTATAAATATTCTAGTCTCTGTGTCACAGGGGAAAAATGATTTTACAGACATCTTATGCTTCCTGTGAGCTATTTTTTCTCTTTATCTTTTTTTTTTATTGTCACTTTTTTCTTTTCTGACATGTATAATATTTTCTTCGAAAGATGCACATGCCACTATGTAGATCCCGGGCATCACCCATTATGCGATTGAACTCCTTGTGGGATGCCAATCCTGATATAACTTGAACGGAGAAAGAATGCAAATTTGGCAGTCAATCCTTTTTGAAGAGCTCGCGGCCAATGATAATTCTCCTGATCTCGCTGGTCCCAGCACCAATCTCATAGAGTTTTGCGTCTCTGAGGAGACGGCCAGTTGGATACTCATTGACATATCCGTTGCCACCAAGACACTGGATGGCCTGCATGCAAAGATTGAACAAATGAGCACAAAAATTGCCAAGCTGGGTGGATATCAACATTGAAAAGAACACAGAAATGTTCCACATGAAAATTTTTGGACACTCGGATGGATAACACGAACGATTAGCATTCCTAATAACTCACAATAGGTTATTTCCTTTAACCTTAAGCACCCAACTCCTTTTATCTCAGTAAGTAAGTAGGAGGATGATTCTGTGAACCGCAAGAACAGATCTGCTTGAATACTTGGAAGAATCCTAGCTCTACTCATTTACACAACCGTTTTTTTGTTGTGCTGGAGGGTATTTAATGTTGGATATTAGTTACATGCAAAATAATAAGTGTTGTGCAACATCATAAATTGTCCTCTTAAGACAGAAGTAACAGGCCACATTCCTAGCACGTTGAGAATGAAACTCGAAACAAACTTCTGGTACCTGAAGTGAGACTTGTGTAGCCCTTTCAGCAGCAAGGAGAATCACTGCAGCACAGTCCTGTAACAAGTTTAGATGAACATAGAGTCCCAAACAAACAGTAATTAATACTTTGAAGTACAAAGCAATTGTACACAGCTCAGGAAACTGAATTTTCTTGAAGATGAAATATGACTATACCACCAGAGCAAAGGACAAACTATCTTGCCACTAGACTTACTGAAATTGGTTCATTTTTCCAATCCAGATCAAGCAAATTGAATCACCTAATTGATTAAAGCATGTAACACAATGTATTTCATAAAGAATATCGGAATCTCCAAATCCTTGTAAAAAGAAAACCCATGATCGTGAAAATGTAACGTGTTCGTTACAAAAGGAGGAAGAGAGAGATCGCACAAACACAAAAGAACACAGATATTTACGAGGTTCACCCTAAATTGGATTACGTCATCGGACAACGGCGACTCTTTTTATTATGAAATAATGATGATTACAAAGATATAAATAACCCAGCCATCATGAAATTTATATAGACACTTTCTTTTACAGACGATAGGAATTACAGACCAACTGAGACTCTAAATTAATCCCCCAAAATAAGATACCTATCTCGTGATAAGGAAATAAATCAATTCCGAAATCCTCATCGGGGAGATCTGCTGAAGTGTCTGACTAAGAAGGGGAATCATATAGAGTTACAATTGGGTTCAGATTCAATGCATTATCAACAGTGTTTTCAGTTTAACTCTTAGTGGCCATAGAGTTTATTAATTTGAAAGATTTGGCATGAGGCACTCAACATTCTTCAATTATCTTCCTGTAAGTTAGCCAAGGAAAAACACGCTGTTTCTCACGGCATTGACTTAAGCTGACAAATGAGCTTGGATTTATAGTGTTTGAAATATTTAATGGATCATTAAGCTAACAGTTATATACTTGAATGGGGTTTACTACTAAGAGGCATACCATGGAAGGCCTTTTTAATGTTTCCTTTATGCACAGGAAGATTTGGAATCTTCTATCTCATTTTGAGTACTGAATGGTAGAGAACTTCTGATATAAAAATTATACAAGAAGTATTCAAGCTTCAATTCTGTAAAATGTTTTGCCTACTGAGGCCTCACAATGAACAATAATGGAATGTCAGATGGTTTTTATCTGGAATATTTATCACTAAAACAATGCTAAACTATGAGAAATCAATCAATTCTAAGTTCCTAACTGTGCGTTTAAACAAGATGTAATGAACTTCTCACAACTATTCCGAAACATGATATCCAACAAAAGCTTTTCAGTTTATTCTTTCTTGATGGCACTATTATTATCACCTCTCCAATGCTGTCCTAGCCAGATGTGCCACCTAGAATATATCACTTGGTCATATGAAGCAATTTTGCACTGACCTTAAGAGGAAGCATAACAAGGTAATCAACCACTGAATATCTAAAAGAATGGATAAACCAATCTACAATTGATCGCATGAAAAATATTACGGATGTTATAAAATTTTACATTGTACAACAACAACAACAAAGCCTTATCCCACTAGGTGGGGTCGGCTACAAATTCGTTGATCCATGTTCATAAGATTCGATAGGGTTTTACGCTGGCTGTCGGGGCCTAACACAACCCTCCTCCTTTATCCAAGCTTGGTACCGGCTATAAAACATAGGCGGAGTTATAAAATTCTACATTGTATATAAAGGAATACCTCTCGGGTGACCTTTCCATTATCACAGTCCCTAGCAACAGAATAAACAAATGCCCTGAAACAAAAAAAGAAAAAGTTATAATTGTTGGACAAGATTCTGGAAACAAAAAAGAATATAAAAAGTATACTGACCTCGAAGATTGTAGTGAAGTATACATATCAGCCAATTTTCCCTGTAATTTGATAATGACAGAATCAGGTAAGTCTCATATCTTAAGTTACCACTGTTCAGTTAAATTACTGCAAATGGTTTGTTTCAAACCTGTATTAATTGGAACTCTCCTATGGGGCGGCCAAATTGTTCCCTCTGCCGAACATAAGGAATAACAACATCAAGGCATGCCTGCATAAGACCAAGAGGGCCAGCTGCCAGAACAAGTCTTTCATAATCTAGTCCTGACATCATGACATAAACACCTGAAACAATTTTTTCACTGTAGGATTATTTGACAGGATAGCAAACGTGTCTGTTCCATTTGGTATATAACATAACATTGAACACAACACATTTAGCTAATGTGAAGGTTTAAAATGACTTTCTCTAGAAAACTTACTGTAATACCTTTCCCTTCTTGGCCAAGTACATTTTCTTCAGGAACAAAGCACTTTTCAAAAACAAGTTCACATCTGTAACAAATTACAATCCTTTAGTAACAGCAGTATTCTTTTTCCTTGGATCTACAATGTAAAATTGACAATGAGTACATACGTATCACTTCCACGCATGCCAAGTTTATCTAACTTCTGGGCAGTATTGAATCTGCACAACAATGAAAATCATCTGAACCATGTGACAAGGTCAAACAAAATATATCTTGACACTGAAATATGATTCCGATTTCAGGTTTAAGAAGCACAATGTTAATTTTTTGGTCCCCGACTCGTAAACTAAGAATCCCTAATGGTCAGATAAAACAAACAAACTTAATAAAAAAACATGAGGCTATTCTTCACAAATAATGTGCTTACAGGGAAAAAGTTTAATTTGGTCTTTCAAGTCTTAAATTTACAATTTTGAAAAAAAAAATCTATAAGTGAATATTCAAGTACCCAGGCATGCCCTTTTCAATTACAAATGCGGTGATTCCTTTTGATCCAGCTGTAATGTCTGTCTTCGCATAAACAACCTGTGCCAACATTTATACATAAAAAAAGAGAATTGGAGAAGAAAAGATCATTCAGGAATGCTATTAACTTGACCTACTGAAAAATTTATTAACTCAGAGAAACAAAGATAAATGTAGTGAGGTTGTTACTGTTCTCTAAATTATGACATGAAAACACTTCTCATGTTCTCAACCGCGAAAAATCATCTTATTTGTTCAACTTAAAAGGCATAGTTATCGTGTGTGATTGGTTCCCTATGTTAACTAGAAAAGGCAGAGTTCCCACCACATTAATGAACAAAGAGGGAGAAAGGAAATGATCTCAGAAAATAACAGATGATTAAAAGGATTATAATAAGACTAATACAACAACAACAACAAAGCCTTATCCATAAGACTAATAAGACTAATAATTAAACAAATAAAATGAGTTCAAGAAGAACCAGTGTATCAGCAACTGGGCCATTTGTACACCACATCTTGTTCCCATTAATGACATAGCCACCATCAACACGATCGGCTTTGCATTTCATACTGACAACATCTGAACCAGCTGCAGTGTAGAAAATAGGATAAAAAGGGAGGGGCAAAATTATAAATGGGTTGTATCAAGAGTATCTGTGTACATATTCCATAAAAAACAGATAAAAGTTATCAACTCAATTTTATTACCATTAGGTTCACTCATTGCTAATGCGCCTACATGCTCCCCCTTAATTAGCTGTGCATAAAAAATATGAAGGAAAATCAGCACTTAGAAGTTCTTTCCAAAATAAAAATATGAATGTTCTTTCCAAACAAAAAACTGAATATATGCTAACTCTAGAAGTGATGAACAATAATCATTTGTCCAAAGTTAACTTAAACCTATCCAATAATTGAGAGGAATATAATATAACCTTCGGCAAATACTTCTTCTTCTGGGCAGACGTCCCATGCCTCACCTACAGAAACTTTGCATTTGATTATGTGTACAGAATAAATGCAGGATTTCACATAAGGGTTTCTTTTTACCAATTGGCTGATGCAAACATTGGAATGGACGCCATAAGAAACCCCAACAGATGCAGAAGCACGACTAATTTCCTCCATTGCTATACAGTGGTACATGTAACCAAGACCAAGTCCTCCATACTCCTCTGTAACACACCATTTTATATTCAAGAGATTGTTGTGAAGAATTAAGAGTTGCTAGAAGCAACATGAACCACTTCAGAGACTTGGAACAGAAAAACCACATGAAACATAATGGCACAAGTGGGAACAGAGATTGTGCAAGGAAATTAAATAAGCATCCTAGAGTTTTGTAAACTGAAACATTCAGTAATCTACTTGAATATTGAAAAAAATCTACTGTCCAACATGTAAACACCGAATATTCTGCTGATTTATCTGATTATCTAACATTTCAAAGGATAGTTGAATTTAAATAAGTGCCATTTTTTCCCACATAATTTTAGTGGCATGTTAGAGAGTTTTGCAGAATCTTTTAATACTCAACATGCCAGTCTAACTGTTAACAAGTGAGAAGTCTATTCATCACTTTAACAAGTAAATAGGACAGTTAAAATAAAGAATATAATGCAAAAACAGTTTGCTAAACAGACATCTATATGGGACCACATAATATTCTTGTACCTGGTGCAGTGATACCATGCAGGTTGAAGTCTCCCATGAGTTTCCACAAGTTGACATCCTGCGATGCAACAGTTTACAGACCGATCAGCTATCAATGACTGTTATCTTTCCTCACGCTGAAGATTAAAAAAAAAACTGATACATGCCTTGGGAAATCGGTTTTCCAAATCTATCTTTGCAGCATGTGGAGCGATGTTTTCTTGTGCAAATTGATGTACGCTCTCTTTGAACTACAAATGTGTCATAAAGTGAAATCAACCATAAAAGAGGGTATTGATAGTAGAACTTGAATCAAAATTTTGCAATTAAATGATCTTCAAAGGTCAGGTGTTTGAGTTCCGAAATAAATTTAACTCGTAGAAACCCGAGGCAAGATCTTATATCATGTTAAGGAAACAATCTAATCGAGATAGTTAAATAAGACCAATAAATACAGTTTCTGACACACAAAAGAACATAAATCCTTGGCTCAAGAAAAAACTGTGACAAATGGCAAGTCCATGAACAGCAATTGACAATCTGAAGTAGCAAGAGAATTGATACTACAGACCACTTATTGCACTTTATTAACCAGAAAAAAATGCAATCAAATCGTTTAAATCATTCTACCGAACCAAAGTTTCCACTTTGATGCTTGATTCAAACTTTGTAAGTCTCCTATGATTCATTCTTTCTGTTATATTGCAATCCTCTATTACAAAAAGGCGACAACTCGATGGTTAGATTACCCCATTGTAATCTCTCTACCCCACGATTGACTGGACATAAGAAAACTGTGATAAAATTGAACTTTGACCTGCTTCTGGGTGTCATCAAAGAGGAGAGAAGTGGAGAAGAAAGCCCCCTCTTTGCAGCTCCGGCGAGTCCGGAGAAGGCAGGCGAGGCGCCTCAGAGGACGAAACCGATGCATCTTGTCGTAGCAGTAATTTGGTACGGAATCGGCGGCAGAACTCGGCGCGTAGATCAAAGAATTTGGTACATATTGTCGCTTTCGCCGATTTGTTTGAAGTGGATAAAAAGATCGAATAAATTATGAAAAATTAATTCTCGCACGTTGATTAAAAAAAACTATTTCCTAATTTGTCTTTTGTACATGAATTAGGGAAAAAGTATTAAAGGGGAGTACTTTCTGTTGCCATTTTTTCGTTTTTAAACAATTTAGAAATTCTTTCAGAAGAAATATATATTTCATAAAATGGATAAAGAATATGTAGTGTTGATGAAAAAATAAATCCGTTTACGATAAAGAATAATGAGCTGATTTAAATTTCAAATAGAAAAAGTCCAGAAGGCTGTAGTCTGAAGTTAGTGATTTAATTAAAATTTTAAAACTTATCTTTTCCCGTCCTTATCAAATGTGCATGAAAACATGATTAATAGAAAATATTTTCTTTCTAAATGAGAAAATAAAAAGAAAAATATTTTCTAAAACTGAACAGGACCTTATTTTAAGTAATTTCCCCCCCCCCCCCCCCCCCCCCCCTTCATTTTTTTCTTTATTTATCAATAATATTCATTTTCTTATTATGTAATCGCACGGAAGAATTGGGAGAAAGCAAATAAAATATCAAAAAAAGCGAGATATGAATCAAATCACGTCAACGAATTTATCGGCTTCTTTTATTTGTTTTTTCCCTATACGCCACAACACATCCACGTCATGAAGATAAAATGATCAACTCAAAATTCAAAGCTAATAATGAGCCGCCGGGGGACAATAAAAAAAAAAAAAGAAAAGGAAAAGAAGAAAAGGGAAAGAAGGAAAGAAAGATCACCTCCGCCATTGGCTTTATGTCGACCTCAAAAGCCATGACGAAGCCGATTTTTATATAAAAATGAGTTATTACAAAAGGCTTTTAAGTTCCATTTTTAAAATATTAATTTAAGCAAAATTTATTATTTTACTTCTGTTTAAATATTAAATTTAATCAATTATTAATAATTTAAAGGTGAATCTAAATTGGAAAAAATATGAATAATAATAAGTTAAATAAAGACGAGAGCACACCGCTTTATCTTAATATAAATATTTATTATTTATTATAAAAATATAATGAGGAGAAACATATCTTGACGATAATTATATATTAAAAAAATCATATCGAATAATCAAATAATTTTAATTGTGAGTTCATTATCTAAGTACTAAAATAATTAACATATCAATTTTATTATTATATTTAAAAAATGGTATAATGTGTGTCAGCTCAAGTTATGGTGGTAGGATCGTCCTCCAATTTTATTGTTCGTTCGATGCATAATCGACGACGATGGAGAAAGCGTAATTAAAGGCACTGGTGCGTTAGAGCAGTTCACCATGATTCACATCTCCACATTGCTCTACCCTATAACTCCTCATGCGCGATAACGTACTCATCTCCCTATCATTGTCGAAACGTCTTGTCATCGTTGCCGATTGAGGTGGTAGGACCGTCACGAGGTCATCTCACCATTGATCTTCCTTAAAAACCTCGCATGTGCATGATCGGACTTGGCGGTGGTTGTTGCGACATGTCGACCATAGCGACGTGACCAAGGTGGTAGAGGTCGTCGTCCCCCTCGCACGCGTTGTGAATCTCCTTGATCTCTTCTACCATATTGACTCACATAAAATATGTATAAAGAATGCCATGTGAAATGAGACTAGCGCACTTAATGTAACAGGAACACATATTGGAAGTGAGAAGCTTCTAGACATATGTCTATCTCTTACACTAGCCTATTACTCTTGAACACAGGAAAACATGTCGAACGAAGTCTTAAAATTTATAAATCTCTATGATCTACAAGTATACGGAACATCATTGTAGTGCTTCAGGTTTGATCCACAGTGAACAACTTTGCAAGATCGTCAAAAGTGCTTCGAAACTTAGTGTATAAAATGTTGAAAAAGGGAGTAAAGAAATATTGCAATGAAATAATAACGAGAGAAGGTAATACGAGAAAACTAATGTTTTTATTATTTTTGAGATATAAGAATGACACGAAAATAATAACAAAATCTAGAGAGTGCAAGACAATTAGTAGAAATGTATGCTGAGGGCTTACGAGATGTACTTTTGCTATAAGACTCAAGTTCTTCTGTTCTATTCGATATGTTAAAAATAATTGAATGCCTCTTCACGTGTGTATATGGTAAATTTCATTGTGAAAATTCAAGTTACACTCGACTTACACACGACACTCCCATGCTCACAGAAAATCCAGGTTACACATGTGAAGAGATTCATATATTCGACGCCATCGTCACTCTCATGCACGATGCTCAGATGCATAAATCGAGCTTCCCTCTCTGGATTGAGCTAAGCCTTCAAAACAATCCAGTACTTAGGCATTCAAAGAGAAATAAACTGAGACTAGGACAGCTATGATTGGCTTGCATATCCGTCTCAGAGTAATAAGGATAACCCTCTCGGTAGAACACAGGAAACCAAGATGTCGTGAAGAATGTTTAGACGATTTAGGGGAGAAGCCAATTTGAAAACAACTTAGTATTACTAAGAGTTATTTAAACGCAACTCATTCTCCATATGCCCTCTCGGGTTGCCAACGATGAAGGAGGGATAAGATTTTTCCTCTCGGACAGAAGCTCTTAGAATCAAAAGAGAATCGGAGACAGCAATTGTGAAGCAAAGTAGAGGATGAAAAGAATCCTGCACTTCAAGCCCATCTAAGATGATTTGAGTTCCGATTTGTAAGATCACAAAGCACCAAGATGGGGGTTGAATTGATATTAAACCAAAAATATTGATTTTATGAAAATCATCGTGAAAGCTTAAAATCAATTCGTTAATATTTAAACTAACACAATAGCAATCAAATCACATGCATAATAGAGTAGGAAGGAGAATGAGGGAAAAAGACAAACGCATGGTAATTTGTTGACGATGTTTGACCACACCTTGGCTTACGTCCCCACTATAACTTTTTGACATCGAGACCGCCGAAGATTCCACTAGCACCCTACCTTTGTTTCAAATGGAGCAAGCAAAAAATCCTTTACAACTCGTCTTTTCTCCTTTTCAAGAGGTAAGGCAAATCTCTTTCACTCGTAGACTTTCACTTGTCTTTTTTTCGTTCTAGAGGTAAGAAACAACTTCTTTTCACTCGAGAGCTAAACAACTATTACAATATCACAAGAACATTTCACAATCTCTCTTTTACAATCTGAAACCTCATACAAAGAGTAAGAGAGAAAGAAACGAGATATTTGCAACTTTGAGCTCAAGATGACTTCTTGGATGAACACAAGTGTTTGCCTATCATTTTCTACAAAGTCTTACTCTTCTTGACGTGTTTTGAACCCCTTTTATAGCCTCCAATATTTTTTTCTAGCCACCCAAAACTAGCCGTTATATACTTTTTTGCAATAAAATGGGCGTCCATTTTGAGTTTCGGACGTTCGTTTTAGAATTAGTCTTTGGAATATAGGCGTCATGGACAACTTTCAAACGTCCGTTTGAGTTTTGGATGACCTTTATAAAAATCCTAAAGTCTTGGATATTTGCGGTTGCTGGCCAATATTTTTGGGCGTCTGTTGTTATCTCCAGCGGTCGATCGAAAGATTTTTTATCGTCCGTTTTGTCATCGATAGTCTGATAGACCTATATCTTTTATACATAGCTTTTCCTAATCATATTGTATAATTCATTATCATCTAGAAGCCTCTACATCTTTTTGTCCTTTTCCTAAAATCATTGATCTTCTCTTTTTTGATCTTAAAACATAGCCACCATGAAGAATAGAGATCTAGATCCCCTAGCCTTATGCTTTCCTTGGTGGAGAAGAGAAAGAGAGAAGAGGAGTTGGCGACTAAGTTTTTGAGGAATTAATATGGTTGTCAGTCCTTTATATAGAATTTACATTAGAATTTTGGTCAAAAATCCCAAATACCCTTGGCCCAAAATTTCGAATTATTATAGCGTCCACCCCATTTCAAAGGGATGTACGTCCATTAGATCCTTCATATTCATATTTATGTAATTACATCTTCATCATGTCACTTGTTAGTCTTTCGCCATCTACATTTTTTTTATCTTTTATAAGATAACTTATTATGTGGTTTGATTGTCAAATAAAAATCATCAAATGGTCATAAGGTCATTCTTTTATTTTTTTTCAAAAAATCCTGATATTAAAAGTGAGCACTGATTTATAGGATGCTCAACATCATGAATCGAGATGACTTAGCCTCCGTGAGACACAACACCACCATTAGCGACAATTCAACCTCCTTAAAGTTTGACATCAATATTGATGATGACTTGACCTCATTCGGTGAAGCATAAGACATCAATTATGTGTTTTTTTAGTTATTTAACAATGAATAATACATTCAAGCATTCAATACATTTGTCCATGAAATCGTTCATAGGTTAGGACAATGCAACAAACAATTGTTAAAATAATCCTAAACATTGATATAATTGAAGATTAGTTAACAAATAAATCAATGTACAAAAAAATCAATTAATAAGCTCATTGGGCTTGTTACTATTGGCATCTATTCCATCAATTAACCGAAGGATGTGATTTCTGTCCACGACACTATGTTCGCAACTTATGCGATATCGCCATATATGTCGTCGCTACGATCTTGGTTGCCATCGCCATAGTCTAAAAAATTGTGTGTTATGATCACAAGGCAAATCATCCTACTTGTAACATATCTCGCAATTGTGATTGGGGCATATGGACCATAGAAGAAACTAATTAGATCCATTATTGTTCTATTTAAGTTCCCAATTAATCTTAATTCAATGCAATCAATCTCTCTATCATATTGTCGTAAGAAGTTACACATGACATACTATATATTTCAAGCATTATGGAGTCTAGGAAATAAAATTAACACGATTTAAAAATCCAATCAATCATAATAGTATGACACAGAACAACCATTCTTATCAACAGAAGAAAAAAAGATTTCATTTCTAATAGTAAAATATAGAAAATCTCTAATTTTATATATAGGAAGCAATCCAATCAAATAATTCAAATATTGAGACATATATTATGGTGGATCTCATCTAACATATCTTAATAGGGTTAGAGTTAAACCCTCTTTGTCTCTTCCTTCTTCTCTTATTTCTCCAATGATGTATTCTCCTTCTTCTTCCCTTGATTGCAATGGCGAGGAGCTCCTTAGGGCATCACTTGGAAGATTATGATGACTTGTGAGGAAGGGATTTTACTATTTTAGAGCTTTACTTTTCTTTTATACTTTGGCATTAATTGGATGAGTTTAAATTACTGGGTTGATTGGGTTTACACGGGCTTCATTTCCATTCCTCATTCATTAGTTATTTTTTAAAAAATTATTGATTATAGGGTTATTTTCATAAATCTCTCATAAACTATCTCAATTTTTCACATCTAACATCAAATTATGAATTTATTTTTTTGGATTTCTAAACTATCGTGACTTTTCCACTTTAGTCCTCCTGTCCACTTCTATTATGTTTTTCGTTACTTCTACTTTTTTATTTATGAAAAAACTAAATTACTCCTCCATATAGAAAAATATGAAATAAGAATTATAAAAAATAACAAAAATCATTGGAAGGATTAAAGTGGTAAACAAAAAAATTATCATTTATAAAAAAAAAGACTAAATTACCCTCCCCCAATTTTTTTTTCATTTTTTATATTTATTATTTAATGTGTTATGGAGGGAGGGGTAATTTAGTATTTTCAGAAAATGAAAAAAAAAATCAAAAGTAATGGAAAATGTAACAAAAGTAAATGGAAGGTCTAAAGTGAAAAAATCGTGATAATTTAGGGATACAAAAAAATAAGTTCATACTTTGGGATTAGATGCGAAAAATCACGATAATTTAGGAAAGATTTATGAAAACAACCCTTGATTATATTTAAAAATGAAATCACGAGTGTTGAGTGTCATTCACCGTAAAATTTTAAATTCTATCATAAAGGTATATGATATTTCTAAGAAAATTCAAGTTAATTTTAATTATTTTTATATTATTCTTTACGATCAAGTAAAATTTAAAAAGGTAAATTGCAAAAAAAAGCCTCAATTTTTTATTTATTCTCAAATCTAGTCCGAACTTTTATTTTTTGCGTAAAAAATCACGACCTTAATTTTGTTCTCAAATTTAGCCTAAACTTATATTTTTGCATAAAAAGACATGAACTTCAATTTAAGTCTCAAATCTAACCAAGATCTCTCTTAGCCTATTATTGTATTATTATTAAAAATATAATTCAGTGACCATTACATAGACAAGTCATATAAAAATAAAAAATTAAAAATTAAAATATTTTTTATAACTTTAATAGTAAGTTAGTTTAAATTTTTAGTCTATCGTATTAGATATTTCAATATATGGATATACAATTGTAGCCACCTTGCAACTTTCTACATCACGACCCAGTTATAACATTTGACTTGACCAGCACAAATTGCTTGCCGGGTCCGGCAATAGTACTTCACTAAATTGCTTGCCGGACTTAATAAATTGTTTTATATTAACTTTCTTTTCAAAACAACTAATGCAATATACACGCATTCATATAATTACCAACACAAATTAAATATGAGACTTTTAAATTTTTTTCTCGCTATACGTTCACCTACTCATAAATTTTATCAACTTAAAACGAGATGCAAATCTAATGATTGCCATCGGCTTTTGAGATTGAACACGATCTTCAAACAAGTATCCATCCACTTGCTAAATTAATTCGCATAGTTAGTCATAATATAAATTTAAATATAACACTCCTTTATCCAATCAAAATATTATTCAATTTGAACTTGAATTTAAATTGCACGTTAAAAAAAAATGTCACGTAAAAACTTATGATCATCTCTGTATTTTCGTCGTTATACAAATATGGTTAGTTGAGTGAATATTTTTCACACATATTTCCAGTGTTTGTTAGCTTGTTTATAAATACGAAATTTTCATAATCTTGATCAACAACGATACGATATTAATTACCAATAAAAGGAGTCGTGATATTTGCAAATTAAACGAAAAGAAAAACTTTCAATTCATGCCTGAATCTGGTAAGGCTTAGAATTGCATAACTGTAATAGATCAGCAAACGAACTCGTACGTTGAAGTACATTTTTTATCCTTAAATGTCAAGGCAGTATCCTGAATGCATGGCATAAAATGCTATGACCCCTGCTGAAATCCAAAGGCCTCTAGATTTTCAAGATTTCAGATGTGGAAACCAGAACACAAAGAAAACATAAAATTTCAAGTTCTTTGTATGGTGATAATTCCTCTTTAGTTCACTATTACTTGCTAAGAGAGATCTTGTTTAAATGGCATTTTAAGGCCGCCTTTAATATGACACCAAGCAGCCGTGATACCTACGTCCTTCTGCATGTACCACGCCATTCATATTGCTGCACCCACCACCTCATCCGTGCCATCTGCCATCAATTTCTAGCAGATAAAAGCAGTAACGGAGCCAAGATGAGTTCATAGGGGGGGCGGGGGGGGGGGGGGGGGCAAGTACATAGAAGTGTATATATATTTCTATTTCTCCTACAAAAATAGTATACATATTATAGGGAACTCAAAAAATTACTGGGGGGGGGGGGGGGGGCCTCCGTCCCTGGATAGAAGCAAGGAAGGAGAGAGCGCCCATATGTTTCCGTCTTCATTAATTGTTTGCAGAACTGGAAACAGCAGGCAGATAGATCAAATGCAGGCGTCAGATTAAATGGGGGCTGCTCTGGTAATGCGTCCTTCTTCATGCATGCACAACCAGTTGAAGCCATCGGATTAATGGTGCTGTCGTTGGTTAGGTCTGACCTCCAGGAGTGGCCACTGTCACCTTATAGTTTCCTCACATGGCCTTTGTTTTCATCGCAATAACTTCGGCCTGCAGTGTGCACGTTCTCTTGGCCACTTCAAATGCTTCTGCCTCTGGTGGGCAAGGCAGAGCCTGGACCCAGCTTTCGCCTGCAAATTGCCACCCCCACAACTGCTGGCAGAAACAGCGACCGAGACCCAGAGCCAGTTCGATTTTAGGGCATCACAAAAGAGGCAGTGCTGGCAGCAGCCGAGAGAAGAAGCTGCAGGTTGATTTGTAGCTCTGAAGCTGAATCAACTCCACCCAGACATGGCTCGGAGTATTAGCTGCAGCAATGCCGTTGTTGCTGCTGTTCTACTTCTTCTGATGGCTGCCTCAGTGTCATGTCGAGGTAACTATATATACTGGTTGATGCCAATTCTCTTTGATCAATTTTGGCTGCAATTTTTTTTTTCAGTTCTTCAGCTTCTTCTGATTTCCACTGAGCATTATCTGGTATTGAAATTATGCTACTTTCAGAAGTTGCAGGATCAGATATTGGGGACCAAGAAATCTTTCACGTCGATTACAGAGGGCCGGAGACACACACCTCTTTCCCTCCCCCAAAAATGACCTGGAGAGGTATGCAATCTGGAACTCGAGCTGCTTGCTTCGTTCTAATCTTGAGATTTAGCAAGGCTGGTCTTGAAACTTTGGATATCTTCTGTAGACTCCAAAGGGAGGCCATCAAGAAAAAGCAACCCAGGAAAGCATGTAAGGAAACCTCAGAACTGTAGTACTTAGTTTTGATTCCGGATTTCCAATGACTGATTGAGGTCTTACCACTTGGCTGTTGTTTGTTCCTTTTATTCACAGACAACGCCTGTGCACGGGTAAGATTAAAAGGAAGCAACATGTCAGATTGGTAACCATGGTGATGATGGATATGCTTGTCAAGCTCCTGGCGAAATTGGAGGAGGAAAAAAAAAAAACACCACAGAGATGGATTTACACTGCTTTGGGAAGATACATAAGAAAAGCAGCCAACAGATGGATGATGCTTGTTACCTTGATTTTGAAACTTGTAAGATTAATGTAAAAATGAAATGTTTCTTGTTCATCGTAAACATCTCCAAATTCAACCATCAATTGAGCTTATGCTTTCAGTAGTCATTACTGCCCCGTCAATTGCTGGTTTGGATGTGTTGGTACACCTAGCAGAAGTCAGTGCTCATGTTATTAAGAGACTTGTCTTTCAACGGGCTATAAAACTAAATCGATCACTCACCAAAAGGAACCCATCTTAAAGTAAAAGGACATAATGAAATTTCTTACTATGAATAATTCTATTCTACAAAATTGAGCCCTCGGTTTACGCAGCGTTATCCTTCAACTTTAATTTGCAATAAGAATGTCCTCCATACTCATTGCACCGAATATATTTTTCACCGTCGATCATCCTTTCTCCAATTGCATAATTGACGTGACGACATTCTCTCCTCCACATAGGCACTCATCCGACATGGCACCGCCACGCATAATGCCCTCTACATCAACAAATTATTTAAAAAAATAAAATAAATACAAAATAATATAATAAGATTAAATTAAAAATATAATAATAATATAAAAAGAGGGGATGACACCCCCTCCTCTCTCTCCGATCACCTTAGCGTCGACGGTCGGAGGGAGAAGAGGAGGAGCGGCGGCCGACCCCACCCCTCTCTTCTTCGGCGCCAAAGAAGAGATAGGAAAGAGGGCAGCCCCCTCCCGCGCAGGCAGAGAAGGGGGGTGCCGCTCCTTCCCCAGCTCCTCTCTGACGACGAAGAAGAGATGGGGAAGGGGGCGGGGCCCCCTCCCCGCGCAGGCAGAGAAGGGGGCGCCGCTTCTTCCCCAGCTCCTCTCCGGCGACAGAGAAGAGATGGAGAAGGGGGCGGGGCCCATCCCCGATGAAATCATGGAGGTCGAAGGGAAGAGGGGGAGGAGCGAGGCCCTTCTGCGACCTCGTTGCCGGCGTGAGCAAAGGGGGATGACCCCCCCCCATCATGCCCACAACCTTGTGGGATGTTGTAGAGGGGGATGAGGGCCCCCTTTGCCTGCGCCGGTGGAGGGATGGGGGCTCGTCCCATACCTTCGGTCGTCTTCTCCGTCGGCACGTGAGAGGAAAGATAAAATGGTCAAGTGGACGTCACGTAGATTGGGCAATCGAAAGATGGCTAATAACATGTGAAAAGGGTATCGAGTGAAATAAGTTAAAAGATGAAGGACAATTTATTACAAAGTGAAGTTGGAGAATAACACTAGAAATACGGTCAAAGGTATTTGACGTAATTTACTTGAAATGACACTATTCACACAGAAGTTCAAAGTGGTTGATTTATCTTTGTAGTACTAGGTTCGATATTGGGGTTGGTCAAAGAAATTTTCGATTATGAATTAGTTGGACGCTAGAAGATTCGAGCATAAAACTAAGCTGTCATAAAAAAGAACATCATAGAAAAGTCTCTTGTCTGAGAGTGCTTATAATGATGAAGCACGTACACTTGAAAGTTGAAACTCGCAAAACAATGCAATCAATAGTTCAAATTGAAACTCGTCTTTTTTGTATTTTCCTGTTAGTTTAATATGGAGTTTTATATATTGTGATATGTTTTGAATCTGATTTTCCACGTGGACATAGATGCTTCTCTTTTGTTTGACTCTATATTATTTTGTGCAAATTTTGTAAGAGTAAATTGCGTCAAATATTTTTTAATTTTGATAATTTTTTTAGCGTTATCCTCCAACTTCACGTTGTAACGAGATTGTCCTTCATTTTTTAACTTGTTTCATCCGAAATTCTATTCACCTGCAATCGGTCGTCTCCTAGTTGCCCAGTCTACGTGGCGTCAATGCGGCCTCTCCTCCACATAAGCGATCATCTGACACTGCAATATTAAAAATAATAATAATAACTAAAAAAAATTCTCTCTCCTCCCACACGTCGACGAATAGGAAAGGACAGTGCCAACGTTGAGAAGAGAGAATGTCATCGCGTCAGCTATGTGACCAGAGAGCAAGCGATCGATAGTAAAAAGAACATTTGGTGCAATGAGTTAAAAGATGAAGAACATTCTTGTTACAAATTAAAATTAGAGAGAATTTGGTCTAACATATTCGAGCCTCGACAATGTTTATAACATAATGTCATATCATTTCAACGTTAATATATCAACGATATATATGAATATCGCGTTATGCACCTCGTCGCTATTGAGAACCGACATACCGATGAGAGAGACTAGAAATCGGAGATCAAGGGGCCACCTGGGGCGTCCGATCCTATCCTTTATCCAAGCGATCCAAAGCTCATGGCCTCATCGCCGTCCCTCGCGACGCCGCCGCCACTCACGCGCCTGCAGCAGCCGTGGCTCCACCGTCCGGCCGCCCGTTCGGTCAGGGGATTCCCCGCCGTCCCATCGGTCACCTGCGGCCCCCGCGACAACAGGGGGAAGCTCCTCCGCGGCCGCACCCTGAGCACCGAGGCCATACTCGCCATCCAGGCCCTCAAGCGCGCCTCCGCTGCTGGCGACGAGCTCAGGGTCGATAGCGTCGTCTCCCACGACCTCTCCCGCCTCGTGAAGGCCGACCTCCTCGCGGCCCTCGCCGAGCTCCAGCGCCAGGACCGTTGGCGCCTCGCCCTGAAGGCCTTCGCCGCCGCCCGCCGGGAGCCCTGGTACAAAGCCGCTGACCTCTCCCTCTACGCGGAAATGATCTCCACCCTGTCGCGGTGCGGTGCGGCGGAGCAAGTCGACGCCTTGGTGGCGGAGCTGTTGGAGGAGAAGGGGAACGAAGGCGGTTTCTCGGCGCGGGACGATGTCAGGGGACTCAATAAGCTCGTGAGGGCGTTAATGGCGGCCGACAGAGCGAAGCTTGTGGCAGATGTGTACCGGGAGATGAAGAGAGGCGAGTGCGAGATCGACGAGTTCTTGTTCAGGTTCGTGATAAGAGGCTTGCGGAGGTTGGGGGAGGTGGAGGCAGCTGACGAGGTGGCGAGGGATTTCGAGGTTTGGGACGAGAGTGGAAGTTTCGGGCCCGAGATGCGACCGCCTGTTCGATGAAATGCCCGACCGAACTTGAAGAGAGTTACACAAATGTACTGTGACCATTCATCCTAATGCATCACGCAAACGAATAGGCCAAGAACAGTAAACCACCATAATGGTGGCAAGAGCCTCGAGCGTGTGGCAATATGCAAGGACGAGATTTGCGCTCTTGCACAACGTTCATGAGGTTGTTGAAATGTTCATTCATACGTTGTAATAAGATGACCCCAGTATTTGGAGATGAGGTTAATATGTGCATTGTTCTGTTTAGAAATATGAGAATTCAAGAACTGATCTATCATTCAAAACTTTGACATCTTCATCATTATTCGTTTAACTGAAATACTACAGAAAAAAAAAGAAGAATGTTAAACTACAATCTGACATGAAATTTCATGGGACCTCAACTCAACTAACAAGAATACGAGACAATGTTTCACCCTCATGATTTTGCTTGCAAAATGTTTACTCTCCTGGTGCCGAGACCCCTTGCTTGAGCTTCTCCCTTTTCAACTTCTTTTTGGAAACAGGCTTCTTCTTCTTCGGCGGAAGGGTCTTTTGGGCGTACACATACAGAGCAATATTCCCAGCGAGGAAAAGCAGCAAAAATCCCCCAACAACAAGCAAGACGATCAGCCCAGGATTCAACCCCTTACTTGAAGCCTGCTTGATTACATTTCCCTGTAGTTGGAAGAAAATTGGTTGGTCCATCTCATCAACAAAATAAAGACAGGAAGGATGATGCACACATGAACGTAAGAGGATTGCTCGTATCTTTATATGTCATCAATGATTAGGACAGTTCCAAACTTAAAATAATGTGTTCGAAGGAACATCATAAAAAAGTCAGATCCCATGTGCAAGGGATCGATCAGATGAAATAACAAAACAAAACAAAAGATGCAAATTTCAGAAAGGAAAATGCAGAAGTGTGGGAGTTTATATGTTTCTAAGGAAGCTGAAGTTGTGAATGCATGAACATAGAAGAATAAACTAATACATGTTAATTTGACCTTTGATGAGATCCAACAAATCTTCCATGAAAATATTTCCTTTTTTTTACTTTCTAAAGCGGACAAATGAATCCGAGAAAGGTTTTAGACTCAAGGCTTAAGTTCTGATCAAAGTCGCATAGGAAGAAGGGGAATTAATAATTTGGCAAAGTTGCTCTTAGACGTAGATTAAATCACATTCAGCCCAGATCAGGGTTAGAGAGGAAAGGAATGGGGAAGATTGCAACAAACACGAAAAGAAAAAAAAGCAAGAAGGTAGATCACTGATCACCGAAAGAAAAGACAGCTTGAATATGTACAATTTTCAGAGCAACTGCGCCCATAATGCCCACAGGTAAATGTCCCAGACGGACGTGCCTGGAAGCTTCAACCAACAAATGGATGACAGCAAATTGCCACACTACATAATGACATGTTTAAGGTTATAATCCTCCAGAATATGGTGTGGTGTCAAGAGAATTTACTAAACGATATATCAAGTGAATTGTGATCCTCCAGAGTATGCTTATCTCGACCTGAAAATTACTTCAGCATCAATTTATGCAAAAACATTGCTATAGATACATGCGCATATCTGCAATCTGAAGCTCATTCACACAACAACAAATTAAACAATATTTTCTTGTACACGTGTATTCACTGCCAGATTAAAAAGGTGGCATTCCTTATTTTCTCTTGCAAGCTCCATGAGCAAGTAAAGCTCAAAATTTTAATTCTTCTTAAACAATATTCACGACCGTAAGTAGTTCCATTTTCAGGATTTTGTGATATAACTAACTCTAAAGAATCAATGGTTTCAGGGGAAGAATAATGATGTCAATAAACTCTAAACTGCATCCAACAAGAGTAGGCAGAAAAAGTAGTTGCAGAAACATGAACATGATTTAAACTTTAAACTCTTAACTGCCCGGCCAATTCTAACAAGTCTCAGTGCCATCTAATTAATGCATCTAAAAGTTGGTAAAATGCAAGAATAAATCTTCAATAACATGCAGCTCACAAACCCATATTATGGCAATGATCTTTCCAGAGAAACCAAAATTATTTCAATAATTCCGGAATTCAAACCTTCAAAAAGCTCAGATATTTACGCCAACCACTCAGCAGAAGAAAAAGCTAGAAATTAGCGTTCAACCATATCATTGTTACCAAAGAAACTTGAAAGAAAAAAAGACGTAACAATGCAATGCAAAGTCCATTATAACAAAAGATAAGAAATCACATCTACCGTCGACTGGTATCAGATCTGGACTAATTGCACCAGATCAAGCAAAGGCCAACACATGCATTGAATCCTAAGAAGCAAGAGATTTAGTCAAAAAGAGTTCTTACAGCAACATCAGCGACTTGTTCGTCCATGGCAGCTCAGCTCTCCACTTCTCCTCCCTGATTCGATGCAAGAGCATAAAAGGAAAAAAAAAATCAGACTCAGGAGCCGGATCAGAAATCTGAGGAGGAAGAAGGAGAAAAGAAGAGCCAAAAAATGGCGATGCTTTTGCGCGCTCGCTCCTCTTTATATTGTACCAAATATATTTCATTTTTTTTGTTTTCTCTTTTCCTGTTTGGAAGCGTTCGAATATACAAAAATGCAGCAGCCATCCAAGTGATGCCGCGTGGTGGCTTGTGGTTGGAGGCGACACGCAATAAATCGCTCCCCTTTTTGTTTTATTTATTAACGGGACTAAAAAAATCATATAGGAGGTATTTTTATTGATGGGTCAAATTAAAATAAATGGGCTCGTCGGACAGTTTTCTCCTTTTTCTTTCCATTTTCGTTCGACTCCGCCGTCGATTGCATATTCGCATTGCTACGCCTGCGCCTTCGCCCTCTCCCTCTCCAAGGCGAGCCCTACCTTTTCTGGAGTATGAAAAATCTTAGCTGATTAAAATGGCTCATCTTTTTTTTTTGGTACTCTCTCGACACTCAAAACTGTTGGTTCGTCTTCTTTTTTTCCTTTCTATTTGTTTGTGTCATTATTCCTAGTCGTGGGATCTGTTTGTGTTTTCCCCTTCTCTTGGGGTGGGGGAAAGTTTGCCTCATCCAATGAAGTGTTAAGGTCAAAATCATGTTTGTGCTTTTGCCTCTTCTTTCCAAGGAAGAGGCTGTTGGATTTTGTGAGTTCTGCTTTTGCCTCTAGCAATCGTTATTGAGGTGTTCAAGCGCCTTCCCTTATGCAAGAACAAACATAATAATAAGAAAATCACAAAAGCACCTGGGCATTAATTTTTAGATGACTGTTGGAGTGGCAATAGATGGACGTCTTGTAACATAATCTCTAAATCCAAAGTACATCAATACTACAAAATTGGTGGGTCGAAAAAAGGACGTTAAACTTCTCAAGATCACAGGGATTTCAACTCAAAGCGAATACGGAAAAGGATGCCACAAAAAACCAACTTGTCTTCAAAGGCAAAAACACAAACATGTTTGAGTCTAACCTCTTCACTCAAGGAGGCAAATACACAAATAGTTTGTTGGATTGCAACAGACAATTACACAAAAGATATAAGAAGAAAAAAATGGAATAACAGCAGCTTCTTCGAGAACCAAATTCACAAATCACGAGCCTATTTTCCAAATGAAGGAAGACAAAAACAAGTCTAAGAACAATAACTTAAACAAGTGAAAGAAAAAAAAAACTTAAAACAATAGCTCTTCCGTATCAGGGTACGAGTGCATTGAGATTTGTTTGCCTTCGAGCTAACTAAATCTAAAAGGGACAGAATCTTGGAGGTCCCCTTATCCATAATCTCTCCCCCTTTTTGCAACTCGATGTGTATTGGGTAGCGTTCTGTTGTGCTCATCAAGCACGTCTGAGACTGAAGCGAACAAATATTTGCGACACGAATTAGTAAACTTTTTGTTAACTGCACGCCAACGCGATTTCCCGTTACCAAATGGGCAATCAACGAAACAAAGACTCAGCATAAAGTCCACAAAGAGTTAAAAAAAAAAGTGTTTGTCCACAGATTAAAAAAACTAACAGATGAATTTAAATATTTAACCCCATCAATGCAAATAATAGTGTAGGAACTCGTAGATCAAGCAAATCACAATAATAAAAAGTATATATTGTTATATTTATTTTTTTTGTTGTTGTATTAGACTATTGGGCCTCCCTTTTTAGACCACCAGCAAGTCAAGTAACAAAGCTAAAATTCCTCCAGTGAAACCTCATAAATTCTATCATACAAATGCCTCTTAAATTGGAAAAACACAAATTCCACTCCAATCACATGGACAAATTGACTAGAACTGAAGGATGTGAACATAATGCAGCAATACTGAAAAGCAAAGGCACATACTAACTCACCAAAAAAAAGGCATATAAACAACTTATACAAGTAAAAGGTACGCTCGAGCAAACTTTATCTCTCTAAATCATGGAAGGTTTAAGTTCACGGTAACAAATTTGTAGATCGTTAAATTTCTTAGAGCATATAAAACACAATGAAATTCGCATCAAGGCAACTGGACCTGCACTGACGTATTAAACAGTGAATACAGAAGTTATCTGATCACAACTCTTATTCCATAGAGGACAAAGAGCTGCTTCAATGACTACACATTAAGGGCAGGAGAACATTCGCACCCTTGTTTAATTTTCATTTAAGCTACAAAACAATATAATACAGATGGACTGGAAACAACACCTAGTTGCTCAACTAACACAACTACTCCTATTTTACCATAAGAAATTATCCTATCTCACCTTTTCCTACTGCACATCATGACCTTACCTCCTATCTTTGTCTTCCGTGACTCAACTTCACTGCTGAATGGTTGGGCCCTGCAGCAAAATGCAATTGAAGGGCAGCCACCGGATCTGAAATCCCTCCGCCCACAACATTTTTACCTGTTCCTGCTAGCTTCACTTGCTGCTGAAACCCAGATATTATTTCAATGCCATTCTTTTGCATCTCACCACAGCTCTCAACACGCTTCTCATCCGATGACAGCTGTGGCATATAAAACTGCTGATAGTCTGTGAAAAGCCCATTATTGCAAGGTGATTCTTTAACCAGAGATCCATGATAATTTGTCAGCATAACAGCTGATTCAGGCAAGGAAGACAACCGAGCCTGTTTTCCGTTCCCATCCCAAAAGCTGTGACCTCTAATGGATTGCTCGACCGGGCCTGCAAGACTACTTTTGTTGCAACTTGCATATGTACTAGAGGGGCTGCCGTTAGAAGACCTTGGTACTGGTGGTGACTGAGGATTATTGTTGTTCTCATGCACTGAAAAACTCAAATTTTGCGAAGATGATGAATGGCTAAGAACAGCACCAAAGAGTTTCACATCACATGGTCGATGTGCATCTGTGTCAGAGGAAGCATTCTGAATGCAAGGTTGTATCTGAGATTCTGGTTGATTTTCACTCCTCAATGGGCATAGTATATGGGATCTTGAATGAGAAAGGCTGGAAATATTATGATTATTCCCATTAATGTCGGACAAAAAGAACTGAGTTGAATGAGAGATCCCATTCTTATTAGACTGGGTTTCAAGCAGAACTGAATTCCCAGAGGCTGTCCCTGCTTCCCTCTTCTTTTCCTGGATCAACACCTGCAGTGGATGGCCTCTAAAAATTTGCAAATGTCTATCAACCTCTACTGATGGACTTCTAACCATGCATTCCTGATGTAAATCATTGTTTGTTACATTCCGAAACTGCCTATTTGCATGCCCCTCAAAGTTCAAATTGGACGGTGAGGGCATATTCAGGTTGCCCCCAAAAGAAATAGATGATGGATCTGGCCATAAGGTATCCAAGTGCAAAGGACATGCATTCTCCATCTTCACTGAAAAGTTTTGTGCATTTTTCTTTAGACAGTGTTGAAGATCCAGTTGTACCTGGTGATGGTGATTGGGCACAAAGTTGAACTGCGGGCAACAACCAATTTTGTTTCCTTGTAACATGCCAGTTTCATTTCTATCAGAATTATCTGCAATGCAGAAGGAACTACTATCACTGCTGATGTCAATACTTGCTTGCTCTTTATTCATGAACAAACATTCAGGCAAAGAATTGGTCTTTGATTCCACTTCCCTATTGACAGCAACAGCATTATCATCAGCATACTCATGTTGGATGAAGCTATTATTTAACTGATTCAACTCATCTTGGTCAGGCTCATTTCGAACAATGCTCGAGTTACTTCCTACTACATTTGTTTCTTGATTAACACAAGTTTCGTTGTCATATTCTGTTACAGTACTGGCACATATTGATGCAGCATCAACACTTATGTTACATTGAGAACTTTTGCGATCATTAAATTCTGTATCAACATGACTTATTAATACCCTCTTATCAACTGAATTGCTCTTGTTCAGATTTATGCCTCCAACCAAATCCTCCTCAGCTTCAGGCTGGGCGACAGTGCTTAAAGCATGAGGAAAACCGTCATCGCCAATAACGGCACCAGGATCACATAATTCAGGCTCCACTTTAGAGAAAATTTTGATATTACATACAGTAGAATCCATTTTTACAGTGCACGCATCATCTGTGTCACTCCTTCCACTATTTGAATCACTCAAAGGAATGTTTCCGGTATCCGTATCTAGATGGATCTTATCAAGACCAAGGCACTTCCGAGCCTTGCTATAGAAGATCTTGCACTGCTCCCTTGATCTTGTCCCAACACAATCTGCAATCCTGGCAAAATCTTTCCCACAATAACTCAAAGATCGAATAAATATAGATTTTTCATCGTCCGTCCAATCAGTTGAGCCTAATTCAAGACAGCCCTCATCAGAACAAGAGTCCTCATTAAAGTTCTCATATACTTCAGTTTTCAAAGGTGGACTAACTTCCCCTTGATTTATTTTTTCAGCCAGCTCTGGGGAACTGATGGCATGAGGGCTCATTATCTCTGAAGATGGCTCATCATGCACACCCGCTGTTGCATCAGCATTGGATAATTCTCTCACATGGCTTGCCAACTGAATATTGTTTTGTCGTTCTACATAGTCACAAGACTCATAGAACATTTTCCCATCATTATAGCATGAATTAACCGTTGTTCGCTGATGTGCAGTGACATGGTTGTGTGATGCTAATGTCCAAGCTGCACCCAGTAAATCGAGAGAATCAACATTTGCATCACGCTTCGGCATATCTATGATTACACTATTATCAATGTTCCACTTCTTTCCTGATGATACAAGATAGGTGCAAGATGCTGGGCACTTGCGAGTCTTTCTGAGATCCAACTGTTTCCTCACTTCTTTGAAACTTTCTGATTTGTGATACTTGTAATAAAACTCAATGCAGTCAGCTGTTGTCTTGTGCTGAAGATACGAGGAAATCTTAGTGAAATCTTTACCAAATGTGGCAAGCAACTCCATGAAAACTTCTTTTTCTTCCTGTGACCATGGATTTATCATTGTTTTTTCACTTTCAAAGCTACAAGGATCCTCTATTAATCCATTATCACTCCCAAATCTGGCACAAGTCCTCTCCTTTTCATCCAACAGTAAAGCTGGCATCTTAAGATTGTTCCTATAACGTTTGATCTCAGAATCCAAAAGCAATTTGCTTGTTAAGTCCAATATCTCAATGTTGGGAACCAGATTAAAGTTACCTGTTTGACAATTGAGCCCACCAATAAGGCAACAGATAACCAGTAAATGTAGTTTGGCAAGCAACAATAATAGCTCAATGAACAAGAGCAAAAAAACAGGTTAAACAAGGAAATTTATCTGATAAATACTTCAGTGTGTTGCTGAATGTCCTATAGACCATTAAAAAGTTCGGTAGTTTGAATTGAATATAAAAAAAGACTAAAATATAAAAAGCTACTATGTACAAAAAAGAAACTAACATAACAGAAAGGGGAAAAAGCATAATGGCATCAATTTGACTACACCTCTCAACCAAGGTAGTCAAAAAAGCGATTTGACTCATAAAATCACTCTAGGAGTCCACCCCGGCGAACGTGCCTGATTCCAGCCGGAATCTTGTTTCACTGGAACGAGGTAGAATCGGGCGTCAGAACATAAAAAAAGGTGGAATTGCATCCCTGTTTTTTTCTCTCCCGTTCATTCGGCCACATGAGAACACCACGTGGCTGCCCTGTCTCCCAACTCGCAGACGTCCTAATCTCTGTTCGTCTGCTGCCTAAGGATGCCCCTGCTCGTATGTTCATCCCTGCAGCCACCACTCACCCTGTACACCCCTACAGCCACCGCTGCCCTCCTGCAGCAGTCGGTACGCCCTCCCTCCCTCCTTTTCTACATGTTTATGACTGCGCCCGTCCTCCCTCCTTCCCTCTTTCTCTATTTGTTTGCAACAGAGGAACAGAAGAACCTCCCTCAGTCCCTCCCTCATTCTTTGTATGTGCGAACCAGCCAAACCTCCCGATTCGACCCTCAATCCCTCTTTCACTGTATTTGCAAACAGAGGAACCGAGCTCAGTCCCTCCCTCTTTCCCTGCGTGCTTGCGATTAGATGAACCGAGGGAGTTCGAATGTTAGATTATTTTTTTTGGCTGCCTCCATCTGGTTGTCACTTATTCATTAATTAGTGTGTTAAAACTTACAATATTAATAGTTATTTCTTTGTATTCGAAAACTGCAAAACCAGTTACAGATTTGCAAGTAGAAAAACTTAATGGCTTCTGCTTGCTGATGGTTTGATGATTTCAAGTAGAAAATTCTGCTTCATTTTGAAAAATGCCATATATTATTTGGGTCTATGCTAATAAATATATACAATATTTTTCTGATAAAAACGGCTGTGTTATGTGTATACGATTTCATGTTTTCCCAGCTACTCCTTGTCGTGTCCATTTTATGTGTTTGACAACACTGCTCTCAACATTATTTATGAAAGAATATGCTGGATGTGACAAATGATAGATATGCTTATATGATCACAACTTAGAAAAAATGCATGAACTGAACATCACATTCAAGATGTTCTTTTCAAATATTTTTCTAGAAAAAAAATATAGACTAGTAGTTAAAAACTAGGACGGTGAACAACTACCACATAAGACACATTTTGCAATCTGTTTTAGTGAAGGAGTGCTAGAAAAGCTCATTGATTGAGTGATTATTTTTTTTCAAAGCAAATTGAATGATTAAGCTCATTAACTTACTACCAGATTGTCACCATTTTTGGGTGATTAATGATCTCCGAAGTGTCATCTTTCTCCCATAAAAAAAGAGATTACTTCCTCTTCAATGATTCATAACCCAATAAGAAGAAAAAAGAGTTAAAGACCAATTTTCTATAACATGGATAGAAGTGATGCCACAGGGATCCTAAGAGGTTCATACCTACAAGTGATTCACCAAATTTAGACAAACACGAGAACTTTTGGAATATCCTGAATATGGCATAACAAAAGATGAAGAAATAATAGGCATAATTATAAGTTCAATGATTACCAGGCAATGCATATCGAGTTGATTTGACTGAAGAACGTTGATTTTGAGTACCACTTTGCAACATGCAACCACCTGGTTCAAAATGCTTGCTTGACTTGGGCCGGTGTTTTCTCAAAGAAAGCAATCGCAAATCTTCCTTCCATAAGAACCGCAGTGCCCTAAATTTAAGAATCAAAACTTTTTCCTTAAATCGTGTAAGGCTTTTGCGAACAGCAAGTTTCTCCTTTATCTTTATATCATTTTTCTTGCAGCTGCTCAAGTCAGCCAGCTCCCAAATATCAGACATTGGTGGATATGCACACAAGGGAGTGTCAAAACACATTGAGGCACATTCTGCATCATCTTTCTTGGCTGCAAATAATAAAGGTAATTAGAGAATACTTTTGCTAAGTGCATGAAATGATGTTCTCATAAGAATTATCATTGATTCATACTGGAGGAATAACCTTACCATTTTCAGTTGCAATTACTAATGATTTTCCACAGTCATCAGAGGGACTACTCTGCTGCGACTCAAATATCTTGGTTTTCTCCAGTTCAGGTGATACTAAACAATCATCCAATTTCTGAATAATCGATTCAGAAGTTTCCATATCCAGTGAGACCGATTGACAACATCTAGATAATATATTTTCTGGTTCTGGCCCTTCACCCCCTCTGTTAGCTTCAACATCAATTTTCTGACCCAACTTGCTACATGGAAGAGACTCCCTCGGCAATTCAGTGCAAGATGTTGATGCTACATTCTTAAGCCCCAAATGTGAAAAATTACTTGCATTAGATAACTGCTCACAAGGTTCTGAAGAAGACTCTAGCACTGTAGCTTCACTTTGCAAAGAAACATCTCTGGCACCACAATCAAGAGCTTTGAGCTCATTTTCAAATCGATCAATTACAAACTCTGTTTTCTCTAGTTCTTTAGATATATCCTCTTTCAATATAAGTAGCTTGTTCAAAATAGAGTCTCTTAACAAAAGAGAGTCCATAGGGCACAAATCATCAGACTGGAACAAACCAGCAAGTAGAGATGATAGGGCACTAGCATGATCAGACTCTAGATGGTCGCACTTAGTAGGGGCATCATGAGGAGACTCACCAGTTAAAGCATTCCTATGGCACTTTTCATCCGGATCAAAAGATTTCACATCAGGTTTGTTTTCCACAGTCGTAATAAAACCTGGCAACAATACAGGATGCCCCTTTTAAATTTAATGATGAAGGAAAGAGTAACATAATGTTTACAACATGTATTTGATGTTTCACAAATATCACAAAACGGAGATTTAAGAATAGATGCCCAGACAATATAAAACCAAGTAGTTGATGTAATTATCTAAATTAATTTGAATAAATATGACATAAAACTATTTTTCGTTCTTGTCCTAAATTAGTAGAAACACAATTTGTTGAAAAATACAACTGTGGTTTCCCGTGATATGTTAATTTACCAAAAGTCACATCAGAATCAACCACGTCCCAAATTAGAACGTAGGAACAAAATTTGTTGAAAATCACAACTGTGATTTCCCGTGATATGTTTATTTACCAAAAGTCACATCAGAATCAACCACTTGACACCGGAAAGGAAATCCAAAAGGCAGAGAAATCCACACTTGGCTAAATTAACAATGTATCAGCATAATACACCAGTAAAAATGGATTCGTGAGGCTTGCCTGGTGAGAAACTGCAGTTAGCAGAACAGGGAGTTGCAGGAGAGAGGCATCCAGAAAGGCCAGCAACTCTGGGACTGGTGTCACTGAGAGATCCTTTGGCACCATTCTCAGAAGTATCTGCCGAACCTTCAACCTTTTGTTTCTCATACTTGGCCAGCCCTTGGCCCCATCCCAGCCGTGGCTTCTTATGGGGAGGTCCCTCGTCAGAAGGGAGAGGAGGCACTACCAGAGACTTGGGAGCGATTTCCTTCTCAACGTGAACCTCAACCTGAAGCCCGACATCTGTCATCTCAGATCCGCCAGTCTTTGTCAAGCCCAAACCACCAGGTCTGCGCCATTTCAGCGAAGGCTTCCAGGAGGTCGAACTTAAAGAATGATCCCGATGGTAGAATCTGTGGTCTGTGCCCAAGTCATCATTCTCGGCACCACCATCACCACTCCTGCCATTCACGTCTTTCGGGGAGGTTTGAGTTGCAGATGGCATGGGCGGTGCAACTGACCTTTGAGCAGTTAGGCGAGGCTCATGGTTCTGCCGCAGTGAGAAGTCACTGGAATCCCAATAAGGGGAACGCCGAAAAGCCCCATGGCCATCCCTGCTACCACTGCTGCTCCTACCGCTACCACCATATCTACCCGAAGAAGACAACCTAAAGCTCTCTTCTTCGGACCAAAATCTATCTGAACGAGAGGGCGTGAAACCATGACGGCCAAAATCTTCGGGATACGAGTGATACCCTCCGCCCTGCCGGCACTGACCTTTATAAGAAGAAATCATTCATTTCACAAATCAGAAGAAACATAAACTGGCAAATACGGGTGACGATATGCCTGAGGTCAGAAGCACGCGGTTTTGGCTAAAATTTCTCAGATCCGAGAAACGTTCAATTAGATTACCTGGCAGCATGACGCGAGGCGAGGAGCGAGGAAAATAGCGGGGACTGTGGTAGGTGTCCCGCCACCGGGGCCCTGACGGCGGGGTGCCGCCGCCGCCGTTGCCGCTTAGGGCATCGGCGCCTGGCGAGCCGCCGTCGTACTTCCGATGATCCTTGAAGGCGAACTCCTTACGATCCCAAGGCAAAGGTTCGGGAGGCATCAAATTCAGCAGCTCCAGAAGGGCACGGACGCTCTCAAACGGACCTAAACCGAAGCTCCTCCAAACTCCAAAGCTTCAAGCAGTCTCTTTTGACCTCCGAGCTCAGGAAAGGTTCACCTCAAGCTTCCGGAGCGAACGGGGCATTCGCTTTGGGCTCACTTCAAGTTCCTGAAACCTCACATGGAGGCCACCGGATGAAGTGAACTGAATGACGCGTCGACCTAAAAAGCGAACGACGCAGGAGTAGTGGAGACTATGCATGCACAGCAAACACAAGGAGAAGAAGGCGTCCTAACTCGTCGCCGGCTGTCCGCGGCCGTCGTCCGATGATCTCCCCGCCGGATGCCCGGGGCCGTCGTCCGATGGTCTAGCCGGTGGGAGGAGAGAGAAAGAAGGCGGGCGTGGAGAAATGGGGGAAGAGAGAGAAATGGGGGAAGAGAGAGAAAGGGGAGAGTTAAAACGTGAGCAGATAAAAGGAAAGACGACAGGGAAGAGAGAGACAGCCTGGACTTGAAGGCCCCCATGGCGGGGTGCCATTAACTCGAATTGAATTGCCTCCGTCGCGTCCGCCAGAAAAGAAAAAAAATATCAATAAATAAAGCAATTTTAAAATGATTTTTGGAAGTAAACTTCTTTATTACGCTTTGATCCTCCCGCTTTTCCGTCTGTTGTCTTCTTATGGACTCCACCGGCGCAGTTCCATCGTCGTCCCTCGCCAGTACCCATAATTACTACACTACCCCCACCGGAGATTTTTTAATAGCCGAAGGGGGAGGAGGGGTATTTTTGGGACAACGAGAGGGCTTCGAGATTCTTCACAATTCGCATGCGCGCGGTCAACCGCGGGGCGCGAAGGAAAAAAAATTCCGGCCACCAAGGCGCGCGCATTCCACACGTACGCTTCGCACGTGCCACTGGGTGGGTCTTCTCTCGATGGCCACGTACGAACGGGGGACAGAGAGAGAGAGAGAGGAGAGAGAGAGAGAGATAGTTAGGGCTTACGGTAATAAAACTAATAATGGACTAATTTTCGCAAAAATAAATTAACAAACAAAAAAAAAAGTCGTAGGCTTGTGGTGTACACTATGGCGCGTGGAAGAAGTCAAAGAAATGAGATAAAAGAAGGAAAGGGAATTGTGGGGATATTTTGAGGGAAAAAAAGAGAGAACTATAAATATTTGAATTACTTCTCAATTTTATTTTGTAAGGAGAGCATGATTCATCTTCCAATTTTATTGCATAGTGGAGGCCTAATTATAACAAATTTATTACTCGAGTCCGTCATTAATCGTTAAATAAATACATAAAAGGAAATAATGAGAGGAGGTTTTAGTAGTGTTTTTAGAGAATATTAGCAGGGAAAGTGGGAAAATAGGATATGGAGGAGAAAAAGTGATTATATTTTATAGGATGAAGTAAAAAAAATTATTTAATAAATAAATAAAGTAAATTTGAATTTGAAAATAAAAGGGAGGAAATATTAAAAAGAAAAAAATTAAACAAACAAAATATAATGAGCTTTAATAACAGGATGATAAAATTTAAATCATAATGCTAATAGATATAAAAATATACAAATAGAAATATATTATAGATTTGAAAATACGAATTTTAAAAAAGGAAAAATAATATAGAAAGAAAATTTGAATTTGAAAAATAGAATGTGAGAAGTAGTAATAAGGAAAAATCTAAAAAAATATTCATGAAATTATTAAATAAGAAAATGATAAAATATAAATAATTTATATTTTAAATTTTTAAAAAAATAATTTATTAGTAGTTGATTGACTTAAAATGATGATTAATGTGGCTTTATTTTATTATGTTTTTTTACCTTTAATACTTTATTTATTATACATATTTTTGAAGTAATAAAATAATATTATTTTAATAAAAAAAATCGATTCAACTCGGTCTGGTTGAATGATCGAACCATGATCCACTTGGCTAACCCGTTCAATTATCGGTGTAGTTTTAAAAACACTGGGTTTTGGGAATGTTCCCAAATTGCTTTGGAGTTTTATTTTTACATCATTTCATGTTTAGTTTAAATCATAAACCATGTTTCAAATATTTAAATATTATTTTCACATTTAAAATATCTTATTTCATATTTGATAACTTAAAATCAAATATAACCTTAAAAAATAACTTATAATCAAATATAACTTTTCAAAAATTAAAAATAATAATAAAAAAGTTGAAATTTTTAGGTCAAGTTGACTTGAGTTTAAAATTCTCAACCCGCTCATAGTCAAATCATGATTTGGTCGAACACTCTAAGGAGTTTGTTCCCTCTTTTCCATGTCTTCTAGAAGGCTCTAAATTGATCGAGAGAGTAAGAAAGTAAAGGAAAAAAAGGAAGAGAGGTGTAAGGCAATGAAGTAAGGTTGGGAGAATCACCTACCATCCCTTTCTCTTTCATCAAAAGTGAGCAAAAGCTAAATTAACAAAATAAATATTAAAAAACAAAAAGGATGAAGGGTGCACGCATCATGAAATCATAGTTCAAAATTCCTAGGCAGTGTTTGGAGTCAAGAACTCGATAAATTTCTGCCAAATAGCCTTTGTCGCATGACAATGAGGTGAACTTTTTTGTAAATGTTCTTGAAAAAAGGTATTCAACGCTCGTGAGAACTTTGCAATGCACTAGAACTTCCCCACTTGCTATTTTCTCTCTCCCTCCCTCCCTCTCCACTCACGCCTTTCGCCGCCTCCCTTCAAGCCCTGAATTGACATCACTGACCTTGCAGTGACCTTGGACAAGTGATCGAAAGATCTCTGGTAGACGATCGCCGTCAATGTCGTCGAAAAAGCACAAGCACAAGAAGGGTCGAGAGAGCGGATGGTTGAGTGGAGGACCTCGATGACGGCAGAGAGGAGATGGTGGTAGGTGAAGATGAGGACATCGAGGGCAGTAGAGTGGAGGCGATGGAGGATGTGCACGAGCTCGGCAACAGAGAGGGACACCGGAGGATGGAGGGACTTGAGGTGCATCCATCGGTGCTTGGAGTGATGGTGGCGGAGGATGGACACACAAAAATTCCCTTTCCAAGTACTCGCGGGAAAAGCACTCGAGTCCAAGATCCGAATGGTCGACTCGGCGTCCAGTGGACACCCACCACCAGCGGCAAACGGCTATGTCAACATAGATGGTCTTAATGTCAAGATTGATTGGGTGCACGGTGGACGGTTCCTGCTTGGTCGTCAAGGGGCTTTCGCCAACCATCCTTTGGTCGCTGGTTAGGTAACATATGACAGCTTGGAGATTGAGGGTGGAGGCGAAGGTAGGGGGTGGGACTACGGATGTTGTGTCATCGACAGAGTGGTTCTTTGTGGGGTGGGATGTTCGCCATGGAGCTTTCCGCATCTCTTCCAAAGAGGAAGACATGGAGCTTTCCACAAAGGATCAAGAGAGAAGTGAAACGTCGAGAGAGAGAGAGGAAACGTTGGACGGATGAGTGAGGACTGCATAGTTCTTGTTGTTCTTATGAAAGGTTCCCAAACACATTCAAGAACTTGTTAGGATTTATGCATCAAATCAAGTTCTAACTTGATCAAATTTCGTCCAAACGCTCCTAGGAACAAAATTGTCATATTAAAATTTTATAAGAACTTTTGTTTCACCTATCCAAATACAACCTTAAAGTTGTGGAACTTGCAAAATGATGCTTATGGACGGAATGCAAGCACTCGACGCACCTCTCCAAATGATCATGGGGGTTTCAAAAAGAACACTTAGTATGAGTTGCCGTCATCCACTCAAGACAAAATGCACCAAAATTAAAGAAAAACGTTAACTTATTTTCTAAACGAGATTCATATTTACAAAAATTTTTGAGGGAGTATTATGCGACTCTCCCTTAATATGCCACAAATACAAATATTGGTTTGGAGATGTGCGACATAGAGAACCATCACCAAATGTAGTTTTCGAATGCACTTATTATAAAACTATTATTCCAACTATATAATAAGATTAGGTATAAAAGTGGACCTAAAAATATAAAATTGCATTGTTATAGATTACTATGCAATGTCATCGACATCGTTTCTTCGGACTAGCAAGCTTTGAATCTTGGAAGTTGATTTGGAGACTCCATCATTGTGGGCTTCCACTTTGATATGCTTGAAGTTGTGTGGAATTAGTTGAGTGCAACATGAATCGTCACATTTTGAGAGTTCTTCAATATGGTTGACTTTGGTCAATCTATTGTGTAATAACCATGTTGATGAGGATTTCAAGGATACTTCTACATATAGAACATTTTGCCTACCTTATTTAGGATTCAAAAGGGTCTTGGAAGAGATAGTGTCATCCATGAAACTTGTCACCTTCACATAATGATGATGAGGAACCATGACACGGATTAAGTACCACTTGTTATTCTGCACTCGAAATTTCTTTCAAAATTTGCACTAGGATCTCAGGGATATTTGCCTAGAAGCTTATCTTTAGCATGGGTCACAACAAGGGCGTTACAAGTCCTACCAACAACGGATGTGGCCTAGACTCAATCACTCACTTTTGCAACAGAATTAGGAAAGGAGATGCGATGTTGACTTGCTTTAATCTTGCGACCTCCTTGTTCTCAAGGACCTTCGTCGATTTGTGGCTTCATGAGAGAGGACTGAAAGCTCCACTAATCAATTGCATTATTAAGAACAAATGGTTGTCAAGATCTTCCACCGCCAAACAGTGCACAAGATTTTGATATTACCAAGAAGTTTGATAAGGGATCGAACGATGCAACAAGACAAGCAAGGAAGCCCAATCCCACCACAAGTTGTGGTCATCCATTGAAATGATAGACATGTCCACAAGATCTTATCATTTGTCAAGGTTCACTTGGGTGCCTTTGACGAATAGACATTTTTAGTGAATACACCATTTTGAATTCTATGGGATCCTATAATGGGAATAGCTTGAGATGATTCATGACAGGTCCAAAAATGAAAAGGCCGAATGCTTCCGTGGTGATGAGGTTGTTGAGTTCCTTCCCTTACACAAAAATCTTTGGGAGAAATTACACGAATCGTTACTCAACTTTAGATCAATATCTCAATGATCCCCAAACTTTAATTTATAATTAGATTGTTCCCGAATTTTACTTTTCTTGCATGTGTTGTCCTCCTGATTGGTAATAATCGGTTTTCCAGTTATATTGCCGATGTGGCACAATAAAAAATAATATGAAAAAAATATTTAAAAAGTTGATAAAAAATAAAAAGCGATAGGGGCGTCAATCCCCCTTCATCGACAAACTCGTGAGGGGGGCCGACGCCCCCCTCTGCGAGCTCACCCATCGACGAGCTCACAAGGCAGGTGCCAGCCCCCCTTTTTCCTCGTCGCGCGTGAGAAAGAAAAGGGGGGTCGCGCCCCCAGAGGGGGTGCCGACCCTCCTTTTCCTCCTCGCCACGCGCGAGGAAGAAAAAGGGGGGCCGACGCGCCATCGGGCAAGCAGAGGGGGTGTCCCCCCCTCCCCCTCTTTTTTCTCCTCGCTGCACGCAAGCTCGCATAGGGGTTCAACGAGCTTGCAGAGGGGGCGCCGGCCCCCCTTTTCTCCTCACTGCCGGTGAGATCGCACAGAGGGGGGTGTCAGGCCCCCTTTATCCTCTTCTCCGACATCGTTGATGAGGGGGGTGGGGGCATCGCCCCCTTGTCCCCTTTGACAAGTCTCATTTTTATTTCTTATTTTTTTATATTCTCATTATATTTTGTTATGCCACATCAGCAAGTAATCGAGAAACTGCCTATTATCGGTCAAGAGGACGATGTGCGCAAGAAAATTAAAGTTCTGAGATAGACATTCCAGTTATAAATTGAAGTTGGAGAATCAACTAGTTACCACATCTAAAGTTGGGAGATAATTCGTATAATTTATCCAAACCTTTGTGTATACGAGTTCTCCTTTCTCCAAGCTCGACAAAAATGCCATGAGTTGAGAATACGCATGACATTGATAACCTTCGATGATATCATCTCATCTTCCAAGCTCTCTTCCTCTTTTTTTGATTCCTTAAGATCAAACAAAAGATTGCAGTAACATATTCTTTGGACAAGATTTCATGTGCAACATGATGCATATGTCACATTCCTAAACTTTGGTCTCCTTTTGAGTTAGTCCCTATGTAGCACTTCTTAAGCTTGTTAGACTTTGGTATTGATGAAGATTGACAATTGTCATGGCTCTTCTACATTAAGGACTTTGGCCTCAGTTGCTATTGTCATTGCTCGAGTAGCTTAAATGATGATGGGATTATACTTGCATGTGTTCATCAACGATGTTGACGATCCAATTTGTGAGGACTCAAAGTTTGAGATTGTTCACAAATCTTGCTCCGATGATGACTTTCTCTACTTGGAGATTATGAAGGCGGAGCTCGATAAAAGCTCCATAAACTCTTTGACATAGTTCCTTTTGTAGGTGATGGAAGAATATCATGTTAACCTCCATTTTTGAGTTGGTGGAGCAAAATGCATTGAGTTGTTCAACAAACTCCACTCACATGTCAATCACTTGCACTTTCCCATGTCAATTTCCTTGTAGAGACAATGCCACCTCACCATATATTGTAAAAAGAAGGCAGTAATAATCGTCAACTTTTTTAGGTGAGGCCTTGTGTCTAAAGAAAGCTTTTGATCACCATGACCGATCACTTTCTCTTATAGGGTCATATTCTTGGAACTTCAATAAATACATAGGATCGTTTGATGCCACTCCCATGGTTGTCCACCAAACATCTTTTGAGATACATTAGTTTGTTTTTGAATTCCTTTGGTAGTGCCTCATAGAGGGCTTGCAACTTGTCATTGGAGCTTTATTGTAAGTTGATAATGGTCGTTGTCTCATTGTGTGCATGTGAGTATAGATTGATCCCACTTCATACTGCACATCTAACTTCATCAAGCTCTCTACAATCTCCTCTTACCCCCATAATGGCATCACACAAGTAGCCTAGATCTCCTCCGATCCTGACGATGCAATTCTAGAGGGGTGTCATAATGACCTTCATTTTTGTGCTAGCCAAAGGTTGTCGGTGATTGCCTTGCTTCATTTGGTTGTTCACCGCAATGACTATGACATCATTTGAGAAAGTTTCTTGAAGTGCCAATATTTTTGCATGATGTACACCATTTGGTATGAGTCAAGAAAGTATCTTTTATACCATTTATCACAAGACCATCCTGAGTAGCAAGTCCTCGGATTACGATTAGACGAAGAGAGGCATTTAAAAAGAAATTGATTTCAGTGCGCGACAAAAGACTTTAGGGCCATGTGGCTTGCGTTTATGTGGGACATTTTGCTTCTTGGCATGAGGGTTCGTGCGAGACGAAGCTGGATGCCGACGAGGGTTGCTAGGCTTTAAAGAGATGGTCCACATGAGTTGTCATCCATGTTTGAGACCAAATACAATACAACTAAGATTTTTTTAGGGAAACAATTAAGAAAAGTTTATTTGTATTAAAAAGATATGTTTGACTTTTCGGAGAGTATTAGATGGTTTTCTCATAATACACCGTCGATATGAGTAGTGGCCAATATTATATTAAGATTTAAATACAGAAATATGATTAATAAATTTGCATGAAAATAAAATAATTATGAACAATGCCTAAGGATGAGTGAGTGTCATGCGATGCTTGACAAACACATATGCAGAATGTCCGTGATCACACACTTGTCACCTCCCCCACCCACCCCGAACCCCCAAGTTTATTTCTTCTTGACCAAGGTCTCCTCGTAGGAGACGTGTGGGAAGAGCTGCCTCCCAATTTTAAAATAGAATTTAATTTTGTGTTAATTACTTTTGATGTGACGGAGAGAGAAATGAGTGATATGACTATCATGTGAACAATTAAACTAATAAATTAATTAAAACTGTGCATGCAATAAATTAAAAGATGGAGAATATTTTTATTACAAAATGAAGTTAAAGGACATATAAAATCATTTGTGAAATTTACATTTACTTTAATCAGTAGGGTAAATTTTAGTCATCTTAAATATTTACATCATCCATAAGACAAGGTAAAACACTTTAGTTGAAAATTTTAATTAGTCATATGATCCGACTTATAAATGTGAATGCCAACACAAAAAAGAAAAAAAGAGCAATTCATTCAATAAGTAGATTGGTTTAAATTGAAATAAGAAAAAAAATGTATCACCAAGTTCAAACCCAAGAGATACTGTTAATAGTTGGGAGTATCACAAAAGAATACTTTTAAAAGATCACATAGCCTTCTACATTCTATACTTTGGATCATATAAAAAAAATTGCACATGATTGATTAGAACTATGAAGTAATAAGCAATCTAGGTATTGATTAAAGGAAAGGATATTCAAAGATAATATAAACAATAAGGATGGATGGTTCCGAGAACACAATATTATGTAATGAGGGTGAAATTTGTTTGAGGAATATTCATAAGAATACCATCTCTCCATCTAATTATTTAGAGCCCATTGTATGTCTTAATAATGCACCGAATCTTACCCAATTAGAAACCCATCTGCTCCTTGATTGTAGTTAAAATACTTTGCAATTAAAAACACTCGCATTACTTGGGTTTCATTGAAAGGATAGCAAGCTGCTGGGGTGTGGGGTGGAGAGCCTCTCAAGATAAAATTTTAGGGTGTATTTTGTTTATAATTTAGAATTGATTTAATTCCATATGATGTGATATGTGCCTTAATTAGTTTTAACGAATTAATGTGGAGCTCTAATCAGACTGAAATTTCTATCTATAAGTAGTGTGGCTATATAAACTCTCTAGGGATTAAGATTATTCATTCATATACACTTCTAATATATGGTTTTTATATAGAGCAAGAATATCTGAAAAATAAAAAATAACTACAATTCAATAGAAAAATCAATTTAAAACTTTTAAAGCTCTATGAAAAAGAACAACAAATTGGTTTTTACAACTCCCCTCGACCCGACGACCCCAAGAGGTTAGTAAGACTTTTGAAACTCTTAACTAGGTGTTCTCGGAGTTGTTCCCTGATACTGATTATTGCTATCAATGTTGGATAGAGAACGAGAAAGGGGCACAACATGAGGGAACATGCGATCTTTTCTTGCGATGAAGGGGAAAATAATCCAATAAAGAAGAAAGCACATTGGATAGAGGAGAACATTTTTTTCTTGTGATTTTTTCGTTGCTAGCATCCTGCGATAAAGGAGAGAGAGATTAGAGATAGATTTTTTCTTGGCAGTAGTGGTATCCTGCCATTTTTTCTTGGCAGGCGGCAAAGATGGGAAAGAGAGAATGTTGTTTCAGTTTTTTTAACATGTTTCAACTTATTGAACCAATAATTAGATCATAATCATAGATCATTAAATCTCAGCCATGGTATCCAAAGTAGTTTTAATCAGACGACTTAGATTAAGTAATCGCACATGTATGCACTCTAATATCCCTTATATATATATATATGGGTTTTATGGGGGTGTAATATGGTGTAGCCTTGTGCAACCCCCAAATCACAGCCGTCCGATCTAATGGACGGATCAAATTTGGAGATTGGGGGGTTAATGAGTTAGGGGTTCACTCTGTTATCTGGCCGATGCCCATTCGCCTCTTCGCACGCCCTAATCATGGTCGAGTACCCCCGCGTGCGGCTGTGAGCGCCGGAGTCCGAGCGACGGCACCTGCTTTTGCCGCTTCCCTATGAGCGACGCATGTGTCTTCTCTGGTGGAGGTCGACGGCTTCAAGTTCCATTCACTGATGGAAGTCGATCTAGTGCCCTAATCTTCATATTTGGAGCACTACGATTGTGGCGAACTCGACAAATAGTCTTCGCTTCACATTGGCCGACCTTCATTCATCACTTTGCACACCCTAATCGAGGTCAAGCAACCCCGCGTGCGGCTACAAGCGAGCGCCAGAGTTTGAGCGACGACTGCCTCTACCCTACGAGCGACGACACCTGCTTTTGCCTCTTCCCTACGAACCACGCCTGCATCTTCCCTCCGAGCTTACGACACAGGTATCCCCGATCGTCCTCTATGAGTGTGACATCCTCAACCACCGCGAGCTCTAATCCCCGACCGCCGATACCCCCTGTCGGTTTGCTACATCTTACTCATTCTGCCCTTTTGCCTCGATAATCTAATCATGATTGTTCAATATTTGCCCTACTATTCTTCGCCCCAACATTGGAGCACCTACAGATCATGATGCTTATTTCTGTTTCCATTATGTCTCCTCTTTGTTAATGTTATTGTCGTATGTTCTTCTATTCAATTTTCTTATTGTCGTTCGTTGTGTGAAGGTGATTGGTGAGATATAATTGGCTATGCTAATAATGTGTTCACGTAGTAATCATCCTTGTATCTATGTTTCCTTATGATAGCTTGATACTTATGTTTATCTATGTTTCCTTATGGTAGTTTATTTAAACATCCTGAATTTTCCTAATGTTTATAATTGATTACTTCATTTATAACATAGTATATCACTGTCATAGTTATGATTTTGTTTCTTATGTTAGAATATTAGGAAATGAGTTTTCCTAAATGCTACTGTCAAGAAGAAGCAGGCATAAAAACTTCTTGGACTGAAAGAAATTCCGGACGGAGATTTTATGGATGTCGGCGTTACGGGGTGAGTTTTTGAAAGTTATCTGGATTATTTAGCTGAAGCCTAATTTAATTGTTTACTTTTTTCAGCAACCTCGATCATACGATTACTTTAAGTGGTTGGATCTAGAGTTTGGACATCGATCGAAGGAAGTGATAAATGGACTATTGCATAGGATTGACACATCTGAACTTGAAGCTCAAAATTCAGCTAGAATTGAAGCTGTCAACTTAGTTAGAGTTGACGCAAGGAATGAAGTTAACTTCATATGGAAATTTGTTGTTGTATTTCTTATCATTGTAGTTGTGCTCGTCATGTGTAGTTAGTTTGGTAGTATCGTGTACTGGAGACATGTAATAGTCAATTACATTGTATGTTTTCTTTCAAGTGACTCAAAAATGTTATGAATCGATTTATGTTTTGCTTTGAAGAGCGCGAGTGTTTCCACATACCAGCCTTATTCACACAAGAGCGGTTGTAGCTCCTTTTATTGAATTAGTGAGATTGACACAATTAAAGAGGTTTGCATTTCATTCTAATCGAATTAGTGAGAAACCATTCTGCCTTGCATTTCATGCATCATAACGATGCTTCCATAATAAAACATCATGTTGAGAGAGCACATTTCAGTACAAAACCAGCATATGAAATACAAACAAGGGCATCATAATGACACTTCCTGAATTTGCACATCATGTTGAGATAACACATTTCAGTACAAAATCAGTATATGAAATACAAACAAAGGCATCATAATGACAAGAAAATAAAACATCATATTCTCAGAACATAAATGATAATAGTTCAATGTTTTGACAACATGGTTGAAGGATAAAAACATTGTGAAGATCTTTTCTTTGCCACGTATTATGAACTCTCCATAATCCATTTCTGTGATAGCAACACCAACTGTAATCCATTAGAGCACCACCTGGTATGAGAAAAATAAGATTTGTTAGAGAACTAAAGAAGTAACTTTCAAATGAGGAAATAAAAAACACATGGGATAATACACTTCACCTTGCATAGGATGAGTCATTTGACTTTCACTTCTTAAAATTTTCAATATCACGATGATGCTGAATAAAGAAGCTTTAGTGTTCAAATTGTTGAAGTCTTTACGTTTTTCAATATCACGATGATGCTGAATAGACTTATTATAGTGTTGCACAAAGTCATATAAAGAAGTATGCGCATTTACAAATTCATCAATGAACGCATTAATACTCTCCGTCCTTTGAGTAGTACGCATGCCTGCAGTGAAAACATCATCAAAATATAATGTTGTCCATTAATGATGCTTATTATACATATTTTCTATCAAGTGTCCATCAGGAATAGCAAATTTTTTTTTCAAAATAATCCATTTGTCCTCAAACTCCTCTCTAGATGTTGATCCCATTACTAATGCAATGAAATCATGCTTGAAGGTGTCATGTGCATATAAGTCTTGCAAGTTAGACATTGCATTCCTCATAATATGCCAAAAACAATAAATATGACATGTATGGAGAAAAACTTCACGAATGACATTTCCCATTGCAATGTCTTGATATGTAATTATACAACTAAGAAATTTTCCATTCATACATTCCAACCATTTATTAAACAACCAAACAAATGTTTCTTCGGTTTCATCAGTGAACAAAGCACATCCAAAGAGGCACGAATGCCTATGATGATTAATTCCAGTAAATGGCGCAGAAGGCATAAGAAATTTGTTTATCCTATATGTGATATCAAATACAACCACATCCCCAAAAGTCATATAATTCTCTCTTGCTCTATCATCTGCCCAAAAGAAATTCATTACCACACCATCACCATCTAATTTCCATCTATGAAAAAAACATGGGTCACTATTTATTTTTGCTTGAAAATAAGATAGTACACTAATGCATTCTTTGCCAATATTACTTTTTCTTCTTCCTCTTAATTGATCAATACATTGTTGCGCTGTAATTGATGGTTCCCTAGAAAAATTGAGGACTTTGGCAATTACTGATGGACCAACTCCATTAGTGTGTAAAGTGTATATAACTTGTATAGAGGCATCGAACATTTCTTTATGTGAACATAATTGCGCTACCTTCAAAGGAGTAGCCAAAAGATGTGTGTGCTCCTCAACAAAATGTCTTACCTCCCACTTTACATCGTTTCTTTCTCCAATATAAAAATGTGCAAGACATTCATCTCTCACTTCTCTTTTTGGTTTAACTGTCTTTCCCCTGCTACGTTTTAAATCCTTGTGTCATTCTTTTGAGCAAACAAAGTTTCTATTAATGACTTTTCCTGACATCTTCGACCTATGAGAATAGGATCTTCGCACAGAAAAACCAGACAATCTAGCTTACATATTGTAGTATTGATATGCATCAAGATCAGTGTGAAATGTCATGCTGACAAATGATTTTACAACTTCATTAGATTTCATAGGGTTGTCTTCTTCAACTTGCACAATATCATTCTCAATACAATTTTCAGAGTTGTACAAAGATAATCTACTTATCATATAAGTTGTACATATTTACTTTGAATTAAATAAGATAAGATGTATTTACCTATCATTTGAAAATATCGACTCCTCAATTATTTGTTCTTCTGATGGCAAGTGATCTTCTTCCATAGTTGTAGAAGGAATCTCCCTTTCATTTAAGGACAAAGAACAAGAATCAAACTACATTCGACTTAATAGATTGATTAATAACAATAGGAAACAAATTCAGAAACTCACAAGTGGGTGCCAAGAAGGCTGCTTGCAGGCAAGAATGGAATCCAGCGGTGTCGTCACTCGCAAGCAGGTTCACCGGCAGGAACACACTCCGGGCGCTTGCAGGCAGGAACAGAATCCAACGGTGTCATCACTCGCAAGCAAGTTCACCGACAGGAATGCACTCCGGGCGCTTGCAGGCAGGAACAGAATCCAGCGGTGTCGTCACTCGCAAGCACGTTCCCCGGCAGGAATGCACTCGCAGAAATGAATTGAACAGAGGTGGGCGCTCACAGGTAGGAACGAAGGAACAAAATCCAGCGCTCTCGCAAGTAGGTGCCTAGGTGTCGTCACTTGCTTGCAAGTTGGTGCCAAGAGGGACGGATGTGGGCGTTCGCAAGCAGTAGCGAAGGATCGAAGGTGGGCATTCGCAAGCAGTAACGAAGGATCGAAGGTGGCCGTTCGCAGTCGTCACTCGTAGGGAAGAAGAAGAGGTAGCCGTCACTTGGAGTACGGTGCTCGCTTGCAAGCAACCGCATGCGGGGGTGTGTGAAGAGGTGAATGGAGGTCGGCGAGTATGAAGGGGGACGATATGTCGGGGATGATATGAAGATTAGCCTGCCAGATCGACCTCCATTGTGAAGGGACCTCCACCAAGGAAGAGGCGAATGGGCATCGGCCAGATAACGGAGTGAACCCCTAACTCATTAACCCCTCAATCTCTAGATCAGATCTGATCCGTCCATTAGATCGGACGGTTGTGATTTGGGGGTTGCACAAGGCTGCACCATAGGGGGGTTTACACCCCCATTAAACCCTATATATATATATACATACATATATATATCATATATATAAAAATAAAATTTGAATATATATGAATATATCATTTAATCTTAGTCAACTATGGTTAAATATCAGAACAACAATACTATTTAATTTTATGTTTTTTATAATGGTTCATAGAGTTTGATTTAACTGCAGCTATTTCTTTTTTTATTAAGTGCCAATTATTATCTTTCTTTTTGTTTTTTATTTTAAATTTTTATTTAAAAATGTAAAAAACTTTATGGGCATCTTATTAGGCCATGTCATTAATAAAAAGTAAATTTTAATTTATATATGGCTTGATATTAGTTCCATATTTTGGTGACGGCTCCCAGTATCATCCAACCTGTGCACATTCACTACAGAATGAAAATTCCATAATTTTTTACGTAAATAAAAATCAAACCTTGAAAACTGGTTTGCTTATCACACAAATTCTTTACGTATTTTGATAATGGCTCTTAAGTAGACGAGTTTGACTCAAATTGCAGGAGTTTAGGTTGTATTTCATAGAAGTGAAGGCAATGGAGATGGAACAGAAAATGATCTATTTAATTTAAATTTAAATAAATATTTTTTTCGTTAATTTAAAGAGAAGCGGAAGTTAACCTTTTTTTTTTCCTCCACTAAAATCTCTATCGAAAACGAGAATAACTTTCATCCCGAAATAAAAGAGCTTCTTAGTTCTTACATTATTATAAATCAATTCACAACAGCAGAAGCTCTCATTGTATGACCATGAGAAAAAAAGGAATAGAAATGGCCACAGCAATTAGTAAGATGCACTTTGCAAAACAGATACCATCATCTGGAAGATTAAACATTCTATTACAGTTTACAGCACAGCATGTCAGTATAGCGACTGTTGGGTTTGGATTTCCTGCAAGACCAGGGCATCTATTTCTTCTCGTTAATTGAACTTCGGCCTCCTTTGTCGTGCCCTTTGTTCCTCAATTTTGTCCATCCATTCAGATAGCCGCAAAATACCCTTGTAACCATAGTAGAAGCTTGCGACAATCGTCACAAATAACAATATAATAATAAGACATTTTGACATTGTGGCCATGAAAATCTGTCACAAGAAAAAACGAAAGAAGCTTCAGTGAGCCAATCGATGAAGAACGAGGTAATACTAATCGATGAAGTGAAAATAAACCTGGAGCTTCGGAGTTTGCTTGGATTCCTGAACTCGTTCGCGTCTCTTCCTGCGCTTGGGGATATTTGCAGCTTCTGGGGCAATTTGATTCTGGAATAGGTAGACGATAGAAAAGGTCAAATAATCTTTAATATTTGTGTTGAGACAGTGACAGTCTTCTGGATGCACAATTAGAGCAGTAACACTCGTCAAAGCAACAAGAGCTATCTCTTTAAATTTCTGGCCTTGGAATAAGAATCACAAGCAAGAATTTGAAGTTCCGACTTGCAATCACATTCAGGATGATCATGATTATGATTGATGACGTCTCAACAAAACAATAATGTAAATGTTTTTCAGCTTCCATTATCTTATCATCGCAAAGCAGGTCATACAGATCTTTTTGTCCCTCATTTTTTTTATTTCACTGAAAAAATAGAAATGCTGTTATCAAACCAGAAAAAATGGTGTTATTTGTCTCATAAAAGCTCCATTCTGACATAAGAATTCAGGCATCCAGCAACACCATTGTGCAATTACTGCATGCAAACTCCATAGCTAGGAGACTTACACGCAAATATTTAGCATAAAACAAACAAACATATTTCGGAATTACTTAATATCATGAGCCTAACAGGAAAAAGATGATGCATAAGTACCTCCAGAACCAACTAAGAAGACCAGTAATTGTCATTGAGAATTTCAATCTTTAGCTTTGGAGAAACAGAGAACCTTTGAGATCTTTAGATAATGAAAAACATACATCTAAGTTTTCAAATCACATTACCTTATTCACCGAAAAAAAGAATAACATTATACCTTGGCATCACTAGTCTTGCGGAGCTGCAGTTCTGATTCAACAACTTTGACTTTGCTCCTGCAGTCTGCATTACAAGGAAGCAAACCAACTCCAAACTGATTTCTCAATACATCTTTCGGATCACGACCAGCGGTCTTGTATGACTTTATGACATCTTGACATAGCCACTCCCTTTTCAGGTTGCCACATGCACATCGCACATTAACCTTGAAAAAAGATGAATGACAGAAATCCAATGTTACTGAAGTAATGGCAAACACTTCTTATTATAAGCAAGATCTGAAAGGTATGAAGTCAGATGGTGCATTTTCTTAACTACACATGCAACACAATAATAAGGTTCTATTTGTTTCAGGGAAAATATTTTTTCAGGAAAATGTTTTCTTATTTTCATGGCAACACTATGAAGTTACTTTATATTATATGAAAAATAGAGGCATATGAAGCAAAACCATACAGCCAACATAAAAGTATATGTAGCAAACAGCAGTTTATTGATCAAGAGTGAAAATAACTTGAAAATGTTTTTTTTTATCATTTTCATGGCAACACTATGAAGTTGGTTGTTGGAGATTACGATGTACAATGTTTTTTTTTATATACCCCACCCCCAGATGGTGCGGTGCGGTTTGGCTGCAACTTTATAATGTGGCCAATCGCATCTGAAATATTGGGATAGAAAATGACAGGATGAATTTTTTTCACCTTTTTAGAGCACTGATCGACTGATGGGCATTGACCGGGATGACATAATTCAGAGCACAGATGGGGACAATTCAATAGCTTTCTGCACATGAAGTAAATAATGAGAGTTCCATCAAATGAAATAAGAACAGATTAATCTGAATAGAAAAAAGAATGTCACTGTCCAGACTATGTCAAAAAGGTTAAAAACAGAAAATGAATGCATTATTAATGGAAACAAGAAAATAAAACAGAGGAAACAATCAATAGGAAAATAGAAAGATATCATGCAACTCACCTGTGGCATGGACCACCACATGAACGGACTCTTTCCTGCTCCTTTTCACTCAAGCTATTGTAGTATATGCACTCAAAAGCATGCACCATGGCACCGCAATAACATGAGCGCTTGATGAGTACTTTGCAAGGAGGACAATCACTGGAGTGACATGGTAGAGGGCAAGGATGTGGGCATGAAGGCTCTCGAATCTTAGGAAAATATAGCTCAGTCAGAACTCGGAAGCTTTCTAAAGTATAAATTGCACATACTTCTAAGTTCTAACAGCGAAGAAATCGTGACATTCCTTTCAGCTCTCATGCCTCCAATGTTAAAGATATTTTGTTTGAGCATACAGGAACAAAGATAGCCATCGATTAAATGTTACACATGAAAGGTAAAAAAGATATTACCTTTTGGCAAGGCAGAGCACACTCTTCACAGGGTTCTTGTCCTTTCTCGGCATTTAGTGGCATGAGAGTTTGCTCATGCCCGGCAGAATCAACATTTCTTCCATGCTGATCGAAGATCAGCATATGACAAGCTTTTGTGCAGTAATGATTGCCACAGGGCAGAAGATTTCCACATAAGTTCTGACAGGAAAATGGTTTCTTGTTGTAGCATAACATCTAAAAGAAAAAAAAAGTCATGTTCACTAGTGAAATGGTAAACCATCTATCAGCCAAAAGTAAAAAAAGTTCATCTTCAACATGAGAGAAAATCATACTGCACGCTCTTCTCCAGTGTGTTCTCCGAGGCATGGAACCAAAACAACTTCCTCGCAAGGAGGGCACAGTGATCCACGTTCACATTGCATATGCTTATTTAGTTTTTTCTTCTTTGGTTTCAGTGTGAATTCTGGGTTTGGAGGAGGAATGGGACCATGGCACCTGACAAAGATGAAGATAAATATCCCAATCCAAAATAACTGGAAATATTTTCCATGTAGAGATAAACATTAGGAAATATTAAATTTGCCAACTGAAAGACAAACCTCTGTTTGCAAGTATGCCCACAAGAAAGACTCTCTTCACAAATCATTCTACAAGGTGGGCAAGCGCCATAGTGGCATTTATGGGGCTGAAAGGAAAAAAAAAGGAATCACATCAAACACAGTATCTCATAGTCATCTAAATGTGCAAAAAGGTTCATGTTTTCATAAATACAATTTTAAAACACAACTTCCAATAATGAAGGGGTGGATATTAAAGTCATCAATAAAAGGTTTATATTCTAGGCAATACATGATTATGAAAACAAATAAAAAAAGTAATAATAAAATGTTTACCTCATAAAGTTATAAAAACACAGGGACTACATGAATATTATACTGTTGCAATGAGAGATAAAACGGCATTACAAAATAACAATTTGCAGGGGACCAACTGTTGATACTTGATCACCATCATCTTGTTGTGTATCAAGTAGCAACACGACATCATCAACAAGGTCTTGAGTATCCTGGCATAGTCCACAAGAGCAGATTTCACCAATCCAATAGAGGTGGTAGCTTTTTGGTGATATCTTATGCTCTACGCCTCATGTGTATTACTAGTATCCCTAGGAATAGACATCATGGTATATGTATCAGTTTGTAACAGAAAATTACGTTGAGTAACATCAATAAGGGTTGTCTCCAAGAATCCATGAAAGAGGGCAAAGGCGCACTTCTCCTCCTATGGATAATTGCAACATAACAGAAATAGTTTGATCAAACAATGTCTCCCATTGGCTTGCCACTTTCTCCAACCAAGACTACTGCTGAACCAACTAGCAAGTTGAACACTATTTGACAAGCCCCTTTTTTTTCTTGTTTGTTCTTTTTCCTTTTCTTCTTGGGTATTAAAGGCTGCTTCATCTGTCAGAACTGTCTTGATCTCCCTCTGGCATCCTCCTAGCTGTTCTTAACTTCTTCCCTCTCTACGCTCAATGTGTTGAGTAATTTTCATTGATTACCTTTCAACTTTATTATTTTCCAAATATCATCACCAACTTTTTTTGTAACAAAACATTATCAAACCCAAATTTTGTAAACGAAATGTTGCTTTGCTTATCATGTATGGATCACGTGTGCTAACATGATATGTTACCATTGTATTTTGGATTATTTCTTTATACCTCCCCTAAACTATCACGATTTTTCACATTTAATTCTAAACTATGAACTTACCTTACGATATCCCTAAACTTAACCATGTTCTTCACTTAAGTCCTTCCGTCTGATTTTATTAACTTTTCTGTTATTTTTTTCTTTTTCCCATTTGTGAAAAGACTAAAGTGCCCCTCCGATTGAAGAAACCTAAAAATCAATGTTATCAAAATCGCGAGTCAACTCATGGAATCGGCCGATTTCACGACTCTACCAAGGGAAAACGAGTTGACTCGGAGTTCAACTCATTTCAGACCAGCATGCGATAGAATCGCGTGTTGGAACATAGCCTTAAGTGCATACCTCATTTTTCCCTAACCACTCGTTCCATTTCTGTGCTGTCGCCAATTGTCGCCGCCCTTGCTGTTGCCGTCGCCGGTCATTGTTGCCCTTGCTGTTGCTGTCGCCGGTTGCTGCTGCCCCTGCTATTGCTGTCCCCGATCGCCGCTGATCACCGCTGCTGCTGCCCCTGCTATTGCTGTCACCGGTTGCTGCTCCTGCTGTCGCCGCCTATTGCTCACCAGGTTTGTCTCCTCTCGCCCTCCCTCCCTCCCTCTCGAACTCTTCTGCTCGCAGCTCCATGGCGCTCTCTTCTGCTCGCAAGCAGAAGAGGACGAGTCCTCTCTGCTCACGTGCAGCGTGTGAACCCGCAAGGAGGAGAGGACAAGTCCTCTCATGAGTGCCCTGCGAGCAAGAGAGGATGAGTCCTCTCTTGCTCGCACGTCGAGAGGAGGACTCTTTGTTTGCAAGTGGTGCGCAAGTAGAACTGCAGAAGAGGGCTGGTCTGGACTTCTCTCACTCATCGGACATCTTTTTTTTTTTTACATATTAATAGATCATTAGTTACTTGTTAGTCATTATTAGGTAGATTATTATGTAATTATTATTAGATTTTATAAATGCTGTGTAATTATTCTTTATTGGCATTTTGTCGTTTTTGTACAAATAATATATACATATAATTCAATAAAGATGTTATATTTTTTTAAAAAATATTATTATATAATTTTGGTAGAATCGGCCGTGTTGTGTTACGATCCCACGTTTTACGTTTCACCCGGCCTTTCCATGTCCACTCCGATTTACGAGTTTGACAACATTGTCCAAAATATACATGTTCCGTCAACCTCATCCCATTTCTGTGTCTCCACTTCTTCATGGTGGGTTTCGCTCTACTCACCTCCCGCGGCTCACAGCAGTACCGCCCACTCACCGTCCTTGAGCTGACCTAACAAATGTGGGATGCCAAGAACATGATGTGCGCCGCTGACCCCCGCCATAGTCACTACCTGACGGTGTCGGCCATGTTCCACGGCAAGATGAGCACCAAAGAGGTGGACAAGAAGATGCTCAATGTGCAGAACAAGAACTCCTACTTTGTGGAGTGAATCCCCAAGGACCCCAACAACGTGAAGTCGACGGTTTGCGACATTCCGCACACTGGATTGAAGATGGCGTCAACCTTCATCGGCAACACAACGTCCATTCAGGAGATGTTTAGGCATGTGAGCAAGCAGTTCACGGCCATGTTCAGGAGGAAGGCCCTCTTGCACTAGTACACAGGAGAAGGGATGGACAAGATGGAGTTCACCGAGTCCGAGAGCAACATGAATGTCCTGGTCGCCGAGTACCAGCAATACCAGGATGTGACGGTCGATGTGGAGGAAGACTATGAGGGCGAGGAGGAAGCAGCAACAGCTGAGTAGATGTGTCTAGGTGTTGTGTTGCTTGTTGTGATCCAACTTTCTAAGCGCCCTGCAACTCCTAGACCAGAGCAAACATACCGGAACAGATCCAGTCTACGAGCAAAGGATCGAATACCTTGTAGGCAGTCAGTTCTCTGCTTCTTTGTGCACGACATTGAGTGCAAAATCGATGAACTCGGCACCCTCTATATAGTGGCCTTTGGCCCAGTTGTTGCCAGTGCTGAACTGGCCGAAGACGAACTTCATCGTCAGACTGGCCGACGTCATTGCATATGGCCAAGGGGCCATGGACGGTTACTACATTGTTTTCCATCAATTGATCGATCTGTCGGCGCCTCATATTATTTATTTAATGTTTTTAGTTTTTTTATATTATTTATTATTACACATTATTTTATTCTTTTTAAAATATTAAACAGAAAACACTTCGTAGAAGGACATTTTAGTCTTTTCATAAGTAGAAAACAATCTAAAATAACAGGAGAATTAACATAATCAAAGGAAGGACTTAAGTGAAAATCGTGATAAAATTTAGGGACGTGATAAGGTAAGTTCATAGTTTAGGGTTAGATGCAGAAAGTCGTGATATTTTAGGGGAGGTTTAAGAAAATAACCCTTTTGATAGTACAAAGTAGAATCACATGATGTTTTTCATACTAACAAGTATGATGAAAGAAATTTAAAACCCTTAAGGGAAAATGTCTTGTTACCGATAAATTTTTCCCTCACAAAACTTGGGTGCTTTTTACTTTTGGCTTAGAAAGATCTTATATTCTGTTTTTTTATCAACTTTTTGATGTAAAGAAACTTCTTATACTATGTTTTTATCATTTTCTATTTTTGTTTTCTAACATTACAAATATATATGGAATGTAAAGTTAACAGGTCATTTGTTAACCTACAATATCATGTGATGGAAGCAGTTCTTTTTCACATAATTTAAGCTCGAGGATGACTTTTATATAAAAATAAGTCAGTGGCTAGATTTGGAAAAGTTGTAAAGTTAGAGTAGTTAACGAAAATTAATCAGCGAGGATGTTTTAGGTAGCAATGGCAATGAACTATGTCAGGAGATGCAATTTAAGATCTTACCATCAGTTTACCAGCACAATGTTAAACAAAAGAAAAAAAAACTTAAAAAACACCTTCAAGGAAACAAAAATAAAGATGTACCCGGGATTCAGCATTGTGTCTGCAAAGACGAGATACATGGCATAGTTTTCGACATCTGGGAGGCTTTTGATTCTTTTCAGTGCCACAAGGTACCTAATAATATTCATTTTTAAATGAGTTGAAAAACAAAAACCTATAATTTTTCTCAATACGAACTCAATAACATTGCATCAATATGATTCAGAAAGAAGAAATTTGTCTACATGCATGTGTCTGTATATAGCGATATATATATATATATATATATATCAGTGTTCTCTATGAAGTACTATAGTAATATTTGAACTGATATCTGATATTCAATAAAGGTTTTGGATGATTAACATTTTGGTTAATCATCCTTTTTTCCCTCAAAAAAAAAAATCATTAGACGATATATATTAGTAGTTAACGAAGAGATATCTTCATATGTATCAATTTCTAGTTTTATCGGATACCTTAAAAAATTGGTTACAAATTTGAATGTGAAATTGACAAAAAGAAAAGCCAAAGGACAAGGTCAAGAGATGATGATGGATATCTATTGTATATGTAAACATCAGGGATGCAACTCATGGTCTTGTTGCTTATGTAACGGATACCTCATGTAGTTTGAGCCAGAGTAAAGGAGGCAAACACTGTTCACAATCTTCTAATAAAATTTATAAGAACACATCCAACTAGTTGGTATTCAATTATCAATGCTAAGAAAATTTGTAATGAGATATATTTTAATGACATTAGTGTAACCCTTTTCATACATGCAATGACCTTAAAATAACAAAATAGAAGGATATCAGAGGATGAGAGCTTAGTTATAAGTCTAATCAGACAGCACCTCAAACCGTGTCTCCCCGCAATAACATGAAATGGTCACCATCAGAGGGCAAGGAGCACAAGCACCTCTACAAAGAGCATGATCAGCAGGATTAGATTTGTTTTTTCTTTGACAAGAGTAGGCATAAATATTAAAGAAAAAAAAAACTCAGTCAAGTGTTCTTCAACATTGAGGAGCAGAACTTCAATGCATATTATATATTTTTTAATGCAGATAACAACTGTAAAATAAGAAGCAATAAAATGAAAATATCTATCATCTTAACAAATTATGGAACAAGGAGAAACCTGATTAAACTAAATAGAGATTAGATATTATTTCGTAAGTTCTTTCTTCTTTGGCCGAAGGTTTATGTCAACCGCCAGCACGTATGAGTACCAAAAAATGCAAGGTCAACTTTCAGGTATAATACCAAAAGTTCTTTGCTTAAAACACAATATATGAAACTAAGATGAAAGATGAAGTCAAAAACTATAACTTCGTATCGAGAAAACTCTTAGTAACCCCAGAACAAGAAAAAAAATTCTCATGCATGTAATATGCATACTGTCAGAATAGTCATTTTTTAAGATACAATAAAAATAACCAATGAATCACGTGTGTCAACTGCGTAAATTTTTACTTAGATATGTAATAAACACATACACAAAAAGAAAGAATGGAGAATAAAAATTCAGAAGCTCATCCTGGACAAATTACCACTTACATGTATGCTAAAAATAATACTAAAAGGCACTAATCTATTTCATCTTGCATAACTGACGACTGTTCACATGGTTTTATTTCCTTCACTACTTTCTCTTTCAAGTTCATATATCCACCATGAGATGTTTGAGACAACAAAGGAAATCATAAATACATGGACAAAGAAGCAACAATCATATGGGATAAGTACCTATGACATGGTGAAGGGCATTTGTGGTTGCTGCAACGAAGTTTTCTTCCACAAATCTGATGATTTGACTGATTAGCAAAGCATGTTCATTCCCAATTCAATCTAAAGCAGGAAGAAAGCTTATGTCAAACCTCTGGGCAGGGTTGGCAAACACCATCACAACATCGGCGCTTACAAGCATGGCGTCCACAATCCCTCATTTGTTGGCATTTCCTCTCGCAGACCAAATCTTGATAGCAAGGAACCTAGATTAGATTGGGTTTAGCTGTGTACATTTAACATTCTGTGCATAACTAGGCTTTTTCATGTAAATTCCTTCGAAAGTCTGAAACTAAACAAATACATCTATCAAAAAAAGGAATATAAGTAAAAAACATACTTTTAGTTAGTTTACAGTGGGGACCATGCGATACACCTTAGAAAACATCTCAAAAGATCTCCTACATTTGCAAGAGTTATGCTATTATTATGGTCAGTATCCCAGGATATCAAATTGTTCCTTTTGAACTATTAGTCTATGAATTGTGGAGCCTAGTTTAGCAAACAGCAAGCACTGTTTTTCTAGCTACTGGTTATTCTTTGACATCACATTACAAAGTGTGATCCACAGGTAACAGTGAGTATAAGTAGAATCGCTGTAAGGTTTTGGAATGTCAAACCATTTGCTCTAAAATGATGGTCACACACATCACAAGGAAACAAAATCTTTTGATGCCATTATTACAAACCTCTTTCTTCAAACTCCCACATCTGCAAAACTTCATCATGACAGTTCTGCAAGTTTCTAGGCAGGGTCCTCGGTGGCACCTCTCAGGACATCTATGAATTTTGCAGCTTAGGAGTTTCTCGCACGAGGCTCCACAAGTCGGTACATCAGCATCACAGGAGATTCCCTTGTATTCCTTCTTCCCACAGGGGCAGGTTCTCTTTCCCTGAAGCGGGCAATCCCCGCAAGGACCAGAGTGACACCCGCGACTGCATATGTGTTTGCCACATGCGAGCAAAGCATCGCATTGGCTCTCGCACCGAAATTGTCTCTCTGAGCACTCTCTCTCCTCCTCTGACTTCCCACAGGCGCAGCGGTACATCCCCTTGATCGCACATGGAGGGCAAGGCCCCTCGTGGCATTTTTGTGTGCATTGGTGGATTCGACAAGGCAATGCTTTGGAGCAGAGATGGTTGCAAGAGAAGAGCTTTTGAGCGCAGCGTCTGACGTCCTCCTTGGTTCCGCAGAAACAGCGCGCGTTCACAAGCTTGGGGCAAGGCGGGCAGGGCCCAGGGTGGCAAAGGAGGAGACATTGGTGTCCGCAACCACCACTGAGGGGGCGGTCGCAGACTTCGCCGCACGAATGTGGCAGGATCCAGGGATCGGCAGGCGGGTCCTCGACCTTGCCGCAGAAACAGAAATAAGATCTAGGGATTTGGGTTTTAGGGTAAGCAAGGCGGCATTTAGGACATGGCCAATCGGATGGCGCAGCAGCGAGGGATGTGGCGGGAAGCAGGCGCTGCGACGACTGCTGAGCCCAACTCTGGATGCAGACGAGGTGGAAGAGGGCATGGCAACCGCCAGAGCAGGACCAGGTAGGATCAGACGGGCGGATGCGCTCGAGGCAGATGAGACACGAGACGAAGGGGCCGCGTCCTGCGGCGGAGGCCAGAAATGATCGGATCTTGGAGAGGTCGGGCGCAGAGCGTCCGGAAATCTGTAGGTAAGAGGAGAAAACGGAGTCTTCGAGGGCGGAGCGGCGACTGAGAGCGCCGTCCTCGCCATCGTCGGTGTCTCTGCTGGAAGCGTCCGAGTCAGAGGAGAGGGCGATGGGAGCGGGAGCGGGAGCGGGAGCGGGAGAAGGGAGATTCATTATCGCCGGAGGTCTACGCCAGGCGTTAGCCGGAGAGGTGGTGGCGGCCATCGGAATTGGAGAAGGATCAGATCGCCGACGACAAAAAAAGATCTACGCATACATTGGAGTATTCATATCAACACAGACTTCGGATCGTGGTCTCAACGGTTTAGTTCAACTAAAAGGGTTCACGCAATCCGGCTCAGGTGGAATTAGCTCGTGTTATTTATTTTTCAAATACAAGCTGTATAGTACGACATTGAATTTTTGATACTTTTTCCATGTTAATAATTCAAAATAAAAAAAAATAAATGTGGTATGAAATACAAGCTGTAAATTGACACGTCAGATTTTAAAATATCATTGAACTTAAATTTGGTATAGAAACACTTTATAGGTTAATTTCAAATATAAAATATAAATCATTAATTTAAACCTGCCTCCGTAATGGTGAAACTTTTTTGTGCCGTTTGGTTGAAGGTTAAACATGTAATTCATAGATATTTCACGGATTATAATTAAATATATTTTTTATTATGTAAAAAGTATAAAGAATAAAATTATTATTTTTTAAAAAATTAATCTTATAAATAATGAAAATATGAGAGTTAACGTATTTTTTACAATAGATAGAATAAAAATAATTTGATGCAAACTCTAAAAATTAGTTAATCAAATGAGTTATATGGGTTAATCCGATGCTAGTTTTTATCTTCACTTAATCTGAACGTGAAAATCTAAATGATACGTACCACGTGCTTTTCCACGTATGGCTTGACATAACTTATATAAACATAAATTTTATATAGCATTATGTTAAAATTATAAATGTGAACATATTATTTAACACATCTAATTTAATACATCATACGAAATTTGCTTTGTGAATTGTGCATCCTCACAAGAAAAAGGTTGATGAAAATTTAACAAGCATAAGTATTCCGGTGTAGACCTCCATCACATCTTAATGGTGATTTTTTTTTTATAAAAAAAAAACTTCCACATCTTGACAACACGTAGTACATGCTTCCGTTTCCCATACGTAAATCTAGATTTCTTGGCATGCTAAGCCATTACCAAACCAACATGCAAATTCACCAATTTACAAGCTCAAGGGCCATAATAATAATAATAATAATAATAATAATAATAATAATAATAATAATAATAATGTTACCATGTAGGCGATGGAGACATTGTGTTACAACTTATAAGCATATATATAGAAATGTGGGGGTCCTGGAGGAAGACAGCGAACACACCTGCCTAGCTCCAATCGACGTCATACGAATTCAAAGCGCACGAGCAGCTTCACGCTCTTGTAACTGGTGCCCTTGCGATCATGAAGTGCTACTGCTCGGATTCCTGGTCTCAGCTCAGAAACAGGCAAGCAAGTCTGCCCGGCAAAGTCGTCCTTCTCCGACACATCGTATTCGTGCACTTCGATCCGAAGCACCGCCAGCTCGGGTACGGTTAATCGGAAAATGAACTCCTCGTTCCAGACCGGCGTCCAGTTATCCTCTACTGCCTTTGTCTTCTTCATTATGGAGTCGGCCGGAACTCCTGCAATCCCGACCTGTTGTTCATGAACTTAAAACAGACAAGTTAAAGAATGTATATATGTTTGTTGAGCAGTTATATATGTTTTCTTCACACTTAAGGTGTATCGTGCAATATCGCAGGTACATCTTCATCCATATGTGGTTAAGATTATGGAATGAACTATAAGCATCCATCAGCAAAAGAATGAAATCAACGTAGGAAGAGCCAAAATTAGACTTAACTAGAGGCCAGATATACTACCCTTGTATAGAAATCAGGAGGAGAGAAGACATCAAAATATGTTTGCTTAAAATCCTCAAGCCAGCCACTCCCCATGTATACTTTGACCTATACCAAATGTTAGAACACAACCAACAAGATGGATTCAAACCTAAGCCAAGACAGGGGGAGATGACAGAGCAACGAATAGTTCTACTAAAAAAGTTCAGAACCTTCAAGGTTTTCTTCACAGGTAAACTTGCATTAGGATAAAAAACCTCATTGTTTGAACCCGTCTTTATCAAGAAGTCGGGCTTCTTCACAAACCCACAACCTCCATTGGCTTTATAGAACCCATGCATCAACCACAGCGATCTTCCATATCCCTATCAAATCAAAGATAACATTGGATACAAACTTTGTGAACATTGCTGCTAAGAACTTCATTCCTTTTTTCCATACATAATTACCTACTCCAAATGTATGCCAAGCTAACCTGCATATTAAACGCCACCATCTGAGCACCATGAATCCAACCAATGTATGGATTGTAATTAGAGGAATCAACTCTTGTACCCTTTGGATAAATCCTCAAAATGTTTCTGTGTAAACCTACAAAGCCAGAGAGGAAAAAGAAAACTAATGACCTGTTCAACAGAAAGAATGCCAAGATTAAAATGCATAAAAGTGCCATCTGACAACAGTCTTGCAACCTCGATATATTTTTGAGCTAGCAAAGGCTGCTGGTTTCAAGAAAGAGCTGCTAGAACCATTCCATATCTAGGTGCATTTGAGAAAAAAGGAAACAACTTAAGTGAAGTCCTTTGGTAGGTAATGGTGGCCGATTCTTTTTGAAAAGGAGAAAAGGATGAGTACGTTTTTTCTTAAGAAGATAACTAAGATGTGCTAGCCATCAGTATGTATTATAACCAAAGATTATGTAGAAGTGTATTAAAAAATGCACTTTTAGTGTGGTGTCAACAAGGGGAAAGTGCACATATTGCATGTAATTCACTCCACGCATATTACGTGTGATGTATTCGTTCCACTCCCCTTGCGTTGGTATACAGAAAGATCAAGTAGTTGGAGCACTCATGGTGTACCTTACAAGATGAGCACTGTGAGATTGTGCTGCATTGGCAAGTTGTTGTTCACTTAGGCTAAGGCGTCTCACTTTATCAGGCTCAACTTTCAGTGCTTCAGTAATGACACCTTTTGGTTTCCCAGACCGTATAGTAATTATTCGCTTGTACTCAGTAGGCACATCGTGAGACACCTTATGATCGTCGTCATTATCCTCGTCCTCATCATCCGATCCATCTTTGTTCTAGTAAAGGTTCTTTTGGAAATTAAGCATGTATAAATAGAGATATAATAGTACTAGGAACTGCACCAAAATTTTTAGTACCTCGTCAGCAAATTTATATTCTGCATGGAGATCTGGGACCTCTTTTCCCCAAGCATCTTCTTCTTTTGATTTTCCGACCGTCGGGATTTCCCCATTGTGGTCCTTCCCACTCTTAGCTTCAGGATACTTCTTTGGTGGTTTTGTTGAAATGATAATTCTGTTCTTTAAAAATTCTGGTGAAGGGAGATCTTGACATGATTCTGATTCTGATTCTGGGTAATACAGCAAGTCTCCAAATGTTTCCGTCACCATCTAAATAAAATGTCCCATTAAATTTAGCAATTCAAAAAAATATCAGAAATGATTAGTTAAGTATCACCAGGAAAAGCATACCTCGGCAACTTTTGCCTGGAGATCAGGAGTAAGGTGATCCTCTAGAGTGATAATAACAGGATAAGGAGACACAGAAAAGGCATACTGCTTAATGGACTTTAAACATCTGATTAGTTCCACTGGAGATGTCAGCGTCCTGCAAAAGAAACATAAGCTTGTAAATTTCCAGAGACTGTACACAAGAAACAATGGCATCATCTGATCTTACTCTTCCTATTACAAATTACCGAAGATAATATGCATCACTAACTTGAACCCAGACAAGCAATCAATGCTGAAGGAAATAGTATAAAAACAAGGGACTGTAAAAAATAAAGTGAAGGAAAAGCAAAAGAACATATTCATTTCCAATTGATTTATGACATTACATTAGCCATAGATAGCTAAACAGATCTGCATGAAACCACGAGCATATCTACCGCATTATCCTCTTTCCGGCCTAGCTGCAACCAGATTACTCGATTTTGGCGTCATCCGATATATCTTAGCCAAAATCCTTTCGATGTTTATGAAACCATCGTTAAAGATACAGGAACCATCAGTACTTCGAGTATCTGAACCAATTGATCCCCTGCATAGTCACGCGCTTCAACAGAATTTCTCTACGGGGATTTCGTTGATCGGTGGGGGGTCAAGGGGGGATCCCCTGCGGGGGTTGCAAGGGGGCGGAGCCCCTGAGCGAAATTTTTTTAGGAGTATTCTGTATGTGATTCGGATTTGATTTATTTCCTTATCACGAGATAGGTGTCCTATTTTCAAGGGATTTATTTAGAGTCCCAGTCCGTATGTAATTCCTATCATCTGTCAAAGGGAGTGCCTATATAAACTTCCCAGAGGTCTAGATCGAGACCCATCCTTGTAATCATCATTATTCCATAACAAAGAGTCGCCGCCGTTTTTCCCTCTTCGCGTTCTTCTGTATTTCGTGTGATTCCTCTCTTTCCTCTTTTCGTAACAAACTGATATCAGAGACTTAGGGTTTGTTAGCGATTCTCGATCAGCAGGGAGATGACGTCGCACAACGTGAGCGTGGAGAAGTTCAACAGCAGGAACAGTTTCGGATTGTGACAGAACAAGATGCGGGCGCTTCTGAAGCAACAAGGAGTCTGAGCGCCGCTCTCAAACGTGTCGAAGAACAAACAAAAGGAAAAAGACTCGAAGGGCAAAGAAAAGGAGATCGACCTCGCAACTTTGGCGGCACAGGAGGAAAAGGCGCACTCGATGATTCTGTTGTGTCTGGCGGATGAGGTGATAATCGAGATCGCAGATAAAGAAAAGGCGGCCGGTCTGTGGTTGAGACTTGAGAGTCTATATATGACGAAGTCTCTCACTAACAAGTTATTGTTGAAGCAACGTCTGTTCTCTCTCCGCATGCAGGAAGGTACCCCTCTGAAGAAATATCTTGATTAGTTAAATTCTTTGTTGATAGAACTCAGAAATATCGATGTTAAGATCGAGGATGAAGATGCTACCCTAATTTTGTTAGTTTCGCTTTCTCCATCATATGAGAACTTCGTTCAGTCTATGATTATCGGGAAGGAAATTATAAGTCTGAAAGAAATAAGATCGAGTCCCCATACTCGTGAACTTCGGCATAGGGCATTTGAAAATTCTGCAGAGATTCAGGCCGTGGGTTTAATATCGACCGCAGAGAAGGGACAGTCCTCGAATTCGAAAAAATTCAAATCCAAGAAGAAAAAAATCACTGCGAAGGACATCTGTAATTACTGCAAGGAATCAGGTCATTGAAAGAAAGACTGTCCGAAGAAGAAGAAGGCCCCCGTCGCTGCGGTGGCACATGAAACAGGGAATTTCGAAGATGATTTGGTTCTGGCTGCTTCTGATTAAAGATGTCTGGAGGATAGTTGAGTTCTGAATTCGGAGTGTTCCTATCACATGACTCCGAATAAAGATTGGTTCTCATCTTATCAGAAGACTGACGGTGAAAATATCATCATGGGCAATAACGTGTCATGTTAGATAGTTGGGATCGATTTTGTGCAGATCAGGACTCATGACAATCTTGTGAGGACGCTGACATATGTCCACCATATTCCGCAACTGAAGAAGAATTTGATGTCACTTGGAGTCCTCGACTCTAAAGGGTGTCAGATCAATGCTGCTGAAGGCATCCTCACGGTCATGAAGGGTGATGCTATGGTTCTGAAGGGAGTCAGACAGAAGTCCTTGTATGTATTACAGGGCAAGACAGTCTCTGACGTTACTACAGTGACTAGTTCATCCAAATCAAATAGTTCCAGACTGTGGCACATGCGGCTTGGGCATATGAGTCAGAACGAGATGAATATCCTCAGCAAACGAGGTCTTCTAGGAGAGAAGAAAATATCTGAAATTAACTTTTGCAAGCATTGCGTATTCGGCAAACAGCGAAGGTCTCAGTTTGGCAAGGCAATGCACAGGACGAAGGCGACACTTGACTACATCCACGCCGATTGTTAGGGTCCCTCTCGTGTTCCATCATTAGGAGATGCGAGGTACTTTCTATCTGTGATTGATGACTACTCGAGGATGACTTGAGTATTCATGATGAAACACAAGAGTGAGTCCTTCAAGGCATTCAAGCAGTGAAAGGTTCTGGTGAAAAATCAGACGTTGAAGAAAGTGAAACGTCTTCGTACTGACAATGATTTGGAATTCTGTTCTGCTGAATTCGACCAGTTCTGCAAAGATGAAGGCATTGCCAGGCATCGCACAGTCAGAGATACTCCACAGCAGAATAGAGTTGCAGAACGAATGAACATGACACTTCTGGAGGGGGCAAGGTGCATGCTCTCTAACGCTGGCCTGAATATGACATTCTGGGCTAAAGCTGTTAACACAGCTTGCTACGTGGTGAATCGAAGTTTGGCGACTGCGATTGATCTCAAAACTCCAACTGAGATATGGTTAGGAAATCCTGCTGATTATACTTGTCTGAAAGTTTTTTATTGTCCAGCATACTATCACGTCAGTGAAGGGAAGTTGGAGTCAAGAAGTAAAGAAGGGGTGTTCATGGGTATGGTGCAGGAGTGAAGGGCTACAGAATCTGGTCTCCTTCAGAACACAAAGTCATCCACAGCAGAAACGTGACCTTTGATGAAGCATCAATGCTTCAGTTGAAGGTGGAGGCTGAAGAGAGTGTCAGTAAACAAGTGAATGTTGAAATCACTCCAACTGATGATGATGCTAAAGGATCACATCAAGAAGCAGAACCAGAAGGTGAAGAATCTGATGAGCAACATGAAGAGGAGTCAATTGCTGCTAGACGTTCTCGCAAAGAAGTGGGTCCTCCTAAGCGATATGGTTTCGAGGACACGGTTGCTTATGCACTACAGGTAGTTGAAGAGGTGGAGTCCCTAGAGCCATCCTCTTATAGGGATGTCATCACATATGTCGAATCTGGACAGTGGATCGCTGCTATGGGTGAGGAGATGGAATCTCTTCATAAGAATCAGACGTGAGAGCTTGTCAAGTTGCCTAAGGGCAGGAAGGTTGTTGGCTGTAAATGGATCTTCAAGAAGAAAGCAGGAATTCCATGAGTTGAAGGCACGAGATACAAAGCACGACTGGTTGCTAAAGGTTATAGTCAGAAAGAAGGTGTTGACTACAATAAGATATTCTCATCTGTTGTCAGACATACTTCTATCAGGGTGCTACTTGCTCTTGTAGCACATCAGAATCTAGAGCTCGAGCAACTAGATGTGAAGACTGCTTTCCTCTATGGAGACCTTGAAGAAGACATTCTTATGAGCCAACCAGAGGATTCTCCATTCCAGGAACGGAGAATCAAGTTTGCAGTCTGAAGAAATCTTTGTATGGCTTAAAGCAGTCTCCCAGACAATAGTACAAGATGTTCGACAGTTTCATGATCAGTAAGGGATTCAGTCGAAGTCCCTATGATTGTTGTGTATATCAAAAGAAGGTGAATGATGGCTCCACCATCTATCTGCTCCTGTATGTTGATGATATGCTTATTGCTTCCAGAGACATGACAGACATTCAGAATCTGAAGAAGTTTCTCAGTGCAGAATTCGACATGAAGGATCTTGGTGCAGCACAGAAGATTCTGGGGATGAAAATTCTAAGGGATCGTGCACAGGATAAACTCTTCTTATATCAGAAAAGTTATATTGAGAAGATTTTATCCAAGTTTGAATTGTCTGGAGCGAAGCCTTTGAATACTCCATCAGCTGTAAATGTTCATCTTTCTGTTGCATTCGCATCAAAGTCAGAAGCAGAAAAGGAGTACATGTCTCGGGTTCCATATGCTAGTGCAGTTGGAAGTCTGATGTATGTCATAGTTTGCATAAGATCGGACATTGCTCATGCAGTCAGTGTTGTCAGCAGATTCAAGAGCGATCCAGGAAAGGAGCACTGGCAAGCAGTGAAGCGAATTTTTCGGTATCTGAGAGGAACATCTGATATTGGCCTCATCTACAGAAGTGATAAAGAGTGTTTGGTTGCAGAGTACTCAGATTCAGATTATGTTGGAGATATTGATGGAAGACGATCTATGATAGACTATGTCTTCACTTTGGACAGTTCAGTTATTAGTTGGAAGGCTACACTTCAGCCATCAGTTATATTGTCCACCACAGAAGCTGAATACATGGCACTGACAGAAGCTGTCAAGAAAGGCATCTGGTTAAAAGGCTTAGTTGGAAATCTCGGATTACATCAGGAGCATGCTATAGTGTACTGTGATAGTCTGAGTGTAATATGTTTAGCCAAGAATTAAGTACATCATGAAAGAACCAAACACATTGATGTCAGATATCATTTCATCCGCACTGAGAAGAGAATCAAGGTGAAGAAGATTAACACTGAAGACAATCCAGCTGATATGTTCACCAAATTTGTTCCTTATGACAAGTTCCAACATTGTTTGGACTTACTTAACATAAATACTTTGTAATAGTTTCAAGATGGGACTGGCGGCGGCGTGGTGTGCTTTGAAGATGATTCAAGTCAAGGTGGAGATTTGTTAATAATGTCTTGAATCTGAACTCAATTGGTCCCCCTACATAGTCAGGCGCTTCAGCAAAATTTTCCTACGGGAGTCTCGAAATTTTTTAGGGATATTCTGTATGTGATTCGGATTTGATTTATTTTCTTATCACGAGATAGGTGTTCTATTTTCAGAGGATTTATTTAGAATCTCAGTCCGTATGTAATTCCTATAATCTGCCAAAGGGAGTACCTATATAAACTCTCTAGGAGTCTAGATCGAGACCCATCCTTATAATCATCATTATTTTATAATAAAGAGCCACCGCCGTTTTTTTCCTCTTCGCATTTTTCTGTATTTCGTGAGATCCCTCTTTTTCCTCTTTTCATAACAGTAAGTCAAGGCGTCCGTAACGGGGACTTTGTCCTGTGTTTCTTCCACAAGAATTGGCACTTCTATTGGGCTTGGCATGTGAAGGTTTGTCCAGGTACATTGAAAGTTTGCAGTAAGGGGCTTTACCTTAGAAAGCCAGGGGAGATAAGATATTGTACCCTGAATAATACATGTGATGAAAGATGTATTTATTATAAGAAAGAAACAGAGAATCCTAACTTTTGTTTTCAGAAGCATGTTGTAAGTGAATCAAATCATGATTCAAACGTTATTATCTACCAAATGAAACGCTGATCTGCTAAATATTTATTATACCTATAACCATGTAATAGTGTGCGTTAAACTATGTTGAGATGGTTAATTTTCTCTAAGACCAGAGCATCACTATAAATTAACATATCAAAAGGTAATGGAGATGAGCGAGGAAGTTGAAATCAGTTCAATTGGTCACTTTAGTACCTTCCGTGAAGTATATCGATATTATCTTTTGTTGAATTGGGCCACATATCCAGCTCAATCACTCTCACACCCCTCTGGAGTGCCTTAATAATGGGGGCATCACTGCAATCACTGCTGAGTTGGTTCCCGGTCAAGTACGAATTATGGCCTGTGTATATGTAGTAATGGGACAAGGGAGCACTCATATCTTGATGAACCTGTGACAGAGGATATTGTCACTGCATGCTAATACACCAATCAATGGCGATGCACCACATATGAAGATCACAGAAATTAACGATTTTCCTACAATCAGTTCAGCAGTATCAGCAAGATGGAAAGATAACAAGCATACTTATTTTGCCATGTCTATCTACTGTGCAGTGCATGATAAGAATTCAACCAGTTCTTTTGCTAAATTACAAAGATCCCAAGCAAAACAAATTTTATGCACTTATACGAGACCTCACCACAGTGTCTTCCTGGTGAGCAAAGTAACTATTAAAATATTCAGAACGAATAAAAAACTTTTGACCGTGATAAGATCACTTGCAAAGCAAACTGTAATTCTTACATATGTAACACAGTGCAAACCAGACAACAGCTGCTACGCACTAGAATTGAAGTCAAACCTAATGCTAAACCCTAGAATCTTGAGATCAAAGAACGAGATACCCAACGGCATACACTTACCTCCGATCGGATGGGCGGGTTGAGCTCCACTGAGAAGAGGAACTGGTGGAAGTCCTCGACGTTGAGCCCCGACTGCCGGGCGAGCTTTCCCAGGTGGGGGTGCCGCAGGAGCCGGACCCGCTCCAGTATCCGCTCCGCAGCGTCGCCGCCGCCGGAGTAGTCCTGGGACTCGGCGAGGAACCGTCGGAGGCCGTCGGCGGTCATCTGAGACACGTCGGCCGGAGGCTCCACCTCGCTCCACCGGTACCGCCGCGTGAAGCAGATGCAGCACTTGTACGACTGGCTCCCCATGTTCCTACCGTTTTGCGCGGAAAGAGCCGCCCTCCGGCGACGAGAGGAGAAACCACCTCGCTACGGCCTTCTCTTACAATTTGCTGCTTCTTCAAGGGTCTTTTCACATGAATATATTTATATATTTTGTAGTGATCGTTTGATCGGCGACGGAGGTGATGGCGGCAAAGGGAGGCGACGCGAGTTATAGCAGTCGTCGATCAGGGGAAGGGCACCTACGAGTTACGCAGGGAAATTACTCCCTGCGTTGATTGGTCCATAAAAGTGGAGTCACCTCACGGGCACCTCAGCAACAATGTCGCGGGTCGTTTTTTTTATATTATGTATACGCACCTTAACGTTGCTAACAAATCTACGTGATTGCTTTCTTATTGCCCCCCCCCCCCCACACACACACAAAAAAAAAGGTGGTTCCGTGTAAAATGTGCAAATTGAATCCATTATTTAAAAGATGCCTTCAAATTTTAATAACTTAAAATTATTTTTCAGAGTATTTTTAAGCTAATTTATTTATTTTTTAATTGATTTTATTATCGTCATCTTAGTTCTCGATTTAATGAAATTAATGAATAATTAACCATAATCGAGGAGCCTCCCTCCCCATCGGAACAAATTTTTTGGACTATTTTACCCCCCGACATGAGTTGCAAAGTAGATTGTTCTTCCTCAAAGCAAATAGATGGCTTAGATAAAGGAAGTGTTAAATTAAATTTTAGACGCCAAATTGGCATAATTAATTGGTTTAAATTTTGGGTAATTTTTTGTATGATAGACAAAAGGCTTAATACCTTTATATTAAAGAAATGTTGATGCTAATATGACAGGTGACTATTCCATTTTATATAATTTTATGCTACATGTATTTTTGTTCTTAAATTAATGTGTCAAAATCCAGCATTTTATTTATTTTTTCATTTGACTTGTACTCACTCTTTCATTATCATAACTCTTTTTTTTATGAAGAAGACGTATATGGGTTAAACGATGACAAGCTATTATATTGAAAAAATAGTTGTTAATTAGTTAACTATGCTATTTGACTAATAAAAATTAACGAATTAAATTTTTTTAGTATTTGTCTGAATGGGAGCATGTGTTATGTGAGGTTGATTAGAGATTTTTAAAAAATAAGTTGAAATTGCACACAATTTAATTTTGTAGGGCCTCCTCTTCCTTTTTATCTTTACCTGCCTCATCAAGCATGCCTCCTCCAATAATTATTGCTTAGCTTTCTCAACTTCTTGATAGGTACATGAACCCTTAAATAATGGAGATGGAGCTGATTAATTACTTGAAGTATTTAAAGAATGCCAACAATATATATATATATATATATATATATATAATTATCTCTCTTTTTTTCGCGTGACAATAAATATATAGAACGACCTATTTGTGATCACATGTGTAACAACCGACAAAGAAAGATAAAAAAAATTAAATCAGAATTTAAAAAGGAGCGACCGTTGGGGATAAAGCCTAATGCCAATCAAATTAAGGATTTCATTTATAAATTTATCTCCACAAATCAGGGGAATAAATTTGATTACTCTGAATCAGGTTAGAGTTAAGAGGGGAGGAGGTTTTTATTAGACACAATAATATTGCAATAATCTCCCTCTCCTCTGATAACCTCACGAAGTTCTCCCCTACTGGAATTTCGGGATCGACGGGTAACATACGAAGAGAAGACGACAGGTTGTTGGACAGCAACCATTGGTTTCTCCCTCCTCTCATTAATGTTCTCCTTTGTATAGAGATCTGTGATGGGGTGCTGAACCTCCCTTGCTGGGGGGCGGGGGGCGGGGCCCCCCGAACCCCCCCTTTCGTTCGTACGCCAGCAATACTGTTAATTGGATAATACTCAGATTCCCCTAAGCTCACGTGGGCGAACCCGGTGTGAGAAACAAGGGGCCCTGAAGTATTCACCAACTCTAACACAGTAAGGGTTCATGTGCTTTCGCTGAGCAGTCGTCACACCCTCCACTGTAAAGTACAAGTAAGATTTTTCTTATTTTATGTTATTCTTTATTGATGTATTGATATATATATATATATATATATATTTCATATGAGTGGTTGATCCCTAAGGATGTTATTTTGTATGATAAGGTTATAAAGGTAAATGGTATTAGTGATTATATGAAAAAGGGTTATAAAGGTTATCAAAAGTGGGAAAGAATAAGTAACGCATGTGGATAAGTATTACCTACATAAAAGATCAGTCCTACAAATATTTAAGGAATAAAATATAAGAAATAATTTTGTTTCTTATAAGTCATATTTTCTATCTCTTCCATGATCGTCCTACTCATGGACTTCTTCTGCTGACTGCAGCAGTATGAAGAGGAAAATGAGTAGGTTTAACATTTACGAAGAGATATAGATTTAAGAAGAAAGGAGGGAATTATAGGAGTAAATAAAATATTCGTCTTACACAACAAGTATGTGTGAGATGGTTCCAAATAGTAGAATTGAATTTGTAGGTGAAATTAAGCATGTCTAAGTTATGATTTATTGTGATGACTTATGTGGTTCTATTAGTTTACCAAGATAGAGGTCTAATGAATTATTTTATAGTTTTACATTGATAAGTATGGACTTGGAATGCCCATTGTGCCTTAGACTTCATATGGCCCATATATTAGGTTGATAAAGGTCATAAGCAAATCCAAATTAGTTATACGAATTTCTAGTTGGATTACCTTATATTGGTAATATGAAGTAGAATTATTAATCATGTTCAAGTTATGTAATATTAAATTAGACAAGGGTTTAAGTATTAGAGAACTGTCCAAGAAACATGTATAATGTATGGATGGACAAATATAGAAATTTAAAAGGTTCAGAAGTCACATCGGTTTGAATAAATATTCGAAGAAAATTATCAATAAGTAAGTGGTTGTCTGATTTAATTAAACATGTAGATCTAGAATACTCATACACATATGCACATATAACATAGTATATTTATAAATATATAAAAATAAATAAATAAATAGATTATTAACTTAGTTTAGTATATAATAAACTTGAAATTTTATGGATATGAAATATATTTTTATAGCCATTATTAAAGAATGAATTCTCTATTATCGCAGTATAAATATAATTCCAAAATAGACTAATATGCATGGTTGATAAAAGAATTATATAAGAACAAGCAATGCATGAAATGGTTAAATGAATGTGAGAAATTTTGAAAAGATTTAAAGTCTCTTAACCGAAACATGCTTAAGAAAGATATGAGCCCCAACAATTAAGTCTTAAAAGATATAAAAAAACTTCAAGTGAGCAAAATTTTAGAAAGTATGGGGGGCTAAGGTAATGTATGAGGAATTTTATAAGTCCCCTACAAGATTTTTAGAGAAGCAAGCTATGCACCTAAGATGGATATGAAGTAAACTATAAGTCTTTAATTGATTTATTTTTGCTATTGATATATTTATAGTTGTCATAATAATATCTCATCGATAAATAATTATGGGATAATGATTGATAAATCCAAATGGGAAAAGAAGATATATAATTATGTAAGTCGTCAGATGATACAAATGGAATTCATACAGTGATAGGTTAAAGAAAGGATAAAATGAAATCCTATCATGTTTAGTGTGTTCTCTAAGATGCCCATGTGATGAATAATTTTCTTAGTTTTGTCTTGACCAAATGAATCAAATTACAATCCTAATCATAAACCTTATATATGGATGAATCTCCTTATCAACTTCAAAGCAATGAACAACATCGGTAAGGCAAATGGAAATGGTGGTAATTTTCAAGATTTTGATCTTGATCAAGGGGACCACTCATGATTTGATCATAGGTTTTATATACAGATTGATTTTCCCCTTTTCGACTTTTAAGATTATCCCGAACCTCTCCTATGTAATACAAGATATCGTTAATGAAATGATATGCAAGAAGAAAGATGATTGTTTGCCTTTTATTTTGTTGATTGCTTTATTCATGTCTGATTGTTTGAATTCATTCCATGTGTCGACTTGCATTCATGATGTTTTACTAAGGACTTATGTTAGATAGTGTGCATAAATTATTTTGTTCATTAAGAATTAGATTGTACTCTGTGATCGACCCCTCATCGTAGATATCGTTCGACCTTAACATTGATTTACAGTGCCTCAAGATACTCAAGAAAAGAACTTGTTGTTGTATTATATAATCATTGACTTTTTATGAAATTATATGATCTGACATTACAAGAAACAAATCAATGTAAGCCAAGAAGTTAAAATTGAGGGCAACTCCCATGATAAGCATATCAAATAAAGCATTGGCACAATGTGTCCAAACATAAAAAAAAGATAGCGAATGACATTGATTAAGAACCACCTTGTTCCAATGACATAGAATGCCAAGAACAAGTCATTCCCAAATGATTTATAAGACTTTTGTTTGATTCAAAATATAATTGTTTCATCTGACAATTATCCATTTTTGAACTTTGTTCAATCCCTCAAGATATGTGATTCAAGTCGAAGGTCAAGTAACCATACCTTTAGCGACTATCATCACACTATACCACAAGAACCTTGACATTGGACAATGTAAACATTGAACCCAAATGATCTACTGACACAGGATACTAAACTCTCTTAAAGATCATATGTATGTTGTCGGACCAATAACTATCTTCTGATTTAACTCAGGGATGCCCATGATCCGTAGGGATTACAAATTATTGAATTGTGTTAGAATTTAACTTTAAATTCAAATGTTAAACGATTAGGAAGTATGAAGATTTCTTGAGAAGAAATAAAATGTTAATAGACAGGATTATCGCAGCTCAGAAAGTGGATCCAGAATATTAGAAGATTCTAAAGAGATGTCAAAATGAGCCTGCAGAATTTCTGATATATGGAGATGGAGGAATAAGATATCGGGATAGGTTATGAGTTCCCACAGACGTTGCTATCCGACGAGAGGTACTGGATGAGTGCCACAAGTCGGAGTTCGCTATCCACTCCGGTAGCACCAAGATGTATAAGGACGTACAACGCAGCTACTGGTGGCCGGATATGAAGAGAGAAATAGCAGAGTATGTGTAAAGATGTCTAGTGTGCCAGCAAGTCAAAATTGAGCATCAGCGACCATATGGCAAGTTGAAACCTCTGGAAATCCCACAATAAAAGTGGGATAAGATAATTATGGATTTTGTGTCCAACTTGCCTACGACTAAGAAGGGTCATATGGGTAGACGTGGATTGTTTCACGAAGGCGACACACTTTATTCTCATAAAATGGAAACAATCAGTGGAGAGCTTGCTGGCTCTGTATGTGAGGGAAGTGATCAGACTTCATGGGATTTCAACGTCCATAGTGTCTGATCGAGACCCCAGATTCACTGTTAGATTCTAGAAGAACATGCAAGAGGCCTTTGGCACGAGGCTCAACTTCAGCACAGTTTTTCATCCTCAGACAGATGGACAGTCTGAGAGGACCATCCATACACTAGACTATATGTTGCGAGCATGTGCACTAGATTGGCAGGGTAGCTGGGATGAGCATATTCATTTAATTGAATTTGCCTATAATAACAGCTATCATTCTAGTATTGATATGACACTTTTTGAAGCCTTGTATGACCGACCTTGCCGTTCACCTGCCCACTAGGGTGAGGTAGGCGTGGAAAAGATTATGACTAAGGAAGAAGTTAAGGAGGCAGTAAAGTATGCTGAGAAAATCGAACTGATCAAGCAAAGAATGAAGACTGCTCAAGAAAGACAAAAGAATTATGCTGATAAAGGCAGACGAGAACAGATTTTCCAAGCTAGTGACCAAGTTCTTCTGAAGGTATCCCTATGAAAAGGGTCATGCGATTCAGCCAATGTTATCAGGGCCGGACCGGTACGACCGCTGACCGGTCACCAATCCGGCCCATTTGGAGCTCCAAAATCGGACCTCCATTTGGACCGGATTGAACCGGATCAAATCGGTCAAAAACCTGTGAAAATCGGTTAAAATTGACCAAAACTAGATTGAACCGGGTTGAACAGCATTTTTGGACCAGTCAAAATTTTTTTATTTTTTTATTATGAGATGATTTGATAAGAATTATTACTATAAATTTGAAAAATATTCAAAAATGGACTTTCTCCATAAATATTCATATTGGCCCATTAGTCTCCTCCTTCATTTATTAACGTCCATTGAATCTCACTTTGCTACTATTAGCAATGTGGGACTATCTTTGTGCACTCACTTGTTCTTTCTCTCTTCATTTAGTTTTGAATTTACTTTGAGCTTTAATTCATGATCTTATTTTATTTTTTAATATCATCAATGTATATTATAATATAAATTAATTATGAATGAATAGTGCACACTTCTTTCTTATATGTATAATACACAACAATGCTATAATGTACTTAGTATAGTTTAATATTATATATATACAACTTTAAATTTCTTTAATTTAGTATATAATAAGTCAAATTAAATAGTTAACCACTCATTATACCATGTATTTATTTACAGAATATACAATCTTGACTTAATATTTTGAAAAAAAAATATGTAATTTTTGCTTCTAACATAAAAAATAAAGATATGAAATACATAAAAAAATAATCAATAGAAAATTTGTATATAATAATCAAATTCATAATATTTTAATTTATTAAATGTATAATTTTAAAATCAAATCTTAAAATTAATTATAAACTTATTATTTATTATTTATGATTGTTATTTTTTATTTTGTATAATACATTTTGATATCATATATATACTTATATAATTGAAATATCATAGCTTAATTTACTATTATCATATTAAATATAATATTGTATTACTATCCGGTCCGACCGATCGGTCCAACTAGTCCGACTGGTTCGACCTGAAACAGACACTTTTCCGGGTCGTCGTCCAGTCCGATCCTAACAACATTGGATTCAGCAAGCGAGGAAAGCTCAGTCCTCGCTATATAGGTTTCTTCGAGATACTCGAGTTGGTAGGCGAGGCAGCATGCAGGCTGGGTCTACCTCCATCTTATGGAAGAGTGCATAACGTGTTTCATGTATCCATGCTCAAGAAGTACAAGCACGATGCTGCAAATATTCTAAGAATTGAAGAGCCAGATCTAGCTGCTGACTTGACCTTCGCTGAGTATCCAACACATATAGTGGAGCGTAAAGTGTAACGCCAGAAGAACAAGGATGTACTCATGGTCCGGGTAGCTTGGCGTTTCCATCAAGGCGATGATGCAACATGGGAACTTGAATCGAAAATGCGCTAAGAATTTCCACATCTGTTCAGTAAGCCCTCTATTTAGTGCAAAATTTAAGGACGAATTTTCTTTTAAGGGGTAAGAATGTAACAACCGACAAAGAAAGATAAAAAAAATTAAATCAGAATTTAAAAAGGAGCGATTGGCTGGGGATAAAACCCAATGCCAATCAAATTAAGGATTTCATTTATAAATTTATCTCCACAAATCAGGGGAATAAATCTGATTACTCTGAATCAGGTTAGAGTTAAGAGGAGAGGAGGTTTTTATTAGACACAACAATATTGCAATAATCTCCCTCCTCTGATAACCTCACGAAGTTCTCCCCTACTGGAATTTCGGGATCGACGGGTAACATACGAAGAGAAGACGACAGGTTGCTGGACAGCAACCATTGGTTTCTCCCTCCTCTCGTTAATGTTCTCCTTTGTATAGAGATCTGTGATGGGGTGCTGAACCTCCCTTGCTGGAATTTTTGCAGAGAGTGGCCGAGAGGAAGAATATGGAGGAAATAGGGGAGGGCGCCATTAATCGATTTTCCGACGAACCGAAAAATGAATTAATCACGAACAGAGGTGGGTGAACTGAAATCACCTTGCATGCCCTCTGAATTGTTTTGAGTCATGCCCTCATCGATTATGAAAACGAAGGAAATAAGAAGAAGATCCTAAAGTTATCATTTGATTGTTTAATTCTTGAATTCTTTGATTGTTTGATTGATGTGCATACTGCTTTGATTCATGTTGATATATTTGTGGTTAGATTGATTGTTAGTATGTAGGAACTAAATTAAGATGAGTTAATGTTAAAGATTTTTAGGAGAAATCGAGTTCTACAACTTTTTTGGACGTCGATAGATTGACCGGTACATATGCATTGCCATCAATCGGTCGACCGATATAATGACCCACGGTCGATTTCTTGTAGGCTGATTGATTGACCGATCCCTGCCACTACAAGTCGACCGATCAACTGAACGGACCGACCAATCCGAATTAATCATCGGTTGACCGATCTTAACAGACTGGTCGACCGACCTGAAGCCAATCGGTCGACCGTTCTCCAGAACCGGCCGACCAATTCCTAGAAATCCTTTTTATTAGAATTATTAATTATTTTCCTTTTTAATCTGAATATTACTCATATATAGTTGATCCTATTTTTCTGACCCTACAGAGATCTCTCACCGATTTTCAAGATCTATTCTCTTATTGATCTTATCTTATACATTGAACAAAGAAAAAAGGCCCACAAGTTATTCAAAGTGATTAAAGTTCAGATGGAAGATTAACAATGGGTTGTCGGTCCAAGCCAAGTGCAGCAAGATAATGATAGCTCCCTTGGTCATGATTTGATCATCCACTGATCCGCACAAGACCGTATCGTTTGCTCGGCATACCCCAAGAATTAAAGGCACCTAAAGTCACCCTGATTTTCTAATAATAAGCCAAGATCAAGAATCATGAATAAGTCAAGTCAAGTTATTGTCATGATTTATAAGTAAATTATTATGCATCATTGATTCTCATGAATTATGATATCCTCTTAATTATTTCTTATTATGATCTATGATGCTGCCATGTTATCCTTTCAAGTTCAAGTTCAAGTATGATTATCTATCTCTGATTATTCCATTCATGTTATGCATTGTATATCACGTGGTTCCCCACTAGGCTGTAAAGCTTATGGGAGGACCTCATCCCCTGTGTCTGATTTCCACAGAGCTAGGTCAGTGACGAGGTGGAGTAGGTGTGTGGTGACGAACCTCTAGCGGCAAGAAAACACATGAACTACAGGGCTTATTAGTTTTTCTTATTAGATTTCTTTCCTTCCGCATTTATAGATTCATGATGTAAAACTTCATTTTATTTTTTATAAATGATATAGCTACTTTTAGACTTTCGCAAATTAAAGTTATCATTTTTCTTTATTTCCGCTGACGTGACTCGGTTCTTGACTGAAATATGGTCAACATTATAGTCAAAGTCATAGCATGCCGTAGCGTCTCCAGGTTGATCTTCGTCACGTGACGGGGGTCGATTTGGGGGCGTTACAACATTTGTACTAGAAAAGTTGCTGATTAAATATGTTTGCTAATCATGATTGAATAGTTTGCATTAGAAAAAGAAAGAACGAAGAAGGTGGGCTCATAATTTTGGTTTACAAAATTAGTTTTTTTTTACGTTTCATTTTTCCAGCCTCTCTTTCGAAATTTATTTTTTTCAACCTTGTGAAAAAAAGGATTTTATGTTTTCCCCAGCTCGTTGATTAGTAAGAAATGAACATGCACTTAAATTTGGAACAAAAATGTTGTGTTTTCGAACAAATTTGTCGTAAGAGACTAAGAGAGGTGAATCCTAAATCTATAAAATTATTCATATCTCAATCACGAAAATGGATACTTATTTTAGAAATGGAAAGAATCGTTTATCTTTTGTTTTAGTTATAATTAATAAATTATCAGTATTTAAGGTTAATAATGTTTATCTTTGAGATAAATTTTAAGGAACCAAGTAACCACGTAAAATTTTACCAACCTTGAAATTGTATAAATAAGGTGTTTAGAATTATTAACATTTGATTAAATAATTATTTGAATGCAAGTAGAACGATAAATTCTAATTAAATTAATGATTTCTAAAATTAAATTTGAAACCATTATCGTTATTAATCTTGGGACACGTACTAACTTGGTTTGTCCACAATTAGCGGCGGAGCCAGAAGAAAACATCAGTGGGTTCACTTAGGGGTGTTCATCGGGTCGGCCGATCCGATCACCAATTCGACTCAACTCAAACTCTATCAGTGAGTTTACCATTCACTAAAATAATAAATATTAACATTACAATATAATTTAAAAATTTTATAAAAAAATCTTTTGTTAAAATTTTAAATATTATTTATAAGAATATTATATGATTATCTATCCATATCTTTTGTGAATGGACATAAGTAAGTAATGAATGAAAAATATATTTCAATTAAAAAATAAATATTTATAATATACAATATAAAATGGTTGAGCTAATTATGTTAAAAATTTGTTTGAGATTTGTTAAAAAAAATAGAAGGTAAATAAAAAAATATGAAAGATATTTAAAAACATAACATATACAATATTACAATGTTTGAGATGTTTTTTCTAAAAACATTTTTTAGGTTTTCATATTTTTTACTTCCATGTTGAAAAATTAGATAGAAGTTAAATAAAAAAAATTATCAAGACAAGAATAGATTGTGGTTACCACCGAGCCAGCAGACGACTTTGTGATATAAGTAATATTTTGTTAGTAATATAAAAAATTATTTTGTTAGTATTGCGGCTAAGGTGGGTTTTGAAGGGGAAGATGAAAATTAATTATGCTTGGATAAGAAAATAAAGGGGAAATAATGAGTGGCCTTCTTTTCTTTTCTAACTGATTACAATTAATTTGTAACAAACTAAAGTTGAATAAAAGATAAAAATATTTTACCTTCCATAATCTTTCCTCTGGTTATCCTTCATTTCCTTTTTATAATTAAGAATTTAAGGGGCAAGCTACCCATTTAAGTGGGTAGCACCCGCTCCCTACGCCTGCGATAAATGAAAATGTGTGGTTCACAATTACAAAACATTCAATTCAACATAGTTCAACAACCAACTTAGCTAAGATGAAACCTGTGTAATCGCCCTCCTTGGTTCAATGACAAGAAAATTGAGATTTTCCGACAGACAGTTTCTGACAATTTACGATGGATTTTGCGACGAATAGCGAATCGTCAGAATTTTCGACGGCCATATCCGTCAAAAATAAAAATAATAAATTATGTAATTTATTATATTATTATTTTATTTTTTGACGATTAGGAACGTCAAAACTTCCAACGGATATCTATCCGTCGTAATTTTCGACGGTCCAGATCATCGCTAAATATAAAATAATATAATATAAGAAGTATTTTATTAATATAATTAGCGATAATTTAAACCGTCGTAATTTCTGTCTGTTCCGACCATCGGTAAATGAAAAGTAACATAATATAAAGAGTATTTTATTAATATAATTAGCGACAGTTCGAACCGTCGTAATTTCTGACAGTTTCTACCGTCGATAACAATTAGCGATAGTTCAAACCGTCAGTAAATGAAAAATAATGTAATACAAAAAGTTTTTTTATTAATCTAATTAGCGACAGTCCAGACCGTCGAAATTTCTGACGGTCTAGACCTTATCATCGCTAAACTAAAAAATAAATATTATATATAACTAAATATAGTATTTTATTATTATAATTAAATAATTTTTTACGGTCACGACCGTCAGTAATTTTAAAAATAATTAATATCATATTCATATATATATATATATATATCATGATAATATATATTATTAATATTTACTAAGTTTCTAACGGTCATAGCCGTCGGTAATTAAAATTTCACTATTCCACTACTTTTTTTTCATTTTTCCGCTTATATATATATATATAATCTTTCCCCCTCTCCTCTCTCTCCCTCTCTCTCTCCTTGCCTACTGCCTCTCCCTGCCCGACTACAAGCCTCTCCCGTGGGCTACCCTCTCCCTCCCAGACGAACCTCTTCCGTCGGCGACCCTCTCCCCCCTCTCTCTAGTTCGGACCAGCAGGCGGCCGGATCCAGTCGCTAGCGACCGGATTCGCCGCCTGGCGATCGAATCCAGTGGCGGGCTGCCGGATCCAGCTGCGCTGGCGGTCGGATCCGGCCGCTGGCGCCTCGTGGCGGCAGGATCTGGTCGTTGTTCGCCGGATCGGCCGTCAACGGCCGACTAATTTTTTTATATTATAAAAATTCTTTGCGACGAACCGTCGAAAGTTTCGACGACCGCCGAAAGTTTCGGCGATTTGGTCGACCGCCGATATTTTTGACGGTCACGACCGTTGAAGCTTTTGACGGTTCGCAGCCGCCGAAAGTTTCGATGGTCGCGACTGTCGAACTTCCGTCAGAACTTCCGACGTTTTTTTCAAACCGTCAAAAATCGATTTGCAATAATCATTTTTCGAACGAATCGATTTCGTCGAAAAACCCGTCATTTCTGACGATTTTCGAGAAATTATAGACAGTTTCAACCGTCTATAATTGTCATCTTTCTTGTAGTGCAAGACCCATCTGTTGAATGTATCAACTTTTAGAAATTATCCAATCACTCATAATCTTTGTCATTGGGAATCTGTTTTCTACTTCCCATAACTGCTGGTAAAAGGATCCTAACATTAAAGCACGATGGAAATTACGGCTATTGTGTTGTGGGCATGGTTGGTCACATCATGAACCATTGATGGATTACAATCTTGCTTGCTTGCTTCTTTTTTTTTTCGACAGCATAGTGTACAACCTTGTTACATGCCACATCTTTTGAATGTTCTTTATTTAGGTGATGTTATTATGTTCTTGTCCCATCAAAATGTCGAAGCTTTCAAAAGCAATGAAAATAAAAGGAACCGAGCAGTGGGTGGCACAAGATAGTTCAAGCTCAATTGTATCATGCGTTCTTTTACTTTTCAATTCATTTTTTCCTTTTTTTAAATAAAAAGTAATAATAAAAAATATTTGGCTTTTTTAAAATGTAAGATTACTTGGGATGGAGAGGTGAATTGATGTTATAAAACTTTATTTTTATTTTGAGAATGTAAAGAAGATAAGAATGTAAATACAATTCATTTATTCCTCATTTTCATTCTTTTTATTTTGAGATCGCCGCATATTATTCATGCATGTTTTGAATTAGTTCGACATACACAAGTCACGAAAGAGGTGGTGAGTATATATGAGAGCATGATCCTAATTTGATAGGATGTGTTCTGAAAAAATCATACAAACATAGATTTAAAGCGGATAATATCCTAAACAAGTACAAGAATATTAGCGCATGCCTTCGTTGAAAGTAGGATTCTTTTATACCATATTAATTTTAAATAAATTTTATTAAAGATTCTTCTACCTTAATATTTATTTAATACTATTATCAAACTTCACTTTTAACCCCTGATATTGAGTTGCTTAAGTTTATTGATATTAATTTATAAGATATTGACCGTTGTGCAACTTTTGGAAAAGTAAAAAGCTGATTCTGTCTAGGAAATGAAATGAAGCAGACGTCAATTCTATGAAGGAAATAGTCGGTGCATTATTTCTCTTTTTTGAGGCAGGCTTTCATTATCTTTTCTCTTTTACAAAACATGAGAGATGAGGAGAAAAAACAAAGATGGCCAATCCATGATCAAGCAATCGTTCACACAATGAGACAACCACCACAGTAAAATTAAGTTTATGCTCATGAGTCATGACCAATCAATTGGTCAGAAAATGGGGTAATCACACTAAAAATTTATTTAAAGGGGGACAGATATTATTTTTAACTCTAAAATTTATATATCAGTATATATATTTAGTTTTTTTTAAAAAAATCTATTTGATGATAACAAACAAAAAAAGGTGTACAAAGAAGGGCTTCTTTTGAAAAAAATTGCATGGAGGCCCTAGCCCATCCTCCCCACCACATCTTTAAAAAAATTGCTTTGTTTGCTATCATTGAAGTATAATTTTTGAACTAACAGTTTAATAATAATAATAATAATAATAATAATAATAATAATAATAATAATAATAATAATAATAATAATAATAATAATAATAATAATAATAATAATAATAATAATAATAATAATAATAATAATAATAATAATAATAATAATAATAATTGATGTGAAACCCGAAGCTCCTTTAGTGCAAGAATAATATAAATATTATTATTCTATGAAATTACTTATTTTGCATCGATAGAAGAATTTATTTCTACTTTGTATTTAACTTTTAAAGTTATTTGGTTTAACAAATAAATTTCAAACTGAAAATGAAAATCGACTTTCTTTTGTTATTTCAAACGTTATAACATTTTGAGTTTGAAAAAACAAAAAAGAAAATGACTTTGTTTTTAGCATTTATTCTTAAACTACCAAATGGAACAAGAAAGAAGCCTTGCTAAGTAGCCACTGTCTCGTTTGCTTGCATAAATCTTTTTGGTTGAATAAATAGTAATAACACATTTGTAAAAAATAAAAAAAAATAACACATTTGTATCTTTCATAAGTTTTCATATCACTTTTGAATGTTTAACGTATGATTGATTCAAGGATAAATTTGAATGAACAAAATAATATTCTCAAAAAATAGAAATTCTTAAAATAAAAAATATACTATTTTATCATTAAAATGTTTTAATATGCTCGTTATAATAATACATGGTTAAAATAAAAAAACAACTATGATTAAAATTTAGGGAAAAATAGGGTTATAATTTTTTTTGCTCTTTATAAGGATATACTTTTTTAAAGTATTTATAAGGTCGCTTATTTTTTTATTTGAAAATCAAAGAAACAATTTCCTAATTTTCTAACCAATTTTTATAATACGAAAGTTTGACCAATATAAACGTATTCTAATTCGTGTTTTATTATATCTCCACTCCAGAGCTGATGAAAACAGAATATTGTGAACCCTTATCACTTTTTTTCTATTTTTTTTTTTGCTTCATTATGCTCCATTCTCTTCGACAGTCTTCAACCGCTGCACAGTATTAACGCGTTCATCTTCCTAGCATTTCACCCAACCATGTCAAGGTAGTCTAAGGCCAGTTAGGCAATGCATTCCTTAGAGAAGAACCTTCACAATTGCAACAACTATCTTAAACCGCTAAAAATTGTGATGAGAAGCCGACAAAAAACATACCGCAACAACAATAAAAAAAGATCAATTCCAGATCAAATAGACGCCCCGCAAAAAAAAAAAAGAGGGAGAGAAAAAGGATCCAAGGTGAAAAATGATCTCAATACTTCAAAGGTTCCAAGATTTCAAGCTGAGAACCGAGCTTCTCTTCAGCAGTCTTTTCTGCTTTCGATCTGAGCTTTGTGAGCTCCTTCTTCCTCTGGTATGCCACCTTGGCCCTCTCCTTCCTCTTTGCCTCCAGCTCCTGCGCAATCAACGTTGGTCAACACAAATAAGAAATCGTGTGCTTCCTAAAAGTTATTTTAGGCACCGCTACAAAGAAATGCATGATGAGTTGCTCTGGCCAGCAGCAAAAGATTTTACCCCTCCAGATGCAACAAGAATAAGCATCCATTGACACCTCTTTTACATGTTATGGGCAGAACACAAGCGACATCTTGTCTATCTCAAACAAACCAAACCATGCAACAATTTATATCACTAATCTTGGCATGTACATATACTACTCAGTGAGACAAGTGATATGATCTAAAATAAAATAGCAGAATGAGCTAAAACAAGACGAACAACTTCCATGTTTTGGCAAAAGCCTGAGTGAAGAGTTCCTTTGATCTCAGGAAAAAATTTAAGCTTTTATTCTTGGTGGGTCCGAAGTAGTGCAAAATGGTGGCAAGTGTTCTTCGTGCAGCATGGTAATATGTGCATGGGAAGAATTCCTGATAGCATCGAAGCTTAAAATGAAACACATATTCATGCTACTCGTCAAGTAAACTATGATCGTAATGCAAAGAAATGACTACAAGAATGTTCAAAATTGCAGGAACAAGAGCCCGCCTCTTGCATCAACAAACAATAAGCCTCAATTTTAATGCAGGAAAAAAAGTTGGAGCACGAATCGAAAAAGAGCAGAGAGTACAAATCCAATCTTACCTTAATGGTTTCATAATGGTTCCATCCGACCTCCGACGACAGGCGTCCTAGCAAGCAGTACTTGTGTCCCGGCTGCAATCTCAGAACCCTACATACATAGGAGACGTTCACAACAATGAAACCAAAAAAAAAAAAAAAAAACAAAAAACAAAGAGGGCGTAGACACAATTCGATTATGGAACAAGAAAAAAATTGCAGCTAGGAGTCAAAATGCATACTTGAGGGCATCTGGAATGACCATTCGCTTCACCTTATCATACGGCGGCGGCACGCCCTCGTAGGCCTTGAGCCTTGCCAGAGCCGCGGCGCCGCGCTTCGTCTTGTGCGGAATCATGCTGATAAAGAAGAAATAAGACATCCGTCAGGCGACATTAAGAGGAACGCGCCACATCTTCGCGAAAGGAATTTACCCGCGGATGGTGCGCCAGAGGATCTTCGCGGGGGCGCGGAAGTGGATGGGACCGTGTGAAGGCTTGGTGTTCATGCGCTTCCGGAGAAATCGCAGGTACTTCATCTTCTGCCGGACGAGGCCGCCGGAGAGGCAGATCTCCTCGCAGCGCACCACCACGACGCGCTGCCCGTTGAGAAGCTCCTTCGCCACGATCGACGCCAGCCGGCCGAGCATGTGGTGGCGCGCGTCCACCACCACGCGCTTCGCGCAGATCCCCGACCCCGAAACCATTGGGACTCCTCTCTTCTCCTGCGACTCGCGAGCTTCTCCAGTGGCCGCCGCGCCTCGCAGAGGTTTCTATCTTTTAATGAATTCTAGGGTTTTAGTGGTGAGCTCGCGAAGGCTGATGGGCTCATGTTGGCCCAATAAACGATTTAAAATTGGGCCCCTATCTAAGGTCAACCTTCACCATCAACTTTGTACCATTATTTTAAAAGATAAAATATATATAAAAATGAATTTTAATTTTACTTAATTTAGTCTGATTTTTAGTTTTGCATAAAAAATTATGAACTTTAATTTTATTCTCAAATCTAACCTGAATTTTTATTTCTGCATAAAATTTATGAACGTTAATTTAATTCTCAAATCTAACCTAAACTTTTATTTTTAAACTTTTAAATTGGTTACAAATAAATATAGCCTATTATTATATTTTAATAAAACAATAATAATTCAGCTATTACTAAATAGACAAGTTATAAAAATAAAAATATTTTTTCTACAACTTCAATAGTAAATTAGTTTAAATGTTAGCCTATTTTGAATTTGACAATCTTATTTTATCTAATTATAAAATAAATCAAAATTTAAATTAATTTATTATCAAAGTTGTTAAAAATATTTTATTTTTTATAACTTATCTATGTGGTGGTTGCTGAAATAAATTTTCTGATAAAAATACAGCAATAAGTTATATTTGTAATCAATTTAAAAGTTTAAAAATAAAAGTTCAAGTTCTATTTGAGAATTAAAAATATGTGAGTTCTCAAGCGCTATATGACTATATTTAAAAAGGATATAAAGTTGAATCATATAATTTATTAAATTTATTTTTAGAATTTTTTTCTTAAATATTTTTTTAACTATAACATTTTTTCGTGTATGAACCTAAATTACGAATTTATAAATTTAGTCCCTCAATTTAGTGGTAATTAATCCTTATGTCTGATATAGTTATCTTTTACTATTATCTTTACTTGTTTTATTTATCAAAAGACTGTAGTGTCCCTCCAAATTATGGAATAAATAAACTTTTGGTTTATTGTTATTTTGCTTTCCTCTTCTTCTCGCACCACCTCCAAAGTTACTACCTTTATTTTTTTTCCTCTCTCCCTTTGTTTTAGAAAAAAAAAACTCTCAATGTTACGCGTGTGTCAAAAGAATTTCAATCCACAAATTCCCCTTCGGTTCTTTCAAACCATGGGAAAATATCCGATTGTTTAAGAAAATAAGTCTTGTTTTTATCGTATGAACATTTTTTATAAAAAAATGAATAAATTACTTAACGAAATATGTCACGATTCCGATTTAAATCAGAGATCGCGACTCATTACGGATGATCAAATAAAATTAAAAAAGATCGTGAAAACATAATGTAACAATTTTTTTATAAGGAATATAAAATATTAATAAACATATCTCACAATTTGTGATCGTTTAGAGCGGACCAGTATTTCTTAAGTTTTACATTTCATAAATGAACTCATTTTCGATACAAAATACAAATTTAACATAAAGGATAATCATAACAAACTCTCTTATCATAAAGGATAATCATCATAATAAAAGGACACAAGAGACATAAATCTTTTTATCTTACCACGAACCCTTAAAAAACTATCATTTTGCACAATCCCCAAGAACCATATGAATCTGTGAAATATTAGGAATAATAGAGTGAGCTAAAATAGCTCAATAAGCTAATAAGTCATAGTCGATGTGTTGCCATCTAATCAGTTCGGAGAGGCATAAAAATATATGTAATATCCGATTTAAATCAAAGATCGTGACTTATTATGGATGATCAAATAAAATTAAAAAAGATCGTGAAAACATAATGTAACAATTTTTATAAGGAATATAAAACATTAATAAACATATCTCACAATTTGTGATCGTTTAGAGCGGACCAATATTTCTTAAGTTTTACATCCCACAAATGAACTCATTTTCGATACAAAATACAAATTTAACATAAAAGATAATCATAACAAACTCTCTCATCATAAAGGATAATCATCATAATAAAAGGACACAAGAGACAAATCTTTTTATCTTACTACAAACCCTTCAAAAACTATCATTTTGCACAATCCCCAAGAACCATATGAATTCGTGAAATATTAGGAACAATAGAGTGAGTTAAAATAGCTCAATAAGCTGATAAGTCATAATCGATGTGTTGCCATCTAATCAGTTCGGAGAGGCATAAAAATATATGTAATAATTATAATATCAAAATTAGCATGTTTTCATACATTTGATAATTACATATGCAATATTCTAATCACAAGCATCACACTCAATTTATAATCAATATCATGTGAAATCATATTAAATGTATGTATGCAAATATAATATTCTCATATGAATGCATGATCACCAAATGGTCAGTTTCTATAGTCAATAGATAGCTTCCAAAGGTGGCCCATACGGATTTTAGACATAGTTCCCACCATGATTTCTCACGATGTAGCACTTTAGGTCCACATAACACTTATGGCATGTTTGGTTGGTGATTGATCTCTTCCTTGGAATCTTAGCATTTCAAAGAATATGATAACTTGGAATTACATTTCAGAACATAAAACATAACTACGTTTGGTTTTGGTTTAAGTTCGAAATCTATAGTAGGGAAAGAGTCATTAGAACGTGAGATGAAATTTGAAATGTGAGATTACTCCCCATTTTCAAAGAAATGAGATTAGCTCATTTGGGAGGAATATGATTGCTTCCGGAGTTTAATATTACCAAATACATTTCAATATAACATACGCCCAAACGTTGACATTTAACATGCCTTCAAAGATTCATGGGAATGCGTTCAAATAAAGAACGTACCAAACACACCATTAGCTCCATCTTATCTCATCACATTTCTAGTGAACATATAAAAAAATAATAGATGGCTTTCAGATGTGGCCTATACGAATTACAGAGGTGACTCCCATTATGTCTTCTCACGATGTAGCACTTAGGTCTGGCACTTAGCTCTATCTTATCTCATCTCATTTCTGGGGAATATATCAGAAAGTGATAAATAGCTTTCAAAGGTAGCCCATATGGATTTTATAGGTGACTCCCACTATGATTTCTCACGATGTAACACTTAGGTCCGCTCGACATTTAACTCCATCTTATATCATCCCATTTCTTGGGAACATATCAGAAAATGATAAATGGCTTGTAGATGTGGTCCATACGAATTCTAGACCACCATGATTTCTCACGATATAACTTACATCCATACGACATTTAACTCCATCTTATCTCATCCCATTTTTTAGAACAGATGAATTGGACTTTAGTGGTGATTCCCATTGTGAACAACGATGTAGCACTTAGCTCAAACCATCATATATGCAATTATAGACAGATGTTGATGCATAATTCATCACATAATAATTATATCTCGAATATCAGAAGATGAATTATTTCAGATAAATAAAAAGATAAAAATTAACGGGAAAGTTAATGAAAGTTGACAGATGAATTTAAGTGTAAAAAATGACATAGTTTAGAGGATGTTAGCGGAATATTTAAAAGTCATTGGTAGACGCGAAAAAAAGTTTATAGTTCAGGAGAGGTTAGAGGAAAAACCTAATTAAATTTGACTTGATTCACTAGTTCATCTAATGATCTAATTTTAGTCTTTGAGCCGCTTAGATTCCTTAATTGCATATTAATTATATACTTTTAGTTGCTATGTATTTGTTAATTTTGTTAATCACGCATGGAGGAGTATTTTAGTCTTTCGATAAATGAAAAATAATGATAACAAAAAATTTAACGGTATCAAATGGAAGGACTTTAACTGAAATTGCAGCTAAATTGATGGCTAAATATATTAAATTCATAGTTCAAGATCACACGTAAAAAAATATTATAATTTAGGGAATGTTTAAGAAAATAACTCTTATTTTTATTATATAAACATTATAAAAAATGAATAAATTACTTAACAGAATATGTCTTAAGAAAAATTAATACGGAAAATTGACCTCTATTCCTTTGATTAAAAATATTTGTATTCATTTAATTTTTCTGTTAAACTTTTAAATTTTTTTTATTTTCTTAATAACTTTCCTTTTGTATATATTTCTATTAAATTATTTATCCTTTTTTTCCCATTCAATTATTCCATTTTTACTTTTTCTCTCATCTCTTCTTTTCCCCCTTAATCCTTTCACTTCATTCTTCTTTTTAAAATTTTCTCTTTTTTTATACACCATCGCTTCTTTGTTTATTTCCCAATTATTTATGTTCTTTCTTTATTTGATTATATTATTTCAATTTCTAATTAAATTAAAAAAATAAAAAAAACTAGATTGAACCTATTTAATTGGCTGGTTGAACCCGATTAAATCTCTTTTTTTTTTTATCATTTCTCATTTTAAAAGAGAATTAAATTGAAGTGACGATTAATTTATGATTGAGTCAATTAAAATGGCCGGTCCGGTATGATTTTCAAAATAGTATTTTATACTAATTTATAAGCACCATTTGGCAAGTTGAAAAAGTAAAGACTCAAATAGTGTGTAGAGTATTGGCCGAATCAAAATGCTCATGTAAGTATTTGGTTAATATTTTTTTAAAGGAGTGTTTAGAAGTTTTAGAGTAAAATTTTATAAACTAACGAGAGTAGCTTATAAAGTATAGAGTATAATGACTTCACATTTTATTCTTAATACACCATCATTATTGTTAATAAAAAAATTATTTGATTTTCAATCATCATATGTTATTTTTGTTATTTTGATGTTTCACGTCTTTAGTTTTACTTACAACACTAATGAAATTTTATTTTAAAATAATCACCATTTTATATTAAAGTAATAATTTTAAAAAATATTACTATCCAAATTAAAATATGATATAATGAATATATAATGCTTAAAAGAATTAGCGGTAAATTATGTTCTTATATTTATTTTTGTTTTTTGTGTCAAATAACTTTCATTAAAATTTATAAACAAAACACTACCGGCTATCTACTAATATCAAATATCTACCTACTATCTTCTAAAAATTGTTATCATCTGGTCAAACCACTATCCACTAATTGAATGACTAACATTGCTATTCTGCACATATCAATTCTTTTTGTTTTGCAAGATTCATAATTCAATGGGTAAGACAATTTATTTTATTCAAATTATCGACTATATATATCCATACAAATTATTTCTCTTTCAAATCATTTAAATTTTTTAATAAACTATAATAAAATTATCAAAATATCATATAATTTTGATAATTATTTTTTTATGAATTACTCTCGATTCATGATGCCATTTCTGTTTAGCTTAACTTTTATAAGTATAATAGTAATATCTAGATAAATATTTGGTCAATAATTTGAAGGAAAATTATGCTATAATCGATAAAATGATCAAATGTGCAAAAATAGCTAAAGTTGAGGACTACTTGTGAAAAAAAAAAACTATTACTAATAGTAATATCATCATCATCACCATCATTATTATTAACTCAAGAGAAATTTAAATTTAAAAGTCAGTAATAATAATAATAATAATAATAATAATATCATCACCATCATTATTATTAACTCAAGCGAAATTTAAATTTTATATTTACATAATGAATTCAATCTGTCTGGAGGGTTACACACACGATATACATTTTTATTTAACCTATTTATGTATGCTACCAGTAAAAAGGCAAACTTATTGTCCAACTATTTTTTTTTATCTTAGCTATTTCTAAATTCTATTCAATAGTTGACAATCAACTTTGGACCCTGGATGATGCATTTATGAATAAATAAAAGCATAAATCTAACCACATAAATGTTTGTGAACGACAAGCTAAAATTAAAATTTAATTTTGAGACATTCTTCCGAAGTTGGGTGGATAATAATTTGCCCCCAAATCGTCCATGCCACGTGACAAGATTCAACTTGAGGATCGCTACCAATAATGTTATACCTTGTCTAAAATCTTGACTTTAACCTATCAATCCAAATAAAGCAAAAGACTTAACAACAATAAAAACAATGATTAAAAAAAGATTCAATTAATAGTCTTTAATATAATTCAAAATAGTTTAAAACATCGTCGACTATGAAAATAATGCGGAAGCCTAAAGACATGGACTCAAAGTATCTAAGACAGTGGAAAAGAAACACTCTAAAAACACCACATGTGCATTAGCATGAACGTCGTCAACCACAACTCATCCTTGATTATCATCATTACATGCGGGATCAATGCAAGGGAAATAATAACTCGTGAGCTTCGCAGCCCAAGTGGATAATAAACCAATGGATAAGCATTAACAATATTTAAGTATGAAATAAATAGGCATAAGTAAGAAAATCGATGGGAATAGAATCAATGCCATGCTATATCAGAATCAGTAAAATAGATCAATGAGATGATATGGATAAGATCAATGTGTTATGAAAGATGAATCAATACTCTGGATCAATGTCATTTATGCAATGTAATCAATGAACGTTTTGGTTACAATGAGGTACCATGTACTTCATGAGGTCAGTGATTGTGCACATCATGACAAGTTATGCTTTCCATAGGGAAGGGTATCCTTTTTCGTCACATGATAGGGAGAATCGTGAACGGAGACAAGGCCGAGCCAGTGCCCCAACAATGCGATGAACAATACCATGAGCTCCTGTCAATCCGTAACATGGGCACCTAAGCTTTTGTCTTTATTAATTATTGAGTGCAGAAAATAACGAGAAAGAACGAGAATTGATTATGAGAAATAAATGAGAATAAAAATTCTCGGATTTTGAATCCACCTAGGATATTGATCATAGGGAATTTAGAGATAATAAAATCATTAGTGTTCTACTCAGTCTTCAAAAGTCATGCATCTCCTTTTCAGGCAAACACAATTCTAATTAAAATAATAAAGGCCTACTCTTATGGTCATTTAAATTATTTTAATTGCATTATAAGCTAAGATTCATAAGTAAAATAATTATCCTTATTTCTAAGAAACAATACATTTCATGTCATTCATTTGAACTAATCTTGATGAAATACTTTCGTAATCATGAAGATTTTCGATCGCTTAACTAGGTGACCAATCTAATATAAGCATTTCGTCAAGTACGTGAAAGACAAATAACACATCAGACCCAATAAAAATATTCTCTAAAGATCAACACTAAGTTTCATCAAACCCGAGAAAAAGAAGTTTAACCACGCATAGAGAAGAAAATCATCATTGAAATGTAAGAGTTCATAAAAAGAGAATGAGTTTAAGTCTAAGAAAGATACAAAAATGCAGAGAAAAATAAACGTTCGTCCCAGTCGTCTTGATCTCCTCCAAAACAAGGTCTGGCCCCCTATTTTCGTCTCCAAAAATTCCTTTTATAGTCCTCTCAATTTAAGGTTACAAGAATGCCCCAAATACTCCAAATATTAGCCCAATACGGTCAAAATAGGTCCAATATGGCCTAGGATGAAGTGTTACGGTCTGTTGGATCAAACCGTATTGATTCTAGAGCGCGATACGGTCTAAAGGGCTTTAATACGGGCAAACTGGCTTAAAGACGACTTGCCCGTATTTTTTAGTGCGCGAATAATATGACCTGACTGGTTTTAATACGGGCAAGATGACAAAAATATGGCTAGCCCGTATTTTCCACTGCGAGCTCAATATGACCTGAAGGACTTTAATACTGGCTGAAAGGCTTTAATACTGACTGCCCGTATTGAGTTTCTATACATGTGTTTTTGCCAAACTTTTGCCAGATTTTCACGATTCCTGAAATAAATCAAACAATAATGTAGATTCCGAAATCTTTGATGATTAAAGATGAAATAATATAAAACACATCAATCTTGACAAGCATAAATAGTGTAACACCCCAAAGTTTCAATAAGGGCAATAAAGTAATTTGCTAATTGAATTAGATATATTGATTAATTAAAAGGAACCAAAGAAGAATTTGAGAAGGAAAATAAATGTGATTAGAAAATGGAATATGAAAATAAAGAAAGTTAAATCCTACTTGAGTAGGAATTATAATTAAATTGATGTTAAGGATTTCAATTGGATTTGATATCCAAAAAAATGTTTAATGGACATAAGACTCCCACATAGGATAGGATTGAGTATTTTATGGATTAGAAATAATTAAACCATTAAAATAATATTTGTTATTATTTTAATGAAAAAAATAAGTGATAAAATATTATGGAAATTAATTCTAAAAATTAGAGAAAAGAAAGAAATAAAAGGGATAAAAATAAAGTTTGATTGAGAAAAGTATGGAAGAGATAAAAAAAGGAATTTGAGTAGAGATGAAATTTTGTTAAGCATGATTGTGAAACAAATAGTTAAATTTGAATTTAATTAAATTTAAATATTTAACAGAATGTGATTAATAATGAATGGTCATGATCAATTAAGAATTAGTCCAAGTCCCAACAAAAATAAAAAAACCCTAATTATAAATTATAAATATGCCTTTAAGGGTGGCTACAAACCCTTATTAGCCTCCACAAAATTTGTGCACCACAAGCCTCTCTTTCTCCTTCATTTGCATATGAATCAAGGCACTATAAAGAGCAATCGATGGCTGGATTCGAAGCCCCAACAAAGAAGAGCAGTCTCAAGGTGACAGACATGAGTTTCAATGTCACATTGCGGAGAAATCACCGATCAAAGCTTGGTGTTTGTACAATTTTTCCAGTTGATTTTTTGACCAACTTAAGGTACGTAGGGGATCTCTATATCGACGATTCTCGTTAGTATAGTTCCTTAGGCCCTTTTCCTGTGATTGAACTATAATATGGATTGATTGTTTATGGAATTGCATAGATTATTGCATTGATTGGATGCCCGGAAACTAGAGTCGCAATCATCGTTTCTTCCTACGATGGTAGAACCCAACCCCAGCTCTGTCCAGCACGGCCCGAGTTCAATAGAACCTGGTGTGACTTAAGATTTATCGGACTGAGTTCATGTAAATTCGGCCTAAGTCATTGGTAACGCTTGGCCTGAGCTTCGTTCCCGAGTGCAGCGTGAAATTGGATGCTTGGATTCGGTTGGACTAATCCAGCCTGGGTTCAGGTAAGTGTAGGAATAGGAGCTAGCAACCCAGCTCGGGTCCTGGCAACCATGACAAGAAGTAGTGTATCGAGCTGACTTGGCCCGGGTTACCTTGGTCTGATGTTAGAAAATTGATGGAGAACCTGACTCGGGTTTGTCTTAGCGTGGGCCGGGTTTCGAGGATTTGAAACATATGATTAACGAATTAATTATAATTAATTGCATTATTAAATAATATTTATTGTTCATGATGATGATATTGATAGGTATTGATCCCCATATCGATTGTCATGGTTATATCGATTGATGCTAATCAATAATTGAGAACTTATATGTGACAGTCAATAACAATTGATTATGTATTAATAGTCTATTGTTAATTGGTATAAATTGACAGATAATGAAATTTAGATTAATTATGCATTGTCCAAGTGATGATATGAAAAATTATATTATTGAATTGTTAAATTGATAATTGAGATCTTAATGGTCGATTGACCTATATAATCAATGGGAACCCTTGTGAATCGATTGAGGCCTTTATGATTGATAGAGGTCATTTGTAATTGATAGAGGCCCTTTGATAGTTGATGAAGGCCCTTATGGTCGATTGAGGCTTTTATGGTCGATAGAGAGTCTCATGGTCAATGAAGATCCTTGTGATCGATTGAAACCCATTGTGGTCGATGGATACTATTATGATTTATAATAGTAATTTAATTGAATTGTTAATCAAATCGAATTATGCCTTAGTAGTTGCGCGTAATAAAATTGATAAATTGTTAATGAAATTGGTAATTATTGATTGTGGCATTGGGTTTAATAGGGTCCTCCCCACTTAGTGGGAAGGGGGGGGGGGGGGGAGGAACCCCCTCTCCCCCATCCGCGGATTTCGTGAGCGGTTCAAGATAAAAAATGAGCAGTTCGATTCATTGATGGAAAAAATGTGCGCGGTTCAGCATAGAAAATCGAAGAAGATGGTGCGACAATGATGACAGCGGTGGCGAACCACGAGCGACGACGAAGACGGTGTGACGACGATGATGACCATGGGGTGGCGGCGAAGACCGTGCGTCGACGGACGCGAAACCTCGACGCGACGAGCGACTGATCTGGCGGGCTAGCAACGGCCAGATCCACCCGTGGGCGACCATATAGATCACGTCGCTCGCAGGTTAATTGGCCATCAGGGGGCCAGATCCGATCGCGGGAGGCCACATCAGGCCACCCGCAGCCAAATCAACCATCAGACGGCTAGATCCGATCGCGGGAGGCTAGATTCGGCCAACCCCACGGCCGATCTTGCCACCCATAGCCAGATCGGTCGCAGACGACTAGATCCGTCCAACCTCGGCCAAATCGGCCATTGGGCATCCATATCGCGAGAGAGGGAGTCGACGAAGAGAGAGAGGGAGCAGGACGCTGTTGGTAGAAAGCGTCGACGGAGGGAGAGAACGTCCCCAGAGGGAGAGAGGGCCGCCAGATCCACGACGGGGATCAGAGGGAATTAGAGATCTTGACGTTGGGGGTTCAACTTCCGGTCGGCTTCGGATCTCCACGGGCGACTTTTTTTACCCCATGAATTGCACATGAAATTTGAGGAAGGGGGAGGACCCCCATTAAATCCTATTGACCTATGATCAATTTATAATTAATTTAAGATAATTGATAATTGCATTGAATGAATATAGGTCATAAGATATTGATGATAAAAATAATTATTATGATTGATTATTGATTGTTATTTATTATTAATTGATAGTTATTTTGATAAATCATAGATTGTTTATAGATAATTATATATTGATAGTATTGATATCAATAATGATCCATGGTTCAAATTGTTTATTATTATGGATGATCCTACGTACTGAGATTTATCATTGGCTTTTGCCTTTGTACTTGAATTCGTGTAGGATGAGATGATTGATGACACATATGACTATTGATATGCACATTGAATATGGACATATATGAGATCTCCCACTATATAGTTATAAACTCATAACCCACATGTCACTGGATATTGTATAAAGAGTTTTCATATACTATTGTAAACTATTGATTAATTAAAGTAAGAAAATAATTAAGTGAATTGAGTAATGTCGTTGAGATTGTTTTTTGAGAAGGCAAATGAAAAAAAATTGATAATTTACAAAGATATCAAAGCCATACTTATATATTTATAATTATAGTTATTTCCTCTAACCACCCTTAAACTATCACGATTTTTTAAATATAACCCCAAACTACGAACTTCATTTTTTGAGTTCTTAAACTATCACGATTTTTCTAATTTGATCCTTCCGTCCAATTCCGTCAATTTTTCGATTATTTTTTATTTTTCACATTTGTGAAAAATCCATTGTACCCCTATTCCAAGTGTTAGTATGTTTTTCTTAAAATAATATATAATAAAAATGACTAACCTCCCCCAGGAGAAGAGCTTCGGCCTGCTCGCCACACACTTGCTCTCCGTCCTCCTTCGGCTCATCAACATCCTGCGGGCGTCGGAGGACTCGAGGATGGTGCTGGAGAGGAATATCGGTTTGCAGCTCGAAGACCTCCTGATGTCGAGCTACTTGTACCTTGTCGAGATGCTCTATGACGTCGACTGCGTCGAGAGGATCGTCGGGCACTTCTTGGTCAGCCTTGAGGAGGAGTAGAAAGGCACGACGACGAGGGAGAAAGGGGGGCCGACGCCCCCATGAGCGAGCTCACTGACGATTTAGGGGGGCGCCGGCCACCACTTCCTTCCGAGGACCACGCCGAACCACCACCATGCCGCCGCCACATCACTTCCTTCTGAGGATGAGCAGCGAGAGCTACTGGAGACGCTCGTCACTAACCTCCCCCAGGAGAAGAGCTCTGGCCTACTCGTCACCCGCTTGCTCTCCATCCTCCTTCGGATCGTCAACATCCTGCGAGTGTCGGAGGACTCGAGGACGTTGCTGGTGTTGGGTCAAAGTTTTAATGACATATAAAATTTTATTTTGATGAAACAAACCTCAAATGATTAAAGTTAAAATGTTGAAAAAAGTTTAAGAAAAAGAAATAACTTTATGCACAAACTTTGATTACATAATTGTCTAAATATTATTAGATTTTGGATGAATGATAAACATTAAAGTTGTAGAGAATTTTGTTAGCTTTTCACAGACTTCAAGATCATCTAATTTGGATAACTATGTAGAAATTTATAATCAAAATAGTGCAGGTTATGATCAAAACAGTGCAGGTCGATCAACATATCGGTCTCCGAGTCAAATGAATAGTAACGGTCAAATTTAAAGGAGCAATTTGTGGAGCAAATTTTGGATGAATTTTTCACACATTGAAGGCTATAAAAGGAGTGTCAAAGCCAGAGGCAAAAGCACACATTCACAAATTGAAGAAAAACTTTAAGTTATCAAAGAAATATTATTTCTTGAAATTTTTATTTCATAGCTTTCTCTTCTTTCTCTCTTCTCTTCTTATGAACATAGAATTGTAAAAGAGAGAAACACTTTTGTTCAAAGAAACTGAGAGAGCTCATGTGTAAAAGAGGTTCAAAATCTTACCTCTTGAACGAGAGAAATAGATTAGCTTCCTAAGATGAGAGATTGTGTTGCCTCTCGAAGCGGAGAAAATGTGGTTGATGTAAAGAGCTTTCTTCCTTGTCCAATTCGGCACAAAGAAAGGGATTAATGGAATCCTCGACGGTCTCGAGGTCGAGAAGTCGGAGCGGGAACGTAGGTCAAGGTGTGGCCGAACTTCGTCAACAACCATCGTACGTTTGCTTTTAATTTTCTCTCTCTCCCTCTCACGTTGAGTTTGATATGATCTGAATTGCTTTATTTTAAAGGGCTTTAAAGAATCAGTTTTGTGCTTCCACAACGTATTTTTGTGAAATCGACATTTTCGATTGAACACTAATTCACCCCCCCTCTTGGTGTACTTTGGGATCCAACAATTGGTATCAGAGTGGGTTACTCTTGTTTTGACTTTTTTGAATCATCTTGTTTTCAGATTTAATTGTCTTTAGATTTAATCATTTTAAGATTCAATCATCTTGTTTTAAGATTTAACAATCTTCAAGAGCTATGACATCAAGTGGAATTAGTTTTGCCGAAGGGCAATTAATTAGTCATCCTCCCTTTTTAAATGCATCAAAACTCATTACTACTTATGAAGGAACCGACAAAGTTAAAGAATTTAGATTGAATATTTTAAACCACCAATATGATTCTTTCAAAATGCATGATAATGAATCCATAAATGATATGGTTGCTCGGTTGAATGATATTTTGAATGACTAAGCCTCTTTGGGCAAACCAAGATCTAATCCCCAAAAAGTGAAAAAGATTCTCAGGTCTCCTCCTCCAAATGGCATATGTAGAGGACCGTGATCGAAGAAAATGATCTGAACAAATTAGATTTTGATGATCTTATTGGTTCATTTCTAACCTATGAGATCTCAATCCAAGAAGATCAAGAAGAAAAAGCCCCCAAGAAAAAAATATTAGCATTGAAGGCAAAAACAATAGAAGAAGATTCAAATGAAGAGGATGTGGATGTAAAGAAAACTCGCACTCTGCACAAGAAAATTAGATAAGTATCTAAGTTGGTTAAAAAGAAAGACAAGAACGAGAAATCGACAAGAAAATCATACAAGCACCGCAAAAAAGAAAAATCCCAGAAAGGTAAAAAGAAAAAAAAATATGAAAAGTCTAGTGAAACAAGTAGTTTATTAAGTTTTTCTAGTGATGAAGCATACATATGCTTGATGGCATACGACGATGAGGTAATTTCTAACCTTTCAAATTCAAATTATGACTCAACGAACTCTTCCGAAGAAATTCTTTCTTTAGATGTGAATAAGGAACTCTCATCTCTTATAAAAAAATATTTTTCAATTTAAGAGAAAAATGAAAAATTAATATGTGAAATTGAAAAATTAAAAGAAGAAAAGAATGCATATTTTTTGGAAAATGAAAAATTAAAAACCGAAATTGATACTTTGAAAATCATGCATGCATGTGAAGTTGTAAAACTAGCATGTACTTTGGAAAAAGTAAAGAAAGAAAATGTCTCTTTGAAAGATATACAAAATAAAGTTATTTCTTATGCAAAGAAAAATAATTTTAGGAATCATCCCTATGATAGAAAGTAACATTTTAAATGTTTTACATGTGGATTTTATGGGCATTATGCATATCAATGCAAAATGAGAAAATCAACACAACATAACATGATTTGAGTTCAAAACTTGCAACTACTCTACATATCTATTATACGACAAAAATGGGGAAGAATAATTTTTTTTATTAAGAAGAAGTTACGTATGATTTTTATATGCTTCATTTACAAATTACTTTTTGATGAAACATAAGGGGGAAAAATATAAGAGAAATATGACCTGAATATACTTTATATGAAGATTACCTTGCAGTTAATAGTTATATGAATATCTCCTAATGTAAGGAAAGTTAAGAGTTAGAAGGAGTAAAATTATTTTTTACAAGATTTTACAACTTTTTCGCCAGTTTGTCTTCATAAAAAAGGGGGAGATTATTGGGTCAATGTTTTAATGACATTTTGATGAAACAAATGTCAAACGATTAAAATTAAAATGCTGAAAATTTTTAAGAAAAAGAGATAACTTTATGCATGAACTTTGATTACATAATTGACTATGATATGATTAGATTTTGGATGAATGATAAACATCAAAGTTGTAGAAAATTTTGTTTGCTTTCCATAGACTCCAAGACATTTAATTTGGATAACTGTGCAGAAAGTTATGTTCAAAATAGTGCAGGTCGGTTAACCTGTTGGCTTCTGAGTCAAATGAATAGTAACGATCAAATTTGAAAGAGTAATTTGTGGAGCAAATTTTGGATGAATTTTTCACACACTGAAGGTTATAAAAGGAGTGCCAAAGCCAGATGCAAAATGACACATTCACAAATTGAAGAAAAACTTTCAAGTTATCAAAGAAAGATTATTTCTTAAAGTTTTTATTTCATAACTTTATCTTCTTTCTCTCTTCTCTTCTTATGAGCATATAATTGTAAAAAAGAGAAACATTTTTGTTCAAAAAAATTGAGAGAGCTCCTGTATAAAAGATGTTCAAAATCTTACCTATTGAACGAGAGAAATAGATTAACTTCCTAAGAGGAGAGGTTGTGTTGCCTCTCGAAGCGGAGAAAATGTGGTTGATGTAAAGGGTTTTCTTTCTTGCCCCATTCAGAACAAATGAAGAGATTAGTGGAATCCCCGACGATCTCGAAGTTGAGAAGTCGGAGCGGAGACATAGACCAAGGTATGGCCGAACCTCGTCAACAACCACCGTACTTTTACGTTTGATTTTCTCTCTCTCCCCCTTCTCACATTGAGTTTGATATGAATTGCTTTATTTTAAAGGGTTTTAAAGAATCAGTTTTGTGCTTCCGCAATGTGTTTTTGTGAAATCGACATTTTCGATTGAACACCAATTCAACCCCTTCTCTTGATGCCCTTTGGGATCCAACAGCTAGAGAGGAAGATCGATTTGCAGCTCGACTGCGTTGAGGTCGACACCTCCTAATGCCGAGCTACTCGTACCTCGTCAAGACATCTACGACGTCGTCTGTGTCAAGAGAATCGTCGGGCACTTCTTGGCCCGCCTCGAGGAGGAGGAAAAAGGCGCAACGACAAAGAAGAAAGGAGGGCCGACGCCCCCATGAGCGAGCTCACCCGGGCCGGTGAGCTCGTTCCATAAGGGGGGCCCCCTCACAAGGGGGCCGACGACGGCTCGCAATCGTCTTTTTCTTTTTTTTTAATTATTTTTATTATATATTATTTTAAGAAAAAATAGACTAATACTTGTAGTTGGACTTTTTACAAATGTAAAAAATTAAAGATAACTGAGAAATTGACCAAATTGAATAGAAGGATCAAATTAAAAAAAAATCGTGATAATTTAAGGACCCAAAAAATGAAGTTCATAATTTAATATTTAAAATCGTAATAATTTAGAAGTGATTAGAGGAAATAACCCTTATAATTATAATATATATTATAGTTATATAAAGTAGGCACCATCGGCTGGGCTTTCGTATCGTAAAAAGATTCTAGCAACTCCCTAATATGGCCAACCCTACATATAGTGCATTTTACTTGGCAAATCTGTGCGTTAAAAACTTAACATATAGGGCTAGGGAATCTTAGCCTTGATTATTATATGTAAATTATATTTTTAGCATTGTAGAAATGACAATTATCTGCGGACTTAATCAAATATTCAATTGGATACATTAGTCGCGAGCTCATTTCAACATGCATTAATTATTTGGCAACATTTATCACATGGTACATAATTGAGCCGGAAAGTCAGACAACACGTCGCAATCATCACGTCAATCATGCGTTCCTTTTTTTCTAAAAAAAAAGAAAGAAATGTATTTTTTTTTATTTTTTGTTATAAACTGGATGGGACTAATAAAGGAAAAAAAAGAGAGGGAAAATTAATGTGCATCAATTGTGTATATTATATTATATAAATAAGATGTTGAAGAGCTAGTTAACTGGTCTCGTCATCAGTTGGCTGCACCCTTAGCTTGCATCACATAAGTTGATGGAGTCTACGTGAGACTTCCCCCGAGGGCCCTTCATCCGGATGAACAGACGGTACTCGTTGAAGGTCATCGTCTGGTACTTCGCCGGGCGGTCGGCGGTCACAAATTCCGGCATCGGCCCGATCGGTATATCGGCCCGAGGGTTGTAGAAGAAAGCCATGGAGAGCCTCTCCTTCCCGGCGTTAGCCCTCACCCGGTGCTCCACGCTCTTGTACACGCCGTTGCTCAATACCTGGTACAAGACATATAGTACTCGTACGTTAGCGTTCCATGCAACCATGCCTTTTGCTAATTTCCAATAATAAAATGATATTATGCACTTCAATTATAATAAGTGCTTGGTCGGCATAATACAAGGCAAGAAAAGCCTTAGCATGACTTTAGTGCCAAGTACATAAGCACCAAGTTTAATGATAAAAACACAATAACATCATGATATCATATGTGAAGAAAATAATATTAATATTAAATGGTTTGATTACGTGGATGACATGCCGTGAAGACTATGGCAACAAATGAGCAAATATAATTTTTTAACTAGATCTGTATACGGTTTAGAATTGCGGTGGACTTTGGAAAAATCTCATGAATTAAACACACGATAAAAATGTGAGGGTTTTATTTGGCTTTTGACAGCAAGCAAACTTTTCTAATTGCATGCGTTGGAAGGAAAAAAATGTATGGCCAACCAAAAGATGGATGTATAGTTTTATATTAGAAGATTCTTTTTGGCACAGTTAAGTAAGCTTTAATGAGTCCGACTAATATGCAATAGTTAGATATATTTGGAAATAATGGGTAGCAGGTTAATTATATATCTAATATTTTTTATAAATTACGATTATTTTAAATCATAAAAAAGGTAATATAAAATGATATATATGGACATAAATATGTACTATGCATTTGTATTTGCATGAGATGCCTTTATTCCATAATACATTTAATTTATGTTTATTTTTCAAATAGTTAGAACTTCTTAGAAAAAAAATATTTTATTACAAAAAACTAAAAACAAAAATGCATGTGTTCTTCATGTTGATACCAAAAATTTGGAGGCGTACTAACGTTAAAAGTCAACGACACATGATGTTTATAAAATTTAAAAAACTGTTATTTTAGATTTAAATTTAAATGGTATATTAGGAATAAAATATTTCATCTCTAAACTTTTTAAATTACTAATTACCTGAAGTAGTGTATATATAGTCAATATTTTCATATGAGACTCGTTGGATCAATCCAGTCGGATTGGATCGAATTGGATATGATTTTATTAAAATAATATTATCTTTAATAATTCTAAACATATAGTATAAATTATATGATATAATATATAAATATTATACTAATAATCTATTAATGATAAAATATTAATATAACTTTTATTTATTAAAATTTTTAATATTGATAAAAAATAAGTGTTAAATATAAATAGGTTATTATTGATTAATTATTTATTATTTAATGATGATAGATGTTATATTAATATATTCTATCTTAAATTTACTCTTATTTTCCTTTTTATTTCATTTTTTCTTTCCATTTTCCTTTTAATTTTCTTTTTCTGCACTTTGATAGGTGTCCTTTGTAATCTTATTTAATTTTAAATACTTGCCTTTTTTATTTGTATTCCTATTTAATTTTTACATATAATTTTACTCTCTTATTTAACCTTCCTTTGATTCCTTTCTTCTTTTTTTCTTTTTTAACTTTCCTATTTGTTGCTTTTTTCTGAAATCTAAATTGAATTGCGTTGAACCGATACCTCGTTCAATTATTTTTTTTGTTCAAATGACAATACCAATTTTGACATGAAAGCGGACTAAATCGACTGTCCATTCATGATTGAACTGACCAGTCCGATCAGATTTTAATAAAATTGCGTATAATTCTTTGAGATGGATATGAGGTCTAACCTCAACTTTATTTTAAGATGTATTTATTAAACATTTCAAGTAGAGTTTTAAATGGACAGAATTATATTTGTTGTCTTAAACTCTCATTTTCAGCATGCTAAGCCCGAGCATTGAAACTATAAACTTAATAAAATCCTGAAACTGCTAGGAATATTAATGTTTAATAACGTTTTTTTTTCTGATTTGGATGCTTAATTATGTGATATATTGAGATAGCACAAGTCATCTGACGACATGGCCATCCGCGTTATTTTCCAGACGAGGTACTCCCAACACCCAATATATTAAAAAAAACTATTATTCTATTATTTCTTTCATACGGGAAAAGATAGAGAACAAAATGAAGTTGACATATTCTTCTTAATATTTTCTTAAAATATGAAATTAGAATGTGCCCTAACGCTCTTATCTCGTCTCGGTTTTACCCTGATTTGAAACTAGAACATGACAAAACTACAGTTTTGTATTTTTTTTCATGTAAAAAGAGAGCGTTGCTTGTTCAATCATATCTACTTCATGATCAACTACCAAGTACTGACAACAAAAAAAAAATCTATTAATAATGTATTGAATCTGAACCCAGTTGATTCTCCTACATAGTCAGACGCTTCAGCAGAATTCTCCTACGATGGTCTCGCTGCCCGATCAGTGAGCTTGTGGGGGGTCAAGGGGGATCCCCCTGCGGGGGTTGCAAGGGGGCGGAGCCCCCTGAGCGAAAAATTTTAAGAGTATTCTATATGTGATTCGGATTTGATTTATTTTCTTATCATGAGATAGGTGTCCTATTTTCAGGAGATTTATTTAGAGTCCCAGTCCGTATGTAATTCCTATCATCTGTCAAAGGGAGTGTCTATATAAACTCCCTAGGGGTCTAAACAGAGACCCATCCTTGTAATCATCATTATTCCATAACGAAGAACCATCGTTGTTTTTTCTCTTCGCGTTTTTTTGTATTTGGTGCGATCCCTCTTTTCCTTTTTTTCGCAACAAAATTCAATAGTGAAAATCGAATGTGGATTTTCTTGGTTGACATATTCACGTCTCTCATGCATTATAATATATATAGTATAATGTAATAGGATCAAATGCATGCCTAGACATATATTGACACATAAATATAAATGTACATTGATTGTCCATTATGTCAAGAATTCAATGATGTCCAACTACATTGGATGGATGTAATCAAAAGTCACTCTCTAATTAATATAATAAATAAATGGGTGACACTATTGTGACTTAAAAAATGCTATTGTCATTTTTAAAATACTATTGGGACACATTTTATTAAAGGGTAAAAATATCCACGTGTTCATATGAAAGAGTGAAAATAGTGATGTCCTAAATAAATAATTGTTATCAAAATAATATATATATATATATATATATTAAAATCTATACTTTTATGAATAGATAGGATTATGGTACTCAATCCGAATCTTCGATCTCTTATGTAAAACACCGCTCTTGACAATCTTGTTAATAAAGCATCTTTGTATGCAGCAATTCGTATGTACTATTTTTTTTGTCATTCTTCAGCATATTTACATTTTGTGTACGTAGTATCATTAAAAATATACCAGAATCGATATTTTAATATATATAAAAAATAAGGTTCAGAAATTAGGATATTATTAAGAATATAAAATCAAACCTAATGACTTAAGTTTTTTAAAAACTTAGTTAGCACATCAATTACAACATATATCTATATTAAAAAAAATGACAAATGCGGCACCTTTTTTTTATATAGGATAGAGCAAACAGCGATGTTGGGTGCATAGCGAGCCGTGTCAAACTCGACCACCGGGACCAATTTGTAAACACAAGACGCGACACGAGCAGATGAAGTGGGGCGCGTCGGCAAGAGTGGAATTACTTAAAAAAGTATGGAACTCGGCAGTTGGCAGTGAATTAAAAGGCGTTAAAGCTCTCGAAATTAAAGCAGTGTGTTTACCTGAATCTGGTCGCCGACATTCACGACGAACGCGTCGGGGAGCGGCCGGGCGTTGATCCAGGCGCCGTTCCTGCGCACCTGGAGGCCGTCCACGCAGTCGTCGGCCAACAGAAGGGTCATGCCGCCGGGGTCCGAATGCGACGACAACCCGAGCGTGAGGTCCGGCTGCGGGCACTTGGGGTAGTAGTTCACCCTCATGCACACCCCCACGTCGCCGAAGGCCTCCGGCAGGCGCCCGGCGTCCAGCCCGAGTCCCGCCGACATGGCCTTCATCAGCCTCTCGCACAACTTGATCACCTCCACGCCGTACAACTCCGTCGTCTCCCTACGAGTTCGTGCGCAATTTGTTTCAGTTTAGTTCAGCACTTTTGCGTGCACATCGACGCCGAGAACAGCTAGGAACGATACTATATATATATATGTACCTCAAGCTATCCGGAAGCCTTGGCCACTTGTTATGGTCCTTGAGGCACAGAGGGAGGTAGTGAAGGTAGTAGTAGTCGCCCCAGTCCAAACTGGCGCCCTTTTGTACTCCCAGGCGGCTGCCGTAGCCCTCGAACGTCACCGGCGAGTTGGCGTAGCGCTGCTTCTCTTCCATGGGCAGGTGGAAGAACTCCCTCCACGTTTCCCTCATCCGCCGCATCAGCTCCGGGTTCACCCCATGGTTCACCACCTGGAAGAACCCCCACTCCCTGCACGCGTCCGATACGGCCTTCGCCGCGACGTCGAAGTCGTCGGCGAGGGCGAGGTCGATGACCGGCATGCGGAGCTCGCTGGCCTGGACGTCGACCCCGGACGAGCCGGGGGACGCGCCCGGGCGCTCCGACGGCGCCTTTATGTAGCGGCTGGGGATGCTTTGCACGCCGCTCTCGGATATGGACTGCACCCTTACAACTGGTTCAGGCCAACCTCCATGGTAGTCGTCCATGTGCAGCAGCTAGCTAGCAACAGTTGCTTACAGTACCTTCGTAATCGTGGCGAAACTTAAGTGCTTCCAAGTTCAAGACTACACAAGAGCAGCAACAGCAGCTGCAGCAGGAAGGGGACGTACTCATGCTGCCAAGAGAGAAGCGCACATAAATATATATACAAATATTTTCTAAGAACTTTGTGTGTTGACAAACATACCAATCTCCCTCAACATCCTTACAATACATATGAGATTTCACACACACGCGCTGTAGCATGCAATCACTTCTTGTACAGTACATATGCAACCAACAAATTAAATGAAGATTCAATTTCTATTGAATTTAATATTAAGTTATTAAATTTAATCTCAATTATATAATAATCGTCCAACCGTTCAGATTCATGCACCCCACACAAACACACTTAAAAGGAGGTGTAACACTCTTTGTGAAACATGTTGAACGTCCAAATCTAGACCGTTGAATCAGTGAATGGTCCAGATTAAATGGAGCTTGGGCTTGTAGTGGTCGGTAGCGCCAGCGCAAGGGAGACAATTCAAGCAGGGACGATAGCGGATCTGGTTCGAGTAAAGGTTCTCGATGATCAAACCCTCTCTCTCTCTCTCTCTCTCTCTCTCTCTCTCTCTCTCTCTCTCTCAATTCAAGTAGGGACGATGGCAAAGGAAGCAGGATGCAAGCTCGACGATCTCGTTTGATACAAGCCGGGATGTGAGCTCGACGACGACGACGCGGATCGGTGACGGGGGGTGCTCGCAGGAGGCCGACCTCTTGCACATCGACACCTTGTTGAGATCGGGGGCACTCGCAAAACGAAGATTGGAGGGGAGGACAACAATCACAAGGTCGGGCAACACCAATCTGGCAGTGATCGATGTGGACGACGTTGATCGTAGAGGCTGCCGACGCTTACGGATGGCAGGGAGTGAAAACAATAACCCAGACGATTTCATCTGCACCGTTGAATCAAGTGTTGAATAATGTTTCATTCAAGGAGTATTACACGCCATTAATTTCATATATATATATACATATATATATATGTGTGTGTAAGATGTTAAGATGTATATGCAATAATGTTTATACTTACAGCTGATTTACACTTACACATATGTATATATTGATATGTGGATTAAGTAGTTGAGAAAGGTTGTTGTAGGGGGGGGGGGGGAGAGAGAGAGAGCTATGCGGTTTAGAACAGCGAGAGCGAACAGCACTAAATTGTTGACGCAAAAGTGGGAAAAAAAAACGTGAAGAATATGTGGGAAATCGCAAGTTGAGGGGGACTTTGGAGGGGGACAAGAAGGAACCGACGGGAGAGGAAGTGGGGCACGGATAGATTGGCTTCATGCTCTTGTTTTGGCATCACGTAGATTTGGCTTAATGTGATCATGGCCCCCATGTCTTCGGCATTCCATGTGGATTGGCGGTTTTGTGTGTGTGTGTGTATGTGGCTAAGTTTATAGCTGGGTCAAATGTCCATATATAATCAGTACTCCAGATAATATTCTTGGCCTATAATTAAACAGTAGAATCCACAATCTAAAAATAGATATAATTTGCTGAGTGGAGTCACTAACTAATCATGTGTAAAAAGAGAGGACATCAAGTTTTTATTTGATACGGTATATAAATATAATCATGTGTTGTAAGACGGAACATCTCTGATCCCCGTTAAGGGTCCCGTACGTGTCGGGGGATTCCGATTTTTACTGAAAACATCAAACTGCAATTTGGAGTTTGCAGCCAATTATTGTTGGCTCAATTCAATTTGTGTGATGCCATTGGACAAAATAAGAATTTAATTAGTTGCACGCAGAATATTCTTGTTGAAGTCTCACAGTTTTGGGCGACATAAATTATAATAAATTTAAATATTTATCTGATCACTTTGGATTTGGTGGCAATAAAAAAAAAAGAATTTGATTCGTGGTCCATAAAAAAATTACCGCCCAGTTCTACATTCATGTCTAATTTGACTACCAATTGAAGTTTTGTAGACTGGTTGCAGTCTAATATGACACCGTTAATCTCTACAGAAAGATCATATTTTTAGCAATATTTGTTGGGGTCTAACTAGAAATAAATAAATTTCATTTCACATGGTTAATGTTTCCATTCCACATTACTTTCTTTTTCTTTTTAATAAAAACTCCGACCACTAACTCCGAATAACGTGTGCTTAAAAAAAAAGGTGTTACTCCTTAGTCATATTTTTTTATTATAGCTTCTAGGTTACAAACAAAAAGATAATTTTTACATTTAGTTTCTGACTACCCTTCAAACCTCACTTTGTTCCTATCTCAACTTTGTAAATATCACACTTTTGACTCTTATAAATAAAAGTGAAAATGATACCTTTGATTGGTAACAAGAGATAATGCTAAAAGATGATGAAATAAAATAACAATTTTTACATCCAAGTGATGTCCAACTGCAATGATCTATTTATATTTAATAAATATTATATTAATATATAGTCATATACCAAATACAAGATATGAGGAAGGGAGTTAGACCCCTCCTTAACTTTTTTTTTTCTATTTTGTAGAATGATGCATTGAACTGTTTGGCTGATAAAGATTTTTAGCAAATATATTGTTCGTATCAATTAATAAAGTGAAAAAATAATAAGGTAAAAAATGTGATTGTCGATATTATAAAAAAATGTTTAAATTTATTTATTCTTGTAATCTATTAGAAGAAAACATGTGTTGCAATATTTAAAAGGAAATAGAGGTTTTAAAAAATAAATTACAAAAAATAAGTTAAATTGGTGTTGACATATATGTGCGATTAAGAATGATTAAAAATTAAGTATAAATTTGTATTCATTGTAAGGGTATTTGTGTTATGAGTAATATATAATGTTTATGATTCTTTGATAGATTGAGAGTACCCAAAATAATTATCTTTCAAGCTAGTAAATCAAACTATCATAATTAACATTAAAATAAAAATATACTAAATATAAGGAAATTCTCAATTCAATAAGATATATGAATATTTACCTCATAAACTATTAGTCATTTTCATTTAGATAAGATTTAATAGACTACATGTTTAGCACACAAGGCGAGTTTCCAAAATCGTGATAGGAATGCTTCAACTTATAAGTAAAGAATATTTTTTAGATTCATAATAAATCTTAGAACTAATTACTCCTTTTCACATTTGTAATATGATTCCATAAGATAATAAAACTCATAAAAATATTATACCCAACATTTAAAATCAAAAGAATATGAGACATTTATATTAACATCACTAACTAATAAACACTAGAAAAAAAAATCATATCTTAACAAATAAAAATAATTGACAATGACCCTTAAGAATATTGGCATAGACCCACAAGTTATCTCCAACGAACAAAAAGTATGTCGGCTATGTTAGCGTTACTAAATGTCTATGCGAACATTTTAATGTTCGCTAGCATAAGCATAACTCTTTCCCAATGAATAATTAATTATATAAGAGAAATGCAATATGAGAAGCACTCTTAAAATATTAGAGATAAAAGTAGGACTTAGGAGGAAAATAAAATATAAGGAGAGAGGGAGAGAGGCTAGGTTCTTATGCAAAAACAAAAAGAGTGAACTTTCCTATTAAAAATTATATGAAGAAAATTTTCACATATAATGGTTGAGAATAATTATTAGTAAAGAAATGGGACATATGATGGCTTGTATTCTTATACCTTCCTTATTATGAAAAAAAAGCATTATTTTATCCTCTAGTATCATATATATATGCTGACATAAACTATGTGTATTCAACATTTTTTCAAACTTTTCATAATATCAAGTCATTTGATCTTTTCTAGCCAGCATCTATGTATTTCTAATTTTGTCATACAGATGTGGGCAATTCTACTTATAGGCGTTAGCAGCAAGAGAGGGCATAGTTGACGCAATACGACAAAAGGAGTATAATTCACATTTGGGCAAGAGGGTTTTGGACCACAAGACAGGTGTCGCTCATATGTGTGTACTGCATGGCTGACAAAAATAGTAGGGAACCGGGAGGTAGAGTACTAGCAAGACACTTGTCTTGCATTAGGAGGCTCGGAATAGTATCAAGACAGGTGTCATGCATCAAAGGAGGATCTAAAGAGGAGGAGATGTATAAGAGGGCAAGAAAGATGACCAGTAAGAGAGGGGGGGGGGGAGTTGAGAAATGAAATACATGAGGAGACATTGGAGAAAAAGGAAGGAGCAGTGTTTGGTGAGGGAAGCTGTGTCATCTTCGAGTAGCTCACCCGACACCATGAACTTTAGTTTCAATATTCGTCTTTGTTTCTGCACTCTGTCTTACTGCATTAAGTTTACTCTTAGTTTGAAGTTTAAACTCAATATGTCTAGCTAATCAGCCAGTGAGGCTGAGGGATCATTGATGGATTTGAACTCGACTTTAGATGCATTTATGGATTTCAGATGTTCATTTTACATGGCATTGATTATATCGCTTATTCGTTGAGTGCTATGTTTTGAGTCTCCTTTCCCATGTAACGATCCCTTGAGAAGGGGCGAATGTTGCAAGAAATCTAGCCATGAGCCAAAAGGTTAGCAGATTGTATTCGAGGGAGATCTTCAAGTATGATCGTTAATCTTTTAGAGGTGAATTGAGAGAGGAACCTCACAGAATTTTGATGTAGTTTCACTTAAGCGGCAGACTGACTCGGTTCAAACATGAGAGTGGGAGAATCGTAAAAGACCTTTTACGAGGGTGAGAGGGATTCACTTTGAACATTAGCATCCGAATGTGGATTGTAAGGAAGCAGCATTCATTCACCAAGTTCACTAGAAAATGATCCATCGTGCCTCTACTTTGCATATCGTTTAGTTAACTTTTGCTTTCGAAATTAGTCTTTACAATTATCAAGGTAAAATACGAAAACAACGAAAGAAAATATAAAACCAAAAATTACTAACTACACACCCTTACTTGTCAGCCGCTTACATTTTCTTGCGATTAATCTTTGCAAATCAAACTCTTTTGATACAAATATTGAAACACATCCAATCCTCCTTGTGATTTGATTGCAATCTATACATCGACGATAATTGTATACTAGCAACCTGAGAAGTGTAGTTGGGATTATAAATTTAGAACTTATTTACATTTCTGTAAGAGGAAACTCGAATTTCATATACTCATATCGAGTATACAAATACTAAGTGTTCAAGGGAAGCGTACATATAAAAAATCCATCGACATATATTCTGTTACTACGTTACCCACAACTACATTCTTGCACAACAAGTTTTTAGCGTCGTTGTCGGGGAGAGTTTTGAATTTGTTTCTTTAATATTGTTGATCGAGTCAAATTTGACATCATTGTTTTATATACATTTTCTTTTACATTTTCATATGTTTCCTTTTTAGAATTATTTTTTATAAAATTTTCTCTCAACCATTTACTTTGTCGATATTTCTTGTTAATGCCCTTATTTTTGTGAATCGTTCATGTCAAACTCCGCTAGTGAGGACGAAGAATTCCTGGACCTTGAACCTGAAAGAGACTGCAATCAACGAGTTCAGAGAGCTCACCAAAAACACTTGAGAAGAAGAGGATGACTAGTTAGAGAAGAGCTGAAGATGGCACACAACCCTGATGCTTTGAGACCTTTGCAAAAGTTCTGCACACCGAATGCTATGGGTCTAGCCTCTAGCATTGCTAGGCCAGATATTCATGCAAACAACTTTCAGCTGAACCCAATGCTTCTTTCAATCATGAGAAACAATTCATATGCAGGTCTACCCAACGAGGATCCGAATGCATATGCAGGTCAATACCTCATTACATTCCTTGAGATTTGCGACACCTTCAAATATAATGATGTCTCAACACATGCTATCAGACTTCGATTATTCCCTTTCTCATTAAGAGATCGAGTTAAGACCTAGATATGATCTCTAGAGTCTAAAACTATTCGGACTTGGGATGAAATTTTATTAGCATTCTTGACTTTGTTTCTTTCCTCCTGGGAGGATAATAGTAATGAGAAATCAAATCATGTCATTCTAGCAATGGGAAACATAGTCAATTTATGTAGCTTGAGAAAGATTTAAGGATATGCTGAGGAAGTGTCCTCACCATGGATTCATGAAGTAGATGGTATAGTGGCTTTACCCCTCAATGTAAGGCACCTTAGATTCTCCTGTGGGTGGCACATTTATGAGCAAGATCCAAGAAGATGGGTACCGATTGATTGGAAAAGATAGTGTTAATCATCGCAATTGGATGTTGGACAGGACATGTCGTCAACAACCAAATTTTGACAAGACACTAGGAACTAACAATTGGGATGAGTTTTCTGCTAGAGTCGAAGGACTTATACAAAAGGCGATGAATCAACATAAACTTACACAGCCGGAATTCTCCAACGTATGTTCAGCAGAAGTCGTACCTATAAGCTTGAATTCAAACCTCACTTGGTGTGACAATTGTGGATCATCGGACCATATGTTTTTTCTCCAATTTTGCATTTGTTAATTTCAACTAATTCTTTTGCTAACCATTCTTTTGAAGTTGTTATCATAAATATATCAAACTTAATTAACATATTACACAATTACCCCCAACAAATTAAACATTCATTGGTGTTGACAAAGTTTTGCCATCGATTTTCCAAATGTGTTGGTAAAGATCTAAGATGTATTATCGAATGTGCTACCACTATCACTACTAGAAAAATGCTGATTACCGACGGTCCGGACCGTCGGTAATCAGTCCGAAAATCGCCGGTAACGTAATTACCGACGGTTTTTCAGTCGGAAAAATGCTCATCGCATATCAATTTGCGACAGTCGAAAAAAATTCGTCGGAAATATCGACGGTCAGAATCGTCGAAAAAGTCCCGGCGGTTCGAACTGTCAAAAGTTTCCGACGGTTGCAACTGCCGAAAAAGGCCGACGGTTCGAACCGTCGAAAGTTTTCGACAGTCGCAACTGTCGAAACTTTCGACGGTCGTCGCAACCATCGATCTTTCGGCGGTCGCAACCGTCGCAAAGAATTTTTTAAATATAAAAAAATTAGCGACCGGACCGGCCGGAAGCTGAGGCCGGATCCGGGCAGTCGATGCCGGATCCGGCCGCCAGGGGGCCGATCCTGCCGTGAGATGCCGGATCCTGCCGCCCGACGGTCGATCCTGCCGCGAGAGGCTGGATCCGCCGCCAGGCGGCTGGATCCGAACACTCGGCGGCCGATCCGGCCGCTGGAGGCCGGATCACCCACGGTCGAATCCGGCTGCCAACGGCGAGATCCGGCCGACAGCGACCTCTGGCCGGAGAGAGAAAGAGAGAGAGAGACACCGGCGCGGGAGAGTGTCTCCGGTGTGGGAGAGGGTCGCCGGCGTTCGGTGCGGGAGAGGGACTACCGGTGCTCATGGGCCTGGAGAGGGAGAGGGAGAGGGAGAGGGAGAGGGAGAGAGAGAGAGAGGAGAGGAGGGAGAGAGAGAGGAGAGAGAGAGAGAGGAGAGGAGGAATTATATATAAGGGGAAAAGATGAGAGAAAGCGGGAAAAAAAAAAGGCGGGATAACGAAATTTTAATTACCGACGGCTCCGGCCGTCAAAAATGTAAATATTAACTATTTTCAAAATTATCGACGATCGTGTCCATAAAAAATATATTTAGTTATATATATTGTTTATTTTTTATTTTACCGACGATTTGAATCGTCGGTAATCGTTACCGATAGTCAAAACCGTCGGCAATTGCGACGGTTTGGGTCATCGCTAGTTATATTAATAAAATACTCTTCATATGATATTACTATACATTTACCGACGGTTACGACCGTCGGAAATTGTGGCGGATTTTGCGACGGATGGATATCCGTCGGAAATATCGACTTTCCTAATCGTCAAAAAATTAAATAATAATATAAAAAATACATAATTTAATTTTTCATTTCCGATGGTCGTAACCGTCGGAAAAATTAAATAATAATATAACAAATTACATAATTTATTTTTTCATTTCCGACGGTCGTGACCATCAGAAAATTCATCGAAAATTGCGATGGATGGATATCCGTCGGAAATATCGACGTTCCTAATCGTTAAAAAATTAAATAATAATATAAATCATTTCCGACGGTCATAACCGTCGAAAAATCCGTCGCAAATTGCGACGGATTTCGAACTGTCGGAAAATCGCGATTTTCTTATAGTGTATCAATGATTATTTTATATGTTACCAAATGTGTCCGTTGGCACATAACAATTTTTTGTAGTGAAAGGGATCCATGTGATTTTTCTAAAAACAATGATGATCATAAAAAATTAGACATGAATAATGTTGGAAATTTAATCCCTTTTTTTATGTGTGAAAAATCGATGCACAAACAAGATGTACATATAAGTCAAACAAGATGCACAAAAAACAATAATAGGCAAAATGGACACCAAAATTATGTGAAAAACTCTCTAATAAGAAGGAAAAATCATGGAGCAATCACAAATTCAAAAATAGAGTACAATATTTTTTAAGTTTTGCACAAACTCAAACTGCAACCCAATGGGATAAATAATTCTTCTATGAGAAATGTTGAAACATGACTCTATCTTCTTTTTCTTTTTCAAAAATTTTCAAGAAGAAATTCTATCTTCGTTTTAATACTCTCTCTTTTTTCTATCTCCTCTTCTTCACATCCATTGGCCAAAAGGTTAAAAACTTATTTTTTTCTAATCAACTCCTAGGCGGATTTGAAAGGGGAAAAGAAAACTTGCTTTTCTTACTTTTCTTCCAAATGATGTTGGCATTTGTTTCAACTACAAGAGAATATGTTTAATTAACTAGTAACGCACTTATCTCCTTAATTAAAGGGCTGGACTCCATAATCCAACAATCTCTCCCTTTAGCCCATGAGAAGTTAATCAATAATTGTTGCTTTATCTTCATGTCATCCCTGCTTAGAAGTTACGAATACTTCTTATAGTTCATGGACCTAAAATGTGTTTCTTTGAAGTGATAGATATTTTTACATTGTTCATGGGTCAAAATTCCCATTTGGGAGTGATGAGTACTCCTATACATGAAAGTGCCATAAGAATCCATTAATTAAAAGATGTAGAGAAATATACCAAAAAAAAAAAAGAACAACTGTATTGTATAAAGAAGAAAGAAAGTTGACCATTAGTTTAAAAAGAATGATTATTTGCAATTGATAAAGTTCATTTTCTCTTAATGAAGTATTGTACATTAGCAAAAAAATAAAGTATCATTGGTAATAAATGAATAGGTAAATTTCATTGGCAATAGATAAAAAGATAAAATTAATTGGTGATAGATGAAAATGGTAAAAGTTCATTGGATAAAGTGCAAAATTTCATTTGCACTTAATGAAGCACTTGAAAAAGATTTTTATTACCTATAATTGACTTAATTGTTTAATATGTTTTTTTCTATTAGTAATGCATATTCATCTATTTTATTTCATGTACTGAGCATCATTGCTCATGGAAATTACATTTTTCTATGTTTGAATCCCATATGTAATCGAAGTAACAACTAAGAACAGAGGCATGTTTGGTGATAATGTTCGCGATAATGCAAAGATTTATGCAGATATAAATAGTCCATATATTGATAGTAAAGTATTTATGCAGATAAATTTTAATAATGAATTAGGACACACACACACACATCCATAATATTGGATTAATTTTATAAAATAATCAAGGCAAATTTAGTTTTAGCTCAAAATTAAGAATATATATATATATATATATGGTTTAGTGTAAGTGTTAAGCTTTTTCGTGTGAAGCGTGTGTCAAACAGTTTTATGCATACTTTGCTTTATTATTTTTTATATCTTTGTTTACGAATAGTTTAGAGGATCATTGATGATAATAAAAAATAGTTTTATAATGTAAAAAATTATAAAACATGATTATATATATGAGTTTAAAAATGATGAATATAATTATTTTGATAATTTGAATCGCATTTTTGTTTTCATCAATGATCCTCTAAACTTTTCATGAAGAAAGATATAAAAAATAATAAAGGAAAGTATGCGTAAAGTCGTTTGGCACACACTTCACACGGAAAGTACTTGAAATATAGTGTATATATATATATATATATATAGTGTTATGAATTTTGTACAAGACAATGAGATATGAAACCACTTGTCATAATAACGAAAATTAAACACAATATGTATACAAGTAGTCATAACAAAATGTTACCAATAATTATTAAGTGAAAGCAAGATCTCCAAATATTCAAGATGGTCATGTAATAACAAGAACATATATAGACCAAGATTTTTATGTGGTAAAATTCCTAGTGTGGGGGTGGGGTGGGGGGGTGGGGGGGGGGGGGGGGGGGGGGGGGGCAAAAGAGATAAAATCCACAAGAGAGTAAACAAAAGTTATATAATATATTTTCACCTAAAAAGTCATAGTGTAACGCTCCCAAATCGCATCCCTCCCCGTGGTAGAATATACTTCGAGGGTCGTTATAATCATCCTTACGTGTACATCATATTGACTAAAAAGAAGACTTTGACTGGTTAACTAAGAACAACATCATATCCAGAAGAGTGACATCATGAAGAAGTAATAATATGTGAAAGACATCATCATGAAATATGCGAAAGACTAATGAAAGAATAATCATGAGTTATGAGAAAATCGAGTCTAATACATCATCATCATAATAAGACAAGATGACTAAAATATAAATGAAAACACTCAAGATAGATTATAAATCATCATAAAAATGATAGGCGCCGATCATCATGATTTTGAGGTCATCATCATATAAAGGATCATGAGAAATCATTGTACGAACATAAATAATCATGAATTTAATCATCTTTGTTAAACCATATTAATAATAGATTAAGAAATCATGAAAATACCATCATAAGTGTGGCAAGAGCTAATATTCATCATAAGAAGATTTCATTATTAATATACTTCATCTTCTTCATCATCTTATTATTCATCTTTAATTTATAGTTGTATATATTTCAACTCACAGGGAGAAGTGCCTCAACCTACCATCATTATCATCATAGTTGGCAAAATCAATTTATAACTAACCGGAGTCAGCCCATAACTGATCGAAGTCAGCCCATACCTAACCGTTGTCAGTCCATCATCATAAGAACTCTCCATTTAATATTTTTTATATTTTATCTTGTAGGTTTTAATATATCTTTATTATGATACAAGGATTTGTTCAAGATTTATGTCATCATATAAAATAATTAAAGGATCATAATAATCCAGAGTCCTAATCATCATAATCATATAAGATTTGATCAATATATATATATATATATATAGATTAGCATTACTGTTTTGATGGAGTAATCAACAGTAACCAAATGAAGATATCTTGACAAAATCTTAGACATTGGAGAACAGTCCTATACAAATTTAAATTGGGTGAGTGGATGACCGAATTTAAATATACATTTTCCAAACTTTATTATTATTACTATGTGAAATTTACAGCGTGTATATATAAATTGATGTTTTTAACATAAACATAAGAAAACAAAATTTTAAATTGAGCCTATAAAAAAAGAATTTCTCTATAAGATTGCATGGTAAATTTAATGTTGTTTTGAGATTAGTGCTTATAGTACTACATCTATATATATATATAATGGTTAGATGTTATGAGTCATTTGATGCATTCTTATTTGAATTAAACAATTATTTGGATCACATGTCACTATTTCATTTATTTTAATATAAGTTATAATTTAAATCTCTGAAGATAAAAGTACTAAAATACCCTGAAAAGTTATTTAATACTTCATTGACATATTATTAAATATAATTAAATGACGAAAAAAAATTGAAAAGTTGAATATGAAAAAAAGTATAAAGGATCTAAATTGACTATGGTCCTAAATGATGTAATAAATGACAGGAAGAAGTTGGACTATGTTACTTTCGTACATAAAAAAAATGATAGAAATGCGTTTCATTCCTCTCAATTCATGTGGACATATTTCATGTGTGTTATTAAAATTTTCAGTAAGGCTATCTTATGGCCCTCAAGATTTCACACATAACAACATGTAACCATGATAGATTCCAGCAAACTCCCTTCATTTAACTTGATAACGATTTGAGTCATACAAAAGTGGGGATGCTCCTAAATCGGGATCAAAGAGTTTCTTAAGGTGTTCTAGATTGAAAAAAAATGTGAGCAGATTAATCCCAACGAATCGAATTTGACACATGAATACACATACATAATTTAATAGATGTACCAACTCTTTTTGTGAGGAATTCGTGTTTTTATTAATTTTCATCAAAATTATTGGTTAACTAGGGAACGTTCTCACGCTTCGCGCAATTTTAACTAACTTATAGATATTTAATATTAAATTAATTTATAAATATTTTACTATAAGAATACTAAATTGTTTTATTCTTTGAAATGTTTTTACCATTTTATTGAAGAAATGTTCTTGTTTTTTATATCTTAATATTCATGTGTTTGTGTGCATATATTTCAGATAAGTGCAATTGTGATTAAATATGAATATGTGCAATGTACATTAGAAAATTCAATGCCTTACATTCAATTCTAAATAATTTATAAAAGTTAATAAGCAATCTAGTTTATAACATATATATAACATAAAATCATTTATAAATTTTTCATTATAAAAACTAACTTTGTTTTAAAATTTGTAAATTTTGTTATTCATTTAGAGACCATTTTTTTTGTAAATTGTGCAATAGATAATGCATCTTTTTTACATGAACTATAATTTTAGTAAAATTATCTAATGATTGAATAGTTGTTCAAAAAATAATTTATATATCATTTTCTTGTGAAATAAAATGTCATAGATGGTGAGGGAACAAAATCTCATGCAATAACATTTAAACTAACAATTATTGTTTAAAACTATTTATGTAGGTGATCTTGGCCTAATCATAATAATTGGAAGTAGTCCTATTTGTGACAATATAGTGAAATCACTGACATTGTACCTTACAAATATTTTACCTCTTCAAGGATGAGATCTTAATAGATATATTAATATTTTTCAGTAAAATGCAATACTATAACCTTTATATTAAAAACTTACTAATGAGCATCTTATTAGAAAAAACTTTAATGGGTATTAAACATTTAAATAAAAATATAAAATGCATGTGAATTCTCATATGTTATTTAAACAGTTTAGAAAATTAGAGTTACATAGGATGTAATCCAATAAGATATACAAGTTTTTTCTGGAGAGTGGGCAAACTTTATATTATGAAAAAAACATTTAAACATATAAAAATATCTCTGATGATTATCTTATGCAATAATTTTAACTTAATTTAGGTGGGGAACCTTTTACTTAATCTTAAATATTCATGCATAATTTATATATGCCAAGGGTAAAAGAATTGGGCCCACCCGGCCATCAATTACACATGTGTCCATCACAGATATAATCATATAGATTAAATTAAGGGGATTTAATGTAATGATAAGTTTTTATTCAACAAAATTTTTGTAATATTTTGGAAAAAAGAGGGAGATAAATAAATATCATTAACAAATGGATTGAATAAAATAGTTAGAACTATTTATTTGTTTAATAATGAATAATTACATAAGTCGCACATAAGTCATAGTGTTTAATTAAACTAAATCAATTAATCAAAGATGGTTGTAATTGCATACATGGGATCATAAAACATCTAAATGAGTTGTAATCAAAGGAAAGATAAGAGAGAAAAAGATGAATAAAAATGTAAAATATTGCAAAAGGGAAAACACAAATTTATTATGAAGATCACTAATAAAAGTATATCTTTTACTAAATCTCCATAATATATAAAATAATTGAAATGATTTATGCTGTACCTCTTAAAAGTTTTATGAACAATGTAATTGCTAAATGCTAATTACTAAACTACCACAATGCCTCAACTTTATTTTTTTTAATTTTCAAATCATATCCTTAGGCAATATAAAATAAAAGTCATTAAATTAGTAGAATAAATTTGTTGTCTTATCCAAATTGAATAAATTATGGTGATGCTCTCTCCACCGGTAATGATATTGGGTGTTTAACTACGAGTAGAGATTTCTAAAAATATATTCATCTTCAACTAATTACAACATGCTAATGCACAACTTTATATATGTGTGTGTATGTATGTATAATGTATGTGTATAATATTTTCACAATAAAATTCCCCATTTATTTTACAATTTATAAAGAAGCTCAAAAACATTTCCTACAAAAAAAAAGGCATTTTGAGAATATTAAATAAGAATGCAAGACATTGATTTCTTTTTCTATAGAGTGAACATAAATAAATTTTAGAATACAAAGCTCCCTAAGAATATCCAATTTAGTGAATTCATTATTGAAATAACTTAGTATCATATATCTCGAGTATTTTTAATGGAATTAAAATCATCAAACTTCTTGTAAAGTAAGATTCTAATATAAGATAGGATCTTACTTAAAAGGCATGTATAGAAAAACTAAAGAGTTAAATTTATCATTTTACATAAAAAAATACTTCTAATGTAAAATTATATCTTGTAAGATATCTCAAGAGCACATTATGTAATCCATGGGAATACATAACAGAAGAATTTGAAAGTAAGCAATAACTACATCTTAACAATGACCTAAACTCTGAAACTCAGAATTACATAGAAAAGACTAAGAAATATCAATTTCCTATTTCCACCCCAATATGCCTATTACCAGTAGCAATTAAGAGTTCATGCATAAAAGAGGCATAGAACAATAAATAGTTAATTAATCATCAAATCGTGACTTTAAAATATTCCAACAGTCTTTTGATGCATGTAATTAGGAAGTCATAATCAAAGAAAATTGACAAGTAATAAATATCTTTAAAAAATAGTATATCATATGGTTTAATATATGTGGTAGATAAAAACTTGTGTAAAAAATACTTGGAAAGTTCTAAATATTAAAACCTTATTTTTAATTTTCTCCATTTGATTAATGGTGCAGAATTTTATACAACTTTGGATATCATGTTGTCATCAAAGTCAGAATTGGAGCCCCAAACTTATTTTCCAAGAGCATTTCACAGTCCTTCTGTCATATGCGATGCCTTGTTTCATCATCATAATAGCTGCTCATGTATGTCTAAAGAAAGTGAGAGTACATTAAAATTCAATCGATGAACATTAGTTAAGAAGTAATAAAGAAGCACACAAGACAAAAGCAAGTAAAAATGTTTACTTGAAAAATATATTAACGTACCTCCTTTTGTGGATGTCTTCTTTTTGCTCCTCAAGAAATTGTAATAAATTTATTGGAAGTGATCAATAGAAGAGACGGAGAAGTGCAATTAGAATTACTCTATGTATAATATAGGTTGTAATGCTTTTTCTATTAATTCAATGGTTAAATGACCAATAATGAATTTAGTGGTTTAGTCCTCCATGGCTTTTGTTAATCCATTGTGGTCAATTAGAGTAGGAAGTAGTAACTGCGTGCAAATTAATAATTTCTCTTCATAGTTTTTTGTGACAAATCAACATATATTATTTTTTCTCATAAGTACAACCTTTCATTAAATTTGCATTAGATTATTTTTGTAAAGCTTACTTTGGCAGTCAAAGAGTTTATTTTTGCACTCAAATAAGTCTTAATTAATGACCCTAAAATGTTAAAAGAAAATTATGAAAGTTATTGAAAGCAATAAAATGTAAATGTAAACATAACATTATCTACTAAAGTGGCCACTAAATTGTACCTGATGGGTTAAGAGACCATAATGGATTAAAAAATGCAAATGAATGAAAGGAGATAAACATGATTAATGGAGATTACACAGTGTGTGTAAGAGAGAGAGAGAATCATATTCAAATCATTATAGAAAAAAGAAATGATCTGATACAGAAAATATTGTGCAATTAAAACTTCAATGCATATAAAGAAAAGCACTGCAAATTAGGGTAGATGATAAAAAAATAACTTATACCCAATAGACATAAATGATATTTGAGATAATATCTTCTTTACCTGGATAACCGTAACACCACCTACATTTGATTAGAAAAAAAAAGTTAAGATTTCGTTCACCAACAACATAGGACAGACCGAAAAAAATATTGGACACAATCTCATGGTGAAACCTCGCTAAGGTTTCTTATTTGTGCTACTCTTTTCTTTAGCTCCTCCTGGGTACTGCTATCATCGACTATGATGGTGGAATCCTCTTTCTTTCATTACTGACAATGGTACTGCCACCAGTCTGGGGGACTTGCAGGCCCTTGTTCGGGCTCATTCAAGAGGATGGACTCATTGCTAGCGCAGGCCTTCCAGGGGATCGACTCGATGCACCGCCGCATGATCCGGAAGTTCTCTGCCCACAGCGAGAGGATCTTGCAGCTCTTAAGCACAATGATGGAGTCCCACCATGTCCTCCATGAGGACAGGATGACGTAGCTGAGGAAAGCTTCGGTCTTGAATATTAAATTCCCTTCCTCCAGGTCCTTCATCATCTCTAGGACCTTGCATGAGGAGTCGACAGTGCGACGGCGGCGATGGCTGTGAGGAAGAGGAGTAGCAGGAAGGAGGAATGAGCCAAATGTGGTGAGAGCAGAAGAAAAAAAATGCATTCACATTGTGCATGCACGTCAGAGCTGTGGCTGATTTCGTGCGACGATTTGTATATAATCCTATCCGTAGGAGTCAGTGAGGAGGAGTAGCAGCAAGGGCAGGGGCGGTGGAGAAATGCACCAAACGTGCATGCACGTCGATGCTGTGGAGGTAAGTAGCAAGTCCCTCGAGTTGGAACGTCACACTTTAAATGCAATCCGACACTTTAAACGAAATGTTTTGGAAGGCAGACAGTCACTTAAAAAAATGTTACTTAATTGCTTGAGGTATTTATGCCTTTATTATCTTGACTTCTCACTTTTATATTCATTTCAAAAAAATTCACAGAATTTTTTTCTTGACATTATGTTTGATTTCAAAGAAGGAAAGAGATGTAAGAGAAATTCAAAAGGATTAAATGTACTGATAATTTATTTTTAATAGTATATTTTTTAACGCAGGAAAGATAGGAGAGGATAGATAATAATTTTCTCGCCTAATGACTATAATAATGTGTTATAATTAATATTTAAAAAGTTATATATTTCTCTTTCACATTAGGCCATCAAACTTATTATGGGATTAAATTTAATATTTGTGAGTTGAATTCGTGAGTTGAAACATATAACTGGTGGCAAAGATGTAAAGATGCCATAGTGGATTACATTATAGTGTTATGGGATTAAATAGACATTAAAATAGGTGATAATTTTGACAATAACATGTTATAAATTTGGGAGTTACTATGGCAATATCAAGCCTCCCAATGCATTAGCTTTATATATATAATAAGGAACACCCTCACGTTTCGCACAATTTTAATTAATTCATAAATATTTCATAATAAAATAATTTATAAAGCCTTTTTAAAAAATATTAACTTTTAAAAATATATTATTTTGATCCTTTTATAATAAAATAGTTTGTATACCTTTTATGTATGGGAATGCTAGCTCCACTTCCTCTCGTATCCGATGAAGCTTCACATTTGATGTTGGCATCGGGCAAGGTCGTCATCCTTTGCATTGCAGGAGGCATCGACACTCCATAAGGACTCTCAAGTTCGTCCTCCGGCATTGCAACGCTACGCTCGCTCTTCCTCCTCCTCCCATTCCTCTGCCCGAGCTTCATGTCCGCTGTTAGCATCAAATGAAAGGTTGACATTCTTGATGTTCCACATAATTTAAATATATTTTAAAATATAGTTTTATTTTAATTATGATTATAAAATAAAGGTATTGAGATTCGTCTATCCTTATAGGGCTTCTCGTGAGACTGATTTGAATCATCCAAACAAAAAGATTCATATTAATGGTACCCTTGAATAATTACTTTCATGACTTTTCATACAATGTAAATATTTTAGTGATATGCCATAAATTTTAGTAAATGAAATATTTAATCATTATCTTAAAAAAATAATATTAGCTAGACTATTAAAAGGATAAAGATATTTCTTTATCACTATTATAACTTTTTCATTTCATTTTCAAACAAAATTAATTATAGAAATATGAAGACATACTCTCCATTAGTTCACAATTTTTAAAATTTGAGATATTTTTCGTTATTAATGAAAAATATAATTCAATTTAAAGAGTTAACATGTAATTTATGAAAATTAATCATGATGTTAGGAAATTAGTATACATTATTTAAGGGTGGATTTATATATTGTTATTTTCATTACAAACAAAAAAAACAATTTAATATAATGATTGAATATATAATTTATTAAAATTTAGTGATGATGTTAAAAGAATACCCAGATTAATAATGAAAACACCATGTGCATTTGGTTGCAGAATTAAATAATTAAATTAATGATATGTCAAGATAATAATTAAAGTAAATAAATTTAAAATTACACATAAAAAATAAGAAAAATGGTAGAAAAAGAGAAAAAACTAATTTCGTTATTCATTAGTTTGCACATTTTCTTTTTATTAAATCTAAAATATTTTTTATTATGAGAAAAAAAATCTTTGAACTGAAGAGTCAACATATAATTTGAAAATTAGTACACATAATTAAGGATTCATTAACATTTAATAGATTATTAGTTAATTGAGGATGTATTAGTTATTTATATTATGAAAAATACAATAGAATATATAATGAGTCAACGTATAATTTCTATATTTTCAATTATGGATGCATTTATTAAATAATTAACTATAATGTTTTGAATAGAAAAAGTAATAATGAGAACACCAAGTTTGTGCTAAGGGTTAGATGATGATATTTATGATGCCAAACATTATTTGCAAATATATTTAATTAACAAAACTAAGAAGATATAATATTCTTAGTTTAAAATTTTCTTTTTATAGAATCTAAAATAATTTTTATTATGAACAAAAAAACTAATAGAATTGAAGAGTTATGTGACATTAATTAAGGGATGAATTTATATAGGATTATATTATATTATATTATATTATATTATATTATATAGTATTATATTATGATAATGTAGTATAATATATATAAAGAGTCAACTTTATAAATAATTCATTATGATGCTATAATTTTAATACACATATTAATAATGAGAATACTAAGGCTGCGTTTAGAAACGGAATCGTGGTTCTTCTTAAGTTCTCGATGAATAGTTAAATTGATGAATTTATTTATTTGAATAAAGTGGAATGTAATGATGAGGAACAAAAAATTTGATGTGATAGGAAAAAAATGATTTGATGGATGAATTTTTTGTGGGTTTGAATTAAAAATGATTATTGTAATTAAAAAATAGGGGTGTTCATGGGTCGGGTTTGATCTAACCCGTGAACAAACCCGACTCGCCCTGGCCAAGCTTGGCCGGGTCGGGTCGGATCCCTCTAATTTTTTTGCTGTGACCCGACCCGACCCGACCCGGTCGGGTTATCGGGTTACCCGACCATCCTTTTTCTTTTTTAAAAAAATTTGTTTATTTTTTAATATAAAAAGTATTTATTATTTTATTTTTAATACAAAATAAAAATATTTTTAAATACCAAAAATATTGTTTTAAGATACTTTTCTACATTTCAAATAGTTTATTTCATATTTTTTAGATTTTAAATGATAGAAAACTATACATTTAACTAAAAAAATTTAAAAATTAAAAAAAAGAAAAAAACCGGGTCATTGGGTCGGATCGAATCTAACTCGAGTTGGAATTTTTCAACCCGAACACGACCCGACCCTTGGTCGGGTCGGATTTTCGGGTTCACCGGGATCGACCGAACCCGGTGAACACCCCTATTAGAAAATATAATTTTACTATTAATTAAAAATAAAATTATAAAATAAAAAATTTTTAAGAAACAAATTGTTTATAAAATATATTATTTAAATATTAAAAAATAAATTTTAAAATTAATTATATTTAATAAAATATTAAAGTTTATTAATAAAAATAATAAATAATATTATATTAATCAGTAGTTAAAATTATATTTATTAAATAATTTATTTTGTAAGACAAATGTGTGAGAGAAAAGAAAAAGAAAAACGAAATAACAAAAAAAATAATGTCATGTTAAAAAAAATAGACGGTTTCGTGCTACAATGCTCATCCGGTTCCACCTTTTCTTGAAGCACTTGAAAATAGGCCACATGATGACATAGTTCCAGGTTTTGGTTCTCTTACGAAACCTAGTTCAGTGCCGCATTTCGCAGAACAAAGGCACGACTCTGTCGTTGCCAAACACAACCTAAGTGTTTGTGTTAAGAATTAAATGATGATACTTATGATAGTATAGAATATATAAATTAGATGAACATTGAAAGATATATAAATTAATAAAAAAGGATGATTAAGATGGTGAGATTAATTATAAATTCTTAGAAATATAAGATAAAATCAACTAATATATACAAGAAAATCTAATAACATTAGTTTACACCTTTTTATTTTATTAAAAATAAAATATTTTTATCATGAGCAAAAAATATAATAGAATTGAAGATCAACATATAATTCCTAAATTTAATATGTACGTTAATTAAGGATGCATATAATATATAGATTATTAGTTAATTAAGGATGCATTTATTATTTTTTTATGAAAAATATAATAGGACATAAAAGGTCAACATATAATTATATAATTAATATTTCTAAATTATTTGTGTGTCTGTCAATCGGTTGCCAAGAACGGGATCTTATATAAGATCAGAGGAGTGTCAGATCAGATCGAGGATCGTAAGATCTTATCTATTAATAAAATATAGAAAATTAGTGTGAGATTAGAGATTTTGATCTCACCCTCAAATCAGTGAATCTCAACCATTATAATCATGCATCAACGATTCAGATCGATATCTTAGTTGAACCTGATTCAAGTGAAAAAAAACCAGGTTCAGCTTTTTGTTCAGTCTTATGAGATTTGGACCGTTGATGCATAATTATAACGGCAGAGATTCACTGATTTGAGGGACGCTAATATTTCTCAATAAAATAATATATTTTAAAATAATAAATATGTTTTTGACAATCTATTCGTATTGAAATATTAAATTATGCTCCACTAAGACAATTTTTATTGATTCTTAAATCAAATTATATCAAAACATACTAAAAATGAAAAAAAATATATATTTAACTTCATAAAAATTATTTCTTATTATAATAAATATATTTTTAATTAATATTTAAATAATTATATTAATCATATGAGATCGTACATGATCGGATAAGATCTTATGATCAAAATTAAGATCATATTAAGATTTTACATATAAAATTCTTAAGATACGAATCTCCGTAAAATTATAAAATCGTAAGATCTCAAGATCTAAATCGAGATATTTATGACCTTGCTGTCAAACTATCCCAACACATGCATGCGCATCTGACTCCCCAATTAGGTTGCATACCTCAAAGAATTCATTAGGTTGCATACCTCAAAGAATTCATGACATCGTCCAAGTCGACGTTTCCCATGCAGTACCTGATGCTAAAGTAAACCATAGCTTAATCGTTCTTCTGCACTCTCTTTTTTCTTGACATAAATAATTAATCAGTTGGTAACAAAATGTTTCTAAAAGTTTTTTCGGACTTAAATCTAGTGATAAAAAATTATTATATATTAAATATATTATCTTTTTAAAGAGTTTTATACATTACATGTATGCCACTTCCAATAATGTGATGACAATAAAAAATATCATAAATTAATTATATAATTATTCAAAGATAAGAGGATTCTGTCCTAAAAACTTATATTATTAAAAGGATAGTCATAATTAGAGTTGTAATTTATATATAAGTAGCTTTGTTTTGCATATTATATTGGTTATTATATTTATCTCCACGCGCCAGCAATTATACAAAATATAAGCTTAGAGTACATACATAATCTAATTCCTGTGAAGAAAAGTTTTGAAAGTATAAACAGCGCACAAACTTTTTAAGTGTATTATTAATTAATCATTGTAGATTTAGCTGCTCCATAAAAAAGTGAAAGAATGTGCATACGAGTGAGGAGGGAAAAAAAACTATAATACATCAATGGAACACCTAGTTTAGTTCCTTCCATTCGGAAAAAAACATAAATTGTGGTGGCTAATTAATTAGCAAATTAGGTGTGTAAGGCGCCCTCAACTTCTTCACAACTAATGGACTCCTCCTCGTTCGTCACAGGTGGCAGGTTGAGGTCAAAGCCGCTCGCACTCCACATGTCATTGTAGTTCTCATGCCTCGTCCACGCAGCAGCACCTCTTGTGCCCGTCAAGCGCCGGCCCCGACGCAAACATGACATTACAGCCATCACACCAATTGGGCACCATTGGCGCAAGAAATGGGTGTCGCGTCGAACGGCGCCGGCCTCCGGTGACTCGACGTGGGGCCTCTGAGCACTTGGCATAGAAGCCCTTGCCGCACATGATGCACTTATAACAGTGGGTGCATCAAAGCAGGAATTGGACCTTGGAAAGAATTGCCTTGCAACCTCCTACATGACAAATAGATAAAATAGACAGCATACAAAGCTATGTAGGCAGGAAATTATTAAAATATATATGTTTCTTTATAAAAAAAATGTTTCACTGTTTGACCTGTTAAGGGTTGAAGTCAACGTAGACAATCTATATCTTTGTAGTACCACAATGCATGCAATCTAAACAAAATTGTTGGTAGATCCATATTTCTTGTTGCAGTAATAAAAGAGAATTGATGGTACACATTTTATGAAGCCTTACAACTATATCAGGTTTGCCAAGCTTCCAATGAAATCAAACAAACTTAGTGGGATCGAGCGTCGGGCTGGTGCATGAATTGCCTCTGATGTTCCAAAATGATGACACTCGATTTTCCCACCTCCGGAGCTTTCACTACAGTTTACAAAACAGAGGCCAAAATATTTATGTTCTTTAAAAGAGCCGGCGCCGACTTCACCTACCCGTTGAGCCCAGTGAGCAGTCCATGCAGAGGGCGAGGTAGTAGTCCTTGCACGTGAAGGGCGCCACCGACACCAAGTGCGGTCATTGCACTTGCGCTTCCTTATAGCTCGGCGCCTGGCTTCGGAGAAAAGTAGTGAAGAGCTTGAAAGGCATCATCAATGGTTTCGACGATGTCGTGCTTACAACGTTGGCAGTCTTTTTGTTTTAGCGGAAAGTAATGGACTAATTTGTATTGAGAATGAGATGGACCAGGACTTGGAATCTTATATATAAAATGGTCATACGGAGAGACAATTAATTGGAAGATGAAGAAGAATACTTGCGTCCAATTTCAAAACCACTTCATATTCCCATAAAAAAAACTGTCGTGCAAAATAAAACATAGTGTGTATAGTATGTTAATGCTCTCTTGTCTTGACGAGTTATGTAAATTATTTTTTTTAAGGAAATGTGAAACTGCATTAGGAAATAAGTGTAAATTATGGAATTAATGCAATATTATTGTCATTACGTATACAAATTGATTATTTGATTATTTGATGAAGAGTTACAAAAGTCTAGTTAATACTCGAATCAGTTATCAAGCTTTAGGTAATTATGCCTTTATATTATCTTGACTTTTTAATAATATAAAAGAGAGAATTCAAAGTTTCGAAACAGATTTATCCTTTCATATTCCCACTAAATAAGATGCGACCATGCCAATTAATATAAGCCAATTAATTTCATGTTATCATAACTGATGGAAAGAAAGAAGAGATGAGATAAAAGAATGAAAACTCTGAAGTACTTAGAAAAAAAGATAAAGATGAATGCTGCAATGTGAAGAACTTCTATGCATCAGCTTTATATATATATATATATATATATATATATATATATAGACTAGGCAAAATCATCGCGCTTCACGTAATTTAAATATATTTTAATATATAAATTTAAATATATATATATATTTATTAATATTTATAATATATAAGTACTATATGTGTAACATACAATAAATCTATAAATATCTTAGATAAATATTAATTAAGTTTATATTTTAAAATATTTAATATGACCATAAAAATGGCAAGCCTTACATAACATTAGAATAAGTATTATTTCAATTGAAAAGTCTTAAGTATTATTCTTTACATTATTACAAAAATAATAATGGAATATAAGAGTCAATATATATTTTGAGAAAATTTAATCATGGTGTTAAATTTTTAATAAACCTAAATATGCATATATGTATATTATATTTTAAGATTAAAAAATATAAAAATCAAACTTATAATTTATGAAAATTTCATCAAATGAATTTATATATGATTATTTAAAATGGAATAGAAAAGCTAATATGTAACTATTAAATTATATAATTAATTAATATGATATTTAATAATGAGAATACCAAGTGACGATGAAAAAATAAAATGATGTAATAGATTAATAAATATTAAATGATACAATTAATTAACATGATATTTAATAATGAGAATACCAAAGAATTAAAAAATGTAATAAATTAATATAGTACGGAGATACCAATTATAAAAAAATAGAAAGAATAGTGAAAGAAGAAAATGTCTTAACATGAAAATGATAAATTTCTATTTTTTTGTGAAACAATATACCCCTCTTCATTTTACGCATGAAAAAAAAAAACAATCACCGTAATGTAGTTTAATTATGTTTCTTTCTCATCTCGAATTAATTACTCAATCAGAACCAGCCAAATGGATTTGCTAATTTTTAACAAATCAATGTTTAACGAATACATTACTTTTAATCTTTTGTCCAAGAAACCAAATCAATATTAATCAGTTATCAGAGCATTAATTAATTGTTTACTGATCTACAGAAAACATGATCAATCAACTTAGTTAATGGTGTTTGTGATTATGCACGATTAGCCAATATTCGAACTATTACCGATAGAAGATGCAATTTATCTTTTTATAAAATATCCCCTATTTATTTTATGTATATGAGTCTGAATCGAAATTACATTTTTTTTTCTCTGCACAAAATCTGGTATCATTTCAACGCTTCAAAGTCCATGGCGAAATTGTCGATGACCGTTGTAGGCTCTGTTTGGCGTAATTAATGATTTGACAAGCGGATAGCGATTTAAATAGTGAATAGCGGATAGCGGCCGATGTTTAGTAGTTAGTAATTCATTTAAGATATTAATAAATAAGTGTTTGATAAATTTAGTAGTGGAATTAACGGATGAATATAAAATGACATAATTAGACATACAATAAATTTTTTAATTCAATCGTTATACATACAAATTTTATTAAAATTTAATAAATAAATAATTAATATCTCAATGAAATAAAATAAAATTTTCACAAGTAAATTTGTTATTAAAATATATTTATAATACATTTTATATAGTTCATACATGATCTAAAAATATTAATTATTAAATTTATTTATATATCCATTGTTAATAAATAAATATTTTCTAATTAGTTAAATATGAATATAAAAGAAATATTGTTGAATGGTGATAAAATAAAAATTATAAAATAATATGATAAATTAAAAAAAGAAATAATACATTTGAATAAGGATAAACTCGGAAAAAAATATGACATTCTAAACGCTAAAAGGTAAATGCTAGTAGAAGTAGCTCTTCAATTTTTCATTCAACACACTAAATTTTAATTGATTATGTGTGCTACCAAATAGATAAAATAGCGTTTCAACTGCTAAACGCTACTTGGAACGCTATTTTTGGCATTGCCAAATAGAGCCATTACTCTTTCTCTCCTCCACCATCATCGGTAATCCACCGGCCATATGGGCAGTCAGCAGCGGCAGCACCACAGTCGACTGGTTGCACGGCTCGAAACTCCCGAGCATGACGACGACGATGTACTTCATCTGCACGAACATCATCTCCTTCCCCAAGCATACACTCAGCCCTGCTTGGAACATAGAGAACTTGTAGACGGCGTCGGCATTCTCTGTCAGCCATCTCTAGTGTTCGAACTCCAAGCAGTCCTTACGCCATATCCTCTCCCTCCTCCCATGTTGTACTGGAAGTACATGACTCGAACGCCCCTCTTCACTATCATGTCGTCGAGGAGGACGTCGTCCGCAGCCGCGTGCTTTGAGTCCCACGCCACCGGAGTGTACAACCGCATGATCTAGTAGAGGAACGCCTCCAATGACTTCATCCGCTTTAGGGATTCGTAGTCCAGCCACCCGTCGGCCCGGGCCACCTCATGTACGTCCGGGCAGTTGGACAGGACCCAAAAGAACCACGTCAGCATGGCGAACGTCGTGTCCCAGTCGGCCATGATGAAGATGATAACCATATCTTGGATCACCTCCTCGCCATGGCCTCCAGAGATGAGCCTCAAGAGGAGGTCATCGCAGACCATCCCCAGCTTCAGCTCCTTTCGCATGCGCGAATCAACTTCGTGACAGACTTGTTGATGACCCGCACAGTGTCACGGAGCTTCTTCTCCGACCTTACTCTGAGGGCGTGCTTCACCTTCCAAACCTCATGAGCGGGCGCCGTCCCGCGCATAGCGCTGATGGCCGTGACAATTTTGAACACATCCGCGAACTCCGACTGCGGTAGCGACGGGTCGACGTAACCTGAGTCGGCCCCAAGGGAGACCCTACAGATGCTGTCGAAGGCGAAGCAACAGAGCAAATCCTACACGTCGACCACACGACGGGCCGCTGTGGCACTGGACAGGATAGGTAGCAGTCATGTAACAACTCAAAGAAAAAAATCAACTCAAATCATAATAGTGAGCTAGAGGGATAAAACACCATAATTATCTTTAATGAGAGAGTTGTGACCAATTAAAGGGGGAGTAATAGAAAACCCAGATCTCAAATCAAGAGGAAAATCAAAGAGATGAATGCACATTTTCTCCCTCTGAAATCTCTCTCCTTTCCCCTTTCGGCCTGGTATTTTGTGCGTGCCTAAGAAGAGAAATCCCTCTCACGGTCGTCTCCAAGTGCAAGAGTACTCTAAGTTTTCTTCTCTCTATTGCAGTACACAAACTCTACATGTTGTCCTCACGTTCCTCTTCAATCTGGGCGGCCCTGTAGGTGGAGATTTCGTACCAGGACGACAGGGGCATCAAGGAGGTCACGACTGCCGATGATCTAAACGATTTAGTGCAAAAAGTCGACAAAACTCGGGTGGGTGAATTGAAAACACCTTGCAAGATTTGAATAGATCTATTCCCTACCCTTTTCCAAGATAAATCCACGACTAGAACATGATGAACATGAAGATTCATATGCTATTGATATGATTGCCCTATTTTTCCTTCTGATTGTATAATTGTATAGTTGCTTCACTGATTGTTTGTAGGATTTGATCCTTATCGTTATTGTTCTACCTTAATGATTGGTAGGATGTAGAAATAAACTTATAGCAAAATTCTATTAACGAATTGTGTGAATTTCGGGTTGAAATCATCTGGAATCCGTCATTATCATGGTCGTGCCACCCGTCGGCATCCCCGTGCCACCATCGTCACGGCCGTGCCATCGCTCGACCAAACCTAAGTAAAGATCGATCGGAATTGGTCGACCGAGCTCCCTAGCCGTCACGGTCGTACCACTCCTCTGGTACGCACGTGCCATGACTGAATTCTCAGACATCGACTAAGCACAGAACCGGTTGACCGCCCTCACACTCCATCACGGTCGTGCCCTCTTATGGCACGCTCATGCTATCCCTTGCATTACTCTGTCCATGCCATTCACATCGGCACAGTCGTGCCAAGCTATAGAGCCTCCTTTTAATTCATTCATCCACTTCCTTTGACTTTAATTCGAATATTGTCTGTCTGCCTTATGATTAAACATGATCATTACTGATTTTAATTCAATGTCCTCACTGAGATCCATATATGATTAAGACATGAATCTTTTTCTAATTTATTTTTCTACTGGTTTTATTGCCTCCATTATATGAAAGATGAATAACAAGATTCTAAAGTGATTAATAAGTTAAGATGGAAGATGAATAATGGTTGCCAATCTAAACCAAGCGCCTCAAAATAAGGGTCTCTTCCTTAGTCATGGTTTGATCACCCATTGACCCGCACAAAGTTGTATCATTGATCGGCATACCCCAAGAACTAAAGACACCTAAAGTCACTCTGATTTCTAAGTATGATTTAAGATTAAGAAGCATGAATAAGTAAAGCAAGCATGTTTCAAGTATGGATAAGAAAAACAAGCATGAATTCCAAGTTAAGTTATTATCAGTACTCATGACATGATTCTCAAGCATATCCTGATTCCAAGTTTATCAAATATCATATGATTTTACTGATTATTGATGTATGTTTATCTTTCATAATTATGATTTATAATGATCTTATGCTCCACCTTCTGCTCAAGATAAGTACTTTGTTCTACTCTAATTTAAGCTATTCAAATTATGCATTGTATACTTTATTGATTTCCCACTAGGATGTAAAGCTTATGGGAGGACCTCATCTTCTGTGTTTGATTTTATAGGGCCAGATCAGTGATGATCTTGAGTAGGTGTGCCCCAACGAAGTTCTGACGATAAGAAAGCACATAAACTACAGAGCCGATTTAGATTTTATTTTTCTTCCGCATTTATGAACTCATGATGTAGAACTATATGATACCCCTTAGAGATGATGTAACCATTTTTTCTAAACTTCCGCGGTTAATATAATTATTTTTTTTATTTTTATTCTTTCTTCCGCTGGCGTGTCTTGGTTCACGACTGAGACTTGGTCAATATGATAGTAAATGTCATAGCGTTAGTAGCGTTCTCAAGTTGGTCTTCGCCACGTGGCGTGGGTCAATTTGGGAGCGTTACATCCGGCCGTGAGCCTCGTGGTCGAGAGTCCCGATGACGAACTCATAGAGGGAGTGAGTGGTGAACTCGTGTCTGGCGAATTGCGTTGGGCGTGCAAGAGGTGGCCGTCGACGTTGAAGATGCCGCAGCCGAGGAGGTTGTCGTGGAGCTAGGTGAAGAGCTCACCATTGTGGTAGCTGGTGGATGTGCTCGACAGGCGCTGCACGACGAAGGTCTCCGTGGGCGAGGTAGCCAGCAGGTCGGTGTACCAATCCAGCAGGGCGTGACGATGGTGCGGCTAGCGCCGAGGCCCTGCGCGAGGAAGGTGTGCATGGGCAAGGCATCTACTAGGTCGGTGTACCAATCCAGTAGGCCGTGGCAATGGTGCGGCCAGCACCCAGGCACACGACGAAGGCCTGGGTGGCGAGGCAGCCAGTAGGTCAGTGTACCAATCTAGCAGCCGATGACGGTTGCTGTAGAAGGTGAGCAAGGATCGGATGAGGGGGTGCATCTTAGGGCCAAAGGAACAGTGACATGTATTTAGTGGGTTGTGAGGGAGAGGGGTCGAGGGGGGCGCGGGAGGAGGCGTAGGGAAAAAATGAAACGTCAGACCTTTGGGCTAGGGGTGAGCAAAATCGGGTTCGGGACCGGTTTTGGCCGACCCGGTCTCGACCCGGTTTTGCCCGGGTTTTTTAAAACCTCATAATTAATATAAATAAATAAATATAATATTAAATAAATATAATAATTATCAATTAAAATACATATGTATAATAATATAATATATTGTATGTTTAATATATATAATAAATTTTAAATTAAAATAGATGTAAATATAATATTTTTAAATAATTTAATATATTATTATACTATATGATACCGGGTCGGGACTGAGTCGAGTTTTTATAACCCAAACCCGGTATCGGACCCGGTACTGGCCCGAGTCTTAAAGAGTGAGACCCGATCCTGACTCGATAGGTAATCGGGTCGAAAAAAAATTTGAATTTCTGGAACGATCCGTGCTCTCCCCTACTTTGAGCAATGAAACGTCAAACATTTCGTGACATCTTTAAGTTGAACTTGTGTCTGTGGATAATTCCTCAAAGGACTGTTCGTCTTATATATATATATTTATATATATATATATATATATAAAGAGAGAGAGAGAGAGTATATAAGGAAATTGAATTGAAGGTTGAAATAAAGATGTGAGGGGTACGTACGGTGCGAATTCGATCGTACATGCGTATGTCACGGGGCGTTTTCCGTGACACGAAGCGTGAAGCCTCGCGGCACCAGTGCCGCTCAACTTATAGCCCTCGGCCGCTCAGCGCCGAAAACATGGAACACATGCAGCCGCCCCGCACTGCGTAATATTGCGGAGTACCAAGTTATCCGCCCTTAGGGCATTTATCTTGTAAGGCCGTCCTTATGAATGACCAAGTAGGTGACGTTCCCGTAGGGTACGTCTTTTGCATCTTCAATATGTAACAAGACTCCTATACTTACGGTACACTAGGAGGAGTTCACTAGTGCCTTCCGAGGCCCAATTGTATGTTATGTTTCATCATATTTAATACAAGCAAGCTTTCCTTTAATTCTAGTGTCATGGCCTTGAGCGTGGGGTGGCAACCCACATCGGTGTCCCTTCGTGGCGTCCCGTGGTCCCTTCGTCGCCCCTTCGGACTTTAAGCGCCCAAGCGCCTACGTTAGTGCCGCAACGCGCTAATGCCACGATCTCGTGACGAGTAGTCCAACACTCTAGTCATGTCCGTGATTGAATGCCTATAAGAGCGACTCTCGGCAAAGTCGTCTCGATCATAAAACTTCCGCTGCAAACTCAAAACAGGCTTGGCTAGGTGCCTATCCGCCTAGTCGCCGCACGTGATCTAGTGTCCGAGAATGACCCCGTGACAAGTGGTATCAGAGCAGTTCTTCCTGCTCGGATTACCCAGCGACGATGACTCGCTTGTGTCGTCGCAACGTGCCCTGGCGTAGGAAATGTGCTTCCGCTCAAATACTCCATCACGCCCAGGCGCACTGGTACCATGGTCTTTGATCTTGGACGCCAACGAGGAATGCATGGCAAGCTTCCTCGCCGCACGCCCAGTCGTGCCCCGCAGCATGTTCCTCATACACCCGTGTCGTGTCAAGGAACGTCCGTCATGCATCATGATGACGGATTGATCGCCCCGCCTAACCGGGACGGTCATGCGTCGCTCACTCGAGCAGATCAACCACCCCAGGTATACAGTCGGGAATCCTGAAGTGTCGCGCTGCGTCAAAGAGTGGCCATATGCTCTGCATGATGGTCTTGCGCTGCTCATATCAGGAGATCGCTTACACGAGCGTCGTGTAACTCGGAGGACCCGTGTCACATTCAGGGACTGTCGGTCATGCACTATCATGACGACCTGGCGCTGCTCGGTATTTCGTGACGTCGCATCGCATGCCCAGTCATGCAACGTGAAGTGCACAACCGCTTCACGGGAGAAGTTGGCTTAAAGACAAATATCAAGGTTCATGGTCCCCTTGCGGCCAAAGAATATCATCCCTTCGGCCAAGGAGCATCAATCACAAGCATCTTGTCGTGCCGCAGATCGCCTGCCACGCCACGATTACTTTCAGGAATGGAGCAAAGCGTTGATTACTTGCAAACACTCGTGGACGAGCTGTCAGCCTTGCCTGCCTCGTTAAGTGTCGCCCCGCAAGCGGCGCGATGTCATCCATCAAGGAGTGGGACGAACTTGATACATGCCAACGCAAATCGACGCCTCAACTCAGCGACCAATTTGGCAAATGGTCTGAGCGTCGAGCATCGGCGAACCTTGGCATGCTGCTGTCAAGCGTTCTGCCGCCAACCGAAGGAAGGAGTGCCCTTTCCTTTCGGACATCGCCTCGAGTAATCGAAGCGGCCTCCGAGGATCACAATGCGAAAGTTTCGAAGGACACATTGGCGATGTCGTCCCTTCGAATGGAGATGGAGGTAATGTTGGGAGCTCATGCCACGAGTTCACCAACCGCAGTCCGCTTATCTAAGTGGAGCGTCTTCACAAGCATCCTCCCGGATTAGTGAAGGCCCGGAACGGCTACTCTTTCGCAAGGGTCAAGCCGCCCAGTGGACGAGTATGTCAAAGGTGTATGATCTAGGATGACAAGCACAGTGACATTACTTTGTCCAAGGTGCGGACGGACGAGCATCTAAGGTGCATCTTCTTCGTGAACGAGCACAACGATCTCGCCCCGTCCATACCCCAAAGGGATTGTCAAAGCTTCAAAGGAGGTCCCAGGATCGGAAGAAGACATACCCCAAGAACCCTGCAAGATGTGGCAAACTCAGGATGGCATTGCCATCGCGACAATGTAGAATGTGGCAAACATACCTCCCAGACATGGGACGGAAGAATTGGCAGTTCATCAATTATGCAAGCCCTGACAAGTTGGGACTGAAGGTCAAGATCGCATTGTTCAACATCAGCCAGATGGGCATGTTGAAGGAGGAGGTGAAAGGAATCACCGAGCTCCGCCTACAGTGTTCCCAGGAGGATGAAGACCCAGTGTTGGTGCTCTTCAAGCAGAGGGGTTAGAAGCTTTGGACTAGGAAGGAGTTGGAACGACCGGATCGTCCAACCTCCGCTCACTAGTCGACGCTGCCAAGTTAATCAGGACAATTGCCATACCACCAAAGCCCTTGGGCAAGGGCAATGGTGGGGGAGAGAAGCTCAAGTCGCAAGGAGGAAGTTACTTATGCCGAAGATAAAGATCGCCCATCGAAGCAGGAGAAGAGAGTCGAACCACAGGCACATGTGGGGAGACCCTCATTGACGCTCACTATAGCGACTGGGAGTGGACAAGGTGCGGAATGTTATACCAAAGAACCTTGCTCCACCTCAAACCGTCGAGATATCTATTGTCCACCAAGGGGAAGGTGGAGATGTTCTCAAGGCTCGGCGGACGAAGGACTCAACGTTGTAGCCATCTGCAACTTGGAGATAGCGAGTTGAACCACTAGGGAACGTGGGGAGACTCTCGACGCCCACTATGGCGACTTGGATGGACAAGGCATGGATTGTCATATCAAAGAACCTTGTCCCGCCTCAAGACTGCCGAAACATCATGTGGTCACCAAGGAGGAGGTGGTCCTGCGCTTTTAGTTCGGCAGAGATATGGAAGACTCTACGTTGCAATCATTTGCAACATAGAGACGTTGAGTCAAGCCCACAAAGAGACCTAAAGCGTCCCGAAGTATCCGTGGGAAGACTCTCGTCGCTCATCATAGCGATCCCCAGGCACTCGAAGCAGACAAGCTACAACCATCGACATCGGAGGGCTTGTGCTGTTTCAAACTGTCGAATTCAAGAATGATCATCGAGGGTGAGATGGTCCCGCACTTCGCATTCGACGGAAGGAAGACCTTATGCTGCGGCCATCCGCAACATGAAGGCATCGAGTCAAGTCATGCAGGTCGAATGGCGAGACTCTTCATCGTGTTCTACACGACCCTGAGACAACTCTTCTCCGCGCTATTCCTGAAGGCATACAAGAGTTGTTTCATCCCCAAAGAAGCCAAACCACACAAGTTGACGCTGCGCAAGTCGAAGAGAAGTGAAGCCAACAGAGACTTGATGGACGGATAGTTGCTTGATGAAGTCAGACCGCACATGGCGGACTCCACTGGCGCTGCACAAGTGATGACCCCGGATTGGACGAAGGATCAGCGAGCGAAGCAGGCCTGAGGGAGGAGTCCTCAGCGAGACCCCAAGGAGCGGGCATTCCTGGCGTTGCGTGATGCTGGTGAAGTTGAAGTCAAGGCAAAGAAGGCAGAATTGAACGAGACAAGTGAAGTCAAGACTCAAGACGAAGGCCCCGAGGAAGCCCGGACAACGGCGTCGGGGCGTCGCCGACTTTGGTGGGGGAGAATGTCACGGGGCGTTTCCCGTGACACGAAGCCTGAAGCCTCGCGGCACCAGTGCCGCTCAACTTATAGCCCTCGGCCGCTCAGCGCCGAAAACATGGAACACATGCAGCCGCTCCGCACTGCGTAATATTGCGGAGTACCAAGTTATCCGCCCTTAGGGCATTTATCTTGTAAGGCCGTCCTTATGAATGACCAAGTAGGTGACGTTCCCGTAGGGTACGTCTTTTGCATCTTCAATATGTAACAAGACTCCTATACCTACGGTACACTGGGAGGAGTTCACTAGTGCCTTCCGAGGCCCAATTGTATGTTATGTTTCATCATATTTAATACAAGCAAGCTTTCCTTTAATTCTAGTGTCATGGCCTTGAGCGTGGGGTGGCAACCCACATCGGTGTCCCTTCGTGGCGTCCCGTGGTCCCTTCGTCGCCCCTTCGAACTTTAAGCGCCCAAGCGCCTACGTTAGTGCCGCAACGCGCTAATGCCACGGTCTCGTGACGAGTAGTCCAACACTCTAGTCATGTCCGTGATTGAATGCCTATAAGAGCGACTCTCGGCAAAGTCGTCTCGACCATAAAACTTCCGCTGCAAACTCAAAACAGGCTTGGCTAGGTGCCTATCCGCCTAGTCGCCGCACGTGGTCTAGTGTCCGAGAATGACCCCGTGACACGTACGCTTTGCTAAGCATCCTACTACGCGGTTACCTATTATATTTTCTTTCTTCTGTGTTGAAATATTCAAATTTTCATTCTAAACAAAGTCAGCTCACACCGACAACTTTTTTTTTTAAAAGAAAACTATGTATTTGATGTTTGCAGATTCCAAAGTATTTATGCATCATATACTTTAACACAAACACCCCTCTTAATTAGAAGGGATTACAAATTTAATTTTCAGGATATATGTCAGTCTAACATTTTAAAAACAAATTAATCAGGTAAACTTTGTTTCCGTACAATTTGCGAAGAGGATAAAAGAGATCCGTCCTTGATTTTCTCGAACTTGTGGAATTTTAAGATTCTCTCTCTCTTGATGGGAAAATTCGAGAACAGGTAGAGAAGATCGCAGAGAGATTGTAAAAAAAAATAGAAGAGACACATGAATTTACCCAGGTTCACCCTTGAGATGAGGGCTACGTCCTGCAAAGAGGTTCCACTATATCGTTTAGGTTTACAGCCGCCACACTAAATTACATCAAAAATTAGGCTATTAATAGCCTCTCCAAATCGGGTTTAAAACTCAAACAAACAGAGAAAAAACCTAATCCGAACCACACGGGCCGACTAAACAAAAGCCCAAAACCCGTCTAAATTTCGGGAGCGCTGCCCCCGAACCCCCGCCAGCTCACCGGCGAACGGGACCGCCGTCGGGGGGCAGGGCCCTCCGAACCCCCCCTTTCGTTCGTACGCCAGCAATACTGTTAATTGAGTAATACTCAGATTCCCCTAAGCTCACGTGGGCGAACCCGGTGTGAGAAACAAGGGGCCCTGAAGTATTCACCAACTCTAACATTCTCCCACTTGGTGGATACTTCACACCAATGAGAGCCTTGCCAGCAACATTCTTCTTCAATCCGACAGCAGTAGAGCACCACTCAAACTTTACACCTGTAACTGCTTTAGTCAGAAAATCAGAATTATTCTCTGTTGTATCAACCTTTTCAAGCTGAACCTCTTTCTTTTCCACCTTTTCCCGAATAAAGTGGTATTGGATGTCAATATGCTTTTGTGCGTGAGTGAAATGCGGGATTCTTAGCTAACTGAATAGCACCTTGATTATCACATCTCACCTCTATAGCACCTTGCTCAAATCTGAGCTCCAAGCACAACCGTCGTAGCCATATGGCCTCTTTTGCAGCATGAGTAAGAGCCATATATTCTGCTTCTGTAGAAGAAAGTGCTACCACGCTTTGTCTCTTGCTCATCCAACTTAGTGCAGTCTCAAATAATGTAAAAATATATCCGCTAGTGGATCGTCTACTATCAATGTCTCCACCCCGATCAGCATCTACATGGCCCACAATATCAAGCATCTTTCCTTTTCTTGTACCTTCAAAACACAACGAAAAATTTGAAGTTCCACGAAGGTACCTGAAAACTCTCTTGATAGCATTCCAATGTTTCCTGCCTGGGTTAGACATATATCGACTTAAGACTCTCACTGCTTGGGCTATATCTGGACGCGTGCACACCATGACATACATCAAGCTGCCCACTGCACTTGCATATGGTACACGATCCATCTCTTCAGCTTCTTCATTCGTCTTCGGGCATTGCTCTACAGAAAGTTTGGTTCCTAGAGACATAGGAGTACCCACTGACTTGCAGTCTGCCATGTTAAATTTCTTCAACACTTCTTTTATGTACTTCTCCTGTCCTAGCCACAACTTTCGCTTCTGACGATCTCTTCTAATCTACATACCCAAAATAAAATTCGCCGGCCCTAAATCTTTCATCTCAAACTTCTTGGCCAACAAACCCTTCACTGAATTTACCATCTTCATACTGTTTCCAATCAGTAACATGTCATCCACATACAGTGTAAGAATGACAAATTGATCGCCAACTCTCTTCACGTAAACACAGTGATCTGAATCTGAATGTACAAACTTGAGTTCGAGCATGTACGTATCAAACTTCTGCTACCACATCCTTGGCGACTGCTTCAATCCATACAAAGATTTCTTCAATTTGCACACCAACTTTTCTTTACCTTGAACTTCAAAGCCTTCTGGTTGCCTCATATATATCTCTTTCTCCAAGTCCCCATGAAGGAATGTCGTCTTCACATCCATCTGCTCTACCTCAAGATTATATGCTGCTGTCAGAGATAGAACAAATCTGATTGAAGTCATTTTCGCCATGGGAGAAAAAATCTCATCATAGTCGACTCCCTCAACCTGAGAGTACCCTTTAGCTACCAGCCTCGCCTTGTACTTCTCTACAGACCCATCCGGTTTCAGCTTTCGCTTGAACATCCATTTGCAACCAATTGTCTTTCTATCCTTAGGCAATTTACACAAACTCCATGTTTCATTCTTATCCAGTGACTGCATCTCATCTGCCATAGCAAGCTCCCACTGATTTGCATCATTCATAAGACCTTGCATCTTTTACAGAACTAGGTTCTTCTCCGATGATGCTCAAAGCATGAAACGAACTCAGAGCACTAAGAGAGTATCTCAAAGATGCTCTTCTTTCTCGTGTCGATCTCCTGAGAACTGGTATGGTAGTACCAATATCTGGGTCTTCATCTGAATCTGCATCTTCAACTTCATTAACCGAGTCCTCTTGATCCGGTTCTATAACAGACTCAACTGAAGTATCTTGTGCATCCACCTCTGAAGTTTCAGAATCAGAATCTTCTTCGAGCACTACCACTTTCTTAGGTTCATCACCTTTTTGAACTTCAACTTGGGAACGTGATTCACGGAAAACAACATCCCTGCTATAAACAATAGTCCTTGACTTTGGATTCCACAGTTTGTAGCCCTTGATCCCTTCCTTGTATCCGACAAATATGTTCTTTTCAGATTTACTATCAAGCTTACCCCGCTTTTCCTTGGGTATATGAACATATGCGTCACATCCGAACACCCGAACATGAGACAAATTTGGCTTCTTCCCAAACATTGCCTCATAAGGTGTCTGATCCTTCACTGATGAAGTCGGTGAGCGATTCTTCAGGTAGTTTGCTGTGGCTACAGCTTCTGCCCAGAATTTTTGTCCCAATTCAGCCCAACTCAGCATACATCTGGCCTTCTCTATGAGTGACCGATTTAACCTTTCAGCTACTCCATTCTGCTCAGATGTATATGGAGTTGTCTTTTGCCTAGCAATACCATTGTCCACGCAGAAATGCTCAAACTTATCTGAACAAAATTCACCTCCATTATCTGTACGAAGGACCTTGATCTTGCAGCTCAATTGATTTTCCATCAAAACTTTAAATTCTCGAAACTTATCGAATACATCTGATTTATTCTTGATAAAATAAATCCAACTGTATCTCAAAAAATCATCTATAAAAGAAACATAGTACCTGGACCCTCCAATAGTTGGAGTCGGAGTTGGTCCAAAGACATCACTATGAATCAGTTCGAGAATCTTCGTTGCTCTTGAACCTGTGTGTTGAAAACTGACTCGGTTCTATTTTCCATGGAGGCAATGTTCACAGAACCCGAAGCCCACAGAACAATCCGGAACTCCTTCTACCATCTGACTTGATGCTACAGTGAAGAGTCCTTTTTCACTGATATGGCCTAATCTCCGATGCCACAACATAGATTTGCTGTCTTCATCTTCTTTGGCCTCTTCAGAAATAAATCCGCAGCCCACAGATATTGTCTCTCTGAGCAACTTGTACAACGTGCTATAGCGAACCCCTCGTGCAATTACAATCGACCCTCTCATCATCTTGCACGAATCCTTATCGCAACTGAATATAACACCCGAGTCAGTCATTGTACCAACAGATAATAAACTCCTGCTCATAAGTGGTATATGCATCACATCTGGTAGAGTCTTCATCGTGCCATCATTCATTCTCAACTTCACCCTGCCACGTCCAACAATCTGAACCGCAGTGTCATCTCCGAGCATGACATCCCCACCATTATACTCCTCATATTCACAGAACCAGTGTTTATGAGGCGTTATGTGGTACGAAGCACCAGTGTCGATAAGCCAGACATCTTTATCTGACTGTGCCGTACATGCAGAAGCCACATACATATCTCCTGCCTCAGCCTCCTTTTTGTCCGAGGTTGACTCAGCTTCTTTCTTATGAATCGGCTTGTTTTTGCAATCTCGCTTCAGATGGCCCCACTCTTGACATCTCCAGCATTGCACCTTCTTATCCTTACTCTTCGAACGCCCACGAGATTTGTATCTCCCTCTCTGATTTTGATTCCTTTTTGGTTGCCTTCCTCTGGCCGCCAGCGCCTCTTTACCAGAACTTGCTGATCCCTTTCTCCGTATTTCCTCTTATAACAAGGCAGCACATACACTTTCATAAGAAAGTTCTTTATCCCCGCCACCAATCACAACAATCAGATTGTCCCATGAATCCGACAGCGAACAGAGCAATGTTATTGTCTTATCATCATCTTGAAACTTAACACCGATTGATACAAGTTGACTGATCACCGTGTTAAAATTATAAAGATGAGTAGAAAATGAGTCACCCTCCTGCATCCGAAGATTGTACAATTTCTTCCTCAGAAATAACTTGTTAACCAACGACTTACTTTGATATAGGGATTCCAACTTCCTCCACAGATCTCTGGCAGTAGGTTCGCCCATCACATTCGTAAGAATTGAATCCGCGAGACACAGCCGAATCAAACCCTTCGTCTTTCTATCAATCCGATCCCACTCTTCGATCGCCTTTGGATCTGCCTGACTGGAGGAGGCCTCGTCCGCGACCTTCGCCGCCTCCATGCCTAGTCTCTCCTTCTCGATTGCCGTCCAAAGATCTCGATCACAAAGGAGATCCTCCATCTTCATCTTTCAGAGATCAAATCGTGTTCCATCAAATTTTTCTATCTCGATTCGCGACCCTCCTGACATCTCGAATAAACCCTAATTCCTTGAACAACCTGTGCTCTGATACCAATTGATGGGAAAATTCGAGAACAGGGAGAGAAGATCGCAGAGAGATTGCAAGAAAAAATAGAGGAGACACACGAATTTACCCAGGTTCACCCTTGAGATGAGTGCTACGTCCTGCAAAGAGGTTCCACTATATCGTTTAGGTTTACAGCCTCCACACCAAATTACATCAGAAATTAGGCTATTAATAGCATCTCCAAACCGAGTTTAAAACCCAAACAAACAGAGAAAAAACCTAATCCGAACCACACGGGCCGGCTAAACAAAAGCCCAAAACCCGTCTAGATTTCGGGGGCGCTGCCCCCGAACCCCCGCCAGCTCACCGACGAGCGGGACCGCCGTCGGGGGGCGGGGCCCTCCGAACCCCCCCCCCCCCCCCCTTTCATTCGTACACCAGCAATACTGTTAATTGGGTAATACTCAGATTCCCCTAAACTCACGTGGACAAACTCGGTGTGAGAAACAAGAGGCCCTGAAGTATTCACCAACTCTAACATCTCTCACTCACTCTCATTATAATTATTACAAATTGAAACAAACATGCCGGCCAGTTGGTCGGGGCCTAAGTGGCCTGCATGATCTCACGATGGCCAACTATATATTATGGTCGGGTCTTTTGTTTAATGTCCTCCAGAATCCACCCATCATTCTGATTCAACTCTCTCTCTCTCCTGTCTATATATATTACTATTAGTGCTGCATATATACCCCATATAACGATATAATACATCCAACGCATGCAAAAAGACCAGAAGATGGGCTTAGAAGCAGCTGGTGGTTTCCCCCTTCGCCTGAGGTGGCTGCAGCTCTTCTTCATCTTGGCTCTGCTATTTGCTTCAAGCGCCAATGTTCTCACAGTTTCAGGCAAGCTTCATGGATACCTTCCCTGTTTAATCTCTCTCTCTATCTATCTATCTATCTATCTATCTATCTATCTATATATATATATATATATATATATATATATATATATATATATATATATATATATATATATATACGTACTCATTCTGATTTCATAATCCAGAAGTGTGAATTATTTTATCCGATGATCAAGCTTCACGAAGGAGATTTTCGACCAAAATAATGGTGGGGGAAAAGTTTGAGATTGGGATATTGCTTTAACTGATAATTATGGAATATGGAAGAGTTTAGGCATTGAATAATAGGCACTGAATGCGTTTAACAAGTTTGAATAAAATTTTGGAGCCTCATCACTTGTCTTTTTTCTTTTATTACCGAAACAATAATTTTGCAATATTTTGTGCTCAATTTATATAAAAGTTGAGGTGTCAAATTTCATAGTTTTCCAGATGCATATATCATGAACTTATTCCTCATTAAAACTTTTATTTATTTGTATATTTTTCTGACAAATAATTAAATTAATTAATGGACAGGAGCAGGAAGAGGAAGACGGGAACTGATGGCGGTCAAGATGAACGACTACAACATCCCACGTGCGAACTCCGGTCACGACCCGAAACCCAAACCCAAAGTCAAGTTGCAGTTAGCCCGAAGAGGATGAACACCAACACATCGATCGTCGACATGTTGCAATTCCAATGTTTGAATTAAACGGATCGTGAAATATCTATTGAATCGAATGAATTAATGGATAAGCATTTTGGATTTTACAAAAAAAGAAACGAAGTATACCATACCTTTTTTTTTACATTAAAGATGTAAATAAAACAAGTCCGTGTACACCTGAACAGCACAACGGATTTGGATTTATATCCATTGTCATAGTAACCCCTATATTTGTGTTTTGACTAAACGTGTTGTACTAATTATACCATATTAGGATAATTTTCATTAAATACCTTTCAATTTTTCAACTCTATTTCTAAATTTAATTTATTTCGTAATCAAGACTACTCAGTAACTATTGATTTATTTTATTAAATGTCCTTTTGACCGAGAGTAGTTAGTTTCTCCATCGTTTCATTGACATAATATACAACAATAACAACAAAATCTTATCCGACTATATGGAGAAAAATATATTATTTTAAAATAAAAAATATATCAAACATATATTATGAACGTTGAAGAGAGAAGGGGAGGGGCCCTTCCCCCTTTCTTGCGCCGGAGAGGAAAGGAGGAGAGGTCCTTTGCGTGCCTTGATAGGTGTGCAAACGAGGAGGGGGCACCTTCTCTCTTATCTGACGTCGAAGAAGGGGAGGGGGTTGTGCCCTCCTCTGTTTCACGTGAGGAGAGGGAGAGAGGCGTTGCCTCCTCCTCACCCTCTCTTCTTCGGCGCGGAATGATCAGAAAATTATCATTTTAAAATAATATGTCATATCAGTTAAATGATCAGAAAATTGATTATTTTGATCGAAGGGCATTTGATGAAATAAGTCAAATAATTGAAAATTATTTATAAAATATATTTGAGAAAATGGATAAAGTTTAAAGGTATTTAGTAAAATTTAGCCTACCATATTACAATGGAGTTGTTATATATATAAAGGTAAATGACCTAGCAGCGATCCATGTATATTTGTGGATCTGCATTAGTTGTTATTTTGTGATCCTCCAATTTGATCCAAAGTTTATTTATCGTCATACTGTTAAATAATTTATTTAGGATCAAAAGGGATGCACGTTGGATTGGATGGTGCACAAAATACACGATCTTGATCATTACTACTACAAGGACTCGGCGGGCTCTTTAGATGAGTTGATGCATGTTCGTCCTTTTGTCTGTGATGATATACAAAAAGTAAGATAAAATATGAACGTCAAATCGATGATTTTGATGAGAACAACTAGTAATTGCTCTGTCCTACAGAAATTTGCGAATACTGATTAAGTGCATGCCTAATTAATCATTAATGGTAAACTGATGCATGCATGTCATAACGATTCACCACTTCCATCATACTAAGCAGGAGAAAGCTGAAAAAAGAGAGAAGTGATCAGCAAAAGTCAGAGGCAAAGTCTTCATTAGCCTGCTAGCCAGGAAAGGCACTTACTGATTTCTGTCCCAGCTTCTGAAATCTGAAATATATATATATATATATACACATACATCAGTGTGTATGTATATATATACATACATCAGGCAATGTGTGTATGTATAATCATTAATGGTATACATATATATATACATACATCATAATTTATATACTAGTTGATTGGGGGCTGGTCTCCTTTAGAATAACAAGATTAATGTTGTTGCTGCTGCTAATAGAGAAACAATATATATGGCTTTAACTTCACTCTTACTCAATGACCCAACATTCTCTTTAGCCCCACTGGTACCAACGTTTTCTCTTCTTTCTTCATCACAAGTAATCAACAAGTTGCACCATCAAATCCTTGTGTTTGCCTCTCTATCTCTCTCATCTCTATATTCACGCCTTCTCATTGCAACGAGCATACACCACTTAGCACTCATCACTGCAGTTCCATAGCGCAATGAAGGTGCCAAGAGCGAAGCTCCCACTGTCCATTATGGCGATCGTCATTTGCGCCGTGGCCTTCACCGGAATGATTTTTACCGAGGATCTCCTCGCTCTCACTGGTACATCAATCTTTAAGCTTATAGCTTGTTCTAAACAAGGTTGTCGAATAGCCAATGCTAGTAAGGTCGTGCCTTCAGGTAACCATATCTTTTGATTCAGATATCATGCACAGTTCTCATGAGACTGACATTGTCTTTTTTCTATTTGATTTGCGAACATACACCCTTGACAGAGGAGAAAGAGAAGATAAAGTTCAGCCATGAGGACGGCATCGTCAGCGAAGTCAAGATGGAATTCAATCCGAACAAGTGCAGCATCACCAGGGGGAAGTGGGTCTTCGACGGCTCCAAGGAAATTCCTTATTCTGATGAGACCTGCCCTTACATAGATAAGCAAATAGCATGCTCCAGGAATGGACGGCCTGACAGAAGTTATCTGTATTGGGACTGGGAGTTGGATGACTGCACCGTGCCAAGGTTGACACACAGTTTCAGTCGGTGGTACTGGTCGATTATGCTATGTTGGCCGAGATCCCATTTTCGGACCAGATGCCCTGATTAAAATTCTACATTGTTTTTGTTGTTGTTAGATTTGATGCTGCTATCATTCTGGAAAAGCTAAGAGGAAAGAGACTGATGTTTGTTGGAGATTCACTGCAAAGAGGGCAATGGAAATCATTTGTCTGCATGGTACAAGCCCATATCCCAGCTGAACAAAAGTCGATGAACTGGAGCCACTTTCTGTCCGTCTTCACGGCGAAGGTACTGGTTCGTCTTCACGACCTGTTTAAGTTCCAGCTAAAATGCAAGCTAAATGAGGCTATATAATGCTCGTAGGAGTATAATGCAACAATTGAGTTCTACTGGGCACCGTTCCTGGTTGAGTCGAATACAGATGCCCACATCATAACCAACACAAGCAAGAGAATACTAAGAGTAGATTCCATATTGAAGCATGCTCAGCACTGGGTAGGAGCTGACATACTTGTTTTCAACACCTATGTATGGTGGATGAGTGGCCAAAGAATTAAATCCTTGTAAGCAAGTTAGGAGTGCCAAGCTCATGCAACTTTGGCAAGTCAAAATAGAGGGAGGAAGATTGCAGGTTACTGATATGCATCTGCACTGCTGGTTTCAGGTGGGGTTCCTTCGCAAATGGACAGGAAGGATTCGAAGAGCTGGATGTCGTGATCGCATACAGAATTGCTCTCAAGACATGGGCTAATTGGATCGACTCCACTGTAAACCCAAATGCCACAAGAGTTTTCTTCACCACAATGTCCCCAACACACGTCAGGTTCGTTCATCCTTTGAACTCTCAACTGCTGTTCAATCAACTTTGTAAGCGGATTACTGAACTCTGTAACCTCGGATATGCATTCCGGTCTTCCTTACTGTTCCGAAGGAGCTCAGATTGGCACAACAAGAAAGGAATCAAATGCTACAACGAGACGAGGCCCGTGATGCAGAGAGACTACTGGGGAAGTGGTTCTGACAGAAGGATCATGGAGGTGGTTTCGAGCGTGATCGGAAGAATGAGAGTTCCTGTCACTGTCCTCAACATAACGCAACTCTCGGAGCACCGGATCGACGGCCACACCTCCGTGTACACGGAGTCCCAGGGGAAGGTTCTGACCGAGGAGCAGAAGGCCAATCCCCTGCGCTACGCCGACTGCATCCACTGGTGTCTGCCCGGAGTACCGGATACGTGGAATCAGCTTCTTTATGCTTATTTGGTGAGTGAAAGTCGTCGGAAATAGATTCAGTGATTTGGTGCAACTCGGCATAATTCATTTCCAGGGCGTCAAATTCCCTACCCGAGTACAGGAAGGAGAAAAAGTTTTTTGGAAGAGATAATGAACTCATATATACTATTGTTCTATTCCAAAATTAAGACATTTGTTATTCCATGTTGTGTTAGGATTGAGGTGAATAAAAATTTTGAATATAACATTTTAAAAGTAAGTGGTCTTGAATAATATTAATTATATTAAGGGTTTAATGTAGGTGTCAAGTTCTTTTGAAGTGCATATCAAATGACTCTTGACGTGCTTTTCTTTATTTCTTTATTTTTCTAATTTAGATTATAATAAAAATGTGGCTCAAATTATAAATAATAATTATGTTCAACATTTTTAAAATTTTACAAACTTATGCACGTTATTATCCATCATAATAGATATAATTATAATTTTATAACTTTTTACGCCATAAAATTATTTATTATTATTGTGGTTCTATAAACTATTCACGAAAAAAATATATTAAAAATAACAAAAGAAAGTATGTGTAAATTCGACCCGTGCTTCACACGAAAAATGTTTCACACCTACGTTAACCCAATGTATCCATGTAAGTAAGCCATTATTTTATTTGTACCAATATACAATTGATGACTAATTGTGATTTTCAATAATGAACAACTAATTTAACTAATACTATATCACAAGAAAGCATTGGGAAGTCCAAAATAAAGCAACAGGATGGCAAGAGCTCGTCTCTGTCGCCAATTCGAATAAGGGCAATGCCACAAAGAGACCGTGATAGAGCAGTTGACTAGAAGTAAATGTACTTTTGAAGAATCCAAATTATTAGATTTTAAAATTTAAATTGTTGAGCACAAGACCAAATTATTACAGCTGCAATCAGATTATCAAACAGGTTGATGAGATTTTAGTTACAAACCTCTGGATCAAATGTTTCTCAAATTTTGGTTTTGAATTTTGTGGGCCTGTCTTCGAAAAGCCTATCATTCTTCAATGGTCCGAATGCCGGGCCCAAGAAATGTTTTATAATCTTGTTTGTGGTATGATTTAATGGATGAATACAGTAGTACATCAAGGTTACTTTTATAAACCTCCCATAAATTATCATAATTTTTCACATCTAATTATAAAACTATGAATTTATTTTGTTTTATCCTTAAACTATTATAATTTTTTTATTTTAATCCTTCCGTTCCCGTTACTTTTACTTTTTTTCATTTGTGAAAAGACTAAATTGTCCCTCCTTATATAAAAACATGAAATAACAAATAAAAAAACGTTGGAAGATTACAGTGATAAACAAAAAAGTGTCATTTATGAAAAAGCTAAATTATCTTCTCCCGATTTTTTTTCTTTTTTAAAATTTTTTATATTTATTATTTGATGTGTATGAAGGGAGGGATAATTTTGTTTTTATGAAAAAAAATAAAAAAATAATAAAAAACATAATAGAAGTAAACGAAAGGACTAAAGTAAAAAATTGATAATTTATGAATACAAAAAAGTCTAAAAAATTACGATAAGTTAGGAAAAGTTTATGAAAATAACCCTACATCTAAAATATATTTATTTGTCGTTCTTCGTAATACAGTTAAGAAAATTAAAATAAATAAGTTAACAAAGTTATAAATTAAAAAATGCAAAAGCTTCATAATGATTTTTTTTTGGTTAGTTTGCAGACCTCTTGGATTTACTTCTCTAAAACTGCTGATCAACAAAATCAGGTTTTGATGCTCACTTTTAACCAGCACCGCTAGCATTGAATTTTGTTTTTAATAAGACTTCCAATATGTGGACGGGTAAAGCGCAACCCAATATATGTCACCAACTTTTTCCTTGTGAGATTAGTAATTACGTTCATGTGACTTTGAAGGATTTGATTTTGGAAGTTAATGATTCATGGCACAGAATAAAGAAACAAACATGGATCTTATTATGTACTTCTATGAGATTTATTATATTCTGAATTTAATGTTGTTTTCTATTCTTTAAATAAATACCTTCTCTCTTATTACTTACTGGAAATAAATACCTTCCGCCATATTACTCGTGGCAATTACTCCTGCAGTCTGATAGAGTCCTCAATCTGATGGACTCTCTTATTACTAAACAATGTCAAATGTCAAATCAATACTTAACTTTAGATATGTATACGGTAAAATGGTCATACGAGCGCCTGCTTAACAAAACTTTGATAGTTTAGTTCAGATGCGATCCATCGAGTCATAAGAAGACGCGCGATCTGAATGATTGTTGTAAAATCTCTGGAAATTTTTGCTTTTTCCCTCTCTCTCTCTACCCTCCACCTCTTTCTCTCTATCTCTCTGTCTATCTCCCCTCTCTCTTCTCTCTCTCTCTCTCTCTCTCTCTCTATATATATATATATATATATATATATATATATATATATATATCTTAAACAACACCTATTGTCTTGTCGCAGCTGCTCCTCGCCACATCGTGTTTCAGGGTCAGGGAATTTGGAGGCTACTATGGAGCGAAGGACGTTGGCGATGACCTGGACGCAATCTCGGAGAAAAAGAGGAAAGAAAATCTAGGTGCCGGAGCGAAGGATGCCGATGGCGGTTGTCAAGATTTGGAGAGTTCCAGTGATTTGTGATCGTTGCTGAAAGAGAAGAAGAAGAAGTAGAAATTATTACATCTTATTACATTGCTCTCAGCTTCAATTTATACTAAAAGACAACCACTAAACATAACTATTTTACAAAAGTTAGTTTCTGCAACTACTCAAAACTGAATAAGATGTATCACAAGGCTGGGGACGTGTATGAATTCCAACACATCCCCGCAAGTTGATGGTGGGAGAAAATGAACGACGTACGACATCAACTTGAAGACATCACGCATGACACATCACGCACGGCAGGAGTAGAATAATTTGTCGAGCACCTTCCTTATCGTCGGGCACCTGTAACTCAGTAACAACAAAACTTTGCGGCAGAAATAAAGACTGGCAGGGATGATGTGCTGGATGCCGCAGAAGTGAACAGAGAGCAACGACATTGGCTCATGAGCTCGCAACAACTGTATGCTCGGTGCAATTAGAGACACCCGTGCTCTTGTTGATTTCACATGTAAGCTCTACAGTTACAAATTCGAAGTGTCGAATATTTGTATTGTAAAAGGAGAAGAAAGAAGCACACGATGAGGGGATGCGCAGAGGAATAGAAACTGCCAAGAAGAACAATGAAAAACAATGAGAGGGAAACACCAAATTGTTGCTCGCCGGTCAAAGATGGAGAAAGAATAAATTGAAATTGTAGTCAAACTGTGGCATCGCCACGAAGGAACAGAGCTCCTAGATCCAATGAGACACGAGAAAAAATGAAGGCTAAGATTCGATATAAGATATGGTGATAACGTCCGTAACTCACCGATAACGATGACAAATCCGACGATGATGTCGACAAAACAATGACATATCATCGACCGTAATATGGACACAAAGGTTAAGCTCTGGTTTGAAACATCTGACGATATCAAGGTAGCGTCGATAAAATCCAATCATTGACAACGACGACGATAAGAACTCATGGAGGATAAGAACTTATCAGCCAAAGATAACTCCAAAGCCAGATTCAACAATCGTCAGAAGCAGGGGATGATGATCGTCACCCTAGGAATAAATGACAAACAAGAAGCATCCAACAATTGGCAACATGAAAAAGATGAAGAAGAAAACAATCGACAAGAAAGCTAGAGAACGGAAGAACTTGATGAACCCATATATGTAATGAAGAAGGAAAATGCAAAGGACAAAAGGGGAGATGCATAGAACCAGGGAGAAGAAGAACAAACTTCAATCAACAGGGAAAAGAAGAGCTAGTTCGCGGTCTAACACTCTGGTTGAGATCTTGACATCCCCAGGGCTAACGAGCGCTATGGATGCCGAACTATATTTACCGGATGGCGACGAAGTCAACGATGAACGCAATCTTTCGACTGCGACGACATAACTTACTCGGTAGGAACTCTGAGAGGACCTTCAATAACCTGTCTCTGATACCATGTCAAGATTTAGAGAGCTCCGGTGATTTGTGGTCATTGCCGGAAGAGAAGAAGTGGAGAGAAGACAAAAATATTCTATTCGAAAGTAGAAAATTATTACATCTTATTCAATCATAGATTACATTGCTCTCAACTCCAAATTATACTGAATGATAGCCAATTACATGAAACAAAACTACTTTATAAAACTAATTTAGTTTATGCAACTACTCGAAACTAAATAAGATGAATCACGAGGCTGGTGACGTGTATGAATTCCAACAGCGATGACCTTGGCGTCAGAGCAAAGGATGCCCACGGAGAGCGCTTGATCCTCTAGATTTGCCTCCCTCCATCGACTGCAGCATGACCGACACATCGGTAGCAGGAGCATTCGTCGGAAGGAGGCCGCCCTACACTCGTCGAACAGAGAGAGAGAGCAGTTAGTCGTGTGAGGGAGGATCTCACGAGATGTACACAATGTGTACCCTCCAACTTTGACGTTTTTTCAATGCTACCTTCCAATTTTACTTTGTACCCTCCATCTTTTAACTAATTTCAACTATCTTTTTCACCTCTAATCGGTCGTTTCCCGATTGCTGAGTTGATGTGACACCCACATTGTTGCTAAGTTGATTTGGTGTCACTAAAAAATTAAAATATTAAAAAGAATAACTAAAAAAAGAAGAGGATGAGCCCCCCTCTACGACTTCACCAGTATGACACTAACAAAGTCACAGCGAAGGGCGAGACCCCCCATTCTTTGCCGGCGCGTGCTCCAGAGAAGGGGGGGCATTTTCTTCGTCGGTGTGCTCAAAGAAGGGGTGGGCACACTGCTAGTGTCGCACCGGCAAAGTCGTAGAGGGGGAGCGAGCACCCCCTCCTCTCACGATCGTCGGAGGTCGTAGAGGGAGTAGGGATGGCACCCGCCGCTGTTCGGGGCGGGGGACACCACCCCCGCCCCGACCCCGACGACTCGTCCCCGACCCCGACGACTCGTCCCCGTCCCCGACCCCTCCCCGAATCCCCGGTCCGAGGGAAATTTTATCCCCCGCCCCGATCCCCGCGGGGCCCCGAATCCCCGCGGGGACCCGATTCCCCAAATTTTTTATTAAAAAAATTGAAAAATTACAAAGAAAATTACAATTAAAAAAAGGCGCAGAGGTGTCACCTCTGCGCACAGTGCGCAGAGGTGATCACCTCTGCGCATGATCACCTCTGCGCACTGTGCATAGAGGCGAATCGTGCGCAGAGGCGATTTCGCCTCTGCGCACCCGGCGAAATCGCCTCTACGCACTCGGCGCAGAGGCGATTTCGCCGCCGCCCCTCCACAATGCCCAGAGGCGCCGCCGCCCCTTTCGCCGTCGTCGACGATGGCGGCCCTCGAGTCGACGACGATGGCGGCCCTCGATGACCCACGATGACACTGCCGTCGCCGATCGGATCGAACGGATCAACGATGCCCTAGACGACGATGCCCTCGTCGATGACGACGTCCTCGCCGATGAAGACACCCTCGACGACGACGACGCTACCGCCGCCCTCGATGACGATCAACGATGACGCCGCCCGGATCCCCGATGCCCTTGACGATGATGACGGCCCTCGACATCGACGACGACCGACGATGGTGGCCCCATCGTCCCTCGACATCGACGACGATCCACGATGATGCCGCCGCCGATGACGCCGCCCGGATCCCCGATGCCCTTGACGATGACGATGACACGCCCTCGATGACGACGACGGACGGACAACGCCATCGACGACGACCCACCCTCGACGAGTGGAGAGTTTCGGCGGCGGCGGGGTGACGGCGCACGGACGACGCCATCGACGACAACCCGCCCTCGACGAGTGGAGAGTTTCGGCGGCGGCGGCGATGGACGGACGACGCCATCGACGATGACCCGCCCTCGACGAGTGGAGAGTTTCGACGACGGCGGCGGCGGACGGACGATGCCATCGACGATGACCCGCCCTCGACGAGTGGAGAATTTCGACGGCGGCGGCGACGGCCGGCAAGAGAGTTGAGACTTAGAGAGAGGGAGAAAGAAAGGGGCTGAGAGGACTTAGGGTTTGTTGTGTTATGTATGTATATATATATATATATATATATATATATATATATATATATATATAAAATGGACGATTCAAATTAATATAAATAATAATTCGGGGATTCGGGGCCCCGACGGGGCGGGGTGAACTACTCCCGCCCCGATCCCCGAAAGGGGGGCCGGGGGCAGTTTGGCCCCCATCCCCGCCCCCGCGGGGAAAAAAATCCCCGAATGCGGGGCCCCGAAAGGGGAATCCCCGCGGGGCCCCGCGGGAGGCGGAGAATATTGCCACCCCTAAGAGGGAGGACGTCATTTGTGGGGCATTTTTCATTTTTTAATTATTACTTTATTTTTTTAATGTTGACACGTCGACAATGGAGGAGAGAAAAGATGTCGTGTTGACGCTTCGTCAGCATTGTGATCGGTAACAACATATAACTGGTGAAAAAAATATTTGGTGAAATAAATTAAAATATGGAGGACAATTTTGTTACAAAAATAAGGTTACAGAGTCACACTAAAAAATGATCAAAGATGAATGATATTTGACGTAATTTACCTACACCATGTGAAGAAAAAATCTTGCATGCCTCTATATGCACCATTGGATTGTATTTAGATGGCTGAGATTTTGTTTCACATAGTGCGACGCCCCGTGCCCATTTTACCTATATATATATATATATATATATATATATATATAGTTGAAACGAAGTGTAATATTATTTTTTTGTGTTAGTTCCAACAACTTCAATTATTTGATATATTAGGTTACCACTTTTATTATATCATGTAATTTATTTAAATTATTTTAATATTAGAAGGTTGTTATGTTGTTTTTTTTTCAATTGTAGTGATAATAATATAATTTAGTTCAAAATCTTGTTTTATTGTCGAAGATCATCTCTTTTATTTTACAACCACCTCATGATAAAGCAGTCTTCTTTTGTAATATTATATATATTTCAATTTCAATATCAAAAGAATACGAGTAAGACTCGCACAGGTAAAGAACTGTGCTGCATGGGATTTTTTTATAAAAAAAATCCCCTCTGGACCTCTCCATACCAAATCGCTGAAACTTTCCAGTAGGTCCAGGACCCGCTGTCACTCCTTTTGTTTAATTTAAAAATATAAGACGACAACAGAAAGAAAAAGGTTACGCCTTTGTTTATTTAAGCTTCAAATCTTTTAGTTTATAAAAACTAATATTTTAAATGTTTAATATTAAAGATAAATCACGCTTTCGAGATTATTAAAATTTTGGTCCCCCTCACTATTAAAGATAAACAAAGAAAAAGAAGAAGAGAAAAAAAAACTGAAGACCAAAGTTCAAGATTTTAAACAACATCCTTCTATGTACATGTATTATTATTATTATTATTATTATTATTATTATTATTATTATTATTATTATTATTATTATTATTATTATTATTATTATTATTATTATTATTATTATTATTATTATTATTATTATTATTTAAGAGGAGAATATTTGACTGCTTCTAATGGGTTTCGTCAATCAAAACTAGTGAGCTTAATCATATGGAGGAGGGTTTGTTCAGATCTCAAAAATAAGAAAGAGCCACACACACAAAGTTTGGATTCCTTCTTCTTCTCTCTTTTCTTTTCTTTTCTTTTCTTTTTTCTTTCTTTCGTTTGTTTGTTTGTTATCTTTTTTTTCTCTTTCCTTCCCTCGATCCTTCAAAAAGCTCCCTGCATAATAAATGGGGCCTCCGATGCGATTACCTCGCCGGAAGCCGGAAGGTATCGAATCGAATGCGGCGCCGGAAACTTTGTTCAGGATCGGGATGAAGCATGCGCCGGTCAAGTCGAGCACCCGGAAGAAGGGCAAGCACTTCGTCGCCTATTTCCTGGTCATCGCCCTCTCCCTGTTCCTCCTCTTCGCGCGCAGAGGCGGCGACGCCGCCGCCGGAGACAACTCTCAGCTGGAAGAGTTCTCCACAGCTCTGCACGGCCAAGGAGTAACTGCCAACTCCTCCAATCGAGTAGAAGAAGCAAGAGGGCGAGGAGGAGGAGGAGGAGGAGGAGGAGGAGGAGGAGAGGAGGCGGCGGAGGAGGAAGAAGAAGACGTTGACGACACAGAGGTTTCCGCCGCTGGCGCAGCTCAGCAGCAGCAGCAGCAGCAACCAGCTGGGAAAGAACCGCACCGGGTACTGGAGAAAGATGAAGTAATCGTAAGGATGGTGACATCGCCGAAGACCACCGCAGAACAGATGGTCGGGGAGAAGCCGGCGGAGACACCAGAACAGGAGCCTGACCCGAATTCCAACCTGCAAAGAACAATCGTTGACGTGCCGGAGACTTGCAATTTGTTCGACGGGCGGTGGGTATTCGACGATCAGCGATACCCGATATACAAGGAAGCCGGGTGCCCGTTCCTGACGGAGCAGGTGACGTGCATGAGGAACGGCCGGCGAGACGACGGCTACCAGAAGTGGCGGTGGCAGCCGCGGGACTGCTCGTTGCCTCCGTGAGTACGCACGCCTATACCGCGAGCTCCCATCTCCCCATATCTCTTCAAATTAAGACGCAGATTCAAACCTCATTCATTCTTTATGTTCTTCTTTAATGCGAAAGATTCGACGCGAAGCTGCTGATGGAGAGGCTGCGAGGGAAGCGGCTCATGTTCGTGGGGGACTCGCTGAACAGGAACCAGTGGGAGTCCATGGTGTGCCTGGTGCAGTCCGTCAGCCCCTGGGACAAGAAGACCCTCACCAAGAACGTCGGCAACCGCAACATCTTCGCTCTCCACGTACAAATTACAACGCCCAAATGATCAGCTCCCTCGAGAATCCTTGCAGACTGCACATTGTGCTCACAGTTGCGGTTTTGATCGCAGGAGTACAACGCGACGGTGGAGTTCTACTGGGCGCCGTTCCTGGTGGAGTCCAACTCCGACGACCCCAACATCCACAGCATCCAGAACCGCATCATCCGGCCGAGGTCGATAGCGAAGCACGCCAGGCACTGGAAGGGCGTCGACTACCTCATCTTCAACACCTACATCTGGTGGCTCAACACCCCCAAGATCAAAGTCCTGTTGAGTATCCTTAGACTTATATTTCTTCATCACAATCACTCTTTTTTTTTTTTTGCTGGCCTCGTGACTCAATTCCCCGAGCCGTCGTCGATCCATCCGCAGGCGGGGCTCGTTCGACGCGGGATCGACGGCCTACGACGAGGTGGACCGCCCGGTGGCGTACCGGAGAGTGCTGCGGACGTGGTCTCGCTGGGTGCAGAGGAACGTGGATCCTAAGAAGACGACGGTGTTCTTCATGAGCATGTCCCCTACTCACTTCGAGTAAGCAAACATCTGACATTTCTTTCTTCTTTTTTTTTTCCTCCCACTCGAGAATTTACTGCAAATTTTGGATCATTCGAAAGCAAATCTCAACGAGCATACGCGTAATTTAGAATGACACTAACTAGGGATAAAAGTTAAGCTTCTCTGGAGTCATTTACTCACTCATGCCGTGATAGAAACGTCAGTCGGCACCCTGTGAGATGCGAACAACGGCGAGGGGGTCTCCTCCGCGGTATCGCGGCTTTTGCCGATTGGGGACCCTGCGAGTCCATTAATTAAAAGTAAAAGACGGACAAACGAACGTGTTCCCCGTTCCACCCAGTAAAACCAAAATAATACTTCTTTCCTTGTTTACTTTTCATATTTTGACAAATGGGAGACGAATTTATTCGACCTACCTACCGCCTTGCTTTCCAAGGAGATGAACAACCCCCTCACTAGTGCCAAAGGTGTGACGCATTCGTATTCCCGTTGAGTTGTAATAGTTGACCAATTTTGGATCCATGTCGCTTCTTATGTATTATATATTTTTTTTGGTTATTTTTCCATTTTTTTCTGAGACGAGGTCACGAGGTCGTGACTCGTGAGCAGCTTTTGCGTCAGTTCTTAGGTTCGTTTCTCTGCTGGGAATTTAATGTAAGTATAAGTAATGAGTGATTTTACTCGTGATGAAACGAGGAAACAAAACTCCCAAGTGGCTACCATGCACGAAATTAAACGCAATTTGTTGGTATCTCCCCGTGCATTTACAGATTCTGGTTAGGGACCTCAGATCCAAGCGCCTAAGATTCCTAAACACAGCTAAATTGTCGACAAAGTGATGACGAGACCTACCGCTGTAATTTTTAATCGCTTTGGCATGCGTCAACCGATGCACATTTTTTGTTTTTTCTAATGCTTGTTCATGTGGATTGTTTAATGATGCTCTGGTAGAAACGAAGGGTGGGGCAACCCGAAGGGGATCAAATGCGCGCTGGAGACGGAGCCGGTGGCGAACGCGTCGCAGGCGGTGGACGTGGGGACGGACTGGCGGCTGTTCGCGGTGGCCGAGGGCGTGTTGGGGTCGATGAACCACCGGAGGAGGAAGGAGGCGGCGGTGACGTACGTGCGGATCACGGGCATGTCGGAGCTGCGCAAGGACGCCCACACGTCCGTGCACACGCTGCGGCAGGGGAAGCTGCTGACCAAGGAGCAGCAGGCGGACCCGCAGACCTACGCCGACTGCATCCACTGGTGCCTGCCGGGCGTCCCCGACGTCTGGAACGAGTTCCTCTACGCCAAGATCGCCTCCGCGCCATGGCCCACGGCCCCTTCACCACCACAGTAAAAAAATGACTGATGGTGCCCCGTCGACAGCTTTACCTTTTGTTTTGTTTTGTTATTTTATATTATTCTTCTTTGTTCATTGGAGATCATGGGAGGTGCTTTGTATATTATGACCGAGGAAAGAGGAAAAAAATCAAACAAAAGGATACCACAAAAGCGGAAGAAAGTAGCTTGCTTCTTTGGCTCCTTAATTTGTATACCTTTTACAAAAATAATAAAGATGATGGAATCCCTACTTGTTTTCATGTAAATGTTACTTGATAGCAACTTAACCAGCTCTAGAAAGAACATAAATTAACCGTATAGGGACATATAATACACCACAATAAGTGCCGCTTTAAATTTTTTGACATTCCAAGAACGGTAAAGTGGCAAAAAAGAAGAATCCAATCGAGAAGCCAAAGTAAATTAAACGATAACAATAACAAAGTCTTATCCCTGAGGTCGGCTATATGGATCATACGACGTCATTCCGCTTTATTAGTAACTAAACCTTTCGGTATATTATTCACCAATAGATCTTGTTCTATTAGTTCGGCAAATGTCCGACTTGGCCTCTCTCTCCCTCTTTTAATCGGACTTCAGATTATTTGATCTGAACATGACCAAACTATCTCATACGATTCTCTATCATTTTCTCACTAACAGGAGTCACTCTAACTCGTTCACGTATATGGTCATTCATAATCTTATCTAATCTTGTATGACTACACGATCATACGTCCCTTGGTACTCGATCATACGTCTTCTTTAAGTCAATGAAAGTCATATGTAAGTCTCTTCTCCTACTTCGATACTTCTCCATCATCCCTCTTAGTAAATAAATCGTCTCTGTAGTGGATCTTCCTGGCATAAATCCAAATTGTCTCTCAGAAATATTAGTCTCCATTCTCAATCTATGTCCAATCATTTTTTTTCCATAATTTTATTGTGTGACTCATAAGTTTAATCCCTCTATAATTTGCACAATTCTGAATATCTTCTTTATTTTTGTAAATATGAACTAATGTACTTAATATCCAATCATCAGGCATCTTTTTTTATCGTAAAATCTCATTAAATAATTTACATAACCATAACACACATTTTTCTCCTAAACATTTTCAAACTTCAATCGGTATACCATCCGGTCCAACGGCTTTACCATTCTCCATTTTCTTAAGAGCTTCGTTAACCTCCGAGACTCTAATTCTACGATAAAATGACCTATTAAGCTCACATTCGCTAACTGTCAAGTCCTCCAAATCACAATGGGAACCTTCACATCCATCATTAAATAATTTATAGAAATACTCTTCCCATCTGTTCTTAATATCCCCCTCAGTAACTAAAACCTTACCAACTTCATTTTTTATGCATCTTACTTGATCCAAATCTCTCGACTCCTTCTCTTTATTCCTTGCAATCTTGTAAATCCTTTGTTCACCAGCCTTTGTCCATAACTCCTTATAAAACTCATCATATGCTTTAGCACGAGCATCATTAACTGTCTTCTTAGCCTCACTTTTCGCCAAACGATACTTTTTTCAATTATCAGAACTATTGTCTAAGTATATCACCTTGAAACAATTCTTCTTATTACGCATATTTTCTTGGACCTCCTCATTCCACCACTAAGTCTCCTTATCTCGTGGTCCAAACCATTTTGATTCTCCTAAAATGACTTTAACAATCATCTCAACCTTTTTTTTTATCACATTCTCCCATATGATACTAGCATCTCCTTCTAACTCTCACGCACTTTTCTTTAATAACTTACTTCTAAAAATATCTCACTTCTCCCTCTTTAACTGCCATCATTTGATCTTTCGATCAAACTCTCACGCACCAAAGTAAATTAGACAAAGGAAAAAAAAAGCAATTGACATCTGTTAAGAAAAAACTAATACACGTGATGTTGCTTTGGAAATTGGCTTGACCTAAGCAAAAATGAAATGTTGGATACTGCACAACGATTTCATAGTGAAAGCAGACCGTAGGCTGCTTATTAGCCAGAGGTTCACATTCTAGTCTAACCTTTGCAGCTATAGATTGGGGAAATAAACAGCTCCAACTAGTAAAATAGTTATTAATTTACCTAGCAGACACTATGCTAAGACTAGCATAAATGAAATAAGGCGATGTCTCCCAATCAAAGAAAACCTTGGGTTCCTACAACCATTGGAATATAAATATGTCGCCTTCTCTTATTTCTCTTAAACATTAGAATTTCATGCTGGAAAGTTGTACAAAATTTGCCAAGCAACTGAGTGATCAACTGAGAAAAAAGAAACTGAATATTGGATACACTGACTTATGACCACAAATCAAACTGACGGGCCAGTCAATCTTTCCGAACCTGAGCTGTTACGAAGCTCTTTCTTACTATGCTTTCTTAGAGATCAAAGCATTTGCTCTAATTTTCCACCTCAGCAGACTGTTAATATCACGCTTTCTAGAATTTGTCTCGTACATAAGCTGGCCACTATGCAAAGCTCATCATGAATGTGCATTTGAGTGTAAGTTGCAATGTGCATTCAACTGTGTTAAGATGATATCATACATCGCCAGCTGATAACCAAGGAGATGGGCTTTTCATTTCACTGTAGAAAGAAAGAGAGGTGAGCAAACATATGAGGGATAAATACACGGACACAGCATTTCGCATACAAACTTCAAGCACGACTCACTAAAGACGAATAGCTCACCAAAAATTAAGCTGACGGTGATGAGTACTCTCACTCCTCGATTTCTTCAGGCAGAATAGCCTTTCCCAAGTATACTAGTTGCATCTCTTCTCTCCATATCTGCATCCAAATTATGATGATTTTTTAGGTGAAGCAAAACCAACAGACTAATTACATGGTGAATGAAGTGATAATCATGCACAATATATAGAAGGTGGCCAGGAATATTTACAGTGTCACGAAATTCAAGCCGGATATGAGGCACATTGGTCTTGTGAATGTCATTTCCATCAGGTCCTCTCTTGTAGTAACTCTTTCCAATCCAATGTGACTACGGAGAACAAGTTTCAATCTTTAGTTCCCTCGTGTTTACACGTGATAAAGATGACTAATCTTAAATGCTTTGGTGCCAAACTATTTTAAAAACAAAGGCCCTTTATATTCAGCTGTTGAAAGAGACGCATTTTCAGCAACCAAGTGACAAAGAGGGGAGGCACATGGAAAACATTGTTTCTTTAGAAAGTAATTTGGCGAGACATTGGACAGGGAATAGATCATCTTCATTGTAATTTCAGCTTGCACTAGCATGTACCTCACATGATCAATAATGATAAGTACCAGAAGTACTATGGAAATTAGTCATGTTAACATATGAATTTGTTGACTGAAAGAGTATTTTGGTATGTAACATGGCATTACTACTACTAAAAAAAAAAAGGTACCCGTAAGGCTGTAACGGTTGTAACAGGTACGCTTGTAACAGGTATGCACATGGTTAATTGGAGCAACATACCATGAAATATTATTTCCACAACAATCAGATATAATAATTCTCTCTCAAAAATATATAATAATGATAAGCTCTCCATGACATGAAAACACAAGTTTAGGATGTCAAAAGAATACTATAACATTAAATCAAATTTATCAGAGGCATTTCTATTTTGTCAACCCTTGGGAAGTTAGACAGTATGCAATTGTATGTTTATTTGAATAAGGAAATTCCTGTTTCTGAAACTGGAAGGTAGGCTTTGCATAAAAAATAACATAATCTGGCCCTGTGGTTTTGTCAAAACAAGAGAAATTGTTTTCATAAAACAACAAATTCCATGCATACTGATGAATTGATGATGCATGTATGGATACCATCATAATATGACTACCTGAAGCAAAATGCAAGAAACAACCAATATATAGCCATACCTTACGAGCATGGGAAAAGCCAGACTGATATACTGAATTTCGAGCAATTTCACATAAATCACATGAACTTAACTTCCATACCTGTGAAAGAATATTAACTAGTTACGCAACACACATGCACTTTAATAGATATGGGAGGGAGGGAGGGAGGGTGAGAATTAGGAGTTTACTGAAGCTGCAATGCTGTACTCCTCCACCAAAGGTTCTTTTGTCAAATGAATTTGCAGAGGGTCATCAGTTGAGAGAGAAACATTAAGTCCTCTAAGGAAGAAAGTGGGAAAGGGGTTCCGGTGATAGTCAAGAAACAAAGAGTTGTTGCTCAGAGGAGACATTGCCAACCCAATCTTTCAAATAGAAAGGAAATACAAGGTTAGCTTGTTAAACTTTAACAAACAAGAAAAGGTATACCATAAAAGACAAAATCATAGGATAAAGGACCAAGTACAAAGAGCACTTTGACATATTAGATCATAGTTACCTGTGCAAGGTAATACAAGTATTGAAGCACAGGAGACTTTCTTAAGTTGATCCCATGAGCAATGTTATGAGCACAAAGAAAGGTTGCAGCAAGATGGTCAACGTCACCAGTCTAGAGAAAAATGCAACATCAGAAACATGCTACATATGTGAAACTGGAATTTAAACAGTAATCAGATGGTACCTCGCCAGAATGAGGACGAAATTTTATTGTTGTCATACCCTTTGACTCACGAAGCTGAATAGTGAAAATTGCAGCATAATCAACATAAACCCAATAAATCAAAATTTACGATCACAAAGTTATGTTGATAATGACTTTATAACATAATATTTTTTTGAAAGGTTTATTGTAATATAGGAAATGAACTTTACCTTGTTCAGTGTATACAGGTTGGCATAACAATAGTACACATAATATGAGAAAGCAGGATTGAAGACATTTGTCCATTGAGAAGGCGTTGGCATATGTTTGGTAGGCCGTCTTTCAGGTTTGCTTTCATCATCTACCAAATCCAAGCCCACAACCTGATGGAGTAGCAAAGAAAATCACCAATAGTTTTTCCGGAATCATATTAAGAAATAAACAAAATGACAAATAAAACTAACCTGCTTCAAGAATACATGCAACTGTGGGTGGGAATCTGGGTCAACAGTGACCTCAAAAAGGGGAAGAAATATATTGTCCAGCATGGTCTGAAATGAAGTAACTATTCCCATTTCCTTGTATACATTATACAATCGTGGAATCTGCAAGGATGAACATCCAATATATCTATCACTCTTATATCCATCATATTATAAAACTATAAAGGAAAAACAGATCTCCAACGCACTTGTGTATTATTAAAGTTATTATCACTATTCCTTCGGAAAAAAGTATATAGTCACTGGACTATAATGGAGTCAAGATCCAAACAAAAATGTTATTTTTCATTTCTTTTTTCCTGAGTACAACATATTACTTGGCCAAGGGACATTTTTTTTGCTCAGTTTCCAAAGATACTTTCAGATAACAGCCACTAAGCAAAGGCCCGAATAAGGATTTCAAGTTTTAAAACTGTTTGATTTATTCTTATGAAGCATGGGTACGCAAGCTTGCTTCGAGTTCCCATACCAGGAACATGTGGATAGGTGTACCCAATTAAAAAAACATTCTAAAAAAATGGGTACCCCCATGAGGGATACATGAGAGGGATGATTTTGGGTAGCAAAAAGAATGAAACAAAACTAATGGCAAGAGAAGCACGAGTGCTAGAGAAGGTGTTATAAGTGAAACGATGAAAGAAAAAAAGAAATCCGATTCAGCAAGTCTGTTGACATGAGTAGTTGGCAGTAGTCTTCTTCTCGTGAGATAGAAGACATTGGCTGCTGTTTTCAGCGACAGCATTGGACAGGACGACAAGATTTTTTTCCTAATGTATAATTTTTATTGAATGCTATGGGAACATAAATGGGTGTGACTATGCGAACCTAAAATTCAAGGCACCTGGTTACTATTTAGAAAAGAGCATTTAAAAAGTTGACAGTCGTTAGCCACTTACCTTATATTAATAAAGTAAAATGTCAGTCCTTAGCTTATTTGTTTAAGAATTAGGGACTTTTCTTCTTTTAAAAAAAAATACTATTTTAAATGTTTTTATCCTTGGATTATCTTATTGTAAATCTTCTTACATAAGTTATTTTTATCATATTAGATAATTATCACATCTTCATCTTATTAAAGTTGTATATATTATAGATCCAATATATTGTTGTACCCATACGTTTAAAAATTAGCATATCCATACCTATGCTACACAGAATTATTCTCATTGTCACTCTCGAAGAATGGTTTGCCCTATATTGTATATATATAAATATACAATATGATCTCAAAAAGAATGCTCTGTACAGAGATATTAACATTTTATTCATATAAGAACAGTGCAGAATCACAAAAGTACCTGGATCAGCCAAACAACATTTTCACTATAAAGTTCATTGTTTACTATCCAACTCGCCAGTTGATCCCACTCACTTTGTTTCCTTCCATATATCGATACCCTATATTCTGCCATCTGTATGAACCAGCAAACTTTAAATTGTGATCATGCATATAATCATTGAAAGTAGAACAAAATAGTTTCAAATATGATATAGTGTTATATAAAGTATAGGTACTCAGCAGATTATACGAATCAAATAAGTATGAAGAATAAGGGGAAAAAAATAACTTGATACATGCATAGTTAGGAGATTAGGAAGTGGTGGAGAAAGAAAGAAAACAAAATCATACAAAATAATGACCATTTATTATTCTGAATCGATGACAGGGATAAATAGCCAATTAGCATCATAGAAGCAGAAATAGACTTCATCTTGGCACTGCTCAATCAATAAGCCCAACAATGCCAGTAAAATCACTGAGTTTATGATGGAGTTGCATGTGCGGCTCAATAATATTAAGTCAAAATAACTAAATGTTAAATCTAGGGAGCATCAGTTCTAAATTCATATCACCTTTCTCGCTCTGTTTTGAACAGGATATTATATTGCAAAAGGACCAAAAGGTGCAATTCACCACTGAGGTTTGGGACAGAATGTAGTGCAAAGGGTGGTCACATCAGCTACGGATACTTTATGGAGATCCATAAGAGCACTCAGGACACATGACAGCAAAGGCTGGCAGCGCCATGGGTGACATCTATAGCTGATACATGCTTAATTGCACCATTTATAGTGGGGGGAGGTAATACTCGGAGAACATTGTATACCATGTTTCCTTTTTGTTGGAGTAGGGGGTTGAGTAGTATTTTGTGGAATCTATGATTACTCAAGTTCTTAGATTTCTTTGGATTTCAAACTTGTAAATGTTTTAGCGTTTGTCTTTAAAGAAACCGGATGGCTACCAAAATTCATACCCATCTTTTCTTCCCCCCAAAAAAAAGATAAAAAGGTGCATGTTCCTGGAAGCTAATTCCTCCTCTGTGAAGGAAGCTCTATTGTCAAAAGTTTCCTTCTGAATACTTAATAACATCAAAAGAACTCCCCCCCCCCCCCCCCCCCACCAAAAAAAAAAGCTATCAAAAGATGAAATTCAATGAGTAAAGTAATGCGAAGATAAAATTGCAGAATGAAATCATGCAGAATGGTTTTCATGTACAAAAAAATCAACCATAAGATTGAAAGCATTAGCAAAGAAAAGTAGAATGTCTTATAAAGTACTGAAAGTCGCTAAAAATAACCTGATATTTACTTGCACCTAGGTCAGAAAAGACTTGCTTTGTGAGCTCAGCAAGGAATCGACCTAAAGAGTTTTCAAAGGAGAATGCAAAACATTATATTTTGGAAATCAATAATTTATGTATGTAACACTGCAAGTATACAGTGCTGCTGAAAATTTAGCATCGAAGCTTGTAAGATGGATAAAGTGCATGTTCCTCTATCATTTAATGCTACCATTTCCTCCAAAATAGAAAAAATAAAAAAGAATTCAAACTAAGTTGGGTTATGGTACCATAACACAAAAGGATATTTAGAACTTCAGGTGAATTTCAACAGTCCAGTCATAATGTATGGTAGTTGAAATCTTCACATTCCAAACCAAAAATTCGGTGGATTTTAGAAATTACAACCTACATGTGCTGGTAATAAAACAAGGTGGTGAATTGAAATGTAACCTTGTATAAGATTTTCCTGCTTCAGAAAAATCTCTCTCAACCTACTCTGGCCACAGGGATTGTACTTCAGATTGAATTTGTCAAAACGATGAAACGTGCTCTTGTCAGCATGTACATCCAGGAGGTCAACATTTAGATCATACCTGCACAAAATAAGCACAAATTAGAACAAATAATAATTCACATGGCATAAAGGGATGCAAAGAAAAGTTAGAATAATCTCTAATACCCAGTTAAGTCCAAACTCTCAAACACCTCTTTCAATGTTAAATAGGTCCCATCTCTGAAAATCACAACCTAGAATAAATATATAAAACAATAAGATGTTAGGATCCTACAAAATAATACAGTTCAGAGAATAATGCTCTCTCAGCATCAGTTTTTTTAATTTTTTATAGTATCCAATATCAGTTTATTACGTGATTCTGCCGAACACGTATTGAAGATCTATTAACTTACAAACCTCATCGGGTTCTTTTCTCAACTTTGACTTTATAAATCTCAAAAGATGCTTCTGGTTCATGCAAGCTGAGTGATGAACATGGGTGTCCACCTTCCTGACATTATAGAAATCACGATGCGGAGCACTTTTCTGAGCAAGAAATTCTTTATCCGCATTTAACATCAGATGGAGATTAAATTTCTGTGCAAGGTCAAATGGAATATATCACATGAAATCATGAGAATGGCAAAAAAATCAAAGACTTGCACATTTTAGACAGTCAGAAATAAAATATATAAAATAATATAATACTTGCTCAAGGAGAACCAATCTATGATGGCATAAAGTCCTGATATTTCCGGCAGCAGTTACTCGAAGAAGGTGATGCAAGTCGGTGAAGAAAGTAGTAGCATCAGCTACGGGAAAGAGCCTCTCATTCGCTGTGGCATGATTAAATTAAGTCATTTAAAAATATAACTAAAACAAATTATAAAAAAAAAGATTGGAAAATTTTTACAGTGCTCATTTGCATAAACATGAACCACGCCATCAACCATTTTAAACATGTGCTGAGAAACCAAAAGACAACTGATTAGTATGTTACGTCAAGAGAGAATCAAGGCAGTTTTGCTTGAATGAAATCACAAAACAAACTAATGATATTAGGAGATATCCTACATCAGATTTTTGCTCAGTCATGTAATTAAAGGGATTAGGATCAGGCTTTGGGGTGCTAGGATCAGTTATGACTTCTTTCTCCCAAGGTGCAATCTCCTCTCTGAAGACATAGCTTTGTCTCAACTCAAGACATTTTTGCAGAATTTTGTAGACCTCCACCTCATCTGGGGATGGTGTCTCTGAGATTGAAAGTACAACACTTGACTGTTAGAACTAAAATAAAAGATAGCAGATACAGAAAAATGCAGATAATGCTAATCGTGTACTAAACAAATGTGATCTTTGTGATCATCAAGTTCTTTTTAATGTTAATGTTTGTTTGTAAGTTCTACAAGTTGTATATTCATTAACAATAAAGATATGATTTGACCAGAAAACCTGTGCTCAGAAGAATTTATTTTATGGAGTATGGGTTTTGTCGGTAAAGAGGAATCAAATGATTCAAGTGGTGTTTTTTTGTAATGTATCAATAAGCTAACCCCATGCTGCGAGTTGTTTTGCATCCATCAGTAACCAAAAAAAAACTCTTCCTTTTGAGCAAAAGTTTGTTTGAAGGAGACCTTTTGAGCAGAAATTATAGGTAAATTAAAATATAGTGTCCAGAGGATGATATTAAAAGACAACAACCAGCACATACAGCAATAGCCACATAGCATTTTTTCCAGTGAAAACAAAGCCACAGAAGTTAAGTTCAAAGATGACATAAGTACATTCTTTATCATAAGCCTCAAATTCCCCAGAAAACAGAGTTTTTTAAAAAAATTGTTTCAATTATAAATTAATTGACTCATAAAAAAAGTCACTATATTGTGGCATAACAAGAAAACAATAACCCCTTATTTGCAAATTTTATTAAAATTATCTATACACCAAGTCAAGTCTAATTCACATATAAACAACTTTGAGGAAAATACTTGTTTTTGTTTCTACCTTTCATGCTTTTTTTTAGTGTGACCTTTCAGAATTGATGCGTTCATCACATGTGCTATAAATATAAGAACATCTACTTTTCTTGGTAAATCAAAGAAAAATTAAAGTAATCAACTTAATCTTAGCTCAAATGCTCTTGTAAAAAATTGTAGCTCCAATATTTTACATTTTTTCTTTTCAAGTGACAACTTCAGAAACCTAACTATCTGTGAGAAAAAGGAAAATTGCATACACTAATTGAAACCATCTCAAATATAATGAAATAATTCATTGTAACAAATATACTAAATTGAATTACCTAATTTAGTATATTAAAGTCGATAAACATTTCATTATAACAAATGTACTAAAGTGAACAACCACTATAAATAGAAACAAAGTGAAGAACCACAAGTGCAGTAGGTAAGAGAATACACATTGCAACAGTCATGATTCTTAAATTGTTTCATAAAATTGCTTAAGCATAGAATGAACTACCAATGACGTGAAAAAGCAGAAAGAATCTTTTTTTTTATTAAATGCATATAGAATGAGAAGGATGCACAAACAACTTTGGAGTTAGTAGACGCAAATTTTATACCTGCTGGAGTGATTCTCATTACAACAAACGTTTCTTGTTCAGGTTCTTTCCTAAGAATATCTGCAGCAACTGGATGAGGCTGAACACCATGCAGATCGCCAGAAACACTATGTGATCGAATCATGCTAGATGCAGTCAATGACTTTGGATCTCCATTGTCAATAATATTCTCGGGCAAGGCTTCATATAGGTTGTTAGTTTCTGCCCCCTTTTCATGAGACAGACAAACACAGTAAGAAGTGACCTTAGGCGCCATGTCATTAAGCCTTAGAAGATGTTATTATACAGAAAGGTAAAACTAAAGCATATGTTGAACCCCAAAAAAGTAATTAAATTTTTAGTTTCAAATGCATCTGCATTGCTCACAAGTCTAGCAAAAAATTTTAGAAATAGAAAATGGTAAAATACCAAATTAAAATATGCAAATAAATGTACATACAAGATTCCCATTCGTGTGTATGTAGGACTGGTCAAATTTAGAATCATCATTCAGATCATCATCTTCATCTGATCCCTCCTGACTCAAGGCACTAGCACTGGCAATTGGAGATTTTGGAGAGGTTGCTCTAACACTATGTACAGATCTTTTACTTGAACTTGGATGAAGAGCTTTCTTGTTGTCTGATGCATACCAATGAGAAATGCCAACAATCTCTTTCAGAAGCAAATAAAAGTCAATATGTAAATTCTCTTTCGCCATGCTAAAGATGAACTATGATGCATAAAGAGATGTATTATCCACACTCGATCACTACATAAATAAACTAAAAAATTAAGCTTTATATTTCCTTAGCCATGATGAGAAATTGTTGTAGTCAGCATGAACAACCTTGTGGTGATATGTCAATAACTTGGATGGATAAGGATGTTTTTTACTTGTTAGTTTTGTCAGTTGCAACTTTCAGCTATTTTTTACTTGTTAACTATTATTTATCAAGACGCTGCCAGAACAAGTTCTTGCAGAGCTGACAGATAGCATTTTAAACTTGTGTTGCACAATAGCCCACTAATATTGAGCTTCACCATTTGTATACCGAGGCATTTAAGCTGCAAGCATAATTCCCACAGAATACCTTTCTGATCATTGCATAAAAAAGACACAAAGTGTACTTCCCTATAATGTTGATGTTCGTAGTATCATTCAGAGCTCGGGCCGCGGTCCGACACGGGCCGCGCCAGCGACTGAAGCCCGGGCGGATGATCCCGCCCGCGGAGATGTCGTCGGCACGGCCGAGGCGGCGGCGCCCTCGTGGCGTGCCCCACAAGGGCACTTGCGCACCCCGGGCGCCGGCCAGCGGGCTCCCCATCCGGCCCGTCTTGAAACACGGACCAAGGAGTCTGACATGCGCGCGAGTCGACGGGCGCGGAAACCCGGAAGGCGCAAGGAAGCTGACAGGCTGGAGCCCCCTCCCCTCGCGGGGAGAGGGCGCACCGCCCGCCGATCCCGATCTTCTGAGAAGGGTTCGAGTTGGAGCGCGCACGTCGGGACCCGGAAGATGGTGAATTATGCCTGAGCGAGACGAAGCCAGAGGAAACTCTGGTGGAAGGCCCGAAGCGATACTGACGTGCAAATCGTTCGTCCGACTTGGGTAGAGGGGCGAAAGACTAATCGAACCATCTAGTAGCCGGTTCCCTCCGAAGTTTCCCTCAGGATAGCCGGAGCTCGCGCGACGAGTTCTATCGGGTAAAGCCAATGATTAGAGGCATCGGGGGCGCAATGCCCTCGACCTATTCTATTGCTATCCCACCTTTAAAAAAGAGGTTATCATTGTACCATGTGAAAGATCGGGTAGTCACTTTGTGTTCACTTTCTAGCAAGATTTATTTCTATTTTACATCATATTTCCATCAGTTAGCTTTTCCAAGCAGGCAAATGTAATCCGCCACCCAAAAAAGAAAAGAAAAGAGTTGAACTAAGCCATACAGTACAAATATACATGTATAAGGTATCACTCGCTCTGTAGCAAAGTATTGTAGACTTCATTTGGAGAAGCTTACTTGTTATAAGTAATTTAAGTACTAATTTACATGACAATGGAATTGCTGGCATTTGTTTACTTGATTTCTTGACATTGTCTGTAGCCTGAGCCAAAAATAGAAGCCCAACAGTAATTCTTATATTTGTGGCAGTAGTAATGCTCCATCCATGGGGAAGACAGGCTCATGATAGCCATATAACCATCACAGTAGAATCAAATCATCACATGATTGACTTTCATTTCACATTGATATATATAGATGGATGACAACCACAACTTTGGTAGTCATCCTTTTTTCTCCCCAGAAGAAAAAATTATAACATGATTGCTCAAAGAATAACATGATTTTCTATATTGAATGAAAATAAGTAACTGATTTTTATATCAAGCACATCCAAGCAAGAAATTTGCTCTGTTCATGGATCCAGTATACCTCTCAGTGTGTTACATATGTAAGTATGTCACACAATTTTGTGAAATCTTTAATGTGAAATATAATAGACTGCATATAGGCAACAAAGGGAACAATAAGCATAAGCAGATTTTTAAGCCCACTAGTGTCTGCTATATGCATCTCCCATCTCACAATAATCTTTATTAAGTGCCACATTGCTAGTTTATAAGACATATGGTATATCATTCCTTAAAGATCCCTTTTGGTCCACCTCTTTGAGGGACAGGAACTAGAAATGTTCCAAATGTTCCTAAAGACACATCTGAAGATGATCAAGAGCAGTCCAAACCATTGGACTAGTTTCCTCTTAATTTTTTCATCAAGAAGAGAAACTCATGGTTCTGAATTTATTTGTTCCTTAGTCCATCTGTCCCAGTGGCTACCTACATTTATCTAAACATTTCTCCCCTAAGTTACATTAATACATAAAACATGTTATCCCTTTCTATCAACCATTCAGATCCAAAAACTAATGAGCTAATCTAAACAGATAATTTGAAAATTAAAGGTAATCTTGTTCATACAGAAAGGGTTTGCACAGAAAATATAATGGATTAAGATTTTGATGCCCAAAACTGATACGATGGTAATGATGTTTGCTTAAAAGATTTGGAGTTGTGAATAAATCTTTATTTATATAAACACATTGCATACACAGAATATAGATAGACGGATAGATAGCTCAGATTTTTTTATCATTTTGCATGTTTGCATTACGTGTTAAATTGAAGAAGGATAATAACTTAGATGCAATTGATTGGATGTCACACCAAATAATCTAAAAGTTTTTGTCAAAAGAATACTGCATCTCAAGCTCATGGAATAAAGGACTTAGCTGCAAATGTAGGAACAAGCTTCCATAAGTTAAAATCCAATTTAGTGAATGACGAATCAACTAATCCAACAATCAAAGTATAACCGAAGATTACAAAAACATGAGAGTTTTCATCTGCTAACAAATATTTAATTGGCTTTCACAAAAAGGGAAGTACAAAGAACATAGTAAAAATGGGATTGATATATTTTGACATAGCTTCCATCAAAATGGACTAATACTCTCTAAAATTCTAAGCAGGTTCCATTCTCTTTCATAGGAATCACAGTGAAAAATTTATCTGACAGGAATGAAGTCAGAAAAAAGTTATTGCATTGCTTCAAGTATTACATATTAATCTGGTATCAAAACATTATTTTTTTACTTCTTGTTTCTTCTAAGTAGTGAGCCTCTATGCAATCATCTACATCATAAAAGAAATAACCCCCAGCCTTGTTCATTCTGGAGAGAAATTAGAGAATAACGAACCATAATTACCTTCCGGGACCGTCTGCAGGCGAGGCAATCCTAAAGGGATTGGCAAGCTCCGATGATCTTCCTCCACTGCCGCAGACGTGTAAGGCCCATTTGCAGTCGGTCGCCTCCGGCTATGTTGCTGCTTCTCGACCTCTTCTTCGTCTTCCTCCTCCTCACCGACCACGTCCGCGGCCAGCATCACGTCCGGTAGCGATGCGGATCCTCCCTCTCGGTGGTAGTATCCAGGGCCGCTGCGCCGATACCCTCCTTGCCGACCCCGACGAGGTCCCCGCTTCAACGACGGCGGCTGCTCCCCGTCCATGTCTGCGACGGCGCTATCGTCGTCGTCGTCGCCGCCGCCGCGCTCGCGCTCCCTCTTGCGCTCGAAGGCACGGGCAAGCTCCAGCACCTCTGTGAGGGTCCTGCGCTGCGTGAAGTAGGTGGCGGCGAGAACGACGGAGGCTCCGACGAGGGCCGCCATGCAGAGTTGGAGCACGTTGCCGTCCATGGTCGTCCTCTTGGCACTTCCGAAGCCCTCGATCCCGACAAATGCAAAGTGGAACTTCTTCGCCGAGGAAAAGGTGGGATTTCTTCTGCCGTTGGAGACGAAGAGAAGAAAGGGTTTTTGTTGCTGGACTGGAAGAAGAGAAGGTAAATAATATGAGGTTTATATATGAGGCCTGAGGGGAGGGAGGCGGAGGAGAAAGCCGAAAGGACAGGAAAAGACAAAAAAAGGTTCAACTTGTCCAACCGAAAACCCATCCCACCCTAAAAACTTATTTTAGAAAACTAAAAATTGGATCTTAATTGAAAGTTTGGTTATTTTTTTAATATATATATAATTATTATTATTAAGTAAAATAGATATAAACTTTTTATTCTTTCTCTCTGGCTCATACTCATTAGATTTAGTGCATTATTAACTAAAACTATTGCAGTATAATTTAATATAAATATTATTAACTTAATAACCTATTGTAGTGAAGTTTAAATGTGAAATTAACTAGAATATCTTGAACATAACATGGTAATATGTTACTTTGATATAATAATATTGAAAAGGTTGAATTTTAGAATTTAATTCCAAGCTTTTTTAAAATATTTAAAGTGGTCAATTTAATTTTTATAATTTTTTCCTAAAATTCATCAGTTTTAGAATAATCTTTGAAATATATAAGTTGATTTGTTTTTCATCATCTGGCCCCAATCTCTCAAGGGCTTTGGTTCAAAGTTTATTAAGGGAAGGAGAAGTTAAAGAAGGAGAAGAGAAAGAACTGAAATGAAAGAGAATGCAGATGAATAATTATTTTTCTTTAGTTCAAATAATTAAATAAAAAGAAAGGAAATAAATGTAAAATGATTTTATTTATTTAAATGATTTTATCATTCATATGTGTTTATATGTTTAGTTTATATAATTAAGGATGAAAATATTTGCTAATTATATATTTCCCCTCAAATAAGATGTTGAAGAAGAATAAAGAGGTTCACTGAAGGAATTCCTCTCTATTTCCTTCTCTTTCTTTACCCTTCTCTATTTCCTCTCTATTTCCTTCTCTATTTTTAATCTTATTGTGATTTAAAAGAAAAATAAATTAGTAGTCAATAAACAAAATAAAGATTGCTTAATGAATTTTTATTTAATTTTACTTATCTCAAATCTTTTTCTAATATCGATAAAAGGTAAAATTATAAATATATAATTGAAGAAAATTAAAGCTAAGAAAAAAAATGACTAGGTATATAAAATGAAAAGTTGCAATAGCTCGAGGAAATAAATGAGTAATTAAATAATAGGATATGGGTGAAAATGATTCATATATAGTTTCGAACAAGGAAATAAGTGAGTAATTAACTTTTAATTAGTAAACAATGTGGGTATCCGTTAAATTTGATGTGCTGACCATTTTTCTTAAAAGTTTAAGTCGCAAAAGCAACATTTAAGATTTTACATTCTTAATACTCTCCCTTACATGTGGGTTATTGACATCACCACGTCGACAACAAAGAGATGAAATCTTTTTTAAAAAATAAGAGTTTGACGAGATTTGAACTCTTAACCTCTGGTTCTGATACCATATTTTTCTAAAAACTTAAGCCGTTAGGAAGAGTAACATATAAGATTTTATATTTTTAACAGTATCTTATCATTCAAAATAATAATGTTTAATAACTATATGCTGAATTAACCATTTTTTAGTCCTAATATTCCATTGTATTAAATTTGAACCGTAAATTCTAATAAATGTTAATTTTCTAGATGACTTTAATGCTATTTGTTTCAAAACCCTACCACCAACCAAGAAGTAGGTGAGTTTGCTCACCTTCCGAATATTCAGTCTCAATGTCTTTTGGTTTGTGCAATGGCTGACTCATTCTAAAGAGGAATAATATAGTGCAAAGTATATGCTTTTGGACCATTTTTCTTGGGCATCCTCTTCGTTGTGCAAATTTAGGCATTGTTCCTTGTCCCAGTTTCCATAAGCAAGATTCAAATGTTAAATTCCAATATAAGAAGAAGCAACAAGGGTTCATATATCATATAAGCATTGGATTTGATTCTCTAATTAGGTTAATCCATGGATATCTGTTGATCTTTGTGAATATTATGATTCATGTGGGGTGGGGCAATAGGGAAGAGGAATCTGATGCTGATGGTTTTGCTTTTGTCTGACTCAGATAAGGTGATGGAGAAGGACGTGGTGGGAGTATATATGCCGATTCTTGGGGAATATTTTTATAGCTACTTGGAGGTTTCATTTTTCTTCTCCTTTTTGTTTAATTCTTTGATGCCATGAGTATGGTCTACGCTCGTTTGTGAATTAAAAACCAAGTGGGGGTATGATGCATAATCGTTATAATGATAGAGTTTAAATTAATCAGATAGTAGCATCTTCCATCTTAGTAGGAAATGTGTTTATTTTTTAATTTTGCCAAATCCTGATTTTTTAGAAGCGGTGCATACTACTCAACTCACGCGACACTAACAATTATGTGCATAATTTGCAAGTTGAAAATCGATACATCATTGAATATAACTAAGTCGGTAAAATATGCATCAACAACATACGAGACTAAAAAAATTCAATAAAAGATATTCAAACTCGATACCTTATTTAAGTGATGAGTAGCCCCTTGTCACTCTACTAGAGTGTATTTAGATGGGAACCTTTTAAGTTCTTATTGGTTGCTAAGCAAAGTTTAGATTTTGTATTTGGATGAAAAATATAATAATAAAAAATTAAAATATTGATTTAATAGATAGTTTTAACGGATGTCCGGATAAAAAATAAGAACTAAGAATATAATTTATTATTTTATGAGATATAAAATTATAGTAAATAAAAATATTATGTATTTATTTATTTAAAATAATATATAGTTCTTAGCATAAAAATATTATACATAATTATTATCTTTAATAATAAAATAAGTTGTCACAATATATTAATATTATTTATATTAAATTTTTATATGTTATTAATATTATAATTTATGAAATATTTATACTGAGTTAAAAATTATTTTATAAGTTGGAGATAATATATTAATAAATAAATTATTATAATAATTATTATTTAAAATAATACAAAATTAGTTTAAAGAAAAATATTAATATTAAATAATAATTAATAATATTTTCCTAATTAACACGTAATAAATAATTAAAAGCAAAAAAATGATGTCGTACTCGCTTCTGACGAGAACTTCGGAAACGAGAACGAGAACTTTAGTTCTCAAAATAAGGTTTGCTTTGATCGGAACTTTACGATTTTTTTTTTTTTTTTTTTTGTGTTTGGCTAAAATTTTCGGAACTTGTTCCGACATTTAAACACCCCTAATAGGAAATGTGTTAATTTGAAGAAATTGGATTTTTTGTTCGTTCTTTGGAAGAGAGAAAAACACACGCATCATCATTGAGTCTGTCTTTCGATTTTTTTTGCCTAGTTCATATTTATTTTCAATTTTGCAGCTGAAAGCAATTTGTGACATGTTTGATTAAATTAGAATTTGTGAAACTATATGTACTGTTGTTAATTTTAGTTTTGTCCAACACGAAAAAACTTTTAAGTTATTTTAATATGTTCACTTATAAGGGAACATATTTTGATTTTAATATGAGCATCACTAAAATTTAAAATCAAGATCTCTACTCTAATCATCATTTGAATTTATTAGCATCAGCAAAATTTAAACTGACTCTAATCGAGAAATTAAATGTACGCTATATGTAAAATTATGTGCACTATTAATTCTTCTAAAATCTTAAGTCAACAAAAAAAAAGAGAGAGATATCATTTAAGTTCAAGTTTAAAGGTCACGTTTAAATGTAGCAATGTTAAATTATTTGATGGAAGACATTAAATTTCCTTCTCAGTAGATTTTTATAAGATTCTAACTTGTTAAATCTAACGAATAGCGTTGCAACTTTTTCCAATATTCCAAAGTAGGAGAAAGAAGGGTGATTCTTTTATAATTTAGAACAAGATGAAATATTAATACTTCTTTTAAAAATAATATTAATATTTCTTTTATTTCTTGGCTAAATTTGCCTTTTTTTTCTTTCTGGTTTTCATTCTCTCTTATATTTACTGCTTTTCATGTTTTTATTCTCTATTAGTTTCTTATTAACGTTTTTTGTTTATAAATAATTGACGTTTTTCTTTAGGTTTCCATTAATTTTAATATTATCTTAGTTCCTTAGCTACATATTTATATAATTTCGCGCAGCACTATATACTATATAATAGTCAACATCGTATCTATTTCATCTTAATTCTTTCCAGAATTGTGATTATTTACGATCTACTTGCATTGTTTTCTATAACATTATAAAAGATGTTTTCATTTTGTTTTCTATGACATTATAAAAAATGTTTTCATTAAAAAACTATATATTAGTACATTTAAGTAGCATCCCATCATCGCACTGGACATTGTTAATACAACTTGATAAATATAAATAATCATAATGTTCTTCCATTATGATTTAGGTGCGAATTTAAAGTGGTAATGTATTTAACCATTTTTCAAATGGCCACATTCAGCTTTTTTATGTGTAAAGAAATTTTAGTTTCGTTAATTCTTCCTTCACTATCATATACAAACAACCACATTACACGAAGGCTTCGTCTCCCATTCAAACAAGAAGACACGTAGAACGTAAGAGTCGCATGCATGCAATGATGCATGCTACGCTACCGAATGCACTGCCAAGAAGACTAACACCAAACTCTTAAATCATCAGGCCACAAAAGAGTACGTAATGAAATATTAAGATCAGAAACGTGCAAACATGCAGACGGGTGCCACAGGGGAGTCGTATGCATACACAGACCACAAAATTTGGGACAACATGCATGGTCCACAAGTACGTACGTGGACAGCAACTACTACTAGTTACTACTACAACTAGTTACTGCAACTTCCAGCTAAAAGCAAGCAAACAAAAGGGAAGAGAGAAAACAACAAACGACAACAACAACAGTGGCCAAATTCATGTAGGGCGGGGGATGAACTCAGTCGGTGCTCCTGGTCTTGTACTTGGACTCGTCGATCTTGGTGCCTTCCTTGGCGGCGCGCTCCCCGCCGGACTCCTCCATGGTGCTGAGGCCGCCCTTGCGGCCCATCTCCTGGTACCCTTCCGCGCCCATCTGCTCCCTCCTCGCCTCCCCTCCCTTGTGCCCTAGCTCCTGGTACCCCTCCGTCCCCAGCTGCTCCCTCCTCGTCTGCCCACCGCGGCTACGCCCTGTGCATGCAAACCATGCATGTCAGACTGCATATATAGATGCGTATATAGATCATCAACAGGAATCTGACGAGCTATGCATATGCACATATATTATTACACCTTCAGCCAGGCGCTCCTGTGCGTCGAGGCTCTTGCTACCGGTGCCGCCGGGGATGACGGTCTCGCCGTGCCTCGCCTTGTCGTCGAGCTCGCGCCTCTCCTGTTCAGACGACATGATGGGAGTCCTTACCTACTAGCTCCGAGTGCGTGAAGACTCAAGCTTGGCAAAGATGAACAGTACAGCACAGTGCAGTCTAGCTACGCTCGATCGTTAGGATTTCAGAACTCCGTGCAAGCATCCGCAATTAGTGGATTGGGGGAGGGCTAGCGGCCCGCTACTTATGCGAACACAGGGAAGTGAGCGTGCGACGGTGGTGGTGGGAGAAGCGGTGAAGTGGGCCACGTAGCAGCTCACCTGGAGCGAAAGCAGAGCACGAGAGTCGTCGTGTTGACACGTCTGGGGAACAGGAACTGCGGACTGCAGAAGCGGACACGTACACGCGTTTCTGCGGAGACGTCAGTGTTCTTGAGATCGGACCGATCGCCGTTCAACTATAGATGGCAATCGTTTCAGCCCGACTCGCCTCACGATAAAAACTTATTTTCATAATATGAAAATAACGATGAATCCGTAACAGAGAGTAAGGTAGAAATTCGAATCTTAAAGATATCATATTAATTAAAGAATAAATTATTATTGTAACGATTCAAAAGTCATCTTAAAAAATTTAATCATTTAAAATAATAATGATAATTTCGCGTCCTTAACCTATTCATCACGTATCATTTTACATTTTACAATGAAAGACTTTAATATTCTAATAAAATTATAATAAATAAAATTTTATTTTTAAATCATATAATTGTTTTCAACTAATATGTTGATATCAAATGATTAAAGATTTCAGTACATAACATCAATTTTCAATTAAAATTTATGGACCTAAGCATGTGTAATATTTCATTGTGAGATTAAACTCTCATTTATCACTTAATCTTAGGTTATCTACACGGATCCCATGATTTTCGTAAAAGTCATGTATGTCATAATATATTATCACATGATACTACATGCATCATCATCATAATAATAATAATATATGAACATGCATGCCATAAACTATATCATGAATCTTATGACATTACATTATACATTTATTTTTCATATAACATGAAATATAAACATTATGTCATACTTACTTAACTTTAGATGTATGATAAACAAGTATCATGCATACAATAGAAATATACATACGTGTCAATTCATAAATAATCATGACATAACTTATCATTTTATTCACTTTCATTGTCATGTACATCTTAAGAGTTTTTTTATACATCCTTACTTCTTGCATTTCTTCAAGATTGCTTTATAATTCTTTTAATCTTTTTTCATTCTTTTCTTTTATTATGTGATATTTCATATGTCATCTTCATCATTCATTTTTATCACATAATACTATCTTGACTTTCATTCCATATCATAAATCATATACTTATGAATACACATCATAATAATGAGAGATTTTATTCCTAATCATCTTTAGAATACACATTTTACGATAAGGAATATTATTTTTTTAAAAGCACGCACAATTGTAGGATTTTATTTTTCATACTTAAGTCTCTTAAAGTACATACACAAATTTAGGATTTTACTTTCCATCTTTACTTCATCGTCATATTATCGTTTTTTGTTATGAGATACTTTAAAACTAAACTTCACTTTCATTCTTACTTTATCTTATAATATCTTTAATCTTAACATAGTTGAAAGAATCATATCAACATCATCACATTGGCTAGCTAGGTCACAAACTTGGGAGCACACACATCGTAATAGTGAGGGACTTTATTTTAAGGAATACACATACCATAATAGTGAGGGATTTTATTCAAGGAATATGTACATGAGGGACTTTGTTTTATGAGAAGCACATATACAAATACAGTACTTTACTTCGCGGGCATAAATGTCCTTGAAGTACATACATAAATGCATAACTCTGCTTTCCGCCATTCTTCAACTTAGGTGCATTATGATTTACAATATATCAATCATTCTTCATATTTTAGTATAACTATGGTTGAGCATGCATTACATGTATCTACGTGTCAATACAATCAATACACATCCATACATAAAATATATACATCAGAAAATAGGTCTTAAAACATTATAAAAAGTATTTTCCAGCATCATAGTCCTACCTAGAAATGTCATAGTCGTGCCCAAGATTATTATAGTCGGTGCCCAGTAGAGTCACGGCCGTGCGGAGTGTTGTCACAGTCGTGCACAAATTTGTGTGTTCAGCCTTTTCTCGGCCATTTTCAGCCTTAACAAATTTCAACTTCATCACTCTCTCTAAGTTGACTTAAAGATGGAATTTCGGACGGGTCGCACGCCGTCGGCACGCCTAAAATCCGTGCTGGCTCGGCCCGGCACGCCGCGCACGAAAAAATGGGCCGTGTCGTGCCATACCGTGCTAGGTTGGCCATCCGCACTATTGGCACGACACGACCCGGGCACAGTGAACACGGACCCAGCACGACAGGGCCCGTTTTAGCATGGGTTATTTTTTCAACGTTCAAACACGGACTGTATAATACAAGCACGGTCCGCGCACTTCGATGCGGGATGCGTCGGTACTCCAACACGGACCGTGTGTGCCCTAACACGGTCCGTGTTAAGAAGATGACAACGGCCCGCGATCATTTGAAACTTTAACACGGCCGCGTTAATCAAACACAACCCATTTTTTCCATTTTTAAACGAGATTCGTGATTTGACAACACAAACACGGGCTACGCGGTCAAAAGGTTCAACACGGGCCGTGTTAGGTTCAACTCGGGCCGTGTTGGAGTATTTTTATTCCATTCCTCCGCCTATAAAAGGCACGATCGATTTCATTCGTTCTTCACTCGAAAATTTCTCAACTACCAAGTCTTTCAATCTTCCATAGTGCTTTTTGTGACTCTCTCTGCCTCTCTCACACTGAGTGACTTAGTCTTTCTGTATTTTTCTTCTCTCCATTCGTGCTCTGCTCTCAAACTCTCTCACTTTTAATTTATATTTATATTGTAATATTTATTTAGTAGTATTTTTATATTATTATTCACTCTTAATTTCTTATATATAACTGCATAATGGACCCGCGAGATCCCTTTCGTCTATATGGTGATTTTGCTGCTTATTCACCTTATGGACCACTAGCTACATATCCATATGGTACACCATATAATACTAATAGTAGTGGTGATTCTAATTCTTTATCAGCACAATTAAGTGGCGATTCGTCGGGTTATATGGAAACTGTGGCGCCATCAACTAACTGTCCAATTACTCCAATTACATATGTTAATCTTTCTGTCATTCCTAATCTTAATATTGCTTCAAGTTCTGCAGGTTCCGAAAGTGATTGTGCAACTGCGACAGCGACACCTCCAGGTTCGTCAAGCTCAGATGCTCCCGCACAAGGTGAGATAATAAGTAAAAAAAGAAGAACATCAAAGTTAATTAGTGAAGTTTGGAATTATTTTGAAAAAAATTATAGATGAAAATGATCCAAAAAAAGATAAAGCTATTTGTAAAATTTGCAAGGCTAGTTGTGATGTCGAATCTTCTTCGAGCACAGGTAGTTTAAAATAACATTTAGAATCGCATCCTATAACTACTAGGGAACAATTTTTAGCGGGTCAATTACCGCAACAGACTCAACTAATTGCACCCGGTCGTGGTACAGCCGGGAGCTCTTTATTTTCTTATAATTAAGAAAATATGTGTGAAGGTTTAGCAAGATATGTTATACATGCAAAAATGCCTTACACATTTGCTGAAGATGAAAAATTTTTACATTATTAACAAAATTATGTACAAGGTGCCTTTCGAAATGTTAGTAGAAAAACTGTTAAAGAAGATTCGATTAAATTATATCGTAAGAAGAAAAATGAACTAATTAATTATTTTTTAGATTCTAAATTCATGTATAGTTTGACTAGTGACATATGGACTTCTTTAAATGGTGATTATTTCTTATGTATTACAGTTCATTGCATTGATACAAATTGGGTAGTGCAAAAAAGAATGATTGTGTTTAAAGAAATTGAGCATCCTCATAATGGTTTGTAAATTACTAACGTGATAGAAAAAGTAATCAACGAATATGGTCTTAAAGAGAAAATTTTATGTCTTACTCTTGACAATGCAAGTGCTAATAATTTCGCTACACAATTTTTAATTCAAAGATTAAATCCTCCTTTAAATGGAATTCTTTTTCATCAAAGATGTGCATGTCATATTATTAATTTGTGTGTTAAAAAGGATTAAAGGTAGTTGTTAGAGTACTTGAAACGCTTAGAGCAATTATTGTAAATCTACGTCACTCTAGACCTAGGAGATAAACATTTAAAGAAATTTGTCATCGTTATAATATTCCTTATAGAAAATTAAACACTGATGTGTCTACAAGATTGAATAGTACTTACGACATGCTTAAATTATGTATTCCATTTAGACATGCACTCGATAATTATATTTTAACTGTGATGCAATGTCCAACAGCTAGAATTACTGATTCAGAATGGGATGTTGCTAATGCAGTTATGGAATTGTTACAAGTTTTTTATAATGCTACTTTAGAGTTATCTGCCATTTATTCTCCTACTTCACATTTAATAATTAATCAACTTCATGAAATGACAAGTTCATTTAATAAAAAAACATGAATTATCAAATGATTTTTCTGAAATAATTTATTTGATGGAATCAAAATTTTTAGAATATTAGAATAATTTGTCTCTCATAGGAATTTTAGCAATGATGATGGATCCTAGATTTAAAGGATCCGATCCTAAATGGTACACCAGAGAAATTAAGAATTATTTTCCCGAACAATATATAAGAAGTCATCCAGAATTGCAAACTGACGATTTTATTAATCCAGATCATGATTACGAAAATATAATAAATAACTTATATAATATTTATGAAACAAAATTTGGTGTACGTAGAGAGCAAGCATCTTCATCACGTCCACCAATAGCACCCAGACCTTCCAATAATAGATCATTTTCTAGATTCATGTCCTATATTAGGGGGGCACATCAAGAGGCTCGGATGAAGGTTCATCCAATTCAGCTGCCCCTTTGTATAATAAACGGCAAGATTACTTATCACGTCCAAATGAATGTGATAGTGAAATCGATGTCTTGACCTGGTGGAGATTAAATGGTCGTACGTATCCAATTCTATCCGCCTTAGCTCGAGATCTTTTAGATGTTCCGATGTCTACAGTGGCATTAGAACAATGTTTTTTTGCAGGTTCCAGAATTTTGGACGAGAGAAGAAATAGAATGAGCTCTAAGTCGATGGAGATTTGTATATTATTAAAAGATTGGTTTGATGCAGATACTCGAACATAAGGTCAGGAATCCATATTACCATACATAGAAGATGATGATGAAACGGATGTCTCCTCCGCTTATAATTCTTCATAAAATAATTGTTTGTACAAGATGTAATTTTTAATTTTTTTGTAATTTTGCATTTATTAATTATTTCATAATAATAAATAATAATAAAATATTAAAACTCCTGTGGACGTAGGCTAAAATAGCCGAACCACGTTAATCTCGGTGTCCATTACTATTTTTACTATATAATAAATTAGTACTTAATTATATATAGTATAGTAGTATACTACCTAAGTACCTAATTATCTATACTACTTATGCATTATATAATAAATTATATATAATTTAGTACAATAGTACTAATGTACTATATATTATATTCTCTCTCTCAAACTCTCACTCTCACTTTGGGTAGAATACTAGAATACAATTAATTACTAATATATATTTATTAAATACTTACCAATTACTTTTATATATAAAGTTATAACTTATTAGTTATTACTCAAATCTCAATTAATCATTTTACAAATTTATTTACTTAATAATTATAAATTAAGGACTTAATGTATTTGAAAATTTAACTATATAGTTATTATCAATTGTATATTATAGAATAAATAATAATACTCACTATACTCTATTCTAAACTAATTTAATAATTAAATTTATTTTATTATTTAAAAAGTTGAAATTGAAAAAATAATGGGCCGCCCGACCCGGCCCGCACGATCAGGCCGGGCCTAGACCATGTCGGGGTAAAAAATGGTTCATTTTGCACGACACGGCCCGTTTTGAAAATGGGCCGTGTCGGCACAGCTCGCGGCACGGTCAAACATGGGTTGACCGGCACGGGTACGGTACGACACGACCCGTTTTTCCATCTCTAAGTTGACTACGGTCGTGCTTGGCCTTGTCACGACTGTGATAGAGGTATCACGGGAGTGACCAAGTGTCTTTTAATCGCCTCAACCTCGTCCGCTCAGTTACGGTCGTTCTTAGGGTTGGCACGATTGTACTCACGTCCCGGAGTTCTGATTTCTAACTTGAAAATACCATTTTTTAAGTGAAATCAAGAGGAAAACATATAGATCATCTAGAACACTTCTAACACATAAATCATAAGGCATAAAAACATCATGGAAATACATCTTTTAGGGTTTTCCCTAAAATAATATGAAATTATAAATCTAGGTCATTAAATATAATGAAACAATATATCATGTATTAAAACATATAGATCTAGTCAATGAATTCATGCAACCCTCAATCATAATCCATTAAGAGGATAAGGTGCCCTCAAAATCTCAATCTATCACATGCAAACCATTGAGAGAAGAGAAGGGTTTGATCATCTTTACATATATGACATTGTTCTTTCTCAATGTTAGTCTCCTTTCCCTTGTCCATGTTCTTTTTCTCTTTGCCCTCTTCTTCTTCCTCGTTCTCCTCTTTTTTCTTCATCTTAGGTTACAGTCATCACGTAGGAGAAATAAGAAAAGAGAGGAGAAGGAATGTTTGGAGGTTTTTATAGAGTTTAGCCTAGAGTTTTTTAGGATTTTCTATGACTTAAATACCCCTATTCAAAATTTGGGTTGTTACAATTATTTTATTTTCTATCTCGGTCAAATGCTAATAGTTTGGAGCATTAGAGATTTCTCAACAATATCAAAAAATAAATAATCAAAATTTACCGATTCAAATTTGACTAAAATCAGATTGAACTACCAAGGTTCGAACCAACATTTTAGTTTGATTAAAATCAATATAAATTTTATTTTTTTTTTGATAAAATTTTGATTCAATATGAATGAATATGCTTGCACCGATCTAGCCGATTCCGTTGTCGGTTTGATCGTAAAAGTATTACTTTTTTAGTGGAGACTAGTCGTATAGTGCTATATGTTTAAAGTTTCTATGTCATACAATTGCATTTTTCAATTGTAATATTAATTCGTTATTTAACTAAAATTTGGAATTATTGAAACACAAACATTTGCATGTCTCTTTTTAAATTTTATTCTAGAGACAACCAAGAAATATTATATGAATCATATATGAGACCATCTTCGTATTCCCGTCACCATGAATAAATTTCTTCACCTTGCTAGTTTTTTATTGAAAGAATTTGAAACATTAGATAATAGATTATTTTATCTAAGTTAATAAATTTTAGTTTTAAGATTTGATTATATCTTATTTTAAATTGTGATCATTACATTATTGCACAATGACACCAGGTTGTTTTCTCTCATGGTTGGTTTGTGCAGCGTTTAGACATACGTCATCCAAATATTTTTGTTATCGAACGAATGAGACTTTTTACTTTATAGCTCGCCAAATATCATAATTTTAGAACGTTTATTTCAAACGATCCAATGGACACATGCCCTTATTTTATATCTATTACATATCAACATTTATGAAACAAAGCATGTTGACAAAATAATAACAAAACATGAAGACATATCAGTAGCAATTTGAAGATATTACATTTAAAAGGATAGGTAAAAATAACGCATTTCTCGAGTCATTTTGATGTACAAAAGATGTTTTCATTTGGAGAACATTTAAATGACTTGTAATATAGAGATAGAGTTTATTACAAGATTCCAATTGATAGAAAATTTGGAATTGGTTTTAAAATTTATAAATTTAAAAGAACATTTAAATGCCTTGTAATGTAGAGATAGAGTTACAAGACTGACTTTCATGTAATGCAAGATAAAAGAACACATAATAATATGGAAAAAAATCACAACCCAAACGGAAAGCCAATGACTCAAAGAGTAAGTTCCTCAAGGTTCGAAACGTTCTCACTTATGGAAGTGAGCACACTTGACAAAAAAGGATAGGTGAAAATAACGCATTTCTTGCGTCATTTTGATGTACAAAAGATGTTTTCATTTGGAGAACATTTAAATGACTTGTAATATAGAAATAGAGTTTATTACAAGACTAACTTTCATGTGATGCAAGTTAAAAGAACGCATAATACGAAGAAATATCACATCTCCAACCGAAAGCCAATGACTCAAAGAGTAAGTTCCACTAAGGTCACGAAACATCCTCACTTATGAAAGTGAACCAATTGATAGAAATTTTGGAATTAGCTTTAAAACTTATAAAGTTAAAAGAACATTTAAATGGCTTGCAATATAGAGATAAAGTTACAAGATTGACTTTCATGTGATGCAATACGAAAAAAAGATCACAACCCCAACGGAAAGCCAAGAACTCAAAAAGTAAGTTCTTCTAAGGTCACGAAATGTTCTCACTTATGGAAGTGAGCCCACTTGACAGAAAATTTTGAATAAACTTTAAATTTTATAAAATTCTCTAACACACAATATTTATATAGTACTTAGGAGTCATCCCAAGGGAACCAAACAAAAGTCTAACACAAAAATATTGCCAGAAGTAGAGAAGAACTGAATTCAAGAAAGACAAGTAAAAGTGTGGAAATAAAATGTTACTACACTAAGAATTGCATGATGTAAAGTTACATTCATTTTTCTGAGATTTTAATGCAGAAACAAGAACAAGACTGAGAAACAAAAATCGACCATAGGTAAGAATCAATAAAGATAAACACTAAGGCTTATGCGACAGTTTCAAGGTTTATGTTTCTTAGACCAATGAAAAGCAAATGAAGTAGATTATTTGTCACGACCCTAATTTAACCCATGGTTTAAATCAGAGTTCGCGACTCATTACAAATGATCAAATAAAGTTGAGAAATATTGAGGAAGCATGATACAATTTTTTTATAACATACATAAGAATAAAAATATCATTAAACAAATTATATAGCTTATAATCATTCAGAGCAAACCAATACTCCTTAAGTTTTACATTTCACAATAATGACTTTTTTCGATACATTTATGTTGACAAAATAATAAATATGACTAATTCTCTCGACATCCTAATAAAAGGACACGAGAGGCACAATTCTTCTCAATGTCTTACAACCAAGGGTGTTAGAACCTTTCTAAGACTCTCTTCCTCATGATCCCTATATAGCTATAATCTGAAAAATGTTAGGAACTGTTACGAAAAGAGGGAGAGAGGGGTCGCACGAAACACAGAAGAACGCAAAGAGGAAAAATGACGGCGGCTCCTTGTTATGGAATAACAATGATTACAATGATGAGTCTCTGTCTAGACCCCTAGGAAGTTTATATAGGCACTTCCTTTGACAGATAATAGGAATTACATACGGACTGGAACTCTAAATAAATCCCCTGAAAATAGGACACATATCTCGTGATAAGAAAATAAATCAAATCTGAATCACATATAGAATACCCCAAATCCGAGACCCCCGTAGGGAAATTCTGCTGAAGCGCCTGACTATGTAGGAGGGTCAATTGAGTTCAGATTCAAGGCATTATTAATAAATCTCCACCTTGACTTGAATCATTTTCAGAACACAAAACCACGTCATGCCGCCGCCAGTCTCATCTTGGAGCTATTACCAAGTATTTATGTTAAGCAAGTTCAAGCAATGCTGGAACTTGTCATGAGGAACATATTTGGTGAACATATCCGCTGGATTGTCTTCAGTGTCAATCTTCTTCACCTTAATCCTCTTCTCAGTGCGGATGAAGTGATATCTGACATCAATGTGTTTGGTTATTTCATGATGTATTTGATTCTTGGCTAAAAATATTGCACTCAGACTGTCACAGTGTACTATAGCCTGCTTCTGATGTAATCCGAGATCACCAACTAAGTCTTTTAACCAGATGTCTTCCTTTGCAGCTTCTGTCAGTGCCATGTATTCAGCCTCTGTGGTGGATAATGTAACTGATGGCTGCAGTGTAGCCTTCCAACTAATAACTGAACTGTCCAAAGTGAAGACATAGCCTGTCATAGATCGTCTTCTATCAACATCTCCAGTATAGTCTGAATCTGAGTACCCTGTAACTAAACACTCTTTATCACTTCTGTAGATGAGGCCAATATCAGATGTTCATCTCAGATACCGAAAAATTCGCTTCATTGCTTGCCAGTGCTCCATCCCTGGATCGCTCATGAATCTGCTGACAACACTAATTGCATGAGCAATGCCCGATCTTGTGCAAATTATGACATACATCAGACTTCCAACTGCACTAGCATATGAAATTCGAGACATGTACTCCTTCTCTGCTTTTGATTTTGGCGCGAAGACAACAGAAAGATGAATATTTGCAGTAGATGGAGTATTCAAAGGCTTCGCTCCTGAATTCCAAATCTAAATAAAATCTTCTTAATATAACTTTTCTGAGATAAGAAGAATTTACCCTGTGCGCGATCCCTTACAATTTCCATCCCTAGAATCTTCTGTGCTGCACCAAGATCCTTCATGTCGAATTTTACACTGAGAAACTTCTTCAGATTCTGAATGTCTGTCATGTTTCTGACAGCAATAAGTATATCATCGACATACAAGAGCAGATAGATGGTGGAGCCGTCCTTCACCTTCTTATGGTATACACAACAATCATAGGGACTTCGACTGAATCCCTTACTGGTCATGAAGCTGTCGAACCTCTTGTACCATTGTCTGAGAGACTGCTTCAAGTCATACAGAGTTTTCTTCAGACTGTAAACTTGATTCTCCTTTCCTGAAATGGAAAATCCATCTGGTTGTCTCATAAGAATATCTTCTTCAAGTTCTCCATGGAGGAAAACAGTCTTCACATCTAGTTGCACGAGCTCTAGATTCTGATGTGCTACAAGAACAAATAGCACCCTGATAGAAGTATGTCTGACAACATATGAGAATATCTCATTGTAGTCCACACCTTCTTTCTGACTATAACCTTTAGCAACCAGCCGTGCTTTATATTTTGTGCCTTCAACTCCTAAAATTCTAGCTTTCTTCTTGAAGATCCACTTACAGCCAACAACCTTTCTGCCTTTAGCCAGCTTGACCAGCTCTCACGTCTGATTTTTGTGAAGAGATTTCATCTCCTCACCCATAGCAGTGATCCACTGTTCAGATTCGACACATGTGATGGCATCTCTATAAGAGGACGGCTCCAGGGACTCCACCTCTTCAGCTACTTGTAGTGCATAAGCAATCATGTCCTCGAAATTATATCGTTTAGGAGGACCCAATTCTCTACGAGGACGTCTAGCAGCAATTGACTCCTCTTCATGTTACTCATCAGATTCTTCATCTTCTAGTTCTGCTTCATGATGTGATCCTTCAGCATCATCCTCAGTTGAAGTGATTTCAACCTCCACCTATTTACTAGCAATCTCTTCAACCTCCACCTTCAACTGAAGCATTGATGCTTCATCAAAGGTTACGCTTCTGCTATGGATGACTTTGTGTTCTGAAGGAGACCAGATTCTGTAGCCCTTCACTCCTGCGCCATATCCCATGAACACTCCCTCTTTGGCCCTTGGCTCCAACTTTCCTTTACTGACGTGATAGTATGCTGGACAACTAAAAACTTTTAGACTAGTATAATCAGCAGAATTTTCTTACCATACCTCAGTTGGAGTCTTGAGATCAATTGCAGTCGCCGAACTTCGATTCACCAAGTAGCAAGCTGTGTTAACAGCTTCAGCCCAGAATGTCCTATTAAGGCCAGCGTTAGAGAGCATGCACCTTGCCCTCTCCAAAAGTGTCATGTTCATTTGTTATGCAACTTCATTCTGCTGTGGAGTATCTCTGACTGTGCGATGCCTGACAATGTCTTCATCTTTGCAGAATTGGTCGAATTCAGTAGAATGGAATTCCAAACCATTGTCAGTGCGAAGACGCTTCACTTTCTTCGATGTTTGATTTTCCACTAGAACCTTCCACTGCTTGAAGGCCTTGAATGACTCACTCTTGTGTTTCATCATGAATACCCAAGTCATCCTCGAGTAGTCATCAATCACAGATAGGAAGTATCTCGCACCTCCTAATGATGGAACACGAGAGGGACCCCAACAATCAGCGTTGATGTAATCAAGTGTCGCCTTCGTCCTATGCACTGCTTTGCCAAACTGAGACCTTCATTATTTGTCAAACACACAGTGCTTGCAGAAGTTGATTTCAGATATCTTCTTGTCTCCCATAAGACCTCGTTTGCTGAGAATATTCATCCCGTTCTGACTCATATGCCCAAACTGCATGTGTCACAGCCTGAACCTTTCTGATTCGGATGAATTAGCCACCGTAGCAACGCCAGAGACTGTCTTGCCTTGCAATATATACAAGGACTTCTATCTGACTCCCTTCAGAACCGCAGCATCACATTTCATGACCGTGAGAATACCTCCAGCAGCATTGATCTGACACCCTTTAGAGTCGAGGACTCCAAGTAATATCAAATTCTTCTTCGTTGCGGAACATGATGAACATCTGTCAGCATCTTCACAAGATTGTCATGAGTCCTGATCTACACAGAGCCGATTCCAACTATCTGACAGGCTGCATCATTGCCCATGATGACGTTTCCATCATCAATCTTCTGGTAAGTTGAGAACCACTCTTTATTCGGAGTCATATGATAAGAACACACCGAATTCAGAACCCAACTATCCTCCAGACATCCTTGATCAGAAGCAGCCAGAACCAAATTATTTTTGGAATTCCATATTTCATGAGCCACCGCAGTGACGGGGGCCTTCTTTTTCTTCGGATAATCTTTCTTCCAATGATCTGGTTCATTGCAGTAATTATAGATGTCCTTCGCAGTGATTTTCTTCTTCTTGGACTTGGATTTCTTCGAATTCGATGACTGTCCCTTCTCCATGGTTGATATCAAACCCGCGGCCTGAGTCTCTGCAGAATTTTCAGATTCCCTATGCCGAAGTTCACGAGTACGAAGACTCGATCTTACTTCTTCCAGACTTATAGTTTCCTTTCCGATAATCATAAACTGAACGAAATTCTCATATGATGGAGGAAGCGAAACTAACAAAATTAGGGCAGCATATTCATCCTCGATCTTAACATCGATATTTCTGAGTTCCATCAACAAAGAATTTAACTGATCAAGATGTTCCTTTAGAGGGGTACCTTCTTGCATGCGGAGAGAGAACAGACGTTGCTTCAACATCAACTTATTGGTGAGAGACTTCGTCATATGCAGACTCTCGAGTCTCAACCATAGACCGGCCGCCTTTTCTTCATCTGCGACTTCGATTATCACCTCATCTATTAGACACAACAGAATCATCGAGTGCGTCTTCTCCTCCTGTGCCGCAAAAGTTGCGAGGTCGATTTCCTTTTATTTGCCCTTCGAGTCATCTTCCTTTGGTTTGTTCTTCGACACGTTTGAGAGTGACGCCCAGACTCCTTGTTGCTTCAGAAGCGTCCGCATATTGATCTGCCACAATCTGAAACTATTCCTGTCTTTAAACTTTTCCACGTCCACGTTGTGCGACGCCATCTACCTGCTTGATCGAGAATTACTGACGAACCTTAAAGCTCTGATACCAGTTTGTTACGAAAAGAGGGAGAGAGGGGTCGCACAAAACACAAAAGAATGCGAAGAGAAAAAATGACGGTGGCTCTTTGTTATGGAATAATAATGATTACAAGGATGGGTCTCTGTCTAGACCCCTATGGAGTTTATATAAGCTCTCCCTTTGACAGATGATAGGAATTATATACGGACTGAGACTCTAAATAAATCCCCTAAAAATAGGACATCTATATCGTGATAATGAAATAAATCAAATTCGAATCACATAGAGAATACCCCAAATCCGAGACCCTGAATTCTGCTGAAGCGCCTGACTATGTAGGAGGATCCTGGATTCAGATTCAAGGCATTATTAACAGGAACAATAGAGTGAGCTAAAATAGCTTATGATGTTGATAACTCATATCTTATGTGTTACCAACTAATCAATTCAAATGGACATCATATAATTATCATAATATCAATAACAAGTATTTCCATATTTGAAAGTTACACATTTTTTAATTCAAAAGCATCACACTCTTTGCAATCACTAACGTTTAAACATATCAAACATATGTATGTAACACAACACACTCATATGAATACACGGATCACCAATTGGCCAATTTTTATAATCGCTAGATGATTTCCAGAAGTGGCCCATATGAATTCTAGAGGTGGCTTCCATCATGATTTCTCACGATGTAGCACTTAGCTCCGCATGACACTCAACTCCATCTTATCTCATCCCATTTCTAGTTAACATTTCAGAAAGCGATAAATGATTTCTAGAGGTTGCTCATATGAATTCTAGATGTGGCTCCCACCATTATTTCTCATGATATACCACTTAGCTCACTACAAGAACATATAACTTTACGTGACAAAAAATTGTGACTTAAAAAATCATCACAAAATATTCATAGAGTAGTCACAGAAATGTGACGGGTCAATTTTTTATTTTTTTTAAATTTTAATGCCAATTTTGTGATGAAAATATGATCATATAGGTGTTCGATTTGTCACAGTTTTGTCACAGTTTTTTTTGTGACTTAATCAATTGTTACCAATAGTTTTACCACAGATATGTCACATAATGATAGAAATTTTTCTCACAGTAGCTCTTTTTTCTTGTAGTGCATCCACACGATTCTTAGCTCCATCTTATGTCATCATATTATTGAAGAACATATGATTCTAGAGGTGGCTCTCATCACATATCGACACGGAGTAAGATTGCATTTTATAAAATTAATTCATAATATATCACATATGATTTTCTATGTACAATCAATTGATCAATCATCCAACATACTTTTCATAGAAAACAAATTCAACACATATTCAGTACATATAACAATCAACGTCACACGAAATTTAAAAGAGGTTAATACATAGAGTACAAGAAACCAACTTACCTCAGATGAGCAATAATGAAATGCTTTTCCCTTTTGTTTTTCTTATTGATATTCTATTCCTATAACAATAATATATGCTCTTATCAGTACTATGACGTGGATGCCAAACATATCATATATGGATATAACAATATTCAAGGTTTATTCAGGCCTTCATGTATTAATCACAGTTGTTCATCTTGTATCATGACATATTATATATTTTTTGAGACAAGGTTGATAAATTTTATTATACATAATCAAATCTCATGATTCTAATTTTATATGAACATGGACTTCAACAAGACTAGCTAGTAAAAGTTTTAGTATTTATTTCCTTATTATTGGTTCCCAACAAAATCAACATTCATCCTATGTTTTATGTTGGTTATGTTCCTTGTCATACTCACTAACATTGATTGTATAATTATATCAATTAATAAAGTTTTTTTCATTTTTTTCATTTTTTTATGAACACAGACTCCCTGAGGTCTTACCCATAAAATTCTTGAAATCTATTTCATTATAAATTGAGTACAATAACTTCACAAAAAGTACCATGCTCTTCTTTAGATTTCATCTTTAAAAATTGAATGATATTCGATTAACAATTTATAACTTCCCCTAGATATAACCTTCTCAAGTGATTTCAATTTTATATGAAGCTTTAAATTAATAAATTTAGAGCCCTAAATATCAAATAATTATGTGCTACATTAGATTTACCAATGAATTTACAATTTCGGATAACAATTTCATTAGCTAGAATGACAGAACCTTAAAGATCAACACATAACTTTCTATAATTGCATAATTTATACTATTTTATATAAGCCTCAAAAAATCCCCTAGTGGCACATATTTATATTGTATTTCAAAATCTAATCGACATAAGTGTAGCTACATGACATTTATATTTTTCCCTTATTCAACTTCTTTTTAAGTGATTCCAATTGAATTAGAACCTCAGTTAAACTAGGTGTAAAACTTATACATTTCATAGTTTAATCGTAAGTGTACGTTTTATTACATAATTTCTTGCTCATTAATTTACACACAACTTTACAAGTACATACACTTTTAAGATAATTATTTCTTCCCTAAAAATGAGACTCTTACGAGATCATGTGATCTAATTTCAAAATTTTTTAATCACAATAACATATTTTGTTTGCCAATTGAACCTTCAACTTCTAAAATTTAATGTATGCTTCTTTAATGGATTTCATGTTTTTAACCAATTATTAAAGTTTTCTCATATCAATTCAATCAATACAATAAATGTACTCTTATCTAAAATTGAATTCGGTAAGAATCACTCTTGATGATGAAAAGAGGGTTTTGATCTTATTGTAATCTTTGTCAAAAAGTTGGAGTGCAACTATGATGACAGTTAGGATCAATGAAGTTAAAGCATACTCAAGATTTAATTCTGAGCGAAGACATTTTCAAGCTCACTGTTGAGTGCAGAGGATATAGGAAGAACACAACAATGAGAACAAAATCAAAGGATATTCAAGTCATGACGATAAAGTCAGTCAAGAACTGGTGAATTCATATGCTCAAATTGTCGGAAGAAAGGTCACTTGAAAACAAATTACAGAGCATCGAAGAATAAAATCAATGAATAGTCCAAATGTTGTAATAAAAGAAGTCTCATTATAAGTGTAGAAGTTCGACAAAATTATCGATTTTGGAGCTTCATATCACTAGATTTTGGAGCTTCATAACACTCTACTTCATAAATGGAGTGTATTGATTGCATTGTTAAAAATTTCGAGAAGATGTATCTAGCAGATAAAGATTGTCACTAATAATGACATAATTTGAAAATTGAAGAATGCTTGACATATATCGGGATTGAAAAGAAATATAATATATATTGGATAATTTGATTTTAATGGTTACATAATGTTGTTTATAAGGAACACTAGAAAGGTCACCAAAGGAACCAATAGTCATATCACGTGGTAAAATATTTTTTTATCTCTCATAATGTCTTGTGGTCTGTGGTATATGTTAAAATAAAGGATTAATTTCTTAAACCTCGTTTGAACTATAATGAATTTTCACGGCTATCCCTAGTATATGAACTTCTCATAGCACTGCCTAAACTATGTCGAGATTTTCACTTTAGTCCATCTATCTAGTTCTGTTAAGTTTTCCATTTTTTATATTTATTAAATACTAAACTAACCTTCTCTCAAATATTTTAATATTTAAAAGTTTAGGATAATATATATTAACAAATATTTTTAAAAAGAAAAATATCATCGAGTAGCCCTCTCCCCCCACCAGCGTCAGCGAAGCCCCACCCCTCGTCGGACGTCTGTGTAGCAACAACCCCCACTGCTCAGTCCTCCCCCCACCCACAAACATACCCACGTTGACGCCCCTCTCCATGCTAGGCCGGTGTAGCGCGAGTGAGAGTTGTTGGGGGGGAGCTGAGGGCTTTCGCCGGTGTGGGTGTGGGACAACTTCGTCGGCATGATGATGCGGAGGGGTGTGGTCAGCATGCGACGAGGGGCAGGCGTGGTGGGAATGGGGGGGGGGGGGGAATGCTGGTTCTACACCGGCGACATTTTTTATTTTGAATAGGGTTATTTCCATAAACTACCCTAAACTATCACGATTTTTCACATCTAACCTCAAATTACAAACTTTTTTTTAAAAATATTAAACTATTACGATATTTTCAATTTGATCCTTCCGTCGACTATTGTCAAACTTTCTGTAACTTTTATCAAATTTTCACGTGTAGAGAGTGGGGGTCGCCCCCGTACTGCGACCGTCACCAATCGCATCGCAACAAGGAGCAACCCTCCTTTCCCCCTCGCGCCGGAGCTTTCCTTGTGCCGACGTGCACAGGAAAGGAGGGGGGGCTGCTGGGCGCTGACATGCGCAGGGAAAGGGGGGGTTGATATTTCATAAATGGGAAAATTAACAGAAAAGTTACGGAAGGATCAATTGAAAAAATCGTGATATTTAGGGATCTAAAAAGTAAGTTCATAATTTGGGATTAGATGTGAAAAATCGCGATAGTTTAAGAGAATGAAAATAACCCTTTTGAATATTTGTTATTATATATTACGTTAAATTTTTAAATATTAAAAGATACGAGAGAAGGGTGGTTTAACCTTTTAATAAATACATTTGTTTGAAAAAAAAACAAAAAAACTTAACAGAATTAGACGAATGGATTAAAGGGAAAATCGTAACATATTTAAGGCCCCGTTTGGTTGGGGTGAAAGGAGGAGAATCGATGAGAAGAGAAAGAAGGGGAATCGATTCTCCCTGTTTGTTTGAATTAAGTTGGAGGGGAATGGAGGGGAAAATCCTCTCCTTTTTTCTTCATTCTCCTTCAATTCTTTCACCTCCAAATCGGGGTGGAAAGGAGGAGAAAGACACACTTAATATGTATTTTCATTTTTAACCATATAAATTAAACATATAAGTATATATATAAAGGATATAATCGTCCAAATAAAATTATCACTTAACATTATTCCCTTCCCTTTTCTTTAATGACATGAACCAAACAAGAGTAACTATTCACCATCATTCTCCTACATTCTCTTCCCATATTTTCCCTTCTCATTCTTTACTTTCTCTTCCTTTTAATGAAATTTGAACCAAAGATCCTAAAATAAAGAATTAACCCTAAAATAAAAATAGCTTGACTTTTATAAGAATGGAATCCGACAAGTCGACAACCATGCAAAATTCTTTGCCCAAAAAATATTTTATAAGATTTTTCCTCTTGCAGGTTTAGCAGAAAAGAAGTTTTAGTAGAAAAAAGATCTAAAAAATTAATTTGACTTTTATGATAATGGAATCAAACTTACCAGAATTTTATCTGAATTCGTTAAAAAAACATCAAATATGATAAAATCTCATTTATGAGATTGGTTTGGAGCAATCGAACTCTTTATATTGACACTTTCGCTTAACCAAGGCAGAGTCCAAGCCTTTTGCGTCTGAGCAGGACGAAGTGCGAAAAAAAAAACGATAAATAAAAGAGTTGTTAGTTTTGACGGAGTCAAGCCAAAGTCTTCTAATCTGGAAAGCGCCAAAAGATTTCTTATTATTGCTCTCACTTTCTTCCCCGACCAAGAACCGATGTGTAATTTGAATTCAACCGAAAGCATAATAAATAATTTTTTTATTAAATCTAAAGCTTCAGAAATAAATAAATATATATAATTGAGTTTACCATCTAAGAATCAACTTTTACTCTACTTCATCGACGAAGAAGATTAAGATTAAATGATGATAAATAATTTGTCGTAAGCCTCGTGCATAAAAAAAATTATCTCTATTGAAAAATTTAGATGCAAATTAATTAAAATTTATGATGGTAGAAATGGTAAAATAACAATAATAAAAGCAACTTTAACGTTATTTGATGGTTTGAATGGCGCTTCTTCCTCATAACTGCTGCCTCATTGCATTTCTTGCTTGGTTAAATACACTGCATACTTGCTGACTTCTCCAGAAGGTTGCAGCCCTGGTTTTGAGTCTTTTCACCTCCCGGGAATTATTTTAATTTTATTCAATTTAACTGACTATTAGCTTTTCCTTATTTTTTTATTATCATTTGAAATTAAATTAAACGGGAATTGTATATACGAAAATAATTTAAGGATCTCATTAAAATTATATAAGAGCCAAATAATTAGGGGGAGAAAGTAGTTCGGCTCGGCTCGGATTTTCAGTTTAAAAAAAAAATTAATTATTATTTTTTAAGTCAGTTTTTAAAATTAAAAAATCATCTTAAAATTATTTAAAAATAAATAAAAATCACCCTCTACCAGGTTAATTTTTTCGATGATTTTTTCGAGACTCTACTTTTATATAATTATATTTTAAAATATATATAATAAATTAAATTTAATATAAAAATATTTAATTTTATATTAAATATAAAATATACTACTAAAAATTTAAATCTATTAAATTAGAGTTTGATGATGCCATAGGAAAGTATGAAATTTTATAAAAAAATATTATATCTATAATAAAAGAATTGATAACATACGTATTAATTATATAAATAAAAATTCATAAATAAAAAATGGACTTCACATGTCCTTATGATTTTATCGGGTGAAACTCTAATTTTAATGAATGAATTTTAATTTATAAAAAATAATTCTAAGTTATATTCGAGTCCCTATTTATTTTATTTGATTTTTTTTTACTCGAGTAAATTTTTCGGATTGATAGAATTTTTTCTTACATCTCTGCAATTCTACAAATAACTGGCAACACATTAATGTTTCATTGTATAGGATCAAATAAAGCAAGCAACATCAGAAGAAAAAACTACAAATCTCAATATTTGAAGAAATGATTAAATTTCACTTGACTGCCTCAGTCAGACATACATCACAAGCTGAGTAAAAGGGTGGACATGCTCCATTTACAACCACTCCACAGTTGACCTCATCAACGAAAAGTTCCCGCACCAACAGTTTCAAAAAAAGAACAAATTTTGAACAGTCGACTGTGAAGAAGAACTCTTCCAAACCCTCCAACGGTCGTCCACCAGCCGCCGCTCCGCACCGTTGTCTCCTTCCGGGTCTCCTGTTTAGTCCCGAAACACCAAACACGCGACAGAGCCAATAAAAGTGCGCCACCTGAAGCATTGATCCCACTCGCCGGCTCACCGTGGCTGCCCGCTGTTCGGACGGGACGCGCGACTCGCATGTTTGCGAACGACTCCGTGCGAACGCCTAGAAAGCTTTGACTAGCTTCCTTCTGCTGTTCCCCCTGTACGCCTTCTCCTTATACTTCGCCCGCAATTCCTGCGTTATCCCTCGTCCATATGTACCGTCTCACCTAGTGGGTCTTACCTAACAAGCGTATTCTAGAGAGACATTATAACAGTTAGCGGAGGAGCATAAATAGCGCGACGAAAAGAGGAAGAGAGCTAAAAAAACGATCTTTTTTTTTTTTTTTGGAGACGATGGCAGTAGCAATCGCGAATTCGCCGATGTTCTCGCCGTCGCGCATCCCCATCTCGTGCAAGGGGTCTCCGGACAACTTCAACCTAACGCAGATATCTCCTTCGGCGGCTGATTCCCTTCAACCGTCGTCGCCGTTCCTGTCGCGGTTCCAGCGGGCTGCCGGCGGGCTGAGGACGATTAGGGTGGGGCTCGATTCGTCCTCGTCGTCGCCGTCGCCGTCGCCGCCTCCGGCGGGCACAGGAGCTTCAGGTTCGGGTTCCGTTCTTAAGAGGAAGAGACCGATGTGCATCGACATACCGATGGCGGAGCCAGCTGCCGCGACCTTCGCGGCGCCAGGGTCGGATGGGATGAGGGAAGTGATGGCGGAGAGCGCGAGGTGTTCTGTTTATTGCAAAAGAGGGAAGAAGAAATTGGAGATGGAGGACCGACATAAAGTGGCTCTGGACATCGACGGCGATCCCAAACGGGTCAGTGGCCCTTATGGATTACATCTTCATCTCTTTTAATTTTATTTGTGCTACTTTTTCTTTTCCTCCTGGTAAATCAGTAGAGAAATAAATTTAGGAATCGTAAAAAAAAAAGAAACCTTTACTTGTCCTGTGATCTTAACGTTTGTTGCCCCATGTTATGATTGAACTGGAGAAACTTGAGGCACGTTCGTGATCTGATGAATGGGTTTTGAATGGACCGCTTAAATACCTTCCCAGATTGCATTTTTTATATTATTTTGTCATCCAAAGAATGTATCTTGATGTGATGCCTCGTCTATCCAGGCCTTCTTTGGCATTTTTGATGGACATGGTGGCAAGCAAGCTGCTGAATTTGCTTCAAAGAACTTGGGGGAGCGTATTTTAGAAGAAGTAGTTTCCGCAGGCAGGGGAGAAACCTCTTCCAACTTGGAGGAAGCTGTGAAGATTGGATACATGAGAACAGATTCGGAGTTCCTGAAGGAGGATGTAGGTGGAGGGGCTTGTTGTGTGACTGCATTAGTTAGGAACGGTAATGTTGCTGTGTCTAATGCTGGCGACTGCCGGGCTGTTCTGAGCCGTGCCGGGAGAGCGCAGTCCCTTACATCCGATCATAAGCCTTCACGGGATGACGAACGGGACCGAATTGAGAGCCTTGTAAGTATGGATTCCCCTAATCTTCTTTCCATTTCGACTGCTGTATTCATTACAACATCTTTACTGACATCATGGAATTAAAATATTTGTGAATGCAAAGGGAGTAATTGGGGTTTTAGGTTTATGATGTGCACTACCTATGACACATTTGTCGCCTTTAATAATCTTACTAAAAGTATCTCGGAATCTGTTTAATCTTGTTCAGTGTAAATGCAGTAGTAGTCTGGTAACTCTGTCATGAATTCATTATATAGGTATTGGCTTTTCAATCTACTTTTATAAATGACAAATTATTTCTTGCCAAGTACAATAATCCAATTGCTTTCATCTGATTAAATGAAAAATGCATTTTATCGTTGTTGTAGGAAATTATTAACTTCATGATGTTATAATATATTTGTGGTTTCCCTGATTTAAACCTTTCTGTTTCTGAAATAATTTTGCTTATAAACATGGGAATGCTTCAGGGGGGCTATGTGGATTACTTCCGGGGCACATGGAGATTACAAGGTTCGTTAGCTGTGTCTAGGGGAATTGGAGATGCACATTTGAAACAATGGGTGATACCAGAGCCAGAGACTAAAATCATCAATATAGAAGCTGAATGCGAGTTTCTAATCCTAGCATCAGATGGCCTTTGGGATAAGGTAGACACATTTTTACTTATAATCTTTAAAGCCACAGAATGTTTGGTTTTGATCACAACAAAAACGTGACATGTTCCTAAAATCTTTTCAGGTTAGCAACCAGGAAGCTGTGGATATAGCAAGACCTTTGTGTATGAACAAGGAGAATCCATCTCCATTATCTGCTTGTATGAAGCTTGCAAACTTATCGGCTACGAGGGGCTCACTGGATGACATAAGTGTCATGATACTGCAGTTGCAGCATTTCGCTTGAAGGATAAAAACTGTTTTCAGGCGCCAGTGACCCTTTCAGGATGTTGCATGCTACGAGTAGTTTTTGATACTTTGTGCATGTCAATTCACAAGTCTTAGGGCATTTTACTCTGAACAGCATTTAGTCATCAATGATCAAAATGATCGAATACTAATTCTTTGAACTGTCAATGTAAAGCAGTCGAACAGCCAACTAACGTTCAATTTTCAGCACATGTAGATGTTCTTGACTGTCATTAATGAAATTTGCCACTTTCCGTTTCCATAGCTTCTACCTGTTTGTTCACTCATTTTTTTCAGCTCTGTTTCCCATGTTTTAAGTCCGGATAAAGGAGGAGGGTTGTGTTGGGCCCGACAGCCAGCGTAAAATCCTATCGAATCGTATGAACATTGATCAACCAATATATTGTATAGAGCGGAATGACGTCGTATGATCCATGTAGCCGATCTCACCTAGTGGGATAAGACTTTGTTGTTGTTGTGTTTCCCATGTCTCTCTACCTCTGAATTATTACATCAGATCAAGGAATTGATAAGATCGTTCAACAATATAGAGATAATAAAAATGACAAATTAGGTAAAAAACTAGAATAATAATTTGTAATAAAAAGATTTTAATCATAATTTGCAGTTATTAATTTATCCAGGATATAGAGATACATGATCAGTAAGTTATTTCACTGACAAAAAATTGTAATCCGAACATAGGTTCTTTAATCTCAAATTTTTTATCATTATGCTATTCAATCTTAATGAAAAATTAACATATACAAGTATATACAGTGAAAGCACAAGTCGACAAGGAAATGTTTTTTTTTTACGTAGAACATCTTTTCTCGTTGGATTATTTTACTAATTACAATATTTTATAATTATCAAAATGATTTTGGTTGTGTCGTGAAGGTTAACCTAATCAGATAATAGGAAATGAACCGTCGTTGTCCGTAGAGCTAAAACTATATATACTAGTGATAGTTTTGCTGGCCATTAAAAAATAGATTTTTAAATGTTATTTATAAAACTAAGTAGACAAAACGCCATTTGATTGAGTTTTTTTTTTTGGGTTATACGATAATTTTAGAGTGTAATATTATTTGAATGAATCCATAAGGGAGTTTTCTTTTTCTAGGTTCCACAATGGAAACAAGAACTGAATGAGGAGTTGGTGTAACACGCTCGATCAAGATATTGTTCATTTTATACCTATTGGCTCGTATAAAACGCGTCTTCAAAGATAAATAAAATAGTTACTTATAAGTCCATGATCACATTTATGTCCTGCTCATGTAAGACTATTCAATCAAATTGTTCCTTAAACATCACGTCGTTAAGGGGCTCAAAATCCTCGTTGAACAATCTATGTTATCCATGACCCGTGTTCTCCATATGGCTCAAGTGAACACACGAGATCGACTCTGATACCATTCTGTAACACCCCCGATTCTATCAAGATATTATTCACTTTGGGTATAGTGTCCCGCATGATTTAAAACACGTCTTGAAAGATAAAGGAAGTAGTTATGTATAGGTTCATGATCACCTTCGTATTTTGTTCATATCAAACTATTCAATCAAATCATCTTAATGCTTAAACCTCATGTCGTTATAACTGATCTTGCCAAATGATATGATTATCGAGGAAAAATCAACAAAGAAGCAGGAAGGGCATATAACCAGAGGTGTTCACCGGGTCGGGTCGACCCGGTGAACCTGACGATCCGACCTGACTCGAGTTTTGGTTGGGTCGGATTGGTGGTCACCCGACCCAATGACCTAATGTTTTTATTTTTTTTAATTTTTTTCTATTTTTTTTAAATCTAGGCCTATATTTGCTTAAAAAATTTTAAAAAATAAAATAAAATGTTTTTAAATACATAAATAATATTTTAATAGTTATAAAACTTATTTTGTGCTTTAAAATAAATATTTAATAATATTTTTATATTTTAAAAATATAAAATTAGTAAGAAATGTTTAAAAAAAAAAAAGAAAATTGAATGGTCGGGTAACCTGACCACCCAACCTGACCCGACCCGACCCTGGCCCCCATGGGCAGCTTGACTCGATCCGACCCAACCGATCGGGTCGGGTTTGTTCACGGGTCGGGTCGAACCCGACCCGTGAACACCCCTACATATAACTCGATCTAATTTCAATTATCATTCATGCACTATTCAAGAAAAGGGCAAATTTTATTAAATACACTAACTTTATTTTTTTTTTCAACTCTATCCTTCAACTTTATTTTGTAATTAGATTGGTCTTCATATATTAACTTATTTCATCAACTACAATTTTCACTGGGGATAAGCAATTTTTCGATTGTTTAGTTAACATGGCATATTATTTAAAGATAAAATATATAAACATTAAAATAATAATATAATAATTTATAATAAAATATAAAAGGGGCGGTTGCACCCTTCCCCTCTCCTCTCTCACGTGGAATAGAAGGAGGGGCGACGCCCCCTTTTCGCAACCCCTAGCAAGTGGATGTTGGGGAAGAGGGCGGCGCCCCTCCTCTCCAACATCGGAGAGGAGAGGGGGAGGGTGGTCTCCTCCCCTCCATTCGGTGCACCGCCCCTCCCCCTCTCCCTCCTGATGATGGCGTATAATCACTAGTTTTTATTTTTCATAAATTTAATATATTATTATATTAATGTTTTTATATAGATTTTACCTTTAAATAATATGCCATGTCACCTAAATAAACGAAAATTGCTTATACATAGTGAAAAGGGTACTTAGTGAAAGAAATTAATAATTGGAGAGCAGCCTGATTACAAAAATAAAGTTGGAGGATGAAGTTAGAAAAATGGATAAACTTGGAGAGTAATTAATGGAATTTACCCACTCTTTTTCTTATTCTCTCTCTCTCTCTCATTTCTCTAACATAATAATTTTGTCTTATTAATTCATTTTAATTTGAGTATTTTATTTAACTCGTTCATAAAAGGTTTTAACAACTCTAATTTGTTACTTAAAATATTGTATTTCAATAACCAATAAAACACTAACCTCTTCAACAACTATAATAAATATATTTGTCCTTGTTATAACTAAGAGTAATTTTACAATTACTTTACCATATTTTCAAGATATCTAAAAATAACTATCATAAATATTCAATTCAAAATTTTCTATTTGTACTTCACATATTTTCTCCAAACACTCATTAGAATTAATCTATTGAATTAGTTTTTATTTATTATATTTAATTTCCTCCAAATACAATTAGAGATTAACTATTAAAGAACTATCTATTAATAAAGAATCATAGTTCAACTTGTCAAATGTTACCTAAGGGTATGTTTGGTTGAAGGGTTTAGAAGATATTGGTTAAGTTTAAATATGATGGGGTGGGGTTTAAATTTTTTACACCATGTGGCATGTTTGATACAACTTTTAATAGTTTAACTAAGGATAGGTTGGGCTTCACGAGCCCATCATTTTACCTAAAATTAAATCCATAAAAATTGATGATTTTAGAGAGGTTAGAAATAATTATTCCAACGTTGCCCTTATTTCTTATCAATGAAATAAAAAGACAAATGTTTCTTAAGGATAATAAAGATATTTATCAAACTCAACTTTACATAATCCATATATTATATTTTGTATCCAAACACAAAGTGGATTAAACTAACCCAACACATCCCGTTAATTTTTATCCAAATATGATTTTTATAAACCCTCAGCACACTCAACTTCACCAACTTATACTCCAACATCCTAATTCACCCCTCCATCGTTAGAAAACTAAACACACCTTAAGAGAAAATCAAGATTGAGAAAAAAGTGACATATGTCTAATTCAAATCTTTGGTTAATATTATTTGAACCAACCATTATTTTTCATTCGATGATGTTTGACAGACACAAGAGTCATATTCTTATTAGTTATATCAAGTAACAAGAGATTTAGAAAAAAAATAGTGAAAGAATCAAGGAGCTTGGTTCGATAAAAGTGACTTCTTTCAAGATCTAGATGTGTTTGGCTGTTGGAACTTGGACTAGAACAGTTCAGCCAAACAGCGACCAATAAAAAAAGTGACAAGAACATAAGTTCTGATGAAACCGCCATGTGACGACGAGTTCAAGAACTCAAGTTCTTGCTTGAAGCAAGAACCCTATTTTTTTAACTTTTATTAGGTATATATACACACATATAGTTATTTATTTATTAATACATCATAAAAATTTTGTAAAATAAATTTATTTACATCTAATAATAAATAAATATTTATTAATTATTTATTATAATCAACTTAGTATTGCATTGTAATAAAAATTTAATATTGACTAAATAAAATTAATGTATAATATTATATTTATTATAATAGTTTTTATTAATTAAAATTTTAGTTTTTTAGAAAAAATATGAATAATCAAATTTATATTATATTTTAATATTAAGACATTATTAACTTATATAAAAAACTTAATCAGAATTATATTAAAATATTGTCACACAACTTATTTTTTTAATAAAATTTAAATTAATAATTACATATAATATTTTTTATATGCTAGTAATTATTATTTTAAATAAATAAATACCCAACTTTTTTATTTACTATAACTTTATACCTCATAAAATAATAAATCCATAAATTATCTTAGGGGAGCCAAAATACACCATAAAATATATAATTTAAAATAATTAATTTTAATTTAATAAATAAATTATTACTAAAAAGACTAAATAAAATAAGGATAAAAGATAGTATAATAAAAAAATTAGAAATAGCTGAAATGCAACTCTATAAAATGAGTTTTTTGAGATTAATGCCTTGTCCCATGATTCTTAGATCCATAAATTTTTTTTACTGTATTTGATATATACTTAATTTAATCGTTATATATTCAAGTTACTCCTAACACTCAATAAATGAAATGTAACCCTAAAGAATTGCACCCATTCACTTTTCCTATGGGTTCAAGTTTTTCAAAAAAATTGGTAACATATTTAGTTTCACATGGAATCATATCAAGAGATTCTGATTTCAAACTTTATTTATTAATACTCATACTAAAATATATAAAGAAATTCTTTCTTAGGATCTGTTTGGATTGAAGGTTATGAAAGGGTGGGTGAAATATGAGGGAATGAAATTAGTTACACCATGTTTAGTTACATTTTTTACTTAAGTTAAAAGGGGTGGGATGGAATAGCTAGACCAAATTAACGTCTTTCTTTTTTATTACCAAATTAAATTATTTCTCTTCTTACCAAATTAAACAATCTATCTCTCTCTCACACACATATATATTATCTTTTTTCTAATATGAATACATATTTATCTATAATTTTAGTAAATATAAAATTTTATTTAATAAACATAAACATACTATTTTAAAATAATTTAATATTAATATAATATATTCAATCGAGTCAGGATGTAAAACTCGGATTCGGTCCCAACCCGACCCAGCCGAGTGTCAAAGAAATGAGACACGATCCTGACCCAATTATCCATCGGGTCGGAAAAAAATTTGAAAAATCCGAATCGGTGCGGGCGAGGGCGACCAGGTCGTCCCGATTTGCTCACCCCTAATTAACGATTATAAATACTTTAAATATATAATGAAGGATAAAAATGACTTTTATACAAATAAAATCTTCATTACCCCACCCCACATCTTATATAATTTATTATCCAAACATGAACTTTCTAATGACACACCATGCCACCCCACCCCATCACTCACCATACCACCCCATCCCATCCCATCCCTCCATTAGTTATTTGCCAAACAAACCCTTAGTTATTCATGTGGTGAGTTAATCTAAATCAAAATTATCAATATTCCATTCTTTTTATCTACTTAAGATTTTATAAAAATAGTAGTACATATAATTTCACACTTAACAGTATTCATGAACCATGAAAGAAGGGCAAACTTATCTCATCAATTTTTTGAATATGATATTTTCTTGCATATTTTATTTATTTAACTCTCTCTCTCCACCATGATTTTCTTTTTATTTATCTTATTAGCACCACCAGTGTTGTCCTCGGTCATCGCCTTTTTGCCCACCTTCACCTATTGTAAACCTCGTCGTCCAACTTAGAGCTTGTCACGTTGAGGCTCCTTTGGGCCTACAACGTCGTCGATGCTCCTTGGCGCTAACGTCCTCTAGCTTGAGAATCACACCTATTCACTCAGCCTCGACCATGTCCACAAGAAGCCCACCCTATATCAGGCTTCCAATGGTGTCAGTTGCGCACGACGTCACCAATGAGGGCCGTTGTACTACCCCTGACGTCAAGTTGCACAAGGGGAAGATTTACTTCCTCATTTGGTTGCCAAAGAAGCTGCTCTAGGCGGACACCATGGTGACGAGACAGAGGATGAGAAAGAAGGAGAACGTATTCACTAGGGAAGAGGAAGAAAAAGGAAGAAAAAGATGGAATTTGTTGAAGGAAGAAGGAATTCGCACAGCGGGAAGCAGCTCCCATCTAGGAAGGGTACTTCGTCGGCTGGTGCCGGGGTGACAAGGAAAAGGAGGAACACACTATATTGTAGACCAACAACAATTCAAATTAGAAGATTACACGAGTACCTAATAATTAGAAGTTTGAAACCTCTAAGAGCTAGTCAAGATTAATGACATTTAACAATCAAACTTTACTATAAGGTTCACAACACAGTACACTCATAAATATAAAAATATTACATAATCCATTGTTCATAGTGCTTTAGTGGAAAATGCAATCAATGTAGAAAAAAGGCATACTCATAGTGTCATAAATACATAAATTCTTATAGTGCACTACAAAATTCAAACACTAAAGATCCAAACCCCATACATCATACATGAGCTCAATGACCTAATAAATAGTTTTGAATGCATTGAAATAGTGAATCAATAAACTCCGATACATTATATGTGAATGCCAAGCTCATCCTCTTCGTCTTGGGTATCATCACCATTATCAAATTTAATATTAAGACTATCATTACCTTCTAAGGTAGGAGAGATAATAGTGTTCTCTACATAAAGCACATTTAGCTCAAACTGATCTTCACTTTGTTGATGAATGCTTATCCACCTTTTATTTTCTTCATTAGGTTCATCAACCATTAATCATCTAAGTCAGCATTTTTAGTGTCAAATGAAACAAGCTCTTTCTTAATTGATTTTCATTTATTTATCAACTTCAAGTTGCACATCATATGAATCAAATCACTCATTTTTTCCTCAATCCAATTGGGTTCTTTCTTTGTATGAAACTATAAAATAATTATACAAAAACATGAGCAACAATGCAACACATAAGAATCATGGAATCAGTTATAAATACAATAATATAATAGCCTTGATCCCTTGAGTTAATATTTTTCTTTTCAAAATCACTCCATTTGTACTCACATCCAGAAGAACTTTTGATTATGGTAGCAACCTAATAGCAAATCATTGCATCTGAAGGCAATGACTATCACAAACTCTACCATTTTGTTGGAGATTTTTTTCCCTTGTCACAATTGCTTCTTCGATATTAAATAAATAATTTGTGTTATTCAAACATCCATTTATAGAACATTTTTTTTTGTTTTATCCTCTTAATCAGGCAGCAATTTTTTTCCATTGAATGTATTTTTGCTGGATTTTAAACTTCCAATTTGTGAGCCTCCATAACTCACTTAATGTGTTGTCATGCATTATCATTTTGCTTTGTTGTTTGTTGTTCCACTTAATTTTCCATTTCAACATCCCTGCAATTTTCGCCCACATCATATATTGTCATCTTCTTTCACTAAGATTGTTCCCCAACTGAAGTAAGGGCATGTATAAAAATATGTACATGTAATTAGGTAGAAAAAAAATGCTGATGATATGAAGCATATTATTAAATAAAATAAGGGTGATATATCCTAGCTCACCACTTAATTTAATCTTAGAACTAATTGATAAAATTGACTATTCATTTAATAACATATAATAATCACAATTCCATACCTAAAAAATTGAAAAGAAAGAGGAGTGAAAATAGTTAAATTTTTATTATGACACTGTTTGACAGTTAGAATCAAAACATTAGTATAAGCATTTGATAAATATTTTTTTCTCATTAGCGTATAGATGTTTGAATATAAAACGCTATAAGATGCTTCTACTAGCTTATAGTATAAATTTTATATTCTATTCCTTTTATACTCTCATTTTTAAATAAAAAAATTATTTAATTATTAAACATCATATATTATTTTTATTTTAATATATCACATCTTTAATTTTACTTATAACCCAAATAAAATTTCTATTTTGAGTAATACATATTTTTGTATTAAAACAATAAAAATAATACTATTCATAATACAATATTTTAACTTTTATGAATATTATATATATATAAATGATCATAAATTATATCTTATATCTGTTATTGTCATTTTATAATCGAATTTATAAATAAATCACTATCCACTAATACCTAATCGCTATCCACTAATACCTAATCGTTATCCTCTAATCAAACTGATAGCTTTGCCAAACAAGGTATATGTTCAATATTTTTATTGAACATATATACATATACATATATATATATATATATATATATATATATAGAGTCATTTTTAATAACTAAAATTGGTAACTATATAATGTTAATTGATAATTATTAATGAGATTACAAAAAGTGATAACCATTTATTAATATAAGATATGTGGCTTATTATTAAATTGAAATTAATTATTTTTTTGTTTTGATTTCTTAATGTAAATTGATTATTATTATGAAATTTAAAAAATGATAGCTATACTAATTAATCCCATATAAAATATTATAAAAAAATTAGGCTTAGGGGTGTGAGCCGACCAATCCGAAAAATCTATCCAACTAAAAAAAAATAGGAGTTCGAATATGATTTAGGGAAGTTTTTAGTAAATTAAAATCCATCAGCTAAAATTAAGGTCAACACGAAAAAATCGTAAGGGCCGTGGAACCCGTTATTTATTTATTATTTTTTATTTATATAATTAATACATATGTTATCAATTCTTTTATTATAGATGTAATATTTTTTAAATAAAATTTCATACTTTTCTATTACATTATCAAACTCTAATTAATAACTTTAAACTTTTAGTAGTATATGTTATATTAATATAAAATTAAATAATTTTATATTAATTTTAATTCATTATATATATTTTTAAAATATTATTATATAAAAGTAGGGTACCGAAAAAATTGACTCGCTAGATGGTGCAAAATAATTTTAGGATGATATTTTAATTCTAAAAATCAACCCGTGAAATATCAATTGATTTTTTTGAACCAAAAATTCGATCAGACCTAAATTACTTTTACCCCTAAGTAGGCTAATTTGTTTGGGCAAGGTGTAACGACCCCGATTTTCCAATATTTAATAAATGAATATTTTATTGATTTTATTTTGAGAAGTATTGCTATTAATCATATTATATTTAATAATTTCGAAGATAAAATAAAATTGAAGAAGAGTTTGATTGGTGATAGAATTGATTAATTAAATATCATAATTTATTTCGTTAAAATTGAATAAATTTAAATTAATTAAAGAGATTAATTAGATGATTAAATTTGAGTGGGAATATTATAGTTAGAGTGTAATTAAGAATTTTTAAACTCTATAAATAGGGATATTGTGCTAATTCTTTTGGGATGGTACAAAAGTTTTTTTTTTTCCTCTCAGTGCAAACGTTTTTTTGGCTTCTTCTGGGGGCGAATTTTAAAGTTGTCGAAGCACACGGATTCGAAACAAATTTCCTCTAGACGTCAAACGGCAAACACAGAAAATAAAATTGATTTTTTGGACGAGGAACTGAAGTAGAGAGAGAGAGAGAAAAAAAAAGGAGATTCACGTAATAGGAAAATATATTTTTTTGGACGACCTGTTCGTGCGAGGACTTAGGTTGGAGAAAAAGGGAATTAATGTAGGAAAAAAATTTCTCGAGAGCAAATTTGGAAAGAGGGGCCAAAAAAAAAAAAGAGAAGCTCGCCGAGAAAAAAAAAATAAAACAAAACTCAATTTCCGGCGAGGATTTCTTTTTCATAAATCTCAATCGGTTGGAACATTAACAATTATTGAATATAATTTAATTGCTAATTATTTATTGTTATTATCGTTTCAATATAAATTATTGATTGTCGTGATTATATTATTATAATTTTTTTATCTTATTCATGATTATATTATTGATTATTTAGTTTTTTTTGCTTAGATAGTGTCTAACCTATTTGAAAATGCATCAAATATAGACATTTTAGATAAACAAAATAAAAGTTAAAAGTTACCGGGCCCATGTTTATTACCACTAAGTCGAGACCAATTGAGTTGAATTGAATGGGACAAATAGTGTAAAAGTTATGATTGTCCCATGTATGATCACTCGTCCCCCGTCATACATGAATTTATTGAATTGAATTGGGCTTGTCGTAACACTGATCTTCCACTGGTCTCCATGAAAGTCGCAAGGTAACTCTAAATATTATAAATTGAATTGAATTAAATTAAAATTAAAATTGAGTGGAATGAAACTGAATCATGGTCGTTTTGATATATTGGGATGGAGTTGGCAATTGTTATTACCTTATTGAATCGAATTATTATTGACTAATGACCATTGATGATTGAATTAAAAATTGTTAATTTATTGATCAAAAAATTGATAATTATTAATTAAAAATTGTTATTGATTTATATTAATCTTTTAACCATAGCATGATATATTACTCATATTGATAAATTATTATATTATTATTTGATAATTGTGTGGACTGCTTAATTGATTCATCATTGATCATATCTTATTTTCGATTGAGCATATTGATTATCTTTTAAATCTTACGTATTGAGTATTTTATACTCATGCATATTTTTCTGTACCTGAATCCATGCAAGTGAGAAAAGATTAGTTAGATGATGATTCTGCAAATGGGTATGCTTAGTAATTGGCAGATGTTGCACGTGACATTAGATCGAGTTATTTAGTTTTATTTTTTCGCATTTATTAGAATTGTGAATTTATCGATATTTTAATCATTTTGAATATTATAGATTATTATTAAAAAAATCTTTCGCATTTATGATTTATGATTTATATTCCGTAAAAATATTTTATAGAAGATTGTGTAACGTCTTTAGAATGACTCTAAGCACGTGAAAGTCACATGAGTCTCGGATATGTATCGTTTAAGTTTTAAATATTACTTAAATTTTAAACTTATTCAAAGACTCGTTGGAATTAATTTCTAAATTTTAATTGTTAGTTTTCGAATTCATCCAAACACAAGAAACCAACCCATTGGTTCTTGCAGTTGCAGGGAGCCGCTCAGATCGTCAATTTCCTCGGGTCGCATGACCTATGCGAACTCGGGTAGGGAATCGAACAAATCATGTGTGTGTGTGAGAGAGAGACCATACATTTCCGCATCCAGGTTCGTTGTTTCCCGTCACCAAAGTTAAAAGGTGGTATTCATGCGATTGGCGCCGTTATATATATATCTCTCTCTCTGGTCTCTGGACCTCACAAAGAAATCTAGCAAACGAACCAGGTTTTCGTGCATTGATCTTCCCACTACCCGGCATCACCACTCAAAACCACACTCGCAAAGATTCGGATCTGCTAAAGTTTGAGCTCTCCTCCTCCGGAAAGGTATATATATATATATGATAATGTGAGAGAACGAGAGAGAGAGAGAGGAGAGGAGAGAGAAATATACAGTTCATCCCCCCTTCCCCGCTTTGCTAAATTTCCGTTGTGGGCGGGGCACGCATGCAAAAGTATTCATGAAATCAGCGTCCATGTCTCATCGTTCGGAACCAAGTAGTAAAATTCGAGGAACTCATGTAATACGAAGAAGTCAGTTAATTGTGGAGATCTCGGGCTCAGTCTTCTCCTTCCTTTTCATATTAGTCACGGTCAATTATAAATATCACGTGGAAAGATCGGGAAATAGAGAAAATAAGGAAGTAAAAAATGAACAAACATAATTCATGGATAAAAAAAGCCGTCAAAAGAATTTAGATGATGGAAAAAAGAAAAACATAATAAGGATAAACCACATAAAGGAGGATATAAGAGGTACGTAGTATAAAGCATAATTTTGAATTTCAAAGGTCTTGTTTAGCTATTGTAATTTAGATAAGAACTTACTCAAATTTCGATTAGTTCAATCAAATATTAAAAAAGAAGTCACTTGATCGAGAATTGGAATTTTAAGTTCTTTCCAACGACAATTTTTTTCCTTTTTTCTGTCTTTTTTCCTTTTAATTATTTATTAATATATATAATTATTTATTAATATATTATTATTAATCTTATAAACTAAATTATTTAATTCAATATTAATTTTTATTATACTTTATGTATTATAGTATACTAAATTATTATATATTTTTTGTTAATATTATTTATTATGGTTACTTATAAGATAAATTAAATAATTTTTTTATATTATAAAAATAAATTTATTTCTTTAATTTTTGTTTTTTTATCTAAACACCTACTAAAACTTATTAATCAACTCAATTTTTAAAATTTACATCATTATATTTTTTTATCAAAAGGTATCCCCATATATATATATATATATGGACAATTCGGAATTAAAAAGCTAGCAATAACTGACCGGAGTGTGGTGCCCAATGGAAATAGTTTGTTTGTGATTTTAATGTGAATAGGGAGCTCAACTTTGCCACATACCAGACACTGTTTTCCTCTTTTGAGGCGAGTCCGGTTGTTGGTTAGATTTCAAGGCATTGGGATATTGAAACAGGGAGAGATAGATACATTTATATGCTTTGTATTAATTAATTGTTTTAAGGGGGTGGCTTCATCATGTTACCTGACCATGTGGTCTTTGTCCCTTGCACAAAAGGGCATGTGGATTTGGTGTTAATGTTTCCTCTTCCACCTTTTTCTTTTCTTTTCTTTCTTTCCATTTTGTGTGTATGTCTGCTCTCTGTTGCTTAGCTATCACATTGGCCAAGTTGGGATCCCTTTCAGAGGAGGCAATTTGCCTTTTTGTTCTCAACTCCTCTTCTTTTTTTTGGATTGCTTCAATGTTGATCCTTCTTGTTCTTGTTGTTTAAGTTCTCAACTCTTTTTTTCTCTCTCTTTACCTTTTCCTCTGTTTTGGAATCGGCTGTGGTTTTCCAATCAGTTATTTTGCACCCATCTTTTCCCACTTGATCTGCATGCAAATAGTTGGAAGCTTTGCTCTCTCTCTCACCCATTAATTTAGACGAGAAAAAAAGATCTGATAGGAAAATTATCACATAAACGAATTAATTCTAGTGATATTTTAATCATTATTAAATTTGACGGGCTGATCAGTTTTTTAAAAAAATTAAGTCGTTTGAAAGAGCATAATCATTTATTTTATATTCTTAACATTCTTTCTCATGTGCGGTGACAATTTTAATTTAACCTAGCTCGTCACTTGAACAATGAAAGAAAAAAAATTTTAACCTAGCTCGTCACTTGAACAATTTTAAGGCATTCATGTTGTTCCCTCTAGTATCTTTATTTGTTCGTGCTTCGTAGCATGTGGAATTTAATGTTCGACTTGTATTATATATATTTTTATATATACATCTTGTGGCCTAAGATTTTAGGCTCACTCGCTTTGTCTCTGCCGCCACCGTGACACCAGAATCAGAAGAACCAGAATCAGAATCCGAATGCTTGCATCGGTGTGTGTTCGCCCGATTTATTGAATCCTTATTTATTTATTTATTTATTCACTGGGATAAAAAAAAACAACAGCAAATGTGTGGCCCTTTTACGAACTCGATGTCGCACCGTTCAATGCGCAGCAATTGATGGCTAATTAAAGACGCTGTGCAGTAAAAAGGAGGCGCACACGACGTCGCACGTTTCTAAATTGCATGTTAAAAATTTAATTTCTTATAATTTATGATCGTTGTGTACGAACTTACCATTCATAAGGACTAATTTAAAATTTGCATTGTCGAAATTTATTGTCATCCCGTATTTGAGTAAATTACACGGATGATCATTTAATTTTGGGTGCGATAATAATTCGATTCTTCAATTATAATTTTGTAATTAGATTATTCTCAAACTTTAATTTTCTTGCACGCTTCATTCTCTTAATCGGTAATAGCTAATTTTTCGATTATATTATTGACGTGAGGCAATAAAAAAATAATATAAAATTATAAATTATTAAAAAAATAATTGTAAAATAAAAAAGTGGCAAGGGACGGCACTCCCGAGCTCAGGGTTGGCGAGCTCATGAGGGGGCTGGCACCCCCTTGTGCGAGGCTCCGACGAGCTCGCACAGGGAGACACTGGCCCCTCTTTTTCTTCCTCGTCGGGGCACGTGAGGAAGATTTGTGATGCGAGCTCACACGCCGGCAAGCTCGCACAGGGGCCCCGACCCCCCTTTTTTCTTCCTTGCCAGTGCATGCGAGGAAGATTCATGAGGGGGCCGACATCCCCTCTACGAGCTCACGCGCCTGTGAGCTCGCCCAAGAGGGCGTCATGCCCTTTTTTCTTCCTCGTTGGTGCGCACAAGGAAGATTCGTGAGGGGGGCCGGCGCACTCCTTTGCGAGCTCGCGCGTCGGCAAACTCTCACGGTGGGCGTCGACCCCCTTCTCTCTCACACGTCGGAGAGAGAGAAGGGGGTCCGTCGACCCCCCTATGTCACGCCGGTAAGTGGGGCCGACGTCCCCCTTTTCTTCTTTGTCGGCTGCGAGGAAGAAAAGGAGGACAGTGCCCCTTGAGAAGAAGAGAAGGGGGACTTCAACCCTCTTTGTTGGCGCGATAGAGAGGGCCGACACCTACCTTGTAGGAAGCTTGCACAAGGGGGCATCGGCCCCCTCTCCGGCGCCAGAGAGGAGAGGGGGTGGGGGTGGCGCCCCCTTTGTCCTCTCCAATGAGAGAGGCGACAACCTATTTTTTTAATTAATTTATTATTTTTATATTTTTTATTATATTTTATTACATCACATCAGTAAGGTAATTGAAAATTATCTATTATCGATCTGCGTGTAAGAAAGTTAAAATTTGGAAATAATGTAATTACAAATTAAAGTTGAATACTTATTGAGATATTGACCTAAAATTGAGGGATGATATTTATCCCCCGTATTTGTACTTTACCTTTTTTTATCATCTTGACAACACAAGGGACGCATGCATCAAATGGGGCGAGATATGCATGAACAATGTATAAACATGGTTGGCCAGACTATATGAGAGGAGGAAGTAATTAAAAGAAGGGAAGGGAAGGGAAGGCATTTTTGTGTGGTGCTTGATATCTTCCACTCAACTCACGTCGGCCTTGGTGCTGCCTAAATGTCCAACCTCCTACCGACAAATGGTCCGGTGGGTGGCGCCGATGTTGCGGACATGGCCGGCCCCAAACACCGCAAGTGTAGTTAAGCCATTTCTTCTCCCGGCATGCAATGCATATATTGCATGCGTGCTTCCCCCCTCATCCACCGGACGACTCATGATACAATGAATCAATATTTTAACTCGTGATCTCACTATAACACTATGCTCATGTCGACTTCCTCAATATAATTTCTTCTTCTTTTATTATTACTATTATTTTTTGCGATACATGCTTACTTCGTGGTCAGGGAACACGCAAATGAGTTCACCTAATTCTTCAGTTCGTGGATATCCAAAATTATCAGCATTCGATTGTCAGATATATATATATATATATATATATATATATGGAAAATTTGAGAACAAAAGTAAAAGAACACAAAGAGAATCGCAGAAAAAATTAGAGGAGACACACGATTTACTCAGATTCATCCTTAAAATTAGGGCTACGTTCTGCAAAGAAAATTCTACTATATCTTTCGTTAGTTACTACCGCTCAAATTACAACATCTCCGAACCCCCATCCGCTCACCGACGAACGGAACCGTCGTCGGGGGGCAGTGCCCCTCGAACCCCTCCTTTTGTCAGTACACCAACAGGTAATTGAGTAATACTTAAATTCTCCTGAAGTATTCACCAACTTCAACAATATATACTCACTCGGTGTAATGTTGAACTAACTTGCGTTAGTATCTCTCTCTCACTCGTTAATCTTCCCCAAAATAATCATTTAATTGGGCGAGACCAAGTTAAGAAGTGGAGGCGGACAATTAATAAGGCCATGACTGCGAGGCCATGCATTCAGTTCGATATATCTCAAAGATATCCGACCACGGATGCGAACTCGATGTCATGGATCTCGCTCGCCTGCTTTTTCCCGCTTGCTTTTCCGACACGTAGGAAAAGAACGGATAGCGAACTCCTCCTCCTCTCGGGGGCATAACGTGCATCCCGATCAGATCCCCCCCTCCTCTCCCAAAATCTTTGTGTGGCTGCGGAGAGAGGAGAGAGATAGCGAGGAACAAATGCGTTGGACGCCGAAAAGATACGCTAAGGAGATTGGCCAAAACCATATGGTTGTGGAGGGGCCATCGGGCACGTCTCCAGCAAATCCCCAAACCCGTGCGAAACCGGGCGTACGTCGTGCGCTCCTCCGCCACATTTTTGCCCCGTCCCCCTCCCCCTCCCTTTCCCTTCCCTTCCCTTCGCCTCCCCCACACGGGCCACGAATCCCCCACCACCAACTCAACTACGTGCGTCCTCCTCCCTCCTCGGCCGCTAATTGCTAACCACTGCATCCCATCTAATTACTTGCACCCCTCCACCAACGCCATCCTCCCACGTCATCCATGTTCCGTTCTTATTACAGCTCGTGCTAATTAAGTGGCCCAAATTCTCAAGTAATTAGACTTAATTAATTACCCCCTCCTCCTCTCCCTGCCGAGTTGGACGGATGGATGGATGGATAAGGACGAGCGGTTTAACCAAACCAGTGGTAGCTTGCTACGTCCGGTTACTGCCTTTTTTATTTTAATTCTACCTTGAAATAGAATTTTTGAAGCTTAATTACTGCACGTATTTTTCCCAATATATCTCGCATGACATAATGGTTACTGGATGTAAGAGGTGCATGCATTTTTTTATTTTTTATTATTTATATTTGGGATACAGTAAGAAATGCAAATTTAATGTTCAGATTTTGTGATGCTGGTACTGGTACTACTATATACTACAATCCTAACATATCACATGCACATATTAATAGATGCATGGAAACCGCTCTCCCCCCTTTTTGCATTTAAAAAATTTAAAAACTCTATACTCATTTTTAGCCATGCAAAGTTGCAAAAGCAGCTTCCGACTCTATTGTTTTATTAAAAAAAACTCCATAATAATATTGCACACGTGGATTTATTTATCCATTTCAACCTTAAACCTCCAACTATAAATACCCGCCCTTGGGCCAAAAACTGCATGCCATCGTCTTCTCCACTCGCTCCTTTCTCATTTGTCCCCCTCATCCTCCTGCAAAGCTGCGCGACCTTCAGCATGAATCCTCCCAAGACAAATGGATCGGGCGCTCGGAATTGGGTCAGAGGCAGCGCCATCGCCTCCGGCTCCTTCGGCGCCGTCAGCCTCGCCCTCGACCGGACCACCGGCGAGCCCTTCGCTGTGAAGTCCGTCAGCGTGGCCTCCTCCCCCTCCTCCTCCTCTTCTTCCCTCCGCTCTCTGGAGAACGAGATCGAAATTCTGAAGTCCCTCGCCTCGCCCTACGTCGTCGAGTACCTCGACGACGACGTGACGCAGGAGCCTCGCCTCGGCGCGTGCAGGAACCTGCACACGGAATACATGCCCGGGGGCACCGCGGCGCGGAGCCGCCCGATGGACGAGGCCGAGGTGCGCGCTTACGCGCGGTGCGTAGCGCTGGCGCTCCGTTACTTGCACGGCGTCGCCGGGGTCGTGCACTGCGACGTCAAGGGCCGGAACGTTCTGCTCGGCGGAAGCCCCGGCGTCGCGAAGCTCGCGGACTTTGGGTCCGCGATAAGAATTTCCAAGGCTACCGGCGGTGAAGGCAGTGACGAGTGCTGGTTCAGGGGCACGCCGCTCTGGATGGCGCCGGAGGTCGTCAGAGGGGAGCGGCCGGGGCCGGAGTCGGACGTGTGGTCTCTGGGGTGCACCGTCATCGAGATGGCCACTGGACGGCAGCCGTGGACTCGTTTTGCTCCCAACGACACTGCGGCGGCTCTGTTCAAGATTGGCTACGGCCAAGAGCTGCCGGAATTTCCCGCGGGACTTTCCGAATCAGGTTGGGATTTCCTCGGCAAATGCTTGAGAAGGAAAGCAGAGGAACGGTGGACGGTGGAGCAGCTCCTGAAGCACCCATTTCTAGCCGAATCCGGCGCCGCCGCCGAGTGGTCTCCGAGGAGCGTGCTCGATCTGGCCCGCTCCGAGTTCACCGACAGCGACGGAGAGGGTTCCGACATGAGTTGCGTTTCTGTTCCCAATTCCTGCTACTTGCTCTCTTGCGCAGCAGAGAGAGTGAAGTCACTGACTTCAGAGGAAGCTGCTCTCAGTTGGAACACCGCCGGTTGGGAGACGGTCAGATGTGCAGGGAAAGACCTCAATTCGGAAAAGGATGGTGGCGTGGAGCACTCTGCTGAACAGGAAGTGCGAGAACAGGGTGACGGCTGCTGCAATCTGGAATTGGATGATTGGAATGGGGAGGATGCGACTTGCGATGCAAGAGAGGTTCTGGCCATGGCCGACGCCATGAGTTGCTCTGCGCCTCGTAGCAATTGTTCCCTCTGTTGTTCTTGCTTGTGCGTCTGTTGTCACTGTTATTGGTGCAGAGGCGTTCTGGGGTGTCGGAAAGGGGTTGGAAGAGAGTTGCTGTTAGGTTGGTCTGATTTGTTGTTTCAACTAAAGGCAGTTTGTAAGGTGCTAAAATGTACTGACTGGTTCCCCACATATTTCATGTCTAATTTAAATGATCCCAATTTGTTCAGTTCAAATGTATCGATTCTCCTTTTCTTGAATTCTCTTAATTTTACTGCCCCCCTGCATTTGGCTGTTGGAATGCTGCGATATCTCCATGGACAAGTTAAAGCCACAGAAGGCCACACAGTAAAGTGAACCCAAAATTTCATTTTGATAGCTAACTGGGGGGAAAATTGCTTCTAATATCACAAGATTAGTTCGTTCTAAACACTCTTTTTCTGTTCAATAGGAGTCCACAATTGGAGCATGATTGTTCCACTTTTTGGACCAGTCGCCTGCTCGGCAGCGTTTGGCCATATCATAGCTTCGAAATAGTAAAATATCTCACGAAAGTATCTCGGGCAATGAAGTAATAACTGCCATGAACTTATGGGCTCAGAAATATTTGTGCTCCTCTGCTGAAAGCAGTAGTTTCAGTTGGGGATGCACCTCCATTTGGAGTTATATTATAATCTGCCGTCACTTTTTGCGAAACGAAGGCCGCAAGCCTGAGACAGAAACAGGGTGCTAGGCTTTCAGGTTTCAATTCCAGGTATGGTCTCAAGGCAACCAATGCTTGAGGAGGAAAAAAAGAATAAAACAGAATTAAAAGAACATGTGCATAGTCGTGCTGCAAGCTTCTGTGGTCATTTTTTTTCCGTTGAAAATTAACGCCTTTATGGGCTAAATGAAGTGAAAACTGCATACGTCCAGTTATGTCACGTAGTTGTGGAAACTACTCGTATATGCACACTATAATGTTGTCTTTGGCGCCAGAATTTTGTCCAGAATTAGATAAAGTTTTGACAAACAGCCTTCATGGCCGGAAACTTTCACGTGACATCTCTGTCAAACTTTTTTTTATTCAAGTTCTTGGAAATAAATTCTCACAAATCGTAAGAACTTTGCAAGTGACATAAACTTTCCCAATTTTTTCTCTCTCATCTCTCTCCCTCTTCCTCTTTTCTCACCGTCACCGCCTCCATCGTCTCCGTTGCTGTTGCCGTCGCACCCCAACCGTCAGCCATGATTAGCAACACTTTCTCTGACATGGCCATGGCTTGCCCCCATCTCATTAGTGGCTCCTCCACCCCCCCTCCCCTTCCCCATCTCCCCCGTGCAGTGTCACCGCGCGACGGTCCACTACGGTCACTACGGCCTCCACGAGCTCGCGACTAGGACTGAGGTCCCTTGCTCTCTGTTGTCGACCGTTCTCCTCCCGCTCCTCCGCTTCACATTCGGATTTGTCACCTTCGTCACTCTCTTCGCCTTTTCCCTCTCTATGCAGATGAAGAAGCAGTGCAGCACCGACTGGATCGTCGGGCTGGACAAGCGCAAGATAGCTGCGGTTGCGATCGTGCGTCAACGGCTGGTCGCGGAGGGTGTCCAAGAGTACATCACGCGCAGATGGCGCGGGCCGTCATCCTGGTCGGCGATGGCGGAGCATGGGAAGGGCTGGGAGAAATGGTGTGGGAGTAGACGAGGAGATTGAAGAAAAGAAGCCGAACATCAGATCGGACGGCCATCGCCAGAGGCCATAAAAAAGAATGAGTTCGAATGTACAATGTTTTGACGCCCAAGAACTTCTCCACCAAACACTCATGAGAACTCGGTCATCACATCATTGAAGTTTCAAGAACTTTGGGAAACTTCTATTTTCCAATTCAAACACAACCTAAAAGAAGAAGCCAATGCTTTTCTTGGGGGAGTCGAACTGTCGAGAGCCATGTATGGCTGAATGCATGTGAAGTCCATTCCAACGTGTGTGAGTGGGCTGTCCGACGAACGCCGATAGGCTACTACACTCTTGCCAAGATTTCGATGTTATCTTGTGGAATATGATTGTGAACAAGTGTTCTTCTTCCTTGTGATCGAGTTCTCGATGATGAGTCCAAAGCAACGTAAAAAAAACTTCGATGATCTGTCTTCCGCTGCGAAGTATTTCGATAATACCCTTATTATTTATTTATTACCAAATCTTTCAATTCGTATCAGAGCCGAAATCGCTTTTCTCGTTTATTTTTTGGGCTGCGCAATTTTTGCGCCTTCGATTATAGGACAATAATCGAAGAATGAAATACTTTTCATTGACACTTTTCGTACACTTTGCCCTGAATTATTGTACACTCATTTTTATTATTTTTTTCAAAAAAATGGAAAAATGTCACTGTTAAAAAAGATAAAAATAATTGGTGCTACAATGCGAGTGCAGGCCTATGGCCCACTGCGCAGCATTGTTTGGCGCAACGCGTGCACGGGCCTCGGCCCGCTGCACGACACCACACAGCTTGACGCGTACACGGGCTACGGCCCGCTGCGCAGCACCGCCTGGATCGGTGTGCAGGCCATGGCTTGCTACGTGGCACTTGCACAATGCGACACGTGTGGGCCAGTGGCCCGATGTGCGATGTCGTCTGGCGCGGCGGTGCAGGTGTCACGGGGTCATTCTCGGACACTAGATCACGTGCGGCGACTAGGCGGATAGGCACCTAGCCAAGCCTGTTTTGAGTTTGCAGCGGAAGTTTTATGGTCGAGACGACTATGCCGAGAGTCGCTCTTATAGGCATTCAATCACGGACATGACTAGAGTGTTGGACTACTCGTCACGAGACCGTGGCATTAGCGCGTTGCGGCACTAATGTAGGCGCTTGGGCGCTTAAAGTCCGAAGGGGCGACGAAGGGACCACGGGACGCCACGAATGGACACCGATGTGGGTTGCCACCCCACGCTCAAGGCCATGACACTAGAATTAAAGGAAACCTTACTTGTATTAAATATGATGAAACATAACATACAATTGGGCCTCGGAAGGCACTAGTGAACTCCTCCCAGTGTACCGTAGGTATAGGAGTCTTGTTACATATTGAAGATGCAAAAGACGTACTCTACGGGAACGTCACCTACTTGGCCATTCATAAGGACGGCCTTACAAGATAAATGCCCTAAGGGTGGATAACTTGGTACTCCGCAATATTACGCAGTGCGGGGCGGCTGCATGTGTTCCATGTTTTCAGCGCTAAGCGGCCGAGGGCTATAAGTTGAGCGGCACTGGTGCCGTGAGGCTTCACGCTTCGTGTCACGGGAAACGCCCCGTGACATTCTCCCCCACCAAAGTCGGCGACGCCCCCGACGCCGTTGTCCGAGCTTCCTCGGGGCCTTCGTCTTGAGTCTTGACTTCGCTTGTCTCGTTCAATTCTACCTTCTTTGCCTTGACTTCAACTTCACCAGCATCACGCAACGCCAGGAATGCCCGCTCCTTGGGGTCTCGCTGAGGACTCCTCCCTCAGGCCTGCTTCGCTCGCTGATCCTTCGTCCAATCCGGTGTCATCACTTGTGCAGCGCCAGTGGAGTCCGCCATGTGCGGTCTGACTTCATCAAGCAACTATCCGTCCATCAAGTCTCTGTTGGCTTCACTTCTCTTCGACTTGCGCAGCGTCAACTTGTGTGGTTTGGCTTTTTTGGGGGTGAAACAACTCTTGTATGCCTTCAGGAATAGCGCGGAGAAGAGTTGTCTCAGGGTCGTGTAGAACACGATGAAGAGTCTCGCCATTCGACCTGCATGACTTGACTCGATGCCTTCATGTTGCGGATGGCCGCAGCATAAGGTCTCCCTTCCGTCGAATGCGAAGTACAGGACCATCTCAACCTCGATGATCATTCTTGAATTTCGACGGCTCGAAACAGCACAAGCTCTCTGATGTTGATGCTTGTAGCTTGTCTGCTTCGAGTGCTTGGGGTCGCTATGATGAGCGACGAGAGTCTTCCCACGGATACTCTGGGACGCTTCAGGTCTCTTTGTGGACTTGATTCAACGGCTCTATGTTGCAAATGATTGCAACGTAGAGTCTTCCATACCTCTGCCGAACGAAAAGCGCAGAACCACCTCCTCCTTGGTGATCACCTGATGTTTCGGCAGCCTTGAGGTGGGACAAGGTTCTTTGATCTGACAATCCATGCTTTGTCCATCCAAGTCGCCATAGTGGACGACGAGAGTCTCCCCACGTTCCCTTGTGGTTCAACTCGCTATCTCCAAGTTACAGATGGCTGCAACGTTGAGTCCTTCGTCCGCCGAGCCTTGAAAAATAGCTCCACCTTCCCCTTGGTGGACAAGAGATATCTCGACGATTTGAGGTGGAGCAAGGTTATTTGGTATAACATTCCGCACCTTGTCCACTCCCAGTCGCTATAGTGAGCGACGATGAGGGTCTCCCTACATGTGCCTGTAGTTCGACTCGCTTCTCCTGCTTCGATGGACGATCTTTATCTTCGGCATAAGCAACTTCCTCCTTGCGACTTGAGCTTCTCTCCCCCACCATTGCCCTTGCCCAAGGACTTTGGTGGTATGGCATTTGTTCCGATTGACTTGGCAGCGTCGACTAGTGAGCGGAGGTTGGACGATCCGATCGTTCCAACTCCTTCCTAGTCCAAAGCTTCTAACCCCTCTGCTTGAAGAGCACCAACACTGGGTCTTCATCCTCCTGGAAACACTGTAGGCGGAGCTCGGTGATTCCTTTCACTTCCTCCTTCAACATGCCCATCTGGCCGATGTTGAACAATGCGATCTTGACCTCCAGTCCCAACTTGTCAGGGCTTGCATACTTGATGAACTGCCACTTCTTCTGTCCCATGTCTGGGATGCATGTCTGCCACATTCTACATTGTCGCGATGGCAACGTCATCCTGAGTTTGCCACATCTTGCAGGGTTCTTGGGATATGCCTTCTTCCGATCCTGGGACCTCCTTTGAAGCTTTGACAATCCCTTTGAGGTATGGACGGGGCGAGATCATTGTGCTCGTTCACGAAGAGGATGCACCTTAGATGCTCGTCCGTCCGCACCATGGACAAAGTAATGCCATTGTGCCTGTCATCCTAGATCATACACCTTTGACATACTCGTCCACCGGGCGGTTCGACTCTCGCGAAAGAGTAGTCGTTCCGGGCCTTCACTGATCCGTGCGGATGCTTGTGAAGACGCTCCGCTTAGATAAGCGGCCTGCGATTGGTGAACTCGTGGCATGAGCTCCCAACATTACCTCCATCTCCATTCGAAGGGACGACATCGCCAATGTGTCCTTCAAAACCTTCGCACTGCGATCCTTGGAGGCTGCTTCGATTACTCGAGGCGATGTCCGAAAGGAAAGCGCACTCCTTCCTTCGGTTGGCGGCAGAACGCTTGACAGCAGCATGCTAAGGTTCGCCGATGCTCGACGCTCAGACCATTTGCCAAATTGGTCGCTGAGTTGAGGCGTCGATTTGCGTTGGCATGTATCAGGTTCGTCCCACTCCTTGATGGATGACATTGTGCCGCTTGCGGGGCGACACTTGACGAGGCAGGCAAGGCTGACAGCTCGTCCAAGAGTGTTTGCAAGTAATCAACGCTTTGCTCCATTCCTGAAAGTCATCGTGGCGTGGCAGGCGAGGCTGCGACACGACAAGATGCTTGTGATTGATGCTCCTTGGCCGAAAGGATGATATTCTTTGACCGAAAGGGACCATGAACCTTGATATTTGTCTTTAAGCCAACTTCTCCCGTGAAGCGGTTGTGCACTTCACGTTGCATGACTGGGCATGCGATGCGACGTCACGAAATACCGAGCAGCGCCAAGTCGTCATGATAGTGCATGACCGACAGTCCCTGAATGTGACACGGGTCCTCCGAGTTACACGACGCTCGTGTAAGCGATCTCATGATATGAGCAGCGCAAGACCATCATGCGGAGCATATGGCCACTCTTTGACGCAGCGCGACACTTCAGGATTCCCGACTGTATACCTGGGGTGGTTGATCTGCTCGAGTGAGCGACGCATGACCGTCCCGGTTAGGCGGGGCGATCAATCCGCCATCATGATGCATGACGGACGTTCTTTGACACGACACGGGTGTATGAGGAACATGCTGCGGGGCACGACTGGGCGTGCGGCGAGGAGGCTTGCCATGCATTCCTCGTTGGCGTCCACGATCAAAGACCATGGTACCAGTGCGCCTGGACGTGATGGAGTATTTGAGCGGAAGCACATTTCCTACGCCAGGGCACATTGCGACGACACAAGCGAGTCATCGTCGCTGGGTAATCCGAGCAGGAAGAACTGCTCTGATACCACTTGTCACGGGGTCATTCTCGGACACTAGACCACGTGCAGCGACTAGGCGGATAGGCACCTAGCCAAGCCTGTTTTGAGTTTACAGCGGAAGTTTTATGGTCGAGATGACTATGCCGAGAGTCGCTCTTATAGGCATTCAATCACGGACATGACTAGAGTGTTGGACTACTCGTCACGAGACCGTGGCATTAGCGCGTTGCGGCACTAATGTAGGCACTTGGGCGCTTAAAGTTCGAAGGGGCGACGAAGGGACCACGGGACGCCACGAATGGACACCGATGTGGGTTGCCACCCCACGCTCAAGGCCATGACACTAGAATTAAAGAAAAGCTTACTTGTATTAAATATGATGAAACATAACATACAATTGGGCCTCGGAAGGCACTAGTGAACTCCTCCCAGTGTATCGTAGGTATAGGAGTCTTGTTACATATTGAAGATGCAAAAGACGTACCCTACGGGAACGTCACCTACTTGGCCATTCATAAGGACGGCCTTACAAGATAAATGCCCTAAGGGCGGATAACTTGGTACTCCGCAATATTACGCAGTGCGGGGCGGCTGCATGTGTTCCATGTTTTCGACGCTAAACAGCCGAGGGCTATAAGTTGAGCGGCACTGGTGCCGCGAGGCTTCACGCTTCGTGTCACGAGAAACGCTCCGTGACACAGGCAACGACCCACTGCGTATCACGGGCGTTTTCCCGTGGCATGAAGTCTCGCGGCACCAAAGCCGCTTAACTTAAAGTTTTCAGCCGCTCAACATCACATAATGAAACACATGCGGCCACCCCGCACTGCATAATATTACAGAGTATCAAGTTATCCACCTTAGGGCATTATTTTGTAAGGCCATTCTTATGAATGGTCAAGTATGTGGTGATATCCATAGGATACATCTTTTACATTTTTCATTTTGTAACAAGACTTCCTTACCTACGGTATATTGGAAGGAGTTCACTACTACTTTCGAGGCACAGATGTATGTTATATTTTATCATATTCAATACAAGTAAGCTTTTCATAATTTTAGTGTCTGGCCTTGAGCGTGGGGTGGCAACCCCCTTCTCGGCGTCTTGTGGTTCCTCGACTGCCCCATCGAACTTTAAGTGCCCAAGCGCCTACGTTAGTATCACAATGCGCTAATGCCACAGACCCAAGACGAGTAGTCCAACACTCTAGACATGTCCGCGATTGAATGCTTATAAGAGCGACTCTCGGTAGAATCGTCTCGATTATAAATCTTCCACTTCTACTCAAAATAGGCTTGGCTAGGTGTCCTATCCACCTAGTTGCCGCATGAGGTCTGGTGTCCGAGAATGACCCCCTAACATGCGCAGGCTGGCATGATGTGCGCGGACCAGTGGCTCGCTGTGTGATTTGGGCCGCCACAGGTCCGACTGAATAGTTGTTTTTTAAAAAATAATAGGACATAATTATAAAAAACTTGGGAAAATATAGAAAAATGAGAAAAATGTTTTTTCTGATCTTAGAAAATTTTGAAAGTTTTTCTGAAAAATGTGTGATATATTTTTGACATAATTGTATACATTTTTTTTTGTTATGATGCATTCTCTATGTTATTATGTCATGATAAATATGTATGAACAATTAGATTATTCCTAATTTATGCGCATTATTAAATTAAAAAAATTATGAATGATTTTCTAAAATTTTCATAATGTTTAATATGCATATTTTATACTTGTGCATATGGTATTTTGCATATTATTCCATATTACTATGAGTCATTAATAGAAATTGACATTCATATAAATTATCATGTCACATTTAATTCCAAGTATGAGTGCTATGTACTTAGTTAGTTCTTTAATACAAAACTAGTGTGATGGCCGGCGCGATGCGCGGTTAATGTGAAATTAGATGAATTGTATGTTTATAAAATAAGTAAAAATTAGTTTGATATATTTTAATATCAATTAAAAATAAAACATGCAATTTTGTATGTATAACATGCAATTTTGTATGTATAGAAAAGAATTGTCCAATAAAACATTTGGATATTGATGTAGGAATAGATTTCAACTATTATTCGTGTTGAATTATGAGACCACAATTATCAAAGTAATATTCAAAACACATCCATCATTTGAATTCTTAATTTCTTTGCCACTAAGCTAAAAAGTTTCACTTTTATTTATTAAAAATAAAAGTCATCACATAAATACATCTACATGCTTGTTTTTAATAAATAATTTTATTAATGAAATATAATATCATTAATGTAAAATATTAACTTTTAAAAAATATATTATGTTTTGATATTATATAATTCAATTATTAAAAAAAGATCATGTCCACACCAAAAATAACTTGTCGCGTGATAATTTTATAAATGAAACATATTAGAAATATATGCATTACTCTCATGATATAAGAGTTTGCATGAAATATATGTTATATGCTAAGATAATTTTAAATAGTGCTCTATGTCATTTTTTATTAATAATCATATAATAGTTGAAAGAATTATAAAAAGATGACATAAATTCAACACTAAAGAAAACAAATAATATAGCACAAAATTTTCCACACTTGTACGCTCATAATATTTAAAAAATAAAAAAACAATATAAGAAATCCTAAAAATAAATATGATATTTCTTATTGACAAATAAAAATTTATTTGTAATAAATATAAAACGCGATAGTAATGATAATATTCTAAAACAAAACAAAAGGAATCCAATTCTCATATAATTTAGAATGAATTATTTTGTAGAATGTAAAATATGATTATTAATTATCTTTTCCAGTAGTTATTAGCTAAAAATAATGATTTCAATATTCTTCATTATCTAAATATTTACATTTATATGTATATATTATATTATATTATATTTATTAATTTAGTAGCAAATTTTATCTTGAAAATTTGTGATTTCATTTCAGATATCTAAAAAATAATAATTTATTAGCATAACATTATCCTTAAAATATTTTACATGGTATAAACAATCTCATATATATCAAGAATAGATAAAAGCTTATTATAAGTATTCTAATTAAGTTAAAAGTAACATATTACCAAGATTTTTAGATTACTAAAAGTAAAATACTATTTTTGCCAAGAACCATTCTCTCTTTACTATGGCATCTTTAATATAATATATAGATATAAGATAATAAAATATATTAGTATTACACTAACATATTTTTCTATTTAAAAGATATATACCTACACTTTTAAGCGATTTTACCTTCGCGTAGGAGAACACCACACTATTACAATTAAATTATTGAATTCAAAATTATTATAGAGATAAATGACTTTTTGATATATTTTGTTAAAACATTTTGTTCACAACATAATTCATCTTTAATGAAATATTTATTATTAAATATATTATTTTTATTAATTAATATTGTTTATGCCTATTAACCTCATTACTATGGTTATTCTATGTAAATAAATTTCAATGATTATACACACAGCTTTTTGTTTCCATAAAATTTAATAGTTATATATGTCTACAATCCACATATGAATTATTATCCTTTTAAGATCTATTTCTTCTAATTTAGTATTTTTTAAAAGTATGGCTATTTTCGATTATGGTTCAAAAGTATTTTTTAATGATATCATGTATTAAAAATTAAACATATTCACTTTAGTCATCTATTAATTTTAAATTAATTTTATTATTTTTTATTTATGTTAATTTAGTCATCTATTAATTTCTTCTCATTGCATATTATATATAGATATTTAACTGAATATGAATATTCTCTAATTATTGTTATATATGCTGCTCATCAACCCTTGTTCTACAACCTTGAGGAGGAGGAGGAGAAGGGAGAGGGGAAAGAGAGGGAGGTGGGCGGTATCTAAGTAGAGAAAATTATGAACATTGAAGAGATTAAGATGACATTAAATTCTAAATAAGATAACTATCATGAAGTAGCTAATTAAGTTATATATTGTCCAATAAAAATTATGATATATTAATTTCGAATTAGTTATACCATGTTAACTACTAATACTTATAATTATCTAGAAGCATGATAATTAAAATATTTATCATTAAAAATTATTATGGAGCTAACTAACTTTATAATATGTTAAGATCTCCATGGCCCAAATTATATAATTATATAAGTAAGGTGATTTCTAATTTTTTTGTTTTAAAAATGGCATCATTTGGATAATCTGATATCTAATTTATTAAATATATTGTACCAAGTTAATATAAATATTATAATATTATATAACTGATCTCATAAATAATTGTCAATATTTTTTTCACAAATAACATAAAAGTAATATTCTAATTAGTAATTTATAAGTAATTCTAAAAATAACTGTCAAGTAATTTTTTTCATAAATAAGTTTGTGAACAATATGCAGATATAAATTAATTTTCAATTAAGTATAAATTATTAAGGACACTTGGCAAAAATAGTTATGATATATTAATATTTTCTTGGTGCATTTGTCATGTAATGGTTAAATAAAAGTCATCTTAATACCATATAAAAGTAAATGATTTCATAAATAATAAATTCGACAGTATATTAATTATCAACATAAAAGAGGTAGGTAAAAGAATTGTAAACAAATCTAAATATGTATATATTTGACATTGGACTATGTCTTCTTTGTGACACAAAAGTCACTCTCTTTTCTTAGTCATCTAGGATAAATGAATCAATATATTTTTAGAATAAAAATAAAATTATGAAATTATTATATAATGTAATATTACTTGAAGATAATGGCAACATTAAAATTTCGCGAAAAAATAAAGAGCAAGCTAACCTTCATTAATATATTATTCTGCATAACTTAAGAGGAAAAGAAAACTAATTGCAATAAAAATAAGAGAGAGAGAGAGAGTATTAATTTTCAACATAAAAGATGCAGGTAAAACAAATGTAAACAAATCTAAATTTGTATATGTTTGGCATTGGACTATGCCTTCTTTGTGACACAAAAGTCAACTCTCTTTTCTTTGTCTAGGATAAATGAATCAATATATTTGCAGAATAAAAATAAAATTATGAAATTATTATATAATGTAATATTACTTGAAGATCACGACAACAGTAAAATTTTGCGAAAAATTAAAGAGCAAGCTAATCTTCATAAATATATTATTTTGCATAACTTAAGAGGAAAAGAAAACTAATTGAAATAAAAATAAGAGAGAGAGAGTATTAATTTTCAACATAAAAGAGGCAGGTAAAAAAAATGTAAACAAATCTAAATATGTATATGTTTGGCATTGAACTATGTCTTCATTGTGACACAAAAGTCATTCTCTTTTCTTAGTCATCTAGGATAAATGAATCAATATATTTGCAGAATAAAAATAAAATTATGAAATTATTATATAATGTAATATTACTTGAAGATCATGGCAACATTAAAATTTCGTAAAAATTAAAGAGCAAGCTAACCTTCATTAATATATTATTCTGCATAACTCTAGGGAAAAGAAAACTAATTGCAATAAAAATAATAGAGAGAGAGATAGATAATTGGCATGAAGTGAGGTAACTAATAGAGAGAGAGAGTGAGTGATTGGCATGAAGTAAGGTTGGTTTCCTCCTCACTATTTATAAGGTGTCAAACTTAGACGGTTACTAATCAGAGCAACCAAATATTGATGAAATTTTAGAAAGAGTACTTAGCCTAAATATATAATAATTATTTCAATATATCTTACCATTAACTGGTCGGTTATAACTATATGAAAGTGTTAAAATTCTCTATTAACAATTAAATTTGCATTCCAAATTATTTTATGAGTTGAATTGGTAGATATTTATTCTTTGGCTAATGTAATTAGAAAAATATTTATCTTCTTATCTTAACTATTTGAAATAATTTTGTTTATAATTTACAATTAATTATTAGGTGATTATTAAATTTAAATATTTTAAATTATTTAAATGTATTTGTTAATTTAAATTTTACTGTATATTTTTATCTGATTTGAGAAATAATCCTCAAATATTAAGTGATTATATATAATCATTAATTTTAAAGACACTTGTTTCATGCTTTTTCCAAATGTCATCCTCTCCTTACAAACCTCTTAGATTATGATAGATTGTGCAAAGAGTATTAAATATAATCTTAGAAAATTGATTATTATAGATAATTGGTTATAATTGATTATTTTATTATATAAAGATTTATGAATAATTTATCTTTTATGATGCTATTATAAACTCTAATTACTACATAACCGTGTAGATATAATAGTTATTGAATTATATGGATAATGAAATTATATAATTATAAATACTTTTTAATTTCTAATTATAATCATATATTAATTTCAAGTGTCAACTTCTCCATCTTACTATTCTCATTTTAATATAATAATATAGACAATATAGATTTCTATTCTTTTAAAAAAAAACCTTATGTTTACCTCAAAAGTAATTAAAACCATATGAAGTATTGCCCATATGATTCATAACATATATCTTTAAAAATAATATTACTAAAAATAAAATAAATAACTTATTTTCTATTAGAAATTATTTATTATAGTTCTCCACACCAAAATGTAAATTCCGAAATAGTAATAGTAAAAGTATTAAAAATAATTATCACATTGATTTAGTATTCTTGTTTCAGATTATTTTTTATAATTATTATATGATTATAGATTATGATAATGATAATGATATACCTGTATAATATATGATTATTATTAATTATTATATGTAATGATAATGATAATGATAATGATAATGATAATGATTTAGTATTCTTAGTATTCTTCTTTTAAAGTATTTTTCTTTTAATAATATATGATTAATAATAATTATTATATGTAACTGTATAAATAGTCCTAAAAAATATAACTGTATAAATAGTAAAGATATATAATTATTGTTATTAGATGTTGGCTATTTTAATTCTTATACATAAAAAATCTATGGACACATGGCAACATATTACAATGCCAAATGTCACTCTCTTATGCAAAGTACTCTCCTTTTAATATAGTATAGATAATCATATTATGATTTATTATGAAAGTTTGAGTAATTACGTGATGAATTAATATGAAAATGGAGATTGTTTTCTAAAAGAAGTGATCATGTAATGTTATGAGAAAATTTTTTAGAATAAAATTTCTGAAAATTGTATGACATGTGTTTTATGCATATTAGTGGCATTATGCATATTTATTAGTACATGAAACAGTCATGTACATTTGTCATGCATTATATATGATTATGAATTTAAGTAAAAATTCATTCATATATGTTATTATTACATGACATGTTTTAAGTGTAGTATGTCACACTTAAATTGAATTTCCATATGAATTATATATTCATGCACACAATTATGTTGTATTTACTTAAAGTGTATTTAAATGTGACACTTATGTAAATTGACATGATAATTGAAATATGCACATTATTAGTTCATTATGTGATTTGGACTGTGTAATAAGGAATTTATTTTTCTTTATGAAAGAACATGTGCATATATGACAAATTAGGCATAATATGAAATTATGTTATATATTAGGCATAATATGTGTTATGTGAATTTGTGAGTCATTAATTCACATAGTTATATTAAGTTATGCACAAACTATTTTTGTCACATTTTTTTTCATGTGAAATATGCATATTAATTATGACAAATTATATTTCTTTAGGAATAGAAATATGTATATATATGTATATATATATATATATATATATATATATACATGAAATGAATTGCATAATTTTATGTGATGAAAATTTATTCAATAATTTTTTAATTAACAAGACATGCTTGGTATGAATTTATGTACATAATTAAGACTTATGTGACATAAATGTAGAGTTAGATATGTGATAATATTTGTGTGATTATTTGTATATTTGCTATCATGCTTATGTTAATTATATGAGTGTGACAAATAATATTCATTTATATTTAAATGAATTGTATGATTATTTGCGTGCATAATATACATTCAAATATGTGATTTATGCAATATTTACTTTGAATTCATAAATATTTGTGACTTATGAATGTGACATGTTTCATAAACTTGGGATGAAATAAGTTTGATATTATGAAACTAATTTGTCTGATGTGGTAACAATTTTTGTCGAGTGGTGTGTGACATATGCATATCTAGGAAAGTACTGAAAAGATATTGTTAGTGAGAAATGTAGTACCATTTTTCTCTGTGGACTTACCTGGTGTACTGTTAACACGGTCTTCAAGAATTATTATGTTTACATGACATGATGGAATTTTTTTCAATTATTGTGACAAGGCGAATGGGTGATGATTTTCTAATTGACACCTTGCAAATGCAAGGAAGAGTTCCCACTGATGAACCCTGATTGTCTTGGCCAAATTTTTGAAATTGATATGTTAATCACATCATAAATTTTTAGATGATTTTAGATGTTTGTTCTCCAAAATGAATAGATAGTACCTTGACGCAACTTATTATTTTAATGAATGATAATTATTTTTTCGGATAGTGGAAGATGAGTGGGAGTATAGAGACCATCTCTTGCGTTAAGAATATTATTATGTCATTATTTGTGAATATATGCGATAAGAAGACATACAAAAACTAATACATTTCCCTTATGTAAGTTTGACCATACATAAGTGACACAAAAAAGGAGTCTTTGCAATATGACAAAGTTAAAATGAATATGTCAAAATGGCACATGGCAAAGATGATCTCTGTCGAGCACGATCACTATCGTGATTCTCACGGTCTTGATGGAAAGAAATCATCAAGAAAATAATAACTCTTACATAAGTTTTTTTTCAACAGATATGTTATATATCTTGTTCATACATTTTAGAATGACCACGTAATATTTACTTATTTGTAATAAGTATAGTAAGCTTGCACACATATTTGATGTTTAGTTTTATTTACCGACGGGCAGTTCCCGACGGAAAGAAAACCGTCGCAAGTTACGACGGATTTTGCGATAGCTCCCCTATCCATTGGAACTTTCGACGTTCCTAATCGTTAAAAAATAAAATATTAATATAACATATTACATAATTCATTATTTTTATTTCCGACGGTTGTGATCGTAAAAAATTCTGATGGATACCTATCCGTCGCAAATTGAGACGAATTTCTATCCATCGGAAATGACCCGTCGGAAAATTCCAATTTTCTTGTAGTGAAAGACGCTAAATTCTTCGTTAATAGAAAAAATCTCTTATTACTTCTAGCTATACACAAAATTATTTCACATATATTGACATTATGACATCGTTATTCATAACAAATAAATACACACATAATTATACTTATGTCATTATTTAGATGAATACTGAATTCATAAATGAATCATCGCAAACTACATATTGTGCTCAATATTTTATAATTGAGCATACAAACAGCTTTATGTAATTTTCATCTAATAGATGTGTAAAAATAATAGCTAGCCTTTTGGCGAACAAGAGAAAAATATAATAATTTATCTATGTCAGCACTCCTTTTTTGACTGTTGATTTTCATCACTTTTAAATTTCTTATCATCCATATCGACTTATTTCGAGGCAAGACGAAGGATTTAACAAGTCATTGACTTAATTTTCTTCTTTAGACTCTAACTCTTTGTATTAATCCATTTTCTTTATCTAGGCTTAGAGAGCCTCCACTTATTTTAGGTTCATGTTCAGTTTATATAGTCATTTGATATGTACAACGTAAAACACAACTCATATACTTCAATAAATGAATATTAAGCATGAGTTAACTGCGAATTGCTCCCACTCAGATTGTGGTGTGGAAACAAAATATGGATTAACCACAAATCAATCTGCATACATTGTCAATTCTAAATCTTCAACTTCTAAAGTGAAGATGTTACTTAATCTCGTTCAGCCAAGAAAAATATATACATGAATGTGACATCTCTACTTGTTATTTTAGTAACTCTTACTGATTGTAATAACAATATTTTAAATACATAATTGGAATTTAGTTGTGTTATACATTCTAGTAGATTATGGTTTCATCATATCCGCAATAATTACCATTGCGAAATATAGTTACCTGCATAACTATATCATTTTCATCACTAGACTCTTCGAATAACTCTCAACCATTTTGCAATATAAATTTAATCAGTAGGGCATTAATCTTGCGATCATAATTGAATCTCCATCTAAGTTTATGAATTTATATAAAACAATTCATGTTACCAACTTAGATAAATCATATGTATGATTTTATAATGCGGATGAAAGAAACCATATAGAACCTTAAACATTCAATACAAATGGATTATTGTAATTTTTTGTTCGTAAACAATTTTCTTACATCCTTGTCAATTAGACATTGTCACAAAAGTAAACAAAATAATTTTAGCGAGAAAGCATATTTCTCCAGCTAATCTATATTTATATTGCCTGAAAAAATATCACAAATTGACTAACCAAAACCTTTGGCATACTTATTTACGTCACATATGACATAAATATTCAACTTGAATACTTAAAGTAATCAAGACATAGAAAATCATTTTTTCAGAAAATGCTCATAAATGAATTACATTAAATACGGAATTTAATAATGATAAACGTGAATACACTGCTATGTTTGTCCAAAATAGAAAACGTAGATATTGTACATATATCCACTTTAAAATAGTGATATAGTAGGGCAATGAGATAAAAAAAATCATCTATTTCAAAAGAAAATTTTACAAGTCATAATCATTTTTAACTCGCACTTTCATGTTGTTTTCAACTATGTCCTTTGGCTTTAACGGCTAAGTCGTGCAAAGAATTCACCATCCTTTGATTACATGATAAGTTGTATTAAAAATTTTCAATCGACAAAGGATGAGTTTCAACACCCAATATAACATTATCATAAAGCAAAACAAGCATACGATCATATCAATATTTTTTTACTCAGTGCAACCACGAGCAAAAAATTATCGTATGCGCCACACATATAGCACATTGTTTTACTTATATTAATGTTGTCATCATGCTTCTCACAACGATGTGAGTAGTGTTAGCCCTTTTTTATTGTCTATAAATTATTCATTGGACTATGATTTCTGTCGAAATCTTATAGCAATTTTCTTATTTTGACATGTACAACATATGTCATGGTTGAAGATGACACACATTCTTTAAATAAATGTCAAAATATTTGATATTTTCTCGGAAAGAATTTTTAAAATATAAAAAAATTAACCCGCCGCCAAACAGCCGATCCAGCTGACCACGGCAAGATCCGGCCGTCTGGCGCCGATGACACCGTCGCCAGCCAGATCAGCTCGCCTGGCGATCGGATTAGGCCGCCTGACGATCGGATCAGCCCGCCTGGTGGCCGATCACATCGCGGTCGGCCAGATCAGAGCGGCTGGCGGCCGATCATGCCGCGGCCGCCAAGATCAGATTGGCTGGCGGTCGATCACGTCGCGATCGGCCAGATCTGGTCGGCTGCCGACCGATCATGCCACGCCCGGGTAGATTGGCGGCCAAGCGGCCTGACATGGCCGGTTGCGGGCCGGCTTCTGGCCGACCACGCTGCGGCCAGCCAGATCTGGTCGGATGTCAACCGATCGCGCCACGACCAGGCAGATAGCGGCCTGATCTGGCTGGTTGCCGGCCGATCACGTTGCGACTGGGCAGATCTAGCAGCCAGGCGGCCTTATCTGGCCGGCTACGGCCGGGTCGGCCGCCTGCAAGTCAGCTGCGGCCGGCTTGGCCGTTGGCGGCCAGATCACTACCTGGCGGCCGTTCAGTCCGGCTGCGGCCGAATCAGTCGACAGGCGGCCGCGGTCAGATCGAAGAAAGGGAGAGTGAGAGATCGGAGAGGAGGGAACTGGAGACGATGCAAGGAGCCGAGCCATCACGCCGCTGTCGGAGGGGGAGAGGCCGGATGAGAGAGGGAGAGAGCCGGAGGGGGAGAGAGAGAGTGGAAGGGGGAATGAGAGAGGGAGTGAAAGTGGAGGAAGGAGTGAAAGTTAAATATAAAAAAATTGGAGGGATGGTGGGCGGGAATAAAATTAGAACTACTGACGATTTAGACCGTCAAAAGTACCGACGGTCCCAACCGTCGATATTTAAATAGATAAAATATTCCTCATATTATATATTATTATATTTAGGATTATAATATTTAATTATTTTTGTCATTACTGACGATCGAGAACGTCGAAAGTTTCGACGGTTTGAACCGTCAGTAAATGTAATCATAAAAAATGATTAAATTACACATTAGACGATATTATATATTATATAATATTTAATTATTTTTAATTACTAACGATTATGACCATCAGAAGTATTGACGGTCCTAACCGTCGGTAATTAATTATATATGAAAATATATATGGTTACAATATATAATTAATTTTTTAATTACTGACGGTCTGGATCGTCGAAACTTTCGACGGTCCGGACCATCGGTAATTAGAATAATAAAATATCCCTTACATTACATATCAGACGACGTTATATATTATATAATATTTAATTATTTTTAAAGTTACCGATGATTTAGACTGTCGATATTTCTGACGGTTTAGACCGTCGAAACTTTTGACGGTCTAAATCGTCTATAATTATAATGATAAAATACTATCCACATTATATAATATTTAAATTTTTTTCCAACCGTCGAAAATCATTTTACGACGACCATTTTTTCGACGGATCGGTTCCGTCGAAAAATTCGTCGAAAAGTGTAATTTTTGACGGTTTTGGGCAAATTACCATCGATTTTGACCGTCTGTAATTAGTTTTTTTCTTGTAGTATTTGTACAAAATTGACATAGGTAAGACAGTTATTCACACCGGAACCGTCGAAAAAATGGTCGTCGTAAAATGATTTTCGACGGTTTTGGGCAAATTACCATCGGTTTTGACCGTCTGTAATTAGTTTTTTTCTTGTAGTATTTGTACAAAATTGACATAGGTAAGACAGTTATTCACACCGGTTGTGAAATTTATATAAGAATTGTTCAAGTAAATTTATTACTTTGTATAAAGAGTCGTTTATCATAAAGACGAATTAAACATTCTACGCAATATTGTATACTTGTCAGTACCCTTATTACAAGAGAGAAATTTAAATCTCACAAATATTTTCTAAGACTCTACGAGTAACAAAATGAAATGTCCTTTTGTAAACATGGTCGATGATCAGATATGTAAAAATAAGTTAAGTAGTCTGATATTTGTGTCATTGGTCAAATGAAAAGTTTACATATTTACATAGGGCACTTATGTTGAATGGCGATAAAAAGAATATTGATACACCTTATGAGCATATTGACTCTCATTTTGCACTATGATGAAGATCGAGTTATAGATTAGCCCATTAAATAAACGCCTCGTAGAATGACGATATTAATAAGTAAAAGTCTATCTCCAATTATGTATTCATGTTATAGAATGACATCGTTGTAAAGTTTAGCTAGAGCAAAACTATATAAAGTACTCAACAACTATGAAAATTGTGGTTTGTATTATACTCAATGATGGTATGAAGCCTTCTGGTTACGTAAATTCTTTTACACATGTATTGACGACGATCAAGTATGCCCTTTATTGCAATATATATGTCACTATTTCTTGATAAAAGAATGAACCATTATAAGGGAAAATATATTAATGTCTAGTATGTCTTGACAATGTGAAAAAGATACGGTTGATGAATACACGTGTAAGTATGTGATACATACTAAGCATCTTCACTGACGCATTAACATGCGCAAAGCTTATGCGATGATGTATTCTATATCTTCTTGTGATGAATAAAATTATGTTAAATTTTATTTTAGAGTTAGTTAATGAATTTGATAAAGCACGAAATTGTCGGTCTAACGGATAATCGCCTCGGCGCTTAGTGTATAGCGAACGAAGATGAAATGACTTAGATCCAGATATGTGATCTAAGATTGCACTGATATGTTCGGGAGGATGACACGAGTTTATATATACAACTCTATGTAGCTTGATAAGAGAAGCCATATGTGAGTCCTCGTGGTGCCAATTTTTGGACGACTAGTGAGAGGACTTAGGTCAGGCGTCATGGGTAGACGATTAGACTCTACTTTGTGCGATGTTACGAGTTTATGTCATATACTCCTTCAGTGGAAATCTCCACCACAGTACTTGGTTATGAACCTAGTATGCTAAATCGACCCTAAGACTTGATGAATAATACTTTATAGCTTTTCGTCAGAGTGTGAGTCTTTAAGCACCAAACGAGTCCGAAAATTGGCTTTAAACTCTTGACTATATTTCAAGATAGTGGGTTAGTGTTGCTAGTTTAGCGAAGTACTCAAAGCCTAAAAGTGTATGCGGCCCATCGAGCCATAACTAGGAAAGTAGCTGACTTAGAACTGAGAAATATGACAATGACAGGAAGATTCAGTGGTACTGCATGATATTTGTGATGTAATTGGCCAAATACATAAGCATACAAATACGGATCAATTGAAATCATGCATGATGGACGTGTGTCATCTAGAGTGTGCAAGAAAAGTACTTCTAAGGCAAAGCGAGTAGCATGGATGTTTGAGCAAGTACTAGCTCACATGATAGTTGAGTAATCATACAACGATAACACGTTATAGTATGAGCTCACATATTGATTGAGCAGTTATGTGGTTATAATTTTTTACTTTAAAATTTGATCGAGCAACTATGTATTCCTAAGAGATAATAGTATAGGCTTTCAAGTGGTTGAATAACTATATATCCCTAACATGTCATAGTTCTCCCTAGTTGTGGATATACTCGTGGGTCGCACGATCCATTTACCATAATGAACATTTACTTGAATCGAATTTGGGTAATGGGCCATTAGTTCAAGTGAGAGATTGTTGGAAATTAATGCCCTTTATGGGCCAAATGAAATGCAAACTTCATATGTGTAGTTATGCCAACTGCACATGAGTGTAGTTGTGGAAACCACTCATATATGCACACTATAAAAGAAGAAGCTAGTGCTCTTCTTGAGGGAGTCGTACTGCCGAGAGCCATGTATGGCTGAAGGCATGTGAAGTCCATTCCAATGTGTGTGTGTGGTTGTCCGACGAGCGTCGATAGACCGTTGCGCTCTCGCCAAGATTCTGATGTTGTCTCATGGTATATGGATTGTGAGCAAGTGTTCTCCTTCCTCGTGATCGAGTTCTTGATGACGAGTTCGAAGCAACGTAAAAAAGTCTCCGATGATTCATCTTTCACTGCGAGGTATTTCAATAATACCCCTATTTATTTATTACCAAATCCTTCATTTTCAAACTTTGATGTTAGTGCTCTTCTCTCCTGCTACCGTTAGTTAGCAATTATAAATGGTTAAACTTCAAAGAGGTGGAACTCCTAGGCGCCGTTTGGTTAGAGATTAATCAGCATAATATCGTAATATTATCGAAATATAGTCGAACATCGAGTGGATTAAGAATAAAGCGGTCAAACCTCAGTTTTTTAAAAACCATCTTGAAAATGATGAAATGATTGATTTTAATAAAAAATGAGGATATCTCTATTATTTCAAAATTGATGAATACATATATTCTCCTTTTTCAATAGTAAATTTTTTTATTTATTCATGTATTATTATATTATTATTTTTAAAAGTAATAATAAATATCAATTATTTGTAATAAAATATTTTAATTGTAAAATATTATATTTTTAAATATTTATTCCTATTGAACCAAACTGAGAATAGAATACGAATATGAGAAGAATTATTATATTCTTCCAAATAAAATTTTTTATTGTCTAAACCATATTCTTCTTCCAAACGGAGCCTTATAGGCCATACAAAGTTTCAAAGAGTGTGGCATTGATCCATGCATTGATTGTGCAATATCCCAAATATAATTCGTATATCATTATATGTTGTAATATTATAACTTATGATTGATGAACGATATGATAAATGTGTTTATTGTAATGTCACTTATCAAGTTTTTAAAATTTTATTCAATTTAAATAAAGTATGAAAATATAATTAATAGACATGCAACTATGATTGTATATAATCCTATTATGTTTGAATGAGTATCTGATATGATTTATCTTTTGATGTTCGAGATATGTTTGTTATGTGATGAATCATGCATCGACATATGATTGTATTTACATATATGATAGTTTGAGCTAAGTGCTACACGCTGATCACGATGAGAGCCACCTCTAGAATCCAATTCATCATTTTGTTTTCTAGAAATGGGATGAGATAGACTAGAGTTAAGTGCTATATCGTGAGAAATTTTGGTAGGAGCCACCTCTAAAATCTGTAGGAGCCACCTCTAAAATTCACATATTGCTATGTGTTCCTCGAAAGGGATAAGATAGAATGGAGTTAAATGCTACATCATTGATCACGATGTGAGCCATCTCTAGAATTCACTTATCGTTATATGATATGTTCTCCGAAAGGAATGAGGTAGAATGAAGCTAAGTGCTATACCGCTGATCACAATGGGAGCCACTTCTAGAATCCATCTATTGCTATATGATATGTTCCCCGAAAGGGATGATGTAGAATGGAGCTAAGTGTTACATCATCGATCACGATGGAATTCACCTCTAGAATTCATCTATTGCTATATGATATATTCCCCGAAAGGAATGAGATAGAATGAAGCTGTGCTACATTGCCGATCACGATATTAGTCACCTCTAGAATTCACCTATCGTTATATGATATGTTCGTCGAAAAGGATAAGGTAGAATGGAACTAAGTGCTACATCGTCAATTACGATGGGAGCCACCTCTAAAATTCTAAAACGAGGACATATGATCATGATGGGAGCTAATGACATATGATCTATTATCTTTATCCTTTTGCTATATCTTCAAGTATATTAATTTTAAATTATTATTGTTTTTTGCTGCTCATTCTTATCATGTGTTTTGTTGACTTGGTGTCAACTATCTCATTATCCACCATGTAACGTGCTCCGGAACCTCCTCACGACACGTGTCATGGGGCTAATTTTGGAAGCGTTACAAGAACTACTTGAACGAGGACCTGCTTACAATTGACCCAACCCCATTAGTGGGACGAAATGTAATTTGACCTTACATGTTACTAGTTTACCACAACATTCAAATTTGGTTTAATTTTTGAAAAGTATACTAAAAATACATAGTGTTAATTATGAAAATCATAATAGAGGAGGTTCCCAAACACCTCTGTGTGAGCAGAAGCGAAAGAAAAAGCCATGTAGGCACTTCATCGAACATTTAACGTGCATGCTTGAACCACACGATTAAGGATTGAATTCGAAGGAAATGGGACACTACATCGTAGAACACTTGCATATGAATATCCATGTTCGAGTGCCAAATACTCAGGTAGACGTTGCAGTAGGTGAAGGATCACATTCAAGTGATGAACTAAGAAAAAAGAAGTTAAAGGCATTTAAGATCCTGATCATATGTATCTGACGAGAGGAAGGGCACAAAAAAAAAAAAAGTTTCTGTCATGAATAGCCTAAGATACACTGGCAAAGAGAGTCTCGATGATGTGAATAGGAGAAACCATTAGAACGTAATATATTTTTTGTTCAACTAGCCATATTTCCATCCGTGTTTTCTTTTTCTCTTTGCCGAGCCAGTTTTTGATACACAAAACCTATGCAAAATATATGCTTCTTTTATGGATGATCCAATGCGCTTTTCAAGGTTGTGTTCTAGTGAGTTGTTGGAAAATTCGAGTAGGTATAAAAAAAATAGTAGTAGCAAAGTATGTAAGGTGACCTAGATAATTATTTATTAAGTATGCCTCCATGAAGTACTATTAAAATATAATTCAGAATAATATATTAAATAGATTATCAAAAGATTTGGATGGAGTGGTCATCAATTCTTTACGGATGTGTTTGAATGGAATTTTTAGTTGAATTAATCGATTTTATAGAAATTTTAGGTTTAGTGTTTGGATGAAAAATGTAATGATGAGAATTTAAAATTTTGATTTGATAGTTTGAAAAAAAAACTAAGGATATAATTTATTATTTTATGAGGTATAAATTATAATGAATTAAATTCTTATGTATTTATTTAGTTAAAAGAATAATTTACAAAAATATTTATGTCAAATTTATAATTTTTTAAAAATAATATTATTACAAATTATTATTTTAATATGTTGTTAATATTATAATTTATGAAAAATATTTATATTAAGTTAAAGAATTTATTTTATAAGCTGAATGATAATATTAATAAATAAAATATTATAGTAATTATTATTTAAGATAATATTAAGATTAAATAGTAATTAATAATATGTTACTAATTTAAAAATAATAAAAAATTGAAAGAAAAAAAAAGCAACAAAAAAAATCAAAAGTTTACACTTCCAACGAGAAAAATCCTCCGTGGAAGAGAATTTTGATCACTTGAATAGAACTTAAAATATTAGTGTGGCAATTGGAGAAAAGGAAAATAGACTAAGATTTTATTATTTGTCTGTTTTCATTCAATCATCATTCATCCATAAATAAAATAAAACAAAATAGAGACTCTAACACCAAAGAGTTAAAATCAGAGATCAATATCCCATAACATTTGAGTATCGAACTAAAGAAATAAATGCTTGAAATCTAGGAAGAAATAAAAGAAAGATCTAAGGGGAATTGGTCGTGCTGTGGGCGTTCATGTGCTTCCCAGATGCCATGCACAGATCGATCTCCATGGCCGTTCCCATGCTCCAGGTCTGGCTCTGAATGTTACTTATGGCCGCCTCCACTGCTGGATCCTTCTCCCTTCTCGAATACCGACCAGTTGTACCTTTGGAGCGCCTCAGTTGGACCTTGCGGCATCAGCAGACTCTGCAGATCAACGGCTGCCGGCGGATACTGCGAGGCCTTCCCGCCTGACCTCCACCAATAGTTTCTCCAGAGCCCAGCCTCGGTTGCTACATCGATTGGTGCCGTGTTCGCATGCGATTCTCTGATCCGGTTCTGCGGCTCCTCCTCCTCCATCGGCGCCTTACCGTGCGCTTCCATGGAAAAGTTATCGCACTGGCTCTCCGTTGGCGCGCAGTCGCGCGATTGCACCCACCAGTTGTTCTGCATGTTCAGAGAATGCTCCATTGCTGGATCCTGCGCCGGCGCCTTTTCTAGTAGCATGTTCTGAGCCCGCGGCTCTTCCATCAGTGTCCTTTCGCCCGCCTGCACAATCTCGCCCGTCAGCAGCCTCTGCATCTGGAACTCCGCCAACGCTGCATCCATGGACCAGTCTCCACCGCCCTGTGTTTTCTCACCCGCCGGCGCCGGCGTCGGAGGAAGCGTGGCCGTGGTCAGGGCGAAGCCGTGGCCGTGGTCAGGGCGAAGCCGTGGCCGGGCGCCGCCGGTGTAGCGGCGTCCTGCATAGCCATCGCGCGCCGCCCCTGCCCAAACCGCACGCGGTCGAGCCTGTCGCTGACGATCTTCAACTTCAAGTTCAGTGCCTGCATGAGCCTGCCCAGGTCGGCCGCGCTGACGTCCTCCAGGCTCCTCCCGGCGATGCACTGGTGCATGAGGATCAAGGTCTCGAGTTCCGCGTTCTCGCGCTCGAGCCGCTGCAGCTGCTCGACGGTCTTGTCGACTCGCTCGCGCATGAAGCTCTCCCGGTCGATCATCTTCTTGCTCTTCTCCTCCACCGACATGCTCTTGAAGGACGTCAGGATTTCGGTGGCCACAGGTAAGGACGGCCATACGTCCGCATGCTCCAGACCCTCCCCAAAGACGACAACGCAGACTCTGATGTCGCACAGGGTGGCCAGCTCTCTCGTCTTCTTCATGAGGCTTTCCTTTCTCTTCTTGAATATGGAGTTCCGCGCAGAGTAGCGGACGATCCGGGCGAGCTTCATCTTCTTTCTTCTTCTTCTTCCTCCCCTCTCCTCCTCCGCTTCCTGTTGTTGTACGGGTTTTGCGTATATATAGGGGAGGAGGCATCATTATAATATAAACAAGATTTCCTTATGTTGACAAGATTCTTTATTGAGATTTTTTTCCTTTTCAATTTTAAATCGTTTAGTCGTATGTTTTTTTAGTACGAATAGCTTTTTATTCAAATTCAAATAGGTTTTGACTTTAATTGTTGCAAAAGGTCTTTATTTCCTTTTTTAATACAAAACATAAAAAATACAAATATTAGGTCTGTGCCATCGCGCGACAATCGCGCAGGCGGGCGGCGCAGGCATGTAAAATCGGAGGGCCGCCGACGGGGGACGCCGGGCATCGTCGCCGATGCTGTCGACATGGGACGCCGGATTACATCATCTCAATTGCACGAAGGTCGCGCCGGCGTGACCGATCCTGCCGTCGCACAACTGTTGGTCGCTGCAGGCTGTCCGCTGTCGCTGGAGGATGATCGACCGCCACAGCGCGATAGTCGCGCAGGCTGAACAGTCGCCGCTGCCGGCACGCAATCGTCACAGATGAATATTAGGCACCACTACCGTTGTCGCCTCAGTCGCAGATTTGATCGGCTACCTCTCCCATGAACGGCCACCGATGCGTGAATCACTACAAGAAAATTGAGATTTTCCGACGGACAATTTCCGACGGATAGAAATTCGTCGCAATTTGCGACAGATTTTATGACGGATAGCGATCCGTCGAAAATTCCGACGGCCACAATCGTCGGAAATAAAAATAATAAATTATGTAATTTGTTATATTATTATTTTATTTTTCGACGATTAGGAATGTCAAAATTTTCGACGAATATCTATCCGTCGTAATTTTTGACGGTCCTGACCGTCGGTAAATGTAAAATAATATATTATAAGGAGTATTTTATTAATATAATTAGCGATAGTTTAAACCATCATAATTTTCGACGGTCCCGACCATCAGTAAATGAAAAGTAATATAATATAAGGAGTATTTTATTAATATAATTATATAGTCCTAATCGTCGCAATTTTCGACGGTCTGACCCGTCGATAATAATTAGTGACGGTTCAAACTGTCGGTAAACTAAAAAAAATATATTATATATAATTAAATATAGTATTTTATTTTTATAATTAAATAATTTTCAGCCATCGGTAAATGAAAAGTAATATAATATAAGGAATATTTTATTAATATAATTCGCGATAGTCAGAACCGTCGCAAATTCTGATGGTCCGGACCGTCGATAATAATTACCGTTCAAACCGTCGGTAAACTAATATATATATATATATATATATTATAACTAAATATAATATTTAATTTTTATAATTAAATATTTTTTTATGGTCACGATTGTCGGTAACTTTAAAAATAAATATTTGATAAGTTTTCGACGGTCATAGCCATCGGTAATTAAAATTTCACTATCCTGTCGCTTCTTTTTTTGTTTTCCCGCTTTCTCATCTTTCCACCTATATATATATATATAATCTTTCCCATATTAATTTTTTCCCCTCTCCTCTCTCCCTCTCCATGCCGGCGAGCCTCTCCCGATCGGACGACGAGCCCTCACGCCGGCGACCCTCTCCCTCCCGAATGAACCTCTCCCGTCGGCGACCCTCTCCCTCTCTCTCTCTCTCTAGCCCGAACTCCCAAGCCATCGGATCCGGCCGCTGGCAACCGGAACCAGTCGTGGGCAGCCAGATCCGACGGCGGCCCAGTGGCGGGATCCAGCCGCGGCGCGTTGGCTGCCAGATCCAGCCGCAGGAGGCCGGATCCGGCCGCGCTGGCGGCCGAATCTAGTCGCTGGCAGCCGGATCGGCCGCTGGCGGCCGACTATTTTTTTATATTAAAAAACTTTGTTGTGACGATTTTGACCGTCGAAACTTTCGACGGTTCGCAACCGCTGCCGAACCGCCGCCGCCGAGCGAGCAAATTGGCCGCCGCCGAACGTCGTCATTGGCACATCAGCCGACGCCATCCCCGGAAAGATTACGAACAACCTCTGGGCAGGCAGCCGCCGGCGACCGCGAAAGGCAGTGGCTGCTGTGTCTTGGAAATGATCGACATCGCTCGATTGTCGGGCATCATCGAGAAGTCGCAACGGCTATGCCAGCATGCGTCAAAGTCAATCATTGCGCTCGTAGACCGGGATCAGCAGCCACCGTCTCATGAACGTCGCCTAATCGGCCGCCTCTCATCTCCGCATCTGCTGTGCATTTGTCGAATGCCGAGGCAAGACCACCGTCGCACGCTTGTCGCGCGCGAAGGCAGTGATCGCCGTTGCGCATTTATTATAGTATATTTTATATTTTTTTTGTTAAATAAGATACTATATATTAATAATATTACAACAATCTCTTTAACTTATTTTATTTTTTTATTAATTTATATTATCCGGTCCAACCGGTCCGACCTGATTCGTTGATCAATCCGGGTCTTATAACATTGTCCCAAAGGTGCAAGAGCCGGTGCCGCCAGCACCCGAACCGGGCATAGGGCAACAGTTATGTTGCCCTAAGTCGGTTCGATTCGACTAGACCGAACCAGAGACAATTTAAAAAAAAAGTGATGGAAGCTGATGGGTTAATAGCAGCACCCATCAAGTGGACCGACACTCGACCCATTTAGGATGGGCTTATATATTTACTTTTTTTTGCTAATTTGATCAGTGTTTAAAATTTATTTATTTTTGGAAAATAAATAATTATTTCAGAAAGTCTAAAATAAGTATTTTTATAATAGATTAACAAAATTTATAAATTATTTAAATTATTTAATATTATTAATTTTAATTTTAGATATATTTATTAATAATTTTGAAAGGTTCAAAATTTATTAGTTAAATATTCTAAATTAAATAATATATTTGGAAAGTCCAAATTTATTTATAATTTTAAATAGTTTAAAATTATTAGTATAGCTAAATTCACTGATATTTTTTGAATAGTTGAAATTTCTACTTTGAAATAATAATTTTTTGAACATCATTTCAAAGTTATTAGCGGTTTTAAATTGTTCAAAATTTCTCATATTTATTTAGATAAATTCAAATGTCAATTTATGAATGGTTCAAAATTATTAGATGAATATGATTCATTTATGCATGATATTAGTATTTGGTCAAAGGGTCTTTGATGTGCTGTGAAATGTTGTAAAGTTAAAAACGAACTTGGATGTTCTTTATTCATTTATTTAATTATGTTAGGTGTATAAGAAGCATGTGTGCTTCATTATTGATGTAATTTATTGCACATGGAGCAAGGAGGACATGGAGATAACTTCGAGAAGGCAAAGTTTCATGTGATGTAAACCCTAAGTTCAAATACCAGTATGTTTATTATTGTTTTTATCTTGTTTATGCTTTATGTAATTTCATATACATGCATATGATGCGTACAATAAATTAGATATTTTTGTTATTATGGATATGATGCGTATAAAATTAAATATTTTTGTTATCGATGAGATCAAAATTAATTTTCTTATGATTTTGAGTTATGAATTAAATAGGATATGAATCCTAAGATAATATACTATCACTATAGAAAAAGATTGACATTTTCAACTAAAATGTGATTATTTTTTATTGTTGGAAAATCATCATTTTATTGAAAATTATAAATCTTTTCTTCTAAAACATTTGATGTGATATTCACATATGGCTTTGCTCATATTATTGGGGGTCCATGTGTTATACCAGATTGACGTGTATATGTGTTTTACGAACTCGATAAATATAATTCATCATTAGACAATTGTGAAATTTTCTTAAGCAGTTGATGCAAAATTAATAATACATATATTTGACTTTGCTCATATTATTGGAAGGTCAATATATTGTATTAAAATTGATGAAAACAACTCAATATTGAGATTGAAGCGTGAGAGATTGTGAATCTTTGAACGTAGCCCTCGTCAATAAAAAATGATAAGATTGTTTAACATATGTGACTATTTTCGCCCATATTATTGGGGAATAGTCCTTATGTGACACAATTTGAAGTTGTCGTAAAACATTTGATGTGATAATGTGAGACATGTAACTTTTCTCATAATATTGAGGGTTCATGTGATTCAATCTCATACTTGTCAAATTGGTAGGTCAACTCAAATAATTTATATCTTTAGATCTTGTTAGGGTGCAGAATATACGTCGAAGGCTAAAATATGATTAGGAAGCCTTAGTAGTTAGGATTGAAAAGGAAATGTATCCCCTACCCTACCTTGGAGGACATGTTACTTAGATCCTGTTAGGATGCGGTAAATGGTTAAAAGGGATCCTAATTCTCACTAAGAAAGAAGTCTTTCATCTCATTGTTTTTTAAGGAAATTAGCAAACTATTAGACCAAAGTTTAATGGTGATTTAGTATAACCACGATTGCATTTATTTTGAATTGTTTAACTTCTTTATATTTACTTTGCTATAGTGTGATACTACTTGATGGATAGTCGATTGAAACATTTGGCGTTGATAAGAGATATCAAAATTTTGATTTTTGAAATCTATTTTGATGTGATCATAGAACACTATACATGCTCAAATGAATTTTGAGAATGAGGATAAAAGGATTTATATATGATCCAAAATAATATTGTTGATCTTATTTTGATATCATGATTATGCATTTACAAAAATTGTGCAAAATCTTAGTTTTAGATAAAGTTAATCTAAAATAACATAATTCATTTGATTGAATTATTAAATTATTTTGAAAAAAAATTATACAGTTGTTATATTTTCATATTCAAATATGTTAATAAACATTCTTACATTCTCAATATTTTGAGAATAAAAGAACATCATTTTATGAAAAATGATTAAAAGCCTTATGTCAAAAAGAATGATTTTCTGAAAGATGAAATGTCAAAATGAAAATTATTGATTTTCAATAACAAAATAGATATAATTAATGAAGATGATGATTTTTGTAAAAGCAATTGTATACACATAATTAATATTAGAATATTAAATTATGTATTCAAAATTACGTTATCGTCAAATTAGTTGACTCTTCATAGCATACTATTTTGAGTATTAGATTTGTAATAAACTTATGCAAAATGTTGCATTAATAAGTTATTCAAATCTGATAAAGGATATAGTTCGTTACTTTCTGCGTATGACTCTACATATCACAATTTATCCTTAAATAAAAATAGTAAATCAATATAAGATGTTTAGAACATTTTAGTCTTTCAAATTGAATATGAATTCATCTTGAAAGAACAATGATATTATTGTTAATGTCATGTAGTGCTATTAATTGCTAAGAAGAATTATAAAGGTTAGTGGGAGAATATTAGATAATATTATAAAATATTGACATTAATTTATGAAAATCAGTAAAATATTATTCTAATATTTCATGTCACTAAAAAGTATATTATAAATATGATTACATAGAGACAATGTCTAGTATACAAAAGTTAAGAATGTAAAATTTGCTTCTTATTTGAAATTTTTGAAATGGTCAAGATATAAATATAATGAAGACAAATTTATGACTTTTTCTATTTGGATAAATATTAACTCACTTAGTATATTTGATAATCAATGGTTGATTATTTATCAAGACTTGACATTCAAAGAGTATACTAATATTTTTTACCATGAGAGAAAATATTTTAGAACATGATTCTTGTCATATTAAAACATATGAGATATGAAACAAATGTGGCGGTATTCTTAATTATATTAAAATGTTCAACTTTTGAAAATTAAAACCAAAGATTGAAGTACATAAAGTTATCTTGTGAAATACCAAAATCAATTTAATGATATTCTAATGCAACAAATGTTGTTGTATAAGAATAATGTCTTCGATACTCAAGCAATTATTTGTAATGCAAGAGGATAGTAGTAGGAGCATACATGTGAATTGAATGAAAATCACAAGTTGAATTTCAAAACACTACGACAGTGATGGTAATATATCCCGATTCAATTATTTGAAATGTTCATAACATGATCTTATCGTTTGGCATAAATTCAATTATTTGAATTATAAAATTAATGTACAATCATTAATTTTATTTTATTTTATCTTTTAAGCATAGAAGATGCAAATCTCGCTATTTATTTTGTGTAGTTGATTCTTCTTAAAATAATACACAATTCCAATGGGAGAAAAAAATAATTCTCACCGTTGTTTATGAAACAATGCATAAATGATTCAATTAACTAAAATATGAATGTCATACAAATAAATCCTCTGCTCTAAATATAAGAGAAGTTCAATTGAACATCAACATCTATGATGATAGGTTTTGATATTCGATATATTCTCTTAATAAATATACAACTCATTAGTAAAGTCATTTAATATATGATGACACATTATTAACAAGCTCAATATTTGTATATAGTTTACTAAAATAAATGTTTATCTCAGTTCAAGTATGACAACACATAGTTGAGTCATTTGTTTACTAACATGGTATGTTGTATTAGAATCCATAAGTCATTATATCGATAATGACTCATATGAAAGTTTGAATGTTCAGCTAAGATCTCATCAGAAAATTACATTATGGATTTTAAATTTAGAACTTATGACCATGAGTATTGAATATACTAATGTCACTTTACTTAAGAAAATTGAGGCGTTTTGATACTTACGAAATATAAAATATTCTAGGCAATTATCACACAGATATATTTAAAGCAGATTCTAGCACTAAACTTTCATGTAACATACATCTTTAGAAGATGAATTTTTGGAAATTATGAAAGATTATGTTTAGTACAAGTGAGAGAATATGTGGTGGTATTTGAATATTTCCACAATAAGTGATAGTATTTGAAACATATTAAATATTCAATATCTATATAAGATTTGTGGGGACGAATATGCCCTAAACATAATCAAATACTCGAAGTTATATCAAAATAATGAGTAATATGATATGATCGATTAGAAAAATGCAACCAACTTTTTGTCATGCCATGTGCAACCAACTTTGTCACGAGCAACAATGCCATTTAGTCTTGATTTTCTGTAGGATTCGGTGTGAGGAAAATACATTCCATTATAGTATGTAAGACAATAAAATGAATAATTATCATAATATAAGTAATTATCATAATATGACATAAAAGCAATAAAATGAGCAACAATAAACATAAAGCAATAATTATGCAATCCAATCCAATGACTAGGTTTAACATTAACCTATATTCTTTCCATTTAATCAATATTTAGGCTCACCAATATTAAGCACGAACAATGAGATTAATATCACTTTGCTGAGCCAACTTTTGATACAAAAAAACCTTTGCAAAATATATGCTTCTTTTATGGATAATCCAGTATGTAAAGGTTGTGTTCTAATGAGTTGTTGAAAAACTCCGAATGGGTATAGTAAAACACTACAAGAAAATTGACGATTAGCGACGTCCAATAGCGTCTTAAATTATGATGACGCTAAATCGACGCCACTAGCGCCTTCATGGCGTCCACGTTGCGTCCAAAATAAGAGATGCTATTTGCCTCTCAATAGCGTCTCATTAGCATGTTCTTAGCTATTCAAGAAATAGACGCTAACGAAGGCGCTTTGGAGATGCCAGGTAGACGCTATTATTGTGCGCCATGAAGCGAAAATGCGCGAGATAACCTAGCGCCATTCTCGCGTCAAAATCACTCGACGCTAACCTTGCGTCGCACACATTGCGACTCTAGGGAGACGCTATCTGGCGTCACAAATGTAACGACACTATGTAGACGCCAATGTGATTATTTGAAAATAGATAACTATATATAGGCTATCTATATTTATATCGCTATTTATTTTATATTTAAACCCTAAACCCTATATATTATCTATACTATATGTTAATCAATAAATATATTAAATATTGTATATGTATCTTCAATATTCCTACAAGATTACCTATATTATATATATGTACTACATGATTACATATATATGTATTTCTACATCATAGGAGTGTTCCTAAATATATAATTTGTTACCAATATTATATATTTTATTTATACATACAATATATATCATATCTTAATTATGTATATATTATTTTTATATTCTTAATCATGAAATTATGATGGTTGAATTAAGAGTGTGATTTGCCACAAATTATCCCATTTTAGCGTCACCGTGGAGACTCAATAGCGTCTACTTAGCGTGCAACTAGAGCAGCCGATATTGTCGAAGCCATGGTGACACTATTGGCGCCTACGTTGCCATCTTGAGACGTGAATAATCTTGAGACACTAGTTCGGCGCTACGAGATCGCTAAACCACTATAGCGACTCAATAACGTCTGTATTGCGCCGTCGTAGCCGATTTTTTTATCACACTCGCTTAATCGGGCACATATAGACAACGCATATATACTTATACTTATATATAATAAGTACATATATACATATTATTATCACTTAATCTCACACATATAAACATATACATACATATATACACTTGGAATACGTATACATATACATGTTATTTATATATGACTCGCACATGTATAGTCATATACATACGCATATATTACACACACACATATATATACAATTTTGTTATAGACACATATACATATAGACTAATAATTTTATATACATACATTATAGATTGTCGGAAGGGAATAAAACAATTGGAATGGGGCACAATGTGATGAGACACTATATTGATAAAATAAAATTACATACATAATAGAAAATTAGAAATACAAAAACAATTAGCATATCTCTGGCGTCACAATTTGAGATACTAAATCTAAATAGATGCCAATGCGACGCTATGATGTCGCTACTTAGCGACACATAAGCCTCTCTATAGCGTCTCATTAGCCAAATTTTTATTACCCTTTTTTAATGGGGCGCCTATATAGCATCTACGTAGCGTCGCAGTAAAATGAGACGCTAAAAATTTTACTTAAATTTCTAACATCTCTTCTTCATTTTCACTGTTTACTATTACCCCTCCGACGCCCGATGCCCGACGCTGATGATCAACTCCTCCGCGGCCTCCGCCTCCTCTGCCGCCCTACGCTGCCTCCTTTGCCACCATTCACCTCTGCCTCTTCCGCCTCCGCCGCCCTCCACCTCCTTTGTCGCCATTCGCCTCCGTCTCCGCCGCCCTTCGCCTCCGCCGCCTTCAGCCTCCTCCGCCTCTGCCGCCTCCGCCTCCACCTCCTCCACCGCGCCCCCCGCCTACTCCACCGCCTCCTCCACCGCACCCCTCTGCTGCCTCCGCCTCCTCTATCGCGCCCCTCCGCCTACTCCACCGCCTCCTCCACTGTGCCCCTCCGCCCCCTCTGCCGCCCTCCACCGTCGCCTCCGCCTCCTCCACCGTGCCCCTCCTCCACCGTGCCGACCTTCGCCTCCGCCGCGCTCCGCCTCCATCGCTGCCTCCTCCTCCTCCTCCTCCCTCCGCTTTCTTCGCCCGCCGACTGTGCTCCTCTGTCGGCCGTCGCCCGCTGCCTTCCTCCACTGCTGCCTGCTGCCCGCCTCCTCCTCCTCCCTCCGCTTCCTCCGCCCACCGACTGTGCTCCTCTGTCGGTCGTCGCCCGCTGCCTTCCTCCACCGCTGCCTGCTGCCCGCCACCATCCCTCTCCGATTAAGAAGGTACGAGCCCGCCACCATGTTAGGTTAATTACTAATGCATGTATGTTAAATACTACTTAATTACTTGAAACTATTATTGTTAAGTTAGTTACTAATGCATGTTAAGTTAAATACTACTTAATTACTTGAAACTATTGCTATTAAGATAGTTACTAATGAAGGTTAGCTTAATTACTAGAACCTCTTTTTCATAATTTTTTTTTCATAATTCTAGAACCTCTTTTTTATCATGTTCTCATAAATTTTACTAAGGATGTACTTCGTCATTCTTGGTGATAAAATGAGATTATGATTCGACGATGAAGTACTTGAAACATGTAATTTGGAACTTCGTAAGTTCAAAATCACACGTTTCAAGTACACGAGTTTATTGACATATGGCTTAATATTGTCCGTTACAGAAATGATAAAGCTAGATCATAGTTGGATTCGTCGTTGGAAGTATAAACATGGCGTCATAACTAAAGAATATAATGATGATGTTGATGAATTCATTAATGTGGCATATCAAAATGAAGATGTTGCTTCTTCATATGACGAAATCTTATGTCCATGCCGGAAGTGCAAATGTTATCATCGGAAAGTAAGATATTATGTGCAGAAAGATTTATATTACAATAGTTTCTTACTGACATACACAAATTGGTTCTTTCATGACGAAAAATGGGCTAAAGAACAACTAATGTAGATACCGTTGTGGGCGACTCGAGCAATCCGTTCAGGGACATGGTACGAGATGCAATGTTATGAGAAAATGTTGACAAAACATTGATTGAAGAAGACCCGAATCCTTCAGCTTCTAAGTTTTATATTCTTCTCGAAGAAGCATATGAACATTTATGGGATAGATGCATGAAGCAAACTACACTTTTTGCAGTGGTACAACTAATGAACTTGTTTAATATGAGCAAAAATTTTTTTGACCGGATGCTTGTCATTATTAAGAGTATGCTTTCAGCTTTAGAGAAATTATCGGGACATTTTTACAAGTGCAAATGGTTGATGAGAGATTTAGGGTTGGAATATGATTGATGCATGTCGCAATCATTGCATATTGTACTACAAGGTCGTCACGTCGGCTGGCCTCACTTTGGAGCAGGGCATACAAAGATGCCCAAGGCATATTAGGCGCTCGGTTTGAGAGTTCTTGTGTAGGAAGTAGTTAGTACGTTTATTTTTAAATTATTTTTATTAAATTTATAATTTTTGAATGTGTAAGTATTTGATGTTCACAAAAGACGAATGAACGACAAAGGAAGTCGGAAAAGGCAAGAGTTAACCGTCTTCGAAGCTCGAGGTCCACATTCACATAGGGGGATCGATGTTATTTGACGAGCATCGACGGCACATGATAATTTACATATAAATTCAATTTATCAAACTTTTGACTTATACTTATGCTATCAAATTTGAAACTTTATTGTAGGAGGAGAAAGAAGACGGTCCCGTAAACTTTTGTGTGGTCTATGAGGCTACGCATAAGAGCCGAAAGACAAACGACTTAGTCACGCTCACTGCTCGTAGGCTTCTGATAAGTCTCATGACATGGTCATTTGGTTATTGACGTTAGTGCACTATTTTTGAAATACACAATTGTTAAATTTTTTAGGATGAGTATAATGCGAAAATGGCTAAAAAGTATGGAGATGATCCGAGTACTTAGCCACCAGGTAATGTTTCTTCGTTGATTTTATCATGTTTTTAATTTATGTGTTTCTTGATATATAATTTATATATTATATAATTGTATAAGTTTTCTATTTCGTAGAGGACCCTGTTGTTTGGGAGGAGGTGGTCGGCACGACACGAGGGGATACTTGCGTGACCTCGGCATAGTCGCTCAGATACCTAGGAGGATCGAAGGAATGCATGCGATCCATCTACTTCGAGCTCATCCGCTGCACCTGATATGACGCAGCTATCACAGCAGCTATCGCAACAGTTATCAAAGCAAATATCGTGGTAGGTGTCGCCGTAGTTGTCGCAGTAGTTGGCTCCGCTATTATAAGCAATTCAGGGATTGATCCCGATGCAAAATCCATCCCTGCGAGGCCATGGACCGAGCACGAATGGGTCGAACATCCGGAATGATAACAATAACTCCCAAACCTAGGATAGAAACAAACCATGAATACAAACTATACTTTTGTTACTTGTAGACTTAGATATACATATAGTTTATTAGTTTAGTTTATTACTTTTCGTATTCTTAAGTTAAATATTATACCTGTGATGCTTTTATATTGCTTGTGATGAATATCAATGCATTTTTATATGCATTATATAATTGTATGGTGTGAGAAGAGGAAAAATGAGGTTCGTATGGGTAAAAAAATGCAAGTAGCGCCTTCATAGCGTCACATTAACGTCGCATACATAGTCGACGCTGAGTTAAATATATCGTTCTTAGTGTCATATTCGCATCTCATTGACGGCGCGGATACTATCATATTTGCATCACTGCAGCGCCGAAATAGCACATACATTAGTGAGTCGTGGACGTCGGTATAGCGCCTCAGACTTAGCGCCACCTGCACGTCGAAGTAGCGACGCATTTCTTCTGCGCCCAGCCGGATACCACGCATCTTAATAACGTCGAGATAGCGTGAACACGCGGCGCTACCACCGATTTCTAGCATCCCATAAATGCGGCGCTAGTTGGATGCCAATGAGACACTCTTCATCACGAAGACGTAATAGCGCCTCCCTAGCGTCGCAAGTCGTGGGTCACTATTAGTCGATTTTCTTGTAGTGAAATATTAGTAGCAAAGTATCTAACGTGACCTAGATAATTATTTATTAAGTATGCCTTCATGAAGCACCATTAAAATATCATTCAGAATCATCTATTAAATAGAATATCAAAAGATTTGGATGGAGTGGTCATCATACTGGTGTGTTTGGATGAAATTTTTAGTTGAACTAATTGATTTGATAGAAAAATCTAGGTTTGATGTTGGATGAAAAATGTAATGATGAGAATTTAAAAAATTATTTTGATAGATAAGTTTTAGTTGGTGTTTGGATAAAAAAAAGAACTAAGGATAAAATTTATTATTTTATGAGGTATAAAATTATAATGAATTAAATTAATATGTAGTTATTTAGTTAAAAGAATAACTTACGAAAATATTTATATTAATATAAAAATATTTATGTTAATATTAATTTTTCGAAAAATAATATTATCACATTTTATTATTTTAATATGTTACTAATATTGTAATTTATGAAACATATTAATATTAAGTTAAAGAATTTATTCTAGAAGCTGAAAGATAATATTAATAAATAAAATATTATAGTTAATTATTATTTAAGATAATATTAAGATTAAATAGTAATTAATAATATGTTACTAATTAAAATATAATAAAAATTGAAAGAAAAAAAAGCAAAAAAAAAAATCAAAACACTTCCAACGAGAAAAATTCTCCATGGAAGAGAATTTTGATCACTTGAATAGAACTTAAAATATTAGTGTGGCAAATGGAGAAAAGGAAAATAGACTAAGGTTTTGTTATTTGCCAGTTTTCATAAGGTATGGAACTAAAATAGATTCGTGATAGAATCTTGATTTTAGACTTGAAGCATGTCCTTGTTGATGCCTAGTTATAGTAGAATGTTGTATGATGATGATTTGTGCCGGCCATCGCTAGAAACGACGAGCAGAACGTGAACTACGCGTCCGTGCAATTTCTATATAAGAGGAACCCGACCCGAGTTCATCATGACCCTGCTTGGGTAGGTCCAAAATCGGACTGAGTTTGTCGGAACTCGGCCGAGTCTGTCATTGTCTTGATCGCGAAGCTCTACGACAAAAAAGAACTCATCCCGGGTTGATGGCCACCCGCCCCGGGCAGTTCCACGATGAAGTCACGCTCGGTCGCGACTTCTGCCGAGCGGTTGACCGATTCGTCGAATCGACCGATCGACCTTTTAAGAACAAACCTGGCCCGGGTGTAATCGGAATCCAGCCTGGGCTATGCTAGGATTTTTCTGAGTTCCATGCGCTGGGCGCCACAGTTGCCTGACGACCCGACCCGGCACGAGTGTAATCTGAACTCGGCCTAGGTTGAACCCAAATTTTTCTCGAACGGAATCGATGAACTCGGTCCGGGTTCTGCCCTATTCGGCATGAGTTCGACGCTACTTAAGTTAATTTTATAATGCTTAGATCCTTGATTCATGTGCTTAATCCTGATCTAAGTTGTGATAATGATTATATCGTTTATGCCTTTACTAATGATAATGTCTAATATGACTGTACGATCTTATGACTCTTATTGCGATTACTTAAATTAGACCCAATTATTTATATCCATTAATGCTGATCTATTTATGACGATGATTAAGATGTTTTATGCACATTTGATTTTTCCCCATGATCCTATCTTGTAGCACTGATTAAGTCTTATATAATGATGATGATTAGAACCCTTGATCAATATGAATCATTGATCATTTCTTATGATGACCAAGTCTTGATCATGATCCATGTATTCTAATAAAGATAAATTAAAAGTTGCAAAATAAAAGACAAAAAATATTAAATGGAGTACTCTTTTTATGATGGACCGGTGACGATCAAATATGGGCTGACTCTGATCAGTTATGGGTTGGCTTTGCTAGTTACGATGATGATGATGGACGGGTTGAGGCAGACCTCTCGTGGGTTGAAATATACCCCAAATTACTCAAAGATGAATAATAAAATGATGAAGAAGATGAACACATGTGAATAAAGAATCACCTCTATGATGATCGACTTTTGCCACTCTTTTTATGATGATTTAATTATGATCTATTACTCATATTTACATGTTTTCATTACTTTTATGATGATGATTTATCCCTCTTATGTGATGATGATGTCTTTATTGATTTCTGTCCAGTATCATAATCTTATGATGATATTTATCTTACTTCGATACTGAGTTGTAAAACTCATAGGGAGGTTCTCCCTGCATGTTCTTAAATGCAGGTCAAGGTCAGAATAATGAAGGTGGTCAATGGTGATCGATGGATCTCGTTGGTGGCTGCACATGAGTACCTTGAGTTCTTTAGATGATGGACTAGTTTTTTCTTTTCCGCATATTAGTATGATGTATCAGTCTTTCCTTTGGACTCATATGAAGTTCTTTATTAGTCTTCCACATATTATGATGTCACAATCTTTTTATCAATGTATGATGATTAGTCTTCCGTCTTAATTACTATGTGTTGACCAATCAAAGTCTTCTTTTTGATTGATATACCCATAGCGTCTTTGAAGCGTATTCTGCCAAGACATTACACTAAATGTTACTCATTGCCGCCTCCACTGCTGGATCCTTCTCCCTTCTCGAATACCGACCAGTTGTACCATTGAAGCACCTCCGTTGGACCTTGCGGTCAGCAGACTCTGCAGATCAACGATTGTCGACGGATACTGCGAGACCTTCCCGCTTGACGTCCACCAATAGTTGCTCTAGAGCCCAGCCTCGGTTGCTACATCGATTGGTGCCATGTTCGTAGGTGATTCTCTGATCCAATTATGTGGCTCATCCTCCTCCTCCATCGGCGCCTTACCGTGCGCTTCGATGGAAAAGTTATCGTAGTGGCTCTCCGTTGGTGCGCAATCGCGCGATTGCACCCACCAGTTGTTCTACATATTCAGAGAATGCTCCATCGCTGGATCCTGTGCCGGCTGTCACAATATCGTGATGTTTCTGTATCACAATATATCTGAAGAAACGAAAGTAAACACAACACAGATTGGGGAAGAAACCTCGCTTCCTTCTATTCCATTTTTGTGTAGAAAGAAAACTGGACAAGCTAAAGCTTCCAGTAATGTCTATGTCCTTTTATATATAGGCTTTGATTATAACGGAAATGAATACAACGGGAAAGAAATGCTATATAAACTTAAAATGGTATGAACAGTGTTGACGGTCTAACGGGCAGACATAGATCAGAGTGTTCGCGATGAACGCTGTGCTCTGTTCGCCTGTCTGCACGAAGACGAAGAAGATGGCGAAGCCTTCGGCGAAGCTTCCGGTGAAGATTCCAACAGCCCCCCGCAAGTTGGAGACTGAAAGATGTCAAACAGTCCCAACTTGGAAAGAAGAAAGTCGTGTTGTCGGCGAGCAAGTCCTTTAGTAACAATATCAGCTAGCTGCAGTGATGTAGAAAGATACTGAAGGCGAACAAACTGTTGAAGAACTCTTTCACGAACAAAGTAACAATCAATATCAATGTGTTTCGTACGCTCATGGAAGACTGGATTTTCTACAATTTGAACAGCTGGACGACTATCAGAGAATAGAGTAATCGGCAAGGAGATAGGCACCTGTAATTCTCTGAACAATCTTTCAACCCAAATAAGTTCAACGACTGCAAGAGCTATACTTCTGTATTCAGCTTTAGCAGAAGAACGAGCGACAACTTGCTGCTTTTTTTATTTCCAGGAAACAACAGAAGTTCCTAATTTGATGCAGAAACCTGACACTGATCGATGAGTAGCTAAACAAGAACCCCAGTCTGCATCTGAGTAAGAAGTGAGAGAATCAAAAGGAGCAGATGATAAAAACAATCCACATCCTGGTGAACCTTTTAGATATCTGACCACACGAATTGCAGCATTCATATGGGAAGTTTTTGGCATGTGCATAAACTGGCTTAAGTGCCGTACTGCAAATGTAATATCAGGTCGAGTTTATGTCAAATGAATTAAATGACCAATAAGACATTGAAAAGAATCTGGATTTCGCAAAACTGGATCAGCTATACCAGAAGAGTATTTCTTGGAAACATACTGGCCAAACTCAACAGTAGTTAGTTTCAAATTTTCCTCCAAGGGTGTACCAAAAGATTTAGATGCAAAGAGACCCATATCAGTAATCAAGGAAAGAACATACTTCCTTTGAGTTAAGAGAATGTCTCTACTTGATCTTAGAATTTCAATACCAAGGAAATATTTTAGAGGACCAAGATCTTTCAATTTGAAACTAGCATTGAGATAATCTTTAGTGCTATTAATCAAAGAAACAGAATTCCCAGTTAATAGTATGTCATCAACATACACTAAAATAGCAACATAAGAGTCTTTGTCCCTTTTAGTGAATAGTGTATAATCATTGTAACTCTGCACAAAATCATTTGCTAATAATACTTCAGAAAATTTCAGGTACCATTGTCTTGAAGCTTGTTTTAAACCATATAATGATTTGTTGAGCTTGCAAACTTTTCCATTAGACAATAGACCTAGAGGTGGATGCATATAGACCTCCTCAAAGAAATCTCCATTTAGGAATGCATTATTAACATCCATATGAATAATAGGTAAATTCTGTTGTGCTGCAGAAATGAGAAAGGCTCTTATTGTTACTACTTTGGCAACAGGAGAAAAAGTATCCTTGTAATCAATCCCCTCTTGTTGACTGAATCCTTTAGCAACAAGTCTCGCCTTATACCTTTCTATATCACCATTTGATTTCAACTTGATTTTATAAACCACCCATTTACACCCAATGGGCTTCTTATCTTTAGGCAAGAGAACTAGATCCCATGTGTGATTGGAAACCAATGCCTCAAGCTCTAAATTTATAGCTTGAACCCACTCAGGGTCAATGATAGCTTGAGAATAGGAATGAGGTTCAAATATGGAATCAGAAGCTGCCAGAAATCCAACACATGAACTCGACAGATTTGCAAAGGTGAGATGATCTAATAATGGATAGGAAGTGTTAGAATTCATAACATAATCCTGTCCTTAGTGGTTTTCCAATATGTCTTTTGTCCCTCACTTGAACTGGGTCTGAAGTACCAGGAGAATCAGAAGAAATTTTTGGTGTGGCAGCAGGGGAAAAAACTTCAGAATCAGAAGATATAAGAGGTAATTCAATCTAAATATCAATAGTTGGAGGAGAATCTGACATAAATAAATCATTCTCTGGAATGTCAGAAGATGGAAAGATTATTCTGTCAGGGAAAGACTCATCTAGACAAGGTATGTTTGTGGACAATTTGCCAAAAGTCACATGAGGTCTTCTGATGGAGAAATGAAATATATTTTCATAGAAAATAACATTCTTATTGACAGAGATTTTATTGGTGACTAGATCAAGACATTTATATCCTTTTTGTGTATTGCTATAACCCAAAAACACTGAAGGATTAGCTCTTGGATCAAATTTGTCTCTGATTTGAAGGTTAGTCACATAACACAAACAACCAAAGACTTTGACATTGTCAAGACTAGGCTTGTGTCCAAAAAACTTTTCATAAGTTGTCTGATTTTGTAGTACTTGGAGTGGTATTCTATTTATCAAATAGACTGCAGTCCTGACACAATCATCCCAAAACTTTATAGGCACTGAAGATTGAAAATAAACTGCTCGTGCAATTTCCAACAAATGTCTATGTTTCCTTTCTACAAGCCCATTCTGCTGTGGGGTGTATGAACAAGAGGTCTGGTGAATTATCCCTTTCTCTTTTTGAAAATTCTGACATTTATTACTCATAAACTCAGCTCCATTATCTGATCTTAGAATTTTAATTCTATCATCATAGTGATTCAACATTTGATTGACAAACTATTGCAAGCAAACTACACTATCAAATTTAACCTTTAACAGATATATCCAAGTCATTCTACTGTAGTCATCCATAAGAGTCAAAAAAATATTTATTTCCAGCATGAGAAACAAACTTGTAAGGACCCCAAATATCCATGTGAATGGTGTGTAATCTTTGTCTACATTGTCTTTTACAGGAAAAGGAAATTTAACTTGTCTAGCTAGTGGACAAATGTCACATTGTATTTTAGATCCACAATCAGTGATAACTTGAAGTCTTTGTAATGGCAAATGCCCAAGTCTCTTATGCCACAACATTCCATTATCTTCTGAATCAGCATTTTGAATAGCACCAACAACAGCTACTATACTTGCAACTTGTATCTTCTTTTGTTCAGCTATGTCCAAATAGTACAATCCATTGCACTCCTTACCAATCATGAGCACCTTCCCACTGTGCAAATCCTGTATAAGACAGAATTGTGAAAAAAAGGCAATTCGAGCAGCCAAGTTCCTTAGTCAGTTGAGAAGCAGATATGAGGTTAAATTTAAATTTAGGTACATGTAAAACATTGGACAAACAAAGTTGAGGACCAACAGTAGCTGAATCGAACCGATACTGATAACCTAGCTCCATTAGGCAAAGTAACAAATTTAGTTTTAGATAACTCAGAAACATTCTGAAGAGCATTTATATTTGAAGTCATGTGCTGAGTAGCACCAGTGTCTATGATCCAAATATCATCTCCTATATGATAGGAATCATCAATTGTACCTGCTACATGAATATTAGCAGCCAAATCTATTTTTTGCTCCTTGTCTATGACTTTGAGAATCCTTTGATATTGCTCTTCAGTAAGCACATGAGCTTTCCCAAAATTTTCATTTATGAGATTCTTACAATTTTTTGATATAACATTCTGATTTGGAGGGCAAAAAATAATAATTCTGACTCTGACTCTGAGAAGGAATTGGCTGAGTGGCATGATTCTGTAAAATACAATTATGTTGTTCATGAATCTGTAGATATGAAACATTTGCTACAACTTGGTTCTGATTCCTTCCACCCTTGAATTTCCAACCAGGAGGATATCCAATCAATTTATAGCATTGAACTCTGGTATGACCTGGCTTCTGATAGTGCTCACAAATAACTAAAGAATTTTTTCTGAATTTCTGTTGCTATTGCTGGCCATTATACTGTCTAATATTAGGAGAATTGAAGTTGAAAACATGATATTGTCTGGTATTAGACATGAAGGCAGTATTCTGATTCTGATTTGATTGAATATTATGATTAAATGCTTGTCTTGAGTTAGACAAAAAAGCAACATTCTGACCTAGATTAACAGTAATTCTATTCCTTTGTTCTTCTTCATCAACCATTGAATAGACTTGATTCAAAGAGGGTAGATGAGACATCAGGAGAATCTGAGACCTAACTTGACTTTAACATTCATTAAGTCTCAATAAGAACTTGTAAACTTTCTGTTGTAACATATATTTAGAGAAATCTTTTGAAGAACTTGAAGCTCCCAAACTAGGAACCATAAGCACCAACTCCTCCCACAAAAATTTTAGTTTATTATAGTATTCCCCAACAAATAAGGAACCCTGATTGATTGAATAAATCTCACCATGTAACATATATATTTTAGTGCCATTCGACCTCTGAAATCTCTCTTTTAGATCCAGCCAAATCAACAAGGCAGTTTCATCATAAGCTGCATTGCTTATAAGATCCTTGGAAACTGTACTTGTAATCCAGGAAATGACAAGTGAATCACATCTTTTCCATTGATAATGCAAAGATTGATCAAATGACTCCATCAACAAAACCTTACTTGTTTTTAGCTCGTAAGGCATTAAACAGAGATTTACTCCAGGATAAGTAATTACTTGAATCCATAAGTACATGATGTGTAAGGATCAATCCAGGAGTATCAAAAGAGTTCAGATATAAAGGACTATTCACATCAATGCTAATAGGAGTAGAAACATATCCGATTGAAGAAGATGAAGCCATATCGATTAATCAGAAGTCAAGAGTGAAACTAATCAGAGAAAGCCAGATAACCACAGGAAATCAGATCTGATAGCTCTGATACCATGTCACAATATCGCGATGTTTCTGTATCATGATAAATCTGAAGAAACGAAAGTAAACACAACACAGATTGGGGAAGAAACCTCACTTCCTTCTATTCCATTTTTGTGCAGAAAGAAAACTGGACAAGCTAAAGCTTCCAGTAATGTCTATGTCCTTTTATATACAGGCTTTGTTATAACGGAAATGAATAAAATGGAAAAGAAATATTATATAAACTTAAAATGGTATGAACAGTTAACGGTCTAACGGCCAGATATAGATGAACGCTGTGCTATGTTCGCCTGTCTGCACGAAGACGAAGAAGATGACGAAGCCTCCGGCGAAGCTTCCGATGAAGATTCCAACACCGGCGCCTTTTCCAGTAGCATGTTGAGCCCACGACTCTTCCATCAGTGTCCTTTCGCCCGCTTGTACAATCTCGCCCATCAACAGCCTTTGCATCTGGAACTCCACCAACGCTGTATCCATGGACTAGTTTCCACCTCCCTGTGTTTTCTCACCCGCCAGTGCCGGCGTCGGAGAAAGTGTGGCCGTGGTCAGGGCGACGCCGTTGCCGGGCGCCGCTGGTGTAGCGGCGTCCTGCATAGCCATCGGGCGCCGCCCCTACGCGAACCCACGCGGTCGAGCCTGTCGCTGACGTCCTCCCGGGGATGCACTGGTGCACGAGGATCATGGACTCGAGCTCCGCGTTCTCGCACTCAACCCGCCGCAGTTGCTCGACGGTCTTGTCGACCCGCTCACGCATGAAGCTCTCCCGGTCGATCATCTTCTTGATCTTGTCCTCCACTGGCATGATCTCGAGGGACGTCAGGATTTCCGTGGCCACAGGTAAGGATGGTCACACGTTCGCATGCTCCTGACCCTCCCCAAAGACGATGACGCAGACTCTGATGTCGCACAGGGTGGCCAGCTCTCTCGCCTTCTTCATGAGGCTTTCCTTTCTCTTCTTGAATGTGGAGTTCATGAGGCTTTCCTTTCTCTTCTTGAATGTGGAGTTCCGCACTGGGTAGCGAGCGATCCGAGCGAGCCATGCCTTTCTTCTTCCTCCCCTCTCCTCCTCCACTTCATGTTCTTGAACAGGTTTTGCATATATAAAAGAGGAGGAGGCATCATTATGATAAAAACAAGGTTTCCTTATTTGACGACCAAGATCCTTAATTGAGATTTTTTTCTTTTAAATTTTAAATCTTTTTGTGTTATGTTTTTTTTTGGAGTAGGCATCTGCAGAGAGAGAGAGCTTTTTATTCAAATACAAATAGGTTTTGACTTTAATTATTGCAAAAGATCTTTGAAATCTTTATTTCTTTTTTTTAATACAAAGCATAAATAAAGAAGGAAAGCTTTTTGACAAAAATTAACATTATATATATAAATCTACCTTTGTTTATTTTAAAAATTTACGTCCTAATTTTTTTCACAAATAAGTTAGGATATCCTTGCTTTTTTTTTTCTGAATCGTAAATAAATAAAATATATGTTTATCAAAATTTTTTAATTACAGGGAAAAAAAATCAAAATTTATAAACCATTTTGATTAACTTATAAATTAAACCAAGCACCCCACCTCAAATCATTTCTTCTCACTGTGCAAATGACGGACAATTTTGGTCCGAGAGAAAGGGTTGAGGTGTGACAAATAGAGGTCTCCTTTTCCAAGTCTTTGATGTGGAAATGCGATCCGACCCTATACCAAAGCTTTGGCACTGATGGCCCATCAGAAGCCCAGGCCCATTTCAAAAATATTTCGCAGCCATCGGCGAGTCCGCACCGCTTCGCCGAAGCACGGTGGACCACACAGCCCATTTTCTCATCAGACACCGTCCATTTAATCCTCGGGGCATCGGACGGTCCTCGCATACTAATTAGTAATTAAGTACCTTCCCCCCCTAAAAATATTTCCTCTTCCAGCTCACCATTAAAAACATAATATTGGTACACAAATAATTTTAAGTAGCACAATAAAATAAGCATCCTTTTGGTCTCTCGCTCGCTACGATCACTATTTATGCTTCTCTCAGATCTCATTTTGATCGCTTTCTCTTTCCTCTCAAAAGAAAAGGCTTCCAGAACGCGAGCCACCACCAACTTCTGCCACCATCGCCTTCCAGATCCAAAAGGGGAGAAAGGAAGAGGAGGAGGGCTCGAGTTCTCGTTCCCAGATCGCGGAAACCTAAGTCAGATCGGCGCCTTCCGGGGATCGCCATGGCCGCCGCGAACGCCCCCATCGCCATGCGTGAGATCCTCACGGTGAGCTCCTTCAGTCTTTCCTCGATGTCATGGGTCTCTGATCATTCCCTCGTTCCAGTTCGATCTAGAACTGACGGGATTCATGCAGGAACTAAGGGTTGGATGTAGCTCCGGTGTTTGGATTTTTGAAGTGTGTGTATGCTTGCTTCCTTTTGGAATTTTGAGTGATAATTTTGGTTCTCTTATTTGGCATGCTTAGATCCGGGCGAATTAGGTCCTGATTTCTTGCATGTGTTCCAGTTCAGGCTGATTTACCTCTTTTACTGGTGTCTGAGTAGCAAAAGCTTTTGAATTTGGCAGTTTGTTTGTTTTTTGATCCCTTTGTTGAGAATTGGGTATTGGTTTCAGCTCCCGAGTTTGGGGATCAATCAGCAATTCATCACATTCACGCATGTTACAATGGAGTCGGACAAGTACATTTGTGTAAGAGAGACCTCACCGCAGAACAGTGTGGTGATCATAGACATGAACATGCCCATGCAGCCCTTGAGGCGGCCAATCACTGCGGACTCTGCCTTGATGAATCCCAACAGCAGGATTCTTGCGCTTAAAGGTTCAGTGTTCAGATTGTAAACTTTTGACTTTGCATCCTCTATTTTTTTTTCCTTTGATCTTTTGTTACTATAGTTGTACGTGGATTGTTTTCTGAATCAAATAATTCACTTAAATTTCAATTGATATGAGAACCTGACAGTATCTTAGACGATGACATACAAGGTTCAAGTTTATTTCACTGCTTAACTTTTGTATTATTTATAGGCTAGTCGTGTTCTATAGTCATAATCAATTTGTATCTTATGATCCACTCTTTCTAAAACTAGTGCATCTTTAATATCTTTTTTTACTATGTTGGTTGACCATCATGTGCTTTTTTGTCTTTTGGTATATTGATTGTCGCTATTCTCTCGTGTAGCTCAAGTACCTGGAACTACACAAGATCATCTGCAAGTATTTAATATTGAAGCGAAGACAAAAATTAAATCACATCAGATGCCTGAACAGGCAAGTTTTTCTTCACAGAACATCCTTCGAAGCTTTTGCCATGTATTGTTATGTGATGTAAAACTAAGGAATGAACTTAAAGTTTTAATACTTAATATTTTCAGGTTGTCTTCTGGAAGTGGATTACTACAAAGTTGTTGGGGTTGGTAACTCAGACTTCAGTGTATCATTGGTCTATAGAAGGTACATAAATTTTTTCTCTTGAGGATAGTAGAAGTACGTGATTCAGTTATTCCATCGTATTTGATGTTGTTCTCAGTTTGTTTTTTTCTTGGAATTGCGGACTTGATGTTACTTTTGTTTCCCCAAATTCGTTCTGCTATTCTTCAATGCTATTGTTTTATGCAGGTGAAGGGGAACCTGTTAAGATGTTTGATAGGGCTGCAAATTTAACAAATAATCAGATCATCAACTACCGGTGTGATCCAACTGAAAAATGGTTGGTTCTAATAGGGATTGCACCAGGTTCTCCTGAGGTATATTATAATTTATAACTTTTCAAATACTGGAGCCTTTTTCTTATGATAGCAATGTGGATTTTTTGCTTTTGTAATGACACTCAAGGTTGTCAAGATCGGGATCTTATATAAGATCGGAGGGGAGTCATAAGATCGAAGATCGTAAGATCGGATCGAGGATCGTAAGATCCTACCTATTAATAAAATAATATATTATTAAAATAATAAATATATTTTTGACAAAATTTTCACATTGAAATCTTAAATGATACCCCACTGAGACATTTTTTATCGATTCTTAAGTCAAATTATATAAAAATATATTAAAAATAAAAGAAAATGTATTTAACTTCATATAAATTAATTTTTATTATCATAAATATATTTTAAATTAATATTTAAATGATTATATTAATCATATGAGATCATATAGGATCGGATAAGATCGTAAGATCGTGTGACCAAAATTAAGATCGTATTAAGATCTTACACATAAGATCCTCAAGATAAGATCGAGATCGGAAGGAGTCCGTAAGATCGTAAAATCGTAAGATCTTAAGATCTAGATCGAGATCTTGACAACCTTGATGACACTATTAAAATGCCATTATGAACCTGGATGGCAACCATAACTTCTGGTAGTCATCCTTTGTCTTCTCAAAAAAAAAAAGTTGCCATTATGATTTCAACGTAGTTTGTTTAGAATTTGGTTTGTTTCTGTAAGCATTGTGTGCATGACATTTTGTTTTGTTTTATAATCACATGATAGGTAAAGGAACAACGGCTCCAGTCTGAATTGTAACTGGATGTTTAATTTATTTGTGCAATGTTTGACATTTGGCTTTCTGTCTAAATACATAATTTCGTTTTAAGATTATCACTGTAATTTTGGATGAATTTGTTAACAAAGAGAATAAGTTCCTCATACTATCTCCTCTGTTACAATTAATCGATGTCTAACTGCCAAACTTCCAAGTTCCTCATACTATCTCCTCAGTTACAATTAATCGATGTCTAACTGCTAAACTTCCGAGTTTTGTCTAGATTCATTAATTCTTGGGAACTATAAAGATACCAGATTTGATCTTATTATGGAAAGTGTAATCATGTGATGTAGGAGAGATAAGATTTATTCTATTAGTTATTATTGTTATATTTATCTTTTTAAGTTTTTAGGTTATTTAGATTTTGTCGGTTATTGTTATTATCTTATCTTTCTAGCTTTTAGATTACTTTAAATTTGATTGTAAAATGTCTATAAATAGGCATAAACTCTTTTATTATTAGGTGGTTCAATTATTATCCAATTATTCCATTAAACATGTGTGGTCTTGTTTCTCGTTGGATTCCGAGCCTCGATGAATTCCGAGTTTATCAAGTTATTGATGGTGTTTTGAACCATCAACCTCTTTCGAGATTCGTGCGAAAGTTGTAATCTTCTCCATTTTATGATCCCAGCTGCATCGAAGTCCTAATTTAGAAAGATAAGATAATAACAATAACCAACAAAATCTAAATAACCTAAAAATCTAAAAAGATAAATATAACAATAATAACTAATTCACTTTCAAAAAAAAAAACTAATAGAATAAATCTTCTCTATCCTACATCACCATGAGACACTGTTAGGTGAGTTCTTATGGGTGTTTTCCAAAGGATTTTATTGTTGGAAATTGGGACTTGTGTTGGAAGCTTTAGAAGACATTTCTTAAAATGATCAGTTAGATGTCATTTTTTTTCTGCTACAACCTTGACATAGTCACAGAGGTCTGAGGGATGTACCTGAGTTGGATATAAAAGCTTCATGTTCCCTGTGTGACACTAAGTTATTTTCAGCGGTTAAACTCCTCAATGGTGGGGTTGACTTTCTCAACCCAACTTATGGATGTCTACTTGAACCAACATGATACAATGCACTTGACCAGGTTTCATAATGATTAAGATGTTTTCCTTATTATCCAAAACAAATATGCGTCCAATTGGCATTTCTTGTGCTCAACCTTAAACCGTACTGGAACCTTATCTATAGTAAGAAAAAAACTTAGCATATTGTACATAAATAGTTGAACTCACTAATCCCTTTTGTTTTCTCCGAGTCTTGATTGATGCTCTAACCTTCTACTGATGAGAAGAAAACTTCTTTTTTCGAAAGAAAAATGGATTATTAACCAGATTGTTAATCATCCAATCAGTAGAGGCAATTAATAAGTTTTAAATCAGATAGAAGCAAATTTTGAAAAACGCATCAGCCCTTGGACAACCAGTCCCCAAGGAGACAGGAGGCATGAAAATAAATGTTTTCTGCATATCCACAATCTCCATTAAAAGTTGTATCTTACTGCTGGAGCCAGATTGCCCATGTTACAACAACAACAACAAAGCCTTATCCCACTAGGTGGGGTTGGCTACATGGATCATACGACGTCATTCGTTGATACATGGAGCCAGATTGCCCATGTTAAGAATATAAAATCATTGATGTTGTTCTTCCTAATGGCTTAAACTTTTAGGAAAATTGTTTAGCACATCAATTATTAGAGTCAGAGGTCAAGAGTTCGAACTTTGTTAAGCTCTTATTAAAAAAAATATTTCCTCCATTTGTTGTCCACATGGTGGGTTGGGCTAGACCAAACTTGTCAGCAGCCCACATGCAAGGGGGAGTGTTAAGAATATAAAATGATTGATGTTGTTCTTCTTAATGGCTTAAGCTTTTAGGAAATTGGTTAGCACATCAATTTAAATAGCCCAAATGATTGCAAAGACCTGTAATCATTCCCATTTGGATGTATAAGTGATACTTCCACCAGGGGGGCCCTCCCACTACCTTTAAAAGATAGCCAGAAATCATCCTTAGAATTTGACGCTATCCAACTAAGTTGCAACAGCCTCCAAAGTCCAAACATCCTGGGTTATATTACACCAGAAAAAGAGATGTTATGTGTCCTCCTCCACCCCAACCCATAGACAACATTCATGTGATTCAGCAGGGAATATCATCTTTCGGTACGAATGAGTGAGGATTCTCCTCTGCCTTAGAAGCCACATAAAAAATCTTGATTTTGCACAGATAATCCAGATGAGTTTACAGTCCAAAGGGAAAGAATCGTCCTCACCGACGGCGAGGGAGAACGGGGGGGGGGGGGGAGGCGGCCCCCCTCATCTTCCTCTGCGACGGAGAGGAGCGCGATGAGGAGAAGGAGGGGGGCGGCGGCCCCCCTTCGCCGGCGAGATTCGCAAAGGGGCGCCAGCCCCATCTTTTTTTATTTTCTTTTAATTTTTATAATGATGTGGACGACTTAAACTGATGTGGATGGAAGAGAAAGATGGATACGTATGTAAGGCAACCGGGAAACCTATGATCACTGATCATGAGGACTAATCGTGCAAGAAAATTAAAGATGGACGTTCTGGTTAGAAATTGAAGTTGAGGGACCGATTTGAAAACGACTCAAAGTTTGGGGACCAATCGTGTAATTTACCCTGAACTTTAGGCACTCCAAGTTGTCAAATTTTACCTGAGAGGCTTGATTAATCATTGGTTGATTTTTAGTTGATATACTTTCCATTCACACATGTGCATGACTATTTTGTAAATGTTAGCATAAAATTGGATGACAGACACAAGTCAACCATCCATCTTGCTTTCAGAAGAAAAAGAACAAAGAAGAAAAAAGGACCACAACTTTTTTCCTCAAACTTTTATAAAAGAACGTATACGATCTTCTGGTTATGAGATGCTGACCTTAATTTTGTTTTTCTGGTTTTTAGAGACCACAGCTTGTCAAGGGAAATATGCAGCTTTTTTCTGTGGAGCAGCAGCGCAGTCAGGCACTTGAAGCACATGCTGCGTCTTTTGCATCATTCAATGTAATCATCAGTGATTGTATTTTCAGCTAAGTTTATTGTTTCGTGGTTAACCTGATGCTATGAATGAGTTTTAATATTTCTCGACAGGTTGCTGGAAATGAGAAACCGTCTGTTCTTATTAGCTTTGCTTCCAAGACTATGAATGCTGGACAGATCACTTCAAAATTGCATGTAATTGAACTTGGTGCTCAGCCAGGTAATTTTAGTGCCATCAAATATGGGTTGCATGGATGCGGATGTTTCCATTTTCACTCGTTTTATCTTTTGCCAGCTTGTTAGGAAGTGCTATGCTATCTGAAGCTAACATGCTTATATTCAATGAAGTTTGCATTTCGTCATATATTTAATGAGCATCAGTAACATGTTTATGTTAAAATTCTGTGATCTTTTGAAAAAATGTTGGCCTGCTGGGAGCAGCATGGGTACATTAGCTTCTTTTTCTTTTGGTGATCTATATCAAATTATAAATAAAAAATGTTCTTGGTTTTCTGTGATCATGAATGTCACATGCTTTCTACATATGTGGCTGGCATTTCAGGTAAACCAAGTTTCACAAAGAAACAAGCAGATCTTTTCTTCCCTCCAGATTTTGCAGATGACTTTCCTGTGGCAATGCAGGTATGGTCATATTTTGTATCTGAATCAGTTTAAAGTTAGTGTTCTGTATAATAAAAAATTGAATTGTTTGTGACAGATTTCTCAAAAGTATAGTTTGATATATGTGGTCACGAAGCTTGGTCTTCTCTTTGTGTATGATTTGGAAACTGCAACAGCCGTTTACAGAAATCGAATCAGTCCAGACCCTATATTTCTCACAACAGAAGCTTCAGCAGCTGGAGGGTTTTATGCAATTAACAGAAGAGGACAGGTTCTTCTTGCAACTGTAAATGAAGCAACCATTGTGCCCTTTGTTAGTGGCCAGGTTTGTCATCATCTTTGCTTTCAGGTTGTATGTACACCAATCTAAGCATCACTAACTTTTCTGTTTGGTGGTATCAGTTGAATAATCTTGAGCTTGCTGTTAATCTTGCCAAACGTGGAAACCTTCCTGGGGCAGAAAACTTGGTAAGCTTTTCATATTCTGGTTTGAAGTGCACTTTTTGAGAAATTGTGCATTTAGGAACACGTCAGAATTGACTTTAATAGATACAACAACAACAACAAAGTCTTATCCCATTAGGTGAGGTCGGCTACATGGATCATACGACTTCGTTGATCCATGTTCATGAGATTCGACAGAGTTTTACGCTGGCTATCGGGGCCTAATACAACCCTCCTCCTTTATCCGGGCTTGGGGACCGGCTATAAAACATAGGCGGAGTTAGAATTGACTTTAATAGATAATTCACAAAAAAGTGAATCACCTATATTCCTTTCTTCTTCTATCAAAATTTTACAAGATTTGAGTTATCCTTTGTGTTTGCAGAGAAAAAATGTTACTTCTTATGGGCCATTCAAGTCCACTTGTTATTTTTTTTACTTATTGAAAATGGATGCTTCTTCCTTGAAGTATTGATGATGAAATTATACTTTGTTTTGTCACTCAAGCTATTTTAGGATCGAGCTAAAGGTTTTCATAACAAACTCAAAAGAGACGATTGGATACAAATTATGGTTAGCTTGTTTTGTTAATAATTCATTATTATTACCCAAAATGCTTATGTAAATTCAACAAGGAAAAAAGGCTTATATACAAGAGTGTAGTCAGAGTACTATGGACAATGGTATATTTCTGCTGTTCTTTGAGGGGTATATTTGTGCTGTTTTAGACAGTTGTGAATCTCTAAATCCAACCTTTACTAAATTATTCTATTGGCATTAGGTATTAAGGAGGTTCTTGCTGTTTAGTTTAATTTTAGTTAAACTCTTTATTCATACTTAACCGAGCGAAAAATATTAACAATTGGTGAATTCATGTATGCTAGATTTTGAATCTGGCTTCTAGGCGACACTTCATTTATTATCAGCAGTACTGGCACCTAATCAGAAGTTCTTTTGTTACATCAAACTGTTTTCTTATAGGAGCAACAAACTAAGAAAATCCCTCAAGTTGTTACTTTTATTGATTTGATTACTTTCTTTCGTCAGGTTGTACAAAGGTTTCAGGAGCTGTTCTCTCAGACAAAATATAAGGAGGCTGCAGAACTTGCTGCTGATTCCCCAAAAGGCATCCTTAGGACTCCTGAGACTGTTGCAAAATTTCAGGTGCTATTTTGAGTTCAGCCATTTCTTACTGATGATTTATGACTTGAGTGCATAATATTTTTATGTGAAATTTGTCCTGTGAAGTAAATTTGCAACTGCTTACCAGGCAGGCTTGTCTAATTTGTATATTCTTCCTTCTGGCTTTTGTTAGCATTTTAAAACTCGAAGATTCTGTGCAAACTTGGAATATGACACTGATTTTTAAACTTGTTTATATTATGCAGAGTGTCCCAGTGCAAGCTGGACAAACACCCCCTTTGTTACAGTACTTTGGGACCTTGTTAACAAAGGGAAAACTTAATGCTTTTGAATCCCTTGAGTTGTCTCGCCTTGTTGTTAATCAGAACAAAAAGAATCTTATTGAAAATTGGTTAGCGGAGGACAAGCTTGAGTGTAGTGAAGAGCTTGGTGATCTTGTTAAGGTAGGAACACTAGGTTGACTTTCTTCATTAGATGACAATTGAACAAGAATCTTTTTCACCTGAGGCTACTATCCTTTACTACTTTATGGTTCTTCTCTGCTGTAGACTATCGATAATGACCTTGCACTCAAGATATACATAAAAGCAAGGGCTACCCCGAAAGTTGTTGCTGCCTTTGCAGAACGAAGGGAGTTTGATAAAATACTTATTTATTCAAAGCAGGTAGCTTTTGTAGCAATTTTTACTTCTGTGGTGGAATCAACTTCTCATTATATTAATTTTTGAATTACTTTTAAATCGGACACTTCTTTCACAACTATGTAGGTTGGGTACACACCTGATTACCTCTTCCTTCTTCAAACAATTTTGAGATCTGATCCTCAGGTAATTTGCATTCAAATTAGTAGTTTTGTTTTCATTGAAAGCTTCACAACTGCCATTCTATATCATGCAATCATGTGAATTTCTATTGATTGAAAATGTTTAGATAAAAAGCACATTGCTGCAAATAAATTAACCGTGGACCTCAAGGGGATAAAGTAAATTCAAATTATTTGTATCTGTTTTGATGTACTCGTTAAAAGTTTCAAATTTGGGAGTCACAAAAATGTGAATGTACCATTTGTATTACTCATTTTGTAAATGACATTATCAGGGAGCTGTTAATTTTGCTCTTATGATGTCTCAAATGGAAGGTGGTTGCCCAGTTGACTACAACACGATTACAGACCTTTTCCTTCAGGTTTCTACTGTACCTTTTACCTTTCTATTGGGTTTAATTTGGTCTATGCCTTTTTTCTTAAATTATTCCCACATCGAGTGAACTTCTTTATGGCAGAGAAACCTGATTAGAGAAGCCACTGCTTTTTTGTTGGATGTTCTAAAACCAAATCTACCTGAGCATGCTTTTCTTCAAACAAAGGTGACTTCTTGGAAATTTATTGTTGACCGCATTCTGGAGATTTTCCCGTAATTGCATCTAACTTTACATCCTCTCAGGTCTTGGAGATCAATTTGGTGACTTATCCCAATGTTGCAGATGCAATATTGGCCAATGGGATGTTTTCCCACTATGATCGCCCTCGGATAGCACAGCTTTGTGAAAAGGCTGGTTTATATATGCGGGCCCTTCAGGTTTTTTTTTTCCGGTGAAATTTAAGTTTGACCTTTATATGTGGTTTTGTAAGAGTAACTTGATTTTGTAATTGCAGCATTACTCCGAACTCCCTGACATCAAGCGTGTCATTGTCAACACTCATGCTATTGAGCCACAGGTGATTATTCTTGGTTGAGATTTTTTTTTCTTTTGTTCTTTGTCTGAGAACTGAGCTTTGGCTTTCCAGGCACTTGTGGAGTTTTTTGGGACCATTTCCAGGGAGTGGGCATTAGAGTGTATGAAGGATCTACTATTGGTCAATTTGAGAGGAAACCTGCAGATAATTGTTCAAGTAATGCTTTTAATTCTTATTTCCTTTTTGTATTCTGGTTTAGTACAGATTTCTTTGATTTGATATTTCTGTTGACAACACACTTTTGCAGGTTGCTAAAGAATACTCAGAGCAACTTGGTGTTGAGTCTTGTATAAAACTTTTTGAACAATTTAAGTCATATGAAGGTCTTTACTTTTTCTTGGGATCTTACCTCAGCTCCAGGTATTTTGTGCTATTTTTTTCTTTTATGGCAATCATTTGCAGGTGCATCAATTTTCTCTTTTGTTTTGACTCCCCTTTTTATCATTTTCTGGCAATTGTTGCAGTGAGGATCCGGATATACATTTCAAATATATTGAAGCAGCAGCCAGGACTGGGCAAATTAAAGAAGTTGAACGGGTGACTAGAGAATCAAATTTCTATGATGCTGAAAAGACAAAGAATTTTCTGATGGAAGCCAAGCTTCCTGATGCCCGACCCTTGATAAATGTCTGTGATCGTTTTGGTTTTGTACCAGACTTGACCCACTACTTGTATACAAATAACATGCTTCGATATATTGAAGGATATGTTCAAAAAGTAAGTGTTACTTTAAGATGATAGTCATGGAATCACATGACTCATCTTCTGCAGCCTAATTTTATCAAGTTTATAAGATTGTGCTAGTCATTATTAGTAGATTTGAGAGTTATTTGCCTCTTGGTAAGATGCATATATTTTTTTGATAGGTGAACCCTGGCAATGCTCCTTTGGTCGTTGGTCAATTGCTTGATGATGAATGCCCAGAAGATTTCATCAAAGGTCTTATTCTTTCAGTTCGTTCCCTACTCCCTGTGGAGCCTCTTGTCGACGAATGTGAAAAAAGGTTTGAATGGCATAGTTTTTAATCCATTTTTAGTTACAAATTCTCTATTTTATCATTTTCCACCTTGTTGGATTGCAGGAACCGTCTCCGTCTACTCACACAATTTCTGGAGCATCTTGTGAGTGAGGGAAGTCAAGATGTGCATGTTCATAATGCACTGGGCAAAATCATTATTGACAGCAATAACAACCCTGAGCATTTTCTCACCACCAACCCATATTATGATTCACGTGTTGTGGGCAAATACTGTGAGAAACGGGATCCAACTCTTGCAGTTGTTGCTTATAGACGAGGGCAGTGTGATGATGAGCTGATCAATGTCACAAACAAAAATTCACTGTTTAAGCTTCAGGCCAGGTGGACATTTATTCTAGTGAAGTGTTATTTTTAAAATTTCATACTTTTGTGCCACTTTGTCTATACTGATGCATATCTCTTCACTCAGATACGTTGTGGAACGGATGGATGCGGATCTCTGGGAAAAAGTTCTTCTCCCTGAGAATGAATATAGGAGACAGCTCATTGATCAAGTTGTATCCACAGCACTTCCTGAGAGTAAAAGCCCCGAGCAAGTTTCAGCAGCTGTTAAAGCTTTCATGACAGCTGATCTTCCACATGAATTGATTGAACTGCTTGAAAAGATTGTGCTCCAAAACTCAGCTTTCAGTGGGAACTTTAATCTACAAAATCTTCTTATTTTAACAGCCATTAAAGCTGATCCATCCAGGGTGATGGATTACATCAATAGATTGGACAACTTTGATGGTCCTGCTGTTGGTGAGGTGGCTGTTGAAGCTCAGCTGTATGAGGAAGCTTTTGCCATATTCAAGAAATTTAACTTGAATGTACAGGCAGTAAATGTCCTCCTGGATAACATTCGAAGTATTGATCGAGCTGTGGAGTTTGCCTTTCGTGTTGAAGAAGATGCTGTCTGGAGCCAGGTAGCCATGGCCCAGTTAAGGGAGGGACTAGTGAGTGAGGCAATTGAATCTTTCATTCGTGCTGATGATGCAACCCATTTCTTGGAAGTTATTCGAGCTGCAGAGGATGCTAATGTTTACCATGACCTGGTGAAATATCTGCTGATGGTGAGGCAAAAAACTAAAGAGCCCAAGGTTGACAGTGAACTCATTTTTGCATATGCAAAGATTGATAGACTGGGTGATATTGAGGAATTCATCCTGATGCCCAATGTTGCTAATCTACAAAATGTTGGTGATCGCTTATATGATGATGCTTTATATGAAGCAGCAAAGATCATATTTGCATTCATTTCCAACTGGGCCAAGCTTGCTAGCACTCTTGTTAAGCTGAAACAATTCCAGGGAGCAGTGGATGCAGCTCGGAAGGCAAACAGTTCGAAGACCTGGAAGGAAGTTTGCTTTGCCTGTGTTGATGCTGAGGAGTTCCGTTTGGCACAGATATGCGGTTTGAATATTATAGTACAGGTAAGGAGTTAAGCTATCACTGTCAGCTTTCTTTTTTCTAATTATTATGCAATAAGCCAATGTCAAAGGAGAACATAGGAAAATTGAGCAAGATAATCCATTACGTGCCACCTGGCGATTCAAGATATTGGTTTCCTCAGTGGGAAATAATACACAGCCACTAACAAGAGATAGACGCTAGCCATCTGTATATCTTTAAACTTCGTGTATTGACTCATAATCTATTGATTTTGATATGCAGGTTGATGACTTGGAAGAAGTCAGTGACTATTACCAGAACAGAGGGTGCTTTAATGAGCTAATTTCACTTATGGAGAGTGGCCTTGGTCTTGAGCGTGCACACATGGGAATTTTCACAGAATTGGGTGTCCTTTATGCTCGTTACCGTTATGAGAAGCTTATGGAGCACATTAAACTTTTCTCAACACGTCTCAATATTCCTAAGCTTATTAGGGCATGCGACGAACAACAACATTGGAAGGAACTCACCTATCTCTATATACAATATGATGAGTTTGACAATGCTGCAACCACTGTCATGAACCATTCACCTGATGCATGGGATCATATGCAGTTCAAAGATATAATTGTCAAAGTTGCAAATGTTGAGCTTTACTATAAGGCTGTGCACTTCTACTTGCAAGAACATCCAGATCTTATCAATGATGTTCTTCATGTCCTTGCTCTTCGAGTTGATCATACACGCGTGGTTGACATCATGCGGAAGGTATGCAGTCATGCTCAAATGATGAGAGATTCCTACTTTGATTTTTTTCATATGCCCATGTCTTGTATTGCTGATTCGGCTTCCTTTTCCTCTTTATTGTAGGCTGGCTATTTGCATCTTGTGAAACCATATATGGTGGCAGTACAAAGTAACAATGTTGCTGCCGTTAATGAAGCTCTGAATGAAATTTATGTCGAAGAGGAGGATTATGATAGGTTACGGGAATCAGTTGATTTGCATGATAACTTCGATCAGATAGGCCTTGCACAGAAGGTAAAAAATGTTCATTTCCTACTTCATGGTGATCCTGCAAATAACTTCTGCTTACAAGTTCAAGGAATATTTTATCTGAACAGATTGAAAAGCATGAACTTCTTGAGATGAGGCGCATTGCTGCATATATCTACAAGAAAGCTGGAAGATGGAAACAATCAATTGCATTATCCAAGAAGGATAACCTTTACAAAGATGCTATGGAGACATGTTCACAATCTGGAGACCGTGAACTCTCAGAGGAGTTGCTTGTGTATTTTATTGATCAGGTAACTATCAACTTATATGTGAAAATGCTATGATTTTTGCTATATTTTTATCAAATGTGAATGTTTTTTCGTTTCTCGGCCCTGCTAGTTTTCATTGTGATTATATCTAGTATGATATAGCAGGCCAGAAAGCACAGAATAATTTGATATAGCAGGCCATGTTTATTGGTCTTATGCAGACAACAAATTCTTCTTCATTAAAAAAAATGATTTTTTATTGTATTGATCTTATGACTGAGTTTTTAGAAGTTATTGGCATGAACTGTTTTTAGTTGGTAACTGAATGAAATCTTGGTTGAGGTGTTATCTTGTTTGTGGTGTCCACACAACTGGTGCCCGTCTTATTTGTCAGAGCACATCTGTTTGGTGGCCTCGTGCTAAACAGGATGTGGAGTGTTTGTTTTTGTTGTTAGTAGTCTGAACCTATTCAATCAGTCTTGAGTAGCTCAGCTTATGGTTCCACTGCTGAACAACTAATTAGCAAAAGAAAAAACCACTTGCTTTCCCCTTATTCTAATCTTGGTAATGAGATGTTAGTGTTGTGGTTGTCATTAGCAGCATTAGCTTCATATCATAATGTATAACTCTAATCCTGTCAGCTTGTCATGACCTGATAGCTTAAATAGACGAATGTTCGATGATTAATGCATGACGTGCTATAAGAACATGACACTCCTATTATGTTGTCCTCTTAAGTCTCTTATCAGTTTATTTCTTTTTCCTGATCCATCTTTTCATAATTGATAATGCATTGTGGTTTTCTTTTATTTTCTACAGGGAAAGAAGGAATGCTTTGCATCCTGTCTCTTTGTTTGTTATGACCTTATCCGCCCAGACATTGCCCTGGAGCTTGCGTGGATGAACAATATGATTGATTTTGCTTTCCCCTATATTTTACAGGTTACCTAAAAACTCAACAAATTCCTAATGGTGTGTGCGCGTGTAAGAATCACTCCATAGTACTGTTTTCAACATGATTTTTTTTCTCAGGTTATACGTGAGTACAGCAGTAAGGTGGATGAACTTGTAAAAGATAAAATAGAGGCTTTAAGTGAGGTGAAAGCGAAGGAACAGGAAGAGAAGGATTTGGTTGCCCAGCAGGTTGTTATGAGGAACTATTGTTCTGCATTATATTGCAGTTATCATTGACGAAGTCTATTATTGATTTGGGGCTGGAACTTAGTTTCTCTTTTTCTCTATGCAGAACATGTATGCCCAGTTGTTGCCTCTTGCATTGCCTGCACCACCAATGCCTGGCATGGGAGGACCAGGAATGGGCATGCCTTTTGCAGCTCCCCCGCCCATGCCTGGGATGGGTATGCCTCCGATGCCGCCATTTGGCATGCCTCCTATGGGAAGCTACTAAAAATTGGTTTTACTTAGATGTGAGTACGTGCGGCTTTTATTGGCGAGCAGTTGAAGGCAGGATCTTCTGCTCTTTGGTTCCAAAAGAAGTTTCAACTTTGTGAATTTCCTTCTGGCTTCTTATTCTATTTATGGTTGGTGAAATTTTTGCTGTCATTCGAGGCCTAGTTGAGGTCAGGTGTTCTATATCGTAGGATGATGTTCAGACATCAGAGAATATATTACTAGAGCCATCACTGTATAGGTCCTAACCATTCATCCAGCAGTTGTCTGGTCATTACCTTAAAACATTTTGCGATGCTGTTGTTTGCTCTTTTCTTCGAATCTTTTGCTCTTTAGCAGCTCTTGTATTAAACTATTTTTTCCTGTCCATACTCATTTGTCACCATAAATTTTTCTTTGTAAAATTTCCCTATTTAGCCGATATTTGTCGGGCCTCATATTCTTGTGTATTGGATTTCCACTTGTTCGTTCTCTCCGGTCTAACCGAAACAACTGTTAAACTCCTACGCCTTTTCTGGTTGTAGCATTTTGCCTCTAATTGTCGTGCCGTTAACGTTAACCCATGGATGAAATGAAAGTTCTCTAATTTTCATCAGCAACTTTCCTGTTACGTGGGAGTTGCCAAAGAAAACTTCCAAATCTCGAGAAAAAGAGTAGTTTGCTTTGATCCACGCGATGTTTTATCATCAATCATAAAGATAGCTGTAACTCACACAGAAGACGCTGATGGAAAACAAGACGATTCCCTTTTAATTAATAGTAAAAGTACGCTAGAAAAAACTCTATGAAACAAATGCAGCCGTAGTCGATGCACTGGGCCGAGGGAAATCGAACCCGCCGAGGTTTCTGGTGGAGAACGGGCCGGCTCGCTATCGGGCCCATATAGCACCTATTTGGGCCTAACAGCAGCCCGCTCGTACTTGGACTACTAGAACGGGCACAGGGACTTCTGAGCTTGTTCTAGACGGTGTTCACTACTTCACTGAGGGCCCCACGAACAACATGTTGCGGTTGGTCTGTGGCTGGTGTTGATTGAGCCTTGGGGGAGAGCATCTTTATCCCTCCCTGCTTCTCCTCCTCGCCGACGATTGAGCTGATAGGATGTCCATGGCCGCAGTCTCTTCTTCCTGGGATGTCACTGCAGCGGTGAGTTTTACCACCGACCCCCACTCCCTTCTGTGAATTCGTCCTTCTTCCCTCATTGGATTTGCTTCTTTCTTTGCTTTGCTTTGTAAAGTCTGTCTGCAATCAATTCCGTTTGGTTCTTGTAAAATTTCCTTGGAGAGATGGAAGGGAAGGGAATGCGCGACTTTCTTAAACCCAAAATCATTGTTCCCTGTTCCATAACCGAGTTTTCAACTGCTCATGGTACCTTACTCTCCTAATCAATCTTCACTTTGCCATGATTTCTTTGTGGTTTCGATCATGTGCTTGCAATGCATGCGTTTCTTCAGAAGCATTATAAATCATTCATTGCGTCAGCTTTTTGTCCGAGCATCTCTTGATAATTTTACTGTCAAAGATCTCTCACACTCAGATTTTTTATACCGCATAATTGGTAATAATCAGTTTCCAGCAGTTTCTACAACTGTAAATGTTTCCATCATGCAAGAATAGAGAACATTATAAAACTAGAGCCTTGTCGCTGTCTTTTATAGTACTAAAATTCTCCATGGATTTTTTTTTTCTTGTATACTGAATATGTTGCAGGTAAAGTTCAAAAGTCTTTCAGGATGCTCGGCAGCTTTTAATCCACTTTCAGCGTCAACTCACAATCAAAAGACAAAATTTTCCGAAGTCCCTTCTTTTCGACTGAAGGGAGGCTCAAATGGATTCAAGCGGAGCAAGGTCTTGTTGGCAACTGAGAGCAGCAAGGCTTCTGCAGATCCAAGCACTTTAAGCTCCGGAAATTTGGAAAATACAGTAGCTAGAGATCAGCTCACATCACCTGATGTTCAAACTGATGCAAATTCTAGAGCAGAAACCTCCAAAGAAGTGCAGGATTCGGTACCCAAAAGGTCACCACTAACTGTGAGGGAAAAGCTAAGGACTGCACGCATGATGAGTAAATATACAGAAACAAAGCCGCCCAAACAAGAATTTGGGAGCAAAGTGTTGGATGCACTGAGAGAAAGTGATAAAGGCAAAAAGAGATCCGGCCTCCCGGAAGCTCCCACAAATTTGTTTGATGACAGCAAGCGCGGTCTGCCGAAGCAAGGTTTCACATTTGATTTTCCAGGGGGCAGTGATCTGCTTCTTATCATCACCTCTTTCGTGTTAATCAGCACGGTCATGTTTGGAACTACATATATTGTCTGGAAATCAGGAGCTATACATTTTAATGAGTACTAAGGCCAAGATAGCATCCAATTATGACTCAGGTGAAATGTCTTTCTTGTGCCTCTGTAACTTATATATACATGTACATGGCAAGAAAGCATTTCAGTGTAGCATTTTTTTTTTGTCTTGGATATATTTCTGCTAGATTGTTACTAGTAATCAGCTGGACTTGATTCTCAGAACATTTCTGTTCTGTTTTCCTTTTGTTTTACTTGTAATACTGAATTCAACAAGGGTTTTCACTTGTAATCCCTCATTTCACTATTGCAGCACATTGAAAATCCAATGAGAGGAAAAAGTGTAGTTTGGCCTCTTTGAGATCATAACTACTGTCAATCTTGTTGTAATACAGATAGGAAGATCAGATCACAGCAGATAATGCCGAGCTTCTTCCATCTTCTGTTCCTTTCTCTCGGATCGGTCGAGTTCATCTCTAATGGAATTCCCCCCTTTTTAGGGTTCTCTTGGTTTCCATTTTGTAGTGTGTTTGTATCATTTTATATGTGTCTAGTCATTGCAGAAAGAATGTCCCGTTCTTGATCAAAAGATGTTCGAAAAGCTTGACATACTACTTAAAATCACCTTTAATTTTTTCTTTTTGGCTGAGGTTAAAGCAGAATTGTGACAACTCTTTTGGTGCTGTGCTTCTGTATTCTTCCTTTTGCATTTCTGTAAATGGAAAAAGGAGACAAAATGGTATCAAGTAATTCATAAAAATATTAAAATTAACACATTTATACAAAATAAGAGTTTAGGCACAAAATATGCCAAAATGAAAGTTAAACCACTTTGTGATACAATACAAGATAAATATCAAAGTACAGATGCACATCGCTAGATTTGTTGTTCACCACAATAACATGAAATTAGGAACTAAAAGATTGAATGGATGATTGTTTATATAAATTTTCTATGTACAATACATAGGAGATGAGTTAACAATTTGCCTTTGGATGAAAATCAAAACAATTTCTACTTGATTTGATGTTGTTCTTCCTTGGTTCTATTCTGTTAGCATGAAATGTGGATGGTGGATAGGCTTGTAATCAAGAGGAAAAAGGTGCAAAGTATAAGTTTTATTCATAGTCAATCTGACTTAAGTTCGATTGAAATTTAGATTAGAGTTTAAGCCTCAACTTTACATATAATGTCATTTCAGTAAATGATGTTTTTTATTTTATTTATTCACTTTCTTAAGAAATTACATGTTAGTAAGACATGTTTAAATAAAATATTTTTTTTAAAGGGATCAAATTTTGGTCGAAGAGAAAATGATCAATTTTATGAATGTTTTTCCATTTTTCATGATCAATTAACATAACTAAAGCCTCTGATAAAATACTAAAAATATATTAAAACAAATTGACATATGAGAACAATTATTTACACTTTATTTATTAAATTTTAATATTTTAAAATTGATATTCTCATATCCTTATTTAATTTTTGTGAACTTCATGTGTTTCAACACATGAAGTCAAAGTGTATGAGCTAATGCACATTATAATACCAGGGAAATTAGGGTGAGATAAAAAAATTTGACTCACATTGAAATCATCCAATCCTCTTCGTTGAAATAGTCTTGGAGTTGTGTGATGCTCTAGATCGCTTCAATGAATGATCTTGTTGAACCAGTTCAAAGCAAATGATTATGATGCCGGTTCAAGAAATAAGCACTAGTTTAATAATTGAGGAGCTGTAACTCATTGATTTTTTTTCTCCCTTTAATTGGCAATGTGATGCCTCTTGCTCGCTTGATAGACAAGAAGCCGCGAGGTTGCGTTCTTTTTTCCTTTGGCACGATTTTGTATCAAGGATGATGGACCTCTAATGCCGAAGGACATGCACCTTCTTCTACGAACTCATTTTGTTTCACCTTTACCAATATAAGTAGTTTATGCCCTTTTGTGCAAATAGAAATGGTAATGTTTTTGCCTTATTGTGAAGTCGTTACATATTCCTTTCCAGATTTAGCTTGAGCATGTGCATAGAGAAAATAAGCAAGTTCAAAGGTTGGAAGCTCCCACGTTAAAATGAATCTACACAACAAAATAACTACATTCATCATCACTATAGAAAGATTGTTATTTCCACTTCATCAAGTTTCCTCCATGTTTTTTGTGCTTCTGCCCAAGCTTCTTATGCTTGGCATTGCATTGTGCTTGAACTTGCCATGCTAACCAAGCATGTGAGCATAATCCTCATATAACACCTAACAGATAAAATATGGAAAAAAGTTATTATCCAATCAAAATAAAGAGTCATATTTCTATTCGGAATTGAATCAGAAAACGAGCCCTCATCGAAGAAGTTACACGAGACCTAATCTTTTAACTTCTACCTATAAACTTCTCCCCCCAATTGAAACCTCTTCTAACCTCTCTCTCTCTTGCACGACATCATAGGCGACCAAGAGCCTAAGGCCGTCACAATCATGCTGGAACATATAAGGATAACTTAGGCGATGATAATCAACCATAGTATTGTTGAAGCAAAGTTTTAATGCCATATAAAATTATATTTTGATGATACAAATCTCGAAAAATTAAAGTTATATGCTGAAAAAGTTTAAATAAAAATGAATAATTTTATGCACTAAACTTTGATTTAACATACCATGTTTTGATTAGATTTTGGATGAATGATAAATATCAAAATCGTAGAGAATTTTGTTAGTTATCCATAGAATCTAAGATTATCTCATCTGGATAACTCTACAAAAAGTTATATTCAAATTAATGCAGGGCGGTCAACTTGCCAGTCGATACAATGCAGGCCGGTCGAGACTACACCGGTCGACCGATCGGAGATATCGGTCGACCGGTTAATGCATGTGTTGCCCAAATTCACGATGAGACTACACCGATCGATGGACCGACCTACCGATCAGCCCAATGGTTGAAAATGGAAATGTCAAGGCTATAATGGTCGATGACCGATCAATAGTCCGATCGATCGACCATTTACGGTAACTGAGCAAATCAAAGCAACCACCACATAAACCGATCGATCGGTCCATTAGTGCGATCGACCGGTCCCCGACTGATATGAATAATAATGACTAATTTTGAATGAGAAAATTGTGGAACAAATTCTGTACGAATTTTTCACGTGCTGAAGTCTATAAAAGGAGTGTCAAATCCTGAAGTAAATACATTCATCCAAGTCGAAGAAAAAATTTCAAATTATCAAAAGAGGATCCTTCTCTTAAAGTTACAGTTATAGTTTCTCTTCTTTCTCTCTTATCTTTTTATGAGCATTATATTGTAAAATAGAGAATCACTTATTAGAACTTTTGTGTAAAAGAGGTTCAATATTTTACCTTTTGAGGGAGAGAAAAGATAAGCTTCATAGTTGAAAAAAGTAGTTGATGTAACGGGCCTTCTTCCTTGCCCCATTTAGAACTAAGGAAGATTTTAGTGGAATCTCCAACGGTTTCGAGGTCGAGAAGTCGGAGCGGGAACATAGGCTAAAGTGTGGCCGAACCTCATCAACAATTACTTATGTTCTTGTGTTTGCATTCTCTCTTCCTCTCCTTCTCATATTATGTTTGTGATATGATCTGATTTGTTTTAGTTTAAAGATAGTTGAATTGATTTTAACATTCCGCGACGTATTTTATGAAATCGATACTTTTGATTTTAAACACCAATTCACCATCTTCTTGGTGCCTTGGAATCCTACAATTGGTGTCAGAGAAAGTTTGCTCTCGTTTCTTTTTTTCAAGATTTAATCGTCTTTTAGAGCATGACACCATTTTTGGAGAGGGATCTTCAATTTTCGATGCACCGAGTTTTCAAGACTATTTTTTGTCTCTTGGAATATTAGAATGAAGGCATACTTATGTTCCATTGATTTTGATATGCGAGAAGTTATAGAAAATAGTTTTGAAAAACCAAAGAATATTTTAAATGGTGTTTCTATTGATCTTCCATTTTTTTAATATAATGATTTTCAAATGTCGATTGAAAAACTTTACTACAATGCCAAAAATGTATTTTATTTCTTTTTAGATTCTTATGGAATGAATCTTATTTCTAAATGCTCCACCTCTCATGAGATTTGGCAAGTTTTGTTAAATAATTATGAAGGGAATGATTTTGACAAAAAGAGCACATCAGATGTGGACAATGAAGAAAACAATAGTTCTACATCTATGACATCCAAAGATGATGTGTTATGCTTAATGACAAAAAGTGAGGATGATAATGTAACATTAACTTCATCTTATTCCTCTAGTGACAGTGATGATGGTGTTGATATCGCTTTTGATATTTATAAAGAATTTGCTTCTCTTATTCAAAAGCATCTTTCTCTTAAAAAGAAAAATGAAACATTAATGAATCAATATGTTGCTTTGAAAAATGAGTTTGAAATTTTGAAAGAAGAAAGAGGTGCTTGTTTAGTTGAAAATGACAATTTGAAAAAGGAACATAATACATGTGCAAATGAAAATAAAATTTTGAAAGACAATTATTTCCTTACAAACATGTTTGAATGATAAACTTGATATGCCATTAAAAAACATTATCAATGATGATTTTCAAAAGTCTACAATTAATAATTGCAAAGTAGCTAAAAAGTCTATTGTCCATACATATTGTAAGAAAAATAATTTGAAAAAAGATTACAAAAACTCACATGGATGCTACTTAAAGTATTATTATTCTTTAAAATCAAAGCATGCTAATGATTATTATTTGAGGAAGAAACATTCTTATGATAGCTCTTTTAATGTTAAAAATTCTAATGTTTCTCATCATAATTATTCGAAATTGAAATATGTTCATGATAATTTCAATAGACCATCTACTAATTATTATTATTGTGGTGTTTATGATCACTATGCCTTCGAATACAAATTAAGAATTCTATGATTATCGACATGAAGATGATATGGGTTCCAAAAGGAACTTGACTAACAAAATTGGACCCAAAGAAGTTTGAGTACCAAAGTTTAAATGATTATTTTTCAGGTGCGCCTTACATGTAAAACAAAGGACGGATGAAAATGAAAATATGAAGATACAAAGGTTATGGTAAAAATATCATTGGTTATACTCTTGTAATTTTTTTTATCATGGTTCTTAAGTGTTAAGCCTACTTTTTGATTTCTCTCAAAATTTTAAAATAATCATTTCTTTAAAAAAAAGAGGAAAATATAAAATAGAAAAAAATGGTCACAGTGATAGGGGAGCATGTTAAAATCTTTCAACTTTATTTTGACATATTATTGATATCATTATTGTATCAAAGTTTTATGCAATATTTTGATTCTTAATACATTTTTTTTCTTGTGGCTTTCATAACTTCTAGATTAATTTGATTTCATGTTACCATTATAAAATAGCCATAAATTTAAGGGGAGTTATTTTCTTTTGCATATTTTATAACTTATTATGATGTAATACTTTACATATTTATGACAAAATGGGATAATAAATTTTTTAAAAACAAAGGAGGAATTATATATGGTTTCTTATGTCCTTTATGTGCAAACTACTTTTTGATGAAACAAAAAAGGGGGGTGGGTGGGTGGGGAGGGGGAATATAGAAAAAATATGATATGAATATAACTTTATATGAAGAGTACCTTACAATTAGTACTTATGTGAATATCTATCATTGTAAGGAAAGTTAAGTTTTAGGGAGAGTAAATTTGATTTTACAAGATTTTACAACTTTTTTGCAACATATATATTTTTCATATTTCTCGGCTTGTCTTCATAAAAAAGGGGGAAATTGTTGGAGAAAAATTTTAATGTCATATAAAATTATATTTTGATGATACAAATCTCAAAAGATTAAAGTTATATGCTGAAAAAGTTTAAATAAAAATGGTCAACTTTATGCACTAAACTTTGATTAAACATTTGACTATAGTTTGATTAGATTTTGAATAAATTATAAATATCAAAGTAGTAGAGAATTATGTTACCAATCCATAGAATCTAAGATTATCTCATTTGGATAATTGTGCCAAAAGTTATATTCAAAATAGTGCAGGACGATTAACTTGTCGATCGATACAATGCAGGCCGATCGAGACTACACCGGTTGACCGATCGAAGATACCGATTGACCGATTGGAGATACCGGTCGATCGGTCAATGCATGAGCTGCTTAAATCCACTACATCGATCGATGCACCGGCTGACTGATCAACTCAACAGTCGAAAATGAAAATATCGAGACTATACCGGTCGACTGACTATCGGTCGATAGTCTGATCAACCGATCATCTACGATAACTGAGCAAATTAGCGCAACGGTCACATAGACCGATCAATCGGTTCATTAGTGCGATCGACCGATCCCTGACATGAACAATAACGACTAATTTTGAATGAGAAAATTGTGGAACATATTCTGAATGAATTTTTCACATATTGAAGCTTATAAAAGGAGTGCCAAAGCTTGAAACAAAGACATCCATCCAAGTCTTGAAGAAAAATTTCAAGTTATCAAAAGAAGATTCTTCTCTTGAAGTTATAGTTTTAGTTTCTCTTCTTTATCTCTTTTCTTCTTGTGAGCAATTATATTGTAAAAGAGAGAAACAACTATTCAAAAAAATTAAGAGAGCTCCTATGTAAAAGAGGTTCAATATTTTACCTCTTGAAGGAGAGAAAAGATAATTTTCCTAGGAGGAGAGTTGTGTCTTGCATCTCGAAGCGAAGAAAAAGATGGTTGATGTAAATGACCTTCTTTCTTGCCCCATTTGGAACTAAGGAAGATTTTAGTAAAATCTTCGACGATCTCGATGTCGAGAAGTCAGAGCGGGAACGTATGCTAAGGTGTGGCTGAATCTTGTCAACAATCACTTGTGTTCTTGTCGTTGCATTCTCTCTCCCTCTCATTCTCATATTATGTTTGTGATATGATCTGATTTATTTTGGTTTAAAGATTGTTGAATCGATTTTAAGCTTCCGTGGCATGTTTTGTGAAATTGATACTTTTAATTTTAAACACCAATTCACCCCCTCTTAATGTCTTGAGATCCTACAAGTATGCCCTACATGATGCACTTTTCCTCCTACGATAATTGTTCGCGTTTATCTTCATTTTTCTCTCATCCAGTGACACTAGCAAGCACACAAGAACTTGGTTGATGCATCTTCGAAGTTGGGGGACCTTCAGAAATGGCCAACATGGAAAACAAATGAGAAGAAGGCTGGACAAAAGATGACTCACACGGAGAACACAAAAGGTAGGTTGATCAATCAACTTGGGATCGTATTTTAACAATACATTTGCATGATCTTAGGGTCGAAATATAGTCATATATAGTATCATCTATTATTGTTTGATTCATTCCATGTAATTATTGGGTCATAAGAAGTTTATTCTAGCGAAATCACCTTAAAAATTGAAAAAAACAACAATCATAGTTTCGTCCAAATCACATAACTCAGACCGAGTCTCGGACAATTCAGGCCAGGTGTGTATTTAACGGGTGCAACGATGCGAAACCCAACCCAAATTTCTAGTACGTCTTCCCCACCGAACAACTCACATCGTCAAAACCCAAGCTGAGTTTCTATTACCGGCCCAAATTCCCATACCATGGGTATTCACGATGCAACCCAAGCCGAGCCCGCATTACACTCGGGCCGAGTTTTAGTCAAACCATCAAGTCCATAGAACCCAGCTCGGGTCAGAGTCAACTAGATCCGGGTTCCTTTACAGAATATGTTTTTTAGGATTTTCTATTTGATTATTATCTTGTATGATCCACAATTTGCCATTTATATGATTTTATCAATGATATGATTGTTATCTATTTAGAAAATTGCCATTGCATAGAAGTCCCAATTTGGGCAAAGATGACAATCTAGTTAATTAAAATAAAAGCTTGATTGTCCATGTTACGAATTGACAAGAAACCATTACATATCATAGCATAACATTGTTAGGAGCATGAATTTAAACATGTCCTCGTTGCATGATTTCTCTCTCATTGTGTGACGAAATAGGATGCCTTCCTCTTTAGTGAAGATTATTGGCCTCTCATGTAGTATATGACATCTTATTGTAACCAAATCGCTCATAGATGACATTGCATAGTAAAAGTATTGTTGCATAGACGAATAATTGATTTAAAGAATTGAAGTGTCAAGTATGTTACATTGATTCTTATCCAGAACATATGATTAATCTGTTCCATTGATTCTAACTAGAGCATAGTATTGATATGATCCATTAATCCTTATCAAAGCATAGCATTGATTCATGTCTATTGATTTATCTAATCAATGATTATGATAATGTTTATATTGACTCCATCCTTCTATATTGTTAACTATTTATCCTTTGATTTATTATTCATTTATTGAGTTGTAAAACTCACGTGTTATTATTTTTTCTGTATTGATTTTGCAAGTGATCAAAACAATGAAGGATGAGCTTCAATGATCGATGCTTTGTTCGTGATGGTCATGTGCAATATGGAGTGGCCTTAGGATATTGTTTTCATTGCATTAGTATTAATTTTATAGATTTATAGAGTTGTCTCTACTTTATTATGGATAATATTATACTTATGCTTTAGCTTTTGATGATTATTGACATTATTACTTATATTAAAATCTCTTGGGCTTCCACATTTAATGATATTTTTATTAATATAATCTTAAGTCTTTCGCTTACTTGATGCTCCGACCAAAGGACCGATGAAAGTCAACATATTAGTTAGAGTATCACATAGTTAACGTTCCTCAAGTTGGATCTTGCCACTTGATAAGAACCTCATTCTGCTAGAGGAGTTATGAGCCAAGCGGCTTGCCTCGAAGCAACCACGTGATTGCTGCTCGATTGAACCGAGATCATACCACATCAAATCAAGACTATAATTGATTTCGAGAGCATGCCACATCAAGTCAAGAATATACTACAAAAATAATCAAATTTCTATCTATCAGACAACTCAAATTCGGAATAACAATCAAATTTACTCTTCTTGGAACTACTGGTATGAGAGAGGGTTGAAACAAAATAACATGACTTGTGCATGAAAGCAGCACCTAAAGATTTGGAGAAGAAATGTAAGATCCTCCGACGGGATGTTCGATGCTAGAAAAGGAAATCATGCCAAGGAAAGGAGAGATCTACACTTTGTTGCTTTCTCCTCGTCCAAGAGATCACAATGCTTCTTATCATCCAAGAGATTGTGTCCTTACGGGAGGGATTACATCATCATCATAGAGAAAAAAAAAGAGGAGAGATGGGGATATCCTGGTTTGGCTTGTTGATGGTTAACAAAGACTCAATTGTTGAATCAGTTCGACTTTGTATTTTTTTTATTTGAATTGGTTCAGCTAGATCACCTATCATCAAACCAACTCAATAACCAATATAACAGTCAGAATAAAATAATTTCAGGATGAGATTAAACTTTTCGATGACACCCTAATTTTCCCCATAGAATGTATATTAATACTATAATGTACAATTAAAATTTATGATCTTGTATAGATTAAATCATGGGTATGATTCCAGTTGTGCAATGTAACACTCCTAAAACACTCTTAAACAATTGCTTTAAAATTGATCAAGTATTCATAGAGTGGATTTAAGAAGAAATTAATAATGATAAAGAGGACACCGAGTAAATTATACTAAATGCGAAGCGCAGGCCAGGAAGGTCAGCTTCCCGACGGCTCTCTCTGTTATGGAGAAACGAAAACTCGGTCGACCGCAGAAATATTTAAACAAGAGTTCTAGGCGGCGGGCGGCGGACGCACGGGTGAAGCGGAAGCCCAGCCGACTGTCGAAGTTGTCGCCGGCAAAGAGGAAACATTGAGTGTAAATTTTGGATTGTAAAATTTTAATGAATGTAAAATCGCTTACGCGAAAACTGTGATCATATCAATTTATAATATAAAAAAGAAATGAGTCGAGATTTTTATAAATTGGAGATGCATGCTTGCATCGAGATGTACTAATAATTTCAACTCTAAAGTTCTGCACATCCATCGTAGGCCAAACCAGACCGAGGAATATTATAAGTGTTTTCTTGATTAAATAGAAGCACAAGGCAGAGGGAACGAGGAGATGAGCATGTTAATTAAGAGGAGAGCAACGTGGAAGGCAAAGACTCTAACATGGTGACTGGTTCATGATCATGATCACCCAAATTTACACAACACGAGAGGAGGAAGACGGAGAAATATAATAGAAGAGAACAGCAACAAAAGAAGAAGAAGAAGAAGAAGAAGAAGAAGAAGAAGAAGAAGAAGAAGAAGAAGAAGAAGAAGAAGAAGAAGAAGAAGAAGAAGAAGAAGAAGAAGAAGAAGAAGATATATAGTACTCGATCTCATATTGACCTTAACTTTAATTTGGATCCACCTTCTTTCTCATTATTTCGTTCGTGTGATATAGTTAAAATCCAGATATAGCAATTTCTATGATACTTCTAATTTGCTTAATTTAATCAGCAAATATTTTACCTGTACCATCGAACTAATTTTGGTTCTTGATTATAATCTCCAGTCTTAGTTGTTTGTTCGTAATTAAGATACCGAACAGCCCCTCTCTCTCTCTCTCTCTCTCTCTCTCTCTCTCCATTGAACTCTCACACAAGAAAATCTCTTTTATTGAGGGCAAGAAAAAGATGTAACATAATAAAGATAGAACATTATTAACGTTACCACCAGCTATAACCAAGGACATACTTTTTGTGCTCTTGATCGTAGACCCACGCCGCATCAACTTCGATGCTCCATGAGCACTCCGTGGCGCACCTCTTGGAGTCCCTCTTCTCACGGTAGACGTCGAAGGTTGCGTTGATCCGCTTGCAGTCTTCCATTCCATGGAGCACCAGAACAGCGTGGTCTTGGAGATGTAGCTGGGCCTGAACTCCCAAGCGGTGTACGCATGGAAGCTTAGCACCTTGGAACCGAAATCTCTGTCCCTGCTGGACTGGCAGTGGATGCTCAATGGAATCGCTTTCCCCAAGACGTTGGTAATTCTCATGTAGACCAAGGGGATAAAATCCACCTCATCTCCTCCATGCGGAAGTGGAACAACTTGACATGACAAAGGAAGGCAGGGAACAAAGCAACACCACTGCAAGGACACAGAAATTGCTAGCCCTCAGAAGAGTCATTGTTTTTCTTACAAGTAATGGTAAGGAAAAGAAAGATCTTGCAAGTGCATTTTCACCCAAAAGTCATTCTCTTTATATATAACAATGCAAGCTAATGATGGCAAAGCATTCTTTCAATTATTAAATGCTTGTTGACCGAAATTAAAAGCACCTAGAGTAATTAATTGTGTTCCATTCATATTATCTAACCCAATCCAACTTTGTTATAAACTAGCTAATTTTCATAAATAAAATAAAATACTTCTTTAAAATAATCTTTTTAATTAGAAAATAAAATGATATTATAAAAAGGCAACCAAAAGTTGTAAAATCAGTATGCATTTCAACGAATCTAAACCGTTGGACATAACAAAAAATATGACACCTTGAACATCATTTGAACACGATTCTTTTTCTTCTTCTTCTTCTTCTTCTTCTTCTTATTATTATTATTATTATTATTATTATTATTATTATTATTATATGTAGAATCAACTTTGTTATTGCTAATAGTTTTAAACACGGGTAACTCTTGATGGACTTTGACTAAATTTTGATCTGTCATAGGTACAATGAATAAATTTGTACATGAACATTCATCATGCTTTTGGCTTGTTTTTATCTCTCATTTTGGTTGGAGACTAAATTATTCATACATCAATAAGATATTTATGTTAGTACTGAGTTTGAACATATAAAAGATCACAGATAATGTTATATGCTGTAATATTCATCCCTTTTCTATAGAAGCATATGAAAAGAAGATCCCCCATAAATAAAGACGAGAATTGCATTAATGAATTTAAATATTGCTAAATGGAGATTGGAAGGTGTGCCTATTCTTTTTTAAAAAAGAGAATTCTAAGAAATCAGGAATATAACATGGAGAGAGAGGTGACTATATAATCCATCTTGTATTAACACATAATTAAAAAAAAAAAAAACAATCTAGAAATATGTATAACGTGAAAATTATGACCTTTCATCTTACCATTTAAAAAAAATGATTAGATAATGATATTAATCAGTTGAAACTCTATAATGCTAATAGATTATGAATCATTAAATGAATTTTAACTTATTATGTTAAAATTGAATGAATATGTACATTAATTGCTAAGGTAGGAACAATAACGAGTAAGATTATAATTAATAGAATCTATGGGATGTAATTGCTAATAGATTATGAATCATTAAATGAATTTTTAACTTGTTATGCTAGCATTAAATGAGTCATTATATCCGTTTTATAGATCATCATACAACGTATGACGACAAAAGTGGCTGTAGTTTAGTGGTAAGAATTCTACGTTGTGGCCGTAGAGACCTGGGCTCGAATCCCAGCAGCCACAATCATATATTTTGCCCTTTTATTCCCCTCCTTCCTTATATTATTACCGCGTTACATTTTACCCTTTTTGACACTCAAATCGACGGCCAGGATTTAAGAGAGAGATCTTAACAAACGACGGGGGTGGTGGACCTCTCGCCGCCTTACTCTCCTTGCTCCGCCGAATCAATCTACAGGCACGTCCTCCTCGGCGATCTCGGAGACGGCGATGGATGAGGAGGCGGAGTCCCTGATCACCGGAGAAGGAAAGAAAGAGGCAAGGAGGAGCGAGTCACCGCCAGTGGTGGTCATTCTTGTCGGTCCGCCGGGCAGCGGCAAGTCCACCTTCTGCAACGAGGTCACGGCGGCCGCTCACCGCCCCTGGGTCCGCATCTGTCAGGTAGTAGAGATGCTACCGTCTCCGTTGTCATTATCATCTGCCTGTCAGTTGCGAAGGAATTTAGTGCGGAAGGATTTCCCTGCACTTATAACGGGGGGGTTACCGTGTATATGTTCTTGGGATTAGGCGAATAAATGAGTATATTACAATTGTTTTATTAATCTAATGGATAAAAGCAGTGTTTGACGCTGTTCTATACGCATACAATTTTTATCTTACAATATTGTTGCGATAGTATTTCATTTTATGGAATGTTTTTGCATGTTTGCTGCAATATAACTATTCTTGCGACTCCAATGCTTGATCCATATGCTAATTATTGTTATGATCGAGCGATGATATGTGTTATTTTAATCAACTTACCTGTTTATTGCCTCGCTATTTTGATTTTTTTCTTTGCGACCCTGTTCTGAAACGAATAAGATTAATTGCAGGGCACCTTTTTTTTTAAAATGAATTTCAGAACACTTATTTGTCGTAGCTTTTCAGATGCTTTGGATGTAAGAAGACCGATTTATTTATTAGTTTCAGTTATGCTAGATTGAGCGAGATGCTTTTCCTCACAACTTAGTGGTGCTGTTCTCCTAGGACGTGATTGCAAATGGCAAAGCCGGAACACAAAGTCAATGCTTGATGAATGCTGCGAGAGCACTGAAAGATCAAAAGAGTGTTTTTATTGATAGATGCAACTTGGATCGTGAGCAACGGGCAGAGTTTGTCAAATTAGGCAGAGAAAGAGCAGATGTGCATGCTGTTGTTCTCGATCTTCCTGCCAAACTTTGTATTTCTAGGTCAGTAAAGCGAACAGGGCATGAAGGGAACCTTCAAGGCGGGAAAGCTGCAGCTGTTGTCAACCGCATGCTTCAGAAGAAAGAATCACCGAACTTAAATGAAGGATTTCATCGTATAACATTTTGTCAAAATGAAAGTGACGTCAAAGATGCTGTCAACACATATAGTTTTCTGGGTCCATCAGATAGCCTTCCGCCTGGAATTTATGGGCACAAGAATAAAGAAGCCAAAGTCCAGCTTGGAATCATGAAGTTTCTGAAGAAAGTAGATAAGCCAGGTACAGAAACAGCTGCTACAAATACTATAACTGATTGTGGTAATTTTCAGAATACTCTCTCTGGACAAGGTTTCACGAACAATACTGACTCCATGGGACTTGAAAACAGCAATAAGAATGACAAATATGCCAGTGGAAGCAGATCTTCAAATAACTCTTCATTTAATAACATTGCTGATAATGGTCCATGTACTCTTGCTTTTCCATCCATTTCTACGTCAGATTTTCAATTTGACATTAACAAAGCATCAGACATTATAGTGGATTGTGTTGCCGAATTTTTGGAGAAGGTTGATAATGCCAGGCTTGTTCTAGTTGATCTGAGTCACAAATCAAAGATTTTGTCTTTGGTCAGGGAAAAGTCTCTGAAGAAAAATATAGATAATAGCAAATTCTTCACATTCGTTGGAGATATTACTGAACTGTATACAAAGGGAGATTTACGTTGTGAAGTAATTGCGAATGCTGCTAACTGGTAAGATTTAACAATGCCATATCCCTTGAGTAACCATATTCTATATATAACTGCTCCATTATGTTGGTCATTTGTGATGCCTATCGTAGGCTGTTCGGTATATATGCAGTATATTGAAGGGATATGGTTGACGGCCATATTGAGCATAACCGGGAGGTAACTATATGCACCTATACACCTTGCCAACAACAGCATTTTTAACTAACTAATCTTATTGCGGCTTATTGAGGCCGAGGGTAAGAACAATTATTCATGTTTTTTTGTGTCCTGTTAAAGGCTGTTAAGAATGTATATTAGTGGTTTAATTTGGATAGAATTACAATATGTAGATGAATGTATTAGGGGCTTCGGTTCGTGTACCAGAATGATTGAGTTGGCATTGACTCTAACAAATGTAAACTTTGCATTGCTAGTTACCTCATGTTACCTAAAACCCCTTTTCACTGTTTTTTACTTTAGACTTTTTGCTGCAGGAATTGATACTTTAGCTCTGACAAGTAGTTTCTTTTTCTTTGATGTCCAAGTGTCATGTATTTTCTGTTTTCTGGTCTCTCATTTGATATCAAAACATTTAGTGCAATGATATTGATACTGATCACATTGTGAGCTATGAGCATTTAAGGGCGATGCTTTATGCAGGCGATTGAAGCCTGGAGGTGGAGGGGTTAATGCTGCAATATTCCGTGCAGCAGGTGAAACACTTGAAATTGCAACGAAGGAGCAGGCGGATACTCTTAGTCCTGGGAATTCTGTTGTTGTTTCTCTTCCTGCTTCTTCTCCCCTACATCTTAAGGAAGGGGTAACTCATGTGATACATGTTCTCGGACCAAACATGAACCCACAAAGGCCAGATTGTCTTAAGAATGATTATGTTGAAGGCTGCAGGGTTCTCCGGGATGCATACTATTCACTTTTCAAGAATTTTGCATGCATCATTAAAGGTAACACAAAGAACAAGGAGAATGCATACAGGATGCATGCATCTGATGATTGCTCTAACCTTGAGAAGTCTCGTGAGGGTGACCAAAAGATTAAGAGAGAGGGATTTATCACTAATGAGAGCAACAAAAAGTGCAAAGCTATACCGCCCATGTCCTCTGACAAGGAACAATTCAGCATGCGGCAAGAGGGTAGTGAATTTGTTGCAACATCTGAAACATCAACATCATGCAAAAAAAATGGGAAGTGGCCTGATCAAAAGATGTCAGACGTTATGACTGAGAAGTACAATAAGAGTAAAAGGTCATGGAGTTCTTGGGCCCAAGCGCTGCATGATATTGCTTTGCACCCTGAGAAACACAGAAGTGTTGTCCTTGAGATCTCGGATGATTTTATTGTTCTCAATGACCTTTATCCCAAGGTATGAATTTGACCCTGTTTTACATTGACCTCCTAATTAAAACCTAATGTACTTTCATGTGTCTAGGCGAAAAGGCATATGTTGGTTGTATCGAGGCTTGAAGGCCTTGATTGTATTGCGGATGTTCGGAAGGAGCATCTTGCTTTGCTAAAGAAAATGCACTCTACAGGACTCAGGTGGGCTGAGGAGTTGATAAATGAGGATCCTTCATTGATTTTCAGACTTGGATATCATTCGGTATGTTCAATATTGGTGTAGGGCCTGTGATTTTTTGAACTTTTTCTTTTCAACAGTTGAGTAGTATTATAGTTCTCATGTACAGTTTATTGTGGCCGTTATGTAGTCCCCCTCAATGCGGCAACTGCATCTGCATGTCATAAGTCAGGATTTTGATTCCCTTCACGTGAAAAATAAAAAACACTGGAACACCTTTACTACATCGTTCTTTCGTGACTCTGCTGCCGTCATTGATGAAATTGAAAAGCATGGTGCTGCAACAATCAACGATGATGAGAAGTTGTTAAAGATGGAGCTGCGCTGTCACAGGTGCCGAAGTGCTCATCCTAATATCCCGAGGCTTAAATCCCATATTACTAGTTGCAAATCTTCATTTCCTAGTGATCTTGAGCATGGTGGTCGGCTTGTGTCTAGATCCTCCATGACCAGAATGGAGTCTTGATATGTAAGCTTCCATCCTCACGTTCTTTAGGTCGTAGAGTAGTTTGCAAAAGTACCCATCTTTTTTGTTGTTGTTGTTGACATGGGCTCCCTGTACTGGGTGGAGGGCTTTCCCTGTAAAAAAGCTTTTGATGTGTAGCACAGGCAGTTTTGTTTAGTTCGCAACTTTAATCACTGCCAGCGTGTATTTTCTATCAACCTTTTTGTTATTTTCAAGGAAATGTAAATTATGAATTGTTGATATTCAGATCATGAGATGAATAGTATTAGTTTGCCAGTGAATATTTAAACTTGAATAAGCATCCAACACTCTTCCAAAACTGTAGCTTTCCACTGACTAATCCCTACTTTTCATAAATACTCTTAGTTCATCAAAAGATCTGATGATTGGTTAATTATGTATTCGTTAATATATGATGATTGGTCTATGACCAGTCAAGGGAGAAAGTTACCCTTGTTACTCTTGTTATTGTGACGTTTTATTATTGTAAGTTAATTAGTTGACCATTTGAAAGGCTAAGACGGATGGGACATTGATTCCAGATACAGAGAGACACGTAGAAGCGAGACGTATGAACAACAAATAGCATGAGCAGCTAAAAACATCAAGAAGGGAGACAGGCTACAAGTATTGCATGCATAACAAATATTCATGAAACTTAGGATTCAACAAAAGACCGTTTTTCCCCCATGTACACAGCTACCGAAACAAGAACAACATCAAAGGAGAATTACGAACTAAATATGCATATCGTTTCAGGCTTAAGCACGACATTATTGTGGATTTGGTGGCCTGCTGTTGGCCGCCGAAACCCTCGATCCCCACTCGAGCAGCTCTTTGCTGGTGTCGTCCTTGTGCGCAAATACTTCTATGAAGCAGAAGCAGTCCTTTTTCGGTCCCAGGGCAGTCTCAATTGCCTCCTTGAGATCTTCCTCGCACATAACCTGCACAGAACAAAGATGTTGTCATGAACGGAACAGAAGATGCGAGCTGTTCGTGTTGCGTCGCACAGTTACTGCTGCTCACCTTCGTCGTCCAGCATTTGCCCTGTCCGTTGTGGATGGCGTCCACGAGAGCTGTGTAGTTCCAGTTCTTGATGACATTGTAAGGGCCATCGTGGATCTCGACCTCAATGGTGTACCCACCATTGTTTATGAGGAAGATGATGCTGTTCTGGCCGCACCTCAGCATCGTCGACACGTCCTGGGCAGTCATCTGACACACACGAACAGGCAACAATTAGAACGCTTGAGGACTTCAATCGACGAGTACAAACATGGATTATATATGGTATTCAGATTCGACGCATCACCTGAAAGCTTCCGTCGCCAATGCAGGCGATGACGCGCTTATCCTTCGCGGCCTGAGCGTAACCAAGAGTTGCGCCGACAGACCAGCCGATGGATCCATACTGCATTTGGAACTCATAGCCGCAGCCCTCTGGTAGCTTGAGTTTCTGGCAATTGAACCACGAGTCCCCGGTCTCGGCGATGACAGCGGTGTCGCCCGACAGCATCTTCTGGATGTGCTTGAAGAGCACGTTCACCCTCAATGGCTCCCTGGGTGCGGACTCCAGCGGCTGACCCTCCGGCACGAAGATCCTGTGGTAGTTCTCGTAAGCGGTGTTGTTCTTCTTGAGCCTCTTGGCCAGCGCCCGGAGGAAGTCCTTCATGAGAATGCAACCAAAGGCCGGGCCGTTGGCGACGACGACGCGTTCCGGCTGCACGATGATGGCCTTCTCCTTCTTGAGGAGGAGGGAGTACCCGACGGAGCTGTAGTCGTTGAAGATGGGGCCGGCGAAGAGATAGGCATCGGCGGACTCGACGATCTCGGCGCAGAAGGACGTGCTCACGGCGCCCCAGTAGGTGCCGATGAAGTGCTGGTGGTGCTCCGGCACGAGGCCCTTCGCCGACGGCATGACGGCCAACGGGTAGCCGCAGGCGTCGGCCAGCTCCACGAAGGCCTTCCCGGCCTTAGCGACGCGCAGTTTGGGGCCACCGACCAGGACGGGCTTCACGGCCTTGTTCAAGAAGGCTGCGGTGGCTTCCACAGCGCATTCCAATCCCATTTGGTTGCTCAATCTAATCATTCATAAAAAAAAGAAAAACGAAACACTTCTTAGATATCTCAAAGAACAATGCCAGCAAATGTTGCGAAGGATGCCGAGAACTTGGTAAAGGAAACAGAGGATGGAAACAGGGGATGTCGTTTATTACTTGGGAGAGAGGCAGAAGGGGACGGGCTCGTGGCTGAAGGTGGGATGGGGGATGGCGGCGAGGTTGCAGCCGACGCTGATGTAGACGGGCTTGCTCTCCTTGAGGGCCGTGGAGATTGCGGTGTCGATGAGCTCATGCGCGTCGTCGAGGTTGTTCACCACCGCCTGCACATTGAACTCAGCAGAATTAGTGCTCCAAGATTCCATTTTTGAGCTCACAACATTCGATTTCCATGTTAAAAAGAAGAAAAAAATAGTTCTTTTTCGTTCGTGCGAAGAAAAAGGTAGAAGAGATCAACCGATGGAAGGTGGTACCTGGAAGCAGGTGATGGTCTGGAAGCAGCGGAGCTCCTGAGAGAAGTCCGGGAGGCCGATGGTGTGGTGGAGGATGCGGTTGGTGCCGTAGTCGTTGGAGTTCGGCCCGCCCACGATGCAGATCACGGGCAGGTTCTCGCTGTACGCGCCGGCGATGGCGTTGAGCACGCTGAGGCCGCCGACGGTGAAGGTGACGACGCAGGCGCCGACGCCGCGGCGGCGGGCGTACCCGTCGGCCGCGTACCCGGCGTTGAGCTCATTGCAGCACCCGATGAGGTTGAGCCCGGGCTCGGCGATGAGGTGGTCGAGGAGGGTGAGGTTGAAGTCGCCGGGCACGGAGAAGACGTCGTTGGCGCCGATCTGGACGAGGCGCCGGGCGATGTGGCGCCCCAGCGTGGCCTCCGCTCCCACGGCGGCCGACGGGGCCGGCGCCCCGGGGGCGATGGGCTGGCACGACGCCGCCGGGGGCTGCCCGATCGACCCGTTGCCGTTGGCCACCGAATCCACCGGTGCGATCTTGGTATCCATACCAACTCGCTCTCACTGCTACTAGTGCTGTCTCACTACTTGCTACCACTACGACTTTGAGCACTTGTTTATTTTCGCTTGTTTGACGTATGCTTCATGGCGGAATCCACCCCAAGGTATTTATACGCCAAAAAAGGCGAAGCTTTTTGCCACGCTTCTAATTTTAAAATTCGTTTTTTTATTACTTTTGGAAGTGTGCATTGAACCGGGTGGAATGGGAAAGCGGTGTCACAAAGCAGGAGCGGTTTCGAGCCCATGGGAGGACCAACGGTTGGTGATCCGCACGGTGATAATTCCCGGCCGTCGGATGGGGGGGTTTAGGGGCGGCGGTGAGCGATCGCTTGAGTTCACGAAGGTGGTGGGAGGTGGCCATAGAAAACAGCGTCGCACCCGGGATAAATTCTGGGACAAGTTTGCGGTGGTTTTTTCCTCGAGATATTTGTAGCGAGCTGGTGGTGGTGGTAGTGGGATTGCGGCGTTGTACAGTGCAGCGTTCCGGATGGAATACATTAATTGGATAAATCATGATATTTGATTAAAAGCATATATTTATTATTATTATTATTATTATTATTATCACTCAAGAAATATTCAAGCTATATATTTATTTACAGATCAATTCTTGTAAAATATTTAAGATACATAGTAATTTAGCAAACAAATACACACTCCTAGGATGAGGTGTTGAGTGATGAAAGGTGGTGAAGGCCCATGTTATTGCAAGTTTATTTATATAGGTCTAGTTTGGTTGGCTTCTGTATGATTAGCTGGTCAGGATAATAAAGTTGAAAGATCTGAAAAAAAAAATGTTACTTTTGATAATTGTTCATTTCGAGTTCAATTAATTGAGTCTTCGTTTTTCTTTTATTATTTCTGCTTAATAGATTATGGAACAACAGTATAGTTCCCAATCCAAATTTCTGCAACCAACATTGCATTGTGGATATTATTTTGGTACCGCTAAGGTTCGGGAGTTCCGGTTGACTAATTCGAATAAAAAAGCATAATAATATATCATATTAATTAATTGTGTCAATTAATCTTAATTATTATATGGTGGTTATTACTCGTGCTTTGAGTTCACAGATATGGCGCTAAAAATAATTCAAACTTGATATTTTCAGTAATCAAAAGCAAATTGTTGTCTAGAAAGTGATTCACAAATAGTGGCATGGAATACACGAATTCCATTGAGAAAATGAACATTTAGCCGACCTATTTCGATATTTCGATGTTTTTCAAAAGTAAAATTTTAATGTTTACAGAATAAGGGCGAACGGCAAAAAAGGTTCCATTTTGATTATTTTTTGGATGACCCATAATTAATAACGTGCTGAATCTTAAACAATCCATATCTATTATAGAAGAATTGCAACCGGACAGGTTTCAAAGTGAAGAGAGTTTAGTAGGGGAGAATTGCACGAGGAGCTCAAGAGAGGGATTCACAGAATCTAGATGGTTTTAACATTTTCTATTTCTTATTTTTATATTTTGTGGATTTCTATAAATAAAAACTTTTTTTATTTTTGAAAAAAAAATTATACCAGATTTCACTCGGCAGTGCAAGAATGTTGGGGCATCACAATGTCACGTGTATTATAAAAACAAAAAAAAAACTAGTGAATTCCATTGTTAATTGTTTTGTTGCAGTCAAAACCAGTGGCACTGAGGCAGCAGGAAGGAACCCAGCTCAAAACCAGTGGCTCCCCCCAAGGAGATCCCGCAGCCTCCCTGGATGAATGCCACCTGTCACTTGTTCTTAAATGAACCTACGCCGACATGCCCTCATTCATTCACACACACTCTCTCTCTCCCCCCCAACCTGAATTGGGTTACACAGCACCTGAATTTGAATACCGCTTCTCCTCTCACTAAAATTGATTCTTTTTTTTTTTCTTTCTTTCTGGATGATTCAGTTTAAATACAAGTTGACGAGTTCCATTCAAACTTTATTTTTAGGATCTTTCGGATTTCCTCAAATGAGAACGAAAGTTGTATTTATTTGGGAAGTTATTTTTATGAAATGTTCATTTTTCCCCTTAACTCTGGGGATGAGAAAATTTTTAACATAATGTCACGCATTTTATTGATAAGAAAAGTTATAAACAATGTTGGTGAAAAAAAAACACTCCACTTCAAAGGATGGGATTTTTTTTGAAATAAAATTATATATGTAAGAAAATAAATTCATTAAACTGTAAAAATGGTTTCTTCTCTATAGAATTGATATTTTTATAAAGAACATTTGGATTTGCATTTAACGATTCAAATGTTATTTTTTATTTGATAAATTATATAAACAGGTAAACTTTAATATTTTGAATGAAAATATTAAAAAATACTTTTTCTAGTGTTTAATGATTATAAATTTATAATTTTTCTTTTTAAAATTTTTATTCTTATTCAAATTCATTAATTCTTTCTCAATTTATCTTATTATTTCCTTATTTTTATTTTATCACCATTTAACTATATTTCTTTTTAGATTCATGCTCAATTAATTATGAATTATTTATTTATTAACAATGGATACACAAATTAATTTAATAATTTATATTTTCATATCATGCATATACTAAATAATAATATTGTCAATATAAATCTTATATATATATATATATATGTTGATAAAAATATTAGTTGTACGATTTTATTTTATTTAATTGAGATATAAATGATTTACTTATGACATTATAATAAAATTTATATTGCGCTAATAATTTATTATATAATTAATATATTATTTTATATCATCAGTTAATTTAAATGAAACACCTATTTGTTATTATATTAAATGAATATCTAATCACTAACTATCATCCGCTATCAAATGCTAAACAGAGTTCAAAGTTATCTTCTTCAAAATGTACGTAGCAAAATTCATGTCTTCTTAATAAACTTTGGTTAAATGCCATGTCGAAAAAGTTTAAAGACATCAAATTGACTCCTGCTACTGCTCATAGATTTGGCAAACTTAGATGGAGATGGATGTCGTTAGGGAAAAGCATGGGTTTGTTTGCATTAACATTTCCATTTCTTTTTAATTACCTACTACTCTATCAAAGTGATGGGAATTTGGCATTGGGATATTCTTCTATCAAGATTCCATGTGCTATGCAGCCATCTCAATATAGTGTCTTCTTCCTAACCGGGTTGGCGTTGTTAGTTTAAGAGAAGTATAAAGCAATAAAAGGTGGTGGGAAACAAAACAAAGCCTTCTATAGAACACGCAACAAGACAAATGCTAACTGCAAATAGTATTAGAAAAAAAAAAAGAAAAATGCAAGGGGTTCAAAGATCACGTACAAAGTTGACTGTTGAATTCGACCCCAACTACGTCAGCCCGGACCAGCACACGAGTTGGATGCATCATGCCATGCCTTTGTGAATGTTTAGAAGCTCAACTGAAGTGACTTGAGGTAAAAAAAAAGGAGGCCACCAGTTAGTGATCAAGACGTATAATAAAAAATTATTTATACAGCAAGTCGATTAATGTATTATTTTGTGTAGTATCTGAGTAGTATACTCCGATCGTTCAAAATATGAAATATTTGATCAAATTTGATTGACGTAATTAATTAATAAGAATACTAAAACTGTATCTTAACTGCGAACGTCAGAATTCCAATATGAGACTAATTTATTTCATGAAAGGATCTGCCGCATTTGCGAACAGAATATGCGCATGATGCCAGACTGAACAAATAAACAGATTATGTAAGCAAATCGAAGTGCATAGAATAAGGAGATATCTTAACCCAATGATCTTACATCAACATGCAATTGCTACTTGCTTACCAGTCACTACTTCTGAACTTTGAGCTCAACCTTTTGGCATCAAGCCACTAATTGTGGTATTCCTTTTTTTTTTTTTTAAATCTGTATCATACGTAATCCATGCGAAGTGCTATTTTGTCCAGTGTACACCTGAAACCCGAGTCATGGTGACTTCATCTTCATACAGGAAGCTGTCTCGAGTTGGATGTTGGAACCTTGGAAGTTAAGCAGCACTTCGATCTAATTGCATCATTACAGTTTAATTAATCCATTCAGTCAGTTCATTCTTATTATTACTTAAACAATGCCAAAATCCCAACGCAGATCTCATTGGTTAAGGTGTCCTTATGATCGCAATGAAGTGCTCCACAAACAAAGTAGCTAAGAAGCTTCAAAAAGTAAAGAAAAGATAAATTACCAGGCTGATGCTCTCTATGCTCATTGAACAGTTCAAGTGAAACCCCAACAACATCATGTTACGAGGCAGACACGTCATATCAACCACTTTCAAGGCAAGCAAGCCCTTGTTTATATACTCACCAAATTTTTACCTACCTGTAAAAATAGACTCAAGGTGAAGAAGCCAAACTATGATGAGGGTCACAGCTGCACAAATTACCTGCTAGTTGCTGGTTCCAACAAGTTCCAGGCTTCCTGAAAGCATGTCATTCAGCCTAAAAGCCGGAGTATTGTTACTGAGAGAAAATTCAGTAAATTCTGATACTATGGTTAATATAGGGACTGAGGAAGATAGCTCATGCATATTTCTCCTCAGAAACAAGCTTGCAATGTCCATCGATAGAATCAGCTTGTTGGAGATGGAGAATGAACAACTGAAGCTGGAAGTTCAACATCTCAGAAGAAATGTTGTGCTTCCAGCTTGTCCTATTGACAGGACGTTAGTGATGTCAAAGAAGATGCAAGCTTCTGCTAGTAGTAATACCGATCTGGAGGAAAAGAAAATAGTTCGAACTAATTTTGAAGACATTGAAGAGTCACCAAATGGCAATGCCATGATGGAATCAGAATTTTCATCATCAAAAGAAGAAACCAAAGTGAGATCCTCAAGCGTGCAGAAACCACCACCGAAGCCTTCATGCTTTCCCCTTGTGATTGAAGGAAATGAAGAAACTTGGTTACCACCACCACCACCACCTCCTCCACCTTCCAAATTGCCTGGACAGTCCATCAAGGCAATCCAACGAGTGCCAGAAGTAGCGGAGTTCTACCGCTTTCAGACAAGAAAAGGAGAAAAAATTGACACTGAAGTAGGGAACTTGCCATTTCCAAATGTTGTAAATGCCAGAGAAATGATTGGAGAGATTGAGAACAGGTCAGCTTATGTCCTAGCTGTGAGTAAGCTTCACAATCTGGAAACTCCATGTTAGTTTACAATTGTGTATCCTATTAGTTTTCATAACTTACTATTCAAAAGCTTTTGTTCATGTTAAGTGCCTGTATTGAGTATCTCCTTTTATTTTGAATAGGTAGTTCATATATCAGTTTGGTTATTAATAATTCTTACTCTATTCTAAGACTAGAATATTTTCCATTTTTATTTTACTGTAAATGCTGAATTATGTTTCATCCTCACTTTGGTAAGATATGTTTATCTTTTGTTTCCTATCTGTGGCATGATAACGAATGATACAAAGATCACTCAAGGAAAACATCAATAAGCTAACATATTGTATGGAAAGAACTAAAGGGGCAAGCTTGTTTCACAGATAAAATCAGATGTGGAATCGCAAGGTGAATTCATCAACTCCCTTATGAAAGAGGTCGAAAATGCAAATTTCAGGGACATCTCTGAGGTGGATGACTTTATTAAATGGCTTGATGAGAAACTATCATATTTAGTTGATGAAAGGGCAGTTCTCAAGCACTTCCCAAGGTGGCCTGAACCAAAAACAGATGCAATGAGAGAAGCTGCATTTAGTTACCGAAACATGAAAAATCTGGAATATGAGGTTTCAACCTTCCATGATGATAAGAGACATACAACTTCCATTGCCTTGAAACAGATACAAACATTGCAAGACAAGTGAGGATATATAAAGAAAATATTTCCTCCAACTAATCTTGCTTTTTTTAGTCTAATATGTAATGTTGCAGGTTAGAACGCAGTGTTCACGATATTGAAATGGTGAGGGACAGCACAATCAAAAGGTATAGAAACTTCAGAATTCCTTGGGAATGGATGCTTGACACTGGCATCATTGCCCAGGTATTTCACATTTACATGTAGCTCCCTAACATGTAAGACATGCATGAACACACAAACATAATAGTATTTGGAATCTCAAAAGCTCCAGAACAAAATTAACAGCTCAGAGAAGACCTTTAACTGTATCGTGTGGGATTTTAATAGAGGATTTGGAAATAACTTTTATCCAATATTCTTGGAATACAAAAAGATAACCATGCTTTCATAACAACATTTGCTTTATGTGAATATGTGATACCTTTGCAGTTGAAGCTGGAATCTTTGAAACTTGCCAAAAAATATATGAATCGCATTATGACTACAATAAGATCAGGTGCTTTGACAGACAACGAAGAATTAATTCTCCGAGGTGCTCGATTTGCCTTCCGCATTCATCAGGTATCTTCATTCACATATTTGTTACTCTCATCGCTTTTGACTTAATAATGATGTTTATAGCAAGAGATTCTCACAGTTTGTAGGTGGATTCAATGAGGGGTGCAAGAATGCCTTCCAGGAATTCAAAGAATTGGCAGGCAGTCGCAGTCAGATATAGAGCTCCACATAATATAGTTGCAAAATTTATGAGGACCAGAAACCTGCCACATTAAGTGGGAGAGTCTCCCTAGATACCTGATATTATTCTCAAGTCTGTCCAGAGTGCTGCACTCTTGCCAATTCTTCTCATTTCAGGTATGAAAAGAACTCAAATACAAAGATGTATGTAATATCTCAAGAAAAAGGAATGTAGAAAGCAGCATGCTTTCACTAATATTTGCCATCACCTCTGGAATGTGTTAAACTAATTACAAAAGGCAAAAATTTACTGTGTCCAAAGTTCTGAGGAACAAGAGAAACAGTATGTGAGAAGAACCAGTGAAATAGTATGTGAGATTACATCAATGGACAAGAATCCAACATTAATTGCAAAAGGCGAGGTGATCAAGCTCATCAAAACTGCATAGTTTATGCCGATGAGTATCCACTTCCAACTAACTCAAAGTACACAATTGAAGTAAGACAAAACGCATGCAAACTGAATTAAGATGCAGGTTACTTGTTTGTGACATCTCCGTCATGGATCCACAAATCGGTTATGCGTGCTCCTTTTTTCACCTAGTAGCAAATCACCGTACTACTCTCTCAATCTATGAGATGGCGAAGCAAAACAAGGAGCACAAGCAAAAGTGCAAAAGCGTCAGCAAAGTTCCCACTGGAGAGCACCGAGGAATCTTGCCAAGGAAACATCACCACCGTTAGCGCTGAAAAGGACAGTGGAAGAAAAGAACAAACAGGACTCGTGCGTCTCAGTGATCTCCAGACTGGGGATGCACGAGGCAGGAACAGGAAGAGGAAGAGAAGGTGAGATCGAACTCCTTAGTGTTAGTGCTCGATAACTTCGTTGGTTTTGCACCAACTTTGCAAGCAGAGAGTAAGGTGGAGGAGGATCTCGCAGCACCTCAACTTAAAATTCTCCCCATGGAAAAGGCACAAAGATTAGAAAAGAACAAAAACGCTGATAATAAAATATGGACTAAAATTACCATAAATATGGATAATAAAAATTATAGTTCTGTTGGTATGAGACATATATCTTGTTAAACTAAAATAAAAAAAAATATCGAGTTCAATTTGTATATAATATAGTCGTTAATAGCATCTGAAATCTCCAGCTTGAAATTATTCTTTTTCAATGACACGAATGAATTCGCATGCTGTTTGGTTGATAGGAATATTAAGTCATGTTGCATTCTTAAGAATCTAATGTAAAAAAGTTCGCTCACGGCATGAGATGAGACCCGCACTACGGCGCTTTCGAACGATGCCACGTCAGCGCCACGCACTGCCATCTCATCACTTACTGCCACTATATAAACGCCCAGAGCGCTGGGCGCTTCAAGCCTCACCAGTCACCACCACGACTTCGAACGCTCGCGCTCAACCACCAAATTCGGCTTGCTCGTCGTCGCTGGTCGGTGGGTCCTCAGCCATATATCGAATTTATCCAGACACATCCCCATAACTAATAAACCCCTCCGCTCAAATTCTCGACATCCTCGCGCTTCGCATTCTCCTCCTCTCGTCGCCTAATCTTCGCTCGCCGGCAATGGGGACGGGCGCGTCGAAGAGCTCCGACAGCTCCCACGGCCGCGAGGGGGGCGGCCAGCTCTACGTGTCGCTCAAGATGGAGAACCTCAACATCAGCGGCGATCTCATCCCCCACGTCTACGGCTCCGCCCCCATGATCGGCTCCTGGGACGCCACCAAAGCTGTGAGTAGTTTCTCGAGTTTGGTTCTCCGATGTGTGATGTAACGATGGTTCATTTTACTCCGAATGATTCGACTTTAATATATGGAAGCTTGTTGTCAGTTGTCGATGGCGCGGGAGTCGGCGTCCATGTGGGAGCTCAGCTTTGTTGTACCCCCTGATCATGGTGCGTGGGTTTCGTCGGACTTGTCTGAACTGTGAATTTTTGGGTGTCTTTTTTATTCTTTTTTTGGCGATTTGGGGTTGCGAGTTTCTTCTGATTGCTTGTGTTGGAAAGATGATCGCTGGGTGTTTGTGATTTGGTTGGAAGCGTTTCACATCTACTTCTCGGTTATATGTGATCTTTTTTTTTGCATTTCAATGAGGTAACATTGGTTCTTGTGAATGAGTTTTGACACTGGGACGTGGTTTTATTCCAAAACTTGAATTTTTGCTTCGTAGTCTGCACTAGAAACGTTTGACTTCACGTTCTTGCTGAATTTACTTCTTTTCTATTGTTGTTGTTGTTATCGAGTTTAAGATTTGTGGAGCAGAATTCGATATTGGGACGTCCACTTTTTCGTAATTTTGACTATTTTCGGTTTTATTCATTTCCATTAGAAACTTTGGACTTCAAGTTCTTATTGAAGCCGAAGTACAATAGTGTGCCTTGCATCGTGGAGGAGGGACCGAACCGGATGCTCAAAGGAGGAACGCTGGAAGGGGATGCCAGGGCATTGTTCAATGTCAATGGGGATGAGGAAGTTCTGGAGTACAAGGTGTTCGTCAAAGCCGACATTGTGTCACCATTTGATCTAGCAGCAAGCTGGAGGGCATATCAGGAGAATTTGCAGCCATCTATGGTTCGTGGGATTCCAGATGTGAGCATCAATGTGGAGCCAGATGCAGGATTGGAGGTTTGAGTTGTGATTTGGTGCCTCATTTTCTTATTTAAAATTCTCAAATTGTGGATTAATAATCTGAAGCATGCAATGGCCTGGTTTGATTTACTTCATATGTCAGCGTGCTAATAAAAAAAACCAATATGCCAAAAGCTTACTTGATTATCATGGATCCTCCATTGTCTCTGCACTGTGAACAACGTGCATAGCCTTTGTCATGCTATTACGAAGTCAAGCATTTTAATTCATCATACATATGGATAAAACATAGGATTAATATATATATCCTTTAGGTACTTGAATCAAATGGAAGAAGTATGCCACTTCTTTCTCCAAAGACTGGAAAAAAATGTCTATTATCCATATCCTCTCAACTCTGTAGGTTGCAATGAATTCCTATCATGTGAAATTCTTACTGCCAATCAAGATTGCAGTCTAAATACATACAAAGCTCCATTTGAAGAAAAAATTTGACAAAGAGAACGAGATGACAATATATTAATCAAGGAAATGGAGGTCATCCGTTGATTTTTTCCTTTGTTCTCTTTGTCATATCATGAACCTTTCTAAACCAGCTTTTAAGCTGTTATAACCTGTAGAGAGTGAGCTCTCTAGCATCACGAGGCTCTGCTAGTGTCTTGTATGTGTCTCAATTGAAATCAGCATTTTCATCTTTTAGTGCACATTTATGATGTCAGAGTTAATATTTCTAAAGTCTAGTTATTCCTACTGTCATCATAGCTGACTATGTTGGCGTTAACTGGGGTTAGATCAGTCGAGCTTGTGAGTAAATTAAAAACAATAGGGTGTGAGAGTAAAACCTATTCAATGTAGATATAAACAAGCTACCACTTTTCTCAAAAAAGGTAAAAGAAACTCAGGCTACCGATCTTTTCGTGCCGACACAGAATCAAACTTTTTTGTGGCAGAGAAACATGCAAATGTAAGAACTGTCACTAGTAAAGTCAACTTAAAAAAGGTGGTAAAGTCAAAGGATACCAAATAACGACAAACACATCCTTCCTATCATATTCTCTTTACCTAGTGCGTCATGCGAAACGAAAGCTAGTCCATGTTCAATAGCATATTAGTTATTTTAATGACCTGTCAATCTGAACCATCTCTAAGAGATACAAGTTTATATATAATTAGATTCAGCTTTATCTGGAAATATTCCTTTTCACTGTTTCATTGCAGAGGACTTATTATTACATATATTCATTTTGTTTCTTTTTGACCAACAGAATGGGGTGACATCTAGCTTGGAACTGGATTTAGAACACTATGAGGTTCCAGCACCAAATACCAGTTCTGGTATTGTCTATGCAGCTAACTTGACAGAGAATCCAAGATCTTTGCTCAATAGTGAGACTATCTTTAAGAATGATGGCTCAAGCCCTGCCGTCCCTGATCAGACTTATTTGGTTCCTGCATACAAACCTGATGCATCTTCAGTTGATCAAACTAACAATAAAAAGGTTCACATACAACATTTCAATATTGTATGGAACCAAATAATTTAGTTCTTTATGATTTGTTTTGTTTTCATTTATTTTTTTAATTTTAAATGATTATTAGTTCATGACATGACTCTCTTAAAACATTTTCACATTACACTAGAAAATTTTATTGGTATAGTTTACTTTTGGTATTTTCTTGCAGTACTTATTAACTCTCTTATACAAAAAAAATACTGTTTAACTCAACTCATCCTCGGTCTAAATGAGCTGGGTCATTATACGTTCTATAAATTAGTACAACAATCATGTCAATGGTAAAAAAGGCTTATCTTGCTTAGAAGGGGTCCATGTCTATTGAATCATGAGGATTTCATAGGCGTCCTCTAAGAATAGGAAATTGGTATGGTAGACAATGTGATTTTAATAATCGTTGTTGATGTTTTTCAGCTCAGATAATATTAGCCAGCTCATTTTTCAGACCATGAGCCTACCAAATGAACAAATTCTTTGAAGTATTTGTTACTTAGGTTCGTAATGCAGAAAAAAATTCAAGTGTACAAACTAGACCATCTAATAATCATTTGGCAGTAAAGATGGCATGTGCGATTCATGTGGACATTTTTCTGATCATCTTATATTAGCCAGTACTTAATAGGCTCTTGAGTGGCATTGATTCTTTCAAAGGGCAGTACAGTTATATTAATACAGAGTACATTTATTTTAATTTGTCAAATATTCATCTGGGAAATAAATTTATACAAAGATGTATTAGATAAGGATCTTTTAGCATTTTCAGTTGCTACCTCAGATTTTAGTCTCAAATCTATAATATCTTTGGATCTCTGTTGCATGTCATTCTTATAATATTATTTTATTTTAATGTTACCAACAAGTTAAGTTATTATATTTTGTTTTCAATGACATTGTTACTCTCAGAAACATCACTCAGAAGTTTCTGTTGCATTACCATAAATTTAAAGTTAATCTCCCAGGTAGAAAAGGAAATTTGAACTTAAGATGGAGCTGAGCAAAGTAATCTTCTCTTGTTTACACACCTGCATCCTCTATAGAGTCATATTCATTGCCCTGTATAATTTAGCATTGATATCCATCTTTTCTTCTTCCACCCTTCTTCAGTTAAAGACACATCTTAAAAGTTAACATTTCTCTCATACTTCTGGTTGCACTTGCTTTTCACGAAGATATCTTATAATTTCTATGGGCACTTGTATAGTTGCTTTTGATAGGGGGGTTAATATATATGTGGATCTTCAAATAGTGCATACCTGTGGCTCCACCATCAGGGCAAATTCTAATGGAAATGTTGATAAATGAAGTCATAATAGCATCATAAACAAACTTTTATGACTTTTCCAACATTAAGCATAATCCAATGGTGGATTAATATGTGTATTAATTTGAAATCCACATATTCCTTCCCCTTTTATGTAATATACTTGTATGAGTAAATAAATGCTTGCATCTTTCCCTGTCTCCTTAAAAGAAGTTATATCACATGACATCTTATTCTTTTGCAATGTTATTGTTCTTTCCCATGTTTTTTTCCGCCTTTAGAAAATCAGTATTACATAAGGATATTACTTTAGGGGTTTTCTGAGAGAGGTGCCATATAGATTTACTGAAGGCTAAATTACTAAGAAAGCTGTGATAGGACAAAATTTATTATAGAGCTGTTATGGTTCATTGATGATAAGTTTCTACTGCAGGAATTTTATATTTCAGCTTCAGATTCTTTGCAAGAGGTGGCATATGAATTTGCTGCAGGCTAAATTACTATGAAAGTTATGATAGGATAAACTTTAATAAGTGTTGTCATGTTTCATTGATCCGAAATTTGTACTGTAGGAATTTGATATCGCAGCCTCAGATTCTTTTAAGGTCCTTCAAACTCCTGGTTTGCTTGAATCAAAATCAGTTGGTACATTTTCACCATTTCCAAAGCAAGACGGTCAAAAGGGATTGTTTGTTGATAGGGGTGTTGGTTCTCCAAGACTCGTTAAATCAACTAGTTCAAATGCATTAGCAAATGATCTTAAGTTGGATGCTGAAGCAAAGGTTCGTTACAAAATAGATTCATTCTCTTTGTTCATTATTGTTTCATATCTTAACTCAACTGTATGCATGAATGTTGATTTTGTTTCATTTATCTATCATGATTTGGAGCACCTTTCTTTTGTAGTTTTAACTATTTTTTTATTGACTTTATCCTACAAGTTGGATGCCCTAGATATAGTTCCAGCTACTGTGAACCATTTCTCATATTAATCAGATATGCTTCATTTTAATGGTTGTGGAGATACTTGAAAAGCCGATTTGTCATGGCACAGTACAAGCAATGCCTCTGAAAATATAGCAAGCATGAATTGGCAACTATTATACTGTAGCAAAAGCGTCTGTCTTCCTAACAGCCTCCAAAACTTGTTACAGTTATGTAATGCAGACTAGAAAACATATATTTAAACCTAAACAATCCAAGTTATTCAATAAACAAAGCAAACGTTTGTAACAATTGCTTTGTTCATTCAAACAGTAAGGGCTTGCATGTAAGCTTTCCCCTTTTCAGCATATTACTCAGAAGCCTTGTGAAGTGGCCATATTGATTTATTATGTAAAGTTTTTTTTCATAAATAATGAGTTACTGTTACTAGGTATTAGGGTTATATATAAAATCTCATCTTGAGACCTGATTGTGACTATTAGTTGCTTTGTTGCACAATGAATGATATTGTCGCGTACTAATGTTGTCAAATTGAAGAAAAGATTTATGTTGACACATGATTTTATCCATTGCTAGAAAGCCATGCCAGCAGCCTCAGGAGCAGTTGCAGCTGCAGCAGTGGCTGATCAGATGCTTGGACCAAGGGAAGGTATTCGGTTGGCGATTGTTCTGGTAATTGATACAACTGGAAGTTCTATATTCCATTTCCAGGACTACCCAGTTTACTAAACTGCCATACTTTATAGGCTGATATGAATAACAATTAGAATGCCACTTTAGTAATCATCTTCTTTTTATTATGCACTGATATTGGAGTTCGTGTCTCAGCTTTGCTTGTTGGAGTTTTTGCACATATGTCCTAATTTGAGGAATTGCATATATGCCATCGGACTTCATAGTTGTATTATTTACATATATGTACACACACGTGCATATGTATATCAGTATATCCTAAATTACATACATGTGATCCCTGCCAATTTCTTCTGTGCACTCTATTCAAAGTTGACACATTACCAAAGTGAACCAACTTTTTTTTGCCCTTAATAGCATAACCTTACAATTTTCTTTTATCATTTTTATATCCCAAGCTGTAAAGTGAGGGCAAGAAGTTAATCCCATAGCTGATAGTCAACTTACTACACACTTTTGTTGGAAAAGTCTATGGAAGTATGTTGGTTTCTTATCATTTGAGCACTTACTTTACCTTTCCTGTCCTTATTCAAGGTTGGTTTGCCTGCTCGAGGAAAAACCTTCACTGCAGCCAAGCTTACTAGATATCTAAGATGGCTAGGCCATGAGACCAAACATTTTAATGTTGGAAAGGTACTTCTGTCAAGGATATATTATAAAGCAATAAAATTTGGAACCTTTTGTAGCCAATATGACAATTTGTTGCACGCAACTTGTTTTGCAGTACCGCCGTCTCAAACTAGGAACAAATCAGGTATGTATTACTGACATCGTCTTTTTATAAGACAAGAGTATATCCATGATGCTTTACTTTTTCTCTAGGTTTTGATGAGTAATGCTAATATTTGTTACTTGATATACATTTTCTTCTTATTTGGGTTAAAATATTAAAGTACAGGCTCCAAGTTTGCTTTTCATTAGTTAATTGTGGCACAAACTTTGTTACACAGTCTGCTGATTTTTTTCGAGGGGACAATCCAGAAGGCTTGGAGGCCCGCAATGAGGTTAGTAGAAACTATTTTCCTTTGGAGAGGTTTGCCAAATTCTTTTTATGAATACGCAATCAAGCATTTGATGTAAGCTCGTGCATCTATGATAAGAATGAGAGTTCAATGGTTTTATGTATAATTCTTTAACCTCAATACATTTATAATGATAATTATGTTTTTATAGAAGATAATGATGTGTTGATGACTGTCTTTTCGAACTTACTTTCTTTACTTTCTTCTGCATCCATCCTTCTGTTGCATGTTTCCAGGTGGCTGCATTAGCGATGGAGGACATGTTAGCGTGGATGCAGGAAGGAGGACAGGTAAAATGCACCGCATCACTATCTGGTCAAGGACCATTAGCTAACTATGATAGCTTTGCAGGTCGGGATATTTGATGCGACAAACAGCACACGTAAGCGAAGGAATATGCTCATGAAAATGGCTGAAGGAAAATGCAAGGCATGTGGGTCGAATCACTATAGCTTCACCCTTTGAATTTCAATATTACCCAATGAAAATAAATTCTAAATTGGTAAAACAATAAACAAGGGAACTAATCTGGTCACTTTTTCTGTTTCGAAAGCAAAAAAAATCTTCTCACATTTTCGTTTTTCCTGCTCAAGGATATGTAGTGGGTCCAGATGATTTTTCTTTTGTGCAACAAATTTATAAAATTGGTTCCTGACCCCTCATCTACTTTAAGTAGACAATTTATTTCCTTATTCTTATTCTTCTTCGTCTTAAATTCCTTGCTAATTTCACTAAAACATTGTCTAATTAGTCCTTCGACAGTATATCTGTGCATGCAATAACATAAGATTGTTAACTTAAAGAATCATAAAATCATTAAATGAAAAAAAATATTGATTTCACTCCTTATGTTATTGGAAGTCAAAGCTTTTGAGTCATGAATAAGAATATCATTGACAGCTAATCAGCAGGCTGAAGAGATTTGAAATCCTTAACCTAACATACTCACTCAGAACTTAAGGGTGTGTTTGGTTTTGTAATGATGGAGGGATGGGTTAGGATGGTGGAGTATAGGTTGGTGAAGTTGAGTGTTGTGAGGATTTACAAAAATAATGTTTGGATATAAATTAATGGGATGGGTTGGGTTAGTTTAATCCACTCTTTGTTTGGATACAAAATATAGTATATGGGTTACAGAAGGTTAAGTTGGATAAATGTCTTTTTTATCCTTTAAAAAGAAAATGTTTTTTTTAATTTCATTGAGAAGAAATAAGGGTAGAGTGGGAATAATTATTTCTAATCCCTCCAAAACCACCACTTTGGTGGGTTTAATTTTAAGTCAAATGATGGGCTTATGATGCCCAACCTATCCTTAGTTAAATTAATAAAAGTTGTATCCAAACATGGTGTAAAAATTTTAAACCCACCCCATCGTAATTAAACCTAGTCCATCCCTTCTAAACCCTTCATCCAAACATACCTTAAAACAAACAAAAAAGAGAAGGAAGAAGATATCCTAATATTTAATAAGTAAATATCATTAGTAGAAAATTTTGGTAGTTATATTAATAAGTAATAATGAACTTATCCACCTTTCTGGAAAGTAACCAACACAATCAATCTGATAAATTCTGCAACATATCTTTGTGCCCTAGCTTGGCTTTATCTTGTTTTCCACTTATCAAGGACAACTCTGAGGGCTCGGTTAGGGATGTTAATCAATTTGTTAATGTTCAAAATCCCATGGTTTTTTTTTTCATCCACCTCTTCTTTTTGTGAGAGGACCGAACCTGATCTTTGATAATTCCTTTGCTTTTGGTTCATCACGGAAGTTGGAACTAGTAAAAACTCCCTTGCATGAAACTGAATGGACATCTGATCATTTTTGTCACTGCCATAGATGGAAGGCTTCTTAAATACATTTGATAGAAATATTAGAAATATGAAATAATGTTCTTTCATAAAAATACAATTTGAAGTGATTTAATCTGTCAAAAAAAGATAAAATAAGGATCTTGTATTGATAGTAAAGACATAAAAAGTTCTTTTATGTTGAACTTGAATAGTAGTTTCATTTCCTTATATCTGGAAGACTGTGTTGGTCCTGGTAATTTATGAATTTATATGTATGATAAAGGATAAGTATGTTTGGTTTCACAGTAATCAAAGTTTTAAAATTTTCTTACATGTACTTTTGATGACTTTTTTATATGATATGCAAGATCTCATGTTCATATTTGCAGATTATATTTTTGGAAACAATTTGTAATGATGAAAAGATTATAGAGAGAAATATACGTCTGAAAATTCAGCAAAGTCCTGATTATGCCGAAGAGTAAGAAGACAAACGTTTGGGTTTTTTATGCTCATCTTAAGCTTTTACTTGTTGAAAAAAATGAAAGCTATATATTTTCCTGCTTTCCAGGACTAATTTTGAAGCGGGAATGAGAGATTTTAAAGAACGCTTAGCCAATTATGAAAAGGTCCTGAGTAAAACATATTTTGTTACCTATAAGTAAGATCGTACGATGTCCTACCAGTTCCTACTTACTATCAGAAACTAAGATTATGAAGTTCTATAGGTTTATGAGGCAGTGGAAGAGGGTTCTTATATCAAAATGATCGATATGGTTAGTGGAAAAAGGGGACAGATACAGGTAAGCCAAAATTTGTTTTTTTTTTAATTTTTCAATAATTAATTGTCATCTACTTCTTATGGGAATATGATTTCTTTCTTATCTTGATTTGTTCCTCCATGGACTTGATCGCCCAATAAGATACTACCACAGCTCATATAAGCTTCCTCAGTTGTTGGAAGAAGAATAATTTTAGACCGTTAGAGCTTCCTATTATCCTTCAAAATAACATGATTGTACACAAAAAATCATTTCTAACTGTAAAAAACTCTTTTAATCTTCATTTCTCCTCATAACACTTCCCCATGGCCATAAAGAATTCCTAATTTCATATAATTGTAAAAAGGAAAAATGTATTTAGTCATTCTGTTAATAGATAAGATTTATTGCACGCCTCCTTTTTGTAACATGACATTAGCTTGCTGACGATCTTTTATTCAAAATTTTAAATTCTTATGCAATTATTTATTCAGGTGAACAATATCAGTGGTTATCTTCCTGGTCGGATAGTCTTTTTCTTGGTATGCATCTAAACTATCTAAGCCTTAATGTCCATTTTATTACTTTTGCTTTATTAAACCAGATCTTTTTATGACAAATTATGCGGAATTTCTTGATTCATTTTTGAGGGGGAGGAATTTCTTGATTTTGTCAGTGGACTTTCCATTCATTAAAATTCCTTGCTCTTTTATGTAATAAAAAGTTGCAGATCTTTTAAGCAAGTTTAGATGCTCAGTTAATTCTTCATTGTGGTTGAATGCAAATGGAATACAAAGTTACACCATCCAGATACTTCTTGTGCCATCCCTGTTTTTCTCTGCTTTTTGTTTGTCAAGTAAGGTAAATGGAAGGAATGGTGTTGGTATTATCGCGGATGCGGAATGGAGGAAGAATGTTGTGGAAGTTAAAAGGATTGAGGATCGAATCGTATCCGTGACAGTAATTGTTGGAAAGGAGACTATGAACATTATTAATGCATATGCACCCCAAGCAAGAGCAGAATTACATCTCAAGGAGAAGTTTTGGGCAGATATGAAGGGTTTGATTGAAAGTATACCAACAACCGAGAAAGTTTATATTGGGGGAGACCTTAATGGACATGTTGGTAAAGAGGCAGGACCACATGCAAGGGTTCATGGTGGTTTTGGTTTTGGAGAGTTGAATGAGGAAGGGCAAACTATTATTGATTTTTCTTTAGCATACGACCTTAAGATTATCAACACTTGTTTTAGGAAGAGAGAGGAACATTTAATCACATACAAAAGTGGAACTCATAGGTCTCAAATCGATTTTTTCTTGACAAGAAGTACTGATAAAAGACGCTGTACTAATTGCAAAGTAATTCCTGGGCATGGGGTGACTACACAACATAGATTGTTAGTTCTTGATATGCAAATGAAATGTATAAAACCAAAATCCTGAACAGTTTTTGATCGAAAGATCAAGTGGTGGCAGTTAAAGGGGGAGAAGCGAGAGACTTTTAGAAGTAAGTTATTAGAGGAAAGTGTGTGGGAGTTAGAAGGAGATGCTAGTATCATGTGGGAGAATGTGGCAAAAAAGATTGAAATGGTTGCTAAAGCCATTTTAGGAGAATCAAAAGGTTTTGGACCACGAGATAAGGAGACTTGGTGGTGGAATGAGGAGGTCCAAGAAAAGGTGCGTAATAAGAAGAATTATTTCAAGGCGATACACTTGGACAATAGTTCTGACAATTGGGAAAAATATCGTTTGGCGAAAAAGGAGGCTAAGAAGGCAGTTAGTGATGCTCGTGCTAAAGCATATGAGGGATTTTATAAGGAGTTAGGGACAAAGGCTGGTGAACAAAGGATTTACAAGATTGCAAGGAATAAAGAGGAGTCGAGAGATTTGGATCAAGTAAGATGCATAAAAAATGAAGTTGGGAAGGTTTTAGTTACTGAAGGAGATATTAAGAACAGATGAGAAGATTATTTCTATAAGCTATTTAATGATGGATGTGAAGGTTCCTGTTGTGATTTGGAGGACTTGACAGTTAGCGAATGTGAGCTTAATAGATCATTTTATCGTAGAATTAGAGTCTCGGAGGTTAACGAAGCTCCTAAGAAAATGGAGAATGGTAAAGCCGTTGGACCGGATGGTATACCGATTGAAGTTTGGAAATGTTTAGGAGAAAAATGTGTGTTGTGGTTATGTAAACTATCTAATGAGATTTTACGGTCGAAAAAGATGTCTGATGATTGGAGATTAAGTACATTAGTTCCTATTTACAAAAATAAAGGGGATATTCAGAATTGTGTAAATTATAGAGGGATTAAACTTATGAGTCACACAATGAAATTATGGGAAAAAGTGATTGAGCATAGATTGAGAATGGAGACTAGTATTTCTGAGAGACAATTTGGGTTCATGCCAGGAAGATTCACTGCAGAGGCGATTTATTTACTAAGGGGGATGATGGAGAAGTATCGAAGTAGGAGAAGAGACTTACATATGGTTTTCATTGACTTAGAGAAGGCGTATGATCGGGTACCAAGGGATGTACTTTGGAAAGCCTTGCAAAAGAAGAGGGTGAGTGTTGCCTACATTAAGGTAATACAAGATATGTACGATGGGGCATTGACTAGGGTTAGGACACCCAGAGGTGAGACAAATGAATTTCCTATAGGAATTGGCCTACATCAAGGATCAACTTTAAGCCCGTATCTATTTAACTTAGTTATCGATGCTATAACCGAGAGTATCACAGAGGAGGTACCTAAGTGCATGCTATTTGCGAATGATATAGTACTTTTAGCGGATTCAAGAGAAGAGATTAATACAAAATTGGAAATATGGAGAAATACGTTGGAGTCAAAGGGTTTTCGTTTAAGTAGGAATAAAACAGAATATATGCATAGCAATTTCACAAATAAACAACTTAGAGACGATTTGAAAGTTAAGCTAGGGGAGGATATAATTCCTCAAGTGACAAAGTTTAAATATTTAGGATCAATTGTAAGACAAGATGGTGAGATTGATGACGATGTTAATCATAGAATTCAAGTTGGTTGGTGTAAGTGGAGGAAAGCCACTGGAGTTCTTTGTGATAGAAAAATACCCAATAAAGTTAAAGGAAAATTCTATCGCACTACTATAAGGCCAGCAGTGTTATATGGTAGTGAATGTTGGGCTATGAAGGGACAACATGAACGTAAAGTGGGGGTAGCCGAAATGAGGATGTTGAGATGGATGTGTGGTCATACAAGATTAGATAAGATTAGGAATGACCATATCCGTGAACGAGTCGGAGTGGCTCCTATTAGTGAGAAAATGGTAGAGAATCGTTTGAGATGGTTTGGTCATGTTCAGAGAAGACCATTAGATGCGCCAGTAAGAAGAGTAGATCAAATAATTTGGAGTCCGATTAAAAGAGGGAGAGGGAGGCCAAGGCGGACACTTGGCGAACTAATAGAGCAAGATCTATTGGTGAATAATATACCGAAAGGTTTGGTTACTAATAGAGCGGAATGACGTCGTATGATCCATGTAGCCGACCCCACCTAGTGGGATAAGGCTTTGTTGTTGTTGTTTGTTTGTTTGTATTCCGGATGCTAGGTTTCTACTGACCCATTTGTTTTTAGTTTTTCTGTAATTTTTCCTAAAATTAATGAAACTCTGGACGACCACCACCTTGCCGGTTGTCCTTTCCCGTTTCAAAAAAAAATATATAACTTTTTATTTTTATTTGATTCAACAGAAGGTTATAGGAAAGCAAGATAGTTTTTTGTTTTGGAAAAAGATAAATGGAGTGTCAATATCAGTATTATACTATTTTACTTTAATAGTATGACATTGTTCTCCCATTCCTTAAAATATTCTTCATTCCTATATATAGATCCTTGAGAATTTTATGCTGATTGCTCTTTAGTGCATAGAGTTTATTTTCTTACTTTTCATGCTGTAAATTTGAGGTGAGACTTAGCACTGTGTTTCGATCTCTGATAATAATCTCTCTATGAAAGTAGGGGAATATAGTATACATAGTGTGCTTGTGATAGAATATCAATTTGTATTAGTCCGAAGGATAGTGGGTTGATTAATTGTAATGGGCCATTATAACTTCTATGTTCTCTAATGTTTGATATGTTATTGTACTCACTACTAGATTTAGGGGAGTCTTTGAAAAGTAATAGCATTGCAACTGGAGTTCAATCTCAATCCACTCCGTACGGATTATTTTATTATGGAGATTGTCATCTCAAATAGACAAATTATTAGTAGTGATTGTGTTTAAGGTTCTTACATTTTTATGACTAATAATATTTCATATTTTTAGTTTCATAGTTATGTACTCATTTGTATTTTCAGTCTTTATCGTTGGTATCAGAGCCATAGAGATTCTAATGTCATCGAAGCACAAAGCCGTGACACCCACTCAGGAAAAATCAGTTTTAATGCACACCGCAAATGAAAGTCCTGATGATCAAAACATCCACTTCAATCTTCACATCAAGATGGACTTTCTCAAGTGTGAAGACATCAACATTGTGCTTGCAGAGAATTATTAATCAAATTTCTTTCTTTGATTTGAGGCTAATGTGGCATTTTAAGAGGGTTGTATTGATAGAATACCACTTTGTATTAGTTAGAAGGATAGTTGTCTGATTAAGTGCAATGGACAATTATACCTTTTATGTTCATGTTCTTTATTATTAGTTATGTTATATAGTTGTAGTAACTAATCCTTCTTTGTTATAAATACATTGATGGGTTTTAGATTTAGGAGAGTTTTCGAAAATTCATGGTATTGCAATTGTAGTTTGGTCCACTTCATATAGACTATTTTATTATGAAGATTTGTCATTTCAAATAGACAAGTTATTTATTTGTGTTTGTGTTTAAAATTCTTTCACTTTTACTACTACTAATATTTATCATATTTTTTGTTATAGTTATATATTGATTTATATTGTCAGTCTTTGTCAGCTTGTTGCATGGGGTTTGTAATTTTCATTTGAGAAGTTTAGTACTAGTGGGAGTTTTCAGATCTGCAAATTATTATGTGTTAAGAATTTAAAGGCCTGATATTAAGACAATGTAGATGTGCTATGCCACCTCATGGCAATTGACATTGTATATTTTAACTTCAGCTGCTAAGCACTTAAGCCACACAATCTTGATGAATATAATAACTGAGGAATAAATGCAATGATATTATTTAATCAAATTGTCTCATGGGAATGTTGTGTCGGTCCTGATTGCAGGTGAATACTCATCTCGCACCCCGCCCGATTCTTCTAACTCGACATGGTGAAAGTCGAGATAATGTGAGAGGACGAATTGGAGGTGACCCTGTTCTAAGGTCATTTCTTCCTTTAGCTGTGTGGTTTGAAAAAAAATCTGGTTTGAGCAGAATTTATAATGTCTAATATACTTGTCATGCAACTTCTTGTGGGATTTTTTTATATATGAAAAAAAAGCTTCCTAATGCTTTTAGTTTTGGTGAAAGTTCTAATTTTGGTTCACTGAGAGGGTCCTATGATAAAAATGTGCGTCCGTCTACTAATGAATGGTCTGGTTTCATACCAATTACTGGCAATTTCGTCATACATATGGCTCTTCTTGTGATCTTCACGTAACTTTGGCAATTGACATTAATCATTTAGTTTGTTTTGAACAGTGAGGCAGGGGAACTTTATTCAAAGAAACTTGCCAACTTTGTAGAGAAGAGACTGAAATCAGAAAGAACTGCTTCTGTAAGAATGCTGCTTGTTTTCTCATGAATATTTAATGAGCCAGTACCTCATATATTAGTTAGAATTTTTTGGTGCTTCTGTTCTATATGTCCTGCACCTGAATATATCTCCTAGATTGATCTTAATTGGGGTGTCAACTAGTGTAGTTCATCAAGTCTTGTTTATTACAAGATCAAATGATCTCGATGTCTTTTTTTATTATTTCATCCTTTATCCTGAAGTGTTGTGTTAAAGAACTTTTGTTGTTTTTCCTTCACTGAAAAAAGAGCTTGTGTTGCATGTGATTGATTAACAAACCTTGTCTCATCCCACCTTTTCAGTTCTCACCAACAGTCGGTTGGTGCAACTGGTAGTAGGTTGAATCCCATGGAGTTTTAGTATTGATTCCCAGAAGCAACAGTATGGGAAGAGGGGTAAACTTTTTAACACTGTAGCCCTTGGGTTGTGGAAACAATCAGCCACTCAAAACGTCTCAAACATTTCTAGTTTCTTTCCTCTCAAAAGAAAGAAAAAACTTTCAGTTTCCTTTTTCATACGCCTGGTGGGTCTTATAGTTAAATTGCAGGACCATTCATTTCAAGGTTTACATGGTCAACATATTGATGATACTAAATTTAATCAATTGTTATTGTATAGCTAAAATGTATAATGTACTTTGACCCCAAAAAAATTTAGTATAGGAGATGGTGGTGGTCTGACGTTTTGCTCTTTGTGTATCATAGATATGGACTAGCACTCTTCAGAGAACAATTTTAACTGCAAGTACAATTGTTGGATTCCCAAAGGTTAATTGTCTTGATATTTCTTTTTTTCATAATCTGAAACCCTCTTCACTTTTGTCTTTACTGAGGTCAATTATCATTTTCTGCAGATACAATGGCGTGCTCTTGATGAAATAAATTCTGGAGCATGTGATGGAATGACTTATGAAGAGATCAAGAAAAACATGCCTGAGGAATATGTGTATGTAATTCAATTGGTAGAATTTTCTTTTCTTCAATGTTCTTGTATAACAATTAGTTGATTTGAATATGTTGTGCTTTAAACAAGCACAGATTACGCAAGAAAGATAAGCTGAGGTACCGATACCCCCGTGGAGAATCATACCTAGATGTCATTCAAAGGTCTGTTCTCAGTTTTCGAGTGTTCTTATGGGATTCACCTTTTGTCCTTCCATTCTTTGACGTTGATGAAAGATGATAGTCACTTTCCAAGTGTAGGTTGGAACCTGTGATCATTGAGTTGGAACGACAGCGTGCACCAGTAGTTGTCGTTTCTCACCAGGTATATTTGAATGATAAACTGTTGCATTTATTCACCACAATTATGCAGTTCACTCCTTATTTTTCCCCTTTCTGAGAGGGAATTAGCTAAATTGATTTCTTGTAGGCTGTTCTGAGAGCATTATATGCTTATTTTGCTGATAGACCTCTGAAGGAAATTCCTCATCTTGAGGTAAGCCGTTATGTTTGTATGTATTGAGGAACATGATCCGTCCTCCTGTTGAGTTGTGTGACTTAAAATTAGGTCCCCTTACCTGATGTGTAGATACCACTTCATACAATAATTGAAATACAAATGGGGGTCACTGGTGTACAAGAGAAAAGATACAAGCTCATGGAGCATGTCCAATTTCCGGATTCTCCAGACGTACTATGACACAGGATTAGGAGAGCAGAGGGCCAATGATTTCCTTAACTCTGTTTTAACTCATGCAATTCTGATTCGTAATGGATGGTAGGCTTCAAAAGAGGCCACTCCCAACATTCTCTGTAATGACATTCACCATGAATGAAATGGGGTTATCGGTTTCAAAGCAACCTTTACTTTCAGGTATCTTCTTGTGCTCGGCTAACTAAGGCACTCTCTAAGGTAAAGATGCATATAGTACCAAATTTAGAGTTGAGCTCAAGTCTTTACCTTTTCAACTTAAATTGAATTAGTCATAAATTACCATCTGGATATAAAAGATTGATGCCCCAAAAAGATATATCAATTTTGTTAAGAAATATGTATGTCAACTTTGTAAACGAGAAAATGCATATCAGCTAGATACACAATGCAACACATTGAACTTTCAGAAAATTATAAATAATTATTTAAATAAATTTGAAAATAAAGGATCTATTAGGTATAATTAAAGCTTGAAATGAAATAAAAGTATTCATAGAAATTAGATAAGAAAAAGAAAAAAAGTCATAGTTGAAATAGGAATTGAAGGTTTGATTAATATTATAAATTAAAATTCGAATTTTAATCAAATAATAAGTTTATATGATATAAATAATTCCTAATAAGATTTAAATTAGGAGTTTTAAGTTTAAATATTTAAGAATTAAAATAATAATATTTTATTGTTATTAAAAAATAAGGTGATAAGAATAATAATTAATTATTTAATTTTAAAAATCAGAGAAGTAAAGGGATAACAAAGTTTTAAGAGATATAAACTAAAATGGATTAGTAGCAAAGGATTAGAAGAAGAGATTATAGTTTTAATTAAATTTTAATATTAATCATAATATCTTAACGGAGTGTAAACTGAATTATAGGAATGATTGTGAGACACCAAACCATATAAGTACATCAAGGGTTTCTCCCCTCACATCTATTCATCTCCTGAGTTCTCTCTCTATGATTGCGCCTGAGTTCGACAAATGGCTGATGAAGTTCAGCACCAAAGCCGAGTCGTCGAAAAATAAAGGTTTTAAGATAGAGCACAACCAAGGTATGCAAAATTTTATGATTCACTTTTGGATGTGATTTGTAATTAATAGTTTAATCATGTCAAAGAATCTCTTTCTGCCCAAATATCATACTAAATTCTTTAGAAAATTTTGGAGAAGTTTTAGTCGCCCAAGAATTATGAAAACTTGTATAAGATAGTCCAAGTGTAGTTTCTTTACAATTAAGAATCATGTCAATCATGAGAGCTATAAATAAAAAATTAGACATGCTATTAAGCACTCACGGAAGATGAACTTCAGTTTTTTTCTAAACTAACATTGACATAATCAAAATATAATAATTTAGGAATTGATAGAAGATGCTATTAGGTTTCTAAAGCAATTGGAATATTTGAAAAAAGTTCTTATGGAGCATGTTATAATTTTTGTAATTCTTGTCTACTTAAATTTCGAAATTAAGGTTAGTGTGAGATCTTATAGGACAATTAATGAAAAATTAAAAAAAGAGAATTTTATGTATAAGGCTCTTGAATATTTACTTTCATTCAAAATTGAAAGTAATAACATTATATATGTAAATAAATTTATAATCAATTTACAAACCATAGATCATTCTGTCTAGACGAATTTATCTAAGAATTTTATGTTTGATTTAATGGATAAAAAAGGTTGTGTTTCATCCAATTTCCCACTTGATTATAAGTGGTATGTAATATAATTGTCCATATTTGATCTATTTGTCTATTTGATCTTCTATTCATCTTTACCATGTCAATTAATTTAAGCACACAATGAAAGTCATGGGGTCCTAAATCATTACGTGAGCTTTGTACACTATCCAATGATAATGTGTACCAAAAAATAATTAAATAGATTACTCAAATAAAACATAAGAAATGTGGAATCATCATGAGCACTAATTATCAAAGTTAAAGTTATGTTGGGTTAAAAGATCTGCTTTGAGAGTTGTGCATACTCCTTAAATGAAGGAAATCCCGCTTCAAGATTGATGAATAATCCTCACATGTTAAAAATACATGAAAGTTCAACGGTAACCCCTAACATAAATTGAAGATCACGCTTAAGATAACCCACAAAGAAGTTTATTAGGTAATTGCGTTTAAAGTAAAATATATATTGTAACACACCAAAAAAGAAATAATAATTATATTTGATATGAAAAAAAGGATTATTTATATTTGATGAAGTTCGTTTGTACTTGATAAAGAAGTAAACTTTGATTCCATTTGAAAGTTTAGTTGTACTTGATAAAAAAGATCTTTTATATTTAATAAAAGTTCATTTGCATTTGATAAAAAATAAAGTTCATTTGATAAAGATATGCAAATGGTTAATAAGAAAAAAACAATGTACAAACTAAAGAAGAAAAATTAATTGCACTTGATTAAGATATTTGTCAATTACAAATTGATCATGTATTATTCTATTATGTGACCAATGGCCACTTGATAATTATCATTTGATAAAGGTCTGATTAGTTAAAAAATAATTCATCTGTAGTATCTTATATACTAAGTGTCATTCTTTTTGGAAATTTCATTTTCATGTGTTTGAATTCCACATGTAATTGAACATGCTAAATAAGGATGAGGAATGTGTAGCGTCGAGATACTGAGATGCACATGAAACTAGGACATTAGTGAAACTCTAATTTATATTTTGATGTAATTATTATTTGAAAGTTAAGTTAATCTTTGAAGGACAAATAAAAAAATATATTTATTGGCTTTGACACCTTATTTGATAAAGCTAGATATTTGTTATTTGATATTATTAAGTTAATATGTCAAAGTTTAAGAAGAAGCATTTGTATCTAGCGTGCCGACTTCTTGAACTTTGATCAGTCAACTTAAGAAAAATGTCTTTCCATTACACTTATTTAACATGATTAAATTATTTATTTATTTACTTACTTATTTCCTTTTAATTTGTTCCAAATTAGGACAACATAAGAGACACATGGTAAAAATTTGTGGAAATGAATAGACCATTATGAAGTATCTTTGTGATGAACAAGAAAAAAGAGAATAAAAAAATAATGTTTTTCAAGTATATTTTAAAATTTGTTTGCAACATATATTTCGTATTCTAAATATATATAGCACTATACCTTCATTGTAAGAAATTATTATGTTAATTTATTATGATATTATTTGTTTGACCTTTTTGTTTCTAATGGTTAGACAAGAGCACCTAAAAATATCACATCTTTTTTTTTAATGTATAATTGACCTTTTTAATTTGGGATGTATATTTTTCTTCTTATTACTTTTTACATCCTGGTTTTCATTGACTTAGAGAAGGCGTATGATCGGGTACCAAGGGATGTACTTTGGAAAGCCTTGCAAAAGAAGAGGGTGAATGTTGCCTACATTAAGGTAATACAAGATATGTACGATGGGGCATTGACTAGGGTTAGGACACCCGGAGGTGAGACAAATGAATTTCCTATAGGAATTGGCCTACATCAAGGATCAGCTTTAAGCCCGTATCTATTTAACTTAGTTATCGATGCTATAACGGAGAGTATCACAGAGGAGGTACCTAAGTGCATGCTATTTGCGGATGATATAGTACTTTTAGCGGATTCAAGAGAAGAGATTAATACAAAATTGGAAATATGGAGAAATACGTTGGAGTCAAAGGGTTTTCGTTTAAGTAGGAATAAAACAGAATATATGCATAGCAATTTCACAAATAAACAATTTAGAGACGATTTGAAAGTTAGGTTAGGGGAGGATATAATTCCTCAAGTGACAAAGTTTAAATATTTAGGATCAATTGTAAGACAAGATGGTGAGATTGATGACGATGTTAATCATAGAATTCAAGCTGGTTGGTGTAAGTGGAGGAAAGCCACTGGAGTTCTTTGTGATAGAAAAGTACCCAATAAAGTTAAAGGAAAATTCTATCGTACTGCTATAAGGCCAGCAGTGTTATATGGTAGTGAATGTTGGGCTATGAAGGGACAACATGAACGTAAAGTGGGGGTAGCCGAAATGAGGATGTTGAGATGGATGTGTGGTCATACAAGATTAGATAAGATTAGGAATGACCATATACGTGAACGAGTCGGAGTGGCTCCTATTAGTGAGAAAATGGTAGAGAATCGTTTGAGATGGTTTGGTCATGTTCAGAGAAGACCATTAGATGCGCCAGTAAGAAGAGTAGATCAAATAATCTGGAGTCCGATTAAAAGAGGGAGAGGGAGGCCAAGGCGGACACTTGGCGAACTAATAGAGCAAGATCTATTGGTGAATAATATACCGAAAGGTTTGGTTACTAATAGAGCGGAATGGCGTCGTATGATCCATGTAGCCGACCCCACCTAGTGGGATAAGGCTTTGTTGTTGTTGTATTACTTTTTACATCCATAAATATACAACTTGGGGCAACAATTTTCGTCACAAATTTACTACAAAATCAATAAAATATCCGTTGGGTCAAAGTTTTAATGTCATATCAATTATATTTTGATGATAAAAATCTCGAATGATTAAAGTTAAAATGCTGAAAACGTTTAAAGAAAAATGGATAACTTTATGCGCTACACTTTGATTAAATAATTGACACTGATCTCATTAGTTTTGGATGAATATTGAACATAGTTGCCTCAGCTCCTTGTTGTTTGAAGAAACCCATGGTCTTTTTTCACTTAAAGTTGTAGAGAATTCTGTTAGCTTTTCATAGACTCCAAGATAATCTAATTTGGATAACTGTGCAAAAAGTTATGCTCAAAATAGTACAGGACGATTAACCTGCCAATCGAAACTATGAAGGCCGATCGAGATAGTCTGGTCGACCGATCAATGCATAAACTGCTCAAATTCATGTCGAGACTACACCGATCGATGCACCGGTCAATCGATTAACTGAACGGGAGGAAATCAAAACCACGAGACTGTACCGGTCGATAGCCCGGTTGACCGACCAGTTGCGGCAACTGGAGAAATAAGTGCAACGGTCATATAGATCGGTCGACCAGTCCATTACTGAAATGAACTATAATGACTATATTTCAAAGATAAAAATATAAAATTAATTCTAGATGAATTTTTCACATGCTAGAGCCTATAGAAGGAGTGCCAAGGCCAAAAGTAAAAGCATCAATCCAAGCATTGAAGCAATACTTGAAGATCCTTTTTCTTAAAGTTATCATTTTAATTGTGCTCTTCTTTCTCTATTCCACTCTTGTGAGCATAGCATTGTAAAAGTGAGAAGTACTTTTGTTCAGAAAAATAGAGAGTTCCTGTGTAGAAGAGGTCTTACCTCTTGAGCGAGAGAAAAGATTAGCCTCATAGGAGAAGAGGTTGCCTTATCTTTCGAAGCGGAGAATGAAGTTGAAGTAAAGAGCTTTTTTTCTTGCCCCATTTGGAACAAAGGAAGGGATTAGTGGAATCTCTAGTGGTGGTCTCGAGATCGAGATGTCAGAGCGGGACGTAGGCCAAGGTGTGGCCGAACCTCGTCAATAATTACCGTGTCTTTGCGTTTGATTTTCTCTCTCTCTCTCGTTCATATTATGTTTATGATCTGATTTACAAAGATTTTAAAAATCGGTTTTATGCTTCCGCGAGGATATTTGTGAAATCGATATTTTCGGTTAAACATCAATTCACCCCTCTCTTGGTGCCTTTTGGGATCCTACAATTGGTATTAGAGCTGGTTGCTCTTGTTTTAATATTTTGAATCATCTCATTTTTATATCTAATCATTTTAGATCTAATAATTTTTAAGATTCAATCGTTCTTTTTAAAATTTAGCAATCTTAAGAGCTATGGCATCAAGTAGATTTGTTTTTGCCGAAAGACAATCAATTAGTCGTCCTCCCCTTTTAAATATATCAAATTTTGCATATTGGAAAATCCGGATTCAAGCCTACATATGTTCTATTGATATAAACATGTGGGATATTATGGAGAAAGGCTATTATTTACATGAAAAATTACCTTCCGAACATGACGAAAGATAGAAATTTTTTTCAAAATTGAATTGGAAAGCAAAGAATATTTTTTATTGTGCTTTGAATTCAACGAATTTTATTCGGATTTTCAGTTGTGAAAGTGCAATCGAAATTTGAAAGAAACTTATTACCACTTGTGAAGGAACAGATAGAGTCAAAGAATCTAGATTAAATATCTTGAATCATCAATATGATTCATTCAAAATGCATGAAAATGAAACTATAAATGATATGATTGCTCGATTTAATAATATTATTAATGGCTTAGCCTCTTTGGACGAACCGAGAACTAATCCTCAAAAAGTGAAAAATATTCTCAGGTCTCTCTCCTCCCAATGGCATACAAAAAGGACGATGATCTAAGAAAAAGATCTGAACAAATTAGATTTTGATGATCTTATTAGTTCACTTCTAACCTATGAGATCGGAATCCAAGAAGATCAAGAAGAATCAAATGCTCCCAAAAAGAAGACATTGGCTTTGAAAGCAAGCAAAAGTGAAGATGACTCAAGTGAAGAAGAAGTAGACGAAAAGAGACTCGCCCTCTACACAAGAAAGCTCGATAAGTATATCAAATTGGTGAAAAAGAAAGAAAAGAATGTGAAGCCTACCCGAAGATCACACAAAAATCACAAAGAAGAGACATCTCATAAAAGAAAGAAGAAAATGCATGAAGAGTCAGGTGAAAATGAATCATCAAATTCGTCTAGTGAGGATGCATATCTATGTTTAATGGTACATAATGATGAGGTATCCTCCAACTCTTCTTATTGCTCTAGTACTAATAGTGATAATGATGATGAGGATGATAATATCAATTTTGACGTGCATAAAGAATTTTTTTCTTAATTGAAAAATATCTATTTCTTAAAAAGAAGAATAAAAGATTGATGGATGACTTTCATATTATAAAAGATGACCTTGATATTTTGAAAAGGAAAGATATGCATGTCTAATTCATAATGAAACCTTGAGAAATTATTTTCATATTATGAAAAGTGAGCTTGAAAAATTAAAAGTGGAAAATGATACATATTTTATGGAAAATGAAAATCTTAAAAATGAAATTGAAACTTTGGAAGTTACACATGCATGTGAAAATGTCAAACTAGTATGTTCATTAAAAAATCAAGAAAATGCCTCTTTGAAAATACACAAAATAGCGATAAGACTATTTCACATATAACGAAAAATAATCTTAGGAATCATTTTGCACATGAAAATTCTTATTGGAAATCCAATCATTCATATGGTAGAAAATCACATCTCAAATGTTTTACTTGTGGAGTTTATGGTCACTATGCATATCAATGTAAAATGAAAAAATCATTACAACATGACAAGATTTGGGTTCCGAAAGGAACATTGACTAACGAAATAGGACCCAAAGAAATTTGCATACCAAAAGTCACTTAATTATTTTTCAGATGTGCCTCACATGCAAAGGACAAGAGGAAGGCACAAAGGTTATGGTAAAAGTATCATTGGTTATATTCTTATATTTTATGGTTCTTAAGTGATTAAGCCTATTCTTTTAATTTCACTCAATAATTTCAAAAATGACTAGCTCTTCGAAAGAAAAGAAAGGAACGAAAGAAAATTGGTCATAGTGATAAGGGGAGCATGCTAAAACTTTATTTTGACATATCATGAATATCATTATTGTATCAAAGTTATGTAATATTTTGATCCTTAATATATTTTGTTTTGGCATTTATCAAATTGCTTTCATTTTGCCATTATAAAATAGTCATAAACTTAGGGGGAGCTATTTCATATACATTCTAACTATTCATGATGCAATATCTTACATGTCTATTTTGTGAAAAAAAGGGGAAGAATAAAGAAGGAGAATATGTCTATTGCATGATTAAGGGGGATCGAGTTGCAATATGGTTTCTTATATGCTTCATATAAAAAATTAGTCTTTTTGATGAAACAAAAGGGGAGAAATATGATCTGATTACGAAGAATACCTTACAAATAATATTCATGCGAATTCTACCATTGTAAGGAAAGCAATGTGTTAGAAGGAGTAAAATTGATTTTTCAAGAATTTTACAATTTTTTTGCAACTTATATATTTTTCATATTTCTCGGTTTGTCTTCATAAAAAAGGGGGAGATTGTTGGGTCAAAGTTATAATGTCATATCAAATTATATTTTGATGATACAAATATCGAATGATTAAAGTTAAAATGCTAGAAAAATTTAAAGAAAAATGGATAACTTTGTACACTACATTTTGATTAAATAATTGGCACTGATCTCATTAGTTTTGGATGAATATTGAACATTTGTAGAGAATTTTGTTAGCTTTCCATAGACTCCAAGATCATCTAATTTGGATAATTGTGCAAAACGTTATGCTCAAAATAGTACAGGGCAGTCAACTTGCTGGTCGAAGCTATGAAGACCGGTCGAGATAGTCTGGTCGACCGATCAGAGATATCGATCGACCGATCAATGCATAAATTGCTCAAATTCATGTCGAGAATACACTGGTCGACAGACCGGTCGATGCACCGATCGATCGATCAACTGAACGGGAGGAAATCAAAACTGCAAGACTGTACCTGTCGAGAGACCGGTCGATAGCCCGGTCGACCGACCAGGTACGGCAACTAGAGAAATTAGCGCAATGGTCATATAGACTGGTCGACCGGCCCATAAATGTGGTCGACCGATCCATTTACTAAAATGAACAGTAACGACTATATTTCAAAGAGAAAATTATGGAATTAATTCTGGACGAATTTTTCACATGCCAAATCCTATAAAAGGAGTGCCAAGGCCAGAAGCAAAAATATCAATCCAAGCATTGAAGCAATACTTCAAAAAATCAAAAGAAGATCCTTTTCCTTGAAGTTATCATTTTACTTGTGCTTTTATTTCTCTCTTCCATTCTTGTGAGTCTAACATTGTAAAAGAGAGAAACACTTTTGTTTAGAAAAATAGAGAGAGTTCCTGTGTAGAAGAGGTTCAAAATCTTACCTCTTGAGCGAGAGAAAAGATTAGCTTCATAGGAGGAGAGGTTTCCTTGCCTCTCGAAGCGGAGAAAATGTGGTTGATGTAAAGGGATTTCTTCCTTACCCCATTTGGAATAAAGGAAGGGATTAGTGGAATCTCCGAGGGTCTCGAGGTCGAGAAGTCAGAGCGGGGACGTAGGTCAGGGTGCGGCCGAACCTCGTCAACAACTACCGTGTCTTTGCATTTGATTTTCTCTCTCTCCCCCCGTTAATATTATGTTTAAGATTTGATTTTCAAAGTTTTAAAAATCGGTTTTATGCTTCCACGATGATCTTTGTGAAATTGATATTTTCGATCAAACACCAATTCACACCCCTCCCCTCTCTTGGTGCCCTTTGGTATCCTACAGTGTCAACATATTTATAGACAATTTGTATGTTACCTCATGCTAATTACAATAAAAAGATCCTTCTTGTCACAAAATTTATCAGTCTGCTTAGAACCTTTATTTCATAACAGATCAAAATTGTCCCAAATTGGCCAATGTTTGTCTTTCCAATGTGTCCGCAAATGATCTCTCTTGATGCATTTAAAATCTCAATTTTTCCTATGATATATTGCAAATATATCCTATATGAATTGTTAATTTTTTTATAGATCTAAAAAGTAATCGGATAACTGTACTACGGCTTGAACACGAAAATGTAGAGAGAAAAAATCATATCTTTAGAGAAAAAGTGGATTAAAAACATAATTAAGATTCTATATTCTACCATATATTAATAATAACATCCATTGTTGCAACTAATAAAATGCACACGTTTGCCCCTTTTGGAGAAAAATGGGACAAAATATTAGAAAACTTATTATCCAAATTAACGCGCATGCAAAGAGACATTAACTCCTCTATCAATCGAGCCTTATATGCTATGTAGTTAAAATAATAGTAAATGTTAACAAGTGCATTAGTCGCTTGAGTAATATAAGTAATTTCTTTTACAACTTATGTCACAATCAGGAAACACAAGTACTATTCTTCAACATTTCTCATGATCGTGATAGAGGCTCTTCAAGGTCGTGACAAACTTTGCACACCCCTTATATACATGACAACTTGAATCATTGACAGAACTTTCACACCCATGTCAAAACTTTCACACACATGATTGATTTTGGTCTGAAAGTCTCTCTCTTTGCGTTCCAGCACCAAATCAAAACAAACTTGGATAAAAATCATTTCTAAAAAAATCTTGTAGATTTAACCAAATAAATTTAAATTTAAAACAAATTAATAGTTAAAATGTAATAAAATAACAATGGAATAATACATACTTCTTGATGCATCAATATGTCTCCATGTTAGTTCATGTAGTCCTACGTAAAGCCCTCAATTATAAAAAATTAGTGCCACTATAGGAAAATCCTTCCGAATTGCCGAAGGCCAAAAAGTCCTTCGTTCCTGCGGACAGCAAATTCCCGTAAATTACCGATGGGTCTAGCCTTTGGAATTACCAACCGATTTGCGACGCATAGGAAAATCCCTCCGAATTATTGAAGGCCAAAAAGTCTTCGTTATTACAGACGGCAAATCTCCATAAATTACTAACGAGTATAGCCTTCGGAATTACCGAAGGATCTAAATCCGTCGGTAATTCCAAAGGCTAGACTCGTCGGTAATTATATTTATAATAATATATATGTAATATAATATAAGTATATATTCACTATTTATTATTAAATTATTATTTTATTTACCGAAGAATTTAGCAGTTGATAATTTCGAAGGAAGTATTCATCTGTATTTAAAATAATATAATTTATTATCAATGTTTATATATATATATATAATATTATTAATAACATTACATGTATTGATATTAATTATATGTATTAATATATATGATTATAAACATTAGTAACATAATATTATATTATAAATATTTTAAGTAAATGGAAGAGAGATAAATATTATATTATAGACATTAATAATATATTATTATTTTATTTATTGACGGATAATGTCTTCGAAATTACCAAAGGATTTTTAGCATCCATCGATAATTTCAAAGGAATTATACATCGGTAATTAAAATAATATTATATAGTATCAATATATATATATATAATATTATTATTAAACATTAATAATATTATATGTATTGATATTAATTATATGTATTAATATATAAATTTTAACATCGATTTGATAAGAAATCAGCATTGAACTTATTGTAAAATTTAAGATACATATTTCATTTTGTACACTTTTAAAGTGTCATTTGTGACTTATAAAAAAAGTTTATCATTATTCATAAAATTAGTTATTAAAAAAATAAAGACATTTATGAGAAAATAAATACATATAATATTATTAATGTTAATAATAAAATTTTATATCATAAATATTAATAATAAATTATTATTTTAATTACCAAGAGGTATAACGATTTAGTGGAATAATTTCTAGAGTGAACATCAACCTTTTTATAAAAACATCAACAGTCATCCAACTTTAACTTCAAAATGTAAAGTTGCCAAACTTAAATTATTATAATAAAAAGGTCATCCAACTTAAGCTTCTAAAGTTCGCGGTTATCAAACATAGCTTGTCATAACTCTAAGATTCAAAACTGAGATGGTCATCCAACTTTACTCTTATAAACTACAAGGTTATCTAACTTTATTTTAAAAATAATACAATTCCATTTACATTGTTCAACTGACGAGAGGTCATCTAACTGAGAGATCATCATATTTTATTCATCGACATTGTACTTTTGCATATATTTTGCGATGGTCACCTATTTTATTTCGAAGATTAGACCTGTCAGTAATCAAATTTAATATTTTATTATTAAGATTTATAATATAACACATATTTATGATATAATATTTATACTATTTTAAATTTAATCTTTATTATCTTATTACAAGAAATATTTTGTAAAATAAAAAAATAAGGATAAAATTATTTATAAAAAAACGTATTAGGTCTTTTAAATTATGCCCTTTTATATATTTTTAAAGAGTCGTATTGTGATTTATATTAAAATTAATCATTACGTTAAAATTTTAGTGCATATTAAACTTTATTTATTTTATATTCTAAATTTATTTATATCTATATTATATATCTACAAATATATTAAAAGAAAAATGATTAAAAATATTAAAAAAATTAAAGACAATTATGAGAAAATAAAAATTAATGATAACTAATTTTAATCATAAGTTTTCAACACATTTTATACACATATTGATTAACATTAGTATTATATGTACATTAACATTATACATATCTATCATCCATTTATTTATAATATTATATTATTAATGGTTTCAGTCATATATGATAATATTATTATTTTAATTATCGACGGGTACTTCCTGGATCTAGTATCCTTAAAAAATTTCGAAGGATATATCCGTCGCTAACTCTAATATTTTTTCGCCCAATGTTTCCTCCCTCTCCATCCTCGTTCCCGCACCCCCTCTCTCCTTATATTTCTCTCCTCACTCATTCCCCCTTTTCTCACTTGCTATCTCTCCTCCTCTCCCTCTCTCTCCCACGGCGACGGCATCTCCCATGACTGGATCCGGCCGTAGGCGACGGATCTGATGCATAGGAGGCCGGATCTGGCTGCAGGCGGCAAATCCGATGCACAAGCGGCCAGATCCGACCGCAGACGACGGATCTAGCACACAGGCGGCTGGATCTGACCGCAGGCGCCAGATCCAGCACATAGGCAGCTCTGGTGCACAATTTAGATAGGGGGTCTGGCGTCCGTTCATGGCCATGGTGGCTGGATGGAGGTGCTCGACGTCCGTTAATGGTCGTGGCATCTAGATCGGGGTGCCCAATGTCCGTTCACGACCCTAGCAGGCAACGGATAGGAATGCCTAGCGACCATTCACAATCATGGCGACCGGATTGGGGCACCCGACATCCCTTCAAGGCCCTGGCGACCAGATCTAGTCGTCTGGCAGCCATTTGCGTTCCTGGCCGCCTAGCTGCAGCGATCCTGGGCCAGACGGTCGCCTCCCCATTAGGGGTGGCAATATTCCCCACCCCCTGCGGGGCCCCGCGGGGATTCCCCGTTCGGGGCCCCGCATTTGGGGATTTTTTCCCCACGGGAGCGGGGATGGGGGCCAAACTCCCCCCGCCGCTGCCGCCTCTCCACTCACCTAACCGTCGGCAGCCGACCATTAGCTTCCCTACGTCGGTCATCAATGTCGTCTATGGTGATGAATCAGATTCCCATCCGAATCGAATGGGTCATCGTCGTCATCGAGGGCGTCGTTGTCGAGGGCGGGTCATCATCGTCGTCAAGGGTGGGTCGTCGTCATCGTCGAGGGCATGAAAGGGGTGGCCCTCATCGTCATCGACCGTCGACGAGGGCGACGCAGAGATGAATCGCCTCTGCACAGTGAATCGCCTCTACGCACGATTCGCCTCTGCACACAGTGCGCAGAGGGGAATCGCCTCGCCTCTGCGCACAGTGTACAGCGGTGAATCACCTTTTAATTACTCAAATTTTTTTAATTACTCACATTTTAATTTTTTTCACATTATATAATAAAAAATTTGAGGAATCGGGGTCCCCACGGGGATCGGGGCGGGGGATAAAATTTCCCCCGGACCGGGGATCATGGCGATGTTGGGGGTGGGGGCGGGTCGTCGGGGCGGGGTGGTGTCCCCCACCCCGAACAGGGTCGGGTGCCACCCCTACTCCCCATCCCCTCTCCCTTTCCCTCTCCCTCTTGACTTCTGCCGTCCTCTCCCTCTCTTTCTCTATTTCGATTCTGGCGCCCGGATCGGCTGTCAGTGCTGCTCCGGTAGTAGGCGGCCTATTATTTTAATATTTTTCTAAATTTTTTGACAGATGTATCCGCCGCTATGTGTAGTTGAACCCGCTAGTGCCTGCGACGGGTTCTCCCTATCAAAGGCTTCGACGAGTCGCATCCGCTGAATCCTTTGATGCGTCGCACCTACGAGTCGCATTCGCAGGTCACACCCGTCGAAGCCTCCGACGGATGTCTCCCGTCGAAGCCTTCGACATGTGAGCGCCCATCAGAACTATCAACGGGGGGCCAACACTCCCTCTTTCGATTCTGGACAAGGTTGGGAAGGGATATAACTCACATGGTGCAGCCTGAATATCTCCAAGTATTAAATTTTCTTAACTTAACCTCCGCTATTATTATAAGGTCTTCAATAAGGTATGTGTTAATAATTACCTACACGATATTACCTAATGTGATTAAATATTTTTTACGCGATACAAATAAATGAGTAAAATACAATAAGCATGTGATATGTGGATATGTTATAACGCTATAAGAAAAAAATTTCATTTGCAACCACATAATCGATCACAAATATCTAAAGATGGACAAACGGGCCGTGCTCGGGCCAGTCAACCCATGTTTGACCGTGCTGTGGGCGGTGTCGTTCCAACACAGTCCATTTTGAAAATAGGCCGTGTCATGCCACACGGTCCATTTTGGACCAGGGCATGGTCTGGGCCCAACTTGACCCGGCCGGCCGGGCCGGATCGTGTCGGGTCGAACGGCCCGTTTTTTCAGTTTTTGCCTTTCATGAATTTTTATCATTTTAATTTACTTAATAAATGATTAATTAATATAATTAGTATTATTAATTATTCTATAATATATGACTTAGTGAGTGGTGAGTCTAGTGACTACTTTAATTATTATATAAACAATTATATAGTTAAATTTTCAAATACATTAAGTCATTAATTTATAATTATTAAGTAAATAAATTTGCAAAATGAATAATTGAGTATTAAGTAATAACTAATAGGTTATAACTTATAACCTTATACATAAAATTAATTGGTAAGTATTTAATAAATATATATATTAGGAGTATTAGTATACTAGTAATCTAGTATAGATAGTTAAGTACTAATTTACTAATTACTATATACTAATTTATAACTAGGTTATACTAAGAAAATTAGTATTTAACTATCTTATAACCAAGATACTATATAGTATAATAGTATATACTATATTACTATGTTATAACTAAAATGAAATTATACTAAGTAAACTAGTACTTAACTATCTTATAAGTTATAACTTATATAGTAATTTACTATATACAACTTTGTACTAAAGTTAGAATTAAATCAAAAGTATCTTTTAAAGTTCAAACTTTAAATTTGTACTAAAGTTAAAATCAAATGTGTCTTTTAAAGTTCAAACTTTCTAATTTTCAATTTACTTATAATATAATTAGTATTATTTTATAATCTATAATATATGACTAGTTCAGTGACTACTGACTACTTTAACTATTATTATATAATAATTATATAGTTATAATTTTCAAACTCTCATTGACATGATATCATATTCACAACGGTCGCTATTTAGATCAATTTCAAGAAAAAAGATAGTATCACTCGAAATGAGTCTAAGAACGACTATTGTGATAATGATATCTTAATTATTCAATGAGAGAAGATGAGATTGAGAGAGAAAGGGAGGAATGTGGATGTGGCCATTTGGGGAAGAGAGGAGAGGAGATTGTGTGTGTGTGTGAGAGAGAGTATGAGAGAGATGAGGGAAAAAATAATGAGAGTGATGAAGAAAGGGGAGGGAAGATGTACAAAGAAGGAAGAAGGAATATGTACAAAGTTGACTACTTGAAAATTAATTGTGATGGACTTCAAATATTAGAATTCATATTCATCCCAAATTACGAGATGGAAGTCAAGTTCTCGTCCACCTCAAAGTGAGGTGAATGACAAATTCATGGGAAATTTCAAAATTATATAAATAAACATATTTAAAACAATTCTTGTTTATAAAAACATAAAAGAATATTAAAATTTTAACAAAATGCTCATTTACGAGTCTAAATCATAAAAAGTTCATTAAAAGTTCAAATGAATTGAATTACAAAATTCAACATCAATTGACATTGTCATCGTCCTGTGTGAAGGACTTCTTCATAAACTTTGTCATCATCATTCTTGTTCTTTTGGATATGTTGAAGTAGTTTTTGACATTCCAAAATCTCTTTTTATCAAGTTATTGGTGTCAATCCAAATCTTTTTGTGGTCACGAATCCTCAATCATCGTCTCCAATGCAAATCTCATTTTTATAATTTCGGTTCAAAATATTTTGTTTGTTGTTGCATTTTATTTCAAAGAAAAAAGAAGAATAGAGAATGATAATAATTAAAAGAGAAAAGGCCATAGATTAGAAAATTATATTAGTGATAGATTTGAATTAAAAATTAATCCTTTAGGAGTCATAAACTTAGCCTAACATTGTATGAGTGTAAATTAGTTTGGATTATGACAGATTTTAATCTCTATAAATGGTCCCTATGTTGGAGTAAAGTTTTAATAACATATAAAATTATATTTTGATGATACAAATCTCGAAAGATTAAAGTTTAAAGAAAAAGGGACAACTTTATGCACTACACTTTGCTTAAATAATTGACTATGATCTTATTAGATTCTGGATGAATGATGAATATCAAAGTTGTAGAGAATACTGTTAGCTATTCATAAAATCCAAGATTATCTAATTTGGATAACTGTACAAAATGTTATGATCAAAATAATGCAGGTTGATCAACCTGTCGGTAGAAGCAAAGAAAACCGGTCAAGGCTATACCGATCGATCGATCTGAGATACCGGTCGATCAATCAATACATGAGATGTACCGGTCTATGACGAGATGATACCGGTTGATGTACCAATTTGACCAATCAAGCGCTGAAGAAATCGTGCAACGGTCACATAGACCGATCGATCGAGTCCAATGAACAATAACGACTATTTTTCAAGCAGAAAATTGTGGAACAAATTTTGGATGAATTTTTCATATGTTGAAGCATATAAAAGGAGTGTCAAAGCCAGAAGCAAAGGTATTCATCCAGGCATTGAAGAAAAACTTCAAGTTATCAAATGAAGATATTTTCCCTTGAATTTATTATTTTAAGACTTTTATTTATCTATTCTCTTCTTGTGAGCATTCTATTATAAAAGAGAGAAACCATTTTCAGAAAGATTATGAGAGCTCCTGTGTGAAAGAGTTTCAAATCTTACTTTTTGAGCGAGAAAAAAAATTAGCTTCCTAGGAAGAGAGGTTGCTTTGCCTCTCAAAGCGGAGAAAATATGGTTGATGTAAAGGGCTTTTTTTCCTTGTTCCTTGTCCCATTTGAAATAAAGGAAGAGATTCTAGTGGAATCTCCGGCAGTCTCGAGGTCGAGAAGTCGGAGCGGGGATGTAGGCCAAGGTGTGGTCGAACCTCGTCAACAACCACCCATGTTTATCATGTTTGATTTCTCTCTCCCTCTCTCCTTCTCATATTGTGTTTGATGTGATATGAATTGCATTGATTTAAAAAGTTTAAAGAATCGAATTTTAGCTTCCGTGACGTATTTTGTGAAATATATACTTTTATTTTTAAACACCAATTCATCCCCTCTCCCCTCTTGGTGCCCTTTGGAATCCAACACCCTAAAATCCCGAACCTTCACCCTTATCTCTCTTTCTTTCCCTCTCTCTCTCTCTCCTCTTACCCACATGCTCCAAGGCACCAAGGAATTATGACAACAATATCAAGGAGAGGTTAATACATGAGCATGAAGAGGATTCGTAGGACGAATGAGGGAAAGAAAAGTAAGAAATCGATTTGGGACTCGTTTGTCATAAAGTTACATGGGTTTATTTGTCCCCATGTTTCTTTATACATATACTAACTTTGTGACATGAGGTTAGGATTTCAATGTAGAAGCAACGGAAAATAAACAAAAGTCATGACTAGGACACCTTATTTGAGTTCACGGGAACCAAAGTGTGTATACAATGAAATGGGTCGGGTTCACAATAACACAACCTTGGTTCTGACTAAACCCCATAGTTTGTACAAATTTATGTTGGTGATTTAATTGCCATCATTTCACACTTCTAAAGAAGTTTTCAATCCATGAAGACCTTTCGGGACTCACAAAATAGTATTTATGCATGTTACAATGGTTGTCATGATTGAACCATGTGAAGGGGTGTTCATGTCTCGTTCATGAGTTTTCATGACCTAAAAGCTCTACTTCATGTTCTATTAATGTGGATTCATGATCATAATAAAAAGATATTTTATTTCATTAATATTATTTTAGTATTTAATTATAATTTAGTTCATGATCATATATTATGAATATTGATTTAATTGTAATTTTATTCATATGATTATTAATTTATTATTATTTTCATCTACACATATATTATGATAATGAATTATGTTATGATTATTATGCTTACTAATGTATATGATATGATGAACAAAATAAAAAATCTTACAAAGATAGATGTCTTAGGTAAAAAGAATAAAGAAGCAAAACCACAAGCCACCATGACTATTGATTGTTCTTTGGGGTAAAACAAACAAAAAAATTGATTGATAGGGGCAGTTAGTTATAACTATTCCTATTGTTTGAGACTCCCCTACCTTGTGTAATGAATTTAAGAATCCTTATTCTGTTGATAATTATGCTCCAACAGGTCCAAAGCCGTAATTTTGTGTGCATGCCATTGAACATTGATAGAATACTTCTACTTTGATCAGGAAAAATAAGATATAATAAATTCTAATTTGAGGTAAATTGGTGGTTGGAGCCAATTGATAATTGTTAATTTTTTCCTTGGGGTCAAAACTTATCATGATCAATTGATAATCGATAATCTGTCATATATCATTGATAGTTGATAATTGCAAATTGATAATGGTTAACAAATAATTACAATTGCAATTCAATTAATGTTAAAATGATTGTTAATCAGAAATTGATAAACAATAGTTGCAAACTATCACATATACGTTAACTGTTCATTGGCATTGATTGACGTTTAATGATCATGTCCTAAGATTACAACAACAACAACAACAAAGCCTTATCCAACTAGGTGGGGTCGGCTACATGGATCATACGACGTCATTCCGCTCTATTAGTAACCAAATATTTCGGTATATTATTCACCAATAGATCTTGATCTATTAGTTCGCCAAGTGTCCGCCTTGGCATCCCTCTCCCTCTTTTAATCGGACTCTAGATTATTTGATCTACTCTTCTTACTGGCGCATCTAATGGTCTTCTCTGAACATGACCAAACCATCTCAAACGATTCTCTACCATTTTCTCACTAATAATGTCCGAAGATTATTAAACATTATTGTTATTATAGTTATGCACATGATAATGATATTCCTCTTAATTTCAGATTTATAGTGTTGCATTTTAGTCATGCTTATCTAGGTGAGGAAAGTCAATGACAAAAATAACAAATATCTCTATAATGACCTTTCATGCACATGGTCATGGTGTAACTTTTGGAAGTTGTACAATATATATGATTGATTTGAAAAGCTCAACACAAACCAAATAATCATTCTAAATCAAAATAATCATCAATGTGACTCTATCATATACACTTTTGATAATATGTTCAACTTATTTGATTTTGAATGCTTTTTTTAATATCACAATACAATATTAACTAGAGACAAATTCAAAAGACAGTTATATAAAATATGATTTCATGGTAAAAATATGTACATATGTTATCTGCACAAATGATGAAATTAACTTGTTATTCTTTTCCCTGGTGCTGTGTTAAAAACATTTCAGGTTGTGTGAGTTTTGTACCCATCTCTTTCTCTTTGAAATATAATTTAATTAGAAGTAATTAGCATAGCAAATGTATAATTATAATGACTGATTAAAAAATAATATAGTGTACCATTTTTACAATGTGTATAATAAGATTATAAATATAAAAGTGACTTCAACAATTTAAGTTTGTCAAGCTACTAGTAGCTCATTTATTTATCAGTAGCTAATAGAAAAAATTCTAAATTCAAACTAGGATGAAGATAAGTTCTATAAAAAGATCAAAGTTATCACGCCAACAAACATAAAACAATGGTAAGGTTTTCATATTAATAGCTTAAAATTGTAGAGTAGTTTGATTAACTCATTAAATTTTAATAGTGTTTGGATATTAGGAGGATATTGAGGGGAATGGAAGGGAATTAAGGTACGTAAAAACAACGAAGAGAAGAAAAAAGAATGGAGAAAAAATCATTCCGTCTTAATTTGAATTTTTAAGTCATTTGGAGGAAAGATAAACCTAAGATTTTCTTTTTTCTTCATTTTTTTATCCAATTAAAGAGAAAGAAAATCAAAATTTAACTTCCCTTCACTGACGCATGCGCATCTCACGCACACATGCACACAAAATACATGTTCAGCTCACATAGGGGAATTGAACCCTATAAAGCAACTCCAAACCAAAGTAGTAGATATGTTCATATACAATGCTAAATTACATTTAAGAGGGGCCTGATTCAATTTGTAATCATAAAATCCATGGGCTAGCCGCTCCACGCCCATACATGCATATTCATGTATACACATGAAATACATGTACAAGTGTGCACAGATACATAATACATGCTGACCGCACATGCATATGCACACAACACACACCCATGCATACACCACCTCCCCACCCTCACACCACTACAACAAAATATGTTTATTGGGACAAAAAAAATTGGCTCTAAACTCATCAATTTTGGTCCCGGAAAATTTTTTTCCGGGACAAATTTTTTTAGCCCCCATTGGTTCCTACAAGCTGGTCTTTAAAAGTTTTGAGAACAAAAAATTTGTGTTGGATCCCAAAAATATCACTTTTAGACACTAATATATTAGTCCCTATAAAATTATGCAATGGTCTCTAATAACTACTTTTGGACCCAAATCAAAATAGTTTTGGCAACAAAAAAAATCAAGTAATTGACACCAAAAAATTGATTCCTAATAATATACTTTTAGGAACCTAGAGGTTGGTCCCTAATAACATATTTATAAAGATCAACATGCTGGTCCTCGTATATATTTATCTCCAACAATGTACTAGTAGTCAATTTATGAATTTCTAAATTTACAGACATTAGACAATAAAAATTAAGATGCAAAAAGAATTTCAGCCACAAAATTTCATATTCCTCCTTGATTCATTACAAAAGTAATGTTTAAAAAATATTAGAAGTGTCATCCACAAAACTTCATATTACCCCTCTATCCACAAATCTTATGTAATATGTTTCTGCAACACATACTTGAAGACTTGATTAAGAGCTCAAGCAGTACTTCCAAGCACTGTAAATTAATCGTTTAACCATCCGGAAAGAAAGCAAGAACACAAATTTCATTCCTTATCTTCAGAAATCATGAGAATGCTGAGATTTGTCTGGCTACCATACTCTTGTGGTCCTCCTCCAGCAAGCAAGCACTTTGTCCAACTATCCAAGTAGTCCAGTTGATCACCTTCGATAAACTCCATGCTGCTTTGTAAGTGTCAGGTGCCTGCATGAAAAAACTTGTTGAAATATTTGGAATAAACCAGAAAATTTGAGAGTAGACAAAATAATAGTACACAGACCTCATTTGCAGTATTATCTTCAAGGTCAGTAGATGCAACCCAATCCACTACAAGTTTCTTATGACAGGCGACAGAAGCATGAAAAAGAGCCTGTAAACAGGTTGAAAAAGGTTGGTAATTCTGAGTCAAGATTTACAGAATGAAGCAGCAAAAACAATCTAAAAGCACATGAGAGGAATAAAAGCGTCGAGTATTGTGAGTCTGTCAACATAGCACATTCAAGGAACAAAATAACAATATAATCTTCATGGAATGAGCCCTGCAAATGACAGCAACTAAAGAACTAAAAGATATGTAAAGCATATCTGTCCAAAAAATATAGAAAGAGAAGAATATGTTTACCTTCAATACAGAAAGGTAAGAATCTGAAAGCCCAGTATACTTTCCTACCATTGCAATTCTGACCTATAAGGTTAATGACAGTTCAGAGGGTAAAATTTGCGGATCTGCCCAAAGGACTAAAAGAAAACAAGAAACAGATCACCTACAGGTTCATTCAATTTGTCACAAATTTTAGCCATATTCGTCCATTCTTCCAGCAATGGTTCCTTAGAGAAACTACAGAAGAAAGGGCAACTAGCATCAAGAAATCAAGAAATCTTCTACTATCAGAATGTATGAGATCATACTAACCCTTGAAGATTCAACAGCTTAAAGAAAGCTTCATGTGCTTTTTGCTCCTACATATGAAATAGATGATAATTGACATATTATATTTATAAAAGTATAAATACTTTAGATATCACGACAAAAGAAGATACAACTAAGTGGTAACATAATATATTATACCCTCAAAAGCAGTGGAATGTGCCAAATGTTTGAAACGTCATGCAGAGTAACAATATTTTCTGCCTGAAAAAAGGAACAATGAACGACACTAATTACTAAGTTTTGGATTCACTATTTGTGAAACAAGAAACAGTGTCAAAGCTAAGAAGCTATACTGGAACATGGCAAAACTGTGAAAGTTTTTCTGTAACACCGTCATCTAGTGGCTGCCAAATTGAATAAAAGAAGAATTAGGAGCTATCAGAAGCAAGGTAAAACAAAGTAAACAAGGGTCTAAAATGAAATATACAGAAGAGCATCAATCAATTTAGGCAGACACCTTATCACAGCGGCAGGCTAGAATGTTTGGTGTAAGACCAAGTCCTCGTAGTCCCCTAACACTATGTTGAGTTGGCTTAGTTTTCTACAAGAGAATAATAAAAAATATTATATGATGTACAAGTTGAAATTTTTTAGCAGACACATCAACAACTTCAGTTTTGTTTCATTCTAGTTCTTACTGGCTCCCCAACTGCTTTAAGAATTGGCACAAGGCTGACATGGACTAGACAGAAGTTGCAAGGGCCTGCAAGAAAATTAGAGAAAGATCAAGGAAAGCAATAGACTGTATGCAGGTTGATGCTTGTCAAACCTCACCTACGCGGTAAGAGAATTGACCTGGAGCTTCAATAAACGGCATTGATTTAATATCACCTGCACCGAGAAGGTCACTTTTACTATGCAGAAAAAAAAATCTTTGTCCTGCATCACATGCTTGAGAACTATTGGAATCATATACAGACATACATTTCATGTAATACACTATTACATTTTTTTCTATTCTATACATAGACATTTGGATGTAAACTTTACCGATGGTTCCTCCCAATTCAATAATGCAAATGTCAGCAGGTCCTTCTTTCCCATCCACAGGAATCATTGCCACCCTTTCAATCCACTCTTGTATTGCATCTGTGATATGTGGTACAACCTTCATAAAGGTCCCGAAAATAAGAGGTAAGCAATGCGCAAAAATCACCTGAACCAATATGGAAGAACTTTTTCTGAAAAAAGACTCACCTGCACTGTTTTCCCAGATAATCACCTCTCCTTTCCTTGTTAATGACAAACTAATAAGTAAAACAAATGTTAGCTACTTTCATAAACCGATCTTAAGAATGATACTAGGTAAGCACAATATTCTGTGTGGACATTGTTGACTGGATGTAGATCATGTCAAGGTATCAAATCTTATACCTGCAATAATTATTTGCTGAAATTCAAAAACTGGTCCCCTCATATTTCAGAAATAAAAAAATGAATGATCCAATACCTGATAGATCTTTCCTGTTGTGATATTGTTGTCACGAGTTAGCTTGATATCAAGAAATCGTTCATAGTTCCCAAGATCTAAATCCACCTGCAAATGCAGAAGTTCATCATTCGAAATAATTAAAACTAAAGAAGACAACCAAAAACTGCTCAAAACATTATTTAACCATGTGGTTTAAACAAAACCTGTGATGCATTGCATATTAGAAATAAGTAAAATCAAGTGGGACTCTGTGCAACAACTTTATCTCACCGCCATCATCCAATACATATACTTCTCCATGCTCGAAGGGGGACATTGTTCCAGCATCAGTGTTCAAGTATGGATCTGCAAAGATCAACGATAAAAAAACAAGTATAAGAATTACCAGGTTAGTAGCAATAAAAAAAGAATACAAGTCTGACTTGGTTTTCGCACAAAAATCTGATTGCGATGTTTGACTTTATGCATTAAAATAATTTAAAGTGAATTATTAGAGTAACTAAACTCACTTGCAAAGTAACCGAAAATAAAAACTTGCAGAAACCTCTGACAGGAACAGATGAATTTGTCTACAAAGACCAGAACTATCAGAATAGACGCTTCCATTTTCAAATTTTGTCAGACGAACCAAAGGGCGTATAGAGACTGACATGGTGGCAGCTGAGGATTCAGCCAAAACAGGATTCGGCATACTACCAACAAAAAACACAACGTATGCATTAAGAAAAGTAATAAGTTTCTTTTCTCATCCTTTTCTTCCATTCTTGATTGAAGAAATAGTCAAATAATATATATTAGGAGGAGCTTGAAGACAAAAGTACTATGATATCTCATTGATTAAACAGGACCCACCGGAGCTAGAGGGCTGGAGCTCGCGGACGATGAACACCATGGAGGAAAAGGCCTTCTTCATGGAGCAGCAGGCCAATTCGCCCGCCTCCGCCATCTCAGGTCCTTGTAGAACAGGACCCGCCGGAGTTAGAGAGCTGAAGCTCGCGGACGATGAACACCATGGAGGAAAAGGCCTTCTTCATGGAGCAGCAGGCCAATTCGCCCGCCTCCGCCATCTCAGCTCCTCCCCATCGCTTCTTCTTCCCCTTGATGATACGGAGAGAGAGTGGCTACTCTACCCGGCAGGCGTTCTGCTCCACGATTGCCGGCAACCTCAGTCAGCCACTCCGGAGGCTGCGGCTGGATGTGGTGCCCACGGCAGCTCGACCACTGAAATGAGGCGCTACCTTCCCTGTGAGTTTTCTGAGACAGAGTGCAGGAGTTAGGGCAGGGTTAGGGCAGAATGAAATGAGGCAAATCAGATTTTAAAAAAAATCAGATTTTTCGGAACCATCGAAATTAGTCCCTATAATTTATCTTTGGGGACCAAGATTGTGATTAGTCCCTAAAATCAATGCTTAAGAAAAATTATTAGACACCAATATCTTAATTGGTCCCATAACATTTATATTAGGCACAAATTAAAATTTTGTCTCTAAAATAAGAAAGAATTTGGGTGTAATTTTTCATTGGTCCCAAATAAATACTTTTTGGAGACTTAATTATGATCGGTGTCTATAGTGTAGTCCCTAAATGTTAATTTTGTTGTAGTGCACACACACACGCATGCACATACACCTATGTAGCCACACACGCTCACGCGCACGCACACGAACATGCGTATATGGACACACACTTTAACAACTACAATTTTCATAAAAAAATAAAATTTTTGTCTCTTTCTAACATTGGCCAAAATGGACCAGGCATCCGGAATTGCAACTGATGCAATAAGTGGACCGAAATCCAAATAGGACGTCCAGTGGCGAAATGACAGAATTTGAAAAGAGGATCGGTCACGATTTCCATGGCCTTAATGACACGGTTGTGGGCGGATATTTTGTGTAATCTCTCCCTGCCCACGAATCATGGAATATATGGGATGAGATCCCCACGATCTTGCTAATAAAGTCCAAGTAAATTTCATTAAATGCCCTCTAACTTTGCTCATTTTATCAACTCCATTCTCAAAACTTAACTTTGTACTTGGACTATCATCTAACTATTAACTTTTTTCATCAAATGCCATTTTTTACCTACGATCGGCCATTTCTCGATTGCATTGTCGACATAGCATCCATGCAACTTATTTTTCTCTCCTCCATGCGAGCATATGACTGACGTGGCATCATTAAAAATAAAATAATATTAAAATAAATAATATACAACAATAACAACAACAACAAAGTCTTATCCCACTAGGTGGGGTCGGCTACATGGATCATACGACGCCATTCCGTTCTATTAGTAACCAAAACTTTTGGTATATTATTCACCAATAGATCTTGCTCTATTAGTTCGTCAAGTGTCGGCCTTGGCCTCCCTCTTCCTCTTTTAATCGGACTCCAGATTATTTGATCTACTCTTCTTACTGACGCATCTAATGGTCTTCTCTGAACATGACCAAACCATCTCAAACGATTCTCTACCATTTTCTCACTAATAGGAGCCACTCCGACTCATTCATGTATATGGTCATTCATAATCTTATCTAATCTTGTATGACCACACATCCATCTCAACATCCTCATTTCGGCTATCCCCACTTTACGTAAAATAAATAATATAATAATTAAAAAAATAAAATAGAGGGTGCGCCGCCCTCTCCAGTAGCCTCGCTGGAATCGGATGGAGGGGGTGGTACCCCTTTGTGCGTTCCCGACTCCCCGGTGATGCAAAAAAGGGGCCCTCTTTCCCTGCCCTTCCCCCTTTTTTTCCTACGTTGGGGTGCACAAGGAAAGAGGGGGATGCGACGCTCCCCTTTTTAGTGTCACAAAGATGCTGGTGACGCGGAGAGGGGCGCCGCCTCCTCCCTTTAGCATCGGCATCCCTTTTTTTATTTTTTACCGATTATATTATTTATTTTAATATTATTTTATTTTTAATAATGCCATGTTAGATAATTGTCCATGTGGAGGAGAGAGAAATAAGCTCCAAGGACACCCCGTTGACAATGCAATCGAAAAATGACCGATCGAAGGTTTGTGAAATAAATTGATAAATGAGGGGAAGTCTAGTTACAAAGTGAAGTTGGAAGATAAAGTTGGAAAATAGTCAAAGTTGGAGGGTATTTAGTGAATTTATCCTAGAAAGACCCCTTTTTATTTTCGATTGCCTCATTTTCTCTTTTCCCTCTCTCACTCCATTTTCTCTCATTTTCGTGGTGTTCCTCTTTCTTGTGGTCTTGGCCAACGGACCTAGGAGCGACTTTTGCATGTGTTGAGACCACGGTGAACCACAGAGGACAAAGAGGAAGAGGCTAGAGCTGACTCAATGCAAGAGAACTGAAGGAATCGTCAAAAGGTGTGTTTTGGAGATCTAGGTTGTGGGGGTAGTTTTCCTGAAGAATTTTCATGATTTAAAGATCATGATAAGGTTAAGATCCATACTAGATTGGGTAAAAATCATGCCTTAGTTTTCTACTAGATGATTTTATCTTATTTGAATACAAAATGATTTATTTAGGAGAATTTATGCTATGATGATCCATGATTTTCTTGCTTTTTGACTAGTTTTTAGGTACTTTTTGACCGTGAAATGATTCTGAAATTTTTAAGATGATTAGAAGTATTTCCATAAGTTTTTCCTATAGTTAAATTTGAATGAGACAATCTCGAAATTGTATATGATAAATTGGACATGGACATGTTAAGATTTACCTGCTGAATCATAGTAGTTGTTGGGAATAAGTTTGTTTATGCTTAGATTTATATATTGGGTGAAAATTGATAGAAAATATAAGGATCCTGCAATGACTTATGGTTTTTTCGACTAAAATAGGTGATCAGTGCTCAGATCAAACGTTTGATTCTTCTCAACTAGAGATAGAGACATTTAGATCAGATAATTGATCCAAGGATCGGGATCCCAATCTAAAATGTTGAGACTTGAACATGATGAAATGATTGATCAGGAATCCTTTTCGATCGACCAAGGATCATGAATCGGGTGAGGGTTTCGTGCCCTAAATGAACTAGATGATTGCTCAAGATTTCGGATGTCCGAAACTCTTGATCGAGAGTTTCTAGGCGATATTGGATGATCGCCCGAACTATCCAAGTCTGAGTCGTACTCGACCTCGGAAAGGCCGGACGATGAACCTAGAAGGGGCGTTCGTCCTACACAATGGATGACCGATGAAATCAGGACAAATTGGACATTTGACCTACCCAATAGATGACCGTCGAACTCATGAACAAAACGGGCATCCATCCCACCTAAAGGATGACTGACGAACCGTGACAAAATGAACGATCGCTCGACTTAGCAAGCGTTTGATTCATGGACAAAGGGCAAACATGATCTTAATTAACAACAATGATTTGATTAGCTTTTTCTATATGATTATCCTTACTCCTATGATCCCTCATAACATATGGAGTCTCCTTTGCTTCCTAAAGTTTTGATTGATCCATATGATCAAAAGAATAGGTTGATAGTTAAGAAGATAAAAGATGAAACCCTAGGGTTACCATTGTCGACCTAGATGAGAGGTTATCAATCTTGTGTGAAGGCACTTTCTGTGGAGGTTATCAGCTTTGTGTGAGGCACTCCACCTATCTTTCCCATTTGCCCACTATGATTTATGTAGTTCCACACTTGTGTGTTTGCAATGGTACTCCTTAAAAGTGGAGAGCTAAACAAAAAGATGTAAATAATGGATAAAGAAAATGGAAGGACTATGTCCTTTTGAAATGGAAGAATGATGCTTTTCTAAATGAAAGATGACAAGTTATAAAGATGAATAAGAAATGAACTCTACATGTCATTGTTCACTATGACAATTCCCATTATTTTTATTATATTTGCATTATGTTTTACTGCATGCTTATTCTTATGAATCATCCTTATGACCTATATATTGAATTCATGCTTAGCTTATGCTAACGGAAGTGTTTCCTCCCTTGCGTTGATCTTCTCAGGTACTTGATTTACCTGTACAACATGGTTGATGTGTGTACGACGACTTCTGCTCGGGTGATGTGTGCACATAGTTACCATAGAGCTATGTCTAGAGTTTTATATCATGGAGTTGTATGTGAGACGTATGTTCTAGTTGTATTATGGCGTGGGACTTTTACATGGTTAGACATATTGTTTGATGTATCCATTATTATCAAACTTCCGCAGTGATGTATCTTTTAGTTTATTATCATTTTAATTTATCCATTTTTATATTTAAATTCTATAATATTTTTTTTAAAAACTTTCGCCTATGTGCTATCCTTATTAACCAATTGGGTCAATAAAAAGGTCAAAAAATACTAAAGAATCGTACTTCTCCGAGAGGATGTTTCACTATGTGATGGGGTCATATTTCAAAACGTTACACAGCTTTTGTAGTAAATTCATATCTTATTTCATCCTATGCAACTAAATAATTTTCCCTTAGTTTTAGAGCTTTCGAGCTTAATTTGGTGTGGGCTTGATTAGATAGGTAAAGCTATCTACATGATGTGGAACTAAAAAACATTAATTGATGTTTAATCTAATTTATATAGATAGCTTGCAATGATCCTTTTAAGAAATCATATTATATTCCTGACTTTCTTTCTCACCATGTGTGTGTGTGTGAAATGATAAGGAGATGGGTTCATGTTTAAGTTATCAGTGTTTACAACACATCAAAATTAAGTTATGACCCTAATGGTCGATCATTCCTACATACATAATACGTATATATATATATATATATATATATATAGTTAAACTAGCATGTAATCACAAAGTGTGGTCGCATCGTGAAATCACATACTTTAGACCTTGGATCAGCATTATTTTTATTTGATGATTGAAAAGATAGATAATCTACCATGTTACATCATCCAAAGGTGCATCCGACCATAGTTTGTGGTTGCACGATAATATTGTAGAGGTTAATGAGTATGTAGAGCACCCTATTTTACACATCAATGTAGAGCGGTTTATTTCTTAATATTTAATTAATTTATTAATTATAATTCATGAGTAAATTAGTGATAGACTTCTTAGATGAAATGATATAGATTTATTAGGGTAATATGGTAACAAAAAAGTAGCATTTAAGGCTAAATAAATTATAATCATTGAATTTGTCATATTTATTAAAATGACTTGATCATGACAATGATATGATTCAATGATTTTGATCTTAAGCTTATTTACTATCTAACATATACTTTAAATTAATATTCACTTATGCTATTAATCTAATAAATAAATTAATATTCTACCTGATCTGCATCAATACTCTACATATACATTGTCCTCGATATATAGGATCTGTTTGGTATTATTAGCGGGTTGATAAGCTGATATCGATTTAACCAGCAAATAGAGGATTAACTAACAGATAGCGGGTAGCGGATGATGATTAGAGGTTAGAGATTGTAATAAATAAGTATTTGGTAAACTTACCAGTACAATTAGCTGATGAATATAAAATGACATAATTAGACTATGACAAATTATTTAATTTAAACATTATAGAAACTCTATTATAATACAATAAATTAAATATTTATATCTTATTAAATAAAATAAATTTTCACAATTATTTTTTTGTTAAAATATATAGAAATTTATATTGATAATAACTTTTATATAGTGCACCCATGATATAAAAATATTAATTGTGAAATTATTTTTTATTCATTGTTAACATATAAATAATTTGTAATTAATTAAGCATGAATATAAAAAGAAATATAGATAAATGATTATAAAATAAAAAATGAGAAAATAATAAGATAACTTAGAAAGAAATAATATATTTGAATAAGGATAAAAATGAAAAGAATTATAGAATGCTAACCTTTAATCATTAAATGTTAGTAGAAGTAGCTTTTCAATATTTTTATATGAAACACTAAATATTATTTTTTTATGATTTACCTGCTAAATACTACTTGAAACATTAATTTTGATATTGCCAAATATGTTAAATTTTAGGGCTCATGCTAGTAGGCTTACTTTACTAGTTGAAGCTACCGTATAATACATACTGCCTAAAGATTAGATTCATTTTTGCTAAGAACATAGTGAATCTGTTTACAGAACTAAGGGATGCATAAACCTCAACCATAATAACAAGGCATACATGCATATGTATACACACATATAAGAAAAGTTTACCTCTTTATAAGAACATAGTGAATCTGTTTACAGATCTAAGACACGCATAAAGGTAGACCATAATAGCAAAACAATTTGCTACTGCAATCCCAATGTCTAAATTCTGCAAGTAGTCCACAGTACTTGTTCTTTAGAGTGCTCACTGTTATGCCACCTAGTCTTATTAATATTCTGATAGAGAAACTGATTAAAGGATGACTACCCCCGTCTGTGCCAAGACTTCCTCCCAAGCAGCGGATGCATCACTTCCTTCTTGCAATCTATATATATACGAGAACTCCTTGATATGTATCGACAAGATACCAAATCACAATAAAAGCATTATACGAAAGATAAAAGACAATCAGACCATGCATTGTTATTCAAAGTCTCGTCTCTGTATATATGAATTACTAATCGAAATGGGAACAATATAATCAAGAATCAATTCTTCCTCGTTGCCTGATCAGCTTTGAAGAAATTGAAGCCTGGCATGTGAACTAGCTAATACATCTCCATGTTCATATCAGAGATCAAAGAGGAAGGCATCCGTGTCCTCCCACAAGCAAGACGCTACTGCAGCGTAGTCGTCATATCCCCACATCGGCGACTCCACGACGGGAACCATAGTCGAATTCTCTATCGGCGGACACGGCAGCGGCGCCAAGCTGGAGTTCATGGCAGGCTCCGTCAAAGAGCCGATTTCCTCGAACAGCTTCACATCATTGAAGTAAGAATCATTCGACGGCGCCAGTGCAGGCATCGGTGCTGGGGCTGGAGTCTCGGCCATCTGCAATGGTTCTACTGCTGGCGCTCCCGAGGACATGGACGTGCTGTCGGTCACATTGGTGTACAAAAATGGTGGTGGATAGTTATAAGAAGAAGCTGCGGTCATGATGGTCGACATGGTTGAAGGGAGCATAGGAAAGTGGAAGCCGGAAGGGCGAGGTAGCAATGGACGTAAAGCGGTGGTGGACGAAGAAGAGAAGGTGGTGACGGTGGCTGCAGCCCTGTGGTGGCCACCCGCATCGCTGCCGGCTGCGCCAGGGGACTGGAGGTTGAGCTGCGCTCGAGGGCCGTAAAGAATCAGCGCAGCACGGTCGTAAGCTTTCGCCGCGTCCTCGGCTGTGGAGAAAGTGCCGAGCCACTTGCGTGTGCGCTTCCTGGGCTCCCTGATCTCGGCCACCCACTTGCCCCAGCTCCGCTGTCGCACGCCTCGGTACCGGAACTTACCATTCTCAGGTCCGCCTTTGCCCTTCCCCTTCCTGCCAGAATTGGTACCGGAGGACACGGCAGCCGTAGTGGTGCAGGTAGTACTGGTGGTGGCGCTGTTGCCGCTGTTGTTTGTGCTGGTGCTGCTAGGGCTGCTCGGGAGGGAGAGCTGGTGGCACTGTTCTATTGGTGAGTGCTTGCTTTGGACTTGGGCGCCGCCATGGCGATGAATGAGATGATGAGCCATTAGTAAGGTAATGGAGGGTCTACGACGAAAGGGAGAATGGGGTTGGAGGGTGTGGCAGCCTCGGTGTGTGAGGAGAGACTGTGAACAGAGCTTTGGAGATGTGGAGGAGAGGAGAGAGGAGAGAGGAGAGAAGAGGAGAGAGGAGAAGGGTGGTGGGATTCGCTAAGTTGTGCTCCCCTTGGGCAACGAGGGCGGTGGTCATGGAGCTTTGCCTATATATTAAATATAAAAACAAGACGCAGACGCAGAAGTGAGATGAAAGAAAGCTAAAAAAGAATTAATTGGTATTGTTCGAGTGGAAGGGATCAGGACACTTTACTGCATGGCGGAGAGGCAACAGCAGCAGAGCACGCAAATAGATACACCAACTGCGTTGCTAGCAGTAATAGGTTGTAAGAGCTCAGACCACCTTTGTATTCTTCTCCTCCCCCTCCCGTTTCATTTTTTTACTTAGTTGGAAAGCAAACGAACATGTCAAACAAGTTAGGTTACAGGAATTCATACGTCATGACTCATTTGGCGTTGTTCAGCAAGTATCATCGGCAATCAGCTGCGTGTACGTAGCACAAAAGGGATCAGACCTAAGCAGCTCACGTTGGAGCCAACCTTGGGAAGTAATAAAAGGCAGCATGCATGAGAGAGAAACTGACGAGTACTTGGGGGAAAGAGACGGCAAGGGATAATAGTAGTAGTCTTGGTGGTGGTGCAACAGAACAGAAATGGCATGAATTATTAGCATGAGCCCTTGGTGGGGTGGGACGAAAAGGGAAAGGTAGATGATCAGGAGCAGCATGCATGCAGCAGGAGGGGAGGGAGGGGCCCATGCATATATCGGGAACAAGCAAAGGTTGTCTCCATTGAATGGGGACAGTGCATGCAGTAGAATCCGGATGCTCGTAGCAGCTACGTATTTAATGGTCTCACATTGGGACCGTGCCCGCCGTGCTTCAACGTGCGCTTCTTATTCGGCTAACACCGCTTCCTTTACTATTCTTTTTTTTTAAGTTAACATTGTATTAATTAGCTGTTCCAAAAGAGTTCGAGTACAAAAAAACGAACTAGGTCTGGAGGAGGTCTGCTTGTCAAAAATTGTTACTAAGTTGTTGTTGACTCAGTTTAACTAAATGATTAATCACGCGATTTTCGTTGCGGAAATAGTGGGACACAACAACGGGGCGAATATCTGCAAGAAGGTGCCATATGTCAGCAAGGATGCCCCGGAGACGCCACGGACAATCTTGCTCACGATTAACGACGCGCACCAAAAGCTCCGAGTAGATGCAAATGTCAAAGAGACCCACAGAACAACAAGTCTGAATGCCAGTAAATAGGGCGCGAGCCTCAAGGACCGAGCTAGCCTCAGCAAACCGCTCATGTATTACTACTATACCATTCCGGCGCACGAATGAGCTCTATTTATCTGGACTAATTTAATTTAATTTAATTTAATTATTTGGAGTCATATATTTAATTACTCGTGTGCAAAAAAAAATCACCCTATCATTTATATGTGATCGTTAATCTTGGCAAATTTTTTGTATGTAAATTTATCAGCATAATCGGACACGTGAGATTTGCTCTAATATCATTTTGTAACACCTCCGGTCCAATTAAAATATTATTCGCTTTGGTCTTTCGACGAATTTAAAATACGCCTTGATAGGTGAAGGGACAATTACATATAAATTCATGATCATTTTCCTATTTTGTCCATTTGAATTTATTCAACGTGACCATTTTGATTCTTAGACCTCATTACACCCTTATTCCAATTGATTGAATGTTGAATGCCTCCAAGTTCTAACGTTTATGATGCATATACATCTCACGTTCCATTAAACACCATCTTAAAACTCTTGCATGGATAGTTGTTTCAATTGAAATGCATTTACATCACTTTATTTATTTCTTACGATGTTTTTCAAATTCAATGGCTCACTAGGAAGAACTGATTTATAATCATCATACTATAATATATCGATGGGTTAAAAATTCTTATGAATTGTGCCTAGAATGTCATATATGATTATATGTGTTGCTACTGTAACTTGAGCTAAAAGATAATCATATGATGCTTCATGTGAATACGATTCAACGAAAGTTAAAAAGTGTCATAAACCTTAGAAGCATGTTACTTAGGGTTGATTTGATACTTAAATGGTTAGAAATATCTTATGGACTATCAACTTTGCTATATGTTAGGATTATTTTACTTATTTTCTTTTGTGTCGTAGATGTTTTGGTTCCGAAAATCTATTTGAAAATATAAGATTTCATAATTGACGATCTACAACTTGGCTGAAAAGTTCGATCGTTTGAAACATTTGAATCATAAATGATCGACCAACTGGTCTAGTAATTTGAAAGGTTTAAAAATTTCGCTACAAGATAACTAAGCATTTTCGACGGGCAATTTCCACCGAAATAAAATCCTTCGTAATTTCTGATGACATTTACAATGATGAGAAACATCATTCTGAAATAATGGTGGACAAATCATTCGATGCTAGTACTGACTAGCTGTTGGTATTTTATTGATGGTCATCGTCTTCGAAATTATCAACGGATAGGACATCCATCGGCATTATCGAAGTGTAGATCCATGAGTAATTTTATTTTTAATAAAATATAAATATAATACTTATTAATATTTTAATATTAATGTTTTTATGGGTTTGGCTTTCGTATTATTGATGGATGAAAATTCATCAGTAATATCGAAAGCTTGACCCGTCAGTAATGTTGTTTATAATAAAATATGTATAATATTATATAAGCATATTATTAATATTATTAATATTTTTTTTATGGATCTGACCTTCGGTATTAATTATGGATGAAAATTCGTTAATTTTCATTCGTCGATAATACCGAAGGCTAGACATGTCACAAATAATAATATTAAAATATTAATGATATGCTTATGTTATATTATATATTAAGATTTTTGATGGATATGTCATTCGATATCAGTGACGAATTTCCTAAATACCAAATGTCAGACTCGTTGGTAATTATGTTTATAATAAAATATATTATAATATAAGCATACGATTAATATTTGAATATTAAGATCTTCAACGGGTCTAGCTTCTAGATGGAAAAAAGTCTGAAAGAACAAATAATTTTCAAGAGTTTCATGCACTAATGTGCATGTTCATGCATCATTAGATGATTAACATGTCTCGTCGCACTCGGGAAAATATTGCCAGATGGACCCAAAATCTGTGCAGTACATTTTTCACCAAAAAGTCCAAAAGAACACATCATTTTTAAGAGTTTCGTGCATTAACATGAATGTTCATGCATCATGAGATGATTAGCATGTCTCGTCGCCCTCGGGAAAAAAATTGTGCGTCGGAGCCAAAATCCGTACGGGTATATTTTCCTCCAAAAAGTCCAAAAGAACACGAGTTTCATGGACTAGCATGTATGTTCATGCATGTGATTAGCATGTCTCGTCGCCTTGAAAAAATCTGTCAATAATTCTGAATACTAGACCGTTAGTACTTGTATTTATAAAATATATATAATATAGTATAAACATATGATTAATATTTTAGTATTAAAATTATCGAAGGGTTTGACCTTCTGTACTATTGACGAATTTTTATCCATCATTAATTTTGAAGATTAAATCCGTCGATAATTATATTTATAATATAATATAAGATAAGATAATATTTCCCACGAGTCTAGCTTTTAGAATTACCTCTACTTATATAGGTGGATAATAATTTTTTATAATCATATAATATTGTTAGGCCCTGTTTAGCTAAAAAATATTTTAACCCATAGAGTTTAAAATTTTATGGTATTCCACTTTTCAAAAAGTGGCATGCTATAGGTAAGAAAAAGTTAAGAAAATTTTCAACAGAAAGTGTTTGGAAGTGGTAAAAATTTAAAAATAAAATGATGTGACAATTGACTTCAGCATTCTCCTTTTTTTCTGTGTTGGCACTAGTCACTTGTCAAAAGAAGAAAAAAATACGAGCTTTGAGCTCCTAATTTTTTCATGCCATTTAGGTCTCATACTATGGTTTTAAATCTGATAAAAACGATAACCAAACATCTGCTTGTAAATTTTTCTGTGTGAAAAAAATAAACTCTGTTTTTTAACCATTTCTTCAATTTTACAACATTCCCAAACAGGGCCTTAGTATATATACAGATTGAATAATATTAGTATTATATTATGATTAATATTAGTTATATTATGATTAATATTAGTTATTACATTATAACTTCTTATCGATAAGAAGGTAACATATCAGTTTGTATAGTTATCCAATATATACTATAATATAGTTTTCCGATAATAATATTATATTGATATTTTATTATTAAGATTATCGATGGTCGTATCCTTTGGCATTATTGATGGATGTCGATCCATCAATAATACACTGTCGATAATATTAAAGGTCAAGATTATCAATATTTAAATTCATATAATAAAATATTTTATTACTAAGGTTACTAACGATCCTAGCCTTTAATATTATCAACGTAATGTCGAAGGTAAGGATTGTCAGTATCTGAATTTATAATAGAATATATTAAATATTATACAAATAAAATATTAATATTTTATTACTAAAGTTACCACAATTTTGACCTTCAGTATTACCGTGGACGTAAATTCGTCGTTAATACCAAAGGCCAAGGCCGTCAATATATGAATTTTTAATAAAATATATGATTATAAACATCTAAACCTCCCACTCTCGCCGTCTCTCTCCCTTCCCCTCTCTCCTCTCCCCTTTTTCTCTCTCTCTTTATCTGTCCCATCTCACATCTCTCCCCTCTCCTCCACTCTCTCTTGCTCTCTCTCATCATCTCGCATGTCTCTCCTCTCTTCCCCTGCCCCTCCCCCCCTCTCCCCATCTTCCTCTCTCACTCTCTCTCCTCCCCCTCTCCCTCTCTTGTCTCTCCTCCCCCTTCCCTCCCCCTCTCCCTCTCCCTCTCCCTCTCTTCTCTCTCTCTCTCTAGCTGACTCTCTCCATCTCTCCTCTCCCTTTCCCTTTCTCACTCTAGCGGCTAAGGCCGGATCCAACCAGCTACGGCCAGAGCTGCCACATCCAACTAGATTCAGCTAGCTATGGCCAGCGGCCAGATCCGACTTGCATTTGGATCGGGCCATTGACAGTTGAATTTTTTTAATATTTTAAAAGATGTTTAAGGGGGGTAATCTTGTAAAAAATTTCAAACTCCTTTGGAAGTTCCCCATCAGAAATTTTGAGGAGTGATGTCCGTAAAAAATTCCTACGGGAAACTCCCTTCGAACTTCCAAAGGTAGCCAACCTTCGGAAGTTCTGACGGGATCTACTCGTCGAAATTTGCGACTGAGGGGCTACCATCAAAAATTTCGACGGGCGAAAATCATTAAAACTTCCGAATAGCCTTTGGAACTTCCGACAGATACTCTCCTATAAGAAATTCTAAGAGGAACTTCAGAAGGCGACCACCCTTTAGAACTTATGACAAGAGTTTTCCGTCAAAAATTTTGAAGGGCGTCTTTGTGACGGCTTCATCCGTCAAAAATACTTACGGTTCTTATGGTCCGTCGAAAAATTAGTACCGACGAGCATTTTTCTAATGACGTCATTTGGGTTTGAAAATTCATCGAAAAATATAGTTTCGACAAATTTCACGAGATTTACGGCCATGTTGGCTGTCTTAAATCATTGAAAATGTTGTAGTGCTTGAAACCACCTTCAATCAAGAACATTCAAATGACCTCAGCCATTCCGGATGGCATCCAAAAAGTTCGGATGTTCACTCGATCTTTCAGAAGTTTAAAAATATTTCAGAGAGTACAAATCTTTTGGTCTATAAATCTTATTCAAATTGGTTTAACTTTTATATCCAAGACGTCCAATGATTTGTACTACAGTTCAGAGCTTCCCTTGCTCTACCTATATGACTATAAAGATAGTAATATGTTAAAAAAGTAAAAGATGAGAACAAATTTAAGTATTGTGTACACACACACATATATAGATGAGACTTAAATAATGATGTCTAAAAGAGGAACATGTAACATCGAGAGTCATATTATTATTGTGCGAGATGCGCCACCCTAGTTAACAAAAAAAACACACCCAAGAAAATGATGCATCCCCCTAATGATCTAACATGAATTTTCGATCATCAATATCATTGGAAACTTCGTATTCAAATAGTCTATAGTATAAATATTTTCGCTTATGTATGTCAATTTCAGTTGTACTTTATTTTCTAAAAATACATAATCCTCTTAATGGTTTCCTAATTACTTGTTATAGGATTTTATTGAAATCTGACAACTAGTCTTACTGCATAAACCAAAACTGACCTTGTACACAATATACATATATCACACTCCAATCATTGGAATCTTTAAATTTTTTATTCTTTCTTAGGGCACTTACTTTGCTCACTCTGAGGTGAGACCACTAACATTTGGGCCCAGTTATAATCTATAGTCATAAATAGACTTGACCTCATGTGAATTCTGTAACACAATGAAAAAACTTGAGATATGGTTTACTTTCAAACAAAAAGTAAACCAATTTTGTAAGAATCATGCATGAACTTACGGGAAGTTATTTATGTTATGGCAAAAGAATAGAATTACTTGTCCAATTTTATAAAAACAAATTGCATATTATTGAGTCAAATATGAAGTTGAGGTCATATTTTCTTGGAGATGAAATGGAAAATCATTAAAACCCACTAGTTATTTATTCTTATGTATGGCCACGAAAGATAGTATAATTTTTTGCTGGAGAAGAAAACCATTTCCTGTCTAATTTATAAAATATTTTTTTGAGATAAAAATGAGAGAAGTATAAGAGAAATATGATCCAAAACTTATATTTCCTTCAGACATTTAGTAATGGACTTAGTATCCTTTTTTCTATATGTAAAGTACCTTGTGATTAGTATTAATTTGTGTATATTTTCATTGTAGGTGGAGTTTATATTTAAGGTGAGTGAAACTTTCATCACAATATTTTTTTCTTTCCAACTTTCATACTTCTCACATTTATTGATTTATGATCAGAAAAAAGGGAGAGATCATTGAAACCTAAGCTTCATGACTTAATGAATTATATTTTGATGATACAAACTTTAAATGTTTGAGATACCGAAAATATTATTTGAAATGGATAGTTTTGTATAATTAACTCACGATTGAAATTTGTCTATGTTTTTATGATATTATAGGAGATGAATATGAAAGTTGTACATTATTTTTTTAGCTTTCCATATATTGAAAAAATCATCTCTTGTGAATAACTATGCCAAAAATTATGTATAAAAAGTGTAGGTCTATTAGACTATCAATAAAATCTCAAATGACTACTACGAGAAGAGAGTGACTGCTACAAGCATTATAGACGACCTCTCGGAGGAGTGGAAGATTGTTGGAATGATAGATGGTTCACAAACTCATGCATCATATGAAGGGAATAACATCCACTAATTTGGAATGTTTTTTGTTCATCCAAAGTGGACGACCGCTACCGAAGGTTGCACGCGTGATTGTAGAAGTTGTTAAATGCAATGGCTAACGCAGACATTCAATGGGAGAAGCATACTTTTGCTGCAATGCTTATTTTATGCCAACTTTTCCACAAACTCTACATTGGATATGGGAGAAGTTTTTAGGTATAAAAGATGTCAAATCACTTAAAAAGACTTATGAGAAAAAAAAGTTGACAAAATATTTGTGAGGTTCGTTTGAACTTAATATTGTGAATATTTCATTTCTTTCTTTCTTACCCTCTTGTGTGAGGTTTTAATTGCAAAAAAGAGATTGATAATTATTGCAGTACTCTTGTATTACCTGATTGATTTTCTGAGTGATAAGATATTATGTTTTATCTCTTAAGCAAAAAAGGTACAGAAACGAAGGTGATGAAAATGATTTCTTTCTTGCCCCATTTGGATCTAACCAATGATTCTAGTGGAATCTCGAATGGTCTCGAGATTGAGAAGTTAGAGCAGAGACTATGTGTGGCTAAATTTTATCAAGATATCTTTGGCTTTGTGTTTGCATTCTCTTTCCCCCTTCTTACTCTCTCACTCTTCTGCTCATTCTATTGTGAGTGTGATATGAGTATTATTATGTTTGCAATTGGAATTTTATGAATCGATTTTATACATTCGTGTTTTATTTGTGAAATCAATTTTTTCAATAGAACGCCAATTATTTTGTTAAAAGAACAATTTTCTCTTATGTGACCCAATATTTAATACTTTATTTTCTCTTATGTGTTATTTTTATAAAATAACTGAACTTAGTAGTAGTAATAATCAATGTTGATGCAGGAGCAAGATTCAACCATCCAAAATTTTGATGCAGGAGAAAGATTCAACCATCCAACTAATAGGGGATGGGATGAAATGGTAAGTGGTTCCTCATGGCTTAAGCAAGGTCTCGAGTTGTCCCTAGAATGAAAAAAAAAATTATTGGGAACCTTGCCCGCCATTGCTCATCGATCCATTGAATGTTGAACTCTGAGCGAATTGATGATCGGTGTGTGCTCATTGATCTCTTTCCTATGACGATGACCGATGATTGCTCATCAAAGGTCGATGGCTTCTCGACATCAGTATTCTCAAGTAAGTTATGGCTACTTCATTGTTTTTTTAGTTTTGATCTTCTCGCAACCCCTCTATTCTCCTCATCTCTCGTCGACGACGACGAACGAAGGCGGCTAGGATGCTGGGTCAGCCAGGATGCTGGGTTGTCAGACATCTAGACTCTAGAACACGATCGATGTGCCGAGAAGGCCTACAATGGCCATTTTAGATCAACATCGACCAAACGGCATGGCGTCTGAGCCGCCATGGTCACACCATCGTGAGGCGACCTTGCACAATCATGTTGCTATGATCGTCGCGAGGCATCCTTGCCGTAGTCATGTTGTTGCGACAATCGCGAGGCGACCAGCCGCCGTCCTGGTGATTCGATCATTGTGAGGTGACCTGCCCGCCGTCCTGGTGCTACGGCTGTCAAGAGGTGACTTGCCGATGTCCTGGTGCTGCGGTCGTTCGTGAGGCAATAGTCTTGGTGTTGCGGCCATCGCGAGGCGACTTAGGCATAGCGATCATCGTCCGACACCATGCCGGTTGTACATCTGACAATCCTACCATGGCACACCTTTGTTCGCCAGACATCTCGTCATCCGACTGCAGTTGTCACGTGGCCATTTGTGGTCTAACTAGTTCAAGTAGACAAGTAATGCTACTTTTGTGTTGTTACTTTGGTACTCCTAACAATGAGTTGCGTATGTAATCATATAATGTGTTGGTGGCTTGGTGCAAATTGTCGCGCAGATTTCTTGTGTGGGTGCCTGCTGCAATGAACATTAGTTTCGAATGTGGCCATATAATGTTTATATGTTTTTTACTTCATGTGTATCACTACAAATATGGCAGGTACTAACCAATTACTTCCTTGTGAAGAATGGATAACGTATCTCTTTGGCTACTCATTTAGGCTCCTTATACTTGACTCCAGAGATCAAATTGGGCAATGTCCTTCTAATACAAGATTTCAAATTTAATTTGATTTCTGTTTCACAGCTTACAAGAGACTTATCTTCCTCCATTTTCTTCACCTCAAACTATGCGTTTCTACAGGACCAGTTGAGTGGGATGGTGAACCAGATTGGTGAGGCTAGAGGTGGACTTTACTACTTGAGGAATGCTTTTCATAAGGCTTGCAGTGCATCTAGGAGAATACAGAAAGTGGACATAGATGTCTGGCACCAAAGATTGGGTCACCTACCTTTTGATAGAATTCAATTGTTATCTGATGTTTTGCCTTGTAATAAGAAGCCTAGTCATTGTACTATCTGTCCTATGGCTAGACAAACATAGTTAACTTTCAGTCCTGTAGACAGAAAACCTTCTACATTGTTGGAATTAATTCATATTGATACATGAAGGCCTTTTAAGGTTTCTACACATAAGGGACACAACTATTTTGTTACTCTAGTTGATGATTTGTCCAGATTTACTTGGATATATCTCATTAAACAAAAATCAGAAGGTCATCTTGTATTGCTTAATTTCCTTAATCTTGTGCAAAATCAGTTCAATGCCACAGTAAAAATTATTCGTTCAGATAATGGTTCAGAATTTCAAAATGTGCAGAACTGCTCTCCAACAGGGGTATTATCCATCAAAGTTCATGTACTTATACTCCTCAACAAAATGGAGTGGTGGAAAGGAAGCATCGCCATATTTTAGAAGTTGCTCGAGCACTATTTTTCAGTCAAAATTGCCTTTACATTTATGGGGTGAAGTTATACAGGCAGTTGTTCACATCATCAATCGTTTACCTCTAAAAGTTTTGCATAACATTTCTCTTTATGAAGTTTTATTTTGCAGACCACCTAATTTGAGTCATCTAAGGGTAGTTGGTTGCCTTTGTTATGTAACTAACAAAGTTTTGCCTGACAAGTTTGATAAAAGGGCTAAACCATGTGCTTTTATTGGTTATTCCATGGTAAAGAAGGGATATAAAGTTTTTGATTTAGAAACAGCAACTGTTTCTATCTCGAGAGATGTCAAATTCTTTGAGAACATCTTTCCTTTTATGTCCGACACCTTCTTGAAAGATTACACCCTCACACCTCTTTCTGTTTCTCCTCAACATTGTTCATCTATTTTTTTGGTCTCGATGAGTCTATTATCATTCCCAGAATTCCTTCTTTTTCAGATACTCTTACTGCCTTACCTCCCTCAGATGTATCTCCAGTTGCTCAACCTATCTCTGTTGAACCTCCAATTGATGATCCTTCCTCAAATATACCTCTAGTTAATGATCTTCCTGAGTCTTCTACTCAACCTTCTAGACCAAAAAGAACCACTAAACCTCCTTCTTGGCTTCAAGATTATGTTGTTTCTTCTGTTGCTCTACCTTCTGATCCTGTCCTTTTTCCTCTTGAACCAGTGGTTTCTTATCAGGCTTGCTCCCCTAGTTATCAGTCTTTTCTTACTGCATTATCCACAGTCGAAGAGCCTGTCTCCTATAACCAGGCTATTCAGGATCCAAGGTGGATTCAGGCCATGCAAGATGAACTCTTAGCCCTTGAGTCTAATGGCACCTGGGAATTAGTTACTCTTCCTGCAGGCAAGAAGCCAGTTGGTTGCAAATGGGTCTACAAAGTGAAATTGACTTCCACAGGTGAAGTTGAAAGACTTAAAGCAAGGTTAGTGGCAAAGGGGTACAATCAGAAGGCTGGCATAGATTTTATTGATACTTTTTCACCTGTGACAAAATCAATCACCATTAGAGCTGTGTTGACTGCTGCACAGAATCAATGGTTGCTCTATCACTGGGATGTCAACAATGCTTTCTTAATGGGGATTTGTTTGAGGAAGTTTATATGACACTTCCAGAAGGGTATAGCAGCAAGGGGGAGACAAGTGGTAAGGTTTGCAGATTGTTGAAATCACTTTATGGCCTTAAACAGGCATCTCGATAATGGAATATCAAATTGACTAATATTCTACTAAATGCTGGATTTATCCAAAGCCTGAATGATTATACATTGTTTACTAAACAACAAGGAAATGAGTTCATTGCCTTGCTGGTTTATGTTGTTGATATCCTTGTAGCTTCTAATAGTCCAGCTTTCATTGCTTCTACAAAGGCAAACTTGCAGCTTCATATCAAAATGAAGGACCTTGGTGATTTAAAGTTCTTTGGCATGGAGGTTCTGAGGTCTTCCAGTGGTATTTTTCTCACTCAAAGGAAATATGCCCTAGGTCTTCTATCCGACCTGCTCAGACACCCTGTGAACAGAATTTGAAGTTGACTTCAATTGAATATGATTCATATTTTCCTCCATCTTCTCCTGACAGACCACTAAAATCACCTGAGCTTTTTCAGAGGCTTGTTGGTCGACTAATATACCTGGTACACACTCGGCCAGACATAGCATTCACTGTTCGATTGCTTAGTCAATTTATGCATGCACCAAAGGATTCACATTTGGCTGCAGCAATAAGAGTTGTCAAATATCTCAAATTGTCCTCGGGAAAAGGAATTATTTTTTCCTCTGAAAAGGATACCTCTGTAAGTGCCTATGCTGATGTTGATTGGGCCTCCTGCATACTCACTCGAAAATTAGTTTCAGCCTATTGTATTAAAGTTGGGAAAACCTTGGTTTCATGGAAGTAAAAAAAAATAGAATGTTGTATCACGTTCTTCAGCAAAATCAAAATACAAGAGTTTGGCTCTTGCTGTAACAGAATTAATTTGGTTGGACAGACTCTTTGCAGAACTTCAGTTACCCTTGCAACATCCTTTTCAACTATTCAGTGATAGTCGTGCAACCATTCAAATGGTAGAAAATCCTGTATTCCATGAACGAACGAAACATATAGATTTGGATTGCCATTTTATTCGTAATAAAAGTCTAAAGGAGCTGATTCAAGTGTTATATCTTTCCACCAAAGAACAGCTAGCAGACCTACTCACGACTTGGTAGACAAGTTGGGTCTCTTTGATCTATTCAAGACTCCAACTTGAGGGAGAGTGTTATCGGCTTTTACATGTCTGTTGCTGTTCATCGCATGGAAGTTACAGTGGCATTTATATCGTATCAGCGGTTGACGAGTTTGTAACATACTCTGTACCGTTTTATATCTTATATAAAAAACTTGAAGAGGGAAAGTTGTAGTTAGTTTTTAGATCAATAGAAAAGTTCCATAGCTTTCTCCCTCCCAATTCTTCCACTCGTGTTCTTCCAAGTTTCTATTGTTGCAGGAAACGCCATGAATGCAGGAAGGGATCGAAGTTTGACAGCAATAAAGTGCTGCTGGCGGCACTTGGATGTTGGATCCCAACCTCCTGTCCAAGGTGCTTCCTTGCTTGTTAAACCAGTGGAGCTTTGTGCAACTACAATACCATATATCGTGCACGTCGCACATATGGGGAACAATCTAATTATTACTTTACAACCTTCTGTGTTTCTGTTTGCATCTTCTGCGCATGATACATCCGGAGGGGAGTTGTCCGAAAACCTACGTGCAGAGAAAATTATACATGAAGCAGTGAATAACGGATTACATCGATCTTCTAGCAATTGTACTCATTGATTACCTTATGTCATATTCTGCAGATGAAATTTTAACTCTTTTCTTCTTATTTCTTGCAGATGGCACGAGCAATGTCTTTCCTATTTCGACAAGCGAGATCTTTTCATCAACTGGATAGAAGCGATATGTCTTGGTTCCGAACAGGAACAAGACAAGAGCAAACAACATCATAATGCAGAGGATTCCGAAGCCGAGGCCCCAACCAAAGTTATCCTGAATATAACTCATGACAACGGCAGCCAAGATGGTGCCGAAGCACGTCCCAGAGTACCACCAGTTGAAGAAGGAACTCCTGGAGATGCATTCCTTTGGGTCGTCCTGGTCGAATTGATCAGCACCGATTGCCTGAATGCAAGGCTTGTGGCCGCCTTGAGCGAATGCCATCAAATACAAGGAGAAGTAGAAGAAGGTCAAGTGCAAAGGAGAAACTCTGCAGGTGTCTCCATCTTCAGAAGGTTGGTAGGAGAGGAGCAGTGAAGAAAGGGTCAGCATCCCGACGCTCTATCAGATCAAAAAAAGACTCGTCCGAGTGAGTAAAGATATAATAATTTTCATACGTTCATAAAGTAAAATCCGCAGATGTGATGGATTCTGATAGCCAAAGACACTTTATTATGCATCGTGTACCGATTCACTACATAGTTATAACTCTTGGAAATAATTATGTATTATTATCCTCCCCGAACTAACTGCAGTAGATGATATCAAGTGATGCATCATGTACCAGGACGTAGAGCAGGGAAGCCAGAAGGTTCGTCCAATAGCGGCCAAGGTACGAATCGGCGATGAACGCACCGACGAGCGGCAGCATGAAGGAGGTGCCGAACCAAGCGTTGACCGCGGCAGCCGCCGACGCCGTGGACTGGCATAGGGGTCCGGTGAGGTAGGATATCAGGTTCAGCCATATGCCGTTGAAGGTGATCCGCTCAGTTATCTCCACTCCTTCGATTCGGTTAACGGCAAGAAAGCCATATGAAATCAACCGACAGCAGCAGCACGGCCCACTTTTAATAATTGTTCAGGACTCTCGGTAGAGGTACTTTACCTATGAGGAAGAAGGCCGACTTCCACCCGCCGGTGTGTGATCTGGAGGCGGGCCGGCCGGCCGAGGTAACCGACGGCGCCGGCAACAGCTTCCGACGTCGTGGGGATGACAAGTGGATCGGAATCCATTAATTTGTTCCCGTCAGAAGCGTGTGGAGTGACTGATGATTTCGCTTGAGAACAACACTCGCGATGGTTTTTTGACCTTTCGTTCTGATGTCATCATATTAATAATAATTAGTCCGTATATGATCGGATCTACTCGCATAAGAAGTAGGATCCAAAGCACCGATATGGGAGTAAATCGGAGTTTAAAGCGAAAGTATGCAAACTAATATAAAAATAATCATATCACAAACTTAATAAAAGAAGAAGAGGGATAGAGAATGCAAACACAAAAACACACGGTTGATTATTGACGAGGTTCGGCTACATTTTGGCCCTAGTTTCCGTTTTGACTTCTCGATTTCGAGACCGATGAATATTCCACTAAAACTCTTTCATAATTTCAAATGGGGCAAGGAAGAAAGCATTTACATCAATCACATTTTCTCCGCTTCGAGATGTAAGGCAGTTCTCCTCTTAGGAAACTTATTTTTTTTCTTGCTCAAGAGGTAAAATATGGAATCTCTTTTACACAAGAGGTCTCTCAATTTTTCTGAACAATTGTTTCTCTCTTTTACAATATCATGCTCACAGGAAGAGGAAAAAAAAAGAGAAACTAGAATGGTAACTTTAAGAGAAGAATCTTCTTTTAATAACTTAACATTTTTCTTCAACGATTTAATGCTCCTGCTCCCTCCTCACTGGAACGTCCGATCGGCAATCAACGGCGCTTTCTCAGGGCGCGGTTCAACCCAACTTCGGCCGGTGCAGCGCAAACTTCGGCCGGTCCAAGTGAAATGGGGGGTCCACATGGCGAGGGATTTTTGCAGCTTTGCGCTAGGAGACGATGCCCTAGATCTACACAGAATGATGTTGTCGTTGCTCTCTTCTCTATCGATTGATGCTCGCAAACATCGCAACCCCTTGCAGACGTCGCCGCCACTTGCAGACGTCGCCCCCGATTGCAATCTCCACTGTTGCACGATAGTCTCCATCGCCGCTCGCAGACTTCACCGCCGCTCACAGTCTCCACCGCCGCTCGTGGTCTCTACCGCTCAGCAGAGAATAGGATTTAAAAATGGGCTCAGAGGTCCTCCGACGGCGAAGATTGGAGAGGATCATTCCTCCATGCGGAGCTGGAGAGGAAATGCAGTAGGCGGTAATGCAATATCGTCCGTCGACGACAATCGAGTCATTCATCCGTGCGGAGATGGTCGTCTGGATGCATTCTTTTGTCCGACAGAGTTCCCTCGTCAGGCGGAGAGGGTCGTTCATCGTTCCGGCGGACAAGAATGCTTCGACGGAGACGGTCTCACCTAGGGTCGTCCGGCGACAATGTTGGCTCGACGCGAAGGATGAAATCAAACAGCTACGAAAACGCGTTCCTTCAAAACTAACCATTACTATTCATGTCAATCGAGGAACGGTCGACCGGTCCACCATTGTGCGATTTCTTCAGTGTCAGCAGCTGGTCGGCCGACCGAACTATCGTTCAGTCAGTCGACCGGTATAATCTCGACATTTTAATTTTTGCCCGTTGAGTTAATCAATCGGCTAGTGCATCAATCATTCTATCAACCGGTCTAGTCTCGACATGGATCTAGGCAATTCATGCACTGATCGGTCAATCGGTATTTCCGATCGGTCAAGCGGTATAGACTTGATTGGCCTTCATTGCTTCGACCAACATATTGACCGCCCTGTACTATTTTGATCATAACTTTCTATATAGTTATCCAAATTAGATAATCTTGAATTCTATGAAAAGCTAACATAATTCTCTACAAATATTCACCTTTTAATCCAAAATCTAATGAGATTATAATCAATTATTCAATTAAAGTTTAGTACATAAAGTTGTTCATTTCAATTTAATATTTTTCATTATAACTTTAGTTTTTTGAGGTTTGTATCATCAAAATATAATTTTTTAGGGCATTAAAACTTTGCTCTAACAATCTCCCCCTTTTTTATGAAGACAAATCGAGAAATATGAAAAATATATAAGTTACAAAAAAGTTATAAAATATTGCAAAATCAATTTTACTCCCCCTAAAACCTAGCTTTCCTTATACTGATAGATATGCACATAAGTACTAATTGTAAGGTACTCTTCATAAATAGTTATATTGATATCCATATTTCTCCCCTTTTTGTTTTTATAAAAAAGTAGATTGCACATAAATGACATAAGAAACCATATGTAACTTCCTCTTAATTATGTTATCTTTTTTTAAAAAAATTATTCTCCCCCTTTTTTGTATGCTAACCATGTAAAATATTACATCATAAAGAGTTATAAAATATGCAAAAAAATAACTCCCCCTAAATTTATGGCTATTTTATAATGACAAAATAAAATCAAATTGATCTAGATGTTATGAAAGATACAAGTTTTAAAAAAATTGGATTAAGAATCAAAATATTGTATAAAACTTTGATATAACAATGATATCAATGATATGTCAAATTAAAGTTGGAAGATTTTAACATACTTCCCCTATCACTATGACCAATTTTCTTTTTCTATTTTATGTGTTCCTTTTTTCTTTCAAAGATATAGTAATTTTGAAGTTTTGAGCGAAATAAAAAAGTAAATGATACTTTTACCATGATCTTCATGCCTTCATATTTTCAATTTCAGTTGTCCTTTGCTTTACATGTGAGGCCCACCTACAAAATAAATTATTTGAGCTTTGGCACCCAAACTTCTTTGGGTCCAATTTTATTAGTCATGGTTCCTTTTAAAATCCATATCATTCCATGTTGCCATGATTTTCTTAGTTTGCATTGATAAGCATAATGGCCATGAAATTCACATCCAAAACAAGTAATTAGTGAATTTTTTAAGATTTTGTCATAAGAATGATTAGATTTCCACTAAAAAATTTCATGACGAAAGTATTTCCTAGGATTATTTTTCATTAATAAGAAATAGCTTTATTTTGTATATTTTTCAAAGAGGCATTTTCTTTCTTTATTTTTTCTAAAGAATATGCTAATTTTACAATTTCACATGCATGTGTAATTTTCAAGGAATCAATTTCATTTTTCAAGTTTTTATTTTCCACAAAATATGTATTCTTTTAATTTTTCAAACTCACGTAGTAATTTTTCACTTTTCTATTTAAATGAAATACCTTTTTATAAGAGAAAAAAGTTTTTTATTCACATCTAAAGAAAGGTTTTCTTCGAAAGAGCTCAATGAGTCATTATTTGAATTTGAAAGACTAAAAATTACCTCATCGTTATGTGTCATTAACCATGGGTATGCTTCATCACTAAAAGAGATTGAAAAGTCACTTGTTTCACTTGACTCTTCATACTTTTTCTTCTTCCCCTTTTGAAATGTCTCTTCTTTGTCATTCTTGGTGTGACTTGAGTTTCTTTCTTTATATGGTCTTCTCTTTAGCTTCTCATACTTTTATTTAGATTTTACCAACTTGAGATATTTGTCAAGTTTTCTTGTGTAACATGCGAGACTCTTTTTATCTACTTCTTCTTCACTTGAGTCTTCTTCTTTTTCGTTTGGTTTCAATACCAATGTTTTCTTCTTGGGGGCTTTTTCTTCTTCACCTTCTTGGATTGCGATCTTATAGGTTAGAAGTGAGTCAATAAGATCATAAAAATCCAGCTTGTTCAAATTTTTTCTTCAATCACGATCCTCTTTGTATGTCATTTGGAGGAGAGAGACATGAGGAACTTTTGCACTGTTTAGGGTTAGTTCTTGGCTCGCCCAAGGAGTCTAAGTTATTCATAATATCGTTAAAACCGAACAATCATATCATTAATGGATTCATCTTCTAGCATTTTAAAAGAGTCATATTCATGATTTAAAATATTTAATCTAGATTTTTTAACTTTATCTATTCCTTCATAAGTAATTAGTTTCTTTCAAATCTCATTTGCACTCTCACAACTAGAAATCCAATTAAATTATGTTGAATTCAAAACACAATAAAAAATATTTTTGACTTTCCAATCAAGTTTTGAATTTTTTTTCTTTCGGTATATTCTGAAGGTAATTTTTTTTATGTAAATAATAATTTTTTTCAACAATATCCCACATATCAATATCAATCAAACATATGTGTGCTTGTATCATAATTTTCCAATATACAAAATTTGATGCATTAAAGAGTGAAGGACGACTAATTGATTGTCCTTTGAAAAACTAAATCCACTTAATGTCATAGCTCTAAAAATGTTTAAATCTTAAAATAAGAGCGACCTCGCTCTGATACCAATTGTAGCATCCCAAAGCACCAAGAGAGGGGGTGGTGAATTGGTGTTTAAAACAAAAGTATCAATTTCACAAAATACGTTGCAAAAATTTAAAATCGATTCAACAATATTCAAACCAACACAAAAGCAATCATATCACAAACATAATAAAAGGAAGAGAGGGAGAGAGAATGCAAACACAAAAATGCACGGTGATTATTAATGACGTTCGACCACCTTTGACTACGTTCCCGTCCCGACTTCTCGACATCGAGACCATCGAAGATTCCACTAAAACTCTTCCTTTGTTCCAAATGGAACAAGGAAGAAAGCCATTTACATCAACAACATTTTCTCTACTTCGAGAGATAAGGCACATCTCTCCTCCTAGGAAGCTTATCTTTTCTCTCGCTCAGGAGGTAAGATATGGAACATCTTTTACACAGGAGATCTCTCAATTTTTTTGAACAATTTTTTTTATCTTTTACAATATCATGCTCACAAGAAGAGAAGAGAGAAAGAAGAGAAACTAGAATAGTAGCTTCAAGAGAAGGATCTTCTTTTGATAACTTGAAGTTTTTCTTCAATGTTTAGATATGTGTCTTTGCTTCCGGCTTTGACACTCCTTTTATAGGCTTCAATATGTGAAAAATTCGTCCAAAAAATTTTTCATAATTTTCTCCTTCAAAACTAGCCGTTATTGTTTATGTCAGTTGAGGACCGGTCGACTGCACTGATGGACCGGTCAATCGATCTATATGACCGTTGTGCGATTTCTTCAGTGTTAGCAGCTAGTCGGCCGATCGAACTATCAAATGATCAGTTGACCGTTGAGTTGATCGGTCGGTCAGTGCATCGACCATTCTATCGATCGGTGTAGTCTCGACATGGATCTAGGTAATTCATGCATTGACTGATCGACCGGTAGTCTCGATCGGCCAGTATAGTCTCGATCGGCCTTCATTGCTTCGACCAGCAGGTTGACCGCCCTGCATTATTTTGATCATAACTTTCTACATAGTTATTCAAATTAGATAATCTTGGATTCTATGGAATGCTAGCATAATTCTCTACAACTTTTATATTCATCTCCTATCCAAAATCTAATGAGACAATAGTCAATTATTCAATTAAAATTTAATTCATAAAGTTGTCCAATTCAATTTAATCTTTTTCATTATAACTTTAGTTTTTCGAGGTTTGTATCATCAAAATATAATTTTATAGGGCATTAAAACTTTGCTCCAATAAAGAAATGTGAGGACACGATTCATGTAAGCATGTCTGAATTAAAGTCTTCTTCTCAATTTTAAGATTATCGGTTGGATGATTGATTTTTTTTTGTAGTCCGAGTTCTATTTTTTGGAAGCAAGTCCAACGGTCAAATTCACTTGGCATTAATGATTATTTGCTTGGTGACAAAGTTGTGAAAATTGAGCTGAACATCGACCCGATGAGACCTTTGGATCAAGTCGAATCGGTTCGACCGATTGAATCGAATGGTCGAACCGAATATGATAAAATATTATTAACAAATAATATCACACACACATTTCAAAATTCAAAGTTCAAACTTGCAATAGAATATCATAAGACAAACCTTTTTTATAGTCTAACAAGATGCATCTTCCAAATGATAATAAGGCTTTTAAGCCTTTCAAAATAAACTTGCAAATAAACAACAATATTTATTAGTTTAAAAGTTCACAAGTTCATGCTTACAAAACCATAATTTTATTTTCTTTTCCAATATTCTTCATCTTCACAAGGAAAATAATTCAAATTAAAGTTCAACGCTTCAACATTATCATCTTGTGCACCACCTTAACCAAAACATATCAAAAGGTTGTATTCAAATATCATACTAATTAATCAATCAAATACTTTTAAAATGAGGATTAAATTAATTAATATTATTTTTTTTGGAGTTTCCAAATTAGTATGAAGCACCTCTCTAATCCAACATAATCAAGTAATGGAGTATCATTGTCCTGTGCGTATTAATCATTCAAATACTTTTAAAATGAGGATTAAATTAATTAATATTATTTTTTTTGGAGTTTCCAAATTAGTATGAAGCACCTCTCTAATCCATCATAATCAAGTAATGGAGTATCATTGTCCTGTGTGATCCATGATTCAATCTTCATCATTCTCTCATAATCAATAGAATCTAAAAGTGCTTTCTCCTTTTTAAGAGTCCTATAGATATAAAAGAATAAATAAGCATACTTAAAAACATAAGCATACTTCTTTTACAACAAACCTATTTTTCAAACCCAAATTATAATGAACATATACGAGATCATTTAATCTTTTATGCTTTATTTTATTTCTTCTCTTTGAATGTATTTTTTTCAAATACACTTTAGTTTCTTTCACAACTAGAAACATTGGCAATTACGACACTAATGGAGCACTAAATCCAAAGGCCACCATTCGATTTACCAAACAAAAACATAAAGAAAGTTAAAAACTATCATAAATCTAAGTAAATTATTAACAAGAAAATAAGAAACTTACCATGTTTCAATTCTTTAACTGTCCGTGTCACAAATAAATTTATAACACCAAACTCTGTGACTAAGTTCTAATCTTAATTATCATATCTCTTAATTTTTTTTAACAACTTTAAATATAAAATTGGGAAAACCTCCTTCCTTATTTATCTTGTGTTATTTGCCAATACATACAATAGAAGCATATATACACATAAAAGTTTAATCAAAAGACATAAGATACAATATTCACATATTATCACTATTTTTTCCACAAATCATCTCACATATAACAACCCATATGATCAAGTTCCATACAACCTTAGAAAAAATTTCTAATAAACTCTTGTATAATATCTATATTTATCTATTACATGCATGCTTCCAAAATAAAAAATGAAGAAAAAATAAAAGTGCTCCAGTGGTTCGACCTCTTCGATATGTAGAAAAGTAAGTTTCGAGTCGACTCAACTCGAAAACTTACAAGTATTTTAAAATTTTAAAATGACTGTAAGCAATAATCATTTGCTTGGTTAGTGAAAATGTATAATATAAGGAACAATATAAGTGGAGATAACATTTAAATAACCATATTTGTCATATGAGAAAATATTTAAAGCATAACACATATAACATAAATTATCAAATCATATAAGTATAAGTAACTCAAGATATTTTCCATATAAGGAACTGCAATAATAGAGAAACAATCAATGAACATAAAAAATATCCTACTGACCCAAGAAAACTTCTCACTAATGTCACATCCTTCGGAGGCTTCCACTTTAATATTGTCTCAACTTTTGTTGGGTCCACACAAATTACCTTCAGGTGAGATTGCATGTTAAAAAATACAACTGAGTTGAACCAAAATTCACATTTGCTAAACTTTGCAAACAATTGTTTCTCTCATAATACTTGAAAAATAATTCTTAAACATTCTTTATGCTCTTCTTCGCTTCGAGAATAGACCAATATATCATCGATAAAAATAATCACAAACTTATCCAAGTAAGGTTTAAAAACTCGGTTCATGATTCCATAAAAGTTGAGGGCACATTTGTTAAACCAATTGGCATCACCAGAGATTTATAGTGTCCACATCGAGTTCTAAAGGAACTCTAAAAAATAATGGCATCCTTAACTCTCAATTGATAATACTCTGATCTCAATCTATGTCTTGTACAAGGATTTTCTGTTGCTCATTAGAACTAACTTTCCCTCTCTGATCCTGTTTCCTTTTTTTTATGCAGTCGTAGATTTTAAAAGTACTCCAAGTTGATATCTCATGTCATAACTAATTTTTGTACAAGCTAATGCATCACCTTTCTATCTTGCAAGATGAATTTTCATCCTATGTATTCCTCCACCTTTAAAATTTTTTGCACAATATAAGCATTTGAATGCTTTGTTTCGTTCTGTCATAACAAATTTGATAATGTTCCCATGTAGGATCACTCTTTAATCTAACTGATTGGGTACTTGCAACTATCGATTGAGAGTTTGTTGCAGCTAATTATGATTCATCGGCACCACTTCCACCACTTGATGCCATTTCTTACGAAATAAATGTAAAAATTAATCAATATTTAATAGCTAGTCACATACAAACATTTGACAAAAGCTTTATACAAATATTGCTGAAATGAGTTGCATCAAGCATTCAAACTATCCATCCACATTAACCTACAAATTATTCTGTAAAAGTTGTAGTAAATATTTCTGCTGCTCTTCGGTAAAAGGAGCTACTGTCTTCTCATCTGTAGAATTAGCTTTACAAGTATCATCTGAATTGGGACAAGTTTGTGCATAGTTTTGTTGAATCTGTCCAGCATTGACAGAATTTTGTGGCCTGGTTTTGAATTTGTAATTTGGTGTAGCATTGAGTTTTTTTGTGTCCTTGTTTTTTGCAATATTCACAGAAAATGTTTGAATCCCTTTTTGTCTTGAACACCATTCTGATTTTTTACCCTAGCCATAGCTAACTGTTCTGAATCTACATATACCGCTTTTTTCTGCCTCGACTCCTCTTCTACTAGCAGAGAATGTGCTTGGCTGAGAGAGGGCAAATGAGACATTAACAAAATCTAAGACCTGATATGATTATACTCAGAATTGATCCCCATGAGAAATCTGTACAACTTCCTTTCTTCCAAGAAATCTTTGTACTCCTTCCAAGAATTTGATACAGGAACTTCTGGACTCATGAGACTCAATTCTTCCCATAAGTATTTCAACTTTGAAAAATAATCTGAGATAGAAAATTGTCCCTGACGAATATTGTATAATTCGTTTTCTACAGAATAGATGCGAACAGAATTATGTTTCTGAAATCTTTCCTTGAGATCATTCCAGACGATGTGTGCACTCTGTGAATAGGTAATTCTATTAATCAGACCTTTGGCTGAGGAGCAAACAATCCAAGACACAAGACAATTGCATTGCATCTCTTCCACTGGAAATGGAGTGCAGGTTCTACTTTGTCTATAGTGAGAGATCCATCGATGAACACATGTTTATTTTTAGCCAACAAAACATTATACATGGCATCTCTCCAATTGAGATAATTCTTAGATCCCGTGAGTAGATCTGAAACCATAACTAGTACAGGAGTATCAGAAGGACTCAAGAACAAAGGATTTAACACATCAATCACAATCGAGCCTGAACTTGTACTAGAAGAAGAACCGGACATTGTAGTTTGCAGAAACAACAGTTTGAAAATAGGAAGGGTATGCTCGAGTTTTCAGATCTGATACGATGTAGCAAGAAGAAGGTAAACCACAATCTCAAAACCAACTAAAGCAGACTTAGCTGGGAGATTCAATCGCTTTGTCTGAAATCTAATCTGAAGCTACTCGAGAGGCTGATACCATGTCAAACTTCGATCCTCTTCCTGCATTCATGGCGTTTCCTGCAACAATAGAAACTTGGAAGAACACAAGTGGAAGAATTGGGAGGGAGAAAGCTCTGGAACTTTTCTATTGACCGAAAAACTAACTACAACTTTCCCTCTTCAAGTTTTTTATATAAGATATAAAACGGTACAGAGTATGTTACAAACTTGTCATCCGCCGATACGATATAAACCAACGGCCGCCACTGTGACTTCCGTGCGATGAACAGCAACAGACATGTAGAAGCCAATAACAATTGCTTCGTCAGTGCCACGGTCCTTGCCTTAATGCCCATCTATGATCACCTCCTTGTACCCTTTGCCAGATCATTTTCCAAGTTGCCTTCTGGAATCACAATGCTTCAAAGGGTCGGAACATGACTGTTCTTTTCTTTACTTTCAATGGTCACAGCGGCTCTGGTCGAAAAGAAGAGGTTCGAGGTGGCCAAAGATTCAGGCATGGTAAATCAGCATAATTCGTCATACGCTTACAGATCGCATTTCGATAGTGTAGAGAGTTTATAAATTTTAAAACTTCATTCGACATCTTTTTATGTGTTCAAGAGTAACACGCCTGAGTGCAGGGTAGACCTATGTCTTAGAGGCTCACGCCTCCCCTTACATGCGATATTCTCTATACACACTTTATAACAGTCAAATTTGCATATTTTTATTGTAGGTGGAGTTTAGGTTTAAGGGTAGTGAAACTTTCATCATAATATTTTTTCTTTCTAACTTTCATACTTCTCATATTTCTTTATTTGTGATCATAAAAAAGGGAGAGATCATTGAAACCTAGGCTTTATGACTTAATGAATTATATTTTAACGATACAAACATCGAATGTTTGACATACTGAAAAACTTTAATTTCAAATGGATAATAATGTATACTCAACTTATGATTGAAGTTTATCTATGTTCCACGAGATTATAGAAGATGAATATGAAAGTTGTATATTACTTTTTAAGCTTTTCATAGACTAAAAAATCATCTCTTTTGAATAACTATACCAAAAATTATGTATAAAAAATACAAATCTATCAGATGTATTGTAGATAACCACCCACTCGGTTGAGTGGAAGATTGTTGGAACGATCTGTGGCTCTCAAACTCATGCAACGGATGATCGTATGAAGGGAATAACATTCGCTAATATGGAATGTCTTTTGTTCATCCAAAGCTGCAAGTGGACGACCACTATCGAAGGTTGTATGAGACACTGTAGAAGTTGACAAGTGCAATGTCTAGCGCAAACATTCTATGGGAGGAGAAGAAATTCGCTCCAATGCTTATTTTATTCCAACTTTCCACAAACTCTACATTAGCTATGGGAGAAGTTTGAGGGTATAAAAGAGTTCAAATCACTTAAAAAGAGTAACTTACCAGAAAAATTTGATAAAATATTTGTGAAGTTTATTTGAATTTAAAATTGTGAATATTTCATTTCTTTCTTACGATTTTAGTGAAATTTCAAATGGTCTCAAGATTGAGAAGTCGAAAAGAGACCAAGGTGTGGCTGAATTTTGTCAACAAATTCTTTGACTTTGTGCTTGCATTCTCTTTTCCCTTCTTATTCTCTCATTCAACTGTGATTGTGATCCAAGTATTATTATGTTTGCAAGTTAAATTTTACGAATCAATTTTTAGTTTTGTGCTTTTATTTCTAAAATTGATTTTTTTTCGATACAACACCAATCGTTTTGTTAAAAGAACCACTTATGTGATCCAACATTTATTACTTTACTTTTCTCTTATGTGTTATTTTGATTAAAGAACTAGGCCAATGTTGTTAAGTTTGAGATTTTAGGTAAACTCCTTTTTTTTATTCCATAAACTCGTATCTTAAAATCGATTCATGAATTCATAGTCTATATACCAAATAAATTTAATTATTTAGGTAATCATTATATAATCACAAACACATATCCATTCCATAAATAATAAACAACTAACATATTTTACTAATATGAAAGTAATCAAAATAAATATTAACACTTACAACTATTAAATGCTAATTAACTATCAAATATTATAATTATTACATTAGAGAACTTATAAAAAAATGAGTAAAATAATTGCATTATTATTTCTAATCATGATACTAATTTCACCCTCAATCACAAATGTATTAATCAAATAAAGTATTTAAGATATTACAAATTTATTTATTATACAAATAGTGGTTTTACGTAATCTTATAGAATTACAAAAACTCGTTAAAATAGTATAGAGGTGTTTAGTAGGAGAATAATAGATATAAGAATTAGCAAGGATATTCTTTTTTTGTTCTTGTAGAAAGAACAAGAGTGAACATATTTTTATGATAAAAAATATTTATTGTAGCGCCTCCAAATCGAGCCATGCCACGTGGCGAAGACCAATATGAAAACGCTATGACTTTGACCATGATATTGACCAAGTCTCAATCAATAATCGAAACAGACAACAGAAGAAAGAATAAAAATAAAGAAAATAGAGAAAAGAATGATATTAATTACGAAAGTCTAGAAAAAATGACTACATCATCTCTAAGGAATATCATATAGTTCTACATCATGAGTTCATAAATGCGGAAGGAAAATAAAAACAAAATAGGTCCTGTAGTTCATGTACTTTCATGTCGCTAGAGCTTTATCACAACACACTTAGTGGAAATCAAACACAGGGGAGAGGGTCCTCTTTACAGTCTAGTGAGAAACTAATAAAGTATACAATGCATAATTTGAATAGCTTAAATCCGAAGTAAAACAGAGTACTTATCTTGAGTGGAAGGGTGAGCATGAGATCATAAATCATAATAGGCAGGTAAATAGATGTCATAAATCAATAGAACAAAAAATACTTGATAAACTTAAAATCATTAACATACTTGATAATCATGACATAAGTAATATCAGTAGCTTGACTTGATGCTCATGCTTGCTTATCTTGTTCATGCTTATTAATCTTGGTTCATGCTTATAAATCAGGGTGACTTTAGATATCTTTAATTTTTAGGGTATGCCGAGCAAATAATACAGCCTTGCGCGGGTCAATGGATAATCAAATCATGAACAAGGGAGCGACCCTTATCTTAAGGCATTTGGCTTGGACTGGCAACCATTATTCATCTTCCATCTTAACTTGTTAATCACTTTAGAAACTTGTTATTCTTGGTTTATCATACAATGGAGGCAATAAGATCAGTAGGAAAGTAAATTAGTAAAAGGATTCATATCTTAATCATGTATGAATCTCATGAAGACATGGCATTAAAATTAGTCATAATCATGATTAATCATAAGGCAAACTGATAATATTCAATCAAAATCAAGGGAAACATATATATGAAATCAGGGGTTGTCCTGTTACTTTGCACGACCGTGACAACATAGTGGCACAATCGTATTGAAGGGAATGTCACGGTCGGATCCATAGTGGCACAGGCGTGTTGGAAGTGAGTACGTAGGGGGATGGCACGGGCATGCCATAAGGGGGGCACGACCCATGACGGAGTGTGAGGGCGGTCGACCGGTTCAAAGGGGTCGATCGATCGGTTCTGTGCTTAGTCGCTCAACTGAGAATTTGGTCATGGCAGGGTTTGTCAGAGAGGTGGCACGGGCATGCCTGATCATGAAGGCGGTCGACCAGTCATTCGGTTATGGCACGGGCGTGCCAGAGGGTGGCACGGCCGTGATGAAGGTGGCAAGGGCGTGCCAAAAGGGTGGCACGGCTGTGTCGACGGGGTTCCGACCGATTTCAACATGAAAATTACTTCAATCATTAACAGAACTTCACTATAGACTAAATTCTACCTCCTATCAATCATCCAAGCAGACCAACAACAAAAATAATCAAATTCTACAAGCAATCAAACCTACAATCATGCAATCAGAAGGAAAACAGAGTTCATGCTATCTTTTCTTAGATCTTTGTAACTTTCATCCATTAACACTTTCAAATCGTAATAGAGAGAGGATCAGGTCTATTCAAAGTTGTGCAAGGTGATTTCAATTCATCCACCTTGTTTCGCGTTCGTTTCTTGCTTCGATTCGTTGAAATCCTTATTAGTCATGTCTTCCCTATTCTCTCGCCGCCCCTATCTCCGACCGATCACCACTTGTAGATCGTCAGGCAAAAAGGGGACGTGAGGCAGTGTAGAAGGTGCGATAAGAAGGAAGGAGAGATCCACTACCCTTGACATTAGAGACGATAGGAAGAACTTCCTCTTCCCTAATCACGCACCAAATGGCAGAACGAAAGAGCAGGGAGGAGGGTTCATGAGTTTGATGGTTTTATCTCTTTATCTATTAATCCCCAATATCATATTTCTCCTCCTCTTTATTTGCCACATGATTCATACTTTAATTATCTAATCGTTATCCCAAAGTTTTTGGAATCCTAGATTTATCTTTTTGTTGGTCGTTTTGTTTCAAACGAACCCAAATTCTCTTTTTTGTGTTGGTTGTTACATTTATTGTTTGGTTGCATCAAGAAAGTTTAAGAACAAAATGTTCTTGCCACATGTAAGAATATATTGTTCTCATTTTAAGAACAATTGATGGTGGTTTTTACAAAATTTGAGGTGGTTTTTGAAGTTTGAAAAGTTGACTAGAACAATTTATACTAGGGGTGTTTGGATGCAAAAATAAGAGAAAGACTCCTATTCCTACATATGTTCTCATACCAAACACCCCATAGAGTCTACAAGACTTTATAAGATTCTACCAAGTTTTTAAATTAATTTTTTGGTAAAAACATAAGAATCTAAATTATTTAAAAGTTTATGCCCATTTGATTCGTGTTTCTTATGTAAACTCTTGAACTCATAGGAGTTTAAAAGTTTGATTCAAGAATTTAACAATATTGAACTAGACAAGTTCAATCACTTTTATCTAGTTCAATTATTTTTTTTGCAATTCCAAGTCAATTTAACACTAGATTGGATTGGTTTGCAATTGAACAAGGTAGTTTGATTTGATTTTTAAAACACTAATTTGAAGAGTATATACTTTTGTTATAAAGCATGCTAACCTAACTTTTTGTAAGAAAGAAAATGACTCTTTACATGTGAGAATGAGGCATATATGAGCAAAATCGGGTTCTAAGATAGGAATGATCTTAACTTAGTTCCGACATGGTTTCATTGGATTACTAAAAACCAACTTTGATCTTAGTGCCGATTGAATTGAGAGGACTTTGATTGTCCATGTCCTTGTTAATAGTTTTTTTAAGTACTAGTATAAAATTGTCCATTGTCCATGTTCATGTCCATTGTTAATAATTTTTTTAAGGACTTTGACTGTCCATGTCCATTGTGATTTGGGTCGGGTCAATTTTTCGGTTTGAAAAAATCACTTGCTAGTTTTTTAGTCAGTTCTTTAAATTATAAAAACCGTCCTAAAATCATTTAGAGAAAAGAAAAACAACTATCTAGCTGGTCAATTTTTTCGAACCTTAGAACATTATTTTAAAAAATATATAATAAATTAAAATTTTAAATTAGTGTTTCATAATATGATAAGAACATATTAAAATGAATGTCATACCACAACAAGAAAAATCACTATTTTCGACGACACGAATTTTTCGATGAAAACGAATCGTCGGAAATTTGCTCATCGTAAATATTTTTCGACGGATCTATCACAACTGTCGAAAGTTCCCACGGTCAGAACCATCGAAAATATTTGTCGTGGCTTGACTGTAGGAAAATTTCCACAGCTCGGACCGTGGGAAATGTAGGATCCATGGGAAAGTTTCCCACGGCTTGGCTTGTGGGAACTTCCGACGATTTTCCGATGGCGGGGATTGTCGGAAACTTTTTTGAAATATTAAAAAAACCCTCGCTAGCCGAGGGATCGGCCACCTGAGAACGTGGTTGTTCCTGACTGCATGCGGCCGATCCGCCACGAGGCTGCCTGGCGGCCGGATCCAGCCGCCTCGTGCCAGAACCGGCCGGGAGGCGGCCGATCAGGCCGCCAGCGTGCCAGAACCTGTCGCAAGGCAACCGATCGCCAGCGTGTCAGAACCGGCCACGAGGTGGCCGATCAAACCGCCAACGCAGAGGGAATGAGGTAGAGAGAGGGAGTGGATGTATAAAAAGAGAGGGAGAAAAGGGAAAAGAAAAAAAACGAGTGAGTTTGGCGGGATTTTTTATTTTTGACGGGTTAAGCTGTGAAAAATTTTTCCCACGATCAAAATCGTGACAAATTCTCACGGCTTGAACCATGGAAAATATTTTACACGATCTGAACCGTCAAAAATATCGACGTAAGATAATCCATATCCATACTTTAAAATTAGGTATTTGGTCTGATTGGTTATCAATGTTGATGTAGGAGCAAGATTCAACCATTCAATTAACATGAGTTAGAATACTTTTCTCGTTTAATTAATGTCTCGAGTCAAATGATTGAGCGATCTTATCGAATTAGTTAGATGATGAATTATGTATAACCATCAGCGTCACGCGAGTTGAGTCGGCCCACGCTGGTTCTTAGAAATCGTGTCCGACTATTAAAAAAATCCATTCATCTAGCAGATAATCTCAAAAATTTAATTTATAAGGAGCAAGACAACCATATGAACATATAATCTCACTATTGTCATAAATGCAGTGGGACCCATAGTGTAAAATTCAGACAGGGCTCATATGAATTGTGTCCTCACATTTTTTATGCGAGTAGATACGTCGATACGATCATGTATGAACGCTAATTATTATTAATATGATGATGATTTCATGACGTCAGAACGAAAGGCCAAAAAACGTTCGCAACTATTGTGCTCAGGGAGTCATCACTCAGTCCGCACGCTTCCCAGGGGAACGAATTAATGGATTCCGATCCACTTGTCATCCCCACGACGCCGGAAGCTGTTGCCGGCGCCGTCGATTACCTCGGCCGGCCCGCCTCCAGATCGCACACCGGCGGGTGGAAGTCGGCCTTCTTCCTCATAGGTAAAGTACCTCTACCGATCAAGAGTCCTGAACAATTATTAAAAGTGGGCCGTGCTGCTGCTGTCGGTTGATTTCATGTGGCTTTCTTGCCGTTAACCGAATCGAAGGAGTGGAGATAACTGAGCGGATCACCTTCAACGGCATATGGCTGAACCTGATATCCTACCTCAGCGGACCCCTCTGCCAGTCCACGGCGTCGGCGGCTGCCGCGGTCAACGCTTGGTTCGGCACCTCCCTCATGCTGCCGCTCGTCGGCGCGTTCATCGCCGATTCGTACCTTGGCCGCTATTGGACGAACCTTCTGGCTTCCCTGCTCTACGTCCTGGTACATGATGCATCACTTGATATCATCTACTGCAGTTAGTTCGGGGAGGATAATAATACATAAATATCTCCAACAGTTATAACTATGCAGTGAATCGGTACACGATGCATAATAAAGTGTCTTTGGCTATCAGAATTCATCACATCTGCGGATTTTACTTTATGAACATATGAAAATTATTATATCTTTACTCACTTGGACGAGTCTTATTTTGATCCGATAGAGCGTCGGGATGCTGACCCTTTCTTCACTGCTCCTCTCCTACCAACCTTCTGAAGATGGAGACGCCTGCAGAGTTTCTCCTCTGCACTTGACCTTCTTCTACTTCTCCTTGTATTTGATGGCATTCGCTCAAGGCGGCCACAAGCCTTGCAGTCAGGCAATCGGTGCTGATCAATTCGACCAGGACGACCCAAAGGAATGCATCTCCAGGAGTTCCTTCTTCAACTGGTGGTACTCTGGGACGTGCTTCGGCACCATCTTGGCTGCCGTTGTCATGAGTTATATTCAGGATAACTTTGGTTGGGGCCTCGGTTTCGGAATCGTCTTCATTATGATGTTGTTTGCTCTTGTCTTGTTCCTGTTCGGAACCAAGACATATCGCTTCTATCCAGTCGATGAAAAGATCTCGCTTGTCGAACTAGGAAAGACACTGCTTGTGCCGTTTGCAAGAAATAAGAAGAAAAGATTTCAAATTTCATCTGCAGAATATGGCATAAGGTAATCAATGAGTACATTGCTAGAAGATCGATGTAATCCGTTATTCACTGCTTCATGCATAATTTTCTCTGCACGTAGGTTTTCGGACAACTCCCCTCCGGATGCATCATGCACAGAAGATGCAAACAGAAACACAGAAGCTGGCCAAGGAATAATTAGATTGTTCCCCATATGTGCGACGTGCACGATATATGGTATTGTAGTTGCACAAAGCTCCACCTGGTTTAACAAGCAAGGAAGCACATTGGACAGGAGGTTGGGATCCAACATCCAAGTGCCACCAGCAGCACTTTATTGCTTCGTCAGTGCCACGGTCCTTGCCTTAATGCCCATCTATGATCACGTCCTTGTACCCTTTGCCAGATCATTTTCCAAGTTGCCTTCTGGAATCACAATGCTTCAAAGGGTCGGAACAGGACTGTTCTTTTCTTCACTTTCAATGGTCACAGCGGCTCTGGTCGAAAAGAAGAGGCTCGAGGTGGCCAAAGATTCAGGCATGGTGGATCAGCATAATTCGACGATTCCGATGAGCATATGGTGGTTGGCCCCTCAGTACATCCTACTCGGGATGTCGCAGCTCTTCTCCTTCGTCGGCCTGCAAGAGTTCTTGTATGATCAGGTGCCCGATGCAATGAGAAGCCTCGGCCTTGCCATCTACTTGAGCATATTTGGCGCGGGGAGCTTCTTGAGCAACATCCTTATTTCGCTTATTGAACAGGTGACGGCCATGAATGGGGACGAGTGGTTCCCCAATAACCTGAACCGTGGGCATCTCGATTTCTTCTACTGGCTTCTTGCAGGGCTCAGTGCCTTGGCGTTCTTCCTGTACCTGCACTTTGCCAAGGCTTATGAATTGAAGAGCTCCAGCAGAGGCTCTTCATAAATTAAATCTTGGGCTCAGAACAATTAATGCCTATTTTAGTACAATTAATGCGTACTTTAGTAATTGACATCTTTCCCTGGTGATAATTTATGAAGGCCAATGTTTTAACCCTCCTTATCACGACCGGACCGGACCGGCCGGTCGGACCGTGACCGGTCACAAAAACGTCCCCTGACTTACCTCATAATTGGGAGTGCCATTGAACCGTTTTGAACCGCTTCGAATCGGTCAAAAACTGGCCAAAACCGGTTTGGATGAACCGGCCAAATAAAATATTTATTTTTTAACAATCTAATTATTTTGGCCCAGAATCACCTCTAAGGCCCATTTTATATTAGTTGTCTTATCCTCACTTTCTTAATATTCTCAACGTGGGACTATTTTCTTTGTTTCTTTTCTTCATTCAATAGTTAACTTTGTATTTTGCTCTTTTGATATCATTATTTATTTTTAGAACTTTTTATTTTGTCTTACTTTTTATTTATAATTCTAAACTATTGTATCTATGTATTTTTTTCTTTTATTCTTGTTTTGTAGTAATTTAATATATAATACATATATTTTACTCAACAAATATTGTAAGCATGACTTTATTTTTTATATGAAATTTTTACATTGAAAAATTACTAAATATTAATATAAATTTAGTAGCTACTAAATTAGTATGTAATAATTTTTAAATTTAACTTATGATATTATTTTATATGATTATGGACAATATGTGATTTGATTTAACATACTTTTATAATTATAATATTTTATTCTTATCCGGTTTGACCGAACGGTCCGACCGAACGGTCCGACCGGTCCAACCGGTTCGACCTGAAACGGAGACTTTTTCGATTCGATGTCCGGTCCGGTTCTTACAACATTGGTTTTAACACTTGTTTGCTTAAATCTTGACTTGGTTATCATTGGTGATGATTTAAAGTGGCTCTTTTTCCTATTGTCACCCCAGTGGAAAAGCGGTATGGACAATTGATAAAAACATAACTATTATACCAATGATAAAAAAAAGTTGATGAGTTATAAATTAATAATATAAATAAATAAAATAAGCTTCATAAGTCACTAAAGGGATATATGGATCAAATTTTGATTCATACATATGGATCATCGTCGGATCACAAATGGACGCTCCAGATCGATGCGCGGTTTAAAGACCCCGGTCTAACAATTTTATGTTGTTAAAATCTGGTTTCCTAGACGAACCACCGTCTAGATAAACCAACTAAAATACCCCCAAATCTAAAAAATGCCGCCTCCCGATTTTTCAATCCTGAATCCCTCGAACAAAAATCCTCTCTCGTTCTCTCCCTCAACATCTCTCCTCCCTGATCGATTTTCCATGCCGCCGCCGACGTGGTGGTAAATGTTGTCGACGCCGATCCACTTTCATCTCTGATATCGTCTTCGAAAATCTGTTGAGTTGCCTCCACCTTATTATTGCACAAACGCCATCGGGAAAGGTTAGTTCATTATATACATAAGATTGTTTTGTTGTTCAATGGTTAATATTGTTTGTTGTCCTGGAAGTTTGAACGTGATATGGAAAAGTGATCTCACCTGCAATCCATCTAGATCCATTGATCTCTAAGCGTTAGGGCAAGAGCTTCATTCTGAACTAGGTTGTCTTGCCTCTTCTTGCTTTTTTTTCCTTCCTCAGTTGTTGTTCTACGTCTGATCCACTATTAGAGATGATGATGTTGTTTTGTAGGACATGCATACCTTTTTATTTATAACTTTGTGTTTCTAATGACAAGTTATATACTTGTACCAGTAAACAAGCAAGCGTCTATTAAATAAAATAAGCAATATATGATTCACATTATGGTCAATAGACTTCTGAGTCTTCTGAAATCAATGTTTCTTTATTTTTTGGTGGCAGGTTTTGGGATGTTCAACGAAATATTGATATTGTGTAGGTTATTTAAGGATTATGTAGACTCTTTTTCCTATCACTTATAATACTCATTCTCCAAACTGAATTATTATGAAATTGTGTTAGTGGTCCCTTTCTCTCTTAAGAAGAAAAGAAACCAATTTCATAAGATTATTTTCATCAATTCAGATCTTTTTTGTTTCACAGGGCAATACATCCATTAAGATGTCATCTTCTGCCTCATTTACGTCGCATCCTTCATATGCCTTAGATATTTCATTTTGTGCCTGTGGAGATAAGGCAATGTTAAATACCTCATGGACAAATAATAATCCTGGAAGACGATTTTGGGGGTGCCCTAATTTTCAGGTAAATATTCTATTCTAGACAATAAAAAATCTTTTGTATTGCTTCATTTAAACTAAAGAATATTTTTCATGTGCTTTTATTGCAGGTTAAACACCCATCTCAAGATTGCGGTTTTTTTCAATGGTTACTATGGAATATCGACATAGGAGTATTCTAATAAGTTTGCTAAATGATGGTGGAGCCCAAAGACACAAAGTAGATAAACACAGGGTCATTTTAATAGGTCTGCTCAAGAAAGTTGTAGCATATGAAGATGTGGCTTGGAGAGATAAAGCAATGTATTTACTTATTGGAATGATGTTGTCATTTGCATTAGTTAAAATGAACTTTCTTTAGTTTGGAAGTTTGTACTAAACATAGTTTGTACTAAACATGTTTGTACCTTATGGAAGCGTACTTTATTTCCAAGAGCATACATCCTAAATGCTCATAACAACACTCATATTAACTGTATCTGAATTGGTATCTGAACCGTTTCACTGTGCTATCTAAATAGAGAAAAAAAAGTTCATGGTGAACTAGTATCTGAACTGCTTCAATGTTTTGTTTTGTTGATAGTTGAACTGCTATCTAAATAGAGAAAAAAAAGTTTATGGTGAACTAGTATCTGAACTGCTTCAATGTTTTGTTTTGTTGATAGTTGAACTGCTATCTAAATAGAGAAAAAAAGTTTATGGTGAACTAGTATATGACAACTCAACCCTATTTGACATAATGGCATGGCGCTAAACCATAACAATAAAAGATGGCAACACGTTTTCACAACATATCACAAAAGATGGCAACACGTTTTCACAACATATCACAAAAGATGGCAACACGTTTTCACAACATATCATCTGTGCTTCACATAGACTTCTCACAACACGTTTTCAAAGAGCACAAAAGATGACAATGCCATAACAATTGAACTTGATTCCAAAATGCATCATAAAACATAATGTTGCTACAATTATAAATCAAAATGTAGTGTCTTCAACTAGCTTGTCCATCACTGAAACCAAAAATAGCTAGGCACCCGAATTGAATATGGAGACCCACCCTAAAATTAAACAAAACAATTTCTTAGTAATGCAAGTCAATGGACAAAAATAAAACATGCGGCTTGTTAGTAATGAAAATAAAAAGCAATAATATAGGTTGCTAGTACCCTTAACTAGCTTGTCTCCATTGCTAAAATGAGAAGCAATTAGGCAACAATGTCCTCCTTAGTGCTGAAAAATATGCATAAATAGCTTGTTAGTGCTGAAAAATATGCATAAATAGCTTGTTAGTGCTGAAAAACATGAGATTTAAATAAAACATTCATGTGCTAAACCTTTGACTTTGTGAGTGACTTGTTGATTCGCTAGCTCTTTGACCAACTTGGCTAAGTCGTTCAATCTGTGTTCAAAAGTGTTTTTCACATGTGATATTAAGTGCATAATAATAGTTCCTATAAAAGTAATTAAAGTTTGCTAAGATATATACCTGTAACGATGGGCCAATGACAATAGTTTCCTCCTTTTTGTTGGTTTTCCGTCGGATTCCCTTTTTTTTGTCGCTTGTGCCATCGAAATTTCAATACCTAATTTTATTCTTCCAAGTTTCTTCGGTCTCCCCTTTGATTTTACACGAGGTGGATCATGAATAATAAAGTTCATCCCTTGGGAGTCATTTCTTTGTCCAATTGAGGTGTTGACTGAAAGTGCTTGATCGTATTGAACCGAAGTTAACTTTTCAATAAAATTATCTACGAGGAGTGCTGCAATGTTAAGATGATAAGGTGAACGCAATCCCATTTCAGTAGCCATCCGCATATTATGCATGAAATTCCAATCTTGAATTAGTGTTATGATTCTTTGTCCAACTGTAGAACTAGATGCATCATGAATTTTGCGTTTTGTTGAATATCGAGCATCCATTGTCCATCGATGAAGAATGCAATGTTCCAGTATTTTTGAAACATCTTCAATATTGAGAACATACAATGCATGAGAACATAAAATGCCATCCCTCTCAAACTTTTTGCATGAGCACTTAATCTAAATTTCCAACTATTTATTGAATTCCACAACATAACTTTTTTTATCATGTGCATCCCCTCCTAAATACACATAATGTACAACTTTTTGATGTTCTTGTTCGATTCTTTTAGAGCGAAAATCAAACATACACATGAACTCTTGTTGGAATATTGAAAAATTTTTATCAGTATAAACATTTCCTACATGCTTCTCCAAAGGATTTCTCGTAATTATAGCTGCCACTGAGTTTAAATTTTTAAAATATGCTCGTTCTTCTGCCTCATGTCTATAAGAAATTGCCTTATCATATTGGCGTACAAACTCAGTTAGAGAAGTATTTGCATTCACAAAGCCATCAAAAAATGAATGTATGCTTTCTGATCTTTGAGTCGTACGCATGCTCGCAGCAAATACATCCGTTAAATAAACAGTAACCCAATGCTGACGTTTCTCGTACATTGTTGCAAGCCAATGATCATCTCGAATTTTGTACTTGTCCTTTAGCAATAACCATGTATCTTCAAATTCTTCAATTGTTGATGAATTATGAATTCATTTTCCATATTCTTGTTTGAAGTTTTCTAGTGCATATAAATCTTGGAGATGAGACATAGCATTTTTTTTAATATGCCAAATGCAATACATATGATGTGTTTTAGGAAACACTTTACGAATGACATTACCCATTGTAACATCTTGATCGGTAATTATGCATATAGGATGCTTTTCATGCATACACTCTAGCCATGTCTCCAATAACCAAACAAATGTTTCTTCTGTTTGATCGGCTAATAAAGCACATCCAAATAGAATTGATTGTCTCTCAAAGTATCTAATCACACCCATACATTCTTCTCCAATCTTATTTACACGTGTTGTTTTTAAATGATCAATATAGTTTTGCGGTGTTACTAATGGCTCACCTGAATAATTCAGTACTTTAGCAATCAACGATGGACCCATTCCTACACCATGTAAAGTATTCATGACTAGTTTAGATTCATTTGATATTTTGCTATGAGAATGTAACATTGTGATTTTTGTGGGAGTAGCAAGGAGATGTGTATGTCTTTCATCAAATTTTTTAACCACCCACTTTCCATCGTTTCTAATCGCGACTTGCAAATGAGCACCACAATCTACTCTAACATCTCTTCTTCTTTTCACTCTTTACATGGTTTCGTCATCATTAATAATCTTGTGTCCTTCCTTCGAACAAACAAGCAACCTACTAACGATACTGTAAGTTTTTCTACACTTTCCAGTATATGATTTTCGAACCGAAAAACCAACTATTTTAACATACAAATTATAATATTCATATGCTTGACTTTCTGAATCAAAGACCATACCTAAAAAGGGTTTTACAACAAGTTGATCATGGTCCATAGTCTTGATTGTAGGTTGGATCTCTTCATTAACCAAATCATTAGTATTAATTTCCCTGAAAAAAGACAAAAGAATAGGATAAAAGCCTCTCAAGATAAAAGGACATAGGAACAATGATAGCTGAGTCATATGATACACATAACATATACCTTGATGTAATTGCCGAATAAGTTATTTCTTCATCCGACTGCATATTACTTGCATCCATTGTATTTTAGTAACCTACATACAGAGAGGGGAAAAGATAAATAAAAATGACCACCATCTTGACTCACATTAAAAATGTCGGATAACCACCATCTTCATTCACTTGAAAAAGATGTCTCACACAAGACTAATCAAGGGAAAACTAGCAATGTATTGATATGAAATTATTAAATATATAAATGTACAAAAATATGTGGCTTACAAAGCACGTCCAGACTTCCAGGACAACAAACAATATTAACCACTAAACAACAAAACAATTTTATGTATACAGTGGTAAATAATGAACTAACCTTTCCCGACGGCGTTCGTGCAATAATAAGGTGGAGGCAACTCAACATATTTTTGAAGACGATATCAGAGATGAAAGTGGATCGGCGTCAACAACATTTACCACCACGTCGGCGGCGGCATGGAAAATCGATCAGGGAGGAGATATGTTGAGGGAGAGAACGGGAGAAGGTTTTTGTTCGAAGGATTCAGGATTGCAAAATCGAGAGGCGGGCATTTTTTAGATTTGGGGGTATTTTAGTTGGTTTAGCTAGACCGGTGGTTCGTCCAGGAAACTAGATTTTAACAACATAAAATTATTAGATCGAGGTCTTTAAACCGCGCATCAATCTGGAGCGTCCATTCGTTATCCGACGATGATCCTTATGTATGAATCAAAATTTGATCCATATATCTCGTAACCTCAAGCTTTTTTAGTGAAGCATTAATTTGAGTGAGTCCATTTGGTTCTGTTAAAAATCTATCGTATTTGGACTATTATCTTTTGTTTTTTATGTTTCTTTCTTCTTTCTTTCCTTTTTGCCTTTTTTTTATATTTTTTATATCTTAATATCACTTCTTGTATATTCTTATATATATTTTTTATTACTTTATCTATGTAGAAGACAAATAAAAGTAGATGAAATATTACTTCTCTTATAATGCAATCTCTTTTTATTTCTCACAGTTTTTAAAATAATTCTAAATTGATAAGGGACAAATAAAAGAAGAAGAAGGATTATATTTCAGACTTCTTTCCTAATAAAATTTAAATGGATATTTTGATAAATTAGCGCCACATAAATTTGTAATGATCGTCAAATTTAAAATTATTTTATAAATGGTCAGATGACAAAAATAATAGAAGCATTTTTTTTTAAAAAAAACAACATTTTAAGATATCACTATGAATAGAATATAAAACGATAATGGGTCAAATTGCAATAACTGTTTTGAATGATGTATTAATTTGAAACTTAAGAAAACATTTAATGTTTATGTTCCCATATAAATGGAATTAAAAACAAATTATTGTAACAATCATAATTATCCTAAACCAATTAAGTAAATAAATAATTAAATTATTCAATTATGAAATAGAATTAAATAATTAATGACAATTACTGGGCCCAAACACTAAATATTTTTATGGGCCGATTTTTCGATTAAAAAATCACTCGTTATTTTTGTCAAATTTTTAAATTAAAAAAAATCATCATAAAATTATTTTAAAAAAAATAACCCTGTAGTGAATGATTTTTCAAGTTACTTTTTTGTGACGCTATTTAGTAAATTTTTGAAACTATCGAACTAGAGCTCATAGAAAACATTAAATTATATAAAAATTATTAGTATTATTTTCATAAATCACCCCTAAACTATCACGATTTTTCGCATCTAACTTCAAACTGCGAACTTATTTTTTTATATCCTTAAATTATTACGATTTTTCACCTTAGTCCTTCCATCTACTTATATTATGTTTTTCGGTACTTTTGATTTTTTTTTATTTATAAAAAACTAGATTACCCCTCCCTCCATAACACATCAAATAATAAATAAAAATATAAAATAATAAAAAAATTGAGGGGAGGTTAATTTAGACTTTTTCATAAATGACAAATTTTTTTTATTTACCACTTTAATCCTTGCAATGATTTTTATATTTTTTATATTTGTTATATCATGATTTTCTAGAGGGAGAGGTAATTTGGTCTTTTCATAAATAAAAGTAGACAAAAAAATAACGATAGTTTATGGTAGATTTACGAAAATAACCCAAAATACTATGATAATAATAAAAACTTGATGACATATGAATTAATTATATAAATAAAAAAATAGAAATGGGCTTCAAGGGCCCCTATAGTTTTCTTTATTAGGGCTCTAATTTGTCCTAAATCATATTTAGACCTTCAGTTTTAAATTTTTTGATTCGATCTTTTCATCTGGAGTATATTTTTTGAATTAGTTTGTATTTTCCCTAGACTCTAAAGTTAATCATGAGAAGTTAAAGATAGGGATGAGGAGAGGTTAAAATCTAATTTTGGATTATATGTTAATCCAATTAATAATTGATTTTTCCTATAAAATAAACCTTCCTTTGATTTGGCTCTCTCTCATCTAGAAGATAGCTTTTTTCTCTTTCACTTTGAACACATGTTTCTCTCTACTATGTGGCCAATTGTTTGTGATTTTCAACTTCATCAAGAGACGTCAAGATCACAATCGGGGAGTAAGAAATCTTCATTAAAAATTTGCATCTAGGTTTGTTCACAAGTTAGGTCGGCACAATCCAACCCAAATGTTAAAATAGTAACATTTTTCATTGCAAATGAAATATTTGACAATGTCAACTTCTATACTATGAAGTCTAATAAATTCAATCAGCATGCAAATAAATTAATACATCCTTAAGCATGATGCATATAGGCAAAGCAAATAATATTAATCCCTTGCAATGGGTCAGCAACTGAGCATGCACATGAGCAATTAACATTTGAAGATAACAATTTATGTGTGAAGGAATTTTAGTTTAAAGAAGAGTTACCAAATAACACTCCATCCAAGAATAGTCTAAGATAAACAAAAAAAACATCTCAATTGTAATGCTCTCAAATCACCCTTGTCATGTGACAAAATCCGACCTGAGAATCACTACCAACGATGCAATGCTCTACCAATATTATGCACTAAATAAGATCAGTGGAATAAATCAATGAAAAAGATTGATGAGATACTCTGGGTAGAATCAATAGAGTTAGATAAAATCAATAGGAAAATCCATGATAAGCTTTGAGTGGATCAATCTAATTATGTACAATGCTATGTATGGTTCTTCAATACAATATTCATGAGTAAAATCATAATCCCTAATAAACACTATTGGGGATCCAATGAAAGATATCAATATTATGCCAATGAGTAAAGGTCAATGTGATGTCTATAGGTGAAATCAAGTTGAATGGGAACAATGCAATGAATTATGGTGGGAGAATAATAATAATACAAAATGGGGATTATGATCAATCAGTTTGATGCTTTGGATCATTTTGTATTTCGATGACGTATGTTATGATTTGAAGCAATGCTTTGTACTATGCTTGGAGTAACCGAGTAGATTTCAATGTTATGTACTATGCTCTGAGTATGTTTCAATACTTTGATTGGAAGTTATGATCAACTTCTATATCTCTGATATGTCTAAAGGTGCTTAAGGGATCGGACAGGCTACTAATAGATTATGTCAATCGAGCATTGACCGAATATCGGACGGACACGGCTGACCCGTTATTTTATCGGACGGACATCGGGCTGTCCACTAAGTGTCTAGCCTTATCCGCCCCATTAAATTCTATCGGACCTTAACGGTCGGGCCTGCAATTAAACGAGTCAGGCTAGTCCATTAATGTTTCTAATTTGTTTCATAATATCACAAAAATCATCTGTCCTATAATACGTAGTAAAAAGTCATCATAATATATTATTCCTCAATTTATTATCATATGTTTACTCATTATGTTATCAAATATAAATAAGAGGACAAAATATTTACAGTTCGATTTATAGCATACGCCCATGACTGAAGGAGCTCGAAAATCCATTGTGCTAAAAATAAAATATTACATATTTAGTATCATATTAAGTAAAAAAAATTTACAACAATAAAATATTACTACCAAGAGGTAACTATGCATTATGCAATACTGGTAAAAGATTCGTCTTCTCTATCTTCATTATTTTCATCATATATAAATTGATCTTGCATTCTTACCTTTGCATCAAGCATAATTAACATTATAGAAGAATAAAAATTATATCATTATATAAAAGATATGATCATATCATTATAAAAGAATAAAAATTAGTATCATGCATTTTGCATAATCAATTAACATTAGCTAATGAACATAATGGCATCACATGAATTAATTAAAATAAATTTGTATAAATTATATTTATATTATTTTAATAAGTTTAATCTATTAACGATTAACGGACGGCTTATAAATTATCGGACGGATATTTGACGGATATCGGACTATCGGTGCCAGGCAAACGGATGAATAACTTTGTCCAGCCTGATATAGGCCCAAGCCCATTAAGAAATTGGACGGGCCCGGGCCTGAACTTGGACGGACTAACCGATATATTATCGGGTCGGGCGGTGAACGGACCGAGCTACCCGATCCAATAAACACCTTTATATATGTCTATGCAATGTCACTTGTTAATATATCTGTTGCAATAAGGTATCATGTACTTCATGAGGAGCCAGTGATTGTATACATCACGGTGATCATCCTTTTTAAAATGGAGGATATCCTCTTTCATTACACGATAGGAAGAAATTGTGCTACGGGGTCATATTATGTCCTGACACTGACTGCTATGTTATACCATGAACTTCCATCAATCTGTAGCACCCAAGCTTTTATCTTTAATTAATTAGGTTCTCATTTTCGTCAAGATTGGGACTTAGTAATAACGATGTGCAATGATAATAATGAAGATAAAAGATAATCAAAGACACGTTAAATCTCACATGTACCATGCAATGAGACAATGATATCATATTAAAGTTCTAGATCTAATGACAGTGTAGGATAACAATGGATTTACATCATGGCCCATAAAATCATTAGTTAACAATAAAATATGATTTATCATTCTTTACTATGACAATGCTCTAGATCATGATATCAATAGGGTCAGATCGACCAATGAGAGATAATTAATCAACAATACAATGATCAAATGATGATATTAATATAAACTATGCTTTGATAGGATCACATGAATATTAGATCATGGATCAATGGCAACAGGTCATGTTATGCAATACAACACTCTGCATCATAATATCAATGTACCAAGATGGATCATAGTTCATGAACCAAGGTTGAAATAATAATCAATGGGAACAGATGAATCAGGTGTCATGAGTCAGCATTGAAATAGTAATAATAAGTAAGCGGTAAAATATAACATACTTCAATAGGCCCCGGGCTGGGTTCATCGATGATGGATGCCTTGGCCGTAGCTCGGGCCAAGTGTACCCCAAGCTCGGCTCGGGGTGGCGCTAACTGTTTCAATGTCGAACTCGGGTTGAGTTCAATGCCGTTAGACTCGGTCCAGACACGTTGAACCTAGGGTCGGGTTTAATGCTTATTTTGCCCATGATTCCTACGAAAACGGTGGCATTTACTACTCGATTTTTCATGTAGTTTTGTCGAAATAAACTTCTTGCACATCCACCTACCTCTATCATGAGTCCCTGATCGGTCCTATAGTATGTTCTTCGTACTGGCCATTGTTGAATGCTCTCCGACTTTGATCACGCCTCATCCTTGGTGCCCTGTCCCTATTAGTCGTGTCGAATGGGGGAAGCCGAGGGGAAAAGTCAAGAAAATAATTTTGAAAATGTTACAAAAATTTCAATATGGCTACAACATCAACTTGGTTGGTTCCATGTTCTCCGGTGAGATTCTAACATATGGTTAACAACATGCTCATATTTTTTATTGTCTAGAAATTTGTGCAGGTGAAGGGGAAAAAAGGAGAGGCACGACGGCTAGGGTTAGGGGAGATTTTGATTGAGAGGAAAGTTTATAAAAATAGGAGTCAAAAGATAAGGTTGGCTAAACTTCTTTCATATGGACTCCTCCTTTAATTTAATTCCCAATATAAATTTGATTTCATCCTTTAACTAACTTTAATAATATTTTTTTCTTACTGTGCTAGATGTTACATCAACAGAATTTTTTTAGCATTACTTGAATTAAGCCTTCCAGAAATCAAATCATCACATATATATTTGTTAATGGACAAATAAAAGAAGTATCATTTACTTGTGTTCTTTAGTGAAGAACAATCTAAAAAAATTCTACTTTACCATAAATGAAAAAGGAATACAACTTGTTCATCACCAAAGTCCATAGAAGAAAGGTAAGGTCCCTTAGGGAGAAATAAAATAGCAAGCATGCATTACATCAGACGAACATAGAGCGCTTAAGTTGGTAAGTCCAATATAAAATATTTCTATGCAATCCAAAAAGAGAATTGTAATAAAGACTAAAGATTATGTATTCGAAAAATGAGAAAAATAATAAAGACTATATATTGTCCATTTCATAAAAGTAACATCAAGTCACTTCACCACCATCAACTTCATTATATCTTTCAGAAAGCAAAAAAGTTTTAATTAGAAACAAAATTGTAATAATAATAATAATAATAATAATAATAATAATAATAATAATAATAATAATAATAATAATAATAATAATAATATCTTTCATATCAAAAGATTGAACAACACATTATCTTTGAGTTCTAAACACACATTAGTTTTACTTACTCCTTACACTTCAAAATATGCAGAACATATGCACTAAATTAATTAATTACATGATTCATTATCCTTTGTTCCTAACAACCCTATGATAAACAACATAATCAATGTGAGTTAATAAAATGAATAATCAAGTAAAAATAAATAAGTTATTAATAAATTTGTGTTACCTTCTTCAGTGTTCTTTACTTCGTCAAGTTCAAACCGAAGATCATTTAGCTTTAGTAGAGTTCTTAATCATTTCTGAGTGCAAATCAAAGCCTCAACAGTGATAGAAGTAAATTACTATGAAATTGATCAAGAACTCTCCCTCTTGTGCTAAAAGTACTCTTAGATGATATGAACGAAGTGCGAACAATCAATATATCTCTAATCATATAAGAAAGAATATAATATTTTGATGCTTTTAGTTTCTACCACTTCAAAATCTTAGATCAATCAATATTTTTCTCAACATCATCCTCTGTGTACCTATTTAATTCATTCTTTTTTTTTACTTCACATTGTTTTCTCCTTACTTTTAATCTAAATTCAACCTTCTAGTCAATGTCTTCTCTAGAAGTAATGGATGTTGACTTTTATGGAAGTCAAGCAACTACAATTCTTTTTAGAGGAGTCAATATTTTGTATTGTTCAAATTATTTATGGATGAGGATTTTTAACTTTTGTAATATTTCCTTGCTTCTATTTAGTTATACATTCGAGTAAAACAAAACTTGATATACTTCAACTTGTAATGTAAATCAAGAAAATAGTCACAAATAAAAGATAATTTAGTAAATTATCATTCTCCTAATATTTATCAAATTTTAGTTACATCTACATTGTCATCATATGTAGCATTGGATTACCATTATGTCGCCACTTTTTTAATTGCTTTTGATTGTCAATCAAATTATGAAAAAAAAACATCGAAAGTAACATACAATGATCTTGAAGATAATACAATAGCATCATAGAATACTTTTAAAAAATTTACAAACACTAGAATATAGATCCAATTTTCACTTGTGGTAATTAATGCTTAGCATCTTTTAAGAATGATTTTTAAGATTCATCATGGTCAAATATCTCTCGAATGCTTTCTCAAAATTTTCAAGAGCTTGTAACTTATGCGTAATTCCACCATGTGGTTGTATTAATTGTCTTTCACAACTTATTTCGTCATTTCTATGCACATTTTAAAAGCAACAAATCTAGTCAAAGAATATTTAACATACTTGCTTGTAGTCCTCACACTTTTAATAGATGCATTTAGTATATACATTCATTCTTGAACAATTAAGTTTAAAATATGGGCAATACATCTCATATGCATTAACTCCTCATCAAAAAAATTGCAACACCCCAATCACTCATGCCATCAACTAAAAAAACAATATATGATTTTATTAGAACTTTCATTATCCACTATAACACAATTAATTTATAAAATTTCCAAATCTTTCAAGCATGTTTCTAGAGATTTTCCTATAGTATCAGCTTTGTGATCACAAATCAAATTAAAATTGATAACATACTTGTGCGAATCTCACGTAGAGCAATAACGCACATATATTTCAGATTTTGAATAGAAATTCAAGTGTCTATTGCTAAAGGAATTATTTGACGATTTTCAAAAAACAATTTTCAATTTATGTTTTTCAAGTTTAAAAAATTGAATACAATATTTAGTAATAGTTGTACGAGAAGAAATAAAAAACTTTGGTTGAGATTCAGTGATAAAATCTTTAAGACCTTGATTCTCGACAAATTTCAATGGAAGCTCATCAACAATAAACATTTTGACAAGTGCTACATAGGAGCTTTTTTATAAAGCATACAAGTTTCATACTAACATAATTCTTTGGATCATCTTCACATTGTTTTGCAATAGCACTTATTTATGCTTTTTATCAATCACATTACCATGTGGATTTATCACACAATTTCTGATATGCTTTAATAAATTTGAAGTTTCATGAAAGACAACACTGCTAGTATAAGATTTTTTACAATAGTTACAAATAATTAATTCTAGCCTTTTTCTCTTTTAAAATGAACCCAAGCATTATAAGGAGGCCTACAAGATTTTCATTTTAGTAGTACCTCTTTATTTGTAGTAATTTGTTTCGACAAATCAATTTCTTATTATATTTGAGGATCAATTGCAGGTTGTGTGCCATCTAGTTCAGCTGAGGCAAACTTGTTGGATAAGGAGCACTTCCAACTTGAGTTCCATGACAAAAGTTCTCTTTCCATAATTATTTTTTAATGAGCATGTATAAAAAAAGAAAAGTATTGAATATGATAAACTTACGCTCTAATTAAAGCAATTAATTATAGATTTAATAACTTTACATGAAAGATTCCAATGATAACTTGATGGACACACCAACACATGAACTTGGATAGTATAGGAAAAAAAGAAATTGTAGTACCCATGGAAAAATCACCACACTTCATGGAGGGTGAAAACATGGCAAGACAAAATGCTAAGTTAAAAAAAAATATTTGGCTGTAGTTGTTCATCATGGTATATTACTAGTTATTGTAACCAGATTAGATGTACAAGATATCGTTTGGTTGTTTTATAGTCTAACATTACCAATTGGTTGTTTTATAAAATTGCAATTTCCAGTGAATGCTTATTTATGTATGTCATTTGGACTGTAGTGTTTGTTTTCTTTGATTAACACTACTTAATGTAACTAATCCAAGGCAGAGACAAAAATATAGTAGAGGGTAGTGAAGGCTATCCAATTCTATGCAATACAAACAATAAACACCTCTCTTTCTCTCACTTTTATGCATTGAATATGACAATCTACATGCGGGGAAAAGTTTACATGACCTCCAACTTAATGCATAATTCTAAATTTTTGTTACCAAAAACATAAATCACTTTACTAAGTATGCATAATTACATTATCGTAAAAAAAAGATTCAAAGTTGCATAGTAATACATATGGCATATTTCCCTTAGAACAAAGAAAATTTTCTATGCATAATGATAGTTTAGATATGACCTTCAACCAAGATATTGAGTAGACTATTCTTTGGTGGTAGTGCATGAAGACTCGAGTGTAGTGCATGATGCCATTAGAAGTACTAGAGACTCAATGCTAATTTTTGAAGGAAGAGGCAAAGAGCAGTCGTCTAAGGTTAGAAAGAGAATTTCTCACTTAGGTTCTGGTAACATCAAAATTAACGTTTTAACTAGCGTTTAACGGTTCAATCGCTAATTCTTTTATTTGGTAAATGATAAAAATAAGTAGCGTTTAGTGTTTCATATGAAAAATATTGAAAAGCTACTTCTACTAGCGTTTAATGATTAGAGGTTAGCGATTCATATTTTTTTCAAATTTACCCTTATTCAAATGGATTATTTCTTTCTCAATTTATCTTATTATTTTCTCATTTTTATTTTATCACCATTTAATTATATTTCTTTTTATATTCATGCTTAATTACAAATTATTTAGATATTAATAATGAATAAAAAATTAATTTAATAAATAATATTTTTATATCATGGGTGCATTATATACAAGTTATTGTCAATATAAATTTCTATATATTTTAAAAAAAATAATTGTGAGATTTTATTTTTATTTAATTGAGATACAAATAATTTATTTATTGCATTGTAATAGAATTTGTATAGTGCTTGAATTGAATAATTATCATATTCAATTATGTCATTTTATATTCATCAGTTAATTCTACCGCTAAGTTTATCTAACACTTATTCATTAAAACTTCTAATCGCTAATTATCATCTGCTGATTAAACCGCTATCCACTATCAAACCGTTATCCTCTTATCCGTTTATCAAACATCTAATAATGTTACACAAAGCCTTAGGTTAAGGATCTATTTAGCATTATTAGCAGTTTGATAAATGGATAACAATTTGATAGCACATAGTAGTTTAATCAATGGATAACATATGATGGTTAGCGGTTAGAGGTTCTAACAAATAAGTATTTCATAAATTTAATGGTAGAATTAATTGATAAATATAAAAAATATAATTGGACATATAATAAATTATTTAATTCAAGCATTATACAAATTCTATTATAATGCAATAAATAAATTATTTATATCTCAATTAAATAAAATAAGATCTGACAATTAATTTTGTTTTTAAAATATATAAAAATTTATATTGACAATAAATTTTATATAGTGCACACATTATATAAAAATATTAATTATTAAATTAATTATTTATTCATTATTAACATATAAATAATTGGCACTTAATTCAGCATGAATATAAAAATAAATATAGTTAAATGATTATAAAATAAAAATGAGAAAATAATAAGATAAGTTGAAAAAGAACTAATGTATTTGAATAAGGGTAGAATTGAAAAAAAAATATAAATAAGTAGAAGTAGCTTTTCAATATTTTTCATGCTAAATATTAAACGCTAATTATTTTTGTCATTTACCAAAAAAAATTAGCGTCTAAATCGTTAAATACTAATAGAAATGTTAATTTTGAAGTTGCCAAACAGAACAAAAAAGAGGTATTAGGTGACTCGAATAAATTTTGATTTAATTGTATGAGTCGGGTCAGTTTATATTGGTTTTATTTGGCAACTAGAACCAGGCGGTTCCACTTGATTTGGTAGAACCGGAGACGAAACCGAGTTCCGTGGTGGAACTAGGGTAGCAGGTTTTTTTAGTTACATGTTAGTCATTTTTTTCAATTTCAGTTATTCATTTTTTTCTCGTTATTTTCTCTCTCACACACATATATCTTATAAAATATTTTATTTATCAAATATAAATTATTTTTTATAACATAATAATACAATATTATTTCTTACTTGTTATTTCATTAAAAAGTTAATATTTTACTACATATAGTTTATTAAAAAAACTTTTTTATATTTAAATAATAAATTGTTTAACAAAATTCTTTTGAACAAAATTTTTAAATTTTTTACTTTTATTTTTATTTATTAAAAATATTTTATTTTATATTTATAATATTAATTTTTATTTTAAAATTTATAAAATATTAACTCATCACATCTATTTTTTTTCTATCGTATTAACTACCTAAAATATTACATTTTCTTTAGGATCAGCTCTTGGTCGGATGGGAAGCGTGCCCCGAGTAAAAAATAAGGGTCAAGCAAAAAAAGGAGGATTGAAGAATTGATCCATCAACTTCTTGGATGCTAAAGACAGGAAATCTATTAAGACATCATATTTTGTGTCACAATGTCATACTCTAATTATTTAAGAGAGATCAAATTTAATTTTTAAATTTAAAAATTATATATTAGTTATTTAAAATTTTAGAAGGCCAAGCCATTTGGGTCCGCCCTGCATGAAATATATATGAAATTGAAACTATCATTTTTCCACCAAAAAACTTTTAGCAAAATGAGATTATTATGTTTTAATGTCAATTCGATCGATTTTCGTAAATAAGCAAATTAGAATTTGAACTATTTTTTTATGAGCATCCACACGTAAAAAATTCGAGGAAAATGCTGCAAATAATTACATGTGCATTGTACCCCGGTCCCACCCACCGTGCTGCGTTTTGTCCATTCGAATACTCCCGCGAGACACTTTTAACGGGACCTTTGTTAACGTGAATCCACGCTCGACCACTATTAAGTTCCCACGTGCCGACACCGGTGTTGGAGCACGATACGCGTCTTTCTGCTCTTTCCCCTCGTCGCGCAGCGCTCGCCACCTCCCCGCGTTTTAATTCCATCGCATTTCTTGTTTTTTTAGGAGGGGGCCAAAAAAGTTTTCGGGTTTCTCCGAGATGCGAGTCCGGTCACCGCCGCACGAATTGGACTCCGTCCACGGTCGCCCACATCGATCCTTCCAACGTGGTCGCACCCGACCGCTACGGTGACGTTACCGTCTTTCCAGCCAACCATGGGAACCCTCCCAAAACTGATCCCTTTTTTTCCTCCGCCGACGGCTCCCTTGTCTTCCTCCTCCCCCCAACTTTTCCCCTTCCTCGGATCTCCGCCCCAAGCCCTCAGACCTTTAGATCCCAAATCGATCCATGGATTCCGGCGTCCGGCGCTCTCCGATGCCCCTCTCCGCCGGCGGGGGAGGCGGGGGGCGTGAGGAGCTATGGAGCGAGTCGGAGACGGCAGCCCTCGTCGAGGCGTGGGGCGAGCGTTACATCCGGCTCAACCGCGGGAGCCTCCGCCAGGGTGATTGGAGGGAGGTGGCGATCGCCGTGAACGAGGCGCGGGCGGCGGCCGGGAGGCCGCCCAAGAGCGATGTTCAGTGCAAAAACCGGGTCGACACCCTCAAGAAGAAGTACAAGATCGAGAAATCGAAGCTCGGGCGGTCGCTCTGGCCGTTCTTCAATGACCTCGACTTCCTCATCGGCGGCGCCGCTGCGGTGGAGTCAGGTAAGCCCTCTTCGATGACGGTGCCGCCGGTGACGTTGGGTTATCTCCAATCCCGGCCACGGCAAAACCCCCCGCCTGCTTTTGTGGCCAAGCGCCGGAGCCCTAATGGTGGCGCGGCTGTGCACTCGGGTTCATGGTTGAGGCCGCCGGTGAACTCCTCAGGATCATCAGAGAGTTCCCGCGATGAGTTTGATGATGGTTGGGGCGATCATGATGATGGGGAGGACGAGGACGAGGTTGATGTTCGCCACAGCCGTGATCTGGGACTTGGGAAGAATGCGTTCTTGGACGGTGTTGTAGGTGCGAAGCGTCCGAGGCATCGTGATAATTTTGGTGGAGGTGGCAGCGACGGCGTTGGCGGTGGAAATGGCAGGCCTTTCACCGTGTTGGCTGGTGGTAATGGTGGCCGGAAGGACGGAGCTTTTACAGAGTTAGCAGGGGCGATTATGAAGCTTGCAGACATCTACGAAAAGGTTGAGATCTCAAAGCAGCAACAGATGCTACAGTTGGAGAGGCAGCGTATGGAATTCACGAAGGACCTTGAGTTCCAAAGGATGAAGATGTTTATGGATGCTCAGCTTGAAGTGGAGAAGGTGAAGCGGCCCAAGAATCACTCAGGAACCGGTCAGCCCCTGGCAGCTTACCTTTGCATCCAACCTTTTGATATTTTTTTAACATCATAGGCGCAATGGATAATATCTGCATTATTTTCATTGTCAAGTTTGCATCTGTTGAGTGTTAAATCAAACACTTGAAATTTTAATTTTGGCTAATTGTATTTCTGACATTGGCTAGTAGTTACAGACTGCTTATGGTCCTCCTCTTTTTTTCACATCTAAACATGAAAACTATCAATTTGAGCATAAAAAATATGATATATTTTGCCTTCTTGTTTTGCACTATCAAAAGTATGTTCCTGTTAACAATTTTATTTACAAAAGCATTGTTAGAGGGAAAGCATATTCTGAGAGGTTTCCCTGTGCTTGTACATGTGAATTGGTACCATAATGGTGCCTGAATTTAGAGAACGTTCCTGCTTATACATGTCATTTTTCCTAGATTCTGCTATTTTGCTTAATTTGGAAAGTCTCAACTTAGGATATAGGCTTTATTGAAGCATGTTGAAGCAGGGGTGTTCTTTCTGAATATGCATTTGACCAATATAGGCTTCATTGAAGCATTAAGTATACTTTATTGAAGCATGTTGAAGACTTGCTGATATTGGAATCAGTGAGAAAATTCACGTGGACAATGTGGGCATATTAAGAGAAAACACTAATAATTTCATTTAGCATGGCAAATATTTTCTCGTAAATTTCTTACAAGACATCTAAGCTGTAATTTTCTAAATTAAGCAAGTGTTTCTACTCTAGATCTTGAGCCTCATTAGGACTTATCTGATCATTGATTTGAAAGGCATTCCAACTTGCCTTAAGTGTAGTGTCATGCCATGTTCGCATATACCCACATCTGCAAACTTTATTACTTAAGATGGGGGTTTAAGATCTTTAAGGGTTTTGCCATATCTGGCAACTCTGTCATAAATTCAGGGAAGGCAAAGAACAAAAAGGTTGTTAATGATGTTGATTAGCAGAATTTCTCCCCGTTTTGAACCATTAAGAATGTCGTACATCAGTTACTCTCCAGTGATGGTCATTGAGATGATGGGAATCATTATAGGATATAGGATTTGAACTCTTCAATCTACTCAAACTATTGATTGGACAACTTATTATGATATTATTTAATGTAATGCAATTATCAGTTAGGAATTCTTTGGGGTATTAATATTTAATAAAATGAATGAGAAACTTGGTGATAGTTTAACCCGATTCAAACTTCTCTTTAGGGTGGATTCATAAGGTTTTTCCCATGGTGTATTTAAATTGAGTTATTCAAAAGATCTTTTTAGGGTGGATTCATAAGGTTGTTTCACTATTGTCAATTTCTTCATATACCTCTGTAGGGACTCCTAAAGGCTCATCTTTTTTGTGCAAATACCTTGCACTGTGTTGTGGACCTTGCCTATTGTAATAAGTACTTTGTCGCACAATAACATCTGGGATAACAAACTAAGAATACAGAGATTTTATGGTATTTAGTTGTGGCTGATGACAGTAGTATGCTTTGATTATTTTTATTCTTTAAAGGAATATAATTGTTGCCAAAATTTGGCAAATAATTTTGTCTGTAATAAGAGGTCTAGTGAACTGTCACCTTATCTACTGAAGGTGAAATTGTGTTAGTGATATACAATATGCCGTCGCACCATAAATATTATCCACTTCAGAAAATAGACCAAAATTCCATTGCTCGACAGAAACCTGGAGCAAGTTCTGTCATCTATGTTCATTTTATCCTAGGATTGACAGAAACATGCAGATATTTTGGACCTGGTACCTACATATTTGTTGATTTCATTGATTTGTAAAATGATGTTTCTCTTTTATCAGTTTTTTGACATATTTGCTGATTTCATTTGATAAAAAGATTATTCTTCACAACTTATGTTTTAGATTCTCTCGCCTTAATTCCTTATTGTCTCTCTGGTATTGTACAGGGAAGAGGTTATAGCTTTCAACTTGAAGAGCTAGCAAATTGCAAGCAATTAAATTGATGTTGCATTTACGCAATTGATCAAATGTGAATATAGTTTGGAAAACATATGAAGTTCATAAAAAGATTAAGGGACATTCTGTACTAGGAGGATTTACCGACATCCTACTTTGAGAAGGGTAGTAGAATGCATACTTATGTTTACATAGTCTACTCCACCTGTATTCGTTAGATATTACTGATTTTGTCACCAAAAGAATTGCAATTCGAATTATTTACCGAACAAGTCTATAGTCTTAAAGCATATGATTATTTGTACATGTATTCAGAATACTGAGACTTTGAGAGATGTTTTGTACTAACTGTAACACATCAACACAATTGTGTTAGTATAACATTATGATACTGTGACCTGAAAGTGCAACCAATTCCAAGTGGTTGAAACGCGTAAATGGTATGTAGTAGGTATGTTTCAATGCTGTAACATAGCAGAACATTTCTTCTGATACGTTGAGTGAGCGTACCTTCTCTCTAAATTGACACTCGGACTTCTCTGAACACTTTTTTGATGATTTAACTGCTGTAGATAGAACAGTTCAACACCTCTTGACAATGTCCCCTTGTACAATTTGCAACCTGGTGTAGATCCAATAATGTTGCTAAAATATTCACGAGCTGCTTCTAGTTTTGATCGTTTTGAGAAGGCAGTGTAAACCTTGTTCAGAATTCAGATGGAATACAATACATAAGCAAAATGATGATCCACGTGAAATTGTACCAGTCATAAATGCTTTCTGCAATTGCCTTTCCCATGTCCACCGACTACTAACACCCTTCAACTCTGTTAACCGCTCCACTCAACTCTGTTAACCAATTCAGTATCATCGTTGGTTCATGTTAACCAATTGCGTATCATAGTTGGTTCATGTCCACCTATTTGCATGCGTACTGTACTACCGGTTGCATCTCCACCATTTCTGTGACACAATGATCTCAACACTATTAAAATCAGCAGACATAAGATATTGTACAGTTTTGCTGAAAATAAAAAAAGGGGAAAACAAATCACGCGGACAAACTATTAGCCTTTTATGGTGGACAGACCAATTCGAACAGTGGACTCTCCTTTTAGCAGAAACAATGGACTCGATAATGATTTTATTATTGGAATCTTCCACGTTTTCACTGGGTTCACCGAGATAGACTAAATTCTTGTAGCTTCATCGCTAGAGTTGAGACCGAAGTCATTGGTACTTCGACAAAAGGAAATATGCTAGGGACGTGAAGGAAGATGAACTTCCTAACAGGTCGAAACCCATTTATTACATGGAATCAATCTCGTGCTTTCAAGGCTTTATAAATTATGTAATAAACTTTGTATTGATGAAATCAGCCTTCTTTCTTTTCTCATGAAGGCCTAAAGTGAAATAGCACTATAACAAAATAACTTCCTAACAAGAGTCCAGTGCAGTAGTACACACCATCAGTCGGACGAGACCGAAGATCACGAGCATATGTCTCTTAATTTTCAATTTTTACTTTAATTTTTTTTTATCAGGTAGACAGCCTTATGTAATTGAAAAAAAAAACGAAACAAAATAGCTTATCCCAAAACGATTTCTTGCTTTCCTAGTCTCACCCCCACCAATGCATCCTCGAACGTGTTCCTTTCTTGAATGTGATCGCTTCTTTTTCATTTTTTTTCCTTTCTTGATGTACTTTATGAGGAATGAGTTGATGGTACTCTCCTATGTCAGAACAGAGATGTAATCTTTGAACATCAAATTCAAACAAATCGTTCATTTTTTTATCTTGAGAACGTCACTCAATCCTATACTTTAACTTTTTCTTTTATTTTAATCAGTCAACACACTAACTTACGTAAGCGAAATACTTAAATACAATAATTCTTATAATAGCGAAAGACTTAATTTACAGTGACGAAAGCATTCTATATAATATTTATGGATTGTTATGGGCTTACAACTAACCAATAGGAAATCCTACCAATGTTAATATCCAATGTGCATATCATTCGTCAGAAGAACTATCGTCTCATCATCATCTGTACGGATCCAGGTACAAAGACAAGCCTAGTGAAATAAACTTAATACGTAGGGTCACTCATAACAATAAACAATATGAATCACGTCGATAACAATAATCATATGCATAATGATAAACAATATCAATATTATCATACTAATGTAATCTCAATTATCAATATGCATAATCCATTGGTCATAAAGATCAATTAGCTGGAATCAGTAATTCTATCATCCTTTATCATCAACCATGAAGGCTGTCGATAATAATTCCATCAATAATTCCATCAACAATATAAGCTGCAATCAATTATCTTAACAATCAGTCTATCTTCATTTTACTTTACTTCAATAATAGAGATTGTAATTCAATAATCTTTTATCATACTTCAATCACGAAGACTGCAATTCAAGTATTCTTTTCAATCAATTATCTCTTTATACCTCAAGCATAAATGTTTCAATTCAATATCAATCAATTGTCAATTCTTATTCTTCAACTATAAAGGCGGCGATTCAATATCTATAACTTCAACCATAAATGTTGCAATTATATTTTTATCTTTAACTTCAACAATAAAAGCTGCTTAAACCACAAGTGTTGCTTATTACTTGCTTCAACCATATAGACTACTTTGAGAGCTCTCCTAATTTAAGTATGTTACATCTTTTATCTTGATTAACTTATGACATCTATCTTTGCTTTCATTTTAACTTCCTTTTCAATTTTTAGATATATAAGACATCAATAAATATATTATATCAGAGAATATTATTATAACGAGGTTAATATCATAATAATATGATCAAATATAATCAATAACATAACATCACAATTACCTACACTTTAATAACTTTAAACTCACTTTTCTATCTTCACCCGGGCCGAGTGGGGTGAAACCCGGGCCGGTTCCTACAATCAATCTGACCCATCTTTCTTATAGAATTCGGGCCAGGTAGGGTGAAACTCAGGCCGGTTCGTCGAGTGTCAACTCTTGCTCCAATTCGATCAATATAATCCAGTCCGGATGGAACAAAACCTGAACCTATTTGTTCGTCTTTTCCTTTCAATCCTATACCTCAGAAGTACCCGAGCTGGGTCCAACGAAACTTGTGTCGAGCTGGTTCAATCCAATTTTATTGTGATTTCTTCAACAGAACTCGGGTCAGGTCAATTCTAAATGCAGTCCAGATCCAATTCAATTCTAATTTATCCATTAATATCAGCGAAACCCAATTTAGATTCATCACATGTTATCACGCGTGTTCGGATTTTCCAAAACCCGTGCCACGTACTTTGAAAATCGGGCTGAGTTTTGTGAACCCGGTTCGAACTATTCCAAATGTCATTAGGGTTCTAAGGAACCCGGGCTAGGAAGTGCAGAATCAGAGCTGGATTTTGCCATTATCAAGGAGTCGCCTTTTCGTCACAACTTTTGGTCCTATTTTCTATGCGATTAATGATGCAATTCAATTCACAATTCATCCATACAATAGTCAATATTTAGGACAAGGGTCCTGACGGTCTATACCGATGAAAATCGTCGATATAGGGATCTCCCTATGCACCTTAAGTTGGTTGAAAAATCAACTTATTCTGACTGCTGGAAACTACACGAACGTTGATACTTTGATCAACAATTTCTTCGTGGTGAGAACTTGAAATTCATGCCTACCAATTGGATCTTGTTCTCCTATGTCGAAGCTTCGAAATGATATGCTGCTCTCACTCTCAGGTGTCTCAGTTTGTGAGTAAATGAAGGAGAAAGAGGGGACTCTCGTGCAGAAACTTTGTGAGGCAAATAATACTTTCTAACACCCTTTACGCCATATTTATAATTCTTAGCTAGGATTTTTTACTCCTATTGGGTCTTAGGCTAATTCTCCATCAATCATGATCATCCATTATTAATTTCCATAACCATACTTATAAAAGAATCATCTCTACTCAAATTCCTTTTTATCTCTTCTATAACTTCTCTCAATCAAACTCTACTTTCACATTTTCCTTTTTATTTCTTACTTTTCTCTCATTTTCAGAATTATTTAATTCCAAAATATTTTATAATCTAACTTTCGTATTTAAATAATGATAAAAAATATTTTAATGATTGAAATATTTTTAACCCATAAGACTCTCAATCCTATCATATTTGGGAGTCCTATATCCATTAAATATTCTTTTGGATCTCAAATCAAATTAAAATTCCTAATCTCAATCTAATTATGATTCATACTCCCAATAAGATTTAATCTTTCTTTCTTTTCATTTTTTCTTTCTAACCATATTTTTAGTCCTACTTTAATTCTAATTCCTTCTTCAAGTAGGATTTAGTATTTCTTTCTATTCACATTTCTTTTATAATTCTAGTCATATTCTTTCTCAAATTCTCCTTTTATCTGTTAGCTTGGACAAAATTACTTTATTGCTCTTATTGAAATCTTGGGGTGCTACAATATTATAAATTCAGACGCAACAAAAATGAATGTTCAAATTGCTCGTTTGCTTTGGGATCACGATTGAAGTATAACATGACATCCGCAGGCAACATAAAAAAGAGACAATGCATCTAACAGACTCTACTTTAACAAAAAGAAAAATAAAAAATCTTGATAAGCTAATTTAGAAGAGGTGACAAAGAGAACAAATGATTTCCTCATGTAAAAGAAAGTTTCAAGAGGTTAATACACAGAACCTACACATAATGTGGCAACAAAATAGTTAGGAACAATAAAGAGGTCTACACATTAGCATTAATAGGATTCTTTGCTATACATGTGCAGTCAAATGCATATTAAAATAGTAACCTTCTTGTTGTGTGTGCTTTAAGTTAGCAAATTATTATTTACAATCTTTTATCCATTTTTTTATTCTTAAGAAAGGTTTCATTGTGTAGTTCTTAAGCTTCTTAGAGGCGACAGAGCTATGATTTGTAAGCTTTTCCCACTTGAGTGTTGGTTACTTCCACTGAGCTCATTAGAGACAGGGTCTTGATCTACGATTCCTTGGTATGAATGTGTAACCTATACATCTTTATAGGATTGTAACCTTGTTGCCCACGAGGCCCACGATCACCCCCAGAATCCAGTGGGAGCCCCCCCTTCCTCTCCCGGGTTAAAATTAACTCGGTTGGTTCCTTTTCTGAAATCAGGGATATGGAGAAGCAAGTTATATTATCTGAATTGATACTATTTTTTTATATGTGCAGGAACTTTAAGACATGATACTGGACCAATCTTGGAAGCTGAGGCATGGGGTGCTTTGAATGGTGTTAAGGCTGCCACGCGGAGAGGATGCAAATGGGTAATGCTAGGCTTGGATTATTCTAACCTGGTTCTAATCATTCACAACAAAAAAGACACCCATGGAGACTATGGAATGAAATTTCTGAAATCCAACACTTTGGTAAATTGTTCATACCCTTTGTTTATCGCCATTGTATCACAAATGTCGGTTGAGGCAGTGTAGGTGACATTTTTTGGGAGGATAACCCTCCTCCAGGCCTCTATGATATTTTGTACGCATACTCTATTGGCATGTTTAGTAATAGATGATCAAGCTCTTACTTTTTTAAAAAAAAAAAATCTTGTTGCATAATAGGTGCAAATTGAAGTCACAGAATTTTACAATCTCTTCTTGATTTTTTTTAGTAATGTTCCATTGTGCAGTTCCTTTTATTGGAAAAGGAATTATGAAGTAATTCTCTTTACAACAACAATGAAGAGAATGATATAGAAATAATGAATGAACAAAATTATATGAAACTTCTTTATTTATTAATGGAATTGTGTTATACTTCTTTTATTTTATAGACTAAAGTTGTATATCGAATAAGCCTTCAAATTGTAGTTTTATAATGCGTCAAAATTTGAACTAATGTAACGCCTTCAACTTCTCAAACTGTAACAATTATAGACGATGATGTTCCTTGTACGTACAGGTCTTTTTATGGTTCTCCATTATTGCAACATATTATTTCGTGGTTGTGGATTACATATCATAATTGGCTCCAACTTAATGGCTACTTTTTGCCTTAGTTTGGATGTCCATGGTTTGCGTGGATTAAAAATCACAATTAGATGAATTAACTATTTTTTCTAAAATCTTAAAGGCTCCAAAAACTTAGTTATCTATCGTTGATAATGGGAAAAAATAGTTATGGGGACATACAGAAATTCAATAGAAAATGCTAAAACAAAAATGAAAAAAAATATGTAAATATAATAATAAAACTCAAAGCTTATATATATATATGTATATGTATATGTATATGTATATGTATATGTATGTATGTATCAAGTAGATGGTTGCACATGTTAATCAATTTAGTGAAAATGCTAATCAACTAGCGTTTAATATATATATGTATATGTATATGTATATATATATGTATGTATCAAGTAGATGGTTGCACATGTTAATCAATTTAGTGAAAATGCTAATCAACTAGCGTTTAAGCTAACAGAAAGAGTAACATCTTTAATTATATAATCTTAACACTTTCCTCACTTGTGGACCAATGAAAACTTTAATCTAGTCCATCCCATCACATATACAATTAGGGAGGAATTTTTTTAGTATGAACATTAACAAGGTTTGAATTCAAGACCTATGATATCATGTGAAAATATATTTGCTAACCAACTATACTAAAAGCTTAGGCCGTTAGGAAGAGTAAGATTTGAATGCAGCCCACTGGTGTAATAATAATGTAATCAACATAAATAAGAAGGTGTAAGAAAAAATACCATCTTTTTTTAATATTAAACAATGACTAATCAACCATGAACTATATAAAAACGTATATCTTCAAGGCCTCAAAGAGTTTGGAATACTCCAATTGCAGGAAGCTTGAGGAAAGTCATATAAAGACTTGCAAAGTCGACATATTAATCTAAGAAGAAAGAGAGACTGGGGAAGATACAAAGTCGGCATCAAAGAAAGCAATGTACACATCCAACTAATGGATAGATCAACCTCATGTTAATGCAACAATGAGAAAGTATCAAACTATAACAAGTTTGGTGATAGGATCAAATATTTCATTGAAATCTTATTGTTCAACTTGAGTGCCACTAAAAATACTTTATAGCATTCGACATTGCGCTTTACCTTGTAAACACATTTGCAACAAATGGCTTTCTTTCCGTGAGAAAGAGGTTCAAGCATCCAAGTGCGATTGCATCCAAGAGCTGCAATTTCTTTAGCCATTGCATCATGCCATTGAGAAGAACAAATAGCAATAGAAAAGTTTTTCGCTTCATCCATGGAGTCGAGAGAAACTAAAAAGGACTTGTGAGTAGTAGATAACCATTATAGGTAACAAAATTTCCAAGATAATGAACCTTACTAGGAGAGAGTCATGGTGCGAGAACTACACATGGGTTTATAGGAGCCACCATGTTGCATATGTAATCCTAAAAATGAATTTGTGGTTTGTGCTTCCAAGAACAATGAGTAGTAGCAATAGGTCCTCCATCATAATAGGAGAATGAACATAATGTAGAATCCCAAAAGGCACCAAGAGGGAGGGTGAATTGGTGTTTATCCAAAAATACTAATTTTACAAAAATCATCGCGGAAGCACAAAACCAATTCTTAGAACCTTTGCAATTCAAATTATAGCACAATGTAAGAGGGAGAGAGAGTGAGAGAAATCAAACACAATGAACATGGGTGATTATCGACGAGGTTCGGCCACACCTTGGCCTACGTCCCCGCGCCGACTTCGACCTCGAGACCGTCGGAGATTCCACTAGCACTTTCTTTGTTTCAAATGGGGCAAGGAAGAAGACCCTTTACACAACCACCCTTTCTCCGCTTCGAGAGATAAAGCAATATCTTCTCGAAGCTAATCTATTTCTCTTGCTCAAGAGGTAAGATTTATAACATTTTTTACACAAGAGCTCTCTTTATTTTTTTTAACAAGAATGTTTCTCTCTTTTACAATTCTATGTTCACAAGAGTGGAAGAGAGAAAGAAGAGCACAACTAAAATGATAACTTCAAGGAAAAAGATCTTCTTTTGATTTCTTAAAGTATTGCTTCAATACTTGGATGGATGCTATTGCTTCTGACCTTGGTACTCCTTTTATAGGCTATAGTATGTGGAAAATTCGTCCAAAATTAATTTCACATTTTTCTCCTTGAAATATAATCGTTATTGTTCATTTCAGTAATGAACCGATCGACCGCATTTATGAGTCGGCCGACCGGTCTATATGACTGTTGGCTCATTTTCTTCATTTTTCGTAGCTGATCGGTCGATCGTATTAATGGATCGATCGACCGGTCTATATGACCGTTGCGCTTATTTTTGCAGCTTCAGCACTTGATCGGTCTACCGGACTGTCGACCGATGTCTCGACCGGTAAAGTCTCGTAGTTTTGATTTCCTTCCGTTCAGTTGATCGGTCGGCCGGTGCATCGATCGGTTTGTCGACCGGTACAGTCTCGCAATTTTGATTTGAGTAGTTTATGCATTGATCGATCGACCGGTATCACCGATCGCTTGACCGGTATCCCCGATCGGTCGGCCGGACTGTCCCGACCGGCCTTCATAACTTCGATCGCCACGTTAATCGATCTGTACTATTTTGAGCATAACTTTTTGCACAGTTATTCAAATTAGATGATCTTGGAGTCTATGGAAAGTTAACAGAATTCTCTACAACTTTAATATTTAACATTCATCCAAAACTGATAAGATCAATTTCAATTATTTAATTAAAGAGTAGTGCATAAAGTTATCCATTTTTCTTTAAACTTTTTTAGCATTTTAATTTTAATCATTCAAGATTTGTATCATCAAAATATAATTTTATATGTCAATAAAACTTAGATCCAACACATAATACGAAGGTTCTAGTTGTGGAGGTGGATTCAACTCGTGCGAGCTAATGGGCAAACTAGAAGTATCGGTGTTGGAACAATGTTGAAGTGTCTATTTGAGATATGGTAATTAATGCATCGAAAGGCTCAAGGCCAAAAGTTGAGGGTGATACACTAAGGTAATATGCATAGAAGCATAACACAAGTATAAATAATTATTAGAAGATGGAGCAGTGCTTGAACTGGTAGAATCATATGGAAAAACTCGTTCATGAAAAATGATATTGCAATAAGTAAAAACTTTGTTGGATCCTAGGTTATATTCAAACTCTTTGACCATGTGGATAATCAAGCAAGCACGGGGGAGAAATGTATTGTGAGCAAAAAAATATATATTGTGAGCATGAGAGAGAGAGAGCACGCAAAAAAATATGTAAATGGTCATAAAATGGATTTCAAAAATAAAATCTCATACGATTTTTTATTAGGGAAAATAAAAGAATGTGTGTAATTAATAAGGTAGATAGCACTAACGGCCAGCCCAAAGTTAAACAGGCAAATTAGCTTGAAAGAGAAGGGCCCATGCAATGTTTAGATTGTGATGATATTTGTGTTTGGCACGATTGTTGAGATTTGTAAACATGAAAATGTTTGAAGGAGAATACCATGCTACGAATAGAAGGATGCCATGAAATGTGATGTCAATTCTAAACCATTGTTGCCACGAGTAACTTTGATCCGACATTCGAATTGTGTGAGGACCATTTTATAAGATGAGGACAAAAACTTTAAAATTGCAAACTTCTCACGCATAAGAAATAACCAAGTTGCACGACTATTGATGTGGAGAAATTATATTTACTTTTTATTTATATTCAACATGCATTCATCTCATGTTTTGTTATGTTTTTATGCTTAGATTGTACTTTTATGATTTCTCCACATCTATTTTATGAAAATATGCATTCCTGAGATTGCATTACTTGTTTTGATTGTTTTTCATATAGAAATTTTAGCCGACAACACATGAGAGCATACATGTATATGCCCCCACCTATGCACCACATAGGGGCATGCAGGTACAACACAATTCAAGAAGACAACGTGTCCAAAACAGCAAATAGCTTGAGGAAGACACTTTTCCTCATTAGCCTAGAAAATCCCTTGCACTAGAAGTAGATGAAGACAAAGAAGTAGCTAAAAAAGCTGGACAAGTGGCAAGATAAGAGTTAGGTAGCCAAAGAAGGACTATAAGCATATTCCTTTGGCTGAAAAAATGGGCAGCACAAGATAAGAGTACCTGGAAAAGCTGACATCTAAGGAGGGACCATAAGCATATTTCCTTGATTGGCAAAGTAAGCATAACAAACCAAAGTTGTTGATAGGTGGCACAAATTCCTAGGAAAATAAAAGGGCATGGAGGCTGCCCATGGAAGAGACCTTGGAATCAAAAGCTAGAAGGCCATTTTTGTATAGCTACTGAAGGAAGCTGAGGCTATAGTAGCGGCCTTGGCCTCCCTTCTTATTTTGTTTTTCTTTTCCTATTCTTCTCTTCTTGTTTCTAATGTGTAATTGAACTAGATAGCTAGGTGCTCATGGATTGTGATGGACATTATGTTTTGAAATTTATCTTTTTAATGTTTATGCCAAGCAGCGGTCGTTTACCTTCTATCTTATGCTTAGTGTTTCGGTGTTCTTGTGTTTACTATTTCATTGCTGATTTTAGTTTTATGATGTTGTCTTTGATCATCTGATGTGTTTTCATTAATTGATTCTTCCCTTGTGCCTTGGTCTGAGAGGATTACATTCTTCTCCAACTCAAGCTTCAAGGCCGAGAGATACGGAACTTGAAGCTGGATTATTTCAGTAAGGCACAATGCTAGTCGATTCCCTATCAATCTATTTTCTATTTTTACTTAACCCCTTGGGTTCAGTTCGGACAAACTTCGGTGAAGGTAATTCCCGCCCGAGAGGTGTTCACAATCCCTAGCTAAGGCATGGAAACTGAAAGATTGGACTCGTGTTAGGATATGCCGAGGAATCACCATCACAAAATTTTAATCGAAGGGGCATGCATTTGGACTTCTCCTATTTTTTGATTTCGAGAGATGATGTTATGTTTTGGGGACTTTGACCATTCATTTTGACGTTGACATTAATGATGAGGCCGAGAGGTGGATCTGGAGTACCCTAAAGACCATTTGTTTTTATTGAAGTTCCCCTTTAATGAGATTGATCGTTGGATATTAATGATGATGACATCATCTCCCATCCGAGAGGGTATGGGTATTCCCCAAGTGGTTGCATTTGTGTCGAGAGGCAAGGTGGTCCTTGGATTACAGTAAGGAGACATTGTCAATCAGTGCCAAGTGTGTCGAGAGGTGGGCTCAGAGCATTTCTTTGTTTGCCATTTTGTGGTTGTATTTTGTTGAACTTCTTCCTTCGTCCGAACTAGTTTTAACTTCATAGTATCAGTGACTCCCGCCAAAAAGGATAATCTATCCCTCAATTGTCACATGCATGCTGAGAGGTGGGGCAACAACCAAGTTGTGCCTAAGGGGTCACCAATGACTAGTGTCAGGTAGGATAGGTAGGTCTGCCCGAAGTTTTTTTACTTTCTCTCTCGAACCGAATTTAAGAGGATCCACCCGAGAGGAATTATCAATTGACGACATTCAGTGTATAGGTCGAGAGGCTTGCTGAGTTCTAACTTATGTCTCAGAATTTCTCTAAGTCCGGAGATGAGGGTATGCGGGTGCATACCCCCCATCTAGATATTTGGCATCTACTGCTACTTTAACGATTTTACATTGGTTCAAGAAGCATAACTCTTGAACTCCCTAAGCCCTAGTGTTTATTTACATTGGTCTTTGACTACACTTACAACAAAAAAACCCATAAAATTTAGTTTAGATTTATTGTTTTGATTTCTAGTTTGTAATATTTCATTTTATCATTTTGAACAACTATCTATAGACTTAAGCTTTTCCTTTTAAACAGTTTCAATCGAGTGTGAACTATTTCAACTTTGTCTCTATGGATCGACCCTTAAGCACTATATTGATTGTTGCATACTTGTAGTCTCGACGTGTGTGTTAAGGACTTATAAATTTTAAAGTTTATTCGAGGTTTTATGTGATTGTTGTCACACACATCATGCACCGTCGAGTCAGGTATGATCATTAACAAGTGTTAAAAAGAAAATCACATTAGAGAGAAAAGATGTTTTATATGGTCCCCAAATGTCAACATGAATTAAATCAAATCAAATCAAGAGTCTTCTTTTGCATTATTAAGCTAATAGAACAACAAGTATCTGTTTTTCTTGCCTGACAATAAGTATCACAATGTTTATTAATATCAGAATAGGAAATGCTGAAAATGGAGGAAATAAAATGAGATGAATGATGCTGCATGCACAAGTGCCAAAGATAAGGTCTTAAATAAGGCCTAATAACAAGTATCACAATGTTTATTAATATTGGAATAGGAAATGCTGAAAATGGAGGAAATAACATGAGGTGAAGCGGTCCCTCATGCGCAAGTGCCAAAGAGATGTCTCCTTTTTATGACATAAGATGTTGAAAACTACAATACATTGAGCAAAGGTACACCCCTTGATATAGCTCACCCATTCCAATCACTATCCTCAAGATAAGGTCCTAAATAAGGCACAAATTTGAAAAGAATGTTACAAAAGAACGAATATATTTACTCAATTGACCAATTAAAATTAAGTTGCAATGGAACTCCGGAATAAATAAACATTATTAAGAAGAAATTAGGTCCAAGTTGGATGTTTTTTATCTTGTAGACTTGCAATCATTTTCCATCACTAACTCAAACAAAAAATGCAACATCAATATCTCGAAGATTTGAAAACATTGCGACATTGTTAGACATGTGTAGATGCTCCAATGTGAAGAACCCATCTTGTACAACCTCGAGATGGAGAGAGTTCACCTACGAGATTCTGGGAAGGGAAGAGGAAGAACCAAGGAGGAGCACATAAAGATGTTAGAGTTTGGATGTCGTCAACATGGGAGATTGGCACAACTGATGGTTGCCAAAAGATGAGGTAGTTGGATAAAGCTGCACAACATGTGCTATAGCAACATTTCAACCACTTTTTTTTGTCTTCGTTGGGGCGCTCAGAATCATGTGATCATAGAAATGACCAAGTTTGTCGCAATAATAGCAATGAGGGTGTCATTTTAGCAGACTAGAAGAGGAGCCTTTATTGGCAAAGAAGGTTGCAACTTCAACTCGAGAGTCTTGATCTTGAGCAATTTTCTTTTCAATTGTGTTTATTCATGAATGATCATAGCAAAAGCTTTGTCTAGTGATAAAAGTAGTTTAGTGTTGAGAATGACCAAACCATGCCATATGTTTCAAAATTCAAACCCACAAAAAATTGATGTAGTTTTTCTTCATCACATTGGATAGCATATTGTGCAGCAACATTACATTTGAGGTCTGAAATTGGAAGAAAGTTGTCAAACTCATCCGAGCATTATTTGAATTTAGTATAGTATGTAGCAACAATCATCCCTTTCTTGTCGGAGTAGATGAAAATCCATCTTGATTTGACATACACGAGGAGCCCCGCCTTGTGAATATCAATCCCAAAGTTCATCCCACATGTCATTTGCAAATTCCATATATGCCACACTAATTTCATATATGTCACACTACCATGCATTGATTTGTCAAGTGAATTCACGATACAACAATCATCGAGTTACGCATTCAACATACATTCAGATTTTCATCATCTCATATGTTTTTCCAATGTTTCTATTGATGAAGCCAATTTAATTTGAGAATAAGGAAGTTGTGGACCCTAAAAGGGTCCATAGCTATGGACTGTCATAGACCATGAGATCAATGGCAGCGTTGAATGGAGTGCGGTTCAGCCTCATTCTTCAGTTCGGTTCGGCCTCATTTTTTGTTCGACCGTGCCCTCCCCCTTTGTCCCTTCCAATAATTGCCTCGTCTCCACTATACCCGAATTCCCCCTCGAATGTTTCCCTCGTCGGACGGTTGCTACCCCAGATGTTGCTGTCGTTGGAACACCGCTGCCATGGACACCACCGCTGCTTCCGGAATGGGCCTTCCCCGACGTTGTTGTCATCGGAATGCCTATGCCCTATCACCGATATGAGATCTAGGTCAACAAAAATTTCAATCTAGCGACCCTTCCTTTCTTCATTTATGATGCCAATGCCACTGTCCATGGACACCACCACCAACCCTTGGACACAGACGCCTAGGATGATAGAAATATGTCGATGTTCGCTGCACTTCCCATTCTCGCTGTTGAAGGCGAGGAAGCGGCATTGAAGGTAGTATTGGAGGCGCTGATGATGGAGAAAAAGCAATTCTGTGACATGCACTTTCAGCCATCAATGGTACGATGGCTCTTCTCCTCCTCTCTGCTTCCTCTTCTTTTTGTTCTTCTGTGATCGCCTACACTGTTGTTGGATTCAAACCATATGTTCCTTTACTGCACACCTCATCCCCTCTATTCCAAGAACGACATCGGAGGCGACCAATTCATTCCCATCCGTGTTCTCGGATCCACCCACTACTTGCCTATCACCAAGAAGCCGACGGTGGACGATGATGACATGGCAAAAGCTCTGAAAAGAATCATTTTCCTTGGATGATGTCATTGTTCGCCGATGCTGTTGTTCACCCACGCCATTGTTCACCGATGCCACTTGTTCGTCGAGGCCGATGTTCACCGACACTGTCTCTATCATGTGAACAGGACCAAAGAAAGTGTTGAACCAAATCGAATAAGGGTGTTGAACCACATGCATTCAGGACTACTGTCGATCGATAACATTCCAAAGCTGTTGACCCAAAAATGGGTCCACAACTTCCTTATTCCCATTTAATTTTTGGCTTGTAGTGCATCATTCATGGTGCATGCCTAGATTCAATAGTTGTCTCTTGTGAATGCACAAAATTATGGACCTACCTAGAATATTAGGATGTGATAAAATATGGCGACGTGATGTCTATGAGCTTGTTGAATGTTATAGCTTACTTTATGGAATTTCAAGCCATGGCTTTAATTGGAGGAGACAAAGAAGGGTGACGATAAGGACTAACTAATGTGCGAACTTAGAATCGAACTCTAAAATTTTAGAATGAAGCAGATATGTTGAAAAAGATATGTATTGAATCCCTAATCATCATGTACATTGGTTATGAATACACATACAAAATGAAAAATGGAGTGGCAACAAGACTACCATCATCAACAGAACTAATATGTTAGTGTTACAAGATAATACCAATATAATCATAAAAGTTTTTTTTATGTGATTGTTTAATTATATGTGATTGTTTGTCTCTAATCATTATGCGTACATATACAAGATGAAAATTAGAGTGGCAATAAGACTATCATCAGCAGTAATATCTTAGTGTTACAAGATGATACCAATATAATAATTAAAGTTAGCTATATGGAGATTGTTCATCACTAATCATTATGTACATTGGTTATGCGTACATATACAAGATGAAAAATAGAGTGCAACAAGACTAACCTCAGCAACAAAAATAATATTTTATTGTTATAAGATGCTAGGAATCTAATCACTAAAGTTAGTTATATGGTGATTGTTAACAATTTACATATTTTTTTCTCTCATTGTTCTTCATTCTAGTAATGACAAAATTTTATTTATATATTAGATAGATCAATCTATCATTTTGCCTAGATTCGAACAAAATAAAAAGTGCAATGTTCTCCTTTTATTTTTTTAGGTGTTCTTCAATAAAAGAGTATCAGCTTTTACTCTCTAGTAGTTAAAATATAACACGTGAAAACACCCAAGTAGATATATTTGCCAAATCAACATGCGTCACTACAACATTTTTAACAATTTTTTATGGTCAAATCCATCGGAAATCTCATGAAATCTATTGGAAAATACACTTTCTAACGAGAAAAGAGTCATCGAAAAAACACCCGTGGGTAACAAATTTTTGACGGATGTAGAAAACTGTCGGAACGTCCCACGGAAATACCTGTCGAAAGTTCCGAAGGGTGGTCTCCTTCAGAACTTCCGACGGGTGACCGTCTGTAGGAGGTTCCGATTGGTGGACTCCCATCGGACTCCTTGTCGGAGAGTCCAAAGGATTTATTTCGTTGAGGTTTCGACGGGAAGCACCTGCCGAAATCTTTGAAAGGGTTTTAATTTTTTGACGGATAAATCTGTCAAAACTTTTTAAAAATAAAAAATAATTTAGGCCGTAAATTCTGCCGCTACACCACGTTAGATCTAGCATTCTGCCAAATCGATCACAAATGGCCCGATCCGGTCGCTACAAATTTGGCCTACACGCGGTAGATTCAAACGTAGTGGCCAGATTCGGCCAGATGTGGCTTGCAAGCATGCGATAGAATCTGACCTGCATGAGGCAGATTTGGCCACCAGTAGGCGGCGGATCTAGCCAGTAGGCGGCGGATCCTGCCGCATGGCGACTGGAGTCGAGAGAGAGAGAGAGGGAGTCAGAGGCCGGAGTCGCAAGATCACCAAAGCAGAAATTCGTTGGAGCCGGAGTCATGGGATTTCCGAAGTGGAAACTCACGAGAGGGAGAGAGAGAGAGATAGAGAGAGGAGATGGAGAGATCTGGGCGGCGGTGATGGTGTGGGGAAGATATATATAGATAGAGAGAGTAAGAGCGGGAAAATTATGAGGGAAAATTAGGCAGGAGAAATTAAATTTTCCAATGGGTTTATTATCCGTTAGTAATTTCAAAATTTGTACCCGTCGAAAATGTTAATATTAAAATATTAGTAATATACTTATTATATATTTAATCATATTATATATTATATAAATATAATTACCGATGGGTTTAGCTTTCAAAATTATCGACGGATTTGTATCTATCGATAATTCTGAAGGCTAACATTTTCAGAAATATTAATATTAAAATATAATTATACTTATATTAAAATATAACATATACTTATATTATCTATCATATATTTTATTATAAATTATAATTATCGACGTGTCTATCCTTCGAAATTATCGATGGATATCTGTTGGTAATTTCAAAAGAGACTATCCTCATCGAAAAGTTCAATATTATAAATATCAATTTATTTTATATATCATTATTATACTATATTATTATACTTGACTTCATAAATAAATAGCACATAAATATCGTTTACCTTCTAATATGATTAGATATGATACATTTATATTAAAACTTATTTGATCATATATATGAGGCTTCTATGATATATTAATATCGTTTACCTTTAAAGAAGCATCTATTAACATTATAAATTCTCCCTCTTTTTTAGTAGTACTCTTCTTTTTTTACGTCGCAAACTCTAAGAGTGGGATTAAAATAAACAATAGCTAGTTTCAATATTTTTACTGTTTATCTTAACATCTATCACATCTAGACTTTAAACTTATTCATATATTATGCAAAATATTTACCTCATTTTAACTATTTCATCAATTTAAGAATTATTTAGATATTGAGAAGACAAATTAATATAGTTAATACATAGTTTTAATACTTAACTACTTTATCTTAAGACTTTTTCCCTTTTATTATATATATATATATATATATATATTATAGATTATGTATAAATTTAGAACATAATATAGATACATTTTAATAAAATTAAACTATGTTAACTTCTTATCCAAGATATAACTAATTTTAATAATAATATAACTAATTTTGAAAATAAGAAATCGTAGATTTCCGTTGTCCATTGATAAATTATTCAGTCATATTTTTCCTTTTATCCTTTTAAAATTAGTTATATCTTGGATAATAAGTTAACATATTTAATCCAAAATTTATACTTATATTCAGTTTAAACATCTTAAACTTAGTTATATTATGATTAAAATGAGTTAGACCTTGGATAAGAAGTTAACCTATTTTAATTTTATTAAAATTCATCTATATTATGTTTCAAATTTATTTATAATCTATATTCTATATCTATGTATATATTAAAAAGAAAATGAGTAAAAAGATAAAATATTAAAGAAAATTATGAGAAAATGAAAAATAATGATAACTTATTGATTATATTATTTTATTAATGCATCAAGAAAATAATATAATAAAATCTAGAAAAAGAAATATGTATATATATAACGGATCTAACCTTCGGAATTATCGACAGATTTCTATCCATCGATAATTTCAAAGATTAAATCCGTCAAAAATATTAATATTACAACATACGATTAAATCCGTCGGAAAATTACCAACTGATTTTGCCCCCATACTAAAGATGGACATTTTACTCATCCATATTTCGAAAGAATTTTTCTTTCCATCGCAAACACCGTCAAAAAATGCAAATAATTTATATCCATCAGAAATACACGATTTTCTTGCGAGCATTACACTGAATCAGTGATTAAAAATCGTCATAAATTATATTTAATTCTCTGACCTAAATGTTAAGATGAAAAAATAATGATTTGCTATATAATAAAGTTGATATGACCAACAACCTGAGAATTCAATTCCCATGAGACAAAAGTTCAACTATCAGAAGCACCATTGAAACTTGAAAAGACTAAATATATGCATCACGATTTTAGATTCATTCATGTTATTATCGAAAATTCCGACATGCTACCATGACGTCTGTCTTCCCACAGATTTTGGGAATGTTTGTCCGTAACGATTAAATGAATAAAAAAAGGTAATTAGTAGATGGAATTTCACAATTAATTTGGTACACAATAAAATTCACAAGTATATATAAACATAATAAATATACGGTGCATGTGTGCTCACGTAATCACATGTTTATGAACATTAATCTTTTGAAATTTACATTTAACATTCACATTTGAAATTCATTCACTTTCTCTTTCTCCATAGTAATTTCAGAAAAAAAAATTAACCAGCAAAATTAGAAGAAAAAACGATGTCTATGTTGTTCCATTTCAATGTTAGCTTAGTCTACAAATTTGTCATTGTTACAATCTTTTATGTGTGACACATGGAAAAATCCAATAAAAAAATAATCTAAATCAAAATAACAGAGAACTCGCATCACATTTGAATTCCCCAGAAAATTTCAGAGAAAAAAAAAACATCCTCATCTTACTTGCATGCGCCGCTGTCCCTCAGATTGCGATCAGAAGGCAGCGCAGCATCGGGGGCAGCGGACGAGTCCGTTCTCTGCATGCATGGCAACTGCGGAACCCGCCACCCTTCTCGACGTAGCATTTATGGCTCCCCCCACACCTGCCGCATGGCAAGAAGCGGACGCCACAGCAGGCGTCGCACTCGCCCCCGTCTGCGGCGGGTGCCACCCCGTACAGGTACCGCTTCAGCTCCCCAGCCTCGTGCAGTCGCCGGACCTCCTCCGCCCCGCCCAAGTGCCGGCCCCCGATGAACAGCTGTGGTACCGCCACCTGCCGTTGCGCCCGCGGCCTGATCCCCAGCATCATCCTCCGGAGCTCCTCCAGGAAACCGGCGTCCATCCCGATGTCCCGCTCGTCGACGGCCACGCGGAGGCCGCGCAGGATGAACCGCACGGCGCGGCAGTCCTCGAACGTCTTGCGCACAACGCGCAGCGACGTGTAGTAGAGCACGACCCGCTTCTCCTCCCCGGAAGGGAGCTTGAAAGGGAACTCTGGAGTGGAGCGCCACGTCCGAGTCGCGGAGGAGGCGGACCGGACGCGGTGGAGGACGGGAGCGGGGGCCGGCTTGGGTGATGGAGACGGCGACCGGGAGGCCGACGTGGAGGGGGAAAAGCACCATCTCGAGCACGGCGGGTCGAGCTCGTCGTCGTCGGTGAGGCCGGGGGAGTAGGATGAGGAAGGGCGCAGGGGGGACGGGGTCGAGGAGGCAGCGGGACTGGGAGCCGGGGAGGCGGCTTTGGCGCGAGGCAGCTTAGACGTAGCCTTGACCTTGGCCTTTCCCCACGGCGGCCACATGAACACAAAAGGCACGTCCACGACAAGAAAGACGAGAAAAGAAAAGGGAGGAGAGGAGAGGAGGAACGATGACGATGATGATGGTGCCGATCGAGGGAGTTTGGAAGGAATGAGCGGAAAAGAGGAAACCATTTATATTTCCCTTTGGTTACTTTAGCTTGGAGTTTTCTTCCTTTTTTCGGTAAGGAGTTTTCTTCTTTTGGTTCCGAACAAAAGCTTTTGCTTCAAGTTGGACAATACTAAGTTTAGGCGAGAAGAGAACGCTAACTTTTGTGGCGTGGTTATGGAACTCATGGTGGGCTAAATTTAGCTTTGTAGGGAGGATTTAGAGAGTTAATTCTATGTTCTTCATATGAAAAAAAAAATCATGATTCATGTGCTTCGTCTGAAAAATTGACTACATATGCAAGACGTGATTAGTTTCAATGATGAAGCATTTCTAGTTTTATGGATGTTGTTCAGTTAGCAAACTAAGTAGTACAGCATCATGGTAACCACTGCAGTATTAAAAAAATGTTAAATCTTACTCAATGGGTTAAAGGATGACACTAGTTTATTCGGCATCGATGCTCCTTGTGTTTTTGTCCTTTCCTGGTGCAAGTTTTTTTTTTCTTTTTTCAGGGCAAACATATTTATTGGCCGAGTATTATATATATTCCTAGATTTGTTTAGCATTAAAAATAAATGTCAAGGGATGATACAATACTGAGATTTAAAAAGACGCGTTATAGTCCTTAAGAAATATCTCTGTACATCTCATGAGATCGAACAATCGCAACTAAGGCCCCTCACGGTCGACAAGCGGTTGATATAAATCTGTTGAATCATATGATTTTGGGATTTATTATTTAAATTTGGTGGGCAACAAATTCTCCGAGCAAGCACGAATAAGTTCCTGTAGTTAACTGCAGGTTTGCTCAAATATCAAGCGCGGAAGGGGCTGGATATGCATTAAACTCAACCAGATCAAGGATGTAAAATTGTTCAGATTGATCAATATTTGATCACTAAGAACTTATCCAAATTCCAAGGGATACAGACTATATATGTCGAGTAATGATAACGGTAATAAATGTCAAACCGTCAAGAAAACTATCATAATATTGAGACAGAACTTTCGTACAAATGTTGTTCACTCTTCTTTTAATAGGAATACAAAGTAAAATATCTTGTCAGACCGGAAACTTTACATAAAAAAAGATATCAAGAGGACGTGACCAAAGGAATATTGATAACACAACACAGAACTATCATTGAAATATGTTACATGATTTTGGAAGGCAGTATCATAAGATAGGTTGAATTGGTCGCTTCTTAAAACTTTGAAACCCGCCTTCAATATCTTACATTGAACATGAACCTGCAACTTCAGTTGCCAGTATGAGATCGTATTGGCGTTCCTCTCAAATAAATAAATGACTTAGGACTGAACTGAGAGCTAGCACACCACTTGAGAGTAGCAGAAATCAACTAGTAAATTGGAATCTGCTGCTTATTTTTCTCTTTCTCCATCCCTGAATTGATTGAATAATTAAATAATTGTAAAAGGTAAAATGCCTGATAATTGAACGAGAAAGGAAGCTAACTTACAAATGCTGCATAATAGATGAGGGTTAGTACTGCCAGACCAACAAACACATATTGGAAAACATTATACCTGCAGCAAAAAAAATTTAAAAACTGTTGAATATCCAAAAAATCTAAGCACACAGGAATCGGGGGCAAAAGGTAGATTTATCTTACTTATAAAGGTATTTGATTCCGCGCAGAGACTGTAACGTATGGCCAAATATTTCCTCTGCAGCAGTTGCTTGTGAATAGTAAGCAAAAGCTGTGGCGCAGAATTGAATCACACTGCAAAAGAGGGATAAAGGATCTGTTTATAAAACTTTTCTTTTAGTTTTTAAGAACTACTAACAAAACATTGACAATCCTGATATAACAATTCTGATTCAAGAATGCATAAACATATTGTAAGAGACGAGCAAAAATAACAGGTCCCCCACCCCTCTTCAAGGTAAACATTGACTTGAAAGCCTTAGGAATCTCATTATTTATATTTGTTCAATGAGTAGGTTTGAGAAGATTATTAGAACACAAACCTGATGGAGCACAGTAGGATGAGTCCAACATTAAAGAGAAAAGAATTCATTAGAGTTCCACCCCACCTGTTATAGGTTAAATGTTGAATGGTCAGGCATTAAAAAAGAAACCATTCCACAGATTAAGATATGGTAAGTGACAAATTACTTACTTCATTGGATGGATGGTAATAAATACCAACTTCAAGCCAAGCATCATTTCTCCAGCAATCACAGCAAGGAGAAGGTAGAAGCAGAAAAATGCAAAAGCTGCAGTACCTAGAAGGCCTGATCAAAATCATGGAGACAGTGGTTTAGATAATGGATTGAGGCAGAAGAGGAAAATTATAAGAGTAATATTTATTCGACAACAACATACCCCACGCGTTATCCAATTTGATAAAAACCTCATTTAGGAAAGGAGATATAGGAGGATCAATCAACAGGTATATAACAATATGTGCAACCCAAGCCACCGAAATGATAAACCTGAAAGGAGTTGTCAGGCATATATTAATACCAGATTTATAAACAAGTTCCAATATGAAAGAGATTAATGTATCTCCCTTAAATATGAAGATACAACCAACACACAAGTGGTAAGCAATGTTGTAAGACCCGGACCGGACGTCGACCCGGGTAAGTCTCCGGGTCAGGTTGGACCGGTCGAACCGGTTAACCCGGACGGTCGGACCGGATATTAATAAAATAATATAAAAAGATAAATTGTAATACTTATATATTCTTATCAATAATTAATATATTTCTACAACAAAGTACATATGATTAAATCATTTTAATTAAAATTAAAAAATCAAATGTGACATATTTAACTATTGATATGAGTTTTATGTGATTTTAATATATTCAATTACAATTTACAAATTCATTTTCTCAAATTTAACTTTACTTAAACTAGAAAGATTATTGTAGTTTCTATTTTTTAATTTAATTAGGTAACTAATCTTTTCATATTTAATTTTTGACATTTAAAATATTATAAAATTTCTTATCAAACAAAATAATTATATAAATGACTGATGATAACCATTGTATAATATAAAATAACTTGGCATTCAGATAAATAAATATAGCACAGTGGTATATACACATAAGTTGGTTTCAGGAGGTCTTGAGTTCAAAACTCAGTGTCCACATTATTTCAAGATATTTTCAATTTTTGGACTGGCCGGTTCAACGGTTCAACCCGGTTTTAGGCGGGTTTTGACCGGTCTTGACCGGTTCGAAACGGTCTGAATCCTAATCCGGTTTTGGGGTCGAACCAAACCCGCCCAGAGTGGCGGTCGACGGTTGGACCGGTCGGACCGGCCGGTCCGGTCCGGTCCAAACAACCATGGTGGTAAGGGAAAACAAATCATTAGAACACAGTAACAAAATATCCTCAAAGATCAAGATAATAGAAAGACATCTTACCCAAAAAGGGGAATGGACAGAGAGTTACAGGTGAAATAGAATGCACAGTGCTTCAAATTCAAGAATACAGTTCAAACAACAGGTAGCTCATGTCTCTCTAGAATACAACCAGATTGAAACTTTACTAGGAAACTAAAAATACTATGTTCTGCTAAGCATCATAAATCACTTTATATTTCACTGGAAACCCATAAACAATTTTTTCCAGAACAAATATACTATTGAACACAAACAGAAAGATCAAGCTGCACAAACATGCCAAAGTAGTCATATTGTACATGATGCTGAAACATGTTCACCACAGCTCACTGATGCAGGAACGGTAACAATGAGAAGATGGATGGATTAAAAATTGAGTAATGATATAATACTTCTCTTTTTATTTTAAAAGTAGAGCAAAACTTACCCAACAATTCCTAGTATAAGTTTTCCCAGATAAGTCAGGACAGTCAAGGCCCACATAGCCTCTGCCTGCACAAACATGATATAAAAGCTACCGATGTTAGATTTATTTCAATCAAGATGACTACTGAAGCATCAATTTCCTAACCTTTTCTCCTTGTGGATACATTTCCTCTAAAGCTTGCATATCATCTTCCAATAACAATAATTCCTACAACAAATGTGACAAGAACGATTTCAGCATATTGACAAAAAACAAGAACATGGACTTCAGAAAGAATACGAAGAAAGAAATTTTTTTCTTTTTGAGAGGGGAATGAAGAAAGAACTTGGTAAGAGAAACAAAAGGATGAACAAAAAGATCATTCTAAAATGTTGACATACAATTATACTGGGTAACATAACAAAAATATCAGAATAAAGTATTAAGTCAACCTTAGCCAGAACCATATTTTCCACTGCAGGAATATATTAGTCCAATGTTGTAAAATCATAAATCAGGTTCGGCTTGGAAGGTAGATGCAGTAACACAAGTATGATTCTACCAGATTCGGTCATCAAATTTATCTGCACAATGCTTTTTTCTAGAAAAAAAAAAAGAAACAAAGATAGCAATGAAACTTCAAAAAAAAAAAAAACAACTTCCAAAACAAATATATAAAATATAACTACAAGTGACTTTAGTATCTTTGTTCTAATTCAATCATGTGAAAGGAAGGGGATTCTTATTTGTATAAAATACAAATTACGATTATTTCAAACTATTCAAGGGAAGAAGGAAGAGGGCAGCAGTGGCTGGCAATGAGGCAAGGATGACCAGTGGTGGGGAGAGGATTTCAAGCTTGTATTAGGCTAAAGGTCAATTTGGGAGTTGAAGAGGCTTTTATTAGCCAAAAAGGGGAAATAAAGGGGAGTGGTAATAGAGAAAACTAACTCTTTTTCATAATCGTATAAATCTCATTGGCAACCTGAGGTCGACTAATAGTGTTGTGGAGGATATTAAACACCTGTTTTCTGGGGTGTGAGGTGTCAAGAAAAGTATGGGCAGTCACAAGTAGTCAGTGGCTTAATGTATCATCTGTAGGCGTCTAGGAGCTCCTTTCAAAGAAGTAATGGGTTAGGGAATCAAAGGATGTATGTCTCGAGGCGGAGCATACTGCATAGTGTTAACCATATCTACCTTATGGGCGATCTGGACACAAAGGAATGCGGTTATCTTCAGGAATGTGCGATGCTACACAGATAATATTGCAACACAGATGCTAGAGCTATTGAACCTTTTGATTAATGATGATAGGAAAAAGACAACATACAGTTTATTTTTTATGTAATTATGGTGTAACATCTTTTGACCACTAATAAATCTAGATGTCTACCAAATTATAGTCATCCTTTCCGCTTTCAAAAATACTCTTCTTTCTAGTAGAATCCACTGTCAACAACTATATATAGAAAGCTAAGACCTAATAGAAAAACTTCTTTTCCTGGTAGAATTCACTGTCAAGAACATCGAGCATGTTGTTTAACACATAATTCTGTTGAAATGCATGATGATGATCGAAAGAAACTGAACCTTTTCAGCAGTCTTCACATTTTTGCGCCATTTTCTTCCTTTAGACCCACTTCTCTCCTCCTGATGGAGGGCTTCCATTGTTTTCTTCAATTCTTTAGCTTTCTTTGCTAGTTCAGTTGCTCCCTGTGGCATTTTAAACAAAACAGTTATGAAAAGCCAGTGTAAAAGACAGATCAATATCCAATTACATGCATGCATATCTAATCTAATAGAAAAACAAAGCAACAAACCTTTATATACTGTGAGCGAGTAATGACAGCCTTTGGTCGCCTTATGAATGAAAATATGAGACTCAATGGAAGATAAGCAATTCCAACACCTCCAAATATCTGGAAGAAATGGTAGAATGAGAAGCTTATAAAGTAAAAAAAAATGAGGTAAATACATTATTGAATGACCTGATTGGTAAGCTTTTCTTTTTCTTTTTTTTTGTTTGGAGAGGAACTGATTGGTAAGCTTCAAAACAATTAACTTTTTACAACATGGTTCTTTCCCATATATCATCGAATGTGCTTTCCAGGTTAGGGAAAGGACAGCAATATAGTGCATTACAAATGTATTAAAACTTTTCTTACAAAATAATAAGAGAATATGGGATCTACAAATTGAATAGAACCACAAATTTCCAGGACTCCAAGCATATAGACTAAATTTAGGTGCTTAAATCTTATCTACGAGCTTTAATAAAAACACCGCATAGATGTATTTAAAGATGAAGCATCATACTGCAAAAAGAACTGATCCAACAATTGTTGCAAGGGCAACTATATATTCTGGAAAGCTTGTTCGCATTGTCCAAGTAGTTTCTGAAGAAGCAGGTGCCCTGTATGCAGCACACTGAGCACAAAAGACATTTCAGTGTGAAAGTCCATTTCCTTAAAATTGGCTCAACACTATAACTGAAACATTATTTGCAGGACAATCTCACCAAAGAACTTGAGCCTATACAAGGTTGAGAATTTGAGAATCCGGTCCAAGAATTAGGAAAGCTTTCTGCTGAGGAAGAGAGATGCCTAACAGTGAAGTCCACCTTGCCAACTAGCCCTGTCCATGAGAAGAATCACAGTCAAAGAAGAAGACATGAATAAAAATGGTCAAATAAATGTTCATGATCACTTTGACAAAGAATCCCCACTAATTGATGTATCAAGCATCAGATCATACACCTAACAATGTACCATGAATTTGCCCAATCTATCAACAAGGGTTCAAGTTCTATTACGTCTGATTTTAAGCAAGTAGTAACATGACTACTCTACATCGAGCTCACTCCAAGAAAACAATTTTATTCTGAAAAATACTTTAAATGCCTCAAGAATAATGCAAAAAAAAATCTCCTAAATACATAGAAAAACCGTGTATCAATTTTCACATTGAATGCAAAATTCATAAGGCAGTATCAAATAAGTGTTGGATGTTCAACTTCAGAAGAAGCCCTTCCTTCACATTCAGAAACAGAATATTTCCGGCCTAAATTCTCATTCTTAGCAAGTAATATATGGACAATTTAAGTTACAGTGTGGTTGAAATAGTATGCCCCAAATCATTCCTAGCATGTTAATTGCATCTTGTTTCGTTTTTTTCACCAATCATGAATTAACAAACTAGCAGAAACTATGGAATAACAGAGTAGAATACATAATACTATAGCAGCAAGAACATCATTTGTAACATGCCAATTACCGCCCTTTCCCCTCTCGTAGGCAAACATGAAACAGCCTTGACAAAGAACAGACATCGATGAAAAGTGTCTAACCATAAAGAATGCCAAGCACAAGGGCGCAGACCACAGCCGATGTCACCACCCACAGCAGCGCGCTCCGCAACCTCTTAGCGACGGACCTACAATGGAAAATCCCGTTTCAGGCACTCATCCATTCAAAGCAACTAATTGGAAAAAAACAAAGGATCCAATGAAGGAATGTACTTGTCCTGGTCTCCCTCATAGTAGAACATAGCGAAGGGTATGATGAAGAAAACGAGAACAGCGTCAGCGATGTAAATGGCGAGCCAGAGGTCCTTCATGGGGAGGGTGAGATTGCAAGCGCCATTATAGATGGCATGCCGGCACGCCGCTCGATTGGCAACGTCGGCCGGGAGCATGAGGATGGAGATGGCTGCGACAGAGAGACCGAGAACGACGACGAGCTTGGGGAAGTACGCCTGATTGGCATCGTCCGGATGCTGGTAGTTGACGAGGAGGTAGACATTCACCAGAAGCACCAGCACGCACACCACCACCGCGACGATCACCAGAGCGAGGTTGAAGTCCCCCATTTATAGGGCTCCCGAAGGCCACCGGATCTCGAAATCCGGCAAGATCTAGTTGGGAAAAACGATCGATAATCAGCTCCCCTTAACGGCGGGAATTCTTAGGTGTTGGCAGCGTGGATCCAATGTCCGTCGAGATTTGGGGCGCTCGTCGTCGCCGTCGTCGTCTTCGACGCCGCCGGCGAACGGAACCCTTGGAATATAGTGGGAGAGAGAGAAGAGAGGAGGACGAGGAGGAGGGAATTTTTTGACGACAGGGGAGGAGAGGTCGGGAGAGAACAGGCTGGCAATCCGACTTGGCTGGGCTTTTTCTTGGCCCACTTTGATTTATTATTTATTATTTATTATTCTCTCTCTTAGAATATGTTTAGTTGGATATTAAAAAAAAAGTCCCTCATTTCTCTCGTATATTTGATATGTGTTCTCATTTTTTACTAAATAAATTAAATATATATGTAAAAAATAAAATTATCTAAATAAAATAATCACTTAATATTAATTTTCTTTTTTCCTTTAATGATATCAATCAAACAAGAGCAATTATTCTTCTTTATTTTTCTACATTTTTTCCGTCATTTCCTTTCCCACTCTTGGATGAATTTTCTTACCTACTTTTTTTCTTAATGAATTTTTAAATAAAGAGACCCTTAGAGGTGCAAGTCAAGATAAAGATAGAAAGATGGAAATTAAGCCCATCTTGAATATGAATTTCTTAATAATATAAAGCATGTTAAAATATTTAGTTACATTCGAATGCACATCTTTGAATTCCTAATTCAATTATCCAAAACTTATGAATAGTACATACAATTTGAGAACATTCTGAAAATTATTGCGATACATTCTTCCTTATTCTAATCCTAAATTAAAGACGACTCCGACTCAAGTTCCCAATTAAATTCGAAATAGTTCATTTGATTGACCTAGAATTCGACTAGACTTAGAGACAATTCGATCTCAATTCGCACTTATTGCTCATCATTTTCACCTAAGAAACATAAAAATAGGCGTGAGCTCATTGGAATCCTAACACATGTTCATAGCAAGCACAAACTTTGAATATGTTTCACGATTTTTTTCATGACCCATGAAATTGACAATCATCACAAAGAGCCGCTTCACAACTCATGGCATTATTTTTAAGATTCCTGAAAAATCGCCAACCAATATGACTACTAAGGGGAGCTACTTCCAGGGGGCGGACTCAGGACCTACCACGTATGGGTGCAAATTATAATTACTTAATTCTTATAATAATATAAAATATAAAACATCCAAAAATAATGTTTTGAAATATAATGATTATGAGCTATAAAAAAGTTTAAAAAGCAATGAATTATTCATTTGTATTCAATAATCAAATCATCTAAATGAAATATGGTATCGATTAAAGAATTTTATTTCATGTGCCTATAAATTATTATTTTAATTTAATTATCTAATCAGTTAAAGGATGTTGTAAGGATTCATAGATTATGAACTCTTGAAGTTAGCATTAACAAATTAATAGGATTGAATTTTTTTCCTAAAAATAATGATGAACTTCTAAAAATATAAGTTAATGAGTCTAATAGAAATAAATAAACAAAAATAGACTTCGAAGAATATGTTAATGCACAATAATTTTATGATCCGATACTTCTTTTCAACATTTTTTTCTTGTATAAAAATAGATAAATGATTTTTTTAAAATGCGTTATAAAAATAAAGAAAAATTTCCATATGAATTGATTATCTACTTGAGGCGGGGATATGCAAAACTATTTACAAAATTATATTTTGGTGCAATTTCGAAGGTGATAATTTATTTAATTTATGTGTCTAATAATTTTTAGTATGTGATCATATAGATAAGAATAAATATTATCAAATTTATGGGGTCAATTGAACCCCATAGAAGACCATGTAGGTCCTCCCATGGCCACTTCACAACAGGTGCATGATGTCATGGTCCACGAAGTAATTTCATGTCCAATGAATGATGTCTTATAATTGTGAGGGTTTGTTCATATTTGATCCTGATTTTGCTTATTTGATTTTAAAGTAGATGATCAAAAGCTTTTGTAAGTCTATTTAATTAATGGCAAAGTACTTGATCGAAAGTTATTTGATTCTTTTAATGTAAAGTTATTTAATAAATTTCAAAGATAATGCTAAAACACATTTGTCACATATCACTCAATAAAAAATACTATCATAATCCTATATAATTTGGACATCTTAGTCCTGGACTACGTATATCACATAATTATTTCATCATATTTTTTTTATCATAAACTTTATGAAATATATCACATTCATAATTCAGAAATATTTATACACCCAAAATAAACATAGCATAAAGCATCATGAATGTATAGTAGGCACACAAATAATCATACAATCCATTTGTATATAAAATGGATATTAACAAAAGCATACAATACATTTAAAATTATTATAATTTCTCATAATCTATTTAATATGATATAAAAAAATACATTTAAATGCATAGTAAAATAATGTATGTAAATAAATATTATTTGTCACACTCTTATAATTATAACATAAGCACACAATACATTTAAAAATATTCTAATTTCTCATAATATGTTTATTATGGCATAAAATATATTTAAAATGGATAATAAAATAAAATCAACACATTTATGTCACACATATACCACACATTTTCTAGAAAAAAAATCCAACATTTTTTTAGTCCAAAAATATATTTTTCTCATTTTATAATTTTCCTAGGTTTTCTAAAATGTTGTTTCTATTTTTTTTAAAAAAATATATTGTTCATATTGGGTGGTTGCGAAGTGGAGAGTAGGCTCGCGCATTCTGACCACACTGCGTAGCAAGCCATGGACCCACATGTGTTCGTCTAGCACCACGCAGTAGGTCGTGACCAGATTGTCAAAATACCTTGCAGTTGTCAGACTTTTTCACATTGTGTTCGGGACTCATTGTTCACAATTCAAAATACCCGAACTATGATAGAATCCTCAATGAAGCAGCCTCGTCTGACAACACAGCAATGTCGGGACACACACACAAAAGGTGGTCGACCCTTGCCTTATATAGGTAAGTATGCAAATGGATCAAAATAGACTTAAAAGGAGGAGTGCAGGGGGCATATGGGTCATTTGGCGAAAAGTGCAATTAAACACCCCAAAAATCTGTAAAACCCTCCACCATTTTTCTTTCCCAAACCGGCAGCCACTCTCTTCTCACCATAGGGCTTCATCTCATGGTACATCAAGGAGGAGAAAGGGAAGAGCAAGAGCCAGCTAGGGAAGAGGAGTTTCATTGAGGATGAAGAAGAGCTAGGAGAAGAAGAATATATCCCTAAAATCGTTTGGGGATTGAGGTATGTGAATAGGGTGAACTCAAAACTTAACTTCGTCCTAAATAATCTTAGAATGAGATATTGATTATTTCATTATTTGGATTGATCTTCTTGATTGGATTTGAATCGTTTTGGATTCATTCCTATGTTTATAGTTATAGATTCTGGTGAAGAATGCTAGAACTCTAGCAATGGATTAGTTCATATAAAATGTGGCTTGTTTTCCCTAATTTTTCTCTAAGTTATTTGCCCTATATGTAGTGACTTGTTTGCCATCAAAATAAGAGATAATGTGGTAGAAATATATCTTTTAAACTCTTAGAATGGAAGTGAAACGAGATGATGTAAGTGTGGAAAAGGAATCAGGGGAAAGCCACTTTGTTATCGGCAGGTCGTATGAGGGCAACTAAATCGAAGCGCGATAGTGTAAATCATAGCGCTCACAGTCAAGAAATACGATCTATTTATTTTCTATGAGAAACATATATTTTTGTCATCCAACATGTGGCGAATCAATCTAAACCATAGTGAAAACATTGGCAAATTGTATTCTTGTTAGTTAACCCGGTAAATTACATGATTAGACCCTCCAACTTTGAGTCGATTTTCAATCGGTCATCCAACTTCAATTTGTAACTAGAACGTCCATCATCTTTAATTTTCTTGCACGATTAGTCCCCTTGACCGGTGATATAGGTTTTCCGATTGCCTTGCTTACGTGGCCGCCACGTGAATCATTTCTCTTTCATCCACATCGTTCAAATCATACACGTCATTTAACGCTACTAAACTAGGTAATTACACGGATCATCCCCAACTTTGAGTCGATTTCTAAATGGTCCCCTAACTTCAATTTATAACTACAACCCCAACTTTGATTTTATTGCACGATTTATCCACTTGACCAGTAACTGGCAGTCTTCCAATTACCTTCCTGACGTGGCATAATAAAATATAATAAAAAACTTTAACTTATTAACATGACATAATAAAAAATTAATAAGGGCCCAATGTGCCCCTCTGCCAGACGAGCTGGCAGAGGGATGCCCCCCTTTTGCTCCTCACCGTGCACGATGATGAAAAGGGGGGCCAACACTCCCCTTTTGTTCCTCGCCATGGCAAGGATGAAAAGGGGGGGCCAGCACCCCTATCAGCCAGCTCGTCGGTATGCGAGTTGACAGAGGGGCCGTCGACCCCCCTTTTCATTTTCGCACACGGAAATGTGCAAAAGGGGGGCTGTGCTCCAGTCTGCCAGCTTGCACGCCGACGGGTTAGAAGGAGGCGCCGACCTTCCTTTTCGTCCTCGCACGCGATGAAGAGCAAAAGGGAGGCCGACGCTCTCCTTTGGTGAGCTCGCATAGGAGGCACCGACGAGCTCGAGTCATTTTTTATTTATTTTTATAATATTTTTTATTATTATATTGTTTTTTATTGTGCCATGTCAATAAATTAAATCTTTTATTATATTTTATTACGCCACATCAGCAAGGTAACTGAGAGAATGTCTATTAGTGATCAAATGGATGAATCGTGCAATAAAATCAAAGTTGGGGGATGTTCTAAAGTTGGGGGACGATCCGTGTAATTATCCAGTTTAGTAGCGTTAAATGACGTGGATGAAAGAGAAATGACTCACGCGGCGGACACGTACGCAAGACAATCTGAAAACCTACTATCGCGCGGTCAAAGGGACTGATTGTGCAAGAAAATCAAAGATGATGGACGTTCTGATTACAAATTGAAGTTGGGGAACTGATTGAAAATCGACTCAAAGTTGGGGGACTAATCGTGTAATTTACCCTAGTTAACCCATTTTCTAGCTATATAATTCATTTTCGTGCCCCCCACAAATCGTAATGGCCAGATTTTTTAAAAAAATCTTTTTATAAAATGATAATTGTGGTCAATTGAAGTATGCTATTGATTGAATTCCATTACATGAATTGTTATGTCATCTATTAGTGATATTGTTACATGTTTAGACTATGTCATGTTACATTATGTCATGCAATGATATGAATGACTTATGTCATGATTGCTTGATAGACAAAGAATTCAAATTACATGCTAAGTTATAAGGTTAAAATGAATTATTGTATTGAATTGGACTCATTGTTTGTTTAAATTTGGTCATCGACGAATCGATTATTTTTATTTTATTGGATTTGAATGTGGGTAATCGGATTGGCACACCTCTGGTGTGTCAATTAGGTGCAAGTGTGACCCAAGTTTATCTAAAAATTATAGCGACAGGGACAACCAAGTACCACAATGCATCATCGAATGACTTACTAGTCTTGATTGTTAATATTTGCTAATCCTAAAATCGGAAAGAAAGATCACTTGACCCATGGGAATGGCTATAATTGTTATCGTTTATTAGCATTAAATTATTAATGCAATCATTTTATTTAGTCATTGATTGATATCGAATATTGGACATTAATTATGAATAATGCAATTTGACTTATTATTATTGAATTGAATTGAATTGAATTGAATTGGTCATTGATGTTTTATCATTATGTTGTTATATCATGTTTCAACATTTCATCGTAAGTTATCATTCTTATTTATGACTCTTACATACAACTAAAGGAAGGTGGACCTCCACTACATCTGGGTTTGTGTAGGTACAAAAGAGTAATATGGGCTGGTGGAGAGCTCACGATGGGGTGTTGCACATGGCGGTGATCCTTTATGTTGGGTCTTGTATGCTATAGCCGAGTATGTTCCTACGGGCTTTTAGTTATGAACTATTCTTGTTGTTATGTGTCTATTTGTCCTCATCTATGAGGGACATTATGGGTCATGTTATCATTGTGGATTTTGAGTCATCATATGAAATTGGGCCTACCGCCTAGATGTTGTCATGCTACTATTATATTGTATCATGCTTCTGTTATATGCTTATGGATTACGTTTTATATTTTATATCATTTCTGTTGCCATGTATAGTCATGTTTTCTTATCATTATATTGTCTATCATATTCTCCAGCATGATGCATTTTGGGACTCACTCGTGACACGTGTCATGGGATGAATTCCGAGGTGTTACAATGGATGTATATGCACAACAGTTAGAAAACAATTTGAATCATATCTATACAACATTGCTCCATCATTAAAAAGAAAGTTAACATTGTTAGTTTTTACTACTCCAACAAATGTTATCATCACCTCATTTCCATAAACCACCCTTGAACTATCCCGATTTTTCACATCTAATTCAAAACTACAAACTTATTTTTTTGGATCGTAAACTATCACGATTTTTTTAATTTGATCCTTCCGTTGACTTTTGTCAATTTTTCTATTAACTTTGATTTTTTTTCTATTTAGGAGAAATTGAACCCTTCGACTTTATATTTTTGTTTCGACTTTTGCAACTTTGATTGCGAAGGGAGGGGTATTTTTTACTTTTTATAAATGAAAAATGAAAGATAGTAGAAAAGTTGACGGAAGTCGCAAAAAGATCAAATTGGAAAAATTGCGATAGTTTAGGGATAAAAAAATAAGTTCATAGTTTGGGTTAGATGTGAAAAATCAAAATAATTTAGGGGTGATTTATGAAAATAATCCTAAAAATTATTTACATTTAGTGTAATGAATGACAATAATAATTCTTTAAAAAATTATAATACAAAAATGTTTGTGTTGCTTATGGCTTAATATCTTAGTTGCTCATTAAGGCATCATTGATTTGTCTAAACATCATATTTCTAACCTACGGGGGAACGAGGTGGCTATCAACCTCATGTATGTAACCTCCACACACAAAGTGAACGAGCTGATCAGGAGCAACCCAACGATGAAGAGATTGACCTTAATAGCAACAGTGTTGGGGCCTATTTAAGTGATTGACATCCAAACTCGATCTACAAATGTTCAACAAACGAAAAATTTGATGTGTATTGATCTAAATAAAATGAAGAGGAACTTGACATTAAGGTCAATAGTTAAATCAAAAGAAAACATTATAATAGATTTAATACATGCTCCAAAGACCCCAATAAGTCACTTTAGAGCAGGAAAGAGGGTTAGCAGGAACATTATGATGTCGGACAACCCCCCGACGCAACTTGTCGACTTGACTGTTCCGATGTCACCGCCATTGTCGATGCATATGTTGTCAACTTGAGTGAGAGAAGGAAAGAGCGAGAGGTAATGATCCTCCCCCTCCCCCCAACCCCTCTCTATTCTCTCTTTCCTTGCGCAATGACTTCCAGCAAAGGTAGTGGAGGATGGACATGGAGACTTGAGTGCTTTTTTTTATTTGATGTTGAAGGGGTAATTTAACATTGTTTTATCCCAATGAGCACAATAAGGAGTATCTAAGGGATAAGAACAATGTAGCATGAACGAACCAAAAGATGACATCTTAACTAAGAAAGGTCCCGTTTGGCTAAGCTTATACACAACTTATAAGTCACTTTTCAAAAATCTCAACGTTTGGTAATATTATAATATGACTGATAAGGAGATATCAAATATACTTATAAGTAAAAAAATAAGCAGGGGGAGAGGCATTTATTTTTTTTAAGAAAATAAGTTAGTTATTGTAACTATATAATTATTATTAATATAAGTAGTTTTTATCTAAATGTGTAACTTCTTACTTTTAAAAATATTTTAGTCAATAAAATACTTATCAGTACTTCAACTTATTAGTTATTTTGTCTTAGTAAACCAAACAGACTTTTACGATCTGTTTGGTTGGGGGTGAAAGGAGGGTAAAGAAGGGGAAGGGAAAGGACGGGAATCCGTTCCCTCATTTGATTGAGTTTAAGTTAGAGGGGATGAAGAGAAAAGTCCTCTCCTTTCCCTTTCATTCATATCGAATGTTCCATTTTTCTTTCTCCTTTAAATCAGGGTAGAAAGGAGGGAAAATACATAATTAGTATGTGTTTCCATTTTTTATCAAATAAATTAAACATATAACTATATATAAAGGATAAAATTGTCTAAATAAAATAATTATTTTGACATTCATTATCTTCTCTTCCCTTCATTTTAATGGCATCGACCAAATATGAGTAACTATTCACATTTATTCTCCTACATTTTCTTCCTATCATTTCTCTTCCACTCTTTACCTTTCCTTCGGGTCTGTTTGGTTGGGGGTTAAATGATGGTAAGAAGGGGGAAAAGAAAGAAGAAGAATTTGTTTCCTTCGTTTGGTTGTGTTTAAGTTAAAGGAGAATGAAGGGGAAAGTCCCTTCCTTCCCCTTTCATTCCCCTCCAATATTCAAAGTGTCTTTCCCCTTCAAATCGAGGTGGGAAGGAGGAGAAAGACATATTAAGTATGCATTTTTAATTTTGACCAAATAAATTAAACTTATAACTATATATATGTAAAGGATAAAATCGTCTAAATAAATTAATCACTTAACATTCATTCACTTTTCTTCTCTTTAATGATATCAATCAAATAAGATAACTATTCACCTTCATTCTCCTACATTACGTTTCCATCATTTCCCTTCTCACTCCTTATCTTCTCTTTCCCTTAATGAATTTTGAACCAAACACTATTAATGAATTTTAAACTAAACAAGCCATACTAGTATTCATGTGAAAAAAAAATAAAGATATAATTGGTGCTATGTGTTACTTAAATCCTAGTAAACATCTTTCTAACAAATCCTATTATAACAACATTTACTTTTAGTTCTAATAACTAAACGAGACGGGTTTGAATAGAGATGATGCTTCAAGTAAGATCTTTGTTAAAGTTTATGAAAATTATATTACCTTTCGGAGCAGAAGAATATATTACAACTAGGGAAAGATTAATAAAGGAATAAGATGATAAAAAGTATGGACTGAAAAATGCCAAACTAACATGTTTCCTTATTTTTTTAAAAAAAAAACATGAATGAGGTAAGAAAATGCACAAATCAAAGAGGAACATTGGCAATGAATATGAAAAGGGTCATATCTGAATGTAATGGACACGAGGATGTCAAGCAAGACTTTCTTGTTGTGAGCACGGGCTAAAGGTCTTCGAGATGAGTAGATGAATGCTAGGTCAAGAAATCTAGAGCACATGAATGTTTATGTCGTGGCTAGGAGAGGAGAAATCTTCTCTATGACTTACCTGCGGCGGCAGGATCGTCGAGGGAAAAGAGGTTCATCAAGGAGCGAATGGGAGAGGGAGAAGGGTGAGGGGTTGAAATATTAGACCGTTCTTCATTTAAGTGGTTTGATCAACTCACAAAAGCAGTTCAATCAGCTTTGAACCATGCCTTCATCTGCATCCTTGTTGGACGGCACAAATAAATAATGATGGACATAATGCCACCCTTCCATTCTTTAATGCCACTCCTCATATTTAGCTTAATACTATTATACCGTTGCATGGACAGTAGCTTCTGCATACATGATGAGACAATATGTAGACTTCAATGATATACGCACAGTTGTCCATTCTTTAATTCTTTTCTGCATAATCTTTACTTCCTTGCTCATTTTATGCAAGGATTTTTTATTTTATGTGAATCATTCTTGATAAAAAATTTTTCCAAATTTTTATACAAAGATTTACTTAATGCCATTATTTTTTATTATCTTTTTCAAATTTGTTTGCTCACAGTTACTTGTATCATCCATGTTTCTTAGAACATGAATATATATATTTTTGAACCTTATTTCCGTTACTTTGTTATTCAAAGTTCTAATATTTCAATATAATAGGTTTGCAATATTATAGAAAGATTCAAAATTCTTTCCCTTTGAACATTCTCTCATAAAACTATGCGACCCTTCACCTCACCTCCCTGTATCCCACTTTGTTCGATTTAATAAAAGTGGTTTTTTTTATTATCTTTTTGTTTAGCAAGGAAAACATTTAGAGGTAAAATTGATAATTAGGAGTGGCAATAAATAAAGCTACCCATAAAATAATTGTCTTTTACAGTGTAAAAACTAAAAAGCGTGCTGCACATCCATTTAAACAAAATGAAAAATGTTTAGCGTACCGCACAACGGCCCATTAAATAAAAAAAAGACGGCCCAGTTTTCTCTCCCGTCCAATGACACGAGGCCCCTTCACTCATCACATTTCGTCTGCCGTCCTTACCAACCTGCAGCACCTCGAAGGGCTCTCGGCGCTGCTCGCTGTTCTCCTCTTTCCGATCCTCGAAAGGTACGAAGGTAACAAGTTCGAAACCTCTAAACCCACCCTGTTCCTATCCCGGCTTCAGCCTCCAGGCTCCTCATCCGTCGTCTTCGCAGGCGATGTCGAGCGCCGTCGACGCGGCTGGGGAGCCGATCCCGACTTCGGCCGTCCTCATGGCGGCCGCGAAGCACATCGCCGCGCGGTGCCGCGCGGAGAACGTGGCCTTCATCAATTGCAAGAAGAAGGACCCGAACCCGGAGAAGTGCCTCGAGAAAGGCCGCCAGGTCACCAGTTGCGTCCTGAATCTGTAAGCCAAACGTCCCACATTTGCGATCCATGTCTCTTTCTCGTTTTTTTTCCTTTTTTTTTGCATGCTGCTCATGTAATCCAATTCCACTCGGTCATTAGCTCCTTTCCATTATAAGAGAATTGTGACATTGTTGATTTGATAATTTATTATGTCAAATTCATACTTTTGATCCTTCACACTGCGAATATTAATTAAATGATGCAATTTATAACAAATGAAGATATATCTTGAAGATGGGTTTAGAGTATTTTGAGCTATGAGAACGAGTAGCTGAGTTCTTCTTTTAAGGTACCTTGATCCATGAACTGTCCCAAAGTTCTCAATACATGGGAGTCATGAAGCGAGAATATGTCAAGTTGTAGGGTAACGGAAGGCAGAATTTTGCATTATTCGGTCAAGTGACACTCTAGCATCACAACATCATTTCTCATAAGGTGTACTCTTTAAACCATTGTTTTAAACTTCTTGGGTCTTGGCATTCTGGTACTTTCTTTTTGGCATGATTTATCTCCTTCTTTATGTATAAGCGTATAATATGCTTGCTGAACATAAGTACAGTAATGCAATGCTTTATTTATATCCCAACAGGTTCAGAGCTCTTTGCAACTTGCATAAGTTTGTTGTTAGCAAGTTCATTCCATTGTGCTTTTTCTCTCCTGAAGGAAAAGAGTTACATTTGGTAATTTGACACAGTTCTTCATCCTTCTCCTTAAAAAAAAAAAACTTTTCTTTTGCAACATTTAACATATCTCACGAGTATGCAATGGTAGAGGCATTATCAGGACAAATATGATTTCATCTAGTGTGATCAGAAGATGCTTTTCAAGGGTGTGGGTGTCGAATCATACCAGTGATTTTAGTACAAAATTGGTTGTGCACCATTCTGGCTGCCCTGTAACTTGGGCTGTCATATGATCCCAGTCATGCGTTCCTATTCAGATTTGTTTGTATATATAGTCATTCGAGGAACATATTTAGGAGCATTTTCTTTTGCTCTGATGTTGAATGGTATATGGTATATAATTATTCATGTAGTTCAACTACAACAACAACAAAGCCTTATCCCACTAGGTGGGGTCGGCTAAATTCATGTAGTTCAACTAAATGGAAAAAAAAATGTGGATGACTATCTTTCTCAGTCATCTTTCACATCCTCAAAAAATGGGTAGATCTTTAAAGTTATATTCTCTTATGCAGATTGCGATATAATGTAATTCCTCAATACCCATTTTGTTTCCGTATGTATTTTATCTCTTCATATGTAATTCAATTAAATGATAGAACAAAACTTGTTTTCTGGCTATACAATATTTCAAGTTTTCAAATGGTAATAGGTAGATCTTTAACTTCTCCTATCATTGAATGTGAAAATATCTACTATCACATTTTGTTTTGGATGTCATGTTTTCATTTTATAGGTTTATTTTCCGAGCATTTTATGAGGATTTTCTTATTTCTGGTGTTGATGTCCTTTTCTGTTGAATTGATGGGGAAAATAATTACTAGGCATTCTATAAGGTTGATGCCTATTTGAACACATTTATAAGTCATAGAAGTACTTGAATGATTTTGCAGACAAACAAGTTCATACTTTTATTTGCTGGAAAAAATTCAAGTTATATTTAAGAGAACATAGCAAGGACAAGAAAATATGATCTACGTACGAAAGTAGGTCAAGTGCTGAGAAAGAATTTTACAAGAAAATATGAAATATTTTAACATGATAGAATGAGATATGAGGAGTTTTATTGCAACTCGAGAGCTAAATGTGGTCAATGCTTTGTTGCCTCCTTTATTCAACTTTTATTTTGCATTATAATGATACTGACAGTGTGTGCATTTGTTGCTATCCCAGTCGGTCATGGTGGATTTTATGTAGTTCATGCAATTTAAGCTGTCTAATTAAACTTCCCACTGATCACCTTATACGTATATGCTTCACATAAGCTTACAATTCAACTAATTTTTTTGTTGAAGCTTCCATGTCATGAGTTTGTGGCATAACTTCTCATCTTGTGCAGACTAAAGGAGCTTCATCAGAAGTGCCCTAAAGAGATGGATGCATATGCTGGCTGCATGTATTATTATACCAATGAGTTTGACTTATGCCGCAAAGAGCAACAAGAGTTTGAGAAAGCTTGCCCAATATCAGAATGATTCCAAGAAAGTGGAAAATGGCTATATGACAAACTTCTTTTCTAATAAAGAAACTTAGACCTCTGTTTCTGTTTTGCCATATTGGAGATTTCTACATGGCAAGACACTTTCTTTTTATTTAGTACAATTTCTTTACTTCCAGCGAAGGAGGTGAAATTTCAGTGGTAACTGCACTTGGTCTTGTGTTGTAATTGCATTTCTAACTTGAACTTTTGCTGCTTCAATATGCCCACTTTGCAGTGATGCCATGAATAAATATACACAATGAGGCAGTTTTCTTGGTCTTTAAACAAGTGGCCATATCTTCGTTCAATTGTAATTTTGCAGAAACGTTTTTTATTAATATATTATTGAAAAGTTTACTGGGCTCTTCAAAGTAATTTTTCCAGAATTTGACTGTCATCTTCACTTATCATTATGGTCCACTCGTTAGTTAAATGATAATTTAACAACTTCAGCAATCAATGGATATTCTTATAATCGCGGGTGTGTTTATTTTTCTTCTCGTCTTACTCAGGGACTTTGCTAAGATTTGTTATGGCATTAGATTGTTGTATATATATTTTTTTATTGTTGTATATTTTGAGAGTCGATGAATTTCTACAAAATCCATACTCAAATTGATGTCCTATAAACCTAGGGATCTTGCGAGTCGAACAAATCAAATAGAATCAATACCTTTTTATGGTCTCCATCCACTTATGTTTATTTGCAATATCTATGGGAAGCAGCCGGGGAAGAAACTATTTATTGTAAGTTGTAAATTGCCTGAATACATTTAAAAGGAATATATGCTAGAATGCCATTTTTTTAAAAAATAGATATATTCCTATTTTATGTTGTACTTGTATACAAAATGAAAAAGGGAAAAAAATAGAATATGATATTTAATTATAATTAACCGATGGTCGACATTGATTATAATGACAAGACCAACCAAAGGACCAGGCTGATTCTATTATTTTGTTAAGTAAGAAAGCAAGATGGCAAATAATAAGAAAAACTAAACTAAAAATAAAACCACAAGACACAAGTATCTCTTATTAATACGAATCCAACTCGGATATATTAATATCAGTCAGAGAGGACCGCTATACCATATTTTAGTCCAATTAGTGTAATAATTTATTTATTCATATTAATATTATTAAATTATTAATAGTCAATTTGCGGCACTTATTATTTTCATTTCTAAACTAATTTCATTCTCAACTTTCTCAAGAATTATGAAATTGTCTTTTTATTTACCGACTTATAAATTAGTTCAATTTGAAACTTTAATTAGAATGTAGAAAATATAACATATATTTTAAATCTCGAGTCTAGGGACACGGGCCGGGTCGAACAAACTCAGACTCGACCAGATTGGATCACAACTCTTAAGGGCAAGAAATCCGACCCAACCCGATTACTCAGGTCGGATGGTCGAGTCACTCAATCATTTTTTTCTTTTCTTTTCAATTTTTTTCTCACTTTTCTATATTATTTAATAAAAAAATATTATTTAATATTCATTTTAAGAAATTTTTTTCTAAGTATTGGAATATTACTCCATAGTTAAAATAATTTATTTTTATTATTTTTTCAAATTTTAAAGTCAAATATAAAATTAAAACTAATTTTAAAATAAAAAATAAAAAGTTAGGTCATTGGATTGAGTTGGAAAATTCTAATTTACTAATGCTTGAACCCATCGGATTGAATTCGGATAAGATCGGCACCAATTTGAATCGACTCGAATTAGGTCGAGTCAGATCGGATTGGATTCACACCCCTACTCGACCTCTTGATACACTTTGAATATGAAAATAAAAAAAAAATAATATGTGGTTGAAAAAGAGTGAAATATAGTTACAGAAGGGGGAAAAGAATTTGAATATGAGAACTTTACGAAGTGTTGAGTAGATTACTCATGTTGTCATATGTGTTTGAACATTTCGAAAATATTATTATCACTCCATTTTATAAAATAAAAATAAAAATGTTCATTATACAAATGAAAAAAATGATAATAATATTTTTAAGAACGATAATACTTTACTCATGTTTTCTTAACGAGAGAAATAGCCTTCCCATGTGAAATAAGAATTAAAAAAAAGTACTAGAACGACCAAAAGACAACATTTTTTAGAAAATGAACAAACCCGGAGAATTGGCAAGGAAGCGAGACTGCGACCTCTCTCTCTCTCTCTCTCTCTCTCTCTCTCTCTCTCTCTCTCTCTCTGTTTGTTCCTGCTGCCCCTCGTTCCGCGTCCTCCGAATTGAAAGCATTAGCAAGGGGAAAAGAGTTCGAAAGACGACGCGTTCTCCACCCTGCTCCAATGACCCTTCCGCCAGCTACATGGTCCGTCACTGGCAAACGCGGCCGCCGCCGGAGGGCTGCTCACGACGGACAGGTGAAGCCGCGGGATGAGGACCGCGACGTCGCCCTCTTCCTTCTCTCGCTCGCCTCCTCCGCCGCGGCGGCCTCCGATCTACGCCTCGAGCGGATCTCTTCGGCACCAGCCGCCGAGATAGGAGAGCGACGACAGCTGAGGTGGAGGAGGAAGGACAAGAGGAAGCGAAAGAAGTTGGTGGCGGAGACGACGAAGTGGCGACCGCGGGTGTACGAGTGCGAGTTCTGCTTTGGCCAGTTCCGGACGGCGCAGGCGCTCGGCGGCCACACGAGGAACCACTTGGAGAAAGACGTCCGTGGTCGGCTCGTCAAGAGGAAGATGAGAAAGATCAGCTCGTTGGCCTTCGATTTGGGTTTAAGCTTCCGCTTCGAACCCTCTACTGCTTCTTCTCGTCCTAGTTTGAGCCCCTTAGCATCGTCCTCCTTAGGAGGAAAGGAGGCAGCTGAAGAGGTGGAGGGTCACGCCGGTGGGAAGCACCCTTCACCATCTCTGTTCTGCTAGAATTAAGATAAATAGGTGGATGTGTGTCTGTGTGTGCGTGCGTCACAGAGAGAGAGAGAGAGAGAGAGAGAGAGAGAGAGAGAGAGAGTTTAACTGAGTTTTACTGTACAGATAACAATAGAATGTGAGGTTTGAAGGGAAGTAGGATGATCGCATGCGGCGTTCTTGGTATGTTGACAGCTTCTTGTACTTGATGTTTCTAGATGAAGGAAAAACATATGTAGTTTCTGAGTGCCTCTTGCTCAATCTGCGAGTAATTTGCCTGTTGCAAAAATATTAGAGATTTCAATTCCACTTGCAGACTTGTCAGCTAGATTTATAAGAAGTGTTCTAAAGATCACAAACAACTAAATCTACTTTTCCAGACTTTTAATAACAGTGTCAGAACAATCTTGCAAAGTGCTAGTGGCCTAGGTATCGATCCGTTGATACATTGGAATATGAAAGCTTCCAACTTTACCTATCATGAAAGAAAATAGTGTGGAACGTCAAGTTAAAATTTGTGAAAGGATCTGGACATTTCTACTCCATTACACATGGTATCTGTATCAGGTGCAATATTTATTCAATCGAGTCAGATCTGCTTAGCATCTGACTGCAACCTTAATAGTGCTGCTTCTGTACCAGCAGCAGTCGAATAGCCACCATACGTGACATGCTCCAATGCAATCCTGTATTCATGGGACTCTTGTGTGCTGCCCACATCGAAGGTGGTGCACTGCTACCGGTCATTAAAAGCTCAATGCAAACTGCCATGTGCATGTCTGATGGATAAACACAACATTAGAAGAAACTACTCTCTCGTGGGAGTCACTTAATGTTAGGTACATGACGAGGAGCAACCTAGTTAAATTAGATAGGCTCCATGGTGAGTCAATTTTTAGCATGTGAACAGTGTATTATTTTTTATTAATTAATAAAATTTAATATTATATTTATAATATCTATATTTTATTTAAACACTCACAAAAATTAATTTATAATATCAAAATTTTCATATCACATCAATTTGTTAATTCTTCCACCGTATTCAAACACATTTTGAACTAATTAATCTGTCAATTCAACTATTGACGTATTATTCAAAAGAACTACGATTGAAAACACAATTTGTAACACCACACATTTCAAACACATGATCAAGAGTCATCCACTCAAAATACGTCATTAGTAGGTCGTATAGATGTTACACAATTCTACAACTTGAGTTCTTTTTTTTTTGACTTTGAACATATTAACTTAAATAAGCCGAGTGAATCGTACTATTTTTTAGTGACGTAAAATTGTGGACCAACATGTACTAACTATTAGGTATATAGTCAAGATCGAAATCTTAGAGGTCTGTAAAATTAAAAATCGTAAGATCGGATCTTGGTTTATAACATCTTGCCTATATATTAAAAAAATAATTTGAATATATAAAATTATATAAAAATAATGTTTTAAAAAACTATAACAAAGTATAAATAATATTAACTTAACTACTATCATATTGAGAGTTTCTACAAATGCATATATATTGCTTATATATTAGTAATTTAATATGAATTGACAAAAATGATAATAATAATAATATTATTATAGAGTATTATTCTATAAATAACATTTTAATATACATTAATATTAAAGTTATTTTTGAAGAAAATATATTCAAATTTTAATTATAACAATTCATATTTCTCTTAATGTTATTTCTCAAAAAATCATGTTGCATTTGGGGAAATAAAAAAAATGAAAAATTGAATCGGTAGGATCTTACCGATACTACAACTACGATTAGATCTTAATCCTAATGATTGTAGAAAATCGATCCAGATTGTGCTTACGATCAAGATCGCGATCTTAATAATGTTGCTCTAGACTATGTTTTTGTGGATGACAATGACAAAAAGAGTCGCCGTTTCACCGTCGTCATGTACACCCATTATACATAAATTCAAGTACAAAATAAATTATAATGAGCATACTCTTGTAGGTAGTATAATGATAACATATGAATTAGGCATAGGCTTTCACTATATGCACTATTAATAAGTTTGCATAATATAACATATACAATTATCAATAAGCAATTTACAATTAATGATAAATAATTTAGTTATGATCAATCAACATCGACCAAACTTAATTTCAGCTCTATTTAACAATGATAAGTTTAATCATTATACATCATGCATAATGATCAATTAATTAGAATTATCAATTGATTTATAATTTTTAATTATCCATCAATCGCAATTATCAATTGGTTGCAAATATCAATATTCAATTATGCATCAATTCTAAATGCTGAAATTAATTATCAATCAACCATAAATATTCCAACATATTATCCATTAATAATAAAAATTGTAATTCAATTATTTTAACAATAAATGCTATAATTAATTATCTATTTAGTCTTACGAGTTATCCATCAACCATCAAATTGTAATTTAAGGTGGGGATCAATGTCACGGTGCTCTCAATACGAGATAGAATAATTAATTATTCAAATAAATTTATTATATAGTGGGGAAGGAGGGACTGCACAATATGATAAGCACAATTTTCGATAGAGGTTGATATCTCAATCTTCTAATTAGCTATAATTCAATTCAATAATAATTATCTATTGTCCTCAAGGGCAATAATCCAATGTTTTGTACTTTATGTCGTTTATCTATGTCGTTTGTTTTTATCATTTATTCATCTTTGTGTCATTTTATTTCCGTGTACAATTATGAGAAGATAGATCATCATCCCACACTTATCATATTTCAATTATCAATTAATAATATTATAATTAGGATCAATAAATATAATATTCATCACAATTAAATATAAATTAATGTATATTATTCATTTTTATCATCGAAGTATGAGTCAAGACTAATAGAAATTGGGTCATGTCCTATCTACTGCTTATTCAGTCTTTGACCAATGAAATCCGATCTAGGTATGTTGGAAACCCAAGTTAGATCGGCCCTATTTTCTCTTTCGCAAATTCTTTGTTGACGAAACCAGAGCTTGTCTAATCAAAATCTAGCTCGGATCTTCGATTTCCAATTTTGTCTAATGAAAATTGTTAGAAGCTGGGCCGCGTGATGGTGCCCCCCAAGTTGAGCTTCTCTGAACTCGATCTGAATTTCTCCTAACCTTATATGAACCAAGGTAGTTAAGATCCGGATATTAGATCAGACAAGGATCATAAGATTGAAGATCGTAAGATTGGAGTGAGGATCATAAGATCCTACTTATTAATAAAATATATTTTTTAAATAATAAATGTTCTTTTGATTAATTTACCGTATTTGAATTATAAATTGCATCTCACTTTCTTAAGCAAAATTACGTCATAATATATTTAAAATGAAAAAAATATATTAAAGTTCATATAAATTAATTATTACTATCATAAATATATAATTTTATTATTATTTAAATGATTATATTAATCTATGGGATCATATAAGATCGGATAAGATCGTAAGATCGTGTGACCAAAATTAAGTTCGAATTAAGATCTTACACATAAGATTCTGAAGATAAGATCGAGTCGATTATGAGTAATAATATTGTAAAATCGTAAGATCTTAATATCTAAATTGAAATCTTGATAACTAATTAAAACTAGGTTCGAGTACCGCAGAATCCGACCCCTTCAATATTCATATATTTTTTGACACAAAATTTGGCATATTATCAAAACTATGAATGATTCTATACACAATTTAATCGTACGATACACAACACATAGGACAAAAAATTAGGAGTCTATATTCATAGAATTCTCCTATGCATTAGAAGTTGATAAAAAAATGAGCTACGAAACTACTACATTTTTTTTTTTGCATAAACTATGAAAACTATCTCCGAAATGTTCTTTGATGTTAGTGCTTCATGTAGGTCCAACCACTGTCTATTTATGCCTTGGTTTGCATGCACACAAGAGGAAAAGATGAGGGCTTTGTGCTTAAAGAAAACCCTGGGTGTGGGGAAATATGATACCTCCGTGGGTCTATTTGTAGGGTTGAAAGTCCATCATAACCATTCTCTAATTCAATTTAAATTTTGTTTAGAATTCTAATATCTTTTCCTAACCATCCTCTATTTCTATTCAATTTATGTTCTATTTTATCCTTTATTTATTTATGGTGTTCAATTTTTAGAATAAATAATATAATATTATTTTATCTCCTACTTTTTTAATTTAAATAATAAGTTATTATTATATTTTTTGAAATTTTTTAAGCTTAGAAATCTTAATGTCATTGAGAGTCCTTTACAAAAAAAAAAAATGAATCTCAGTTCAAAATCAGTTTTCTAATTTTTAATATAATTATAATTCCTATTCCAACTAATATTTATCTTTTTATTCTTTTTTATATCTCTTGTCTCATCATATTTTCAATTCGTTTCAAATTTTCTTCTATCTCCATTATTTTTCGGGTTAAATATAATAGGCATTATATGTTATTATTTGGACTTAACTTGTGAGGCGCCACATAATTTGTATGGTGTGTGCGCGGACCGTGCAGAGACCACCACCATTCGTCCCGTTCTCAAAATGCTTCTTCAGGAGGGCATTTGATTCGGGATTGAAGCCCTGTTCCGAGTGGACATTGACACAAGTGCATCCAGTCTGTATCAGAAGTAAAATGAGGATTGCACTGGCGACCGTGCTTTCTCAATCATTGCTACGTTTTATGCAGTATGTAACTCGTATGTATAAACGATCAGAAATTAATTATGGCAGAAGAAAGAACGATAAACAGCAATCGGGATTAAGAAAGGACCTGAGGGCATCTCGATGTTAACATCACTCTTCTGTGAATTTAAAAGAAACAGTGCAGTAAAGTACATGCTATATCACATTTTAAACACACAGAGCTGCACATGCTCCTGTTGTGCCTTCCCCAGAGGGCTGGAACGCTATATATACTCTCAGAGGCCATTGTTTGGCCGAAACAAGACATGCAACTGTGCAAACTCTCCACGTTCTCCATGGTTCATACTTTAGTTCTCACCACCTAAACCAGTAAGAATGCATGCACAAATGCATTCCAGGCCTTTGTCAAATATGCATCCTAACATCCAATGCCAATGGTTGGTTCTGTCCTCTTTGCTCTGTTCCCTTGTTCTCGTCTCGAGGGGCAGCGTTGCACTGTCACAGAATGCACCCGCCGCCCCTGAGGACTTTGCCTTCTCTCCAACGTCACTGCCGGAGCTGACAGCTACCCCGCCGCCGCCCAACTCTCGAATGGTGCCAATAGAGTACATGGACCCCTCCCACCCGCCTCTCGTCCGGTCCGGCAATCCCAAGTGCACCGTCCAGGTACTCAAGCACGACTTCGGGAACACCCTTGGAACGGCGCCCGTGTTCGTCAAGTACGCGCCGCCGGCAGACTGCCCCGCTCCGTGGACTCGCGTCTTGCTCGAGCTTTCTGCCTCAGCTTCGAACCGCCAGAAGGACCGCACGGCCGCCGTGTGGATCGACGGGGCGGAGGTCCTCCGCACCACCACCCCGGTCGCCATGGCTCCGGGCGTGTTCTGGCGGGTTCACAAGGATGTTACCCGGTACAGCTCACTCCTCCGCCAGCAGAGATTCTTATCCATGATGCTTGAGAACTCCATCGAAGACTTGCCCGGCGTTTACAGTGTCAACATCACCCTCCTCTTCTACCGCGGCGCGCTCCGTGGCATGGGCACTAGGACGACTTCCGGCGTCACCACAGAAGCTAAACCAAGCCTTGGTCCTGTACGTAGAACGTCCTTTGCCGAACCGGCGGATCTCATCATACCGATATCGAGCGCCAGCGACAGCGCGGCTGGTTTCTGGTTCCGTCTCCAGAATGGTACCGACGTCAAGTCCAGGACGATCGTTCTGCCCCGCAACGCTTACCGCGCCGTGCTGGAAGTGTACGCATCGCATCATGCGGACGATGAGTACTGGTACGCCAACCCCCTCGGCTCCAATGGCCTCTCACCGAATCCCGACGGCCTCCAGTCGGCGAAGGCCAACGGTGGGTTCAGGCAAGTTATCGCGTTGATCGACGGCCGCTTCGCCGGTTCGGCCGTACCGTTCCCGGTCATATATCCGAGCTCTGTGAATCCATTCTTTTGGGCCCCGGTGGCGGCCATCGGAGCATATGACCACCCGTCTTACGACTTGGAGCTCACGCCCTTCCTCGGCCTCCTCCTGGACGGCAACGCTCACGAGTTCGGGCTGCAAGTGAAGGACAGCCAGCCATATTGGCTCGTCTCCGGCAACCTGCACCTGTGGCTGGACGCGTGGTCGGATAGAGTGGAGGCCAAGTTAATCCGGTACAAAGCGCCTCCTCTGAGACTAAGCCGTCAGGCCGATTGGGAGGAGAACGAGGGCAAGTCGGACATGGCTGGGGAGGTCATCATCCGGTTCTCCGGTTGGGTGAGCTCCTCGAACGGCAACCTGACAACGAGCACGAGGCACCGAGTCAAGTTCAGGAGCCGCATCGAGGTGGAGGAGAAGGGAGAGTCGAGGACTGCCGAGATGGAGAATAAGTCGCGCTTCACGATGCGAGTGGAGAGGGACGACGAGGTACTGTCGAGGCTGCTGGTAGAGACGGACGCACCGCTGCATATGATGACCATGGTCTCCGACGGTGGCGGGGGCGGCACGAGGTTCCGGAGGACCAAGCTGGCGCACAAGCTAGAAGTGCTGAGGCGCGCTGCGGAAGGGAAGGCCGTGGAGTTCAGCGCCATGGCCAACCGGCAGGAGTCCGAGGGCTCCGTGCTGATGCAGGACGGGGCGCCCATGTGGGGGAAGGGCGACACCAAGTCCTTGTACAAGTTCCGGGACAAGAAGACCTGCTACCTCCGGAGGTTGAACATGGTCGGAGGGAAGGTGAACGAGGACGCGGAGTCGGCGTCCTGCGCAGCGGTGGCCGCCTGGTAGTGCTCCATCGCCGGAAGAAGACGACCAGTTTTCCTCGTCTAAGCGTCGTCCCGAGCTTCTCGTGGTTGTTTATTTTGCAGGTTGTTTGTTAGACGCATAAATAAATAACGCTGCGTGGCGTGTTCACTTTGATATACGCATTACATTTTTTGTCAGATACATATTACATAATGCTATTTAAGAAAAGAAAATAGTATTTATACTACTTCTTTTAATGAGATGTCTATTACTATTAAAATGTGTGATTCACGATCACGAATCATAATAATTATTTAATTAATAAACTTGTCATACATCATAAATTAAATGGTATAGTAAGCATCGATGTCGAAGGTGCTACTTCTTAAGATGGATAGTACAAACATTAAATCCGAAAAAAAAAATACTCGCTCCAAGTTTTACATCTACTAATCGGATTTCTCTATTATGTTAGAATAAAGTTTAAAAAAAGGATGCAAAAAGCACACGCTTATGCAAAAAAAAAAAAACGTTTATAATTTGAAGTATGCCCAAAATTATGAACAATAATGAAATGGAGAAATCTTATTTCTAAACTAAATACTTAATATTTTTTTTATGTTTAGACCATAATGAAATTAATCTACACATAACACATCCTTCTAAAAGATAATTAGTGGATAGTAATTCAAATTTAGTAGTTAACATTTAATTAATGAAAAAATCATAACGATTCCGATTTAATAGTTTTTTTTTCTCGATAAGGGCTCCAGTGTACTAAAGAAGCGAATAGAAAAAAATGATAACGGTGATTAAATTAACCAATAAATATAAGATGACACAGACCAGGTATTACACAAGAAAATTCTTTACTGTATAAAGTTGACATTAATTCTTTATTTGCATACAATAATTAATTTACTCATATATAGTTAAATAAAATTTTAAAAGGTTTATTTGTGAAAAAAATAACCCCATTGTATTGCTATATCTTTCAACATGAATTTTAAATTGGTAGCCACTCTGCTGTCATGATGAAGGCAAAACATAAGTAGGCAAAAAATGGAAATGAATAGTACTTTACATATTACAAAATGACGTAGAAACAAAAAATAAAATAAAAGATGGAAATAACAAAGTGCCATGAATTTCTTGGTGTTGTTGTTGGGTTGCTGTTATTTTTTTTTTCAATCGAGATTCACCAGGCTAATAGTACCTGATTAATCCGGTGTTTGGAGGGGAAGTGATAAGAGAATAAACCTTGGAATATGTGACGACTATAGGAATTGAACCTGTGGCTACTAATATCTAGTTACCTCAGGTCAGAGTCCCGCTATTCAATTGTGCCAACCACTCTTAGTTTATTGCTAATAATTAGGTTCATAGTAAGAGAGTGAAGTGTTATATGACAAGTTGTCAGTCCTAGTAGTTAGAGTTTCTACTGTATCCACTTTTCATTTTATGTTGTAACTGTCATGAGTCTACGTTAGCTGGCAACTATATAACCTTTCATAACGAGAAAGTTGTAGACGATTCTTTTGATTCTAGAATAACATCACACATCTTCTCTCCCAACTCTATATATTGACTCATCTCATTTAAACTCTATCATGGTGGAGGTTCAAAGGAGCTCCTCACTTTAACATGCCTCCTCAAGTTGGATAGGTTCTTTTCAAGTTTTGATCTTTCTTGTTGGAGTTGATTGGCTATTGATTGCAATTTTGTTTCACCAGAGTTTTAGAACCTACATCTTGATTTTTTTACCTCTTTTGCATCAAGAGTTTTCTGCCATCGAAGTTTCTACAAAATGTCGGGATCTAGTTCTTCGTCTAATTCCTCAACATCATCTTTGCTTAGTGTTGATTCGATGAGTCCTCTATTTCTTAGCCCTTCATATTCTCCCAGTATGACCATGATTTCAGATCAATTGATTAGATCTAAGAATTATGCTGATTGGAGTAGTCTCATGTACAATACCTTGTTATCGAAAAATAAACATGTATTCATGGATGGTTCCTTAACTATAGCCAAGGTAGATCCAACACTTCACTTTCAGTTGAAGAGATGCAACACCATTATATTATCTTGGATTGTAGGTACTTCAAGTAAGGGCCTAATTAGCAAGGTCTCTTACTCTTAATCTGCTCATGTTGTTTGGTCGGATCTAAAAGAGAGGTATGAAAAACACAATGCTATGCGCATATACTCTGTTGAGATAAGTGTTTAATATGAAACAAGGCTCTATTTCTATATTCGAGTATTATACCAAACTTAAAATTTTCTGGGAAGAATTAAGTTTGATGGCGCCTAGTTTGCATGTTCTGGATGCTTTGAAAAACTGTGTTGAATATGAAAATCAAAGAAACTTGTATAGATTTGTAAGGGGGTTGAATAGTGAGTACAATCATGTTAGATATCAGATATCACTCATGAAACCTTTACCTTCTATAAATCAAGCTTACTTGTTAGGTGAAGAGGAAGAGAGAACAAGTAAATCATATTCATCTCAAGTTGCTCTTCTAGGACAAAAAGTTATGAAACCAGGAAGGATCGTAGTATAATATGTGAACATTGCAAGAAGGATGGTCATAAAAAATCTCAATGTTTCAAGATTGTGGGCTATCCAACAAATTTCAAGTACAAAGGAAGAAATCAGAACTTTGCAAATGCAATGCTAGCTCAGCCGACGATGGTTGATGTGTTGGAATAAAGTTTTTATATCCTACATAATTATATTATGATGATACAAATCTCGAAAGATTTAGAATTATATTTAAAATGCTGAAAACGTCTAAATATGAATGCATGAGTTGTTTTATGCACTAAACTTTCGACTAATATTTATTTATATTTTCATAATATTTACATTAAGAGATGAATATAAAAAATATAGATAATTCTCTTATCTTTCCAGAGTATTAAGAATTATTTCATTTGGACAACCACATAAAACGTTATTCATAAACAAGTGAAGCTTTTTAATTTGAAGTTGATAATTTTATGTGCTAAACTTGCACTTAATATTTGAGTATTTTATCATGAGATTTGGATCAAGAGATTAATATAAAAGTTATAGATAATGTTGTTAAATTTTCATAGAATCAAATATATAATATTGTTAGCTTTTCATAAAATCAAATATCATCTCATTTGGATACTCGTGTGAAAAGTTATGTATAAAAGAATAAAAGTCTAAAAAATTTAATTTAAAATGAATAACTTTATGTACTAAACTTTGAATTAATATTAGACTATAATCTTGTTAGATTTTGGATGAATGATGAGATCAAAGTTGTAGAAAAATTTGTTAACTTTTCATATAATAAAAAATCATCTCATTTCGATAGCTATACAAAAAGTTATCAAAATAATGTACGATGGCCGATATGTTGATCGAAGCACCGGTCGATCGATTAGGTACATCGGTTGACCAGTCATCACAAAAAACATAGAAATAGATTGGTTAAAGCCAACAAAATTTTGAGATGATGTTGGTTGAAGCATTTGTTGATCGGTCATTCAATAAGTCAGTATGCAGAATTCACTAATGGTCATATTTTTCAAACGACTATGTGGAGCAGTCGACTAGTGGGACAGAATGATCGACTATCAACGAATGCACTATAACAGTCATATTTCGTTCCAAAAAGTGAAAACAAGTCCCAACGGTTAAATAGAGTTAAGAAGGCTATAAAAGGGGTCCCAAAGATGAAGGATATGACCAAGACTTCAAGGAAAAGTGGGAAGAACATTTGTGAAGTTTGCTTGAACTCTAAGTTGCAAATCTTTCATTTCTTTTTCTCTTACTCTTGTGTGGGGTTTCAATTGTAAAAGAGATATTGTGAAGTGTTCTCGTGATATTCTAATAGTTGTATAGCTCCTGACTGAGAAGTAGTTGTGTCTTACCTCTTAAGCGAAGAAAAGACGGGTGAAAACTTCCGAGTGGGAGAGATGTGCCGTACCTCTTGAATCGGAGAAAAGGCAAAAGTTGTAAAGGATTTTTTTTTCATGCCCCATTTGGAATGAAGGGTACAGTGGAATCTCCGAGGATCTCGAGGTCGAAAAATCGGAGGGGGACGTAGGCCAAGGTGTGGTCAAATCTCGTCAACAAATCATCGTGCATCTTGTGTTTATCCTTCTTTCTCCGTCTCCTTCTTACTTTATTATGCATGTGATTTGATTGTTAATTGTTATTGTGTTTAAAGGTTGACAAATCAATTTTAAGCTTCCACGATGATTTACATAATATTGATATTTTGTGTTAAAACACCAATTCACCTCCTCTTAGTGTTTTCTGATTGTACAACTGATATCAGAGCAATGTTTCTCTTATTTTAAAGATTTAACTCTCTTTTAAAGTATGGAACTGTTTCTGGAAGAAGGCCATTATGTTTTTGACCCACTGAGTTTTAAAGACTTCTTTTTCTTATTGGATAATTATAATGAAAGTTTATATATGTTATATTAATTTTGATATGTGCGAAATTTTAGAAAAATGGTTTCGGAAAGCCAAAGAAAGTTATAAATCATATTTCTATTGATCTTCCATTTTTTTAAATATGATGATTTTCAAATTTCGATTGAAAAACTTGATAATAAGATAAAAAATAATTTTTATTACTCAAGTTTTTATGACATGAATCTTATTTCTAAATGTTCTACTTTGATGAGATTTGACAAGTTTTATTGTATGAAGGTAACAATTTTAACAAAAAAGGCACATCAGATGTGGACAAAGATAATGATGACAATGTTACTTTCACAACATCTGAGAATGAAGCTTTGAGCTTAATGACAAAGAGTGCAAATGACGAGGTAACATCAACTTCTTTTATTCTATTAGTGATAGTGATGATGATGTTGATATTGCTTTTGATGTTCATAAAGAGTTTTTATATCTTATTCAAAAGCATTTTTCTCTTAAAAAGAAAAATGAATCAATGAATGAGTATATTGCTTTGAAAAATGAATTTGAAACTTTGAAACAAGAAAGAGTGATGCAAAAATTGATATCAATATAGTTAGCAAGTGCACTAATCACTCAAATAATAAAGTGTAATGAGTATAATTCAAATTCATGAGAAACTATTTTACTTATCTATCAAATTTCAGAGGCTAATAGAAGATAACATACAATTTGAGATAAAAAGTGTGCAGAAAATAAAATTACAGAAAGATAAAAATATAAAACTAATGATGCGTAGGTCCTTCTACAATGATTAGAACAATCTGTAATTTCTATAAAATCAAGCATAAAAGTGAGGTTCAGATTTAGTTTTTAGACGAGTTAAGGACACTGAAGATCTCCCTAACTGGGTAAATCAACTATCTTAAAACAATAATAATATCAAAGTACTTTGCCCGGATCTGCCCTCAGTTATATTGAAATGAAGATGCAATATGTTGTAATATTTAAACTACTTAATCATCCACTTGGGTCAATTACGCAGACCGCACAATTCAATATTTCACACGGTTCTATTAGATTATAACATGCATTGCTTCAACACAAAAGTAAATAATCACTTCTGGCAGAAAATTATGAACTAAGGATTTGATTACACTAACCAATTAATAATCAATCCAAAGTCATTAAAATATGAAGAAAGCATTAAACACAACAATCATCTTCATAAAAACTAAACAATCTATTATTTGTTTAATCAGAAATAAAAAATAGTTCATATGCTAAAACTTTTGCAACTAAAACTACACGATAAAACAAAAACCAATAATCTTGAGTACAAAGATAGATAGATAAATCATAAAAATCTAGAGTTTCATCCCAAGAATATATAGAACGAAGAGTACTCTTTCAGAAATGATGATGAACTATTACACAATCTATTCTGAGTGTGCTGCGCAGAAGTCTTCTCCTTCGTCCTTTAGAAGTTCTGCTCTGTTCTTGCCTTGAAAGCTTCGATAAGCATGATTATTTCTGGCTGTTAGACGTCCCTTTTTATAGAGCTCATGTTTTCATGTAGTTTGAGAAGAAACATAAACCTTTTTTCTTGTAGAATAAGATAAATTCGGAGTCCTATTAATACTTTAAAATTTCTAACTTCATTTGTTTCCAATTGGTCCCTGGGGACATATGATAAGATTTGGAGTCCTTGTGCATTGAAAGTTCTTTCGAAAATAAGTTTCCATGTCGAAAACAAGGTTCGTCACACCCCCGGACACGATCGTCATGCCTCCATCAGAGTATAAATCAGATTCTACAACTATTGTCACTGGACTTCATGACTGTGATTCAGGATTTTTCCTATTCATCCACATGACTTGTGTGATTTCACGATAGGTAATAGATGCTAATGGCTCGTGAAAATCACTATGTTGATCCGAAGCATTCTGCTTGACCCGTTAAGCGTAGTTCACGATCCGTTAATTGATAACCTTTTGTGACATCCGTGGAAGGTATGTAATGATCGGTGAAATTTTTGTCTTTGATCTACTGCAATGCATATCATCCCGTTATGTATTGCCCAAGACCCGTAATAACTCTTCCATATCCGATTCGTTGTAGGAGCTGTGAAGTTACGCGATCCGTGAATATCCGTTGTAACGGCCGTGAAACATGTGTCACGACTCGTAAGTTCTCTTCGGGCGGAATAGGCGATGCTCAGTCCGTGAAATGCAGTAGCTGGTGCATAAAATTTGGTCTTCACTACCATGAGAGGTATTTAACTGCTCGTGAAGTCATAGTTTCTTCGTTGAGAGCTTCTATCAGAGCTATGAAAATGAAACGTTGGGGCATTAAGCAACCTTTCATGGCTCATGATGAGAGCGTAACAGCCCGTGATATTCAAAAATTGATATTTCAGAAGCTGAATTGTCTTCATTTTGTGTGCTTCTTCTTTTATTCTCTTCTTCCACTATTTATCATCAATAATTCCTACAAAATGCACCAACTAGAGGTAGATGACTACTTCAAATAATTTTAAAAAATAAATGTAAAAATAAATGAACGCCAAGAGTAAATTACTTAAAACAAGTCTAAATGCAACCCTAATTATATGTTGTAAAATGCATGCATCAAAAAGATGTTTGTCTAGTTCAAAATGAAACTTCGATGAATGATCTTTATATTATGAAAAATGATTTTGACGTTGGTCCAAAGATCATATTCTAAGTATTTTGATGATAGCAAAAAGATGGTGTATTAATGTTGCTCGAAGTGTTAGTTTGAACATGTTAAATATTTTTCGAAAGAAAAGATCGTCGTAAGATTTCTGTAGTTAAAATGGATGACTAAAATATTAACGAGCACCCACTATGACATATAATGGATGATCGAAACATATGTCGAACGATTGCAGATGTTTGAGAATTCAAAATTTTTAAAATGGATGACCAAAAGAGATTCGGTCAATTGTTCTGGACGTCAAGATCAAAAGATAACTATCAGACGGATGACTAAAAAGCTGCTACAACAACCGTTAATGTCTGAGAAATTGGTATTTTAAATCATATGACCGAAAGACTTCCGGTCAACCGTTATGGGTGTCAAGATCAAAAGACATCTATCAGACGGACGGCCGAAAGACTGATACAATGATCGCAAAAGTTCAAGAAATTGACATTTTTAAAATGGACATCCGAAACAATTTCGGACGACGATTCTGGGTATCAAATACAAACAACAATGACTATTTCTCTACGGACTACGACCAATGGACTACTGCGCAGAGAAGACAAATGACAACGGCTAGTTTTGTTCACAAAACGGATGATCGGAACTGTAACGATCGACCACTGAGCATACGACAAAATGCATAGCGGCTAGTTTCTATTAAAACGGACACCCGAAACCAAAACGGGCGATTGTTTTATAAGTGACAACACAACTCATTTAGAAAGTTTTACAACGGCCATATTTTCGAGAGAAGCCTATAAAAGGGATTGAAAAGACTGAATGAAGCTTATCCAAGCAAGAGAAATTACTCTATAGCATCTTTCAAGTCCAAAGCATTTTCAAGAGCTCAATTTTGCAAATCATCCCTTCTCTCTTCTAGTTCCTAAGTGTGAGCATTATTTATAAGAAGAGAGAATGTAAAGGAATTCTTGTGTTCTTTTTTAGTGAATTTGAGAGCTCTTTGTAAGAAGATGTGTGCCTTACCTCTTGAGCAAAGAAAAAGACAGTGTGATGTAGAAAATGTTATTATCTTCCTATAAGAAAAGAGAAAATTAGTGGATTTCCGACGGTCTCGAGGTCAAGAAGTTGGAGTGGGGACATAGGCCAAGGAGTTGGGCTGAACCTCATCAACATATTGTGCTTTCCTAAGTTTGACACTTTTTACTTGCTTGCGATCGTATTTTCTAAAATTGGTTTTTCCATATTTTGGTTATAATTTTATACACCAATTCACCCCTCTTGGTGCTTTTGGTCCTACATTTGAAAATTTCAAAATGAAAAAATGCATGTTTAGTTGAAAATGAAAATTTGAAAAAGGAAAATAATACATGTGCAAATGAAATAAAATTTTGAAAATTAAAATTATTTCTTTACAAAACCTTTTGAATAATAAACTTGATATGCCTTTGAAAAGAACTATCAATGGTGTTTTTCAAAAGTCTACAACTAATTGCTAAGTAGCTAAAAAGTTTATTGTTCGTACATATTGTAAGAAAATTAATTTGAAAAAAGATTACAAAAACTCACATGGATACTATTTAAAGTAATATTATTCTTCAAAAAATTAAAACATGCTAATGATTATTATTTGAAGAATAAATATTCTTATGATCACTCTTTTAATGTTAATCATTCTCATGCTTCTCATCATGATTATTCAAAATTGAGATATATTCATGATCATTTCATTAGACCATTTATTACTTGTCATTATTGTGGTGTTCATGGTCACTATGCCTTTGCATGAAAAATTAAAAATTCTATCAACATGGACATGAAGATTATATGGGTTCCAAAAGGAACCATAACTAATAATGTTGAACCCAAGCAAGTTTGGGTACCCAAATGCAAATGATTTTTATTTTAGGTGCGCTTCACAAGAAATTACAAAGAAAGTTTCAAGTAAAGTGAAGGCACAAACTTTTTGATAAAAGTATTATTGAACAATGATTTAAATTGATTTAGTGCATATGTGATTCGAATTGTGACTTCTCATATTTAAAATGTGCATTTGACTTGTATGTGTCAATTTTTTGTCATAATTATTCACAAGCTCAAATGCATAAAAGCTTTGAAATATTTATGTTGACAAAAATATTGATACTTTCTATGATTAAGCGTGCATGTGCATTTCGATTTGATATACTAAACTTTTCATAATTTTGTGACTTGAACTAAATTTAATATATTAAAACATCTATCTTCTAGAAGTTGCATTTTAATATTTATTTTGATGATAAATACTTGTATATAAAATTAAGACGATCTTACTCAATTTAAGATATTTGAGTTTATCTTGATATTTTTAAACATTTTTGAGGAGTATATAATGATGGCATTTTGAACTTAATTTCATGTCATAATTATTTGAGATTTAATTTATTTACTAGTTATTATGATTTTTACACAAGTCTATGATTTTTGGAATGTAAATTGTTGTGCATAATAAGATCTTTTACTTTGAAAATGATTATGTCTCCATATATATGTTTATCCCTTGAAAATGTGAGCAAGTATGCTTAATTATGCTCTTACTAGCTCTTATTTAGCTATTTGATGCAACATAATTTTGAAATTGAAAATAACTTATAAACTTGAAATTTAGAAAGAAGAACAATTTTTTTTGAAAATTTGAAACAAAGTTGGAGAGAGTTTTAAATTTTGATATCATAAAATTTTTTTTTGACTTATAATAATCTATTTGTAAAATATCTTTTCTCACATGTTAAACAAAGTAAACTATATGCATATATATCTTAATCCTTCGCCATATTTATTATGATTGTCATTTGGATTTGGGAAAAGAAAATGATGTATGCGGTAAAACCATTTTCGGTACATGAAAAATGAAAATTTGAACTCATTTTGATATGATCATCACTATTTGATCCTCATCAAGAGTTTCAATTCCTTATGATTTTGCCACATGTCTGTTTCCCTCTTCTTTGAAAAAAATTCCTTAATATTTTTAGCAACTTGTAGTTTTGTGGTTCCTCATTCTTTTTCAACAAGAATGGTTATCTTTTATGCTTGATTTGGAGGCTGAATAACATGAACAACAAGAATCAAGCACTCCAAATAAAAATTTAAACAAATAAGAGCTAAAACAAGATTTCATAGCTTATATGTACATGAATTAGAGTGAAGAAGAGCAAAATTTTAATATGATCAGCTGATGATCAAACTCCTCCAAGCTTAACCTTTTGCTTGCTTTTCCTCAAGCAAAACATTTAGAAATTAAGAACAATGATTGAATCAAACAGTTGACAAAAGAATTCAAATCAACTAATAACAAACATATAAGTTTTGCACTTTGCTAGCACTCCCGGCCATTGCTTTCAAATTCTCAATTTTTAACTGAGGAATCACTTAGGCTAAAACAAATTTAATCCATGTAAGAAGTACTAATAACAACTAATTTGAGTTTCAAGAATTTTCAACTCTACTGAAAATGTTGAACTGTCAATCTCTTGATGAACAAATTTTTGTGTTGCTTAAACATGATAAATCTGACTTTTATTCATGATAATACAAATAAACATGTTTGAGATATGATTTTTATTCATTGTGGTCGATAGGATAAAAATTTTGGATTTATTCAGGAGAACTTCCTTTTTGGATTTAGCTCTCTTTATTCATGCATGCATGCAATGCAAAATGCAATTTTTCTTTATCTTTTTCTTCACTTTTTTTCTTTTCTTTCGATTCATGAAATGAGTAGTAGTTCAAACTCAAGTAAGGTTGAGATTCCTTAATACAAAGAGTCAAGTTTTCCTATTTAACATAGTCGTAAAAGCATTGATTCTATTTTAGACATCTTCTAATTTTTGACTAACTCATGAGTGTTAGCTAATGTTACCCACAAAAAGATCAATTTCAGCTGAATTAAGTTTATTGAAACAAAAAATATTAACATCCACATTAATGACTACTTTGTGTTGGAGTGTACTAGCTATTACATTAAAGGATTTCTGCTTGACAACGATGAACACATGAGTTGAGCTGAACAATAGTGATAACAATGATAACTTAGCTATAGCTATGATATTAACATTAAAATGAAATTAAAGCATGCTAATAGAGTTCAGAAAAGTACCAGGTACCTCCCCCAAACTTATCATCAGCACTGTCTTCAATATTTAATCATCCAAGCAAAGGAGAGAGTTGGGTGCGTGTTCAACTTTTAAAATGAGAGACAGACATATCTTGCTTCACTTCTTCTTTGGGTCCATCATTTCAGCATTTGATATCAACAATGGTTAAAAGAATGTAGTGTTGATCAATTATTCCGGCCAGTAAATCAAATTTACAATCAATTGGAGAATGATCAATTTAGCAATCAGTAAAATTCAATAAGGAATAAGAAATTCACTGAAATTTGGCAAAGTCAGATATGGACAACTGATATGAACAAGAAATCACAATTATCATTATGATGATCATAACATGAGCAAAGTAAGAATAATTATGATAAGCAATTATCAATTGGATTTTACTGAAAAATCCGAAGCTGTTAATAAAGAGTACTCCATGAGTTAAATTTAGTTCAGTGGTAGATCAAGTTCCTCTCTGATTTATTCTTGCAAAAATAAAAGGATATTAGTTATTTATAGACTTGGGTTGCTTCCCAAGAGGCTCCCTACTTTAATGTTTTAGGCTAGACATTGTCCCAACTCAGTGTCAGCTAGGAAATTCATGTGGATTTGATAGCTTGAGCACTTCCTTAGCTGAATTGTCTACTGTAGAGTTATACAATTTCAAGCTTTGACCATTAACTTTGAAAATATTTGAGTTTTCACCCTCAAGATCCACAGCTCTAAAAGGATAAACTTTGTGAACCTTAAATGATACGCACAATCTGATTTCATTTTTCTAGGAAACAATTTCAGTCTTGAATTGTACAATAAAATCAAGTCTACTTCCTTAAATTCCTTTTTCAAAATTATGTTGTCATGCCACATTTTTATTCTCTCTTTATAAAATTCAGAGTTGTGGTAAGCATTGAGCTTGATTTCATCTAATTCATTTAACTGAAGTAGTCTTTTCTGGCCACAAGATTTCATATCATAGTTTAGAACTTTGACAATCCAATATGCCTTGTGTTCAAGCTCAATTGACAAATAACATGATTTTTCAGGGAGAGACATCAATTGAAGACTTATAAGCTGTTCTATAAGTCCAAAGTGCATCATTCAATTTACTACTCCAATCCTTTCTAAACAATGAGGCAGTCTTCTCCAAACAGCTTGGCCATTGGTTTGTGGATGATAAGGGGTTGAGATCTTGTGCTTCACTCCATACTTGCTTAAAAGATTTTCAAATGTTCTCTCAATAAAGTTGCTTCCTCCATTACTGATAACCACTCTTAGAATTTCAAATCTTGAGAAAATAATATCTTTGAACAATTTGATCATAGCCTTAGAGTCAACAACAACTGTTGGGATTGTTTCAATCCACTTGGACACATTATCAATAGCTAATAAGATGAACTTGTATCCAAACGAGATAGGAAAAGGTCCCATGCAATCAATTCTCCTTACATCAAATATTTCATCTTCCATAATTCCATTTTGAACCATTTCATTCCTTCTAGAAATTGTCCCTGCTTTTTGACATATATTACATCTCTTCACCTAAAGATGGACATATTTAAATAGAGAAGACCAATAAAATATTGATTGAAGTACCTTGGCAACTGTCTTTTGAACAGCTCCATGTCCTCTATAAAATGAAGAGTGACATTGGTGCAAAATATCTTGAAATTCAAAATTTGGCACACATCTTCTAAACATTCCATCGGGGAACTTCTTGAATAGAAATGAATCATCCCAATAGTAATCCTTATGTAATGAAAACCCTTTTTCTTTTGTTAATATGATTAATCAATTGGAATGATTCCACAAGCTAAATAGTTGACAATATCAACATACCATGGAGCTTGATTAGCTAAGATGTCCATTAGAAAATTATTAGAAAAAGAGTCATTAAATAGGAATTGTGGGAGATTCAAAACCTCTTTCCAATCTAGACAAATAATCAACTACTAAATTTTTAGCTTTTGTCTTTGATTTCCACATCAAATTTTTGAAGTAGTAGATCATCTTATCAATCTTGACTTTAGTTCCTTCTTATTAATAATATGCCTCACACAGTTTGGTTATCAGTGTATACAATAACTTTGGCTCCAACTAAATATGATCTGAACTTATCAAAAGTAAATACCACAACCAATAATTCCTTTTTAGTAGTAGTATAATTGACTTGAACTTCATCAAAAGTCTTGCTAGTATAGCAAATAACATGATGCTTTTTTTTTGTTTGACCTAGAACTACCCCCAATTGCTTGATTAGAAGCATCACACGTCATTTCAAATGACAAAGACCAATATGATGGTTGTATAATTGGGGTTGATAGAGCTTGTTTCAACTGGTTAAAAGCCTTCAAACCTTCTCCATCAAAATTAAATTCAAAATCTTTTACTAACAATTTTGTAAGGGGTCTAGAGAAGTTCTTTATAAATCTTCTATAGAAACCTACATGGCCTAAGAAACTTCTTATTGCTTTGACATTTTTAGGTGGTGGTAGCTTCTCAATAGCTTTAATCTTAGCCTTATCTATTTCAATTCCCCTACTAGAGACAACGCATCTTAGAACAATTCCTTCTTGAACCATAAAGTGACGTTTCTCCCAATCTTGTCAAATTTTCTAGACAGTTTTCAAAAGAATCCCCATATACTAAAATGTTATCCATGAAAATATTCATAATGTCTACAATGAAATCTGAGAAAAAAATTAACATCATACACCTTTGAAATGTAGTTGAGACATTGCATAAACCAAATGATATTTTTCTATATGAAAAAGTTCCATATGGACATGTTTAGTATGCATAAGTAGTCTATCTGGCAATCCATATTAATTACTTATTAACAAATAAAAATTTATAAGTTAATGTACATTTTTACCAATATACCCCTAATAAAAAGAATCATGTTTACATATATAAATTATTTTTAACTTCGTAAAATTAAATCACAAATATATATTCTCACTTATAAAATTAAAATTTACAAAATAATTAATATATTTTTAAAATATGATAATACTATATTCATAATAATTAACTAATATTTATTTGATTTCTTTTATAATTTATTTAGTTAGTTCTATAATTTATTTAATGAGTTTTATAATTTATTTAAATAAAACTATAAAGGACAAATCCGGAAAGTGAAATTAAAAAGATTACAACCCAGGTGATAATCTGCATTGCCTCTCCTCCCATAGGCAATCTACATTGCCACTTCATAGGCAATGTGGATTGCCTAGGAAATTCAGATTACTCATTACCTATCATAAGTGAACAAGATAATGTGGTGGGCCCAAGTAATTTAACACAACATTACCTGATAATCTACAAAGATTACCTGTAGAGAAACACACCCTAAAGTTGTTTTGTCCTAATCTTGAAAGTGAATTGAAATTTGTAAGAATTCTGAATAGCCATCTAAGTAGCAGAAATGAGAATGTTTGGTTAGTCTCTTTAGAATCTTATCAATTAAAGGAAGTGGAAAATAGTCTTTCTTTGTTGCCTTATTTAATATCCTGAAATCAATGCACATTCTCCATTCTGTTACTGTACTAGTGGAAATCAACTCATTGGAATCATATTTTACAATTGTGATTCCACCTTCCTTTGGCATAACTTGAATTGGATTAACCTATTCACTATTTGAGATTGAATATATGATTCTGTCATTCAAAAGCTTTAGCACTTCTTTCTTCATAACTTCTTTCATAATTGAATTCAATCTTCTTTGGCCTTCAATTGTGGGCTTATATTTGTCTTCCATAGGGATTCTGTGCATACAAATTGAGGGATTAATTTTTTGATATCATCAATTGTATAGCCAATTACTTCTCTGTATAGCTTCAATCCCTTCAACAATTCTTGATTTTGATTTTAGGATAACTTGACATTAATTATCATTGGATATGTGGAGTTTTCCTCTAAAAATTCATACTTCAAATTGTTGGGCAGTGGCTTCAGCTCCATTTTGGGAAAACTATCCTTAGTAGAGTCTATCTTAACTTAAGTAGTGAAAGCTTCTTGGATTACATTATGAATTTCTGATTTCTCTACTATTTTAGTTGAATCCATAATAGAATGGCTTCAGGATCATTTAATTCCCTCAAATGATCAAATATCATACATCTTTGTAAAGAATCTTCAATTGGAATTATTGTAGAAAGTTATTCTACTAGCTGGTTAATTTTCCCATGTTCAAGGTCTTCATGTTGAAAATTAGGACTACTGATAACTTGGGTTAGGATTGAATTCTATATTGTCTTCTGCAATATGAAATGTCAATCTTTCTTCTTTGACATCAATTACATCTCCTGTAGTAGCTAAAAAAGGTCTACCCAATAGGATTGGAATGTTCAAGTCCTCATCCATATCAAGAACAACAAAATCTATAGGAATGTAGAACTTTTCAACCTTCAATGGTATGTTTTCAAGGATTTCATGCGAGTATTTGATTGATTTATCAACTAGCTGCAAGGACATGTTGGTGGGCTTTAATTCTCCAACTTCTTATTTTCTTCTTAGTGATAAAGGAATCACACTACAGAGGCTCCATAATCATACACAACCTTTTGAATCTTCCTATTTCCAATCTCACAAGGACTTAAAAAACTTCCTGAATCCTTCAATTTTGGAGAGAGCCTGTTTTGAATTATAGCTAAGGCTTCTTCTGTTAAAGCTATAGCCTCATATTTCATAATCCTTCTCTTCTTAGTCAGAATCTCCTTAAGAAATTTGACATAAGATGGCTTTTCCTGAATGGCTTCCACAAATGGCACATTAATGTACATCTTCTTCAAAATTTCTAAAAATTTGTGACTTGTCTAGTCTTAACTATCCTTTGTGAAAATGGTATAGATTGATAAATCCTTAAATTTTCTTTCTCTTGAGTGTTTCTAGTCTTCTTTAATTCTTTTTGTGATACTTCTTTCTTCTTTTTAGCTGTAACATCTTCCACTGGTTCTTCTTATTCAGCTAATGTTGGAGTGATTCAAAATGTTTCATTGGTTCTTCAATAACTCTATCACTTTTAAGTTGAACATCTTGCACTTGCTTGAGTTCTAATTGAAGTACTAGCTTGCCGAGCTATCTGATTTTCAAGGTTGTCAAGTGGAGAAGCAAATTTCAACATTACTTCATTTTGTCTTTATCTATCTTCATCATGCTTCTCTTACTTCTTCAACAATGCTTCTTGCTCTCCAACACCACTTCCAACAGCTCTTCCATCTTAGATTTCTATGGAGCTTGAGTTGGTTGTTGGTGCGTGTAAAATTGATAGCATACGCTATCAAGTGCACTAGTCGTTCAAGTAATAAAGTGAATGAGTAGAGTTATCGTTCCCAATAGGACGATTAATAACTTAGATTCTATATTAATCTTGTTAATTTAGAAATTAAGAATAATTTGTTTTAAAGAGTGAATAAAATAAAAGTAATGATCACCTAGAGAGATAATGATTTGATGATTAAGATATCTAATTATTGCCCCTAAAATGTAATGAATTTTCTCAACTTAGAATTAATTTAATAAATAATAAAGTTCAATTCCGAAAATTAGTTAACCAATATTTCAAACTTTAACTACTATCTTATGAATAATTAGAATAAATCATCTTACTTCTTCAACAATGCTTATCGTTCATCTTAGATTTCTGTGGAGTTTGAGTTGGTTGGTGGTGCGTGTAAGATTGATAACATAGGCTAACAAGTGCACTAGTCGCTCAAGTAATAATTTGAATAAGTAGAGTTATCGTTCTCACGAGGACGGCTAGTAACTTAGATTCTATTTTAATCTTGTTAATTTAGAAATTAATAAAAGTTTGTTTTAAAGAGTGAATAAAATAAAATGATGAAATAAAAGAAATGATCACCTAGTGAAATAATGATTTGATGATTAAGACACCTAATTATTGCCCCTAAAATGTAATGAATTTTGTCAACTTAGAATTAATTGAATCAATAATAAAGTTCAATTCCCAAAATTAGTTAACCAATGTTTTAGGATTTAACTATTATCTTATGAATAATTATAATAAATCAATCCTTTCGATTTTTAACTTATCTAATTAATCAAAAGATGCATTCAATTGGAATTATGATTAAGCGCTTTCTCAAGTCATCTTAATAACTAGACAAATTATGTCTCTTTCAATTTCCCTAATTGCATGATGCAATAATTAAGATAAATCCCTAGAAACTATTGTGAGAACAATAAATTCTTCTCAGATAGCAACCAAATCATAAATCACCGAATTAAAGGAAAATATTAAACATGAAATTGCAATGCTATTACAGATTCAAATTAAAGTAATATTAAGAAAGATTCCAAAACACAAATAGGGTTCAACTAGAATGACCCTAATGAAAGAATAAATTTGAGAATAACATCATCAAATCTAATATAAAAGAGTAAGAAAAGAAAACAAAGAACTCTTACTGCCATTGTACACGTGCTCTCTCGAGTTTCCGACAGAGCTTCGCTATTGTTCTCGCTCTTCTCCTCTTTGTAGGTTTCAAATCTATGTTCCCAAGATACTTTTCCAGGTCCTCTTCTGTCCATTTTTATAGATTTTCTCGTCTCCCAAGGGAAGAAACCAAAAATTTATCCCAAAAGTGGATAAATTTCACTCCCAAACCACCTAACGGCCCGCCGTCACGATCGTTAAGCATTCCAGCACGGCCGTGATAGAGAATATAAATCTGCAGCACACGCTCACGGTCGTGCCAGTGTTCATCACGACTGTGACAGTCATTAGTTCTGGTGTTCTCAAGGCTCATGAAGGCATGACCGTGACATTACACAGCACGACCGTGACATTTTTTGTTTTTGCTTCGACGTGTTTTCGGCCATTTTGTTGTCAAAATGTAAGTAGAAATAAAATCTTAAAGAAATTTTATAAAAATAAATCAATTCTCTTTCTTCTTAACCACAAAAGGCTCCTAATATGCAAATTAAATAGCCTAAATTAATGCATGATTTTTCGTGCATCAGTTGCTCATATGGTGGCTTTTGTTGCTGGACATTTGATTGATAGTAAGGAAGTAGTTGATTCTTAGGCACAACTTTAGGTTGCCAATTGGAATTATGAACTGGTGGAGCTTGATAATGATTTGATTGTAGAAAAAATAAGGATGATTTCTATTATCAAGAGTGTAATATCAGGAGAAGGCTTCACACCATAACTCACAATTACACTAACTTGATCAATATTCTGTTCATATAGTTGCATAATTAAGTTGCAACTTTCTATTACATGCCCTTGATTTTCACAAACATCACTTCTGTTTTCAGTGGTGGATATCTTCTTGATCTTAGGTGAAATGTTGAGCTTCTCCAGAACTTTTTATATAGTTTCCTCAATTTGGCCAGAAATAGTCTCCATATGTTAACTTGACTATTCGACTGTGGTCTTCTTACTCTATTCTCAACAATGTTCTCTATCAATTGATATGCCTCATCAATGTTCTTGGAAGTAAAAATTGCACCACCAATTGTGTCTAAGACCACTTTGGAAGGATAATTCAGTCATTTGTGAAAGTAGTTCACCAATTATCATTTCTCAAATTCATGGTGTGGGCATGCTCTCAGCAACCTTGAAGTATTTTCCAAACATCACAGATGTTCTCGGATAGAATTTAGCAATTTGATCTCTATAGTTGTCAGGATTGCTAGGAGAAACGAATTGAGATAGAAATAATTGCACAATTGAGTCCCAAGTTGCAATTTCTTCGGAAGTGAGAGACTTGTACCAAATCTTGACTCTATCCTTGAGTGAAAATGAGAATAACCTCATATAGACAGCATCCACAGGACTATTATGAAAATGAACTCTGCTACACATCTCCTTGAAATTGTCCACGTGCAAGGTTGGATCTTTAGTGCCTAGTCTTGCAAATTGATGAGGCCTAGTCATGGTAACTAGAGTTGAATTCAACTCCAATGAAGTAGCAAGTGTAATTGTTTCATCAACTGGTTGTCCTCTAACATTGCTTGATGAATAACAGTCCTTCAGTATTCTTGGTGCAACCATGATTTTATTGTTTCAATATCCTGATTGTTTATCTCTTCTTCAAATATTCTTCTTCTTCTTGCTTCTCCTTGCAATCTCTTTCTTCTATTGAATCGTCTCTCAGGTTCACGATCAGATAAGTATCACTATAAGAAAAGTGTCTAATAACGAAGGGAAAAGTGGTCGTGAAAAATGATATTCTGGTCCTTAAAAATTTTTAACGACCGAATTTTCTAGTCATCGCCCGTCGTTATAAGCTCCGCCGTTAATGATGAATAACGATGATGCAAACTAGCCGGTCGTTAAAGCCTAGTAACGACAAGCAAAACATTGGTCATTGAAAATCTATAATGGCAAAAGATCTCATCGTCACACATTATTAATGACGAGCAAGCTTATTGTCGTTATTGATCTTTAATGGCAATTAAACTTGTCGTAAAGTATAATAATGACCAACTAAGATCCGGTCGCTAAAAGTTATTAAACTATAAAATGTGCCATTAAAGAATTAACAACTAGTAAAAAGTGACCAACAATTACCACTATTCCAACCAATAATACAAATAATTTATTCGAACTTCATAATAATTTGTTTTAAATTTCAATGAAAAACTATTACCAATACATTTCTATTGTATCTTATAACATACAACACATATATAAAAGTAAAAGTAGCATTCACATATTACATATCACTTGTAAGTATAGTACAAAAAGTTCTCATATCATCTAAATTTGATAAGATACAACTTCCTTGCATTAAGATCATGTTATACATTCTAGATCAAAAAGAAAAAAAGAAATACCTTTGTCATTTCAAAAAGATGAAATGTCACATTTGAGTCTCTAATAGAACTTTCAACGACTCCAACACTTTGTACATAACATCAACTAGTGCGCTTGGTAATCGGCATTCATTCATATTACAAATGTTGGTAAAAACTTCCATAGCTAGCTGATTTGGAATGTGATTTGCTGCCCAAGTTATTTCAGGAATTTCAAATGAGAAGACCATCTATGATTTTTTTTGTGGATGAAGCATTTCTTCAACCTGTGAAAAAAATGAAAAATAAATATGATAATGTTCATACTTCACATGCAAAATAAGTAGAGCATGAAAATGGTTGAATTGCAATATCAATTCGTCATGTAGGAAGTAGTAAGAACTTAATCATGCATTCATATAGAAAGTATGACACAGTGATAAAAAGCTCACATGCATTATCGTTATGACTTGAGAAACAGAAGGTTACTACAGGGTATAGCAAAACAAAATGATCATAATATTCATAAGACATAAAAAAATACAACCTCGTAGTACACGAATAAGTTTAGAGAAGGAAATCTTTCTTATCGATTCAACTTTACCTTATCCATCAAGTCACCAGATTGGCTATCACTTTTAGCATTTGCACATAGTGAATGGCACATACTCAAATAAGAAGTATTAAGAGACTTCACTAACATGAAAAAAAAATACTCAAAATGGTTACTTTTAGCATAAAGATGAGCTTTATATGATTTCGTTGTTCCCTCTACCTTCGCCACAATCTCACTCATTATAATTGTAAATAAGAGTAGAGAGGAAACAAAATAAAGAAACGCTCAAACAAAAAGGAAGGATGGAAGTTGATGAGAGAATTGTGTCATATTAGATAATATGTTCAAAAATTTTCAGAGCTAACACATTAACTAATGAATTGTGGCAATATAGAGCTGCTACGACATTGTTATGTACTAATGCATTTTGGGGTAATATAATTAATTTCAACAATTTTTATTAGAGCAATTTTAAACTAAAACTAGGGACCAAAGTAAACTGGCAAAAGATGCAAGGGTTGTACATGAGTTCATAATTGCGAGCCTTACCAGACTTATGCCAATTGAGATTACTATTGTAGCAAGGTTGCACTGAAAAATAAAAATATAATAAATTTCTATTCTGTATAATGGATGGAAGAGGCATTGAGACACCATCCTAATAAATGGTTGTCTCCATCATCATTTTAGATACTACAACTATGGAATATCTCTTAACAATGGACTCAAAAGAAAGAGGAAACATTCCACTGCCTTGCCATGATTCTCAGGATCCAAAAAATGATCCTATATGTAGAAAGGACTGCATGTTTAATTATTAAATGTGCATGTATAAGATGCTTTACTTGCAGAATATTTAATCTTTAAAAACTTTAAGACATAAATATGGACGCGATCAAGTGACGACACCATTAGAATGTGATTGCAGAAGTAAAAAAGTAGTTGTTATAATAGCAGCAAAAGACATAAATATTACACATAGGTATGAGAATGATCCTGAAAAAAATTCTTCTTGCACATATGGGGGTCTTTACTAAACCTGAACACAACCAAAAGCATTAGATGTAAAAAGGTTGTTCCCTGCAACTCAAAATCCAAATGCATGCCTTCAAGTATTGACGGGATGTGTACTTCCATTAGTTAGCATCCTATGCGATATGAAATAGTAAGATACTAACCTATCAGAACAATGAAATGGAAGAAAATCACAAAACTATTTCAATTGAGAGAAAAGGGGCAAAAGCAAGGGGCACGAATGAATTGAAACTGCTACAGGAGGCCTCAGTCGGTGAGAGAAGAACATCATTCTGTGATGAAACTAGGACAGACGACTGTTGTGAGTTGCTCCATGAAGGTGACAATGATGACTGCTATATAGGCACCGACGAGTGCTGCAGTTGTGATGAACATAGGAGGTGAAGAAATATTAGAGGAGAAATTCGAGCCTGGAGAACCATGAGCTCTAGTAGATGTTCCTGGAAGGCGACGGTGATGATTGCGGTAGGCATGGTGCTGTAGTTGTGAGCAAAGGAGGTGAAGATAAATTGGGGGAGAAATTCAAACCTCGAGGACCCGGAGCTCTAGTAGTTGCTCCTTGAAGGTGACGATGATGACTGTGATAGGCACCACCGGGTGCTGCAGCTATGAGCAGAGGAGGTGAAGAAAAATTGGGGGAGAAATTTGAGCCCGGAGGACCATAAGCTTTGGTACAAGGACTCATACATGACGGCTGGTATGACTTTTTAGGGCTTCGTTTACTATAGTAGATGTTTTGTGGTTTGATCAACAGTGCAGATGCATTTTGGTACCAAGTTAGTGAAATTTATGGAGGGAAATCATTTTATAATCCGCAAAAAAAGGGAAATATGAGTGGGCAGGTAAACTTTTCATCTCCATTTTTAAATATTTTAATTGTTTTAATGATCATTAATGACCACATGAATAACTCATCGTTATATTGAACTTTTAACGACCGGACCCATTCTTTTATCGACGGAATTTTTTACTTGACGTTACTGATACTTTTATTAAAGAGAACATTTTTATCCTGTCGCTAATAAGCTAAATTAGCGACTATTTTTTCAACCCGTCGTTAAAGAGTGGTCATTAAAAGTCACTTTTTTTGTAGTGTATAAATCTTCTGACTATTTGAATCCTTCATAAATTAAAATTAGAAGTACTAGGTTCAAATAGGAAAAATATGATAGACAGAGTAATTGTAAAACTTAAAATCTAATGAAGATCTACTAAAGATCTAAGAAAGCAAAGGAAAACTAACTAAACAAAAGCACTACTAGCTAAAGGAAACAAACTACAAAAAGAAAGAAAATAAGTTTGAGTTGAACTGAAAAATGTGATAACTAGAAAAATCTAAAATTAATTTAAACTATAGAAAGTCAATCTAACTAGTCTCAAATCCCCGACAATGACGCCAAAAATTTGTTGGTGTTTGTGATGAGTGTAATTAACTAACTGATTTATTGGATTCCAAGGACAAAATGCAAAAGACTTTAGTTTAGGCGTAGACCTTTCATAACTAGAAGCAGACTAAGGTCTAGGTGTAGACTATGCACAAATAAAAACTAAATAAGTCTAAGCGTAGATTGTGCACAATATAAAACTAACAAGGTCTAGGCGTAGACTATGCACTCCTCACTTCATTCAATTGCAAGTGCACAAATCAGAGTAGTAGAGTCAAATGTCGTATCGATGATAATTTGAAACTTAAGATTCACTAACCAATCTAAATTCATCCTAGACTAAAAAGGTTATAATAAGAACTAACTTAAAGGGAAAGACAAAAAAGTAGAATCAAACTAAATAGTGATGTGGAATGATAACTACTTAATGACGAGCTCTCTTAGGAAGGGGGTTCATCTAATACTCTGCTATGGATGGATTAGAATAACCTAACAATGATAATCATGCCAGATTCAACTTATAAAAACTGCTCTCATAGTACATTAAACTTAGAATTAAATATCATATTTTTATATGAATGTTAGTTAGGTTAATTTAAAAGCGATTTAAATTGATAACAAAATATCATAAAACTTTCAGCTCACTGCATAGATACAATCAGATCCAAAAACTAATGCTAATGCTCTTATATTATCTCTAAACAACAAGAAAATCTAAAGTCAACCTCTTGGCTATCATTTCAATATGAGACTCATATTAACACGAAGTTAAGGGATGCATTCAATCTCAGTATGAATAGATTGGAACCAAAAATTATATCAATGTTCTTGACTCTTTTTTGAGTGAGAAAAGAATTTAAAATCAACTTCTCAGTTTCCATTTCAAAATAGGATTCATATCAATGAATCAAATTAAAAAACATTCAGAAACTACACTAATATCAGTGACCAAAGTATTGTTCTAACATCCATCTATAAACAAAAATTAAATTATTACCATATCCTAAGAGAGCTAAAATTTCGCTCCTCATAGATGTTGAAATCAATACAAAAGAGATGAGTAATATGATACAAAACAATCTAAAATATAAAAGTAATCAGCTTGAAGTATCCTCATAGCTACTTCTTCTCTTTCCTTTAGCTTCAAGGTGCAAATCATAACAGACAAAAATGGCAGAAGACCCCCATTTTCTCCTTAACATCCTCCTTTTATATGACATTATTCCTTATGATTTTACTACATGTCCTCTGGTCTCCTCCTCTTTGAAAAAAATTCCTTTCTCATTACTTTTGATAGCTTGAAGTTTTGTGGTCCTTCCTTCTTTTTCAGCAAGAATGTTTGTCTTATATGCTTGAATTGAAGGCTGGAATAACATGAACGGCAAGCATCAAACTCTCCAAATAAAAATTTAAATAAATAAGAGATAAAACAAGATATCAAATAGTTCAAATGTGCAAATGTAGGATAATATTATACCGAGAAGATAAATGCATAAAGATTAAGCATAATTATCAGAATATGAATATTTTAGAGCTTATATGCGTGAATTAGAGTGAAAAAAGCAGAATTTTAATATGATCATCTAGTGATCAAGGAGCTTGTTCAAAAGTTTGAAATATAATTTCCTCCACTAACTTTGAATATAACTTTGTTGTCAAATTCTTGATTTGATATATCATTGTTGTCTCAAAGTTTTATGCAATATTTTAATTCTTATATAATTTTTTGAGACGTGTTATTCATAATCTTTAAATCAATTTAATTTCATATTTTGCTTTTATTAACTGGTCATGAACTTAGGGGAAGTTATTTTTGCTTATCGCATATATTATACTTGAAACAATTCTTATGATGTGACCAAAGAATAAATTTTTTACATCTCTCTTATGATACTTTACATATTGCTTCTTATATGACAAAATGGGGGAGAATAAAAAAGTTAGGAAGATTACACAATTAAGGGGGAGTTACATAATGTTTCTTATATGCTTCATGTGCAAAGTACTTTTTTATGAGACAAAAGGGGAGAAAATATAAGAGAGATAAGAACATAAGAGATTTATATAGAAGAAATATATATAATCCCTGATTTATTATGTGGATCTCATGAATATAACTCTATATGAAAAGTACATTACAATTAAGACTTATGTGCATATCTACCATTGTAAAGAAAGCTTAGTTTTAGGAGAGTTATATTTTGATATATTTTCCTTCCCTACTTATATACTTTTCATATTTCTCCGTTTGTCTTCATAAAAAAGGGGAAGATTGTTGCAACAAAGTTTTTATATCCTATATAATTATATTTTGATGATACAAATCTCGAAAGATTTAGATTTATATTTAAAATATCGAAAAAGTCTAAATATGAATGCATGAGTTGCTTCATGCATTAAACTTTCGACTAACATTTGTTTATGTTTCCATAATATTTACATTAAGAGGTGAATATAAACATTATAGATAATTCTCTTACCTTTCTTGAGCATGAAGATTAACCTCATTTGGACAATTACATAAAAACTCATGTTTAAACAAGTGAAGTTCAAAAAGTTCAATTTGAAGTTGATATTTTTATGTGCTAAACTTGCACTTAATATTTGAGTATTTATCATGAGTTTTGAATAAAGATATTAGTATAAAAGTTATATATAATTTTGTTAGCATTTTATAGAATCAAATATCATCTCATTTGGATACTCGTAAGAAAAATTATGTATAAAAGAGGAAAGGTATAAAAAGTTTAATTTGAAATGAATAACTTTATGTACTAAACTTTGAATTAATATTAGACTATGATTTCATTAGATGTTTTATAAATGATGAATATCAACATTGTATGTTAGCTTTCCATTGAATAAAAAATTATATCATTTGGATAATTATGCAAAAAGTTATGTAATATGAGTACTTTACATAATGTTTCTACTAATGAGCAGCTAGCAGATCTGCTGACCAAAGACCTTTCACAACAACATCACAAACACTTTGGCCATGTTTGGTATAATGTTAATAAGTTTTAGAACAATAAGCTTTTGTTCTTCTGATGAGAACAATGTTGTTCTAAGGTGGGACAAGAACAAATTATCCTCTACTTTTTTTGTTCTGTAATTATTAACGTGAGGTCTACATGTTTGTAAATTTAGTTTTGGCAATAAAAATGAGAACAAAACCCTATTCTTATGGATTGTTCTCATATTAACAGGGCCTTAGTATCCAAGTTGGGGCTCTTTGACTTGTTTTGACTTCCAACTTAAGGGGGAGTATTGTTGGGTTGCTTATTAAGTTGTTGTTAATTAGGTTCATTGTAAGAGAGTGAAGTGTCATATGATTTTAGCTTATTAGTCGTTGTAAGTCATAGTAACAATAGTTAGAGTTTATATCGTATCCGCTTTTTATTTTATGTTGTAACTGTCGTGAGTCTACATTAGTTGGTGACTATATAAACGTCAGAAGCAGAAGTTGTAGATGATTTTTTTATTCTAGAATAACATCATACATCTTCTCTCCCAAATCTCTGTATTGACTCATCTCATCTGAACTCTACGATGGTGGAGGTTCAAAGGAGCTCCTTAGTTTAGTAGGTGCTACAATTAGTACAACTAGAGGTGATGTCGACCCGATGAACCCAATCATCCGGTCTGACCCAATCTCAATTCGATGGAGTTTGGGTCAGGTATGGGTTGAAATTTTTGAACCGAAGTCGATCGGACTCGATCTGATGATTTGTCATTTTCTATTTTTTGTTTACTTTTTAAATTCATTTTTAGTCTAGTCCTATATTTAATTTAAAATTTTTAAAATATAAAAAAAATCATTTTATATGCATAAATGATATTTCAATAGTGAGAAAACTCATTTTATATTTTCAAATAAATATTAAATAATATATAAAAGTAAGAAAAAAATGACAAAGAGAAAAAGAAATCACCCAACCCGATCCACTATTCATATGGAATTCGACCCACTCGATGGGGTTTGCTCAAATGCACCCAAGTACAACCTGCACAAAACTTCATATAAAAAATTCATTTCCTACCTCCATATATAGTGTTGTCTTTTGTTGCTATTGTTCTACATGGATTTCTTCGGTGCAAGTACTTATGGATTTTGGGGGATTTAGATATTCCTCAAAACTCGAGGCAGTCTCTTTCTTCCCAAGTGCTTCGATTGTGCAACTTGTTGTAGGATCCCAAGGGGCACCAAGACGGGGGGAGGGGGGGTGAATTGGTGTTTAATTGAAAATGTCGATTTCACAAAATTCGTCGTGGAAGCATAAAACCGATTCTTAAAAACCTTTACAATTCAGATTATAAACACAATATTAATGGGGAGAGAGAGTGAGAGAAATCAAACACGAAGACACGGATGGTTGTTGACGAGGTTCGGCTACACCTTGGCCTACGTCCCCGCTCCGACTTCTCGACCTCGAGATCGCCGGAGATTCCACTAATCCCTTCCTTTGTTCCAAATGGGGCAAGGAAGAAAGCCCTTTACACAATCACCTTTTTCTCCGTTTCAAGAGGCAAGGCAACCTCTCCTCCTAGGAAACTAATATTTTCTCTCGCTCAAGAGGTAAGATTTTGAACCTCTTTAATACAGGAGCTCTCACAATCTTTCTGAAGAATAATTTCTCTCTTTTACAATAGAACACTCATAAGAAGAAAAGAGAGAAAGAAAGAAGTCTCTAAAATGATAACTTCAAGAGAAATGATCTCCTTTTGATTTCTTGAAGTTTTGCTTCAATGCTTGGATAGATACTTTTGCTTCTGGCCTTGGCACTCCTTTTATAGGCTCTGGTATGTGGAAAATTCGTCCAGAATTAATTCCATATTTTTTCTTCAAAATATAGCCGTTACTGTTCATTTCAGTAATAGACCGGTCGACCGCATTTATGGGCCGATCGACCGGGCAATATGACCGTTGCGCTGATTTCTCCAATTACCACCGTTGGTCGGCCGACCGGACTATCGACCGGTGTCTCGATCGGTACAGTATCGCAGTCTTGATTTGTAGTCGTTGAGCTAATCGATCGGCCGCTGCATCGACTAGTCTGTCGACCGGTACCGGACTGTCTCGACCGGCCTTCATAGTTTCAACCGGCAGGTTGATCGCCCTACACTATTTTGAGCATAACTTTCTGCACGATTATCCAAATTAGATGATCTTGGAGTCTATGGAAAGCTAACTGAATTATCTACAACTTTGACATTCATCCAAAACTAATAAAACCAGTGCCAATTATTTAATCAAAGAGAAATGCATAAAGTTATCTCTTTTTCTTTAGACTTTTTAGTGTTTTATCTTTAATCATTCGAGGTTTGTATCATCAAAATATAATTTAATATGTCATTAAAACTTAGATCCAACAATCTCCCCCTTTTTGATGAAGACAAACTGAAAAATTTAAAAAAATATATAAATTGCAAAAAAGTTGTAAAATTCTTGTAAAAACAATTTTACTCCCCCCTAACACATAGCTTTCCTTACAATGGTAAGTATTCACATAAATATTAATTGTAAGATACTCTTCATATAAAATGATATTCAGATCATATTTCTCCTATACTTCTCCCCCTTTTATTTCATAAAAAAAATAATTTATATATATGAAGCATATAAGAAATCATATGTAACTTCCCCTTAATCAATATTTTCTTTTTTTTAAAAAAATTATTTTCCCCCCTTTTGTCATATAATAGTCATGTATAGAGTATTTCAACATAAGAATTTGAAAATATGTCTCCCCCTAAATTTATGACTACTTTATAATGGTAAAATGAAGACAGTTTGATGAAATCCAAAAAAGATATTAGTTTTGAAGTTTTAACATGCTCCCCCTATCGTTATGACCAATTTTCTTTTCTTCCTTTCTTCTCATTCAAAGAAATAGTCATTTTGAAATTTTTGAATGAAATTAAAAGAATATGCCCAATCACTTAAGAAATATAAGAATGCAACCAATGATACTTTTACCATAACCTTTGTGCCTTCACATTTTTAATTCCACTTGTCCTTTGTATGTGAGGCACACCTGCAAAAATGATTATGTAACATTTGGTACCCAAATTTCTTTGAGTCTTATTTTGTTAGATGTTGTTCCTTTCGGAACCCAAATCATGTCATTTTGTGACGATTTTCTTGCTTTGCATTGGTACGCAAAATGACCATTAAATCCACATGTAAAATATGTAATATGTGATTTTCTGTATGTATGATTAGATTTCCATTAAGAGTTTTCATGTCTAAAGTGTTTTCTAGGATTATTTTTTGTTACATGGGAAATAGCTATATTTTTCAAAGAGGCATTTTCCTTCTTTTCTTTTTCTAAAGAACATGCTAGTTTTACAATTTCACATGGATGTGTAGCCTTCAAAGTTTCAATTTCATTTTTTAGATTTTCATTTTCCATAATATATGTATCATTTTCTACTTTTAATTTCTCAATCTCATTTTTCATAATATGAAGATCATTTCTCAAGGTTTCATTATGAATTAGACAAGCATCTCTTTCCTTTTTCAAAATATCAAGGTCATCTTTTATAATATGAAAGTCATTCATCAAATTTTTATTCTTCTTTTTAAGAATAAGATATTTTTCAATTAAGAAAGAGAATTCCTTATGTACGTCAAAATTGATATTATCATCCTCATTATCATTATTACTATTAGAACTAGAACAATAAGAAGAGTTGGATGATACCTCATCATTATGTGCCATTAAGCATAGATATGCATCCTCGCTGGACGAATTTGATGATTCACCTTCACTTGACTCATTATGTCTTTTCTTCTTTCTTTTATGAGATGTCTCTTCTTTGTGATTTTTGTATGATCTTCGGGTAGGCTTCACATTCTTTTCTTTCTCTTTCACCAATTTGAGATACTTACGAGTTTTCTTGAGTAGAGAGCGAGTCTCTTTTCATCTACTTCTTCTTCACTCGAGTCATCTTCACTTTTGCTTGCTTTCAAAGCCAATGTCTTCTTTTTGGGAGCATTTGATTCTTCTTCTTCTTGGATTCCGATCTCATAAGTTAGAAGTGAACCAATTAGATCGTCAAAATCCAATTTGTTCAAATATTTTTCTTCGATAACCGTCCTTTTTGTATGCTAACGGGAGGAGAGAGACCTGAGAATCTTTTTCACTTTTTGGGGGTTAGTTCTTGGCTCGTCCAAAGAGGCTAAACCATTCACAATATCATTAAATCGAGCAACCATATCATTTATAGATTCATTATCATTCATTTTGAAAGAATCATATTGATGATTTAGAATATTCAATCTAAATTCTTTGACTTTATCCGTTCCTTCATAAGTGGTAATAAGTTTCTTTCAAATTTCGATTGCACTTTCACAACTAGAAATACGACTAAAATCCGTTGAATCCAAAGCACAATAAAAAATGTTCTTTGCTTTCCAATTCAATTTCGAAAAAACTTTCTGTCTTTCATCATGTTCGGAAGGTAATTTTTCATGTAAATAGTAGCCTTTTTCAACAATATCCCACATGTTTATATCAATAGAACATATGTAGGCTTGAATCCGAATTTTCTAATATGCAAAATTTGATGCATTTAAAAGGGGAGGATGACTAATTGATTGTCCTTCGGCAAAAATAAATGCACTTATTGCCATAGCTCTTAAGATTGTTAAATCTTAAAAAAGGATTGAATCTTAAAAATGATTAGATCTAAAACGAGAAGATTCAAGAGATCAAAATAAGAGCAACCTGCTTTGATACCAATTGTAGAATCCCAAGGGGCACCAAGAGGGGGGGGGGGGGGGTGAATTGGTGTTTAACCGAAAATGTCGATTTCACGAAATTCGTCGCGGAAGCATAAAACTGATTCTTAAAAACCTTTGCAATTCAGATTATAAACACAATATTAATAGGGAGAGAGAGTGAGAGAAATCAAACACGAAGACACAGATGGTTGTAGACGAGGTTCGGCCACACCTTGGCCTACGTCCCCGCTCCGACTTCTCGACCTCGAGACCGTCGGAGATTCCACTAATCCCTTCCTTTGTTCCAAATGGGGTAATGAAGAAAGCCCTTTACACAACCACCTTTTTCTCCGCTTCGAGAGGCAAGGCAACCTCTCCTCCTACGAAGCTAATCTTTTTTCTCGCCCAAGAGGTAAGATTTGGAACCTCTTTAACACAGGAGCTCTCACAATCTTTCTGAAGAATAGTTTCTCTCTTTTACAATAGAACACTCATAAAAAGAGAAGAGAGAAATAAAGAAGGCTCTAAAATGATAACTTCAAGAGAAATGATCTCCTTTAGATTTCTTGAAGTTTTGCTTCAATGCTTGGATAGATACTTTTGCTTCTGGCCTTGGCACTCTTTTTATAGGCTCTGGTATGTGGAAAATTCGTCCAGAATTAATTCCACATTTTTCTCTTCAAAATATAGCCGTTATTGTTCATTTTAGTAATGGGCCGGTCGACCGCATTTATGGGCTGGTTGACCGGACAATATGACCGTTGCGCTGATTTCTCCAATTACCACAGTTGGTCGGTCGACCGGACTATCGACCGGTGTCTCGACCGGTACAGTCTCGCAGTTTTGATTTGTAGTCATTTAGCTGATCGGTCGGTGATAGTGAAATTGAGGAGTTTAGTGATAACTTGCTAATTTTTGGGTCAAAAGTCAATTTTTTCAATTTTTGTTTTAACTCCCTAACTCACTCTCTACTGCAAGTATACAGGTCAATTGTAGTTATCCAAATGTCGTATCCACAGTGATTTGAAGTCCAAGACTCTCTAAACAATCTAGATTAGCCTTATCCAAAGTTAAAAATCCAAGAATTTGAAAGAAAGTTAAAATCGATTTCTAAAAAGGGCTAAAATGATAACTGTTTTGAGATATTTGGAAAGTTATCAAAACTGAATTGTAAATGCTAAACTAGAGGCTCAAAAGGTTTACCTATCAATGAAGAAGGTTCTCCTAGGAGTTGGGGTTCGTCTAACTTAATTATGGATGGAATGGAACAAGTTATCAATATGTGTCAATTTTAATCCAACTTGAAAAAGGACTGTTATCACATCAATATAAACAAGAACTAATCATCATATTCTCATATGATTGATTAGCTAAGTTAAATTAGAAAAGATCCTCACTGAAATCAAGTCAACATTAAGTTAAAAAGTTTAGTTCCTTACTGAGTTTCAGTAATTTAATGAAATCTGAAATGATAACATTCAATTTCACTTTGAAAATGAGGGGAATGCTTCAATCAACTAAACAAGGATGAAACCAATCCAATATTAGTGCAAATACTTCTTGGTTTATCTCTAAACTACAAGGGGATTTTAAATCAGCCTCTCAGCTGTAAATTCAAATGAAATCCACATTTTCACTAAAGGATTGAATGAAATCAGCACCCAATTACACATGGGGATTCAACAAATTTTCATTGCTCCTTGGTTCATCTCTGAATCTCAAGGAAGGCCATAAGACCACCTCTCAGTGGTAGGTTAAAACATGGTTTAACAATGAAAATCAGATTTCCCCTAAATTCAGGAAATCAGCAATAAAAAAAAATCAAAAATCAGCACCTAGCAAACATTGGAATTCAGCACATGCCACTCAATGAGATTCAGCACCTGCCATAGTTCCTTGGATCATTTCTGAACAACAAGATAGCACTAAGTTCACTTCTCAGTGGATTATATAATCAGAGGTTTATAGCAGCAAGGCAGAATCCATGAGTTTAGGAAATCAGAATTTACAAATCAGAATTCAGCAATGACAAGTTGAAGTGTTTGCAATAATTCATGGATTGAAACCTTAGAAACTTCATTATCTCTTGATTCATTTCTGAACAAGAATGGAACCATAAGCAACCTATCAGTTATTAATTCAATTAGGGTTCCACAATGATGAAATCAGACTTCAACAATTCAGGAATAAAAAATCAGAAAAATTAGAAATAAGAAATCAGGAAAATCAGATTCTAATTGGAATTGAATCTAGAAACTTGGCATTGGTCCTTGATTCATTTCTGAACAAAGAGTAAATCAAAGGACAACCTCTCAGTTTTTGATTCAAATAGAATCTTGCAATGACAAGAACAGATTCATATGAGTACAGAAATCAGAATTGTAACCAGAAATTCAGAATTCAGAAATCAGTGCAGAAAATCAGATTTATCCATATCCATCCATAATTAAACTAGACTACTACCCTATCCTAGGAGAAATGGAGTTTAGCTCCTCATAGTTACAAAGTTTGATACACAAATGAAAGAAGAATAGAAGCTATCCATCTTGATTTTTGAAGGCTGTTATGCAGAAAATCAGCAACCCTTCAGCTCCTTCCACCCCAATTCAGCATCAATCCTTCCTTCCCTCTTGCAATGGCCGACCTCCCTTTTCTCCCTTAGGGTTTCCAGCTTATATATGGCCTATCATCATCCTTAGATCAGCATCCAAATGTTCCATAGCCTTGATGTAAGCCACATGTCCAGATGACCCTGAAAATTCCAGCTGCTGTAGCTTTTTGGACCACCAAATCAGTGGTCCCCCCTACTTTTTTCACCTTTTTGCAACCTGTTTTCCCTGCTACAAAGTCTAGAACACCAAGCATCAAAGTCCTCAAATAGTTTATGAACAAATAAGGGTAGGGATAGCAACTAGGATAAGCTCAAATGTCAAGTATGATTAAGTGTTGTGCAAAGTTGCAAATCAAGGTTTAAAATGATAACTTATAAATGCCCGGAACGATAACTTTGCATAAATCTTAGAAAATGATCAAATATGGATGGTTCAGAGTATTGAAGGCATCAAATGGATTAGGGTGGCAAGTGAGTGAAGTCAAAAATCAAATATGAATGAGATTTCATAGGAATGATAACTTGGGTGCCAAAACGATAACTTAATTGCCTTAAAAATGATAATTTGTCATAACTTTTATTGTGGTTATCCAAATGTGATCAAATTTGAACAAAAATGAGTTAAGACAATAATATAATGGTTGCCTAAGGCTTTTGTGCAGAATTGATAGTTTTGCATGTCGAAATGATAGTTTTGCCCTTTAACGATAATTTGGCATTGGAAAAATGATAACTTGTTCAAATGGACTTAAAATTTGCACAAGTTGAGATATGACCATCCAAATATGATTCATTCATGATAGTATTGGATTTAGAGCAAGAAAATCATTGAAAATTAGTTCACTCAAAATAATGATAACTTGACATATAGGAGTGATAACTTGTCCTAAAAATGATAACTTAGCATAGAATTTAAATATTTATGGATTTTGACATTTCAGAACCTCTATGCACATGGAATTAAGTATAAAATGAGAAAGATCAACTAGTTATCATAATTCATGCATTCCAAACATAATTTGCCAAAAGTTGGACAATTAAGGGGCTCGATATGGGTGAAATGCATCCAAAATGGGATAAAAGTCTTTAGGTGTTCCATTCTTCATGAATTTCATCTAATCCTGCAGAGAAACAAGAGAGATCAGTGGGGTATTCAATATCAGATTTTTAGATGCATAATTCAACAAGGCAATGTGATTCACTAAAATTCGCTGAAATTCATCTAAGGTGGATTGAGACAACTAATATGCATGATGATTCATATATTACTATGATGATTTTAGCATGAATGAAGAGATAATATTAGTTATCAATAGGATTTCAGTGAGAAGAATGAAAATTAAGGGTAGGGGTACTCCCTTCTTGTCAATTTGTGGATGGATCTGATTCCTCCCTTCTTTATTCCTGCAAAACAGAAAAGTTGTGTAAAATGACTTGGGTTACCTCCCAAGAAGTGCTCTACTTTAGTGTCTTAGGCTGGACATTTTTCCACTTCTTCATATCAAGGAAGTTTGAATAGTATGATATGATCAAGTAGAGATCTCAATTTGTGGACAGCTTCACTAATCAAGTATGGATCTCTTAATTTGCCAATGATTTACCTTTGTTTCTCAGCTTGATTTTCTCCTCCATTGTACCAGAAATCTCCTAACTTCTCAACTCTAAAACCCTCATGTATGATATATGAATCCCCTGGACTAGGAAGAGGTTCCAACTCCAAATGGGAGGAAGTGTCCTGAGTTGAATTAGTGTGGGGTTCAGCAGTGATAACTTGATACACTTCATTCTGATTTTCTGGATTTCCCACTGATTTTAAAGAATTCAGTGCAGATTGGTATGTTTTAGCCTCTGGGTCCTCTAATTCCTTCAAATAATCAAACATTAGGCACCTTTGCAATGGATCTTCAATGGGAATTATGGCAGAAACTTGCTGAACAACTTGATCTAGCTGCCCCTCCTCAAAATTATTTTCTTGAAAATTTGGCCTACTAATAACTTGTGCCAAATTAAATTTTATCTTATCCTCTCCAATTTAGAATGTCAATCTGCCCTCCTTGACATCAATGACAGCCCCAACAGTGGCTAAGAAGGGTCTCCTAAGAAGAATGGGGGTATTCAAGTCTCATCCATGTCAAGTACCACAAAATCTACTGGTATGTAAAATTTGCCAACTTTGAGGGGTATGTCCTCAATGATTCCATGTGGGTACTTGATGGATCTGTCTGCCAGCTGTAGAGACATATTTGTAGGCTTCAAATCTCCAACTTCAAGCTTCCTACAAAGTGAAAGAGGTATGACACTCACTGATGCACCCAAATCACATATTGCCCTTTGAATCTTCCTATTTCAAATTTCACAAGGTATGGAGAAGCTTCCTGGATCTTTCAACTTGGGTGGCAATTTGTTTTGGATGATTGCAGAGGCTTCCTCAATCAAGGTAATAGTTTCATGCTCCATAATCCTCCTTTTCTTGATTAAGATTTCCTTCAAAAACTTTGCATAGGAGGGCATCTCCTGAATTGCCTCCACAAATGGCACATTGATATTTAACTTCTTCAGGATTTCAATGAACCTTCCATACTGTTGATCCTGTATTGCCTTGATTAATCTTTGAGGGAAAGGTACCCTATCAAAGACCCTGATCCTGATTTTATTTTGAGGGCCTTTGTTCTGATTTTCTTCCACAAGTTCAGCTGGTTCTTCAGTAGCTTTGGACTTTGGATTCACTTGGGCTGGATTGTCCTCTACTTTCTTCATTGGTTCTTCAACAATCTTCCCACTTCTGAGCTGGACAGCATGGACTTGTTCCTTGGGGTTCAATTCTGGTTGTCCAGAAAAGAATATAGGGGGGTCTTGCTGAAGTGCTAGCCTGCTGAGGAAGTTGACTTTCAAGCATCTTGTGATTGGCACTTAAGGCTTCCAATCTAGAATTGATTTTCAATATTTCCTCTCCTTGGCTGTCCTGCTTATTCAAGATTTATTGTAGCATCTCCTTTATTTCAGTTTGGAATTGGGAAGCCTGACTTTGAGGAGGTTGCTCATAGGGGGTCCTTTGTATTGGAACATTTGAGGGTTGAGTTGCATATGGATGTGGCTGGTTCCTTGGCAAAATCTTGGGTTGCCAATTTAAATTCTGCATTGGTGACCCTTGGAAATGGTTGGCCTTGTAGGAAAGATAGGAATGATTCCTATTTTCTGGAGTGTAGAATTCAGTAGGGGGTTTAACTCTATAATTTCCTACTGCATTAACTTGGTCTATACTTTGCTCATGTTGCTGCATTATAAGGTTGCAAGTTTCAGTGATATGGCCCTGATTTTCACACACATCACACCTTGATTCAAAATTTGAAGATTTTCTCACATTAGTTGACAAATTCAGCCTCTCCAATGTCCTTTGCAAGCCTTGTTCAATCTGGACAGCAATGTTGTTGACTTGATTCTCATTGGATAACCTCCTTGTCCTGTCATGTGTAAGGAAATGATGGTTCTTGGTCATGTTCTCAATCAATTGATAAGTTTCATCAATATTTCTTGATGCAAATATCTCTCCTACAGCTGTATCTAATGCAACCTTGCTGGGGTAATTCAATCCTTTGTGAAAATAGTTGACAAGTTGCCATTTCTCAAAGCCATGGTGTGGACATGCCCTCAACAGCCCCTGAAGTCTTTGCCATGCCTCACAAATGTTCTCCTGATCCAATTGATAGAATCTAACTATTTGATCCCTGAAATTATCAGTCTTGGAATGAGGGAAGAATTCTGAAAGAAACAATTGCATAATTGATTCCCAAGTGGCCACTTCTTCAGGTTTGAGAGTCTTGTACCAGGTCTTGGCCTTATCTTTGAGTGAGAATGGGAATAGCCTCATGTAGACTGCATTCATAGGAGTGTTGTTGAAGTGGACTGTGCTGCAAATCTCCTTAAAGTTGTCCAAATGTGAGGCTGGATCCTCAACCCCTAGTCTTGAGAATTGATATTGCATAATCATAGTAATAAGGGCTGGATTGACTACAAATTTTGCCACAAGTGCAAGAACTCCATCTCCTGGTTGATTCCTGACATTGCTGGGTGAGTAGCAATCCTTCATTGTCCTTGGTGCAACCATATTGCCTTGCTCCTTTTCTTCTTCAAATATCCTTCTCCTTGCTTCAAGCCTTTGCAATCTCCTTCTTCTTAGAAATCTTCTTTCAGGCTCAGGATCTGATTGGTAATGTTCCTCTTAATTGTCCAAATCCTGCATAAATGAATTCAAAAGTATCAAATTGAGAAAAGAAAGAAAACTAGACAAAAATTGAAAATTGGGAATGATAATTTGTAAAAACTAAAAATTGGCCTATCAAATGGACTAAAAACTAATCTAAAACTAATCTAAACTATCTAAGTTAGTCTAATTGACCTCAAATCCCCGGCAACGGCGCCAAAAACTTGATAGTGAAATTGAGGAGTTTAGTGATAACTTGCTGATTTTTGGGTCAAAAGTTAATTTTTTCAATTTTTGTTTCAACTCCCTAACTTACTCTCTACTGCAAATATACAGGTCAATTGTAGTTACCCAAATGTCATATCCACAGTGATTTGAAGTCCAAGACTCTCTAAACAATCTAGATTAGCCTTATCTAAAGTTAAAAATCCAAGAATTTGAAAGAAAGTTAAAACCGATTTCTAAAAAGGGCTAAAATGATAACTGTTTTTGGGATATTTGGAAAGTTATCAAAACTGAATTGTAAATGCTAAACTAGAGGCTCAAAAGGTTTACCTATCAATGAGGAAGGTTCTCCTAGGAGTTGGGGTTCATCTAACTTAATTATGGATGAAATGGAATAAGTTATCAATGTGTCAATTTTAATCCAACTTGAAAAAGGGTTGTTATCACAGCAATATAAATCAGAACTAATAATCATATTCTCATATGATTGATTATCTAAGTTAAATTAGAAAAGATCCTCACTGAAATCAAGTCAACATTAAGTTAAAAAGTTTAGTTCCTTATTGAATTCCAGTAATTTAATGAAATCTGAAATGATAACATTCAATTTCACTTTGAAAATGAGGGGAATGCTTAAATCAACTAAACAAGGATGAAACCAATCCAATATTAGTGCAAATACTTCTTGGTTTATCTCTAAACTACAAGGGGATTTTAAATCAGCCTCTCAGCTGTAAATTCAAATGAAATCCACATTTTCACTAAAGGATTGAATGAAATCAGCACCCAATTACACATGGGGATTCAACAAATTTTCATTACTCCTTAGTTCATCTCTGAATCTCAAGGAAGGCCATAAGACCACCTCTCAGTGGTAGGTCAAAACAGAGTTTAATAATGAAAATCAGATTTCCCCTAAATTCAGGAAATCAACATTAAAAAAAAAAATCAGAAATCAGCACCTAGCAAACATTGGAATTCAGCACATGCCACTCAATGAGATTCAACACCTACCATAGTTCCTTGGATCATCTCTGAACAACAAGGTAGCCCTAAGTTCACTTCTCAGTGGATTATATAATCAGGGGTTTATAGCAGCAAGGCAGAATCCATGAGTTCAGGAAATCAGAATTTACAAATCAGAATTCAGCAATGACAAGTTGAAGTGTTTGCAATAATTCATGGATTGAAACCTTAGAAACTTCATTGTCTCTTGATTCATTTCTGAACAAGAATGGAACCCTAAGCAACCTCTAAGTTATTAATTCAATTAGGGTTTCACAATGATGAAATCAGACTTCAACAATTCAGGAATCAGAAATCAGAAAAATTAGAAATCAGAAATCAGGAAAATCAGATTCTAATTGGAATTGAATCTAGAAACTTGGTATTGGTCCTTAATTCATTTCTGAACAAAGAGTAGATCAAAGGACAACCTCTCAGTTGTTGATTCAAATAAGATCTTGAAATAACAAGAACAGATTCATATGAGTACAGAAATTAGAATTGTAACCAGAAATTCAGAATTCAGAAATCAGTGTAGAAAATCAGATTTATCCATATCCATCCACAATTAAACTAGACTACTACCCTATCCTAGGAGAAATGATGTTTAGCTCCTCATAGTTACAAAGTTTGATACACAAATGAAAGAAGAATAGAAGCTATCCATCTTGATTTTTGAAGGCTGTTCTGCAGAAAATCAGCAACCCTTCAGCTCCTTCCACCCCATTTCATCATCAATCCTTCCTTCCCTCTTGCAATGGCCGACCTCCCCTTTCTCCCTTAGGGTTTTCATCTTATATATGACCTATCATCACCCTTAGATCAGCATCCAAATGTTTCATAACCTTGATGTAAGCCACATGTCCAGATGACCTTGATAATTCTAGCTGCTGTAGCTTTTTGGACCACCAAATCAGTGGTCCCCCCCACTTTTTCCACCTTTTTGCAACCTGTTTTCCCTGCTACAAAGGATAGAACGCCAAGCATCAAAGTCCTCAAATAGTTTATGAACAAATAAGGGTAGGGAAAGCAACTAGGATCAGCTCAAATGTCAAGTATGATTAAGTGTTGTGCAGAGTTGCAAATCAAGGTTAAAAATGATAACTTATAAATGCCTGGAATGATAACTTTGCATAAATCTTGGAAAATGATCAAATATGGATGGTTCAGAGCATTGAAGGCATCAAATGGATTAGGGTGGCAAGTGAGTGAAGTCAGAAATCAAATATGAATGAGATTTCATAGGAATGATAACTTGGGTGCCAAAATAATAACTTAATTATCTTAAAAATGATAACTTATCATAACTTTTGTTGTGCTTATTCAAATGTGATTAAATTTGAACAGAAATGAGTTAAGACAATAATATAATGGTTGCCTAAGGCCTTTGTGCAGAATTGATAGTTTTATATGTCGAAATGATAGTTTTTCCCTTTAACGATAATTTGACATTGGAAAAATGATAACTTGTTCAAATGGACTTAAAATTTGCACAAGTTGAGATATGACCATCTAAATATGATTCATTCATTATAGTAATGAATTTAGGGCAAAAAAATCATTGAAAATCAGTTCACTCAAAATAATGATAACTTGACATATAGGAGTGATAACTTGTCCTAAAAATGATAACTTGACATAGAATTTAAATATTTATGGATTTTGGCATTTCAGAATCTCTATGCACATGGAATTAAGTATAAAATGAGAAAGATCAACTAGCTATCACAATCCATGCATTCCAAACATAATTGGCCAAAAGTTGGACAATTAAGGGGCTCGATATGGGTGAAATGCATCCAAAATGGAATAAAAACCTATATTGATCAGCTAGTGATCAGTCAGCCGCTGCATCGACCGGTCTGTCGACCGGTACAATCTCGCAATTTTCATTTGAGCAGCTTATGCCTTGATTGGTCGACCGGACTGTCTCGACCGGCCTTCTTCGACCGGCAGGTTGACTGCCCTGCACTATTTTGAGCATAACTTTCTACACGGTTATCCAAATTAGATGATCTTGGAGTCTATGAAAAGTTAACAGAATTCTCTACTGACATTCCACAATCATCTAAAACTAATAAGATCAGTGCCAATTATTTAATCAAAGTATAGTGCATAAAGTTATCTCTTTTTCTTTAGACTTTTTAGCATTTTATCTTTAATCATTCGAGGTTTGTGTCATCAAAATATAATTTAATATGTCATTAAAACTTAGATCCAACACTTGTATGTTGCCCAATTGGGGTTTAGCATAGTATGTTGTTTAGGTGTGCTAAAATGTGAGACAATAAAGCTTTGTTGTTCTAAAATGTCACCCAATTGTGCAACTTCCTACCGATAGCATTTTCATATCAGTTTTGAATGTTTTTTCTTTAGTTTGTTGGTATTCATCATTATTAGCCCCTCTCTAATCACGTCAATTATTCTTTCCATGACTCTTAACAAGAGCTCAAATGGCGTTGGTGGGAAAATTACGTCACAGCCTCTAGAAGCAAAACCCCAAAAATGCTACACCTGATGCATTTACAAGGTTAAAGAATATTCAACATGTCCACCAAAGAAATAAAAGAAATATCTGGTTAATTTAATTAGATGAGAATCAGTAAATTCTAATCAAATTAATAGTTATAACAATCAATTTCAAGTTACTATATCTCGTCAAATTTTCATACAATCATATTAATTAATTATACTAATCAAATTGATTCATTTTTCTTAGTGTCATAACTTTAAAGTATTAGTGACAGGGTGACTCTATTGACACTCCAAAATATACTATTGTCATTCTATTTTATCTCTCAAGGATAAAAATGTTTAGTAATCATGTGATGGAATGACAATAATAACTTTACGAGTGACAATAATGATGCCCTTAGTCAAATACAATCAACAATGGATTTAATGATTGAGATCGGAAAGAATAAAATCCAGTTTAGTAGAGGAGATCATGCGTTATGTAATAAACATTTCTTCGGTCATTAAGTCATTAGCGTCGTTCCTTCCATGAATTTGAAAGAAGCATGTTGATGTATCAAAAAAAGTGGGGGTTTGTACCCTTGTTAGTTTTGTCTGGATGTTAATCAAATGTCCTATTTTCCACACATGACCAGCACAAAATGATTTGAGATGTGATTTATAACCTTAATTAGTAGGTTGTACATCCTTGAGTTGTCATAGGGATGTTTGGAGGTACCAAAACATAATTTTTTTTAGTATTTTCTCTTATAGAATTTTCTCACAGCCTTGAAAAGATTAAGAACTCTAAATTCCGAGTTCTATAAGTTGCACAACAATGTCTCTCCAAGATGTCATTTAATATTTGCAAACTATCAAGGTAGATTCATTGAGATAAGTTGTAGCAATTATTTTCCATCTAGTATTTACAATGTTTTAGGATAGATTCATCCACAATAACTTCTATCAATTATCTGTTGACTTTTTAACATATCCCTTGTCTTTTGGTCGACATTAGCATCCTTGGTTGCCATATGCATTCTTATTTTTCCTTGCAGCGTACGTCCCTCAAATCGTCCTTACCACATGGTAACGTCCAACTTGAGAAACACTATCAAATATGTAATACTCCGATTAAACTATTGTCTCTGAGTGATCCTTTGATTGGAATATTATAAGTGGAAGAATTAATTAGTAATAGGAAAAAATATTACTAAAAGAAAAATTCAATATATATATTTTGTTATCCTTTGAATTATCATAGCAATAGTATTTAAAGCAGATGTCGTATAAAGTTAATGCAACTCCATAAGTCTAGGAAAAGAAATAACTAATGATAAATGACGATGACATCCTAGGACCACAACATGTGCATATGACTATTAGGAACAACAACCGTCACTTGAGATCATCCTTCAGTGTTTTGTTATCTGCCGAATCAATGCATGGAGAACAATATCATGTGAGCTTCGTAGTCTAATAGGTGAATAATAAACTAATGGATAAATAAATGTTCTGAGCACTGCCGTTATGTAACCATTTGATATTTCAGTGGGATTTCTCCAAAATACACCTCGTAAGATATTTCTATAGATCATAAATACTCAATGGAAATAATAGAACTCTAATTGAACCTTAAAAACATCCAGATCTATTGTCAAGAATTCATCCAAGGTTAATCCAACGATTCACTTACCTTGTGCGTTGTTTGGTCGGTGTCTCCTACTGTTGAGCCTCTCCTCCTTGATCCACTAGTTCACACTCCTATGTCCTTGCTGTCTTGTTCTTCTACGTACCATGTACAGGAAGGACAATTGAGGCCAAATTCGGTGTGGTAGAAATGGTCAATGGGAAAGAGGAGGAGGAAATAAATAGGTTGGAGGAGATAAGGAGTTATATAGAGGGAGTTAGGAGGTTACAAGATAAGGTTAGTTGTAACTTTTACAATAGGGTCTTCTTTTCAGATAGATTTTGAACTCCAAATCAAATTCAATTAATTTAATCTTTTTTATTTCTAGTTTATCTGCTGGGTGTTACATATAGTGTCAACAATGACTCAAGGGGAACATGTGATGTCACTAGTTTATTATCATCCTTTTGCTGAAATTATCTAGAAGTTCTTGCTTTCTTTGCATCTGCCCTCTTCTTTCTAGTTCAACTTACCACAAATGAACTAATGGATTCAATTGTACGTGTTCCTCTTTATACTCCATCTCAACTTAGATTACATATAACTCTTAACTCATTAGGCAAGCAAAATGAGTTAAATCACAATTATCAATTATGTGTTTAAAAAAAATCACATGGAAACTCAATTAGATGGGATTGTTGAATATGCATTCCTTTGTCCAATCTCTTGTGGTATTCTCTCAATGCTAGTTTTGTTAATTCATTTTATATTGATTGTAGAAAGGCGAAGGTGCTTTCATAACTTCAAGGGTTAATCAACGAAGTGGCATAAGAAGAAAATATATTGTTTTAGCTTCTTTTGCTTTTTGTTGATGGAGACCTAACCATATTTTGCTGACACTATGCACATGTATTCCTATGATAGGGAAAGCAACACAAAAACAAATTGTAATTTACGTAAAGTGCACACTACATGTGTTCTGAAGGTTGCTTCAAAGGTATTACCGAATTCTATAATTCAATTTTCTTTTGTAATTTGTACCAATTAGAAACATAAACATATAAGCGGAAGAGTTAACATGAAATACTATATCTTTAATTAAAATAAAATATCCCATGTCCATGTGCAATGCCGTCCATTACAGAACCACCATCACCCTCACCATTATATGTAGTACAAAAAAGTTTTGTTACTGTAAAAATATTTAGATCGAAGGATATATGAAGCAATCATATGATGGATTAAAATAGTTGATAATAATCGGTTGAAGAGATTAGAAACAATATGAACAATTAACAATTTTCCAATTTTGGATCATAAAACAATTATCAATTATCCATATTCAAAGATCGATTTTATATCAATATTAATTATCAGTTCAACTCAATATAGAAGTTATTGCTCTTAACTTCTTTGTTCTTGCCAATCAATGGGAAGATCTCTAAATAAATTTTAAGGGAACAACACACTATTTTAATACAAGTTGCTAATGATACACATAGTTATCTTCTAAAGATAAATAATTCTTTTTTTAGTACTTTTGGGATTTGTTGTACACTAGGAAAAGAGAGACCCCATACAATAGGACAATCATAAGTTTCACTAAAAATTGACATATACTAACCTAATTACTCTACCTACCTTGATCAAAAAATAAATATTCATCAACCTCACTAGTAAGTAGTAAACATGGTGGCACAAAGCTTTGACTTTTATGATCTTATTTACTTAGGATGTCTATATTTGCCCATTTTATTTTGATGTAACAAACTCAATTATGTAATAATAATCAATCATCGTGCAATATGGTAATCATATATTAACAAGGTTAAATATAGTCAATATATAATCCTAATAATTAATATAATTTAATATCTTAGTAATACTTTAAAAATTATCGAAGCGTGGACCATACTTCGAAAAATCTAGTCGGTATTTTTTTCTTTCCAAAATCCAATTTACGATGGCCATAATTCATCCCGAGTTCCCTTGAAACCTTACTTGTGTCTCACCAAGATTAAATCCAACTATCCTCTTGTTGCTAAACTCCGATTCCATTTATCGAATCTGTGCCGATTTTGCGGCATCATCGTCTATAGTGACCTATCAAATCTAGGCTACGATCTTGGACGTGGATTCCGTCAGACCAACATTGACTTGCTGTGAACCCTAGGCGAGTTTCCTAAGTTTATGATGTTAAGGTTTTCGATGTGACTTTTGGCCATGTTTTGAGACATACACCTATGTTGTCCAATTTATAACTCATTCACAATTTGCCACATTTAGGACAAAAGCCTAGAGATCGATAACAACAAAAATCATCTATATCAGATCCCCTTACGTACTTTAAGTTAATAGAAACTACAAAGTCATTCCACTTTGTCATATGTTGTAATTCTTCTCAATCAATTTCCATGTCCTAGAAATGTTTGTAAATCATCACCAATCTCTACTCTGATGTCATGGATTGTGGAAGGATGAGTCCACGACTTTCTACCTATCACACTCAATTATGTGACTAAGCCCTAATCATAGTTATTATAATGCTTAATTTTATTTAACAATGTTAACATAAAATTGGCAAAATCTCCTGGTTTACTTATGTTGGTGTTACTTGTGAATACATATAAGAGATAGAAATGTACATTTCACCAAAATTTTATTCAAATATAAAACTATGCAATGTTCACATATTGTCATCATTTGCTCACACTCTCTAACACATACTAATTAGTATGGTTAAGTGTTATACAACTTAATAAATAATTTATATTACAAGTTATTTCAAAACTTATGTGTCAATTGCATGCATGCTTTTTTAAAAAAATAAATATATAAAGCACACAATTATAAACTATACTTAAGTATTATTTTTGCTTAATAATTATAAATTTAACTTTTTTTACACATCGCTAACAAAAATATTCAATTCATCTTATGTTTCATCCTTGTTATCAAACCTGAGATATTGGATTTTTATGTTTCATTTTTTTTCATATATACAAGTTCTAATATATGATTTCAAATTTAAAACCCTTAGAAATTATAGTTTAACATATCTAGATTTTTAACCCTAACTCTTTTATCCTATTATGCCTCTTTGATCCCAATTATGCTCTAATTTAAAATTTATCCCTCTAACTAAATAAGAGAAGGATGAGTGATTGAAGATGGATTCATAACTTTCTTACTCAACTCCTTTTGAAGTAATTCGGTCATAGAAAGCTAACTTTAAAGAGTGACTAACTGAAATATCATAATCCTTAGACTATGAATGATGGAAAAAATGGTCATCTTAATAAGGGGATCAATTTTGATCAGGTTACTCACCTTAGATGATTGATCTTCTTGAATTTTTCTAGGCTATTTTGCTAGGTTTTTGCCACTGAAAATGTTTTGAGCATGATAGTATAAAGGAAAAAAAATTTCATTAATACTTACAAAGTTTTTGGACTTCAGTTGGTGGTTAAATAAATGTAATTAGCCATCTGAGGAGCTCTCATCTTCATAGCTACCTAAAATTTTAATGGCGAAGATAAATGCCCAATCATTTTTTTTTGTTACACAACAAAGTTTTCTCGTGACTAACCTTACTTAATACGAAATTAATATATGTATACATATATATTATGACATTTATAATTTAGATAATTATTCATACTAATCTATGCATAATTTTCTCTATGTCATATGTTGATATTTTAATGATCAATATTCATTATTACAAATATTAATAACAATATGCATAATTGATTATATGAGCATCTAAGTTAACTTGGTATGTTAATGATGCAAAAATGATGTTTGGAGACCACATCCATGGCACTAGCATCTCACAATGTTTGAAAACATGAGGAGAATGAAGGGGGCTCGTGCAATTAAAATTCACACAAGGAAGAGAAGAGGTTGAAGTAATTGGGATCTATTTATTGATTTTTATTTTTCATTTAAACTTCCATAAGTCCTCAACTCAAACTCTTAAATTAATTATGATCAAGAGTCTTAAAATCTTATCTCTTAGTTTAAATATAAATCACCAAATTAATCCAATCCAAACTACTCTTTTTATGTAACTTATCCACTTTTTTTAGATAATCACATTATCTCCTATTTAATCCCTAACTTATCCTCTTTATCTCGTATTATCTCATATTTATTTTTTAGAAATGCCCTCTTATGACATTGATGCTGATCCTAAGTTTGAAACCATCTAATATTGATGCACTTCTTTCCTTTTCCCCCATGTTTAGTTGTTTCTTCCCTGGTGAGTAACCAATCACACAATGCTATTTAATGACATTAATGTTTGCAAAGAGAGATTTTCTAGCCATTCATCCTACTCGAGCAAAATGACATAATCTCTTGAAATTAATTGATATCGTTCGATAATCAGTTATCATTTATTGACAATTAATCATTATTCATCAGGAATAATGATCAATTGACTATAATTATCAATTGATTAATCACTATCAATTATCCATTATCCGTCTTGCACAAGGACCACAATTAATTATTCATCAGGCATAAAAGATCACAATTAATTATCCATCAACCATAAAGGGCATAATCAATTTTCATCAGGCATAAAAGACGCTGGCGGCGAGGTCACAAAGGGTGGGCGCGAGACCCCCCTTCCACGCTGACACTGTGGTAATTTTTTAATTTTTTTAATATTGCCATGTCAGACGGTTAGTTACGTGGAACAGAGAGGAGATAGTCATGTGGATGCCACATAGATGGAAAACCGAGAGACCGCCTATTCCAGGTAAAGAGGGCATCGAATGAAATGATTTAAAAGATGGAGGGTATCTCTGTTACAAAGTGAAGTTGGAGGACATCGCTGAGCAAACCTTAAAGTTGGAGGGCGAGGTCGCAGAGGATGGGTGCAAAGCCCACCTCCCACGCTGCCTTCGGAATTTTTTTATTTTTTAATATTGCCACGTCGGAGGGTTAGTTACGTGTAAGAGAGAGGAGATAGCCACGTAGATGAAAAACTGAGAGACCACCTATTCTAGGTAAAGAGGGCATCAAATGAAATGAGTTAAAAGATGGAGGGCATCGCTGTTACAAAGTGAAGTTGGAGGGCATCGCTGAGCAAACCTTAAAGTTGGAGGGCATTTGGTGTAATTTTTTCGATAATTTTTGAACTCACCTAGATTTGGCAAAACTCGAGTTGGGTTTTGAGTACTTCATAATGTTGTGTTACCAACGTCACTTTTCTACAATATTTCAATGCGATTAACTATTAAATTTTGTTCATAATTTATTTAAACAATAATTCATACAGTGTATACTAATGAAAATCGTTGATATAGGTGGAGATGATGCCACAGATGGAGAGCCTGTACCGATGGACACTCAGGATGCACCGGAGGCTGGCACTAGCGTTCCTCCACCCTCGACAGCCCTGACTTCCTATAGCACCTATGATTTCACGACCATTTCACAGCAGGTGGATGCCATAGACCGTCGTGTGACTCAGATCGTCGTGTTCGACGAATGGAGCATGACTCCCGATACCTTGTTGGCTCACTACAGGCCTACTATGCATTGTAGGGATTTATTCCGCCCGTAGCTTGTGAGGATGATAGTCCCGATGAGGAGTAGTCGAATTGTCTCACTCTTTGATGATGTCAAAAGGGGAGAAGTTTATGACGATATTATGATGTTATGTTATGTTACGATGTAATGATGTTATGTGTCTTTTGATGATGTTATGCATTTACATTGGTACTAGTGTCGTGCATCATTTTGTAGTGACTACAGTCACATTTGTTAGTTCATGAACACATGATGTATTATTAACTATGAATGTAATGTGATGACTTTTTCTTCATGATGAAGTGCCCTATTTGATTCATATCTATTTTGCGCCATATGTTCATATTGTTCCAAATTATTATGAGAATATAAATGTCACCTATTTAGGGGGAGAAAATGTGAAATATGCATGAATGTAGGGGGAGCTTGCTCGCTACTTACTATCTGAACTTTTACATTTCATTTTCTTTCTTTCTCTTTCTCTTTATCGTCTAATTAATTTGCCATCATAAAAAAGGGGAGATTGTTGTTGAATCCTATGTTTTGATGATAACAAATTAACCTGGACATAAAAGTCACTAATATATGCTCAAGTGATGAATTGATATGACCTTATTCGCAGAAGAAATCGACAAATTAAAATTGTGAAAAAAAATTTTCAGCACACGATCGGTCAACTCATCAGTCGACCGGCCAAGGCCACCGCCCGATTGATATTCAGGAGAAGAAAAGATCATGAGACTATACCGGTCGACGTCAAGACTATACCGGTCGATGCACCGATCGATGACGAGAAGTACCGATCGACGTCAGGGCATTACCAATCGATATATCGGTTGAAGGACCGATCGATCGGATAACATCAAAACACAGAAAATGCAACAACGGTCACATTGACCGGGCGAGCGGCCCATCTAGAGGTCGATCGGCCACACAGTCAAATGAGCAGTAACGACTATTATTTTGAGGAGAAAATTGTGGATGACCTTTTGAATGAATTTTCACTTGTAAGAGCTTATAAAAGGAGTGTCAAAGCCTGAAGAAAAATCATCCAAGTAAGAAGAACATCTTAGAGCTCCTTTCAAGTTCTTGAGCCAAAAATTGCAATTTCTTCCCTTTTCTTTTCTTAGATTTGAGTGTGAGAAAAATTTTGTAAAAAAAAAAGAGTTAGAGGGAAACATTTTCTTTCTGATCTAGTGAGATTGAGAGCTCATTGTAAAAGAGGTGTGCCTTGCCTCTTGAGCGGAGAAGAAGACGTGTGGTGTAAAGAGGGTTGTTAAAAAGGGTTGTTCTTTCCCTACAAGAAAAGAGAAATATAGTGGATCTCCAGCGATCTCAAGGTCGAGAAGTCGAAGCGGAGACGTAGGCCAAAGAGTTGAGGCCGAACCTCGTCATCACATTGTGTCTCCTTGCATTTGTTATTTATCTTTCACTTACGCCTTATCTTTATTTGCTTGTGATCGATTTTATTAATTTTTCCGAAAGTGACTTTGCAAAAAGATTTTTATACACCAATTCAGCCTCCTCCCTCTTGGTGCTTTTGATCCTACAAATGATAATATCTAATTAATGTTAGAGCTTCAAATAAATCTCATTAGATTGCTTAGGATTATGCAAAAATGAGGAGAGAAGATGAGATTTTGGTATAGAAACTTAGCTCTTAGTGTGGGCGAGAACTCGTCTAAATTAACCGCATCGTTTTGACATAATTAAATCTAATGAAAGTATCTAATTAATTAAATCTGAATTTAATTTATGATCCTTATGTTAGTCTCAATTAACTCCGATCAAGTCTCAATCTCACTTTATCATAATTATTTAATTCAACTAATATATATCTCTTTTAAAAAGTATATTTTATTCTGCAGTTGTCATATTCCATTTAAACAATTATTAGAATTAATGTATCCAATCAAAATTTTAATTCATAATTATATTTGGTGTCAACTAGACACAATTAGAATCAATGTATCAAACAAACTATTCATTAAGAACGCAGATAACATGAGGTTCCATTGCCACAACGGATTTTGTGAACTCAAAGCGTATCCTCTAATTATCATTGATCTACTTATCCAATGTAGTCCTAATTTATTATAGATTTATCCTAGAAAAGTTCATGGATAAATTAAGTCAAATATCTTCCAACTTTAATGATTTTCTAGCACTATTCTTCAACTTCATTTTGTAATAAGACTATTCTTCATCTTTTAATTTGTTTCACTCTATACCCTTTTCACCTATGATCGACCGTATTCTGTTTGTCCAGTATACGTGACGTCCACACGGTCATTTTCTTTTTCTCCTCCACATAAATGATTGTCCGACATGGCAATATTAAAAATTAAAATAATAATAATTAAAAATAAATTTTCGCCGGAGGGGGGCTTACCCAGCGAAGGCTGCCCTTTATTTTATTTTATTATTACTCTATTTTTAATTTAATCTTATTTTATTATTTATGCTTATTTTATTTTTAATAATTTATTGACGTGGAGAACAGTTTGCGTGTTGGCTGTGCCACGTCGGACGAGGGCCTATGTCAACTATGCGACCGGAGAACAGGTTGATCGACGGTGAAAAGGACGCTCGGTGCAATCAATCAAAAGATAAAGGATATTCTTATTACAAATTAAAGTTGAAAGATAACGTTGAGCAAATATTTGACGTAATTTATTTTCAAATACTACCGTCGAACTATAAATCAATGATAGGCTTCACAAAATATAAATCAATTTGGGTTCACAAATCGTTGAACCCATCTATTTTTTTCTTTTTTCATGTGACCTCCTTTTCTTCCCTCTCTTTTGTCTGATCTATCACAATTTTTTTTCAGTTTTGTTATCTTATTATTGTATTTGAAGGTGTGAATTTTTTTTGTTAATCTAGTCATTCGTGTAATTATAAAAGCTAAATTAACTCCTTTGTTGTTCATTAAATTAGTAACTTGTTATCATAATAATTTGTTTTATGTTTGAAGTTATACATTTTCCTCTCCTATCTTTCAAAAATTATTTTTTTCATAGTTATTATATTAATAATTTATTTAAGTTTGAATTTTATTTTTAAATTAATTTGATGATATAATTATAAAAGCCAAATTAAGTTCTTATTTGTTAATTAAAATAGTACCATATGTTGATGAATTAATTAAAATATTTTATACTTATTAAATAAGTATAATTTAATACATTTTTTATAACAATATTATAATTTTAAACATATATATAAAGAAAATTAATTATCATAATGTTTAATTGTTTATTCAAGTTGATCTTTATTTACTTTCATATATATATATATATATATATATATATATATATATATGCATATATATGTATTATCTTTCTCGTTCTCAATTTCATTCAAATACTTACTGAAAATTGATTGATCAAATTAAAGCTTTTAACTTTTATCGATGACACATAATTTCGTCCATACAGTTATAACTAATATGTCAATTCACTTATTCATTGAAAATTCAGAAAAAATCATAATTTCACTTTGCAAGCTCTGCAACAGTGTCCATTTCAAAAGGGGCATTATAGAAACATACTTTTGAGGAAAATGGCAGCCTCCAGCAAACTTATCGTATTATGTGATTGCAGTGCACCTGTAATTGGATCCTCTCTTACATTCTAACCAACATGCATAGTACTAATTTATTGATTGGCTGGTCCATGAAACATAGCGAAGGCAGACGGAAACAGGCTAACCTTATGGTACCCATGCTGCCGTATATCTATCTATCGATCCGCTCAAAGTAACAATTAGCTCCATTCGAATACTTCAAAGACAGTGCCAATCTTATAGTACAGAAATGCCATTCACCATAAACTTGAAGGCTTGAGGCAAATTATTACTCTCATGTCCTTGGTGCTAATAATTGAGGATAATAATTATGTTGCAAGCATAATGTTAGTGTGTGTGTTTTGCTGGCAAGCTTATATATATAATCATGTCCATCCAACTCGATTCACGCACTATATAACCATCGTCGATGCCCGCAGTTGCTTCCACCAGGTCACCAAAGCTTCAAATTTTCCCTCTCTCCGGCGCTGCAGTTAAGAAGGATGATGCATCCTAAATTGCACCAACTTTGCCTCATCTTGCTACTGTTTGTCGTAGCAAGTGCAGCATCATCGTCTCTTCCAGATGGATTCCTGCAGCTTCCTTCCGCTCCAATTCCACCTGTGTCACTGGAACATATAGACCCAACCCTGCCCCCCGTCCTCCCAGGCCAGACGCCCCGATGCTCCGTCCTCGTACTCCAGCACGAGTTCGGCAACACCGTCGGCGCGCCACCTGTCTCCGGGAACTACACTCAGCCCCCCGAGTGCCCCTTCCCTTGGACGCACGTCGTCCTCGAGGTTACCATCTCCGCCTCCGACCTCCAGCAGCACCGGGTGGCCGCGGTTTGGATCGACGGCGCCGAGGTCCTCCGGACAATGACGCCCCGGCCGATGGCGCCCGGCGCGTTCTGGAGCATCCACAAGGACGTCACCCGATACATCACGCTGTTTGGTCGCCTTTCCCAGGGCGCAGTGGTCTCCATGATGCTCGAGAACTCGAACGCCGTCCTCCCCGGCGTGTTCAGCGCCAGCGTCTCCTTGCACTTCTACCGCGGCGCGGCCGATGGTCTGGAAGCGTCGCCGATGGGATACACTGCTCATCCCTCCATTAAGGGTCTCTACCGCGAGCCGGCCAACCTCATCATCCCCCTCTCCAAGTCCAATGCCTACTGCGGTAACGGCTTCTGGTTCCGCATCAACAACGACACCCACGTCGAGAGCTCGCTCGTCGCCATCCCCAGAAACACTTACCGCGCAGTGTTGGAGGTCTTTGTGTCGTACCACGGCGACGACGAAACTTGGTACATGAACCCGTTGGGTTCCGTGTACCGCAACCAGGTGGGCGAGCGCTCGGAACGTCCAGGCAACGGCGGGTACCGGCAGTTCTACGTGACCATCGATGGCCGCTTCGCCGGAGGCCGCATCCCATTCCCGGTGCTTTACCCTGGGACCATAAACCCCTACTTCTGGTCCCCCGTGGCCGCCATCGGCGCGTTCGACATGCCGTCCTATGACCTTGACCTCACCCCTTTCCTGGGATTCATGCTAGACGGCCGCCCCCACGAGCTGGGGCTTGGCGTGCATGACGCTCAGCAGTACTGGCTCGTGAGCGCCAACCTCCACCTCTGGGTCGACGAGTGGTCGGACGCGGTGCAGGCCGGTCTCATGGAGTACTACGCTCCGCCCGTGCAGATGAACCGGAACGCCGAGTGGAGAAACCCCGACGGCCAATCGGAGGTGGACGCCGAGGGAACCCTCCGGTTCGCGGGTTGGGTGAGTTCGTCCAAGGGCAACGTTACCACCATAGTACAGCAAAAGATCAAGTACAAGAGCCAGGTCGAGATCCAGAACCGCGGCAGGATTACGCAGGTGGAGGTGTACAACAAGGAGAGGATGGTGGTGAGCGTCCAGATGGGGCACCAATTACTCCGTCGCGCGCAGCTGCTCGTGGAGGCGCCACTCCAGCTTCTGACCACGCTGGTCAACAACGCCCCTAACGGCGCGGTTCTGCAGAGGTCCAAGGTCGCCCATCAGCTGTTGGAGCAGGTGAACCTGGGCGAGGGGCAGGTGATGACGACGACTACCCTGACGGACCGGCAGGACGCTGAAGGCGAGGCACTCATGTCCGGCGACGAGGCTTTGTGGGGGACTGGCCGCACAAGGTCGAACTACAGGTACAAGGATGAAAGGACATGTTACACCCGGAACGTGAACGCCGTAGGAGGCTTGGTGATGGCCGACACGAAGACGCGCTCATGCTAAACATGCATTGCTTGAAAAAGAGATGGGTGTGCGTACGTGGTCACTTCGGCTCTTGTTTTTGCTCGTTCTGCTATTAGTTGCTTGTTTGCAGATTAAAGAATAAGATATGCGAATTGCCGAAATATATGAGAGTGCGGCCACAAAGATAAAAGAGAGCTGTGACAGAGTAGAAATGGAGTTCTCTTTGATTTGTGTAGCATAGTATCCATCAATTATACAAAATACAATAACCTATGGCTTGTGCACTCTGATGACTGTAATTTATACAGCACTTTCCTTTCAGGATACAAGTTGATTAATGCCAATGCCTCTCTTTGTTCTACATTTAGTTGAATTACCTTTGCACTACAACAAAATAGGATTGTCTTGAGGTTTGTTAAGCGTAAGTAAAAGCCATTTAAATGTTACAAAAAAGTTATTGGCAACATTTTATTGACGTTACACTACAATCCTTATCATAGGCGGGTTACAAAAAAAAAAGTATTGGCGATGTTTTAATAATTAAAATGTTACCAAAACCTGAAACGTTACAAAAAAAAAATATTTATTTGTAACGTTTAAATGTTACTAGATGATAGGTAATGTTGATGTTTAAACATTACTAAAAAATATTTTTATGACATTTATAAACATGATAAATTTTAGTGACGTTTAAATATTACAAGTAAAACACTTTGGTGATGCTTAAAAACATCACGAATATAATGCTATTGTGATGCTTAACCATTATGAATAAACATGCTAAGATAATGCTTAAAAATCACAACTAAGTTTTGATAACGCTTAACGTTACAAGTAGACAACCTTTGTTGATGCTTAGCTATCACAAATAGTGTAAGCATATAATAGTAGTTAATTAAATAATTTAAGTGGATCATCCCATACGAAAATTTTAAAGTTGGCAATACGAAACAAAGTATAATATAATAAATAAAAAGAAATACAAATCTTAAATGTAAAATGAGCAAAATCTAAAAATTTGAACATCACACTATCACTACAAGAAAACTGATAATTAGTGACGCCAAATAGCGTCTCGAAATATGGTGACACTAAATCGACGCCACTAGCGTCGTTATAGCGTCTCAATTGAGTGCCAATTAGAAGATGCTGCTTGCCTCCCAATAGCGTTTTCTTAGCATTTCAAAAAGTAGGCGCTAAAGCAAGTGCCATTGAGACACTAGCCGCTATTATTGCGCGTCATGAAGCGAAAGTGCGCGGAAGAACCTAGCGTTGTTCTCGCGTCGACAGCCTTCGATGCGAAGCTAGCGTCGCACAAACTGAGATGCTATTGAGACTTTATGAAACTGGTGTCACATCCACGATGACGCTATGTAGATGCCAATGTGATTACTTGGCATACCTCTATACGTTAATTAAGAAATAGATAACACGACGCTAAGTAGACGTCAATGTGATTGCTTGGCATACCTGTATATGTTAATTAAGAAATAGATAACTATATATAGGCTATCTATATTTATATCGCTATATGTTATCTATTTTGAGGTAATCCTATATATTATATATACTATACGTTAATAAATAAATTAATTAAACATTGTATATGTACCTTCAACATATATATGATGGTTGAATTAAGAGACATGACTCGCTAAAAATTATTCCATTTTAGCGTCTCCATGGAGGCTCGATAGCGTCTACCTAGCACCACACTAGAGCTGCAAACTAAGTCGACGCTAGGTAGACACTATTAGCGTCTCTACAACGTCACCTTACTGAGACGCGAAAATGACTGAGAGGCTATTGTGTCGCTAATACACTTTAGCGACTCAATAGCATCTGTATTGCGCCGCAGTAGTCGAGTTTTATCACACTCGCTTAATCGGGCACATATAGACATATAAATACACATATATACTTATACTTATATATAATAAGTAAACATATACATATTATTATCGCTTAATCTTGCACATATAAACATATACATACATATATATACTTGGAATACGTATAGATATACACGTTATCTATATATGTCTTTCACATATATAGACATATACATACACGTATATACTTATAATACATATAGATAATTGTGACTTAATCTCTTACATGTAGACATATACATACGCATATATTACATATATACACACAATTTTGTTATATACACATATACATGTAGACTTAGAATTTTATATACATACATGAATAATTATATATGCATTCCATAATTTTTAGATTATGGGAAGAAAACAAAACAACTAGAATGGGGCACAATGCGATGAGACGCTATCTTCATAAATAAAATTACATACATATAATAGAGAATTAGAAATAGAAAAACTGTTAGCGTTGCCCTAGCGTCTCAATACTGAGACGCTAGGTCAGCGTCGACGCTACTACGACGCTATTGTGTCGCTACAATTTCTTAGCGACGCATTAGCCTCTCTATAGCGCTGCATTAGACGACTTTTTATTACCCTCACTTAATCGGGTACATATTGACTCATAAATATACATATATAACTCGTACACATATACATATTATTATAACTTAATCTCGCACATATAATGTTAAATTAGGAAGAAAATTCGATATAGCATCCCTACAGTCACGAAATAGTGTCTCAATGTTGGCGCCTATATAGCGGCTAAGTAGCGTCACGTCTGGATGAGGAACTAAACACTTAACTTAAATCCAGTCGTTTTTCACCACGACCGACAATGCCAATAGTCGACGCCCTCCACTCCGACGCCCATGGCTCCGACGCCAGACACCTGACCCCGAGCCCTAATCGAACTCACCGTCTCCGCCCGCTGCTCCGACACCCTCCACTCCGACGCCCGCCGTTCGATGCCTGACCTCGAGCCCTCGTCGAACTTTCGTCTCCGCCCCCTGGTCCGACGCCTGACCCCGCCCTCGTCGAACTCGCCGTCTCCAACCTGTGCCCTGCGCGGACCTCTGCCGCCTTGCACCAACCTCCGCTGCCCTACGCCGACCTCTGCCGCCCTGCGCCGACCTCTGCCGCCCTGCGCCGACCTCTGCCGCCTCCTACGCTGCCATTCGCCTCTGCCTCCTCCGTCGCCATTCGCCTCCGCCACCAATCTACTCCTTTGCCTCCTCCTCCTCTCCCGACCTCCATCTCCTCCGCCTTCCGCCTCCTCTGCCTCCTCCGCTGCCTTTGCCTCCGCCGCCTCCTCCTCCGCCGCCCTCCGCTTCCTCCGCCCGCCGATTGTCCGGTGTCGGCCGTCGCCCGCCGCCCGCCGCCATCCTTCTCCGGTTAAGAAGGTACGGGCCCGCCACCATCAATGTTAATTTAATTACTAATGCATCTTAAGTTAATTACTAATGCGTGTTAAGTTAGATACTACTTAATTACTTGAAACTATTGCTGTTAAGTTAGTTACTAATGCATGTTAAGTTAAACCCTACTTAATTACTTGAAAGTAGTGTTGTTAAGTTAGTTATTAGTAAATTACTAGTGCAGGTTAACTTAATTACTAGTTAAGTTAATCTAATGCATGTTAACTTAATTACTAACTACGAAACGAACATTTTGCCAATTGGTTGAGATGTGAAGTGAGAATTCTTTCAGCTTGCTCGTAGTTGTTACTTAAGTTCGTAACATCTAATAAAGTTTTTAGTTATTTTTTGTAGGTTATTAATGGCTCAGTCAATGGATATCGATTCCATGCAAAAGAATATAGCCGACAACATTCAACTATTAATAGCGGAATATGTGTTCTGGGAAGCATGTACATGGACAACGTCTTTGATTACTACGGAGTTATATAAGACATCATAGAATTGTCTTATTTGGGAAAATCTAGCAAAGTCGTGGCTCTAAAATGCCGTTGGTTCGATCCAGAGAAAGGAGTTCAGATCGATCAAAAGTTTAAATTGATGGATATTAACCCTCGATCGAGACTTTAATCATACGATCCATTCGTATTGGCGGAACAAGCACAACAAGTGTACTATACCAAGTACCCATCGAAAGGACCAAGGATGAATGGTGGGCATCATTCAAGGTGAGAAGTAGATTATTCTTAGCAAAAACAATGGTAGATGATAATGAAACATCTTCCATACACAACGATGTGCCAATGAATGATTACTATCAAGAAGATAGAGTGAATGAGATGATTGATGTGGCGATGGAGTTGAGAATTTTTAATTGGTCGATGACGCTGAGCCAATGGAAGAGTTCAATTCAAATGACCTCTTGGAAGTGAACTTTGATAATTTCGTTGACGATGATTCGAACCAAGATTATAACGACGATGATGAAGATGATGAAAATGAATCAAAATACGAAACAAGCGAATGAATCCCGTAGTTCTTCTAATGACACGAGCTTCTTACTTTTTTTATAGCTATATATGGTTACCGATAATAAAAGAAGATTGTTACTTTTTTTTCAGTCATGGTTACTAGAGGTCGAGCATCTGGGTCATCTCGCTCTTCTAGACGTTCACTCCAGATGAGTCAGCCATCACAACAATCATGTAATATATTTATTGTTAGTTTCTTATTTATAGTTGATTATAATAGTTAAATTTAATTTTTAATAATATGAGTTGCTCCACCATCGATGGGGCACATAGTTGGGACGTCTCGATCGCAAGACGATGATCGGCATGTCACACCAGGTTATTTTCTATATATTCCATAATTTTAAATAAGAGGCAAATTTTATGTATTTTCTTATGATTACCGGATGCTTAACCACATTCTAGCGTTGGCGAGAGACATCTTACCCCAGGTGATATATTTATTATTATTGAAATTATATTTCTCAATTAATTATATTAATTATTTTTAAATAATGTTAGTTGCTATGCCGCCGATAGCACAAGCACCTAGCTCGTCACAATCTGACGAGTGAACTGCCACGGATCATGCTGCGGTAGACATCACTCGAGGTGAGAATATTAATGTACATATATCAATAATCACAACTTTAATTTGACATGACGCTAATGATTTATTTTGTATTAGGGCCCGTAGATGACGTCGGACCTTCTCAGCCTACCCCAACTATACCGATCACGATTTCTCTTCGAGTGATGAGGGTGGTCACCGTGAATAATATTGCTTGATCGTAAGTTAAATAAGTTATAGAAATTTTGTTATAGTTTAGGTTATCATTGAAAATTAATTCTTCTTTGTAATTGGCAGGACCACATTTATACCCGCTAGTATCATGCAGGATGTCAGTGTTCTCATTCTTTCCCAGTTGCCGGAAGGGGCAGGATCCTGGAAAGATGTCCCAATTCAAGTGCGGGATGACATCTTTCGAGCCTTTACGGTACGATCTTCTATTTGGATTACATAATTTGTTTTATATTATTTTAAATTTCTAAGTTTTCACGTATTTTGTAGGAGGCAAATCAGTTTCATTCGGATCTTAGTTTAGGGATGATCCGGAGAGCTTTTGAGGAGGTCACTGCGAAACGCCTCCGAAATCAATTATACAAGTTTCACAAAGTCGTCACATTCGTCGGCCTCACTTTGGAGCAGAACATTCAAAGATGCCCAAGGCAAATTAGACGCTTAGTTTGGGAGTCCTTGTGTAGGAAGTTACGTTTAAAAAAAATTGTAATTAAGTTTTAAAGGGAAGGGCATTTTGGACCTTGTGCATGACAGGACATAAAAAAAAAAGAATAAGTGATGTGGAAAGGAGGAGAGAGAAGATTCATCTTCTCTTCCTCTTCTCCACGGCTGGACACTGTTCACCTCATGATGCTACAGTAACTCGCGAGCCACTCTCCAGCCGCCCTTTCGACGCTCCGTTCTCTTTCGTCCGGCCACCATTTTTCGCGTGTGAAGTGTCTTTGGAAAGAGGACGACGAGACGAACATTTTAACATATGTTATGAGATGATCAGTCCACTGTGCGCGACGCAGTGAGGGTAAAACATGAGGAAGATGGAAAATATGTCGGCGATGATTCCGGTTTCGATTCGCACCGATCCTTCTCCTGGTGAGTTGTACATCATTCTCAAGTCGATTAGGATCATTTTGAGAGTTTTTAATCATATTTTTGTTCCAAATCACATAGGAAGCCGAGATTTGGGGCTTTCCGACAAACATTTTTCAATGACCTTTTCGGTGAACCGACGGGGAACTCCGACCAAGCTCATCTCGACGTTCTAGTAAGTGCACACATGAGGCAAAAAGAAATCAGGTTGTTGTCCGTATAATAATTAGTCGCTAATTTTTTTTAGGTTCGTAGGTTTCGGATTCCGATCGTTCTCCGACGACCTTTCTGGCGACTCGTTATAGTATCGTGATTGGTAAGCGAATATTTGTATCATTCTCTGACGACCTTTCCGATGACATTTATAAGTAATGAATGTGATAGGTTGTGTTTACTTTTGATTGGATTCGGGCGAGGGGATAATTTGGGGACTCGACGAATCCAAGGTGAGGGAACTTATCTCAAATGATATGAATTGTTAAACTCTTCGGAGTGATGACATTATTCCACCCGATGTAGAATGGATTTTCGTGATAGTTTCCTTCATGCATATTCATATACTTGTATGCTTCATATGTGTGTCATCATATGACTTGTGATATTTTATTATGAATTTTGGATGTCCGTCAAAGTTTATCCTTGTGAAATTGAAGTGAATATTTGATCTTTGAAAAGAAAAGTTTATATGATGGTTTCTAATCCTAAACTTCTATTCGGAAATTGTATTCATGCATCATGTGCATTACATGTAAAAACCCGCATAAGATGGAGTGACTTCACCTCAGAGGATTGGCCAACTCCAAGTGGACCAGTTGGGGTCCGGTTTGCTTTGTGTCAATATAGTGACACGAGGAGCAGGTTCAACACTCTGTGTCGATATAGTGACACGAGGGGTGGAATTAGAACAACCATTCGGTGGCGATATAGTGACACGAGAGATGGAATGAAGAAAGAAAAGAAACAATCTCTGTGTCGATATAGTGACACGAGGAGCGGTTCAACGTCCTGTGGCGATATAGTGACACGAGGGGTGTGTGAAGAAGCACTCAATTTACGAGTGGTATGGATATCCGTGTTTGATGATGTTTCCTCAAATTTTATGATGTTGTCTTATTACCATGCATGTGCACTCATGGCATTCATTTTGGTATGATAATTATTTAAATGAATTTCCTTGAAGAATTGAAAAGGGTTTGGAATGATTTCTAAAAATAAAGAGGTTGATTTTTCCTTCGCTGTTTTAATATTTGAGATAGTTGTTTTACTCACTGAACTTCTTAATGCTCACACCACTTGTTTAATTTTTTTTCAAGTAATGAATGAAAGCTTGCATAGCACGAAATAAGAAATGTAAATGAGCTAGAAAATGAGCATGTGTGAGAGGCGTGATTATCATATTGCTAATTTTGCATTTCATTGAGTTTTCCTATACGGATTTATTCCTCGAAGAATGTTTGAAAGGTTTTGAAGATGTTGAATATGGTGTGAAGTGATGGACACTCACGTTATATGTTTACGAGCATCTGGCTCGTGATTTTGATTTGAGAGTGAGCTTGTGACTCACTATTTTTGGGCATGTGTTCCCTCTCTTTTGAATTGTCAGTAATGTCATTATAACTGCCTGTGATGATTAGAGTTTAGAAGTAAATTATTTGTGATGAGATATATATGAATTGTTGTACATGACGTATAGACGAATTTATGCATACATCATGCCGAAATTTTTAGAAATTTCCAGAGTTAATTTATTTTGAAATGATGGTTTTCCGTTGAAGATTTGAATTTGAATTTAAATGATTGGTTTCCAGTTTCACCCCTTGTGGCGCCAAAAGAAGTAGTAGGGCGTCATTAGTTAGAGGGCGTCACGAGTTATGGTATCAGAGCTTTAGGTTTTAGATCCAATTCACGGAGTGTGTGTAGGAATGGGTAGTTGCATGTTATGCTTGTACATGTAATATTGCATATGGAATTGTTATGAAATTGCATGGTGAATTTATGCTATGTGAATATATATATATATATATATATATATATATATGAATTAGGACATAAGGGACAATATTATGCTGGTTTTTTTTATGATATGCTATAACATTGTTATTTGTTATTAGTAAATAAACTTAATGTAATATCCATATGAATGAAAATATGTTAAATGCTTAACAAAATTATTATGTCAGAAGGTGTGATGGGTAGATATAATGTTGTAATGAGTTGCTAAGTAATGATTTTTATGATTAGATTTTATTGGATTCACTAAGGAAGTTTGTGATATTAAATGCAGTATGGCGCCCGCGACCCGACAGAGAGGTCGTGTTGGAGGAGTTGGCTCCCGTGCGGGAGGAACTCACAATAAGGTCCGAGTCGAGCCACCAACACAATTTAGAGGATCTATATAACTTGGTCCCGATGTTGATTCTTTGCCTGGCCGCATTGACTTACTTGTGCGCCAAACTAAGTTGAATGGTGTGGTCGAATTTGAAGGAGAGCAAGATCCTGCTAAGGCTGAGGCATGGCTGAAACAATTGGAACCTATGTTTAAGATGATGAGCTTGGATAATGATAAGAAGATGTCATGTATTGAATTCTTATTGACAGAGGGTGCTTTGTCCTAGTGGGAGGACAAATGTGAAGAATATGGATCCACCTAGACATGGGAGGATTTCTAGAAGGAATTCTGCAGTTTTTACATCCCAGTATCACATAGTGCTAAAAAGGTCAAAGACTATATAAATTTGAGACATGGGGATGATTCAGTAGCAGCCTATACCATCAAATTTGAACAGTTATGCAAGTTTTGTCCAGGATTGGTGTCCATAGATGGGGAGAAGAAGATCATTTACATGGAGAAGCTAGCACACAGGATCAAAAATCAAATTGCTTGCACTGAATGTAGGACATATGTTGAAGCAAAAAAATTGGCACTTAAGGCTGAGGAACAAGTGGAGGAAAGCAAAATGTGGGCAAATCACAACAACAAGCAACAAGAAATGGGTCAAGGTAACTTCAATCCAAAGAGGAGAAGAGTGGATGCATACTTCCAGCCACCATCATTTAGAGGGATACCTAGCATGACTGGAGGACGAGCTGATCACAGGGTTGATTTCAGGACTCAAGACCGGGGATTTCAGATGAGAGATTAGAGTAGGGATGTGGTATTGTGTGCAACCTGTGGTAAGCATCATGCAGATAGATGTTGGTCAAATGGGATCAAAGCAGTGACTTGTTATAATTGTGGTGAGAAAGGACATAGGAAATATGAATGTATCAGGCCAACAGCTAGTATTCAGTTTTCTGATGCTCGTGATGGACCACGCATTACCCCACGATAGGCTGGTACAAGGAGGACTCCATCTACTAGTTCCCTGAATAAGGAAAAAGCTATTTTGGACAAAAAGTTGGCACAGGAGGACAACCTAGGGTTTATGCTCTGACTCATGAGGAGGCAGCCGTCAGTCCTGAGGTGGTTATAGGTTCGAATGACTACCTTATTTGACCCTGGTGCATCATATTCATTTGTTTCATATGCATGTGGATCCTTATTGGATATGGAGCCTTCTTTCTAATCCGTTGATATGTTTGTTGTCCTACTGTCAGGCGATGCTTTGATTGCTAAACAAGTATACAAGGAATGTGTGCTTGTGATATGTGATAAAGAATTTCTAGCTAATCTTATGAGGAGGTAATTTTCACTTATCAGGCGGTGGTGGATTGTTTTGCTAAAGAAGTGAAATTGACATTGCCTTCTAATGAGGAGGTAATTTTCAGGGGTGATAAGAGAATGGTACCTACTTATGTGATATCCACTATGTAGCCAGAAAAATGCTACTTGAAGGGTGTGATGCTTACTTGGCTCATATTCATGATTTGAATCATGAGCCACCTAAGCTTGAAGAGTTGCCTATTGTTCAGGAGTTTCCTGATGTTTTCCCCGAAGCATTGCCTGTTTACCACCACAAAGAGAGATGGATTTTGAAATAGCGTTGATTCCAAGTACAACACCAATCTCCATTTCTCCCTATAGAATGGCACCTGTTGAGCTTGAAGAGTTAAAGAAGCAATTGCAAGAGTTGCTTGATTTGGGTTTTATTCGACCTAGTGTGTCACCTTGGGGAGCTCCTGTACTATTTGTGTCACCTTGGGGAGCTCCTGTACTATTGACTATAGACAGTTGAATAAGGTGACCATAAAGAATCGATATCCCTTACTGAAGATAGGCGATTTGTTTGATCAATTGTGTGGTTCGAAGGTCTTCTCCAAGATTGACTTGAGGTCTGGATATCATCAGTTGCGGATTAGAGATGAGGATGTGAAGAAGACCGCATTTCGCACTAGATATGACCATTACAAGTTTCTGGTGATACCATTTGGTTTGACGAATGCTCCTGCAGCATTCATGGGGTTGATGAATATGGTACTTCGACAATTTCTTGATGTGTTTGTCATTGTATTTATTGATCACATCCTAATCTAATCATCTTGCAAAAGTGAACATGAACAATACTTGAGAGCAATGTTGGAGACCTTGAGGCAGAACAACTTATTTGCTAAGTTTTCCAAATGTGAATTCTGTATAGATAGAGTGGTGTTTTTGGGACATGTCATATTAGCTGATGGAGTGTTAGTTGTTCCTTACAAGATAGAAGCTGTTGTGAAGTGGGAAGCACCAAGAAATGCAAGAGAGGTTCGTAGTTTTCTTTGATTGGCAGGTTACTATAGGAGGTTTGTGCAGGGCTTCTCTACCATTGCAGGACCACTTACTCAATTGCTAAGGAAGAATACCAAATTTGTTTGGATAGATAAGTGTGAGAGTAGCTTTCAAGAATTGAAGAATAAATTGGTGTTATCAGCAATTTTGACCTTACTAGAAGGCAGAGAAAATTTTGTGGTTTATAGTGATGCTTCACATCAGGGACTTGGATGTGTCTTGATGCAACATGAGAAGGTAATTGCTTATGCATCGAGGAAGTTGAAATTACATGAAGTCAATTATCCTACTCATGACTTAGAGTTGGTGGCTATAGTATTTGCATAAAAAATATGGAGACATTACTTATATGGCGAGCATGTTCAGATTTTCATTGACCACAAAAGTTTGAAGGAGCTGAAGACACAAAAAGAACTTAATCAAAGACAACAAAGATGAATGGAGTTCATTAAGGATTATGATCTAACAATGGGGTATTATCCAGGAAAGGCAAATGTAATTGCTGATGCACTGAGCCGAAAGTTCAGTGATGGTGTAACACCAGAGGACTTAGGCGTGATCTCTCCTGTTGAGGAGCTTACGAGGATGATTTGACACTTGAGAGTGGATGACTATGGAGGTTTGTTGTGCAACCTCCGTGTGAGACCATTATTATTGGATAGGATTAGACAGGTACAAAAGGTTGACATAGGCACTTTTATGCTTATGGATCAACTAAAGACTGGTCACGGTGAAAACATTATCATATAAGCAAGGACGGGACTCTCATGTACCAAGATAGATTATTTATACTTACAGCATATGATTTGAGAGAGGAAGTGATGCAAGAAAGTCATAATGCAACATATTCATTACATTCAGGTTGCACCAAGATGTATAGAAATTTGCGATAAAATTACTTTTGGCGAGGAATGAAAGAGAATGTGGCTGAATTTGTATCTCATTGTTCGGTATGTCAGCAAGTTAAGGCTGAACATCAAGCTCCTTGTGGTAATCTGAATCTATTACCTATACCTGAGTGGAAATGGGAAAAGATTAATATGGATTTTGTGACAGGTTTGCCAGTCACTAAGAAGGGACACAATATTGTGTGGGTGATAGTGGATAGACTGACAAAATCAGCACATTTCTTGCCAATCAAGATTATTTACTCGCTAGAGCAGTTGGCACGATTGTTCATTGATGAGATTGTTCGGTTACATGGCATACCAAAAGTCATTATTTCTGATAGAGACCCTAGATTCACATCCAGATTTTGGAAGAAGTTACATGAGTCCTTAGGGACAAAGTTGCATTTTAGTACGACCTTTCACCCACAGACTGCTGAGCGGACGATACAGACATTGGAAGATTTGTTGAGAGCTAGTGCGATGGATCATGGTGGATGTTGGGATGATCATTTAACGTTGGCCGAGTTTGTATATAATAATGGTTATCAATCCATCATTCGCATGGCGCCCTTTGAGGCTTTGTATGGACGAAGATGTCGTACCCCCTTATGTTGGGATGAAGAGGGTGAAAGACAGCTGACGGATGTGGACTTAGTTCAGGAGACCGTGGACAAGATTGGTGTTATCCGAAAAAGAATAAAGGAAGCTTAGGATCGTCAGAAAGCACTGGCGGACAGGTCACGGCATGAGACACAATATGCAGTTGGAGATAAAGTTTTGTTGAAGATTTCTCCTTGGAAAGGTGATCTTCGATTTGGAAAGAAAAAAAAAAGTTGAGCCACAAATTTATTGGACTCTACAAGGTGCTCGAGAGAGTAGGACTCGTGGCTTATCGCCTTGCCTTGCCACCATCGTTAGCGAGGATTCATAATGTATTTCACATATCGATGCTACGAAAATGTTTGCTTAGACAAAATCAACAAATTGGGGCACAACCAGTGGAGATAAATGAGAATATGACATATCGGGAGGAGCCAGCTCAGATATTAGTACGTGAGGTGTGACAATTACGCAAACGTGAGATACCTATGATTAGAGTGCTATGGAAGAATCATACATGGGAGTTGGAGGAGGATATGTTGAAAAGCTATCCTCATCTTTTCTGATCTTCAAGTTAGTTTGAATTTTGAGGATGAAATTTTTGTTATGGATATTGTAATTGTAACGTTTTAAAAAAAGTGTAATTAAGTTTTAAAGGGAAGGGCATTTTGGACCTTGTGCAGGAAAGGACATAAAAAAAGAATAAGTGGCGTGGAAAGGAGGAGAGAGACCACGGCTGGATACTGTTCACCACATGATGCTACAGTAACTTGCGAGCCACTCTCCAGCCACAGTCCCTTTCGACGCTCTGTACTCTTTCGTCCGGCCACTGTTTTTCACGTGTGAGGTGTCTTTGGAAAGAGGACAATGAGACGAACATTTTGACATATTGTACACTATAAGAAAAGAGATCTTTAATGACCAATTATTAACGTCGAGACAAAAAAATGATCATTAAAATTAGCCAATAGTGACAAGAAAAAAATATGGATCTTATTAGACACATTATTAACGAAAGAGAAAATTGCTCATCTTAAAAAAGTAAATTATGGTCGTTAAAAGGGATTATTAATGATCATTTAATTTTATCATCATTAATTATTTATAAATTAAGATCACGTAAGTGTACAATTAATATTTTATTTGGCAGAAATTACACATTTCCCTCCATTAATTTTTAAGACAACATAAATTAATTTATAAAATATAATATAATCTTTCCCAAAATTTAATAGAAAAACCCTAATTCTACTTCCTCCTCCTCACAATCTGCAATGTACATCTCGTAGTGATCGAAGCTTCGTCGCCTCTGGTCCCCCTTCCCCGCCGCCGGAAGCAGTCGTCCCCCCTCCCCGCCACCGCCGGACAGCGCCACCCCAACCCCATCCCACCCCCCCTTTCCCCCACTCCCATGTTTTTCATTTGTGCTTTGTCGTTTCCATGTCCAACACCCACACCCATCCACCCCCCCCCCAAGTGCGACATCGGCATCTAGGTAGAATCGCCTTCCTCGCTTGTATCTGGTTGCCCTTCTCGTCATGTGACCAGGAGGAATCTCCTTCCAGCTCATCGGATGTGCCTTCCAGTTTTCACACATTTGTGAATCGTCTCCATACATAATTATGTCTAATATAGTGATCCTCCTATTCGTCTAGATTTTTTCCAAGTTTTTTTACTTGTTATATTTTTCATTTTTTGTATCTATTGAGGGATGGATCGTATTGGTTACTGGAGTTCATGAGGAATCTCAGGAAGAAGACCTGCTTAATGCTTTTGGTGAATATGGACAGATAAAGAATTTACATTTAAATCTGGATCAAGGCACTGGGTTTGTGAAGGTAAACTTGCTAATTCAATTATTCGCCTGTTGAAGTGTTAATTTTCATCTTATCTCCATATGGTCGCAGCCATGTTTCGATCATAGAAAGCAACGGACTGGAGGTTAACGATCATTTGTTGTAACATTATCCTTTGCTCTTTAGCGTATTCTTGTTTCGATTGGGAATTATTGCAAGCCATTATCCATATTCCGCTGCTAGCACTTCTCATGAAACCTTTTTTTTATCTTCCAGGCAAATACTGTTTTACAAGTACTTATCTTTTTCTTCATGTAACTAGTGCAAAATTGTTTTATGAGTTCTAAGTTTTTTTTCATGTAACTTGTCCAAAAGTTTATGAAGGCTAATTAATATCTCAAAATCCACTCTTACAATAATTCTCAATATCCTAAAAATATGTTAATTTTGCTTTCTTTTAATAACACAAGAATTTTTCTTTGGTTTGGATACTATGTTTTTTCTTTAAGATGATAGCTTAGATTTAGGTAGTCAGTTTAACGTTTGTATCTTGACATTATCGTTTTTCTCTGTAACATGGATGTAGTTTACCTTAATTCATAGTACTTTTTGTGGAAAACTTGTAGATGCCTCAACATATGATATATTTTTCATTTTGTTAGTAAGATGTAGATGACTAATAATAATCAGTCCCCCTTTCTTCCTAACAAATTTCTTTAATACGCTGCAGTTCTTTCTGTTCTTCTTCCCTAAATATAGCAAAGCAAACCCAATGGACAATTGAAAACTGTCCATGCTACTTTAGATCAATGCTTGATTAATGTATCCAGCTTTAAAACATTTTGAATATGTTCCTAAAAACAATAACTCACTTGACAAGGATTCAAGATGAGCAGTCATCTTTAAGTTTTCATATACATTTTTCCATATAAGAAGTTCTAATTTTGTGTTTTTAGTAAAGAATAATTTTCATCTATTAAGTTTTCATATGGATAATATAGGGATACACATTAATTGAATATGAAAACTATGAAGAAGCACTTACTGTAATCAAGTCACTGAATGGAGCTGGTCTTCTGAATCCAACTGTTTACATTGATTGGGCAAGGGTCCTTTCAAATGTAGAAATGCAAGGAGGTACATAACCTGGCACCAATTATCGTTGTGTTTTACTTGTTCTGCATTTGAGCAACCTTATCTACCAACACATTGGAACTACAACTTAATTAATAATTGGTATCCTAATTTATTTACTTAAAATATCTAGATGAGATTCTTGAAAAAAACTTAGACTAGAATCACCTTTGCTTTCATTTTATGCCTTTTGATTTTTTTTCTTTGAAAGGCCATGTCGGGCTATGCCTATGTTGTTGCTTACTTTTCACCAGCTAGGAGATACTTTATGGAAATTCTGAAATATATCAAATATCCTCGAAAGGTTAGTGCTAGGGTTTACTGACCTATCATGGTTTTAGTTTTTTTATATCTCTCTTAACCAAATTATTACTTGTACCCATCTGGGTAAATTATTAAACACATCCTTTGCGTATTTCATTCGATCTTAGTCTTCACATGTTAAATTTATTAGTTGTAACATACAGTATTCACTCAAGTTGGTTGTTAACTTAGCAAAGTGATATGGCTTTTCTTTGTTGACGGAGTGCCTATTTGCCTATTATGTTGTTTTAGTCCTTGATGCTATTTTCATGTACTTCCTTCCCCGAAGATTTTGTTTTAAGCATGTCTTATGATGGCTCAAGTATTAAAAGATCCTTGTTATTAAGGGTGCCCGATGTCATCTGTCATGTATGTGTAGCCATATGAGATGGTGTCCTCGAAGTAGCCAGATTTTTTACTGATTATATGCTCGGTTTTATGACACTGATATTCTCTTGAGAAGTTTGAATAAAATTGGTTTGGTTAACTTATCACATTTTATTGGATGTTCCTTAATCTTTCACAGATCACCACGTCAATCAAGGAGTCCAGCCGTGTGTCTATTCAAACATTGAGTTGAGTATTTCTGGATGTCAGAATTCCCAGCTATGTTGTTTTGTCTGCTCATTCCATCTGAGGTGTGATGCATAATGTTGTGTCCTAGTTGTGCGTTTTCAATTACAACGCACTGGTGTTATTTCGTAATGTGTTGTCATGCACCGAACCATGCAATGAGCATTTTCCACCATGACATTTGATCCTTTACCTTCAGTTGTGCTTTCTTATTTGATCCTGAGCCTACTCTATCGAGATATAATTATCAATGTTATGCTATTAATCAGTCTGATTCATGTTATCAATGTGAACTATTAGTATGTTGATAAAATGCTTGCATGTATTTAGTACGTATATTTTTTAATAAAACTATTATAAATTTGCCTCGGATGGATTATCTTTGTTTAGGGATTATATATCTATTGATATATTATTATTGACATTGATTCTTATGAGCCCCTTTTTCTCATACTCTTGGAAATGTGAATTAGCGACAAGGAAAGACAACAAAATGGCATTCCAGAGGCTAGTGGATGCATATGGATGTACTTATCTCATTTACGTGCTGCTGATGGTGGCTCTAGTGTCCACTGCAATGTCTTCTTTGATCCGCTAAAATACACTGGGCCGTTGTTGCCTCCAGCTGTAGCTTTAGCTCCGACGCTCTGGCTTGAGTTTCATTTGTGGTGGACTTGCCCTTCTGAAGAACATGCTTGTCCTTCAATAAATGAGCAATTTTAGTTAGTGCTATTTTTTTTTCCGAGAATGAGGTGTGTATTGAAATGACATTTTTTAAACAAATAGTGGAATGGCATGTTATTGACAACAGAGAATGTATCTAGCTGTCACATATAAATTATGTTTTCGCCTATAATTTCAGGTCAAAGAAATTGCAGAAGTAAAGGCTAAGGAGCTTGAAGGCCGAGTTGATTTACTGGCTGCTGCAGAAAGAAAAGCAGTTCACGCACTCAGCTTTAGGATTCTCTTAAATTCCCTTATTTATTTGTAAGTTATTATTTTTTATTTTGTTGTTAATTTAATATTCATTGGACATTTATTAAAAAATTTTATGTATTTTGTGAACTTTACAGCTTTTGAAGATATGGAAGGAAAGAGATGCAATTCAAAGTTCAAACAAGTTATTTTGCTTATAGGATAGTGTAAGCATTTTTTGGAGGGAAGGAAGAAAACTGATGGGTTAAAAAATTTGAATGCTAAATGTTATTGATCTTGACTACTATGAACATTTGTTGGCATGGATAAATATCTTTTTTTTGAAGTTATATGAACAATCCATTTTAGTAAATGAATTTAACTTCTGTATTATAGTTTGTGAGTTTGTTTTTAATTGAATGATTGCTGAAAAAGTGCGTTGTACATCATGTTTTGTTAAAGTTCATGGTCATTATATAACTTTAAAGACCATTATTGATGACTTTTTTCTAATCATTGGTGACATTTAACGACGGAATTAGTAGCCGCTGAAAATATTATCAACAATAAAGATATTTTTCGTCATTAATGTATTCGACGACTAACTAAATGTTCCTTATATGGATTTAACGGTCAGATTTTCTCTGATCATGGATGACTTTTAACGACGGGATTACTAGCCGCACTAAATGGTCCTTATATGGATTTAACGGTCAGACTTTTTCTGGCTATGGATGACTTTTCACTACGGGATTACTAGCCGCTAAAGATTATTAGCGACAAAGATATTTTTCGTCATTAATGTATTCGACGACCAACTAAATGGCCCTTATATCGATTTAACAGCCGGATTTTTTCTGGTCATTGATGACTTTTAATGACGGGATTAGTAGCCGCTGCAGATTATCAACGACAAAGATATTTCTCGCCATTAATATATTCAACGACCAACTAAATGGTCCTTATATTGATTTAACGACCGGATTTTTTCTGGTCGTTGATGATGTTTAACGGCCAACACCTTTACGTCGTCGTTATTGACTTTTAACGGTGGCATCTATAACGATCGACGTTGACGGGAAGTGCTGATCGCTAATGATCAATAACGACCAGATTTTGATTTTTAACGACTAGATTTCCCTTCTCTAATGAGAAATTTTCTTGTAGTGGTATGAGATGATCGGTCCACTGTATGCGACGCAGCGAGGGTAAAACGCGAGGAAGATGGAAAATCTGCCGACGATGATTCCAGCTCTGATTCGCACCGATCCTTCTTCTGGTGAGTTGTACGTCATTCTCAGGTATATTAGGATCATTTTGAGGGGCTTTAATCATGTTTTTGTTCCAAATCACATAGGAGGCCTAGATTTCGGACTTTTCGACGAACTTTTCCGACGAACCGACGGGGAACTCCGACCAAGCTCATCTTGACATTCTAGTAGGTGCACACATGAGGCAAAAAGAAATCAAGTTGCTATCTGTATAATAATTAGTCGCAAATTTTTTTTAGGTTCGTAGGTTTCGAATTCCGATCGTTCTCCGATGACCTTTCCGGCGACTCGTTATCATATCGTGGTTGGTAAGCGAATATGAATGTGCATTTGATTTGATTTCAGTGATATGAACAAATTTAAAATAACTTATTTTATTGTGGATGAATAAGGCGTTCGGTGGTTCTTTTCGACGTTTCGACGGGTGCGGTTGTGGTTCTGAGTGCGACGGCTACAGTGGTTGTGGTATGAATGTCGGATAGCTGAAAATAATTATTATAATGTAGTTAAGGTCCTAATTATGTTTAAAGTTTGATTGAACTTCGCTTATAGGGGTTGTTAATCAAAGGCGACGGTTCGGTTGTTTAGATTCGATTAGGCGGTTAATAGACGATAAGGCCTTCACTTCTTTCTTGGTAAGTATTATAGCAAATGCATAATAGGACTTGGTTTATGATAAGCACGCCGAGTGGTTGTGAATAGTGAATTACCAAATTTATTTGTATAATATTAATTTATAAAATATGATCGGGTACCAAGATGTACTTTGGAAAGTCTTGCAAAAGAAGAGGGTGAGTGTTGCCTACATTAAGGTAATACAAGATATGTACGATGGGGCATTGACTAGGGTTAGGACACCCAGAGGTGAGACAAATGAATTCCCTATAGGAATTGGCCTACATCAAGAATTAGCTTTAAGCCCGTATCTATTTAACTTAGTTATCGATGCTATAACTGAGAGTATCACAGAGGAGGTACCTAAGTGCATGCTATTTGCGGATGATATAGTACTTTTAGCGAATTCAAGAGAAGAGATTAATACAAAATTGGAAATATGAAGAAATACGTTGGAGTCAAAGGGTTTTCGTTTAAGTAGGAATAAAACAGAATATATGCATAGCAATTTCACAAATAAACAACTTAGAGACGATTTGAAAGTTAGGCTAGGGGATGATATAATTCCTCAAGTGACAAAGTTTAAATATTTAGGATCAATTCTAAGACAAGATGGTGAGATTGATGACGATGTTAATCATAGAATGCAAGCTGATTGGTGTAAGTGGAGGAAAGTCAGTGGAGTTCTTTGTGATAGAAAAGTACCCAATAAAGTTAAAGGAAAATTCTATCGTACTGCTATAAGACCGACAGTGTTATATGGTAGTGAATGTTGGGCTATGAAGGGACAACATGAACGTAAAGTGGGGGTAACCGAAATGAGGATGTTGAGATGGATGTGTGGTCATACAAGATTAGATAAGATTAGGAATGACCATATACGTGAACGAGTCGGAGTGGCTCCTATTAGTGAGAAAATGGTAGAGAATCGTTTGAGATGGTATGGTCATGTTCAGAGAAGACCATTAGATGCGCTAGTAAGAAGAGTAGATCAAATAATCTGGAGTCCGATTAAAAGAGGGAGATGGAGGCCAAGGCGGACACTTGACGAACTAATAGAGCAAGATTTATTGGTGAATAATATACCGAAAGGTTTGGTTACTAATAGAGCGGAATGGCGTCGTATGATCCATGTAGCCGACCCCACTTAGTGGGATAAGGTTTTGTTGTTGTTGTTGTTGTAATATTAATTTATAAGTAATGAATGTGATAGGTTGTTTACTTTTGATTGGATTCGGGCGATATAGTGACACGAGGAGCAGTTCAACATCCTGTGGTGATATAGTGACACGAGGGACGAAATTAGAACAACCACCCTATGGCGATATAGTGACACGAGGGGTGCGTGAAGAAGCACTCGATTTACGAGTGGTATGAATATCCGTGTTTGATGATATTTCCCCAAATTTTATGATGTTCTCTTATTACCATGCATGTTCACTCATGGCATTCATTTTGGTATGATAATTATTTAAATGAATTTCCTTGAAGAATTGAAAAGGGTTTGGAATGATTTCTGAAAATAAAGAGGTTGATTTTTCCTTCGCTGTTTTAATATTTGAGATAATTGTTTTACTCACTGAGCTTCTTAATGCTCACACATCTCGTTTAATTTTTTTTTAGGTAATGAATGAAAGCTTGCATAGCACGAAATAAGAAATGTAAAGGATCTAAAAAATGAGCATGTGTGAGAGGCGTGATTATCACATTTCTAACTTTGCATTTCATTGAGTTTTCCTATACGGATTTATTCCTCGAAGAATGTTTGAAAGGTTTTGGAGATGTTGAATTATTGTGTGAAGCGATGGACGCTCACGTTATATGTTTACGAGCATTTGGATCGTGATTTTGATTTGAGAGTGAGCTTGTGACTCACTATTTTTGGGCATATGCTCCCACTCTTTTGAATTGCCAGTAATGTCATTATAACTGCCTGTGATGATTAGAGTTTGATAGTAAATTATTTGTGATGAGATATATATGAATTGTTGTACATGACGTATAGACGAATTTACACATACGTCCAAAATTTTTGAAAATTTTCAAAGATAGTTTATTTTGAAACATTGGTTTTCCATTAAAGATTTGAATTTGAATTTAAACGATTGGTTTCCGGTTTCACCCCTTGTGTGCCAAAAAAAGTAGTAGGGCATCACAAAAGTGGTAAGTATGTTTACTTTTAAATTATTTTTATTAAATTTATAGTTTTTGAAAGTCTAAGTATTTGATGTTTATAAAGGACGGATGTACAAAGGCAAATGAAGTCGAAAAAGGCAAGAGTTAACCGACTTTCGAAGCCCGAGGCCCACATCCACACAGGAGGCGATGCGATTTGATGAGACAATCGACTTTCGAAGCCCGAGGCCCACATCCGCATGATAATTTATGTACAAATTCAATTTATCAAACTTTTGACTTATACTTATGTTACAAAATTTGAAACTTTATCGTAGGACAAGAAAGAAGGTGGTCCCGTGGACTTTCGCGTGATTTATAAGGCCACGCATAAGAGCCAGAAGACAAACAACTTGGTCACGCCCACTGCTCATAAGCTTTTGGTAAGCCTCATCACATGTTCATTTGGTTGTTGACGTGAGTGCACTATTTTTGAAATGCGCAATGCTTAAATTTTTTTAGGATGAGTATTATGAGAAAATGGGTGAAAAGTACGGAGATAATCCGAGTACTCAGTCACCAAGTAATGTTTCTTGGAAGGAATGTCATGTTTTAAATTTGTGTTTTTTTATATATAAGTTATATATTATATGATTGTATAATTTTTCTATTTCGTAGAGAACCCTACTGTTTGGGAGGAGATAGCCGACAGGACACGAGGAGGATACTTGCGTGGCCTCGACACAGCCGCTCAGGTACCTAGGAGCAGAGGATATGCAGGCGGTCCATCTGCTCCAAGCTCATCTGCTGCGCCTGATATAACGTAGCTATCACAGTAGCTATCGGAGCAGCTATCACAGTAGGTGTCGCAACAGTTGGCTTTGATATTGCAGGCGATTCAAGGATTGATCCTGATGCAGAATCCATCCCTGTGAGGCCATGAACAGAGCACGTCTGGATCGAATGTCCAGAACGATAACAATAACTCCTAAACCTAGGATAGAAACAAACTATGGATAGCTATGCTTTTGTCACTTACAGACTTATTATTAGATATACATATGGTTTGTTAGTTCAGTTTATTACTTTTGATATTCTTATCTTAAATATTATGCATGTGATGCTTTCATATTATGCCTGTAATGAATATCAATGTATCAATACATTTATATGCATTATATAATTGTATGATTTGGGAAGGGAAAAAATGTGCCTGTTATAGGTAAAAACATTTGCAGTTAGCGCCTCCATAGAGTCCCATTGGCGTCACAAAATTATCGATGCTATATTAAATATATCGTCCTTAGCGCCATATTAGCATCTCATTGGTGATGCAAAAACCATGATGTTTGCGTCACTACATCGCCGAATAGCGTCAACTAACGCATAATGGGCGCCGAAATAGCGTCTCAACTTTAGTGCCCCTTGAGCGTCGACTTAGCGATGCATCTATACTGCTCCCAGCCAGACACCACGCATCTTAATAACGTCGAGATAGCGTCAACCTTTGGCTCTAGTAGCATTTCCTTTTTTGTTGGCTCTATTGCGACGCCATTAGCCACCGATATGCAGCGTCGCATATAAGCGGCGCTAGTTGGACGCTAAATCGACACTCTATGTCATGGAGACGCAATAGCACCTCCCTAGCGTCACGTTACTTGGGTCGCTATTCTTCGATTTTCTTGTAGTGTATGCTAAATTAATATCTTCATTAGACATGAATTTTGTTTCAGTCATAAAAAATTAATCAAATGAAACAATTGTAGACATCTAATTGATCGGCAGTATCCTAAATATAAGAACTAGTGATGATGAGACGAAAAGGAGACCCTCACACAAAAAAAATATAAGAAAGGAAGTTAAAATAACCAACTTGGATATGTACCCATAAACTGAAATAAAGGTAGAAACAAGTAATCAAACAATTTGATCAAAGCAATTTCAGACAAATCATCTACATAATCGGTCCAACATCTCTAAGCTTATGTACACTGAACGAAAGCATAGAATTGTTGAGAAATTTAAAAAAAATGAAAACAATATATATGACTATAGCTATTCATATTTGCATGATTTATTGCCAAATGTCCATAGTACACTACAACAATTTTTATCTTTGCTGACATTTGCATAAAAGGAAAATGTCACCAATATTTAAGACATTCCGTAACAAAGTAATAAATGTCACTAATAAACAATAACACTACAAGAAAATTGGATTGTTGTGACGGGAATTTCTGACGACTGAATATCCCTCGCAAGTTCGGATGTATTTTTCGACGGTTCATACTATCCTTCGTAAGTTAAGATGCAATCATTTTCCACGATTTAAACCCTAACAAGTACTGACAATTGCATCACCGTCGCAACTTTCCCACGACTTATGTCGTCAGAAACATAATTTAATTTTTTTCCCACTCGACTGAAATAAATATTTTTCAATATTTAATAATAAACATATATATTAATGTTCCCACAGCTTGAGCCGTGGGAACTTCCTACGGTTAGAGAGATGTTAGAATTAAAAATAATAATAAAATATGAAAAAGAAGTGCCGTTGGAAAATATATATTAAAATTGACTGACGATCGTAACTGTCGAAAAATCCATTAGAGGTCTTGTTGTAAATAACCTGACCCCTACTTTCGACCGTACAAGAAAATGGGCAATTAGCGACAAATTTTTGCGACAAATTTTTTGTCACTATATGCGTCATTAATAGCGATAAATTTACTATGAATTAGCGACAAATTTATTGCGACAACATCATCGATAAATTTGCGAAGCAAGATTTCTTGATGACTTTTTGCGATAATTCAACGACAAAAGAGCAACAAGATGTTTTGCCATTGTACTTGATTTTTAAATTTTCATAAAATATATATTGGCTACAAAACAGAGACAAAAATAGCGACAAGTTCTCCCAAAACCATTAAACATTTTCGAAAAAATTAACATCAACCTTTTTGAAAACATCCTGTGCCCTAGTTGTGCCGCTTGTCGCCGCTGCCGCCTGCCCTGTTGCCGCTGCCGCCTGTCACCGCTGCCACCTGTCACCGCTGCCGCCTGCCCTGTCTCCGCTGCCGCCTGCCCTGTCGCCGCTGCCGCCTGCCCTGTCGCCGTTGCCGCCTGCCCTATCGCCGCTGCCGCCTGCCCTGTCGCCGCGCGTTGCTGCAGCCTGGAGACGTGCGCTGTTGTAGTCTAGAGTCGTGCGCTGCCGCTTGTTGCCGTGCATTGCTGTCGTCTGCCGCCGTGTGTTGATGCTGCCTGTCGGTGTGCGTCGCTCATCGTGAGTTGCAGGTACCCCCTTCCTCCCTCCCTTCCTCTCTCATTCAATGGTGTATCTGTTTGATTGATCAAAACCTTCCTATTTCCTTGATGTTTGATTCGTTTCATTGTTCAAAGGTACCATAGTTTTTTTCCTCTTTTTGATATGCAAAAACTAAGAAAATCATAACCTTAATATTGTGAGTTCAAAGGTACCATAATAATTTATCAATAGCTGTTTGATAATGTGAGTTGATGCCATGAACTTTGAGAAAAAGATGAATGTAATGTCCAGGTGGTAAGAGAGAAACCTGCCTGCACAGGGTACCAGGCAAACCGGTTTAAGCCTGGCAAAAAAATAAACTGATGCTTGATATATACCATGATTATTATGTCAGCATGATAAGTAAAGCATAACAGAGCAAGATGACGAACTAAAGTTTGCCACATCTTCAATTGAGAACAAAATATGTCACATTCAGGAGGTTACTTTTTTTTCCTTCAGACTTGGAAGCATTGCTTGCAAGGAAGATAAAACTTTAACTGTTTAATCAACTATTCAACCATCCAAATAGAACTAACATTTATACCATCCAGAGAGATGTGTTCAGATATCAAATCATCAAACAATGGAAGAAAAATACGAAACCAACTGATAAAATTGATTTAAAAAGTACTTAATGTTTCCTCTTTAAAACAGTTTCTATATGCTCAATCTCTCTACAACACATCAAGCTTAGGATAAGATCATAATGCAAAATGTAACTGATATCAATGTCTGGAAATAACCTAATATAATTTTCCCCTTTACCTAGTCAAAATAAATATATAGAACCTTGCTTCATATGACTTTAAAAATCTATTAGGAGTTCTGGTGGAGTGAGTTCTGTTGTTTTCAACTCAAGTAAGTTGTTCATCTCAAAAAGAAAATATTATATAAGATGTTCAAACACTCATGTCCTCTGTTAAATCTAGAAGTAGATGCATGAGAAAATGTGTTGCAAGATGGAACTGTCACATTGATCAACTTAGTGAGGCATAACATTTCTTAAGAACTTAATTTTGAGAGATATGTAACATATCCAAGTACAATGCTTACAAAACAAAATACAGACCTTTAGAACTGGTTTGTCTCACTTGAATCTACACTGCCCCATTCATTCTCTGAACACAGTATTCGGCACATTTATGAAAGGGATTTGATGCATTTTTCCTGGTACCCTGTGCAGGCAGGTTTCTCTCTTAACACCTGGACATTACATTCATCTTTTTCTCAAAGTTCATGGCATCTACTCACATTATCAAACAGTTATTGATAAATTATTATGGTACCTTTGAACTCTTTGCTCAAATAAATCATAACCATAATCATAACCTTAAAATCACATTCCTAAACTTCTATTCATCTTTGCTCCATTCATTTTTATATTGTGCTCTATAATGATTTATGTATTATTTTGTTTTCCAGCTTTAAGATTGATGCATATGGTTTCAACTATATTGATGTCTAATTCCTCATTTATCTTCAAATATTTAAAATTAATATTGATGATAAAAAAAGGGTTTTCTTTTTTTTTCAGATCTATAACCTTACTAGATGTGTTGATTGTAATGGACATGAATGTTGTATATATTTTAATGTATGTGGATGACTACACATCCGGGGGGGGACTACGCATGGCCAGACAACCTTGCTGGAAATCCAATGAGTGAATCGGTAGCAGTTAAAAAGACTTTTTTTTAAATGAGATTAAAGATTTTTAAACTGTGCATCCATTATAGGAGTTTCAAACAAGTATATTCATAAGTCCAATATGGATATCTTTTAGTGTACTTTATATTTGACAAGAGATCCATGTTTGTCTAGGTGTTTTTCAAAAGGACCTTGAGGTCCATGGTCCAATGTCAATATTTTGTTAAATTTATGTATGTAGAGACTTACTCAAACAATTGACTAGCAGGACCCATTCCTTAAAATTTCTTAGGGCATCCTAATCTCCAAAGACTGTAAGAAGTTAAATGCTTCATGTATAAATCTCAATCTGCTCACATCAACTTAAGTAACTTAATTTAGTAGTCTTCATGTAGAAATGCCTTCTCTTAACTTATATTGTATTTTGCATTTGAATTAATTAAATATCTATAGTTGATTATCTAAAGTCAATTATTTATTTTAATTTGTTCAGTCATTAGTCACAATGAAACCTAATCGAAGTTGGATTTTGCATTTGAAGGACAAACATGGTATTGTGACCGATGATTTTCAAAATGGAGTAGATGAATTTTTAAAATTCTCATATGAACGACAACATGCTGCCGATCCTCATGGTCGCATCTGTTGTCCATGTGCAAAATGTAAAAACAGTAAATGGAAAACAAGATACTATGTGGAGATGGATTTATATAAGAAAGGATTTTGGTTGAACTATTTAAACTGGACTTTGCATGGAGAAACTAAATGGAAAGCTAAAAATTCTACAACTATTGAGCCATCAGATCATATACAAATTACCAATGCATACATGGATATGGTAAGAGATGCAGAAATGGGTGACACGATCCATCAAGAGCAATCAAATTTAGAAGAAAATCCAAATCCAACAACTTCAAAATTTTATAACCTCCTAAAAAATGCTGATGAGCCTTTATGGGATGGTTGTGAAAAACAAAGCATCTTATCTGCTATATCACAGTTGATGAATTTAAAATTAGAATATAATATGAGCGAGAAGCGTTTTGATCGAATGATTAGCATTATCAAGACTATGTTACCCGAATCCGAAAAACTTCCAGAAAATTTTTATAGGTGCAAAAGAATGATGAGTGAACTTGGACTAGAATACCAAAAGATTAATGCTTGTCGTAATCACTGCATGCTATTTTACAAAGATGATATTAATCTTACAAGTTGTCGTGTTTGTGGAGAGTATCGATTCAAACCAAGAATAAATTCTAGCACGAGTCAAAGGGATATTCCTTTCACAGTGTTTAGATATTTTTCTTTAGTTCCTAGACTGCAGCGTATGTTCTTATCTAAAAATACTTCACATTTTATGCGTTGGCACTCCGAGGGAATGCGGAGTGATCCATCGCTTATAACACATCCATCGGATGCAGAAGCATGGAAACATATAGATTCAACCTATCCAATTTTTGCTGCTGAAACTCGTAATGTTAGATTAGGTCTTTGCACAGATGGCTTCAATCCATTTGGTGGAACAACAACTACGTACTCTTCGTGGCCAGTATTCGTTACACCTTATAATTTACCACCAAGTATGTGCATGCGAAGAGAACACATATTCCTGACTTGCATGATTCTTGGACCGAGATCTCCAGGTAAGAGTATAGATGTGTATCTAAGACCTCTTGTTGATGAATTGAAGATGTTATGGGATGATGGTGTCTTGACATATGATAGATCAAAGAAATAAAATTTTATAATGAGAGCAATTCTCCTATGGACTATAAATGATTTTCCTGCATATGGCATGCTGAGCGGATGGAGTACTAAAGGAAAACTTGCTTGCCCAATATGTGGAAGATTCACAAAATTATTTTATTTAAATCATGGTAGGAAAGTTTGTTGGTTCGATTGTCACAGAATGTTCTTGCCTCTCGAACACTCAATCCGTCGTGATAGAAACTCTTTTAAAAAGTCAACCATAGAGAAGAGTTTACCACCAAGTAGAATGAGTGCTACTGAATTACTTGAGCAAGTTGACATGATCGATCCTATTACATTTGGATTGAAGTCGCCATTTAATAGACAACCAGGATATGGGGTTAATCATAATTGGGAGAAAAAAAGTATTTTCTGAGAGTTGTCTTATTGCTCCTCGAACTTATTACGTCATAATTTAGATGTTATGCATATTGGAAAAAATGTTTTTGATAACATCTTTAACACTGTGATGGACATTAAAGGCAAAACAAAAGACAATGTCAACTCAAGGGAGGACTTAAAGCTTATATGTAAATATCCAGAGTTAGAGTTAGTACATCATAATGGAAAGTGCATCAAGCCAAAAGCCACCTATGTATTGTCAACTGATCAGCGGAAGCTTGTTTTTGAATGGATAAAACAATTAAAATTTTCCGATGGATATGTATCTAACATTTCTCGTTGCATAAATGTCGACGAAGGTAAGATTTCAGGGATGAAGACCCATGACTGCCACATATTTATGCAGAGATTAATTCCAATTGCTTTTCGAGAATTTTTGCCTAAATCCATTTGGGGTACCATCACAGAATTCAGTTTATTTTTTAAAGAATTATGCTCTCGTAATATTCGTAGAGATGACATGATTCATCTTGAATCATCCATCATAATGACTTTATGCAAAGCTAAAAAAATCTTTCCACCATCATTTTTTGATGTTATGGAACATTTGGTGATGCACCTTCCATATGAAGCAAAAATTGATGGCGCTGTACAATTTAGGTAGATGTACCCATTTGAGAGATGCATGTTATATCTTAAATGAAAGGCAAAAAATAAGGCAAGGATTGAAGGGTCAATATGTGAAGCATATTTTTTGGAAGAAGTTTCAAATTTCACATCATTATATTTTGAACCTGAGATTCAAACGAGGCGAACTCAAGTTCAAGGAACGATGATGGTGGTGAAGAAAGTTTTAAAAATTGCTTGTCAATTTTTAAGTTTTCAGCTCGATCGATTGGAAAAGTGCAAAAGTTTATTTTAAGCGACAATGATTTGAATATTGTGGAGAATTATATTCTTGTCAATTGCCCCGAAGTGGAACCATATTTAGTGCAAGAATATGACATTAAGTCATTTCATCAATAAAATTTTATATAGAAGTCTAAATAATATCTAATATTTATTTGTTTTGATAATTAATTAGGAAATTTGAAGAATATCAAAGACAGTTAAATCCTTATATTACCGATGAACAGATTTTGCAAATTCGAGACAAACAATTTTCTTCTTGGTTTAAGACACAGGTGAGTAAGAAATTTTCAACTTATAATCAATTATGTATTAATTGAATTATATTAATTCAACTATAATGAATTATGCATTAATTGCTTAGGTACAAAATGGCATGATATCAGAATTGCAGATTCAAAATCTTAGTTATGGACCTTCGAAAAGAGTAACAACTTAAAACGACATTATTGTAAATGGTTATAAGTTTCATACAAAAGAATATGGAAAAAATAAGTCTACAATGAATAGTGGCACATGTGTTCGTGGTTCTTTGTATGGGGAAAATGAGTTGGATTATTATGGCATCGTCGAACAAATATTGGAGTTGTCATATCTTGGACAAAATACTATTTTTGTACTACGATGTCGGTGGTTTGATCCACAAAATGGGGTTAAAATAGATCAAGTTTATGGTTTTGTCGATGTTAAACACAAGTAAAGGCTCAATTCGAATGATCCATTCATTTTGGTTGAGCAAGCACAACAAGTTTACTTCAACAAATACCCTTCATCTAAACGTGGTATTGATGAATGGTGGGTGATGCATGCAAAATACAACATATTTTAGAATATTATTTTAATTAATTTTTCTGTAATTTGTTCATGGCATGCATCATTTTTAGTCACTTTTAATCGTAATTCTAGATTTATCAATTTCAAATTATTAATTCTCTGAATACTTTAATTATGGATGGATTAACTAAATTTTGATAATTATTTTGCAGGAAAAATCAAATATATGATTAGACATATCGGTCGAGATTTAGATGGATTGTGACGTATCAGCCGAAATTCCGAAGATTTATCTTTACGGCCAAGATCTCCAATTCAAATGTATTTATCGCTCGAGAACTCCAACACCGATTCAAAAGAATTGTTACGGCCGATAACTCAAATGAAATCATCCTTTTGGCCGAGATATGAAGGGGTAAAGATAAAATTGTTTGGGCGTAACGAGATTTAATTCTCTGTTTTGGCCGAGATTCAAAGGGGGTAACAATTAAAAGGATTTATCTTTGGCCGAGTTTATCTCGTAAATTTAAATTCATATGTACGATATTTTACGACCGTGATCAAATTGAAGGTCGTCCGCACCTATAAATACGTGGAGAAACCGTCGTTTCAAAGGGTGCTCTGAAGTTCAGGTTTTCTTCCACGACGAGTCGTGAGTCTGCAAGCTACGACCAAGAGGAGAGAGGTGCGATGGCTGGAGGTTGATCGCGATCCTGATCAAGTCCGAGAGGCTGCCCGACTGTCTGCCCAATTCGAGAGCTCTACTTCTATTTTGGGTGTAATTCTTCCAATTATTATTATTTTGTTATTATCTCTCCAGAATTTCTAGGATGAACTCCATATTTTTAGGATTATTATTTTAGGAAATTATTATTGAAGGAAAACTATTTGGACCCTATATTATTTGTTTTAATCTTTTCTGATCAATTAGTTAATTGTGCTTAGTGCTTTTGATTTAATTAATTGAATTTCTGAGTTGAGTAATTACCAGTTTGTGGACTATTTAATTTCAGAATTCATTAATTAATTTAATTGATTTTATATAAAATTAATAATTGACATAAATTTGATAACTAGTGTGTGGAGAATCAAATTTGTGTGGTTTGTTAATCTATACCAGTTTGTGGAGTGATTAATAGTCTAGGGAATCCAATTTAATGCGTCCTAATTTTAATATGATTTGATGGGATGCCAGTTTGTGGAGACTTTAATTCTTATTAAATTAAGATAGTTTAATTTGCATACTTAGATTAAGGGGATACCAGTTTGTGGAGACCGTAATTTAATTATGTCAAGTTAATAATTTAAGGGGACTCTAATCCATCATTAAAGATTAAATTTTTCTTTTATGGTTCAAATATTTATCTTGATCTATTTTCATCCTAAGGCCTAACTTCAACACCACTATCTTATCTTTATTTTATTTTCTTTATTTTATTTTATAAAACTCATTTTCAAAATCCATGTTTTTCCTCTCTTATTAATTTAAAGATTCAGATATTGAATTAATAATATTCCTCGTGGGTTCGACACTCTTACTCTTTTTTACTATATTACTTGAGCGACTAGTGCACCTGCTAGCGATTTTATTTTGCTACATTATTTCAACGCATCAAGTTTTTGGCGCCGTTGCCGAGGAATATTTTATTAATTAATTTTTTATTTTTATGAATTATTAGGAGATGTAAATAAATTGTAAATAATTTTTTGTAAATATGTACTATTTGTTTTAATTATTTTTTTTGAATAAACTAACATTTAATTACTATATGTACTATCGCAGATAAAGGTCACGATAATTTTTTTTAATTGTCGACTTTCGGCTTAAAATTCTGTCACCGTCTTATGGTTTTACCACCGTGATTTATTTTGTCAGTTTGACTAATTTTACGGCCTCGCAATATCGATTCTGAGTTTCTAATTCTGTATTTTACGGCCGTAATGTTTATCCGAACATTGTTTTACGCCATGGATTTGATTTCGTTTTGGCCAAAGTGGTTTATTCTATTTGATTTCGTTGTTTTACGGCCGTAAAGAATCGACTTAATTCAGTTTCGGCCGTAATGATTATTTGTCGTCTTAACAGTTGGATTTGTATTTCAATTGCTGATACAATTTGTGTTTCGACCGAGACCTGGATAGCTTTTTGTTTTACGGCCAATTGAATCATGTCGATTTCATTTCGACCGTAAAATTCTAATCTTCTTACTCGCTTCGGCTTTAATAGTAATCTTTATCTGAATTTTATAGTCGAGATTCTCTTTACCCACGTGATCGAATTGATTTATTTCCCTTGCGCACGGATTGATTAATTATTCGATTTTGCGGCCGAGAAGTGTTTGCGGCTGACTTTGATGAATTCGTAATTTGGTTCAGAATTTTAATTTAACGCTATCTCGGTCGTAATCTAACGAGTTTTACGCTGCGCACCTATTCACGTTGATCCCTTCAACACTGTTTCATGGTTTTTACGGCCAAATCAGATTATTTTATGTCCTACTACTCTAATTTCGGCCGTAAATCTATTTCTGTATTGTGGCCGATCAATCTTATTTCCTCTCTGAAAATAATTTTTGCTAATGTTTGATTATTAACTTTACGGCCGCAAATTAGTTCTGATTCGTTTTGTGCCATTTGTTACATCATCGTTAATTCTTCCAAGTTTTACGGTTGAACGAGTGCTTGATTTTTACGACCATCTATGTGATTTACTTTCGATCAATATTAATGTTTGGCATTTGAATTGGTTTTCGAGTTTTGATTTTTCGCCTTATTTGATAATTTTTCTGTGAATTTTGGTGGCAGTAATTAGGTTAATTTCTCTCGGACATTAATTTTGACGACCTAATGAATTTTCGATAATAGCCGAAAGACTTTTTATGTTTATCAATTTAAATCTTATTTCTTCGTGACCTATTATCTGTATTTCTTTTTTCTTGTATATATTTGTATTTTATTCTTTTATCTCTCTTACTGAAAATTAGTTGTTGCAGGACTTGAGTGAAAATCTAATCACAGCTAAGTTAATCCTTTGGATAAATTTATATGTCACACATTCTGATCAGATATTAATTTTTTATCTTATTTAATTTTTTTCTGACACTTGGTTGTTGTAGTGACAAATTGAATATTTAATCACAACCAATTCTCTATATATTTTTTTAATTAAGTTAATTTTTTTATTATTTTTATTTAATTAGTTAGTTGATTGGCATTTTAATTAATAGTTTAAGGAGTCATCTAATCGATATTTCTTTTTGTGCACGGAGAGGAACTCGACTAATCATTTCTTCAGATACGTGGACCGAGCGATGCATGAATTAACACGTCGGGTTCATCTCGGACATGACAAGGCGAGATGTATAGCAGGCCGTAAAAATCAGAAAATTTTCGTCGAGCAGATTCTGACATCCGACACTGAAATAACTTATCGGCAACAAAAGCTCCATGCACGAGCTCCGAACAAATTGAACGCCATGCATGCGTCACATCAAAGATTTGCACGAGTACGCCCTGCCACCAAAGCCCCGTTCCCGTTACGGCCGAGCTTCACCTCGATGACCACGCCGTAAAGAATAACTCGCCATGCATGCATCTCATCGAACACTTGCACCATTACACCCTACCACAACAGCCCGGTTATTTTACGACCGAGACATGACAAGGCGAAAGGAAAAATCACCTTGGAATAGGCCGATCGCTGCGCTCCTTGAATTTGATGTGACCCTTCACTGCGCGCATCACGTGGGAAAGGTAAGTTTACGCCTAAAGTTTCCTTTAAATTCTTTACCCTTCCACATCCTTGCAGATCAAGCACCACCGCCTTACGGCCGAAGTTCCGAAGCCCTTCCTTACGGCCGAGACATATTACGGCCGAAGTTTCAACGCCTCTCTCCCAAAAGTCCTTACGGCCGAAGCCTCACCGACCTAACCTCAGCTCCCTTACGGCCGAGCTTCCACACCGAGCCAACTCTTTACAGCCGAAGTCTCATGGCATCTCCACTGCTCTTTTACGCCCGAAGTCACACGGCCGTTATCACGCCGCCTCTTACGCCGAAGCTGCATTGCAAGGTTATTCATCCACATCTACTCCTTACGGCCGAGGTTGATCTACTCTTACGGCCGAGCTTCATCGATTATGGCCGAACTTTTCTCTTTACGGTCGAGGTTCATCTACTCTTACGGCCGAACTTTTCTCTTTACGGCCGAGGCCTCAGCCGCCCAGTCGCCGTCTTCTCAAAGGCATTCCACCGCCATGGACCGGCCGAAGTTTTTCATCGACTTACGTCTTTACGGCCAACACTTGAGCATATGTATTACGGCCGAGAGACTTTGATACTGACCGAGGTCTCTTCCTTACGGCCGACACATATTACGGCCGAGATTCAGCCGCCAATTTCACCGACAACATGTCTTTGCCTTACGGCCAAGTCATCCAGCTGACTTGGGCCGAAACTTCAGCCATCGAGCCGCAATCGTCCTTTTGACCGAGCCACCACATTTTTGTTTTACTGATCTCTGCGAATATAGCATGAGGCGATTTGCGAATATTTGGAGGGGATGTCGCGAACGACGACATCCAAATGCTCAAATGACACCACAGCCCTCACAATTAATCTCCTACCCCGGAGATTATTATTGGACTAAGCCGGAGTATCAAGCTCGATATGAACGGATGTCTGAGATTCGAATTCACGCCACCAGTTTTCGGATACCGAATTGCTCAGGGAGTATAATTTACTTGCATATATTCATCTATTATTTTCTCAGATTGGACTCTCTGACTTTGTGCATTCCTGGTGGCCAACTTATGAAGTACTAATTATGGAATTTCTCTCATCCTTGGAGGTCTTTAATTTAGATGGCAAGAATTATGATCAGCCTCGCATTTCATTCCAACTTTATGGGCGACCTTTTACTTTCACTCTAGGAGAGATTAATAATATCTATGGATTTCCCAACCATGGATCTCCTTCTGTACCTGCTGACTTTGATGCTGAAACTTTTTGGAAACAGATAACAGAAGAAGACTGATTGGTTTGGAACACAGCTAAAGATAGCTCAATTCAGAATCCTGTTCTGCGCTACGTCCATCGCATGCTAAGCAACACCTTAAGTGGATGCAATGATAATGATGGTGCCGTCTCAGAGGGAGAGTTATACCTCATCCACAGCATGCTTCACAGAACTCCTATTAATGTGGGTGCCTTCCTCATTCGTCGATTCTAGCGCCGCACTACTCATCGTGGCGGTAGCATTAATATGGGTGCCCTTCTCACACCTATTGCTCAGCACCTACAACTTGACTTGGATGATCTTGAAGCTGTGCCAGGAAACACCCACCTCACTCGTAGGACCATTCAGGCTATGGGTCTCGTGAAGACCAATAACTCAAGGATCAAAGTTTTTATTTTTAAAGGCCATAATCAGGAGGTGCCCTGCTCAGATCGAGATGCTTTTACGCCGATCAATCCAAATAATTGGCTCCTTTTTAGGCAGGTCATAGCTCCAGTAACTCCACCTGCAGGACCATCTACCTCTGTCGGACAGCCACACCAGGATGAACATTTCTCCTGGTTTGATTCTACTGATTATGTGGCAGCCCAACCCTACCTTCAACAGCCACAAGGATTTCAGGCTGCATCACCGACAGCTTCCCAATATGTCACATCCGTCCACTCACCTTATATGCCGGTGCCTTCTCCGATTCCATCTCCAGCACAAGAGAGCTCTTCTGATTCCTCGTTCATACCTACTACTCCTTATGAGGAACGCGACTCGATGGAAGTATCTGCCCCTTTACAGGAACCTGTGCAGAATCACTATATAGCACCAGAACCTACTTTCACTTCGGCCCCAGAGCAGACTTACTATCCACCTCCGCCACCTCAGCTTGACTATGCTTCCATGCAAAACTTATGGGAATCAATGTATGATGAGCAACTTCGTCAGGCAGGGAAGTTTCACACTTTTCAAGAAGAGCAACTTCGTCAGTCAGGGCAGTTGCACGCTATTCAGGAAGAGCAACTTAGACAAGCCCAAGAGTTGACCAACATCCGAGCTGATTTTAGAAATATGAATGATCATCAGGGTCGCTTCGAATCCCTTCAGAATCAGCATGCGCGCATGACGAGGCGCATCCATGAGTATCATACGCGCCAAGGAAATCTTGGCTACCATCCACCATCGCCACCCCACAGACAGTAAATCCGGTTGTGTCTTTTCTCTTTTCTTTATTTTCATTTCTTTAATTTTCCTTTTTATTGCGTATGTATCACTTTCCCTTGCTGGCTTAACACTGAGGACAGTGTCTAGTTCAAGCTTGGGGGAGTTTGCATTTCATGCATTGCATGTTTCTTTCTTTCTATTTGCTTATGTTTGCATCTATTTGTAAAAAAAAATCCAAAAATTGAAAATTTTGAAAATTTTCTAAAAAATACCATTGCATGCATTTATTTTTGCTACCATCTTACAAACTCTTGTCTTACTGTTTTAATTATCTTTTAGTAAAAAGTTCAAAGACATGTCGTTAACTGATGAAATTTGAATGCTTTTCTTTCTTATCACTTGCTATTTTAGTATCAAAGTAGAATTATGAATGACTAGACGACAATATCATATTCATGCCTTTTTTTATTTTCTTTAAGTCTTGATTAGTAGTAGCCTTCTTATTGACCATATCAAGTACTTTTTGAGCTTATAAAAAAGAAGGTTTAGTTAAACCCCAACAAATAAAAAAAATGAAAAAAGTTATGTGTAGGTACAAAAGTGTTATCTGGAACCAAGATGTGTTCGGGTAATTAGATCCGTAGGGGTTCATGCCTGGCGACCTAAGGGCAACTGCTCTGGAATCCGTCGATCGAAAACCTGCTACAAGGACCATCTTGTGGAATATGGAGAAGCACAGGAGTACTGAATCATGACTAAGTTCGAACTCTTCATTCAGAACCTTGGTTGTTCGGGCAAGTAAACTCGAGGGGTGCCTTATCACCTATTGCCCTAAGGCCATCTGGTCTGGGAGTCATCAGTCCAAAGCCCGCTACATGGACTTCCTTGTGCAATCCTGCTTGAAGATTAGAACTTTTAAAATGATTGAAAATAAAGTTGAAAAAAAAGTCTTAAGCTCAATTAGTACTTATGTGTTCAATATTAATGATATTATTTGACAAACAATTTATTTTTCTAGAAGGCTGAATTTGAGATTGTTTAAATTCTTGTAGCATTCAGAACTTCTATGAAAGCAAGTGCATGGAAAATGATAAGATGCTGAGTAGTAGGTGTGTAGAAGAACTGCGTGAGAAAATTAGTCAGTTGACAATATGGAGGCTACGATGGAACTTTCTTGAGCCTTGCCTTGAATTTTTGCTTGAGGACAAGCAAGACTTTAAGCTTGGGTGAGTTTGATGCATGCAAAATACAATATATTTTAGAATATTATTTTAATTAATTTTTCTGTAATTTGTTCATGGCATGCATCATTTTTAGTCACTTTTAATCGTAATTCTGGATTTATCAATTTCAAATTATTAATTCTCTGAATACTTTAATTATGGATGGATTAACTAAAATTTGATAATTATTTTGCAGGAAAAATAAAATATATGATTGGACGTATCGGCCGAGATTTATATGGATTATGACGTATCAGCCGAAATTCTGAAGATTTATCTTTACGGCCGAGATCTCCAATTCAAATGTATTTATCGCTCGAGAACTCCAACACCGATTCAAAAGAATTGTTACGGCCGATAACTCAAATGAAATCATCCTTTTGGCCGAGATATGAAGGGGTAAAGATAAAATTGTTTGGGCGTAACGAGATTTAATTCTCTATTTTGGCCGAGATATGAATGGTAAAGATAAATGATTTTATCTTTTGGGCGTAACAAGATTAAATTCTTTCCTTACGACCGAGATTTAGAGGGAGTAAAAGGGTTTATATCTTTTGGCGTAAAGATAAAAGATTTTGTTACGGCCGATATTGAAGGGGGTAATGGCAAGGAAATGTTGGTTTTGGCCGAGATTCAAAGGGGGTAACAATTAAAAGGATTTATCTTTAGTCTAGTTTATCTCGTAAATTTAAATTCATCCGTACGATATTTTACGACCGTGATCAAATTGAAGGTCGTCTGCACCTATAAATACACGAAGAATCCGTCGTTTCAAAAGGTGCTCTGAAGTTCAGGTTTTCTTCCACGACGAGTCGTGAGTCTGTAGGCTACGACCAAGAGGAGAGAGGTGCGACGGCTGGAGGTTGATCGCGACCCTGATCAAATCCGAGAGGCTGCCCGACTATCTGCCCAATTCGAGAGCTCTACTTCTATTTTGGGTGTAATTCTTCCAATTATTATTATTTTATTATTATCTCTCCAGAATTTCTAGGATGAACTCCATATTTTTAGGATTATTATTTTAGGAAATTATTATTGAAGGGAAACTATTTGGACCCTATATTATTTGTTTTAATCTTTTCTGATCAATTAGTTAATTGTGCTTAGTGCTTTTGATTTAATTAATTGAATTTCTGAGTTGAGTAATTACCAGTTTGTGGACTATTTAATTTCAGAATTCATTAATTAATTTAATTGATTTTATATAAAATTAATAATTGACATAAATTTGATAACTAGTGTGTGGAGAATCAAATTTGTGTGGTCTGTTAATCTATACCAGTTTGTGGAGTGATTAATAGTCTAGGGAATCCAATTTAATGCGTCTTAATTTTAATATGATTTGATGGGATGCCAGTTTGTGGAGACTTCAATTCTTATTAAATTAAGATAGTTTAATTTGCATACTTAGATTAAGGGGATGCCAGTTTGTGGAGACCGCAATTTAATTATGTCAAGTTAATAATTTAAGAAGACTCTAATCCATCATTAAAGATTAAATTTTTCTTTTATGGTTCAAATATTTATCCTGATCTATTTTCATCCTAAGGCCTAACTTCAACACCGCTATCTTATCTTTATTTTATTTTCTTTATTTTATTTTATAAAACTCATTTTCAAAATCCATGTTTTTTCTCTCTTATTAATTTAAAGATTCAGATATTTAATTAATAATATTCCTCGTGGGTTCGACACTCTTACTCCTTTTTACTATATTACTTGAGCGACTAGTGCACTTGCTTGCGATTTTATTTTGCTACATCATTTCAACGCATGGCTACATGTAAAGTAAAAAGTAGATTATTCATGGAGGAAAAAATGAATGATGAACGCACAACAATTGATGACATGTTACACGATGATTTTTATCAAGATGATAATAATATTGGTGTAACAAATATTATAATGGAAGAGAATGAGACAACTATATTGCTTGATACAAATGGTCCATTGGAAGAGGTTAATATAAATGAGATACATTCTTCATTAGATGCAGAAGAGGATGAATTTATAAATGATGACAACACTAGTGATAATATATTAGAAGAAGAGGAGGAGGAAGAAGAAGAAGAAGAAGATTCTTTTTTCAGCATTTAAAGGCACATATTTTAATTAGAATTTTTTATTCTTTAAATTTTCAGGTCATTTTAATCTTATATATATTTTTATTTTAAGATTTATATGTAATCATGTTTTTACATTTTCATATTATGGCTACTTGCGGCAGAGGTCACAGTAGAGCGCGCACCACATCTTTGCCACCCCGTTCAAGCGGTTCGAGTTCTACTCCACCTAGTATAGCAGGTAATGAATTATAATTTATGTGATTTAATTTTGAATTAAGCTCACACCACATCTTTCTCACCCTGCTTGGTGAAGAAGGGATAGGTGACACTTCGACTCCTGCTCCTGATTTGGGGGGCTCTGATATTCCTTCACCACATCACATGCCAGGTAATGAGTTATAATTTGTGTAATTTAATTTTCACTCGAGCTCGCACCACATCTTCATCACTTGAGCTTGGTGAAGCAGGCATCTTTGACACATCGACACCTGATTTGGTGGGATCTGCTACTCCTTCACCTGACATATCAGGTAATTAATTATAACTTGTATAATTTGTTTTTCAATTGACTATTTTAGTACTAACTTGTAATAGGGATTTCAACTCGACAACCAACCATTGTTGGTCTTGAGAATTTGCCATATGGAGTCATTCCGCCTAGTGGCATTATGGTTGATGACCTGATCAATCCGTAAGTTGAAGAATCATTTAATTAATTTTAATATCAAAATGAGTTGGTTTCTAACCATTTTTTTATTTTTCAGAACAACTTTTATACCTGGAAGCGTCATTAGAACTATTAGTGACATAGCCATAAGTCGACTCCCCGTAGGTGCATCTTCTTGGAAGCAAATACCAATTGGTTTGAGAGACGCTATGTATAATGATTTTAGGGTAAATGTTTTTAATAATTTCAAATTTAATAATTTAGACTTGTTATTACATATTTAATTTTTTTTGTTGAATAGGGAAGATATAAATTTCAAGAAGGTCTCCATGAGTTGACCATAAAAAAGCTTTTTGCATCGATTGCTTCTCGTCGGCTTAGTGGTATTCTCTACAATTATCGGGAAGCCGCAATGAAAGCAACCAATGGTAATATATTAGAAGCGAAAAATAATGTGCCCGTGGGGATAGCTGGAGATGTTTGGGCATCTCTCTGTGATCATTGGTATGTTGTAAAAGATAGAATTTAATGATATAGAATTTTAAAATAATGTATTACATTATTTCTCATTTGTAGGAACGACGACAAGTGGAAAAAATGGTCTATAGCAGGCAAACAAAATAGAGCCGCTATGGTAGAATCGTCGAGGCACACAACAGGATCTGTGGGATTTGTTGAACATAAACGTCGAATGGTAATTTCTTAGGTTTAATAAATTTGATTACTCACTTTAATTACAATGTCAACTTTATAATGAGATGAAATGTTTATAATATTTTATACATAACATTTATAATGTTTTTGATAGGAAAAAGCTACTCAGGGTGTGGTCAGTTATCGAGATGTGTATAAGGAGATGCACACTAGTAAAAAGACTAATGAATTTGTCACCGCAGAAGCACAACATGTTATCGTATATTTCAAACACTTTTTCTTTTTGTATATTGAATGATTTACTTTGAATAGTAATTTTTATGTATCTAATTTTACATTAATATTATTTTTAGGATAGTTACGATATGTTGTTGGCAGAAAAGTATGCAGATTCACAACCCCCTCAGTTTGATGCAGAGGTATGGCATCAAGCTGCCCGACTTACTAGTAACGGGAGACTTCGTGGTATAGGTCCTTTGCCATCTTCAATCATGGGCGCTTCTTCTACTGGTCCTTCATCCCGCTTGGGCGACGCTCCTCCCACGATTCCTCTATATGAAGTAGAGACTACCGTTAGGAATATAATACGACAAGATGTCGGACCAATGTTTGATGCGATAATGAGTTATATGCATGATCGTGATGGGAGCAGACGACCACCAGATTCGGGACATGATTAGGGATTATATCTTATGACATTTTTATATAAATTTTGTGGTACTTTTGTTTATCGTAGTAGATTGTCTACTTGTGATATTATGTGATATTTAGACTTTTGATGACATTATGTGATCTTATGCGATATTTTAGATGAAGATATTTAGACTTTTGATGATATTATGTGTTATTTTAGATGGATTCACAATTGCTGAGAATTATGAATGTAAATGGTTTTTCTTACTTTTTTTAATGTAATTTTTTTTGAAAAAATTCTGAATATTAGCGATGAATTGGCGACAGAGGCCCGACCATTTAGCAATTACCAACAAATTAGTGACAACCATTTAGCAAGCAATCTACGACCATTCAGCAACAAATTAGTGATGGATTTAGCGACAACTAAGAGACAAATCCGCGACAACCATCAAAAACTCGGCGAGGAAAAAGCTGACAAAGACAATAGTTGTGGTGGCAGCTTAGCGACATGTTGGCGACTAATTCGCCACTAATTAACGACGAATTTGCGACAGATAACTTTTGTCGCTAATAGCGAGTAATATTTAGTGACAATGATGTTTTGTAACAAATGCGTCGCAAAATGCTCGCAGACTTTTTTAGCGACAACGTAGCGTCAAAGTGACGACAAAAATGTTCGTAGCTAAATTGCCTTATTCTTGTAGTGTAAAATGAAAAATTACATAGGAAAAGTATGATAACTCGGGCAATGCCCATGGTTGAGAGATGTCATCATACCAAATATGTGATATTCTCCTATTAGTGACGTCCTATGTAGTGCAATTTTGAATTATTCAATCTTCTACTTCAGTTTTCATGGTACTTCTTCATCTTCGAACCTTGAATTGTGAATATTTTTTTTACTTCTTTGTTGATGAATGACTAGCGGAGAGTGGTTTGTCATGCTATCTTTTGGATCTTCATCAAATGGCTTAAGTAGGGATGTGAAAGTCGAGATGTTGCTTGCATTTACGAATAAAGATTTAGACCACCTTACTTACTTTCTTGATGATCTAGAAGGCTTACGAGACTTTTCTACAAATTTTTCTTGCTCAATCAAAGATGCTATATTAGCTTCAATAGAACAATATCTCCGACGTTGAAGTTGACATCTCATCAAACAATGTCAGCCCATTTATTCATGCGCTTTGTCTTCGTGGAGACATGCTCGTTGACATCATTTTGCTCACATCAATCACTCGCCATATGATGGGCGGCCACCATTGGTATTGGCAACAACTTTGGAAGTGAAGAGTTAATATCTTGTCACTATTCCAAAATGATTTTAATTTGTCGACTCACTCCTTTGAAGGTTGTAAAAAAAGTTGCACAATGTCTAGTAGTCCCAATTCTTCTTATTGTCAATAATATAATGTCATAGATAGATCTCCAAGATGCAATTCACCTTGTTGTTGATCAAAGATGGAGTGAGGTGGAGAAATATAAATTTGATTTGAGCATCTAGTTCCAAAAGTTGTCAATATGAACTGTTCATAATGATCATTGATTTCTTTGAGAAGATCCAATAACTTATGGTGTGATTAATGAATAACTTCACAACTTCATGATAGCACAACTCTTGGATCCGACAACAAAGATGATATACTTGAAGAATCATTTTACAACGTACTTGCTCTTTTAAATTTAGGCAAATCAATAATGAAGTCCAAAGCATCTTTCTATGATAGTTCTAAAATAGGTAGAGGTTTCAAAAGTCCACCGGGGGCTTGATGGATTCCTTTGTCTTATTGGAAAATGAGCTATGTTTTCATCAAAGTTTTAAAGTCATACTTCATCCTTGTGAACAAAGGTGTAGTGAAGTGGCATACCGTCACTCAAAGATTGATAGATCACAAGTTCGAACCCACTAGTGGGATGTATGTGCCCCTTTATTTTAAGTCTTTAGTTTTCTTACATTTGGTCCATGGACCACCCTTTGTAATCGAAAAAAATCACACTTCATCCTCGGTAAAAATTAGTTGTCTTTGATAAGTGGCAAAGTGCGACAGATGCCTAGATGCCCCCATCGACTTGGAGTCATAACCCTCCTACAAGATGACACAATGCAAGTTATCGAACATTGAAACATAATTGCAGTGTTCCTTGGTGAAAATAAATCTGATTTCCATTCAAAGTTGGTGCATCTTGCTCTCACTTGTTTGGTCAAACAAATTCTTTTCCATAGGATCTAACTCTAACCCTTTTCTATCCTCTCAATTATGTTTGCACATGAGCCAAGACATATTCGAGCTCTGCTAGAAAATATTGATGCTTGTAGTAGTGAGAAGGCAAGAATCACCCATCTAAGGTCATTCATACTCTCCAAAGTGTTGTCATAACTTTGGAGAAGGCAAGGGGTCATCTTCCACGAAGAACAAGAACTGTCCGGATCCATTTGAAGCTCCAAATCATGCCCAAATCAACAATAGTCGATGCGTATGGAGAGGGATCCATCGTGCTTCTTTTGAGGTAGAATTGGGACTTCGTATGAAGATTGCGAGAACCAAAGATATCCTACATCTAATAGTTCGACTTCTTTCTTATGGAGGTCAAAAAGTCTTGGAAGAATCAATTTGAGACTTTAGATGGTGGCTTCAAATTTTGGATTAAGTGGATGACATTATAAACTTCATAGTTTTGGGCAACTACGTTGAGAGTTGTGGGGGCATAATGTCCATGAAGTCCTCAATGGTTTTGAGACTAGGTGGAGTTAGAGTGGAGGGCTTCAAATCTTCTAGTATAGTAACCGATAAGAAGGTGTTCTCCTATTTGTACAACCACTTAACCACTAGCATAGCCTATAGGGTCTTCTATTTTGGATGTCTGCCCAAATTTAAAAGGTAACTAATGCATTGTTAAGTGAAAAGACACAGTCAGCAATGTGTTACATGAAGAAAATACCCGATATCATCTCATAATCATCTATGGTGCTACCATAACGTTGAGATAGGGGCAGACTTAGGACCCTTCAGCTCATGGGTGCAATTTTTATAAAATATTAATAAGGAAACTATTATATTTGAAATATAAATCAACTAAAAATTTTTTCATTTTATATGCAATAGTATTCAGTTACTAGAAAAATTAATAATATCATATCAAGAGTGATCTTGTTTGTTAAAAGTAATTTAAATTATAGTCGTAGATATGGAGTTAAGATAAATTAAATAGTTAAGATAGAATGTGAAGAGTTAACTATCAAATGAGATTATGCAATAGAGATAACATAAAAACAATATAACATATTTTATTTCAAAGCAAAAAAAATAAAAGAATATAATTAGTAATTAGATATAACTTATACTAATTGTTACTTGAGTTAATATCTAATATAATAAATTCTTAAATTTTAATGGGGTCAATTGACCCCATTAATCAACCCATGACTTCCCAATCACTTTCCATTCGGACTTTTACTATAAGAGAGGTCAATGTGGACGAGATAAACTTTGTAACGTCCCGAGATCCACATGACTATCACGTGCTCAGAGTCGTTGCTACACAATTCTATATGAAATAATTTTGCAAAAATATAAATCATATAAAATGCGAAATTAATAATAAAATCGTCTAACAAACTATAATGTCAAGGAGCTGGAAAAATTCATGACTCCACAATACTAAATATGTGTAAAATAAAAGCTAATACAATAATCTATTAGCACTTAATCCTACACCATGTGTAACATCTTTATCACTGAGCCTGACCACCTGCATCACCATCTTCTATCATCTCATCTGCATGAATCCAGATGCAGAAAAAAAACCCATGAATATAAAAATACTCAGTACGTAGGATCTAACCATAACAATATACAATAAATCAAAAGTGCTCAATAAATCAATTTATCAATAAGAGATGATAACAATAGAGCACTAGAAAGATCAATATGAATAGAGAGCGAGCGCTAAGTCAATTAAGGGAAACTCGTGACCATGTACACGTTCTAATAAATGTTGTATGTCCATAGTTCTCAAACTAAATTGTTTAGCAATCATTGTTTCTAAACTCTTCCTATTTTCCTGAGCTGTTGAGGAAAGTTTTTTTTTAACCAGAGAAGGATTCTTTCTGTTTGAGAATATAGTTTTTAGAATGCTGTGCCATCGCTTGCTGCCGGTACATTGGGGGCACTTTCAATATGTTGGAATTCCAGCCACCACTTTCACATTGAGGGCTTATCACTGCGACCCTCAGACAAAGATTACTTGCCTGTTTTTTGTGCAATTGTACCCCATTTCAACAGATGATGCGAATCTACGAAACCTCTATGCAACTTTCGCTTCCTTTTCCTCACATTTCCTCCATAAAATCCAAACCCCAAAGTTCCAATTTTTCCAAAGCGCCAAACGCCTCTTCCCTAATCCTATTCCATATAAACAAGAAATGCGTCGGGCGTCCCTCCAACTCCATCCATCGAAATTGGATCGAAAGAAGTCGAATTTCCGCCTAAAAATGCGATTTTTCAACTCTTTCCAATTGTTGTTTCTGCTCCCAGTATGCGCCCAATTACTCACGCCGGCGATCTCTACCTCCTTGTACCCCTCCCTGACCGACCATTACGGCCTCCGCGGGCGGCGCACTACCGCAGACGAACTGCCACAGGAATATCTCGACCCCACCGTTCCCGACCTCCTCATCCCCTCGGACCCCGCTGACTGTTCCGTCCTGGTCCTAAGCCATGACTTTGCCCACACCTACGGCCTCCCGCCGGCGATCGCCGCCTACTCGCCGCCGGAAGACTGCCAACCGCCGTGGCAGACCGTCGTGCTAGACCTCTCCGTCGCCTGCGCCGGCGAACAGTACGACCGCGTCGCCGCCGTCTGGCTCGACGGCGTAGAGCTCCTCCGCACCACCACTGCCCAGCCGACAGAGTCCGGCATCTTCTGGCGCGTCCGCAAGGACGTCACTCGCTACGCCGCCCTGCTCTCTCGCGGCGGCGAGCTCTCCATGATGCTAGAGAATATTGTGGACGAGGTATTCACCGGAGTGTACCATGTGAACATTTCTTTGGACTTCTACGCAATGGACAAAGAAGAGGACATCGGTCTCCCGTCGGCAAAGCCCAGTTCTTTTGAAGAAAGATTGGGTTTTTCTTCGCCGCGGAGCGGCAGATCTCCGGTTTCGGACACAAAGGTTCCATCTTTATATGCACAGCCTGCTGACTTGATCGTTCCTGTCGCAAGCAACGATACCTCCAATGGATTCTGGTTCAGGATAAGGAGCGACGCTGATGTACACTCGGCAACCGTCGAGATCCCGGCGAACGCCTACCAAGCAGTCCTTGAGATCTACGTTTCATTCCATGAGGGCGACGAATTTTGGTACTCGAATCCGCCTAATGTATACTTAGAAAAGAACAATCTCACCAGCGACAGAGGCAATGGCTCGTTCCGCGAAGTCTTCGCCACCATCGACGGGCGCTTCGCAGGTTCGTTCTTTCCGTTCCCCGTCATATTCACCGGAGGCATCAACCCGCTGTTCTGGGCGCCAGTGGTCGCCCTCGGCGCCTTCAATATCCCATCCTACAACTTAGACTTGACGCCGCTCCTCGGCCTCCTGTTGGACGGGAAGCCTCATGACATTGGCCTCGGGATCACGGACGGCGCTGCAGTTTGGCTCGTGGACGCGAACCTGCACCTCTGGTTAGATCGTCGATCGCCTAACGTTACGGCGGGGCTTCTGCAATACGTGGCCCCCGAAATCGCCATCGCCCGCAGCAACGTGTTCCAGTTCATGAACGGGACGTTCAGGGTGGACGCCGGCAGGAAAGCTCACTTCTCCGGGTGGGTGAACTCGTCGATGGGAAACCTCACCACCGACGTGGATCAAAAGTTCAAGGTGAAGAGCCTGCTGGAGATCAGGGACAACGGGGACTACAAGTCTGTCAACGTGAAGGTGAAGGGGAAGACGGACGTCAGGGTGAGAGCGGGGACGGTGAGCCTGGTGGCTCATGAAGGCTGCAAGTACAAGTACCCTCTTCTGTTCGCCACCTCGAAGCTGCCCGGTGAAAACGGCACGTACACCCTAAAGACGAGCCTCTCACATGCGTGGAACGCGGTCACCTCCGTCCTGCTGAACAAGGCGATCTCGACCGTCGCCATTAACGACCAGCAGGTCGCCGACGGGTGGATGCTTGTCCAAGACCACTCTGTTCTCAACGGATCCGCGAGCACGGAGCAGACCTACCAGTACCGGGACAACGGCGTCGCCTACGTGCGCAAGGTCAGCGCCAAGGATGGAATGCTCATAAGCGACAATTCAACTACTAGTCCTAGTGGAATCAATCTCAATCTTTTCTACGCTTAGCTTCTGTTTTTTTTTTCTTTTGTGTGTGTGTGTGATTTTCTTTTGTGTGTGTGTGTGATTTTCTTTTCCGCATGCACCGATCTTGACTCCTACTGAGTAGGCTTACTTAGACATGAACATTTGCTTGGCACTTGATAGTATTTTTCTTCCCCCGATTCAGATTGTAATTCTGTTTTTGAGTCTGGATCCATCCGTGTCAAATTAAGCTATGAACAACGCGTGCGTTAGTTTGTAGTGCGACTGTGTTACTTAGTGCATTTACTCACTAATGATATGTTATAAATTATAGAATACAGACGAGAATTAGCGTATCATTTATTGATGAAATAATGTCACCGCAGTCATGATGGTCAGGATCTAGATCTGTCCTCCGAATAAAAAACGATCCCAATCATATAAAGGATCTTAAACATAGGATCTATACAAGATCTATAGTCAAATATTAAGATCAATAAGATTTTACCATAGGATTTTATCCTAACGATCCTATGATATTAGTACAAATTTATTATTCAAATAAAAAATAAAAAATAAACATAAAGGTACTTGAAAAAATTAGATTTAACTATTTTATTTATATATATTATATATGTTAGTCTCAATTTTAATATCTTTTAATAATTTAATATTATGCTATGAATCTAATACTATATTATCTTACATCAAAAATTATTTTTTACTACTGCACATATACTAAGAATTATATTGCACTTTAATAAATATTATAGTACATTAAAATCAAATATTATATATTATTTTCTTAGCATTTTTAAGAATATATCATATTTTCTTTCAGATGATATAAAAAAAATCTATTAGACTCGAAAATATGAATAAACCATTAATGGTCAATGTTTAATTAACTTATATATAAACATAATATTTATGAATAAATATACTAATTTTTTATTTCATATTAAAAAATAAGTTTTATTCATGGGGTAGGATCTTACAATCCTTGATCCTCAAAGCCCCTTACCTACCTCGGAAAGCGATCTTGACCGTAACATCGGAGGAAACACGATGCAGATAGCCTCATGTCGATTTATCGTCGCCTTCGCATTACAAAAAGGTGATGCCATCTTGACGCTCTTTTGATACTACAACGACACTACTGGTGTGCGTGTTAACAACCTAACGCGCGGAAAATAGCAGCGCTACTTTAGCATCGAAAGATGGAGACATTGTATTGTCCACCTTAGCGTCGCAAGAAGGCCAACACTAAATTGACACTAGCTTGAGAGCTTATTCTCAACGTCGTAGTGGTGTCGGCGCTAAATCCGTTGCGCAGCATGGCCTTGTGACGTTGGGATTCGTCAAGTTTCGCATTGTTGTCAACGCCAAAGCAACGTTGATGTACATCGGCTAATGTGGCGCTGAAAATGTTGTGCCGCAATTGCAGTGTTGAACATTAGCGATGCGAATGGCACGCCAATTTAATTATATACTTCCTACACTAAAGTTTAATTAATAAATTAATTAAATATTAATTAATATTGTATTCATAGAAGTATAAGAATACAAATATACATGTATATATATATAAGTATAAGAATATAAGAGACACTTTCCTCAATAGAAATTCATGTATTAAACATAAATCATATATATACCTACATTGATTTATATTTAAGTAGGTAATATTAATTTGTATAACTATATATGTTATCTATACTATAGTTTAATGAATAAATAGATTAAATATTCTTTAATATATATGTTACTACATATGTATTCCTATGCTATATGTTACCTATATTACCTACATATATATTCCTAAATATACATAAATACAAATACACATATATGTACATAGATACAAATATACATACATAGTAATTATAGATGCATTAATGTATATAAACAAACACACACATATATACACACATACATGCATACATACATACATACATACATACATACATACATACATACATACATACATACATACATACATACATACATACATACCTACGTACATACATACATACATACATGTGTGTATATTTTATATATAGAAAGAAAGAATGTTAACAATCTACTTTATATATAGGGAATAATGTAGGTGGAGCGCCCATTGCGTGCAACGATCTAATCACATTCATCCATTTTCATTATTTATATCCATATAGTATATATATATATATATATATATAGAGAGAGAGAGAGAGAGAGAGAGAGGTTAAGTGGGGTGCAACCGAATAATCGGTTGCACCTACCAAAGCATCTTGCGCGTCTGATCCAATCCAAAAATTGGGTTTCAACGCCTCCGAAAGAACCACTCCTCAAAAAATTTGGTCGTCGCCTCCGAAAAGCCCCTTTGAAAAAAATTTGCCCGACGATCTCCAAGACAGAGAGGGCAACAAACAGGTGTCTCATCTCCTCTCTCTCTCTCTCTCTCTCTCTCTCTCTCTCTTTGTCTCTCTCTCTCTTTCTTTCTGTGTGTGCAGTCGTTCGATTTGGTTCATGGTATTCGATCTGCAAGCGTCCTTTCTCTCTCTCATTTGTATGTATTTAACGGTAAAAATGAAGAGCTAATGGTTAGGAGATAGATGGATATCAAGTGTGTGATGAAGACATCCATACATGAACTCATGTGCATTATCTGCATGTGGTCATAAGTCATTACCGTGTTGGATATGCAATCTAGTGGTTGCAGACAATTCATGTAGCCTTTCGGTAACGCCCCGAGAGCCACGTGACTTTCACGTGCTCAGAGTTGTCCCAGAGGCGCTACTCAATTTTCTATAAAACATTTTTGCGGAATAAAATCTATAAAGTGCGGAATATAAAACATAAAGGCGAAAGACTTTTCAAAAATAATAACTAATAATCCATAATAATCGAAATGCTAAAACATCCATGAGTTTACAATTCTAATAAGTGCGGAAATAATAAAACTAAATAACTAGATCTAATGCCATGTGCAACATCTGTCTGTCACTGAGCGTAGCCATCTGTAGGACCATCATCCATAGCTCTCTCACCTGCACGGATCCAGGTACAAGAAAATATCCATGAGTATAAAAATACTCAGTACGTAGGGTCTAAAAGACAATCAATATGCTCAATCGAAAATAAGATAAAATCAATAATGAGTCGATTGAGCAGTCAATACAATAATCAATTAACAATTTATCAATATGAACAATATATCAGGCTATGGTCGACAGACCAATGTAAATCAATAACAATTGTTCCAATTAATAATTATCAATTGCCTGATTAATAGATCAATATTCAATTAATAATTTCCAATTCAATAATCAATGGTCATTGGCCAATAATAATTCAATTCAATAGGGCAATAATGATTTCCAACTCCATGTCAATATATCCAAATGACCATGATTTAATTCCATTCACTTTAATTCCAATTTCAATTCAATTCAATTCGATTCAATTTTCAATGTTCGGAGTTATCCAATTCAATGAGGAGCGCTCAATCAATTAAGGGATACCATGCCACTTTCATGCAGGCCAGTGGGGGATCAGTGCCACGGCAAGCCCGATACGATTCAATGGGTTCGTGTATGGTGGGGGACGAGTGGCTATACACAGGACAGCCATAGCTTTTACACTATCTGCCCCATTCAATTCAATTCAATTCAATTGGTCCCGGCTTAGTGACAATCAGTGAACATGAGTCCAGTAACTTTCGGCTTTTATCTTGTTTACCTAAAATGTCTATCTTTAAATAAATTATCAATTTGATTAGATAAATTCTGAACTCAAAACTAAGTAGGTCAACAATACAATCAAAATCAAAGTTCATCATGATATAAACAGATCAATCACCAACAATATCATTAACACATCAAATTAATTAATAACAGCAATAATAATCAGTAATTAAAATTTACTCAAAAATAAATAATAACTCTCAGTGGGTGCTCCCAGTTCATTACGGCCGTAACATCATTTTTTTTTCTCTCTCCATCTTCTCTGATTTTTACGGCCGTAAATTCTCTTCTTTTTTTTCTACATTTTTCTCTCTCCAGATTTTACCCCCTATTCCATTATGGTCGTAAACTTTTACCCCCTATTCCATTACGGTCGTAAACCTTTACCCCCTATTCCATTACGGTCGTAAACCTTTACCCCCTATTCCATTACGGCCGAAAACCCTAACTCTTCGACCGTAAACACCCTTTTTTCATCTTTCTCTCTCTATTTCATTACGGCCGAAAACCCTAACTCTTCGGCCGTAACACCTTTTTTTTTAATTCTCTCTCCACCCTTTTCTCGGCCGTAAAACTCTACTCTTCTCTCTCTTCCTCTCTATTTCATTATGGCCGAAATTCTCTACCTCTCTATTCCATTACGGCCGTAAACTTCATTTTTTTTTCTTTCGGCCGTAAATTTTCTTTCTCGTTCTACCTCCTTTACTACCGTAAAACTCTTCCCTCTTTTCAGCCGAGAACATCACGTGTCGAACAAACAATTACGACCAGAAAATTATGGTCGTAACAAATCTAATTTAAGACTAAATTGCGTCGTAAAACATCACGACACAATAACAACCAAACAGAATCCCCCTACGTACCTGCGCGCCTTGTTCTCTGACGTCGCCGAAGACGAAATCAAAAATCACGCAGACGAAGCAAAAACGTTCGTACCCCCTATTCTTATTTATAGTGTTTACAGATTTTTAATTATTCTCTAACCATATTATCTAATCTCATTCAAATTAAATCCTCTAATTTATCCCTTTAACCACTCCCTATTTATTCTAATATTTAATTAGATAAATTACGAAATTAATTGAATAATCCTATCCCTAATCAAACTCCTCTCAATTTTATTTTATTTTCGGAATTATTAAATATAGTAATATTAATAACAATATTTTTTTCAAAATAAAATAATAAAATATCTATTTATTAAATCCTGAAAAAATCAGGGTCGTTACATCATAACCTCCTTAAAAATAAATTCGTCCTCGAATTTGAATAAAAGAAATTATATTATCTCATCTAAATAATTCTGGAAAATCTCTTCTCATTTCTTCTTCCAGTTCCCATGTGGCATCTTCATCTCTATGATGTGTCCAAGCCACCCTCACCATGGGTACCATTTTATTCTTCATATGCTTAGTTTGGTACTCCAAGACTTCTATAGGCTGCTCAGCATATGTCAGATCTACATTCAAATTTGGTTCCTCCATATTCACCACATTAGCATCATCATGTTGGTACTTGCGCAATATTGACACGTGAAAGATATTATGCACGTGTCCATATGATGGAGGCAACGCCAACCTGCAAGCTGCATCTCTGATCAATGCAAGTACTTCGAAAGGGCCAACATATCTTGGACTCAACTTACCCTTCTTGCTGGATCTCATTACCCCTTTCATTGGAGAAACTTTTAACATAACTCGATCCCCTACTTTAAAATTTTGTTCTCTTCTCTTCTTGTCAGCATATGTTTTCTGTCTTGTGAATGCTGTTTTCAACCTCTCTCTAATAAGGTGAACTTTTTCAGCATCTTCCTTGGTTTGCTTCATTAACTTCTCTGATAAGAATTGTCGTCCTCCCACCTCACTCCAACAGATGGGGGAGCGACAAGGCCTTCCATACATGGCTGCAAATGGTGCCATGCCTATGCTGGAGTGGTAACTATTATTGTATGCGAACTCGATCAGTGGGAGGTGCGTGTCCCAACTGCCACTCCAGTCCAATGCACATGCACGGAGCATGTCTTCTAATGTCTGAATCGTTCGTTCAGATTGCCCGTCTGTCTGAGAATGGAACGCAGTACTAAAATTTAATTTTGTTCCAAAAGCACTCTGTATGCTCCGCCAAAATTTGGCCGTAAATCGTGGATCTCTATCCGACACAATGGAGACTGGCACTCCATGTAGTCGGATAACCTCCTTAATATAAATGTCCATCAGACTTTCGACAGACTGTTTCCATTTGATGGGGATGAAATGGGCTGCCTTGCTAAACCGGTCCACCATCACTCATATTGCATCATGGCCTTGTTGAGTTCTTGGAAGCCCAGTGACGAAATCCATAGTCACCTTTTCCCATTTCCATTGTGGGATTCCAAGTTCTTGTAGTACACCGTAAGGTCTCTAATGTTCCACTTTCACTTGTTGGCATACTAGGCATCCTGCAACGTACTCAGCCACATCCTTCTTCATATTATTCCACCAGAAGGTCCGTTGCAAGTCTTGAACATCTTCGTGCTTCCAGAATGAATGGCGAATTCTGACTTGTGACATTCATCCAACACTTGTCTTCTCAATGCTTCATACTCAGGGACCCACAATCGTCCCCTATATCTGATCACTCCATCTGTGACCGTAAAATCTGTAGGAATCTTTTCGCACAACTTGAGTAGGTGGTTGTACTCGTTATCGTTTGGTTGTGCTTTGCCTATCTTCAATAGTAGCTCGGGTTGCATGCCGAGGTGTGCCATAATTCGTATACCGTCGCTGCTGGTCACTGGACTGACCTGGATAATGCAGTCAATCATGTTCCAACGACTCACTCTCAGGCATGCGAGTGATCCTCCCCATTTTCTACTAAGTGCGTCAGCAACTGAGTTTGCCTTCCCTGGATGATAGCTGATAGCAAATTCATAATCCTTTAGAAACTCAATCCACCACCTCTGACGCATATTCAAGTCTTTTTGAGAGAAGATGTATTTCAAGCTCTTGTGGTCTGTGAATATTTCGAACTCTTCGCCATATAAATAGTGTCGCCAAATTTTGAGGGCGAAGACCACAGCTGCTAATTCGAGATCATGCGTCGGATAATTTTTCTCATGCTTCTTTAATTATCTTGATGCATATGCAGTTACCTTCCCGTGTTGCATCAAGACACATCCCAAACCAGTGCCGCATGCGTCGATATATATGACATAACCTCCTTGGCCTGAAGGTATGGTCAGAATGGGCGCCGTTGTCAGTCTCTTCTTTAACTCTTAAAAACTATCTTCACACCTCTATGACCATTCATACTTGATGCCTTTCTTAGTGAGATTTGTTAGTGGCGATGCAATTTTGGAAAAGTCCTGAATGAATCTCCTGTAATATCCAGCAAGTCCAAGAAAGCTTCTAATCTCTAATGCATTTTTCGATTGTGCCCAGTTGGCAACTGCTTCCACCTTTGCAGGATCTACCGATATTTCATTTTCACTGATAATATGCCCGAGGAACATAATCTCTTTCAACCAAAACTCACATTTTGAGAATTTGGCGTACAATTTGTGCTCCCGTAAGGTTTGTAGCACAACTCTTAGATGTTCCTCATGTTCTTTTGGGCTCGACGAATATATAAGAATGTCGTCGACGAAGACGATTACGAACTTGTCCAAGTATGGCTTGAATACTCTATTCATCAAGTCCATGAAGACTGCGGGGGCATTGGTCAGCCCAAATGGCATCACTAAGAACTCATAATGCCCGTATCTTGTTCTGAAAGCGGTCTTCGGCACATCATCATCAGTGATTCGTAGCTGATGATAGTCACTTCTCAGATCAATCTTCGATAATACCTTTTGGTCAAACAGGTCATCGATTCTTGATAGTGGATACTTGTTCTTGATTGTGACCTTGTTCAACATCCGATCGTCTATGCACAACCTCATCGACCCATTCTTCTTCTTTACAAACAATACCGGAGCGCCCCATGGAGAAACGCTCGGTCGAATGAATCCCTTATCTAGCAACTCCTGGATTTGGGTCTTTAATTCTAACATTTCCGCTGGAGCCATTCGATAAGGAGCCTTTGATATAGGTGTCGTGCCCGGCACTAAGTCAATGCGGAAATCAATCTCCCGTCCTGGTGGCAATCCTGAAACGTCATCTGAGAAGACGTCTGAAAACTCCTTCACCACAGCAATGCTATCTCGATCTACTTCAACTCTGTCTGTCTTGATCACACTTGCCAGGAAACCCCGGCATCCTTTTTTCAGCATCTTTTGTGCCTTTAAAGCTGACACTAGGATCTTGCCCCTCTCTAGTGGTGTACCTCTGACAATAGTCTGAGGTCCTCCTGGCGTTCCGATCAGTATCTTCTTTGCTCGGCAATGTAGGTAGGCGTCATGGTAGGACAACCAGTCTATACCCAACACCGCATCGTAGTCCCTAATCGAAATGATGATAAGGTCTGCGGAGAAGTTCTTGCCTTCCACTTCGACCGGCACCATGGGGATGTACTTCTGGGTAACGATGGACCCCAAAGGTGTGCCAATGTCAAGTGGAAAACTAGTCGATTGTGGCTTTATGCTCAATAACAGAGCGAATTGCTCCGAAATGAACAAATGTGTAGCACCTGAATCAAAGAGAATATTAGCATGAACACCATCAATTTTTAGCGTACCTTGGATGGTGTCATTCGCCCTTTGCTCGTCTGCAGGCTTCATGTTGTATACTCGGCCTTGCACCATTCTAGGTGGTCCGTCGTTACGTTGCGGAGGAGGTCCAGCACGCCTCGGCTCTTTGCAGTCTCTAGCGAAATGGCCCACCTTACCACAGTTCAAGCACGCTCCAGTTCTCCGGTAGCACTCACCGGGATGCATTCTGTGGCAGTAGTTGCACGGTGCTCTAGGCAGTTGAGGCTCATTCCTAGCTGGATATGGTCTTCCCCAATTGTGATCCTCTCTGCGACGAGGATCTCACCTAGCCTGCCTTCTATCTCTGTTCCCATATCTGTTCTGATATTGATTGGCCGGTGCTTGGCTTTGTTGCTTGTCAGTTGTCTTATCACCATCTTCTAGATAAATGGCGAATTCTTCAGCAAATTGGAGGGTCTGGCAGTTACCCCCCTTTACCCTTTCTCTGAGGTTGGGTTTCAGGCCATCCACCCAATGCTTCACTCGATCAAGTTCCGACTGCTGTAAGGTGGAGTACTTCTCTAGGCTTAGAAATTTGGAAAGGTACTGCTTTGTAGTCATAGTACCCTGTTGGAGTGTCAGGTATTCCTTCTGCTTCCTGCCCCTTTCATAGGCTGGTATGTAGCGATTCTCGAACGCCTTCTTGAATTCTCCCAAGGTGATGTGGTCCTGGCCGGAGAACGTAGTAAGCTTGGTGGCCTTCCACCAATCTCTGGCATCTGCCGTCAGTTTTCTTGTGGCGTAAATTATCTTGCGGTCCTCGTCGCAATCCATCTCAAGGAATATCTATTCTATCTCCTCAATCCATTCCTCTACATCCTCAAAGTCACCCTTCCTGCTGAACCGAGGGGGCTGCAACCTGAGGAACCGCTCAATGGTGTCTTTACGATCATGATGTGGTGGCACATTGGGACTCGAGTACTCAGTGTGCACAGAGTGGAACTCTGATGGTAGTAGTCCCTGTCTCAGTTGTTCCTCTCGGTACCCGTTAGCCTGGGCCTGATCCACCTGGAAGCCATGTACTTGTCGTCTACTCATTTCTTGATTCAGAGCACGTTGATAATTAGGTTGAGAACCTTGGGCCTCCTGACTGGCCCGCTGTAACCCACTTCTGGGAGCTCGTGGTATCTGATTTGGAAGTACCATCTTAAGAGGAATCTGTTCTCACACAACAATAACAATAAAATTCATAAGTGTGAGCTCAATAATATATAGCACAATTCAATACTTACTTGACCCTATTGGATGGCTGCAGTGGTTGCTCGTGACAGTTGCACATGGACTCAATTCTACCTATTTAGAGACAGCTAAGAAGTGCCTCTCCTTAGGCTCTGATACCTTCTGTAACGCCCCGAGACCTACGTGACTTTCACGTGCTCAGAGTCGTCCCAGAGGCGCTACTCAATTTTCTATAAAACATTTTTGCGGAATAAAATCTATAAAGTGCGGAATATAACATAAATGCGAAAGACTTTTCAAAAATAATAACTAATAATCCATAATAATCGAAATGCTAAAACATCCATGAGTTTACAATTCTAATAAGTGCGAAAATAATAAAACTAAATAACTAGATCTAATGCCATGTGCAACATATGTCTGTCACTGAGCGTAGCCATCTGCAGGACCATCATCTATAGCTCTCTCACCTGTATGGATCCAGGTACAGGAAAATATCCATGAGTATAAAAATACTTAGTACGTAGAGTCTAAAAGACAATCAATATGCTCAATCGAAAATAAGATAAAATCAATAATGAGTCGATTGAGCAGTCAATACAATAATCAATTAACAATTTATCAATATGAACAATATATCAGGCTATGATCGACAGACCAATGTAAATCAATAACAATTGTTCTAATTAATAATTATCAATTGCCTGATTAATAGATCAATATTCAATTAACAATTTCCAATTCAATAATCAATGGTCATTGGCCAATAATAATTCAATTCAATAGGGCAATAATAATTGCCAACTCCATGCCAATATATCCAAATGACCATGATTTAATTCCGTTCACTTCAATTCCAATTTCAATTCAATTCAATTCGATTCAATTTTCAATGTTCGGAGTTATCCAATTCAATGAGGAGCGCTCAATCAATTAAGGGACACCATGTCACTTTCATGCAGGCCAGTGGGGGATCAGTGCCACGGCAAGCCCGATACGATTCAATGGGTTCGTGTATGGTGGGGGACGAGTGACCATACACAGGACAGCCATAGCTTTTACACTATCTGCCCCATTCAATTCAATTCAAATTGGTCCCGGCTTAGTGGCAATCAGTGAACATGGGCCCAGTAGCTTTCGGCTTTTATCTTGTTTATCTAAAATGTCTATCTTTAAATAAATTATCAATTTGATTAGATAAATTCTGAACTCAAAACTAAGTAGATCAACAATACAATCAAAATCAAAGTTCATCATGATATAAAAAGATCAATCACCAACAATATCATTAACACATAAAATTAATTAATAACGGCAATAATAATCAGTAATTAAAATTTACTCAAAAATAAATAATAACTCTCGGTGGGTACTCCCTGTTCATTACGACCGTAACATCATTTTTTTTCTCTCTCCATCTTCTCTGATTTTTACGGCCGTAAATTCTCTTCTTTTTTTTTTACATCTTTCTCTCTCCAGATTTTACCCCCTATTCCATTACGGTCGTAAACTTTTACCCCCTATTCTATTACGGTCGTAAACCTTTACCCCCTATTCCATTACGGTCGTAAACCTTTACCCCTTATTTCATTACGGCCGAAAACCCTAACTCTTCGATCGTAAACACCCCTTTTTTTCATCTTTCTCTCTCTATTTCATTACGGCCGAAAACCCTAACTCTTCGGCCGTAACACCATTTTTTTAATTCTCTCCACCCTTTTCTCGACCGTAAAACTCTACTCTTCTCTCTCTTCCTCTCTATTCCATTACGGCCGAAATTCTCTACCTCTCTATTCCATTACGGCCGTAAACTTCATTTTTTTTCTTTCGGCCGTAAATTTTCTTTCTCGTTCTACCTCCTTTACTACCGTAAAACTCTTCCCTCTTTTCGGCCGGGAACATCACGTGTCGAACAAACAATTACGACCAGAAAATTACGGCCGTAACAAATCTAATTTAAGACTAAATTGCGTCGTAAAACATCACGACACAATAACAACCAAACAGAATCCCCCTACGTACCTGCGAGCCTTGTTCTCTGACGTCGCCGAAGACGAAACCGAAAATCACGCAGACGAAGCAAAAACGTTCGTACCCCCCTATTCTTATTTATAGTGTTTACAGATTTTTAATTATTCTCTAACCATATTATCTAATCTCATTCAAATTAAATCCTCTAATTTATCCCTTTAACCACTCCCTATTTATTCTAATATTTAATTAGATAAATTACGAAATTAATTGAATAATCCTATCCCTAATCAAACTCCTCTCAATTTTATTTTATTTTCGGAATTATTAAATATAGTAATATTAATAACAATATTTTTTTCAAAATAAAATAATAAAATATCTATTTATTAAAGCCTGAAAAGATTAGGGTCGTTACACTTTCACCTTTTAATTCGAATTTTATATTGTTAAGTACAAATACAATAAATCTATTTCTCCATCCCCTGAACCTAATAGATGTCGCAAGTACATTAAATGATTTATGTCATCTTTGATTGATTGCCTTTTCTTATATTATTATCATTCAAGTGTGGATTGTATTAATCTTATTTATAAGTTCTTACATACCTAGGTGGTTGTATTATTTTTTTTTATAACTTCATCCAAATATTGCAGATTATTAATGTCATCCAATTTGATGAACAACGTGAACATGCATGAGACATTATGTCAAGATCAACATATATTGAACTCAGTCAACATACAACAAAGGTATATATTACTTTTTTGCTACATATTTTAATGTCATGCACTAACTCATCAATTTTTTTATTCCTACAGCATTGTGCAAGATGTGGGAGCAAATGATAACATAAAATTGGAAGGTGTAGGTCAGTCTGAACAAATTACTGGCTTAGTCATACCATATGTTGGAATGACATTTGATTCAAAAAAAGTTGGATATGATTTTTATAATTGTTATGCTAGATGTGTTGATTTTTCTGTACGGAAGCATGTTTCTTATAAGGCAGGTGAAGGGTAGAAAATTTTTCAAGTAGGATGCTTGTTTGCTCAAAACAAGGACGTAAAGACATTATGCTGAGTGTTGGGAAAGAAATAAAGCGACGAAGAGAGACACGGAATGGGTGCGGCGCACATATATTTATTGTTGAAAGAAATGATGGAAAGTGGGTTGTAAAACGATTTAAGGAAGAGCATAATTATTCTTTAGCAAGACCTTCTAAAGTATTAAAGTGTGTTCACATTTTCGTTATCTAAAACTTCAAAGGGTGTCATTAACAAATTACATGATGCTAGCATTGGTCCATCAGGTATTGCTAGAGTACTTAAGTATTTCGGTGAAGCAGCAATTACAAGTCGAGAATGTATGAATCATTTGAAAACAACAAGAAAGAATAATGTCGGAAATGAATGCATGGGTGTAGTTACATATTTTAAAAAGAAGAAGGATGAGTATGAGTTCTTTCTTAGATTGCAGAAGGATGAAACAAACACTGTAAGAAATATTTTTTGGGCTAATAGTAGATCAAGAGATAATTACCTAATATTTGGAGATGCTGTTGTTTTTTATACGACTTACAGAACTAATAAGTTCTGCATGCTATTTGCACCATTCACAGGGCTTAATCATCATAGAGAATCTATATTATTTGGTTGTGCTTTACTCGCAGATGAAATCGAAGAATCATTTACTTGGTTGTTCGAAACAAATATGATAGCATAAGACATTTCGTAGAACTTTTATACATACACAAATAAAAAAAATCAATTGCTTTCATAAATATCTTCATTGTTATATAATACATGTATTTGATTTTCATTATATGTTATATGCCTTGGTGCATGATTAGAACATGGTGAGAGGACTGGGGGATTTTATGATTGTAATCAATATGAAGCAGCAAGGAGTGATATGCTTGTGTGGTCCTTACCCAGCTAAATTGAAAGAATTTAAAAAGTTCTTGATCACTTTTTCTTTACCAATAAATCTAGGGTGATGAATCTAAAAGGAGAAGTTAATATGAATTTTTCTACTCATTCACAAACTTTTGGAATGCTAGAGCTTAGAGGGAGAGGTAGGGAGAGGCATCATTACACAATCCACAGATTCACCTAATAACAAGAGCAAGATTTGGAGGGAGGGGGAGAGAGAAAGAGGGAGAAGGGAGAAGGGAGGGAGAGGCTTCATTCCAGATTCCATAAACTCTAAATAATCCACTAGTGAGAGCTGATCTCGATAGAGGGAGAGGGAGGGAGAGGCTTCGTACGAGAGCAAGATCTAGAAGGAGGGAGGGAGGGAGGGAGAGAGAAAGAGGGAAGGAGGAAGAGAGAGAGGGAGAAGGGGCTTCATTTCACTAGTGAGTGTTGATCCAGAGAGAGGAAGGAGGGAGGGAACCTGTTCAGTGACCTTGCTCCCTAGAGATTGTGAGGATTCTGATCAATATCGGGGAGAGAGGAGACACCTGCAGATCGAACACCATAAACTAGATGGAGAAAGATCAAACACCATGAACTAGATGGAGAGAGAGAGAGAGAGAGAAAGAGGAGATGAGACACCTATTTGTTGCCCTCTCTATCTTGGAGATCATCGGCGAGAGGAGGGAGAGAACGCACTGGCGATGCGATGAGGGTTTTTTCGGAGGTGCCGACAAATTTTTTTAGGAGAGTGGTTCTTTCGGAGGCGCTGAAACCCAATTTTTGGATAGGAGGGTTTGAGGTGTGGGGCTGAACCAGAAATCTCAAGAAAAAACCAAAAAAAAGGCTTAAGTACTGGTTCAGCAGCGCCATCACCCTGGTCGTCCAGTGATGGGAAACAAGATCGGACCACAAGATGCTTTGGAAACAGGGTTCGGTTGCACCCTACTTAACCTCATATATATATATATATATATATGTGTGTGTGTGTGTGTGTGTATGTGTGTGTGTAGGGGTGTAAGAAAAATTCGACAAACCCAAAAAAACTAAAATTTAGAGGTCCGAATATGATTTAGGGTAGTTTTTTATAAATTATAAACCACCTGCTAAAATTAGGGCCCCACCCAAAAAAATTATAAAACTCCGTGGAGCCCATTTTTATTTATAATTTTTTATTTATAACATTAATTCATAAATTATTCATGTTTTGCTAATAGATATAATACTTTTTTTATAAAATCTCATACTTTTCTAAATACAATTTATATACCTACATGTCAATATATTATACATACAATATATATATATCATATATTAATTATTGATAAAGTATTTTTATATTCTTATCATGGAATTATTAGGGTTGAATTAAGTGACATGAGTTTCTTACAAAAAATGAAATATAATTATATAATAAAAATTAATACTATTTATTGCCACCATAGAGGCGCAATGGAGTCGCGATGGCGTCAAAATAGTGTCGACATGGCACTCGATGCTGAAGTGGCTCAAATTATTGTCTCTTTAGCGTCCAATCTTCATCAACGCTAAGTTAGAGCCATTACAGTGTTGATTTAGCGTCGCTCATTCTTAACTCTACATCGGCGTCTCCTGTTGGTGGCGTCATATCGACACTAATGAGTCGCTATTTATTTTATCCATGATTTAGTGCCTCTTTAGCATCACATCGTTGAGTCGCTATTTGTAGAACTGCTTGGTCAAGAATGGGCACATGGGCGGGGAGAAATGACAAGTGAAGGTGATGCTTATGCGGGTGATGAGGAAGACGTGTGACGCAGTGGTGAACAATGTACGATGAGAATGGAATGAATAATTGTTGATCACTTAAGATTTTGAATAATGAAACTAATGAATTTTAATTTACTTGCTTATCTCTTTTTTGAATTGAGGTATGTGATCTATCATTTGATTGATCCCCCATAGCATTCAACTTAGAACTTTAATGGATCACAAAGCTTACGCAATGCACAATAAGCCAAATTTCACTATATGTATATATATATATAGTTTTGTTGATATAAACTTATAATATAAACCCATGTTGATCTAAGTGATATAATTTTCTTCATATTTTAATCAGAAAAAATTTAACGATATGGTGACATCGCAGCCTCAACTTAGCATCACATGCACGCTAATTTAAAGTCAAGACAACGCCACCTTAGTGTTGACTCTCTACTGATTTCTTTTAATTTATTTTTGGGCACCTCTATAGTGATGAATTAGTGTCGCACGTTTTTGCGGCGCTAAAAACTTACCTTAAATCCCCAAGTTCTCCCATCTTTATTGTTTTACTATGCGCCTTCCATTTGTATTAGATCGATGCCGCCATGTAGCTCCAACGCCATTGCTCTTCCCTCTCGGACCAAGCAACGGACCCTGACACCCCCGCCGCCCTCCTCCGACCTGTCCCAGCAGTTATCCAATGGTCTCACCACGCCGACGTCTACCATTGCCATCATTGTCATCCTCCTCCGACCCCGACCCCATGCTCGCACTCTTCCTCCGACACCAATGCCGCCCTCCTCCAACCTCGTACCTCGTCGCCACCCTCCTCCGACCCCGACACCGCCCTCCTCCGACCCCGACGATTCCTCCTCCAACATGGTACCCTGACACCGCTCTACTCCAACCTCGTACCCCGACCTATGCCCTGTTCCGACCTTGAAGTCGCCCTGCTCCTCCTCCAATCCCAACCTCGACGCTAACCTCCTTCGACACCCCGATGTTGCTCTATTGCCCTCCTCTGACTCTGACCTCGACACTGCCCTCCTCTGACGCCGTTGCTGCCCTCCTCCGACGTTGCCGCTCCAACGTCCTCACCGCGTCAGGGTTTGCCAGTAAGTCCCCATTTTTATTGAAGTCATTTTTATATTTAATTAAAACTATAACTAACATTATTTAAACATTTTCATATTATTTTTACAATTATAACTAACATGATTTCCGTAATATAATACATAGTCAGCATGATGAAACTAATTAGTTAACGTTTGATCAATGTGCTTTTATAATCTTTTTTAAGTTTGTGGCATCTTTCCATTGTCATGCCTTCAAAAAATGGAAGATTGTGCTTAAATGTCAAATTGTGATCACATGTCAAATTGTGAGTTTATCAATTGTATGTATGTTTCTTTTAGGTCATTTTAATTTATTGGAACCAAGAAGTCTAAAACTTTTCAAATGATATTATGAAATTTTATTCGAGACATCATTTCAAAGTTGAGCTCACTAGACAAATAGTTGACACTTATATTCCTATCAGAATCTATATTGTTCTTAATCATGCCTCAAATGCTAGGGAAAAACAATGATAAATTCTAGTAAATTTTGGGTCGGACTCAATTTGAAACAAAATACGAACCAATTTTTTTTATCAAATTTTGGTTTCTTTTGGTCATGTTCTCATTTTAGTTACTAAGAATGTGGATCAACATTCTTGATAAATAAAATGAGAATATTAAAAAAAAAAGAGACCAAAATATGACAATTTATTGATCGGTAAGAATTTATTGACATATGCCTTAATGCTCACTACAAGAAATTTGCCACTTAGCAATGCAGGAAGGCGGCACTAAATCGTGGCTAACAAACTTAGCCACATATTAGCATCGACAATGCATCACAACGCTGAGACACCGACCTTCGATAGCTCTTAGCATATCCATGGCATCAAGGATGTGGACGATGATACTAGTGTCGCATGTCGACATTACTCCGACATTATCATGGCGCGAAAAGTCACGTTGCGAAACAATAAAATGATTCGCTACATCGACGCTAGAATTATCAATGCTAACTCGATGCCATGTTGACGCTACAATAGACACTGTTCAGACGCTAATACGGAGCTAAGATAATCCCCAACATGGTTTTTTGCTGTGGAGTGTGGGGCTACTTTGAAGCTAAAGCATCGATAAAGCTGGCGCTAAGTTGCGATGCTAAGGTAACGCTAACATGATGACGTATGGAGTCTCTATGGTGACGCTAAATTTGGTGATGCCAGAGTGACGCTGAATATGATATGTTTCATTCATATGGCGTCCAACCCTAGTGCATCGCTATTGAGATGCTAAGGAGGCACTAATTACCAATTATTTTGCGCCATTTCACTCCTATTCTTCCCTTACTTCTCCATACAATTTACAATGCATGTATATAATGCATTCTTGACATTCATCACAATGATCTAAGTATTGATAACAATAAGTAATAAGGAGTATTTCATATAAAAAACTAATAAACATCACAAAAGTGTTAATAACATAACAAAATCATATCCAACATCACAATAGGTACCAAAGTCGCTATCATAAGTTATTATCATCATCGATATCATTCTTGACATTCGACGATGGCGTACTTGGTCCTTGGCCTCATGGGGACTGGGTCTGCGGCTGAAGCAAGTTCTGAATCGCCTGTAAGATGGGAACCAACTGTTGAGAAAGTTGCTCCGAGATAAGACCCCTAATGTTGTCCAACGTTAGCTCAGAACGACGTGAAATCGGAGTAGTTGGACCACCTGCATATCCTCCGATTATCCTAGGAATCTGAGCGGCCACCTCCTTCCAAATAGTGGCAAATTAGAAAAATTATATAACCATATAAACATTAAAAATTATCTAAATTCTATAACATTAAAATCCATATAAGCATATAAAGTATTATACAACATTAAAAACATGAATCATTTACGAGATACGTTACATCGTGACTAAGTAATAGGATCATCTTCGTACTTTTGAACCATCTTCTCATTGTACGCATTCTAAAAAAATTAAAAATTGCACATTTAAAAAATTATTTATGTACACTAATGCAAACAACCAAACGAACATGTTATGAGACTTGCCAAAACTCTATGGGCAGTGAGTGTGACTAAGTCATTGATCTTTCTGCTCTTATGTGTGGCCTCATAGACCGCACGAAAATTGACTCGACCATCTTCTTTTTCCTCTTGCAACAAAATTTCAAAATTCACAAAATAAGTAAGTAAATGATAAAACTTTGATTATTTGATTTTATATCTATATTACCATGCGTCGTTGATGCTCGTCAAATCGAATCGACCTTCCTGTGTGGCTATGGGCTTCAGCCTTCTAAAGTATGTTAACTTTTACCTTTTCATACTTTCTTTGCCATTCTTCATCCATTATGTATCAACATCAAATACTTAGATTTTGTAAAATTATAAATTAAATAAAAATAATTCAAATGTAAACTTACTTACAATTTCCTACATAACGACTCCTAAACTGGGCACCTAATATGTTGTGATCATGTTTGTATGCGTTGCTCCAGACGACCTTGCAAAACTTATATAGGCGATTTCAGAGGCTTTTCACAGCTAGTCAGCCACCTCCTCGAAACATCCCAGAATCATCCCCAGACTGAGCTCAGGACGAAACTGATTTGCTTCCTAAAAAGATTATAAAAGTTAGTAATTTAAGCATACTATAAAACAAATTATCTAACGCAAAAAAAAAAAGATCATACGATAAAACGCTCGAAAAAATGTCAACCCAAACTTGAATTGGGACATCTTTCCACAATCCTACCCTTCTGAAGCGGGTATGAAAGTGGTCCTGCAATTTATGAAGAAGAATTAATTTTGTAATTATAAGAAAAAATATAATAAAATTTATAGAACTTATATAACTTACGGCTGAGAAATGTTGTTGACGGTAACTACCCCGTTGTCGTTGAATCCCTCTTCTTTTGTCGAACAGGAGTCATCATTCACTACAACTGGTAGATTGAGAAGGTTTGACATGATCGATGGGCCTTGGTACAAAATAAACCATTAGTGTAATATCAAATTAAATTAATCATCATTGATATATATATATGTACAGGAAAGTTCGCATCTCATGTGATATCTAGCGCTGCCTGATCAGTGACAGTCCGCTCATTAGAAAGTGATGATTCGACTGCTTGTCTCATTGGCGATGTAGTAATTGGCACCATATGAATAAGAAATGATTATTGTAATTACATGAAAAATTTAAATTATAATTATAATAAATATATGACCTGGCATAATTCAAAGGTCTTAAGCAATATATCTAAATTTTTGCTTAGTGATTGAGGACTCAGGATCATACAAGTAAGCAATATATTATCTGGTCTCATAAACATTTTTTAGAAGTGAATTATAAGGTATGACAAAGACTGACCAACATGAATAAGTAGTATTTGTGCAAAGTCTCAATCTAACATTGTGTGATTTTGTTGAAAAATCCGGACGAAGTGCATCAAATAGTTTTCATGTCTCAACATCTGAAGGATGTGTAATGGAACTCGGATCCTCATGTGCCCCATGAATGATGCAATTTTCTCAGAAAGAAATAGCAGTTGCATTAATCTTGAAATTATGGGAACTAAACACTGCATTTTCCACATTCTTTTTTAAAATTTGAGAATTCTTTCTTGGTTTGTATCTGGGCTCGCAACAAATAGAACAACTAATACATGAGTTATTTTCCTTGTAATACAACAATGGTTGCATCAATCTTATGATATTTCAAACCTAAATCTCTTATCAATCTTTTGCACTTGTAATAATTTCCTAGTAAACTCTCTAGTACCGGAAGCATACTCTTGATAATGGCAATCATCCGGTCAAAACAACTTTTGCACATATTAAAATCTGATTTCAAGTTCATTAGTTGTGCCACTAAATTGTAGTTTGCTTCACGCATCTTTATATTATTCTGTAATGTCACGTTTATCCTTCCAACGATGAATCCAATTATTGGATCTAAGTTTTAATGATATATAAAATTATATTTTGATGTTACAAACCTCGAAAGATTAAAATTAAAATGCCGAAAAAGTTTAAAGAAAACGAAATAACTTTATGCATTACACTTTGATTAAATAATTAACTATGATCCTATTAAATTGTAGAAAATTTTGTTAGCTTTCCATAGAATCAAAAATCATCTTATTTGGATAACTGTGCAAAAAGTTATGCTTAAAATAGTGTAGGGTGGTCGGGTTGTTGGCTGGAATATCGGTCAACCGGTTGAGAACATAGGTCAACCGGTCCAGAATATCGGTCGACCGGTCCAGAACACAGGTCGACCGGTCAATGCAAAAAATGCCCAATTTCAACCAGCAGAATGTCGAGACTGTACCGGTCGAGGTGCGACCGGACAGTGCAGAATTCGCCAACGGTCACATTTTTCATAAAAGAAAGTGTACCGGTCGATCGGCCTCTGAGACAAATGAACAGTAATGGTCAAATTTGAAGGAGAAAATTGTGGAATGATCTTTGGACGACTTTCTCACTTGCAGAAGCCTATAAAAGGAGTGCCAAAGCTAGAAGGAAGTGCACCCATCCAAGTATTGAAGCAAAACTTCAAGAAATCAAAAGAAGATCATTTCTCTTGAAGTTATCATTTAGAATTTCTTTCTTTCTCTCTTTCACTCTTGTGAGCATAGAATTGTAAAAATGAGAAACATTTTTATTCAGAAAAATTAGAGAGAGCTCCTGTGTAAAAGAGGTTCTAAATCTTACCTCTTGAGCGAGAGAAAAAGATTAGCTACCTAGAAGGAGAGGTTGCCTTGCCTCTCGAAGTGAAGAAAAGGTGGTTGATGTAAAGGGCTTTCTTCCTTGCCCCATTTGGAACAAAGGAAGAGATTAGTGGAATCTCCGACGGTCTCAAAGTCGAAAAGTCGGAGCAGGCGTAGGCCAAGGTGTGGCCGAACCTCGTCAACAACCACTGTGTGTTTACGTTTGATTTTCTCTCTCTCCCTCTAATATTGAATTTATGATCTGAATTGTAAAGGGTTTAAGAATCGATTTTAAGCTTCCGTGATGATTTTTGTGAAATCGACATTTTCGAATTGAACACCAATTCATCCCCCCTCTTGGTGCCCTTTGGGATCCTCCACCAACTATGATCTAGCTTTTCCATTTTTGTAACGGACAATTAGTTAATCTTCTTGCATATGAATAGCCATTACAAGAAATTTGCCAACTAGTGATGCATTTGACACCAATAGCATCTAAATAACGACACCCTTGGGTCGAGAAAATGAGATGCTAAGTATCTCTTAGTAGCGTCTATTTAGCATCGTGCTGGCATTGCATAACATCAGCGCTAAAAGTGGCACCATCGTGATGCTGCATTGCAACCATTATCATGCACCAAAACTAGGAAATGCAGGTAGATTATAGCGATGTATTGGTGTTGACACAATGCGACGCTAAATTAGCGTCACCGCTTACGCGATGCTACATCGACGCTAGTTCAAGAGGCGATATTAACATTGGAAACATACGATACTATTGTGGGGTGCAAGTGACGCTAATAGATTGCGTCACTACTGCGTCATTGATGTGTGTGTGTGTATAATTTATATAGAAAGAAAGAATCTTAACAATCTACTATAATTTATATATATATATATATATATATACACATATATATATATATATAAATTATAGTAGATTGTTAAGATTCTTTCTTTCTATATAAATTTATATACATATATATATGTATAACATAGTACATTTAATTTATATACCTACAGGTCAATATATTGTACATACAATATATAACATATCATAATTATAGATAAATTATTTTTATATTCTTAATCATGGAATTATGAGGGTTGAATTATCTAACATGATTTTCTTGCAAAAATTGAAATATAGTTATATAATAAAAATTAATATAATTTAGCGCCACCCTTGAGGTGCAATGGGACCCAATGTCATCAAAATATCATCGACAAGGCACCCAATGCTACAGCGGTGCAAATTGGCATCTCTATAGCATCACAATATTTGTCAACACTAAGTTAGAGCCACTACAGTGTTGATTTAGAGCTGTCGGTGGCATCTCACATAAGTGTTGTGTCGACGCTAATGAGTCGCTATACATTTTAGCCACGATGTGGCGCCTCTTTAGTGTCACACAGTTGAGTCACTATTTGTAGAATTTTAATAGATCACCTAAGATTTTGAATAATGAAACTAATGGTTATTAATTTACTTGCTTATCTCTTTTTTGAATTGAGGTATATGATTTATCATTTTATTGATCCTCCGTAGCATTCAACTTAGATATTTAATGGATTACAAAGCTTATGCAACACACAATAAGTCATATTTCACTAAATATATATGTGTGTGTATGCATAAGCTGATATAATTAAGTAATATAAACATATAAAATTGATATAAACTTATAATATAAACCTACATTGAATTGAGGGATATAATTTTCGTCATATTTTAATTAGAAAAAATCTAATGATATGGCATCTATGTAGCCTCGACATAGTGCCGCAAAGGTGCGACGATAATTTAGAGTCACGATAGCGCCAACCTATCATTGCGTCTCTACTGAGTTCTTTTAATTTATTTTTGATCGCCTCTTTAGTGATGAATTAGTGTTGCATCATTTTGCGGCACTAAAAACTTACCATAAATCCCTAAGTTATCCTCTTTTTACTATTTTATTGTGTCACTGGACTGACACTTGCAGCTCCGACGATGACGCTGCCCAAGCAAGGGACCCCGACCTCGTCTTCGTACCCCGACACCACCCTCCTCCTCCTTTGACCCCGACTCCACCCTCCTCCTACATCCCTGACCGCTGCCATCTTCTGACCCTGACGCCTATCTCCTCCGTCCTCGTACCCTGACGATGCCCTCCTCCAACCTCGTGCGTCGACCACTGCCCTCCTCAGATCCCGACCGCCACCCTCGATGCCACCCACCTCCTCCGACTCCGACGCCGCCTCAGACCCTTGACCCCGATGCCACCCTCCTCCTCTGACCTCGACGCTGCCCTCCTCTGACCCCGACGCTGCCTTGCTCCTCCTCCGACCCTGACCCCGATTCCGCCCTCCTCCTCTGACCCTGACACTGTCCTGCTCCTACTCCAACCCTGACCCGACGCCGCCCTCTTCCTCCAACTCCCGATGCCACCCTCCTCCGACCTCGACGCTGTCCTTCTCCTCCTCTTACATTGACCCCAATGCCGCCCTGCTCCTCCTCTGACCCCGACACCGACACCACCCAATTCTGACCTGACGCCACCCTCCTTCTCTGACCCCAATGCTGCCCACCTCCTCTGACCCCGACCATCGTCCTCTTTTGATCCCGATGCCACCCTCCTCCTCCTCCTCCATCAACCCTGACCGCCGCCCTCCTCCTCCACCGACCCTGATGTCGCCCTCCTCCTCCTCCGACCCTATGATCACTAGCTGATCATACTAAGTTTTCACCCATCTTACACTTAATTTAACATGTACCGAGACCCTAAAATTGTCTACATTTGGTTAATTATGCCTAGAAGGCATGCATTTATCATTTCTGCATAACACCAATCTGCACTTGGTAATTGAGCTAATTTTAGTTGTTGTCCTAATCCCTACTTGTTTAATTTTTATTTGTGAACTTTGATGCTTGCTGTTCTTGCTTTTCTAGCAAGTTTTACAAGGCTGCAACCAGCTGGAAAAGTAGGGGGGACCACTGCTAGCTGCCCAAAAAGTGATGGAATCTGTTGGAATTTCAGGAGGACAGGACAAATGGCACAATCAAAAGCAATGGAAGCTTCTGATTTGCATCAAAGGGTGACTAATGACCCTATAAAAGCTGAGTAATCCAGATGAACCAAGGGAGCCTCCATTCTGAGGGGCTGGACTAGGAGCAAGAAGGAGCTGAAGAGGAAGAACATTCTGATTTCCTATCGACATATTCAGATTTTTAGATTTCAGAATGCCTTGCATTGCTTTCCTTATTTATTTTGTATCAATCTTTGTATCTATGATGAGCTAAATTCCAGCTCTCCAAGGATAGGGTAGCACTCTAATTGTATGTTATGGATGGAGTTTGAATAATGCTGATTTCCTTCTCTGATGTTGATACCATTTTGATGTTGATGTAATTCTAATATTCTGATTTTGTTGGAATATGTTTTGTCATTGTGAAATCCTAATTTTATTGGCAACCAAGAGGTTGATTTATGATTTCTTTCTTGTTCAGAAATGAATCAAGATGCAATGATAAGTTCTTAGATTCCAATCTGTGGTTATGAATCTAATGTATCCAATTATCTTTTGTTAATGTGAACTTCATTTGCATTTGTAGCCGAGAGGTTGATTATAGGTTCCCTTGATGTTTAGAGATAAACCAGGAGCATTAACATTAGTATTGGATCTGGTTACATTTCTGTTTGGTTGATTGAATTAATTATTCCATCATTACAATTGTGGATTAGTTGTGATACCATCTTAGACTTTACTGATTTGCCAAATCTGAGAGGATTGTTGGCAATATCAGTAAAGGCTAAGTGCTATGCTTAATGATAACTTAACATCAGTAAGGATCCCTTTTTAATTCAATCTAGCTAACATTCATACAAGAATATGATAATTAGTCCTGAATTAATCTCACTGTGAGAACAGTCTTTTTATAGGTTGAATCTGAATTGATATGCATTGTTGAATTATTCTAATCCATCCATAGCTGAATTAGATGAACCTCATTCCTAGGAGAATCTATTATTAATTTTTTATCCCCTTTAAGTTTTCAGCTTAGTAATTAGATTTCAGTCCATATTAATCACCAAAACACCAAAAACAATCATTTTCTAGCCATCGTTCAATTATGTTTTTCCTCTTTTCTATTTCACTATTTTAGCTACTTTAGTCTAGGATTAGTGTAGTCTAGATAGTGAGTCTTTAGTCCTCAAATTACTGTGGATACGACACTTGAGTCTACTACTTTGATCTGTGCACTTGCGGTAGGGTGAGTTGAGGAGTTTGATCACATTTAAGAAATTTTCACTTAATTTTTCCAATTCTACGCTATAATTCAGCAAGCCTATCACACTCCACACAATTCACATCAAGTTTTTGGTGCCGTTGCCGGGAATTTGAGGCTAATTTGATTTACTTTAGTTAGTTTAGATTAGTTTTAGACTAGTTATCATTCCCATTTTCAGCTTAGTTTTCTGTTACAGCAAGTTATCATTCTGAATTTTTCATTTCTGCCTGATTTTCTTTCTTATTTGAGTTTGATACTTCTGATTTCAATTTATGCAGATTCAGATAGTCAAGAAGATCTATACTTATCGATCCTGAACCTGAGAGAAGATTCAATAGAAGAATAATATTGCAAAGGGAACAAAGAAGAGGAAGGATATTTGAAGAGGAGATAAACAATCAAGTCATGGATGATCCAAGGACATTGAAGGATTGCTATTCACCAAGTAATGTCATAGGACAACCAGTTGATGGAGCCACTACACCTGCTATCACATTTGAATTGAATCCAGCACTAGTCACTATGATTAGGCAACACCAATTTGCTGGATTAGGGACTGACGACCCAGCTTTACACATTGACAATTTCAAGGATATGTGCAGTACAGTCCACTTCCATAATACTCCTATGAATGCTATTTACATGTGACTGTTTCCTTTTTCACTCAAGGATAGAACTAAGATTTGGTACAAGTCCCTTACACTTGAAGAAATTGCAACCTGGGAGTTCATTATACAGCTGTTCCTATCTGAATTCTTTCCCCCAAGCAAGACTGATAACTACAGGGATCAGATTGCCAGATTTTACCAATTGGATCAAGAGAACATTTGTGATTCTTGGCAAAGACTTCAAAATCTGTTGAGGGCATGTCCACACTATGGATTTGAGAAATAGCAATTGGTGAATTATTTTCACAAAGGACTGAACTATCTTTCCAAAGTGCTTTAGACACTGCTGCAGGAAGGATTTTTGCCTCCAAGAACATTGATGAAGCATATCAGCTGATAGAGAACATAGCCAAGAATCACCATTTTCCTCACCCATGATAGAACAAGAAGACCATCAGCTGAAAACTAAGTGAACAGCCTGTCTGTCCAAATTGAAGAAGTCCTGCAAAAAACCTTACAAAAGCTGAATTTATCACCCAATGTGAGCAAGGCAACCACATCTGAAAACAGATTGTGGAAATCAGGGACATGTTACAGAGATTTATAATCTGATTATGCAACAATATGAGCAATCAATTGACCAAGTGAATATTGTGGTAAATTATGGAGTGAAGCTCCCTGCTGAATACTATACACTTGAGAATAGGAATCACCCCTATTTGTCATACAAGGCCAATCACTATCAAGCCCCTCCAATACAGAATTCTAATTGACAGCCCAAGATTCTACCCAAGAATCAACCACCTCCATATAATCAGCCTCCAAATGTCCAATTGCAAAGACCTCCATATGAGCAACAAGTTCAAGTTCCACAGATGTCTATGATGGAGGAGCTGCTGCAAACAATTTTGAAGAAGAAAGAAAAATAGGAAGAAGCAATGCTTAAATTGACATATGAATTAGAGACCTTGAGTGCCCACAACAAAGTTCTTGAGAGCCAAATTGCCCAACAAGCCAACACTTCAACCAGAAAATCCAGGATTTTTTCCAGGACAACCAGAAATCAACCCCAAGGAGCAAGTGCACGCTATTCAACTCAGAAGTGGCAGAATTATTGAAGAACAAATGAAGCCTATTGAAGACAATTCAACTAGAGTCAATTCAATATCAACAACTCCATAAGAATTTGCAAGCTATTCAACTCAGAAGTGGCAGAATTATTGAAGAACCAATGAAGCCTATTGAAGACAACTCAACTAGAGTCAATCCAATATCAACAACTCCAGAAGAGGTTGTGGAAGAAATTGTAGTTGAGAACAAGAATAAAAACACTCAAGAGGAAGTCAAGGCAAGGATTTTTTATCATGTACCATTCCCACAAAGGCTACTCAAGGCTAGATAAGATCAACAATATGGTAGATTTTTGGAAATTCTGAAGAAGCTTTACATTAATGAGCCATTTGTAGAAGCCATTTAGGAAATTCCATCTTATGTCAAGTTTCTCAAAGAGATTCTGACTAAGAAAATAAGGATCATGGAGCATGAGACTATAGCCTTAACCGAAGAAGTCTCAGCCATAATTCAGAACAAGCTCCCTCCCAAATTGAAAGATCTAGGAAGTTTTTCATTTCCTTGTGAGATTGGGAATAGGAAAATTCAAAGAGCCATGTGTGATTTAGGAGCTTCTGTTAGTGTAATTCCCTTATCACTGTGCATGAAGCTAGAGGTTGGAGATTTGAAGCCTACTAACATGTCCTTACAACTAGCTGATAGGTCAATCAAATATCCACATGAAATTCTTGAAGACATACCACTGAAATTTGGAAAATTCTACATTCTTGTAGACTTTGTTGTCCTTGATATGGATGAGGACCTGAACACTCCAATTATGTTGGGTAAACCCTTCCTAGCTACTGCAGGAGCTGTAATAGATGTCAAGGAGGGTAGATTAACATTTTAGATTGGAGAAGACAAGATAGAATTCAATCTAGCTCAAGTTATCAGTAGTCCAAATTTTCAACATGAAAATCTTGAAGATGAACATATCAACCAGACAGTAGAACAAGTTTCTGCAATAATTCCAATTGAAGACCCTTTGCAAAGGTGTCTCATGCTTGACCACTTGAAGGAATTAGAGGGCCCTAAGGCTAAAGCCTGTTACTCTATTATGGATTCATTCAAATTAGTGGAGAAATCAGAAATCCAGAATGTAGTCCAAGAGGCTTTTGCTACTGAATTTCAAACAAGTTCAACCAAGGAAAATTCTTCCAAATTGGAGTTGAAGCCTCTTCCTAGCAATTCGAAGTATGAGTTTCTGAGAGAGAACTCCACATATCCAGTGATAATCAATGCCAATTTACCTCAAGAGCAAGTTCAAGAGCTACTGAAGAGACTAAAGTTATACAGAGAAGTAACTGGATACTCAATTGAAGATATCAAGGGAATCAATCCCTCAATCTGCATGCACAGGATTCCCAAGGAAGATAATTACAAGCCCACAATTGAATGCCAAAGGAGACTGAATCCAGTTATGAAGGAAGTTGTGAAGAAGGAAGTGCTGAAACTCTTGAACGCTGGAATCATCTATTCAATTTCAGATAGTGAGTGAGTCAGTCCAGTCCAAGTTGTGCTAAAGAAGGGTGGAATCACAGTGGTGAAATCTGATTCAGATGAGCTGATTTCCACTAGAACAGTGACTGGATGGAGAATGTGCATAAATTTCATAAAATTGAACAAGGCAACCAGGAAGGATCACTTTCCATTTCCCTTCATTGATCAAATGCTAGAGAGACTAGCCAGGCACTCTCATTTCTGTTACTTAGATGACTATTCAGGATTTCTACATATTCCAATCTATCCTCAAGACCAGGACAAGACTACTTTCACATATCCATATGGGACATTTACCTACAGAAGAATGCCATTTGGTTTGTGCAATGTCCTAGCTACATTTCAGAGGTGTATGATGTCCATTTTTTTAGATTTCATTGAGGACATTATGGAAGTTTTTATGGATGATTTTTCAGCCTATGGGGACTCCTTTGAAGGCTGTTTGAAAAATTTGACAAAAGTTTTGCAAATGTGCAGGGAGTCTAATCTTATTCTGAATTGGGAAAAATGTCATTTTATGGTTCAAGAAGGAATTGTACTATGCCACATTGTCTCTGGGAGGGGATTGAAATGGACAAAGCCAATATTGAAGCCATTGAGAAATTGTCACCTCCAAAGAATTTGAAGGCAGTGAGGAGTTTTCTAGGCCATGCTAGTTTCTATAGAAGATTTATAAAGAACTTCTCCATGATAGCTAGACCCCTCACAAAGCTATTAGCAAAGGATGTTGAATTCAACTTTGATGAAGATGTTTGAAAGCCTTTAACCAGCTGAAGCAAGCCCTCACATCAGCCTCAATTGTGCAACCACCAGATTGGTCACTACCTTTTGAAGTAATGTATGATACTTATGATCAGGTAGTAGGGGCAGTTCTAGGCCAAACTAAGAACAAGAGGCACCATGTTATCTGCTATGTTAGCAAAACTTTGGATGAAGCTCAAGTCAATTATGCCACTACTGAAAAAGAGCTATTGGCTATGGTATTTACCTTTGACAAGTTCAAATCATATCTTGTTGGAGCCAAAGTCATTGTGTACACTAATCACCAAGTTGTGAGGCATCTGATCAACAAGAAGGAATCCAAACCAAGATTGATAAGGTGGATTTTGTTACTTCAATAATTTGATGTGGAGATCAGAGACAAGCGGGGCACTGAAAATTTAGTAGCTGACCACTTGTCCAGATTGGAAGGAAGTCAGGAATTTCTTACAATTCCTATCAATGATTCTTTCCCTGATGACTTCCTAATGGCTATCTCAGCTACTCTAGCCCCATGGTATGCAGACATTGTGAATTATTTGGCTTGTGGAATCATTCCCACTAATTACTCATACCAGCAAAAGAAGAAATTCTTCCATGACATTAAGGACTACTATTGGGATGATCCATTTCTGTTCAAGAAATCCCCTGATGGAATGTTCAAAAGATGTGTGCCAGAATATGAATTTTAAGACATTTTGCATGAATGCCATTCTTCACCTTATGGAGGTCATGGGGCTACTCAGAAAATAGCTGCCAAAGTTCTCCAATTAGGATTTTATTAGCCCTCCCTATTCATGGATGCTCATATGTATGTAAAGGTTGTGATATGTGCCAAAGAGCAGGAACAATTTTCATAAGGAATGAAATGCCTCAAATGGAATTCTGGAAGTTAAAATCTTTGATGTATGGGGAATTGATTATATGGGACCATTCCCTAGCTCATTTGGATACAAGTTCATATTATTGGCTGTTGATTATGTGTCCAAGTGGATAGAAGCAATCTCAACAGTGGCTGCTGACTCCAAGGCAGTTATTAGAATGTTCAAAGATATCATTTTTCTAAGATTTGGAGTTCCAAGAGTGGTTATCAGCTATGGAGGCAGTCATTTCATTGAGAAGAGTTTTGAGAACCTCCTAAGTAAATATGGGGTCAGGCACAAAGTTTCAACAGCTTATCACCCACAAACAAATGGCCAAGCTGAAATTTCAAATAAAGAAATCAAGACTATTTTGGAGAAAACTATTTCATTGACCAGAAAAGATTGGAGTAGCAAGCTGAATGATGCACTTTGGGCTTACAGAACAGCCTATAAATCTCTAATTGGTGTCTCACCATATAAATTGGTCTATGGAAAAACTTGCCATTTGCCAATTGAGCTGAAACACAAGGCATATTGGGCTGTCAAGGTGCTGAATTATGACCTGAAATCCTATGGACAGAAAAGGCAATTATAGCTGGATGAATTGGATGAAATTAGGCTCAATGCCTACCACAATTCTGAATTCTACAAGGAGAGGACAAATAAGTGGAATGACAACAGGATCTTGAAGAAAGAATTCAAAGTTGGAGACCTTGTCTTGCTGTACAACTCAAGGCTCAAATTATTTCCTGAAAAACTGAAATCCAGATGGTATGGAGCATTCAAAGTCCACAAAGTCTACCCCTTTGGAGCTGTGGACCTTGAAAATGATAACTCACATATCTTCAAAGTGAATGGACAAAGACTCAAGTTATATAATCCCACAGCAGAAAATCTAACTAAGGAAGTACTAATATTGTCAAATCCATCAGAATCACCTAGCTGATGCTGAATGCAATAATGTCTAGCCTAAGACATTAAAGTAGGATGCTTCTTGGGAGGCAACCCAAGCCATTTATCACCTAATTTCCTTTTGTTTTGCAGGAATAAATCAGAGAGGAATCAGATCTACCCCCAAACCTCGACCTAGGGAGTACTCTTAGACACATTTCTGATTTTTCTTACTGAAATGCTACTGATAACTGAAATCATTTTCTATTTCATGTCTTAATCATCATAATGATATTTAACTTTTCACTCATATCAGTTATCCACATTTGATATTGCTATATTTCAATGCATTTCTCAATCCTCATTGCTTCTTATTGATTGCTGAAACTGATCTTTTTCCAATTCATTGCAGAATCAATACCATGCCAGGAAGAATTGGTCAACAACAATTCCTGAAATCAAAATTGAAATGAAGGACCCAATTGGAGCAATGCACAATTTCGAGATTGAACACCCTCCCCCTTGCTTAATTGTCTCATCACTGAGGACAGTGCTGAAAATAAGCTTGGGGGAGGAAACCTGGTGCATTTTTTAACTCTATTAGCATGTTTTAATTCATTTTAAAGCTCACATCATATCTATCATCAGGTTATCACTAGTTATCACTGTTACTGTTCAGCTCAAATCATATTATCATTTTAACTGTTCATCTCAAATCATGTTATCATTTTAACTTACCAATGAGTGAAATTCTCTAGTATGACAGCTAGTACACTCCAATACTAAGTAGTCAATTTGGCTATTAATCTTTTTGCTTCAAATCAGCTCACTTTTCAGATGCATTTGAACTCAAATTCAGCTGAATTTTTTCTTTTTGTGGGTAATACTAGCTGACACTCATGGGTTGGTTTGAAATTAGAAGATGTCTAGAATGGAGTCAAGAATTTTGCTGCCATGTTAAATAGGAAAACTTTACTGTTTGTACTAAGGAATCTAAACTTTACTTGAATTTGAACTACTGCTCACTTCATGAACAGAACAGAAAAGAAAAAGAAATGGAGAAAAAGAAAAATATCAAATTGTATTTTTGCATTGCATGCATGCATGAATAAAGAGAGTTAAATTTCAAAAGTAATCTCTCCTTAATAAAACCAGGATCTTTATCCTGTTCATCATGAATAAAAATCATGTTTTCAAACCTGTTTATTTGCATCATCATGAATAAAAGTCAGGTTTCAAACCTGTTTAAGCAATACAAAATCTGTTCATCAAGAAATTGGTAGTTCAACCTTTATAGTAAAGTTGACAATCCGTGAAATCCAAATAAGTTACTGTTAGTACTTCTTTCATGGCTTAAATTTGCTTTAGCCTTTGTGATTCCTCAGCTAGAGATTGGGTTTTGGAAAGAATAGAGTGTTAGCAAAGTGGGAAACTCATTTGATTTCAAAGCTGAATCTGAATTCATTTGTGAACTGTTTAATTCAAGCATTGTTCTTAATATCTGAATGTTTTGCTTGAGGACAAGCAAAAGACTAAGCTTGGGTGAGTTCTAGCTGATCATACTAAGTTTTGACTCATCTTACACTTAATTTGACATGTATCGAGACCCTAAAATTGCCTACATTTGGTTAACTATGCCTAGAATGCATGCATTTATCATTTCTGCATAACACCAATCTGCACTTGGTAATTGAGCTAATTTTAGTTGCTGTCCTAATCCTTACTTGTTTAATTTTTATTTGTGAACTTTGATGCTTGTTGTTCTTGCTCTTTTAGCAGGTTTTACAAGACTGCAACCAGGTGGAAAAGTAGGGGGGACCACTGCTAGCTGCCCAAAAAGTGATAGAATCTGCTGGAATTTCAGGAGGACAGGACAGATGGCACAATCAGAAGCAATGGAAGCTTCTGATTTGCATCAAAGGATGACTAATGACCCTATAAAATCTGAGTAATCTAAATGAGCCAAGGGAGCCTCCATTCTGAGGGTGCTGGACCAGGAGCAAGAAGGAGCTGAAGAGGAAGAGCATTCTGATTTCCTATCGACAGATTCAGATTTTCAGATTTCATAATGTCTTGCATTGCTTTCCTTATCTGTTTTGTATCAATCTTTGTTTCTATGGTGAGTTAAATTCTAGCTCTCCTAGGATAGGGTAGTAGTCTAATTGTATGTTATGGATGGAGTTTGAACAATGCTGATTTCCTTCTCTGATGTCATTCTGATATTCTGATTTTGTTGGAATCTATTTTGTCATTGTGAAATCCTAATTTTATTGGCAACCGAGAGGTTGATTTATGATCTCTTTCTTGTTCAGAAATGAATGAAGATGCAATGATAAGTTCTTAGATTCCAATATGTGGTTATGAATCTAATGCATCCAATTATCTTTTGTTAATGTGAACCTCATTTGCATTTGCAGCCGGGAGGTTGATTATAGGTTCTCTTGATGTTTAGAGATAAACCAAAAGCATTAACATTAGTATTGGATCTGGTTATATTTTTATTTGGTTGATTGAATTAATTATTCCATCATTATAATTATTGATTAGTTGTGATACCATCTTAGACTTTACTGATTTGCCAAATTTGAGAGGATTGTTGGCAATATGCCAGTAAAGGTTAAGTGCTATGCTTAATGATAACTCAACATCAGTAAGGATCCCTTTCTAATTCAACCTAGCTAACATTCATACAAGAATATGATAATTAGTCCTGAATTAATCCCATTGTGAGAACAGTCTTTTTATAAGTTGAATCTGAATTGATATGCATTGCTGAATTGTTCTAATCCATCCATAGCTGAATTAAATGAACCTCATTCCTAGGAGAATCTATTATTAATTGTTGATCCCCTTTAAACTTTCATCTTGGTAATTAGATTTCAGTCCATATTAATCACCAAAACATCAAAAACAGTCATTTTCTAGCCATAGTTCAATTCTATTTTTACTTTTTCTATTTTACTGTTTTAGCTACTTTAGTCTAGGATTAATCTAGTCTAGATATTGAGTCTTTAGTCCTCAAGTCACTGTGGTTACGACACTTGAGTCTACTACTTTGATCTGTGCACTTGCAGTAGGGTGAGTTGAGGAGTTTGATCACATTTCAGAAATTTTCACTTAATTTTTTCAATTCTGAGCTATAATTCAGCAAGCCTATCACACTCCACACAATTCACATCACCCTGACGCCACCCTACTCCTCCTCCGACCCCGACACTGTTCGACCCCGACGCCGCCTGACCCCAATGCCCCCACCTTCTCCTCCGACCCCGACACCTCCCTCCTCCAACGCCACCGCTGCCCTCCTCCGAAATCAACCCGGACGCCGCTGCCACTCTCTTCCAACATCGTTCCCAAACACCACTGCCACCCTCCTCCAACATTGCCCCTTCAACGTCTCATCACGCCGGCATTTACAGTAAGTCCCTATTTAAACATTTTCATATTCTTCTTATAACTATAACTAACATGATTTATGTAATATAATACCTAGTTAGCATGATTAAACTAATTAGTTAACGTTTGATAAATGTGCTTATATGTCAAATTGTGAGTTTATCATCTTTTTTAAGTTTGTGGAATCTTTCCATCGTCATGCCTCCAGAAATTGTCAAATTGTGCTTACATGTCAAATTGTGAGTTTTAGATCCTTTTAATTTGAGCACACTAGACAAATGGTTGACACTTATATCCTATTTGAATCTATATTGTTCTTAATTATGCCTCAAATATTTGGTGCAAATAATGATAAATTCTAGTAAATTAAACCAGATACTGAAATTTTATAATCAAATTTTGATCTCTTTCGGTCATGTTCTCATTTTAGTTAACAAAAATGTAGATCAACATTCTTGGTAAAAAAAATGAGAATATTGAAAAAAAGACCAGAATATGATAATTTATTGATTAGTAAGAATTTATATTTTTTTGTTATCCATTATAGAAATGACAAAGCTAGATCATCATTGGAAGGATAAATGTGGCGTTATAACAGAAGATTATAAGGATGCAGTTGATGAATTTATTAAGGTGTCATATAAAAATGAAGGTGTTGCTTCTTCATGTGGTGAAATGTTATGTCCATGCTGGAAATGCAAGTGGAAAGTAAGATATGATGTGGAGAAAGATTTATATTACAATAGTTTCTTACTAAAATACACAAATTGGTTCTTTCATGACGAACAAAGATGAAATAAAGAGACAATTGTTGATGCTAACATAGATACCAATGTGGGCGAGTAGAGCAATCCGTATAGGAACATGATACGAGATGCAATAAAAGCAAAAAATGTTGGTGAAACGTTTATTGAAGAATACCCAAATCCTTCGACTTCTAAGTTTTATAACATTCTCAAAGAAGCCGACGAACCTTTATGGCATGGATGCATGAAGCAAAGTACACTTTCTACTATGACACAACTAAAGAACTTGAAATATGAGTGAAAGTTGTTTTGACTGGATACCATTATCAAGAGTATGCTTTCGGCATAGAGAGGTTACCATAAAATTTTTACAAGTATAAAAGATTGATGAGATATTTAGGTTTGGAATATCAGAAGATTGATGAATGTCGCAACCATTAAATGTTGTATTATAAGAAAAATAACTCACTTATCAATTGTTCTATTTGTGGTTAGCCTAGATACAAACTGAGAAAGAATTATCAAATATCGAAAAAGAATGTGCAAATGCAATGTTCATATATTTTGTTAATAGTTCCAAGATTGCAATGACTATTTCTTTTCGAGAAAACTTCATCATTCGCGAGGTAGCACAAAGAAAGGGCATGCAATGATCCAAGTTCCATTACACATCCTTCAGATGTTGAGACATGGTAACTATTTGATGCACTTCATTCAGTTTTTTTCAACAGAATCACACAATGTTAGATTGAGACTTTGCACCGATGGGTTCAACCCATTTGGCTCATTAAGCATTGCTTATTCATATTGGTCAATTTTTGCCACATCTTATAATTTGCCTCCAAGCATATATATGAGACAAGATAACATATTACTTGCCTTTATTCCCATGTCCTAGATCGCCAAACAAAAGTTTAGATATTTACTTAAGTCTTTTGATTGATGAACTCAACATATTATGGGAGGATGGTATGCTAACTTATGACAAATCTAAGAAGAAAATTTCATTATAAGAGCCGCAATAATGTGAACCATAAATGATTTTTCAACATATGGAATGTTGAGTGGTTGGAGCACAAAAGATAAACTTGTTTGTCCCATATGCGAAAATGATACAAAATCATTTTATACTAGTTTGAAAGTCACAGGATGTTTTTGCCAATGGAGAATTCAATGATCATGATGGAGACTCATTTAACATGAATGATACTAAGTACACATTACCTCCAAGTCATTTCACGGGACAAGAAGTGCTAGAACAAGTAAACAAACTTAATCAAGTCTCTTTCGGGTTGAAGGTCAGTTCTTACAAGAAAATTGGATTTGGAAGTGAACATAATTGGGAGAAAAGAAGTATTTTCTGGGAGTCACATTATTGGTCTTCAATCTTAGTATGACATAATTTGAATGTCATGCATGTGAAGAAGAACATATATGACAGCATCTTCAACATTGTTATGCATGTTAAAGGAAGAACAAATGATAGCATATATGTACGCGAAGACATGAAAGTTATATCCAGAAAACTAAAATTATTTTTTTATGATGACAGTTGCTACATTACCACCGAGAGTGATGGACGCTTCTCCACATTCCAGCGCCCACTTCACACGATGGCAACCGATATGGTGATATATTTATTATAACTTAATTTATATTTGTCATGTAATTATATTAATCATTTCTTACTCATATGGGGTCAGTTGCTATGCCACCGAGGAGACAAGCAGCCGGATCATCACATTCTGACCAGCGGACTGCCACTAATGAGGCAGCGGTAGATATCGCACAACGTGAGAACTTTACTATATATATATGAATTATCATTAGTTTAATTTAATATTACACTAATGATTTATTTTGTACCAAGGTTCATCATGTCAAACCTTCTCAGCCTACCCTAACTATAGTGGAATGATGATTCCTATTTGACAGAAGATGGATTCTACGATAATGGGGTGGTCATCGTCAATAACATTGCTTGGTCGTAAGTTAAATAAGTTCCATAAATTCTATTATAGTTTTGCTTATAATTACGAAATGAATTCTTCTTTATAAATTGTAGGACTTTCATACCCACTTCTACCGTGCGGGATGTCAGTGCTCTTGTCATTGCCCATTTGCCGGAAGGGGCAAGATCATGGAAAGATGTCCCAATTCAAGTGCAGGATGACATCTTCCAAACGTTTACCGTATGATCTTCTTTTTGCATTAAATAATTTGTTTTCTATTTTGTTTAAATTACTTGTTGGAACACAGTTTTATGCCACTATATAATTATATTTTGATGATACAAACCTCGAAAGAATAGAGTTATATTTAAAATGTCAAAAAAGTTTAAATAGAAGTGAGTTGCTTCATGCATTAAAATTTTGATTAATATTTGTTTATGTTCTCACGAGATTTACATCAATGGGTGAATATAAAAGTTATAAATAATTCTCTTATCTTTGTAGAGAATCAAATATCATCTCATTTGGATACTAATATGAAAAGTTATGTATAAAAGAGTAAATACCTAAAATGTTTCATTTGAAATGGACAACTTTGTGTACTGAACTTTGAATCAATATTTGACTATATTTCATAAATATCAAAGTTCTAGAGAATTCTGTTAGCTTTTCATAAAATAAAAAATCATCATATTTGGATAATTGTGCAAAACGTTATGTTTAAAATAGTGCAGGGCGGTCGACCTGCCATCTAGAATACCAGTCGATCAGTCAGGTACACCAGTCGAGAGGTCAGTGCAAAAATTACCCAGTTTCAACAAATAGAATATTGAGACTATACCGATCGAGATACCGATCGATCAATTGGTCAACTGGACAGCGCAGAAATTCACACAACAGCCATATTTTTCAAAAAGAAAGTGTATCGGTCGACCGGTGGGGCAAAATAGTCGACCGGTCAGTGTGCAAAATGCAATGTAACGGTCATATTTTGGCTCCAAACTTAGGAAACAAGTCCCAACGGCTAAATGGAGTTAAGAAAGCTATAAAAAAGGACCCAAAGGTGCAGAAATGATCAAGACTTCCAAGGAAAAGTGGGAAGAACGTTGTGAAGTCCATTTTGAACTCCAAGTTGCAAATATTTCATTTCTTCTTTCTCTCTTCTCTTTTTGTGAGTTTGATATTGTAAAAGAGAAAAATATTTTCTTAGAGATTTGTGTGTGAGCTCTTGTGTAGAAGAGGTTTTATCTTACCTCTTGGGCTAAAGAAAATATAAGCTTTCTAGGAGGAGAAGTGTGCCTTACCTCTTGAAGTGGAGAAAATGTGGTGTAGTGTAAAGGGTTTCTTCCTTGCTCCATTTGGAACAAAGGAAGGGTGTTTAGTGGAATCTCCGACAGTCTCGAGGTCGAGAAGTCGGAGCGGGGACGTAGGCCAAGATGTAACCGAACCTCGTCAACAAATCGCCTTACGTTCTTGTGTTTGTCTTTATCTCTCCCTCTCATTCCTACTTTAATATGCATGTGATATGATTACTATTGTGTTGATTTAAACATTAACAAATCAATTTTAAGCTTCTGTGACATATTTCATGAAATCGATATTTTTGACTTTAGCACCAATTAACCCCCTCCCCCTCCCTTCTTGATGCCTTGTGATCCTATATTACTAACTATTATAATACTTTTTAGGAATCAAATCTGTTTCATCATGAGCTCAGTTTGGGGACTATTCAGAGATGCTTCGAGGAGGTCGCTGCAAAATGCCTCTGAAAGCGCTTATATAAGTTTCGCAATGTCGTCACACATGTCGACCTCATTTTGGAGCAGAGCATACAAAATTTCCAGAGGTATATTAGGCACCCAATTTGAGAGTCGTTATGTAAGTAAGTTTACATTTGAATTATTTTTATTTAACTTTTAATTTTATAAAGTCTAAATATTTGATGTCAATACATGATGGATGAATAATGGTAGAGAAAGTCTAAAGGAAAATTTTAACAAACTTTCAAAGCCTGAAGTTCACATCCACACAGGCGGATTGATTTGATTTGATGAGCATTGGCAGCGCATGGTAATGTAAATACAAAATCAAATAATGAAACTTTTATCTTATACTTTCTTATTTTGTAATTAAATTTTGTTGCAAGAGGAAAAAGAAGGTGGTTCTGTCGATTTTAATGCGGCCTACGAGTCCACACATAAGAGCAAGAAAACTAATGACTTGGTCACACCCGCTGCCCGTAGAGTTTTGGTAAGTCTCATCACATGTTCATTTGGGTTGTTCGTATTAGTGTAAATGATTTTTCAAATGTGCAATGTTTAAAATTTTTTAAGATGCACACAATGAGAAGATGGCTGAGCTTAGCCACCAGGTAATGTATCTTGTAAACATATTCATGTTTTCAATGTTATATAATACTTTATATGGTTATATGGATTTTAATGTTATATAATTTATATGAATTTTAATGTTTATATGATTATTTTTTTCTACTTTGCAAAGGACGCTACTATTTTGAAGGAGGTGGTTGGCATGATACGAGGAGAATATCTGAGGGGCTTAGAAACAGTTGCTCAGGTCTGATTTCATCTGTCGCACCTGAGCTAACGTTGGATAGCATTAGGGGACTTATCTCGGAGCAACTTTCTTAGCAGCTTCCTCAACATCTGGCTCCCATCTTACAAACGATTCAAAGAATGCTCTAGCTGAAGACCAAGTCCCGACAAGGCTAAGGACTAAGTACGTAATGTTAGAAATGACATCGATAAATAATTTAGGATAGAAACTTTTGATACCTATTGTGATGTTTGATATGATTTTGTTATGTTATTAACACTTTTGTGATGTTTATAGTTTTTTATATGCATTATGAATGCATAGATCATTGTGATGAATGTCAAGAATGCATTATATATATTCATTGTAAATTGTATGGGGAGATAAGGGAAGCATAGGGGTGAAATGGTGCAAAATAATTGGTAATTAGTGTCTCCTTAGCGTCATAATAACGACACACTAGGGTTGGATGCCATACGAAACATATCATACTTAGCGTCGAGTTAGCGTCACCAAATTTAACATCACATTAGCCTCACCATAGAAACTTCGTAGTCCGTACGACATAATGTTAGCATTAATCTAGCATTGCAGTACTGCCGAAAGTTAATGTCACATGGGCGTCTACATAGTGCCGAGCTTTCGCGACATGTTAGCATCCAAGTAGCGCCATACTCTATGATAAAAAAACCACCTTAAGTATTTTGTCTTAGTGCCATATTTGCATCTGGTTTAGCATCAACATGGCGTTGAGCTGGCGTCGACAAAATAAGTGTCGAAGTAGCGGTCCATTTTACTATTTCGCAACGCAAATTTTTGCACCATGATAACATTGGTATATCGTCAACGTGTGACGCTAGTAGCGACGCTAGCAAGTATCGAACGTCAACATCTCAATTTTGTGACGCCGTGTCAATGCTAACGTGTGGCTATTTTTTTAGCCACTTTAGCGGTGCCTTCCTGCATCGCTAAATGGCAGATTTCTCATAGTGATACAAATCTTCTTTAACTCAAGTTGTAGTAGCAACACCTATAATAATAGGTGGTATTCTAGGCATAAATCAATTTTGTTATGAATAATTATTGTAGCATCATTCTAAGGCATTTAACAAGTCAAGATGCATCCATAATTCATGTGATACTAAGGAACTATTGTTTCAAGCTAAAACTCCAGCATCAAAGTAAAGGTGTAATAGGAAACGTATTCAAGAGCATGGAGGATAGTTCCAATTTATAAGCAAATATTCATACATGTAATCTGCTCTTAATTGTAAACCTATAAGCCAAATAGTAAATTAACTCTACAAATCATCATGAGCACCTAGGTTCAATAATGGCTAGTAGTTTTAGCAATCAAATTAGGTCCTACACATGCTTCTCGCAAGAGCATAAATTCTTGGCTTAGATTTTGGTATTCAGACATTTTTAGGCATTTGGTACGTTTCTTCATATTTCAACTAGCTTTGATTGTTCCCTCTTTCTCCTCCCACATTCTCCTAGTTCACAGCACCTCCTTAGCCTCCTTCTCGTGCTCATGTCTAGCCCACGGTTGAAGGAATTACCAAAGGGAGATGGAGAGTTGTGAGGTGTTGAAGGAAGAAAAGAGAAAAAAAATCAAAGAACTAGAAATAAAAAAGGAAGAAAATGGCCAGGAAAGGGTAACCTTTGATTTCAAAGTGTCTGAAGAGGTTCATGAGTTGGGATTAAGAGGACGAAGAAAATTTTATTTCTCCTCACTAGCAGCTAGACGATCGTCCGGTCCCCATGAACAAAACGATCAATCATTTTATTGTTATTTTTAAAATTATAACATTATAATACCCATAAAGAAAATATTAATTTTCCTATTCGAGTTCCCCAATTGTCTCATTCCTTATATGGAACCTCCATGCAAATTTTACCCATGGCACATTTCGATCCTTTCAGCATTGCACCTCGTTCTCTAATAAGCAATCTCCATTTAAAGTCGAAACCACAACATCAAAGTAAAGGCTTAATCATACCTGATATGCATAGAAAACATATTTAAAAGCATGGACGGTAGTTCCAAATATTTATATGCTAACATTCATATATATATATATATATATATATATATATATATATATAACTTAAGCCTAAAAGCCAAATAGCCCATTAATCTTAGCAATCAATCATTATAAGCACCTAGGTTCAATAATGGCTAGCATTTTAGCACTCAAATGATGTTCTAAGCATATGTTATTCTCAAGAGAATTATTCACACACTTTTAGTCATCTGATTCATTTTTATGTCTTCCGACTAGTATCCCTTGTTGCCTCCCCTTGCTCCCACATCCTCTTGCTAGGACCTCCTCCTAGCACTCCTCTAGTGTCCAGAGTAGAGGAAAAGCAAGATCACCAAATTAAGGGATTCGAATAAGAAAGAAAGAAGAATGAAAAATGTGTCCTCTAATTCTTAGATGTCGATCAGAGGATGAGACTCGTGAATTATCATGAGTTTGAAATTACGAGGTGGCAGAAAAATCGAATTTTAATTTCTCCCTTCTCTTTGTTGATTACATTTTCAGTCGTTCAGCAAAGTTTATTATTTTCTTTGTTTTGAGCTGTTACAGATATGATTATGAGCAAATGATTGTTTAGAAATGTAACCATATTTTTGGCGAATTTGAGCCGTGTGCAATCGTATTCAATAAGTCTAGAGTAGGCTAAATTACATCAAATGCTCTTCAACTTTAAGGTTTGCTCAGTTATATCCTCCAATTTCACCTTGAAACTCAAATGTCCTTCAACTTTTAACGTGTTTCACCCGAAGCCCTCTTTATCTAGGACAACCGGTTTCTTAATTTTTCATCGACGTGACATCCATGTGGCCATCTCCTCTCTCCTCCATGCAAATAGTTATCCGACGTAACATACTCCGACGTGACACATAAAATTACACCAAATGTCCTCCAATTTTAAAGTTTGTTCACCAAATGCACATAAAATTACACTAATTTGGGCAAAGACGACGGCCGACGAACGCGAAAGGTGAACGATGAAGGAGGCGAACGACGAAGGAGAGCGAACGGCGAAGGAGTGCAAACGGCGAGGGAGGTTTCACGTGAACGATGGTAAAGAGGAAAATAAGAAAATAATTTAATAGTGAGTGAGTCAACTTACTGTAAGTAAGATGGTTTAATATGTGGTGTCACGTCGGAGCATACTACGTCGGATGGTCATTTGCATGGAGGAGAGAGGAGATGACCACGTAGACGTCATGTCAATGAAAAACTAAAAAATCGGCTGTCACAGGTAAAGAGGATATCGGATGAAATGTATCAAAAGATTAAGGACATTTTTGTTACAAAGTAAAGTTGAAAGATATCGTTGAGCAAACCTTAAAGTTGAAGGATATTGGTGTAATTTTATGTGCCACGTCGGAGCATGCCACATCGGACGACTATTTGCGTGGAGGAGAAATGAGATGGCTACGTGGACGTCACGTCGACGAAAAACTAGAAAATCGGCTATCCCAAGTAAAGAAGACATCGGGTGAAACGCGTTAAAAGATTAAGAGCATTTGTGTTACAAAGTGAAGTTGGAGGATATCGCTGAGCAAATCTTAAAGTTGAAACGCATTTGGTGTAATTTTTCCGCTAAGAGTAGCAATATGGATTAATTCAGCATTCAGAAAAAAATATCACCGAGTTCAAGTAATTGACCTCTACTTGGTTGGCACTTGGCAGCTATTAAGGTCTAAAAATCACCTGTAAAATTATTAAGAAAAAACATTATTAAGTCAATGTACATTTCACAACAATTAAAATATTATATATATTCACAATTAAAATATCTTTCAGCCACAAGATGCTCACAGTGCACTGAATCATATGTCGAAATTAAATCTTTATTTACAATGAAATGTATCAGTATTTATTATAGACTTATTTATTGTTCTCTGCTGATTGCCCGTCGGATTCTTAACCTCTTATTAGTTCACCTTGGAATAATCTCGTCTCTACAAGTATCCTCGGATCAATTTATGGGACCCACAATTACTTTTTGGCGCGATCGCCCACCTCCGGGCTTTATCCAGATTCTGTGTCGTGACTTATTAAACTTAACGTAATGAAGTTCATTTTCTTTTATAAAAAAATTCATTATAGACATCCACACCATGTAAAAAGGAACATGACAAATAATAATAATAATAATAATAATAATAATAATAATAAAAGACCATGATTAAAAAGATCCACTATAATCAGAAATAGCGGGGTTTTGTCTGATTACGTCTAACTGATCATCAAGGTAAACTTCCATTAAAATATCACAAATAACCAAAATTTAGAATCATATAAATAAATTACCTGGAACAAATTCTCTCTTAGTATATAGGTCAAAATGTCATATATCGTTCTAGTTACGTGTAGGTTGAATTCCTATATTTAAAAAATAAGTACTCTTATCGAAAAAAAATAAGTACTTATTTTGTCAACTTATAAGTAAAAAAAATGAATCTCAACTTATATTTCATTGTCTATAAATTATTTGTTCAAAATAACCAACTTATCATTATAAATTTCAATTTTATAATACTTTCATAGCAAAAAAATTGTATTGTCTTCTCAAATCTCAAAATTTTCTTTTATCCTAATAATGATGAAAATTAGGGTGAGATTAAAGAAAATCTCAAATCAATTACTCTCGGCCGTCCAAATGTCATTTTGCGTGCATCGACGGTCCACGTCATGTGAGAGTTGAATAGGCCATTCTGGAAAAAAGATAACTGACGCCTGCCCATCTCCCGATCTGCGCTCGCCAGGTGAAAGGAGAGACGACGTCAGACGTCCAACGGTCGGTAACATCGATAGCTCGAGAGGGAGATCGATGAGAATGCGGAGATCAAGGGCTGCGGCCACGACACTCCACCTGCAATGGCATCGGATCGTCGTCGTCCACGAACGCCGCCGCCATCGTGTCCGGTGTCCCCAAAGTCGGACTCATTCCCGTCTTCACCTCCGTCATCTTCCCCAATCACTATTCATTGCCACCGGCCTTTATCCGCCTCCACCTGAGTTGCTCGGAGGGACCTCGATTTCAGACTGGGGACGCGAATCGGATGGCGTTGCGCGCGTGGTGAGACACGTGCGGCATTGCAGGTGGCGAGGATGGAGAGCGGGCGCCCTCGGGTGTGAAGCGTTGGGCGATGCAACGCCGGTGACGTTGGATCCGCCGGTGACAAGGAGTGCCGGCCCTGGAAGAGATCGAATAGGCGTCTACGCTAGGGCAATTTTTTTTGTCCGGTTCACCTTCTTTGCTGGAATCGACGGTTCAGCTCTCACGAATCGTGGACCGTCGATACGCGTAAAATGGCATTTGGACGCTTGGGATTAGATCAATATCTTTGATCTCACCCTAATTTTCCTCATATATAAGATCATATTATTGTCATATTTTTATTATATATATGACTAGATTTTTTGTTTACAAATTTGAAAAGAATTCGAATATATTTTATTATAAAAATAAGTTATTAACAAATTTAATATTTTATTGAAAAAATACACAACTTATTATTTATCATCTGATTTATTTGAAAATGTAGCAATTCTTCTTTTTAAAATTAAGCATTTATCAATATTATAATTTAACTCTCTCTCTCTCCCTCCTTTGAGTACAAATTATTATGTATGCAAATGTGATTTAGATGTTGTCTCCCTAAATTATTTTGTTATCAAGCTTTAATAAGAAGATGCAAATATATTATTATTATTAGTTATTAATATTAATATTATTGTTATTATTATTATTATATTTTTTGCTTTAGGCCTCGTATTCGTTAGAGTCGGCCCTGTACATAACTAAACAGTAAACACACCCAGGGAGAGCGAGGGGGAAAGAGAGGTACTAGAGGAGGTTGGAAGGAAACTAGAGTCCTTTAGCCCTAATCTTGGAGGGAGTTGTGGAGGGCCTGGAGGCGTTCAAAGCCAAAGAAATTCCGGACGTGTAACACGTGATCATGTCCCCACGGATCACATCAACATGAATATATATATATATATATGTATATATATATATATATACATATATTTGTCTACAATTACTTGGCGACAAGGACGAGGAAGCTGTTCAGGTGATTCGGGTCTTCGGAAACATTTGATTCGACAACATTATATATGTGTTCATTTTCTTTCTTTTCGATGAAGGAATCCACAGCATTTTCGTCCTTTTAATTCATAAATAAAAGTGTGAGTAAGATTCCACTAAAACAGCAAGTGCTCTTTTTGTTTTAAAAAAAAAAAGATACTTATATAAAGGTCTTCTTGCACAAGTAAATGTAGTAGCATAGTAAGCCATCATATTTGACGAATTATGTACGAACATCACTATTACAACAGAAACTCGTACTCCGAGAAATTTACATGTTGGGACGAGAAATTTATCATTAATATATCAAATGAACGATTTTTATTTGGAGCGTGTTTAAATGCAGAATTTGGATTACGTTTGGATCATTTTGAAAAACCAAAAGTTCTTGTTTCCAAATTTTATTAGACTATAATGAAAACGCAATAGAGTTTCTAACGTGTCGCTCCAAGAGTCCAATATGAAATTTCATACACCTTAAAGTTCATATATGGTGAAAGTTTTTTTTTATTGTCGGAAAAAGTAAAAGTCCAAATCCTAAGGACACTGGGAGCATAAAAATCGTTCATATATGGTGAAAGTTTTGTTTTGTTGTCGGAAAAAGTAAAAGTACAAATCCTAAGGACACTGGGAGTATAAAAATCTTCTTGTTTTATATTTCAATTATTTCTTTAATTAATTGAGAGAAAGAAAACAGTAGGAACTTTCCAATTATTTCTCCAATTATTACATTTCACATTTTATGTTTTACTCTTTTTCTTTTTCTTTTTTCTTTTGTACTTTTATTTATTTTAGTGTAATTATTTTTTATTTAATAATACATTATTATTAAACTTATAAATTAAATTATTCAATTTTATTGATAATAAATTATTTAGTTCTAATAATTTAAAAAATATTTTATCAATTAGTTAAAATATTTTGCTTAGTATTGTAGTGTAATAAAATTATAAAAATTCAAATTAATTAATTGAAAAAATATTATAATTACATTATTATATTATAATATGAATTAAAACAGATTAATGTAAAATCTTATGTATAATATTATATTTAAAATAATAGAATTTTATTAACTAAAATATTCATTTATTTTAGAAAAAATATATTGTATTTGTATCTTAATATTTATGTAAATTATAATATTAATAACATATAAAATATTTAAAAGGATTCTCAATATATATCCTAGTGAGTGTTATCATTAGCATGTCAGATGATTTACGACCTAAAAAAGAGATTTTAAATGGCCGTGAACATGACCACTCATAAATTGGCTACGAGCACATATCCTAATATTGTTTTTGGCTGAATTATATATCCTAATAATTTGGAATTATATAGTCCTAGTTCATTACCCCATGCAATGCACTGACATTATAAAAAAATTAACAAATTAAACTATATATTATATTTAAATATTTTTTATTATAATTACATTGATAAAAATAAAAAGGTGAACGTAGGTATGAAATATAAAAGTAATGCTAATTATATAATACTGTCGTCTACCTTAATTTTCTTCAGCTTTCATTTATACATCTATTTGTGATAAGATATTTTTACTCTTACCTAAAAAAATCCAAAAATAACAAAATATAATAAAAAGTTTAAAAAATTATGGTCATTCCATGTGGCATTTCAATATTATTATGCTATATAAAAAATTGTTATCGAATGTTTCATTACATTAAAGATTTAAAAAAAATTAAAAACAGTAAAGGAAAAATTATAAATTAGGGACAGAGAGAGAGAGAGAAATGTTTAGTTCATTACTCCCATGCAATGCACTGACATTATAAAAATTAACAAATTAAACTATGTAATATATTTAAATAATTTTATTATAATTACCTTGATAAAAATAAAAAGGTGAGCGTAGGTATGAAATATAAAAGTAATGTTAATTATATAATACTTCGTCTACCTTAATTTTCTTCAGCTTTAAGTTATACATCTATTTGTGATAAGATATTTTTTACTATTACCTAAAAAGTCCAAAAATAACAAAAAATAAGATAAAGTTTAAAAAATTATGGTCATGCCTTGTGGCATTTCAATATTATTATCAATGTTTTAAAAATAAGCTCAGAGATCGGATCGACGTGTCGACCGAGTTGAGGTTCGACCGATTCAACCAGGAGTCAATTGGTTGAACCAAATTTTATATAATAATATTATTTATAATTATTTATGTGTAATTTAATATATAAATTATTAAAATGATTAAACTAATTAAATAATTATTATTTTACTGAATGTAAATTTAAATAGTAGTTTATTTTTATTATTACTGATATAATAATTTAAATTTAATGTCAATATAAATTTATTACTAACATGTTATTACCGGATTTTATTTTCCTTCTATATATAACTCCCTTTTATTTGATTTGATTAATAATCTATTTCTATTTTAACAGTTTTCTTTTTATTATTACTAATATAATAATCTAAATTTAATTTTAATATAAATTTATTACTAATATATTATTACGAGATTTTATTTTTCCATGTATAATTCTCTTTATTTTATTTGATTAATAATTTGTTACCATTTTAATTTATTTCCTCCGATCAAGGATTTAAAATCTTTCCTTTCATTTTCTTATTTGAATTTGAATTTTTTTTCTTTTTTTATCCTTCCACGTGCATAACTTTCTAATTTTGTTATAAAATTATTTAAACATTCAATTCCCTAAATCTTTCCATATTTTAACTTTTAAGAAAAATAAAAAATAAAAAATGGATTGAACCTGATTTACCGGTTCAATCCTTTTTTTTCCAGAGTCAATCCGATTTTTTACTCATTTCGGTTTGAACTAGACCGATTTTATGACCGGTTTGCAATCAGACCGATTGAACCAGTCGATCCGAACCGATTTTTAGAACATTGATTATTATGCTATATAAAAAAATTGTTATCGAATGTTTCATTACATAAAAGATTTTGAAAAAAAATAAAAACAGTTTTGAAAGGAAAAAAGATTGAAAATTAGAGGGAGAGAGAGAAATGTTTAGGTCAAAAGATCATATTATTTTTAAAATGGTGATGTTAAAGAGAAAAAAACGTGTAATTTCTTTGCGAATCCCAAGAATAATCAAACTGCAAAGATGATCTAATTAAATTTTGCCTCTCCAACTTTTGGGGGCCACCATTTTTAGTATTTGCCTCTTCCACTCTGTCCGTCCTCAGCATTACACACGTTTGACGTACGCCCTACTACCAACAATCATCAATACTGCTACTAAACAAAAGGATCCACAATACACACACATACTGTATCAGCACATCTGATCGAAGGAGAGAGAAAGAAGAGCTGCAGGGAATGGAACCCGCCCTTGCTTCGCCGGGAAGGGAAGCTGCAGAAGGCCCTTCCTCTACCTCTTCCTCCTCCGGCGCGGCCGTCACTCACCAGACTCCGCCTCCAGTGCCGCAACAGCCTCGACAGCAGCTCAGCCGATACGAGTCACAGAAGCGGCGAGACTGGAACACCTTCCAGCAGCACCTCAGGAGCCTCAGGCCACCCGCGAGCTTGGCGAGGTGCAGCGGGGCGCATGTGATCGAGTTCATGAAGTACTTGGACCAGTTCGGCAAGACCAAGGTGCACGCCGTCGAGTGTGCCCACTTCGGCCTCCCAAACCCTCCGGCGCCCTGCGCGTGCCCTCTGAAGCAGGCGTGGGGCTCGCTCGATGCGCTCATCGGCCGCCTCCGGGCCTCGTACGAGGAGAACGGGGGCCGCCCGGAGTCCAATCCCTTCGGCGCCAAGGCCGTCGGCGTTTATCTAAGGGAGGTGCGGGAGATCCAAGCTAAAGCTCGTGGCATCCCTTATCAAAAGAAGCGGAAGAGACGCCTTTCGGCGAGCGTGCCTGCTGATGGTAGTAGCACTACATCTGCTGCCGCTGCCGCCGGCAGCAGCGTCTCTGTCAGTCAGTCGTAGAGGGATCGGATTCACTGGCAGTCAGTAGTTCTGCTTCTGGTTCTTGACTATTAATATTTTGCTTTCTTTTCGGCAGCAGATTACGCCTTTGTTAAGGAGATTAATTAATGAGGTGGTAGATGCCCTTAATATATATATATATATATATATATATATATAGATCATTTACATGTTTTTTTCATGATCCAAGTATATGAAGGAGATATTATATGTATATACTGATTGTAAAATTTCTCTCAACTTTTTTTTCGGTAAAATTTCTCTTACACGACTTTGACATCTCCTTCTGTGACAAGTCTGCCGAACGACGACTAATCAGTTTAAGCTTCTTTATTTTGTTTCTCTCTCTTTCTCTCTATAGTTAGTTCTTGGCGATTCTTGTGATGAAATTAAATAGCCTAAACTAGTGAATTAATATGACCGTCCTTCCTTCGTACATAGTCGTCTTTTTCCATTGTTTGGAAGTTGGATTTATTTAATTAGGTATAACAACAATGTCTAGCAGCATATTTTATCACCTTTCTTCCTCTTCTTGCTCAGTTGCTCTCCAGGTCTGTGTTTTAGGAAGAGCAAAGCAGCACATGGTTTTGTGTTTGTGATAATTAATCAGTTTAGCCCTTCTCCATTTCACTGCATATATATGCTTTCTCTTGTTGCAAATTTTAATTAACTTGCTGCATCGAATATATTTTCTCAACCTTCTTCAGTACAATAATATATGAATGGATATTTCCTTTGTTATTATGCCATCCTCTGTCATCCTACCAGTTATTACATGTTTATGCATTACAATCTTCCTTTGTTTAGCTGCAATGAACTTGTTCAATTCCCTACTCTTCCTTCTCATGGCGGGAGAAACGCAAGCACAATCCGCAGAACTCTGTAACTTAGTGACTTAATGAATCATGATAAGCAAATAATAAACAAGTTTCTGATAGTATTCTTTAATAGCTCATCAATAAAACATAGCAGCCAGTCTTTAGTTGTTTTTTTTTTTCCCTTCTTTTTAGCATCATGTATCTTATAACAATAATGGGATCACTCAAACTCCAAATTTACAGTACAATGGTTGCACTGTCAAGGAGTGATATATCTATCACATTAACTAATCTGACATTATTTCAGATTTGAACATTTAGTTATGATGGATGAAATTCTTAACAAAACATCTTTATGTTAACATAAATTCAAATTTAAGACTTGCTCAAATGATAATAAATTGCTTACAATTTGCTACAATATTCCAAATCCCATCAGGGCAGTAGTCCTTAGCTTTTGGCTTGAACTTGAGATTCTTCGTCCCACCAATATATGCTTCCATTCCCCCAAATGGGTATGTTCCACCAAATTTAGTACTTTGGGATTCTAGTTCAATCTAACCATTCTTATCAATTAAGTATGAAGAGTTTGACCTGAATTCTTATTATTTTGTGTAACGTCCGATATTTAAGTGGGAAAAAGAAATAAAAGAAAAAGAAAAGGAAGATAAAAATAAATAAGAAAAAAGATAAAATCTGGGATCAAATTTTTAAGAGGAGTTTGTTTCCAACCAAACTCAAAATTTTCCCCTATAAATAGGAAGCCAAATCAAGCCAGAATTCCCTTTTTGTTTTCTCACGAGCCGGCCTTAGTTTCTCCTCCTACGTGCGACCTTTCGTTTCCTTCTCGTCCCTGACGGTCGCCGCCCTACAGGGGACACACCGGAGGATGCGGACGAGATCGGTCGTGCATCTAGACAGACAGGAGCGGGCAGAGAAAGAGGAGGAAGAGGAAAAGGAAGAAGACTGCACGAATAGTTTCTTAGACAGAAACTAAAATATATGGAACTAGGATAGATTCGTGATAGAATCTTGATTTTAGACTTGAAGCATGTCCTATGTAGTTCCTGGTTATTGCATGATGTTCTATGATGTTGATGTGTGCCGTCCATCACCGGAAAAGGCGATTGGAACGCAAACCATGCGACTGCGTTTTTGCGTAAGAAGAACCCGGCCCGGGTTCACTGGAACCCTGCCCGGGCAGGTCCTTCAACGGACCGAGTTCGTAGGAACTCGACTAGGATCCGTCATTGCTGCGCTCGCCGAGCTCTATAACCAGACGAACCCGACCCAGGTTGAAGATGACCCGAACCGATTTCCACGCACGACCAATAGTCTGGCAAAATGACAATTCCGAGAAGAAGAAGACTCAACCCGGCCTAGGTATAACCCGAACTCAGCCCGGGCTGTTCTTTGATTTTTACCGAGGATGACCATGTAAGACCCGACCTGGGTTTCTGCCTACTCGGCCCGAGCTCTGACATTGATTTAGACAATTTTATGATATTTAAATCCTTGATTTATGTTCCTAATTCAGATCCTAATGATGTACGATTATGTCAATAATGCCCCTGAAGTATTCTCCATGATCATGTATTTTATCCTGATTTAAAGTTCTTATCAACATGTGATTTGACTAATTAAAAGATGCAAGATAAAAGACATAAATCGCTAAATGGAGAGCTCTTTTATAATGGACTGGTGACGACTAGGTTATGGGCTATCCTCGGACAGTTATGGGCTGGATCTGCCAGTTATGATGATGATGATGGACGGGTTGAGGCAGACCTCCCCGTGGGTTGAAATATTACTTCTAATAAGTTAAAGATGAATAATGAGATGATGAAAAAGATGAACACATATGAATAAAAAATCTTTCTTATGATGCTTGGGCTTATGCTTTCATTATGATGACTCTTTATGATCTTTTATTCATATGTTTCTTTTACATGCTCCTGCATTCTATTTACGATCATGATTCATTCTCCTTTTATGTGATGATGTTATCTTATGATTCATGCCTAGTATCATGATCTTATGACGATATTTATCTTACTTCTATACTGAGTTATAAAATTCATAGGGAGGTTCTCCCCTACATGTTCTTAAATGCAGGTCAAGGTATGAATGATGATGGTGGTCAACGATGACAGATCGAGCACGTAGGTGACTGCACATGGTTTTTGAGTCCTTTAGATGATGATAGCTTTTTCTTTTTCTTTTTATTGCTTTATGTATTAGCTTTTCATCGGACTCCTATGAAGTCATTTATCAGTCTTCCGTTTATCATAATGTTACTCTCTTTTATTATTAACGATGATTAAGTCTTCCTCTTTTATCGATGTTAAGTTGACCAGTCAAAGTCTTTATTTTGGTCAATAAGATGTACACGTAAGGATGATCCGTGGCGTTCCCTAAGCGTATTCTGTCACGTGATGGGGTGCAATTTGGGGGCGTTACAGTTAGGTATTAGAGCCTAAAGTTAGGCCATTCTCATGTCCTAATGTATGATGTCTAGTCCATGTGCAAGCGTCACGAGCAGTCACCATGCCACCTGAAGTCAAGTAAGTTTGTCTTGTCTCGTAAGATGTAGGATGTTTTTCTAAATATGATGATGTGTGATGATGTAGATGCCTCCACGCAGCGCACCTGTTACTGAGCTTGGGGTCGGAGACGACCTCGAAATAGCGGCGGGATTGGTCGGACAAGATAGGACGGACCAGAATGAGGTCCAGATGAGTCAGGCTTGTGCTGTGGAGCCGACAGTTCAGTCCCCACTAGTGCAACCCCCACCGTCACGGGCACCAACAATTTAGCCCTTGTTGACACCATCTGTTCAAGTTGCACCAATCATGACGCCATCGGTTCAGCTTCCTTCTGTACAGCCTCTTCCTATACAGTCTACGCCACCAGTGTCCTCTAAGGACACTATTCAAGCATTCATGAATTAAGTTGCGCCCTCCAGAGTATGATGGGCTGGGCAAGTTTGACAAAGTTGAGAGATGGTTGAGGACCATTAAAGAGAAGCTACAACAAATGAACTGTGGTGAAGATAAGAAGGTCCTATTCGCCATCAGCGTTTTAACTGATGATGCATTAGACTGGTGGAGGACCGTGGTGGATATTAAGTATGATGGGCAGAATTATGTTCCTTGGGAACGCTTGCATTCGAGGTAGGATACTTTCCACCATACCAACGTGCGCTGAAGCAGAGGGAATTCCTACAACTGAGCCAGGATCAGATGTTAGTGGCTCAATATCATGTCAAATGCATTCGTCTGGAGAGGTACAACACTCTCAAGATGAGTGACAGAGAGAAGGCAGATCATTTCTGCCAGGGCTTAAACCCGACCATTAGGACCATCACCTTAGCTGACCAATGTGCTAATGTGAGTCTGGCGGTGGAATTAGCAATAACGATGGAAAGGAACTATGCTAGGGAGCAGCAAGAGCTGAAGGATGTAAAAGGAAAAACTCTCATGCAACTCTCTGCACAGAATCAGTCTCACTGGAATGATCATCGTCAGAACCGAGGAGGACCCGATCGTAGGAACCAACGTCGGGATCACAGAACCTCGTGATGCTAACCGCCAACAACAACCCCAGCGTCAGGTAAAGATGATGAACATGAAGTTAAGATGCTTATGATGAAGCAAATTGAGTCATGACCATTTTTGCAGCCCCAATGTCAGCAGCCCCAGCAACAAGCACAGAGTACTGGTGCCTGTCCCCACTGTAGGAGGTTCCACATTGGGGAATGTAGGATGAAGGCCGGAGTATGCTTGCATTGTGGTCAAGATATTTCATTCGTGACTGTCCTACTAAGAAGGATGATCCCGCACCAGCTCAACGAGATGCAAGAGGTGGGAACAATATGGTGTGTGGAAGAATCGACAGATGCCGAAGTCATTAGAGGTACACTATCCATAGTCGGTCTTGCTACTACAGTTTTATTTGATTCGGGTGCATCGCACTCTTTTATATCTAAAGACTGTGCTACTACTTTAAGCTTACCTCTACATGATATAAGTCATCCTATGGAGATAATTACTCCTATGGGAATGCTCTACGTCATTAAGTACCTTCCTGAGGTACTAGTAGAGATACAAGGCAAGAATCTTTCTGCAGACCTGGTAATCATTCCAATGACGGACTACGATGTCATTCTCGATATGGATTGGCTATCCTACCATGATATAGTCGTATTATGCAAATAGAAGAAGGTGATCATTGATACCCAGGGTGAATGCAAGGCCACTATCATAGAGAGGTACCACGAGAAAAGATGAGAAGGTTATCATATCTGCCATGAAAAGCACAAAGAATGATACAGAAGAGATGCAGAGATTTTCTTGCAAATGTGATGAAGACGGACAACCCAGGAACCTAACTACAACAATTGGACGTAGTTCGGGAATTTTGAATGTCTTTCCTGACGACATCTCCGAATTACCACCCCACGAGAGATTAATTTTTGGATCGATCTCCTTTTAGGCACTGCCCCGATCTCGAAGGCCCCCTACAGGATGGCACCGACAGAGATGCATGAACTGAAGAAGCAAATTCAGGAAGTTTTAGACAAGGGGTTTATCAGGCTGAGCGTATCTCCTTGAGGAGCTCCAGTGTTATTTGTCAAGAAGAAGGACGGCTCTCTAAAACTGTGCATTGACTACCGGATGCTAAATAAAGCCACAGTCAAGAACAAGTACCCTCTATCGCGAATCGACGACCTCTTTGATCAACTTTCAAATGCCGTGGTATTTTCTAAGATAGACTTAAGAAGTGGGTACCACCAACTTAGAGTGGCCTGTGAGGATGTACAGAAGATGACTTTCTGATCAATATATGATCACTATGAATTTTTAGTGATGCCTTTTGGTTTGACGAACGCCCTTGCAACTTTCATAGATCTCATGAACCGGATGTTTAGACCGTACCTGGATCAGTTTGTCATTGTCTTTGTGGATGACATCTTGATTTATTCAGAAAATGAATAACAACACAAAGAACACTTGAAGATAGTTTTGGAAAAGCTAAGGCAACACAAATTATATGGCAAACTATCGAAGTGTGAGTTCTAGCTTGATCAAATTATGTTCATTGGACACAATCTCGAAGAAGGGTATTTCTGTGCATCCTTCCAAAGTACAAGCGATATCCCACTGGCCAATGCCAAAACATGCTATTGAAATCTGCAGCTTCCTCGGATTGGCAGGTTATTACCTCAGGTTCATCAAGGATTTTTCGAAGATTGCATCCCCTTGATGAACCTAACGAAGAAAGGAGTGAAGTACATATGGACACAGAAATGCGAAGATAGTTTCCAAGAACTAAAGGCCAGACTGACCACTGCACCCATACTCACCATTCCAAAAGGTACAGATGAGTATGTGATGTATAGTGATGCTTGCGGTACCGGACTAGGATGTGTGCTCATGCAACATATGAAGGTGGTCGCATATGCATCTAGGTAGTTGAAGAAGCATGAGGTGAACTATCCAACTCACGATCTTGAATTGGCAGCGGTAGTCTTCGCATTGAAGATTTGGCGACACTACCTTTATGGAGTAGAGTTTGAGGTGTTCACCGATCATAAGAGCCTCAAATACATCTTCTCTCAGTGAGACCTTAATATGCGACAGGGAAGATGGATGAAATATTTGAAAGACTATGAGTTCGCCATTAATTATCACCCTGGTAAGGCGAACTCAGTTGCAAATGCACTCAGTCGCAAGTGGGAAGACTCACTAGCTCATATGATGATAGGTATGTATAAAATGATGAAGGAGCTGAGCCTATGGAAGCCAAGACCTGAAAGGAATGGAGCAGTACTGATGATGCACCAGATACAGCTGAATATGATGGATAGGATTATTAAGGCTCAGGCTCAAGATCCTGAGTATACCAAGATGTTAGGAAGATGTTAGAAAGAAGAAGAAGATTTCAAGCTCTCAACATATGGTGGGATATGATACAGAGATCGTCTATGGGTCCCAAGTGATGAAGCGCTTAAAAGAGAAGTGATGGATGAATGTCATAAGTCTGAATTTGCGATCCATCCGGGTAGCATTAAGATGTACAAGGATGTGCAAAGGACTTTCTGGTGGAATGATATGAAGCGAGAGATTGTTGAATATGTTTCCAAATGTCTGGTCTGCCAACAGATAAAAGTGGAAAGATTGCATCTCTCGCCATTCCACAGTGGAAGTGGGAGGACATCTCCATGGATTTTATAACTTGTTTACCCTGTACCTAGAAGGGACATGATGTCATATGAGTAGTAGTGGATCGGTTAACGAAGTCTACGCACTTTCTACCCATAAAGTCAAAACAATCAGTGCAGAGCCTTATGGATCTATATGTACATGAGATCATCAGACTTCATGAGATTCTTACTTCCATTGTATCATATAGAGATCTAAGGTTCACAGCCAGATTCTGGAGAGGCCTACAAGACTCTTTTGGAACGAGGCTGAATTATAGTACGACATTCCATCGATAAATGGATGGTCAGACTGAAAGGACCATCTAGGTAGTTGAAGATATGTTAAGAGCTTGTGCCCTTGACTGGAAGGGGAATTGGGATGACCACCTACGGCTTATTGAGTTTGCTTATAATAACCGTTATCATTCTAGCATTCGTATGGCTCCCTTTGCAGTCTTGTATGGGAGACCATGTCGTTCACCTGCATGTTGGAATGAGGTAGGTGAAAGGAAGATTTTAAATGCTAAAAAACTGAAACAGAAGGAAGAATATTCAGCAAGAGTCGAGTTAATACAAGAAAGAATGAAGGCAGCTCAAGCTCGACAAAAAGTTTTATGCTGATAGAGGACAACGTGAACAAAATTTTCAGACAGGTGATCAAATACTCCTGAAGGTTTCCCCAACCAAGGAGTGATGAGGTTCAATAAAAGAGGAAAGCTCGGCCCAAGATATGTTAGTCCTTTTGAGGTACTTGAGCTAGTTGGAGAGGGTTCTTGCAGATTAGCATTACATCTATCCTATTGGCGAGTTCATAATGTCTTCCACGTCTCTATGCTCCAGAAGTACAAACATGATGATGCAAACGTTATACAGTATGAAGAACCCAATCTTAAAGATGACCTCACCTATGAGGAGCAACCCATCCAGATTCTAGAGACAAAAGTTCAACATCACAATAACAAAGATGTACCATTGGTCAAGGTGGCTTAGAGCCATCATCGAGGTGACGAAGCAACCTGGGAACTCGAGTCTGAGATGCGAAGGGAATTTCCTGGATTATTTGGTAAGTCCTGACTTCTTACTGAATTCGAGACGAATTTGTTTTAAGGGGTTTACGATGTAACGCCAGAGATTTAAGTGGGAAAAATAAATAAAAGAAAAAGAAAAGGAAGATACAAACAAAGAAGGAAAAAGATAAAATCTGGGATCAGATTTTTAAGAGGAGTTTATTTCCAACCAAACTCTAATTTTTCCCTTATAAATAAGAGGCCAAATCAAACCAGAATCCCCTTTTCATTTCCTCACGAGCTGGCCCTAGTTTCTCCTCCTACGTGCATCCTTTCATTTCCTTCTCATCCCTGGCGGCCGCCGCCCTATAAGGGACACACCGGAGAACACAGACGAGATTGGTCGCGCATCTAGACAGAGAGGAGCGGACAAAGTAAGAGGAAGAAGAAGAAGACTGTATGAATAGTTTCTTGGACAAAAACTAAAAGGTATGGAACTAGGATAGATTCGTGATAGAATCTTGATTTTAGATCTGGAGCATGTCCTACGTAGTTCCTGGTTATTGCATGATGTTCTATGATGTTGATGTGTGCCAGCCATCACCGAAAAAGATGATCGGAACGCAAACTGTGCGACTGCGCAGATTCTGCGTAAGAAGAACCCAGCCTGGGTTCACTGAAACCCGGCCGGGCAAGTCCTTCACCGGACCGAGTTCGTAGGAACTCGACCCGAAACCGCCATTGCTGCGCTCGCCGAGCTCTGCAACCGGATGAACCCGGCCCGAGTTGAAGATGACCCAGACCGAGTTCCTCGCACGACGAATAGTCGGGCAAAATGACAATTCCGAGAAGAAGAAGACTCGACCCAGTCCGGGTGTAACCCGAACTCGGCCCGGCTGTTCTCTGATTTTTACCGAGGATGACCATGTAAGACCCGACCCGGGTTTCTGCCTACTCGGCCCGGGTTCCGACATTGATTTAGTCAATTTTATGATATTTAAATCATTGATTTATGTTCCTAATCCAGATCCTAACGATATCTATGATTATGTCAATAATGCCTCTGATTCGTTCTCCATTATCATGTCTTTTATCTTGATATAAAATTCTTATCAACATGTGATTTGACTAATTAAAAGATGCAAGATAAAATATGTAAATCGTTAAATGGAGAGCTCTTTTATAATGGACTGGTGACAACTAGGTTATAGGCTGTCCTCGGACAATTATGGGTTGACTACGGTCAGTTATGGGCTGACTCTGCCAGTTATGATGATGATGATAGATGGATTGAGGCAGGCCTTTCCATGGGTTGAAATTAGGGGTGTTCATGGGTCGGGTCAAGCTTCCCATGGGGGCAAAATCTGATCAACCCGACTCGGTTCGGGTCGGGTCGGGTCGGGTCCGACCACCCAATTTTTCTTTTTTTTAAAATTTTTTCTTACTAATTTTATATTTTTAAAATATAAAAATATTATTAAATATTTATTTTAAAGTACAAAATAAATTTTATAACTATTAAAATATTATTTCTGCATTTAAAACATTTTATTTTATTTTTTAAAAATTTTTTAAAGCAAATATAGGCATATATTTAAATAAAAATAGAAAAAAATAAAATAAAATAAAAAATCGGGTCATTGGGTCGGATCATCGGGTTCATACCCCTAGTTGAAATATACCCCAATAAGTCAAATATGAATAATAAGACGATGAAGAAGATGAACACATATGAATAAAAAATCTTTCTTAAGATGCTTGAGCTTATGCCTTCCTTATAATGACTCTTTATGATCTTTTATTCATATGTTTCCTTTACATGCTCCTGCATTCTATTTATGATCATGATTCATTCTCCTTTTATATGATGATATTACCTTATGATTCATACTTAGTATCATGATCTTATGACGATATTTATCTTACTTCCATACTGAGTTGTAAAATTCATAAGGAGGTTCTTCCTTATATGTTCTTAAATGCAGGTCAATGTATGAATGATGATGTGATCAACGGTGACAGATCGAGCTCGTAGGTGACTGCACATGGTTATCGAGTCCTTTAGATGATGATAGTTTTTTCTTTTTCTTTTTATTACTTAATGTATTAGCTTTCCATTGGACCCCTATGAAGTCATTTATCAGTCTTCCATTTATCATGATGTTACTCTCTTTTATTATTAATGATAATTAAGTCTTTCGCTTTTATCGATGTTGAGTTGACCAGTCAAAGTCTTTATTTTGGTCAATATGATGTACACGTAAGGATGATCCGTAGCGTTCCCGAAGCGTATTTGTCACGTGGCAGGGTGCGATTTGGAGGCGTTACATTTTGAGATATAGAAATTGTAAATTAATATGTTCCATCGAGTTGCAACTTTATCTATATATTTAATGCATGCTCGATAGAAACCTAAGATATGTACTTCAACTAAGTATTATTTAACTTCCTTTTTAATAGTAAAAGTTTTACCATTTAGAGAAAATATATATAATGAACATTTTATTGGAAAAAAATTAATGTTTAACTTTGTAGATAAGAATTAAATATAAATCATAAAATGGTTTTTTTTTGTATGTACAACTTTTGGAACGGTGTAAGAAGTTTTTGAGAACTCGTAAAAACAAAAGAAGCACCATATGGACATTATTTCCTTGATATACTAAGCAAGAGAATCATAAAATTAGTTACAAAAAATATAAAATAAAATCCAAACAAAAGAATTGCGAAATTTTGTGGGTCGACTTGTTGGTTAGGGCTTCTACTTTTTTTTACACTTTTTCTCATTTTTCATCTTCTTTTTTAAGAAGAAAAGAAAACTAGAAAAGAAAATGCATGCATGAAAGCTAAAGCACACCAGTAACGTGTCTCTCCTTGTGGACTCGGCCTCCCAAACTGTTAACAAATTCTCCTGCAAAAAAAAGGGTATAAATTAAATTATATTATATATGGAGTAATGGAGGTCTTTAGTTACATTTCGTAAACTCAATGTAGAATATATATGTAATTTGGTTAATACAAATTTGATCAATATTTTGAACCAACAGTGGAGTGTTCAGTTTTTCCAAGGAGGCTTATTGGCCTGTGGCTCCAGTTGAACTTTTTTCTTTAGGACACAGTCACATGCGGAAAGGAGGAACAAATGTACTCGGGATTTCCATTGTTTTCATACAGCTAATTGAAAAAAAAAAACAAGTCAAAGATGGTTTAGTTAAATTTCCATTGTTTTCATATTATGTTATGTGGTAGTTGAGTGCTAATAATTTTTTATTTCTAGAGTCATCATTTTGATCAAGGGTTATCTATACCGCTCCTATTCAGGGACGTAGCTAGGGGGTTGGCCCCCCTAAAATTTTTAATATACTATATAAATTATTAAGGATACAAAGAAAAATTTTAAAAAATATATAGAAATATATAAGCTCCCCCCCCCCCTCCCCCCCTCACACACACATTTGTGCCATTATCAGACACAAGATCACGTGCAATAATTAGGCCAAGGAATACCTAACCTTAAGTTTGCAGCAAAAATAATATGATCAAAATGACTTATTGATAATCATTCTTATAGGCTTTCGATCATGAACATGATCACAGGACCATAATATTAGCGGAGTAATAAGGTAGCAATGCAGACATTTGAGCGTTTGACATTCGAATGGTCGTGTAGAGAATCACAGAACAACGATAAGGATCAATGATGTGAGTTGTCGTTTTAGTTCAAGGCACGTGCCCTAAAATTTAGAAGCTAATTACTTGCATTATTTATAAACACAAAATATATATGAACTTAGGAGGTGTTTATCTATAGGTAATCTTTGTAGATTACCAAGTAATGTTGTATTAAATTACTTAGGCCCATCACATTACCTTGTTCACTTATGACGGGTAACGAGTAATCTGGATTACCTAGGCAATTCATATTGCCTATGAAGTAAAAATATAAAACATTGACAGATTACCACATGAGTTGTAATTTTTTTAATTTCACTTTTTGGATTTGTCCTTTATAATTTTATTTAAACAAATTATACAATTAATCAAATAAATATTAGTTAATCATTATGAATATATTATTATCATATTTTAACAAATATGTTAATTATTTTATAAATTTTAATTTTATGGATGAGAATATATATATTTGTGATTTAAGTTTATGATGTTAAAAATTATATGTAAACATAATTCTTTTGATTAGGAGTATATCGGTAAAACACTATATATTAATTTATAAATCTTTATTTTTTAATAAGTAATTAATATGGATCACTAGATAGATTACTTATGCATATTAAATAAAGTAATGTACATTGCTGATAATTTAACAAGTGGTAATCTTTTTTAAAAGCAATCTGTATTGCCAAGTGGTAATCTTTTTTAAGGGGGCGTTTCTCTAGAGGTAATTTTTGTAGATTATCAGGTAATATTGTATTAAATTACCTGGGCCCACCACATTACCTTGTTCACTTGTGACATGTAATGGGTAATCTGCATTGCCCAGACAATCAACATTGCCTATGAAGTGGCAATGCAGATTGCCTATGGGAGGGTAGGCAATCCACATTATCACCTGAGTTGCAATCTTTTAAATTTTACTTTTCACATTTGTCCTTTACAGTTTTATTTAAATAAATTCTAAAACACATTGAATAAATTATAATAATAATTAAATAAATTTTAAAATTAATCAAATAAATATTATTATTATGACTATATTATTATCATATTTTAAAAATATATTATTTATTTTATAAATTTTAATTTTATAGATGAAAATATATATTTGTAATTTAATTTTATGAAGTTAAAATTAATTTATATATTTAAACATAATTCTTTTGATTAGGGGTACATTGGTAAAAACTGTATATTAACTCATAAATCTGTATTTTTTTATAAATAACTAATATGGATTGCTTGATAGATTACTTATGCATACTAAATAATGTAATGTACATTGCTGGTAACTTAACAAGTGGCAATTTTTCTGAGAGGCAATCTATATTGTTAGGTAATGTTGAATGGCAATGCAGTGAATGCAATCTGTATTGTCAGGTAATGTACCAGTGGACTTCTCCTTAATATAACGTATGCATGTCTGAGAGTTGGATTGATGATATAATGGTGCAATTTTACCTATCCCAAGTAGTGCAAAATTATTATTGTCCAACTCTACTAAGTCTTTAAATCCAAAAGCTCTATGAATAACTTGATATTTTGCGAAATTATACATTAAGGAATGGTTGCATATAGTCCTTGGATGATTCTAAGCAATCACAAGCTTATGTTAGGCGACGATGACATCGTGAGACTTAGCCAAAAAAATTGTCCCAACATTAGTAATCTTGGACATCAGTGATAAAAAAAGAAGAAATATTAGGGTTGAACAAATTAAATTCTTAATTATACAATTTTTTTTTAAAGCTTTCTCATAATCAAATGCTTGATTAGAAGTCAAACAAATTAGTCGTTAGAACTCTCAAACATTAGGATGATAATAAAAAAAGTATCATTTTTTCCTTGATAATTCTTTTTCTAATTATCAATCTTAAAGAAACAAAAAAAATTATATATATATGGGTTTAATGAACGTGTGAAGCGCCTTTCGTGTGAAGCGCGTGTGAAGTAGCTTTAGACATACTTATGTTTATTTTTTTCGACATTTTTCTTCATTGATAATTTAGAGGGTCATTGAGGATAATAAATATATGATTCAAATCATTAACAATAATTTTTTTCATCATTTTTTAATTTTGATGAACTTTTGCACATTATTATCCGTCATAATAGATATAAACATTTTATATAACTTCTAATCTTATAAAACTATTTTTTGTTATCATGAATGATCATTTAAGCTATTAGTAAAGAATGATATCGAAACAAATGAAGAAAAATATATCTAAGGCCGTTTCACACGCGCTTCACACGCGCATTTTCCCCTATATATATAATGATGAATTTTCCATTGCTCCAGCCATTAAGACAGTCATTATGAGATTATTAGTGTCGATTCTTTTTATTTTCATATATCAAATTAAAATGTCCCAACTAGTGGGAGGTATTTCAATAAGGATCATTTGGTTAGAAGCAAATTCTTAGGGTATGTTTGACAATTAACAAATGGAGGGGTGAAATGGGATGGAGTGTGATGTATCGTTATAAAGATGGTATTTGAATAGTAAGTTATAAAAAATAATGGTATAAGGAATGGAACTTCTATTTACTAAAAAAATATTTTATTTTTTAATATGTATAAACTATTTATAATATTTAATGAGTCATAAATATTTATTACTTTACCACTTAATTTATTTTTCTCTATTATTTTTTGTTTTGCCATTTTCTCTATTTTTGTTATATTATTTTTTTGAACTATTTCATTCATCTATTTAAAAAAATAAAAAAGTAATACATATATATTCATATGAAAGAGAAAAATAATTTATCAATGATACAGAGATGATATGAATGAGAGAGATGATTTAATTTGATAACAAGAGAAATAATTTTATTTGGTAATAAAAATCGAGTTAATTTAGTTTAAAATTATTTATTTATTTTCATTCCACCAAATTGGTGGAATGAAAAATATGATATTTGAAGTACTTGGCTATTCTATACTACTCCTCTTAATTTAAATAAAAATTATATCCAAACATGATTCAACTAATCTCATTCCTCCATATTCCACCCCATCCCTTTAAATTTCTCAATAAAATTAAAAAAAAATATATGGGACCACCTAAAATAATTGTCATTTTTTAACCCCAATAAAATGATATTTAACAGAATAAATATTATATTATCATTTTTCTTTTAAATTATATTTTTAAGTTTTAATCATATATTATTATATTAATATTTTTTACTGTTATTATAATATTAAACATTAACTCTTATAATAAAATATTTTAGTTATAAAACATTATATTTTAAAATTTATTCTTTGAAATAAAAAAATATTACGTTGTTTTATTTTTTTATTTGAATTTTACTCCATAACCAGACGTCTGTAACTATTCCAATTTCCAGGGTCTTTTTTCTCGTCCTTGATCAATTTTTTTTAGGGTTGTCAGTTTTTAAAGTTATAATTTAATGTCAAACGGACATAAAAATTGAACCCAGGCCAATCACTAGGATAAATCCTGGGACACACAATTCCGGGTATTCCACTGAATCATAAAAGAAAAAAGATGGAGTTATTCAAATAATTAAATGCAACACTTCTTATATTAAACACTACAATATAATCATTACATTTATAGGTCATGTGTACAATACATGTAGGACCAAAATTTTATTTCTTTGATGATACGAGAAGCTAAAGGAATTTAAAAAAGTTAAACCAACATGAGGATATAATTAATCTATGGTCCTATAACACTGCAAACAAAAAAATGCCAAAACAAAAAGACTAATGATTTAATAGCATAGTGGTCATGATGGCAGTATCCGATGCACTAATAACAGTTGAGATAGAAAAGACTGGCAAAGCACCGGTTGTAAACATGAAGACAAGCTCCCGTGTACCCCTAATAATTTGTTTGCAAGTAAAATTATAAGGGCGGAACATATTCATGTTTGGACAGGGCTTGCTCCAAAACCCCTCACCTACCCCTCGCATTTGTTTTTATTTAGCAATAATATATAAAAGATTGTGAGTTTCTATCTAAATTTGATTTATGAGGGGATGAACTCCATATGTAAATACATAAAATTATATATATATATATATATATATATGGTTGTCAAATTTGAGTTTCTATTTAAATTCATTTTACTAGGAATGAACTTGTATCATAAATTTGATACGTACATAAGTAGAATTTAGATATAATATTAATTTAATAATTTTAATTTTTTTAATCACATAAAATATATTAATAAATATATAAAATTAAAATTCCATTAATAATTAGTGAATAAAAATCACAAATATTTTCATAATATGATTTAAGTTTTATTTAAGTACTATGATCCAAAGAATAAAATAATAAACAAAATTCATTTGCAATCACTTACAATAATTTTTTTTTCTTTTTTGTCACCTTAATTTTAGTTTATTATAAACCGACGATTCAGATCGACCTAACCATTCACCCCCTCTCGCCTACGACACTCTCCCCTCCCCTCTCCCATGTGACCTCCATCGCCCTCTCCCCTATGACCTTCAGCTCCCTCTCGCCTGCGACCCTCTCCCCTCCCCTGTCCCTTACGATTGCCGCCCCCTCTTTCCAGCGACCACCACCCCCGCCTCGCCTACTCCCCTCTCCCCTGCGTCCTCTGGTGCCCTCTCCCCTATAGCTAGGAGTGTTCAGCGGGTTGGGTTGACCTGCAAACCCAATGACTCAACCTGATCCAAACATTTTAGGACCGGGTCGGATCGGGTGGGGTCAGAATTTTTCAACCAAAGTTGACCCCACCTAACCCGAAGATCCGATTTTTTATTCTATTTTTTTTTATTTTTTAGTTGTCAGCTTATGTTTTATATAAAATATATTTTACATGTGTAAAATAATATTTAAATATTTATAAATATTTAAAATATTATTTTATGTTTTTTAAATCAATATTATATAATATTTTTTATATTACATAATAGAAAAAGTAAGAAAAAAATTTAAAAAAAAAGAAAAAATGGTGATTGGGTAACCCGACCTGATCCAACCCGACCCGATCCAACCCGACCCGACCCGATTAAAATCAGGTGGTCGGGTCAGGTCAAATCAAACCTGACGCGTGAATACCCCTACCTACGATTGTCGACCCCCTCTCGCTTGCCACCCTCTCCTCTCTTCCCTACGATTGCCGACCCTTCTACCCGACGATCACTACCCCCCTCTTGCCTATGACCGCCACCCCCTCTCCCCTCCCTCTCCCTTGCGACCTCCGGCGCCCTTTCCCCCTAGCCTCGTCTCGCCTACAACCCTCTCCACTATGATTGTTGTCCCCCTCTTGCATGCGATCGCTGCCCCCCTCTCACCTGCAACCGCCGCCCCCATCAACCTCCCCTCCTCTCTTCCCCTGGTATTCCCCTCTGCTGGCTGGCAGCCCCCATCTTCCCCGCCCTGCCCTCTCTCTTGCGTTCTCTCTCCTCTCTCACGTGTTGCCACCGTCGATCACCTCCTCTTCTCCAATTGCTTATTGCATCTACAATGGCAGGATTGGCGGCATGGGTTGGGACGGCATGCTCATGATGGGGAGGACGGCGCTCGGAATGGGGAGGACGACACTCGCAATCCTGGGCGGCGATCATGCTCTTGGCTGACGCTCATAGAGGCAAGGGCAGATGGATGAAACAACGACCTTTCGATTAACTCTGTTGGATTAGGTGTTACACAAAGTTATAAGGGTGTTACACCCTATTAATCCCATAAATATATATAATGTACACATATGAATTGGTAAAAAAAATGAAAAACTCTGTTGGTTTTGAGTTTGCAACATGAGTACAAACGAGGTGTAGCAGCACTACCTAACACATGTGGTTGTATTAGCTCACTCAGTACTTAATCATTCAATTGAATGTCTTTATATGTTCAAATTTTAATTTGACTAACTCATTCTTGGATCCTAGAAGTGTAAAATCATAAGTTTTTAAGTATATGACCCCTCTCAAATAAAATTAAAAATGATGTGATCAAATTGGATGGTAATATTTCTTTCACTACAAGAAAAAAATCCTTTTCCGATGGAAAATTTCCTACATCGGAAATCCTTCGCAATTTGCGACAGATTTTCCGTGGGAATTCCCCACGGTTTAAACCGTGGAAAATTTTTCCCACGGGTTGTTTCCCACGGTTCGGACCGTGGGAAATTCCCACGGGTTGGACCTTCGGAAACTTTTTTCACAGCTAGAGCCGTGGGAAGTTTCCCATGGCGTTGACCGTGGGAATTTCACATGGTTCAGGCCGTGGAAAACTTTTTCCACGACTTCGACCGTGGGAATTTCCAACGGCTTCAACTGTGAAAAATGTTTCTCGCGGTCTAAACCGTCAGAAAGTCAAAAATATCACCAAATTCTCCCGCTTATTTTTCTTTTCCCGCTTCTCCATCTATTTTTATTAACCTCCTCCCTCTCTCCTTCAGCCGTGAGAAATATTTGCGACGAGCATTTTTACGACGGATGGTTCTCGTCGGAAAATCCATCGCAAAGTGTGTTTTCCGGCGGATTTTTCTCATTTTGCGATGGTTTGGACCATGGGAAAGAGGCATTTTTCTTGTAGTGTTTCCAAGTCAACTTGTGTTGAAGCCTTTCCCTTTATTGTGTCAGTGTTGAGCTTGTCGCACGGCATCTTCTCATGCAACTACACATGGAAGTTCGAGGGTGGATCTCTTCAGCTCGGAGCTCACCACCGATGTTTCAGCGCTCAAGCTCTAGCACGAAGGGTATGCTGGCAGCTACGCGTGCAGTCTTCTGTACGAAGCTCTTTATCATCTTCTGCGCATGCAACTTGCAAGCACTAGTGAGGAGCTCTTTGCTGATGTTTGCACTTGTGAGTTCCGACACGAAGTATGACACCATAGGATTCACAAGAATAAAGGATTAAAAGAGAATAAAATAGATCCAATAACAAAATTCCAGCTTGGATGCATATTTGAAATTCTAGAATAAAAATGAGATAATCCAATATCTGCTCCCGCTGGCTTAATCTACCTGGGCACTTTGCTCCTCCATGGACAACTTAATCTCACAATTTTTGTTCATGCAGTGATTACTTGTGGGGCCCACATGTCAAGCTCAAAGTTGTTTGGGTAAACAAATAAGAATAAGACCCTATTCTAAACACTAATCTTGTGACAAAGGGGACCACTAGTTAATATTATTGTATTTTAAAAAAAAATAAAGAGTTTAAGATGGACTAGAATAGGATTACGATGGATGTTAAATAAAGACATACATGATGTGAAGAATTATGACATATATTTTCATCGCTATTTTACTCATTCTATGTGGTTATTCCCTAACAAGTATGTGTATATACCACCAATTCAATGCATGATGAATATTCTTCACATGAACTCATATATTACCACTTGACACCTCTGTGGATTCTAATTCAATCTTATTTTGTTTGCATGGGAGCTAATGAGCTCCAGGGATGAAGTTGAGCAACCGAGCACTCTTATCTGCACTAGGAATCGATGTTTGCTGCGAGAGTGAGGAGAAAACCAAGCAACACAACAACAAACACTTCACACGACATGGGGACTAGTCAACTTCCTTCATCACCCGGATGCTAGGAAGCTTCCCCAAGCAGTAGAGGGGACCACTGTGGAGCTGTAAAGCCTTCAGGGATGCAGGAGAAAGTGCCAACAAAGAGGATAGTGCTGCAGGAGAAAAGAGGGTGAGGGGATATAAAAGGAAAAGAGAAAAGCCTTAGAAAAGAAGGGGGGTCTGTGCGTGGTTTTTGGGGAGAAAGAGAGGAGAGGAGATCATCGAGCAGAAGAAGAAAGGGACAAGAGCGAGTAAATCAGAGACAATGCCTTTGGCAATGGAGGGAGAAGAGCATATTCTCCCGATGTTTCGGCCCTGCTGAGGCCAGGAGGTGTCGATGTGACTTGGATTTGAATGTTTTCTAGCTGCGTTTTATTTGGATTTCTACCATGAACAATAGTGAGTATTGATGTTTTCTGAGTTCCTATTATTATGCGATGTTTTTTTGGTTTCACTGTTTAATCTTTTATCTTATGATTTACATATGGATTGGAGCCTCAAGAACTATCTTCACCTTGCACCCCGACCGTAGGGATACTATAGCCTCCATCGCGATTGAACATGGAGAGATTTAGCCTAAGGTGAAGATAGTTCCATGCATGGTTCTTATGCATCCCATGTTTGCATCCCATAAGAGAAGTTTTCTGAATTATTTGTTGCCTTGCACCCCCTACCGTAGGGATACTATAGTCTCCATCGTGACCGAACATGGAGAAATCCAGCCTAAGGCAAGAAATAATTCGTGATTTTAATTTTCGCAAGATCAGCGATGGACCATTAATTTATTTGAGCTAGACATCATTTATCCTTTGAATCGGGACCTGAAAAGGTTTCATCCCTCCGAATTTCTGACAATAGACGATCGAATTGAGTAATGGATTTTAAACAATTTCAAAGGATGACCGTATGCCTCTACTTAATCATCGTTGTGTTTAACGTTTTTATCTTCTCTTCAAAAACATCTAACTATCTTGAAGAGATGAGACTGTGCATTCTACCCAGGAGGGTGATTCCATATTCCCCTAAGACGAGTGTGAGCAGACCGCAGCCCACTCGCACAGGCATATTTCTCATAATGCATGGGATTTGGTGGATTCGAGATTGTGGCTCTAATCTCTAGAAAAGCTAATTTCGTACCATGGCAATCATAGGTCATATTTCTATGTACGAATCCTTCTCTCGCATGTAAACATAAGCTTTCCACCAACTCGAATGTGTTTGTGGGAATTCGTGTGTCCCCATAGCGAAGATTCACCAAATATAAACGAGAGAAAGGAACTCGGTTACCTTTGCAATAACGCGCTAGACTAAAGAACATCAAGTCTTACAACATGGACACCTCCCATAACTCCTCAGCACGCTTCCTCATCATACTGCTTCACACCCCCTTAGTGCACTAGTCATCTGATTCCTATAACATTTTCTCTTTATGCACAGAAACCTTAAAAAATATGCTTTAGTTTACTTTTGTGTTTTGTTTCCATTTTTCTTTGCTTTTTTCTTTCAACAGTTACTTTCCATATTAGATTTGCTCCGAGAGATTTCTCCAAGATCTAGTTGACTTCGCTTCCCTGTGGATCGAATCTCAAGCATTACAATAATGCACTTTACTCTTGCGGATCGCATTTCATTAGTGTGGACTTATGTCATAGAGGCATTTACCCCTCCTTATTCGAGCGATGTTCTCTATACACACTTTATGCGAGTCAATACACAAGTTTGAGTGTCACATGACTGGACCTATTTTGGACTATACTTGGCTCGATTCATTTAATAAATAAATCAAGCATTGTAACAATATTTTTTTAGAAATGAATGAAAAAGATGATATTTTATTCTAAAAAATATAGTTAGAATAAATATTTTATTATTAGAATTATTTAAACCCAAAAGTTAAAGGAAAATAGAGGAGTTGCAAGAGATAAAAAGAAGTTTCAGTAGATGTGGTTTTTGATAAAGTATGGTTATAAAATAATTAGTCAAATTTAAATTTAATGATGGACGGCCAAGCTTAGGTCTGCTCCAAGGTCCAATACAAGCCGAAACTATAATTGAACACTATAAATAGGCATTATAGTGTTAGCTGGAAATCGTTATGAGCCTCCATAATATTTTTTGTACATGAGCCTCCTCTTTTTCTCTTGTTTGCAAATCAGAGAGCAATGACACATTTCGAAGCCTCCACATAGGGATCATCATCCAAGTAATTGGTGTGGGTTTCGAGGCAACATTGTAGAGGAATTTTTTGTCAAAGTTTGGTACGCGGGATCCCTATATCGATGATTTTAGTTGATATAAAATCATGGACTGTTGTCCTTTATAAGTGATGCGTAAAATGATGTAGTAAAATAAATGCACTAGAAAGTACACTAGTCGCTCAAGTAATATAATAAAAGGAGTAAAAAGTGTCGAACATACGAGGAATATTATTAATTCAATATCTGATCTTATAAATTGATAAGAGAGGAAACACATAGTTTTCGAAAATAAGTTTTGTAATTATAAAATAAAATAGAGAAAATAAGATAATAAAAATAGATCAAGATACATATTTGAATCAAAAAAATAAATTTAATCTTTAAGGATGGATTAGAGTCCCCTTAAAGTATTAACCTAACACGATTAAATTGCGTCTCTACAAACTGGTATCCTCTCAACTTAAGCATGCAGATTAAACTATCGTAATTCAATAAGAATTAAAGTCTCCACAAACTAGAATACCTTTAAATCACATTAATATTAAGATTCATTAAATTGGATTCCTCCCTAGACTATTAATCACTTCACAAACTGGTGTAGATTAATAAACCACACAAATCTAATTCTCCACACACTAGTTATCAAATTCATGTCAATAATTAATTTCAAATAAAATCAATTAAAATTAGAATCTTGAATTCTAAAATTAAAAACTCCACAAACTAGTATAGCCTAATTCAAAAATCCAACCAACTAACATAAACGTATTAAGCACAATTCATGATTGATCAGAAAAGATTAAAACAATTAAAATAAGATTCAAATGATTTCCCTTCAATTAATAATCTCCTAAAATAAAAAGTCTAATAAAAACATGAAGTTCATCCTAGAATTACTAGAGATAATAAAATACAAATGATGAAAATTGAAAGAATTACACACAAAACAAAAATAGAGATCCCATATCTAGGCAGACAGTTGACCGCCTCTCATATTTAGCACCTCTCTCCTCTTGGTCGTAGCTTGCAAAGCTCACAACTCCACTATGGAAGAAACCTGGCCCCTAACTCTTGATGAAATTGGCTCCTTATATTTTTAGCTCCATGTCAATTTGGCTCCTTAAGTATTTGACCCCTTTGGATTTGGCTGAGTTTGGCGCTTTGCACTAAGTCATATAATTCTTTTGTGTCTATGATTCATCTCAGCTGACAATTTTCCTTTTCCCTTCCAATTAATTAAAATAATGAAGTTATTCCATCCATAGTTATAATAATTAAAGAACTAATAGATAGAATCAATAATATTGAATTATGTCTAAAATAGACTTAAAATGATGCATGCAATGATTAAATTATAGAAAAATGATTAAAATAATAGACTTAAATATGTTGTATTTTGCATGCATCAATAAGGAGATTAATTTGATATATTTATTGCATTGATTGGAATCATTATTGCATTGTAAGAATGATAAAAAAAAAAATATGATTTCCTGGTGATGGCAGAATCAAGCCTCAGTTCGTTGAAGCTAGGTGTGAATAGGATTCAATGGGACTAAGTTTGTGTAAACCAGTCCGGGTTGCAAAGTAGCACAAGTAGGATTCTATGATCCGAGCACAATGTGTGATGATTGAGAGGATCCAGATCGAGTTCCGAATTACTGCACCTGCGCTCCACGATCCGAATCCGAATAAGAGAGGGTTGAAACCGATTCGGTTTAGGTTCCCCTCACACCTAGCCCGGGTTTTGGTACTGATGAAGGATGAATGTGGATCGAGCTGACCCCATCTGGGTTCACATCATACCCGGACCGATCTCACTAGGCCGATGATAGAATGGTCAATTGAGAACATGACTTGGGTTCCAGATAAGATGGGTCAAGTTCCAGAAGGTCAACAATCTTTTTACATATTTATATATTTGTATGTGTTGTATATAGTCATTGACCCTGATTTTGGAAATAGTAAGTTTTTAAGTATATGACCCCTCTCAAATAAAATTAGAAATGATGTGATCAAATTGGATGGTAATATTTCTTTCCGAGGCAACTTGAGTTGAAGCCTTTCTTTCCCTTTAGGGGGCGTTTCTCTAGAGATAATCTTTGTAGATTACAAGGTAATGTTGTATTATCACATGGGCCCACCACATTACCCTATTCACTTATGACAAGTAATGAGTAATCTGCATTGCCCAGGCAATTCACATTGCCTATGAAGTGATAATGTAGATTGCCTATGGGAAGGAAGGCAATCCACATTACCACTTGAGTCGTATTTTTTTTTAATTTTACTTTCGCATTTGTCCTTTACAGTTTTCTTTAAATAAATTATAAAACGCATTGAATAAAATATAATAATAATTAAATTAATTATAAAATTAATCAAATAAATATTAGTTAATTATTATGAATATATTATTGTCATATTTTAAAAATATATTAATTATTTTATAAATTTAATTTTGTGTAGAATATATATTTGTTATTTAAGTTTACGTAGTTAAAAATAATTTATATATCTAAACATAATTCTTTTGATTAGGGGTATATAGGTAAAAATTAAATATTAACTCATAGATCTTTATTTTCTTGTAAATAACTAATATGGATTGTCAGATAGATTACTTACGCATATTAAACAAGGTAATATATGTTGCTGACAATTTAACAAGTGCCGATCTTTTTTAGAGGCAATCTATATCACTAGGTAATGTTAAATGACAATGCAGTGAACGCACCCTTATTGTGTCAGTGACGAGCTTGTCTCATGTCATCTTCTCATGCAACTGTGCATCAAAGTTCGAGGGCAGATCTCGTCAGATCGGAGCTCATCAACAATGTCTTAACGCTCAAGCTCCAGTGCGAAGGGCGTCGCTAGCCGCTACGCGTGCATGCTTCAATACGAAGCTCTTCATCATCGTTTGTGAATGAAACTTGCAAGCACCAATGAGGAGCTCTTTGCTGATTTTTGCACATTTGAGTTCCGACGCGAAGTATGACACCATAGGATCTTAAAGAATAATGGATTAAAAGAGAATAAAATAGATCCAACAAAAAAATTCCTGCTTCGTTGCATATTTGAAATTCTAGGATATAAATGAGATAATCCAATATTTGCTCCCCCCTGGCTTAATCCACCTGGAGCACTTTGCTGCTCCTTGGGTACAGCTTACTCACAAAATTTTTGTTCATGGAGTGATTACTTGTGGGGCCCACATGCGAAGCTCAAACGAGCAGGAATAAGACCCTATTCTAAACACTAATCTTGTGACAAATGGGATCAATAGTTAATCTTATTGTATTGTTTTTTAAAAATAAAGAGTTTAAGATGGACTAGAATAGGATTACCATGCATGATTAAATAAAGTCATACACAAATTTGAGTGTCTCATGACTCGACCTATTTTGAACTATACTTGGCTCACTTCATTTAATAAATAAGTCAAGCGTTGTAATTATATTATTTTTTTAGAAATTAATAAAATATGATATTTTAATCTAAAATATATAGTTGGAATCAATATTTTATTATTGGAATTATTTAAACCCAAAAATTAAAAGAAAATAGAGGAGGAGTTGGAAGAGATAAAAAGAAGTTTGAGTAGATGTGATTTTTTAGAAAGTATAGTTATAAAATAATTAGTCAAATTCAGATTTAATGATGGATGACCATGATTAGCTCTGGACTACTCCAAGGTCCAATAAAAGCCAAAACTCTAATAGAACACTATAAATAGGCCTTAAATTGTTAGCTTTATCGGCCTTCATAATTTTTTTGTACACAAGCCTCCTCTTTTTCTCTTGTTTGCAAGTCAATCAAGGCATTCCAGAGAGCAACGACCCATTTTGAGGCTTCCACATAGGGATCGTCATCCAAGTAATCGGTGTGGGTTTCGAGGCCACATTAAGAGGAATTGTCAATCAAAGTTTGGTGTTTGTGCAACCAGTATACCAGAGAAACACAATTGATCTTTTGGCCAACTTAAGGTACGCATGGGATCCCTACATTGAAATTTTTTGTCGATATAGAGTCGTGGACTCTTGTCCTTTATAAGGAGATTAATTTGATATAGTTATTGCATTGATTGGAATCATTATTGCATTGTAAGAACGATCAAAAATACAATTTCCTAACGATGGCAAAATCAAGTTTGAGTTTAGTGAAGCCTAGGTGTGAATAGGATTCGATGGGATTAAGTTTGTGTAAACCCAGTCCGAGATGCAAAGTAGCACAATTAGGATATTCTGTGATCCGAGCACAATGTGTGACGATTGAGAGGATCCAGATCGAGTTCCAAATTACTCGACCTAGACTCCATGATCCGAATTCGAATAAGAGAGGGTTGAAACCGATCCGGCCCAAGTGCTCCTCACACCTAGCCCAGGTTTTGGTACTGATGAAGGATGAATGTGGTTTGAGCTGACCCCATCCGGGTTCACATCCTACCCGGACGGTCTCACCAGGTCGATTGAGAACATGACTTGGGTTCCCGACAGCATGGGTCAAGTTCCAAAAGGTCAACAATGTCTTTTTACATATTTATATATTTATGCGTGTTGTATATATTATTCATTGACCCTGATTTTAATATTGATATATTGACCATATTATGGATATTATGACTAATCTAATAGTCTTTCAAAACAGGTCTTGTTAAACCTAATTGAATTTAAGAAAGATAGATATCCTATGTAAATAAGATGAAAGTTGAAAGTTGTTGGCTCTTCATATTTATTAATTGTCTCCAAGTTGGGACTTATTATTGTTGAAGTGAATTGAATGGGTCAGATAGCATACCTAGAGGATTGATACGTTAGCCTCTAGCAAAAACTATGGTTGTTCTATGTTTGGTCCTAGTCCTCCACAATTAACGAATTTATTGTTATTGATTTACTTTTTGTGGACTGATCTCCCACTAGCCTGCATGAAAGTAGCATGAAATTTTTCTTAATTAATCTGCACTCCCTATTGTATCGGATATGATTGAACATTCAATTAAATCAAATTGAATCGAATCAAATAGATTATGGTAATTGGATAATTGATATGGAATAAACAATTGCTATTGAATCGTATTGATTTGTTGTTGGCCAATGACCATTGATTATTGAATTAAAATTTCATAATAAAATAATTGATTATTGATCATGTCATTGAATATTGTTAATTGTTAATTTCTATTGATATAGAGTGGTCTATTGACATTATAATGATATATTAATATATTGATAAATTATTTGTTGTATTGATTGCTCAATTGTCTCTTGTTAATTCTATCTATTTTCAATTGAGCTTATTGATTATTTGTTATATTCTACATACTGAATATTTTTATACTCATGACTTTTTCATGTACTTAGATTCATGTAAGTGAGAGAGCTATATATGATAGTTCTACAAGTGATTTTACTCAATGATAGACAATTGGATTGCACATGATCTAGATTGAATCTTATAGAGATGTTTAACTTTGTTATTTTCGCATTGATAGAACTATGAACTCAAGGATATTTTAGTTATTTTCAATATTATGGATTATTAGTTATTATTATTAAAAAATATTCCTCATTCTATGATTTATATTTTGAAAACTTATTTTATGAAAATTTGAGTAATGTAACTAGGACGACTTTGAGCACCAGGACATTACAAGTATTGCTTTAATACTTGACATTTTATAAATTGTGTTAACTATATTATAAATATTTCTTAAATTATATAATAAATTTTTTATTATATTTTACATTAAAAAACCTTTTTTATCAATAATTGATGTTTAATAGGTTATTGCATCAAGTCACACATTTAAAATCTAACAAAAAGTCATTCTCAATTTAATCTTTTAACATAGTATAAGCTTATGAATTAAATTATTTATTAAACTTTTTAAAAATGAGTGAAATATTTAAGAATCAACATAGCTTAGATCAGCTCATATCCACCCTTAATGCTAATACTTAACCTCTTTGGAATCTCTCGTTTGTCATTCTCTCTCCACCCTCTTTATCATACATGCATCTTGAGGTGAACAAGTAATGCCCTAAGGCATCATGGATGGCAGGCATTGCTTATGACTCGATGACTTAATTTTAATCCTAATTATTATAACTCTTAATCTTATTTATAATATCAAAATAAATTAACAAAATTATCTTTCTTATTTATCTTTGTGTTGCTTGTTAATACATATAACAAATATAAATATATTCATCAAATTTTAATTAAAATATATAAAACATAATTTTCACATGTTGTCATCATTTTTTCAAGCACTCCATATGGTCAATTAACATAAAACTAAAGTTTCTATTACACTTTATTTTAACACCTATATTATTTAGTACGTGCATGATTTCAAAATTAAAATATAGGGGAAAATAAAAATGCTTCAATAGCTCAACCTCTTCTATAAACAGTAAAAGTAACCTCTGAATCGACTCAATTTTGTTAACTTACAAACATTTGAAAATAAAAAATGGTGAGCTTGCTAGTTAGCAAAAGAAAAATGCAACAAAGAGGAATAAACAAATACATATCATATGAGTAAATATTTAAGCACAAAATGTAAGAAAAATTGTTAAGTCATAGTAAGCTCAATTTGAAATCAAATACTAATAATTGTTTTTTTCATAATTCTAGTTCCTCTTTTTAGTCATATTCTCATAAAATTTACTAAGAATGTATAATGTATATCCACATTCTTAGCAAATAAAATGAGAAATTTAGTGCATGTATCATTTAATGCATATATGGTTTATTTAGTTTGAGTTGATATTATACTAATGATTTATTCTTCCGTAGTGTTTGTCGATTGCAGCATATGATTCCTATTCATATGAAGGAGAGGGATTCCACGAAAAGGCATATCAGATGCCCAGTTGGAAGTCACTTTGTTGAAAATGATAAGTAAGTTTACATTTGAATTATTTCTATTTAATTTATAATTTTACAAACCATAAATTTTTTATGTTGATATAGGATGGATGAAAATTGACAGAGAAATACTGAAAAAATGATGAATAGACTTTCGAAGCCCGAGGCTCACATTCATACAGGTGGGTCTATCCGATTTGATGAGCATCATAGGCGCATGATAATGTATATACAAAAAGTCGCTAATCAAATTTTTATCTTATATCTAATTATTCTGCAAAATTTGAAATTTTGTTGCAAGAGAAAAAGGAAGGTGGTACTATGGATTTTCATGCAATTTACGATGTCACACACATAGGAAGACCAATGAGATGGTCATGCCCACTTCTCATCGAGTTTTGGTAAGTTTCATCACGTATTTATTTGTTTGTTTGCACTAGTGTAAAATATTTCTCAAATATACAATATTTAATTTTTTTAGGATGCGTACGATGAAAAAATGGCCGAGAAGTACAGAGATTCTAGTACTCAGCGCCAGGTAACGTATCTCAAAAATGATTCATATTTTTAGTGTTATATAATACTTTATATGATTTTATATAATTTATCTACTTTGTATGGGATGTTGTTGTTTTGAAAGAGGTGGCTTGCATAACGCGAGGAGGATACCTGAGAGGCGTAAAAATAGTCGCTCAGGATCCTAGGAGGAGCGAAGGATGTGCATGCGGCTCATCTTCTTCGTGTTCATCCGTCGCACCTGGGCTGACATTGGACAACATTAGGTGTCTGATTTCAAAGCAGCTTTCTTAGTAGCTTGCTCAACATCTGCTCCGATTTTGTAGATGATTTAGAGCATCCTCCGGCCGCAGCCCAGACTCTGCGAGGCCAAGAACAGAGTATGCCATCATCAAATGTCAGGGATGACGTGGAACACGATCACGATGTAGGACGATAGATATTTTTGTAACTTTGAACATGAATTAATTTTGTAACTTTAGACAATGATAATAGTTATTTTATATTATGACTTTTGTGATAATCTTGTTACTTTACTTTGAAGCATAGTACTTTAGTTTATATTGTTATGAATGTGTTGAATGCATATGTATATGTAAATTGTATGGGAGGGGAAGGGAAGAGATGGGGCTGCTGGGATGAGAAATATTTATAATAGTGTGGCATTAGCGTAGGATTAGCAGAGAAAATATCTAAAGTAGCGTCACATTAGCATCGCTTTAGCGTCGATGGTGAGAGAAATTAGCGTCTCATTAGCATCCACATAGCATCTAGTGCCCCTTTAGCATCGACAGGTGTGTCACTAAGGTAGTTCCTTGATCACTAGCTGATCACTAGAAGTTTTTATCCCATTTTAGATGCATTTCATTCATATCGAGCCCCATTTTTTCCTACCTTTTGGCCAATTATGCTTGGAATGCATGGATTGTGATAACTAGTTGATCTTTCCCATTTTATACTTAATTCCATGTGCATAGAGGTTCTGAAATGTCAAAATCCATTAATATTTTATTTCTATGCCAAGTTATCAATTTAAAGTCAAGTTATCATTCCAAATGCATAAGTTATCATTATTTTTAGGTGAACTGATTTTCAATAATTTTCTTGCCCTAAATTCATTACTATCATGAATGAATCATATTTGGATGGTCATATCTCAACTTGTGCAAAGTTTTAAGTCCATGTGAACAAGTTATCATTTTTTCATTGCCAAGTTATCGTTAAAGGGCAAAATTGTCATTTTGACATGCAAAGCTGTCAATTCTGCACCAAGGCATTACGCAATCATTATATTATTATCCTAACTCATTGCTGTTAAAATTTAATCACATTTAGATAACCATAACAAAAGTTATGATAAGTTATCATTTTTAAGGTATTTAAGTTATCGTTTTGGCACCCAAGTTATCATTCCTATGAAATCTTATTCATATTTGATTTCTGACTTCACTCACTTGCCACCCTAATCCATTTGATGCCTTCAATTCTCTGAACCACTCATATTTGGACATTTTCCATCAATTATGCAAAGTTATCATTCCGGGGGTTCAAGTCATTAGTCTTATGAAATGATATTCATGTTTGATAGTTGAGCTCATCCAACTGTTGTCCAATTCCAAACTTGATTCCATTCTTATTTGAACATTTAGATACTTGCTATTTTGAATCACTCACATTTGGACAATTATGACAAAATGATGCAAGTTATCAATCCGGGCATATAGTTATCATTTATGCATATTAACTTTACTTGTGCATAACACCAACTTATATTTAATAAGAAAGTTGATTCTATCAACCTTCTTAATCCTTATTTGTCTAAATATTATTTGATGACCTTGATACTTGCTGTTTTGTGTCTTATAGCAGGGAATATAAATCTGAAAAAGTTGGAAAAAGAGGGGGGACCACCTACTTTTTGCTGTCCTAAAAGTTGTCACTGAGATATTTTCTGGTCTAGAGGACAGGTGGCTCACATCAGAGGCTATGGAACTTTCTAATGCTGATCTAAGGGTGGAAGGAAGGGATATATAAGCTGAAAACCCTAAGGAATGGAGGAGAGGCCGGCCATTGTGCAAGAGGGGAGCTATTTTGGAGGGGAAGAGGAGCTGGAATGCTGCTGAGCTGAGCTGATTTCTGCAGAACAGCCCTGAATCCAGATGAATTACTTCTATTCTTCACTCTATTTTGTAACTATGTTTGTAATTATGAGGAGCTAAATCATATGTCTCCTAGGATAGGGTAGTAGTCTAGGTTAATTTTGGATGGATATGGACTGAATTGAATCCTACACTATTATCAATTCTAATTTTCATATTTCTGCATTGTTATGAATCTGTTCTTGTCATTGTTAGATCCTATTTGTATCTATAACTGAGAAGTTATCATTTGATCTAATCTTCATTCAGAAATGAATTAAGAATCAATGTCAAGTTTCTGGATTCCATTCTAGTTGAAAATCTGATTTCTGGTTTTCTGAAATCTGAACCTGCTGATTTTTTATTTTTTTGAACTATTCAAATATGTTGTCATTGGGGATTTGTTTAATTGAACAGTTGAGAGGTTGTTATTGGTCCCAATCTTGTACAGAAATGAATCAAGATACTTTGACATGTTTATGATTCAAATCTATTTTCCCAATCTGAAAATCTGAAATCTGCATTCCTGAATTCTGATATCCTAATTTCTTTGGGAATCTGATTTGCTAATTGAAGCTCTGATTTCATTAAATCACTAAAAGGTGAACCCTAAGGATTTCTTGTTGTCCAGAGATGAATCAATAAGCATTTAGCAAATCCTGAATTCCAATGAATAGCATTGCTGATTTCCTTGTTGTTTTCCTAATCTGATTTCTGAAATTATCTTGCTGAATTATGATTTCTGATTTCTTGGGAATCTGATTGCTATTGTTAAGCTCTACTTTAATCCACCATTGAGAGATGGTTTTAAGGCCTTCCTTGATATTCAGAGATGAGCCAAGGAGTAATGACAATTTCTGATTTCCCAAACTTGTATTAGGTGCTGATTTCTATCCAATTCATTAATGAAAATGTGGATTTCATTTGAATTTGCAGCTGAGAAGCTGATTTTAAATCCTCTTGTAGTTTAGAGATAAACCAAGGAGAATTTGCATTGATATTGGATTGATTTCATCCCTGTTTAGTTGATTGAAGCATTCCAACCATTTTCAAGGTGCAATCTAGAAGTTATCATTTCAAATTTTAATGAAATTGCCAAAAATTCAGCAAGTGCATTGAGTTGAACCTAATGATAAATTGGTTTTCAGTGGGGATCCTTTTCTAATTCAACTTGGCTAATAATCATATGACAATATATTGTTTAGTTCTGGTCTTAAAGGTTGAATTGGATTTGACTAAAAAAATGATAACTTGTTTCATTCCATCCATAATTAATTTAGATGAATCACAACTCCTAAGAGAACCTTCCTCATTGATAGTTAAACACTTTTAGCTTCTAATCTAGCATTTATAATTCAATTTTGACAAATTTCTAAAACCCCAAAAATAGTTATCATTCTGCATAATTAAAAATCTATTTTCTAATTCCTTTAATTTCCTATTTTTAGCCACTTAAGTAGAACTAGTCTAGATTGTTTTAGACAGTCTTATGCCTCAAATCTTTGTGGATACGACAACCTGAATCTACTACAACTTACCTGTGCACTTGCAGCTAGTGAGTTGGGGAGACTAAAAATTAAAAAATTGCACTTTTTACATAAAATCCAGCAAGTTATCACTACACCCACAAATATCACTATCAAGTTTTTGGCGCCGTTGCCGGGGATTTGAGGTCAGTTAGATTAACTTAGATAGTTTAGATTAGTTTTTAGTCAATTTGTTAGGCCAATTTGTAGTTTTTGCAAGTTATCATTCCCAATTTTGCATTTTTGTCTAGTTTTCTTTGTTTTCTCAATTTGATACTTCTGATTTCATTTATGCAGGATTTGGACAATCAAGAGGAACATTACCAATCAGATCCTGAGCCTGAAAGAAGATTCTTGAGAAAGAGGAGATTGCAAAGGTTGGAGGCAAGAAGAAGGATATTTGAAGAAGAGGAAGAGGAGCAAGTAAACATGGCTGCACCAAGGACTTTGAAGGATTGCTATTCTCCTACTAATGTCAGAAATCAACAAGGGAATGGAGTCCTAGCACCAACTGCAAACTTTGAAGTGAATCCAGCCTTGGTGACAATGATAAGGCAATACTAATTTTCTAGATTGGGCAATGAAGATCCAGCCTCACACTTGGACAATTTCAAAGAAATTTGCAGCACAGTCCACTTCAACAATACACCCATGAATGTTGTCTATATGAGGCTATTTCCATTCTCACTCAAGGACAAGGCCAAGACTTGGTACAAGACCCTCAAACCAGAAGAGATGGCTACTTGGGAATCTATTATTCAATTGTTTCTAGCTGAATTCTTCCCACCTAGCAAAACTGATAACTATAGAGATCAGATTGTGAGGTTCTACCAATTGGATCAAGAGAACATATGTGATGCATGGCAAAGACTCCAAGGCTTGTTGAGGGCATGTCCACATCATGGCTTTCAAAAATGGAAACTTGTCAACTATTTTCACAAAGGATTGAATTACCCCAGCAAGGTTGCATTGGATACAACAGCAGGGGGGATATTTGCATCAAGAAATATTGATGAAACCTACCAATTGATTGAGAACATGACCAAGAACCACCATTTCCTTACACATGACAGGACAAGAAGGCCATCCAATGAAAATAAAGTCAATAACATTGCTGTCCAGATTGAAGAAGGATTGAAAAACGCATTGGAGAACCTAAATTTGTCCACTAATGTAGGAAAGTCTTCAAATCAGGAATCAAGGTGTGATGTATGTGGAAACCAGGGCCATGTCACTGACAGTTGCAACTTGATAATGCAGCAATATGAGCAATCCATAGATCAAGTCAATGTTGTGGGGAATTATGGAATCAAGCCACCTTCTGAATTCTATACTCCAGAAAATAAGAATCATCCCTATCTTTCCTACAAGGCCAATCATTTCCAAGGGCCACCAATGCAGAATTCTAATTGGCAACCCAAGATTTTGCCAAGGAACCAACCACCTCCATATGGAAATCAGCCCTCAACCATTCCAATGCAAAGAACTCCTTATGAGCAGCCACCACACACTCAACCCACTCAATTCTCAAAGATGGAAGAGTTACTGCAATAAATTTTGAAGAAACAAGAGAAGCAAGAGGAGGAGATGCAGAAGTTAACAAATGGATATGAAGCCTTGAATGACAATCAGAAGTTGCTTGAAAGTCAAATTGCCCAACAAGCAAGCACATCCAATAGGTCACCTTTATTCTTTCCTGGACAGCCAGAGGTGAACCCTAAAGAACAAGCCAAGGCAATTCAACTCAGGAGTGGAAGGCAAGTTGACAAGCCAATGCAAAATGTAGAGGCCAATCCAACTCAAGAGAATTCAAACTCCAAGAATGTGGAAGGAAATTCAGCTGAAGAACACTCTTGCCCAGAACTTAAAAAAAAGGGAATTGAAGAGGCTGCTGTAGGAAATCAGAAAAGGAACTTTCAAAATGAAGCTAATGGAAGAATCTTTGACAAAGTACCTTTCCCTCAAAGGCTAATCAAGGCAAGGCAGGACCAACAATATGGAAGATTTTTAGAAATCTTGAAGAAGCTATACATTAATGTACCATTTGTTGAAGCCATTCAAAAGATGCCTTCATATGCAAAATTTTTGAAGAAAATCCTTACCAAGAAGAGGAGAATTGTGGAATGTGAGACTATTGCACTAACTGAAGAGGCTTCTGCAATAATTCAAAATAAGTTGCCTCCTAAGCTAAAGGATCCAGGGAGTTTCTCCATTCCATGTGAGATAGAAAATAGAAAAATTCAAAGGGCCATGTGTGACTTGGGTGCTTCTGTGAGTGTTATACCATTATCTCTATGCAAGAAACTTGAAGTAGGAGATATGAAGCCCACCAACATGTCTCTACAGGTGGCTGATAGGTCCATCAAATATCCCCATGGAATCATTGAAGACATACCCTTAAAGTTTGGAAATTTCTATATACCAGTGGACTTTGTAGTTTTGGATATGGATGAGGATCTGAATACACCCATCTTGCTTGGAAGACCCTTTCTTGCTACTGCTGGAGCTGTCATTGATGTTAAGGAGGGGAGATTGACCTTTCAAATTGGTGAAGATAAAATAGAGTTCAACCTTGCACAAGTTATCAGCAGGCCAGCTTGTCAACAAGATGATTTTGGGGATGGACAGATTGATCAAATTGTGGAGCAGGCCTCAGCAATAATACCCATTGAAGATCCATTGCAAAGGTACCTTATGTTTGATCATTTGAAGGAATTGGAGGATCCAGAGGCCGCAGCATACCAATCAGCATTAAATCTTTCCAAATCAGTGGAAAATTTAGAAAATCAGCACCAAGTGTAGGAAGTTATCACTGCTGAACAAGGCAACTCAACTCAAGCCAATTCTTCCAAATTGGAACTCAAGCCTCTCCCCAATAACCTGAAGTATGAATTCTTGGGGGAGAATTCAACATTTCCAGTTATCATCAATGCAAACCTGCCCAAGAATCAAGTTGAAGAGCTGCTGAAAAAACTAAGGCTGTACAAGGAGGTGATTGGCTATTCTATTGATGATATCAAGGGTATTAATCCCTCAATTTGCGTGCATAGGATCCCAATGAAGGACAATTACAAAAGCCTCCAATGAATGCCAAAAAAGACTCAATCTTGTCATGAAGGAAGTGGTCAAGAAGGAAGTATTAAAGTTGCTAAAAGCTGGAATCATCTACTCAATTTCAGATAATGAATGGGTTAGCCCTGTGCAGGTTGTGCCAAAGAAGGGAGGGATCATAGTAGTGAAGTCAGATTCAGATGAATTGATATCCACCAGGACAATTACAGGGTGGAGAATGTGTATAGACTTCAGAAAGTTAAACAAGGCTACAAGGAAGGACAATTTCCCATTGCCCTTCATTGATCAAATGTTAGAAAGGTTGGCAAGGCACTCCCACTTCTTTTACCTAGATGGATACTCGGGCTTCTTGCAAATCCCAATTCACCATCAATATCAACACAAGACTACTTTCACATGTCCATATGGGACATTTGCTTGTAGGAGGATGCCCTTTGGCCTATGTAATGCACCTGCCACTTTTCAGAGATTTATGATGTCAATCTTCTCAAATGTTAGAAAGGTTGGCAAGGCACTCCCACTTCTGTTACCTAGATGGATACTCAGGCTTCTTGCAAATCCCAATTCACCATCAATATCAACACAAGACTACTTTCACATGTCCATATGGGACATTTGCTTATAGGAGGATGCCCTTTGGCCTATGTAATGCACCTGACACTTTTCAGAGATGCATGATGTCAATCTTCTCAGATTTTATTGAAGAAATTATGGAGGTCTTCATGGATGGTTTTTCAGTCTATGGAGATTCCTTTGAGAGTTGCCTAGAAAATTTGACCAAGGTGCTACAAAGATGTAGAGAGTCCAACTTGATCCTCAATTGAGAGAAGTGCCATTTTATGGTTCAAGAAGGGATTGTCTTAGGACATGTTGTTTCAAGTAGAGGAATTGAGATGGATAAGGCCAAGATTGAAGTAATTGAGAAGTTGCCACCCCCTACAAATGTGAAGGCAGTAAGAAGCTTCTTGGGGCATGCAGGATTTTATAGAAGATTCATTCAAAACTTTTCAATGATAACCAGGCCTCTTACCAAGCTCCTAGCAAAAGATGCTGAGTTTAATTTTGATGAAGAGTGTATGAAGGCCTTTAAGCAGCTGAAAGAGGCACTTATTTCAGCCCCTATAGTTCAGCCACATGATTGGTCTCTTCCCTTTGAAATAATGTGTGATGCCTCTGATCAACCAGTAGGGGCAGTCTTGGGGCAAACCAGGGATAAAAAGCACTATGTCATATGTTATGCCAGCAAGACTTTAGATGAGGCTCAAGTCAACTATGCCACAACTGAGAAGGAGCTACTTGCTGTTGTGTATGCATTTGATAAATTCAGACCTTACTTGATGGGATCCAAAGTAATTGTATTCACATATCACCAAGCAGTAAGGCATTTGATCAACAAGAAGGAATCCAAGCCAAGGCTCATTAGATGGATCCTATTGCTGCAAGAATTTGATGTTGAAATCAGGGACAAAAGAGGCAGTGAGAACCTAGTTGTTGACCACCTGTCAAGGATGGAAGGAGTTCAGGAGTCCTCAATACTTCTTATCAATGATGCCTTCCCTGATGACATCTTGATGGCAATATTAACTAATCAAACTCCCTGGTATGTAGACATTGTGAATTACTTGGCATGTGGAATCATTCCTTCTGACTTCTCCTATCAACAGAAGAAAAAGTTCTTCCATGACTTGAAGGACTTCTATTGGGATGATCCACTCCTATTCAAAAAGTCCCCTGATGGCATTTTTAGGAGGTGTATACCATAAGCTAAATTTCAATCAATTTTGTATGAATGACACTCATCTTCATATGGTGGACATGGAGGTACTCAAAAGACTGCTGCCAAGGTTCTACAATCTAGTTTCTATTGGCCTTCCTTATTCAAATATGCTTATTTGTATGTGAAGAGTTGTGATGAATGTCAAAGGGCAGGTTCTATTTCAAGGAGGAATGAAATGCCTCAGAATGGGATTTTCAAGTTTATATTGTTAGTTGTTGATTATGTGTCCAAACAGATAGAAGCCATCCTCACAACAGTTGTTGATTCTAGGGCTGTTATCAAGTTGTTCAAGGATGTAATCTTCCCAAGATTTGGAACTCCAAGGGTGGTCATAAGTGATGGAGGCAGTCACTTCATTGAAAAGTGTTTTGAGAACCTCCTAAACAAATATGGAGTTAAGCACAAGGTTTCCACTGCCTACCATCCTTAAACAAATGGCCAAGCAGAAATTTCAAATAGGGAAATCAAGGCCATATTGGAGAAAACAGTATCCTTGACAAGAAAATATTGGAGTTTGAAATTGAATGAGGCACTTTGGGCATACAGGACAGCCTATAAAACCCCTATAGACACTTCTTCTTACAAATTGGTTTATGGGAAAACTTGCCACCTACACATTGAGTTGAAGCATAAAGCATATTGGGCAGTGAAGGCACTAAATTTTGATATGCAAGCATGTGGACAGAAAAAGCTCTTCAAATTGATGAATTGGATGAGATTAGGCTTAATGCCTATCATAATTCAGAATTTTACAAAGAGAAGACCAAAAGATGGCATGATGGCAGGATTCTGAAAAAGGATTTCAAAGTAGGAGACCTTGTGTTGCTATTCAATTCTAGGCTCAAATTATTCCCTGGAAAGTTAAAATCAAGATGAAGTGGACCCTTCAAAGTCCACAAGGTTTATCCTTTTGGGGCTGTGAACCTTCTAAATGACAAAGATGATATATTCAAGGTCAATGGACAGAGGTTGAAGTTGTACAACCCCACTGCCATGGATTCAGCAAAGGAAGTGCTGAACTTGGAAGATTTTCCTAGCCGAATTCAAGTGGAAAAATGTCCAGCCTAAGACATTAAAGCAGGGCACTTCTTGGGAGGTAATCCAAGTTATTTTACACTTAACTTTTCTGTTTTGCAGGAATAAAGAATGGGGGAATCAGATCCATCCACAAATTGACAAGAAGGGAGTACCCCTATTCTTAATTTTCATTCTTCTCACTGAAATCTCAATGATAACTGATATAATCTTTTCTCTCATACTGAATTCATCATATTAATATCTGAATCATCATGCATATCAGTTGTCCCAATCCACCTTAGCTGAATTTCAGTGCAGATTTAGTGAATCTCATTGCCTAGTTGAATTGTGCATCTAAATATCTGATATTGAACACCCCACTGATCTCTCTTGCTTCTCTGCAGGATTAAATGCAATTCATGAAGTATGGAACACCTAAAGAGTAGGATTGAAATGCAAGACCCATTGGAAGGGACCAAATGCAAATTCCATATATTTCATACCCTCCCAACCCTCTCCCTTGCCTTAACTTTCCAACACTGTGGACAGTGTTGAGGCTAAGCTTGGGGGAGGAAACCTGGTGCTTTTCTAACCTTTACACTATATTTTCAATTGATTTTAATGTTCATATATCATTTATCACCAGGATATCAATAGGTTTTGCAAGTTATCACTAGTTATCACTCGGTTATCATTTTTAGGCTCAACTCAATTCTGAATTTATTTTAACTCTAAAATGAGTAAATACTTCATTATGACAGTTGGTACACTCCAATACCAAGTGGCCAACTTGGCCATTAGTCTTGTTGCTTTAATTGGCTATTCAATTCATATGCATTTGAATCAATTTTCAGCTGAAAATTTTCCTTTTTGTGGGTCACACTAGCTGATACTTATGAATTGAATTAGTAATATCAGATGTCTAGAAGAGAGTCAAGGCTCTTGCTGCCATGTTAAATAGGAAAACTTGACTTTTTGGATAAAGGGATCTAAACTATACTTGAGTTTGAACTATTGCTCACTTCATGAACAGGATAGAAAAATGAGAAAAAGGAAAAGTAAAAAGTTGCATGCATGCATAGAAAAAAGGAAGAGAGCAAAACTTCCAAAGGAATCTCTCTTCAATGCAAAAAGAAAAAAGAAAAAAATTTAGGAGTGCAAAACTTCCAAAGGAATCTCTCCTAAAGAAAGCATGAATCAGGTGCTAAACCTGTTTATTTGCATTTCATGAATAAATGTCAGGTGTTAAACCTGTTTAAGCAATGAAAATCTGTTCATGAAGGGATTTGTAGTTCAACCTTGCAGTAAAGTTGACAATTCCTAAGATTCAAACATGTTATTGCTAGTACTTCTTCCATGGCTTAAATTTGCTTTAGCCTCTGTGATTCCCTAACTAGAAATTGAGTTTTTGAAGAGAATAAAGTGTTGGCAAAGTGGGAAACTCATTGAATTCAATTCAGCTGACCTTTGCTTCATTCCGGGGGTTCAAGTCATTAGTCTTATGAAATGATATTCATGTTTGATAGTTGAGCTCATCCAACTGTTGTCCAATTCCAAACTTGATTCCATTCTTATTTGAACATTTAGATACTTGCTATTTTGAATCACTCATATTTGGACAATTATGACAAAATGATGCAAGTTATCAATCCGGGCATATAGTTATCATTTCTGCATATTAACTTTACTTGTGCATAACACCAACTTATATTTAACAGTAAAGTTGATTCTATCAGCCTTCTTAATCCTTATTTGTCTAAATATTTTTGAGGACCTTGATACTTGTTGTTTTGTGTCTTATAGCAGGGAATATAAATCTGAAAAAGTTGGAAAAAGGAGGGGGGACCACCTACTTTTTGCTGTCCTAAAAGCTGTCACTAAGATATTTTCTGGTCCAGAGGATAGGTGGCTCACATCAGAGGCTATGGAACTTTCTAATGCTCATCTAAGGGTGGAAGGAAGGGATATATAAGCTGAAAATCCTAAGGAATGGAGGAGGAGAGGCCGGCCATTGTGCAAGAGGGGAGCTATTTTGGAGGGGAAGAGGAGCTGGAATGTTGTTGAGCTGAGCTGATTTCTGCAGAACAGCCCTGAATCCAGATGAATAACTTCTATTCTTCACTCTATTTTGTAACTATGTTTGTAATTATGAGGAGCTAAATCCTATGTCTCCTAGGATAGGATAGTAGTCTAGGTTAATTTTGGATGGATATGGACTGAATTGAATCCTACACTATTATCAGTTCTAATTTTCAGATTTCTGCATTGTTATGAATCTGTTCTTGCCATTGTTAGATCATATTTGTATCTATAATTGAGAAGTTATCATTTGATCTAATCTTCATTCAGAAATGAATTAAGAATCAATGTCAAGTTTCTGGATTTCATTCTAGTTGAAAACCTTATTTCTAGTTTTCTGAAATCTGAACCCACTTTTTTCTGATTTTTCTGAACTATTCAAATCTGTCGTCATTGGGGATTTGTTTAATTGAACAGCTGAAAGGTTGTTATTGGTCTCAATCTTGTACAAAAATAAATCAAGATACTTTGACATGTTTATGATTCAAATCTGTTTTCCCAATCTGAAAATCTGAAATCTGCATTCCTGAATTCTGATATCCTGATTTCTTTGGGAATCTGATTTGCTAATTGAACCTCTGATTTCATTCAATCACTGAAAGGTGAACCCTAAGGATTTCTTGTTGTCCAGAGATGGATCAATAAGTATTTAGCAAATCCTGAATTCCAATGAATAGCATTGATGATTTCCTTGTTGTTTTCCCAATCTGATTTTTGAAATTATCTTGCTGAATTCTGATTTCTGATTTTGGGAATCCGATTGCCATTATTAAGCCCTACTTTAATCCACCATTGAGAGATGGTTTTAAGGCCTTCCTTGAGATTCAGAGATGAGCTAAGGAGCAATGACAATTTCTGATTTCCCAAACTTGTATTAGGTGCTGATTTCTATCCAATTCATTAATGGAAATGTGGATTTCATTTGAATTTGCAGCTGAGAGCTTATTTTAAATCCTCTTATAGTTTAGAGATAAACCAAGGAGAATTTGCATTGATATTGGATTGATTTCATCCCCGTTTAGTTGATTGAAGCATTCCAACCATTTTCAAGGTGCAATCTAGAAGTTATCATTTTAGATTTTAATGAAATTGCAAAAAATTCAGCAAGTGCATTGAGTTGAACCTAATGATAACTTGGTTTTCAGTGGGGATCCTTTTCTAATTCAACTTGGCTAACAATCATATGACAATATATTGTTTAGTTCTGGTCTAATTGAGCTGTGAAAATAATCATTTTAAAGGTTGAATTGGATTTGACTAAAAAAATGATAACTTGTTCCATTCCATCCATAATTAATTTAGATGAACCCCAACTCCTAGGAGAACCTTCCTCATTGATAGTTAAACCCTTTTAGCTTTTAATCTAGCATTTATAATTCAGTTTTGACAAATTTCTAAAACCCCAAAAATAGTTATCATTCTGCACAATTAAAAATCTATTTTCTAATTCCTTTAGTTTTCTATTTTTAGCCACTTAAGTAGAACTAGTCTAGATTGTTTTAGGGAGTCTTAGGCCTCAAAGCTTTGTGGATAAGACAACCTGAGCCTACTACAACTTACATGTGCACTTGCAGCTAGTGAGTTGGGGAGACTAAAAATTGCACTTTTTACATAAAATCCAGCAAGTTATCAATACACCCACAAATATCACTATCATTCATCAAGCCTAGTCAATAGCGCACTATTAGTGCCATTTCAGCGTCTATGTTAGCATCAAAATAGCGTCGACATCGCGTCACAATATGGCGCCGGTTTGCCATCATATTAGCGTCGCGGATGCAATGGGATTCAGCACCAAATTAGCGTCACTTTTGCTTCACAGTTGTTAGCATCATTTTAGTGTCAAGTATTGTGACACTAAAATGGTTTCCCGCAACCATATAATAGTGACACTTGGGCACGACTGTTGACGGTAATAGCGTCTAGACTTCTTGGGCGCGACGACGATGCTATTAGCGCCAAATCAGTTGTGCCACCATTGTTGTGATGCTAAGGTGACACCAATGTGTCACTACTGATGTTAGCATCATCTTAGCGTCGCTGTAGAGATTTAACGCAATGGCGTCGCTAATCTGCCTATTTTTTATAGTGGTAGCTGATATAAAATAGGATGAGTGACTAAAGAAGGTGAATTCATAACTTCCTGCACACAACTACCTCTATTTTAGGTTATTTCAGCAGTCATGGAAAGTTAGAATAATATTAACCATATTAAATCTCATGATTTATGGAGCACGGATTACGGAGAAAAGATTATCACAATCAGGGAATAAATTTCCTATTAGACTACTTACCTTAAATGATCGACTTTGCTGAATTTCATTGGATTGTTCAACTAGTTTTTTGCAGCTGAAAATTTCTCTACCTTGAAAGGATAACTAAAGGTATTATTTCATATTTTTTACAAATTTTCCTGAAGTCATATAGAGGTTTAGAAAATTGTGCAAATAAGCTACTAGAGAATTGTATGTTTCAATTGCTTAAATTCTTATTGACTAAAATGAATGAGTAAGAGGCATGACTTGGATCAATCCACATGCATGAGTCATGGAAGAAATGCTAGATATATAGGAGAACATGGCCTTGATCAGATATGATGTGTTAGAAAACCTTGAGCCGGTGGGGCAAAGCGAACTGCTGAGTATAGAGATGACCCATTGGGTGATATGTTTTGATCATGCAGGCAAAAGCCCAGAGCAGATACTATGACGTAATGGTCATGAATGTTACATGTTGTATGAGAGCAAGGTTATTAATATCACGAGTCGGACTCTTATGTGCTGCAAAATTGAGTCAACTCTTATCAAAATCGGAAACAGAAGTAAACTCTTGTTGACTCACAAATCAACTCGTTAAACTCAGTTGGCTCTTACGAGACTACTTGTAGTATATGTTCTAGGTGAGAAAATAATGAAATAAGATTGAAATTAAAGGCATTAGTTTATAATGATAAATAAGGTTGCTTCTCTCATAAATATTATTCCTATCCCAATAATTGAATATTTATATTCCTCTTATCACAAAATAAATTATTGTTACTATTAAGAAATTGATTTTGTCACAACCAGTTCAACCTTATAATTGTTTCATCTTTTGTCTCACTACAACTAATTCAATATTACAATTACTTATTGTATTAATTCATCCTCATGTGATCTCTAGCTCATTACCATCAACTTGCCCTTTGTCAATGGTAATTGCATGATTGAAGTTTCTCCTTTTTGTATCTTACTTTATTTTCATAAATCTCACTTCAACTATATTGAGTCGTAATTCTTATTTTCTTTTTCTTTTGCATTTACCGAGTCTTGCATTCAGAATTGTCCTACAATCCAACTTATTAATTTTTTTAGTAAGATAGGTATATCCATATTCATTCTTTTATTAATAACCTATATCTTCGCGATACAAACTTTATTTATTTGTTAGTTCAAATAGCTCATATTTCAAAAGACAATTATTATCATCCATTTTAAAAATATCACATATTTTGTAATAGAACATATAGTTAAAATTGATAAAATTTATTGGTTGTCAATTTTTTGTTATATTATACTATCATATACTTGGGGAATCCCATGTACTATAAGTTTTTTAACAAATAAAGTTAACATGCTCACCATGATTAATTATTATATAGCATATGTGTAAATGTAGTAATGTTATTGGAAATATTATACTTACTTTTTAATTAAATATATTTTGGAACATAGACTCTACGATTTTATGATACAAATTCACGATAGAGTTTATTGGGCTCGAAATGAGTTTAGTTAGACTCTCGATATTGATAACCTTGTATCAATGCGATCACTAAAGAGGATGTTGAGTGCTCCCAAGGAGGGAATGATGTAAGAGGCATGTCTTGAATTAGTTGCACATTCATAAGTCATGTATATATAAATATATGAGCCTTGATCAAGTGTGACATTAGAAAATCATGAACTCGTAGGACAAAGCGGACAATATCATGCCAAGTAAATATGACTAGCTCCGGTGATACTAGGTGACACATTTTGGCAATCCATAGTGGACAATATGGTCGGGAATGTTACAAAATATCCAATCACTTTTTTTTTATAAATGAGTGTTACCCATAATTAACTTTAATTAATACTAGTTAAATATATACTATGATATCTATAATTTATAGAATTTATTTTGATATCTATGTATATTTTTTTATTACACATGTCAATAATTTAATGATCGTTGTGCTTTCATCCGAATTTTAATTTCTATATGAATAATTAGTCATATAAGCATATAAATTAATTTAATATGTTAATTACATGCATGATTATGCAAAAATAATATTTATAGGGCATGTCTATTATAATAGGAGTTCTCCTTCGACGTTGATGCGCATACATCGAGGAACTTTCAAGGGAAGGAAAAGAACCGCAACAAAAAAGAAAGGAATAGTTTCTTCAGAATTTGTCATCAACTTATTGTTTGGTATATTGGATTTTAGGGTCATGGTTGGAGATTGGGATCTCAATGCATAGAGACCTCGACAATTGGGCCAAAGTGGTAAGGAAAAATATGATGGAAGGACACCATGGAACCTATCCCAAATTTACAGCAATCCAACCTAAGTTGATCGAAACTCTACTAGTGTTTAGGAAAACCCTACATGAGTTATAAGGAATGTTGGATCACAAGGCAACAAGAGGGGAGTGAATTGGTGTTTTACCAAAAAAACTGATTTCACAAAATACATCACGAAAGGTTAAAATTGATTCGTTAAACTTTAAATCAACACAATAACAATCGAATCACATGCATAATAATGTAGGAAGGAGAGGAAGAGAGAAAGCAAACACAAAGAAAGAAGACGAGAGATTTGTTGATGAGGTTAGGTCACACTTTGACCTACATCCCCGCTCCGACTTGTCAACCTCGAGATCGTGGGAGATTCCACTAACACTTTCCTTCGTTCCAAATAGGACAAAGGAAAAGCCATTTACACCACCTTCTTCTCCACTTCGAGAGGCAAGACAATCTCTCCTAGGAAGTTTTTACTCGTCGATTCTTTGCACACCTCTTTTACAAAGAAGCACTCTTAATATTTTCTCTAATCCGAAAGGTAAGATAAAACCTCTTCTACACAGGAGCTCACACCCAAATCTTTAAACCAATGTTTCTCTCTTTTACAATATCAAACTCACATGAAGAGAAGAAAGAAAGAAGAAAAGATTCAACAATATGACTCAATAACTTCAAGAAAATGATTTTCTTTGATGCTTGATGTTTCGCTTGAATTCTTGATTGATTTTGCAACCCTGGACCTTTTTTTATAGGACTTTTTGGATAATATGATCGTTACCTTTTTGTTTGGCCAAAAACTAGTCGTTAGAGTGGATTTTGCATGCGGTCCGATCGACCACTCTGCCCATCGTTGACAGCTTCATGTTTTAACTTCATGTGGCATCACTACTATTGTAATTGGTCAACCAATGCCTCTAGTTGATTGACCGATCTTCAAATATCATGCGATTTGTGAGGTCTCTATGCAAACCGGTTCGCCAAACCGATTGGTCAACCACTCTGCACTATTTTGCACATAACATTTTGCACTAATATTGGAATGAGGTGATTTTTTACTCGTTGGAAAGCTAAAAAATTATCTACAACTTTCATATTCACATGTCAGTACAGATATAAATGAAATATATTCGAATATTAACTTCAAGTTCAATGCATAAAATAATTCATTCCGAATTGAATTTTTCTCACACTTTAAATATATGACAACGATATTTTGATATTTGTATCACCAAAATATAATTAGATAGAACAAAAAAAGTTTCTTCCAACAAGGAACTCAGTTGGTTTAAAGACGACCAGAAGCCTAGTTGTCTGAAAATTTTAGGATTGAGATATTAGATTCCACATAATTGGGGTTTGAGTTGATCAGACCAAGTTCCAATGATGGACATTGATGATTGTAAAATTGCAGTGAATCAACACAAGTTTTCACCCGAGCCAGTTCAAGTTCTAACAATGGTAAGCATGAGAGAGATCCAAGTTACAAGAGGATGCGAGTTGGTTTCCATATACTTTGAGATAGTTTTCTTATTTTATTTATTATTCTTATGATGGTTATGTTGCTTGACCTACATGATTAATTGATATAAACCTATGATACTATGACTAATAAGAAACAAGATAAAAAAAATGGAAAAAATAAATGTACTAGAAAAATATAATAAAAGACAAAAGTTGTGGAACACTATAATTTTGGATTATCTCTCAAGTTGATGGGATAATTTATTTGGTAATAAATCGAGCAAGTAGCATAGTTGATTACAACCTCTATCAAAAATATGGTTATTCATATTGTACATATCCTCATCCAGTCATCCTCATTCCCTTGTGCAACAAACCTCAAGGTTTCGATATATGGATCCTCTGACAGAATATGGAAGACTCGTCGTGATTGTACATGCCACAAACATTAACTAATCACCAACGTAATATAGTGTACTATTAATAAATGGTAACTCTTGATTGTGAACCATTATGATTGATAAATGACTCATTAGAGTTACTTGATAATTAATATATCTAAACATTAATAAGATCGAAGAAGTTAAATATAACTTCTAAATTACATTCAATTAACAAATTGTAGTTCACGAATAATTGTTAATTGATTGATAATTGTGACAAATTAAATATTATGATTGATGGATAATGATTAATTGATGGTTGATAATTGAGGTCAATAGTAATCTATTATCAATTGATGATGAATACTAGGAATTGAAAATTAACAACTGATAGTAATATGGATAGTTGTCTATCAATAATTGATAGTTAGTATTATTATGATCTAACCATCACTTGTTTATTATTGATTGCTAATTATTGAATTATAATTGTTACATTATTATTTTGTTATGCATGTTTGATATGATATTTCATACAATTAAATGATAATTCATATGTTAGAGACCTATGGATGATTCATATATTATTGGTCGAACAACATATTAGGTGTTATGATAATTAAGAGCTTATAGTAGATGACGATAACAAGATAGTTTGTGGCACATGTGATGGGTTACTTGTACATTGATATACACATAACCATAGATAAGGACATAACTAATTAGTATTAGAAAAAAAAAATTATGTACGAATACAAGTAAGTTGGTGTATATTGTATAGTTCACTTCTGTCAAGATGTTTTGTAGCTCATGTGATAAGTTGTTCATGCATCGATATAGACATAAATATTGATAGGGATGATACGATGATAGGTAACAACATTATATTAGGAATTGCACTAGACGCTCAAGTAATAGACTATTGAAAATAATCAACTAATAGTTTAATTAAACTATTGAAAATAATTAAACATAGCAATCATGTTCTTGAAAGTTGAACAAACCATAATCAATACTAAAGAATGTTCACAACTTTGTCTTAACAATAAAACTTTTGCAGAAATAAAACTAAAGTTTTAAAAAATAAAAAATTATTCTAAAACATCTAAATTATAAATATAATAAATATATGACTTTAAAGCATGAAGATGCATCCCAATATGAAATAAAATTGGAAATAATCTCTCAAGCAAATCTATTAGTCGTCGCACGATCCTCCTCCGAGATCACCATGTATAAATCTTCGCAATTGTTCTTCAAGATACTCCCACATTTTTATCTTCAAAGTATAGGATGTGGGTCCTAGCAAAAGTTGTCTATTTATAGATTTTACAAGTTCCCATGTGATAAAAAAAATGGAAACTTTTCTATGCAATACAAGAAAAATTGAGAGTAAATCTAATTATAAAGTTTTGGGCTAGTCAATCTCCAAAATTTGAGTCATAATATATTTCCAAGTCAATTTCAGACTCTATCATGCCGTGTAAACATCTGGTCATGACCTAAATAATGTCCAAAATGGATTAAAATTATATTTTCACATTAAGTGACAATCATTTCATAACTCTTACAATGTCCCATTCACATTTAAAAAAGTGATTTTCATGAGTTGTGACACACTAATCAGACCCATGCCTCGAGCAACTTTTAGAGTTGAAACTGATATTTTTATGGCTCATTACAGTGATTTCATGGCTTCTACGACAAACAAATTTTAGTCCTTGATAGTTTCACTAATTTTTATTTTCTGCCTTCATTTTAACTCCAAGATATAATTATTACCAAGGGTAATATATAGTATTAAAACTAAGAGCATGAACAAGAACTTGTCGTAAGAATACTCATGGTTCCACTATGCATCTTTCATCAAACCAATACCCAACGCTAAAGTGATAAGTGATAAATATAAGGTACTTCAAATTGCAGTAATTAATAAGATGTCCTTGAATAAGTTTGAAAATAAAGCAAATACTAAGACATAAGAAAATAAGATGTAATTTTTAATAATGCATGATATTATTTCTTTAATAAAGCAAATATGCAAATAGTAGACAAAACATGATAAGAACATAAGCATATAATGCAATGCGAAAAGGTAGGCATGATGCATTAATATGCAACTCCCCCAAAGTTTGAACTAACACTATCCTCAATGTTGAAGATCAAACTCATAAAAGGAGTACACACATGATAAAGAAAAATAAATATAAAATATGAAAAGAAAAAGATACTATATGATCTATCCCAGTTTGGTAATATAGAAGTTGTAAAGGAAGCCATATGGTCAGTATCGGATGTCAAACATATAGTGAACTGTCAATTTGAATAGACTCCATAGTAGATTGTGATGAAAGGGTTGGCAGTGGCCTAGAATCCTCATGCGGTGAACCAATAATTTTTCTCTTTTTGTCATCATGAATCGTGAAGTTAAAATAACATCCCTTGTGACCAAAGTAACTAGCCGTGAGTGTTCTATCACGACCCTGATAAGGCATATTCTTCCTTCTTTACTGATATCACCGTGTGATAATACGGCCTTGTGACGGGTTGTGTTTATTAGATACCTCACAGCGACGGTATGCCCATGAAGCCTTTCATAATGGTCGTGAATTGAGAATCACAGCCCTCATGGTGTTGCTTTGCTCTTGTAATGCCCGATGATGCAGAAGTAATCATTGTCAAGTATGTAACTCATCATGAAAATTTTATAATGACCATGAGATTTATTTCCTTCTCAATTTTTCAGCCATAATTTGGAAGTAATGGGTGCTGACCACTTGGTACCAATATCATGGGTGATAACGTCATTGTAACAGCCCGTGACTTGGTTGTCTTATATCTCTGTTCTGCTTCTATGTTTGTCGGATTTTGAGAACTCGCTTAAGGCTGCCGACAATTTTCATCAAGGTGCTGAAGCAGGTCGTCAATGTCGTCGAAGCTGATCGCTGGCAAATAGTTTGGCTGCTGTTCCTGCTTGAAGATACCAGGCCATCGGAGTTCAGAGTTGCTCGCGCGATTCTGCAATGATCCACTACAAGAAAAATGATGTTTTCCGACGGTTTCGTCCATCGGGAAATCGAAAGAATCCATCGGAAATGGAAGTTTCCGATGGGTTTACCGATGGAACGGATCCGTCTGAAATGAGGGCGACGCAAAGTGAATTCCAACGGTCCCAAAAAATCTGTCGGAAGTTCTGATGGCTGGAACCGTCGAAAAATTTCGACGGCTATACCCAACGGAAAATTCCGGCTGCAATAACCATCGCAAAGTTAATCAACAGTCAGAACTTCCCACGGTCGTGACAGTCAGTAATTAAAATATAAAATAATATATATTATATATTATATGATATTATATATTACATAATATTTAATTATTATTTTAATTTCTGACCGTCTCGACCATCGAAAGTTTCGATGGTCAATCAACCGTTGGAACTTTCGACGGTCGTGAAACTATCGAAGCTTTCGACGGTCGTGAAAGTTGGTAATTAATATAATAAAATAATAGATATATTATATATTATAGAATATTTAATTATTATTTTTACTTCCGATTATCTCGGCCGTCGAAAGTTCCGACGGTTAATCAACCGTCGGAACTTTCGACAGTCGTGACAGTCGGTAATTAAAATAATAAAATAATAGACATATTATATATTATATGATATTATATATTACATAATATTTTATTATTATTTTAATTTTTGACTATCCCAACTACCAAAACTTTCGACGGTCGATAATTAAAATGATAGATATTACATAATTTTATATTATTATTTTAATTTTTGATGGTTTGGACCGTCGAAAGTTCTGACGGTTGCTTATCCGTCAAAACTTTCGATCATCCAAATCGTCAAAAATTAAAATAATAATATAATATATTTAATATTTTATTGTTTTAATTTTCGACGGCCTTGACCATCGAAAATTCTGACGGATGGGTATCCGTTGAAAAATCCGTCGGGAATTGTGAAGGAATTGTGCCCATAGAAAATTATCTGTTGGGAAATCCCCTTTTTCTTGTAGTGATCAAATGTTCGATTGTCGGAGTTATCAATGCTGCTGAGGGAAGTCAACAATGTTGACAACTCGACGCTACTCGTTGGTGGTGGACATTCATGAGATTTGTAAGAACTTTGCCGGCAATAGCTTGATGTCGATGGTGTCATGAACTGAAAGTAACAGCCCTCTATGTTACGGGGCGTGAACTCGTAATGGGCGAGGAGACCAAAACTCATATAGGCTGATTGGACTAGGGCTCATAACGGCCCGTGATGGTAATATAATTTCTCGTGATGGTATAACGATCATGGAAATTTTGAAATGGTCATGAATCCGGAGAAGAAAAGTCATCATGGTTGTGTTGTTAGTCTCACTTACGAGTCGCGATAGTCCTATAATGGACTATGATACTATTCAATATTGTCCCTTAAGTTTTTTTTAAGATATGTGACATCTACATAACGCCCCTTGAACATTTAAAGAGGATATATGAACTTTATAAAACCCATGAACAATATCTAACGGCCCATGAATTTTAATCAAAGTTTTTGTGTGAAACCCATGTATTATGCGTAACAATCCGTGATAGACTAAACGTTTTAGTATAAACTTACTATGAGAATTGTGACTAAATAAATAATGACTCATGAAATGCATATGCTTTCATGTGAACCCTTTGTGACACTCGTAATAATGTGTAATGACCCATGATGTTATTGGGCAGAATTTTGTAGGCTTTCTAAGGTGCATGACCAACATATAACAACCTATAAAATAAATGGGCTTTGATTTACACTTACTATAAGACCCATGACAGTGTGGTCATGACCCGTGAAACTACAGTTATACGTCTAAGAACCTTGATCCACTAGATCCACTACTAGTCCCGTGAAACATGAATTATGACTTGTGAAACATAGAGATCTAACCTAGACAGTCACTAGAGGACTCGTGACTAATCAATATTGGCCCTGCTATCTCAGCTATAACCGTGGCATTATGGTAAAGGCCCATGAAACTCAATTCATTGACCTGTGAATTTTGAGATAACACATGCGACATGAAAATAACGGACCGTGACAAATTTTTTAAGTAATTGACATTGGATCTGCACATCAGGATTATGGTTAGAAATGGAACTAACAAAATAAAATAAATTAGTTGAGATTAATAAAAAATCTTAACTAATCAAATGAAAAAATAAAATCTAAACTAATACATAAAGATGAGAAAGTAGTTCTAATTTAACATATTTAGTTTTACTTTGATGTGGATGTTGAGCTGAGACTATTATAAGATAATCATTCAAGTTATAAAATTCAAATCAATAAATATGAAATTAATGAACAATCTCACCGTAATTATTAGAAAAGTGATCGTGAACATCAACAATAGTGAGGCTTAGCAAGTGCAGTAGTGTATGAATCCCAATGTTTCCATCCTTATGTCGTTGTTTGATGGTGGAGGTTCTTGAAGTACCGCAACATTCTTAGATTGAAATTGTAATGTGTTATGCTAGTTAATGTGGATAGATACATTGTTCTTGGATCTCCATTGGAGTGATGTGGTTGGTATTCTTGGAGTCAGTGATCTCCTCCACTGTGTTTTAATCTCCTCTGTTGTCTTGTGTGCAGTAATCAGAGAGATCCTTATTGACGTCTCTATTGTGCTTCCTATTTTTGGTGATTTACGAATTTGTCGAGGTGTATATTTTGGTGTTGATGATGTTGATGTAGGCATTGGAGGAAAGGACTTCCGAAGGCGAGATCCTCTTTTGAACTTATCCATCATCAATTATGTTTTCACTTGTCTCCTTTAACACCATTGTATAGTTGTAATCCTTGATGAAGACTTTGATTTTGGATGCCATATTCTTTGATGTGAATAATGATAATGGCATCGACACAAGATGATCGTCGAGCTCATGTTGATGTGCTTTAGAGATTTAGAGCTTAGATAAGTCAATTGCACAATTTGATTTCCTATGGCTCGTAACATTTTTCCATTGCATCGAACTTGAGCTCGTTATCAAGAACTTGTAATGTGTTATGCTAGTTAATGTGGATAGATACATTGTTCTTGGATCTCCATTGGAGTGATGTGGTTGGTATTCTTGGAGTCAGTGATCTCCTCCACTGTGTTTTAATCTCCTCTGTTGTCTTGTGTGCAGTAATCAGAGAGATCCTTATTGACGTCTCTATTGTGCTTCCTATTTTTGGTGATTTACGAATTTGTCGAGGTGTATATTTTGGTGTTGATGATGTTGATGTAGGCATTGGAGGAAAGGACTTCCGAAGGCGAGATCCTCTTTTGAACTTATCCATCATCAATTATGTTTTCACTTGTCTCCTTTAACACCATTGTATAGTTGTAATCCTTGATGAAGACTTTGATTTTGGATGCCATATTCTTTGATGTGAATAATGATAATGGCATCGACACAAGATGATCGTCGAGCTCATGTTGATGTGCTTTAGAGATTTAGAGCTTAGATAAGTCAATTGCACAATTTGATTTCCTATGGCTCGTAACATTTTTCCATTGCATCGAACTTGAGCTCGTTATCAAAAATTTGAGTCGAATCATGACTTCAATTTGCTTCTGAATTTGAGTTAAATGAGTTGCCAAGTTTTGAATGTATTTGGCTTGACTTTGTAGCTTTCTTTCAATGGTTGTACTAAGCTGACCCATCATCTCTTCAAAGTTGGTTTTTGCCTTAGTGGACTTTTTTTATTTAAGTGAGTTGACATGCTCTTGTGTCTCCTCGCTTTGATGTCGCAAATTTAAAAGTTATCTCTAGAATTTTTATTTGATAGCTTTGTTTGGAAAATTATTTCAGTAGAGGATTCAACTTAGTTGTCATTATAGTTTCGATGTCCAAAGATGAATCTTCAATTAGAATTTGTTAAAGAATACTCATGTTATTTTGGCATGATGTAGCTTTAGTGCGAACTCCATTGTATTGGACAACAACGATATTTCCCTCAACTTATTGATAGGTCGACATTTTATTCCTCGTAATTGAGGGTGTGATGGTATGTGCGTGATGCTCAAGTTACAAGTTGTGTAAAAGTGCACGTCCAGCAACTAAGCTTGTTGTTACTTCTTTTGCTTACTCTTCAAGTTTTGGTTGTTCAACCTGATGAGATTCTTCTGTTCTATTCTGAATTGGAGCTAATACAAACTCCACCTATTTGTTGACACCCTCCTTTGCTGAGTCAACAATATCTTATTTCTATTTGAGTATAGACATACTCATCAAAAGGTACTTAGTCTTGAATACATGATTAGGAAAATTTGAATTTTCAAAACTTTGCGGTTTCTCAACATATACTTCCTCATTTATAAAATCATTTAGAAAAGTCAATTTTACATCCATTTAAAAAAGTTTGAATCTTTTGAAACATGCAAAAGTTAAAAGCATTCTAATTGTCTCAAGTCTAGCAACGGGAACAAAAGTTTCTTCAAAATCATCTCCTTCTATTTGTGAATAACCTTTTGCTACAAGTCTTATTTTATTTCTTATTATTATGCCATTTTCATCTAGTTTGTTTCTAAAAACCCATTTAATACTAATTATTGGATAATCTTTTGTCCTTTTTACAAGTTTTCAAACTTGATTTCTTTCAAAATTATTTAGTTCTTCTTGCATGTCATTTATCCAATTTGAATCATTCAAAGCTTCATCAATGTTACTAGGTTCAAATTGTGCAAGAAATGTTGAAAAAGCACACAAGTTTTTCAACGAATTTTTAATCTTTATACATTCATTTATATTACCTATAACTTGATCAAGTGGATGTGATGATGCATATTTCCAATTCCTTGGAATAATTTGATTATTTCCCACTTGTGGTTCTTCTATTTGTTCCATATTTGAGATATCCAACCCTTCATTTTGGATTTGCATATGAAACTTGAAAACTTTACTCAACTAAAAGAAAAACTAAAATAACAGAAAAGTGAAATCTCAAAGTAGCGTGAAATCATATTAATAAGTAAAGATTAACTCCACGACAATGGCACCAAAAATTTTATGTGATGATTGGCAACGATATTATATTAGGAAATACACTAGTCACTCAAGTAATATAGTGTAAGGAGTAAAGGTTGTCGATTTCACAACGAACTATCTTACTTAACTAAAGTAATTTCAGAGGATAATCGACATTGTTGCAATAAATGAAATTATATAAATTTAGTAAATAAATAAATACTAAACTAAACTAATTTACCAAAGTCTAGAGTCTTAGGATGGATTAAAATGATCGAGAGTAATTTTTAACTTCTATAACCATGTTTAACTTTTAGATAAATTAGGAACACAAAATTTATTATTTTCTTTATTGGGTAAACAAACTATCTTTAATCCTAATAAGTCCTCTATTTATAGGGGTTACAGGTTTTCATGTGATCAAAAAAATGAATACATTTTCTATGCAATACAAGAAAAAATCTGAGTAAATTTAATTCTTAAATTTTGGACTAGTCCCCCGTGGACAGACAAATTTTAGTCCTTGATATCTTTACTCATTTTCATTTACTAACTTCATTTTAACTCTGATTTTAGAATGATTTTTTTTTCAATGGCTTCCTAATTATTTTCTCTTGCTTTCTATATGATAAAGCACAAATTTTTGAATAGATTTTCATTTTGATAAAATTAAAATAAATAAGCTCATAAAATAATGTGTGCTTAAGAAAATGAATAGAAATAAGAATAAATGCAATACAATTAAATGTTAGATTGTGCATGCATCAAGTGACCTAATAGCTGATATTAGTAAAAGCATGGTATGTAGATATGGATCTTATGGCCCACATTATTAAATATTGTATAGTTTCTTTTTGCTAAAATTATATTTACTATAGTCTTCTGCTTATATAGAATATAGAAGTTGAATGGTTAAAATCGTAATAAAATATAACTCTCCTTATCGAGTGTTAAAGGAACGCAATTCATCCAAGGGCTCATCACCATTGTCCATCCAAGTAGAGCTCACAGGAGATTGAGCCAAAATGGACTATGCCAAAATGAATGATCGGATTTTATCATAATACAAGACCGGATTTGAATTTCAGGATGGATATAATTTCATATTTGAATTATCACATGAATCAATGTAACAAGCCATCATGGATGAGTTCATGGGGCGTGAGGTCACACCACACAAACACGACACATAATTGAATCACAATGTAATGGGTGACGACATCTGGCATCTCATGACCCGTTACGGCTTGTTACTCACGCTAAAGCCAATTTCACGGGTCGTGATGGAGGATAACAGACCACGCTCATGGCTCACAAAACATCGTGTCAATGCCCTTTTCACAGTCTGATGGTGTATCACAACCTATTATGGCTCAATGTTACGAATGAAAGTAATGTGTTATCCATGCTCACGGCTCAAAAAACATCATGTCAATGCCCTTTTCATAGTTGTGATAGTGCATCACAGCCCATTACAGTTGTGATGATTAAGGTAATACCTGATAGCCTGGTCTCATGAGTTGAGTTATCTCGTCAAATCGACTAATCGAGCAAAGTTACGAAGAGAGAGCAATGACGTCTTACATAAAGCAAAGAGAATTGAGAGATCGACACTTGATAGATTCGCACGCCCTTGACATTGTCATGTCTACACGTGCAACACGGCCTACGTGTAATTTTTTTTATTTTTTTCTCTCCTTAAAACTTACCTCTCCTTCATTTTTCTACAACTCACTCCATCACTCATCTCACCCTATTGCTCACGTCTCTCTCCCTCTCGATTTGAAGTCTCGAAACACAACTCCCTATTTTCAATCCCCCCATTTCCAAATCTCTATCTATCTATCTATCTATCTATCTATCTCTATCTCTATCTCTCTCCCCTCTCTCTCTCTCTCTCACTCACTCACTCATTCAAGTTTTATATATATATATATATATATATATATATATATATATATATATATATATATTCATGGGCTTCTCTTCATTCCTAAAAAATCCCAAGAATTTAAACATCCACTTGATAAGGAATTGACATTGAACTTTATTGTAAATTCTTTAACATCAATCAATAATCTTTCTTTTGAGTTTGTACCCAATTTTAACTATTCTTTATTAGAAGAAGAAAAAAATGGATTTCGAAGGTCAAGCAAAATCTTTAAAATTTGTATTCAATATAATTCCAACAAATCAAAATGATCAAACACCAAAATCTATTGAAATAGAGTAAATCGGTGAAAAGATATATATATATATCCCTAGAGATCGTCCCCGGAGCCCAGCCCAACCTCTCGCCCTAGTCTCGGCGCCTTCATCGGGGACGAAAACCCTTAGCTACAGCCAGCAATGTCACCACTCGGCGCTCTCCCCCAACCGACCCCTTTCCTCCATTTTCTGAGAACCAAACCTGATCTACTCCGCCCAATAGCCCTACTCCAAATGTCCCTCTTCCACGCTCTTGGGCTGCTGCAGTTCGTGCACCCCATCCACAATCTCAGGCCTCCATCTCCCAACGGCAGCTCCGAGGTCTGCACGAGTCCATCACGGAGGAAGTCTCCATTCATGCCTGCAAAACCGAGGAACAGTCGGCCGCTTTGTGACTTTGTCTCCTTGGCCACTATGTCGGCAATCTCACTGCACTCCATCAAGCGATTCCATATCTCTGGCGTACCTCCGAGCCATGCACCCTCTTGGAAATTGGCAACTTCTTCATCTTATTTACCTTTGCTAACACTAAAGATCACCTGCAGGTACTAACGGGAGGTCCCTGGAAGTTCGGCGGATCCCTTCTCACGATGGCTCAAGTAACACCTTTCTTCCACCCGGATGCTAACAACACTCTTGCTACACCCACTAGATACACCTCCCTGGTCTCCCTCTCGAGCTCCGCTCTCCTTGCTCCGTCAGGCAGGTGACAGCTTTTGGTCTATTTTTGCCGGTTGAAACTTGTGGAAATGGAGCCCCAGCGAGAGTCTGCATGGAGCTAGACCTTACAAAGCCGCCCAAGCAGGGGATGTGAGTTTGTCTCCCAAGTGGTGATCTCTATATTCAGCGAGCACTATACGAGAACATGCCCAGCTTCTGTCTTCCGATGTGGAATCGTCGGGCATCGCTTCGAACACTGCTCCCCCTCCCCCTCTCCGGTGGCGGCGATTGAATGTAGGATGTGTTTCGCCCTAGATTCGCGTGGCCTGCTCTGCTTAACCCCGGGCAGGCATGTCGGCTTGGCAGCTCAGCATCCTGGGTGCAGCCGGTGGTTCAGGTTTGGGGCCCTCCCTGCTTGGACCTTAATTGCCCTATGCCAGATACTGAGTTTCCACCAGTAACTGAACTGCAATCGCTACTTTCGATCCCGGATCCAACGGCTGTTATCCTCCTGCAACAAACACAATTTTTGTGTTTCCTTCCCCCAATGTCAGCGATCCTCTCACCCTCATCCAATGGCCATGATCCTCTCGCAACAAACAATTTCTGTGTTTCCTTCCCCCAACGTCAACGATCCTCTCGCCCTCATCCAACGGCGATGATCCTCCCACAACAAACACAATCCCTTCATCTCCCACATCTGATTGACGCATGGCGACATCCGAGCGCAGCCCGCGTGAGCCAATTGATCCGTGTTGTTCACCATCTAAACAAAACCCCTCCTCTCCACTTACCATTATCGACTCTCACTCCTTTTCCCGCTTCTCATCCTCCCTCCCCACCTCTCCCCTCCACCCACCCACCCCCCCCCCCCCCCCCCAACACACACACACACACACACTCCTCTGATGGTCACCTCTCCTCCTCTGATGGCCACCTCTCTTGATCCGTCGTAACCACCGTCATGCAGCCCTTCTCTGGGCCACAAGGAGTTTGTGACCCTTGCTAGCAGCTGCCTCAGCCGATCGTCGAAGACCCCTGTGGAGGATCCTTCGGAGGAGGAATAGGATGACCTTGAGCTCCTCCCTGCACAACGTATGGAGAAGAAGAAATCTCGAATCTACAAGCCTCAAGCGCCTCTCCCCTCCCTTCGGCCGTGTCGACGACAGCCAAAGCCTACTTCTAAAGGTAAGATATCAGCTACTACATCTGCCTCTACCTCATTGGTCTCTTCCTTTGTGCAGGTACCATCGATGAGTCCATTGAACTCTAGCAATCCCTTGAGAATCCTCACCTGGAATTGTCGCGGTGCTTATCGGGCAAAAACTAGGGATAGACTTACAAATCTTTAGATCGCATAGGCCACATGTTGTAACTTTAGTAGAGACACATACAAATTCGGTAAAAACAAAATAGGTGATCTGATGTTTTGGCCCCAACTGGGATGGTGTCTTCTGCGAGGCTGCGGGCGCTTCTAGTGGCATTCTCTTGGCCTGGCGTGGCCAGGCACTCAGGTTACCCCTCTCCTTATCTCTGTGCAAATTATTCATGCTGCAATTTTGATGGATGGCTTTAATTTTTTGATATCTAGTGTTTATGATAGTATTGTTTCTTGTATTCATATGCGTCTCTAGAATTATTTATGTAACCTGGATACTACCCACCAAGCCACCTTCCTTGGCTGCTTCTTATCAGGGACTTTAACAATATGCCATTCCCTGCCGATAAGTTAGGAGGTTCTCCTTCCAACCCACCAAATTTGTTCGCGCGTTTAACAATTTGATTAGCACTAAGGCCCTCCTAGATGTCAAACCTATTGGTCTCTAGTACATCTGGTGTAACAACCATGTCGGCATTGCGTGCATTCTTTGTCGCTTTGATCACGCCCTACTGAATTACCATTGGATAAACACCTTTCCAAACCTCACCTTATCCACTCTACCTCGCTACGTCTCTAACCATGCCCCCTCCTCCTCCGGACCGACCTTCGACTTTGGCAGACGAGATCCTTCAAGTATGAACACTTTTGGTTTTCTCACCCTGAACCCAGTGACATTGTCAAGCGCCACTGGTCTTTTGACTCTCCTAATTACACCACCTCCCATGCCCTAAACTTGATTAAGCGAGACACCATCAAGTGGAACAAAGAGTCGTTGGGTAAATCCAGGCTGACCTTGCCCTTCATGATATCACTAAGTTAGAAAACCTTGATGCTCAGAGGGGCCTCTCCACCTTCGAGCTAGGGCATCTGCGTTCAACATACCCACTGACACGTCGCGTTCCTCAGGCAAATCAACTTAAAATGGTGGGGCAAGTCTATAGTTAATTGGCTTTTACCATAACACTTGTTACTTCCACCTATCCATGGTTATCCGCCATTGTCAAAATACCATTTCCTCTATTCTTGATAATGAAAATAATAACATTACAGACACTGCCCAGATTCAACATTCCCTCGGACGCCAAAACTCCCCTCCCTCGACCTAGTTTGGCATAGCTCCCTCCTTTCCCCGGTCACCCATCTTGAAGTCACCAATGCCCTATCAAGCATGCCACCTGGCAAGGCTCCAAGACCTGATGGCTTCACGGTCGAATTCTACTGAACTTGCTGGGATGTCATGGGTAACCAGATCGTTGGGGATATCCAGAAACTCTTTAATTCAAACGTTTTGGTTGCTGATTGGACTAAAACATCACTTATCTTCATACATAAAACAAACAATCCCAAACATGTAAAAGACTTCCGCCCTATATCTCTTTGCAACGTGCTCTATAGACTGTTATCCAAAATCCTCGCAAATCGATTACGCCCCATCCTGAACTCTCTCATTGACTACAACCAATTTGCCTTCATCCCGGGTTGATCCATCCATGATAATATCTTAATCACTTAAGAACTCGCTCGCTCCTTAAAATCTGGGAGAAATAAATTTATGCTGCTCAAAGTTGTTCCTGAAAAGGCTTTTGACCATGTTTCCTGGACCGCAGTCTATTCCATCCTTACGCAGATGTGTTTCCCTGACCAATTCATCAATTAGATCCACCTCTGTATAAACTCTTCGACCTTCCGTTATATTATAAATGGTGAAGCTTCCTGGCATTTCATGGGTTCCCGAGGGTATACGGTAGGGTGATGCCATTTCTCCTTACCTGATTATTCTTGTTTCCCAAGTTTTCTCTTCACTTATGGCCCAGCATGTGGAGGCTGGCTTGATCTCTCCAACAGGGTAAATTCGTTTTGTCTAACCCACCTACTCTTCGTGGATGACCTACTTATTTGCCTCAAAGCAACCAAATGAAACTGTATCAACCTAAGGAAAATTCTAGATATCTACCAGTACCTAACTGAACAACACATGAACACACAAAAATCTGAACTCTTCCTAACCGCCATGAACTTCTACTCAGCACCATATTAAACTTCAAAATAGGGACATTCCCCTAGGGCTGAGCACGGGCCGGGTCGACCCGGCCCGCACCGACCCGATTATCCGTTATAAACCGGGTCGGGACCGGGTCAAAAAAAATAAAAATCTCGATGGATTCCGGGTCCAATGTATGGAAACTCGACCCGTGACCCCGACCCAGTTATAATAATAATAAAATCATAATTATGCGACTAATTCTATTTTTTTATTTGATGGTCATTTCTTCATTTTGAAATGTTTAAAAATAATTGTGTTGACTTGTTATATGATAGATTGATGTAATCGTAAGCTAATTTGATGTTTATTTAATAAAATTGTGATTTGTCTTTATTAATTATATAAACTTTTTTATATATTTTTTATTTTTTTAATAATTATTCGAATCTGATTAAATTCTTTATTTTATTCCCGGTTTACCGAATCTGACCCAGTCCCAATTCTGGTACCGGTCGGGACCAAATTTAAAAAATTTAGACTTTGAAAAAACTAGGTCAGGACCGGGTCACAATGGACCCGGACCCGAACCCGATTTTGCTCAGGCATACATTCCGCTTCCAATACCTTGGCATTCCTATCTCCTCAAAACATATCCTTACTTGTGAGCAAAACTCCATTATAATCAAAGTCTCCTCCCGTCTTACTGGGTGGCGTCGCGGGGTTCTAAATCAGGTTGACTGTACTACCCTTATCAGATCTACACTCACCTCTATTCCGATCCACTCACTTAGTGTGATAAATCTCTCTGGTAGCACTATTGCCTCCATCGAACGACTCTTTGTATGGGACTCCGGAGGGGGTCGCCGTGGTGCCCACCTCATTAGTTGGACTACGACCCAGCTCCCCCGAAATCACAGGGGACTTGGCATCCAGAATCTAATGGACATTCAACACTCCCTTGTCGCACAGCGTATACAAGATCCACTAAACAATTGCCCCAATCCCTAGACAGTCCCTGGACCAACCTTATTAAAGCCAAATATGGTCCACTCAGCCTTTGGAATGAGATGCCTCGCTCCCACGTTGCGGACTCCTGGAAGAATATTTTAATAACACTCTTAGATCTCGATTCAAAAAATGCATCGGCTCTGGAAGCTCAACATATATCCTTCTAGACCCTTGGATATTCACCGCGCCACTCATACGAACACCGACCTACATTAATATCGAGACCTGTATTGATGGTCTCACCGTTAACCACTTTATCACTAATGGCTCTTGGAATTGCTCTCTTGTCTTATCCACTTTTGGCCTAGATTTATGCTCTCGAATTAAGCGCATTTATCTTTCTTCTTCTGCCAATGATGATGCGTGGGTATCAATGAATGATACCTATGGATGTGTGAATGCAAAGTCAGTTTATTATTATGTTAGTTGCCACTCTATGCCACCGATTCCTAGTGGAGGGCTTCCGTGGAAAATGGTTTGGAAGATTTCAGCTCCACCCAAAATTCATATTTTTCTTTGAAAACTACTACACAACAAACTACCCACACTTGATACTATACTATTTTTCGATGGTACTATTGATCCATCTTGCTCCCTTTGTGGCCTCCACCTCGAAACAAATACACACCTTTTCTTTCAGTGCTCAATCGCACAACAATTGTGGAACATCTTTCAGAGTAAACTAAATATCTATTTCCAAAATTGTTCATCTTGGCACCTTGACTCTTGGATTCACGAGGGACCTAACTTGGATCAACAGTCAAGAAACTCTTTTCTATTCATTTTTGCTCATTGCCTTTGGGAGCTTTGGAATCTTCGAAATGAAGCCCACTTCATATCACGGCGTGCAACCATGGGTTCGGTTTGGGAAAGGGCTTTGGCTGGTTTTCATGACAATACTGACGTCCACGCACCTGAGAGGCCCTTTGCCCCCAAGATCCGCATAGGCAGATCTGGTGGGAGCCCCCACCCCAGCAATGGATTCTCTTCAGCTCAGATGGCGCAGCCGATTGGGGTAGGTGGTATAGAATACTTAGTCCTCTCTCACAATGGCTTTTTCATTTTTGCAGGCATCGGTACCATGCTGGTTGACTCTGTGCTGAAAATTGAAGCTCACGCTATGCTCATCGGACCTCGGAAGTGCAAGGAGGCTGGGCTCTCCCGCATCCAAATTTACTCCGATTCCGAGTCCCTCGTCCATATCATCAACTACCCGTGGAGAATGAGGGGGATCATCGTTGGCATCAAGGACGTCATTACACTATTAGTTTTACCATTATTTCTTATGGCACCTGCAATGCTGCATTTTTGGTCGCACGAATTATAACAAAAATTTTTGTTGAGCAGACCACCCCCATGTCTTGCTCAATTTTTGTATCCTAACTCCAATGGAGTAACTATATATATATATATATATATATATATATACTTATTTAGTAGTATATCATTTCGCTATCCTATTATCAATATATTTATGTTAAGTGTTAACAATTTAATATTTTAATTGTTAACTAACAAATATTTCTTTTTTTTAGTGTTTAACAAATATTTTAACTTCAAATCTCATTTTGGATTTAGAGCGTTCCAATTATTGTTTTTATTATACAATGATCCATTTAATCTATATGGTGGTTATTTTATTCATTAATCTATATGGTGGTTATTTTATTCATGAATCTATATGGATCTAGATCAGTCACCTTATGGACCATCGCAATATCCCATTCTCTATCAGCACATGTTGGTGAATCATCTCTTTACGTCTAATTGTTCACAATTATTGCAACTACTTATACTAATGTCTTGTAATTCATAATTTTAATGTTCCTTCAAGTTCTTCAAGTTTTACAGGACTTGAAGGAGATGGACCATGAGGTAATAGGTAAAAAAAGAACAAAATTAACTATTGAAGTTTCAAATTATTTTAAAATGACACTTACAATCACATCCTATAATGTCTAGGGAATAATTTTTTACAAATAAATTACCGCAAGTTCGCAACAAACTCAACTAGTTACACCCGATTGTGACATTGTCGGGAGCTTATTACACCCGATCGTGACATTGTCGAGAGCTATTTATTTGCTTATAATCAAGGAGAAATGTGTAAAGTCTTAGTAAGATATATTATACATGCAAGATGAAAAATTTTTATATCAACACAGTCACAAATTTGTGAAAGATGAAAATTTTTTATATCAACAAAATTAGGTGCAAGATGCCTTTATAATATTAATAAAAATATGTTAAAGAGAATTCAATTAAAATTTATTGTAAAAAAGAAAAATAAACTAATTAGTTAATTTTTTAATTTATAATTCATGTTTAGTTTTACTAATATATGAACTTTTTTCAATTAAAATTAGGTAGTGCAAAACGTTTAAAGAAATTGAATATCTTCATAAATCATAATGGTTTGCAAATTACAAATGTGATAAAAAAATAATTAACCAATGTAACGCAAGTGCTAATAATTTGGCAAACACAATTTTTAAAGATTAAATCTTTCTTTAAATGGAGTTCTTTTCCATCAAATATGTACATGCCACATTAGCAATTGATGTGTTAACAAAGGATTACAAGTGATTGTTAGACTACTTAAACTCTTAAAACAATAAGTACAAATTTACATCACTCTGAATATGATATTGCAATGAAGCATGTTGCAAAAATTGAAACTTACTATAAGGAGATGGCCCTAGTATTATCAAGGTTGATATCCAACTCGATTCCAACCGAAGATTTCCGTACTGCATTACTTTAATTAGGATCAAATGATCATGTATTATACAACATTGTTAATTTTTTACATTCAGAAGAAAACTGAAGAGAATAAAGAGAAAAGAAAATGGCCACGAGAAACGACGGCGGGAGAAAATGACAAGTATATACACGATATCTACAGTATTCACGTCTTCAGCAGCAGTAGCTTACCAGAAAGGACACCACCTGATGGAGCGCATTAAAACAAGTCAGTTCGACATATAAAGATGTTCACAAAAGAACTTCCAAAATTCAGAACGTATTTACACCAAATGCATACCCGACGTAGTTCTGGCACAAATTCTCATGAGATGTTGCTTGAAGAATGAGTTTCTGGACTTGAAGTTTTACAGAGAGACCATGTTCAACTTCTCGGGTCTCTGCAGATGAGTTGCCAATATCGGTGGCATGCTGGATAGCGCTTGAAATTCCTGACGTTGATGAGCTAGATGAGAAGTCACGACCAGTAAGTTTGTTGCTCATCCGATCCATCACAGCAATTGCACGCTCATTTAGCACCTCATTAGCATCACCAAGCTGATTAACAGCCTGTTTACATCATAGAAATATTAGTGGAAGTGTACGTCGCACAGGAGTATATACACAACAAGTTCGACATCAAAATACCTGGAGGAGTTCCCTTTCACGTGCCCCACGAAGGGGTTGAGTAAGCTCTATGCCTTGTGCACTTTCATCACCATTAACAACAGGGTGAACATGGGTGCTTCCAAAGTTAGTTACTTGGGGAACTTCATTGAAATTGAACAATCTCCAATTTATGAGTGGGTCATGTACAAAGGCCTAAACATAAAATATCAAAATAAGTTTCTCCATTGGGGTTTGGCCTTTCCGTTATTTGATCTAGCAATTTCATAAATATATGACAATGAAATTCATGAAATATCACTGAAGATCCTATTGTTTTTCCTCGTGGCAAAGCCACACGATGCAAATAGGGGGGGGGGGGGGGGGGGGGGGGGGGGGGGGGGGGGGGGGAATAATGTTTGAATTTTTTAATCTCATACCTCCATCATCGCCATGACACTGTCCTTATTTGTTCGAAGAACTTGCATAACGTTTTCACATGTCGACCTGAAGTTACCTTCAATACCACTAACTCCCATGGCCTTCACAAGCATCCGTGTCAAACGGAAAGGAACCTATCCAAGAAAGAACAACTCAGGATAAGTTTGGCAAATAAACTGATCGACAAAACCTAACATGACAAGATAAGAAACTGAAACTTACTTTCTCTGGAAACTTTTCTCGGTTCATTGACGCCTCGAAGCAGTCTCCAAAATCAATATGCAATATTTTTCCACTGAAGCAAAACACAATTATCATGTCCAACAAAGTTACATTTTGCTTCTATTAAGAGCGAAAAATCCCAATAACTATTACTACAAATTCAATACTTTTGACCAAAGTGATGTTAAGGAGGTTTCTAAATATAGAAGGTTGGTGAAGCTACCGAGGCTAGCTAAGATCTCATTCATCGCTACTATTATAAAGGATAACAATTACTTGTGCTTGCATTTCTTTATTAAGCACCAGACTCTTCAACAGCCAATACACCATGCTCCTTGAACTTATGGTATCTAAGAAGGCATAATGTTTAATTAATTTCCTTAGAGTCAAGGAAACAAAGTCTAGCAATTATCACCGTTGGAATACTGAAAGGGTATTTATTTCTCCTTGCAAGATAAATTACTTCCACAATTCTGGCAAACCTTTTCTGCTACATTTTCATAGTGAGAATGCAGTTAGTCAATATAATTCACCTGGAACATTATTTAGATGATTACCCTAGCTAACCATTGAATTAATAGTAATTCCAAAGGATCAAAGAAACAAAGTCTAGCAGAAAAGACATAGATACAGAGATGACAGATAATTTTTGTGAAAAAGTTATAGTATATTTTTTTTAGGGTAGAAGTTATAGTTTATGCATCAAACAATTAGTATAAAATCTTAATTCATGAATGAAAGGTAGACGCACAACTTGTAAGATGGATAAAGAAAGTTTTCCTTTGCCATGCATAAATTTTCATGCACCAGCTCCTAATGAAAGTTATTACTTCACATGTAAAAAAGTTTCCCATGAGCTAACACCTACAATATATAGAACCCATCACCTATGGCCTCCTAGGTTATCTGATAACTCAATTATATTGTAATACCTTTTCCGATGCAGCATTAGGTTACTAGGATGACGGTCACCCAGACCAAGAAGGTAACCCACCTGGAAAAGAAATCAATATATATCTCAAATAATCTCTTCATCACATCAAAATAAGCTCAAGGGTCCATAATGTAAGATTCATGATCACATGAAATGCATACCATGCTCATCACAGCCAAACTTCTTGTATAATTAGTCCGACGATCTAGCCAGATTTCAGAAGTTCGGCTTTTTAACCACAGAACCTGAAGGTTGACTAAAACTTTTAGAGAAAAATTTGTATCGATAATATCTCCAACCAGAAAAATGCAGAAAGATATTGCAAAACACCTTTGCCAAGTCATTTCCATCAGTGTTTTGCAGAGCGTGTTCAAAGACTTCAACTTTAGCTACAAGTGGTAAGTGATCGTAGTCCGGTGCAAAAGCCAGCATAAGTCTATGTTCTTGATTTAGGAAGATCTGAAAATCAATATACAGATCATTGAGTCATATCATATGTCTAACAGATGACCAACAACAAAGCAAACTAACTTGCCTTTCGAGCATCCCTGTATTCACGAATCAGATGGTGCAGCGTATCGCAATTTGGAACCCAACCAATCAACCCACTGTTGGGGGATAGCGGGATAACAGCATAACGTTGAATTGATAGATCTTTTTCGGCAGTTTTTCTTGAGTTTTCGAGCAGTGTGTTCACAAGACCAAAAAGCTAGAAAACAAATTTATTGCCCCAGAAGATAGAAGTGAGAAACAGGTAAGTTTTATTTTTCTAATAACTAATCTATAAAACTCGGTAAATATTAATATTAAAGGCCATGATCTTGGAAAAATATTACACGTCTCCTTAATGCAGACTGCAGCAGTACTGGATTGACGAATAATCAATGGAATTAGCCTTTTTGTAGGTTATAAAAGGTAATATCTAAACTAATTCTACAATGTCTGGCTTAATATAGTGACTAAAATCCAGTTAACCGAAAAAGTTGGGACAGCTCAAATTTCCTGTTGGTGCAAAAGGAATAAACTGAATGTGCACAGTGAAAATAACAGTTGAGCTGTGATAGAACATTATTACAGAAACATGAAAACAAATATTATTAAAGGAAACCTCTTGAAGAGGTAGAAAGAGGAAAGCAGATGGAACAGGTAGAAAAAAAACAAGCAGACACAAGAACTGTGAAACAAGATGATACAAAGTCAGCTCTTCGTAGTTGTAAAACGACTGCAGTAGCTTCTGAAATTACATCTGCATCATGCAGTTGTATTGAGAATTGCTCTGATTTCCAGCTCTTGGACTTAGAGATTAAATGAACAATAACAAGCCTTATCTTTAAGTCGCTGCTATAAAATATATATCATTCACTTTAGTTACAGATACAGTTCTTATATCAAAAGGTTTTTTGCATCACAATGTCAGACAACAGGAAAACATGCAATTTCAGAAAAGTTGTCAGACAGCAAAAGGAAAAATTCTAGATATTCTGAGTTCTAAAATAGGTGAAACAACAATACTTCTAAAAACATCAAAAAATAAATTGTCACTGGTATTTTCAATAGAAAATTTGTAACAAACAGTACAAACCTGCATAACACGTTCATCTTGTCGTAGATCTTCATGACCTTTAAGAAGAAAGGCATAATCTTCTCCATCACTGCCATGAATTGTCAACTTTCTAGGTCTTTGCTTGGATGTAATTACAACAAGTTGTGGTGCAAAGGATGCAATAGTCACGACAGGTGCATCTGAGAGAATCCATGAACAGATGAATGTAAATAGACTATTTTTTAGAGGAATGAATGTAAATAATTAAAATTAACATAAAACTGCTACGGAATAATTTCACTGGCCAAAATATCTACAGAACTATCATGCTTGTTAAACTCATGTACACCATATCATATTCTGCAACATTAACAAACTAACTAGGCCTTTTTTTTAGGAGAAAAAGGATGACCACCAGAGTTGTGGTTGTCATCCACATATATATATGACTGTGGAACGGAGATATTGTACAGGTGTAGGCTCCCAATGGAGAGCAACAACAAGATGAAAAATCTCTTCTAGTCAAAACCCCGCTCCCAAAAAAAAAATGTGATGGCACTCAAACAAACAAACATCTCTCCTACCAAGAGTGGCCAGAAAACGCTGGACCACAATAGCCCTACCACTGGTCAAAAGGGGTCTTCGACTCTCATGTCTGACACTGACGGGCCAAAACTTTTCCGAATCAAAAGGGGCCAAAACACAGTGCTCGTCCGTTGTCAGGTGCCTCGAGATGTGAAATCACTGGACCACAATCACTTTCCACCCATCTGCCGCTCCCAAGATTGGCCCATGCAATCCATATGGTTAGCTTCACTAACTCGTCGAGGTTGTTCCCCGTGCTAGTGGCTGCCGACGTGTGTGGCGGAAGCAGCGGCTTGCGCAATTAGGCGAACCTCTTCATCCGTCCACCCAATGAGAAGGTGCCCCCCCCCCTCAGCATCTTCAACGGAGGTCGGCAGAACCGGCACGGTCTGCGGAGCACCCCCCACCACTGGCTGCTGGGGCAGCGACGGCGAAGGCTGAAGGCTGCATGGTCGACTGCTGTCTTGCCGGCAGTGACTGTTGTGCAGGAAGCTGCTGTCCTGCTGACGGTGGCGGTGCTGGACATCTCTTGTGGCTGCCCCTAGAATGGGAGAGCAGCCGCTGTAATGGTTGGTGCAAGGCCACTCCCCTTGTGGCAGCCGACGAGTGTGGCGGAGGCCGGCAGCATCTCCACCTGGACGAATCTCCTCGTCCGCCCTCCCAGCGAAGAGATGAACCCCATCTGCCCTGACATCGACGGCCAGCGTGTCACGCCCTTACGCTTCGGATATGAAACACCAGACGTGCGGCTCGACGAACCCTGCACGGTCGCCGATCAGCCCTCGTTTGGACGTGCCTTGGACCCCGGCCGTACACACCCCGGATGCACAACGAAACACCCGCCCAGAAAGAAGAGAGGGAGACTAAGAGTTTAGAGGAAAACTAGAGAATATTATTGAGCAACCTCAGATTGTCCAGGATGGTCTTACAAGCCTTGATTACATGTCCTTTTATAGTACCCAAGAGAAACAACTCCTAGTCTAAGTTAAGGACCTAATCCTATTAGGCATGCAAGCCCTTCTCTAGAAAAAACCTCCTTGGAGTAGGAGTAGAAATCCAGCAACCTTGGAGTCCTAGAAGAATTCGGCCAGCACTCCTTCAAAGTCCATCTTGAAGGCAAACTGGTCAGGCCGCCCTCCTGGCGCCCTGCCATGTTCGGGGCGCGGCCCGGGTGCGCCCGCCGGGACAAGTCCTAGTCCTACTAGGACTAGGAGTGTTTTCCTGTGGCCTCTCCCCATCTTCAGTCCTCCTATGATTAGGACTTCATCTCCAAGTGACCCTCGATCCAGAAGGAAGCTCCGTCCGCACCCAAGTCCTACTCGACCTAGGAGAGGTCCGAATTCCTATTCCTACTAGGAGTAGGAATCCTTCCGATCCTGCACTTCTCCACGCGCTCGTCCTCCTACTCACGATAGGAGTCCAAGTCTTCATCTCCAGAAGCTCCTCCCTCCTCGTCGGACCTTCGGAGTGTTGGACGACTCCTATTCCTACTAGGAGTAGGAATCGCCCCGGCCACGCCCACCTCCTCGCGCGCATGGCCACGCCCGCTCGAGGCGCGCCCTTCAGTGGGCAGGAGTGACATCCTCCCCCACCGAAGTTGTTGCCGTCCCCGACAACTCCGGTGCGCCTCTTGAACTTGTCGGTGTGCTCATGTCGTTCACTAATCCACGTGTCTCCACTTCACGCCCAGAGTCTTCTGCATCCCCGTAGAATCTCTTCAGCATGCTCACGTGGAACACCGAATGGATCTGTCGCAGTTCTTTGGGAAGATCCACCTTGTAGGCCACCGTGCCTACTCGCTTGGTGATGACGAAGGGACCCTCGTACCTTCTCAACAACCCTTGGTGCAGGTTCCTAAGTGCTTTGAACTGACGTGTTCGTAACTTCACAAGAACCCTGACTCTCACCTGGAACTCGACATGCCTCCGCTTCTGATCAGCGAACTTTTTCATTTTGCGCACCGCTTTATCCAAGATGGCCCTCGACGCCTCGAGGTTGTCCTGCCAACCACGCGCCACATGATACGCCGCCGGACACTTCCCCGCGTACCTGGCCGCCAGTCCTGCAGGTGTCACTGGCTGCCTCCCAGTGACGATCTCGAACGCGCTTTGTTGCGTCGCCTCGCTCTTCTGCATGTTGTACGAAAATTGTGCAACGTCCAAGAGCTTTGCCCAATCCTCCTGATTGGCTGCAACAAAGTGCCTCAGGTAGATTTCCAGAAGATGGTTGGCCCGCTCCGTTTGGCCATCCGTCTGGGGGTGGAAAGTTGTCGAGAAGTGCAGCTCCGTCCCCAGGAGCCGGAAGAGCTCCCTCCAGAAGTGACCCGTGAACCTCGGATCACGGTCACTGACGATGATCTTAGGTACGCCCCAGTATTTTACTACATGCTTGACAAACAAGCGGGCGACCTCTTCTGCCGAGCAATGCTTTGGATCCGGGATGAAGGTTCCATACTTTGAAAACTTGTCGATCACCACCATGATCGATCCCGCTCCCCCAGATTTAGGCAAGGCTGAGATGAAGTCCATAGTCACCATTTGCCATGGACGCTCCGGCACGGGCAAGGGTTCCAGCAACCCTGCCGGCTTCTTCTGCTCAAGTTTGTCCTGCTGACACTTGAGACATGTCCTCACATATGCCTCGACATCCTCTGTCATCTGAGGCCAGAAGTAGGAGTCTTCAACCAACGCCAAGGTACGAGCCGCTCCCGGGTGGCCCGCCCACTTCGAGTCATGACAGTCCTTCAATATCGACCGTCGAAGACCCTCCCATCGTGGCACGTACAACCGACGTCCCACTGTGAACAACAGCCCATCTTCTGTCCAGAATCGTCGTGACTTGCCCTCCTCAACAAGTCGAAGCATCTCCAGAGCCTTAGGATCCTGCTTTAATCCCTCCCGGATGTGATCCTTGAAGTCCATGCGGATGGCGCTTATCGTCGCAAGCTGCACCTTGCGACTTAGAGCATCGGCCACCACGTTGGTCCGCCCCGTCTTATATTCCAAGACGTAATCGAACTCCGCCAAGAAGTCCTGCCATCGTGCCTGCTTCGGGCTCAGCTTCTTCTGATTCTGAAAGTAGATGTTGCTACGTTGTCCGTCTTCACAACGAATGCGCTCCCAAGAAGATAATGCCTCCACGTGCGCAAGCAGTGCACCACCGCGGTCATCTCCTTATCATGGACCGGATATCGTTGCTCGGCCTCGTTGAGCTTCCGGCTCTCGAAGGCCACTGGGTGTCCCTCCTGCATGAGGACACCACCCAATGCGAAGTCGGAAGCGTCCGTTTGCACCTCAAACGGCTTCCCGTAGTCGGGTAGACGCAAGCACGGCTCCTCCGCCACTGCGTTCTTCAGGCCTTCAAATGCCTTCACACATTTCTCTGACCATACCCACTTCGCGTTCTTCTTCAGAAGGTCGGTGAGGGGCGCAGTCCGTCGCGAGTATCCCTCGATGAACCTTCTGTAGTAGTTGGCGAGTCCCAAGAACGATCGCATCTCCGGAACGTTCGTTGGCGGCTCCCAGTCGAGAATAGCTTGGACCTTCCCCTTGTCCATGCTGATCTTCCCGGCTTTAATATGGTGCCCAAGGAACATCACTTCCGGTTGGGCGAACGAGCATTTCTCCAACTTGACGAATAGCTCGTTCTCACGCAGCAGCCTGAACACCTCCCCGAGATGCTCCACATGCTCTGTCAGCGTCTCCGAGTATACCACTATATCGTCCAAGTACACCACCACGCACTTGTCCAATAGTGGGTGAAAGATTTTGTTCATCATCGTACAAAAGGTCGCCGGTGCATTCGTGAGGCCGAAGGGCATCACCAAGAAGTCGTATGATCCGTACCGCGTCACACACGTCGTCTTGTCTTCATCCCCTTCCGCAATCCTCACCTGCCAGTACCCCGATCTCAAGTCCAACTTGGAGAAGAACCTCGCTTTTCCGAGTCGGTCGAAGAGATCTCCGATCAGCGGGATTGGGTACTTGTTCCGCACGGTGATCTTGTTGAGTGCCCTGTAGTCGAGGCACATCCGCATCAACCCGTCCTGCTTCCTCTGAAATAGGACCGGCGCCCCATAGGGTGCCTTCGAGGGCCTGATGAACCCAGTTTCAGCAACTCGTTCAGCTGTTTCCAAAGCTCCTCCAGCTCCGGAGGTGCCATGCGATACGGCCCCATAGCCGGAGGCTTCGCACCTGGCACCAGGTCGATGGCGTGATAGATATCTCGGCGAGGAGGAAGTCTGCTCGGCAGCTCTGGCAGTATTACATCCTTGTACTGCTCCAGAAGCCTTTCCACTTCCTCTGGGACGCTTTGAACCTTGAGCCCGGTCTCGTTGAGCTTCAAGGCAGCCAAGTAGGTGACCTCCTTCCGACGTATGCCCTTATCAAGTTGCATCGCCGAAAGCATCTTGGACTTCACGCTGGCCCTCGTCGTGGCAACTTCATGCGAAGCTTCCTGAGATAAAAAACGAATCCCCTCCTGGGAAAGTCTCACCTCACGGAACGCATCCATGAACTCCATGCCCAGGACGAACCGATGGTCGTCCATGTTGACGATCATCATGGTGATCGCTCCTTCCCACTCCCCCACCTTCGCGTGGATATCCTTGGCCGTACCAAGGATTGGCTGGGAGGCCGCGTTCACGGTCTTGATCAGGCCTGGCTCCTTGACATACCGTATGCCAAGTCGTGCCGCTTCCCTTGAATCCATGAAGTTGTGCGTGGCTCCAGTATCAACCAGAGCGGTCGAAGTGTGGCCATTCACTGCGACCTCCACGAACATCAGGCCCTTCGCGGTCTTCTTCACTTCCTTCGTCGGGAGCGTTGCGGCAGCAGTCGTCAGCGCCATTATAGACCCCATGTGTGCAGCGCCTTGCTCGGTGTCCACGGTAGATGCCATGGTCGAGAGCCCCTTCTTCGTGTCGCACTCCCTCGCGTAGTGCGGCCCTCCACAGAGGAAGCATCTGATCGTCTTCTTGGCATCTCCCTTCGATGTCGTCGCCTTCTTCTCTTGCTTATCGTTCTTCTTGCCACCTGCTCGGGCTCCGTCCTTCTTGGACTTGCCCTGATCCTTAGCACCCGCGCTAGGATCCCGGTTTGCTGAAAACTCCACCAAAGCTTCAGCAGCGACCAATGCTCCGTTCATGGTCGTTATCCTCTGACGTCTCAACTCCTGAGCCGCCCATGGTTTCAACCCCCGCAGGAAGAAGAACAACCATGTCGACTCCTCCATGCTCCCGGGCATCTCCAACATAAGCGGTTGGAACTTTTCGATATATTTCTTCACGGAACCCGTTTGCTTGAGAGAGGTCAGCTTGTTCATAGCCACTTCTTGTGCATTGCCGGGGTAAAATTGCTTCTTTAATTCCACCTTGAAGTCTGCCCAAGACTCTATCGGAGTCTCGTCTCCTTCCTCCATCCGACGCCACCACAAGAGCGCACCATCCACCAGGTAGCGCACGGCCATGTCGATCTAGTCCTTCTCGACCACGCTCTTGCTCGTCTTGAAACCCTTTTCAAGACACCAAAGAAAATCGTCGATGGTCGTCGCCTCCCGCGCACCATCATATTTCTTCGGTTCCGGTCCCAAGAACTTGGGCACCGGGGTCTTCGATCGCAGCCCTCCTGCATCGAAGAGAAGACCTTTGAGCAGCAACAAATCTGTCTCCATGGCCTTCCACCTTGCATCCATAGCCTCCTCTATGGCTGCAACGCAGCTGGACAGCTCCTGGTGTAAGGCTCCTCCTTGCTCCAGTGCCAAGCCGTGTTCTCCTGCCGCGGCTTCCAAGATACGGACCGCCTCGTCCGTTTCCTGAAGACTTCGTTCCAGCGCCTCCATATTCTTCTCAATATGGTTGCCGGGATCTCTGGACTTTGCTCGCGTATTCTTTTTCTTTTCCCCAACGTCCGCACCTTGGACTCGACCCCGGGTCGTGTCCTCAACTTCCATCGAACGGCCTTTGCTCGAAGCACCTTCTTCTCCTGACATAGTCGGAACCTAAGCTCTGATACCACGTTGTCACGCCCTTATGCTTCGGATATGAAACACCAGACGTGCGGCTCGACGAACCCTGCTCGGTCGCCGATCAGCCCTCGTTTGGACGTGCCTTGGACCCCGGCCGTACACGCCCCGGATGCACAACGAAACACCCGCCCAGGAAGAAAAGAGGGAGACTAAGAGTTTAGAGAAAAACTAGAGAATATTATTGATCAATCTCATATTGTCCAGGATGGTCCTACAAGCCTTGATTACATGTCCTTTTATAGTGCCCAAGAGAAACAACTCCTAGTCTAAGTTAAGGACCTAATCCTATTAGGCATGCAAGCCCTTCTCTAGAAAAAACCTTCTTGGAGTAGGAGTAGAAATCCAGCAACCTTGGAGTCCTAGAAGAATTCGGCCAGCACTGCTTCAAAGTCCATCTTGAAGGCAAACTGGTTAGGCCGCCCTCCTGGCGCCCTGCCATGTCCGGGGCGCGCCCCGGGCGCGCCCGCCGGGACAAGTCCTTGTCCTACTAGGACTAGGACTGTTTTCCTGTGGCCTCTCCCCATCTTCAGTCCTCCTATGATTAGGACTTCATCTCCAAGTGACCCTCGATCCAGAAGGAAGCTCCGTCCGCACCCAAGTCCTACTCGACCTAGGAGAGGTCCGAATTCCTATTCCTACTAGGAGTAGGAATCCTTCCGATCCTGCACTTCTCCACGCGCTCGTCCGCCTACTCACGATAGGAGTCCAAGTCTTCATCTCCAGAAGCTCCTCCCTCCTTGTCGGACCTTCGGAGTGTTGGACGACTCCTATTCCTACTAGGAGTAGGAATCGCCCCGGCCACGCCCGCCTCCTCGCGCACATGGCCACGCCCGCTCGGGGCGCGCCCTTCAGTGGGCAGGAGTGACAAGCGGGTCCCACATGGTCCGCGGCACACCCCCAACTCAGGCTGCGGGGGAGGTGGTGATGATGATTGCATGAAAGGCTGCAAGTTTGCTTGTTGCAGTAGCAACGGCTTGAGTACCTGCGGTGTGACAGCCTGTGCATGCCGACGGCGCTGATAACAGAGCCAACAGGTGTGGCAGTCACCGGGATGATCACTGGGATGCCGGTGATAGTGGGCGGTGTGAACCGTGGTGGGGTTGGAGATATCTGACTTGGATCGGAGAGATGAGGCAAAGCTGGCAGTGATGGGGTTATGGGCGCGTTGTCGGACTGGAGCAAGTCAGCAGGGGAGGAGTGGGATGGGGTCTGGACACTAGTGTGGGGGTGGGAGGGCAGCTTCACGGACTCGACGAGGTGGGGGATGGTTAGATTCGGATTTGAGTTTGCTTGGGCTTGAAGTTGGGTTCGCAAACGGGCACGGCGGGCAGGTTCAGAGTGGGCGCGAAGGTGGTGGGGCACCGCTGCGTTAGATGGTGGGATTGGGTCTGAAAGATTTGGATTATTGGGTTCAGGATAGGAGGTGGTTGAGTCAACTTGCGAGTGTGTGTTCAGTTCAGGGTGGGGTGGGTTATGCGATTGGGTGGGGCTTTGAATTTGGGTACAGTTCATGTGCTTGAGCGGTGTCGGGCCAGCATGGCCTGCGACCAACGTCTAGACAGCTGACTGCAGTGGATGACCGGCGACCACCTCAGCCCACAATGAGGCACCATCCAAATATCACAGCTTGAGGGTGAAGCTCTCAATGCCGACATTGAGAGTCAACGTCGAAGGGAGGTTGCACTCTGGGCGGAGCTCAACGTCGACGGAGGTGATAGACAAGTCCGGCGAGCCAAGGGTTGGGAGAGCAATGGATATGGGATTCCCCAGATGTCGCGCCACCGCCAAGGCGATATCTGGCCGATGGAGATGGAGCGGAAGGCCGTGGATTTCAACTGTTCGACGTCTCCCAGGGGGTGCCAGCTCGGCTCCATCCCCTTTTTTCCACGGCCGCCACATAACGCTGGTGTGAGATGACAGTTTGGTCGGTGCTGCAAGGAGGAATTCCTTTTGCTCCGACAACCCTGGGACAAGCAGCCATAGCGAGGGAGAAATGCGGCTTAAATGGAAGGGTGGCGAGGCTCCAATTTCTGCGTCGCATGTTGCTGGGGTCGGGCAGGCAGCGTCACAAATGGGTGTTCCAGCAGGGTACGGGGGCATGACGCTCTCAGGTGAACCTCGCCCCTGCATCGGAGGCAGCGGAGAGGGCCGGAGCAGAGTCGTGCGAAATGGCCCTCCTCTAAGCATCTGTAACAGCGGAGAGAGGGCCGGTTGTGGGCCAGTGTGGTCCAGCCATCGTTAAGACAGAGCGCCCTGCAGCGCATCGTACGCCGGAGACGGAGGAGTCACTGCCGGAGACAGGTGGAAGGGTCCCTGCCGGAGACAGGTGGAGGTGTCGCTGCCGGAGGCAGGTGCGGGGATCCCTTTCCAGTCTTCAGCGAAGGAGGGAGAGGGAAAGACTGCCGGAGTGCAGCTGGTGACACGGAGGCGGGAGGTGGTGAAACTGAAGCAGGGGAAGCAGTGGCAGCAAAGAGAAAGAGGTGGTGAAATTCGACAGTGGCACCATCGGAGAGGGTAACCGATGATGGTAGTGGCACCACCGGAGAGGGTCGCCGATGATGGCGGTGGCACTGCCGGGAAGAAGCCCCTGGCGATGAGGAGGCTGGATGCCCTAGGAGGCTGGATGCCCTAGGCGTCGCATGCGCGTCCGTGCTCACTAGGAGAAGGCAGGGGAGCAAAAAAGCAGAGAGAGAGAGCCCAAGTTCGTCGGCAATGCCGCCGGCGGGGTCACCGGCGATGGCGGTGGCACCGCCGGGGAGAAGCCCCCGGTGATGTGAGGACTGGATGCCCTAGGCCACGTCGCTGGTGCCCTAGGCCGTGTCGCTGGGTGCCCTCAAACTGATTAAAGATCAAAACTAGGCCTCATCTGACACATTAATTATTCTAAAAAATCTCATACACATTAATCATTCGTAATGGAGCACAGCAACAATTAAAGAGTCTTAAGATGCCAACAAAACAACGAAGTCATAAAAGAACAGTACTTTGTGTTGAATCACCTAGATATAACATATAAAACATGATGTGCAATGCAGAATGAGGCATCCGATAGTCAACCAAAATATACTCTAACCATTCAGAAGACCGATCCAAGGATTGTAAAAACCTCAAAACACCTCAATGAGGTGGTTTATATAGAACTAGTCTGCCATTCTCTTTTATTTTGAGAGAACCTTTGTCCAAGTTCAACAGGTAATTTGGAATGCTGATCAGGTAAAAGGTATTCAACAAGCAGTATGATCTGGCACAGACCTGGTTACCATTATTTCCAAGTTCTGCTATAACATGTAAAAGAGGAGGTAGTCCAGCAGCATGGGGACGTCCGCCAATGATGCCCCCTTGCCTCATGCTTTTTGTTATGGTCATGGATGTGTTGGCTCATATGTATTCAGCATGCAGCTCAGGCCTCATCTTCAGTTTCCACTATGGGGCGGAAAGACGTGCCACTGCTGCTCTTCTTCGCCGACATCTACTTCATCAAAGGTTCGATGATGGAAGATAGGAGGGAGACCATCTTAGTGGAGCTCTTCAATTGTTCAGTGTAGGATTGGTGACCAACCATGCAAAATCCACCTACATTCCACTTGGGAGATGCAGACATGGCCAATGGTTCACAGTGAGCAAAGATCACGACGGATCACTTTTGATCACTTATCTAAGCCACCCCCTCTTAAAGCAGCATCTGGGTTCCTGTGGGTGGATTGCAGTGAATGAGTGCATGGAGACTGGTTGTACGGATGGAGCTTGAGACTCTTGTCACAAGGTGGTTGTCTGGTCTTTGCTAAGAACCATTGTTTCATCCCTCTTGATGAAAATCTACAAAGTCAATTTACTCCTAAACCGTAATTTTTTTCGAGGAAAAAGGATGATTAAACAGGATGTTAATCATCCAAAACCATATATTAAAAAGCCAATTGAAGGCACGGAGATTTCAGAATGTGCACCAGAAGTGTCACATAGAACACCACTCATGGTACAAAAAAATATGCTTGATTCAGAACAACATAGCATCTATCATTTGGAAGAAGAGTCTATTCCGTTGTAACCATATAGGCCAAATTAGAGCTACGAAGAGGACCCAACGTTTTCTGGACCGGTAGGTGATGAGCTGTTCAGTGATTCCAACACGGCAAAATGCAGTCCAGAAACCCTCATCTCGTGGCTTGGGGTGAGGTATGTTGTTTTGTATTATATGGGTGGCCTAGGAGTCCAAGACCTTCACACTATTAACCAACCGTCATCCGCATCATGGGACAGTTGCATCATGGGCCCACAAATGGTCCCTAACAGCTGGGTTTTCTTTATTTGCTATGGACAAGGTCTTGCATGAGAGACTAGATCTCAGTTCATTCAGGGTGCTTCATCATTCTGGCAATGCTGCAAGAGAAATGGCATTTGTGAGGTGCTTCCTCTCTGCAACTCGAGGATTCGACGACAATCATGCTACTTGAGAGTATGAGTGGATTCCTAGTACCATTTTTTTAGGAGAAAAAGGATGACCACAGGTGTCATACATCTATACAACAACAACAACAACAAAGCCTTATCCCACTAGGTGGGGTCGGCTACATGGATCATACGACGCATATCCGTTGATCCATGTTCATGAGATTCGACAGGATTTTACGCTGGCTGTCGGGACCTAACACAACCCTCCTCCTTTATCCGGGCTTGGGACCGGCTATAAAACATAAGCGGAGTTGTCATACATATATATATATATAATTGTGGAATGAATGTACAAGTGTAAGCAATAGGAGAGAACGCCAAAAAGATGGAAAGTGTCCCAACTAGCCAAAACTCCACTCCTGAATAAGAAAGGAGATGTGATGCATAATATGATCAGGCTGACATCTCTCCTCCAAAAAAAGATCCGGTTGTGCCGAAGCCAAATGGCCCACGCACCGGCCAAAAAAGTAAAAAAGTCAACAGTGACGCTCTCCAACTCTATGTCTGACGCGCCAAACAACGAAGCGACTGCCACACCGACCCCGAGTCAGATGGAAAGAAGCACACATTGGGCACTCAAAAAATAGATGAGTGATGTCCTCCGCTTCACCACACAGTACACAGGATGTGTCGCTTTGTGATGCCCATCTCGCCATGTACCTCCTATTGAGAAGCCCGCCACGCCGCATGAGCCAAGCAAAGATCTTGACTTTCAGCGATATCCGTACTCACCAAATGAGTCTGCAATCAGTCCTAAAATCTCCGACAAGGTCATGGCAGGGAAGAAGCGGATGTAGAGGCTGCGAATGAGAAAAACTCTGATACCAAATCCATCCGTCTGACCGAGAATGATCAGGGCGGAGGCCAGCCAGCCACTAATGAAATGCCAGAAGCTCCGTGAAATGCTGATTCGATAGATGCGAGATGAATAGTGGAGACCACGAACCAGAGCTCGGACGCCCCGCCTGTGTCAAAGACTCCGCCATCATGGCCTCGAGGTGCATCATCAAGGCCCAGAGGCGGGGGAAGGCCTCCGCAAGCGACCCACCGGGTGACTTGTCGTACCGCCAAAAAGAAAAGACCTCCCCAGAACCGAAAGAAGGGACCATAAGGGGGCAAACCCATCCCTGACAAAAAGATGAGGCCCCACGAGGTAAAATGGTCCTAGACTCCCCCTGGTTGCCTCTTGGTTCGTCGGCATTTTCACATCTCTTGCTTGTGACCTTAGAGATTGCGCTACTTTCTTTTTCGATTGCATTACTTATTTGGAGATTTTGTACATCCTTGAAAGCCAGATTTCTTTGTCTTGCTTCTTGAGCATAACTAGGTCCCCACCAGGTTGCATCGCACAACAGATAACACCAATCACTTGTTTGACTGTATTGCAAGAAATTTGGAGGACCAGTGTGATGGATGTAAATCCATTATCAGCAGCCTCTTTTTGGGATGCTCACCCCACCATCCGGATTCTGAAAACCTCGTTTCCAACATTGCACTAGCACACTGCTAGCAGTTTTTGGGCCTTCTGGTTATAGTGTAACACTATCTTTAGGGGAAGAGATGTTACATCAAGAAATCACATCTGTGTTTTGACAAGAATGAGGCAGATTTTGTGACCTCCTATTCCCCTCTTTATTGTTTTCCTCTTCGTCATATATGTACATCATTTTGGATGATATATATACACATATAAACACACAAACAATTAGTTCCTTGTAATCCATCCTTTACACCTAAAAAATATAACAGAGGAAAATAAAATAACAAGTAGTTGCTCAAAACTAGTCCGAATTCTCCCTGTCCAAGAAGTTCTACAAAGCACTACATGTAAGGATGTTATCCTTCGTGAATACTTTTTAAAATATAGTAAGCTGTTTAGAGTTAGTACAAAACATAAATAGTTTTTTTTTTGTTTTTTTAAGAAGAATACCTGCACGATATGTTCCAGGAACAGCAAGTGTCAGATCACGGCACTTCAGCAACTCAGGTGAAACAGACTGAATGTTTTCATAAAAGGGAACAAAATCAGGGGCATGAAAATAAACAAATACCTTCTTTAGGGGCAACAGAATACAATTACTTCGAATTAGAACTTTTGATAGACAAATCTTGCCTTTAAATCTAGTGTGGTTAGGCTTGGAAGTTGCTTATCTATTCTTCTGAATACATGATAATATAGATCCCAGGCCTGAGAACATAGCAGTAAATGAACTCAAACAAGAGCAATAAAAAAAATTAAACAGCAATGCCAGCAACAGATAAATACAGGAACCTGAGTAAGTTCAGCATCCTTTCTAGTTTGTCTATATTTCAAACAACATTCACGTGCCTCTGATAATTCTTTGCCATATGCCTGAATGACAAGTTTACAAATTAGTACAGGGGTAATCATGGATTAAAGTGATGGCACACATCTAAGGCCCTGCCGCAGCATGTTAATCTAGGTACCTGGACAAAAGCTGTCTCTGTAATTGTTTCAGGTCCCTCCTCAATCCTTGCGTGTAAGGGTTCTAGTACTGCTAGCATCCCCTCAATATTGTGCTCACCAAAATATAAACGACTAGCTTCCTCCAGAGCTTCATGCCACATTTCATGCCACAATATGGCAACTCTGATAAGTTCTTCTGACACAAGTTGGGCCTGGAAAAATAATTTGAATACACTGTTGGAGAAATTCCACAACAGCCTATTTAATAGTCTTTCCAAAATGGCATCATAGATACCTGGTCGACAAGAGGCCCACTATGTTGGCGAATTTTATCAACAACATCTTGAGCTGCACGCCTGCGTAATGAGCTTATTGACTTGCATGCCACAAGCAAAGGGTACATAAGTGCCTGCAGATTTGAGGTGTCACTTCATGAATGATAAATCTGGAAACTATTCAACAATTCAAACTTCTTAATGTAGAAAAGAGAATTTAATCAACATATTTGATCTGTCAGTTTCTCCGTCGATGTTGGTCCTTGATGGTTAAAAATGGAGCATATAAATTATTCATTTTTTAGAATGATAAAAGGTTTATTGAATTTATCATAATTTGAAACTCCGCCTATGTTTTATAGCCGTTCCCGGATAAAGGAGGAGGGTTGTGTTAGGCCTCGACAGCCAGTGTAAAACCCTGTCGAATCTCATGAACATGGATCAACGAATATATTGTGTTAATGCTAGGTCGTTACCCATAAGTGATAAGAGAGCAAGAGCCGCTGCATCCTCGCCTGAATGCAGTGTTAAATGAGCAAGGGCTACCGCACTCTAATGGACGGAGGCGGTTAAAGAAGCTAGTTCATGAGACTAAGGTCAGATTAGGTTCTTGGAACATTGGGACGTTGAATGGGAAGCGCCTCGAGGTGGCACAAGTAATGGACCAGCGTAAGATTAGTATCTTATACTTGCAAGAAACTAGATGGGTAGGAGAGGAAAGTAAAGAGATTAGGTTAAATGGTTCCAAACTTTGGTACACAGGTAAGGTAAAGAAAAGGAATGGTGTTGGTATTATCGCGGATGCAGAATGGAGGAAGAATGTTGTGGAAGTTAAAAGGATTGAGGATCGAATCATATCCATGAAAATAATTGTTGGAAAGGAGACTATGAATTATTAGTGCATATGCACCCCAAGTAGGAGCAGAATCACATCTCAAGGAGAAGTTTTGGGTAGATATGGAGGGTTTGATTGAAAGTATACCAACAACCGAGAAAGTTTATATTGGGGGAGACCTTAATGGACATGTTGATAAAGAGGCAGGACCACATGCAAGGGTTCATGGTGGTTTTGGTTTTGGGGAGTTGAATGAGGAAGGACGAACTATTATTGATTTTTCTTTAGCATACGACCTTAAGATTATCAATACTTGTTTTAGGAAGAGAGAGTAACATTTAATCACATACAAAAGTGGAACTCATAGGTCTCAAATCGATTTTTTCTTAACAAGAAATACTGATAAAAGACGTTGTACTAATTGCAAAGTAATTCCTGGGCATGGGTGAGTACACAACATAGATTGTTAGTTCTTGATATGCAAATGAAATGTATAAAACCAAAATCTCGAATAGTTTTTTATCGAAAGATCAAGTGGTGGCAGTTAAAGGGGGAGAAGCGAGAGACTTTTAGAAGTTATTACAAAAAAGTGTGTGGGAGTTAGAAGAAGATGCTAGTATCATGTGAGAGAATGTGACAAAAAAGGTTGAAATGGTTGCTAAAGCCATTTTAGGAGAATCAAAAGGTTTTGGACCACGAGATAAGGAGACTTGGTGGTGGAATGAGGAGGTCCAAGAAAAAGTGCGTAATAAGAAGAATTGTTTCAAGGCGATACACTTGGACAATAGTTCTGACAATTGGGAAAAGTATTGTTTGGCGAAAAGGGAGGCTAAGAAGGTAGTTAGTGATGCTCGTGCTAAAGCATATGAGGGGTTTTATAAGGAGTTAGGGACAAAGGCTGGTGAACAAAGGATTTACAAGATTGCAAGGAATAAAGAGGAGTCGAGAGATTTGGATTAAGTAAGATGCATAAAAAATGAAGTTGGCAAGGTTTTAGTTACTGAGAGAGATATTAAGAACAGATGGGAAGAGTATTTCTATAAGCTATTTAATGATGGATGTGAAGGTTCCCGTTGTGACTTGGAGGACTTGACAGTTAGTGAGCTTAATAGGTCATTTTATCGTAGAATTAGAGTCTCGGAGGTTAGCGAAGCTCTTAAGAAAATGGAGAATGGTAAAGCCGTTGGACCAGATGGTATACCGATTGAAGTTTGAAAATGTTTAGGAGAAAAAGGTGTGTTGTGGTTATGTAAACTATTTAATGAGATTTTACGGTCGAAAAAGATGTCTGATGATTGGAGATTAAGTACATTAATTCCTATTTACAAAAATAAAGGGGATATTCAGAATTGTGCAAATTATAGAGGGATTAAACTTATGAGTCACACAATGAAATTATGGGAAAAAGTGATTGAGCATAGATTGAGAATGGAGACTAGTATTTCTGAGAGACAATTTGGATTCATGCCAGGAAGATTCACTGCAGAGGCGATTTATTTACTAAGGGGGATGATGGAGAAGTATCGAAGTAGGAGAAGAGACTTACATATGACTTTCATTGACTTAGAGAAGGCGTATGATCGGGTACCAAGAGATGTACTTTGGAAAGCCTTGCAAAAGAAGAGGGTGAGTGTTGCCTACATTAAGGTAATACAAGATATGTACGATGGGGCATTGACTAGGGTTAGAACACCCGGAGGTGAGACAAATGAATTTCCTATAGGAGTTGACCTACATCAAGGATCAGCTTTAAGCCCGTATCTATTTAACTTAGTTATCGATGCTATAACCGAGAGTATCACAGAGGAGGTAACTAAGTGCATGCTATTTGCGGATGATATAGTACTTTTAGCGGATTCAAGAGAAGAGATTAATACAAAATTAGAAATATGGAGAAATACGTTGGAGTCAAAGGGTTTTCGTTTAAGTAGGAATAAAACAGAATATATGCATAGCAATTTCAAAAATAAACAACTTAGAGACGATTTGAAAGTTAGGCTAGGGAAGGATATGATTCCTAAAGTGACAAAGTTTAAATATTTAGGATCAATTGTAAGACAAGATGGTGAGATTGATGACGATGTTAATCATAGAATTCAAGCTGGTTGGTGTAAGTGGAGGAAAGCCACTGGAGTTCTTTGTGATAGAAAAGTACCCAATAAAGTTAAAGGGAAATTCTATCGTACTGTTATAAGACCGGCAGTGTTATATGGTAGTGAATGTTGGGCTATGAAGGGACAACATGAACGTAAAGTGAGGATAGCCGAAATGAAGATGTTGAGATGGATGTGTGGTCATACAAGATTAGATAAGATTAGGAATGACCATATACGTGAACGAGTCGGAGTGGCTCCTATTAGTGAGAAAATGGTAGAGAATCGTTTGAGATGGTTTGGTCATGTTCAGAGAAGACCATTAGATGCGCCAGTAAGAAGAGTAGATCAAATAATCTGGAGTCCGATTAAAAGAGGGAGAGGGAGGCCAAGGCGGACACTTGACGAACTAATCGAAAGGTTTGGTTACTAATAGAGCGGAATGGCGTCGTATGATACATGTAACCGACCCCACCTAGTGGGATAAGGCTTTGTTGTTGTTGTTGTTGTTTGTTGAATTTATCATAATTTGAGATCACTAGAATAACTCCGCCTATGTTTTATAGCCGGTCCCAAGCCCGGATAAAGGAGGAGGGTTGTGTTAGGCCCCGACAGCCAGCGTAAAATCCTGTCGAATCTCATGAACATGGATCAACGAATAAAGTGGAATGACGTCGTATGATCCATGCAGCCGACCCCACCTAGTGGGATAAGGCTTTGTTGTTGTTGTTGTTGTTGAGATCACTAGAATCAAGGATCTGCCTGATAAAGCAGTTTTATCAACACATTAATAGAAAGAGATAAGAGACAATAATTGTTTGATGAAATATATAAATAAAAAAAATTAGATGGTACTGTTGAAAAAACCAATTTTAAAAGTAGAAAAAATCAAATATTTAAAGTACCCCTCTGGATAAAGATTTGAAGCATCACAGCAATTGAAACTTACATCCAGATGCCTTAACAGAAAAGGTAAAGCCTCGTACTTGTTGAACTCTTTTTTTTCCTTTTTTCTATTTTTAGGAAAGAAAGGAAGACAACTGAACTACTAAAATTTTTTTAGGCTATCAGGCAGGTAGTATTGTAGCATGCAAACACATAATGCAAAACAGCTAAAGGGAAAGACCCCGGACAGTCAAGGCATTTGCACATTTGAAGATGGGCCCAGCATATAAACATATCCAGCAACAAATCAGTATCACGCCACAAACCAGGTTTCCAATCTGTCAACAGTCTGATATAATATTTGCTTGAAAGAATTTTTTTTAAGGAAAATTATGAGGTCATCAATGATTCAAAGTCTCTCCATTCCAATCATCTTAAATCTTTTTTTTTAGGAGGAAAAGGATGAACACCAATGGAAAATATAAAAGTGTAAACTCTCAAGGAGAGGGCAGCAAAAAACAGGAAAAGTACATCCACTACCCAAAACCCCACTCCTGAAGAAGAAAAGAACCATGATGTACAATAGTGTCCACCCGACTTATCATCTTAAATCTTACATCACATAAGAAACCAATAAATGATGAGGTGGTATTGTAGCATGCAAAAGGATCACAGTGGTATGACATGGACGAAACACGAAAAAACTCTGGATCCTCATCATTATATTTCCCATCAAGCACATGTTTGGAATGGAAATATTTCCAAAATAATGACACTACATTTTGGTGTCAAAACAACACACAATTTGGAATTTCGTAAATGTACTTCACAGCACGAAGGAAAAGTTGTCATGAAAATGTTACAAAACTTTTCTCAAGAACCAATACAATAACAATTTTACAGCATATAACGTTGTACGATTAGCAAACAATGTCAACAAGAAGTTATTCTAAAGATTGTGTCTTCAGTCCCCATGAAATCTAAAGCAATCTCATGCATGAACTTATCTGAGCCTCATGTACTATGATTGCACTATCTATATCCATCTGAAACCGTTACTCAACATTCAAATGCACCATTTATGCTATTTACATTTGATGTTGAATCACTTAACATGGCATTGAGAAAGAAACATGACATCCATTGGACACTAGCATTATATTTGTCTCTGTAAGTAGAAAATGATATGAACAACTGACCTGTGGATGCCCCCTTCCAATTCGCACCAATAATGATTGTATCAATTCCCTCACAGCCCTATTATTTGAATGTATCCTTGCAATTATTTGGGGTAGTACTACCAACCACATTTCAATCTTAACATGTGAAAATCCCTTCTGCAATGCCATTTGAACCTCTGAGGTAGCCCCATGATTGAACCATAAGGTGAGGAGACGAAGAATATCCTGAGTAAGACCATTTGGACAAAAAGACAAATTAGAATAATGTCAAATTAACTTTGAATTCTAAATGAATAAGATAATATTTTAAGCAGTTTAATCTTTTCAATTTCATTTTATTGTGTCAAAAACAGTACGAAAAGAAACACTAAAAATGAGCATCAAAATTCTTGCATCAAGGCCAGCAATAGGACGGCGCAAAGCCCTACCTAAGATGTCAAAATTTCTGGAAGGGCTAACTGTGGCACCACTTTTCTTGGTATCATAACCGAGTAGAAATTACTTTATGCGTAATGTACAAGCCATGAAAGACGCCAAATCATAAGGCACTTGTACCGTCAAATTGCAACTTAAATATTCACATATTGACGTGCGGTTATTAAAATCATTGCATAAATGCATGCAAAAGAATGATGCAAAGTCCATCCTAGGCGGTTGCCAAAACTTCTGAAATAGGTTTGACATAAGTTTTTTTTTTATTAGCCGGTCCCAAGCCCGGATAAAGGAGGAGGGTTGTGTTAGGCTCCGACAGCCAGCGTAAAATCTTGTCGAATCTTAAGCGTCGTATGATCCATGTAGCCGACCCCACCTAGTGGGATAAGGCTTTGTTGTTGTTGTTGTTGTTGTTGTTGTCGAGTAGAAAATTATTTTACATAACCTACAAGCCATGTAAGAAGCCAGGTATTTAGCGCCACCTGCCGCCTCCGGTAATCCCTATCGACGACGCCATCCCTCTGTCTCCGGCAGACCCTTCCAGCAGCGCCAGATAACTGCGGCTTCATATAATCCCACGTCTCAGATGCGGCCACGGCTTCAACAGCTGAGCAATGGCTGGATGGCCATCTCCCGGTCCAGATCCTGTCGCCGGTCAGCCACTCACTGTTTCTGGTGCCTGGGAAAGGGCCACTTCGTGCACTCCTGCTCGGCTGCTCTCCGCTGCCTCAATTAAGGGAAGGAAGGCCATTGAAGGGCTCTCTTTCCACACTCTCGCCGGAGGAGGCCAGTCGCACATTCCGTTGACGCACCTGTGGTTGATGGGGTGCAAAGGAACGCGCCAATGCCCACTGTTATCATTCCCTGATCTCCACCGATGCAAAGGGCTATGGATTTCCTCCGGGAGGTTGCTGCTTTGGCGGGATTTCAGCTTTGGCAGGATTTCGACTTGTCAGCCGGCGGCTCGTGCGCAGCCTGACTCCCATAGGCGGCCCCTCGATGTCCATCAGCCCCCCAGCGGTTCCTGATGCTCTCACAGGGTGGCTCCAAGCAGCGGACAGCAGTGGGAAGAGGGTCACCCACACGCGGGATGACTACAATTTCCTGCGGGACGACTGCAGTTTCCTATGAAGGTGCTAACATGGAATGTTCGCGGCCTCGGCGACGAGGAGAGACGCCGAATCCTTGGCCGCTATTTGAGGGAGTGGGAGGTAGATGTGGTCTTCTTGTAGGAAACCAAACTTCTAGAGTGTAGCACACGGATGTGGGAGCCGATCGGGGGTTCTCGACTTTCTCAGCACATCTTGACCATCTCGGGTGGCTGTATCATTGGCTGGTGGTTGGCTGATCAGTGGCGATTCCAATATCACAATGGACATGAAAGATCGTCCCACCAAGCGATAGGGACAAGACCTTGGAGCAAAGGAGTTCAAAGATTTTATCGATTCTCAATCGTTGTCCGACCTCTCGACATCGAACTGAAAATTCACTTGGCGGAGCTCAGGGGCACCTTCCCCTTCATCAAGATCCCGGATTGACTGATTTCTCGGCTCTTTGGAGTTGGTGGAGGCCCACCGGCTTGCAGATGTCCAGGTGATGGAGAGACCGTTTTCGAACCACACACCCCGTTTGTAGAGGTCAAATGATGGCCAATCCCTACGATCCAATTTTCGCTTTGAACGGTCTTGGCTCTTGGAGGATGGTGAGCCTGGCGACCGCGGACTCTGCAGCGTGGACTCTTGCCTCCAGGCTCCAAAGCTTGAGGCACGTCCACGAGGACCAGCTCGAGACGCACAGAGGACTAATGCAATGGAGGTGATTCCCCAGCTTGATCGAGAGGAGGATTCCCACCACCTCACAGAGGGCAAGGTGGCTCAGCACAAACGGGCTCAGGTGACCATCTAGTTGGAGGACAAAAAGGTGTAGATCCAACGACTGACAAGCCTGGCTTCAGGTGGGGAATGCCAACACTCGGTTCTTCCACCTATACGCGAGCTCGTGACAGCGGGCGAACCGGATCGACCACCTGGAGGTGATGGGTTAGAGGATCACCGGCCACCACCGCATCGGGGTCATCGCCTCATTCCACCGAGATTTCTCTAGGCAGCGGCCCCTGCAGTCCTAGAGGTGATCCCTCAGGGGTATTACTTGCCTTAGTGCAGACCATCACTGAGGACACGGTCACCAATGCGCTTCGGGACCTCAATGGCGAGGGGTCTCTCGACCCAGACGGCTTCCTGGTCTTCTATTGTTTGTCGATGGCGGGGGGTTGGGTGCAGCCACAGCGGGGAGTTCGTCAGTGGTGCCCCCTCGAGCCCATGCTCTTATCGCTAAGTGTCAACGGCCACTCCAGATGCACTCAGGAGGCATGCCGGGCCAGCCTTTTCAGCAGCTTCACAGGCGAGCTGGTGCATGTACTGCAGTATGCAGATCAAACAATGTTCTTCGTAGAGGGAACAATGTTGGAGGCCAAACGGATGGACATTCTGGTGAAGCTCAGCGTTGTCGGGCCTCGAGATCAACCATGACATATCCTCCTTCAATCCGTTTTGCATGGTGACGGATGATGCTTTGAGCTATGCACCAGTCGGCATCCTGCCCATCAAACGGATGGACATTCTGGTGAAGCTCAGCGTTGTCGGGCCTCGAGATCAACCATGACATATCATCCTTCAGTCCGTTTGGCATGGTGACGGATGATGCTTTGAGCTACGCACCAGTCGGCATCCTGCCCATCACTTATTTGGGCTTCCTTCTTTGGGACTGTCACATTGGCTCTCGGAGGTGGACACCGGTCATACTACCAAAACTAAGTGTTCATTAGTTAGCATGCAGACATTAAAAGTACAATGCATTTCCCTCTAACATCACTAGCATCACTCGTCTCCGGCAGTCCCTACGGCGGCGCCACCTGCCGCCTCCGGTAATCCCTGTCGACGGCGCCATCCCTCCGTCTCCGGCAGACCCTTCCAGCAGCGCCAGATAACTGCGGCTTCATATAATCCCACATCTCAGATGCGACCACGGCTTCAACAGCTGAGCAATGGCTGGACGGCCATCTCCCGGTCCAGATCTTGTTGCCGGTCAGCCACTCACTGTTTCTGGTTCCTGGGAAAGGGCCACTTCGTGCACCCCTGCTCGGCTGCTCTCCGCTGCCTCGATTAAGGGAAGGAAGGCCATTGAAGGGCTCTCTTTCCACACTCTCGCCGGAGGAGGCCAGTCGCACTATGAAACTTTTATTTGTAATGTCTAAATTACTCGACTCAAGTCACTCAACTAAGAAAATACTTAAGTTTGTTGATGTGCCAATAACATAATATTGCTACAACAATAAAAAAAATTATTATCCCTAATAACAGAGCATTCTTAATTCCATTTACTTCTTTTGATGTGGGTGCAAGGATCATCTCAATATTTCAAATAAGTTCTATTTTTTTTTATTGTTTTAGAGGAAATAAGTTTCTATTTTAGAGGCAAATATTTCATTCTGTTAATTCCATTCTTAACTAAGAGCCTAAACATTGATTTCTCTCAAAAAATGAGTGACTTAAATATTGAAAAGGAAAACTTTGATGACTACGCAAAAGTTGAATGGCATCTAACACTTTAAATCACATAACAACACAATGTTATATAAATGTAGTCATCACCAAAACAATCCAACCGTTTTTCTTGAGAGTCAGCCATTGTTGTTCAAGTATGTAAACAAATAATGCAAACAAAATCAAAAGTAAAAGGTTAATACCTTTTTTTGGAGAACAAAAGGTTAAATACTAAATTTCCATCAATCTGTAATGGATACATGCAGCTAAGAACCTTATATAAAACCAAACTACATATGACTATGGCCCCGTTTGGCTAAGCATATAAGAGACTAATAAGTTAGTTTGAAAAAATCGCAGCGTTTGATAATATTATAATATGGCTGATAAAGAGATATACTTGTAAGTCAAAAAAAATAAGCAGGGGGAGGTGTGCTTATTTTTTCAAAAAAATAAGTCAATTGTATCATAACTAACTAATTATTATCAATATAAGTAGTTTTATCCAAGGGCGTACCAACTTATTTTTAAAAATAAGTTTCAGTCAATAAAATACTTATCAGTACATCAACTTATCAGTTATTTTGTATCAGCTAAGCCAAACAGACCTTATATCACCATAACTTCGAAAGCTTCAAGTCTACAACACCCAGCTGGAAGAAATCACCAAAGAACACTCCAGTAATCACAAAGTTCAAAACAAAAATTCATAAATTGGCTCACACAAAATACTAGAATTTGACAAAAGAAGAAAATTAATTACCTGTAAACTGTCATCAACTCCTTTGGCAGTTGAGGCACAAGCTATAGAGTAAAAGTATCCAGTGACAGCTGCAACAACATATTTCCCTGCAATATCTGGTCGTCCTCTTAAAGTGTAGTGAGACATGACTGCAGTATTAAATAAAGCCCATGTATGCCAAGCCTTCGCCCAATCCTTGGCACATTGAGTAGCATTCTTGAAAGATAAAAGAATCTCTGTAGACCATGCCATGGGAAATTAGTAAAACAAAAATAAAAACATAATGAAAGAAAGTAATCATGACTACCTTGTATAGAGTCCTCATCTAAACCTGGGGACAGTGCCCTTCTCCAAGTTCCGAGTTTCAGATACGCACGAGCCAGAAGAGGAATACCATTATTAGAAGCATGCAGTAGGTTGAATGTCAGTTCCGTGTAGTTATTCGTACTAGCAAGCTGCCTAGTTAGGTCCTAGAGATATTAACAAATAAAATTAGAATTAAGTTATAGGGGTTTAATAAACATCATTAAGCATTTATAGTGTCACCATACTTGCAACCGAGTAAATGCTTCCTTCCTTTTAAGGTCATCACCGACAGACCATTGGTAATTCAGGTATGCCAATAAAACTTGAGGATGCCCATGATAGATTATATTTTCAGGGCATGATTCAGGATCATACTGCAAAGATTACATTAAAAATCAGTTTGTGCCCCGAAAATACTATGATAGACAATATAACATTAGGCAATACAAGACGGACCTGTAGGAGTTTAACCAAAGTTGACCTTGCCTGACTGACTCGGCCATTCTTCCGACAAAGTGAAGCAAACTTAAGCCAAGTTTCCATATCTTCATTAGGAGGAAGAACCAGCTCACGAACAGCTAGTAGAGTTTGCCAAACCTAAGGATGAATCCATCAAAAAAGTAAAAGTTTAACTAACAACACTACTAAAAGATTAAAGGATTATCTGAGAGAAAAAGATCAAAGGATGTTGAGCTATTAATTATTGTTAACAGAATAGTTACCAACAAGTAGTTCAAATTTAAAGTAATATATATTGAGATAGAATTGATTTGACAGCCTGAATATAGAGGGAGGTACGGTTGCATTAGGTAACTTTAGAGCGAAGGTCAAATTCATGCCCTCTACTGACCATAGTGCCCTCATTTATGAAATTAGAAGGCAAAAAGTTCATGTTATTGTGAGAAGGAAAAGGCAAAATGAAGTTGCAAGAAAAAGTTAGAATGTGACCATTTTTAAAAAAAAAAAAGGAGTACAAGACCAAAAAATGATAAAAATCATATTCAACTAGAAGTACTAATCCAATTCAAGGATCAACGGTCAGTATTCGCAAACATCCTTTGATGGAGGACCAAATTAGCTCACCAATAATAGTTGATTAAACACCCTAACTACGAACCTCTCCATTGCATTAAGCGATAACAACCATTAATCAATGCCCTCAGATCAAAAGTCGAAACAGTATCATTTGCAGAATTAAAAATGCTGGCATATTGTCAAATTAGGAAGGGTGTGTTGCATGAATAAGAAACTTATTTTACCTCGACATTTCTCTTAGTTCCTCGTATGCGCTCATTCCACATGCTACGAATTAGTTCCCTTCGACCATCAGCAACAGGATTTCCCACAGGAAGAGTACAATAATCAATCACCTGTAACCAGTCAAGAAATAGGTTTCAATGAAGTTTTGAGGTCAATTGGGTGTAAATAGTAAAGATAGAGACAACTAAGATTCAGAACCTCCTCTAACTCTGAAAGTTGTTGAACTCGAACCATGTTGCTGTAAGCTCTCTCATAGCTCTCAAGAACCTAAAATAAAATAATCAATTCAATCAAAATGCAATTTTTTTAGGAGAAAAAGGATGATCACCAAGATTGAGTGTCATCCATGTAAATTTTTTGAAAGGTAACCATGTAATAATTAAAATATATATAACCAGTGGAAGGCTTAGCAAAATCTACAAAAGAGAACTGTCAACATCTTTTTCGATGCTGCGTGTCAGACATTTTCATGCATTATCCTTATGTTTCCATATAATCGGTAAATCAATGATCCAAGAGAATGAGTCTAAAGAAGTAACTGGAACAGAACGCTTAAATTAGATGCACTGAACTTGGAATGACACTTCTGCATCAACAGTCATATAACCTTCAACAGATTTGTTTTCTGAAAGAGATTGCCTTAACACAAACGGAAGAAAAAAACATAATAGATAATTATTTTACTGATCTCAGTCAGATAATAGGAAATCCTTACAGCTTAACATCTGGAATATTTGATCAGGTTATGAGCTCTGAATGTGATAGTCTCATTATGTTGAAAAGTGTAAATACCAATAAAAAAGAGTCAACCAGAATGTCTTTCTACATAGGTGAATATGTTTACACATTGCCCAGCATAGAAAAGGAGTTAATGAAATAAGAAAAATAAGAAAGAACAAACCATATAATTCAGATTTGAACTCACCAATGCCGCTAGTTCTGTTGCTAGACATTTTCTTGCTCTCTCCACATACTCCCTTGCTTCAGCATACTGAGGATTTATACATATTAAAATATACTATGCAACATGATGTACAAATAGATAGTTACTCCATACCTTCTCCCGTCGCACTAAAAGGACAGCTCGAAAGAAGGCACCATTGCTGCTACCATCACCGCTGGTGGTGGTATTACCCAAGGTCCTAAGTTTGCTCTCATCGCCATCATCAAGACGAGATATATATTCAGCCATTTGGTCCCACTCTCCCATGTTCCAGGCGGCATTAGCAGCCTAATGTGCCAGGTTTAGAAAAGATGCAAAACCAAAAGGCAAGAAACAAAAATATCCGCTATGCTAATAGCATGATACAATTACAAACCATGGGGGCCATCTCTAATCGAGCTGCTGGTTCAGCAGCAGTCCACTGTTCCCTGCATAATGCGTTGAGTTCTTCCCAGCGTGCTAGTGCAGCGAGGCATCGCATTCTTCCTGGCTTATCATAATATAAAAGAATTTAGTTCATACAACCAAAATCTTGTAGCAAACCAGATAATAAATAGAGAAGTGATCAAAAGGATATGCCATTTTAATGTTAGCACTATCTTAAGGTTGTACAACAGAATTTTTTTAAGGAACAAAAGGATGACTACAAGGTTGTGCAACTGATTAAACAGAATAAGCATAAAAGATTAGTGGCATGTCACATAATAACTGAACTGCCTGGAGATATTTCTAATTACCATCATATAAAACTTACAACAACAACAACAAAGCCTTATCCCACTAGGTGGGGTCGGCTACATGGATCATACGACGCCATTCCGCTCTATTAGTAACCAAACCTTTCGGTATATTATTCACCAATAGATCTTGCTCCATTAGTTCGCCAAGTGTCCGCCTTGGCCTCCCTCTCCCTCTTTTAATCGGACTCCAGATTATTTGATCTACTTTTCTTACTGGCGCATCTAATGGTCTTCTCTGAACATGACCAAACCATCTCAAACGATTCTCTACCATTTTCTCACTAATAGGAGCCACTCCGACTCGTTCACGTATATGGTCATTCCTAATCTTATTTAATCTTGTATGACCACACATCCATCTCAACATTCTCATTTCGGCTACCCCCACTTTACGTTCATGTTGTCCCTTCATAGCCCAACATTCACTACCATATAACACTGCTGGTCTTATAGCAGTACGATAGAATTTTTCTTTAACTTTATTGGGTACTTTTCTATCACAAAGAACTCCAGTGGCTTTTCTCCACTTACACCAACCAGCTTGAATTCTATGATTAACATCGTCATCAATCTCACCATCTTGTCTTACAATTGTTCCTAAATATTTAAACTTTGCCACTTGAGGAATTATATCCTCCCCTAGCCTAACTTTCAAATCGTCTCTAAGTTGTTTATTTGTGAAATTGCTATGCATATATTCTGCAACTGTATTACTTCATTGCGACCATATTTATACATATATAGTGAAATTGAAATTGCTATGCATATATAAAACTTAAATTAAACATATTTATATTACTTCATTGCGACCATAATAAAATCCAAAGATGTCATTGCAACTGTATTACTTGGTAGCCATCCTTATTCCCCTCAAAAAAAAAAACCAAAGATCTGAGACAACAGATGCAAGAAAAAAGAAAACATCTGTAATTGCCTCTCTTTTATGTTTACTCTTCTAAAGTTTTCTCAAGCACAAGGATATTCATTGAGCTATTATGCTACAAAGGAACATTTTCTTTTCTTTGAGAAAACTACAAAGGAACATTCAACTCATGGTAATCCAGATTTATTTTTTTGGCAAATGGTCAAGAACATACAAACCATGAAATAAAGGAATTACATATTATTAGGATAGGTGAAAATAAATGCAACAGGAAACAACAAAATCACTGATATCCTGGGAGATATTATTACTCCAATAAAATGAAGTGGTTAAAGTAAAATATTTACCTAATGTAGCATCCAAGTTTTGTAATGGACTCAATGCCTGTGATGATTTTATTGTGTATGCCTTTAATGCTTCATCCCATCGTTGTAGCTTTTCATACCTGAAAAGAAAGAGATAGGATACACAACTAAAAATACTACAAAGAACCTTCAGCTTTCCTGACCGCAAAAAACAACCTTCAGCTTTCAGCATCTCCTAGTAAAACATCCTCAAAAGAATTGCAATGTAGAAAGGAGAAAAAAAAAAGGAACTTGAAGCCATACCAAGATTCCTTTAGTTGCACGTCCAGATTTTGCTGAGAATAAGTCAGTATACCAACTGCAGCCTATGAAATAAATTTGTTTACATCAGAAGCCTGAACCTTAGATATGCCTAAAAGGTAACCCAGCCAACAAGAATAGAGAGATGAAACCTCATGTTGGTACAGCTGATTGTTTATGTGAATAAGTGATTCAACTATTGTTATAGGATTTGCACCCATATTATTTGAACATGCAGCTTCAAATTCCATCTCCTTGTAGTGAAGGGCTTTAGCGTATGCTCGACACTGAAGGATAGAAGCAAGTCATTATGGCTGATAATCAAAAGATTTCACAGCAACATGAGGGAAAAATAGACATCCATACTGCATCATTAGGGGGAATAAAATAGACCTTCGTAGGCTGCTGAACACAGCCAATTAGTCTTTGCCTTTTACTAATTTAAAAAAAAATTCATAATTGACATGTTTTTATTGATAAAAGAACACAAAATGGAGAAATGCAAAACCTTTTCGGCAAGAGCACCAAGTAATCTTGTGTCAATTGGAAGATGTTTCTCATCATGCTCCATAAACTCTGCCTGATAAAATTTAACTTCTGTCAGTAGCAAAACTGTGATGAGTAACATCATCAGTACAAAGCATAAAGAAAGAAATACCAAATTAAGTAGAGTAGCCAGAATCTCAGGAGGAATATTTTGAGATGAAAATGCTGTCTTGAGATTTCTAACTAACTGCTCCTGAGCCGATTCATTCATCTGAGACCAGCAGCTAGCGAAACCAGCAGCAAATAGTTCTCTCCCTACAGAGGGCTGCATATTATCACGGTCACAACAAGACACCATAAAATTATAACAAGCCAAGGATAAATTATTAATTTCACCTGTAGTTGTGCGAGTCTAAAACAAGTACGCAGTGCTGGCACCGGAGACTCTTTGAGAAGTTCAATGCTGAAATGTCTCATCCACTCAGCCCAGTCTTCCCTAGTACTCCTTTGAGAAACTTCACCAGCAGTCCTTAATCGCAAGTCATTAACCTAAAACAGCCAAAGGAACAAATTATAAATATATAACTTGATAAAAAAATTAAGCAGGCACTTAAGTGCTCATATTGCTAAACTATCAAATTAAACGAAAGCCCTTGCTATTCTTTCCTCTAAGAAATCAGACAATTTTCTTTTAGAAGTAGAAAAGAATTTGACATTGATAAGAAAAGAAAACCAAGAGATCAGATAATGAGACATAGGTTAATACGAAGAAAGTTACTTGATGGCTTTTCAATTGTCTGCTCATTCCATTTCCTTCCTCATAAGGATCATTGTCAATGTCTTTGAGTGGATCACTGATGGGTTCTGTCGTTACAACATGTCGAGTGAATCTTTGCATAGTGGAACTCTCCAAAACAAGCAACTCCCGTTTCCGCAGGAGGTTCTCAATACCATCAAAATCTATATGCTGTTATAACAAAACAATAGAAGTTTATAAACCGTAAGAAACTGGATCTTTTGAAGAGAATTTTTTTTTCTTTTCTTTGATCGAACAAGGGGTGGTAGGGGATGACCCGCATATGATGCTTTTGAAGCAGCTTTTTAATTGAAGGTATAAATATTAAGAATTCCACTCCAAGTGACTGAGCAAGGCAACAAAGAGCATCAGCGGCATCCTTCCGCAACTCATCATTATTCCTGTTAATGTAAATCATGTGGCACCAATAATCATAATAAGACATAGTATTAAAGTAGTAACCAAAAGAATAATGGGCAATAGGCTTAATATAATCCAGATTTCAGAGAGCATTTTACAGGAGTAGAACACTTCCCCAGTACAAATGAGACTATATAAGCATAATGAATCTGTATTTTTTTCATACTACGTTTGTTTTCACTTTTCAGCATCCCTAAGTCACCTCCATATCATGTATTAAATAAGCAAACTACCATCCATAATTCAAACTCCATCAGATACACATGAATGGAAATGAAAGAGGTGGAAAGACTGGCGACCCACTAGGGCACTGAGCAGACTGGCGACCCTCTAGGGCACTCTGCCCGCACAGCCTCCCATCGCCGGGGAATCCACTCCGACGGTGCCACCACCATTGCCAGCTATCCCAGCCGGCGGCGCCACCCTTCAGATCTGATCCTCTTTCGCGCAAATCTAAATATGCAATGCACTGCCACGTCCACATCTTCCTCGAAAAACAAATGCCAGAACAGGCCTCCGCCTCTAGCGCCAGCAGCGTGCTGCCGAAGGTGACGAGAACGACTCCGCTCCCTTTCCCATGCTGAATAAGTGTCAGTCCGGCGGCGACGATCCCCAGCCATCTGAGCACTTCGTGACTCTTCCTCCTCCCTCCCTGCCCCCTCTACTGTTAGGTCCAGAGATTATGCAACCTAGGATCAGGTCCAACAGCGAATGGAAGAGGTGCTCACGATCCTGTTCCCCCCAAGTTCACCATCATCTCCCAGAGGACGAGCATCGCGGGCCTCTTCTCATCCAACTCCCGAGACCATGTGGCAGTCTCTCCGAGGTCTGGCCCATCGGAGACAGGTGGAGAGCTGGAGAGCGTCATTAGTGATTTTGGCCGGTACCTGGGCCGTATGGCTCCAGCGCAACCGGATGACCTTTTGTAGGGAGCGATGTCAGGCTGAGCTTATTCTACATCATATCTCATTTCTTTTGGGGAGTAGGGTTTTGGCTAGTGGATATACTTTCCTTTTTCTGCTGCTCTCCCTTTGAGAGCCCACACTTTGCATGACTTCCACTTAATAGTTGGCATCCTTTTTCTCCTCAAAGAAAAAATAAAGTTCCCCATCATCGAAGCCTTAAAGGGGACCGCTGCTTAAAGTGTTTCTGTTCTGGATATTATGCCCGTTCATGCCGAGGTCCGCTACAATGCCTCTGTTGTGGCAGGGATGGCCACCGGCAGTTCACCTGCGAATGGATGCCATGTCAGTTCAGAACTGGCAAGATAGACAAAAAGCCACCGGATAAAAACATGTCGACGCAGCCACTGGTACCGGAAACTACCGGAAAGCAGAAGGAACCAGCCTCAAATCTGGTACTCTGGCTGCCAGAAACATCGAGTTCCTACGAAGGTGTTTGATCAGAGAGATGTCTGGCGAACTCATGCACCAGTCATCAGCAAGCGCAGCCCTCCTAATGCTTTTTGGTGAAGAAAAGCCATTTCATCTCTCCCGAGTCTCAGACCGCCTTTGTCTCCCTTTTTTTAAGTGGAAAAGGATGACTAGGTTATACTAGAAATCCAGGGTATACACGTATATATATCAATGATCAGAGCCTGTCTTCTTATTCCCAATACGGAACAGCAACAGCAGACCCTGCTGGCCTCACCGCTTTCTCTTTCCAAGGACGTCCCATCACATGGCGACCGTGGCCAGTGGTTGATGGTTCCACACAAGCCCCTCCAGCGAACATCACCAATATCTGGATACAGGGCATCCCGCTGCACCTGCTGCACACGGAGGTCATGGCGGCACTCATGAGAAGTTCCAGTTGCCTCGTGTCAGCTTCGGTCCCCACAGTTGGATCACCCGATCTATCAACCATCTTTGCAGACATCGAACTGCATCCCAGTCATCATCTCCCAGCGACAATGATTCTGCGTGCAAGACTCACCAGTTTCCTCATTCGAATCACCTATTACCTGCTGACAGCGACCTGGAAAGACATTGTCGGCAGCCGTGATCTGCACCAAGCCCAAGACCGGCCTGCACCATCATACGCTGAGGACAACAGAAAGAGCATGCGTAGTCCTGCCTATGGCAGGCACAGTTGGGAACATGCGGGCTCCCCAGAGGCCTCTTCCACCAACCCCAATCATCACCCTGGTTCTCCCAACCAACCAGTGGCCGGCTCCTCACCTCCCTTGGACCAAACCCATGTATCAGACACTCAAACAACCACTCAGCACCAGCAACCTCCCTCAATTCAGACCCTACTACTAACTTCAGCCCTAACAACCCTGTGTTCGACACCAAACGCAACCTAAACCCCAAGCACGATGCAATTAACCAACTGAGCCCAATGTTCCCCCATCCTCGCCTAAACCCCCTCACATTGAAAAAGCTAGTTCCACCCAGAGTTCAACCCCTCTATCGACTCATTCCTAGCATTACATGTGCCTGCGAGTTTCACCATACCTGGAGGTCTTGATAACAGGGTTCACAGCTCAGGATCCAGCAACACCAACGGGTGGATCTACTTTTCTCTACCAGCAGTAGCAACAGTCGGCTGGTGACCCACCACCCCCGCCACTGGATGGCTTGCATACAGGGCGCCAGCAGGAAGAAATAACCACGCCTGTGGGTCCCAGCATACTCCCAGGCCCTGAGGCTAGGTCTGCACCCCAGGATTCAATGACTCCAACAGCCAGCCCTGCTCAGCTTTACCAGCGCCACCAGCAGCCAGCTGGAGACTCCCTACTCCGGCCACCAGATGACCGGCATGTGACTGGAGCGCTTTCCCCCTGCTGTTATCAGGGCCAACAGAGAGCCATCGGTGACATCAGCTCACTCGTTTTGCCACAGCCCACCTCATGCCCATCCCCTCCCCCGAGCTCCATTTCCTCTCATCAGGCTGCCACCCCAGACCCCGACTGATCTCCATCTCAGGCATCCAATGAGGAGATGGATGACGGCCATACTCAGTTACAGGTCATGCTCCCAAGCAGAACAAACGATGAGGTCCGCATAGTGACTGAGCGGGCAGGTTTCAGGCACATTAGACCGCTTTAAGGCATATGGTTCAGACAGATGTAAGTGCAAGACTGACCCTCCACCAACTGTTGACTTTATGAACTCGCAGTCATTCCTTGACTTTCCAGCTACAAACTACAGATACACATGGAGTACTGTGAACGTAGCTGCGAGGTCGAGTATTGACAGGTTTCTTGATTCTTTGGAACTAGTGGAGGCGCATTAGATGGCCGACGTCAAAGCGTTGGAGTTTCCCTTTTTAGATCACAACCCCCTCATGTGGCTCCAACACTGGTCAGACACAAAGATCGATTGTTCGCTTTGAGCGGTCTTGACTCCTAGAGGATGGTTTTCAACAGCTAGTGGCGGAGCAATGGCATAGTGTGGCACCATTGGACTCGGCAGCCAGGTCATAAGCCACTCAGTTGGATAGACTTCAGTCCTTCCTTCGGGGCCATCAGAGACGGATACGAGAGGACCAAGAGCGGCAGCCAGGTGAGGCTCTTGCTACCATTTCCCGTTTGAACCAAACAGAGGACGTGCCCCATCTCACGGAGTAAGTTGTGGATTGAAGACACGCCCAGGAGGTCATGTAGACAAAGGACAGGAAAGTGCAGATCCGGAGGAGGCAGCACTCCCACAGACATGCCTTCATGAGGGTGATGCCAACACGTGATTTTACCATCTCTATGTGAGCTCCCGCATGAGAGCGAACCAGATCGACCAATTGGAGGTGCAAGGGCAGCAGATCTCTGCACCATCAGCGCACACACTGGGGTTGCTATTGCTTCTTATTACCAGGAGACCTCTAAACAATGACCACCGAGCAGATAGAGATGGCCAGCTATAGGGCTCCTGGCCTTATTGATGTTCATCATGCTATCTTATCGCAGGCCATTTTAGAGAAGGTCACCCAAGCACAACAGGACCTCAATAATGAGGCCCTCCTCAGCCCAGATGGTTTTCCGATTTTCTTCTACAAGGAGTTCTGGCAGGTGGTACATGAGGATGGCCATTCTAATGGATCTGTTCGGGGCGATCTCCAACCTCCAGATCAACCATGCCAAGTCCTCATTCATAGCCTTTGGCATGGTGGCAAACAACGCAGCTTGGTGCTCCATGGGGACCTAGCAATCACCTACCTAGGTCTTCCCCTCTCCGATCGCCACATCGGCTCTAGGGGTGGACCCCAATCATTGAGCGCATGGAGCACAGACTTCAAGGTTGGAGTTCATGGGTCTTACCATAAGGCGGCCGTCTTGTCCTCCTCTGGTTCGTCCTCTCATCTCTCATGTCGATCCTCTGACTGCCAACCTTGAGGAGGCACGACTGGACTCCTGAGGAGGTTTTCTTGGCAAGGGAGCTCAAACAGACATGTTATTCACCTTGTGGAATGGAGGTCTATTTTCGTCCCAAAGCACAAGAGTCCTAGGAGCCCAAGACCTATGCTTTACCAATCGGGCCCTCATGGCTCGGTGGGTAGGACGGATCATGGGACGACCAGATGAAAGCCTATGGTGCTCGGTCTTCTTCACATCCTATGGTAGAGATCTATCTTGAGAGTCTCGGGCCATCCTACCACACGGGGCCTCATTTTTCTGGCAACTCCCTTTGGTGCACCCGCTCATGGTGGCCTCGCTCGAATCAAGCACAGCATTCTCATTTTGACAACATGAGTGGCTACCAAGGGGCCCACTGACAGTGGCACTCCCTACGTTGTTGGTCTTAGCTGCGAGCCCAGACAAATCTGTTGTTGTGACATGGTCCGAGTTTGGCGGCATGGGCACCGGTCCTAGACACCTCTCTCTTCAGATCACCACTTTCTGACAGGTGCACTGCGGAGCTGATGTCGCTCCATGAGCTGATCACCCCTCTCCGTCCAGATACGTCTAAGACGGATGGTTGGGTTTGACTCTCAAACGTGTTTTCGACCCACACCCTCTATCTCTGCTTTCTTCCGGACAGCAATATGGCGAACACTTTCAGCTCTGATTGCAGCTTTATTTGGAGATCATGTGTGCCGCTTGAAGTCAAAATATTTGCTTGAATCATGCGACGCAACAGGCTTCTCACCAGACTCTACAGGTTGAGAAGGACACCTAGCTTTGAGGAGTCATGTGTATTATGCGGCATGGCGGATGAGGACATCATGCATCTATTCTTCGAGTGCACAATTGCTCAAAAAGTTATCGAGACAGATGGGTATCACAAGTGTAGCTACTTCAACGCCTGAGGATTTTTGGCCATCACTCAAAGCCATCGATGGAGGGCCAACCAGAGGTGGAGAGAGCCACTGGCAATATTTTTGGCAGTCACGTGGGCCATTTGGCATTGGCATAACTAAGTTACTGTTTGTGGTGAGAGATGTTATATAGAGAAAATTATTCACCATAGTCTCTTTCTCATTAGGGAGTGGGGTTTAGATAGTTGCTTCACTTTCTCTTCTTGATGCTCCTCTGGAGCACATAGTTGTACAGTTTTTTTTTTGAAAGGCATACTTATACAATTTTAATCACTTATAGTAATGAATACATGGATGGCTGCTACAATTTGGTAGCTATTCTTTCTTTCCCTCAAAAAAAAAACTTTGTTTATGAAAGAAAACAACAAAAGTAGACCAGCTTCTAAGTAAATATTTAAGTTTATCGTGAGTATCTGATAAACCTTTTACTCATCTTTCCTAGAGTCAAAATGATGAAATTAGATTTCACTCACATCGGGACCGCCATCGCCTCCTTCCATCGGGATTTCTCTAGGCGACGGCCCTCACCGGCCTGGAGATGGTGCCCCAGGGGTATTCCTTGTCTTACTAATGATCAGTCTTCCTTGTTAGTGCAGACCATCACCGAGGATGAGGTCACCGATGCACTTCGGGACCTCAATCGCGAGGGGTCCCCCGGCCCCGATGGTTTCCTAGTTTTCTTCTACAGAGAATTATGGTCCGTAGTGCGGGAGGACGTCATGGCGGTGATTAGGGAGTTTGAATGCGGGAATCGGGGCTTTGAGCGCCTCAACTGGTTTCTCCCCAAGCGCACGCCAGCAGAGAGAGTGGAAGACTTCTGGCCGATCGCCTTATCCAATGCCATCTATCTCTTAGTGGCTCGGGTACTGGCCAATCGTCTCCGGGAGGTCCTCCCCGACCTCATCCACCCGGCTCAATCGGCCTTCATCCATGGCCGCTCCATCACCGACAGCTACACCACGGCGTCCGAAATCCTTGTGCACTGGAGACGACATGACAGCCGTGCTTTCCTTTGTAAGGTCCATTTCTCCAAGACTTATGACTCTCTTTCTTGGTCTTTCCTTTGGCACTCCTTGCAAGCTCGTGGTTTCCCGCCGACATGGATTGCTTGGATGAAGCGGTGCGTCACCACCGCTTCTTTCTCGGTATTGGTCAACGGATCCACGGCAGGGGGTTGGGTGCAGCCACAACGGAGTGTCCGGCAGGGGTGCCCCCTCGCGCCCATGCTATTCACACTCGCAGTCGACAGCCTCGCTAGATGCACCCAGGAGGCTTGCCGGACCGGCCTTTTCAGCGGCTTCTCTGGTGGTCTTGTGCCACTGCTACAGTATGCGGATGACACCGTTTTCTTCGTGGAGGGGACAGAGCTTGAGGCCAGACGTGTGGCCATCTTGGTGGAGATTTTTGGTGCGACGTCGGGCCTTGTCATCAACCATGAAAAATCCACCTTCATCCCCTTCGGCATGGGTACTGAGGAAGCTTTGAGTTGTGCGGATGAGTTGTGCACTCCAATTGGCGACCTGCCCATCACCTATTTGGGCCTTCCTCTCTCGGATCGACATATTGGCTCTCGGAGGTGGACTCCAGTCATTGAGAGATTGGACCGCCTTCAGGGCTGGAGCTCTCGGCTTCTATCCAGCAGTGGACGTCTTACACTTCTCAGATCTGTTCTCTCCTCGCTAGGAGGTCTTTTTCACCTGCTACGGCCGAGATCTATCTTGGGATTCTAGGCCCATCTTACCCTGTGGTGCTTCCTCCTTTTGGAGAGGGGTGGCAGCCTTACTCCCCCTGGTGCGACCTTTCATGAGCCCATCACTTGGCTCCGGGGAGCTCTTTTCCTTTTGGCAGCATGATTGGTTACCCGGCGGCTCGCTTGCGGACTCTTTTCCCCGGCTGTGGGCTTTAGCGGCACATCCGGACACTGTGGTGGCTGATTGCTGGTCCGAGAGCGGTGGCCCGGGCACCGGCTCTTGGACTCCCACTTTCACTTCTCCACTATCGGACCAGCGTTATTCGGAGCTACTGGCGCTCCACCAGAGGATTGCTCCCTTTCGCCCGGACCCTACACGGGCAGACGGTTAGGTTTGAACATCAGCCTCTTTCTCTGCACGCAGCCTATACCTCAGCTTTCTACCAGCACCTACTGATACAGAGGATCTTAGAGCGGACTGCAGACTCATCTGGCGATCCCGGATTCCGTTGAAAGTCAAGATCTTTGCTTGACTTCTTCGGCGGGAGCGGACTCTCACTCGAGTTTATAGAGCACGGTGGGCTCCCCATGCGGATACTTCATGCGTATTGTGCGGGGAAATGGAGGAGGATGTTACTCACTTATTCTTCGTATGCCGGGTGGTCCGAGAGGTGTGGTCTCGGACGAGCATTGCGGGCCAGGTCACTCCGGTACATGCAGATTTTTGGCAGTCCATGAGGGGACTTAGCAGACGGAGACACAGCTGGAGGATCCCGATGATGACCTTTTTGGCCGGTGCCTGGGCCATCTGGCTTCAGCGTAACCGGGTCATTTTTTATGGGGTGATTTGTCAGGCGGATAGCATTGTACGCCACATGTTTTGTCTTCTTCGGGAGTGGGGTCCTGTCTAGCGTCTATACTTTTCTTTCTTTACCACTCCGCTGGAGAGTGTGTTCCTTGTACATGACTTTCCATTTACAGCTATATATACTTGGATGGCAACCTATGTGGTAGTCATCCTTTTCCCTCTCAAAAAAAAAAAAGATTTCACTCACATTTGCTTTTGCATGATTATAGCATTTATTATGATCTTGGACATATGGAAAAACTGCCTTGGACTACACCAAAGGCTTGAAACCAACCAAATACTTGCATAAATGCAAAGACCACAAACTCGCTAACTTTACTAGAGGTCAATATAAAATAAAGAAGATGCAAGGTATCAAGCGTATTTATCATTAAATTTAAAATGGCATTTATCAGATCTTTACCCATCAAGGACAATCTTCAAATGATGGACCAGAGCTGAAACATGGCCACTAACCTGAATCAAACAAAATTGAACATGAGATTTCTGACATCACCTATGAAATCTTGAGCAATCGTAATATTTCAAAATTGTTTCAAGCATTTGGCGTTCAAATTGGCAGGCATTGCTTATCAACAAACCTGCACTCGAGGGGTGAGTTTAGTCACAGTTTTTATTGCACACTTTCTGACATCAACTGGTGCCTCAACTTTAAACAAACGAATTAGTGCAGGAAAAAGTAAGTGCATGTGCTCATCCAGTGTTCCTACAAAAGTTGAATCCTAATTAGAGATGGATAAAACTGTATGAACATGAAAAACAGAGTCAATGTACCAACCGCCAAATACTTCAATAGTATGCAAGATATCAGCAACGTGGTTATAATCATTGCAACGTTCTGCATCATTTAGAACTTGTATACAATATGGAAGAATGACAGGTAAATAAGTTCTGAATTCATCATTCAAAGCTACACAAAGCTGCTCCACAAGATGAAGAACCTGTCAGAGAGAAAGTTTGAGAGGATCATGCGATGTTATTGCATAAACCCAGGCACAAGATCATCTCAGCCCAAAATTTTTTTTTTGAAACGAGAAAGGACGACTAGGAAGAAGGTAGTCATGGCATAAACTATGTTTCGTTCCTTCTCTCCTGAAGAGGGTAAAGAATGCATAAAATTGCATTGAAATCAACTATGTTTCATTTCTTTTTGGAGGGTGAACTATGTGATGTAGAATAAGAATAGGAGTATGGGCTTTATGCCCTAGTCATTAAAGTTAACTTGACAAAGTTCAATATTTAGTTTCATCCAATAGGGCCAAGTCATTGTGTTGCTCCTGTCGTAGCGAGGCTCATGCCACTTGATGTGGGTCAACAGTAAAAATAATTATATTGATAATTGCAACGACCAAAAACCTTAGATTCCGAACTGAAGGGTGTTGATGATGAAATGAAACAAAGTTGGTCAAAGCAATCAGCCTTTAGAAATAAAAAGCAGTAGATGAATCTTTGTAAATAAACGAGAACCCAAGGTCATGTAGTAGATAACTTTTACTGATTCATAATTAACTGAATAGTCCTTTGTAGGATTCAGAAAACTAAAATCATTCTGAAAACATTCTAGAAATTTAAATAAAATAGAACTCTAGATTTTCAATTATAACCAAGAAATAAATAAATAGAAGGAAAAATTCAATAAATCCTAATTTTAATAGGACTCTTTCTACATTGATTAATCATTATAACTAGTGTGCATTTATGCCTAACGGCATGTGTAGTGGCAGTGTATTTGACATCTACACTACAATTTTTCTATATATATATATATATATATATACATTATATATATATATATATGAGGGGTAAAAGAAACATAGTTCATATTAACATATTACATGTTTTCGTGTAGTTGTAAACTGGTCAATGGTATTCTCAAACCACAAAGACAAGGGTATGCTTGCTAAATTGTGGATCAAAAACAATGAAATGAAAGTCAAACATAATGAGAAAGCCAAATGAGAGCTACGAAGAAGCATCCTTACAGGTGAACGTTGCACAGAGCGGTTGGTTGCAGGCAAGGGAAATGAAGAAGACCAAAGATCAGAAATGAGGAACAGCAATTCTGGTAGATACTTCCTTACATGCTGCAATTATTTATACCAAGTCAGTATCATGGCTAGAATAAAGAATTTATAATATTAAAAGCCATTTTATCTGGATAGTGTACAAACCTGCCGCACAATAGACACCAAAGTTCCAAGCTTCCAACTAATGAACTCTTTTAAACTGCCATCTTCACAGGTCCGAACAGCATGGAAGAGATCAGGAAGAACCTAGACAAACAGTACAAAATCAGTTTATGCATCACACTTTCAGGATACATACTCTTAATAATTGGGTGCAGGGTTTCAAGGGACAAAAAATGTGGAATGACTATTAACCATATAACAACAAGCATGAGTTAATATCCTCCTCATCACTCCACCATCCACGCACATCTCAACCAAAACTTCTTAATCCCTAACCCCTCCCACAACACACAATGATAACAACTCTCAATTTCTTTCCTGATGTAAACACATAAAATCTTGTTTCAAAACACAATCTCTTGGTTGCTTCATTGTTCACATGGAAGAACAGTCACATGAATAAAAGTTTTTTGAATGGTCACAGGCTGAAAAAGATAAAGTTGACAAAGCATCAACCAAATACCAATTGCCAATCAGCAAAATCCATCAATGACAACTAGGAAGTATTATTGCACGAAATAATAATTTGAAAACATTACACCCCTAGCAGTTTCATTCATGCATTAGACATCAGCAGACATGCTAAGAAAAAATATTTCTAGGAACATTAAAAGATTGCACCGATGCTTAAAATTGGATGCACCACTAGATTTACTATATTTCTTGCAATTAAATTTATACATTGAATATCAACATCAAACATTAGAAAATCTAATCAATGTTGTCAAACTCGTAAATCGAAGTTGACACAGAAAGGTCGGGTAAACACGTAAAACGTGAGATCATAACACGAACACATTATCCTACCAAAACAATATTTTCAATAAAATTAATATTAATTCTACCTAGCATCTAATTTACCTACAAATTAATAATTCAAAATTATTCAAGAAATCTAATATTATTAATGATTTAATAATTTATGACCTAATAAGTACAACAAACAACAACAAAGCCTTATCCCACTAGGTGGGGTCGGCTACATGGATCATACGACGTCTCGTTGATCCATGTTCATGAGATTCGACAGGGTTTTACGCTGGCTGTAGGGGTCTAACACAACCCTCCTCCTTTATCCGGGCTTGGGACCGGCTATAAAACATAATAAGTAATAATAATTAAATAAATTAACAATAAATGAAGCAACTTTTATAATACCCTAAAATGGCATCTGCTTTTTAACCAAAAAATAATTAAAAAGCATAAAAACTATAAACAAAAAAAGACTGCATCCTCTTTGTGACCAAAGAGGACTAGTCTTTTTTTCTGCTCACAAACCAAAAAAATAAGGAAACGACTGCATCCTCTCTGCTCCAGTCCTTTCTGGTCAGGAACCCAAAAAAAAGCTGCAGCACAAACCTAAACAAAATACTGCAGAAGAGAGGATGAGTCATTTTTCTGCCTCGTCCTACCTGCTCGAGCAGAGAGGATGCAGTCCTCTTCTGCTCGAGCAGTGGTACCCCTTGCCAGGACTAAGCAGAAGAGGAGAGAGAGGGAAGATGGAGAAAGGAGAGTGGAGCAAAAGAGGAGAGAGGGAGATGGCGAGGTGGCGACAGCAGCAAACGTGAGGCAACGTCAACGACATTAACGAGGCGGCAACAGCCACAGCAGTGACCAGCAAGGCGGCGACAGCCACAGTGGCGACCGGTGAGGCAGCGACAGCAGTGAATGGAGAAGACAGCAGCAAGCGGCAGGAGGAAAGCCTGGGCATAGGACTTACGGGACAAGGTCAACGGAAACTTTACACACAGCAAGACGTGTCAACCGATTTCACGATCCAGCACGTGATTGAATCATGTGCTGGTCGAAAGAGAGTTGGAGAGCAAACTCTTCAGGTTCCACGAGTTGGATCGCGAGTTTGAAAACAATGAATCTAATTACAGAAGAGGATACAGCTGGTATAGATCTTTAAAAGGTCCAGACATGTAAAATCACCATTTAAACCAAAATTTAATGGTGAACTTTGATTTAAACACTTATACTCAATGTCACGTTGCCATCAAAATAAATGTTTAGCTCTGAATCAAGCCTACATTGGCTTTAGATTCAATAGTAGTTCCACATGTGTGAATAATTTTAAGGTTTACAAACTTTCCTCTGTCCATGAAATAAGAATACATAAATTGCAATGTTAATCAAAATAGATGAGCAAGACTAAGAAACAATTTATATAATAGAGAACAATCAAAAAAATGAGTCTCACCTTGGGTAGATATGGAACACAACCAAGTGCCATTGACTTCTCAGGCAAAAGGAAAGATGTGGTTAGAACATATCAAAATCACAATGGAAGAATGATTGACAAAAATCCAGCCTACCTTAAATATGAACATAAGAGAGCCAACAACCTTTTGGTGATAGCTTGAAAGAGAGGGATCCCGAAGAATCCTCATAAGAGAACTAATAGCAACCTAGAAGCATAAAATACAATTAGATGGCACAGGAAAAACACTGACAGACTCGAAGAACACAATATACCGTTGAATAATATTCCTCTGAAGTTGCAAAAGATGGCCAAAGTTCTGTGGGTAATTCTTCCATAGAAACAATATGTTGACCAGTGTCACTTGCAGCACGACTAACTTCTCCATGGGGCCCAGGGAGCTTGTGCTGATTGCATTTATGAACATGTGGATCCAAGGCACCCATAATACCTAATACCTGCAAGCATATATGTGAGTACATGCCTAGGAAAAATTTGCTGTTTAGAAGTTAAAATGAATAAGATTTGGCATACCTTCAATACTTCTCTTCTAGTAGACCATGCCAACTCCCCATTGAGCAATTTTAAAAGTAAACCAAGCAGCTGCGGGTACTCATTGTATGGAGCAATAACATAGCTGTAGATAAATTGGTTTATTAGATCTGTATAGGATACCTTTTATTTCGAATGAAACAAAAGAAATAGGGTTGTTACCATGGAAGAAATGGTCATCCATAGAAGTGCCTATTAGACATGTCATATTATTCTTCATGTTTTTTATGAGGGGTTCATGCCATATACTTCTAATCAGATTAGGACGGGGGTGGGAAGGGGGCATCGGGGACAGGTCAGGGGCTCTATCCCCTGCCCGAATGGGTCCGGGTGTCACTCATACATCTAGCTAGGTAGCTAAGAAGCTGAATACAACAACAACAAAGCCTTAACCCACTAGGTGGGGTCGGCTACATGGATCATACGACGTCATTCCGCTTTATTAGTAACCAAACCTTTCGGTATATTATTCACCAATAGATCTTGCTCGATTAGTTCGCCAAGTGTCCGCCTTGACCTCCCTCTCCCTCTTTTAATCGGACTCCAGATTATTTGATCTACTCTTCTTACTGGCGCATCTAATGGTCTTCTCTGAACATGACCAAACCATCTCAAACGATTCTCTACCATTTTCTCACTAATAGGAGCCACTCCAACTCGTTCACGTATATGGTCATTCCTAATCTTATCTAATTTTGTATGACCACACATCCATCTCAACATCCTCATTTCGGCTACCCCCACTTTACGTTCATGTTGTCGCTAAAAAGCTGAATAATTAAATTTAATTGAATGTGCACTGGCCATAGATAGATTGTTTTATATTTCCATGTAGCCGACCCCACCTAGTGGGATAAGGCTTTGTTGTTGTTGTTGTTGTTGTTGTTGTGCACTGGCCATAGATAGATTGTTTTATATTTCATGTTTAGTTCTTATCATTCCACGCAAGCAAACACAAACAACAGTTTGCAGAACATGACATGTACTAAGAAGACTAAATTTGATGGGTTCTCCATGTGTGAAGGAAAAGGGAGGTCTAAGATGGAGGTTAAATAGGCCACATACAAACACCGGAGACATTGAAGATCCAGTTAAAAGAAAAGTAGCTCTTAACACTACCACAAGAATATGAAATAGCGAGAAAATAACAAGATTTATTTCACAACAAAAGAAAGAAAATAACAAAATTAGAAGGGATTCTATAACATGTTGCCAATTAATAAACGGAAACATGCTCCATATGATTACAACGTAAGCACACCATTATTGGGGAGGGAGATGTGTTACTTAGGGAATATTGTACACAATAGTTCCTTTTTATTGCCGAGTAGGGAACTAGATAGTATTTTTGATGGATCCATACCTTTTGAGCTTTTGTTCTACTGCATATACTAAATTTTATAGATTTCAGTTCCCTTAATACAAGTTGGATGGCTACCCAACCTCAGCAGTCACCTTTCCTTTGCCAAAGAAAAAGCTAGGGGAATATGCAGGCATGCAAAATAACCTATTGAATCAGTAAAAGATGTTTTCAATACCGTGGGTAAAAGGAAAGTGAATAGGCATGTAAAACAGTGCTTAGAAGGTGTAAAGTTTTGATGGATTGCATTGCACCAAACAAGCCACAAGCATCAGCATAAGTGATAGATTTCATCAACTCAAAAGTAGGAAAGAATGTGTGCCAAACCATGCTGTCAGCATCATCCAAAAGTCAGGTTTTGGTGCTGATGAACAAGAAGGAAAATACAGAAAGTTTCTTTATCAACAAAGGAAATTAGAAGCGAACGGGAAGCTGGAAAAGATGTCAAAAGCATTGTTCTCAATGACATAGATGAAAGAAACCGCAAAAATTAACTATTAACACCTACTCCATCGCCACACCCTCTCCACACCCCAGCCTCTTTGGCAGCCCTAAACTCCATGCCTCTACGATCTCCACTGCTCCCACATCCCCCACTGGACCCCCTGACGCCCGCCTTGTTCCCCAACAGCATCGATCGTCGGCACCGAACCACTCCACCACCACCACAGACAGCTCCTCCCCACACCGCCCTTCCTCTAACCTCCACCGCGGCACAGACAGCTCCCCCCCCCCACACCGCCCTTCCTCTAACCTCCATTGTGGCACAGACAGCTCCTCCCCCCACCGCCCTTCCTCTAACCTCCACTGCGGCAGGCTTCACGCATTACTACCAGCGCCGCCCTGTCGCTGTGGCCGCCACATCCCCCCCAGCAGACGCACGTGGCCCATCCACCTTGGAACCGCCAGTCTTTCCTGACCAGCCGCAGCTCTCGACAACTTCACCCCACGAAGAACCTATGCATGGTGCGCCGTCGGAGCCTGCGGCTAGTGAACCAGGGCCGCTAGGTGGAAGATCAGAGGAGGAGATCCTTGAGGTGGCGGCCGGGGCTGGTTTCCGGGACACGCGCCGCCGAACCAGGCTACGCCTGGACTCAGCTGTGCGCTGTTCAGTGCGCCAACCACTACACCGGATGTTGACAGTGTCACGGGGGCACCTCAGGAGGCGGAAATGCGGAGCCTCACATCCGGCCACCGGGGAGGGAGGAACAGTATCCCTATGAAGATGCTATCCTGGAATGTGCGAGGGCTCGGAGACGCGGGCAGGCGTCGTACCCTTGGCAGATATCTCCGGACGTGGGAGGTTGATGTCGTCTTACTACAGGAGACCAAACTTCAGGAGTGCAGCCCCTCGACGTGGAATCAGATTGGGGGCACCCATCTCACGGAACACATCTCTTTGGCGTCCGTGGGCCGTTCCGGTGGCTGCATAATTGGATGGAAAGGTGACATGTTTGACATTCTGGACTCATGGGTCGATAGGTTCTCTCTTTCAGCATATCTCCGAGTACGTGCTGATGGCAGCCTGTACCTGCTCTCATGTATCTCTGGCCCATGCTCTGCATCTTTACGTGCCACACTGTGGGAGGAGCTCCAGACAGTAAGATCACATCATCCGGAGACTCGCTGGCTTCTTGGGGGTGATTTCAATGTCACTTTGGACATTGAGGATCGCCCCATTGACCGCCTCGGGATGGACTCAGGAGCCCAAGAGTTCAGGGATTTTCTGGATTCTCAATCGTTGCTAGATTTTTCGGTGACGAATTGTAGATTCACCTGGAGGAGTACGGCAGCTCCTTCCGCACGGTCGAGGATTGATAGATTTTTGGGTTCAGTGGAGCTGGCGGAGGCCCACCAGTTTGCCGATGTTCGGGCCCTGGACAGACCTTTCTCAGACCACACCCCCCTTCTGTGGCGATCCGGGGACGATCTGACTCAGAGGTCACTGTTCCGTTTCGAGCGATCATGGCTTCTGGAGGATGGTTTTCGACAGCTTGTGGCAGACCAGTGGCAGCGCACTCCGCCCTCCGACTCCGCGGCTAAGACCCTGGCCGCCCGCCTGGCCGGTCTCCGGTCCTTTCTCCGGGGCCACTGGAGACAGATTCGAGAGGACCGACAGAGGCAGAGGGCTGAGGCTCTAGCGACCATATCCAGACTGGACCGAGTGGAGGACTCCCGCCATCTATTTGAGCCTGAGCTCGCTGACCGTCGGAGGGCTCAGGCATCCATCTACTCGGAGGATTTGAAGGTGGAGATCGAGTGGAGGCAGCGTTCTCGCCAGACGTGGCTCCGTGAGGGCGATGCCAACACACGCTTCTTCCACCTGTACATGAGTTCTCGCCATCGGCAGAATCGGATTGACCGGTTGATGGTCCAGGGCCATGAGATCTCCGGCCAGCAGCATATTGGAGATGCCATCACCGCCTATTACAGGGAGACCTCTTGGCGGAAGCCCCCCACGCTTTGGAGGTGGTCGCCGGAGGGTATCCCCAACCTCACTGACGATCATGTTTCTATCCTTTTGCAGGATCTTTCGGAGGACGAGGTCTCCCAGGCTTTTCGAGACCTCAATGGTGATGCCTCCCCAGGCCCTGACGATTTTCCGATATTTTTTTACAGGGAGTTTTGGTCTGTTGTGCGAGAGGATGTCATGGCAGTCATTCAGGAGTTCATCGGCGGAAACCGAGGCTTTGAGCGCCTCAACCGGTTCCTGGTATTCATGCTCCCGAAGCGCACACCGGCGGAGCACGTGGAGGATTACAGGCCGATTGCCTTATCCAATGTCATCTACCTTCTGGTGGCACGGGTACTGGCCAATCGACTACGGGAGGCTCTTCCAGATCTCATACATCCATGTCAGTCGGCTTTCATTCAGGGCCGATCCATCACTGATAGCTATGGCATGGCCGCGGAGATTACTGCGCACTGGAGGAGGACTGCATGCCTACGACACGATTTCATGGTCTTTCTTATGGCACTCTCTACAGGTCAGAGGCTTTCCCATGGCCTGGATTGCTTGGATGAAGCGTTGTATCACTACGTCTTCATTCTCAGTTCTGGTCAATGGGAGGGCAGCAAATGATTAGGTTCAGCCGCAGAGAGGGATTCGTCAGGGCTGTCCACTTGCCCCGATGCTTTTCATACTTGCAGTTGATGCCCTTGCGAGATGCACACAGGCCGCCTGTGGGGCGGGTCTCTTCAGAGGTTTCTCTGACAGTTTAGTTCCACTGCTTCAGTATGCAGACGACACTTTATTCTTCATCGAGGGCACTACCCAGGAGGCCCGGAGATTGGCTATCATGCTGGACTTATTTGGGGCTGCTTCAGGTTTGCATATCAACCATGCCAAGTCATCATTCATTTCCTTCGGCATGGTTCCCGAGGATGCGGATGCATGCGCGGCTGAACTCCACACCCCGATTGGCTCTTTACCGATCACCTATTTGGGACTTCCTCTCTCGGACCGACACATTGGTTCTCGAGGGTGGACGCCTGTTGTGGAGAGACTGGAGCACAGGCTGCAGGGCTGGAGTTCGAGATTACTCTCACGTGGGGGCCGATTGGTTCTTCGTTCGGTGCTATCTGCCCTACCGATATATTACATGTCAGTTCTTCGGATGCCTGGACAGATTCAGAGGCGGATTGACTCCCTACGGAGCAGGGTTTTTTAGCAGAGGAGCACCCCAAATCAGCGCTCCATTCACCTCGTATCCTGGCAGACTATTTGCCGCCCCACCTCTTGGGGTGGCCTCGGTGTTCGCGACCTTCGGTTCACCAACTGGGCCCTCCTGGCTCGGTGGGTTGGGAGGATCATGGGACCCAGGACAGCTTATGGCGGGCAGTTTTCTTTACATGTTATGGTCAGGACTTCTCTTGGGATTCTCACGCTATTCTCCCTCGGGGGGCATCCGCGTTTTGGCGAGGGGTTGCTACTCTTCTTCCATTGATCCGCCCGCTCATGGTCCCCTCTTTAGGCTCTGGTGAGGTCTTCTCCTTTTGGCATCATGATTGGCTGCCAGGGGGACCTTTGGCGGCATCTTTCCCCCGTCTACTAGCCCTCGCAGCCCATTCGGACTCATCAGTTGCAGCGGCATGGTCGGAAGCTGGTGGTGCTAGCACGGTTCCTGGACCCCATCCTTTAGATCAGCTCTTCCCGAGAGGCGCATATCGGAGCTCATGGCCCTCCATCAGCGGCTTGCTCCCATTCGGCCGGATCCTCACCAGACAGACGGATGGGTATGGCTATCTGAGTCTTTCACTGCTCGTAGTATCTATCTCCGCTTTTTGCCAGCCACCTCGATCTCAGACGCCCTCCGAGCAGATTTTACTCTTATATGGCGCACCCAGGTGCCGCTTAAAGTCAAGATATTTGCTTGGCTTATGCGGCACGATAGGATCCTCACCAGACAGTACAGGGCGAGATGGGCACCCAATGATGACACATCCTGTGTACTATGTGGAGAGGCGGAGGAGGATATCTCACACCTATTTTTTGGCTGCATCGTGTCACGCGAGGTCTGGTCACGGCTGGCCTTGGTTGGAGGCCCTTTCCACTCATCAGAGGCTTTTTGGCAGTTCCTTAGACTCCATGGCGGACGGAGTATGCGCCGGAGAGTTTTGCTAGCTACTTTCCTTGCCGGTGCATGGGCTTCTTGGCTCCAGCGCAACCGGATTATTTTTGGTGGGGAGAGATGTCAGGTCGATGGTATTGTACACCACTTCGCTTTCCTTCGTCGTGAGTGGGGTGTTGGATAGTTGTTGTACTTTTGACCTTTTTTTGGTGCCCTCGCCTTGAGGGCTTACACTTGTACATTTCCACATCATAGTTATATATATATTTACGGATGACACCCTAACTTGGTGATCATCCTTCTTCTCCTCAAAAAAAAACGTAAGGGTTTAGAATCCTCAAATATATAAATATAAAAAAATGCATTCAGTTAACTTACCCTGTACTTTGAACAACTTGGCCCAGAGTTGCAACAGCTACTTCACGTTTATTTACAGCAGATCCATCCAAGAGAGCATCAACAATTAAAGGCATTAGCTCAGGAAGATATTGTCTCATCGCAAATCCACCCTATTTAGAAACCAGAAAGAAAACACGTTTAGAAAGTTATATCTAGTCCTTTAGAAAAGAAAAAAATATGTATTTCCTACGCAAGTACGTAGAAGGAAAACAGCAATAGAACAAACACGTAGAACATAGCAAACAAGACAAAAAAGGAAACATTCTAGATTGAGCAACAAACAACAACAACAACAAAGCCTTATCCCACTAGGTGGGGTCGGCTACATGGATCATACGACGCCATTCCACTCTATTCGTTGATCCATGTTCGTGAGATTCGACAGGGTTTTACGTTGGCTGTCGGGGCCTAACACAACCCTCCTCCTTTATCCGGGCTTGGGACCGGCTATAAAACATAGGCGGAGTTAGATTGAGCAACAAACAATCCAGGAAAATTTTTTAGAACCACAAAAGAGGTTATCGAATATGTTGATCACTTAATCCTTTATTACTGGATAAACTTAACGATTATGAATCATGATTGAGTCAACTATATAATTCATAGATGAAGTTATATATTTATCGGGCTAATTCAACGATTCAAAAGTATCATATAAGAACAAATAAATCATGATCATTGAATTAGTCATATAAGTTAAAATGTTCGATGGTGTCATCGGATGACGTTGATGCTCCTCAAAAAAATCGGATGACATTGATCATGATCAAATTCACTATATAACTAGTAAAAGAAATTGACATATAATTACTCTATTAGTCTAATAGGGAAAATTAGTGCTCTATACCTGTTCTGCATCAATTTTTCTCATAATGATAAGTTTTTTTAGGAGAAAAAGGATGACTACCGTGTTGGTTTATAAATTTTGTTTTGTAGTGATCCTAAAGCTTAACCTTGTAAGGCTATAATCAAGACATCAAGAATAGAAGCTCATGAGGTCAATAATTTTAAATCACCAACAACTAAACATTTCCCATCAGCAACAAACCTTTTTTACAAATTTCAGCAACCAGCATTGCTTAACAGTTTTAGCAATGATATAACCTTATGTATTGTTCAAAGTTGAAAACTAGAAGGAAAGAGGTTGATGCCCTGCTGGATGCAGTTGATATGTTCAGTTGCATCATTATGCGCTGAATTGTTATAGCGACGTTGGCCATTTGCACAAACACTCTTTAAAACACCCACAATTGACTTGCGAAGAAAAGGACAATAATGACATCCACCTTTTTTTTAAGGTCCTATGTAATTAAAATTGAAAAGATACTACACCTCACCACATAATACTGAGTTTTCTTCCAGAAGCAACATGGTTAGCTCACTTCATGTAAAACCATGTAAAGCAGCTAAAAGCATCATACAGAATGCTTACATTTTTTGGCACTGACTAAAGAGTGTGAGGTGAATTTGCATCTACAGGCTAAACCAACATTTGTAAGTGGTAAAGAACAGAACCAATTGAAATGGAATCATCAGACATTTCACGTGCCATGTGTGATGAGGAGGAAGACTTTGCCCATCTATTTTACAGTTGTCCCATCACTCAGGAGGCGTGAAACCAGTCACATATCACAGACATAGACCTCTCATTGATTGATCCTTCATGGAACCCAGTGAGAGACATCGCCAGGTGTGGTAGTCAGGGTTGGCCATCGCTGACATAGAGACCATTGTGCACCATAATCTCTTTTTGTCATGGGAGTAGGTTCAGGGGCATTACATATCCCGGCACCATGTTTTTGAGTAGACATCCTTTTCTCTTTCACAAAAAAAAAATCTATAACACATTTTTCCGAGAAAATCCAGAATTTATTTGCTGTCTTAAATATAACGTATCAAGGGCATTTGGATCATAAAAATTGTTTATAATGAAAAAGATAAAGAAGCCAAATTCAGGAGGCAGTGATGAATCGAGGATCTTCTTACAAGAATGTAATTTTTAACATACTAGTGACTTCAGAGCTTGTAATTTTTAACAAATGAAAGAATCATAGAAGCTGTCAACTAGTATGAAAAAGAAAAAGATGCCAACAATGTAAAAAGATCATCGATCCAGGGAATTTCACAAATGAAAGAATGACTTCTGAGCTTGGGTAACCATTCTAGTCATGCATGTTCACAGGTTACTGGTCATCCTTTTTCTCCTCAAAAAATGTTCACAGGTCACAAGATAATTACCAAAGATTGTGACAGTCGAGCAGTCAGCTCAATACTAGATTGCTTCACAAGAAAAAAAAAGTGAAGGAAAATTTTAAAACAATTCCCAGAATTACCGCTTTTGAAAGTTCTCCAACTGTAGCCAGAACCCCAATAATAACACCAGTGTTTGCATTAATCCCAGTTCCTTCACACAACCTTGCAACCAGCGCCTGAAAGGCATACCACAAATGTATTACTCAGCAATTTTCCAGCAGATTTGCAACAGCCAAATACTGAATTAGTCCAGATGGAATCAGATTGGTGAAAATCCACTAGGAAATCCTCTTTTTGAAGAAAGCATAATAATCCTCTTTGAAACCAAATACAAGGCAAGTAGAGATATAACCGCTACTGATAGAACTGACCTTATGAATTGGAGCAATATAGGGAAGTATCAATCGTTCACAACAGTGAATCAGACAACCCAATAATCTGGCACTATCTTCTTTGCATTTGCTATCCATACTATGGGCAACAAGTAATAGTTATAAATTCACAGTAAAGATATGGTAGGTGTGCATTTGAAGTAATGTTAAAATTAGCATAACCAGCAGGTTATTTGCCAAACCTTTGATCAAGATTTGTTAGTAGTTGAATGAGATGTCGACGAAGTGCTGGAAGAACGTATGCAGGGTTTCTTTCTGACAATCTCCCAGACAAAGATATTGCAAACTCTCGAACTTCAAAGTCCTAAAAGCTCAAGAACAATCAATAAGAATAATCACCTTTATGTCATTAATGATTTTTTTTTTGTATAGCTTAAAAACAAATGTACACGTCTATAACTTTTTGCTACCATCACATATTTCCTGCACTAATGCATGACAAGTCTACGCCTAAATTTACAATATTCTCATAACACAAGTCAATAACAATCATGACATATGGTCATGGAAATATGGAGATACAATAAGCAAACAATTTGTTGCAGCTGAAACGCAGGAAAGAAATATTGATAAAGAACTTGTAAAATTGTGGCAGACATATTAATTAAAGAATCACCATCTGCTGAAGATAGTTTAAACTGGGGATTAGAAAGAGATACAAACATCTGCCTTTTGATATCTTTATGCGTGTGTATTCTGTTTTGAGATTAGAAAGATACAAACATCTGCCTTTTGATATCTTTATGCGTGTGCATTCTGTTTTGACATGATGGGGCTTTATAAAAGACTGGTCCTATCAATGTTGTGCATCCCCTCCCCTCAAAAAAAAATGTTGTGCATCCCCTCAAAGAAAGAGAAAAAAACATGCATATTGTCACAGCATCAACACCATGAGTGAATACAAAAGGAAACTCGCTACTGCATTCCCTAGACTGGCAACTGTATTAGCAGATCCAACGTCACTATTAAGGTGCATTTGGAGATCACAAAAAGTGTGTTTTTTATACAAAAGAAAGGATGATAAGGGATTGTAATAGTCATCCATTATACACTAAAATGAAACGTGAAATTTACGAGTGTGTATAAAACAAAAGGAGCAAAGTGTGTGTGGAACTGACAATGCACTATGCAGTATACACCTCCCCACTCGCTCACCAAAAAAAGACATGATGTACAATGTCCTATATGTAGCACCTTTCACCCCAAAGAATAGTGCGACTGCGCTGAAGCCATAAGGCTCAAGTGACCATCAGAACCATGATCATTGGGCACCATCCAACCGTCTTTTTTTATCAGTCTTGCAGTGCCACAAAAGCCAAGAAAAGATTTTTACTTTGAGAAATAAGTGTAACCTACAAAAGCATCGACAATCTGCCCAAAATGTGCCTGTGGCTGCACTCCTAGGAAGCAGGTGTAAACATACTCCCTCCAAAATACTGCCCAATGAGCCATGACCAGTTGTCTGCTCAGGCGGCGTCCGAGCGATATCTCGGTTTCTGAGCTAGCAAGGCAGGCAAAGCAAGGGTGCCCAAGTGCTTCACTCCTTGCCGCCCGGCATCACCCAGTAGTTAGAGACTAGTGTCATCAAGACAATAGCAAGTGCTACCAGTCTGAGGAGGAGTCTGCGATTGCGCCTCCAAATGTCCACTCGTAAACCTGGAATAGTAACTCGGCACCTAAGCCAAGGTAAGGAATAAACAAACCCCTACCAAGGGCAGGACCATGGAGATCCCTTGCCAAAATAATGATGCTCCACGAACTAGGTGTGGACGGGAGCCCCAAGCCAAGTCCCACCCCTAACATGCAAAAAAGACTTGGCACCAAAGGTCTACCCCACAACCCATCCCACCCAGAGGTCTCAGTTGCCTAGTACCCCGTTTGAAGTATAGAGACAAATGTCCTGCATGGACTCCCCAACCCTTTACCCTGCATCCCTGCCAGGAAAACCTGTTCCTAAGAGTGTCCATGTGTCATTCTACCAGTACTAGCTTCCTTGGTATTGACAAATAGTACATGGAAAGTGATGAAAGGATCTCAACAAGACAAGGCATCCCCTAACAGATATCAGTCTAGAACTCCACCCACCATTCGTTGTCAATGACAACTAAGTACAACTTTTTTATCCTTTTCAAAGAAGAGCCCCAGCATGCTTTGCTCTAAAGCACCAAAATCTGTTGTGAACCAAGCCACTCAAACACACCCTTAAGAGTGTCATACCGTATCAAACAACAACACAAGGATGGATCTTGGGCCCCCAAGTTCAGGTCTAACTTGTTAGAACAGAGGTTTGAGGAGCTTTTCACACTTTTGCAATGGATCTCAGCACATCACCTGAACAGCTCTAGAGCCGATGGTTGGGTATGGCGAGCTGGACAGTGCAGCGTGGTCATCTACATAAGTCTACTTTTGGGGAGTAGAGTCTTGGAGGTGATCAGGGCAGATTGCACAAGCATTTGGCAATCCCTCAAGGTCAAAATCTTTACTTGGTCCGGAGGGTCAATATCCTCACCAAAGTATATATAGCCAAATGGACACCGTGACACAAACACCAATCGGTTGGCAAAGGACGGCATTTTCTGTCTATTTTTTGTTAGTGTGGAACCTTGGGAGCCTTTTCTTTAGGAAGAAAGTAATCAATCATAGGCAACATTACAATATATGATGAGCTGACAGGAAGAAAGTAATCATAGGGATTCCAGGATTTTCTTGTTTCTTGGAAATTTTTTTATTAGGAATGACATTGGCGGATTTTAGTCGCTGATGTCTCATAACTTCAGAAGTAGGGAAAGATCAATATTGAAATAATAGTGAAAAGTTGCCTTTGTTTGAACAGTACCTCATCATTGAGGGCAACAAAAATGGAAGTCAAGCTGTCAGCTTGTGCCAGGAATTCGTCGAAGGTACTATTTTTATGCAGACACAAAAAAACTGACTTCCTTACATTAACATCCGCATCAGCAACTGCTGAGATAAGAAGTTTCTCCATAATCTGTTGAGAAACAGACACTACGAGTAAGTCTTCTGGCATCAAATGAGCATCATATTAACAATGATTCAAAGTTCTCAAATTCAACTAAGTGAAATTCTCAAAGAAAATTATTTTTTTTCAATCAAGAAAACAAGGATCATTCAAACTTTTTGTAATCTCTACTATTATTAATGGAACTTTTGGATGACTACCTTCTTGCTAGTCGTCCTTTCTCGTTTCAAAAAAAGAAAACAAGGATCATATAATGTGCACAGTTGCATCATGAATTCAACCCAAATAAAACAATAACAAAACTCAGAACATGTTATAGGCAAAATGTCAAGAAACTTGCAATTCCAGTTACTGTTCCAAAGCAAAAAGAGAAGTATCCTCCAAACTTCTTTTTGTTCATAGAGAAAAGATTATCACGTAAAGAGGCTCTAATTGTTGTTTATCAGCCTAAAGTCAATACAAACATGATAGATTTGTTTAACTTTTTTTTGTTTGACTAGTTGAAATCAATAGAAATATTTTTTTTGTTTTCTCCTTTTTATACAAAATAATCATTTTTCAATCTAATTATTTCATGTTAATTATCACTGGTTCCACTTTACATTTTGGATAATTCTGTTACAAATCCGATATATAGAACACGAGCAGTTCCATGTCAGGTTTCAGTCCTATGAATCATGGCTCCAGTACTCTTGGTTTACATCCAGACACAGAGAAAGTAAAGGGTGCAGAATGTGAGACAGAACAACAATAACATGAATATGCAACTAAAAGAACGCATTTATTTCAAGTATGTATAAAGTAATATGAAAAACACCTCCTCAACAAGCCGACGCTTTTTAGCCCCACCAATCCGTCTTGATCTACTTGAACTAAACTGTGAGCTAGGTGGACCAGAAAAGGAGTTCACAATTAATCTGCAACAACATACTGCTGCTTCCCTCCGTGTACTACCATCCTCATCTTCCATGTATAGGACAACTGATTCTTTAGCAAATTCAAGAAGCTCATGACCCTGACATACAGAATTCTTTAGCAACGAATAAAACAAGTATCATACAACAATGCATACAAACCATAATTTCAAGCCAAACATACGGACCTTGAAATTGAACTGAGCTAATGTCTGCAAAGCAAGCTGCACAAGAACTGAACCTCCAAATTCAGATGGCAGTTGAACACTGTTTGTGGTACTAGGGCGCACGCCAGTAGACGCTGTTTTTGTTGATGGGTAAGAGGTTTTTGAAAGTGCTGAGGATATACAATCCAGCAAGCAATCTTGTACCGTAGGAAGTAATGATGGGATACTGGCAATCATGTTTTAATGTCATGCTGCGCAATGAATAAGGCAACAATAGTATTGCAGAAAGTGAATAAATACCTGTCCGTTATTTTCTCAAGGGCATCTACAAGAATGGGAGAAAGACCAGCAGAGAACATTGAATCAAGCAAGCTGCGGACATGAGGTTCCATTGCTACATTCATGGCCTTAGCAAAATTCCCAACACAAGCCACAGCCTCAAGTGATGGCTTTCCACGGCGAGGAGCAATCTGTGAATTGACAAAATTGATTTTGGTACAAATTCTAGACAGCACAAATGCAACAAAAACCATTCCCTCAAAAAAATGCAACAAAAATAAAGATTACATACTGCGTCACGCAAATGCGAGGTAATTGTTGGCAAATATGGAATAAGTTCACCATCCAAAGCACCAGCCATTTCACCCAGAGCAATGAACCCACTTGCACGCTCAGCTGGTGTCCGCAAAACTGCTAGAATATGATCCATGCAGATCTGTGAATAAGAAATTCCTAATCCGGTGAAAAACGACTTAAGAGAAGAAGGATTGTAAATATTGGTCAGAGACAATCCAAAAATAAACAAGAGAAAAGGAATATGATCAACCTTCAAATAATTAGTAACAAAGCGGTCACGCAAAAAGTGAGCAATACGAGGAAGCAATGATGTAATACTGAGACGAACAAGTCTATCACGATGCTCTAGATATTTGAGTACTATATCTGCCACTTCTCTATACCTCGACATCATAAATTCACCTGTATTTCTGAAGGAAAGATAAATTCATTAGCAAGCTGCCAAAAATAATCATAAATGGCGCAGAAATAAACTAAAGAAAAGAATATAATGCAATAAATATAACAAAAAAACAACTTTGAACCATAAACAAAAGAAAGTCTCATATTCCACAAGACAGTCGAGAAACAGAAAAGAATTGCCTGAAACTCATACATCCTGTTGCACATAAGCACAATTCCAAACTCATCATTTATTTCTCAGAAATGATATACCTGGCTTTTCAGTTTTTTTTTTTTTTGACGAAAACCTGGCATTTCAGTTATTTAGATAATTTAAAACAAACAGATGGTAAGAAGGTGAAACAATTTTCTCAAAAAAAAAAAGAAGGTGAAACAAAGTAGGATGGATTGTGAAAAGAAAAATCAAATGAAAAGACAAACATATTCGATCACAAAGAATGAGAACCATGTGATTCTCTTTCTTTTTGGGAGTGGAGGGGTGGGAGTGGGACATGTGATATATAAGCAATACTTTCTGCTAAATTCGTTTCCATGTAGCCTCTGTAGTTTATGTGATCTAGGACTATATTTTTATAAGTATGGTTCCAACTTCCATATTCTTGTTTGCCTATGTGAGTTTACAAAGTTAGAAAACCTTAATCAAGGTATGCTATTGCATCTTGCATGCACATAAAGGTTTGTGCAGCTTCCTCCCTTCTATTTTTGTTTATCTGGACCTATTCAATAAAGCAGGTTTGAATCATAAATATAACATGTGCTAACAACATCCAAGTCCCATTATTAGGATTTTTTTGAGAGGGCCCATTATTTGGATTAGGTAACTCTGTTTCTACAATACTGTGCAACATCACTTGTGGAAGAAGAGATTATATGATACGCTTCCAACCATCTAGTTCATAGATAGAATAATGAAAAAAAATTGAGGAGAAAAAGGATGACCACCAGGATTTGTGGTTGTCATCCATGTATATAAATAACTATGAAGTGGAAAAATCTACCTAAACAAGGTGTACCATGATGGAATCTTATGCATATAAATTTCTTTTAGTTAATTGTGTATCATAACTCCATAGGGGACAATTTTATCTGGAAAGTTCAAGACATTAAGTGTATTTGTTGCAATTACACCAGAATTATAGGAAATGAGTCCAAAATTCCAAAAAAAAATTTGAACTCTCAAAAATCTTACTTTTGTTTATCTGTGACACAAACAGCAAAATCAACTTTCAGGTGTTAAAATACATCTCTTCAAGAATTCAGGTCGCCAATTACTATGAGATGTTTTAATGAGAATATTGTTCGGCACACTCCTTTTTTTGAAAGGGGAAAGGATGATTGTCATGTTTGCAATCATACTGTGGGCTAATATGTACAAGTTCAATGATTGATTACATCGGCACACTCCTTTTTGTCTAGGGTGACGGGAGGTAATTATATGATTAAGCATCCAGATCAACGTAAATGATCCAGACCCCAAAAATGATTAGATACCTGATGCTTGAAACGCTAATAAATATGACATTTTGTGATATTACAAAGTTACTTAAGACCTAGTACAAGAAATAACTTAGATTCCAGGTAAGAGATCCTTAGAAAATAGAATCCTCAAGTATCTCATTTGGAATTCAAACCTTAGTCACATAAACAGAAACCAAAGCCTCATCCCAAAAAAAAAATGTAAGTATGCCATTTAGCCACCATATCTATTTTAGACAGGGATATCAGATATCACAGACATGTAAAGATAATCTCATAAGAAAAATGTAAAGATTTCGCAACAGTTAGTTTCACACATAACTGGACACTACCTCAAAAGTTCACCTACTGCAAGAAGAGAGCCATGTATGCTATGAACTGAAGCATTTTTACCAAGTCCATCTTGTGCAGCTTCACACATACGATAATACCTAATGTTGGCAACATGTGCAAAAAGAGGTGATATTCAAGAACCAAGTAGCAGAAAAAAATATATACAAGGAACAAGAATTCAGAACCCAATTCTTTTCCATGATAGTGAACAAACCTTATGAATCATTTCAGGGAAAAAAAGTGTTACCACTGTGTCAGAAAAGGACCCTATTGCCAACAATTCAAGATTGAATCTCCTCAAAAAAAAAACAATTCAAGATTGAAATGCTCCATGAATCTTTTTACACATATGTCACTTGCCTTCTTATTTCTTTGGCCTCAGATTGATTCGTAAATTACAGAAAACTCAAACCTTTCTTTTGAAAGGAAAACATCAAATTGTTGCTCACAGTGAAATTAGGAGGCTCTCGTTGAACAACTCTCAGGTGGAAGTTGAAGTGTGCTCGCAAGAAAATGTTATGGCATGTGCCAGGTTGAAACATAACACAAATTGCCAACTTATATGGAAACTGTAGTTTATCCCATTACTTTTTCTGAGACGTGGTTTATTCCATTACTATGTGAAGCCTGATATTGGTATTCCCATCAAAAGAATATAATATTGGGTATGACAGCAAAAGTTATGGAGCAGGTACCATCTAAGCCACATGGAGAAAATAAATTTGCCACATGTTAAGCCATGAAGTTCAGTTTCTTCACCTTTTTAACAGTGTCAAGCAGGCGTCCTCAAACAACAGTCATTGTCCTTAACTACAAATTCCATTATGGTAGAATCTATACTATATGATATAAACCCACATCATCTAGCATTGAAATATGCACCTTTCTCTATTTTACTTCATTGACCCCATCAGATATGAAAGCCTGAGACAATTTCAAAAGTTGAGAAATTACTTTTAATTATCCGCATCCAACCCCATCCATATCTGGAAACCATTCTAACAACGAATTAGAGCTGGAAAGCTATTTACCTATACAGGTATGATTCAAATCTATAAGGAAATAGATTGTAATATTTGAAATCATTAAAGGGTCCCACTAACTCCGCCTATGTTTTATAGCCGGTCCCAAGCCCGGATAAAGGAGGAGGGTTGTGTTAGGCCCCGACAGCCAGCGTAAAACCCTGTCGAATCTCATGAACATGGTGTCGTATGATCCATGTAGCCGACCCTACCTAGTGGGATGAGGCTTTGTTGTTGTTGTTGTTGTTGTTGTTGTTGTTGTAAAGGGTCCCACTGAACTTCTTATTTCAGTGATAAAAACATGAGCATGATAAATTTTGTATTTTTATTAGGGGCAAAAGGAAATTTAGTATCAGAAATCAGGAAACATGTTGGGATGTGTGGAAAGTTTATTTTTTTGAGGAGAAAAAGGATGGCCACCAGGATTTGGGGCTGCCATCCACGTATATATATCACTATGGAATGATCAAAATGTACAAGTGTGGGCCTCAAGATGAAGGCAGCAAAAGGAAAGAAGCGTACATCAGCTAACCAAAACCCACACCCGAAGAAGAAAAGCATGATGAACAATACTCTCCACCTGACATCGCTCCACACAAAAAATGGTCCGGTTGCGCTCAAGCCAAATGGCCCAGGTACCGGCCAAAAAGAATGCTAACAAAATCCTCCAGCTCTGTCGCTGTCTGACCCGGTCACAAAGTAACTGCCAGAAAACCTCCGCTGCTGCTAGGAAAGGATCCAACGTACCCATCCGCAACCAGAACTCGCAAGCTACCATACAGTCGAAGAATACATGGTCGATGTGCTCCTCACCCTCAACACACAAAGGGCAAGAAATGTCAACATGGGGGGCCCATCTCGCACTGTAAACTCTAGTGAGGATCCTATCACGCCGCATAAGCCAAACAAAGATCTTGACTTTCAACGGCACCGGAGAACGTCAAATAAGACTGCAGTCTACCCTGAATGCAGCTGAGGAAGATATGGGGGGAAGGAATTGGAGATAAAGAGTGTGAGCTGAGAAAGACGGTGATATCCAAATCCATCCAGACGGGAGGGATCCAGCCAAAAAGGAGTCACTCTCTAAAGAAGTGTAGAAACGTTGGTCGCCTGATCTGATAGTAGAAAGTTGAAGAGGGGGTCCATGAGCCAGTACCCGGGCTACCAGACTCCAACCAGGTGTTAGCCGTGGTCGCATCAGGCTGCGCCGCCAGTACCCAGAGGCGGAGGAAAGATGCCGATAATGAGTCCCCCGGCAGCCACTCCTGCCGCCAGGAAGAGAAATCCACCCTGGGACGAGAGGCAGCATGCCCTGTGCGGGGGGATGATCATGGAATCCCAAGACAAATCATGCCCATAGCAAGAGGTGAAGACCAATCGCCATAAACTGTCCTTGAGCCCCATGATTCGTCCCACCCACCGGACCAGGAGGGTGCAGTTAGTGTGTCGAAGGTCCCAACAGCCCAAACCACCCATCGAAGTGGGGCGACAAACGTTGTGCCATGCGACAAAGTGTATGCCACGCCAGTCCGTATCACACCCCTGCCAGAAAAATTGTGTCCAATCGCCTCAAAACTAAAGCAAGTATCCGAAGAACAGACATATAATAAGTCGGGGCGCGGATAGAACAAATCTGAGTAGTGTAAGAAATCATATGCAGGATCATGCAGGATCTATTTTATTTTAGGAAGTTTTCCTTTTGACAATATATTGTATTTATTAGAAATAGGAGCACATAGGTAGCTTTCCTATTCCTCGCAGGCTGCCCCATAATTATGGGATTTGATTCCAACCTTCGAGATTTCATCTTTCCTGACAATATATTGTATTTATTAGAAATAGGAGCAGATAGGTAGCTTTCCTATTCCTCACAGGCTATGAAGCATGGGTACGTCAGATTGGGTGGAGTACCCGTACCCGGTACGTACCGGGTACGGGTACGTGTACGGTACGCACTGGGTACGCCCTTGGGGTATAAAAGTGTTATTTCAAAAGAAATTGGAACGAGAACGGTACGTCTGATAGGCTGTGGGGGTATAAGAGGTAAGCCTGCATGGTTGTGACCCTTTGCACATCAGAAAAAAGAACAACAACAACAACAAAGCCTTATCCCACTAGGTGGGGTCGGCTACATGGATCATACGACGCCAGACATCAGAAAAAAGAACAACAAGAAGAAAAATAAACACGAAAAATCATCCTGGCGAAACAAGAAATTAATCAGCGGAAGAAAAGTTTATTATCCAACCATAACTAGACGACATTAAGGAAAATGAGAAGGGAAAAAGACAAAAACATTTGTTATTTTCTTCTTCGTGCGTAGTCAGGGAGCCACCCAAAGCCACCAGGAACCAATTTAGGAAAAAAATCAGAGAAACTAAAGTGATATACTATTTATGAATTACTTAACTAATTGTAAATTTTAAATTTTCATCATTAAAATATAATTATTATATAAATATATTGTTGTACCCGTACCCTAATTTTTAAAGAATTGACATATCCCGTACCCGTACCGAGTACGGGTACCGTACCCGTACCTATGCATCATAGCTCACAGGCTGCCCCATAATTATGGGATTTGATTCCAGCCTTCCAGATTTCATCTTTCCTAATATGTTTAAAGGTTCAAGTCTTTTATATAAGTGATTGAATAGACAGAACATAATAGAGCTTTTTGCTACAATTTTCCACAAGTAGAATAACACGGCCTCCCCGGGATAAGAGCCTCGAACTCCAGCCATAGTATGTGCTCCATCCACTCTATGACTGGGTCCAGCCACGATAACCAATGAGACGATCTGAGAGGGGGAGACCTAGGTAGGTGAGCTGTCCAAGGTGCGTAGCTCGATTGCACACTAGGCAGCCTCCTCAGAGACCATGCCGAAAGGGATGAAAAATGATTTGGCATGATTCATCTGAGGCCAGTTGTCGCACCAAAAAGCTCCACCAACATAGCCACCTGTCTAGCCTCTTGAGACGAGCCCTCGATGAAGAAAATTATGTCATCAGCATACTGCAGCAGTGGGACCAGTGCCCCAGCAAACCCGCCGAACAGACCGGTGCCCCAAACTGCTTGAGTACATCTTGCTTAGTCAACTGCAAGCAAAAAGAGCATGCGGCGAGCGGGCAACCTTGTCCAACTGCTCTCTGTGGCTGGATCCAACCGCCCGGCCTCATCCCATTGACCATAACCGAAAAAGAAGCGGTCATAATGCATCGCTTCATCCAGGCGATCCAAGTCGCGGAGAATCCTTTGATCTGCAATGAGTGTCAAAGGAAGGCCTGGCTGCCCGTCCTCTTCCAATGTGCGATGATCCCCAATGCAATAGTGAAGCTATCGGCGATGGAGCGGCCCTGGATGAAGGCAAACTAGGGCGGATGGATGAGGTGAGGGAGCACCTCCCGGAGCCTATTCACCAGTACCGAGCCACCAAGAGGTGTATGGCATTGGATATGACAATTGGCATGTAGTCTCCACATGCTCTGCTGGGGTGCACTTTGGCAACATGAAAAGTAGAAACCAATTGAGGCGTTCAAAGCCCCGACAGTGCCCGGTGACCTCATCCTTTGATATGGCCTATGACAACAAAGAAGACTGTATCAATAAGACAAGAAATGTCTCCTAGGGACCATCTCCAAAGAGTCGGGGGCTGCCACCTATAGAACTACCGGAAGTAGGAACCCACGGCCGTCCCAATGTCAAGATGGCCGGAGATCCATTGCCCCTGGAGCTCAAGATGATCAATTATGTTCTCTCACCGGGGCGAGAGCTCGCATAAAGATGGAAAAATCTAGTGTTGGCATCTCCCTCTTAAAGTCAACTCCATTGGATTTCCACCTTCTTGTCCTCAAGCTGGATGGTGTGCTGAGCAGCCCTGCGCTCCTTAATCTCCTCCCCCGTAAGGTGGTGGGAGTCCTGATCCAATCGGGTCGGGGAGATACAGCTTAGATGGAAAGGGGTGGTGACTCCAATGGTGGATCGCCGTCCTCAGAACAATCAGCTCCGGCGAAGCTCCGGACCTTTCACCGACCACACAGCTACGAAGGAAAACAGACAGCTCTGGTGACCATGGGATGCTGGTCGCCTGTATTTCGGCGGGAGCGACGAGAAGCTGTCGTCCAGACGTCGCACTGCACCTAGGCAGAGGACCGCATGAGGTCAAGAGAGAGGTTGACAGCTACATGGAGGTGGCACCGCCGGGAGGGGCTGCCAGAGGCGGGGGAGGCGCCGTCGGCAGGGGTTGCCATAGGCGGGGCTGGGGCTGCCGGTGACCACGTGAGGACTAGTTGGAGTGCCTCTGTGGAAAGTTTGATTTTATAATGTTATTTGGATTCCACACCACAACTAAGCAGATCATTCAGGTAAACAACATATGTCCATATCCACGCTATCTGTATCAGGTCCTATCAGAATTTAAAATATTGCAGGGTCTACACAGACTTGGTATGCGCAGTCCCGTATCACAGGACATGTGTAAGGAGGTGCATCGATAAAACACTAAAGGCCTATTCTGGTTTCTCCGACTGCGCATTTGTCCCAAAAGCTTATTTGCCATTGTGTTTGTATGTACACATAGGATGAGGAAAGCATTTAACACATGTTGATAACAAATACATAAATCTCATAGCAATACACAATGTTAGGCATTCCATACGCGGATGGCTTTGCGTGAGTGATGGCACTATCCTAAATGCACTTATGGGGATCAGAAATATAAACTAACAGTTCATGATCAGAGACCAGGGATGTTCACTATCAAAAGTCATCGAATATAGGACTGCATTCATTAGGCATATCATGATTCATGAGTACTCACATGCCAAAAGCATTGTACAAATAGATTTCATAATACATGTTCCATGACCTTCAATCACTGTAATTTAATATTTGTTAATAATGAAATGTAGCAAGCAGTAAGAGGCATCTAAAAGTTTCAAAAGAAATAATAATAGGTATGTAAATATAAGAAGATTAACTTACCATTGAACTCGCCAACGTGTCTCACGCTTCTCAATCACACGTAGGCAAGCCCTCAAAGCTTCTACAGCTCGTTCTCGAACAGCTAAGTTAGGATCTCTTAATGCTAGCCATATAACATCCACGAATTCTGGGACATGGACATTGAAAACTGTGGATGCATTTTCAGCCATTTCCTGTGAGAGAACATTGAAGGAAACATCAAACCACATAAAGCATAAAACAAATTCCTTGGAATCTGAAAGAAACCAAACAGAATGTCAAATGTTCATCTTTTTCCCAGCTCAAAAAAAAAATCTATTGTTCGATGTTCTAAAGCTACAATGGATGGCAGTTTGATAGTAAAATTTCGATTGATCTGCCATATCTCAAAAATAAATGCTTAACTTTGAGCAATCATACACTAAGCAATGTCTATGAAGTGCAACCCATCAGTAAGCCCATATCATTTGTCAAATGGGGGGAGAGGGGGGGATAAATACTGCTCTGACACTAAAAAAAGAGCATTGTGATTTGAATGAAAAGAATTGAGACACCCAAGGCAGCAGAATTTCCTCTTTTTTGTGAAAGAAGAGACAGAAGAGAAGAAAGTCACTAAAATTACAAGAAATTATGACATGATAAACAGAACTTAAGATGAGGAATCTGCATACGTCTTTTAGAGAAGCAAGTTACATACAAGATAAATACCTTAAGAATAAGCACAGCTGCAAAACGGCGATACTCTATTCTTTCCCCACGAAGCCAATCCAAAGCATTTTTTATCTGAAAGGATTAGAATCAAAGTAAGTGTGTGTGATGAAGGTAATATATTCAAGACACAGAAAAACTATAAACATCCAACCTGCCGCTCGACCTCATCTGCAGTCATTGCACCACCTGCCCTAACTAAATGACCCAGTACTCCGCTTGCAAGAATCAGGATTTCGGGATCCCGCTTTACATCAAACACCGTTCGCATATAGCTTGAGAATTTTGAAACTTTAGATGCATTTTCACCCAAGGACACATCAATTAGCTCATCAATAGCTCTTAGGGCACCCAGATTTTCGGCGACTTCATTACTTTCTAAGAGACGAGAGATGCGATCATAAAGCTGATCCATGAAACGGGAAAAGGATTCTCCACTAAGATCACGAGCTTCTTCCTCAACATGTTTCCTCAGAGCAGATGTAGTACCATCCTAGATCCAGAAAATATCAAGTTGGCAGAAGTACAGAAATTATTACTGTCAAGTATGCTGTTGATGATGCAACTTGGAAAAGGAAAGAAAAAGTAAATTGTAGGAAGAAGAAAAGTAATGTCAATTCACATCCCATTTTTGGACCCAAATATTTCTTGATAAAAAGTTATTTTGTAGATTAGCCACTTTCTTCTTTAGAGGAAGAAGTACTTAACGGAACTTTGAAGAAGTTGGATATCCTAACATTTTAGGATTACTATCAACAGGTCAAAGAAAGCCCAATCAATATGCAACTATGCAAGGAGACGCGACGATCTGCTTAGAATTTCTAAGGTAGGATAAAGAGATTAGAATATCAAAGTTTAGGTTGTTCTGATTCTAGGTACTTTCAGTTATTATTAATCTTATTATTTTCTAATTTGTCTGAAATTCCATTGTAAAAATCCTATAAAGAGGCCGAAACTTTTTTTTAGGGCAGCCTAAACTTTTGTTTGAAGATAGTCAAATCATTAAATTTATTTTGGCAACCGTTGAGTTGGTTGTCTTTCTTGGTGGATTAGGAACCTATGCTCCGCGAAACAGTGCGGATGCCAAAGTCAATCACTTCTGATCGTGACACCAAGTTCCTTTCACACTTCTGGAATCCAGAATACAGATGGTCAGACAAAGGTCGTTAATAGATCCTTGGAAAATCTTTGGTGTGCAATCTCTAGTGATCAGCCCAAGCAGGGATATTGTCCTTGAACAAACTGAATTTGCTTTCAGTAGTATGCAGAGTAGGACCCACGGGTACCATCTTTGGATCAAAACACTTTCTTCTGACATAGCCATCCAATTCCAAAAAGAAAAAGATAGGTGGGGATCCGAGTTGAATATTGAGTAAGTCCCAAAAGCTACCAGAGCGGGCCCAATACAAGCAAATACAAGCAATCCAATCGCTGATTCGTGCATTTCCTAGAAAGCCAAGGCACTTTTAAAGTAGTTTCTGGTCGTTTACCTCATCAAGCTCTTGATTTGGCTATTGACATCATGAAAGATGATATCCCAAGCTCTTAGTTTGGCTATCGATTCGTTGAATATCAGGTTCTTTTGGCAGGGATGCAGCTCTGCTCGCCAGGTTCACCTTGTTGCTTGGCACAACATATGTAGGCCCACCTCGCAGGGTGGATTGGGCGTTCGGAACCTCCGCTGCACTAACTAGGCACTCCTTGCCCGGTGGGTAAGACGGATTATGGACAGCTTATGGAGGGAGGTTTATAGTCGGGATCTCTCATGGGGTTTCAAGCCTATCCTACCCCACGGTGCTTCTTCTTTTTGGACGGGTGTGGCAGCGTTATTCCCTCAATTGTGGCCTTTCATGATCCCATCACTTGGTTTTCTCATTCTGGCAGCACAATAGGCTACCCAAGGGCCCGCTTGCAAACTCTTTCCCCCGATTGTGGGCCTTAGTGGCACTTCCTGATGCATCTATGCTTGAGTGCTGGTCTGAGAGGGGTGGCTCGGGTACCGGCTCCTGGACTCCCCTTTTCGGCTCACCTCTATCTGATCAATAGTATTCTAAGTTATTAGAATTTCATCAGAGGATTGCCCCCCTTCATCCGGATCCGAAACAGCCAGATGGTTGGGTGTGGGTATCAAATTCTTTCTCAACGTTCAGCCTCTATCTCCGCTTTCTTCCGGCTATCACAAATTCAGAGGACCTCAGTGTAGACTGCAAGCTCTAAGGCCCACTATAAGGCCTCTGCTGATCAACACTGACAGTCTAAGAGTGTCAAGGCTGGAGACTTGGTCATGGTTTTTCTCTAACAAGAGCGGTTCCCAACTGGCACCATTGAAAAACAAGAAGTATGGTCCTCGCAAAATTATTCATAAAATCACCGACAATGCCTATGTGGTCGACTTGCTAGATAGCTTTGAATTTTTTTCTTCACTCAACGTTTCAAATCTATTCGAGCACATTCCATAGGATCCTAATGTTACTCGCTCGAGGTCAAGCTCAAGATGGGGGGACTGATGTAGGAGATGGTGTTATAGGTTGCATGGTGTGAGATTACATGGAGTTCAAGTCTAAGTTATTTTAGGGATTGAGTATTAGTTATGTTAAGAACTGTGTATCAGTTAGATTATGTATGTACTTAATTTCTGCTGGAGCCAAATTTTCCTTAGGCTTTCGAGAGTCCTAATTATGGTAAAAGTTGTCTTGTTAAATCCTATAAAAAGGGACAGCAAAGTTGTTTGTTGGATTATTATTCAAGCTTTTCAAAATTCAATTGATTCCTTCTTCCTTGGTGTTGTCCAAGTTGCAGTTCTGGTACTGCTTATTCTGATACGCTAGTGTTGTTACGGTGACCCTGACCCGCAGGAATTGATCCCACTGCTGTTCCTTCATCACAACCTGTTTTGGGACTCACACGAAAATTATAATTTTCTTGGCATAGGGATCATTTTCCATATCTTATTTGTTTCTTTTTTTCCCTTTTTTATTGGTAAAAGTAAGCAAATAATAACTTTTTTTCTTGTTGTGAGGGATCAGAATATACAAGTTACACCATTTCAGACTTCAGTGACTCATTACGACAGGATTCCCTATTGATAAATTATTAAGAGCAATCCTAAAAGGTTTTTGAAACTTGTAGACAGCCGTTTTATAACGTCGAATATAAAAATACAAGAAAAGAAACAAGAGTTTAAGTATTTTATACAATAAACCATTGTAGCTTCATTTCTTGGCAGTGGTTTGCAATTCCAACTATGATGCACATGGAAGAGCACAAGTATAGAACTATCAACAGTACTTTAACAACCAGAAACGAATTAACTGAAACTAATTATTCGTTTGATATGTACAGTATAGATTTATGGGCTTCCGCTTGTCCTTTCCTCAAAAGGACATAGTTGGACTACAAAGCAGGTTCAATTGGGCGGTTATCCAATCTATCACATTTGTTCATATCATCATTTCAGCCCGAATAGATCCAAGTAATAGTACTCAAAATGCAAGAGGGCGGTCCAATTCCTCGCCCACCAGATCGAAGTAAATAAGTAGGATGCATCTTAACCGCTCCGCTCATTGACAGGCACTTTACAGGAGAAAACCAAATATACATATATATATACACAAAGATAGTGCATTGCTATCTAAAAGCTTTACATAAACCCTAGTTTTCCTGGACCAACAACCCATCACGGGACGGCGAGGTATGGAGAAGGGGACGAGGTTAGGATTTAGAGCAGGATTGAAGGGCGATTGCCGAACGAACCTTGGGGGTGCCCCGAGTGCAGAGGTCCGCAAGGATACGGTTGAGCGCGTCGGCGGCGCTGCCGCCAGCGGCGGCGGAAGAGGAACCTGCGCCACCGTACCTGATCGACGACGCAGAGGAGGACATTTGATTCATGGAAACTCCTAACACCTCTCGCCGGCGGCAACGGGCATAGCTTCCTCGCGGAGCCGGTGACGCGGAAAAGAGAGGGAGAATGAGGCGAGACGGTGGGGAGGCGCAAGTGATTTAGAGAGAGGAGGCACGGCAGACAGCTGCCCGACCGGTTTGTTACTATTTGTACAGCTCAGTATAGTTATACATATATTCGTCTCACCATTTTGGTCCAACCGGCAGGCGTTAGACTCGAACTTGAGTTTGAGTTTCAAATTTATCTTGTAAAAGAAATAATCGTTATTTTAGAATTAATAATAAGTATTGCCTATATCAACTTGTACTTGTAATTACGTTTAGTTGGTGTACCTATATTTATTTATTTATTTATTACTAGATGTCAAAATAGAAGAGAATAAGATTCGTTAAAAAGTTATGCCCATATGGTATAAATTACTTCACGGAAATGAATATATGTAACACCCACGATTACAGGAAGAAAAAAGAGAGGGAAAAAAAAGTAATATCAAAGCGGACATCCACTCCAGCGATCATCAACACGGATTAAAATGTCATTCGAATTTAAATCAATAATCCCTAAAAATCAAGGAATATTCTTCCATCAAGAAATATCATATGGTACTAAAAATATTAATTAAATGCTTTAATTAAGAATTATTTGTCCTTTTTCTATGTGCATCGAGTTCCCCTTATTCCTCTCTAATGCTCTGCTTGGATTGAAGAGAAAGGAAAATAAAGAGGGAAGGAAAATAGAAAAAAATTCACTCGATATTTTGGATAAACAAAAATGGCCCCTCTTCATTTGATTCAATTTCTTTCGACCCCAAATTTCCCAAATTGAATGATAGATGAGGGGAAATAAATTTTAGACATTTCATTATTAATTTGTGAAATTGTTGCCTTTACTGAAGGAAAATGATAAATCAATTTGTTGTGAATAGTTGGTGTTGGAAAAATGTTACAATGTACTTCAAAATTGCTATTCCACTGGTCAAAGTTTTTCGATTCGTTGATTGGACATGCCAGTTATGAGGTTTATTTACATGCCAACATGATTAGAGTGACAAGTTTATCCAAGTGTGCATTCTTATGCAAGTAGTAAGCCAAATTAACTAAAGATCAATAAGTCTAATGTGATGGGAATAAGGTTACATCCATTGATTATGTTGAGGAGGAAACATGATTTGTGCAAAAGTGTACGTTATTTAATTATATCCACTAAACCTAAAAAATAATTATATATAACAAATCAATAAATGAACCTATATACATAATCATATAATTTAAATGTGCTAAATATAAATTCTAAACATGTTAAATAGAAGTAGAAACAATTAACCATGTTAAAAATTAAACATAAATATTAAGAATTCAATAAAAATAAATCATGCAAATAATCATACAATCTAGATGTGCTTTAAATATTAACAATTCAAATAAATTTAAATACATAATGAAACTATATAATCAAACATAACAATAGAATTTATATCTAGTAATAAATTAAGAAAAATCTAAGCCACTCACTAGATAATTTATCAAATTAGCATGCCATGGTAAGGAAGCAATAGCTAGAAGCATCTCATTAGAAAATGTGTCATTTGGGATCCTAGCAATCTCTTGTTGCTCTTCTAACCTTGATTAATGATAGTCATTTTGTTCTCCATACTTTTTTTCTTGTCTTGAATTAAGTGGTTAATATCCATAGTAGTATCAACCTTGCTGTCTTCACATGATAGGTATCATTAATAATCTAAAATAATTAATTACAATTGGGATGATATCAGATGTGATTGCACCAACTTACCTTAAAAAAAAGAAAGAAACACCCAATAGCATGACAGCTCACCTCACAACAATTTAAATTAAATGGCGAGGTGCCATATCATCTCTAATAATGCAGAAATAAATATATAAAACCTTACATGAGTGGAGGAGAATAGTTTACCGACTTATCTTGTATGACTTAAGAGAAAAATAAAGGAAGCTTTTACTTCATTATGGTTGGTCAGAAGGAGAAAAAAAACAAAGTTAAATGAAAATGCCCTTACTCTCTCAAGTTGGCCGATCCAAAGGAGGAAAGGGAAGACAACAAGGCGCAGACAATAAAAAAAAAGAAAGAAATAGAAATTCTATAAGGCATGCTTATCATATTGGTAAGATTAATATGAAAATTTGACTAACGAGTTGAAGATATTGAAAAACCAAAAATTAGGAAAAAAACAAATAGCAGTAGAAATTGATTATTTAAAAGTATAGTTAAGTGGAAGGAAGAATTATTCTGAGATCATGTGTTTTTAAAAGGGTTATGTGCCAATTACTTATTATTTGTCTTGCTATCATATAAAACTAACATACCTAGATTAAAAATTATGTTATAAATTATGTATTTAAAAATAAAATATGAAATATTGGGTCTCAATGTTGTATAACCTATGATTCTAATACAATTTCAATCACCTCAAAATAATTTGTTCAAAGTAGGCTTGAGCAAATCCGGGACTGGGTCCGGGTCTAAGCGGACCCGGTCCCAACCCGAATTATGCTAGGTCAAAAAATTTTTTTGACCCGGTACCAGGTCAGACCCGGCAATCCGAGAATTTAACCGGGTTTGCTGCCAAAAATCGCTATGGTGGCCAATCCAACGCAACAGCTGGTGTCGAGAGGGGAGGGGTAGGGTGGATGAAGCCGGGATCGCCGCTATTCGAATGATCGGATCACGCGCTTGGCGGCCAGGATCCGGCGCCTGATAGTCGGATTAGCCACCAGGGGTCAGATCCGGCACTTGGCATCGCATCGGCCGCCAGTGGCAAGCTCCGACGCCTGACAGCCGGATCGGCCCACCTGATAGTCGGATCAGCCACCAGTGGCCAGATCCGATGCCTACAGTCGGATCGACCGCCAATGGCCAGATCGACCCATCTGACGGTCAGATCGGCCACCAATGGCCAGATTTGGTGCCTAAGGTCGGATCGGCCGCCAGCGGCCAGATCTAACGCCTGGCGGCCGGAGTAGAGAGAAAGGGAGTCAGGAGAGGGGGAGGACGATCGGAGTCGAGAGAGTTGTCGGAGTCGCCGCCGCCATGAGAGAGAGGGAAAGGGTGAGAGAGATGGGAGAGAGAAAGAGAGATGATGAAATGAAAAGCGAGAGTGGGAGATGGGGTTTATATATTAAATAATAATCCAGTTCGGGTCGGGTATCTGCATTGCATATCAGGTCCTGATGCAAAATCCGATGGATTTTTCACCCATTAGACCCAGTCCCAATCCGTATCTAATCTGGGCCGAGTTATTTACCCATTTTTTTGGGTCGGTGCGGTCCGATCGACCCGGATCGTGCTCAGCCCTAGTTCAAAGAAAGCTATGAATAAAATGAATGTTGCCTCTGAGTTTATGAACAAAATAATGATATGTCTTAGTGTAATGCCCTCAAGATTGGGCTCCAATTTAGAGGCCGAACACTAGGCAACTCTACATTTGCATGATTCTTCTTAACCTAATTTTATAAAACATCACATCGGACACATAATACAATATGCATACTTAACACAATGAAACGGTGAAAGACTTCTTGAGCAAATAAATTTCAAGATATATATTTAGCCCATGTGTCACTCCTCGCCTCTGCCACGTCTCAGGATGGAGTTGGGATGCAGCGGCTGCAAGCTGGACGCCCAGGGACAAGCGACGCAAGGTGCACCGAGACACGCGCGACGATTCGAGGCATGGAGCAAAAGCAGGAGACTTTGAGGATGAGCAACAATGTCCAAGAATGCGAGATCAGCAGGAGTCTCGGAGCATATCTGAGACATGGCGGGCGGGCGACGGGCGTGGAGGCACGACACACTCCTACTCCTAGGATTCCTAGTCCAAGTAGGAGTTGGACTAGGGCAACGAAGTGCTGAAGGTTGAGGATAGCTGCCAAGGAATTCAAGTCCGAGGAGGGACCAAGCGGGCTAGAAGGATGGATGCGAGGTGGTGGCCATGCCCTGAACAAGTCCTAGTACGAATAGGACTTGGATGGCCATGCGGATCAAGTGACAGATGGAGTCTTCAGGCAAGCAACTCCAAGATCTTGAAGGTCGACATGGAGGTGAACTTCTAGAGATGCTTGGATGAGAGGTGCAGGGTCGGAAGGATTCCTACCAGTAGGAATAGGCGGTCTCCTATTTCGAGATGGACATGGTGAGTTGTGTGAGGGCTGAGCTCCCTTCTTGGACTGAGGAGCACTAGGAGTTGGAGAACTAATCCTATAGGAAGTGGGAGAGAAGTTGGGCACTGGAGGGCCTCCAGAATCCGAGTAGGATTGGGATGGCCACTCCAGGGAGCACCCAAGTGCACAGCGGGCTCTGTGTGGGTGCACGACCAGCCCACCTCAAGTAGGAGTTTGGGATGACAAGATTTCCTTCGGGCCTCAAGAGGATGGAGTTCTAGTATTATTGGTAGAGGTTTTTTTCTAGAGAAGGGCTTGCATGCCTAGTAGGATTAAGTACATAGTTAGAGTAGGAGTTGTTTATCTTGATCCTATAAAAGGACGTGATCAAGGCTTGTAAGATCATCTGGACAATCTGATATTTGCTCAATATATTCTCTAGTATTCCTCTACATTATGAAGCATCTCTTCTCTCCAAGTGGGTGGGTGTTTCGTTGTGCATCCAGGGCGTGTCCGGGGCGCATCTAAACGAGGCTAATCGGCGACCGAGCAGGGTTTGGTCGAGTCACACGCTGAAATTCGAGTTAAGGAGCTTAAGGGCATGACAACGTGATATTAAAGCTTGATTTTCGAGATGTTTGGAGACGGAGAAGATCCTTTTACAAGAGGTCGTTTGCTAGAGACCGAAGATGACACACGAGGTGGCGGCCAAGGTGCGGACGGCGGAGAAAAGAGGAAGGGAGCGCGAGCAAAGACCAGAGATCCTGTCGGCCACATAGAGAAGTATTTGGAGACGCTGGGCAAAAGTCTTCAAGAGACGAGGGAGGGGGTTCATACCTTGGAAGATGTGTCGGACGAGCATGGCTTGGCCTTGGGAGAAGGCATGGTTGCACACCAAGATCTATTCACCCGAGTCACGTCCTTGGAAGTAGCCATGGAGACGCGGATCAAGGCGTTGGAGATAGACATGTTGCTGCTCAAGGGGCTTCTCTTCGATGCGGGAAGGCTTCAGACGAGGACCCTTATTCCGAAATTCGTAGGCCGAGAATTGCAGAAATACGATGGCGTGCGGGAGACAATGACCGTCGATGACTTCATTTGGAATCTTGAACAGGAGCTCAAGACAAGCAAGATCTTGGTCGAGAAGGATCATATCAGTCTAGCCGTGCGCTATCTCGTGGATGGTGCATTCTTGTGATGGTGTTGCATGGAGGAGGAAGTTGTGAAGGGGTCGGTCGTCATTCACTCGTGGCTAGACTTAGAGAAAGAATTGAAGAAGCAATTCTATCCTGGACTATGAACACGTTGACAACGCTCAAGCAAATGGCTTCCGTAAAGGAATATATCAAAAAATTCCAACCGCTTATGTTGGAGATGCCCGGGATTATGGAGGAGTCAACTTGGCTATTCTTCTTTCTGCAATGCCTCAAGCCTTGGGCGGCTCAAGAGGTGAGAAGGCAAAAAATATCGACCATGAAGGAAACATTGGTCGTGGCCGAAGCTATGGTAGAGTATGCGGCCAACAAGGACCTTGGCACGTAGGTGAAGACAGGAACTTGTCATCAAAGACAATCCCCGCTCTGGTGGCGAGCAAGGCGACCAGAAAGTGGCGAAGACCAGAAAGGGTGACACGAGGAAGCCGGTGAGGTGCTATGTCTATGGAGGGCCGCACTACGCGAGGGAGTGCGACAAGAAGACTGACCTAGCCGCCTAAGATGATGAACAAGGTGCGGCTCACATGTGGTCTACTATGGCTCTGGCAACGACAGCTGCAGCGGTTCCAACGAAGGTCGTGAAGGGCCTAATGTTCGTAGAGGTCGAGGTGGATGGCCACGCCATGACCGCCCTGGTGGACATGGGCTACGCACAACTTCATGTCGAGACAAGAAGCAGTGTGACTTGGCATTGGGTTTGCCAAGGAACTAGAGTTCATCAAGACCATGAATGCTGAGTCCCAGCTAATCTTCGGTACGGTCAAAGATGTTCGCGTGAAGGTGGGAGGCTGGGAAGGCACGATCAACATCATCGTGGTCAACTTGGATGATCACAAACTCATCTTGGGCATGGAGTCCGCGAATTTATTCCCAGACATGAGGATGGATCGAGGAGGGTTTCATCTGATTTCTCAGGGGTCGGATCACGAAGTGCCCGTGAAGAGAGAGAGAGATAGCATACTTGCTAAGGTGCTCTTGGCCATGTTTGCAGAGATGGGTCGAGATGAGGATCCAACGCAAGACATGGTGAAAGGAGAGGATTTCCGACGGATCCAGAAGACTCTTGAGAAGTTGGAGGCCCGAGTCCTAAGGCAGGAAGGTCTTAGGGCAGCAGTGCGAAGGCAAAGTTCAAGGTGAAACTTGCGGGGAGGCAGTGCGAGTAGAGAAGGGGTTCCATGAAAGATTTTCGATCATGGAGGCCGAGATGACTCTATTGCGTTCAACCATCGAGGAGTGTATCTTGAGGCGGGAGGTACACGGCAACGGGTTTGATGAGTGGAGAGACTCATCAAGTCCTTTGACCTCATGCTATTCGGAGGTCAGTGCACAAGATGGCGGAACGAGGAGACGCAAGCACCGAATGCGCGAGTGCATCGGATGTGCTAAGCACATCGGCGATGAGACTATCCAGAGAACCTGAGCGGGTGACTAGATTTTGGAGTAGCAAAATTTTTTCTGGACGAGGAGACATGCGGGTCAAGGAGCAAAGATCTTTGAGCTGACCCGACACCATCCTTCCTTAAGGTCACAAAGTGGAGCGAGATGGCCAAAACCAATGTTGATCATCCCGAAAGTCATTGGCATAGGGAAGCGACCATCGACGAGAGTTGGCGCCAGGGTGTCGTGGAGGATATCCTGGTTGGTGGGTGCAGTCCACCAAACTTCAGACTTTTTAGAGGTCGGTGCGCGAAGGTACCAAAATTTGAGGCGGACATATGGTGAGGTGGTCATGTCCCAGGGAAATGACGAGGATGTCGCATCCCAGAGTGCGCCTTCGAACAGCAAGGACGTACAAGTAGGCGGTGAGGCCCTACTTTGGGTGGTGACATGCATGTCACATCTCGGGACAATGACAAGGTAGCTACGTCCCACAATCTTCAGCGAAATGGAGATTGATGCAGGGTGGAACCTGTGGATAGCAAGATGACATCGACGAGTGGAGGTTCGAAAGACTCAAGGTAGAATTAGGATCAAGTTCGGAGATGTGGAGGTCTTTCGGACGATGCAAATTCGGAGACGCGAAGGTCTTCCGAATGACGAAATCCAAGAGGCGAGTTAAAAGATTTCTTGGATGGAGTATGTGACAGTGAGAAGAGGCATTGCCGGGACAGGTGGGGGAGGATGTCACTCCTCGCCTCTGCCACGTCCTAGGACAGAGTTGGGATACTGCGGCCGCAAGCTGGATGCACAAGAACAGTGGGCGACACAATATGCACAGGGGCGTGTGTGACGATTCGAGGCATGGAGTCAAAGTAGGAGGCTTTGGGATGAGCGGCGATGTCTAGGAATGCGAAGAGATCAAGGAGGAGGCTGACATGGCGGACGGGCAACGGGCGTGGAGGTACGATGCACTCCTACTCCTACTAAGAGTAGGATTGCTTAGGGATGACAGTATTCCCCGTCCCCTGTAGGGCCAGGGCCCCGTAGGGAATCCCCGATCGAGGCCCCGAACTCGGGGAATTTTTTCTCCGCGGGGTCGGGGATGGGGGATAATTGTCCCCGAATTCTCTTTCGGAAATCGGGTTGGGGGAGTTGTCCCCATCCCGCCGCCCCACGGGCTCCCGAATCCCCACACCCCAAAGAAAAAGTGAGTGTACAATAATAGTCCCACATTGATAGTAGTAGGAAAGTGAGAGTAAATAGACAAGTATAAATGAATGAGGAGACTAATGGATCAATATTGAATATTTATGGAGAAAGTCCACCTTGGATATTTTCTAAATTTATAATAATAATTTTTATCAAATTATCTCTTAATAAATTTTTTTTACTGAAGCAAAAAATATGGTTCAACCCGATTTTTTTCGATTTTGACCGATTTTTTATCAGTTCGATTCAGTTTAATCCGGTCCAAACTAAGATCGGGACGTGAGATTCAGGGTAGGCGTGTAAGAAAAACCCGACCAACCCGAAAAATCCATCCGACTCAAAAAACCCAAAATTAAGGATCCGAATATGATTTAGGGCGATTTTTAATAAATTAAAATCCACCCGCTAAAAATAGGGCCCCACCCGAAAAAACCGTAGGGGCCCGTGGAGCCCGATTTTTATTTATAATTTTTTATTTATATAATTAATACATGTGTTAATAATTCTTTTATTATAGATATAATATTTTTTGTATAAAATTTCATACTTCTCTATCACATTATCAAACTCTAATTTAATAATTTTAAAATTTTAGTAGTATATTTTATATTTAATATAAAATTAAATATTTTTATATTAATTTTAAGTTATTAAATATATTTGTAAAATATAATTATATAAAAGTAGGGCTCCGAAAAAATCACCCGAAAAAACCGATCCGCTAAAGGGTGGTTTTTATTTTTTCAAAATGGTTTTAGGGTGGTCTTTCTAATTTTAAAAACTGACTCAAAAAATAGAGGTTAGTTTTTTTAAACCAAAAATCCGAACCGACCCGAACTACTTTCACCCCTAATTCGGGGTCTCTGCGGGGATTCGAGGCCCTGCGGGGATTCGGGGCCCCGTGGGGATTAGGGCGGGGGATAAAATTTCCCCTGGACCGGGGATTCGGGGCGGGGGGTGGTGTTCCCCGCCCGAACAGGGTCGGGTGCCATCCCTAGGATTGCTAGTCCAAGTAGGAGTTGGACTAGGACAACGAAGTGCGGAAGGCTGATGATAGCTGTCAAGGAATCCAAGTCTAAGGAGGGACCAAACGGGCTAGAAGGATGGACGTGGGGTGGCGGCCATGCCTTGAACAAGTTCTAGTGCGAGTAGGACTTGAACGGTCATACGGATCGAGTGGAAGGAGGAGTCCTCAAGCCAAGCAACTCCAAGATCTTGAAGGTCGACATGGAGGTGGACTTCTAGAAATACTTGAATGAGAGGTGCAGGATCGTAAGGATTCCTACTCCTAATAGGAATAGGAGTCGGTTGGTCTCCTATGTCGAGAATGACATGACGGATTGTGTGATGGCTGAGCTCTCTTCTTGGACCGAGGAGCACTAGGAGTTGGAGAACTAATCATAAAGAAAGTGGGAGAGCAGTCGGACACTATAGGGCCTCGAATTTGAGTGGGATTGAGACGACCACTCTATGGCGCACCTAGGTGCACGATGGGTGCCATGTGGGTGCACGACCAGCCCAACTCGGGTAGGAGTCTGGGATGGACACATACATAGAACACAACATGCTATGAGCTACATGTACACTATATAAAATATGAACAATAATCATGACAGGATAAGATAACATATAACATCATTAAATATTATGCTATGGCATATCATGAAATTATCTTGCTAAGCTTTAACATCTTCATTCATAGCACAATGAGACATACATTAGAATCCTTTTATATGCATACATCATCTTTAACTTCATATTTATATCTCAAGTCATTCATTTTATCATCTTGTATATTTAATTAGATAGTTTGTTATCTTGGTGATTGAAAAGATCATGTTAATTCATGAAACCATTAGTTTGCTATATCATAATATCTTTGTTCCAATTGAAACGCCACCACTAAGAGGTGGAGCTTGCCTCAACTTGGAAACACCACCACTAGTAGGTGAAACTCGTTTCCCCAAGAAACGCCACCACTATGGAGAGGAACTCATTTTTCCTCCATGATTACACCTTCAACCAATTCATCTTTTAATTACATACATCAATACGTACAATCATTCAATATATGTCATATATTTTAATCTTACTTAATTCTCCATACATCAAATCTTTATAAGTGTAGATAGGCATTGGAGGTGGCGCAGATGATCGGTCTTCTTTCAGATGATCACTGGTAGAACTAACAATGATCATAACAGCTTTCGAATGATCGCTAAAGAGATAGCAACTGAATTGGCTGACACAATGACAACAGAAATTTGAAACTTCTGACGTTTTTAAGACTAACCAAACTAGTCGACATATCATCTGTTGAAATATGAGACTTTGGTACCTTTTAAAATGGATGTCAAAAACATGTTCGGACGATCGCTGGATCGGAGTATGATGATCAAACTCGTCGACTCGATGTCCGTAAAAGTCCGAGATTTCATAGTTCTAATTATATGAACCAAGCATAAATGACATGGTACAACTAGTTCTAATATGAAAGAGTAACCATAATAAAAAGATAACTTAAACCTAAGCAATTATGCACATTCCCTAATCATACATCAAGAATGCCTAATTTGGTATTCAAAACTCTTAATCCAAAAATCAAGTATGATTTAGGGGATGAGTAGGTATTTGAATCCCTTCAACATACCTTGATTAGCAAGCCCTAAACCTTAACTTATTCCCCTCTTTTCCCTTCTTCCTTTGCTAGTTGAACCAGTCTCTTCTCCTTCCTTGATGTTGTTGTCCACGAGATCAAATGAAATTGCTAGAGTGAGAGAGTTGAGTGGTGAGTGGCTGGCTACTGTAGCTAAGGGGTGAGGTTGTGCCGTTGTCTAGTGGCAAAATAGGGGTTGGTTTTTTGTTGCAACCGAAAGGTGGTGGTAGGTGGGATTTGCTTTTAGGTTATTATTATATGGTGTTTTGGTAGTTGGGCTCATGGGCTTTGGGCAGGATGACTATCTCTTGTTTTTTTTTTCATTTTCGTCGGTTACAACCTATCCTTCTTAAATAAAAATTCATCATCGAATTTAGGAAATCTAAATTACTTACTAAAAAATGTTGGAAACTTTTCTCGCATTTCGTCGTCGAGTTCCCATGTAGCTTATTGACCACGATGGTACTTTCATGCTACCTTGACCATCGGTATAGTCTTGTTCTTGATATGCTTGATTTGATAATCCACATATGTCAAGTCTTCTAAATATTCGGTTCCTCAATCTAAATCACATTGGCTTCGTCATTGATGTACTTTCAAAGCATTATACGTAAAATACATTATGAAGTAATACATATGAAGGTGAGAGAGCCAATTTGTAACTCGTTTCTCCAACTTTTTTAAGAACATGAGAAGGTCCAATATATCTTGATGTCAACTTTTCTTTCTTACTAAACCTCATAACACTCTTGGTTAGTGAAACTTTGAGCATGACATGTTCGTTTACTTCATAGATTTGCTCTCTTCTTTTTAGATATGCATAACTCTTTTGTCGACCTTTTGCCACTAGCATCTTTTACTTTATTAGCTTCACCTTCTCAACATACATTTGAATTAAATCCAGCTAAACATAGCTTTCTTCTCCAATTTCACTCCAACATGCCAAAGAATGACAAAACATTCCATACAAAGTTTCAAATTGTGCCATCTTGATAGTAGAATAATAACTATTAAGCAAATTTTATGATGGTCATCATAATTTTCATACCAATTTAAGGCACAAACTCTAAGCATGTTTTCAAGAGTTTGAATTTTCCTCTCGCTCTGGCCATTGATTTGAGAAGGAAATGTTGTGCTAAAATTTAATCTTGTTCCAAAAGTATTTTGTAGGCCTTTTCAAAATCTTGAAATGAATGTTGGATCTTTATCCATAACAACGGATGCGAAAATTTCATGCAAACGAATAATACCATGAGATTCATGGGATTGATGCACTTTCATAAGAATAAAGTGAGCCGACTTAGTCAAACGGTCAACTACAACTCAAGCATCATGATCTTTTTGAGTTCAAGGTAGTCCCTCTATAAAGTCTAGTGATATTTTGCCATTTCCATTTCGAAATAGTCGATGGTTGCAACTTGCCACAAGACATTCTGTGTTCAATTTTAATTTGTTGGTAAACTACACACTTGGACACATATCTAGTTACTTTCTTTTTCATATCTTCTCACAAAAAGTTCCTTTGCAAGTTCTTAAACATTTTGGTGCTTTCGGGATGAAATGAAAATTTGGACTTGTGGTACTTATAAAAAATCTTCCTTCTTAGTGTTTTATCTTTTGAAACTCATAAACAGTTATTGTGCCTAATTGCAGCTTCACCATACTTGAAATGATTCATTTTCTTTTTGCAATTAGTGATAAGCATATTCCGAATTCATTCTTTGAGTTTCAACGATCCTTCTTACGAAGTTTGACCCAATTACATAATGAGTTGATTCTTCGGCCACAAATATTTGGAGTCCATTGTACTATGTTTTCCACAAAGTTCCACTTGTGAATTCTTAAGCAACCAAGTGATTCTTTCCACTTTCATCTTAAAGCATCGACTAGTACATTTGTTTTTTTTCGGATAGTACAATATGGCGAACTCATAGTTTTTTTAAAAAATCAAGTAATCTCCTTTGTCATATGTTCAACTCTTTTTGTGAGAACACATACTTCAAACTATTGCAAACACTACCGCTGCTAGCTCTAAATCATGTGTTGGATATTTGACTTCATGCTTCTTCAATTGTCGAAAAATATGTATCACTACTTTGCCATGTTGCATAAGCACACAGCCTAAGCTTGTGCCACAAGCATCGCTATAAATGACGTAGCCCTCACTTCTCGAAGGAATGATAAGAATCAATACCGTAGTGAGTCTTCTCTTGAGCTATTGAAAACTTGCCTCACATGCTCGTGACTATATAAACTTCTCATCTTTCCTCGTCAACTTTATCATTAGTACGATTATCTTAAAGAAATTTTGGATAAATCTTTTATAGTATTCGGCTAGTCTTAGGAAATTCCTAATCTTTGTTACATTCTTCGGTCTATTCTAATTTGTCATCGCTTCTACTTTTGTCAAGTCCACGGACACACCATGCTTTGATAGAACGTGTACAAGGAATATCACTTCTTCAAGTCAAAATTCACACTTAAAAAAATTAACATAGAACTTGCTTTTCTTTAGTGTCTCCAACACAATCTGAAGACGCTCTTTGTGCTTTTCCGAATTTGATAAGTAGATGAGGATGCCGTCCACGAATATAATCACATTTGTATGAGTATGAACGAAAGACTCTGTTCATGAATACGACGGGTGCATTCGTTAGTAAAAAAAGCATAATAAAAAATTTGTCGTGGTCATACTTTGCTCAGAAATGTCATCTTTGGAATGTTTTGTTCAACTATCCTCAATTGGTGATAGTCGCTCCTTAGAATGATTGTTTAGAAAATTGACGCCGAGGATAATTAATTAAAGAGGTCGCCAGTCTTTAGCGACGGATACTTGTTCTTCACCGTCACTTTGTTGAGAATTCTAAGTCGATGCACAACATAAGGATCCATTTTTCTTTTTGAAAAAGAATGAGTCCGCCCCATGGTGACACACTCGACCTAATGAAATCCTTGTCTAATAGCTCTTGCAATTGGATCTTCAAAAATTAGGAGACAAAAATACCCCCATTATGACACTTCTTTTCTCCCATAAACATTATTAAGCTTCACATATGAAGAACATTATGGCATTATACAAGCATCAAAAAGTTCTGCCATGAGATATGCACAAAATTTCAATGACATAAAATGCCAAAAAAACTAAATTTCAAATATGATTAAGATACTATTGTAGTACATTTTGAGATATTTCATTCTTTACTAAAGTGCATATGCTTTTGCATTTATAGATGGTTATAGTGCGTAAAAGTTAATAAAGGTAAGGATAAAATGAATTATTTTGACATTTTCATAAAAAATAATAAAATATGTAATGTAATAAAATAAATTATTTTGACATTTCTCCTGCACCCCATTTCAAAGTTGAAACAAATTTGCTAGGAAATGAGATAAATTTCACTCCATTCTGCTAAAAGGGGAATTTTTTTTCCCTTCACTCTCTTTCACCAAATTTACCCTCAATCCAAATACAAGATTAGTTCTTCTCCCCACGCAATTTTTCTATTGTTCAGACTTCAGACAAGATGGGCAATGTACATAACTATTTCCAATGGAGTTCACAGCTTTCCAATTCGTCTCTCGCGTCGGCGACCTCCTGCGGCGTCTCAAACCCTTTCTCGCCCCGCTCCACGCCCTCTTCCGCTGCCTCAAGATGGCCTCCGACTGAGCCCCTCCGGCGGTGCCGGAGCGCTCCCAGCTGCCTTGGGAGCCGCCTTTCGTCCCTTCTAAGCCCCCCGATCACCACACTCGGGGATCTGGAGTCCAGATCCTACTTCGATTCCTTCCACTTCCCCTTCAACAGGGCCGCCGTTCCCCTCCCGCCCTCCGCCGTTGACTTGCCCCCTCGCCGGAGGCTCCTGGTCTGCCACGACATGAAGGGCGGGTACGTGGACGACGTTTGGGTGCAGGGCGGGGGCAACCCGGAAGCGTACGCCATATGACACTGGCACCTCATGGACGTCTTCGTCTACTTCTCCCATTATCTGGTGACGCTGCCGCCGCCGTGCTGGACGAACGCCGCCCATACGCACGGCGTCAAGGTATTGTCCCATCTGAAATGTTTTTTTTTTCTCTCTCGACGTATTGTGTTTATTGATTCAAATTGCACGACGACATGATAACGTTTGATTTCAATATTCGGAATATAGTGATGCACGACAGATTGATAGTATTGAGTATAATTTCCATTGAGTTTAAATTGGTTGGGACGTCTTCTCATGTGAGACACAAAAGGGATAATTTTCAGAAATAATGTGTACGAATTTACTCTTATCCAATGAAGGAGATCAAGTGCAAATATCGCTGCACTTCAGTTTGTTGTCCTCGTACCATGTCTGTGCAATGCATAGCATGTTTTGAGAAACTCCTCTTCCATTCCATAATGGTTGTTTAGGCTGGTAGTGGTGCATGTCAAATCCTGTATCAACGTTATAGCACCATGCAAATAACATTATCCTATGACTTTTTCAACTTGTGCCCTGCGAAGTTTCAAGAAAGCGATATTTCTTCTTAAAGGGTGGCCATTAATTAAGATCCTAGACAAAGTTCTGTTGCACAAAAGAAATATTAATGGGTTTGCTCTCTTTGCTTTTCAATAATATGTATACTGATTGGCTTCTTGGATTCCAAGGTCCTTGGAACATTTATAACAGAATGGGATGAAGGTCGAAGTATCTGCAACACTTTGCTTCAAACAAAGGAGTCTGCTCAAATGTATGCGGAGCGTCTGGCTGAGCTTGCTACTGCTTTGGGCTTTGATGGTTGGCTGGTTAGTTTTATTTCATTTCATTAGCTTTTACTTTTCTCTCTATTATAATTGATTTTTTTTAAAGTTCTATTATTACTCCAGCAAATATCATGTCCGATGTTTCATGATACTAATTTGGTCCCTCTGAATGATGAACTGGATGGTCGTCTTCCTTTTTCTGCTTAGAATCATCTTTCTAAACTCTGGTTTTTTATATTGGACTTTTTTATCCAAAGTTGGATTAATTGTTTGGTGGTGTTTAAGTTGTTTTATGATCAAATAACATTTCTGGAACTTAATAGGCATGCCATGAAAGTTCCTTAAAAGTTACTTTTCAACAGCTGATATAGCAGTTAGTCTTTCAGATCAATATTGAAGTTGAACTGGACTTGAAACAAGTCGATAACTTGAAAGAGTTTGTCCATCATCTATCTCAGACTATGCATGCATCTGTGCCTGGATCTTTGGTCATATGGTGACTTTCCAAACAGATTCCTTTTTGATTCTATGATTTGTAAAGTATTAGAATCATGCATGCTTATTTAGTTATATCTTCTCCTAAATATTTGTGTGTTACAGGTATGATGCTGTGACTATTCATGGTATTCTTAATTGGCAAAATCAACTCAATGAGAAAAATAAGCCTTTCGTTGATTTTTGTGATGGCATATTTGTCAATTACACTTGGAAGGTAGCATTTATTCTTCCACATTATGAAAATTTAATCTTTCTTCATTAGTTTCTCTTTTTGTAGTTGCATATAAATGTCGCAGGTAAATTATCCAAAAGTGTCAGCTGATACTGCTGGTAACAGAAAGTTTGATGTGTACATGGGGATTGATGTCTTTGGCAGAAATGCATTTGGTGGTGGGCAATGGCATGTATGGCAACACTTTATTTTGATACTCTAGATAGTTGATTAATTAATTTATTTTACTTGAACAGATTATAGCTGAACCTAAGATTTTTATTTACTTTAGCTGGTTTAATTTAATTGGCAAACTCCGCCTATGTTTTATAGCCGGTCCCAAGCCCGGATAAAGGAGGAGGGTTGTGTTAGGCCCCGACAGCCAGCGTAAAACCCTGTTGAATCTCATGAACATGGATCAACGAATGGCGTTGTATGATTCATGTAGCCGACCCCACCTAGTGGGATAAGGCTTTGTTGTTGTTGTTGTCGTCGTCAAACCAACATGCAATGTATGCTTGTTAGATGTTCCCAAAAATCTATTTTTGTCGTTACTTCGTGAAACATAGTTACATGTTATGTTGTAACCTACCACGTACTTGTTGTAAGCATCATTGTGGTTAAATGACATTTTTTGTGTTTTGGAGGTTATCTTGCATTTACTATGAATATTTCTTTGCACCTGTAAGTCTATGATGGAAAGTTAGCTTCTTGAGAGGCAGTTTGATAGAATCATGTTGAAGATTCTTAAACCCCAGTTGAATGGCTTATATCACACTAGCATATATCATATATTTCTAGTATTTACATGATCCACTGGTGTTATTTGAGTTCTAAATATATTTGGAGCATTATCCTTGCAACACTATGTAGAATCTCGGGAAAACTTATCAAGCTGTTCTTTTTTATTCTTTTTGTCAGACAAATGTTGCACTTGATGTATTGAAGAAAGATGATGTTTCAGCTGCAATCTTTGCTCCAGGATGGGTATATGAAACTGATCAAAAACCTGACTTCCAGACCGCACAAAATCAGTATACACAAGTCCTTGTTGTTTTACATTTATTGCTGGTATATGAAAAAAGTAGCAAAACTGATGGGTTCAATTTCGGGTCATGGTCATCCAACCTTAACCCTTTTTCTAATTTGGTCACTCAATTTCATTTTGTAATAGGACGATCATCGAACTTTTATTTCTTTTCATTGTGGTAATGATCAACCGATAAAATTTGATCTACTAGTCAACATTTTCTCTCTTCTCAATGATACCTTATTAATTAATTAATAAAATCATAATTATTAATAATTTTACAAAAAGGAGATTGGGACGACCCTATGCTAACATGGGGGAAAGGAGTTATTTTAAATTTGAATATTATTTTTATTAATTATTAGGCTAATATGGAGGAGTTGATGTGATAGTGTCACTAGCATTTTAACCACTGAACTAGCTATCACAGCTTATCATGACCATTGACGAAAGAAAATAAAAATTGGATGATCATTGGGAAGTTTACCCTTACAACATGATGTGTATATGCATTATGCAACTCATGAGACGCTTTCAATATAACTAGAGTATTAAGCTAATGTATGATGTACATTAATTAATTTACTACTTTATGATTTGTGAGGATAGGCCAAGTCATAGCTTATTTCTGTTCATTTCAGTTGCTTTGATGAGGTATGGGGCATCTTGCATACCATGACATCTTAAATAATTTTCGTGAGTGGTAAAAAGATGACAAGACTGCGAGTAGTTATCCATAGTTATCTTAAATAATTTGATGGGTTGTTGTCAATTCAAACTTCAAACATCTCATTATCCAATTTCGTCACATGTATATGCATGTTTCGTATTCGTTTGCTTTTTGTTTGATTATCCAATTTCATAACATGTATATGAATATGTCTCATATTCATTTCCTTTTTGTTTTTTATGCGAGTTTTTCACTAGCTACTTTCCTCTATTTTTGTGGCCATTGTTTGGAATTTTCTTCTGGCGTCAATATTAATTTCATTCAAATATGCAGTTGGTGGAGCCTTGTTGAGCAGTCATGGGGGATACTTCAAAAATACCCTAAAACCTTACCTTTCTACTCAGACTTTGATCAGGTCTGGTGTTCGGGATTGACTATTGTCCTTTCACTTCTCTCATTTAGTTCATACTTATGCTTTAATACTAAATTTAGTAATTTGTTTTCTATACATTGGACATTAAAGTCAACATGAAAAAGGATATGCATAAATTCTTCTATCCTCCAAAAAAAAAAAAAAGATATGCATGTTATTTTGTAATATATCTGTAGTTTAGTAGATTGTTTCCTGTATTCCTTTTGTTTTGATGTAGAGGAATTATTAATTAGGTATCAAAATCATGGTAGCCTGGTTTTGTAATCTGCAGAGCTTCTTCCTTGTGGGATAAACCCGCATATTGATTTTGGTAAATTTGAATTTGAATTGTTCATATTATCTTTGAATTTGCTTCATATTGCAATTATAGTAACTTTGGATCCTTGAATTTTATATTTCAGGGTCATGGCTATCATTTTTCCGTTGAAGGCATTCGGGTGGCTGATGATCCTTGGAATAACATCTCTTCACAAGGTTTTCAGGTTTTTAACGTATTTAGTTGTGTTTCACATAATTATATCTTCGTATACACAACACATGCATTTCCTTTCCACTTATTTTCATTAGAAAGAGTATTGGTTGTTTTAAAGATTAAATTCATATTTATCATGTCTTTCCTATTTTGTTTATTTATTGTTCTTGTTAGCACTCAACATGTTTGGGTATAGATTTGAGTTAGAAGTAGAATTTCATTATTGAGGTAATCATAGTAATCATGGCTTGTATTACTCATTTACTTTTCCTCTTGTTGTAGCATGATGAAAAGAACTCCGCCTATGTTTTATAGCCGGTCCCAAGCCCGGATAAAGGAGGAAGGTTGTGTTAGACCCCGACAATCAGCGTAAAACCCTGTCGAATCCCATGAACATGGATCAATAGCCGACCCCACCTAGTGGGATAAGGCTTTGTTGTTGTTGTTGTAGCATGATGAAAAGGTGCATATTACACATATCAACCAACCATTCTTTTGTTTAAATAGTATATGTGATGCAGCGTTAAGGATGAATACGGTATAGAATTTTAAATATAGCTAAGAGCAAACCCTAGGTCCAATGAACGGTGTTCTATTGCACCATGCAAGTATGCCTTTGATATGCTTGAAAGATCTACAGAAAACAAACGTCGATGTCGTCGGTTCAAGCGGACGATAATCGACAAATAAAGTAGCAGGAATCCACCAGCACCTTAGAAGAAATCCAAAGCCAAGATTGTGCACACACGAACTCAGGAATTCAGAAAAGTCTGAACTGGAAATTTAATCAAAGAGATAATAATGTTCTCCCTTAACTCTTACAAGTCAGGGCAATATATAGGGATTCCCATCTAGCAATACTATTAGCACTAGGACTCCTATAGCAAAAGGAAAACACAATCCCACTAGCATTAGGACTCCTATAACCTAACAGAAATAAAGCAATAGGAAATAACAATCCTAATAGCATTAGGACTCCTAAGGAAAATAAACTAAAAAGAAAATAACATTCCTAACAACATTAGGACTCCTAACAGATTCTTCAAATCTAAATCAAATTAAGTTGTTGACAACTAGAATTCTGTACAGCAGCAGAATTCTCTCTTTTCTTGTCAACAGGATCTACATCAGGCTCCCCTGCTTGAAAAAGCTCGACCCCGAGCTTGGTAATAGCAAACCTGGCGGATGGTACATAAAGAGATTTGAAACATTGAAGGTAGATGAAATTCTCAAGTCTGCTGGCAGGTCGATGATATAAGCATTATCATTGATATGCTTCAAAACTTTGCAAGGACCAAACTTCTTGTCCATTAATTTATGATAAGAACCAACAGGAAATCTTTTCTTTTGTAAGAACACCATAACGAGATCATCTTCTTTGAAAACTAATTTTCGTTTACCCTTGTCAGCATGCTCCTTATACTTAGCATTAGATTCTTCCAACTTCTTCTTGGTTTCTTCATGGATATGTTGGATACGCTCAGCCATATTGTCAATCGCAATACTTTTGCGTGAAGTTTCGGGTAAATTGATGAGGTCTACAACTTGGCGAGGCATTTTACCATAAACAATTTCAAACGGTGCCTTACCAGTACTTCTGGTCACCATACTATTAAATGCAAATTCTGCTTGTGAAAGTATTTATCCCATTGTTTTGGTTTGTCACCCGATAAAGCCCGAATCAAGTTGCCAAGTGTCCGGTTAACCACTTCTGTTTGGCCATCGGTTTGAGGGTGGCATGTACTACTAAAGTTCAAGGTTGTATCAAGTCGTTTCCATAATGACTTCCAAAAATAAGATATAAACTTTGAATCTCTATCAGATGTGATTGATTTAGGGACCCCATGAAGTTTAACAACCTCCCTGAAGAAAAGACTTGCTACGTGACTCGCGTCAGCAGTTTTTTTGCATGGGATGAAGTGTGCCATTTTTGAAAAACGATCAACTACCACAAAGACGGAATCTGAGCCTCTTTGTGTGCAAGGAAGACCCAAGACGAAATCCATTGAAAGGTCTTCCCAAGGACCTTGTGGAATAGGCAGTGGGGAATATAATCCAGTATTTTGTGATTGCCCCTTCGAAACTTGACAAAGTCGACATCGTCTCACAAATTTATCAACGTCACGTTTAAGTTGAGGCCAAAAGTAGCGATGTTCCACAGCTGCCACTGTTTTATCCCTGCCAAAATGACCGCCTAAACCACCAGCATGTAAATCTTGAACGATCTTGTCTCGCAAAGAAGTTCGAGGGATACAAAGTTGATTCCCTCTAAACAAAAAGCCATCTTGAATATGAAATCCGTTAGCCGGTTGGTGGTGCACACAGGTTCTCCAACTAGTACTAAAATCTTCATCAAATTCATATAAATCTTTCAAAGATTCAAACCCAATTACTTCAACTTGAAGCGTAGCAAGTAACTCTGCACGTCGGCTAAGCGCATCAGCCACCTTGTTTAGTTTTCCACTCTTATGCTTGATAACATAAGTGAATCGTTGCATGAATTGTACCCACCTACCATGCATTCGACTGATAGTGACTTGAGTCTGTAAGTGCTTTAAAGCCTCATGATCTGTATGCAAAATGAATTCTTGTTGGATGAGATAATGCTCCCAATGCTTGAGAGCTTGAACGACTGCGTATAATTCCAACTGATAAGTTGTCCATTTCTGCCTTGCATCATTAAGTTTTTCACTATAGAACGAAACAGGACGGCCCTCTTGTGAGAGCACAGCACCAATACCATGAATAGAAGCATCACTATCCACTTCAAATACCTTCTCAAAGTCAGGTAATGCCAAAACGGGGGAACTTGTCAATTTTTGTTTGATGATTGCGAAACTTTTATCAGCTTCCTCTTCCCATTGGAACTTTCCTTTCTTTAATCAAGACGTTATTGGTGCCATTATACTGCTAAAATCACGGATGAATCTGCGATAGAACGAGGCTAATCCATGAAAGCTACGAACTTCTGCGATAGTTTTTGGAGTCGGCCATGAAATGATCGCCTGCACTTTTTGAGGATCCACCTGAATACCTTGAGAGCTAATAATATATCCAAGGAAAAGTAACCGATCAGTAGCAAATGAACATTTTTTGAGATTGACATAGAGTTGATGTTGGCGCAAAATAGTCAAAACCTCTCTAAGATGAACAAGGTGTTCAGCTTTAGATTTACTATAGACCAAGATATCGTCAAAGTAGACAACTACTGATTTCCCAATGAGTGATTTGAGTATGTGGTTCATTAGTCTCATGAATGTGCTTGGGGCATTTGAGAGTCCAAACGACATCACCAGCCATACAAAAAGGCCATCTTTAGTTTTAAAAGCTGTCTTCCACTCATCCCCGGGCTCCATTCGAATCTGATGGTAACCACTTCATAGGTCTAATTTGGAAAATATTTGAGACCCACTCAACATGTCTAACATGTCATCCAATCTAGGAATTGGAAATCTATACTTGATTGTTATCTTGTTTATAGCTCTACTATCAACACACATTCTCCATGTGCCATCCTTTTATGGTACAAGGAGTGCTCGTACTGCGCAAGGACTCATGCTTTCTCGAACAAATTCTTTCTTTATTAATTCATCCACTTGGTTTTGTAAAATCTAATTTTCTTTTGGACTTAATCGGTAGTGGGGAAGGTTTGGAAGACTTGAACCTGGTATTAGATCAATATGATGTCGAATGTCTCGCATGGGAGGTAATCCATCAGGTAATTCTTCAGGAGTGATGTTTTTGAATTCTGAAATTAAATTTTGGATTGCCTTTGTAGTGTGTTCTTGATCCGGAGGAACCTCCCCTATGCACACAAGTGCATAAGCCTTTCCACTGTCTTTTACTTCAGAAATGAACTCATCTGCTCGTTCAATTAAGTAGACATTCTTCAAGCTATTTTCTTTAATTACTGAATCATGTTGTAATGGTAATAAAGAGATGCGTTTTCCGTCTTTAGAAAACTTGTAGATGTTGTCTTGCCCTAAATGGGTTGCATTAACGTCAAATTGCCAAGGACGACCCAAGATGATGTGGCTTGCATCCATATCCAATACATCACATGTGACCACATCCTTATAACTCTTGCCAATTGATAAAGATACCTTACACAATTGTGTAACTTCTTTGTTAGTGCCTTTACTAATCCAACTAACTCTATATGGTGAAGGATGAGGTTCTGTTTTCAATTCCAATGTGTCCACCATTTTTTTTGAAACTATGTTTTCAGAGCTTCCACTATCAATAATGACTTTACAAAGTTTACCTTTCACTGTTCAACGGGTTCGGAATATTTCATGTCGCCGAGGGTCCTCTTCTTTCCTAGGCATTAATAATAGGCGTTGCACGACACTCGAGAGGTGTTCTCCATCTTCATCAGCCCAGGTTTCTTCTTCAATTTCATATTCATCATTAACCTCTTGATCATCAGTTTTTTCTTCATCCTCTATTATTCGTGCTGAATGGAGTGCTGGACGTTGTGAGCACTCATTGGATCGGTGACCTAATTGTCTACAACGATAGCACACAATAGAATTGGACTTCCCATATGAGTTGGAAGTCCTCTTAGCATTATCAGCACCCACAAGTTTTGATTTAGAGCTGGCTGGTAAGCTTTTGTGAGCACTTCCAACCTCTTCAATTGCAGGAAGTTTAGATGAATTGCGTGCACTTGCCATCTTACTAGTCTCAGCAGAACGAAATTGTGCCTTGGCTCGTTCTAGTTGACGTTCAGCAGTTTCTGCCAAGGTGATTGCAGTGGCTATGGTGCTAGGATTCTGCATTTCTACTTTATCTCTGATATTCGATCTCAAACCGTTTAAGTATCGAGCCACCTGTTGTGGTTCTAGTTCAGCCAAGTTGTTGCGAGATGTTAGACGATCGAATTCCACTGTATAATCCCGCACTAGCCTTTGCAACTGTTGATAAAGAATCTGTTGATAGTTTGTTGGAAGATATCGATCCCACAACATTTGCTTCATTTTCCTCCAGCTCCGTATTGGTTGTTTATTTTTTTGCACTCGCAAAGATTGAATTTGCTCCCACCATGCAGATGCCCCTCCTTTTAAGCGATATGCCACCAATTTTGCTTGCTTATATTCTGGGATTTCCATGTATTCAAAAAATCGTTCGACCTCCGAAATCCAATCCAAAAAGTCTTCAATGGGTAGATGACCATTGAAGTGAGGTAATTCCATCTTCATCCTAAAATCAGGTTGTCCGTGTGCAAAATTTCTTCGTGGTTCAACAATTTACTCTTCTTCACTATCGATGTCCACCGAAGAAGTGGTTGTTCGTTGTCGTCGATTTTCTTGGGTTGCTTCTGGTTGGACACGTGTGTTAATAGGACCTTGATTCGTAAGCAATTTTTCGATGGCAGCAGTAAGGAGATCTACCTTTGCTTCTAATCTTTCAAACTATTTTCTAGTTGGAATATCAGCCATGATCTCTTCCTCGCTCTGATACCACTTGACGCAGCGTTAAGGATGAATTCGGTATAGAAATTTAAATATAGCTAAGAGCAAACCCTAGGTCCGATGAACGGTGTTCTATTGCACCGTGCAAGTATGCCTTTGATATGCTTGAAAGATCTGCAGAAAACAAACGTCGATGTCGCCGGTTCAAGCGGACGATAATCAACAAATAAAGTAGCAGGAATCCACCAGCACCTTAGAAGAAATCCAAGGCCAAGATCGTGCACACACGAACTCAGGAATTCAGAAAAGTCTGAACTGGAAATTTAATCAAAGAGATAATAATGTTCTCCCTTAACTCTTACAAGTCAGGGCAATATATAGGGATTCCCATCTAGCAATACTATTAGCACTAGGACTCCTATATTAAAAGGAAAACACAATCCCACTAGCATTAGGACTCCTATAACCTAACAGAAATAATGCAATAGGAAATAACAATCCTAATAGCATTAGGACTCCTAAGGAAAATAAACTAAAAAGAAAATAACATTCCTAACAACATTAGGACTCCTAACAGATTCTTCAAATTCGAATCAAATTAAGTTGTTGACCACTAGAATTCTGTACAGCAGCAGAATTCTCTCTTTTCTTGTCAACAGGATCTACATCAATATGCTGCTGACCTAGAAATTGTATGAATATCCTACTTATTTATGAAGAACATGCATGATATGAAAACCTCCTATCATGCCTCACATATTTGTCATCAATGGACGAGTTTAGAATTTCGTTCTTGTGGACACGAAATGAAGTTCTTGTAATGGTCCTAACTCCTAAGTCAATTGAGATAGGTGAAGATAAAAGTCACAATTTCCTTCTATTATGACCAAGAAGAGAAGGCCCTATTTACAGAAGGGAATTTTTGGGTAATAATAGGATCAATCGACTAACTCCCATGAGAATCAATAATATTCCTTGCAAATTCATGGAGGAATATGATTTGAAGTTAAAATGGTGGTTCTCTCTTGGGTTCGAGAGTTTGCAACTTTCAACTTCAAAGCCTTCTGGAAGTTAATGCCTATTATTCGATATTGATCTTTTAAGGTGTTTGAGAAATGTAATTTATTAACATAGGCTTATATTCTTTTAGTAATGATAGATGATGTGTTCTCTTGATTTTGTCTTTTGTAAAATGTTTGTAACAAAGGTAACAACTTCTATGACGGTTTGTAATCTTGGTGAAATATGTATAATCTATTTGCATTTTCTGATAAGTTACAAAGGAATGTCAAAATCCTTTCTTGAGTTATCATAGTCTAATTTCATTTCTGATTTTAATCTTTTTTTCTGTATCTCAGCCAGTCATCAGTTCTTCTGATTCTAGCTCAAGCTCTATTCAAATCTTCACAAAGTAAGTTACTTTTATCTCTGAACAAAAGTACTATGCTATAAGTTGTTCTGTTTTTAGTGAATTTACTGAGACTTAATTTAATATTGCTTTTTTAATATCTTATCCTTCTCTAGAAGCTCAAGCTAATGAGTGCTTTTTGAAATAGAAAAAAACACTTCATTTGTTGTGTAACATGGATGTCAGTTGTTTCTCTTAGACACTTGGGCATTTTGACACCTGATCCAATGGATTATTTACTACCAGTTTGGCTGACTTCTGGTGGTGTGATCTCATTTGTAAATGTTATATTAATGATATAAGAAAGCTGATGTGATTGGTTGAAACACTTGGAGCAAATGAAAACTACCATGCCCTCAAAAAAAAAAAAAGAAAATTATCAACAAGAAAGAGAAAGGCAAATAATAAATAATAATTTTAAAATTCATCGAGCCAATTTGTTTGAAGTTAGTACTTGCACCGGTCTGAGCAAGATGTTGTGCTCATCACATGAACAATTTGTCCGACGAGCTAATTTAATAAATTACATTTCAGAAAGAATTTTTGTCACTATTTGATTGACCTCATCTAAAGCGTCTATTGCCTCTTGTAACCTTGGCATTTATTTTCTTTTTATCTTCACATAATTTTATGAATAATTTGAAGTTGTATTTTTTCTCCTCTCATTTTCTACTTTTTTCTTGTTAGTATCAGCAATTTACATCTCAATCATACCATTCCTAATCGTGGTTCATTATATCAGTTTCTTGGATGCATCTTACGGTGTGTATCAGTTAATGGGACTCTTATGGATAACTTATTTTTTACAGCAAAGATATTTGATGGGGAATTAACTTTTGAAGATGGAATGGTGCACTTCACTTATTCTGTAAGTTGCATGCTATTTCAAAAGAAAAAAAAAACTATAAACCTCAATCCTTTATCCTTCTATCATGATCTATTTTTTTCTTTAATGCCTTTTACGACGATAATTTCCTTCTGGTGAATCATTGAAGTTTTGTAGCTTTGTTGACTAAATAATTATCTCTAATGGTTAATTAATAATCTATTTCATATCTTGGTTGGAAATATGACATTTCTTCTGGGATTTCTATGCAGGTAAGATCAGATGAAGATTCTCTTTTTGCCCTCTGTCTTGAATTATTCTCAAACAAATGCAGGAATGTCTATCCTCTTTTCAGATGATTTGCCAGCCTTTGCCCGTGTAGAACCTGCTTATGACAAAATCATTTCCCCAGAAGTCAAAGAGATTAAGATAGGCAGCCCGGCTTGTGATACGTGGGTCCTGTATGAGGTAACCTTGAATTTAAGTGGTTACACTTTATCTGGCATGCATGTTGTTTGTATGTCAAAAAGGTTCGCTTCAATTAAGATAAAAGCAGACGAGAACACGGACAACGGAAGTAGCTTGGGACAATACGGTTCTTCATCTTTTTCGTGCATCTCTAGGTCATATCAGCATCAGAACTGCTGAAGGAAACGTGGAATTTCCACCAGCGAGTTCATGGGTCACCGAGGGTCAATACATTTCATGGACATCAGATTCCCATGGGAAGAGAACTGTGAGCCTTAAGATTGCATGGAAGCTCAAGGCAGGATACACCAGATCTTTTAGGAGGTACAACATCTATCTGGAGAAAACTGTGCAAACTGATCAATCCTCCAGCAGCCGAAGTTTTGTTTATCTAGGATTTGCTAGAGTGGAAGCCTTTTTCGTGTCAGATATTGGCATTTCATCTGGAGCTACAAGTCTGAAGTTTATCATTCAAGTTTGCGGGGATGATGGAGCTTGCCAAGGACTCGAGGACTGCCCTGTGTTTGAATTAGCTGTTGAAGACGTGTAGGATCGGCGAATAAGTGCATGGTTTCATTGTTTTGTACTCAAATAAAGGCTCCAATGGTGCCAATCTTATGTATCCAAATATCTTTCAGAGTGCTAAACAAAGAATCTTTGTCATGAGTGTCTCAGATGTTTGGTAGTTTCATCTCTTTCACATCCATCAATTAGCGATCGCTTCACTTCAAATAGTTTAAAAAGACATCGAATAGTTTATTGCTCGTTCTACTTTTATCAAATCAGTCAATTCTGTTTGAAACTTGGCCCTGCATTTTGGGTTTGTACTTTGTAGAATTCACGAGTTTTTCTTCAATACTGCAGAGAAGGTAATGGATAAAGTAGAATGGCTGGTTTTGGATGAGAATTTTCGTCCATGACTTCACCAACTTTTGTCAAACGCATGGTCGAGATCTGATGGCTCTCACTAGAACTTTAGTTCAAAATTCGCTCAAGATCTGATTAAAATGTTTTCATCAACCGTTAGAACTTAAAAGTTTTCGGTGTCCACCTAAATTGACGTCTTCTCTCTCTTTTTTTTTTACTTTTTACATATAGGCCTATATCTTATATATATAATATTATTTACTCTAATAATATATATACTTATTTCTTAATTTATACAAGTCTAATAATAAAAAAGTGTATTAATTATTTATCAAAATTTACTGTGTTATAATAAAATTAAAAATTTCCATTATTATTTATTATAAAAATATTATTGACATGTATAAATATAGACTTACGTATTTTTTACTCATCATACATCATAATAAAAATTAACAAGCATAATATTACAATAGTTATTAATAATAATAGTATAATATTATTAAATTAGTAATTATGGTCTTCTAAATAAGTTATAATTCTATAAATATGATGTTAAATTTCTTTTATATTTCATTTTTTTAGTTATTAGTTAATTTACCTTAAATTCCTTTTTTTCTTCTATCTAGTTTACTAGCTATAAAAATATTGTACATAACAATATAAAGATAAACTTGATAAAATAATCAAGCATATTTTTAGTTTTTACTTTTTATTCAAACACCTATTAAAGTTTATCTGTCTAATCAACTTTTTAATTCTCCACAATTACATATTTCATCCAAACACTGAATCTAACTTTTTTTTATCTAATTAATTAGTTCTCGAGAATTAATAAGAACTTAAGCTATCACATCGAAATCCTACCTAGGTGTCTCTTACAATATTTGTTCTTTCTCTTTAGGTTGACATGAGAAAGTGGCAAAAACTTTAGTTCTCATCAACGCAAAAAAACCTACAAATTTCCACGCGCAAGTTCTCATTGATGGCAAGGACTTTGTAAGTTCTCAGAACTTATCAGAACTAAAGTTCTACTTGCCAGACATTGCTTTAGGGGTGTGTTTGACAATTAGAATCGTGGTTTCGTCGAGTTCTACGTGAATAGTTGAATTGACATATTAGTTCGACATGTGTTTGGATAGGGTGTAACATAATGATGAAGAAAAAAATAGATGTGATAAATTAATTTTAGTGAGTGTTTGAATAAAAAAAAATTTATAAATATAAAATATAAAATTTTAATTAATAAAAATAAAAGTATAAATTATTTTTTTAAATATATTATTCAAATATAAATAAATGTCTTTAATATATGGAATATTATTTTTTACTTAAAAAATAAGTAATAAATAATATTTTTATAATAAATATTTTATATTTAATAATAAATTTTTTTATAAGAGTAATGTGAGTGAGAAAAAATAAGGAAAGAAAAACAAAAAAAAATGAATTTGAAAATAAAAAGTGTCACATCCCAAGAGAAAATGAGAAAAAAACCAGCTTGGTTCCACCTGAATCAAGTGGTGGGAACCAAGGTCACATGCACTTAGTTCCCACTTTGGGTTCTCGGACGTCTTGATTCCCACCTTGGATTCTTGGCACGGTTCGCTAAATGTCATGTCATTTGGCTATCGAACCAGACTGCGGTTCATCGATTGCCAATCCCAAAATTTTCGACCATAAATTTGCCTGTGTCATTCCCAAGTAAATGGCATTGTGAACACTGATGGCCCATGGTTACATCCAATTCTGAGAAGAGCACAGGAACTCATAGAAGGCCCAACTTTGTTCAATTATTCCTATTCTCAAATTATTATTAGTCTGATAGAAACTTTTAACTTGGAAAGATAGAATGTTCTCGTATCACAGGGTCATTCTCAGATATATAACCACAAGTGGTGATTAGACGAAAGGACACTTAGTCAAACCTGTTTTGAGTAATTAACAAAATATTTATGATCGAGACAACTATGCTGAGAGTCATTCTTATAGGTATTCAACATGGGCATGACAAAAGTATTCAACCATAGCATTAGCGCGTTGATACACTAATGTGGGCGCTTGAAAGTTTAATATTTGAAGGGGTAGTCGAGGAATCACGGTGTACCAAGAAGGCTCACCAATGTGGGCTGCAACCCCATGCTCAAGGTCAGATATTAGAATTAAGGAAAGCTTATTTGTATTATATATAATGAAAAATAGAATACATAAGGATTATGAAGGTATTAGTGAACTCCTTCCTAATGTATCGTAGGTAAAGGAGTTTTAGTACAAAATTGAAAAATGTAAAATACATATCCTACGAGTAACTTGATCATTAATAAGGATGTCTTTACAAGATAATGCCCAAAGGGCGGATAACGAGATACTATGTAATATTACGTAGTGCGAGACAACTGTATGCGTTCTTTGGGACATCATTGAATGGGCGCAAGCTTGAGTTGAGCCGCACTGGTGTTGCGAAGCTTCGCACGCCTTGTCGCGAGAAAATGCTCCATGACATTCTCTCCCACCAAAGTCAACGACACTCCCATGTCATTGTCTGGACTTCTTTAGAGTCTTCATCTCCACTATTGACTTCGAATGTCTAGTTGGAGTTCATCTTCTTCTACTTCATTAGCGTCACACAACGATAGGAATGTCTGCATCATTTCGGGACTCGATGAGGACTCCTACCTCAAGTCTGTTGTGATTCATCCAATTCGGGGTCACTACTTATGCAGCGCCAACAGAGTCCGCCATGTGTGCAATCTGACTTCATCAAGCAACTATTGGTCCGTCAAGTTTCTATTGGTTTCATCTTTTCTAGACTTGCACATTGTCAACTCGGTTGGTTTGGCTTCTTTGGTGATGAACAACTCTTGGATGACTTCATTAGTAGCTCAGAGAAAGAGTTGCTTTAGGAATGCGACATAGTACATTGAGAGTCTTGTCATTTGACATGCATGACTTAACTCGATGTCTTCATGTTGCAGATAACTGCGACATAGAGTCATCCATCCGTCGAATGCAGAGTATACGACCACCTCACCCTTGATGGTCATTTTGGAATTCCGACGATATGATGTAGAATGAGGTTCTTCGATGTGACCTTTTATAATTTTTCTGTTTCGAGTCACTATTGTGAGGGACGAGAGTCTCTCCATATTCGTTGTGGACTTGACTCAATCCTCCTATTTTGATAGGCTTTGCCTTTGTCTTGATAGTATGGCTTACTCCTTGTGACTTGAACTTCTCTTCTTACCATTGTCCTTGTCCGAGGACTTTGGTGGTATGACACATGTTTTGGCATACTCCATGATTGACTCGGCAACGACGACTAATCTCTTCATCCACATGGGAACTCTGTAGGCATAGCTAAGGTGATCCCTTTCACGTCTTCTTCAATATGTCCTTCTGGCTAATGTTGAATAATAATACACCAGTCCCAACTTGAGAGGGCATATATAGTTGATGAACTATCGTCTATATCCATCCCATGTATCAATAGGATCAATCTTCCTACATTCCATGCCATTGTAATGGCAACGTCATCATAATTTGTCATATCTTGCAAGATTCTTGGTACACTACAAGAAAACACATCATTAGAGAAGAAAAATTTGGTCGTTAATATTTAAATTCCGGTCGTTATTGGCCATTAGCGACCAACATTTCCCGTCGTTATAGATGCCGTCGTTAAAAGTCAATAACAACGGCTTAAGGTGTCGGCCATTAAAAGTCATCAACGACCATAAATAATCCGGTCATTAAAACTATATAAGGACCATTTAGTTGGTCATTGAATACATTAATGGCTAGAAATATCTTTGTCATTGATAATCGTCAATGGCTAGTAATCCCGTCGTTAAAAGTCATCAACGACCATAAATAATCTGATCACTAAAACTATATAAGGACCATTTAGTTGGTCGTCGAATACATTAATGGCTAGAAATATCTTTGTCGTTGATAATCTTTAACCACTAGTAATTTCGTCATTATTGGTCATCAGCGACCCAAAATTATCCGATCATTAAAATTAATGTTGTCATGACCAGACCGGACCGGTCGTTCGACTAGACCGGACCAGTCGGTTCGACCGATCGGACCATCGACTAGTCACTAAAACGGTCCTGAATGACCCCTAAAATCAGAGTGAAGATTTGACCATTTTGAACCATTTCAAACCGGTCAAGAACCGGATAGAACTGGCCAAAACCGGATAGAACCGACCAAAATCGGTCTGAGTGAACCGATTAAATTAAAAATTTTATTTTAAATCAAAATTTGTGTTGACTCATTGCCTACTTCTGAGGCCAATTTTATAGAGGATGTGTTGCTTTCACTTTTTTAGTGTCTTCAAAGTGTGACTATTCGCTTATACATATGTTTATTTTGTTCTACTTATTTAATAACTAAATTTTATCTTTATTTTTTTATATTACAGTGTAACTTTCTATTGTAATTTTTTTAATAATTCATTTTTTCTATTTATTTATTTATGAATGTTAAACTATTTTATATAAATTTTTTTATTTTTTCCCCTTAATTTATGGAATTTAAATTTATAAAACACTAATAATTTGTGTTTTTATGTTCAAATTTTATAAAAATAATTGGGAGAAATTCTATTAGATTTTGTAATGATTTTTTTCTTTCTATTGGATTTTATCACATGTAATTAAGTTAACTAAATGCATAAACTAATTTTTTTTAAATTGATGTTGCCTGAGAAATTACTGGAGGGAAATGTTTAGTTCCCGCCAAATAAAATATTAATTGCATGCCTACTTGATCTTAATTTATAAATAATTAATGATGATAAAATTTAATGGACATTAATAATCACTTTTAATGATCAGAATTTACTTTTTTTGAGATGAACATTTTTCTTTTTCGCTAATAATGTGTTTAATAATGTCCATATTTTTTCTTGCCACTATTGACTATTTTTAATGATCATTTTTTTTGTCTCGACATTAATAGTTGGTCGTTAAAGATCCATTTTCTTGTAGTGGTATATGCTTTCTTTCGATTCTAGGATCTCCTCTAAAGATATCATGAGGTGATATCATTGTGCTCATTGACGAAGATGATGCTTCTTTGATATTCGTCTATCCGTAGTTCGGATAAAATGATGTCGTTGTGATTTTTGACAAAGATCATGCACACACACTGGTCCACTGAATGATTAACTCTCACGAAAGAGCAAACATTCTAGGTCTTCACTGATCTACGAGGATGCTCATGAAGACGCTCCACTTGGGCAAGCGGATTGGTGTTGGAGGACTCGTGGCAAGAACTCTCAACTTCATCTCTATCTTCGTTTGAAAGGACGTCATCTCCACTGTGACTTTCAAGTCTATGACTTCGATCTTTGGAGGCTGCCTTGGTTATTTGAGGCATTGGCCGAGAGGAAAGACAGACCTTTCTTCAATTGGCGATGAAACACATGACAATAGCATGCCAAGGTTCGCCAAATGCCCATCGCTCGGATCATCTATCAAATAGCCGTTGGAGTTGAGACGTTGATTTTGTGTTGGCATGTAGTAGGCTCTTCCCAACTCTCGATGAATGACATTACACCGCTTGCGGGAGGGGACATGCAAGCTGACAGTTCGTCCCCGAGTGTTTGCAAGTAGTTAACGCTTTCCTCCATTTATGAAAGTCATCTTGATGTGGCAGGCCAGACTGACAGCACGACAAGATGCTTGTGAATGATGGTTTGTAACAAAAAGAAACATTGAACCTTGATGGTTGTCATTTGACCAACTTATGTCGTGGAGCGACTGAACATTTCATGTTGCATTACTGAGCATGCGATGCAACATAAAAAAATGCCGAGCAACACCGAATTTGTCATGGGTAGACATGATGACAATCCTTAAATGTGATGTAGGTACTTTGAGTTACGTGACGGGTTGTGTAATGCGATCTCGTGGTATGGATAACACAATACCAACATGATTGGGCAGAAGACACTCTTCTTGACACAGTGCGAGACTTCACGATACTCGATTGCATATCTAGGGTGGTGACTTACTCGAGTGAATGACACATAAAGGGCGTTCCTTGACACGACACAAGTGTACGAGAAACTTGTTATGAAGCATGACTAGGCATACGACAATGTAGCTTGCCAAATATTCATCATTGACGTCCATGATCAAAGACCATGTCACTAGTGCACTTGAGAGTTTTGAGCGAAAGCATCTTTTTCTTCACACCAGGGCACATTGCGACGACACAAGCAAATAATCATCGCATGAATTTGAATAGGACGAACTACTCTGAAATCACTTGTCACGAGTCATTCTTGGATACGAGATCACGTGAGACGACTGGGCGAAGGGATACCTAGCCAAGCCTATTTTAAATAAGTATCGAAAGATTTATAATCGAGACGACTATGTCGAGAATTGCTCTAATGCGGATGACATCATAGCGTTGAAGCACTAATGCGGATGCTTAATGTCCGGAGGGACAGACATATGATCTTGAGTTGTCACCCATGCTCAAGACCATATACTAGAACTAAGAAAAACTTGACACAATTCTCAATTCCTTAAAATTTCCTTTTTTTCGATTATGTGTTCATTTAATTTCAGATTTATTTCTTTTAACTCTATCTTTATAACCCCCAAAAATGATACCTAAAGTTATAAATTAAACCGTTACAACCAAATTAACAAATAACCGACAAATTAAGTAGATAAAAAATTCCCTTAACATAAACTAAACCAATACCATTTTTCTATAATGACATTTGCTATTTTAATTCTCCTTTTTCCGGTGCTCCCTTCGAGTTCTTCCCTCAGCATCGTTGTCTTCCTGCCCCCGTCACGTTCCCTCTTTTAAAGAGTTGCGATCACCATCACAAGCCCAAAACCGACACGCCAAAGATGCCACCGGTGCGACGAAGAGATGGCGGCGTCGCTCGAGCTCTTTTCGCCTCCTCCCTCTTCTTCCATTGCCTTATTCCCTTCGTAACCAGCGGCGGCGGCGGCGGAGGAGAAGGCGCGGAATGCGAGCTCAGCGTTCGGGGTCGCAACGCCATTTACAACTACAAATTGGCATCGCCGTCCACAAAATATCCGCACGGCGTTCTCAGCGAAGATGGGTAAACTCTCCGAAGCCACACTCTCGTCTCCCTCTTCTTTTTTGTGACTATTTTTTTGCCATGTATTGGAACTTGCTGTTTGTCATACGTTTAACCGTGAAATAATTATATGCGTACAGTGGAATTGAGGGTTTGCTAAAATCTGTGAGCTCGCTATGATTGCTATAATGTCGGCGAAGAAACTAATTCCGTAGAGCAGGATGTTTACTCTTCTCTTGACTTCTGAAAGCGCGAAGGGAAAAAAATTACGATCTTGGACAGAGATCTTTTCTTTTTAATTGGATTGTTGGTTGATTTTCATCTCAACACTGTTCGATCTCTTCACATGGGACTCCTCGTATGAATTGAATGTTTATTTGTGCCGGCAAAACTTCTTCTTGAAGGGAAAATATAATTATTTGAGTATGAAAAAAAAAGAATTCAAGATGTAAATATTACCGATTATATTACAACGTTGTGCCAACCGATTAAGGCTTCTTATTTTCAGGTTCTATAAGGTGGTCATGAACGGGACTTCGCTCTGGTTTCAGGTTGGCTTCATCAGGTTGCATTCCTTTTAGGAACTTCTTAGCAGTTTTACATTGATTCTTGTAACGATCTGTGGAGGTGGTTATAGGTGTTTAACATGTGCCTTATGTGATTGATTGCTCCAAATATGTGAGGCTAAAATGAGCAATCCGGAGATTTTATTATTTTTATCTCAAATCTAATGAATATAATTCATGAACAGCTTTGTGATCGAATGATCTTCAACCATGATCCACCAAAGTGTTTTGGCTGCCAGGTGATCACATGAATCTTATATGTAGTATTTTCTTTTCCTTCAGCAGAATCATGATTGTTATACAATGTTGAAATAGTGAAATTTAGTCAGCTACAAAACTGTAGAAGATTATTCAAACATCAAAATTCTCCCATGATTTCTTGATGGTCTAAGATGTGCAGTTATGATAGTCTTTGAGTGTGGTATACACAAATTAAAAATTTTGTGGAGATTTATTTCAAGCCAAACATCATTCATTTATCAGCTTGATTGAGCATGATGAGTCGCAAGTTTTAAGTTATAATTGTAAAGGTTCATATAAGCCTTGCAAACTATGCCCCATCAACTCCATATATAGAACTAATGTCAGAACCTTCAATTTCTCCAACTTAATTCATCCTAAGTATATGCATAAGAGAGTAATTGACTTTGACTGCAGTTCAACTTGTCACCACCCTCTAAAGGTAAATGCTATGGAATCAAACCAAGTTGATACTGAACTTGGTACCTGACGAGTTGGGAAAGTCATCTCTCTTTCTTCTTTTCGAAGTAAAAGTTTGGTAGTGAGATCTCTAATAGTATCATGTACCTTGTCATTTTATTTCTTTTGTCACATTATGCCCTTAGTTCACTAACCAGAAAATTTGAGATCCGCTTACCAAAAAAAATTGATATCCATATCAGTGCTCAAAATGAGCGCTTAAGATAGCAGTCATGATGTGGTATAATTATGAACTGAAGTGAGCTTCTCATAAATTATAAAAAAACAAGAAAAGTGAAATGTAATAAGCAAAAACACATTACAGTTGAGTGCTTAACAATTACTTAAGCCTTTTTAGTTTCCTAATGTTTGCTCCACTAATGTAAATAGGATTGTGGAGGTCCACTACGTTGTGGCATGAGTTGCAGTGCACTTGTAGCAAATGATATTGGAGGTAGTCTGCATATTTGACATGCTACTATGATCTATTTCTTTACCAGTCCTTTTGATTTTTTACTGTAAATGATCATAACGGATAATCTGTAGACAATTTTGTTCAATACGTATTGTTTATGTCCTTCTGAAGGTCATCTTTGCTGAATTTCCTGGATGCAATAATTTGTGTTCTACTGCCAGGAAAATGCAGTAGTTGTGAAAATATCTTCCAAAAAGGTGCACTTATTAAGAAAAAGGTTACTGGAATTGTAGTAATAAATCATGGACACCTGTTTCAGAAAAGCAAGTCATGTAAGACCCTATTTAAGGTTCAATGATATATGAATGGTTTGTACCATAATCAAAGATGTCATAAATGAGCCATATGCTACAACTATTTACTATGTTCTTCAATGCAAGAAAGAGTGAGTGAAAGGTCCATCATCCAACGGTGTTCAAGCTATGTTTTTCCGTTGAGAAAGTATAAATTTAAAACTATATGTGGAATATTTATGTGTGTAATGTTGAATTCAATATTTTCTGTAAGCTTTATTTTCTATGTGGAATATCTCTGTCTTCTCTTTTTTGTTAGTTTTATTTTTGTTGTCACACACTTATCCTGTAGATATTAAATATGACAATTGACAATTTTGATGGAAAACTTCTGTGATGGGTCGACATTCATAAGAAAAAAAGCACCTTAAACATCAGTGTTAGCCAAGAACAATTATTTGGTGTTCCTTAAAAAACAGTTATTGGGTGTTTCATGTGATGATTAAGGCGCAAGTGACATAGTAGACACTGCTAAGAAGAATAATCGTAGTAATACGTTCTTAAGAAGAAACACTTACCTTGTTAAGTGGACAGTTACCTACTCATTCATGTTGGTATCATATGCAGGATATTATGTTTGCACAACCATTGGACGGGCGTCAAGTCACCAAGTAGCTCTCATTGGTAACATTTAAGCCCTTCTGCTTGAACTGATTTCCTTTAACTGAATACATGAAATATGTGTAGTGTGTACAGTCTCTGCTTATGATATTCCTTTCATTGGGACTTTGCTTTTCGTTGATTAAATTAACAAATAAATTCGTGACATCACTTATCAAACCCCATCAATCTCGTTAATGGTTATTCATACTCTTTCAAATGTATTAACACCTAAAAATAGTATGGATAACCATTGACGAGAGTATGAATAAAGTAGATATAGAACACCTCTTTTTCAATTGTGAGATGGCTAGAGACGTTTGGAATAGAGCAAGCAATGTGCGGATCACTGCTACATCTGAGCTGGCTTTCTGGAGTACTTTTCGCAATGGTGAGAACATGGGTCAGTTCATCACTTATCGTGCAAGGAGAAGTGGGGCGTTCCTCGCGGCTATTCTCTGGGCTATCTGGTTACACCGAAATAGGCTTCTTTTTGCCTACTTTTTGTACCAAGAATGGTCTTCTTTGTAACCTCTTTGCTTCAACAACAACAACAACAACAAAGCCTTATCCCACTAGGTGGGGTCGGCTACATGGATCATACGACACCATTCCGCTGTATTAGTAATCAAACCTTTCAGTATATTATTCACCAATAGATCTTGCTCTATTAGTTCGCCAAGTGTCCGCCTTGGCCTCCCTCTCCCTCTTTTAATCGGACTCCAGATTATTTGATCTACTCTTCTTACTGGCGCATCTAATGGTCTTCTCTGAACATGACCAAATCATCTCAAACGATTCTCTACCATTTTCTCACTAATAGGAGCCACTCCGACTCGTTCACGTATATGGTCATTCCTAATCTTATCTAATCTTGTATGACCACACATCCATCTCAACATCCTCATTTCGGCTACCCCCACTTTACGTTTATGTTGTCCCTTCATAGCCCAACATTCACTACCATATAACACTGCCGGTCTTATAGCAGTACGATAGAATTTTCCTTTAACTTTATTGGGTACTTTTCTATCACAAAGAACTCCAGTGGCTTTCCTCCACTTGCACCAACCAGCTTGAATTCTATGATTAACATCGTCATCAATCTCACCATCTTGTCTTACAATTGATCCTAAATATTTAAACTTTGTCACTTGAGGAATTATATCCTCCCCTAGCCTAACTTCCAAATCGTCTCTAAGTTGTTTATTTGTGAAATTGCTATGCATATATTCTGTTTTATTCCTACTTAAACGAAAACCCTTTGACTCCAACGTATTTCTCCATATTTCCAATTTTGTATTAATCTCTTCTTAACCTCTTTGCTTCAATTGGATTTTTAATATATGGTTTTGGATGATTAATACTTTGGTTAATCATCCTTTTTCCTTCTAAAAAAAAGTGTATCAACATTTCTTCTATTGTAATGACAGATACAAATAATCCTCAAAACGGTGTGGTTGTTAAGACATCTTTTTTTGGCCCACAAGAGAATTGTTCACTTTCTGTTTCGATCTTCTGTGATACAAGTGAAGCCCAAGTGAGTAAATCTCATTTATATACATCTTATGCCCTTATGTTCTGTTTACGTTTAATGTGTGCATGATTTTTTCTTTCTTCTATCTCCTTGCAGGTATCAAATTCATTCAACATTTCAGGAACATGTGATTATGTAAGGGCAATGAAATTGGTTTAGTTAATTCTTTATGAAACCACTGTTCATAAGTAAGTTGCATATGCTGATGATTTCTAGTGTCATAATCGGTAATCTCTCATCATGTGAATAATATAAAACTTGGATTTTTTTTTGAGAAGGAATTAACTTGGATATATAAGTAATAATATGCTGCATATTGCTAAGAGGTTATGGATTTTTGCCATTTTCTTTTTAGTAGAAAAATAAAAGTATTGTAGAAATGTGCATTGCACATATAGGTACTATGTGGGTTGGCAGAGGACATTGAGTCTCTTTTTTGCATGCCCCATAGCCAAGGGCACATGGGATCGTTTGGGATTCACAGATATTGATGTGCCTAGTAGATAGTTTTTAGGGCTCGTGAATTCTTGCCACACATGATCAATCGTGGTGGAGACGATCATAGGCGGCTTCCATGCCAATATGCAGACAGTCTGGCTACAATGCACGATTTTTGACAGAGTTCATTACTATATAGAGAACATTGTACATCATATATACTTTTTACTTAAGAGAGTGGAGTTTTGGATAGCATCATGCTTTTGTTTCTGGGTAACTATACACTTTGTAGTATTGCATTACACACGTGTACATTCTCACTTTGGTTTTAACATATGCGGATGACTACCAAATTGTAGCCATCCTTTCTTCCTAGGAAAAGGTCTAACTTTTCTAAAACATATCATAACTATTTGCGCATTCACACACGACAAACTTATGTCAGATAACTTTAATTTGTAATCATACTAAAAACTTTAATTTTTAATCATAACTGGCATGTGCTAGTGCAAAATATATAACAGTAAACCAGCAAAACACTACATCTTGCAAGACATGGCTGACATATCATACTATTGTTTGGTTGATTTACAGTTTAATGAGGTTTATTCATGTGAATATTGTTTGGATTTGTATGGCTGGATTTTCTTGTTTCGGCATATACTCGAGTAAATTCATGCCTACTTTTGGTCTACTCTCTTTTATCTCTTTCTTTAGGGAGAATGCTCCAAAATAATATTTCACATGATCTAAAATCTGATTAACGAATTTGTCATTCATTTCTTTTATGTTGTCAATTATCATGTACACATTAATAGTACTGGTCTAGGTCATTTTTGACAGAAAATTGCCAAATTGGTTTAGTATATGCTCACAAATCTGGCTGAGTACATAGTGGTGGCAGTGCCTTTTCTAAAAAAGTTATCTATCATGTATAAAGTTGATATCTTCATTATACATAGTGCTCCTGTAAATATTTATTGATTAATAAAATGGATGATAGTCACCATGACTGTCATCCTACTTGCCTTAAAAAAAATAATGTATAAAGTTTTTTAAATGATCAAGTGACACTTTGAGATATTTATTTGTTTTGCTTGTGATGAATACTTCAAGTGAAATTCTCAGCTGCTGTAAATTTTGAATTATTTATCAACAAAGTTGACTTATGAAGTAGACTCAGGTATGTGATAAAACATTGACATCTCTGGCATATATATGCAGGCTACTAAACTACGCCATCCATCAGGTTGCCCAGAAGTTATTTATGTACATGGAAAAGGATGGGGCTGGTTTGGCACATTAGTGATGACGTAAATTGACTAAAAAGCAGTAAACTTGTTATCATTTTATCCAGATATTCTTTTAGTTCTCTCCATCATGCTTGATTTATTTCTACTTGTTTTGTGTTTCTATAGAGTTTTCTGCCTGCTGGTTGGCTATATTTTGGTTGGCACAGTATATAGATATTTCTTCCTTGGAATTCATGGTGCAGAGGTATGATACCTTTAAATCAAGCGTTTACACTTTTAAAAAAGAATAAGACTTTTACGCATTTCTATTTCTTTTTGGTCTTTCTATGTTCAAATTATTTGTGCATTTTGAAAGCTTACACTTGGATGTGCCGCCATACTTAGTGATTAGATTGCACGTGTTTCTTTGCTTGCATGGCTTTGATATCTTCATTAGTATATTCAAGTTATAAATGTTTGATTCGTGTTGCTAGGTTATCCATGTTTTTTTTCCTCAAATAATCTAAAAGCTGACCTTATGGTTTCATAACTCAAGTCTCTAGTCTTAAGGTCAATACAACAACAACAAAGCCTTATCCCACTAGGTGGGGTCGGCTACATGGATCGTACGACGCTATTCGTTGATCCATGTTCATGCGATTCGACAGGGTTTTACGCTGGCTGTCGGGGCCTAACACAACCCTCCTCCTTTATCCGGGCTTGGGACCGGCTATAAAACATAGGCGGAGTTTCCAAGTTGAGGATCAGTCTTAAGGTCAATCCAACTTTAAATTCATAATTGCAGCTAATGACACACCAAAGTTCTTGGGTGTCATTTATTAAGAACAGTTAAGGGACCTTGTACCTTCTTTCCTCTGCCACCATGTGATAGAAATTCCCTTAGGTTGCATTTGAGTTCTGGCAAACACACTTATAACTAGGGCCTGGAATAAAATTGCCTAGAACTCTGAGCAGAGCATGGGCAGCCTGGGTTCCACTAGAGCTGCATTTCTTTTTGCTTTACCCAATTCTTTTTGCATTAGCCCAAAAATAAATAAATTTGTTTTGCTTTACCCCCAATTTTTTTTGCTTTACCCAAAAAAAACCCCAAAATTTGCCCTCCTTGTAACTCCCTCCATCCTTCCCATTCCAAATTTCACTTTTACCCAAACATTTTTGGAATCTCACCTTTTTAGATCGCATTTTTGGTTCCACTTTTATCTGAACATGCCACCATAACTAATCTATCAAATCAGGAAATCCGAAGAACCTCAGGCTTCCAATTTAAAACTCACCCTCAGTAAATCATAAGCATAAAACCTTCATTTGCGAGTCTAACATGAAATCTTCATTCTCAAGAAGATCAAGCTCGAAAGTATCAGTTGAAATTTAGAGCCCAGATCAATAGAAACTTTATGTGCTACTTTTTGTTGATTCAAAGGGTAAATTTTTGAAATGGACATCCAACTATACCTTTATTCCCAACTATACCTTATCCTATGCGACGGAGCTGCGCACCCCAGTTGGCGCCTTACCCATCACGTATCTGGGCCTTCCTCTTTCGGATCATCACATTGGCTCTCGGAGTTGGACTCCGGTCACTGAGCGTTTGGAGCATCGTCTTCAGGGTTGGAGTTCTCGGCTTCTATCCAGTGGGGGTCATCTTGTGTTACTCCGATCAGTCCTCTCAGCACTCCCGACATACTTCATGTCCGTGCTTAGGATGCTAGCCCAGGTATTGTCACGGATTGAGCAAGTTCTTTTGGCAGGGATGTAGCTCTACCTACTGGGTCCACCTAGTTGCCTAGCACAACATTTGCAGGCCCATTTCACAGGGCGGTCTGGGCGTTCGGGATCTTCGCATCACCAATTGGGCACTCCTTTTTTTTTTTTGAGAGGAAAAAGGATGATCACCAGTTAGGTTGTCATCCATGTATATATATATCACCAAAAAGAAGCATCATATACAAGTGAAAACTCTCCAGTGGAGAGCGGCAAAAGACAAAAGAAGCTAATCAAAACCCCACTCTCGAAGAAGGTAAAACATGTGATAAACAATACTGTCCACCTGACATCTCTCCCCACAAAAAATGACCCGGTTGCGCTGGAGCCAAATAGCCCAAGCACCGGCCAGAAAAGTCGTTATCGGAAGTCTCCAGCCCTGTCTCTGTGTACCTAGCACCCTCATGCTCTACCAGAAGTCCGCCGTCGTCAGAGGAACACCCCCCATAATGGAAGCCCGAGACCATACCTCCCGAGATACGCGGCAGCTAAAGAACAAGTGTGTGCCATTCTCTGCTTCCTCTTCACACATCACACAGTAGGTATCCGCATGCGGCGCCCACCTCGCTCTATAAACTTTGGTAAGGATCCGCTCCCGTCGTAGAAGCCAAGCAAAGATCTTGACTTTAAGTGGCAAACGAGAGCGCCAAAACAATCTGCAATCAACTCTGAGGTCCTCTGGGTCGGTGGAAGCCGGAAGGAAGCAAAGATAGAGGCTGCGCGCCGAGAAGGCGCTCGATACCCACACCCAGCCATCTGACCGGGTCGGATGAGGATGGAAGGGGGCAATCCTCTGGTGAAGAGTTAGTAGGTCAGAAAGCCGTTGATCGGAGAGTGGAGTCCTGAAGAGGGGCGTCCAGGAGCCCGTCCCATGATCACCTCTCTGAGACCAGCACTCCGCCAGCGAAGCCTCAGGATGTGCCGCAAGAGCCAGTAACCGGGGGAAAGTCTGCCAGTGGTCCCCCTGGGCACCAGTCATGCCGCCAAAAGGAGAAGACCTCCCCAGAGCCAAGTGATGGAGACATGAATGATCGCACACGCGGGAAAATGGCTGCCACCCCGCTCCAAAAAGAAGAGCCACAGGGTACGGTGGGTCTAGAGTCCCATGAGAGATTACGGCCATAGCAAGCAAAGAAAACCTCCCTCCATAAGCTGTCGTCGGGCCCCATGATCCGGCCCACCCACCGGGCAAGGAGTGCCCAATTGGTGCAGCGGAGATTCCGAACACCCAAACCACCCTGCAAGGTGGGCCTACATATGCTGCTCCAAGCCATAAGCTGGGACCGACGAGTGGGGCTGCACCCTTGCCAAAAAAAATCTGCATCTCAGAGAGTCAATCCGTGAAAGTACCTGTGCAAGCATCTGGAGAACCGACATGAAGTAGATCGGGAGTGCAGAAAGTACTAATCGGAGCAGAATAAGACGACCGCCGCTAGATAGGAGTTGGGAGCTCCAGCCCTGAAGTCGGCGCTCCAACCGCTCTATAACTGGGGTCCACCTCCGAGAGCCAATATGACGGTCCGACAAGGGGAGCCCCAAGTAGGTGATAGGTAAGGCCCCAACAGGTGTGCACAACTCCGCCGCGCATCGCAGAGCGTCCATCGTCGCCATGCCAAAAGGAATGAATGATGATTTGGCATGGTTGATCTCAAGACCCGAAACTGCGCCAAAGATCTCCACCAAAATAGACACCTGTCTGGCCTCAACCACTGAACTCTCGACGAAAAAGACGGTGTCATCAGCATACTGGAGCAAAAGCACGAGCCCACCATCAAATCCTCTGAAAAGGCCAGACAGGCATGCGTCCTGAATGCATCGGGCGAGGCCGTCAACCGCCAGCGTGAATAGCATGGTTCCATGGGGCACCCCTGCCGGACACCTCGCTGGGGATGCACCCAGCCCCCGGCCATCGACCTATTAACCAGGACCGAGAAAGAAGCAGTGGTGATACACCGCTTCATCCAGGCAATCCAGGTCGCAGGGAAAGCTCTCACCTGTAAGGAATACCAAAGGAAAGACCATGAGAGGGAATCATAAGCTCTGGAAAAATCGACCTTCCAAAGGAAGGCCTGTCGACTGCAACGTCTTCACTGTGCAAGAATCTCCGAGGCCATAGAGTAGCTATCAATGATGGATTGCTTGGTGGGTGGGACAGATTATGGGGCCTGAGGATAGCCTATGGTGGGAGGTTTTTTCCAGATGCTCCGGGATCTCTCGTGGGACTCTAGACCCATTACGCCCTGTGGAGCTTCTTCTTTCTGGAGGGTGGTGGCATCACTTTTCCCCAGGTGTGCCATTTCATGACTCCATTACTTGGCTCCGGGGAGGACTTCTCATTTTGGCAGCATGACTGGAAGCCCGGGGGCCCTCTAGTAGACGCTTTCCCCTGGTTGTGGGCCTTGGCGACACAGCCGGATGCCTCGGCGGCGCAGTCCTGGTCTGAGAGTGGCGGCCATGGGACAGGCTCTTGGACACCCCTTTTTGGCTCTCCACTCTCTGAACAGCGGTTTTCTGAGTTACTAGCACTTCACCAGAGGATTGCCCCATTTTGTCCTGACCCGACCCGGATAGATGGTTGGGTGTGGGTATCAGATTCTTTCTCGACACGCAACCTCTACCTTAGGTTTCTCCCGAATCTTTCAGATTCAGAGGATCTCATTTGGCGCTCCCGGGCACTGTTGAAAGTCAAAATCTTTGTTTGGCTTCTGCGACGGGAGCGGATTCTTACTCGAGTTTACAGAGCGCGATGGGCACCACACGCGGATACTTCCTGCGTTCTATGTGGAGAGATGGAGGAGGATGTCACACACCTATTCTTCAGTTGCCGAGTGTCCCGAGAGGTGTGGGCTCGGGTGAGCATGTCAGATGGCATTCCTCTGACGACTGCGGACTTCTGGTTGGCTGTGAGGCGACGCAGTAGGCAGAGACAGGGTTGGAGAGCTTCATTGACGACTTTTTTGGCCGGTGCCTGGGCCATCTGGCTCCAGCGCAGCTGTGAGGCGACGCAGTAGGCAGAGACAGGGTTGGAGAGCTTCATTGACGACTTTTTTGGCCTGTGCCTGGGCCATCTGGCTCCAGCGCAACCGGGTCATTTTTGGCGAGGAGAGATGCCAGGTGCATTGTATTGTACACCACATTTTGTGTCTTCTTCGGGAGTGGGGTTTTGAGTAGTTCTTGTTTCTTTTCCTTTTCCTTTTTGGCTATCTTTACTGGAGAGCCCCCACATGTACATGAGGTTTCCTTTCACTGATATATATATATACCAGGATGACAACCAAATAGGAGTCATCCTTTTTCCTCTAAAAAAATAATCTTTATTCTCAACTTTGTCACCAAACTTTGTTTTGGGTTATCCAATTTCTATAATTTTGCATCTGTGGTCATCCTAACCGGTGATAGCCAGTTTACCTCTTAAAATGTTGACATGGCACTTACGTCAGCATTTTCTCTCTCCTCCATATCAACTTAAAAATTAATAAAGTAATAAAAATATAAAACATAAAAAAATGGGGCAATAGCTGCTTGGGTCTGCCGTCCTTTCTTTCTCAAAGCTCATTAAGGGGAAGGGAAGGTAAAGAAGAAGGGAACTAATGGGAAGAAAAATGAGGAGAATGAATGTGAATAATTATCCTTGTTTGACTGATGTAATTAGAATGAAGGAAAGGGAATAAATGTTAAATGATAATTTTATTTAGATGATTTTATCCTTTATATGCATATTTGTATGGCTAAAAAAATGTGTTAAATATATATATTTCCCTTCATTTCCACCTCCAATATGGGATTGAAAGAAAAATAAGGTGTTGGAGAAAAATAGAGAGGAAAGGAGGAGACTTTTCCCTTTATTCTCCCCCAACTTAAATTCAACAAAACCAGGGGAATTGATTTCCCTCTTTTCTCTTCCCATCATTTCCCCTCTTTTCAACCCCAATCAATCAGGCCCTAAGGGAGAGGTCCTCTCTCTCTCTCTCTCTCAAAGATGGTGGGAGGGGGGGAGGCGGCGGCGACCCTTTCCACCATCATGGGGTTGCTTGCCCTCTATTTTATTAATTTAAGTTCATGTGGAGTAGAGAGTTTTTTTCTTTGAAAGTCGTAGAGAGAAAGTGAGTGTGACATCAGCATTTTTATTGGTACACTATTTATCACCAGTCAGGATTAGCATAACTACATATTATGGAACTTGAATGATTTTTGAATTAGAAAATAAAGTTCAGTGGCCGAATTGAGAATGATGATATAGTTGGATGACCGTTTCGAAATTTACTCTTGATTCAACAATCCATATTTAGTGTCACACTTTCTCACAATCTTACGTCTTTATTCCAATTTCAATTTATTTGCATGCCTCCATCACATGTCAATAATGGCCATGCAAACTGTCAAAGTTGCTCTAGAATAAAGGCTGTGTAGATATGCCTGAACGAACAGAATCAGAAGTTGCATTGCTTGGCAACATTTTTAGAATGCCCATCTTAAGATCACTTCTAATATACTGTGGAGAAAGTCATATTATTTATTTTCATTTCTGCTTGCTTGCCCACTTCCATTCGGTAGATCTTGAATCTAATACAAGGTTTATTACGAGATTTAGTATGTTATCTCCTTGTACTATAATAGTCTTTTGTGTATCTATTGTTTTTGTATTAGATTTCATTGCCACTGCCAAACGATCTTAACGTTTTTTGCTTGATTTTCATTTTAGGCTGTTCCAAACTTGGAGTTTTGGCTTAGTTTGCCTAAAAGAGCAAAGGTAAGATCGTCATTCGATTTTTCCCAGTTAAAAGATTTCTGGAGAACTTTATTGCGATGAAGCATTTCTTCAAATACTACATGGAGGCAAATTTTTTACACAACTTTCTTGTCGCCCAAACTTTAGTGATGGCACTTCTAGGTTCCTAGAATGCCATTGTTTACTCAGATTCTGATGGTATTTATTTTGTTTCAGAGTCTGCTTGGTTCGATGGTGAGAAGGTTCAGGGGACAAGCTAGAGATGGCCGAGGATCCTATGCCCCAATGAACTATTAATTTATACACTATGCTTTGGCTCTGTTTATGTTCATACAAGCATACTTGATAGGGAACTATCCATGCAAATATTGTAGATCGTCATTTGGTAGTGGAGCTTGTTTGCAGGGCACGACAGAAAAGAAGTTGGGACAATAGCTTACAAGATTTCACTTTTTCATGTATGTAGGTTAGGTCTGATTTGTTCTTAAGTTAGTCTTAAATCAAAGCAGCGAGTGACAACACTTGTATTCTTTCAGTTATCTTGTTGGTGAGCAATTGTAGTGTCATAGTTGCTGATTTTTTCTTTTAGCTTTGGGCTGTATAAAGTTGGCGCCTTCATAAAAACTGGTCTTGAGATCGGCATGTTTGCAAGTGAGGGTTGTACTCCGTTTTACTTGTACACTTTTGTGACGTGAATTTTCCACAAAACACAAACGACGATGAACGATGGTGTAGTTGATATGTTCTTCAGTTGAGCTTGTAATTAAAAACTTCAACCAAACTGCAAAATGCTTGTTGAAAATTCTTGGCGATGCTTTTTTTTTTTTTGGTTAAATGTTCATGCTTATTCTCTCTCAGACGTGCCAGTGTCCAACTATTTTAGATTCTACTTTGCCTTTCCATCGATCAACTTAATATGTGGACGTTGTTGTTTTTTTTTACTCGAATATGTGATGTTAATAACTCGTAGATCATAAAAGACAACGTAGTCTTCCCTTTTATCATTGTTATATTCTGCAAATGAGCTCTAACCTCAGAGCAAGAGCCATTTCCGACCGTTTTGTCTTCACCACAACTCACATCAAAACGTTGCAACAGTTTGATCAAAGAACTCTTTGCTTCGATTGAATAAACCACGCGAGGCCAAACAACTAATTGACACTAGATGCGACTGTGCAAGGAACAATGTCGACATTGTGGATCAGGATTCATCTCACTGAGCACAGGAGCAGAAAAGACACCCAAGAAAGAGGAAAAAAAGTTTGTGGAAGAAAGCTCTTATCATTTCACTGAACAAGATGTTGAGTGTTTGTTCTTCGCGCACCGGAGAAGTTCTTGTCGTTTGGTGATCCAATTGGGGGCCGTCATCTTCCGAGTGTGTCGTGCACACGGAAGAAAGCAGGTGATCCATCGACGCCCGTAAAGCCCCTTTGTTTTTTCCCTTTTTAATCTCATCATATCGTGTGGACATCACAGGCCTTTGGGTGCAGAGCCACAGGTTTAGACCGATATTTTATTTTACTCTGCTGTCGTAGTTTTTTTTTTCTTTGTTTGTTTGGATGCGTATATTTATTCAGGACTACTCTGCATGATTAATCTGACTCGAGAAAAGAATATTTTTACACAATGGTGCCAAGGTTATGAACTTGGGAATCAAACTACTTTGATTCTTTTTTTCTTTCTTTTTGTATTGATTTGGACTGATGCAGATGACTCGATGAGGCCGCAGTAGTATGCATAAATGTTTGTGCAAAAGCAAGATGTTGATGTTAGAAATATACTTAAGCTGCTAAGTCGGAGACGGGGGAAAATGATTTTGCGCGTAAAGTGTGGGTCCTTAGTTTTCAATTGTTTAAATAGTGTGAACTATGATCGTAGTCATCTAGCTCTAGCTAGTAGTTAGAGAAGAAAAAAGTTGAACACCTTTTGGAACGAAATTGATTTTACAAGGAGGAACATGGACTTGCAAGCGTGCTTCTGTGCACAATCGTACAAGTGCTGAAAATCATTGACATTATGACGAAAGATCAGTGAATCTTACTGTTCATTATTCATCAATTTTGTTCCGCCTAAAATTATTTAGAGAGAGAGAGAGAGCTCTATGAGTTGTAGGAAAAATTACACGTCTCCTTGCAAACATAATCCAATTTTTATTTGTTGAACAAATTATTAATTTTAAAGATTTTGTTAGATGTAGTCTAATTGTTTTATTGGACAAAAAAGTACCAACTTCAAAATTTTCATATTTAACCTCACAATATATTTTTTTAAGAACAAATTTAAATACCCTATATGTACTATGTTATTTTTAAATAAATAGAATAATATGGAATTATGCGCACTTTTTTTTAGAAAGAAATCACTACTAGTTTGACCATTCATAATATGGAATAATGGAACTCTATACTAATTGAACAATTAAGTTTCATATGAAACAATTTACTTGAGAACAATAATTATTACTTACTCTCTTTTAAAAAAACCCATAATTATGCCTTTTTGTCGATTTTATATTTTTAGGCACAAACGATATTTACTATATAACTTTCACTTATCAAATTAATTTACTACATCATACTTAACATGTTTTCAAAGAAAAAAAAAGTACGAAGTTGAATATGAGAAAATTGAAATGTGGTGTTTTTTGTTCAACAAGAAAAAAGATATGTCAGAGATAGTGAAAATTCGGTAGTTTAGGTCAGCAACAAACATAAAAATGGAGACTTTCTTGCGTAATTTTCTCTAAACTATATATATGTTTGTCAAAATTAACAACTTGGTTTATGTGTTTATACAATATGATTATGATATTCCAACAGGGCTTGGCGGACCCCCTATCACTTTTGCGGAAAGATAGTTTAGAGTTTTATAATAATGAATCCAGTATATATTTTTTACATTTTTAACATATTATTAGATTAAGTATATTGTTGACTTATTATGATGTAGTTAAACTTGAATAACATCAAGTTATTAATCTATTTTAATAAAGTTTTTATAAAATTGACTATAATATTTTAAATTATACTGTGATAATATGGTCATAGTGAAAAATATTAGGGTGCATACACATAAAAGTGTATACATATGCGATCACTCCATCACCATATTAAAATTATTTTAGTTATAATTTAATCATATAGTAAAACATCTCATATTAATTGATTAAATCTTAGTCATTATAATTAAAATAATTTTAATTTGATGAATCAGATGGAGTGATCGCATATGTGTATATGCACCATAATATTCCTCTATTATAGTTTAATTTATTTACATAGAAAAGTTGAAATTAGAGTTAAATACATAGAAAAGTTGAAATTATAGTTAACTATTATTTTTTAAACATCATTTGTGATATATTTAATTATATTATTTTTTAAAAAAATATTATTTTAAGTAGGTTCTCGACTTGAAAAAACTGAGGCAGTATATATAGGTTTTTTTCTTGGTCTTTTGCGCATTAAAAAAATAAAAAATCACCCAAATTTAAAGGTCAATTTTTTTCGACATACAAGTTATCCGCCGATCGAACTGTAGACCGGTCATAAAAATGACCCAAATCATCCCTAAAATTGGAATGAAGATTGGACCTCTTTGAATCATTTTGAACTTATCAATAACGGATCAAAATCGAGTAGAATTTGCCAAAACTGATCTAAGTGAACCGACCACGATAAAAAAATGTTAATAAATCAAAATTTAATTTGACTTATGGTATACTTTTATGGCTCATTTTATAGTAACGTGGGACTATTGACTTGTTTGCTCTACTTATTTAATAACTAAATTTTGTGAATGTTATTAATGCGTGACTGTTTATTTATATAATTTTTAACAATTTTTTTCCATTATTTAGTTTATGAATATTAAACTATTTTATATACATATTTTTCCTTTTTACCCTCATTAATGTCATTTTAATTTATAATCCAACAATAATTTTCTATAACTGTGACTTCATTTTTCATATAAAATCTTTATATTAAATATTAGTATAAATTTATTAGCTATTAAGATAATATGTGTTATTTTTTTAACTTTTAACTTAATTTAATTTTTTATTATTAATGCAATATGTGATTGAATTGATTATATCTTTTAAAATTATAATATTTTATTATTATCTCATCCGATCAAAGAAAATTTATTATATAATTATTTACTTCATAATCCATAAAATAATTATAACAGAAAAATAATAAAATAATGGTACCCCTGCCTGTGTCTGAGGAGTGACACTGCTTCCTATAAAGCGGCGACCCCCAGCGCATTATTAGTTATACTACTACAAAACACAAACAATAGACGGAGTCTTATTCCTACAAACACGAACTTAAACAAGTCGTCTGGAAGGTGGAAAAAAAGAAATAAAAGGAAAGCAAAAGAAGGCCAATCGAAACACGGCAAGAACGAAGACTCCCAAAACAATCGGAGTTTCTTCTCATGGCCGACGCCTCTGCCAAGTTCCGGCAGCCGGCCGAGCTCCTCCCGCCTTCTCCGTCCCCGGCCGTCGGCGAACTTAGCGTGGCCGTCGCTCATGACGGCCTCGAATTCTGGCAATTCATGGTCGCCGGCTCCGTCGCCGGAGTGATCGAACACACGGCCATGTTTCCCGTCGATACTCTCAAGACCAGGATGCAGGCTGCCCCAGCCTGCCACCCTTCCATGGGCCTTCGCCACGCCGTCCGCTCAGTCCTCCACGCCGAAGGTCCCCTCGGCCTCTACCGTGGCATCGGCGCCATGGGCCTCGGCGCCGGTCCCGCTCACGCCGTTTACTTCTCCGCATACGAGGCTGCTAAGGAGTTCCTCTCTAGGGGCAACCCCAACAACCCGGCCGCGCACGCTGCATCTGGGGTGATCGCCACCGTGGCTAGCGACGCCGTCTTCACGCCCATGGACACCGTCAAGCAGCGCCTCCAGCTCAAGAGCAGCCCCTACAAGGGCGTCGCTGATTGCGTCGCGCGGGTTCTCCGTGAGGAAGGCGTCAGGGCGTTCTACGCCTCCTACAAGACGACTGTCGTGATGAATGCCCCCTTCACCGCCGTGCACTTTGCGACGTATGAGGCCACCAAGAGGGGGCTCTCGGAGATCTCCCCGGATAGTGCGAGCGACGAACAGCTGGTGGTGCACGCCACCGCGGGCGCCGCGGCTGGCGCCTCGGCGGCTCTGGTGACCACGCCGCTGGATGTGGTGAAGACCCAGCTGCAATGCCAGGTGAATCCTTTAGGCCAAGTTGGTCAACTTCTACAGAAAAAAAAAATCTTCGTTTTAGCTTCTTGCAATTGAAACTGGAGGCGGTTTCCTCCATTAGACTTTGCTGCATGCTCTATCTTTGGCGTCTTGTGTTGATACTTTGCGGCATGCGTTGGTAACATCTTGATGAAAGTAACAGTTGTGCTTCTTATGCATACAAGTAGATCACCTTTGAGATTAAGGCAGAGATTTTTTAATTGACTGGGGACTAGAATTTTTTTAGGAAGAGGAGGCGAACAAAGCACATCTAGGATGGATATTTGCTTTTGGATTGCTCTTATGACCAAAATTTATAAGTGGAATAATTTCAAACAAAACGAAGTTTTGTAATGAATATGTTCAACACTGGATGGCAGAGACATAGGTTTCTTAGAGCCTTGATACAAGTACGCATAGAGGGTGTACAACCTGTAGTCTGTTAGATCAACAGTCAACAACTGATCTAACAGGCTGTTATTCCAAAGTCAGCTACATCCTCCTCATGCTCACCTGAATCATATCATACGTGAAGTAGGCTCCCCTAACAGTAGGCAGAAAAGAACATTTGGAAAGTTGGTTCACATCCTGAAATTAAGATGTTTGATTAATTTCCTCATTCCTGAGTTTAGCGACAGGTGTTGACAATGATATAGAAGACCCTACGATTACTTGCTTGGATATACAGATTATCCTACTCCCTTGTATTGTGGAGGGACATTATTTCTGAAGAGCAGAACGTGAAGTAATTTCTGTAGCATAGTTTCGCAAGCTTGGTTCAAAACAAAGTTTTGGATATTACTTGAGTGGCTTTGTGTTCTTTGTCAGACACTAAATTTTCTATAGGACTAGAACCCGAGTTCCAAATCCCCTTTTGGTTTTCATTTCAAGGCATTAGCCTATCTCAGTTATCTCCTTTGCTATGGATGGCTTTGAACTTGATTTCTGGATTTGACGGTTACTTCACATCTTGTAAATGAAAGAAGTATTCTCAGCTGATGGGGAGACAAAGATTTCGAGAAAGAAGAAATCTTGTGGCCTTCATTGTGATTCTCTCAATTCAGAAATAAATGGATTGGGTTTGTCATTTTTGGTTTTACTTGCACGTTGTCTACAATTTGCATTTACTTGTATGTCCACTTGGTTAACGGGACAGCATGCAGAACCTTCGGGATCTGAATACATGATAAATGTATTTTTTGGTTAGGCAGAAAGCTTGTGGTGAGTCCTTTTCTTGCATCTGATGACACACAAGATCACTGGCTGTACTGTTCAATTTGCACTTTATTGCATTTTTTGGAGCATGGAATACAACACACTCATGTCATATTGGTAGAAGTCGGAAGTAATACCAGCAGGCCACATACCAGAATAACTTTGAGCCTCATCTTTTAAATGTTTGATATGCGTCCTACTATTATCTGCCATCTTGTGTCGAAAGCTTTATATGACAACCCATTCTCTTTCGTGGCAATTATATCTTTCAATGCGCACATAGTTATATTTCTGCTACAAGCATTTGTATGATTGATAGTTATCCAGCACCGGCACTGCTGAGTAGTTGTTTCCCCTAGTGAATTCGAGTCTCATATGTAATCTGTGGCGTCAGAAAAACTATACTTTGTGCTATTTAATTTCTCACATTTATTTTTCTGTTGGCTTTTTATTAATTTCCGACACTGTCAAGCTTAAGGTTTCTGAACATGTTCTTCTCCCTGGAGCAGGGTGTTTGTGGTTGTGATAGGTTCTCTAGCAGTTCCATAAAAGAGGTTTTACAGACCATAGTGAGCCGTGATGGTTATGCTGGTTTGATGAGGGGATGGAAAGCCCGGATGCTCTTCCATGCACCTGCAGCTGCAATTTGCTGGTCGACGTATGAAGCATCGAAGTCCTTTTTCCAAAGATTGAATGATAGTAAAAGACCATATTGATAACGCCAGAGGCATACTTTTCGTCCTCGTTTCTGAGCAACCTCACTTCACACTGTGGTTCTGCTTCTTGAGCCAATGAAACTGCACAAGTTCCTTAGATGGATGCTGTGGCAGTTTCTTGTGTATTTTAAGCCAGTATTAGTTAAGCTTTTGATATTTGTATAGATTTTCTTACAAGCATTAAAGATAGCTATGGGCATATGGCTTGGCTGTAATCTGAATAAAATCATGATCCGTCCTGAATATTCAGTAAATGGTTACATTTTGTTAGTAGATACTCTGGATGGATTTAATGCCTTGTTTTTTTCTTTGTGCAACATGAAAGTTCAACAATCATTATATGTGTTGGTGTTGGCTAATTATAGAAATTGCAAGATAAATACAAAATTAAAAAGAATCAAAGAAACCGTAAAACAAATGTAAAGTCACCCTGATTGCAAGCATGATGAACACACAAAAGTGCCTGTAGCAGGTATCGACTCATACTGTAATTGCAAATGTAAGTTCAGGCAAATAGGAAAAGCTTGAGTCTTTGACTAGAATTCACTGGTTTCAATTCCTGATACCTTCTGAAGAGTGGAAGAATATTCCCTAGCACCTTCTGCATTACAAATTGATTTATAATTCAGTTCTTCCGGAGGAAAAAAAAGAGAGACATTATTATGAACCCTTCCACGCTACTCGCAAGAATATTTCAGTCATTCCAATATGATCATACTATCTATTTTGAGCAAACATAGTTGGCTATAACATGACCATATATAACATAAGACCAGGAAAGAAAAAGGAATTCACGTCAGACGCTTAGATCAGTTAGTTGTCACTAGCATATGTAGTCCGCAGAACTGTGCGATGTATACGTGATCTGTGCAGTGCTTAGTGCATGTCGAACAGTGCACTGTGTGCACAACAACTGTGCACAACAATATTTTTTCAGCTTTTCAAATGCACTGGAGAACAGGAACTTCATGCCTGATAGCTTTTCTCCAACTCCAAGGATTTTCTTACACGATCTCACATCAAGATATAAACTTCCTTCCTGTATGCAGTCTCAAAGTTTACATTTACCACCTACAAGAATTGGTGTACCTCCTCCTCGCTTAAGTAAAGATCACAATTTCATTATGAATATAAAAATTTTTTGTTGGAGTCTCACTTGTGCTAGAGTACACGACGCGGGGCGATCTTATCATATTAATTAAACTCGATGATGAACCGACTTTTAATTTGTCGACAGTGCATATAATCATTAACGCTGTGCGAGTTGGATCGTCAACAAAAAAAAAAGTTTACATTTACAATTAAAGACTAGTCCATCCATCTAAAATTGTAAGTTGTTTGATAAATTAGTATGTGTGAACTCTAAACACAAATCATTGAGCCTAAGTTCTGTTTCATGCGCCATACAACTAAAGGGTACTAATAGTATCTTTATAATTGTTGGACGGACCAATCGGTTCAATTATCTACCGACTCATATTGTGGTCCTGGTCCGAATCAGAAAACCGAAGGGAGGGATTGGACCAAATGAAACCAGTCAAACCCCATTAAAAAATTGGTCCAATCACGGATGAACAGGCGGAATCAGCTATTTCTAGACAATCGGCTTGGTTTGATTATAAAATAAAGAAAAGAAACAAATGGGCTTCATAAGTAACGGGCCATGAAGATAATTGATGATTCTATTCCTTTCGGGGTATCCTCTTTTTTTTTCTCTTAATTTATAAATATAGATTCAACTCTTTCATTGTAATTGAAAGAAACGTATTTATTTAATTACTTAGCATTTTGTATACTTATCAATATCACTTAATATTACAGTATTCGTCTATTATGATTAATTAATTTGAGAGTAAATTTATTTATTTTTGCATTAAAATCAGTCATTTATATTTTGTGGTCCTTTTATATGCTATATTTTAATTTGATATTTCTTTATCGATATCCAATTTGATCATCCGCTTTAACCGGTCCAAAAGACTTGCCCGAATCGATATAATCTGGAGTTGATATTCAATTCGGTTAGAGATTAATGGGCGTGCTATTCATTGAAATGGGTAGCAATGTGCTCCTTTGAAGTAGAATCTCCCAATGCCACATCCACCATGATCACAAGGTTCAAGTGCTGGTTCATCAGTTCAGCAAGCATCGGGAATCTGGTTGAGCACCTTTTTTTTGTTGGATTTACCGACCATCATCTTTGATGTGCCACGCAAAGCTCCGACGCCAAGATCCAACTCCTCTTTCCACATGGCTGACTTTTGCCCCGGTCCGAACCTCTTCATCGCCCCTAGAGCCAGCGACTCCGTGGCCATCGTCGCTAGGGATGGCACCCGCCGCTGTTCGGAGCGGGGGACACCACCCCCCCAACCTCGACGACCCGCCCCCGCCCCCGACTCCGCCCCGAATTTTCGGTCCGGAGGAAATTTTATCTCCCGCCCTGATCCCCGCGGGTCCCCGAATTTTAGCGGGGACCCGATTCCCCGAATTTTTTATTTAAAAAATTTACAAAAAAATATCTCAATTTTTTTTAAAAAGTGCAGAAGTGAGTCACCTCTGCACACAGTGCGCTCGATCACCTCTACGCACTGTGCGCAGAGGCGAATTGTGCGCAGCGACGATTTCGCCGGGTGCGCCGCAAAGGCGATTTCGCCGCCGCCCCTCCATAGTGCGCAAAGTCGCCGCCGCCCTTTCGGCCGATTTCGCCTGCGCAGACGCTTTCGGCCGCCGCCCCTTTCGCCGCCGCCGATGGCGGCCCTCGACGACCCATGATGACGCCGTCGTCGTCGACCGGATCGAACGGATCAGCGATGTCCTAGACGATGATGCCCTCGCCGATGACGACATCCTCGCCGATGACGATGCCCTCGACGACGACGGCGGTGGCCCTAGACGATGGCGATGCCGCCCTCGACGACGATCCACGATGACGCCGCCGCCGATGATGATGACCGGATCGATCGAATCGATGATGATCTACGATGACGTCGTCGCCGTCGACAATGAGCAAATCCACGACGACTGGATCGACCCGCCCCGGATCCCCGATGCCCTCGACGACAATGACAAACCTCGACATCTACGATGACCGACGATGGCGGCCCCATCGTCCCTCGGCATATCGTCAACCCCATCGTCCCTCGACATTGATGACGACCGACAATGGCAGCCCTCGACATCGACGATGATCGACGACGATGGCCCTCGACATCGACGATTGTGAGAGTGTGAGCAGATTTGATGCAGATGTAACAAATTTGTGAGGCTGCTGTTTAGGAAGTTTAGGGTTTTATGTTATATATATGTACAAAATGAACGGTTGAGATGAAATCTAATGAATATAATTATAATAAGTTATTAATTAAAAATATTGTCGGGGATTCGGGGATCCAACAGGGCAGGGATAGTTCACCCCGGCCCGATCCCCGAAAGGGGGGCCGGGGGCAGGTTGGCCCCCATCCCCGCCCCTGCGGGGGAAAAAATCCCCGAATGCGGGGCCCCGAACGGGGAATCCCCGCGGGGGGCGGGGAATATTGTCATCCCTAATCGTCGCCTCTTAAGCTGGATTCTTTGCTGACTTTTCTACTATTTTTGACAAAAGGGAAGTCGATGATGCAAGGCTGGTAAGATTCCACAGAGGGAAATACCAACCCAAAGTCGCATCACAGTCACAAAGCCATCGTTGCCCTCTCCAAGCCACCATTCAACTCACTTCGATTCCTTGACAATCTCTAGCCAAAGGCACCCATCATCAGGCTCCCCAATGCGGTTGAGCACTCCGACTACCTTGGCCCAACAAGTACTTGCCCCACGAGTGCCTGGATCTTTCCCAAGAAGCACCCTCCACCTCTGTTCCAAGTAGGAAGTTAGCAGTTCCAGATCATGAGCCGTCATCGCCCAAAGTCTCAGAAGGTCAGGCAGAGGAAGCACAGGCAAGGATGGTGGCGGCCAGCGATGAGGATGTCCTTGGCGGCAACAACCTTGGCCGACTAGGGCAGAGGAAGAGAGAGAAAAATGAGGACGCGCAGCACCTTAAAATCCACTCGACTTTCACGTGTTTAAAGTCATCTCAGAGACGCTACACAATTCTCCATAAAATAATTTTACGAAAGTATAAAGTATAAAGTGTAGAAATGATAATAAGAATATCTAAAAAATCCATAGTGTCAAAGAAGCTAGAAAATATCATAACTTTACAATACTAAAAATGCGAAAAAGTAATAACTAATAAATAAATCTAGTAGGACACAATCCTACAACATCTCTATCACTTAGCCTAATCACCTACATCACCATCTTCTATCATCAACTCACCTGCATGAATTCAGATGTAGGAAAAAACTCATGAGTATAAAAATACTCACTACATATGGTCTAACCATAACAATAATAAATAATCAACAGTGTTCAATAGAACAAATAACGATATGATACAATAAGCAGTAAAGCACTGAATGAATCAATAGAGTAAGAGCTCAATAAATCAATAGATCAGTATGACGTCAATGAAAAGGATCAGGAAAGATGTGACGCCTTACTACTACTTTTGCCACCACAAGGGGTGAAATTGAAAATCAATCGTTTAAATTCAAATTCAAATATTTAACGGAAAATCAACGTTTCAAAATAAACTACCTCTAAAAATTTCTAATAATTTCGGCATAACGTATGCGTAAATTCGTCTATACGTCATGTACAACAATTTATATATATCTAACTTCAAAACTTTAAACATCACAGGCAATTATAAGGATATTACTGGCAATTCATCAGATAGCTAAAATGATGGGACACATGCTCAAAATAATGAGTCTCAAGCTCACTCTCGAATCAAAATCACGAGCCAGATGCTCCTAAACCATATAACGTGAGCGTCATTCGCTTCACACAATTATTCAACATTTTCAAAATCTTTCAAAACATTCATCAAGTAATAAATCCGTATAAGAAAGCTCAATGAAACACAAAGTTAGTCATTCAATAATCACGTCTCTCACACATGCTCATTTCCTAGCCCCTTTACTTTTTTTATTTTATGCTATGCAAGCTTTCATTCATTATCCGAAAAGAATTAAACACGAGGAGTGAGCATAAAGAGGCTCAGTGAGTAAAATAACTATATCAAATATTAAAACATCGAAAGAAAACTAACATCTTTATTTTAGAAATCATTCCAAACATTTTTTAATTCTTCCAGGAAATTCATTTAAATAATTATCATGCCAAAATGAATACCATGAGTGCACATGCATGGTAAAAAGATATCATCATAAAATTTGAAGAAAACATCATCAAACACGGATATCCATACCACTCATAAATCGAATGCTTCTTCACACACCCCTCGTGTCACTATATCGTCATAAGGTGATTGTTCTAATTTCATCCCTCGTGTCACTATATGACGTTGAATCGCTCCTCGTGTCACTATATCGACACAGAGCTTGTTTCTTTTCTTTCTCCATTTCATCCCTCGTGTCACTATACGACACATGATGGTTGTTCTAATTCCACCTCTCGTGTCACTATATCAACACAAGGTGTTGAACCTGCTCGTCATGTCACTATATCGACACAGAGCAAATCGGACCACAATCGGTTTACTCGGAGTTGGCCAATTCTCCGAGATGAAAACACTCCGCCTTATGCGAGTTTTGACATGTAATGCACATAATGCATGAATGCAATTTTCAAATAGAACTTTAGGATTGAAATTATCATATATACTTTCCTTTCAAAAATCAAATATTCACTTCAATTTCACAAAGAATAAACTTTGATGAATTTCTAAAATTCATATTAAAATGGCACAAGTCATATGATGACACACATATAAAGCATACAAATATATGAATATGCATGAAGGAAACTATCACGAAAATTCATTCCACATCGAGTGGAACAATGTCATCACTCCGAAGAGTTTAACAATTCATATCAATTGAGATAAGTTCCTTCACCTTGAATTCGTCAAGTCCCAAATTATCTCTCGTTTGAATCCAATCAAAAGTAAACACAACCTATCACATTCGTTACTTGATTAATTAGTATTATAAAAATTTAATTGATAATTCATTCTTCGCAATAACTCAATGTACTTATCATAAGCCATGTTATATTATGCATTTGCTAAAAACTTACCGAGAAGGAAAAGAATGTCTCATCAACTAGTAGCAGCTTAATCAAATCACAATAACCCACGAACTATCGCTTTCCGATTAACAACCTCCTATATGCGAAATTCAATCAAACTTTAAATAAAACATAACTATGACCTTAATTACATTATAATAATTATTTTCAGCTATCAGAACCAAACCGCACCCGTAGAAACGTCGAAAAGAACCACCGAACGCCTTATTCATCCACAATAAAACAAGTTATTTTTAAATTTGTTCACATCACTGAAATCAAATCAAATGCATATTCCTATTCGTTTACCAACCACGATACGATAATGAGTCACCAAAAAGGTAGTCGAAGAACGATCGGAATCCGAAACTTACGAATCTAAAAAAAGATTAGTGACTAATTATTATACGGACAGCAACCTGATTTCTTTTTGCCTCATGTGTGCACCTACTAGAACGTCGAGATGAGCTTGGTCGGAGTTCCCCGTCGGTTCGCCGGAAAGGTCGTTGAAAAAGTTCGCCGGAAAGCCCCAATTTCGACTTCCTATGTGAATTGGAATAATGTAACACTCTCAAATCGACCACCGCCACGTGATGAAGATCAACCTAGAGACGCTATGCATGCTATGACTTTGACCATAATATTGATCATATCTTAATAAAAAATCGAGACACGTCAGCGAAAGAAAGAAATAAAGAAAAAGATAACTTAAATATGCGGAAGTCTAAAAGTGACTATATCATTGCTAAGCAATAAAATAAGTTTTACATCATGAATCTAAAATGCGGAAGGTAAATGAAAACTAATAAACACTCTTAAGAGCCCTATGATTCATGTGCTATCCTATCGCCAGAGCTTCATCACCACACGCTTATTCCACCATGTCACTGACCTGGTCCTATGGAAATTAGACACAGGGAAGGAGGTCCTCCCCTAAGCTTTACAGCCTAGTGGGGAACTACGTGATATACAATGCATAACATGAATGGAATAATCAGAAATAAATAATCATGCTTAATTTGAACGCTGGTAGCATCATAAATCATAATAAGAGTAAAAAGATATCATAAATCATGAAAATTAATTGATGCATAGTAACTTGATATCATGCCATACTTGTAAATAATGATGATAACTTGACTTGGCTTACTCATGACGATAACTTGACTTGACTTAATCATGCTTCTGGATCTTATTTTATTATTAGAAATCAAGGTGACTTTAGGTGCTTTTAAATCTTGGGGTATGCCGAGCAAACGATTCGGCCTTGTGCGGGTCAGTGGATGATTAAATCATGACCAAGGGAGCTACCATTATCTTGCTGCACTTGGCTTGGACTGGCAACCCATCGTTAATATTTCATCTGAACTTATTAATCACTTTTAACAACTTGTAGCTCTTTGTTCTTTGTTCAATGGATTCGATAAGATCAATAAGAAATAAATCAATAAGAGAATAAATTTTGAGAATCAGTAAAGGATCTCTGTGGGGTTAGAAAAATAGGATAAACTACATATAGGTAATATTGGGATAAAAAGAGAAATAATTAATAAAGCTAATAAAAAGATTTTTGAAAATCGATCGACCGGTTAGGGGAACGGTCGACCGGTAGTTTATTGATCGATCGACCGGTCTATTAAGATCGATCGACCAGTTGGCTAATTCGGACTAATCGGGTTGGTTGATCCGTTCAGTTGAACGGTTGACTGATGGGTATGGATCAGTCGACCGGTGACAAGGATCGGTCGACCGGTCGATGTACGCAGAAAAAATGGTGGTAGGCAGCTTATCGGTCGACCGGTTGCTAGTAACACTTGCGGACCGGTCGACCGGTCGGCGTCCAGAAAAGTTGCAGACTTTGACTTTTCCTGAAAATCTCTAACATCAACTCATTCTAATTTAATTCCTAACTCCTAGTAATCAATCACACATAGTAGAACAAACAGAATTAATTCAAACAATAAGCAAATCAGGAATCAAACAATTCAAACAAGAATTCAATAATCAAACAAGAACCCTAGGAAAACTTCTTCTTGATCCTTTTTGTTTCATAATCAATTAGGGCATGGATTAGAATAATTTAGAGGTCATGCAAGGTGATTTCGATTCACCCACCTCTGTTCGCGATTAATCCTTGCGTTGGTTCGTCGGAATCCTAGCGATCGCGTCCCCTGTTTCCTCCCTATTTTTCCTGCAGCCTCTGTCCCTGTTCTTCCTCGGTTTGGCTGCTATCTTCTGGATGATATCAGCACCCAACGAAGATTTCAGAGGCAGATTTCGTGAGTTTGATGGAAAAGGGGTTAAGGCATGATTCTCCTTTGGTTTTATAGGACTTCTCTTTTAATTTAAGTCAAATCTAATTAATGAGATAAAGTTTTATCTCTAACTAACTTTTAATTTTCTTTTTTTTATCTTTATGTCGGTTATTACAAATAAAGACATGGTTAAACCTCTCAAAATGATCCTAATCGACCTGAGAATGATGTACAACTCACCAGGAGAAGGATCGATGTGAATCGGAGCCGAAATAGGAGCCGATCAATTTTTCATCTTCCTCGTGTTTTACCCTCGCTGTGTCACGCACAATAGACCGATTATCTCATACTATATGTCAAAATGTTCATCTCGTCGTCCTCTTTCCAAAGACACCTCACACACAAAAAACGGTGACCGAACGGAGAAGAACGGAGCGCTAGAAGGTGGCGCGGAGGCTGGAGTGTCGGGGTTACTATAGCACGCGAGAAGGAGAAGACGATGGCCTTTATTTTTTTTATATATACCATCCTTTCCTGTATAATGATCAAAGTGCCCTTCCTTTTAAACTTAAATTAACCTTTTTTTTAAACATTACAAAAGAAGTCAAAAGACTAATCAATATCAGTTAATAATAATTAATTATGTCTGATCACTATATATAGCACTATCCAATTTAACAATTCCAATTCCAATTCAATATCAATATCAATGATTATTGACCAATAATAATTCTCATTCGATTCAATGGGCGGAGGCAATGTCAGTCAACTCCAATATCCGAATGATCATGATTCAATTCGATTCGATTTACATTCTATTCAATTCAATTTAATATTGGAGTTATCCAATACAATAGCGAGCACTCGATCAATTAAGGGGAAACTCATGTCTCTTTCATGTAGGCTAGCGGTGAATCAAGGCATAGCAAGTCGCCCTCCAATAATAGCGCTAAATAATAATTTGTGATGACGGGGGACCATGGCCAATTATAGAACAACCATAGCTTTTAAAGTATGGCGTCTCAAACCTGTAAGTACACTATTTTCTCCATACAATATGATAACAATATGGCTCATGGGGCTTAAAAACAATCGAAGATATAAAGACCCAACAATTTTCATCTTTTATCTTATTTACCTAAAAGACTTATCTTTAACAATTTAATTTAGATTGAACAATGATCCAATAAGGGAAAAAACTATTTGATCAATACTATGATGAATCACATGATCAGATGGAACAATAATATCAATAATATCAAAATCAGATCTAAAAAGTATGATAAGGTCAGATTTGTTAACAATATGATCATGGAATGATTAACCACAATAAGCATTCAATTATCCATAACTATGTATTCAAAAATAGGTTTTTTGCCCCAAAACTCGGCCCGTGTCGGGTAGAACTCGACCGGTGTTCTCGACAGGGTCGAAACCCGGGCTGAGTATACGGTGAACCAAGGTTGAGTTGGCTGGTACACCTCCAATTTCATGCATCGTACTCGAGTCAAGATGAAGCCAGAACCCGAGCTAGGTTTTACAATTCGGTCATGTTCCGAATCCAACTCGGTTCATATTCCATACAATTCAAGCCGAGTAACACAGAAACTTGATCGAGTTCTGTCGCCGATGGAGAAATGAGTTCCGACGCGACTTTTTGATCACCATAACCATGCAGTATGATATCCACATGATGCACCATTTATATCAAGATTCTCGGTACAAAGGAGAAGAATATGGTTCTATGTCATGGAAAATCAATGACATAGGAATTCTCCTACGTATCTAAAATTGATTGAAAAATCAATCGAAATCCCTCAGGTGTGTAGATTATTCAAACGTCAAATTTTGACCGAAGATATCTCCGCGATGTGACCTTGAAACTCGTGTCCGAGCCTCTTATCTTATGTCGGGATTTTGAAACCAGCCGTCGGATGTCCTCTGGAACGTCTCCGTGTGAAAATGGAAGACAAAGTATGGCTCATGGTGCAAAAAATTTTATTTGATTAGAGAGGATTTTCAACCACTTCTTTAATGCTTATTTATAGTTGTCGGCTATGGTTTTTCTCTTATATTAGGCCTTAGATTATTTTAGAATTAATCTTGACCATTCATCATTAATTAATCATTTCATAATTTCTTAAATTTAATTAAATTTCAATTAACTTAATAATATCATAAATATCTCCATAACAAAACACATCTTCTCAAAAGTCTCTTTTCCTTTTCAACTTCTCTCATAATTTTCATCAATTTAGAAATTAAATAATTTTAAAATATTAAATAATAATTTTTCAAATATCATTAGTAACTAAAGTATTTATTTAAGTCAATTTTCTTGCATGATGGACCGACGATTTCTTGCATGAAATTGTTGAACCATTGACTGAATTGCGCCTCGGAAGATCCATCGTCCATTAAAGATCCATCTGACCATCTCCAAGTGGGCGTCAGCATAGTTGCCTTTTTATTCAAGTACATTAGTCCATGTGATGCACAGGAATGACAAATTTTCCGTTCAGCAGGAATCTTGACGAAAATATTCCAACGGTTTTGTATAGGAGTGGAATCGTGGGAGTTTTTAAATCGAGTTAATATCTTATTTTTAGGAGAATGAATGAGACCGGAATATGAGATCCGATATTAAGGAAACTTTATTGAAGAATTCTTGCTAGCTTTTCCCCAAATACAACATGAAGAAATATATAGATAACATTAATCCTGCCTTCTTCTGTCTTCAATTATTATTAATGATATAATAATAATTAGAAGTTGACTACAGATAATGATCAAGTTGTTTGTTTCAGGAAAAAAAAAGAAGTAACATAATTAGTCAAGTTTTATCAGCTCAAGATTTCAAATTCAAAAGTCGAGCTAAATAGTCGCATTTAACTTTTGAAATCACCAATGTAACCGGTGGAATGAAATCAGATGTTACGTGATCATGAACGATTTAAGAGAAAAGAACATGCCAATATTAACCATGCCCCCAATCTCACCAAATGGCACAAGCCACAAACGAATTGCAAATAAAGTGACCGAGGCACATAAAGTGCAGGCAAAAGAAAACCATTCATTAGCGCATGCAGCTGAGATGATGGTATGCATGAAGCCCTACACCGCCCTCCGATCCGAACGTCCATTAATAATTCACGGTGGATCCACGGGCCGGCCGGTCTGTCAGGCGTCGGAGTTCTAGAACTTATCGCAGGTGACGCCGCTCCTGACGACTTCGTACGCGTCCCTGCTCCTGGTTTTCCTCACCCCCGCGGTGACATGGAGCTTTGATCCCTCCGTGGAGATGTTGCTCACTTTCACCCATATCAGAACTTTGGTCTTGACGCCCTCCACTTCCGCCAGCTTCCCCTTCTCCAAATGCCCCGTCACCGTCGTGGAGAAGCGCACGACCGACGAGTCGCCGTAGCACACCTCGCACACAGAGGGCACGAACACCGTCAGCCTCCCCGTCTCCTCGTTCAACTCGTAGTGGGTGGCGTCCTGGGGGAACAGGCCGACCGGCAGGTCATACTCCTTCAGCAGCTCCGGCAATGGCTTCTGCATCTTTCCTTCATATTAAGGAAAAAAAAAGGAAGAACAAAGGAAAGAAAAAAGTCATATTTCTGTGCATATATATAGATACGAGATTTGATGAATAGAATTAATATATGTATCCGTATTAGGAGATCATTTAATTTGCACCTTTGATTTTGTTGACCAGCCATTTTGCACCTCCTTCAATGCTGTTAGAAAGCGACTACATGCATGACAAGCAAAAGCCCGATCGTGTTGGGTATGATCAGAAGAAAAGATCTCAATTTGTATAGGAAAAAGAAGTTATAATTCGAAACTTTTTGTATATATTCATAAGAGAAAAGAAAAGAATCTGTGTAGGTAAAGACCCAATTGAATTCAACTAATATTCATTTGAATGAACAACAAAATATATGTCAGAGATCATATACGTACGTGAACGTCGCCGCCGACGGACGAAAACTCGGCGCCGGCCTTCTTGTTGAGGTAGTAGGTTCCAACCTTGTTCATGATCTGATCCATGTTTCTCTCTCCCCCTGCCTCTTACTTAGTTTCTCCTTGTCTCCCCCTATTTGGATGAGAAGAATTCGAGGAGGAAGATAGAAGAGAAAAAGAGAGAGAGAAAGATGATGGTGAGGAGGAGAAAGACTTTACTTTCTTTAGTTCCCTGCCACCTATGATCAATGCAACTGCGTACGTGTTCATCGGTCACAATTACTATTGAGGGAAAATGCAACCATGCATGCCAGTTATTTATTTGTATCCACTCCGGTGTTCATGCTAATGAACTTTTTTCTGTTTATTTCCATTTTTTCTACACCCATCCGTAACGAATGTTTTCCTAATCGGATGAGCACTCGGATCGGACTTTTCATTATATTATGATTGGATCAATTCGATGGAATTGAAGTGATTTTTATTAAAATAATATTATTTATAATAATTATAAAGATATAATATAAATTATATTATATAGTATATGAATATTGTACTAATAACTTATTAATAATATTAAAAATTAATATAACATATTTTTTATTTATTAAATTTTTTAATAATGATTAACATACACATATAAACAAATTATTAATAATTCAATATCTATTATTTATTGATGATAGATGGTATATTAATAAATTTTATCTTAAATTGTTCTTATTTCTATTTTTCTTTAACACTTTCTTTTTTATTTTCTTTATTTATCACCTTTGATAATTTTTCATTTTAATGTTATTCAATTTTAAATACTTATATTTTTTATTTCAATTCCTATTGAATTTTAGACATGTCATATTACCTCCTTTTTCACCTTTGTTATATTCTTTTCCTTTTTCCTTTTTTATCTTTCCTATTTTTATTATTATTTTAATTTTATTTTTTAAATTTTATATTGAACCGAATTGAACTGATTCAACTAAGCCCGGTTCAATCGATTTTTTCCGATTCAATGTTAAAACTAATTTTAATATCAAATTGAACCAAATTTTTGAACGATTCATGATTAAACCGATCCGATCTGATTTTGATAACATTGTCCGTAACTCTATCTACATGCACAAAACATTTTCCACCCTCATTATGAAATAAATATTTAATGTTAACAGCACATGCATGCACTACTAGTATTTTGCAGTTAAAATAATAGATATAATAAATAAAACAAGGATTTGCGTGAAATAATTGATTGACAGGACATGGTATGTATGGGTGAGCACTACAGCCCCTACCAACTCAGAATTATCTATTTTTTTTTCTCAAACCTATATTCAACCGACTTGAGATCGAATTCCGATTATAAAAATATATTATATTTATATTTATTTTAATCAAAATTTAACATTTTGTTATATATATTAAACAGACATTATGTGATGTTATTATAATATGTGTAAATTAATTGATAGTTATTATATTTGTATATAATATTAAATATATTGTATTTTCTTATTTATTATGATCGAAATGGGATGGCTCGTTGAATGTCATAATTTTTGTTCCAACTTTGACCCGAACCTAGAGTAAATCAGGTCGGGATCGAGATACAGATCTGAGCCGGAATTTGCACACTCCTATATGAAACATAAACCATTATATTTGAAATTTATCATTATGCTAATAAAGATAATTGTATTTATATTCTATATATAGTGCCTATTTTTTATATGTCAATGAAAATAGGTTGTAATGTTGCCACCTCCTTAGGGATTATAATGCTCCGAAATTTTTATTTCCAAGGTTTCCTCCCCCGTTTCCTTATTCATTAGATGCATCAAATCATCACTTCTACTTTATGTTTTCAATCTGATATGGCGATTTTTTTTATCATTATTTCTCTTTCTGTTCGGATATCAAAATGCATTTTGAGATCTTGTCACTCTCAGCCCATCTGCCATCATTATTAAATTGGATAATTTTTAATTTTTATATATCATTTATTGTAGCATATGTTGTTTTACTATCATTTTTTCCATAACCGTACTCTTGCGACAAAGTTTCTTATAAGGCATTAGGAAATATTTGGATATTATCACGCTCTAGTCAAGAAAGTTAATGTTAATAATGCTTTGAATTTTATTTCAATTAGAAATTTATCTGGACCCAAATTTTGAAATAATAGAAAACATGTATGACATATTATGTATATTTCTTTATCATTAGATTGTTAAGAAATTGACTTATTTTCTTATTAGGTGTCCTATTTTTGAGATTAATATCGTGTCTCAGTTGATCTGTAATTCCTATGTTTTATTAAAGGGAGTGCTTATATAAACTTCCTAAATGGTCCAAAGAGAAAACAATATGATCTTGTAATCTTTTTTTGTTTCTTCCATCTAATAAAATTGGTCGCCTTAAATTTCTCGAGTTTTGTCGCGGTGGATAATTTATCTCGTGCACAAATTCTAACAAACTAGTATTAGAGCGAGGCTTCATCGTTGATCCTCAGTCAGGCGTAGAGATGGCATCGCACAACGTCAACATTGAAAAATTCACAGGGCGAAATAGTTTCAGTCTCTGGCAGATCAAGACGCGGGCTCTTCTAAAACAACAAGGAATTTGGGCGCCGTTCACAAACGTGTGAAGAACAAATCAAAGGAGGAAGATTCGAAGGGCAAAGAAAAAGAGTCCAACCTCACAAATTTGGCGGCACAAGAGGAGAATGCACACTTGATGATTCTGTTGTGTCTGACGGATGATGTGATAATCGATGTCATAGATGAAAAAAAGACGACCGGTCTGTAGTTGAGACTCGAGAGTTTATATATGACGAAGTCTCTTACCAACAAGTTATTGTTGAAGCAACGTCTGTTCTCTCTCCGCATACAAGAAGATATCCCTCTGAAGGAATATTTTGATCAGTTAAATTTTTTGTTGATGAAACTAAAAAATATCGATGTTAAGATCGAGGATGAAGATGCTGTCCTAATTATATTAGTTTCGCTTCCTCTATCATATGAGAATTTTATTCAGTCTATAATTATCGGAAATGAAACTATAAGTATGAAAGAAGTAAGATCAATCTCCATACTCGTGAACTTCGACATAGGGCATCGTTGTGGGATTAATAGTGATCGCGAAAAGGGGACAGTCCTCAAATTCAAAGAAATCTAAATCAAAGAAGAATAAAATCACTGCGAATGACATCTGTAATTACTGCAAGGAACTATATCATTGGAAGAAGGATTGTGCGAAGAAGAAGAAGGCCCCCCGTCGCTGCGATGACACATGAAACTGAAAATTTGGTTCTGAAGATAATTTGGTTATGACTGCTTCTGATCAAAGATGTCTGGAGGATGGTTGGATTATTAATTCGGGGTGTTTTTATCATATGACTCCGAATAAAGAATGATTCTCATCTTATTAGAAGACTGACGGTGAAAATGTCATCATGGGCAATAACACATCATGTCAGATTATTGGGACTGGTTCTGTGCAGATCAGAACTTATGACAATCTTGTGAGGACGTTGACTAATGTCCGCCATGTTTCGCAATTGAAGAAGAATTTGATATCACTCGGAGTTCTCGACTCTAAAGGGTGTCAGATCAATGCTGTTGGAGGCATCCTCACGAATGAAGGATGATGCTACGGTTCTGAAGGGAGTCAGGCAGAAGTCCTTGTATATATTGTAAGACAAGACAATCTCTGGCGTTGCTGCAGTTGCTAGTTCATCCGAATTAAAAAAGTCCAGGCTATGGCACATGCAGCTTGAGCATATGAGTCAGAAAGTGATGAATATTCTCAGCAAGCGAGGTCTTCTAGGAGACAAGAAGATATCTGAAATCAACTTCTGCAAGCACTGTGCGTTTGACAAACAACGAAGGTCTCAGTTTGGCAAAGCAATGCACAAGACGAAGGCGACACTTGACTACATCCATGCTAATTATTGGGTCCCTCTCGTGTTCCATCATTAAGAGGTGCTAGATACTTCCTATCAGTGATTGATGACTACTCAAAGATGACTTGGGTGTTCATGATGAAACACAAGAGTGAGTCCTTCAAGACCTTCAAGCAGTGGAATGTTTTGGTGGAAAATCAGACGTCGAAGAAAGTGAAGCACATTAACACTGATAATGGTTTGGAGTTTTGTTATGCTGAATTTGATCAGTTCTGTAAAGATGAAGACATTACTAGGCATCGCACAGTTAAAGATACTCCACAATAGAATGGAGTTACAGAACGAATGAACATGTCACTTCTGGAGAGGGCAAGGTGCATGCTCTCTAACGCTAGCCTGAATATGACATTTTGGGCTGAAGCGGTTAACACAATTTGCTACTTGGTGAATCGAAGTCCGGCGACTGCGATTAATCTCAAGACTCCAATTGCGGTATGGTCAGGAAATCCTGCTGATTATACTAGTCTAAAAGTTTTTGGTTGTCCAACATATTATCGTGTCAGCGAAGGAAAACTAGAACCAAAGGCCAAAGAAGAAGTTTTTGTGAGATATGATGCAGGTGTAAAAGATTTTAGAATCTGCTCTCCTTCAGAGCAGAAGGTTTTTTACAGTAGAAATATATTCTTTGATGAGATGTTTATACTCAAACAGAAATCGGATGTTGTTGACTCAGTAGAAAAGGATGTCAACAAACATGTGGAGTTTGGATTAATTCCAAATCAAAATGGGACAGAACAATCTCATCAAACAACGAGAGTCTGAGGAGCAAGCAGAAGAAGCAATAACAAGTCTAGTCATTGGACGTGCACACAGACAGGTAGGTCCTCCTAAGCGTTATGACTTTGAGGACATGGTTGCATATGCATTTCAAGTAGTTGAAGAGATGAAATCGTCAGATCAAGCTACAAGGATGCTATCGCATGTGTAGAATCAGAACAGAGACTAGCGACGACAGAGAGTGTTAGATATCTGATTTGAGGATTCAATTCAAGGTGGATATTGTTAATAATGCATTGAATCCTACTTCAACTGGAAATTCATCTGGTCCCAAACTCTGAAATAAAAGAAAATCTATCTGACATATTATGTATATTTTCTTATCATTATATTGTTAAGGAATTGATTTATTTTCTTATCACAAGGTAGGTGTCCTATTTTTGGAATTAATGTAGAGTCTCAGTTGGTCTGTAATTCCTTCCTATATAAACTTCCTAGAGTGTTCAAAGAGAAAATAATATGATCTTATAATCCTCTTATGTTTCTTCCATCTAATAAAATTTTGCGTCGCCTTAAATTTCTTGGATTTTCTCGCGGTGCATAATTTCTCTCATGCAGAAATCCTAACAAATGATGTACCAATGGCCTTGCTCCCCTCTTAGTTCACTAACCCTTAATTGGTTCACTATACTCAGTTTTTTCAGTGACAATCTATTAGTGTTTAGGACTACTAGCACCTGACTAATCCGATATTGAGATGGGAGTGGGAAAGAAAAATCCTTGGCCAATGTGGCGATTCAAAAGTTTGATCCCGGGACTACTAGCACCCGTCGAACTACTTGGGACGCATTCCACTACCACTATTGCGCCAGCCGTGGTTGGTTCACTATACTCAGTTTTGATTTAGTGATCACCATCCTGATTGATTGGCTATTGATTTTATACAAAATGTGTATGAATCTAAATCTAGCTCACAATTATATCCAAGTGCTTGATGCTATTTCTACTCCTTATAGATTTCAGTACACTTTTAACACTACAAAAAAAAACTTCTCCCATCAACCTAGTAAAAACTTCCATGGACTAGACCTCAACCTATATTACTTGTCACATGGCTCTTCACTCAAGATGCATCCACAATAGGAGTACATTCTCTAAAACACAAGTTCAATTGAAGGAATTAAAATTCACTGGCTAAGGTACAAATCAATCTAAATAATCAGAACCAAGAAGCACAAGTAATATAATATAAAGCAATTAACAAAAACACTACAAATGCACTTCACATTAAAACATGAACCAAAATAAACTTTAATGAGTTAATATAAAGAGGAAACTAAATATACTATAGGTGACCATAAGCCCGTCAACTTACTCAAGTGTGATAGCAAACAATTATTCGAGTGATAGATGACCAATATATTATTTCATTTGTTCATAATCAAACAACATATAAAGTGTGATATACTTCTTTTAAAGCTCATTATCTTGTCCAGCATTTGATAGCTACACACAAATCTCTCTTGTGGAGCTTTTTATTTATTTTTTTTGCAACGTTGGTATGTTGAGTTACAATTGTGCTATGTTTAACAATACATTCTTTCTCAACATTTATTAAATTATGAATTACAAAATTTGAAAATTTCGAATTACAACCATTATCATTTCTCTACCTCTGAACAACCTTTACAATTTTCTTATCTAGTAAATTTTTTCAAAGCTTGAATGTCTCAAAGATATCATCTTTATGTTTCAAAAAGTATATCCAAGCATTTTTAAAGATATCATCAATGAATCTTTTGTCTCGGGGATTGCTGAACTGAAACTAATTATCTTCTATTTCTCAAAGATTGAATGCTCATGTAACTCTAGTTTTTCAACTTTTGCAATTGAGAGAAGACCTCTATAGTTTAAAACTTGCATGCCTTTTTCACTGGTATCGCCCAAGCGTATGTGCCATGAATTGGTGAAATCTTTATTTGAAGTAGGTAAGATTGATACTGAACGTGTCAGAGTATATGAGCATACGAAATGGAGAAGAGGTAACAATTCCTTTGTTTGTAAACCTTGAAGACGAGAACCAACTCCTCTTGACCGTCCACATTGGCCCTGACGAGAAGCGCCTCGTCTCTCGCCAACGCTCTATAGGCTTCAATCACGGAGATCTCCGAGTTGTGCTCGTATCCCTCATCGCCATCGTTGTACCTGATCGCCCTACGCCTAGCGGCACCGCACAGGAACGATCCGGCAGCATCCCTTCGCAGCTCTTGGGCTCCGTGCGCTCCGACGTGCCCAGTCCTCCTCCTAGTGTGTCCGGAAGTGCTCATCGACGCCTGCTACCGCTGAACGTATACGCATGGGTGTGGAGAGCAATGCAGCTATAACAAGGGGACCCACGGCCGCGAAGATGGAGGGGGAGTTGGGGCACTGCTGCCGGAGCGAAGGTAGCAACGTGATGAGACAGCAGCATCATTGAGGGCCAGTGGTTGTGGAAGAACCACTGCGAATAGGAGACAGATTTGGGATGGAGAAGCGAGAAATCATATATTTTTTTTTTCTATTGTCAAATATTGAGGTAAGTTAAATAAATTATACATTATTTTATTTAAAAAATGTAGTACCCATCATTATTTATTTTGATTATAATGAATTATCTATAATTTCAGATATTTTGATAATTTTGATTATCACTTAGGTAATTCAAAAGCACGAAGAAGTGCTTTTTTCAGATTGGATAAAATAAGTTTTTAGCGAAGATATTCATTCAATTAAATTCATTACTTTTTAATCTTTTATTAATAAATAAATATCATTCAATTTTTTATTTTTTCTTGTATGATTTTTTATAAAAAAATATTAATTGGTCTTATCTTCTTTTTATATATTCACTTTTTTATTCTTTTTGTTGATCTCTAATAATATATGATAAAAATTTAAACTAATTTTTAGAAATATTTTCATAATTTATTCTTTAACTATTATTTATATTATCAGTACTTACCAAATATATCATTAATTTAAATAGTAGTAATATATTTTAGTGATGATTTAAATTATCAATTGATTAAGTTAAAATACATCAAATCCCTTATTGCAATTACACAAATCAAACCCAATATTACTAAGAACAAATTAATTCATTATTATTTGAGCAAACTAAAATGGCACAATTTTCTTTATTTAGTTAAAATATAATAAAAATGAGGAAAATAGATTGTTTTGTTTGTTACTCGATTTAGATATCACTTTTACATGGGAGAGTTTTTAATCATTTGAATATCATATCTATTGATTTAGGCCCAAAAATTTGATGCTTTGGTTTGAAAGCATTCAATTTAGAATCACAATATAACTTTATTCTTTAATAAATCTACACAAATTAAGTCTGAATATTTAATTTCTATCTCAACCAATAATATTGAAATAGATAATTAATGCATATTCTATCACCAAATAGCTTAGTTTAATTAATTGGGACAATTAAAAGCTATCTTTTATACACTTTTACTAGTTCCCTTCTATTTGAATTGGATGGAATGTTTGACCAAGCCTTTATTTGAGTCTGTCCATGTATATAGTTGAAAATAAAATAATTTCTAAAATTCGAGAAGTTGAAATATTTGATTAGATGAGAAAAAAATACTTATATGTTCGAAATGATAACCTTTTATTCAAGAATTTATTTTTTCTATTAAATATAAATTTAATATGAAAATATCTTTCTTTTATTTCTTTAGGAAGTTTAAATATAGTCTTTTTTTATCGTAATACATTTCAGCTCAAATAAGTTTCTATAATTTTTCATGCTTCTCTTTGAATACAATTTTGATGTAGATCAACTAAAATTACAAAATAACAAAATGTGTGCCATAATCCCAATGATAAAGTTTAAGGTAATTATACTTTACACATAAGTATAATTGTATAATATAGAAATATTTCTCCATATAATTACTCAAATAATAAATTTCTCTGAAAATAGAAGCATTTTTTTCATAGCTCAAGAAAAAAAAGATTGTACATTAATCTCATAAATAATATGTTCAAAGGTTGATCTTTTTTATCTCAATCTGCTACTTTTACACAATCAAATATTTGAACAATATCATGGCAAATACTCAATTTGGACTATATTATGCATAATACATATTCATATCCATAAGTGTCACATCCATTAAAGAGTTGAATCCAGTTCTAACTTGCATAATGTATGAATTTAATTGTAAATGTATTGACAAAAAAAAAACAGGGAGCACAAACTATTAGCACAATTTTAGAAGCACAAAAACATTGAACTCACTCTAAACTTTATATAGGACTTCTTTGTATTGCCTTTATAATGTTTCCAAAAATATTGAACTCACTATAGTACAATAGGAAGGATCATGGCAACTATGGCACATGAAAGGAAAATGCTCAACAATCAAATATCTACAAGCACATAATAAATTTGATAAAATAATAAAAAGCAACAATAATTTGGAGGGCGAGACTGGAATCACAGATATATAATTCTACCATATCGTTAAGATTTTGAAATACCATCATGGAGGTGAGCAAACATAACTGCATAGTATTATCACACTCAATCAATTACGCCCTAGGAAAGGCATTTATGTTTACTACATTATCAAGCACATGTATCACACAACACTAATATTTGCTTTCTTACTCTCTTTATCCCTCTAGTACAAGCTTGATCCATATCAAATTGACCCCCCTAAAATTATAGTATCAGAGATTGGTAATCCAATAAAATGCAAAAGGCATACTTGAAACTGATGTATATTTCGATATCTCTATTTGAAATCTACCATTCTCATAATTATTATACAAAACCTATAGTCGATACTATCATCAATAGATGAGAATAACCTATGTGATCACTAATACTAGGATATAATTCTAGGTAATAAACTTTGTTGTTTATGACATTACAAAAATATCGGATTGAGGAAATTTAACACTTCGATATTAAATCAAATTATTATTGAAATGATATTGAATTGATAACTGATAACAACCATTGAACATGAATATTGTTAATCGTTAATCGACCAAGACATTAATTATTTGTCATTATTAATTGATATAAATCAATTCATAAATTATTGTTTAATGGATCATTGATAAATTATGAATTTGACAATTAATTGTTATATTATCTTCTGAATGGATGATTATTAGGTATTTTTTAACCTTGAGTATTTTATACTCATGATCTTTTTGTACTTTGACTGGTGCAAGTGAGTTACAACAAAAGATGACATTGCGGGCGGCTATGGATTTACACATAGCATATGTTGAGACATTGAATAAAATGATATTGAATTTTGTTATTTAGTCTTAATGGATATTATTTTGGCTATTATGATTACTGTAATTTATTATATAAAAGTCTTACAGATGTTGTAGTTTATTTTGGCTCACAACGGTCTAACAACTAAACAAAAAATTGCAAGTAAATTCTTTTATTAACTCCTTGTTTATTTAAAAGTACCTCTTTTTATATTGTGAGATGGATGTCTTGCTAACATTCTATATTCTAAAAATTGCTAAAAATAGTTCGCCTTTTTTCTAAAAAATATAAGAAAGGAATCCAAAAAAATTAAAAACATGGAAAGTGAAAAACAAAAGGGAAGTAATATTTGATTAAATATCTTATAAAAAAACGGAATAACATAGCACTATAACAAGATATTACAATAATTATGTATGTAGTGCAGATAAAGTAAATCCCCAAAATGTATCTCACTTTTTCTCTAAAACCAGACATGCAAATCTTTATTTCTAAATATTCAGCATGATATAATATGATGAAAATGATGCATAAGAAAATGACCTAACTATCTTGTTGAAAGATTAGATAGAGAAAGAGTTCACTTTTAAATCAATCTCTAATTAATTTTATAGAAAATATTTTAAAGGTGCAATCTCATGTTTAAAAAAACTCAACCAAGTGGGTTAATGATTCACACCTTTAGAGTTTGTTTGGAAAATAACTAATGGAGGGGTGGCATGGGATGGTGTGGTAGGAGGTGGTGAAGGGTGGTGTGGCATGACTTTACTAAACCCATGTTTGGATAAAAAATAATGAGAATGGATGGGATAAATTAAAACACCTTTTGTTTGGATACAATACTTAAAATATAGTGTTTGAGAGGTTAATTTAGATAAAAGTCTTTTTTACCCTTTATGTTTTATTCTTATTTATATTACTTAGTAAATTGTTTGCTTTATAATGCAAGTTAATATTGGAAGGTAAAGTATAAGAAATCAAGGAGAGAGAGATGAGAGAGAGTGAGAGGAGAGAGTACAAATCTTAAAAATTATCTTTCACCGAGAGTTTCAAATTGTTGTTTGCAAAACCAAGAAATCAAAGAGAGAGAGGAGAGAGAGCGCAAACTTAAAAAATTATTTGTCACTGAGAGTTTGCAAATTGTTGCCTGAAAAATAAAGAAATCAAAGGGAGAAAGAGGGGGGAGAGAGAGAAGAGAGGGAGAGCGCAAATCTTGAAAATTGTTGCTTACAAAATCAAGAAATCAATGACTTAAAGAGAAAGAAGAGAGAGAAAAGAATAGGAGAGAGAAAGAGAGAGGAGAGAGAGAAAGCAAACTTCAAAAATTGTCTGCTACCGAGAATATTAAATTGTTGCTTGCAAAACCAAAAAATCAATGGCCGAGAGAGAAAGAGGAGAGAGAAAAGAGAGGAGAGAGAAGGAGAGAGGAGAGAGAGAGCAAACTTCGAAAATTATCTGCCACCAAGAAGTTTAAATTGTTGCTTGCAAAATAAAAAAAATCAACGAACGAGAAAGAAAGAGGAGAGAGAGAACAAACTTCGAAAATTATCTGCCATCGACAATTTCAAATTATTGCTTGCAAAATCAAGAAATCAATGACTGAGAGAGAAAAAGAGATGAGAGAGAACAAATCTAAAAAATTATTTGTCACCGAGAATTTTAAATTGCGAAATCAAGAAATCAAGGATCGAGAGAGATGAAAGAGAAAGAGAGAGGAGAGAGAGAGAGCAAATCGTGAAAATTATCTGCCACTAAGAATTTTAAATTATTACCTACAAAATAAAAAAAATTAAGGAGAGAGAGAGAGAGCAAATTTTGAAAATTGTTTGCCATCGAGAATTTGCAAATTGTTGTCGGCAAAGACGACGTAGCATATAGAGAGAGTTAAGGAGATGATGAAAAAGAAAAATAATTATCATGGATAATTTTATCTAAAAAATTATTAATTCTCTTCATTCCACAAATTTGGTGAAATAAAAAATTTAGGATTTGGAGGTATAACTCATGCCATTAAATCCTTCATAATTTTTAAAATAAATTTTGCCAAACAAGTTTTTAAAGAATTCGCCCCATCATTTCCCACCCATCCCCTCTTATTCCTCAATCCAAACAAACCCTTAGTTCTCAATCAAGTAGATTAGTATGAGATCTGAAATACTAATTGTAGAAAGAAAAACCAATCAACTAAGAGTTGGAAAGAGCCAAATTTGGCAATATCATGAGTTAAAATCAACCAACTTAAAAAACAGTATTAAGAAGAATCTTCATATTTAGAGTATTCAAAATAATGCATATATGTTACATTTTTATTTCATTTTAAAGTAACAAAATTATTAACATAATTAAGAGATGAATACTTTGAAAAGTTTAGTTATAATTTAATACAACTTTAAATATGCAATTTATTATTATAAAAAATATTAAATATATGAAAATGCATTTTGGAATATTGTAAGCTTTATCAACAAACAAGAAAAGAATTTCAAGTTTTTTTATGAAACAACTTATAATTGATCAGGACTCTAGTCTAGCTAATAATAATAATAATAATAATAATAATAATAATAATAATAATAATAATAATAATAATAATAATAATAATAATAATAATAATAATAATAATAATAATAATAATAATAATAATAATAATAATACAAAACAGATTGAATATATATATATATTCCTAGAAGGGAAGATATGAAAGTATAATAAAGGAGAATATTTATATATGCATATGTAAAGTAAGTTACTAAATACATTTCCATTTTATTTTTCCGGGTGAAAGTTTATTTTTTTATAGAAAATATGAATGGTAAGTAAACTTTTTTACTCGTTTCTGCTGAGTTCCACCAAGCACGGATTGGATCTCCCAAGCAATTGTAGACTGATCACGCCGAAGTAGAATCTATGCGGTCCTCAGGGAAGAGGTCGGATAAGCAGAAGGCAGCCGTCTGACGAGGTCTTCCTTTATCACTTTGTTGCTTGCTTTTCTGGTGCTGGATTTTGGTCAGGATCGGATTGGAGAAGCTGCTGGGATGAGCGGTGTCGGGGCGAGCTACTCCGGCGGCGGCCGGATGGGGGAGGGTGGGGATCGGCCGCTGCCAGAGAACTTCCCGGCGGGCATGAGGGTGCTGCTGGTGGACGACGACGTCACTTGTCTGGCGGTCGTGAAGCGGATGCTGGACAACTGCAAGTACGAGGGTGAGTTCTGTCGGCCCTTCGCCGCCGCCGCGTGTTTGAGATAAAAGTTGGCTCCTTTTGTGTGGTTTGTCTGCTGCTGCCGAGTGCTTTAATCATTTGATCTAATCGTTAATGCCAATTATTCCATGGGGCATGATAAAGTTGCAGTGTGGTCGATTCTTATCTTCTGTTACTGCTGCTGCTGTGGTGATGTTAAATTAGAGCAGTTCATTGTTATGTAATCTTACTTGTGGTACTTGTTCATTTGTTTTCCTGATTCTAATTAGGTGTTTACTAGTTAGATTTTTACCAAGTTGTGCTATGCACCGGCTGAGTATGCACTCATCTAATATGTTGAGTAGAGGGATGATATTTATATGAAAATAGTGAATTCGTTTTGTTCTTCTTCAAGTTCTGGGAAATACTTGTATGTCAATAATGATGATTCAATCTTCAAAGATCCTTTTTTGATATTCTTTCTTGTGATCAATTGAAGTACGACCTTTCTTAATTAAGACAGTGGAACACATCTCAATTTATTGTATATATGGGTTAAAAGTGTCTGTAGTTCTCTTAAGAGGCTATTAACTGTAGTCCAGAGAACTCTATTCTGTCCGATCTGCTACTACCGCAATGGCTCTTACTTGCTTTTGGGACCAATAATGTTTTTACTATAACTAGTAGCATCAGCGCATGATTGTCCATGTCCTGTTAAGTGGGTTAAGAGCTGTTTTATGTTCTTAGTAAGAAAAAGAGCTGATTTATGTTTCTATATAAAATTTCATAGTTACAGGAGTGGTTTTCATTATATTCCTCGATCCTGGCATTGTTGGATCCTGTTACATTTTGGATACATGTAGTAGTAGCTTCCCTCTGTTGCAAGTTTTTTTATAACTGTTTCACAATCCCACATATTTTGTGAGAAGAAAGTATCTCATTACTCGTTTCCTATGTGGGCAAATCTTCTCTGATTTTGTTTATTTATGGAAGTTAATTAATACACCTAGAGATGTATAGCACCATCATAGCATATTGCAAATCATAAGTGCAATCCTTTTAATTATTTCCATTGATTTTGTTTAATATCTATGCTATAGAAATCTCAGGTAGCTAACTGTCCCTTTTTTAGTTATGTCTTGCAATCAAGCTACAAAAGCATTGTCTCTTGTTCGTGAAAATAGAGGCGCTTTTGATATTATAATAAGTGATGTTCATATGCCTGATATGGATGGGTTCAGGCTACTTGAATTAATTGGCCTCGAGATGGATCTGCCTGTTATAAGTAAGTGGTTCCTTTTTTCTGGTTATTTTAGTCTGTATCTCTTATTCTCATTCTCTTTTCTTTGGTTAATTCGCCAGTGATGTCTGCGGATACACGGTTCAATAATGTGATGAAAGGAATAAGGCATGGTGCCTGTGATTATTTAATTAAGCCTGTCCGAATGGCAGAATTACAAAACATATGGCAGCATGTTGTTAGAAGAAAGTGGTTTGACAATAAAGAGACTGAGCATTCAGGGAGCATTGATGAATCTGACCATGTTAGGCAAGGCAATGATGAGGCTGAATATGGCAGTGTCACAAATGATGGAACTGATGCTTCCTTGAAATCATTGAAAAAGAAAAGAGATGCTAAAGAAGATGATGACAGTGAATTAGACAACACAGACCCTTCTTCATCAAAGAAGCCACGTGTAGTCTGGTCGGTGGAGCTCCATCAGCAGTTTGTCAATGCTGTAAACCAGTTAGGAATTGATAGTACGATTCTGCATTACTATGTCTTCCATCACATGAAATAATGACATTTCTTAATGCAGTGACTTAAGACGAGCTTTTGGATTTAACCAAATGCTTTTCAGAAACTAATCTTTCTTGAGTCTTGCTTGATTTTCTGCAGAAGCTGTGCCAAAGAGAATTCTTGAGTTGATGAATGTTCCAGGTTTGACCAGAGAAAATGTTGCTAGTCATCTTCAGGTTTGATTTTAGCTTTTGGGTGAATTATTTCAAATGAATTTTTTTTATCATTTGTCACCATGTTAATGTTCTTGTGTACTTTAGGCAGTGGCTTTGGCAAAAAAATTCACCAAAACCTTGTGTAGAACAATTCATAGTTTATCTATGCGAGTAAAAAATTACCGTATCTCCTAGGTATATGGAGGCAATATCCACCTTTTGGCCTTTGCGAGTTTGATAATACCAAAACTATTTTTTGAGTTTTACAATCCAGCCTCAATGTACTCACCTTCAAATTTTGGGAACTCCAAGTTGGTATGGGGTTGACGAAAGTGGAGTCTTTAACCACCATAGACTTTTAGCATCATCTTTTTCTGGTAGAATACAGTTCCTTTCTAATGGACTCATAATGTAGGTTTAATTTGGAAACTATGACTAATGGTTGTTGGCCAGTAGGATGAATGGTTATTGGGTAGATTGATTTATAAGATTAGGATCACTTTGGAGATTCAAACATCGTATCTTCACCATATTACGATCACCCTCTCTTATAAGAAGATGTTATGACTGGGTTATAAGATTGAGAGGAGTATATGGGAGATAGTTATGCAGGAATCTTAAGCAAAAGAAAAAAATCCTCAAAAAAAGAAAAACAATCTTTGTTGAGTGGAACAAGCTCCAAATGCAAGGTTGGCAAGTAAGCTTTCGGAGCTAAAAATGAAGTTAAGATCAACAACTTGTTTATGACATAAAGGGTCAGTTTCTACAATGGAACATAGAATCAAACCCATAACAGAAAACATAGTTCTAAAGTGGAACATTGTGTTCTGTGCCTCCCACCAACTCCTTAAATCAACTATCTGCTTAACTAATTTCTAAAACGAACTATGCTATGTAATGGTGGTATCATATCATAAATCTTTCTAAATCATGATAATATTTGTGGAACCTTTGTGTTGCTTGACGCAATATTTTCCCAGGGATTATGGCTTATGTTTCTATTTATGAAATTATTTTATTAAGTATACTAGTTTGACATATTTTGGTATTTGTATGTGCAGAAATTCAGATTGTATCTAAAGAGATTGAGTGGAGTAGCTCAACACCATACTATACTTCCTAATTCATTATGTGGAGCTTCTTCTAACACGAAAGTTGGTCATCTGGGAAGTATTGATTTTCAAACATTAGCAGCCACAGGTCAAATTCCTGCGCAAACTTTGGCTGCATTGCAAGATGAACTTCTAGGTCGCCCTTGTCAAAGTCTACCATTGCCAGTGATTGATCAGTCAGTCATACAGGAAGAAAAGAAGCCTCCTATGTTTGGCAAAGGGATAACATTTGTTCAGCCCGCGCTAAAGGGACAGAATATGTCATCATCGCCAATTTGGTCCTCTAATACCTTTGGTGCTTTGGCCTCTGGCAGCAATGCTGGAGGGATGAATATTTCTCAGGACAATAACATGCTGCCAAAAATGTTACAACATCAACAGGCACATCCTGGAATCTCAGACACACACTGTTTGATTGATGTTCAAACATCTTGTCTTGTTCCTCTTGAACCATCAGAAAGTTTTCAGTTTCAGAGTGGTCCTGTCATAGCAAATCAGGACTTTCCCGTAGTGCCATTACAAAGAGCTAGTAATATGAAAGTGGGAAACACTCTTGTTCCCATGAATCAGAACTCTATTGTACTTGTTTCTCAACCATCCACCACCTTACAAAGAGGGAATATTCCAGTTCTCAATCCAAGCTCCAAAATAGTTCCTTCTCAGCCATTGCCCAACATTTCATTAACAAACGATCAGAGGATCCTAAATCAGAATTCTGCAATGACAACTTCTCAACCATTTAAGAGCTTCCAGATGGTGAGAAAACTGGTTATGGCTAACCAGAATCCAGCGGTGTCCTCCTCTCCATCATCATCTGCTTTTCAATCGGAGAACAATCTTTTACCCATCAGTCATAATCCCAATCTGAGTGCTGGCTCTGCTGATTGCAACCAACTCTCATCTCAATTAAACATTGGACCATCCACCGTAAGGCAACCCTTGGGTGGAGGCTTCAACAATGTTATTGTGACAAATAACTATTCAAATATTGGATCTCAGACATCAAGGATGATTTTGCCTACTGATGGAAACAATAGTCGACTAGAGGAAAACCCCAATGGAAGTAATAGCCATCCTAACAGATTTGTTCATCATACATCTACCACAGGCGTTCAGACTGCTAGTAGTAGAGTTCTGGGGAAGTTGCATGTTCAAGATCAAGGGAGCAATCTTGGTTTTGTCGGTAAAGGTACTTCCCTCCCTAGTCGGTTTGCTATGGATGACGTGGACTTCCCTAATAATGATTTCAGTCATAGCAATATAAGCATTGCTGATGATGGCTATCTGCTGAACCAAGATGATTTCACAATAAATGGATCAGTTAAAAATGGACCTTGTGCTATCACAAATTTTCAAGTGATGCCATGAATGATCTTGGTTTTCAGGTAATGGATCATGTTATGGTCTACATTTGTGATAAGAGAATAAATAGTTAAAGTATAACTCATCTTCAACACTGTTCACATAAATTGTCAACCATTTTCCATTATGTTTGAATATGTGTTTCTTGTTCTTCAGAAACTTCTTTATAAACATTCTGATGAAACTTTCATTTTAAGACCTGATTATAGGCATAGTTGCCTTATAGCAGCCAAGCTCATGTTTGCAAACCCTTTCACCTAGGCCTACTTTGAGATGAAAATCAGTTCCCGCAAAATTTTACAGTACAAGTAGCTAAATACCAAAATTTAGCCATTGTGTTGAGAAGAAGGATGCCTGCGGCCAAGCAAGACAACATAAAGACAAAACAGAGAACAATGATTCTGTCAGCCCTCATTCCCAAAAAGATGAAAGATTCAGGTTTTCTGTACAACAACAACAACAAAGCCTTATCCCACTAGGTGGGGTCGGCTACATGGATCATACGACGCCATTCCGTCAGATTTTCTGTATATGTAAAATATCTGACTTGGCAGGTTCGTAGATTATAGCTCAATGGTTACTAATTGTTTGCTAAAATATTATGTCTATTTGTTGGACTCGAGGTACACAATTTCAGTATTTACCTTTTTCTTCTGAATTTCGAACTTTTATGGATTGCCAACTAGATCATTTGAAAAGCATCAGCATGTTCGTCTTTTTGTGTATGATTGCAACAACTCTGTTTATATGAGATGCTAAATTGAAGTTGTCCAACTAGATAAATGACACCAGGATGATGAAACTCTTACTCACTGGTTGACTCAGTGCAGTCATTCTTTGGTATTTCTTTGTATTTTGATATTCTATTCAGTTCTGACATTAAGTATGATATTAGAGCATTATCACAATGTGAAAAAGCAAGAATGTCGTCGTTTGCCTTCACAATTCGAACAGTTTCAGTGCTCTTCTAAATGTTTCAACGTTAGCTCTTTTTATCTCTATCTGTATAAGAAAGTTATTAACCACTTCAGTGGGAGTTCAAACTGTGCAGGACTGCATTTTGTTCTACTCTAAGGGAAAAGTTTTTTTTTTCTTTGAGAAAAGGAAAAATAACTCCGCCTATGTTTTATAGTCGATTCCAAGCTCGAATAAAGGAGGAGGATTGTGTTAGGCCCCGATCGCGTAAAACTCTATCGAATTTCATGAACATGGATCAACGAATACATCGTATGATCCATGTAGCCGACCCCATTTAGTGGGATAAGGCTTTGTTGTTGTTGTATGTGATTCATCTGTATCGAGACAAATTCAGCACAAATCTTATTTGACAAATCCAAACTAATAGAATAATGATTTCTTAAATATTTTTTTCTGAAAGTAGGAGAGGATGAGGGCCATGTGCACTCATCCATATTTATTGATAGAACAATATTACATCAAAATGTTGGAATAATAATTGTTACATTCTTGCCTAGTCTCTCACCAAGCATCTAGATATAGATATGATATTTTCAACATAATGTCGTCCACCGCTAAAAATGCATCCATTTCGTTGGCACCATATGGACCATAGGATCCCCTCAAAAAAAAAATATGGACCATAGGAAAGCCAATGACATTGCACACCGGCATCTTGATACATAATATTGATTGGTTACTGAGCCGCTGCCACCTCTAAAAGATCTCCAGAAAGCTATTGACAAGTGTACATCTGCCCAGAAGTAGCCCGATGTTTGCCATACTTCCCTTGCCACATCACATTCAAAAAACAGGTGCTTGATATTCTCCTCTGGGTCATCACAGAAAACACATGAGGTACATTCGTGGACAGTAGTTGTCTTCTGAGGAGCCACGCAAAAATTTTAATACGTAGAGGAACTTTGAGTTGTCATATTAACCGACAATCCAGGTGTAACTCATCTTCTGTTCTACTGATTTTATTGATCTCATACATCCTCGTATTGAAAATATGCCAGCTGTCCATGTCCATGCATCTTATCTAGAGGTATCTATGCGGTAAGCCTTTAGTCATTCCAAAGGAGGAGAAGGCACATGAGTATTCAGTTTACATAAACATTTTTGCTCGTGTCTTTTCCTTGAGTATTCAGTTAAATATAAGGATCAAGTTGTTTTTATCTTCTGCGTGTTTTCTTTTTATTTATATGCTCATTTTTCTAATAGAGAAGGAAGGATGACTGCCAAGTTATGGGCATCATCCAATTTGTATTAAAACTATAGTAAGGAAAATTTACAAGTGTGTAGGATGTGAGCAAACACCAAAAAAATGAAGGGAATGTACAACACCACATCACACCCTCTTGTGCGGTGACCACTATCAACGTTTACCCAAAACCCCATTCTCTAAGCGAAAAGGAAACATGTAGAACTATGTTTTCTATGTAACATTGCTCTCTCTTGAAAATAGTGCGATTGCGTTGTAGCCGTACAACCCAAGTGACTACCAAAAGAATTGCTAGTGGAAGTTGCCAACCCTAACCACCACACTTGCCTAGTCCCCTCAATGACCTCCAGGAAGTGTGAGGCTTCGACGAGTCCAGCCCTGAGAGATGTCTATGTCTGAACCTCCCAAGCAACAAAACACCCAAAGAATAAGTGGGTTATATCCTCCTGCTTTTCGCCGCATAAGCCACATGAGATGTCGGTGTTTGGTGCCCATCTCGCCCGGTAGAATCTCCATCGTTGCACAAGTCAAGCGAAAATTTGAACTTTGACTGATGTGAGAGAGACCTCCTAATCAGCTTGCAGTCCATGCGGAGGCTATATGGAGTGGTACACTATGAGAGGAAATGAAGTATATTGGCTAGCTCTTTTCATCTAAATCTTGCTGCTTCTTTTTTGTTTGTTTGTTATTTTCCTATTATAGTTTTATCTTATCATTATATGCTAGTGTTGAGGAAAGAAACATTGATGTACTATCCACATCAGTATTTTACTAATAAATTGACAATTATAATTGCTATAAGAAAATAAAGGTTGATGTATTGTTTCCTTACAAAATGAAGTCAAGTGATTAAGTTGGTCAAAGCATGTCCTTGGAGGTTATTTGGGAAATTTACCCAATAGAAATCTGGGCGTGCAACTGTCATCAAAATTGCAATCTCAAAAAATGCGTGCTCTCACATGTCAAGTGTGTTAAATTGTAATTGATAAAAGTAAGATGCTTCAAATTCACAAGGCGAGATGGACGCCCAATACCGACATCTCTTGCACTCTATGTGGCGAGGAGCAAGAGGACATCATCCATCTATTCTTCCTGTGTTTTGTTGCTAGGGATTGAGTCAGGGTTGGGGACTTCCGTTAGCGAGTTTTTTGGTGGTCACCTGGTCCATTCGACTGCAGCGCAACCACACTATTTTTAGTGGGACGTGATGCCATGTAGAAAACATAGTTCGACAAATATCTTTTTTGATTTAAGAACGATGTTTTGGGTAAGCATTGACCATGTGGCATTGTACACCTTTTATTTTTAGATGTCTCCTCACACCTACACACTTGTAAATTCTCCATGAAATAGTCTTAATACGAAATGGATGGTGTTCATAGTTTGGCAACCGTTCTTCCTTTTCTCAATAAATAAATAAATAAAAGCCCCAAATCTGTATGTGTTCTTGGATGATTTTTTTTTGCAAACCCTCTTGTCGAATGTGTCCACTAGAGAAATCAATTATTTGCAAAGTGATTATCTATCTTGGTTACAGTTCTTTTTTCATTTCCTTAATTCCAAGTTTATAGCATCCTTTGACAATTACAAAGCAATCCATTACAAGTCCAAAGAATGTATGCTTGCCCTTGGATTACTTAGTTGTTTGATGCAAAATGTATAGCTGAGATTGCTGGCAAGTGCTAGTTACCTAATCTTAATGGTTAATAGGAGAAAACATTTAATTTTAAGATAAATGAACATAAAATTTGAATATTAGTAAATCAAAATAAATTGTTGAAGATGACAATATGAATTAGGATGATAAAAAGATTAGGGTTAAACTTGTTTAACCACTTGTGATAATTGAATCCAATAGTAGATTAGGTAGATCACCTTAAAAGTTTTGTAATCAATTATCTTGATTCTAGTTAAATTGAAATGCTCCTTGAGTCAACCTTCAGTCTAATTATAGATCAAAACACATTAATATGTATTTTCTACAATAATGATCATTTGTAGAAATTTTTTTAATCCGATAAACAACATAATCATCATTACTCCTAGAGTTACCAAGATTGTTTTTCTTTTTTGAGAAGAGAAAGGATGACTACCAATTTGGTTGTCATCCATGTATATATATCAACAACAACAATAACAACAACAACAACAACAATAACAACAACAACAAAACCTTATCCCACTAGGTGGGGTCGGCTACATGGATCATACGACGTCATTCCGCTCTATTAGTAATCAAACCTTTCGGTATATTATTCACTAATAGATCTTGCTCTATTAGTTCGCCAAGTGTCCGCATTGGCCTCTCTCTCCCTCTTTTAATCAGACTCCAGATTATTTGATCTACTCTTCTTACTGGCGCATCTAATGGTCTTCTCTGAACATGACCAAATCATCTCAAACGATTCTCTATCATTTTCTCACTAATAGGAGCCACTCCGACTCATTCACGTATATGGTCATTCCTAATCTTATCTAATCTTGTATGACCACACATTCATATCAACATTCTCATTTCGGCTACCCCCACTTTACGTTCATGTTGTCCCTTCATAGCCCAACATTCACTACCATATAACACTGTCGGTCTTATAACAGTACGATAGAATTTTCCTTTAACTTTATTAGGTATTTTTCTATCAAAAAGAACTCCAGTGGCTTTCCTCCACTTGCACCAACCAGCTTGAATTCTATTATTAACATCGTCATCAATCTCACCATCTTGTCTTACAATTGATCCTAAATATTTAAACTTTGTCACTTGAGGAATTATATCCTCCCCTAACCTAACTTTCAAATCGTCTCTAAGTTGTTTATTTGTGAGATTGCTATGCATATATTCTGTTTTATTCCTACTTAAACGAAAACCCTTTGACTCCAACTTATTTCTCCATATTTTCAATTTTGTATTAATTTTTTCTCTTGAATCCACTAAAAGTACTATATCATCCATAAATAGCATGCACTTAGGTACCTCCTCTGTGATACTCTCGATTATAGCATCGATAACTAAGTTAAATAGATACGGACTTAAAGCTGATCCTTGATATAGGCCAATTCCTATAGGAAATTCATATGTCTCACCTCCGAGTGTCCTAACCCTAGTCAATGACCCATCGTACATATCTTGTATTACCTTAATGTGGGCAACACTCACCATCCTTTTTTGCAAGGCTTTCCAAAGTACATCCCTTGGTACCCGATCATACGCCTTCTCTAAGTCAATGAAAGCCATATGTAAGTCTCTTCTCCTACTTCGATACTTCTCCATCATCCCCCTTAGTAAATAAATCGCCTCTGTAGTTGATCTTCCTGCCATGAACCCAAATTATCTCTCAGAAATACTAGTCTCCATTCTTAATCTATGCTCAATCACTTTTCCCATAATTTCATTGTGTGACTCATAAGTTTAATCACTCTATAATTTGCACAATTCTGAATATCCCCTTTATTTTTGTAAATAGGAACTAATGTACTTAATCTCCAATCATCAAGCATCTTTTTCGACCGTAAAATCTCATTAAATAGTTTACATAACCACAACACATCTTTTTCTCCTAAATATTTTCAAACTTCAATCGGTATACCATCCGGTCCAACGGCTTTACTATTCTCCATTTTTTTAAGAGCTTCGCTAACCTCCGAGACTCTAATTCGATGATAAAATGACCTATTAAGTTCACATTCGCTAACTGTCAAGTCCTCCAAATCACAACGGGAATCTTCACATCCATCATTAAATAGCTTATAGAAATACTCTTCCCATCTGTTCTTAATATCTCCTTCAGTAACTAAAACCTTGCCAACTTCATTTTTTATGCATCTTACTTGATCCAAATCTCTCGACTCATTCTCTTTATTCCTTGCAATCTTGTAAATCCTTTGTTCACCAGCCTTTGTCCCTAACTCCTTATAAAACTCCTCATATGCTTTAGTACCATCCATGTATATATATCATCAAGAAGAAAACATCATGTACAAGAGAAAGCTCTCGAGCAGAGAGCATCAGAAGTAAGACCAAAAGGTGCTAGTCTAAGCCCCAATCCCGAAGAAGAGAAAACAAGTGATGTACAATATTATCCACCTGACATCTCTTTCCGCAAAAAATGACTCGATTGCGCTGAAGTCAAATGGCCCAAGCACCGGCCAGAAAAGTCGCCACCGGAGATCTCCAGTCCAGTCTCTGTCTGCGAAGTCCCCTAATAGACTGCCAAAAATCCTCTGTCGAGAAGGGCACTCCGCCCATGCTGCTCGTCCTGGACCAAACCTCTCGTGAAACTCGACAACTGAAAAAGAGCTGGGCGACATCCTTCTCCAACTCCCCACATAAACACAGGAGGTATCCGTCTGCGGCACCCACCACGCCCTATAAACTCTGGTGAGAATCCGCTCCCGCTGCAGAAGCCAGGCAAAAACTGACTTTCAGCGGCAAATGGGATCGCTAGTTGAGTCGACAATCAGCTCTGAAATCCTCTGGGACAGTGGCATGTGGAAGGAAACAGAGGTAGAGGCTGCACGCCGAGAAGGAGCCCGAAACCCATATCCAGCCATCCGTCTGCATCGGGTGTGGGCGAAAGGGAGTAATCCTCTGATGATGTGCAAGTAGGTCAGAAAACCGCTGATCGAAGAGGGAAGACCCGAAAAGGAGGGTCCATGATCCAGTCCTCGAGTCCCCTATCTGAGACCAGCACTCAACTACAGATGCGTCAGGATGAGTTGCCAGGGCATGTAATCGTGGAAAGGAGTCCACAAGAGGGCCCCCTAGTAGCCAATCGTCTCGCCAAAATGAGAATGTCTCCCCTGAGCCAAGCGATGGAGTCATAAGAGGCCGCACCAGTGGGAACAGAGCCGCCACCCCCTCCAAAAGGAGGACGCACCACGGGGAACGATAGGCCTAGAATCCCATGATAGATTACGGCCATAGCATGTGGAAAACACCTCCCTCCATAAACTATCCTCGGGTCCCATAATCCGACCAACCCACCGGGCAAGGAGTGTCCAGTTGGTGCAACGGAGGTCACAGACGCCCAAACCGTCCTGTGAGGTGGGCCTACATATGGAAGACCAGGCCACCATGTGAACTCGGCGCTCGAGGCTGCATCCCTGTCAAAAGAACATAATCTCAAGGAGTCAATCCGTGATAATACCTGTGCAGGCATGCGGAGCACTAGCATGAAGTACGTCGGGAGTGATGAAAGAATAGATCGGAGCTGAACCAGATGACCTCTGCCGGATAGAAGATGAGAACTCCAGCCCTGGAGGTGATGCTCAAGCCGCTCAATGACAGGAGTCCACCTCCTGGATGGAATGTGGCGGTCTGAGAGAGGGAGTCCGAGATAGGTAATAGGCAAGTCCCCAGCAGGAGTACGCAACTCAGCGGTGCAGCGTGAAACCTCCTCCGTCACCATGCCAAAAGGGATGAAAGAAGATTTGGCATGGTTGACCTCCAGGCAAGAAGGCATGCCGAAAAGCTCCACCAGGACACTCGTCTGGCCGCCACCTCTGAGCCCTCGATGAAGAAGATAGTGTCATCCGTATATTGCAGCAAAGGCACGAGCCTGCCGGCGAAGCCTCTGAAAAGGCCGGCCGCGCATGCCTCCTGGGTGCATCTGGCGAGGTCGTCAACCGCAAGAGTGAATAGCATAGGTGCGAGGGGGCACCCATGTCGGACGTCGCGCTGTGGCTGCACCCAGCCACCCGCCATGGACCCGTTGATCAAGACCGAGAAAGAAGTGGTGATAAAACAACGCTTCATCCATGCGATCCAGGTCGTCGGGAATCCTCTCACCTGTAAAGAATACCAGAGGAAGGACCATGAGAGGGAATCATAAGCTTTGGAGAAATCGACCTTCCGGAGAAAAGCTCGATGACTGCAGTGTCGCCACTGTGCTAGAATCTCGGAGGCCATGGAATAACTATCCGTGATAGATCTGCCGTGAATAAAAGCCGACTGAGCAGGATGGATGAGGTCAGGAAGCACCTCCCGGAGCCGGTTAGCCAATACCCGAGCCAGTAAAAGATAGATGGCATTGGATAAGACAATCAGCCGAAAGTCCTCGATCCTGTCCACTGGCGTGCGCTTAGGCAACATGAAGAGTAGGAATCGGTTCAGACGCTCGAAACCCCGGTTCCCGCTGGAGAACTCCTAGATCACTGCCATAACATCCTCTCTCACCACAGGCCAGAACTCCCTGTAGAAGAAACTGGGAAGCCATAGGGGCCGGGGGATCCTTCGTCGTTGAGGTCGTGGAGCGCATCCGTGGCCTCCCCCTCAGTGATGGTCTGCACTAACATCAAAGACTGAACATCAGTAAGACGAGTAATACCCTTGGGGGACTATCTCCACGTCGGCGGGGGACGCCGTCTGGAGAAGTCCCGATGGTAGGAGGCGATGGCGGTCCTGATGTGGTGGTGCCTCGTGATCCTCTGTCCCATCACCTCGAGCTGATCAATCTGGTTCGCTCACCTTCGTGAGCTCGAGTATAAGTGGAAAAAATGAGTGTTGGCATCACCCTCCCGAAGCCGGGTCTGTCGAGAGCGCTGCCTCCACTATATCTTCACGAGCCTGTCCTCCATCTGGATGGCCGACTGCGCCCATCTACGCTGAACCACCTCATCCTCCGTGAGGTGGCGGGAATCCTCCTCTCGATCAAGCTGTGCAATCACCTCAAGAGCCTCAGTCCGGCGTGCAGCCTCAAGCTGTGCAGCCTGCCCACAAGAGTTCGCGCTGCTGAGTCCGATGCCGCGACACTCTGCCAATGCTTGGCCACCGCCTGTTTGAATCCCTCCTCTTCGAGCCAGGACCGCTCAAACCGAAAGATGGAGCGTAAAGGATGACCGTCGCCGTACTGCCACAGTAGGGGCGTGTGGTCCGAAAAAGGGCGATCCATGGCCTGAACGTCCGCCAGCTGGTGCGCCTCCACCAGCTCCAGGGAACTGAGGAATCTGTCAAGCCCAGATCGAGACGAAGGTGCCGCCGTGCTCCGCCAAGTAAATCTGCAATTCGTTGCCGGGAGATCGGACAACGAATGCGAGTCCATAAAATCTCTGAATTCCTCAGCTCCAGCGTCTCTCCCCTGTCGTCTGGTGGGTCGATCATCCATGTCCAAGGTGACATTGAAGTCGCCCCGACCAACCAATGGCCATCCGAAAGGTGAAGGCGGGCCGCCGATAACTCCTCCCATAACGCCGCACGAAGGGACCCTGAGCAAGGGCCATATACACAGGACAAGAGGTAGGAGGCCCCGTCCGAACTGCGCCACAGCTGGACCGTCATTGAGAAATGAGCCGTCCAGGCATCCACCAAGGTGAACATGTCAGCCCGCCAGCCGATGATACATCCCCCTGAGTGCCCTACTGAGCTGAGTGACAAGTGCTGGGTCAGCCGAGTACCTCCGATCTGCTCCCATATCTGAGTACTACATTCCATGAGTTTGGTATCCTGTAAGAAGACCACGTCAGCTTCCCACTTCCTCAAGTAGCGGCCCAGAGTTCGGCGCCTCCCCTCATCGCCGAGGCCGCGGACATTTCATGTGAGCACCTTCATAAGGAAACCGTGATCTCCCCGCGCGTGTGCGACCCACGGCCCACAACCTGTCATCGCCTGTAGCCATTCCGGGCGAGCACCAGGAACCGCTGGGGGGTGCACCCCCAGTGGCCGTCGGCGAGTCTCCGGTCTTGATCGGGAGCGTCGACTAATGAGCCAAAAACCGGCCTGAGCAGAAACCTCCTGGACGTCGGCATCCTATCATCCAGGGAGGTGCAGGAGTCACTGTCAACCCGGTCCACCCCTGATGTGGCAGTGGACGTCGTTGAAGGGGAGGGAACGCTAGTCCTCAGTGCCTGGTGAGCGACGGTGATCTTCGACAGAGAGGCGTTTGGGTCGGAGGCAGCGGTGCCGACGGCCATCCACGCGGGCCCGCTGCTGAGGGGTTGATTGCTGGCTGTGGCATGGGAGTGAAGAGGGGATAAGGGGGGGAGCTCGGCGTGTGGGGGTGGGAGCATGCACAGGGGCATCGGCTGGGAGAGAAGCGGCCATGCTGGAGCTGGGAGGAATATCGGGCGGGGTGAGGCTGGGGGGTCGGGTCGTAGAGGGACCGGGTCGGGTCGCAGAGGAACCGAGCCGGGCTGTTGGAGGGGTGCGAGTGTGAGAATGCTGCCCGGGTCGGGTAGGGGTGCGATTTGGGGTCAGGTGGGGGTTATGAGTTTTCTGCATGGATAGGTGGCATGAAGTGGATGGCTGAGTTGGTGGTGCTGTAGGTTGGGGTGGGTGGCTGATGTGTTAGTGTTAGGAAGGAGGCGAGCTGTTGGGGGTTGGTAAGCACTAGCTGTCATAGGTACAGAAATTCGAAATGGGGTATCACCGTACGATTCCTCACGTGCCCTTCCAGACGATGTGTGCGCGTCAGTGGGCGCTGGCCGGGCGCGCAGCTGGCCGGCGACGACCTCGACCCACGAGGACGGCGATCCGACGTGTCGGAGCTTCAGCAGGAAAGAGGAGGTGCCAACGCTGAGCATGATCTTCGGGGAAATGCGAGCGCCATTCTGCAGCAGGACCTCAATCGAAACAGCCGATAGGTCGGGCGACCCCATTGCCGGCAGGGAGAGAGATAGGGGGCATCCGAGGCTGCGCGCGATTGCCATGATGATTTCAGGTTGCAGGAGGTGGAGGGGAAGGCCGCCAATGTCGATGACGGCCCTGTCTGCTGGCGGTACGGGCACCACTCCATCGTCCTCTTTCCAGGGGCGCCATCGGACATGTCAGTCCGGTGAAACAGGGGACGGCGATGAGAGGAGGGCTTCGCGCTGCTCAGGCGAACCCGGGACCAGGAGCCAGGACGCCGGTGATATGCAACTGAGATGGAAAGGTGGAGATGCGCCGACATACGCGATCACCGCCGTGCGGAGGAGCGGCAGGTCTGGAGGTCCACCTGTGGGTTCGCCGACGAGACACATACGAAGGAAATCGACCGCCTTTTGCATCGATTCCGACCAGGGGACACTCACACTAGACGGGGGCGGAGTCGAAGCTGTGAACCTTACATCCCGATCGGTGGACAGAGGGGGAGCAACTGGCGTGGCGACCCTCTGCTGAGAAGAGTAGGGGCAGAGGGCCCTCCGGTGGCCCTCTTTCTTGCAACCTAGGCAGCGAACAGGATTTGTTAAAACTAGCCCACAATTTGCTAAAAAGTCTAAAAACTACAGAAAATTATTACAACATAAAGTACCAGACTAGTTGCAGATAAATATTGTTGAAAGATCATGAACCACACCTTTACATGATGTGGTGATTTATTCTGGAGTTCCTGCAACCTAGGCAGCGAACAGGGGCCGAGCACGCACGGGCGAAATGACCTTCTCCTAGGCACCGGAAATAGTGTGTGGCCGGCCGGTGAGAGGACCTGGACCGGGAGATGGCCGTCCAGCCATTTCCCAGTTGTTGGAGGCGAGGGCGCATCTCGTCGCAAGCGTGCGCAGGCCTGCTTTCCGTTGGCGCCGCCGGTAGGGACTACCGGAGATGGAGAGGTGGCGCCTCCGGCAGGGATTGCCGGAGACGATGCGTGGCGCCGCCGGCAGGGACTGCCGGAGGCGGGGGAGTTGGAGGCGCTAGGCGGGTGTCGGGCGAGCGGGGGCGTTGAATTTTAAGCTGCTCATCAAATGGAAATCAATCAGTTACCAAGATTGTTGCATACAATATTTCAACATAAAGTAAAAGATCAATATAACAACCGGAGTAATCATCCCTGAAAATATTTGTAAACCCTACAATTCAAGCACCCGTAGGAGGAATTAATCTTAATATTGATGTTTAAGGGAAACTAAACAAAAATAATGGATCCAAATTAGCAAGAGGGTTCAACAATTTTTCTTACAATAGAATTAATTCATCCATGAAAGATAAATCAAGAGTTTAATAAAATACATCCAGGCTTTCCGGATGACTAATGGCATAAAGTCATTTCCCCTAGATGATAGTAAGTACATAACTTGAATTCTCTTGAAATCTAGATGCTTCTGCATCAGTCCTCCTCAAGCGATCGGCGTAGAGAACTCCTTCAAGCATTCATATTTTCAATTTAGACCTTTTTCGGCCTAAAACTTTTCTATGCTTCAAGCACACAATTTTGGTCCTAACCACATATATTTACAGTGTCCGGGTTTTCCAAGAAGTTTGGGATGGTTTGTAAACCTTTCCAAGTTGTAATAGAAAAGAACATAAGCTTTTTCAGTTAAATTCTTAATCCCTTAAGCTGAATTGTAGACTATCATAATTCTTTTGTATCTGCTCATATTTGATTTATTTTAACCTCAAGGAGTTGACAAGGTTAGGAATAATTTTCCAAGCCATATTGTGAAGAAGGGTGGGAAAACCTTTCCATTTATCCTCAAGTTTGTGGGTCCTCTTTGACTATTAAATTTCAGAAATATCTCAAATTCTAGGAATTTATGTATAATAGCTCCATAGTAGTTGCATAGTATTTGGAAAGTCTTCTTATGAAACTTGTGGTCATTTTTTTGATGAAATTTATCAGAAAAATCAAGTCCTAATTGAAATATAAAATAGTAAGTAGCCTTCCCATTTGAAATTCTTCTCCCACATTCCTACTTGTAATAAGGTGGAATTTGTCTACACCTAATCTTTTCAAATTATTATTAACTTGAACTTAAAATTGCTTGGACTCATTATATTAGTATTGCTTACTTTTTTGAACTTGTAGTCTAGATTATGTAACAATGCAGATTGAAGAGACAATCTACATTGAGGGGAGGTGTCTATCCAATTTGTCACGAAGTGCAATCTAACTTTTATCTTCTCGATATCCACTCTTTTTAGTACTACAGAAACAAAATATGAAATAATACAAAATATAATGGCAACAACAAAGAAGAAAATTTGTTATTATTATCATTCCCGTCATCATCATAAATTAACAATAATATATTGTTAAATATTAGTTATATTATGTTATTATTCACACATGTTTTATAGCCGGTCCTAAGCCCGGATAAAGGAGGAGGGTTGTGTTAGGTCCCGACAGCTAGCGTAAAACCCTGTCGAATCGCATGAACATTGATCAACGAATGGAATGACGTCGTATGATCCATGTAGTCGACCCCACCTAGCGGGATAAGGCTTTGTTGTTGTTGTTGCTGTTGTTGTTTGTTACAATAATCATTATGAATATTACATATATTATCATTATTTTCATTCAAAATATATTAAATGTTTATTAATATATTTATTTAATGTGCTAAGTTTTTGAATTACAGGTTAGTCTTCAGCCGAAGTATATAAATTCTTTAACTAATAAAAGGTATTCGAGTAGAAGATGTATATAATCCAGAAATCTTTTGTTATAAGTAAATGTGATTATTTGAATTGCTAGGAAAATTACTTATATAGTAAGCAAGGTAATACATATTATTAATAATTTGATAAGCGACAATATTTCTGTTTGATAATATCTATTGCTGGATAATGATAAGAAGTAATGCAGTAAATGACCCTAAAAAATTATGTGAGGCGGGATTCCTTAGGAATTCTTTAAAAGAATTATTTCCCATTTGAAATAGGAAATTCTACATCATATGTCACAATTAATGAAATCCGTATTTTTATCTTTCGACTTGATTTTTTTTTAGAAGTCTTTTGGCTTGAATTTGATGCAGTTTTTTGTAGTACTCTACTTCCATAATCATGTAATCTGAAAAATAAACATAAAAAATTATGGTACTTTGATGATGCAAAGAAATTAAGATAAATAAAGTACAAAATAGATGTATTGTGAAAAACTACGAAAAAGTAATTTAAATTTAATACTCAAAAGCATGTTGTGTTATGTGTGCATTAGCTGCCATATTTAGTGTACTCTGGTTACATGTCGAGTTGCCCAAATTGATGAGATCTCATTGGGTTGTCCATCTATCTACATGTAACTTTACCAATGATGTGTAACCTCTAATATTCTTGAAGATTTTTCTTATCACAATTGTTTTGCCAAAGAGTTTAAGTTAATGTGACTTATACATTTGATCAAGGGGGTCTCAGTTCTTCTCTGACGTCTGAGCATAGATTTTTTTTTTGTTTTTATGAGGGGAGTCTGAGCATAGATTACAGGTTATGATGCATCGTGTTTTACATTCGAATTTTTCTTTTCAGTTGAAGTTTGTTTTTTCTTTGATGTATATGTACAACCATCCTTTTCGAAAGGGATTTTATGATCAATCTTTTAAAAATTCAATTTGTATTGCAGGTTACCACTTTGGCTTAGGTGTTTCATGGAATCGTAATAGGAATTCTCAAGAATTAACTTGTCCTGGATTACACTCGTCGACTCAAAATATCTTGCAGGATTGTTTATTACATTATCCCTTGGATGGTCTAAAGTTGTCAAACTTGAGCAACTAGACTTGTGGTTCATTGACTCTTTATAGTTGTTCCTAAACTGAAGGCACGGAACCATGATGCTGCGGTGGCAAGCAGATCACTTTCACCGGTCAGATTGATGCAATAGTATATTTTTTCTCTCACCTTTTTCCTTAGAAGAGTTCATAAAAGATTGAAGCTTTGATGTAAAGAAAAAAAAATTAAATGATGTGTGTGTTTGTGTACATTAAGTTGGCTATGTGCAATATTGTTTCAAAGTCTTTGACCCCTCCAAAAGATATGTTGTTGCAAGTCAAGCTACTGCAAAAAGCCCATTTGATTGCCTTCATACATGGATGCGTTGAGAAATCTGGCAAAAAAGGTGATCCAGGAAAGTTTAATCTTTATTTGTTATCTGTTTCTGGGTGTTATATTGTGTATCATTTTAGCATCAATATTGTGTCTCGTCATAACGGCTGATATCGTTTTCCTTGCTTTTTTTTTCTTGTGAAATAAATGGGAAGGCTTTGCTGCTTAGGCTTGTCTAGGTAGCTTATTAGGCCAACTTATATATCTTTTTTTAGTTAAAGTAATAATTAGTATATTTTATAAGTAAAAAAATGTAAAATCTATTATGAATTGATGATTGTACACGAACCAATTTGTTCCATATCCTACCAACCTCGAAATGAGAATTAAAGTTGTTTAATCAAGTTCATTAACGAGCCAGAGTTCCAAGTGGAACAGCAATATGCAAAAATCAGGAATAAAAAAAAATTGAAGTCGTTTATGTAGAAATAGAATATATTTCAATGATGTTTGAATTAATGAGTTATTTTATTTCTGATATGGTCAATTTTTTTTTCATTATTGGGTGAGTGGTTGGATCGAGTTTAGCTAAATTGAATTAAATTTTATTAAAATGAATTATTAATAATTTTGAATATAAATATTATAAGTAATATAATATATAAATAATAAATCACTTAGTAATGATAAATTAATATGAAAATAGCATTTATTATGTTTTAAAAAATTAATACTTATTAAAAACCACAATGATAAATATGTTATTAATATATTTTTATTATTTATATAATATGTAGTAGTAATTTATTTTTACTATATTTTAATTTAAAATTTTTGTTAGGCTTTTTTTTCTTGCCACCAACATCGAGTCTCTTATTTCCATTTCTTTTCTTATTTATTCTCCTCCCATAATCATTTCCTAAAGTCAATTTTTGCCTCTTCTCCTTCAAACTTTTCCTCTTTTTGAAAACAAAATTCTTACATTTTATAATATTTTTTCACTTTAATTTCTTATTTTAAAATTAAATTTAAAGTTGATGATTTTATTTTATAAATTATATGTTAGGTTTCAAAACAAACAATGCTTACTCAAAATCAAGATATCTAATAGATTCATTTTCGTCATCACCATCATTATCGTCGTCATCCCATTTCTAACTTCCATGTTGAAATTTATAACATATATAAATTCTAGAGGTTGCGGAATACCTCTTGTAGTGGAAACGGATCGTTGGGGCTTTCCCATGAACTATTGACGAACGCACTTACACCTCGGGATCAGGAACCGAACCTCAGGGGAATAAAACTCTTTGCCACAGCACAAGTACTTCTGAATGAACCTCTGTGAAAGTATGTTTGGGACCTCTGCTATGGGTCCCCTTTTATAGGGTAGGAAGACTGGGCGATAAGTTAGGCAGAATGCATCACGCACATCTGTCGCGCGTGATGTGCAGCCTGCAAATCTCGCGGCGTGCGGATAAACACGCGCGTTCCGGGCGTAGTCAATGCGGTCCACGCGCGGTCAACACGGTCCGCGCGCGGTCAACACGCCCCGCGTGCCTAGCGCGGTCCGTGCGCCCAGCACGCGGCTTGCGTGCTTGCGCACGTAATGCCCATGCGGGCATTACTCTAACAATTTCTCACTTGTCAGTATTGAGCATTGTACTTTCGTTTATCCAGAATTTGTAAATATGCCGTGCGACCCATGAGTACAAGCACGCTTCTTTATAGGAGCTAGAAAGATACTTGTTAAGGTTCAATCGCTCAACTACCTCTAGAGCGTATGTCATGCCCGTTAGGAATTCATGATAGCTCATACATGAGCCAACAAATACTCAAATAATATAACTCGTTATGCCCTAAATCTATCTTACAGCATAGCCAAGACAACACATTTCTTGCTCTGCAGTAACTATCTTCCACATACACTATTTTCAAAAATAGTTGACCAATTGTACGTGAATGTTTTATACAGCTCATAATAGTTCATTCTCTCGCCCTTATGTCTCTTAGTAATGAATTAACTGCTTTTCTAGACGTGGCTCGACAGGCTATTTTGCTTTTCACCTTTGAGTACCCTACTAAAGTAGCAAACACTAATTTTTTTCCTTAAGACATAGTCAAGAGTCTAAGGGCACGTTTGATGAATCATCTGTCAGAGACTCACACCATGATGACCATCGAACTAATCAATTTATCATGTCTCTCTAGGTCGACTTTGCATACTTGGTATTAAACACAAGTACTGCGGTGGAAACTCCCACTGAAGGAGCGTATGTCTAGCTCTGTTTTATTTATACACCGCATAGACTTAAGTCCAGTCGATAACTTTTAGCGCCTGACCCGAGTTTCCAATTTGCTCACTATCCAATAGCGCCAAATTTGAATATCGCATCTAGCCTCTCTCGTGGCATTGAGTTACTAAAACTCATGTTTTGACAATCACACTATGTCTCACATAGTTCATTCCGCTCGCTATCTTCTTGAGCGTCGGAAATATTTATTCGTATGAGTGAACAAATCTAAGCCTGATCGACATACTTCTCACATGCATAACAAGACTTCACAACAATGAATTTATCAAAGAAAAATAATTTTTTATTCATTAAAAATTTGAACACATCATTACATTTATAATCTATGCAGCCCTAAGACATTTACTTGTCTTAAAAATGCCTCTCTTGGTAATGGTTTGGTGAATGGATCAACAACCATATTGTGCGTTGATATGTACTTAACTAAGATCTCATCTTTAACTTCTTAATTTCGTACAAATTTGTACTTTGTGTCGATATGCTTTCCTTTGCAATGATATTTTTCATCCTTCACATAGGCTATGACAGCTTGATTGTCACAGTGAAGGATCACCCTCAGGTTTTGAAAGAATCTCTTAAGCCATAAGGCCTCTTGTACTGTCACTAAACAAGCTATAAATTCTCCCTCTATAGTTGACAGTGCTACACAATCTCGTTTCTTGCTACTCCAAGTAACAGCAACATTGTTGAGCAAAAAAGTGTATCCAGAGGTGGATTTCCGTTCATCAATGTCACCAACCCAATCGGCATCAGTAAATTCAGCAAGTCGTAGACTTCCTCCATGATAGCACAGTGCAAGATATGCAGTACCCTTGGGATATCTCATGATTCTCTTCACCGTCTTCCTGTGTTGATAGTCTCTATTATTTCCAGCTATTAGAATGTCAACCATGTATAATGTCAGGATGGCAAAATTAACTTCGGACTTATGAATATATACACAGTTATAATCATCAATCATGTTAAAATCGTACGAAACGATTGACTAATCAAATTTCAGGTACCACTGTCTAGATGATTGTTTGAGTCTATAAATAGATCGGCGCAGTTTACAAACTTTGCGCTCTTCTTCTTTTACAACGAATCCTTGAGGTTGCTCTATATAAATTTTCTTATCTAGTTCTCCATTGAAAAATGCAATTTTTACATCCATTTGATGTAATTTTAAGTCCATATATGCGACGATAGCTAATATTAAGCAAATTGAAGCAAACCTTACAACAGATGCAAAGGTTTCTTCATAATTAACACCTATTTTTTGGGTGAAACATTTTTCCACTAGGCAGGCTTTATATCTCTCAGTTGATCCATCCATGCGACGTTTAATTTTGAGAACCCATTTATTCTCAATTGCCTTACATCCTGACGGGAGATTAATCAAGTCCCAAACTTGATTTTTCTGCATGGACCCTAACTCTTCTTCCATTGCCTTAATTCATTCTTCCTTAGCAGGGGACGAGAGAACATCTTTGAAGGATTTGGGCTCAAGTTCATCTTCCAGACTTACTATGTTGATCTCATGTGGTCCATGTTCATGTACCCTTCGATTTCAAATCGTCGGCGCGGAACATGTTTTCTAGCGGTCCGTCGAAAACAACTTTCAGATTGGTCAGTTGACGGTTGCGAACCTCTCCCACTCGGATCAAATTGTGGAACAAAGGAGACTAACTCCTCAACGGATTGATCCGCTTGTGCCATTAACTCAGGATCTTCTTCTTCATTTAGGATAAGTCCCTTGTCAATCTCATCTTGCTTAGGAAACTTATTCTCTATGAATACCGTACTATCTTAGGAAACTCGATTCCGTTACCGTACTATCTTCTCTTCCTCCTATGAATACGAAGCCCTTAGAGGTTTAACAATATCTTATAAAGATATATTTCTACCTTCTAGGACCCAACTTCCCATACTTATGTGATTTGTTTAGAATATAGGTTGTGCAACCCCAAGGGCGCAAATAACTAAGGTTAGGTTTTTGACCTGTCCAAAGTTCATAAGGTGTGGTAGAAACGGATTTCGATAGTACACAGTTTAAAATGTAGGCAGCAATCAATAACACATCTCCCCAATACGAAATTGGATGATTAGCTTGCGCCATCATGGATCGAACCATATCAAATAAGGCACGATTCCGTCTTTCCACAACACCATTTTGTTGTGGAGTTCTCGATACTGTTAGCTGCCTAACTGTACCTTTTTCATCACAACTTTTTGAATAAGTCAGAGAGATATTCGCGTCCACAGTCGGTTCGCAAGATTTTAATCTTGCGATCCACTTGATTCTCAGCCATGTTCATGAATCGTACAAAACAATCCAATGTTTCAGACTTATGAGAAATCAAGTATACAACACCGTAACGTGAATAATCATCAATAAATGTGATGAAGTAAGAAAAAACCGTGTCTTGCGTGAACATTCATCGGATCACATATGTCCGAATGGATTAATTGTAATAGATACTCGACGCGTTTTCCCATTCCAAATGGTGTTCTTATTTTCTTACCAGCTAGACATTCCTCACAAAGATCAACTTTTGTGAGAGACCCCAAGATGCCTTTTCTAGCAAGTCTATTCATTCGATCTTGATCAATATGTTCGAGTCTGTCATGCCAAATGTTGGCACTTTCATTCACATCAACAGATAATATAAACGAATAACTATTAGCAACAGATGCTATATTTAAAACATAGAAATTATTATTAAGAAAATCATTGCATAGAAGAATATTGTCATGACATATTATCATTTATTTCCTCTGAAAACTTATTACATAACCAAGTTTGTCTAATGCTGACACAGAAAGTAAATTTCGTCTAAAAGCTGGAGCATATAGAACGTCGTGAAGGTAAAGTATTTGGCTGTTGCGAAGTTCTAACTTGCACGATCCAATGCTTTTAACTTCAACTCTTTCGTTGTTTCCAACATAAATTCATTTAAAATTCCACGAAGACCCCATGATCTCTTGCTACATGGTCGGTGGCTCCTGAATTTGTAATATACGAAGGATGAGTTTGAGCAATTAAGGCACAACTTGAGACATAAGAAAAAAATTGTGGTCAGGACAGACCTTCTTTGGCTCAGTGCAATCACGAGCATAGTTTTCTTTTATTCATGTCTTTGTTCATGTAGCATTAATTGTAGCATATAATTGTAGAAAAAAAGTTTGCTATAATTGTAGCATTTTACTTTGTTCATGTCTACCTTGCCGCCACGTTTTTTATATTTGCGTAGGTAGCCTTGGGCTTTCTTTTGTTCAGCATCTCCGCTCTTCTTATTTGGTTGCGAGTTATGCGACCTTTTTCTCATGGATTGGGAACCTGTTGTTTGTCCACCATTGTCAGCAACTAATGCTTCAGAAGATTGATTCATGACTTGAAGGGCCTCATCCTCCATTTCAATGTGGCGAGCAGCTTGGTCAAAAGTTTTGACACTTCGTTGTGCATCAAATTACAATGCATGTGTTCCCAACTTTTTGGAAGAGAGTGGATTAAATCTTGCACTTGTTGCTCGTCATCGAGCACTTGTCCTGCACTTTTAAGTTCACGGATCATGTTAGACATCTTCTGGATATACTCCCTCATTGTATGATTTGGTCGCTTCCGATAAAAGTCAAACTTGACGGTGAGCATCCGACGCTTGGTTGTCGTGGTGACCCATACTTATTGCGGAACACCGCCCACATTTCGAATGTTGTCCTATAGACTTCGAATTCGCACAGGAAGGAATTACTCATCGTGCTCAACAACGTAATGCGAGTAATACGATTCTTTTTTTTTCAGGCTTAATAGGCCTCCATGTCCCTCTGGCGTTGGACATTATGTCCAAGTGCAGGTTCAGTGACAACATGGTTAATGGTTTCCAAGACCTCTTGTTCTTCTAAAAAATATTGGACCTTGCGGTGCCAAATATCATCATTATCGCCATTGAGCTTCTCATTCTTTTTCAGATCAGCAATTATTATTTTGGAACCCATGGTCTAGTTTGGTCATAAAAATAAGAGAAATCTGTGTTATGAATGTTGCAATTTTGTCCGCAAATAATGTAAAAAAATGAAATAACAATATTCATGAAGTAGTGACATCGAGAGGCTGTTCGACTCCCACTCATCTCCCACTATCTCCAAGAAATATTATCATTCATTATTTTAACAATGCGACAAAATTAATTTAAATATTTGAATTTTGAATCAACACATAATTCAAAATTTTCTACTCTATGCATTTTCAATCAACTTATAATTCAAAATCACTAAAATTCACTTCGTATGGTGCACAAAATTATTTCTAATATGACCAGGACAATTAGGATTAGTGCAACGGGAGCTCTTCCTCGAGGGTTGCCAATTAAATAACCGCGCACTATCTTTTGCCTCGACATCACATTAGAAAAAAATTGTGCTTCCACTGTCACACATCAATCCTATTTCTGGAGACTGTGTTGACCATGCACCAGGCCAATTCCTCAGAACTTTTCTAGAGATGCATTTCGGATCACACACCACTCAACAGAAAGACATTGATTATTGTCACAATATTTGAATTTCAAGGTGCTTTAGTCCTACAAAAGAACTATCTATGTTTCATGTATTCTTTAATTACCTATAGTTTGTATAATTAGATAAACTAATTATTTTATTATAAGCTCGCACGAAACATATATTTCAGCGCATAGCCAAAATTAATATTGCCATCTTAATTAATTCTCACAAAAGGAATTTCAAATCAATTTGAAATTATAGGCAAATTATCATGCTTAACAAGATTGGACATACCAATTTAATTTTAACACATAGTCAAAATTTGAATCACAGAAATAAATATCATTATGACATACATAAATGGAAGTATTTATTTCATGCATGATAAGACATTTATTAGGCAATATTTGATCTTGACATGTAAATCTGATCATTTTAGTTATTGCTTTAATTCAACAAATGATTTTGTTTTGACAAGATTAAATTGCATACAATATTACAAAAATATTTCTAAGGAAAAAACAAAATTTTCCTAATTTTTCGGAATTTTATAATAAATCTTTTCTATTTTCGAAATATTTTAAAAACTGGCAAAAATCAGAAAAAAAAGAAAAAGAAAAAAACTGCTTATTGGGCCTCTCAGCCATCTCAATTTGCCACTCCTCATATGTGCAACTCCTTTGTACAAACTAGGCCTTCAAGCGCTGGAAGAGTTTTTCTTTTTTTTCTGTTTTTTTTTGCTACAGCACATGCAGAAAAAAATGAAAAAATCACAAAAAATATTAAAATAAATTCAAAAAAATATATTATAGTCTAGGTTCATCCATAATATATTTGTGATGACAAATTCTACTTTATCCCTTGGTTGTGGTCATACAACCGAGGTACACAGATCACAAAAATAATAACGAATATTATTTTTTCGGCGCAATCACGAGTTCAAGAAAAATCTAAAAAAGCTATGATACCAATGTTGGAATTTATAACAGATATAAATTCTAGAGGTTGCGGAATAACTCTTGCAGCGGAAGCGGATCGTCGGGGTTTTCCTATGAACTCTTGACGAACGCACTTGCACCTCGGGACCGGGAATCGAACCTCAGGGGAAAGGAACTCTTTGCCACAACACAAGTACTTCTGGATGAATCTCTGTAAAAGTATGTTTGGGACCTCTGCTATGAGGTCCCTTTTATAGGGTAGGAAGACTGGGCGAAAAGTTAGGTAGAACGCATGACGCGCGTCCATCGCACGTGATGTGCAGCCCACAAATCTCGCGGCATGCAAATAAACACGTGCGTTCCGCGCGCGATCAACGCGGTCCGCGCGCGGTCAACATGATCCACGCGTGGCCAACGCGCCCCGCGTGTCTAGCGCGCGGTCCGTGCGCCCAGCACACTCCGCGTGCCCAGCACGCGGTTCGCACTCCCAGCAAGTGGTCCGCGCGCCCAGCACGCGGCTTGCGTTCTTACGCACGTAATGCCCATGCGGGCATTATTCTAACATTTCCTATTATTCAACTTTACTTCCTTTTCTTCTCTCCAGTATTCCATTAAGAATATTTTGAAAAAGTAACTTGTGAAAATTCATATATAAAAGAATAAATTATTTATGAATCATATTAATCTTATATACTTTTAAATAGATATCTTTATATTTATTTATAGATAAAATCAAATTCACTTTTTTTTATTCTTGTTCATTTTTATTATTCGTCTTAATTATTTTCTTCAATCTCTTTCTATTTTGATATGTTTCCTTTTTATTCCATTCCTCTTTTACCTTTCACTTTTATTCCTCCTATTTATTTGTTGGATTTAGTGTCCGTCCGCCCAAGCTGTGTTGGGTGGACTGTCCTCCCATCGCTTCGTGGCCGTCCGATGCAGAATGCAAAGATGGAAAAAAGTTTGCCTAGTTCGCAAAGTTGTGCTGGCCAGTTCGGAGAGTTTGTCTGATTCACGCTGCTTTGGCTGCCTGCCCTGTCGCCATCCATGCCCACCACCTGTAGAGGTTCTACCCTCACTCGCCCCCTCTCCCTCAGCGCCACCATGTCTCCCCCTCTTCGAGCTTTCCATTTTCGTCCTCCTCGACGGCCGCAATGAATGTGCCCTCCGACAATGTCCTTCTTAGGGTCATAGACTCTGAGATCAAGTGCACCGAGGAGTGCGATAACCATGATTAGGTATTTTTTCTATTTAGTTACTACTCGTATGTGATTGATGATGAAGCAGATCACTAATCAGACTTTTTATCATTTCTGATCTATCGTCGATAGGTGGAGGATGTGCATTCCTAAGGAGGAAATTTGAGGGCGAGGACATCGAGGTCATGGTTTCCATGCTAAGCCTCATCACCAGTGAGGAGTCGGAGGACAATAGGAAGGGGGACGACAACGAGGGGATTGAGCATTTCATTGACCATGTCCATCTCGAAAGGCGACGACACGTGCCTATGTAAGACCCCAAGGTGAAAGGATCAAAGGGTGAAATAGTTCCACATGGACAAAACATAGAGATGGTCACGGGCTTACAAATGTCATCATGTTTTACTTTTTAGGATGCGTTTGAAATTCATGTAGACTGAAGGCCCAAATCGCAATATCTTAATGAGCTAAAGGGTATTACAAAAGGTATTAGAGTCAACCTCACGTGTCACTTGACCATGTGGAATTTGTGGACCACTCGACGAGGACGTTGAGCCCTATGGAGGGTGATTGTAAGGCCCCTAAGACAAGAAGGCCAAAGGGTGGATATATAGTCCCACATGAATAAAATATGAAGGTGGTCTTATTAGTATCATCTCCTTGACCTTTTAAGATGTATTTTAAATTCGTGAGGGTCGAAGACCCAAAACGAACAATATCTTGATGGGCTAAGGGGGTGTACAAAAGGTGTCAGAGTCAATCTCACGTGTCAATTGAGCCATGTGGAAGTCCGTGAACCGCTCAATGGGGACATTGAGTCCCTAAGGAGGATAATTAAAAGGCCCCTAAGGAAAGAAGGCCAAAGGGTGGATAGATAGCCTTACATGGACAAAATACGGAGATGACCATGTGCTTATTAGTATCATCCCCTTTACCTTTCAAGATGCATTTTAACTTCGTGCAAATTGAAGAGAACAATATCTTGATGGGCCAAGAGGGTATTACATGCAGGTGTTTGCCTGCATCGTGTACTTGGATGGGGTCGTCATTGATAGCTTGTCTTGTCTCTTAAGGAGAAGAAGGGCGAGGCCAATGATGAGATTCTTGCCTAAGAGGGACCTGACTTCAAGTAATATTACTACCTCTTCGTTGATTGCTTTTGGGTTTCTTTCTGTGTTGTGATTGATGGATCATTATATCTCTTTCGCTCGCTCTTAGATTGTTGTAATGATCTGGACTGAGAATTTGCAAAAGGCGTTCCGCAAATACTCAGTGATCAAGGGCATATCTCTTTGAACCGCTTTCTCGTGACTGTCGCACGCATATGCGAACTGGACAAACTCCGCGACAGACCAACACAACTCCACGAACCAGGAAAACTCTGTGCCATCTCCGCACATTCTACATCAGATGGCCACGAAGCGATGGGAGGACGAACATTAAACCCTTTTTTCTCCTATTAGTTTTCAGATCTCCTATAATTTTCGTTTCTTTCTTCCATCGAATTTGTTGTTTCATTTTTTTCTAGCACTACAAGAAAATCATAATTTTTCGACAGCCAATTACCGAGGGTCGACGATCCCTCACAAGTTTCGAAGGGTTTTGCGAAGGCTGCTCATTCGTCAAAAATTCCCATGGCCTGAGCTGTGGGAAATATAAAATAATAATTTATAAGATAACACTCCGTTCGTATGCAAAGGATGGCCTTCCCACGGCTACAACCGTCAACTTTCGACGGCTAAAGCCATAGAAAATATAAAAATAATATTTATATTCTACAGCGAGTGTTTCCACGACCATAGCCATCGAAACTTCTCGCGACTATGGCCGTGGCAAATTTGAAATAATATTTTATAAATATATAATATGTATTAGCGTTCCCACGGTCGTAGCCGTGTAAAAAATATTTTATCCTCCAGCGACATATACATTTTATAATACTAATAAAATAATAATGTCGTTCCCGGAGTCACAGCCGTTGGAACTTCCCACAAATGCGACCGTGGGAAATATATAATAATATCTTATTATACAACATATAAAATGAAACAATATTCTATAAATATTAATTGTGTAAAGGGTTTTCCCACAGTCGTAGCCGTCGAAACTTCCTACGACTGCAATCGTGAAAAATATAAAATAATATCTTATCATGTAATGCATTTTGTAAAATTAATGAAATAATATTCTATTTCCCACGATCGCAATCGTGAGAAATATAAAATAATATTTTCTAATAGTATACACAGGTAGTGACGACAGTAGTCGTCAGTAAATCCGATGAAACGCCTCTTACAAATAAGACGATGAAAGGCCTCTTATATTAGGGGATGATATGCAGCTCGCATATAGGGCTGTAAAATACAGCTATTTTATTTTCACCATCGGATTTCAAATCGACGGCTCAATCATGAAGGAGAAAGAAAAACTTTTTTGCAGCGGATAGAAAAGGAAGAAGGTTGAGAGTCGCGACGTTGCTGAATTCACATGTCAAGATCCATGAGATGATTGCAAACTAGTTGGAGAACTTCGCATGATACCAGCCTTGCAAGCTTTAATCGATGCTAGTAAGACGAGCTCAAGCACTCTAACCTCGTGGCCTTGGACCCCGCTTGGCAGCCATTATCCTACTCGCTCGGGGGGTGATGACCATCTTCACATAGCTAGTCCTCGTGCGGAGTTGTAGCATGCACAGAGAGTTCCTTGTCAGGGGCCTCATGCGCTAATGATTTGGCATGCAGTGCAAAGGATTGAGACAGATATCTCTAGTGTAGCACATCACATATATTAGAGGAGCTTCAATTGAGAGCTTGCTGCCAGAGCAAGGCCACTACTCTTGAGTCCATGACAGAGAAAGGGAGGGGTGAGAGGGGTGGGGGGGTGGGGGGTGGGGGTGAGAGGAGTGGCCGAGTGGGGGGGGGGGGGGGTGGGTGGGTGGGTGGGTGGGGGTGAGAGGAGTGGCCGAGTGGGGGTTGGGTGAGGTGACGAATGGTTGGAGATACATGAGGGGGGGAATGGAATGTCCTCGACATTAACCACTCCATGGGAAGGCGAGAAGATGGTTCGTCCCAAGTACTGGTATGGCTTCTCCTTCTTTGCATAACAGATCAAATGCCATTAATTTAGTTCACGGGAGGAGGAAATGAGAAATGGGAAACTCAACCGGAGAAGTGGGGAAATTGGGAAAGGATTTAGGAGCACCCCGTTGCCAAAATCGCGATCGTTCAATTTAATTTCAAGGGTAAATTTCTTCCGCCCGATCTTGCTCCGATCAAGCCTTCGACACCCGCTCTCTCGCCAAGATCGCTCGCCGCTGCCCGATCTTGCTCCGATCAAGCCCTGGACGCTGCCCGCTCTCTCGTCTACACGCCCTCGCCGCAGGCCTGCCCCACCTGCTTCGTGATCCGCATGCCTACGCCCTCCTCGACCCTCGATCTCGCCCTCGACGCCCCCCGACACTTGATCTCGCCCTTCGACATGAGATCTCTCCCCCGACGCCCGCTGACACGCGACCTCGCCCGCCGACCAATCTCGCCCCTGGACGCTTGCCGACGCTCGACTTTGCCCGCAGAAGCTCGAGGTCACCTCACCGCCACCTTCTGCAGGTCGCCGCCACCTTTTGCAGGTTGCCGCCGTCGCATACGCAGCTCGCAGCCACCTTTTGTAGGTCACCGCCGCCGCATACACAGCTCGCAGCCGCCACCTTCTGTAGGTCGCCGCCGTCGCAGAAGGTTATACTTTGATTAAAATTTCATTAATATTGATTAGAACGAACTTGTGTTAGCTGATCGTTTCACAGGACATTGATTATGATGCTTTTATTAATGCACGCACCCGAGCTGTATAATTTGATTAAAATTTCATTAATATTGATTAGAAAGAACTTGTGTTAGCTGATCGTTTCATAGGACATTGATTATGACACTTTTATTAATGCACGCACCTAGCATGATGGTTTCACAGGACATTGATTATGATTTTTTGATAATGTCATTTTATAGTATGACATTGTCAAAATATTATTATCAAGAACAAGCGATGATAAAAATATTTTGAACCCATCGAAATTCGGGTGGAAGATTATATGGATGTCGATTTTTGTTATACTTTTAATTTTTATTTCATATATTGCACTTTTATGATTTGTCATACTTTGTTTGACAACAAGGTACTTGTCAATACTTCCAGTGGATGGATGCATCCATTGGATCAAGATCCACACAAATTATAAAATAGGTTATTGCGCAAAATTGATCATATGAAAGTTCAAAATGGAGTTGAAAAAGTTGAAAATAGGAACGACAGAAATGAAACAAGTTATGTTGCAAATGTCTTATTATATTTATTCCTGTCATCCTTTTCTTTTTCATATGAAAATGTAATATGAGGATTTTATGTGTTGAATGTAATGTGTGCACTTTGGTTGTAATGTGTTGATTCTTTTCTTAGGATGATCAGCTATATGTTTTGCAGAATTGGAATAGACTTTCGAAGCTAATGTTTACTGCCGTAGACCTTCGTAATCCATTCCTTTGTTTTTTCTCGAGAAATAATTCGGATTTATCATTTATGTTGGAAACAGTTGCGAAAATTCACCAAGGCTGCGAGGAAGTACAGAGCTCAGGTGGTGGCACGCGATGCCAAGGACAAAGATCAGGAAACGTTATAGTACTTAATAAGCCTATGTAGCATTGATGATCTCCAAGGCACTGGCACAAATAGCTAACTCAAATCGATTGATTACTACTAGTTATATTAGTAGTCGATAAGGTCCTGCTTATCCCTTTGAGCTTGCTCCCCTGAGAGTTTTAACTCTCACAAATCCATGACAATCCGTTTTCAGACATTTCTGAGAAGTTAGGAACAGAAAATGATGCATCTCCAAGGTGCAAGCTTCCCTTGGATCATTTTCATATAGAAAGTAGGAACAAATCAGTGCAATCAACAGCTGCTCACAAATTTCAGTTGTAGGCACCAAAATGAAGATTATCATGCAAATCTGATCCACGAAAAGGCTGTTTAGATTATCATGCTTAGGATACTAAACTTGGATATTCCACAAATGATGTACAACCATTAAAATCATGATGCTGGCAGCAATGTCCTTGCACATATGATCTCCTTACTTTGTTAACAAATCTAGTGCGTACTTCTATCTACCTGGCAGAATATAACAAAATACCAAGATTCATCTACCCCAAATATGTGAAAGATGTGTACATATATATGGCATCCCAGCCAAAAGATGCCGATTTTTCTTAACGAAAATTCATAAACTGGCAAACTGTTATAATTCCAGCATGAAACATCTTCAGCAACCTCAACTCCTTCAGCTACTGCTCTTGAAAGATCAGGAACATACTGAAGAATCTGAAATACAGATGAGAACCAGATAAGCATAACAATAACCATAGAAATTAAGTGCATATGTTCTCATCTGATGAACGGACAAACCTATAAGTAAATAATCAAGTACTGTTCATGCAATTAAGTAGGGTTAAAGTATCCAAGTGGAAAAATACCCACACCTACCTAAATAGAGCACGAAGCCTTCTTGGTTGTCTTGATCGTTGGGCAAAATGAGCATTAATTAAAAGTGATTATATAAGTTGACATAAATAAAATGTATCATACCTTAATCAAAGGACATTTCCGTTTGTCATGTTCATTTTTTCCGCAAGCTCCACAACTTCTCTTTTTGAAATCCTTTTCAACATGGAAATTTCAGCTCATGATATAATTCTACGACTTTGACACGAAGTGGACCACGAATGACGAATTGAAGTTCTTGTATGTTGACAAAACTTGCTTGACTTATAGACATTTCATTAGTACTTGATCGACTTAACGATAGATGTATTTGCCATATGAAATGTCATAAATTTACCAAATGTATTTGCTATATAAAATGTCATAAATTTATCAAAAGCATGGTCTTAAACCCTTGCTAAGAAATGAAAATTTTATTTATAACTTTTCTTATTTATAACTTTTCCTTTCTTCCATAATCCCACTAATTTAGCATAATAATTATATGCTTGCCAACTCCTCACGAGATTAACCAGCCTGCGGTGGATTGGTCGGCGACGGGCGACCTCGGCGAGAGAGCAGGCGACGCGACGCCAGTGTGAGGATTCCGGGGCGACGGGCGATCTCGGCGAGAGAGCGAGCAACGCGACGCCGGTGTGAGGATCGCGGGGCGACGCTAGTGTGCACATCGCGGGGGCGGCACGGAGGAGAGAGAAGAGGAAAGGGGAAAGGGGTAAAGAAAAAAAATAACCAAAAAAACCAGGCGCATCCGAGCCGGAGGAAATCTACCCTTTGAAATTAAATTGAAGGGCCGCGATTTTAGGAGGAACAACTTGGGAGCACCAAAAGAAAGAAGAAAAAGTTTTGTTAGGATGGATAAGATTTTTTTCTGAAAAAAGAGACGTCCCATCAGATTTCGGGGTGATGATATGAACGGTCATGGTACAGTTACTGCTTCAGTGCGAGCTGTATAAACATTTTACCCTAATAAGCCGGCCGACTCTTTTTCCCCTTACTTCTCCGCCGAGCGACGACAACCTCCGGCGACCGACGGCTGCTCCCGCTCACCTGCGTCCGGGACCGGCACTCGATTGGCTAAGGATCAGCGCTCGACCGGCGTTGGACCGGCGCTCACCTTGCTCCCGCTCCGGCGTTGGGCCGGCGCTCACCTGCTCCCGCTCCCGCTCCGGCAACCCTGCTCCCCTCCCTCTCCGCCGATCTACGGTACGCCTCGCCCCTCTCGTGTTTTCCCCCTCTCCACTCACGCTGGGATCTGGACGGAGAACGGCGGTGACGGCCGTCACGGCCATGAACGGCCAGATCCGGCCGTTCGCGGCCGATCTCGCCGTTCGCGACCATCACAGGAACGGCCGAATCCGGTCGTTCGCGGCCGTCACGGCCTTAGATCGGCCCTCCTTCGGTAATGAACTCCTTCGGTGATGTAGGATTGACAAAAGCCTTTTAAAATGGGCCGGCCCATGAAAAAGAACCTTACAATCTTTCCTCGCACGCAAAATCCACGTGAGACTTATCTCTCCTTTTCTTTCCCTTTCATCGTCTCCCGTTCTTGTTCCTCCGCTTCTCAGGCTTAAAACCCTCTCAGCCTCCAAAAACGCTCAAGTTTCTAGGGTTTAGGGCTCGATTTGGAGTCCGTTCCCTCAGAATTGTAATCCAACACGATCGTGTTCCCGATTTCCACAGGTAAAACATTCCTTCTCTTTTGCTTCAGAGACGTGGATTTCTTCAAACCGGTTCGAAACTTTGGTTTGTTTTCTTGTCAATTTCATGTTGTGTTTGTTATTTTGCCTCTGATTTTTTTCGTCTTCGTTAAGTTGTTGTGGGTTCTCTTTTTTACGCTTTGTTGATCTATTTGTGATGTTTGCTGGAAGTGAGGCGAGATGGCGGGCCAATTTGCTCGTGAATGGATTGGAATCCAGCAGTTTCCTGCAGCTACTCAGAACAAATTGCACGAGTTGTTAGGGAAGCTGAAGCAAGACGTATCTCCTTCCACCCATGTCCTCCTATTTATCTCGAAATTACTCGTGCAACTTTTGATATTCCGTTTTTATGAAGTTATGAACGTTCTTGCAGAATGTGAGCACTTTGACCATCCTGGTGATGGGTAAAGGCGGAGTGGGGAAGTCATCTACTGTAAACTCCCTTTTGGGGGAGAGGGTAGCATCTGTCAGCGCCTTTCAGGTTTCGTTTTTGTTTTCATATATATTGGTTCCGTGCCTTTGTGTTTACAAGGATGTTAACTCAAACGCTAGACACATGTTTCTGAATTGTAGCATTGCTTTTGCAGTCTGAAGGGTTGCGACCTATGATGTGCTCACGTACTCGGGCAGGGTTCACTTTGAATATCATTGACACTCCAGGACTTGTTGAGGGTGGATATGTGAATGAACAGGCGCTTGAAATCATTAAAAGGTTATATGAATCTAGTTATTGTTTTATAATTTAGTTAAAGATTATTCATTTCGGACTTTTCTTTACGAGAGGCAAACCTATTGTCATGTTCTTAATATTTCTGAAGAAACCTCACGAGTAAACATAATCCCTCTAGAAAACAAAATAATGAACACATTATTTTCTTGGTTTGCATATAAAATGGAAATTCTGCAGTGTTGTCAAGGAGCTTTAGTACTTCATTAGGGTATGATATTATATCTTTTAAAACTTGTTAGAGGTGGAGCAATTTTCAAGTTCATCTAGTTTAACTTGCAAAAATTGTTATGTCATCTCAAAAAAAAAAAAATAGCGATACCACGTAATTTTACTTCTAAAAAAAATTGTTATGTCATCTCCCTTAATTGTGACTTAGAGACCATAAGCCTTGAGTGATACTCTGAATAGCCCATCTTCTCAATCTACTCTGTGTTTTTACCAATTGTTGATAACTTCTCTTCTCTTGAGGATAATCTTGTCTTTCAGCATATTTCAAGTTTTGCTCAATGGAGAAATTCCGATGTTTATTGTCCTTCAGGTTTCTTTTGAACAAGACAATAGATGTTCTTCTGTATGTTGACCGGCTGGATGCTTATAGAGTGGATAGCCTGGATAGACAAGTCATTAAAGCCATCACTGATGCATTTGGCAAAGGGATATGGCGTAGATCTTTGGTTGTGTTAACTCATGCTCAATTATCTCCACCAGATGGATTAAACTATGATGATTTCTTTGCCAGAAGAGCAGATGCCCTTTTGAAATGCGTACGTCTAGGTGCTCGAATAAAGAAACAGGAATTTGAGGTATGATGTCCATTCAATATTCCTGGTTTTACTTGTTTCTATTGTTCATGACTTTGTTAGCCTATTCGGGGAATTTTTTTAAAATGAATATTATATGCATGTTTACATAAAAAATGTCACCTAAATTCAAAATAGTGATGCTTAATTCAAACGTATGTAACAAACTAACTATAATTATTCTGTTGTCTTAAGAAAATAAATAAGATGTAAGCCAATGTTTTAATCTTAAATTCTTCTTCAAACATTTTAATCTGAAAAGTGAAAATTAGAGAAACATTCTTATTTTTATTAACTGTCTTTTACTTATCCATAGATAAGAAGTAATGAATTACTTGGTATGTATGTTATCGCTTTATTTTTACAAGAAAATAATCATATTATTTTTGGAAAGGAATTAAAATTCATTGACATTATTCTCTCTCTTGATTGTCTTGTTATCTTTCAGGATTAACCTTTCTATGAATAAAAGTACTCTTATACCTGCATGACTTTTTTTCTATATTCCCTTCCTATTACTTGTAGTTTACTTTATCATAAATTGGTTACTAATAGAGCGGAATGGCGTCGTATGATCCATGTAGCCGACCCCACCTAGTGGGATAAAGCTTTGTTGTTGTTGTTGTATTTTTGCCTTAAAAATAGTCTATTATTTGTCCAATTCTTTGTTAAATGGTTAACTCTAGCTTTGTTCCTCTCGAACAAAAAAAATCTAGGTTTGTTTCAATCTCAGATTCATAAACATTCTAAATCTTCTGAAATACTTGTTTCTATTTTTGTCTTTTTGCTTTCTCTATACCAAAATCAAATGATGTTCTGTTCCATGTTCTGAGATCTATGCCTCCATCGTATTTATTGTTGCTTATGCCATTCACCTGCGAACACTCACCCACCCCATCCACCTGGTATCCCACCTCGTTCCTTTGCTGCTGTTGCTGCTTGGGGGATTCCATCTGCCTTAGATACAATCATGATGTTAAGAGAGAAGACGAATGGAAAAAAAAAACTTAACATAGAAGGCAAAGAAAGGGGAAGAGTCTCCTCAAAAACCAAAAAAAATGCTTTAGTATCATTTGAGAACTAAACAAAGTGGTTCTCTGCTTTTTTGACTAGGTTATACTTAACTAAATGAGCTCTTAATTTATAGATTCAGATCTAATTCTATTTGGTTCATATTTAACACATTTGAATCTAATATGGTCTGGCGATGTCCAGCCATCTCATTGAAACTGATTGGAGATTCGGAGTTGATTAACATGGTACATTTTGTATTCTGATTGAATTTGTTGATTTGTGTGATAAGTTTACACATGATCGTAGATACGAAAGGTGAAGACACATATAAAGGGGATATTACACATGTGTGAAGTCCTTTTTCTTTGGAATATTTGACCATGAACTACTATGGTGTCATCTGTTTGGTAATTGTTCCATATTCAGTATGAATTTGGACATCCTCTTATGATCTAATTGGCTTTCTTTTTTCTTGTTTCTTTTTTATTTTTATAAAAAGAACTCTCTAGATGTCTCGAAGAAGTAGATGTCTCCAGTTAAGTTCATCTTAACCTTACGGGTTTTGTTGTCAAACTCTCCTAGTCCTGAATGGACTTACTAATCCTGATCTTATAAAATATGGATACCTTTTCCTGATATCTATGTTTACACATTCCCCACATTTTTATAGATTCTTTTCTTTCACTCATGGTATTTTTTTTCTTTTCTGGTGAACCACAATTGCTTCTGTACTCTGTTGTTTTCAGTTTTGTAGTGACTAGTGAGCGGTCTGTGGTTGTAGAGAATGTCAACTTCAATCTAGCTTTTGATCTAGCTTTTGAAACAAGTTGTCTAACAACGAGTACTTCTACTCAGCGGCATAAATTGAAACCAATTGATGTTTATTATTTCCAAAGTGATAATATATTAAACATGACAAATGTACTCACTATGTTGCATCAGCTCTTACCCTCATACAATACCTTTGTGGTACTGGACAACATGACATCACAGTTTTCTTCACAATTTTATTTTTCTATTTCCATTTGATCAGCATAAAATAAAGAACTAGACTAAATATACAAGATATACAAAGTATTTCTTCAAAAAAAGATGTACAAAATCCATCAGATCCCATTGCTTTAGTCTTTTTTTTTTTGCAGCAACACTTCCATCTTTATTGAAAGGGACTTTAATGTGGAGCATTTAATAGCACGAGCTTTTATAATTATCACACATTAGGACAATGAAGTGAGAAAAAAATGTTTGAAGGGAAATTCTTTTGTGTGTCATTGTAGGAGTCAGCCATTCCAGTGGCCTTGGTTGAGAATAGTGGAAGATGCAAGACAAATGACAATGGAGAAAAGGTGCATCCGATTGCTGTTTTGTTTCGCTAGACATTTTTTGGATATATCTCTGGCTAACTTCAAGATAATTAATATGTATGATTTGGGAAATAGGTTCTTCCTGATGGTACTGTATGGATCTCAAAATTAATGGAAGTAATTACAGTTGTTATTGCGAATGGGAGCAAGCCTATCACAGTTGACCAGAAGCTGATCGACGGGCCCAATCCAAACAATAGGGGAAAGTTCCTCATACCTCTCATCCTAGCCTTTCAGGTAAGTTTTTCTCCAGTGCTATCCTATATGACTATGGATGATACCTATCCCCTGAAAGGTAGGTAGCTAATTGGTGTCATGATGTGTGTTCCAGTATTTTTTCGTGGTTAAAGGAATTCAACGTGCAATAAAAGGCGACATTGCAAAGGAACCCAAGCCACTTTGGGAACTAAGGGACCTGGGCTTGGCAGATGAAAAATTCTGATCTTTGAAACCACAATGTGACAAACTGCCAGGGAAGTAGGACAGACTTCATGTTCCTCTCTCCTCCCGATATCCACCATCCTTTGGCTGAAACAGAATTAGAATATTCAAGCGGAAGTAGCAAATTTTCAAGCTGATGAGTTACTGTAGCTGGTTGTCTATCCCCCCTCTTAAGTGATTCAATGGTCTTTATAGTATTCTAGCGGTAAACTCCGGTGAATGGCTTAGCATGATATATTTTCTCTTTTGGGTTTATATCCGTCATTATCTTTGTGCTAAAACACAAAAAAGCTATATCTTTAACTTGCTCTATTTCTCTTGCAACTTTGAAAATTTATTGCGATTAAGTAGTGGAGAAACTCCCTTGCCTGGTTTATTTCCATAGAATTAGGTGTTTAAACAATTAGGCCGTTGAAGAGTTAGGTTTCATCCATCCGACTTTGTCTAATTTTTTTTCCCAAATATGCTCCACAAAATAGTTTTAACTTAATTTTTGTATCAAAGATGTTTCTTCCACATCATCCTAGATTATGAAAACTTATACATTTTTAATTATTAAAGAATAAATTGAATGCAATTTAAAAAGAACCATTTTTATTATTAAATTTCTGTCGTACAAGAGACCTTAATGTGAAAATAATAATTAATGAATGTGTGAAGTGAATTTTATTTCACTCCTCTCCTTTTTTATTATTATGAGATTCATTGTTATAACTTCATAGACTCAGAAATCCTTGATGATAACTAAAAATGAGTATGTAGAGGGTTTATTTTTATTATTTAATTATTATAATTTATTTATTAAATTGATTATATATATTTATTTGAATAATTTGATAATAAAAATGTGTTATTTAAGACTAAATAAAGTATAATTATTAAATTAGCTATATTTGTTAACATGATTTGATCATGATCTTAATTTTAATTATCTTTACTATTTAACATATACTTTAAATTAATAAATAATAATTTAATAAATAAAATTAATGGTCTACATTTCTTTGACGTCAAATAATTTACGTATACATTTTTATATTATTTTCAAGTTATGATTGTTAAGAAAAGATAAAAAAAATGTCTCTTATTCAAACACTCTCTAATGCCTTATAACATAGGTTTTTTTAAGGGTATAAATAAACTGATAGTTGGCGTATTTTTGTTCTCTCAGAGTGATAAGAATATACAGAAGAAATTAGTGGATTTATCGGCAACTGACCCCGTCTTGCTATTTTAACTTTATAATGGTCATTATTTTTGGTATATGAACTTTGATTCGTATTGGTGGGGTTTAGTTACCATTCAAGTTGAGTGGATTTGGAAGTATCCATTCTTATCAGAAAACTTCTAGCAACTGCAGTTTTAATTATAACAATTTTCTTATTTAATGTTAGAGAGCAAGTATTAATTTAGATTTTGCAATATCAACTCAAGTCCACTACCAGGATCAAACAAGTCAAGAAGATCACACTCAACTATCACCATCTAAATTAAATGTTGTTCTGCTATTCTTCAACTATCTCAAGATCTACGGCGATTTTATTTGTTCACAAAATAAAAATTAAGACCTAATTTTAGGTACCAAAGTTGTCACACACAAAAAAGGTCTTCTCAATGTTTATTTCTGCCATTTGATCAAATTTGCAATTTTTTGTTTTCAGTTTTAAGTTTATTTATGTGCAAAATTATTAGCATTTAACTAACTGGATACTGGAACGTTAGTATTTTTTTTTTTACTTTGTTTTCTTTAATACGAGTACAATGAAGTCAATGGAGTCCTGAAAGTTCATGAGAAAAATCAGACGAATTTGAAGGCAAGAACCTGGTGAAACTATTGACCCAAATCAAGGATTAAATAATATGAACAGAAAAATTATTTCATCGTGAAATCATTTCATGTTCTTGAGCCATGTCATACGCGAGACAACATGATAACTTTTTAAGTCTTTTTTAAAGTTCTAAACGTGATCTCAACAAGTCCAGTGGGTGTGCCAAAGCTGTCTTGGCTGTGTAGCATATAAAAACATATGAATGTAATAACTAAATTTGATTGGAATTGTAGTTTAGATCGGATCTGATAACTTGAATTTAATCTTTGTAATCATCAATTCGATCATTTCTTTTTGTTTTTTTTATTTTTTCAAACATCGAAATAAATTTTAAAAGGGATAATGTAAATAAACATCGTGGGTCGATTGCAGAATAAACACTAAAATATGTTATTATTATGAGAATATAGTCAAATTTTGAAAATGTAAAATCACCTTAAAAATCGTGAAACCGATATTTTTAACCCATATAAAAAATAAACGCATTCTTCTTAAATTGAAGAATATATGTATTTTCAAACTTTTCAATTGTATTTAATTTTTAAAATTTTAATCATATATTATTATATAAATATTTTATTGTTATCAGAGCTCTGCCCTCCCTCTCTTGTCCTCTCAATTTTATTCCGCAACCAAAAGTGCTGGATATATGCACTCATAAGATGCATAACACATGTTGCACGTTTTCGGCGTGGTTAATGAAATCAGGCCGCTGTGGTGCAAATAGGCGTACACTGTTGCTACCCTCGCGCCCCATATTCTATGCTTTTTTAAAGTAATATTACTTCCTAATGCCACCTCTAAGAAACTTAATGCTACTCTTATTATAAATTTTGAAGAATCATTAATGTACTCTCTTTATATCTTCATCTTGCACCCAATTTATATTAATTTAATATATTACCATTTTTATGCATTTCTTTCTTTCTTTGTCTCATTGACCCCAACCAACTTATTAAATATAAATAATGTTGTATAACATGAGACGAAGATATATTAAATTAGGTTTTAATGACCATCATATTAAATCAGGTGTGTGATGGCCAAACGCCTCAACGCCCACCGTTAGATCTAATCTAACAGTGGGCGCTGCTCACTTTTTTTCATGGAGGCGGAACGGTGTCCGACGTCGACGACGCACCGACGGAAGGGACAAAAGTGAAAGCTAGAGGAGTCCTCATCGGCAGGAACGCTGGCCGCGAGGGAGACGAACGACCGTAAGGGAGAGAAGGAGGAAGAGGAGGAAGTTGAGAGCAGGGCCGCGGGGAGGACAAGAGATTCGTCGTCGTCGATCTCTCTCTTTTGAGCGATTTCTCATCGTTGTAGCTTTCCTCACTGTCCTCATCGTCGATCGGAGAGAAAGTGGGAGAGTAGATCGTGATCCTCGCTACGTCGGATCCCTCGCAATCGGCCGCCCTCGTCTCGTCGCCGTCGCCATCATCACAGGGAGAGATCGGATCACCTCGCAACTGTCGTCGCCTAGACACCATCGCCGCCTCGCAGTCGTCTCGTCGCCCACCGTCCGATCTAATGGAATGGTCACCCATGGCCTGATCCGCCACCTAACTGTCAGAGAAGGTTGCCTCGCGACCTGATCTAGCCGCCCGAGGCCTGATCCACCGCTTGTCGGTAGGCCTAGATTGCCTGGTGGACGATCAGGCCGCGACCGGTCACATCGCAGGGGGCGAGAGAGGGAGAGGGAGATCGAGGATGAGGGGCAGCCAGATCATGAGAGAGGGAGCGGGAGAGGAAGCCGATGGAGAGGGAGAGAGCGTTGCCGGAGAGAGCGATCGCGCTTTATTGCTCACCGTCCAATCTAATCGGACGGTGACGAGCAAGCGTACGAGGCGTATGACCTCCATTAAATTCATTAAAATATTGTAACATTGTAATATACATGTAAAGTAGTTTTGAAAAATAGAAAATAAACTAGCTCATAAAAAATTGTGAAAAAAATTCAATAATATAACATACACAATTATTTCCGAAAGAAACTCTCTCTTTTTTATCTACATAAATTTATTTCCATTTTCACTATCTTTATTTTCATTTTATTTGATATAATTTGAATATTATATATATAATGTAATTATAGTTTTCATATTAATTAAACTTATATGTCTCATATCGCATATTACATAATATTAGTATTCTATTGTTATCATGAAAAATGAAAATACTAACATATGGAAGAGAGTGATATTTAGAAGATAAATTAAAACTAAATGAAGGAACTAGAAAATTTGAAGTGACATTAAGTGTTTGAGGTGTGGCATTAAGGACACCCTATTACATATTAATTTACCATAATATGACAAACATGTTTTATACACAAAAAAATCCTTTCATAATTTTAAATTTTTATACTTTTACTTTTTAATTAGGAAGATGGACATTTAAAGATTACAAAATTTCAATTTCACTCGTCTTTCCTCTTGGCCTAGTGTGTGTGTTATATATACATATTCTTGGTGTCACTTGCATGTCAAGTGATTTTGATGTTTATTTTTTTTACATATTTCAATATTTATAGTTTTATAAGTTCATTAATAATGCTTAAATATAATTTTGTAGCATAGTAAATTATGAAAATAATTGTACCAGTTATCTAAAATAATAATATTAAAAACTTTTAAAATTTTCAAACAAAAGAATTGTTTGTACTTAAAGTCATTTTTGGAATATTAGCAATGATAATTAGTTATAAATAATGAAATATATTAAAATATACATAAAATTGTGTGACACGAGAATCACACACACACATAATATGTCGCACGTTTGTGTGTGTGTTATGAATGGAATTACAGCTATATAATTTAATAAAAGTGGGCAGAATGACACCTTTTGACTTTTGATAGGGGTAAATGGTTAACCAATGAAATAGTATGATGAGAAATGGGATCGTGAAATATTATAAAGTTTATGAAAGGTTAATGATTTGATAATAAAAAAGTTTATTTATTTAATTTTTTATATTCTATTATGTATAGATTATTTATAATATGTAATGAGTAGTGAATATCTATCATATAGTTCTTTATCACTTAATTTATTTTATCTACTTTTCATTACACATATTTTTTTCTATTTTTTGTTTTTCATATTTTTCCTATTTACTATATTTTTTATTATTTCTCCTATTTATTTTATTAATCTATCTTAAAGAAGTAAAAGAATAAATAAAGAATAATGTTTCCATTGTAATGTTAGCATGTTTTAAAACATGTGGGATGGTTATAAATATAAAATAAAAAAAAATACCAATGTAAAGAGAGCCTCTTATTTGATTTAAAATTGTTAACGAATGTAAATACTCTACGTCATTCTCATTACATAAAAAAAATCATTCAAACGAGATTTTAATAATTTGATCACTCATTTCATTTCGTGTCTTTATAATACTCAAAAAGTACGTAGCTCATCCATAATTTTTTGAGCATGAAAACACGCTCTGCGTGTAGGATCGATCGACCACCATGGTGAGGCCGGTCAACGTGTGTGAGTTCTGTGCGTGAACCGATCGATCGTTCCAAATATCGGTCGATCGGTCCCTGCGATGAAACAGGGCCGCCGAATTTTTTCTCCGTTTTTGGCGGTCCAACGACTACGATCAAAATACGAAAAATGTAGCTAACTACCTCAGGATCATAATGGATCAACTTTACTCATCAAATAATCCATAATTTATCGTCTATGGGATTAAAACGCTAGAGTACCTTTCCGTTCGAAATTCGCCGGCGAACTGCACGTCGTCCGTTCGATCACTGACTGTCCTCGACTACTGAAAAGGGGCGCCTGGTCCTTGTGCACATAGAGGAGGGTCAAGGTGCGTCAAGGGAACATTGGATGAGCCGCTGTTCGTCCGTGATCATGCTCTGTTCGTCCTTCGTGCGTCCGCCGGAGTTGCAGAGGACGAGGAAGAAGAAGAAGAGACGGTGGGGAGAGCAGCGGCCGACACCCCAGGGTGTTCAGAGGACGCGAGGTCGCCCACGCGTCCTGCTTTTATAGGATCGGCCGGCCAGGAGGCCGACCGATCGTGGCGCAAATCAGGGGAGGTGATTCCTCCCTGTCGGTCATATTTTGCCGTTCTTATTTCCTTTTTTTTAATCCGATTTCGTTTCAAATTTTAATCAAAATTTTGAATTGATTTGCATTGATTCCTATTGGTTTTTCCATTAATTGCTCTTTGAAGGTTGCAAACGTTACATTATTACCCCCTTAAAAGAAAATTCGTGCTCAAATTTTGATAAGAGTTAGAACTTACCGAATAATTATGAAAAAAATTTTTGCATCTCCAATTCCACTTCCCATGTGGCCTCTTTTCCTTGATGATGCTTCCATGCTACTTTGACTAGCGGCACTTTCTTCTTTCCTTGTTGGTGTTCCTGATATTCCAATATTTCCGTAGGTTATTCTTCGTACATCAAATTGATGAAGCAACACTACAACTTGGAGTGAAGTGTTGCCTTACTTTGGAAGTGAGGGCAATGGATGCAGCCGTCTTTGGAAGTGATGGATCAAATTGGACCATTTTTATGATAAGGCAAAGACAAGTAAACAAAAAAGATTAACTGGAATATGAATGACAAATTAAGGATGTATATATGAAAGCACCATTTCTCGCGCAACAGAATATTCTTCTTTTCTTTTATTTTTCATTAATTACTGATATATTATTACATTATAATTTGTATTATTATAATGATAATAAATGCAAACTATTTATAGTAAAATATTTTAATTATAAGATATAATGTATTCTTTTCAACCAAATAAGAAGCAGAATAAAAATGTAATCAAAATACAATAGTCTCTATAATAAAATTTATTATTCCTTAAAATTCCCGAATCAAAATGTACCTAAATTAGCAATATCTAATTAACCAATTCAACGCACATATATTACACACACACACAAAAGAAAAGATGGATAATTAACAACGTTGAAAAGGTCTTAAGCTTATTGGACTGAAATCACGTGGGCAAATTGACGCTCAGCACGTGCGCGCGCACCTCATCACTAGAACACACCACTCGCCCGTTTTTAGTGCGCAAAATCACACATATACAGCACGTGCTACAAGTTGGGGGTGATTTGGTTCGCCGCCGGCACGCCGTAGCAGCTTCCAGCTCCCTTCTCATAAATCATATGATATGATACCACCACCTCTCGTTTTTATTTAATACGCTCCGAGCGCTGCTGACGACTAACTCCGTCATCTCCGCCATGGAAGGTCACCTCCACCTTCCCCTTCCCCTTCCCCTTCCCCTCCTCTCGTGCACATTATTACTAGTACTACTATCATTATTTATTAAGGAAAAAATATTATCAGTGTTTATTAAATAGTTTTTTATCATGATTTCTGACAGGAATTTTGAGATTCAAATTTAATTTGGATATATGACCATGGGCCAATTAAAAATATGATGTGATTTAATGTAAAAAAATAAGGATGGTGTGAGAAAAAATGATATATATATATATATGTGTGTCACCACCGGATCGTGATATGTCTGTTCATAAATATGCACTTTTTTTATATATTTTGATGGTATTTATTTGTCAACTATCATATCACGATCAAATGGTGACCCTTATATATGGGTCACTTTTTATAACAAATAATTTTTATTCCAAAAAAATAGTTTTTTTGTGGGGTACAATACAAAAGTGGAAATGTAGAATATATATTTTTTTCGCACAAACACACGCACACATATATATACTATACCTTTGTCGTAGCATTATGCGTCCACATATTCAGAGTCATCCAATTTGAGACGAATGGATTAGATGCGTGCACGCCGGTTTAGCACGGTTCGTCTGTTCACGAGCGTCGGTTCGCATCCCCTCTCTGCACGAGTCCTCCATCATGTTCGTATCCCCTAAACAACCGTTCAACGTGACAGCACGAGGTCCGACGAAGCCACCACGAAGGCGGGATCTCTAGTGGTCACGGGAGTATTGCGACCTACGAGGTGATCATCGCCGACGAAGCCGTCACCCTCTGCCATCTGCCCTCCTATGTCGTCGTCAACACTCCCTCGCCAATCTCCCCATTTAAATTGTTTAATGATGTTCGCATGATTTCTTTAACTGTTTAGATTAAGATTAATCATCAAACTATAATCAAATAAATAATCTACATGTGTAATTTTTTTTATTCACTTACAAACGTTTTTAAAATGAGTTAGAATCAACATTTTAAAATAAGGGTGAAAATTAAAAAATAATTGTCCTAGAGTGAGAGCTAGTTCGACAGTTATTGGGCTAAAGCCCCTGGCCCTGCTCCTGCCACGTTTTAGTCCAATGAATCAATTTTTTTAAAACAATTGGATAATTAACGGTCCAGCTGATCCGTAACGTGAGCAGCTACGCACACGTGGCATCCGACCATCCGTTGATCACCAGAGGGGGCCATCGTCTAGTCACTTTTTCTTTTTGTCTTCCGTTCCAAGCCGAAACGCCCCGGAGATATTCACCCGTCAGTATAAATATCCAACAACGGTTTCTATTCCTTGCGTCATCTCCCTCTCCCGATTCGAATTCCGTCCGATGCAATGGCCGCAATCGACGACGCCACGATACCTCAACGGCCGATCTCCGGCCGGAAGCGGCAGCTATCTGCCGCCGGGAACTCTCGTCACCCGCCAATCCGCCCCAAGCCTACTTGCCCTGGCCGCACGATCCTCGCCGATGGAATATCCTCCTCCAACTCCCCGGCCGACTCCGAGGATGACGAGGACCACATTTCTTCCTCCACCTCCTGTTTACGTAGCGTGGTCTCGGTCAATGTCGCACTCGTCGAGTCTGAAAGACCGAAGAATCCTCCGTCTCCGGACGTCGCGATCGACGGTGCTCCAGCTGGGGAATTACGACGTATCACACGTCTGCAGGCTCGCCGGATCAAGCGAGAACTCGAGGCCAAGAGGTCGAAGTTGGAGTGCTTGAAGGATGGGGAGAAGAACAAGACCACCGTCTCCAGCGGTCTAGAGGCATCAGTCTCTGAGGTCTCTGAAGTCGTCGGAGGTCCTTCCAGTGTTGATCCTAAGGAGGGATCCGCAGCGACCACTTCTGATAAGGAGCCGGAGATTTCCATTGCCTCTTGCCTTGCATCCGTCGCCGGCGCCATGTGCGGGAAGATTTCCAAATCGTCGGCCCGGTCTCAGATCTCACAGAGCTCCGTGGCGCGTCCTGTCGACCGTTGCGACGACCTCGATTCCGATCTCGGGTGCTCCGAGAGGATCTCTAGTGGAGACGGTGATTACAGAGAGGAAGATGGGGAGAGCTCAAATTACGTAACGTCGTGCGAGGAGATGACACTCTCGGAGTTCGAGACGGAGCTCTTCCACCCGAGCTCCGGCGACGACTTCTATTCCTCTCTCGATCTCACCACCTCATCTGGAGAAGACTTCTCCGAGAAATCCGCCGGCGATGCTCCCTCAGTCACCTTCGCCTTCTTCCTTCTTTTGGCTCAAGAATTCACCCCCTCGAGCTTCCGGCCGAGCTCCGGATCTCAGCACGACTATTCACAAGAGTTTAGGGTAGTATTTTAGAATCCGGATAGTTAATAATTTTGTATCTTATTATTCTGATTTAAATGAAGAATCAGAGTGGTCGTTTTCAGATGCGAAGCTTCGAGCAGGTGGATGACGAGGAGAGCTATGAAAGGCTTCGGCGCCGGGAGCGGATGGAGAAGATGGTTCACAACTACACCTTGGAGTACGGCCATATGATCCTCGATCAGCGGCTCTTGATGGTTAACTGGATGATAGAGGTAATGGAAGCAGAGTTTATTGAAAATAAAATATAACCTGTCTTGTATTTGAGCAATTGAGCTCAATACTTGGAGAGTACTGTATTAAAAAAGATCATGATATTATAATGTATTGTTCCGTGGTAGCATTCAACTGCAATGAAGCTGCACTGTGAGACATTGTTCCTCGGAGTGAGCCTGTTGGACCGATTCCTGAGCCGTGGGTACTTCAAGAGCGAAAAGAATATGCAGTTGCTGGGCATAGCTTGCATCACTTTGGCCACCAGAATCGAAGAGAACCAACCTTACAACAGGTTAGCGATCGTTCACTGATCTCCCAGATACAAGTTAATTCACCGTGAGTAGTTTGTGCTAGGGCGCAGGTATTGAGGAAGTGGTATAAGTTATAACTAACCTGTTTAGGTCCCCCGCTTTTGCCATTACGAAAACTAGAGCTACCCTGCAATATGCAGGGGTTACAAAATCTGATAGTCATGTAACATTCACTTTTTACGGAGGTTGACTCATAGCTTCAGAGATATTCCACTCTTGAAGTTATGATCTCGTTTAAGATGAGACATATACTGTGCATACCCAATTGGTATGCACCAGTAAAATTTGATACATCCATTTATATGATAAAATATCCAAGATAATTTGAAAACTAACTCTCTTTGCATGATACTAAAATTATGCTTTTTTTCCTGTTGGTCTAATCGTAAGATATTTGCTGCATCATAATTGGAAACTTTTGTTCTTGTTCTGGAATGCTGCGTACAGGTATTAGATGGAAACTCACAATGGGCTACTCCCTATAGCTATCATTATTGTTGACAATTGGTTAAGCTACAATGGTAGCGTTGCCCATTTTGTGTTATCACGTTCCCAAAAATTCTCTTTGATCTTTCTGTGTTATTTCAGGATAAGGCAGATATCCTTCAAGGTGAAAGCTAATTACTACAGTAAGAGCGAAGTTGTTTCCATGGAATGGCTCGTGCAGGAGGTCCTGAGATTCAAATGCTTGGCACCTACGATACACGACTTCCTCTGGTGTTTCACGTTTGACTTCATTGAGGATCTAGTTTTTTATTTATCTTGGAATGTTGGTACAAAAATATAGCATCTAATTCTGTAATTTTAACACATATATACTAGGCTCTACCTAAAGGCAGCAAAAGCAGATGTGTACACACAGAATCTGTCGAGGTACTTGGCTGTCCTCTCACTTCTGGATCATGAGAGGCTTTCCTTTTGGCCATCAAGCATAGCAGCAGGCTTGGTGGTCCTTGCTTGCCTTGTTAGCAGCCACAATGATTCTTGCCAAATGGTCATGGAGGTAATGGTCACTCAAGTTCTTACTCGTACAGGCAGAACTGCAGCATTGATCTTTGTTTTATATCCAAACAGATACATTCAGTTTTCATGACTTGGTTGTCAAATAAACAGTCGTTATGAAGGCCTGTCTGTTCGACCTATGTAATGACAACTTGAAAGTATCACAAAAATTGAACAACATATGATTACTTGACAGATTTCTTTTTAGGATGTTACTAATCAATTGAGGTTGTCTGAAATGTGCAGACTCATGTGAGAACAAAAAACGACGATTTACCAGAATGTATGCAGGTTGTTCCGCAGTCACACTTACGTTATAATTTTTTCATAAATACATAATAATTCTTTCAAAGAGAACATGTTTGCTAGACTTATTACACTGAAAAGATTTATGTTCTAACTTCTAACTTGCTTCTATCATTCTTGATTGTTTTGATTTCTTCGTCTTGAAAATTCAGAAATACTTTAATTTTCGTCAGCAACATGGTCTTTTGCAGAGTCTTCAATGGTTGATCAAGTATGCATGCTAGCGTTCTGGGTCTCAAATTACTGCACCACGTGTATGTATGAGCTTTACACATACAGACAGTACTAGTACTGTGTATTCTTCTGTTCTGAATTCTCTTCGCATGCCTTTGGTAAATAGAAGCAAACTAATATCAAGCAAGCTCTAAGCTGCAATTTTGTATGTTGTATAATCATTAAGGGTACACGACATCCTTGTTTTTACGTTAGTTCATTTTGGATATTTCCCTTGCGTTAGACTGCTGATCCGTAGTTTTTGTGTTCACGTTCCTTTTTCTATTTTAAAGCTTTTCTTGAACGGATGTTGCTGAATGCTGATATGGTCCATGGCCTTCTGAAATTACCTATCAATCATTCCAGTGGTACTTCTGAACATATTGTTACTGTAATAGAGAATGAAAAACGAAATAACAAAAACAAAATGTTTAGTCTTGCTCAAACTAAAAGAGCCAAATACCAGATCATATGCATGGCTAGCTTGCATACCGTTGATTTCAGTTTTTTCCCCATTTATAGGAAGGCCCATGGATTTAATAAATGTTGAACCTTGATTAATGGTTTTTTTTCTAAAGTTTGTTCAGTATTTAAACAGGAAGTGGGATTGCGCCATTTTGTGGAATTTATAAAGTGCTTAAAATTTGTCATTACTGGATTTCTATGGTTCTCTAGTTTCCTAATCCATATGTCCTTTTTCTTTTCTTTTTAATATGTATCCGCTTTGTTGCCTGTCATCGTTTCATTTTTGGTCCTTCTGAAATATTTCTGCTTTTTTTTCTTATTCCACTATCAGATGTTTATTTTGTAGAATCCCTTTTGTTTATTCTGTTAAAGGGACATGCATATGTATAATGCTCTAATTTGTAACGCGCATGTGAATCCGAATAATTGGATGAAACCATGATTGTTTCTTGCTTTCGTCTTTTTTTCAGTGAAGCAGAAAAAAAAAAAAACAAAATTAGTTGCGCCTCTAATTAATTACCATGCTTCAAGTGATTAAATGTTAAATGCTTCGTAAAGATAGAAAAAAATGAACTTCTAGTTTCACCAAAAGAGACTTTTAATACAGAGAAAAACAACCGTCCTTTTTCAGGTAAAGTAGGGGAAAAAAGAAAACAATATAGTTCATAGATGCCTGTAATTCCATGCTTCAAGTGATTATGTAACAAATGCTTCATAATTCTGTTCATATGATTGTCAATTCATGCCAAGCCTCAGGATTAAATCACCTATTGAATTAGATGTGTCAACATAATTTTCATTATTATTTTAACACTAAAAAATAAATCATAATACCGAATAGAGTGCAAGCTAATCTAGGTTATTACTCCTCAAGAACTAATAATAAATAAATTCCACAATATTGAATAAGCCAGACTTCTTTGTTATCTTAGTTATTATTCGTACTGCAACTTGACTTAGTCAATATCGAATATATGAATTGATTCAATTCAATAGACTAATTAAGCCAACTTTCTTTATATCATTAACCTTTTTTTTTGTATTTTAGTTATCATTAAAATTATTTTTTTATCATATTAAGTTAAACATATTAGCACACATGCACATAATACTTTCCTTCAAGTAACACTACTAGAAAAATGCGGATTACCGACGGTCTGGACCGTCGGTAATCAGCCCGAAAACCGTCGGTAACGCAATTATCGACGGTTTTTCAGTCAGAATCGATCCGTCGAAAAAACGCTCGTCGCAAATGACGACGGTTGAAAAAATTCATCGAAAATATCGACGATTCTGGCCGTCGAAAAAGTCCCCGGTGGTTCGACCCGTCGAAATTTTCCGACGGTTACAACCGCCGGAAAAGTCCCCAATATCGACAGTTCGGACCATCGAACCGTCGAAATTTCCGACGGTTGCAACCGCCGGAAAAGACCGGCGGTTGACCGTCGATCTTTTGACGGTCGCAACCGTCGCAAATTAGCGGCCGGATCCGGCCGCCTGACGTTCGGATCCGGCCGCCGATCCGGGCGCTGGAGGTCGAAATCAGCCCGCCTGGCGGCCGATCCGGCCGCTGGAGGCCGGAACAGGCCGCCTGACGGCCGATCCGGCCGGAACCGGCCGCTGGAGGCCGGATCCAGCCGCCTGGCGGCTGATCCGGCCGCTGGAGGCCGGATCTGGGGCGTCAGTCGGCCGATCGGCCGCTGGGGGACGGATCCGAACGGCCACAGCCGGATCCGGCCGACAGCAGAGAGAGAGAGACGCCGGCGCGGAGCGGGAGAGAGAGAGATACGCCGGCGCAGGAGAGGGTCGCCGGTGCGGGAGAGGGTCGCCGGCGTCCGGCGTGGGAGGGTCGCCGGCGTTCGGCGCGCGGGAGAGGGTGCTCGCGGCCGGGAGAGAGAGAGGAGAGGAGGGAGAGAGAGAGGAGTGGAGGGAGGAGGGAGAGAAAGAAGAGGGAGGAGGAATATATATAAAGGGAAAAAGTGGAAAGAAAGTGGGAAAAAGGAAAAAAAAGCGGGATAACTAAATTTTAATTACCGATGATTTCGGCCGTCGAAAACATAAATATTAAATATTTCTATAATTACTGACGGTTGTGATCGTCGAAAATATATTTAGTTATATATAATATTTATTTTTTATTTTACCGACGGTTTGAACCGTCGGTAATCGTTACCGACGATCAAAATCGTCGGTAATTGCGACGGTTTGGACCGTCGCTAGTTATATTAATAAAATACTCTTTATATGATATTATTATACATTTACCGACGGTTACGACCTTCGAAAATTGCGGCGGATTTTGCTACGGATGGATATCCGTCGGAAATATCGACGTTTCTAATCGTCGAAAAATTAAATAATAATATAATAAATTATATAATTAATTTTTTATTTCTGACTGTCGTGACCGTCGGAAAATCTGTCGAAAAATTTAATAATAATATTAAAAATACATAATTTAATTTTTTTATTTTCGACGGTCGTAACCGTCGGAAAAGTCGTCGAAAATTGCGACGGATGGATATCCATAAAAAATATCGACGTTTCTAGTCGTTGAAAAATTAAATAATAATATAAATTATTTTCGACGATCATAACCGTCGAAAAAATCCGTCGGAAACGAAACTGTCGAAAAATCCGTCGCAAATTGCGACGGATTTAGAACCGTCGAAAATTATTCGTCGAAAAATCGCGATTTTCTTGTAGTGTAAGGTAATCATTTACATCCATTTTCCTCCGTTCTCATGGTTTTTGTATTCAAATAAAGTCACATTTTATCAGTTCCATTTTTATTTACTTTTCCTTCCTCGAATAAAAACGTGAATCCCCTTCTTGAAAAGAGAAGGAAAAAAAAGATCACCCACAAGTAACTAAAATTATGCATAATTTTATTTATTTTTAATATGTTTTATTAGTAATTTAAAAGATCATTAATGATAATTAAAAAAGTGATTCAGATTATGAACAATAATTATATTTTCATTTTTAAAATTTTACAAACTTCTGAACATTAATTTTCTCCATCATTTATATAATTATTTTCTATAATTTTTTATATCGTAAAATTTGAAAATAAGGAAATTTATTTTTCCATTATTAATTGCAATAAAAAGACATTTAAACAAAAAGAATAAAGTCCTACAATAAAAATAAAAAAGTTTTGAGATAAATATTATCCCTGAAAACTAATGAGTGGAGATGGATATTATCTCAATTTTATTTTAATGAAATATATACATCTTTATTTATTTATATAGATTAAGCCATGTAGATAAATTTGTCAAATATATATGCAGAATTGATTAAACTTTCCCCACTAATTCTGTCCTACTTTCCGTCTAATCAAAGTCTTCAAATAATAATCTAATAATTACCACTAAGAAGGTTTTCATAACCATACGGTGATCCATGTGGGATTTTATTAGAATAATATTATTTTATAATAATCGTAGACATATATCACAAGTAATACTGTAATAGTATATAATATATAAAAAATAATGAATCACTGATGACCATAAATTAATATGAAGATAACATTTATTGTGTCTTTATAATGTTAACGTTTAATCAAATCATGATGATAAATATATTATTGTCTTTTTATTATTTATATAATACTAATAATGCAATGTTACTTTATTTTAGAATAAATTCAATAATTTGCTCTCTAAGTTTATCATCTTCCTTAATTTGAACTTTACTTCATAACGAGTCGTCCATTTCCGCCGTTGCCAGTGAAGTCGCAAGAAGGAAGGTGCAGAACGGGCAGTGTCCCCCTCCTTTTTTATTTTAAAAAAAAATATTATTATTATTATTATTTTCTTTTTTATTATTTTATTTTAAAATATGTATCATGCACGGAATAATATCGATAAACTGACACCCGATCAAAAGGGTATTGATTGAAATAAATTAAAAGTTGGAAGATAATTTCCTTAAAAGGTGAGGTTTGAGAATAGAGATAAAAAAAAAGTAAAGTTCGAAAATTTTACCCCTTTCTTTTACATAATCCGCTCTTAATTTATTTTTCACTAACTTCTGTTTATTATATTGTTTTGATTCCTTCTTCTCCCATATGTATTTCCTCTTTTAATGTTCATTTTTTAAGAAAACTATTTTTTCATTTTTACGACGACATCAGTTACGATTTCTTGTTTTTTTCTTATTTCAAGTATAAAAGGAAATTGTTAAAAATAAAGAATGTTTTTAAATTAAGTTTCCAAACTACTCAGTACTATAAGGAAATGTAACCGCTAATGGTAAATACTAAAAACTAGAAAGAAAGGAAAATAGATAATAAAGGAACAAAAGGAAAGATGAATAAAACTATAAAATGGATTATAGTGAATTGCATGCAAAAGAATATTTGCCAGTGAATGCATCATATATAACTATTTTTTTAAAAGATTTTATGCAATGTTAATACTATGATCCCATTTTCATTTAATAATATTTTTTTAAAAAAATAGGATCAATATTCCTTTAGAAATCCACGTAATATTGATAAATTTTTAAATTTGACATTCAAATAAATAATGACAACGAGAATTACAATAATGACAAATAATACATGATCTAATAGAGTGATTATGATGATATCTAAATTTCAAAGTATTATTATGGGAGACATCAGAATTTTTAGCACCAAGAAAACTTTCGGTCAAGTTTTTTTATTTTTTATTTTTGGTCTACCTATTTAACTAATATAGTCCAAAGATTTTCAACTTGAATAGCTTGTTTTTTTCCTTGTAACCTCATGTCCGCTAATTGTGCGATAACTACACCAAATTAATTAAACTAATTCTAGAAAATTTCGATGTTAGAGCAAATATATTTCCAATGTTATATATTATTTTATTAAAAGAAACAAAGACCCCACAACGCGTATTTATATCAATGTTGTGTGTTGATACCATGTTATACCTAATTATAAAAATGAGATATTTATTTAACGATTTTATTTCGCGGCAGGAATGCCTACACTAATTTTCCACATAGTTTTAACTAAAAAAATTGCCTTCATGCAGGAACCATTAAATATATAAATATATTTACTTTCTTGCTCAGCGCTGCGCAGCTTATTGGTAATAGTACTATACTTTCCTTCCTCACATTATTCTTTCCCAACAGAGAATCCATTTGTTGACACCATAATTTCCTGGATTTTGCTCCTTCCGCCAAGATTTTGGTTGGTGAATCTGGAAATCGTCGCGGTATGAATTCGGATCGTTCTTCTCGCATTGCAAGATGTACTTTTTTTGTTCTTTTTAGTTCAGACGATCATTCCGTTCGTCCGTCTGTTTCGTTCCACGCGCGTGATCGAAGTGACAACGTAATTCTCAGATCGGTTTTTTGCCCACGTACTGTTCGTCAATTTGTTTTCTCGCACGAATTGTGTTAATGGCGTTTTACACGTAGCAGATCGATCGGAGTAGGATCCGGCGGCCGCAAAGATGGTGGTGGGGGCGAACAAGACGGCCAATTACAAGAGGGGGGGGGGGGGGCGGGGGGGCCAGCAAGTTCATGGAGAAGAAGCGTCTGTCGAGGAGGGAGGAGGAGGGGAGCCGGCGGTGGCTGGAGTCGATGGTCTCCGGCGAGGAGTTCTTCGGGGTGTGCGAGTAGCACAAGGCTCTGCGGAGGAGCGAGGTGAACGCGTTCTGCGTCGACTGCTGCCGGCGCATGTGCAGCAACTGCGTCCCCCAGGGGGGTTCTTGCCCTCACGCGCGCCTCCTTCAGATCCGCCGCTACATCTACCAGGACGTCGTCCGCGTCTCCCACATGCAAAAGCTCGTCGACTGCTCGGACGTCCAGGTTTCCTTTTTTATTATTATCATTATTAAATTCATTTGTACTTTTTTTCTCTCTTTTAAGAAAAAAAGTTTTTTTTGTCTTGAAAAAAGAAAGAAATATAATTCATATAGGGATGTAAGAAAAATTCGACCAACCCGAAAAATTCATCCGACCCGAAAAAATCAAAAAATTTGGGGTCCGAATATGATTTAAGACGATTTTTAATAAATTAAAATTCACCTCCTAAAATTAGGGTCCCATCCGAAAAAATCGTAAGGGCCATGGAGCTCGATTTTTATTTATAATTTTTTATTTATATAATTAATACATGTGTTAATAATTTTTTATTATAGATATAATATTTTTTGTATAAAATTTCATACTTTTCTATCACATTATCAAACTCTAATTTAATAACTTTAAAATTTTAGTAGTATATTTTATATTTAATATAAAATTAAATATTTTTATATTAATTTTAAGTTATTAAATATATTTTTAAAATATAATTATATAAAAGTAGGGCTCCGAAAAAATCGATCCATTAAAAGGTGGTTTTTATTTTTTCAAAATGATTTTAGGGTGGTCTTCCTAATTTTAAAGATCGATCCGAAACATAACAGTTAATTTTTTTAGACCAAAAGCTCGAACCGACCCGAACTACTTTCACTTTTAATTCATCACACACTTTTCAGAATTGAATTAAAGTTTGATAGATCCTTGGAAAATCAAGAAAATACAATTCCTTTCCTCACACAATTTAATTTTTTCCATTTTTTTTGTCGATCATAAGAAATTTAGAAAGATACGGCGTTATTATTAGAGAAAAGAGCGCCTCCTTATAGACTGCTTAGCACGGTCATGCATCAGACGAGACGGTGCAAGCTTTTTTATGTTTCTTTTTTTTTCTTGATCTCACACAAAAATAATTTTGGATCTCCCCTTCCTCCTTTTTCTCTCCGCCCTTTTTCTCCATCATCATCCAACACCATCCGCCGCCGCCAACTACCATCACCAGCAACTCTAGCACCTCCTCAACGACCATCCAGAGCAGTGGGCGTATGCCATATTTTGGCGCGCCAGCTGCTCGGCCGCCGCGAGCTCGTCGTCTCCTTGGGCGACGGCCACTTCCGCCGCAGACGGGAAGACCCGGACAGCAAGCCGCCTCTGTCTGGCGGCGCCATGGTGGATGCGAACGACACGGAGTGGTGTGGCTCTACGTCGCGTCCCTCAGCCGGTCGTTCGGCACCGGCGACGCAGTCCTTCCTGCACTTACGGTTCCCTCTCTCCCGTTTGGTTGATGGGCGCGCACGCTCTGCAAGCGTGCGATTGTAGCAGGTCCTGGGAGGCGCAGCTCCACGGGATCCAGATGATGGTGTGCGTTGCGGTTCACGGAGGTGTCCTCGAGCTCGGTTCCACCGACATCATCGGCGAGAGCAAGCCAAGTCCCTATTGTTCGCTGCTGAAGATGCGATCTTCTTCATTTCTTTGCCTAACGCTACCAGAGCCTCTAGTGCTCTACCTGCAGGGCGGATAGCGAAGGAGGCTGCCGCTGTACTCTCCTCCTCCATCGATTCAGAGCACTCGGACTTGGAAAACAGCCTCCAGATGCAGACCCGTCATCATGTGAGAAAGCAGGGGACGCCGGCAGGCGCAAGAGGCGGAGCCGCGAGAATCTAAACTACCCCTTCTACGGACTACGCTCGGTGGTTCCCAACGTGTCGAGGATGGACAAGGAGTCGCTACGAATCACGTCCGTCCAAGAAAAATGGACGTGTGAGATCAAAGTCATAAAAAAGAACGTAAAAAGAAAAATGCACACCATGCGTCCGGATGAGATCCGACGGTGCGCTGCAATGCAAAGCAGCCTCCTCAGCGCGAGTGCTAAGGAGGCGCTCTTTTTCCTTATTATTATATATAATAATATATACTTCCTTCAAAGGAGAAAAATATCTATTGAGCTTAATTCTAGGGTGAAGCATATTTCGGTGGTTATTTTCAACTAAAAATATTATCATAAAGAATAATTACATAATTTGTTTATCCTCGAGTAATTTTTTATAGATCATAGTCCTCAATCCGGACAGATTAGCACTCAAGAAGAAGAATAATTAATTATTTATTTATTTCGTTTTGTATATAATGCTAATTAATTATTTACTTAGCATTCATGGAAAAAACAATAATTAATTCTTTAGTTCATTTTTGCGCTCTAGACTTTATTTGGTTGGAGAGACCATAAAGAGAATGGTGAAAAGAGAATGGGAATGAATGAAAGTGGATAATTGATATGATTAGATGGAAAGAAATAAATGATAATTTTATTTAGAAAGTTCTAATATATATATAATTTATAAAATTAAAAATAAAAAGATAAGTTAATCACATACTTTATTTTCTTGTTTCTACTCTGATTTAAAATTGAAAGCGAAAAAATACTGAAATAAATAATTATAAATTAATGAAATAAATAAACTTATTACTCTTCTTCTCCTTCTCCAATTTAACTTTCTTTGGCCTGAGTCTTTTTTGGAGTATATTATGTATATATTTAGTATCAGAATCTGTACAGTTATTTGTCGGACATTTCTAGGCCTACACTGTGAACGGCGCAAAGGTGGTGTTCCTGAAACCCCGAAGGACATCGAGGCCGTCCAAATCGCCGTCCGGCTGCCCCGCCTGCGAGCTTTACGGCCGGTCCGTCTCCGACGCCCATCGCTACGGCTCCATCTTTTGCATGATGAGATTCGTAATCGTAAGTAACTAAACTTCCCCCAACCCGCGGGGGCCGATTTCGTGGCAGTAATTTATCGCGCATGCACAGGTGAGGGACGAGGCCCCGGCGGACAAGATATGCACCGTTGGTCGCGACGCATCAAGGACGACGTCCCTGCCCGATCCGACGGTGTCGTTGTCGCCGCCGTCGCCGGACGTCGGATCGGGCAGGGACGTCGTCCTTGATGCATCGCGACCAACGGTGCATATCTTGTCCGCCGGGGCCTCGTCCCTCACCTGTGCGTGCGCGATAAATTACTGCCACGAAATCGGCCCCCGCGGGTTGGGGGAAGTTTAGTTACTTACGATTACGAATCTCATCATGCAGAAGATGGAGCCGTAGCGATGGGCGTCGGAGACGGACTGGCCGTAAAGCTCGCAGGCGGGGCAGCCGGACGGCAATTTGGACGGCCTCGATGTCCTTCGGGGTTTCAGGAACACCACCTTTGCGCCATCGTCGGTCTCCTCTGAACCACCACCATCACCACCTCCGGAGGATGAGAAGAAGGGGGAGAGCGAGGAGGAGGGAGACGAGAGTCGTTGGATCGTCAGGTCACCCTGCAGTCAGAGGAACCGATCCAGGAAAAGTTCACGTCCTCAGAGGTCGCCTTTCTTTTGAGAGAGAGAGAGAGAGAGAGAGAGAGAGAGAGAGAGAGAGAGAGAGAGAGAGAGAGAGAGAGAGAGAGAGAGAGAGAGAGAGAGAGAGAGAGAGAGAGAGAGAGAGAGAGAGAGAGAGAGAGAGAGCCTTCTTTTGCATTTCTTAATTTCTTTTACATAATTTTTTTCTCACAATAATTTTCTTCTATTTTTTGAGAAAAAAAAAGAAACAAAAAATGGACCTTGAAACGACTCGGATTGCTAGTTCAATGCAATTTTGTTCGTGCTCGTGACCACACTATATAAATATTTTGACGACCATGAATGCAGACAATAGTTGTGTCCTAATTAAAAAAAGCACGAATATTTTGTGCTTTCTCTTCTCTTTTTTTTTTTTAAAATAAAAATACAAATAAGTTATACTGGTACTCGAATTCCTAATATTGAGGAGAAAATTAAGCCTCGTCCATTTTTATTGTAAATATATGAACATTGAATCAAGTATGATGCAATAATGCGTAAACCATGCACGTTTATATACTACTCGAGTTTCTTGTACAAAACCACAAGCAGTAGCAACGCTGGAAAAGGGTGCTCAAGTAATAAAAAGATTTGAGAGATTTGTCAATTAGTATATACCACTTTGACATATCAAGTGGTAACTATGTGGTTGTTACCACAATACTTGGTATTGATAATTATAAAATGACTTAAATAAATATAAAAAATATAAGAAATTTTTTTATTATTTGAAAAATTAATTTAAAAGTTTAAATTTAATGTTGTTTTAATGTGAAAAGGATAAAGATTTCAAACAAAATAAATTAAGATCCTTGAAAATTAGATGGATAAAAAATATCGAAAGAAATGAGAACTTAGAAATCACGAGAAATAAATGAATACTTGGTATTAAATACCAAACATTCAATCATTCATTAGATCACGTTAAAACTCATAAGATGATGCTGTACGGTATTTCTCATTCTACCTAAAACAAATATATTTACCAACTATTTAGAGTAGAATCGGAATGATCAAAACTATATTCACTGCAATAATCATAGACGAGAGGTTCATAAACCCAAACCAAGGATGGCGACGTAACAGTCAAAAGAGGCTTATGAAGATAAACCTCCGGAGGCACCTCAATAATCACATCGACAACAAATACAGATACCATAAAAGCAAAGAGAAGAGAAGAAATATCTAATTGACATACAATTTCAAATGTGTAGGGCAAGAAGACGAGTGTTATTGAGGCAATCAGATCTTCGTCCAGGGTCACATTTCCAGCAATGAAATGCCAAATGTGAAAGACCAACGGAAGACTTAAGAAATCTTAAGGTTATATGGGAAGGAATTCGACAAAGAAAACAAGCTCCTTCGCAGATCATACTGGTCTGTATGAAAGGTCCCCGTAAATCACAATAAGGTATCCAGAAATGATGTTAGCTTGCAAACCACTGAAGACTATTATTAGCCTAAACATTCCAAGGCCCAAAAATGATGATAACAGGTTGGTAACAGATTAGTAAAGTGCTAATTGTGGGTTCATATTTCATAAGCAAAAGAAAAAAATTACCCATTGGTACTCACACATCAGACATTTTAAAGGCTGCATTCAACATTGGCATACAACCAAAAAACAATCTTTCTCATGTCGAAAGGCACAGATAAGAAAACCTTTCAGATTTACTCACTGATATAGACATTTACAGAGCTACTGACCAATACATAGTGTATCTGGGTGCTAACTGATTATCAAAGTAACGGTCAGTTTCTTTTTCATTTGTGAGAGGCAGTTCATATTTTCTAGTCATTAGAATTCCCAAAGGAATAATTTCATTTAACACCATTTTAGCATGGATCAACTACCAAGTTGTAAGCCATCAAGTTTTCAGCTCCAGCCAGTTGTAGCTAACTCACTCTCTTGGCCTAAGTGTTACACAACTTATAAATTATTCAGCTCCAGACAGTTGTGCGGACATATTAAAAGTCTTCTTTGTCACTTAGGTGATTAAAGTTCAACATAGGCAGTTGACAATTCTGTTTCTTTTTTTCTTTTTTTTTTTGAGGAGAAAATAATTTTTTTTAGCGTTTCTACTTTCCGTGTTCCACTAGGTATTGAACTTTTTTTATGGAATCCACACAGAAGATTCCTCTTAAGTCAATCTACTCCTAAACCCTAATAATCCACATAGGAATTAATTAATCCACACAAGTAACAAATTTTTATTCATCAAAGTATGTCTTCCCAGGGAAATCATAGAAGAGTATTTATAGAAGTTCTAAACGTTTTATGTCTAAACAACAAGGAAATCAAATTAAAAAATTAATTAAATGAAAATCTAATATAAGAAAAAACCCTAACAGCCTCCTAACTAAAGTATAGTCAGAAGACTCATAACTAAAGACTATGGCAGACAGCTCCATAATCTCAATCTTGTCCTCCATCACTTTTATAGTGATATTGAGAAAGAAAAAGTGGCACACAAACATTTTATGTGATACGGTGTTGTCCAGCAACATTGACCTTAGAAAAAGCAAATAACGATAATTGATAGAAAGTCTTTTTTTTTTTGAGGAAAAGGATAAACACCAAGTTAGGGTGTCATCCCAATATATATCACTATGATGTGGAAAATGTACAAGTGTAAACTCTCAGAGTAGCAAAAAAAAAAGAAGAAAAAGTACATCCACTACCCAAATCCTCACTCCCGAAGAAGAAAAGAACTATGATGTACAATAGAAAGTCATAAAAAGATGATGCAGCTTCTAAACCACAATAGTAATCGATGCATTGTGTAACACTAATTGTTTTGTTTTATAGGATTGCATATGCCTAAGAAAAAGATCAGCATAACCAAGGATTTCTTGGTTAGCATTTATTTGCAAATTACAAGCACCATGCAAGCGCAACAAATTTGCATAAATTTCAGTAATCTATAACAGTAAGATCTAACAAGGGCATAAGTACAATGCTACTGGTACTCAATAAGAATCAACTAACATGTAAAACATGTTAGCCCATCCAAAACAACCTTTAAAATGTCCCCTATACTTCAGAGCTCTGATTAGCAACTATAATAAGGGAATAACCAGATGCATGGTGGTCTGTTCTTTTTTTTTTGTGTGCGTGTGTGTGGAGTATGGTGATCTTATTAACACATCAGCATGGGCATAACACATGGGAAGACACTCAAATGGATGTAAGAACATACAGGAAACCAAACATATGAGTATTTGAAAGAAACCACCCAGTGGTTATACAGGACAAACCAAGTCCCTATATATTTGACTGAAGCCTGTTACAACAGTAAAACAAAAATATTAGCAATGATGGTTTCAATAAGCATTAGAATTTTGTTTTTGGAGAAACGACAAGATATTAGTACCAGCAGAAATAACTATGTGCGCCTTGTCATAGGTGTGCCCCTAACAGCTTTAATACTTTGGGAATCTCTAAAGCAAACAAAATGAACCAATGTCTTGCCATTTGGATATACTGCAAAGACACTACTTCCAATCTTCTTATGACAAAGAGAACATGTGCTTTCACCATCAATCTTTACAACTGTTCTCCGATAACCATAAAGATCCTCCTTTACCTATAAAATAAAATACACAGTTACACTAAGAGGATATGAAGAAATAGTCACTCATTTCATCGAGCACTAACATCATCGATGAATTTGATATAGCAGATTATCATGTTGGTTAACGGAAGATTTACTAAAAGATAACTTTGCCTTGTATAAGCATATGCAGGAATTTATAAATCAGCATGAACCAGTTTAGTTCAAACGGGTATGACAACTTTTGTTCTTTCTTTCTAATTATATTTTGTTCATCAAGTGAACCCCACAACTGAAGGGGGTTTTCATTTTTTCTCTCAAATCAGCCCCCAAGCGAACCAAAGGAGAGGAAAGAGGGGCGTTCCTTGAAGCCCTCCTCACGTATTAGCAGTAAAGGGGAGGATGTACCATTCTTCCACCATCAAAAAAGAAGTACCACTCTTCCTTTTTTTTTTTAAAGTGATCAATACTCACAATTCTGCCAACAACATCCAGCAGAAGAGGCGTCCACGTGAGATCAATACTTTGGTGTGTTTTTTCTTGCCTTTATCCTGTTAATGGATGTCTGTATCCAGCAATATAGACAACTTTTTGACAACGGTAATTTACTCTCTTTTCTTTGTTTACAAGAAACATGCTGCGTGAGTCAACCATATAAATGTTGGCACTAGACCAACCAGCAGTCAATACAATATATGCTACCAGCATATAAAAACTTGATTTAAAGGACAAGGATTCAGCCTATGCAATATCAGTCCAAAGATGGGATCTTATTTCATTGCATCCATTAAACAACAAGAAACAGGGGTAGAAATTTCCTGTGATGTTATGTACCAGGCATGCCAGCCAGCATTGAACTTTTGCGCTAGACACAGTTCGATCCAAGTTATGTTTTTTTTTTTCTTTCTATTATTTGAGGTGCACATTGTCACTATGTCAAGTAACATGTTTGGTAAAACATAATATAGTGCCACTTCAATCAGCCATCAAAAACCCTCATGCCAATAATATGTTAAATCATAATTAAATTAAACAATAGTAACAAACTGCTATAGCATGGCAGATTTGGGGTCAAAAAATACTTTGTGGGTTCAGCACTACTAAAATGAACAAAATCCATTGCATAACAACCTGCAAAGTTTCACTTGATCGTAAGCTCTTGATTACTGAATAATTTCTTCGGCCCTCTGTAGATTTCCTTAGAAGAGGCTTCAAGAAAGGAAGAACATCCTGTTGACAAGAATTAATGTTCAGGAACAATTGATATGCCGATTGCGTCCTCAACAGAAATTAAATTTATAAAATATGATTTAATTAATACTACCATGTTTCAATTCATTTTACTTCAGAAAAAGGAGAAACAATAACCCAAGTGAAAAGGACCATTTTTTATACAGTTAAAGAAGTATGGGACCTGCTTATTTTACTTACTAAAACCATTGGCCATAAAATAAGAGATTGATTATATATCTGTATAAACCCGGAAAGACCTTTCCTCTATTTTCTGACATAAATATTTTCAAACAAATAAAGAAGAATTAAGAAGCGTTATCTTGTAAAAAAATTTACTGCCGCAAGTAGTTTCAATTATTTTTAACCATAACAAGAAAGATGGCTCTGTAACTAAAGAGAGTTTGTAAGACATCTCCGGTGGAAGAAAAAGGAAGATATATCTTGAGAAGGCTTCAGATCACACTAATATATTATGTCTTGAAACATGAGTTGAATTTGGAGACGTATAACTAATGTTTACCATAAAGCAAACCAATAGAGGATGAGCAGCATACTCTTTCTACAAGCACAAATCAAAGACGGATTGTTAAAATTATGCTCGTGTGGCATCACAACAAGAAAAGTATCATGAAGAATCTGAGTACAATATTGGGCTGTGTTCAGTTGCAAGGTAGATATCTAGGAGGGGACAAACTGATTGTCATAATTCATAAAAGTTACCTGAGCTGTCTTAAATCAATAATCTCAATCAAAAAGGTTTTACCTGAAGTTTTGTATGTCTTGGTAATAGTCTCAATGCCTGAGCACCATTTATCCTATCCCATCTCTGGCTCAAGAGATCCAGTGCTTCATTCAACATTACTGGACCACCGTCAGTGAACTCCTCGGTGTCACCATCACTTCGGCCACTGTCAGTGCTACTCAGGCTAATACGAGCATTCTCTGCCCCTTCAATCTCAGCCACCTTTTTAACTTGGCGACCACCTTTGACTCTAGTGGACCCAATTTTCTGAACGCCAGGGCTCTGTGAAGGCAAAGAATTTAGTGTTCTTTGCTCAAGATCCATCACCGCCCGTTTTGGATTAAGATAAATTTGAAGGAGAGTCAGATAAATGTTGGTGTATGACTTTGAAGGTTGATTCATTCCTGTTTCATAGACACGGTCACAATAGGCAACTGCTAGCTCTGGTAAGTGAAGCTGCATTGTAGAATTCATCATTAAAACGTGTTGTTGGATTCCACTATATGAACTGTGGAATGATCAAACCAGAGAGTACAGAATTTAGAGTATTAAATTTTCATGTTTCATATAAAAAGCTATAACTTCCAGCTATATATATATATATATATATATATATATATATATAAAACATGCTAAAACATATTAGCTTGTTAGGGTTATCAGAATCAAACCTTATATATATATAACATGCTAAAACATATTAGTTTGTTAGGGTCATCAGAATCAAACCTTATGGACATACAAAGACAATGCAAGATGATGCTGATTCATTCTCCCAAGCAAAATTGCACGTTCTTCATAAAGAGCATCCAGAGGAATGCGTTTTAACAGGTCATCTGCATTATAACCTGAAATATTTTCCAAAGCTGGCAACAACTTCTTACGTGTTGATGAGTAAGTTTTTTCATCCCATTTGTCTTGATTAATAAGATCCTTGTACCAATCAACCACTTCTGAAAGGTAAATATGCACCTAGCATGAGAAGCAACATATATAAATACAAACTATTTGATAAAAAATGAGTAATAAGAGTATGACATGAGAGGCTACCAGTTCATTTTGCATCTTTGGATTGATTCCATTTTCACTCATTGAAAGCATAAGTTCTAAGTATGTTGATTGCATGCTAGGTGCATGTTGCTTCAAATACGAGTTGACCAATTCTGCTGGAACATTTCCAGACAAAAAGAGCTCAATGGTCTCTGTTGGGCAGCTCTCAAGGATATGCATTGCAGACTCTAAAACAAGCATTGGATCAGTCCTACATAGAGGCTGCAAATAAACAATATCAGTATTCTACAACAGAGTTAGAGGGAAGCACACTTTATAACGCCAGCCTCCCTAAGATATGATAAGAACTTAATAAAAAATCATTTACAAGTTGCAGATTGTGAATACAACCGAGTCCAGGAATATTGTAATATTGAAACCAAATATCATAAAGCAAATAAAGCAAACATTATGTCAGAACTAAACTTGAAACACCTTAATAATTTAGGGGCATCCTATTTCAATTAAATGTTAAATAGACCAGTAACATTCACCTCACAAGAAAAGGGATAAAAAGTGTAGTCAAAGGAAAACAATCTGCAAAAAATCCGAGAAATATAAATCTTCACTAGTCCAAAGATTACGATCATAGCAAGAACTCCTTGAGCTTTCAAAGTAACAAGCCTAATGTTCATTGATCTGAAAGAAAATAGTTAAAGGCATACTTGAGCATAAAACTGGAAATGATTATTAGGTCTCAATCAGAACTGCATCGATTTTAGAAATTCCAAAAATCAAATTTGGAGTCAAAGACAACAAAGAGCATTCTTGTAAAACTTCAAAAATGTACCATGCTTCATGTAAAACTTCTAAAATGTACCATGCTTGTATCTTCTAACTTCTAGAAGATGTCAATTATGCAAATAATCATACCTTGAGATAGTCAATAATCATATTTGGCTTGAACTTATGATCAAGTTTCAAACTCGTCCCAGTAGAATTTGATTCCTCGACCAGTTGACTGAGGAGTTTGAGTGCTTCATGATGCATTTCATTGCACTTATAAAGTTCCAACAACACTGTATAATTATTCATTTCCCTTAAGAACTCTTCACATATTTTTACATCACAAAAGTTTGAACCTTTTAACAATTCGAGTGGCGCTGAAGTCTGTCCAGTAAGAAGCAGGGCCTGAAGAAGAGCAGTGTCCAGTACAGTTGCCATTTCTCTAGCAACTGAGCTAATATAACTACGTTTCTGACAAAGAAAATAGACTATGTTAGATATCATATACATGAATACCTTCTTAGCTGACACAGACACTATTAGTAGCAAGTAGTAAACAGTATATCTTTTGAGCCACCTCAAAAAGAAATCACTTTTCAAGCAACACGGTGATAATGGTTGTCTACAACATTAGTATACATTGTTTAGGGAAACATGAAGCTTTCTTTAGTAAGAAAGTATGAAGCTTGGCTTGGCAATGTTAACTCGTAGGACAATAAAGGGGTTTAAATGACCTATGGAAATCCATTGGAAAAAAGTCACCACCCTCTTAAACTTGTAACCTACAGGTATGGTGCCGATGCCTAACTCAGATGCGAGGTACCTCGATTCCCTAAAATTTAGGTTACAGATACACTCTCACAAATTAGGAAAATGCATTTTATAAGCACACAAATTTATAAGTTTAAAAAATGTAATGCATTGAGAAACAAATAAAGAACAATATACCTATGTTTTTGACATAAAATGGAGAAATTACTAAATATTGTGCATTGTTTTTTTTTAAAAGGAAATATAGTGCATTGTTATATTTCAACTTTCGTAAAATTGCTTTTGTATAAAAGAATTCAATATGTATTTAAGGTGTAATCAAATGCCCAACAACTATGGGGTACTAACTGATCGTGGGTATGCAAAGAGATCCAAAATACCCATGTTTCATAACTCAAAACAAGAGAAGTTAACAACAATGATTTTTTTTAGAGGAAGTTAACAACAATGATAAATTTGGAGATGAAAAGCAAACTCCAAATAGCTTGAAAGGCTCAAACTATAAGAATCTTTTCCTTTACAAAGTTATAAGTATTTTGAACAAGCCATTATCCACAACAATGCAACACGAGTTCCACTGAAGAACTATATGATGGTCAGGATTCTTGCGTATGAACAATAAATTGTGAACTATCAAGATTCCATGAAGTAAGAAATACACGGTTTATCCATCATGCCAGAAAATTACTGTATCTTTTTCCAAATCAAATTCTCGTTTGACAAAAATTGTGGCATGATCAATTGGAGTTCTCTAAGATTCATCAATGCCTAGTATTGCAATCACGACCCCATTCATCAATGCCCAGTATTCATAAAATGAAATTACATTAAAACATCACCGTCTCATTTATTTTTCACACGTATAGATTATCAGCCTAAGCTGAAGTGATGCCTGTTGTCACATAAAGAATCATTTTCATTAAAATCTATATGATCAGTGAAGCTTGCATGTTCATCATAATTATCAGCCACTATATAATTTTCAGATTCATTAGTGAAGCTTGTATGTCCATTTCTCAGGGAAAACCCCACAGTTAATGTCTGCAAAATGAGAATATTTTTTTAAAAAATATCCACCTAAAACATAGGAAATACAACCTTGCCAGACTGTAGCATTTATAGTCCTCTGTCAAATCTAATGACAAATGCAACTTTAAAGAATATCATTGCTTACCTTACTTGAATTCTTTGTCCTATAAGGCTCTGACGCTGTTACTGTGTCCAGCATGGCATCTGAGACAACCTCCTCTGTTACCTCAGCAGTAGCCCTTTCGATTATCCCTTGCCTTTTCTTTTGCAGGTACTTAACAAGAGCTGAAAGAGCATTATGGTTCTTCTTTACGTCGAGTGTTGATTTATCATCAGATTCATGGAACTGATTTGGAAAGTCCAAGTCATCTGAAGCATCTGGGAAGGTGAGAGATCCATCCGTTGACTCTGGGAACTTCCCAATTTCAGAAGCAGTCAGTAGCTTGGGAAGTAGTATTGAAGGGTACAATGACAACACATATGTGACATCCACTTGAGAGGCTGAAAACTGATCCATTGACTCCTCGTAATTCCCATAATCAAACAAATGGTGCCCATATCTAATATCACATATAAATATATAGATAGAAGGCCAATAAGATACTACAAGTTAAACCAATGTCATAAAAAGATAACCAGAATAAATCTTCTGGTTACTTAGTATAGCAAATTTATGAAATTTTTACGCTAAATCAAGGGTAAATGTTCAGAAAACTTTGACTGTTGTACAAATTGTGTCATGAAATTACAAAATATGAACTCCTCAAACATTTATAAGTGTCATTCAAGTATCATGTAAGATCTCTGTTACCTGTTGTCATGACAAGATCAAATGTATGTCGCTTTTGCAATAGTCAAAATAAAAGGATAAATTTCACTAAATGCCCTCCTCCCAGTAAACAAAGAAGGGGGAAAAAGCATACACAGATGTTTGATTTTTACATGCAAGGATATTATTCATGGTTCAAACCCCTCCCAGTAAACAAAGAAGCAACTTACTATTTGCACCATGTCCCACTCACCCTTGTTATTCTCATAAATAATTAGCAATTGTGATGCAAGTCAACATGTTATAATGAATTGAAGTTAATGTTTTTTTACTTGCTTGCTATCCATGGTGTCAATCAAGCTGAAAGAAGAAAATGGTTACCTAACATGTATTGAGCTTTCCTTTGCAGCTCGGAGATTTGAATCCTCTGGGGGAAGTAACTTACAAAGAGCCAAAGCCTCCTCAAAGTCTCCAGAAGCTGTAAGCTGCACAATCTGAAACCAGGCAAGCAGCATCAAATATGATGAGTGGCGTCTGAGGATGCAACTGAAGTTAAACAACAAGAAACTTCATGAAAGAATCTACTGTTTGAATAAAAAGTATATATCCCATGGATTTTAATACTTTATGGTAAGTAAATTTCTAAAAAGTGTCTTACCACAGGGTAAAAAACTTGTGGGGGATTATCACATGTGTATTTGGATGCAAGTATCACAGAAAATTTTACAGTGGTAAAAAAGTTAAAATAAATAGAAAATAAATAATATAATGGTACAATATTATAAAAAATAATAATATAATTAAAAAACTAAGAACCTAGAAAAAAGAAAAATTATCTAGAAATAAATAATAAAAAAATCTTCTGAAATATTATCTATAAATATGAAAGAAAAATAAATATGACATTCAATAATATAATAATATATTTTTCAAAATAATCATTAATCTTTCGTCCAAAGAGTATTTGTTTTAAATTCTCTGTCTCCTTCTACTTATTCTTTCACCACAAGCTCATAGGGAAAAAAATTGGTGAGACCTCATAATTTTTTTAACCTTAGAATGAGCCCAAAACCATGGTTTTTTATCCAACAAACTTAACACCAAAACACCATTTTTGTAATTTTTTCCATCTATGAAAGGAAAACCATTATTTTTATCAAACACTTCAAAATTACTTTGGATCCAAACATAGCCTCAGTAAATCAGGAAAGCCTAGACATGATGATTTATAAATAATTTGATTAGGTTGCAGAATTGAATGGGATGTCCCCTCAAAAAATAGGAATTGTATGGGATGACAAAAAGTCGATCGCCCAATAAGAATTATAGAAGCATAAAGTGTGAAAATTGGGATAAGAAACACAAAACTATAGCTGGATTTTAAAATGAAAGGGGACCATTTGGTCAAACAGTTTTCATTTACAAAGAATATTGAGTTCTGACAAGGAAGCCACTTAACATAACCTTTATTATGGCATTATTCTTAACATGGTAAACAGAACAACAACAACAACAACAACAACAACAACAATAACAAAGCCTTATCCCACTAGGTGGGGTCGGCTACATGGATCATACGACGCTATTCGTTGATCCATGTTCATGCGATTCGACAGGATTTTACGCTGGCTGTCGGGGCCTAACACAACCCTCTTCCTTTATCCGGGCTTGGGACCGGCTATAAAACACAACCCCCAAAGAATTAAAGAGTGACATAAAGAAAAACTCATACACAGCAGCACCAGGAAATAGGAAATTATGAAAAGAAAACCAAATAAAACTACTACATACAAGATCTTAATATTCTTAACAAAGCTCTGCAACCTGTTTTTTTAAAAGCAAATATTATGAGGAAAGAAAATATAGTACAACTAGCTATAAAAGAGAAAGAATGCAAGCAGGAACTCAGTGTGTTTATGTTTGACAGTATCACTGTTGACTAAATATTTTCATGTCTACAACTTCAACATCAGAAAAGTAAGAAAATACAAATCAAAAGAAATTACATATAACAAGACAGGTTTCTCGATAAACCTCTGGAAATATTAATGATTAAAAAACCAATTTTTAGACAGGTTAGAAAAGGGAGAGAATAATGAAGCCAGAAAATTCAGTGTTTATGCTTGAAAAAATCATTTGTGAAATAAATAATTCCAGGGGAAAAAGGGATATGTTGTACAGGTATGAGTGTAGTGTGTATACTACGACACAAAATAGACCTACTCTATGTTTAAAATATAAGTGTTCACTGTTACATATATCGTTGTTTATATTTTGAACAGAATACACTTACTATGTGTGTGCTACACACATTACACTAGACCTTCTGCACAATATGCTCCTTAACCCCATAGTTTCATATATTTGTAAACTCGGTTTCCTGAATGTGGTTCTCGTTGTCTTGTATATTCGTTTGTCACTACCCAGTCTATGTTTTTTGAGGATATCAGGGCACATACACTGTAGAGAATAATTAATCACTTGATATCCCTCAATGGTGCCTTTAGTATAACGATATATAACATCAATCCAACCATTTGTTTCCTATGATACAGTACTCCAGTACGCTCATCTTGTGTATACCTGATTGGATTGTTTGTCCTTTTTACCTTTAATCATGTACACCATAAAAATTCTTTAAAACCACCGTGTTACTACATTTTTTAATTAATGTTTCATGCTAGATTGAAGAAATAAATGTGGAGCAACTCCCGATATAGCAGTAAAAGCAAGACCTCCTCGAAGCATTTCATCGCTTACTACAAACTATAGCATGTCTAGTACTTCCGTCATCACAAAAGTAAATGCCCCTTTCTTGTTTGTCTGATTTATTCTCGAGACCTTTCAAATCCAAATAAGTATAACGACTAAGGAATTGACCCTTAGCTTAAACAGTTTGTATTCTTCAGTAAGAAGCAGCCCACCTCTATAGGATCGAACCCTGTGCTGAAACATCAAACAATGCCCAGGAGAGTTCATCGGCTTCAGTCCAAATTCTTGTGTCTCCACCTCGAAAACGAAGATCAATTGTCTCCCGATCCATTAACCTAGTTATGTGCGTGGGAGCAGCTCTCTTACGGTCTTACTCATATTATCATCTATTTCTCATTTTCTGTAGCAAGATTTTTTATGGATTTTTTAAGGATCATGGAATAGTCTGAATATTCTACTCTGTCACATATTAGGAACAAACTAGATTTGTAAATTATGGCTGTTAGCAAATGTTCTAGATATATATGTTCTTTCTTGGGATGTCCAGACCTATAAGTAACTGAATGAGCACATAATAATGGAGAAAATACATTAACAAATAGTAAACATATTTATATGACAAAAAAAAGAAATATAAAAAATGATTAACAAACCTGTGAAAAATATAAATACAGCTGTCAGTCATATGTTTTTAATGTCAACTACACAGCCTAATATTTGGATTTCGAACATACATTACTACACAAAGTCAATAAACTTTGACCAATTAAAGTTCCCAAGAAGTAAAAGTTAGTTACCTGATTAATTTGATCCACCATAGGGTTCATCATTTAAACTCTTTGATTTTTTGGGCCAACAATAATTTAACCAACATTAAGCAATGCAATAAATCATAATGGTTTAAATCAGTTAACGAACCAGACCAGGTTATGTATAGTAATAATCTTCATGAAGATGTACCAATCCATTTCTGGAGTGGAACCCTATACACTTTTTCAAAAAAATAAAAAAGAGTAAACATCTCATGCTTGCCCTGCATCAAACATTAAAATGAAATACTAAAAGGTACTCTGAGATTGTATTGACAACAATCTTCGGGTTACATATGAACTGAAAAAGCATACATGAGGAACTAGTGGAAGCATGATTTTTTCCTTCTTTTTTTTTGGAAGGAAGATGAGTTATAATTATCAAAGTGCAATTACGAAAAATTATGCCAATAATGCAACTGATCTTTTTGCAATTCCAAGTTATACATATGATATTAAAAAGTGCATACATAGGTCTGCACAAGGCACATTTTTCCACTTCAAGTCTATATGCGAAAAAGTTTCAATGCAAGAGGAATACCTACCTTTAAAACGTCAGTTACTCACAGAACGATTGTTTTTAGTACACTTTATAACAGTACAGGGTCTATACAGTGGTTTCAGACTCGGTATGAAATGTTAGATGATCAAATAAATTTCCATGTTGTTGTTCGACTCAAAGAAAATGTTTTGTTTTTTCTTACATCTCATAATCATACACGATGAAATCGTCCTTTTTTTAGAAGGGGAAGGATGGTTGCCAAAAGGCGCAACCATCCAGATTTATTGATGCAAAAGTCAGTTGCATTGGATCATATACATTACACAAAACATGTTATATTACACAAAACATGTTATATTACACCATCCAACTATGCACCATATGCTAAATGCCACTACATTTTCAGTGTAAATTTGTTCGCCTCATTTTATAGAAGATAATAAGTGAGTGCTGGAGATAGATCATTTTATAGAAGATATCTCTCAAGTTCAAAGCACATTTTTGTCTGTTGTATATAGATTGCCATGCCTATGAAAAAAACACCAACCAAGCCAATAATTTGACACAAGTAGTCAACATTGGTTTGATGGAACAAGAGAACAATCACAGTTACATAGATTGTAAAAAATACCTGGGCACCAAGAGGGACAGGTATCAGACCATAAACAGCATTGTTTAACGCAACAATTAGAGAACTGTTGCTTTGAACAAGGAGCGTAACATCACGTAGTCCAAATGTCTGGACCAACTGATAAGGAGCTCTCAGAGACCGTATCTACAATGATTTCCAATGTGATATATCAAACTCCGTTCTATATCACAGCACATCGACCAGGTTATTGAAAGCCTCCATGACTTACCTCTACATACCTTGGTAGTCGAGCCACTGCGTATGGTTTTTGGATAACAACAGATGCAGGAGCCTCAGACCAACAAATCCTTGCATCTTGTAGGAGCTTTCCATTTTGATCAATAAGAAGTCCAACATTATCCTAGAAATATACAAAAGTTAATATACATTTTTTACACAATGAAAGTTGTAACATTGTTAAAACTATATTAGGAAATGTATTCTTCCCTTAGATTGAGAATCATGTGAGTGGAGCAAAAATAGTGGAGCAAGCACATCTCAATGCAAGATATAACTGGTAATAATGAAAAATATTAAAATGGAAATGAACCAATGGAAATAAGAAATGCACCTTCCCTAGAAGAAGCTCGCCTGAAGGAAGAGGAATAACCAATGGTGGAGCAACCCTCCCAGAAGAGAATAAGTTGGTCACTGCACCAGTTGCACTATTCACTATCACATACTCCTTTCTAATACCCAAACATAGGTTTTCCCCACACCAAGCCATAGACTTCACGGAGTCAAAGACACCAAATTCTTTCACCTCCATGAATTCTCGGCCACCTAGATCACAATGAAGGGTAAATCGAATGTCAGTGATGTGACAAGAACACTTGACCCATTTCTAGGACAGCTGTGATCATCTCGACCACATCCATCTTATAATTAGAATAAGTTTCCATAGACTAAATTAATGATTAAAATAAATTGATTCCTGATCCAAGTGGAAGAACACACCACAATGCTATTTCTTGTAGCTACAGACGAGCACATCCAAGTCGAGTTTTCAAAGTTGAGCAGAAATCAAAGAAAACACGAGAATAAAAAAATCCATCGAGAGTTTGAACATATACAAAAATTCTATGGATAGCCATTTCACATGTCAATTGCTAGCTCGAATTGGTTAAAAGAAGAAAAGATAACAACCAATTACTTCATACAGAACAAGCATTGAACACTCCAGACGCCAATAATTACGACAACCAAAACAATCCAGCAATAATAATAACATCAAAAACACAAGTTCATGCAAAAGATGAAAACATTCCACCAGCTCTAGAGATGCATACTAATTCAAACGCAAGTTGGCCATCATAAGTTTGCGACGAGAAATCCCAAGATTGGTTCTTTTTCTAGATGCCACGATTCAATTTTGATTCAAAAGTTATATGTAAGACCAGCACCTTCGAGACGATATATAGCAACCCTCCGCTGCCGCCCGACGCAGAGGAGGCCCCTCCGGTCGTCCCAGCAGAAGATGTGCGCACCCTTGGTCTTCCCGACCGCCACCACGGTCTCCAAATTGGGGAGGCGATGGAGCGAGACCCACTCCGAGAGCGACAGCAGGAGGTCCCGCGACCTCAGGATCTCCATGGCCAGTGGCGCCCTCTTCCAGAACCCCGGCAGAGCCCGCTCCGGCGCGTACGGCTCGCGCCGGATGTCGAGGTCAGCGGGGGGCGGCCCTTCGTCTGCTGAGCCGACGGCGGGGGAGGATGCGGGGGCGTAGATCCGGAGGGAGCCATCGGAGCAGCCGAGGAGGAGCTTGACGCCGTAGGCGGCGATGGCATCGATCCTCGATGGGCATCCCTTGAGGAGCTCCACCGAGTCATAGGCGGTGTGTACCATCTTCTAGAAGAACAGACGGATGCGGCGGCGGTGGGCCTTCACGTGACGACGGCAATTTGGCGGTCTCCGGCGGAGACGGGGACGATTGCATCAAAAATGTTTTTTTTTTCTTTTGGGAGTTGGGAATACGGAAGTACAAGAAGATGGACGGAGCGATCTGTCGGAAGGGGTCGGATCGGACGGAGGAGAATTGTTCTAACGTACCGACCCTTTTCAGAAGGCGCTAAATTATTTTTCTCTTTCGGTTGGGAAAAAGCTCGGCATGAACAACTATATAGGGTCTATCGTTTTCTATTTGTCTCGAAGGTCGTTTTTTTGCAAATAATTGGCCCTACTAATTTTCAAAAATGTTTTTTCAATTATCTACTTATTTGTGTCTTTCCCCTGAAAAAAATATGATAATATATTTATTTTATAAAAAGTAGAAAAAGACACGAATTATTGATGAATTATCCATAAAGACTATGTTCTAGAATAACATGCCAAAGCACAAAATAAATTCTTAAAATGTAAAATATAAATAATACTCAAGTTACAAAGACAAATGAAGAACATCTGAAGAAAGAATGTAGATAGCTTATTAATGAGAATCAATTGCATTTTGACTTAGGCTCGATTCTCACTTTTCAACATTGATATCGTATTTCAATATCACAAGTCTTTCTTTTCAAACAGAAAATATTCACACTACATTCTTCCTCATTTTGAGAAAATTAACATTTTCTTATCTTTTCTCCACTCGAGAAATGAAATAACACTCCCACGTGATGATAGAATACGTATACACATATGTGAACGTCATATTCACTACAAAAATAAATGTTGACCGTTCAAAATAACTATAATCATATGAGAAAAAAACATCTTTAATCATTCATAAAGTAAAAATAATATCATAATAATGCAATATATATAGTTATTAATAAGAAAACATTGAATGAGTCATCATAATGGGAAGGTAACTAAAATATCAAAATAAATAAGGATAAAATATTGGATCATAAGGCACCATGAGGGGATGAATTGGTGTTTTACCGAAAAGACCAATTTTACGAAAATTATCGCGGAAGCTGATTCGTTAAACTTTAAATCAATACAATAACAATAAAATCACATGCATAATAAAGTATGAAGGAGAGACAGGGAGAAAAAAAGATAAACACAAGATGAACAATGATTTATTGACGAGGTTCGGTCATATCTTGTCTTACGTCATCCCTCCAACTTTTCGACCTCGAAATCGTCAGAAATTTCACTAAACACCTTCCTTCGTTTCAAATGGGGTAAGAAAAAACTCTTTACATCACACCACCTTTTTCCACTTCAATAGGTAAAATGCACCTTTCCTCCTACAAAACTTTTACCCTCGATGCTCCCCTTCAAAAGGTAGGCGCACATCTTTTACAAAGGAGAATTCTTGATTTTTTTTCTCTAACCCGAGAGGTAAGATAAAATATCTTCTACACAAGAGCTTACACCTAAAATTCTAAGCAAATGTTTCTCTCTTTTACAATAACAAACTCACAGAAAGAAAGGAGAGAAAGAGGAGAAGATTCAATAGGCTCAATAACTATAAGAAAATAATTTTCCTTTAATGCTTGACGTTTCCCTTCAAATATTTGATTGATTCTGCACCCTTTTGACTCCTTTTAGAGGCCTCTTTGAATAATATGACCATTGTCCTTTCGTTTGGTAAAAAACTAGTCATTAGAATGCATTTTGCATGCGGTCCGATCGACCACTCTGTCCATCCGGTCGATCGGCCCATGTTTTAACTTCATCTAGGTCACTATTGCTGTAATTGATCGACTGGTGCCTCCAATCGATTGATCGGTCTTCAAATATCTTGCGATTCGTGACTTCTCTTCATATCGGTCAACAGGTTGTCCTTGCTGGTCGACCGATTCGTCAGATCGGATGGTCGATCACTTTGCACTATTTTGCACATAATTTTTTGTAGTGATATCAGAATGAGGTGATTTTTTTATTCATTGGAAATCTAACAAGATTATCTACAAATTTCATATTCACATGTAATACAAATATTAATTAAGCATATTCAAATATTAACTTCAAGTTCAATACATAAAATAATTCAGTTGAATTGAACTTTTCTCGCTTTTTAAATATATAACTATGATTGTTCGAGATTTATATCATCAAAATATAATTAGATAGAATACAAAAACTTTGTTCCAACATAAAAAAACTCAACACATTTATGCATTTCTACCACGAACATGATTTGTCTATGAAACATTGAATATGTATGTATGTGAGATGAATGTCTCGTAAATTTTAACATTCAATATGTAAATGCATAAACATAATCATCATCATGTAAAAAATGATGGAGTAACCATCATAAGATCGAAACACATAATAAATAATCATAATAAGAGTATCATCATCAAAATCAGAATAAATCATAAGTTAATCTTAATAAAAAAAGCAAAGTGCAAACTTCGTAAGAACATAATAATCACAATTAAATAGTACTACAAAAATCATATGCAAGCATCATATTAGAAATAGCAATTGTCAATTTTCATTATTAATATGCTACGCCACATATTTGACTCGTACATGAACCATCTTGCAACTCATGAAATGTTTTCCAACTAATAAAGTATCTTTCTATGGTCATGCTCCTTCTAGGCGTGATGACCTTATCGACATATCATGCGCTCATAATTATGTCATATTGATGACAACATGACTATTGTAATCGTCATTCTTTGTCATGATATCCTAAATGTGGTTACGTCATCTCAGGCACGACACAATTTGTTCAGGAAACATAGTTTGTGTTTATCTCTACAAGTCATAAATTTTGCAATCCTATGTTGCAACCAAGAACAATCAAATCACGATGGATAGCTATTGTAAACGTGACTTTGGCCTCAGCTAAGTCGCGAGGCTTAATAAGTCATGTATGCACATAAAGTCTTGGACTTCAACGTCTTCCTATGTTGCAAAGTAAGATTTTTAATTACATACCTAAGATCAAATTAAAATGTCTATTTAATTACAAGCCTTGACAAGGTCATGATTTCTTCTTCCTTTAAACCTATGAGCACTAGCTGGTCATACTAAGTTTTCACTCCATTTACACTTAATTTCATATGTACCGAACCCCTAAAATTGCCTACATTTGATTAATTATTCCTAGAATGCATGCATTTATCATTTTTATTGCTGTCCTAATCCATACTTGTCTAATTTCTATTTGAGGACTTTGATGCTTGTTGTTTTTGCTCTTCTAACAGGTAGTATAAGGCTGCAATCAGCTGGAAAAGGAGGGAGGACCACTGATTTGCTGTCCAAAAAGTAGAGGAATCTGCTGGAATTTTTGAGGGCTTAGACAGATGGAAAAATCACCAAGCTATAGAAGCTTTTGATTTGCATCAAAAGGTGCACAACTCACATATAAAAGCTGAAGAAATCCAGATGGAAAAGGGGAGCATCCATTCTGCAAGGTGCTGGAGCAGGGAGCTGAAGGAGGAGAAGAGGAAGCTACATTCTAATTTATGTGGACAGATTCATATTTTTTTATTTCAAAATGCCTTGCTTTGATTCCCTCTTATGTTTTGTATCAATCTTTGTATCTATGATGAGTTAAATTTCAGCTCTCCTAGGATAGGGTAGTAGTCTAGTCCTAGTTATGGATGGATGATGAACATGTTGTTTTCCTTCTCTGATGTTGTTACAATGCTGATATTCTGATATCCTTGGAAATTGTTTTTATCATTGTGAATCTAGATTTTATTGGCAATCGAGAGGTTGATTTATGATTTCTTTCTTGTTCAGAAATGAATCAAGAGCAATGATAAATTCCTAGGTTCCAATCTGTGATTGTTAATCTGATGCATCCAATTAACTTTTGTTAATGTGAACCTCATTTGCATTTGCAGCCGAGAGGTTGATTATAGGTTCCCATGATGTTGATTAGTATTGGATCTGAATGTATTTCTATTTGGTTAATTGAATCAATTGCTCCGTCATTATAATTGTTGAATAGTTGTGGTATCATTTTAAACTTTACTGATTTGCCAAATCTAAGAAGATTGTTGGCATATCAGTAAAGTGCTTTGTGCTGTGCTTAATGATAATTCAACATCAGTAAGGAACCTTTTCTAATTCAACCTAGCTAACATTCATATGAGAATATGATAATTAGTCATCATTTAGTCTTTTTATTGGTTGAATATGGATTGACTTGCATTGCTGAATTGTTCTAATTCATCCATAGTTGAATTAGATGAACCCCACTCCTAGAAGAATCTCTTATTAATTGTTAATCCCTTTTAAGTTTTCAGCTTAGCAATTAGATTTCAGTCCACATAAATCATTAAAACACCAAAACAGTCATTGCCTATTCATAGTTTAATTATGTTTTTACCCTTTTTCTTCATTTCACTATTTTAGCTACTTAATCTAGGATTAGTCTAGTCTAGATAGTGAGTCTTTAGCCCTCAAATCACTATGGATATGACATTTGAGTCTACTAATCTGTGCACTTGCAAGTAGAGTGAGTTGAGGAGTTTGATCACATTTCACAAAATTTCATTTTATCTCATTTCTGACCTATAATTCAGCAAGTTATTACACTCCACACAATTCACATCAACCTACTACATGTTTTGGCATTCCATCCTCATATTTTTCTTGATGCTAACTTCTTAGATGTCACAGAAAAAGAATGAAGAGTGAGAGAGATATTCGAAGAGAAATACAACATGGGCTAAATTTATAAAGGAGAGATAGGGTTTTAGTTTAGATAAAACTAAAATCACTTTTTTTTATCATTTGATTAATTAATTTAATACTTTTAATATTATTTTATTTTCCTCCTTTAAAAAAACAAATAGATGTTTCTTATATAAGATACAATGTTTTATCACTCGGAGTTTAACCACTTAATTATTACAATAATACTATAACAATCATACAAAACTCTCTTTTATAATTAGAACCTTGCATAATAGAGCAAGAGATAATGAAATACAAGTTTTGAACTTATTAATGTGTCTTGAACTTTTTTATACCATCCAATCTTATCCATATACTCGGTTCAACATTATCCTTATTGTCCGAAACATATAGTTTTGCATAGTCATTGTGCCTAACCGAATGTTTGAATCTTATTTTACCAAAATTCTATATGTCCAACATTTTTCTTGAGTTGTTTGAAATTTTGTTTTAGTTTGTTCTAGCGTGATGACCTTATTGTCATACAGATGACAACCTGACTATTGTAATCATCATTCTTTGTTATGATATCCTAAATGTGGTTACATCATCTCAGACAAAATTTGTTCATGGAAATAGTTGTGTTTATCTCTACAAGTCATAAATTTTGCAGTCCTATGTTGCAACAAAGAACAATCAAATCACGATGGATAGCTATTGTAAATGTGACTATGGCCTTAGCTAAGTCGCGAGTCATGTACACACATAAAGTCTTGGACTTCAACGTCTACATTTTTTCACACAATTTTTTTTGTTTAGTTATTAAAATGAGACAACTTAAAAAAGTTATAACTTTGATATTTATCTATTAATAAAAATATAATCAAATAGTATGTGATAGTTGAATGCGTAAAAATATTCATTCCAAATTTAATTGTTCAAAATGGAATTTTTTGCATAATTATTCAAATAAGATGATCATTAATTCTCTTTAAACATTAAAGATTTTTGTAACTTTTATATTCACTTTTTTAATCTAAATTTAATGAGAACACAGTTAACTATTAAATAAAAGGTAAGTGTATAAAAAACAAATTAAAGTTTTTCGATAGGACAAATTGATAACTTTATACACTCGAATTTTACATAATTAAAATATAACAATTTATATAACCTATATATGTTTCAATAAAAAAATATAATATAAGGTTACAAAAAAATAGAGTAAAAAGAAATTAATAATAGAAATCCATGAATTTCATTGAAAATTTGATTACTGCACTACTATAGCATCCTTCAAAGTTCAAAGGGTAAATAAAGTTGATTAAGTACGATTAAGCAAGATAGTGTAACAACCGACAATTCAACATGGAAACAACAATTGGAAACAAAGAATTAAAACAAGGATCAAAGAAAGGAAAGAAACTTTGAATTCAAAACATAAACAAAAAAAAAAGAAAAAGGAAAAGGAAACGAACTCCAAATCGGAGGAGATTTCCCCCTCCGAATCAGATTTCTCCCCAATGTCTCCTTGATTTCGGCCAGCCTAGAGTTAAAAGAAGGCACAAGGAGGAACCCTCATGCCTCCCCTTTGATCTCCACGAACAACCGTCGCCACCATCTCCTCTTCCTCTGTTCTTCTTCTCCCTCTCTAGCGAATCGCGAGCGCGCAAGTGGCCACGGAAGGAGCGCGATGGACATCCGGCACACATAGGCCTCCATCGACATATCCGTGAAGGTCAACCGCACTTCCTCACCTACCAGGAACGACCGGAGTTCGAGCAGACGAAGCAGAAGTCTCCGGCGAACCAAAAGCGAACGGAAAAGGTACCTTAGATTCCAAATCCCCTTAGGCTATAAATTATTAATCATATGATGCGTGGGATGATTCCATAGTAATCTAGAGACCATGAACTATAATTTTCATATTATGATTGTGGCGATTCGACGGCCGAAAGTTGGCCGGAAAGAAGGAAGAAGACAGGCGCAGGCCGCGCACTATTCCTGATCGCGATGGCACGGGAGTGCCCGATCATGAAGAGGATTGAGTCACGACACGGCCGTTCCTGATAGGTGGCACGAGCGTGCCCTATTAGGAGAACAGTCGACCGATTCGATGGGAACGGTCGACTGATTCGATGGGAACGGTCGACCGATTCGGACGTGATGGATCTCGGTTCTAGCACGGGCGTGCCCAAGGAAGGGTACAGACGTGCCTGAGCTGTGCCGACGGAATGGGCATGCCATAAAGTGGCACGGCCATGATGATGACACACGCCATGGCCGAACCACTCTGGCACGGGCGTGCTAGAGAATGGCACGACCATGACAGAGGGGTTCTGGACTGATTCTGCACCGATCCGACTCGAGTCGGTCCGAGTCGTATGCATGGACCCTCGACAAAAGACCCGGCCCTAGTTTTCTCTACTCGGCCTAGGTTCTGTCGCAAAGAAATAACTACCCTTTTTAATTAGGTCCGACTTTTTCATATTTGGACCCCACCTTTGACATGCCCAATTGAGGCGATGTGAATATTGTACAGACCTTAATGGGCCTTTCCCACCGGAAGGAGGGGCAGATAGCTGAACTGAGGAGACAGTGAACCTACAAGTCCGTAACGACCACTGCTCCTGGGTATAAGTCCTCTCCTATCTGTATTTCGAAAAGGGTTATGCATTGGCATCTCCCTTCCCCAAAGAGGGCATCATATGGATTAAATGTTATAGCGCCAGAGGGACATGTAGCTTAAATGAACCTACTTTTCTTTAATTACCATTGTTCCTGGGGTATAGATCATCTCCCACTTATATTCCGAAAAGGGTATGCATTGGCATAGACCTTCTCCAAAGTGGACATCCCTAACTTCACAAATGCATAGAGGCACCTTTGGCTTCCCAAACTAATAAAGTTGAGCTCGCATAGGACAACGAACTTCAAGGACTATATAGTTAATGTAAAAGACGTAGTACAGAACATGGTAAAGTAAAGTATAGTAAAGTATGACATGGTAAAGTACCGAGCATGGCATAGTAAAGATAGAGCATTGTCACAATAAAGAATAGAGCATAAACATGATAAAGAACAAAGTATGGACATAGTAAAGTATGATGCATTATCTATTACTTATTATCATTGATTCAAGCATAAGTTGATTATAAATTTATAGCCTATGATTCTATCGTACTGGACATTTTCGCTCACGGGTATTTCATGCCCTTGCATTTAGAATTTTGCAAGTGAGAACCCTATTAGAGAAGAGTGATGGAGGACGCAGGCTCAAGGATCGTAGCACATGATTCATTAATGTCATTTTCCTTTTATTTGCATTGGTGGAATAACCGGCCAAGACTTGACGGCGTCGATTTTTTGTTGATCAACTTGTATACCTTCAGCACTAACAATGTAGCCCACGAACAATAATTTGGAATCACCAAAGACACATTTTTTTCAAATTGATGTACAACTTGTTTTCATGTAATGTAGCTAATACAACCCAAAGATGTGAGATATGCTCTATAGGACCCTGGCTATAAATTAAAATGTCATCAAAATAGACAACAACAAATTTCTCGATAAATGGTTTAAGAACTTGGTTCATGAGGCACATGAATGTGGTAGGCACATTTGATAATCCAAAGGGCATGACAAGCCATTCGTATAGTCCATCCTTCATCTTGAAAGTTGTCTTCCACTCATCATTCTCCTTGATATGGATTTGATGATACCCATTATGCAAATCTAGCTTAGAGAAAACCCTCATGCCATGCAACATATCAAGCATGTCATCTAGATAAGGAATAAGGACGCAATATTTAATTATGATACAATTAACAACTCTACTATCCACACACATTCTCCAGGATCCATCTTTTTTGGAACTAATAAGGCAGGGACTGCACAGGGGCTTAAACTTTCATGTATCAGGCCCTTCTGTAGGAGACTCTCCACTTGTTCTTGTAGCAGCTTGTGCTCTCCAGGATTCTTTCGTAGTGTGGCAAGTTAGGTAGGCTAGAACTGACTGCAAAGTCAATTCGATGTTAAAAACGTTTCTTTTTGGAGGAAGACCTCTTTGTAGTATTTGCTAATGGACAAAGGAACTTTACACTTATGAGTTACCTTTTTCTCAATCACTTTTGAATCCATCCAACCTTGTAAGGTTTAGGATGTGGTTCTTTTGTGATCCCGAGTTTTTCCACCATAGTTGTGGAAACAATATTTTAAGAACTCCCTCCATCTATTATAATGTTACATAGTTTTATATGGACTGTGCATGTAGTTCTAAAAATTTTATGCCATTGTGTGGGTTTTTGATGCTTTGGTATTAACAGGACCTTCTGAACAACATAGGAAAGGTGTTGTCCTTCCACATCACCATACGAAACATCATGTTCTTCTTCAATAGCATCCTCGATTTCTTCATCATGTTCAGTTTGTGCATAGTTAACCGTAGTTCATTGTTTTCATTCATTTGAATGATGTCCAAGTTGTATGCAAGGATAATAGATTGGTGGCTCTGATTTGGCATAGGGTTTGTGGACCTTCTCATTGTCGTTGGTACAACTGGCTTAGAATTCCAACTATGTGTTGTAGGAGCATCTAGAGCTTTTAATTTAGGATTGTCTTCTTCCTTTTCATTCAATCGGAAAAGACTTTGTTGGAAAGGGTCGGTTTGTGTCATTGCTGCGATATGAATTTCCAACACTTCTATCAGTCTGTCTTTCAATTTTTGTCAGCTAGGGAAATTGTTTATGGAAGGGTGTACGTTTTCTTGTACCTCCACACATTCTCTTGTAGCTAGATGTAGACCCCAAGTAAATCGAGCAATAAGTTAATTTTCAGACTTTGTCGATAATTTGTAGTATTAAGTAGCATAAAAATTTACTATTTTGTTACTTTGCCTACATTTTTGCCACTATTGATATAATAGTTGTTCATGAACCAAGTCCGAACAGGCGCCTTCCCTCGGTGGTTTCGAGTAGCTTGTGTAGATCCCAAGGCATCAAGAGGGGAGGGGAGGTGAATTGGTGTTAAATCCGAAGGTAATTTTTATCTTTCGGTATATTATGAAGGTAATTTTTCATGTAAATAATAATTTTTTTAACAATATCCCACATGTCAATATGAACCAAACATATGTATGCTTATATCCTAATTTTTCAATATGTAAAACTTGATGCATTAAAAAGCGGAGGACGACTAATTGATTATCCTTCAGAAAAATTGAACTCACTCGATGCCTCTAAAGATGTTTAAATCTTAAAATAAGAGCAACCCACTCTGATACAAATTGTAGGATCCCAAGAAACTGAGAGGGGCCTGGGGGGTTGAATTGGTGTTAAATCTGAAAATATCGATTTCACGAAAATCGTTGCGGAATCTTAAAATTGATTAAACAATCTTCAAGCCAAAACAAATCAGATCATATCACAAACATAATATGAGAAGGAAATAGAGAGAGAAAATGCAAATACAGAAATACGATTTGATAAGATTTGGCCACACCTTGGCCTATGTCCCCGCTCCGACTTCTCGACCTCGAGATCATCGGAGATTCCACTAAAACTCTTGCTTATTTCAAATGAGATAAGGAAGAAAGCCCTTTACATCAACCACATTTTCTTCGCTTCGAGAGGTAAGGCACACCTCTCCTCCTACAAACTTATCTTTTCTCTCGCTCAAGAGGTAAGATATGAAACCTCTTTTACCGATGAGCTCTCTCAATTTTTCTGAACAATTGTTTCTCTCTTTTACAATGTCATGCTTACAAGAAGAGAAAAGAGAAAGAAAAGAATCTAGAATGATAACTTCAAGAGAATGATCTTTTTTTGATAACCTAAAGTTTTTCTTCAATGCTTGGAAGGATGCCTTTGCTTCTGGCTTTGGCACTTCTTTTATAGGCTTGTATGTGTGAAAATTTCGTCCAAATTTTTTTTCACAATTTTCACATTAAAAAATTATCGTTATTGTTCATCATATCCGAGGATCGGTCGACCGCACTATGGACCGGTCTATATGACTGTTATGGGATTTCTTTAGTGTCAGCAATTGATTGGTCGACCGAACTATCGACCGGTCAGTCGATCGGTATAGTCTCGACATTTTAATTTTCGCTCATTGAACCGAATCACCTATCTCTTATATTTGTCCCATTTTTGTTTCATCAAAAAGTAGTTTGCATATGAAGGACATAAGAAACCATATGTAACTACCCCTTAATCATGTTGTCTTTAAAAGATTTATTCTCCCCTTTTTTCATATAATAAATATGTAAAGTATTACATCATAAAGAGTTATAAAATATGTAAAAATAACTTCCCCTAAATTTATGGTTATTTTATAATGGCAAAATGAAATCAAAACGATCTATAGGTTATGAAAGACACAAGTTTAAAAAAATGCATCAAGAATCAAATTATTGCATAAAACTTTGATACAACAATAATATCAATTATATGTCAAAATAACGTTGGAAGATTTTAACATGCTCCCGCTATCACTATCACCAATCTTCTTTTTCTATTTTATATGTTCCTCTTTTCTTTCAAAGAAATAGTAATTTTGAAATTTTGAGTGAAATAAAAAAGTAAGTGATACTTTTATCATAATCTTCATGTATTCACATTTTCAATTCCACTTGTCCTTTGCTTTGCATGTGAGACACACTTGAAAAATAATTATTTAACCTTTGGTACCCAAACTTTTTTGGGTCCTATTTTGCTATCTAAGGTTCCCTTTGGAACCCATATCATCCCATGGTGGTGTGATTGTTTTCTTCTTTTGCATTGATATGTGTAATGATCATAAAATTCACATGTAAAACATGTAATATGTGATTTTTTTATCATAAGAATGATTTGATTTCCAATAAAAGTTTTCGTGTTTAAAGTATTTCTTAAGATTATTTTTTGGTACATGAGAAATAGCTTTATTTTGTATATTTTTCAAAGAGAAATTTTCCTTTTTTACTTTTTTTAAAAAACATGCTAGTTTTACAATTTCACGTGCATGTGTAATTTCTAAATAATCAATTTATTTTTTCAAGTTTTCATTTTCCACAAGATATGTATCATTTTCTTCTTTTAATTTTTCAAGTTCATGTAGTAATTTTTCATTTTCCAATTTAAGTGAAAAATATCTTTTTATAAGAGAGAAAAGTTCATTATTCACATCTAAAGAAAATTTTTCTTTGAAAGAGCTAGCTAAGTCATTATTTGAATTTAAAGGTTTAGAGATTACCTCGTCGTTATGTACCATTAGACATAGGTATATCCTCACTAGAAGAGCTTGAAGAGTCACTTGATTCTCTATACATTTTCTTCTTCCCTTTATGAGATATCTCTTCTTTGTCATTCTTTGACGATGTTTACATAATCTTTCCTTTGACTTCTCATTTTTTTTCTTTATTTTCCACTAACTTGAGATACTTATCTAGCTTTCTTGAGTAGCGTGCGAATCTCTTTTCGTCTACTTCTTCTTCACTTGAGTCTTCTTCCTTTTCGTTTTCTTTCAATGCCAATGTTTTCTTCTTGGGGGCATTTGCTTCTTCTTCATAGATTACCAATTAGATCGTCAAAATATAGATGGTTCAAGTTTTTTCTTCAATTACGGTCCTCTTTGTATGTCATTTGGAGGAGAGAGAACTGAAAAACTTTTTCACTTTTTGAGGTTAGTTCTTGTCTCATCCAAGGAGGCTAAGTCATTCAAAATATCATTAAATCGTACAACCATATCATTAATGGATTTATTTTCATGCATTTTGAAAGAATCATATTGGTGATTTAGAATATTTAATCTAAATTCTTTAACTTTATCCGTTCCTTCATAAGTAGTGATTAGTTTCTTCCTTTTGTATGATGACATAACTCCAAAGATGTTTAAATCTTAAAACAAGAGCAACTCGCTCTGATACCAATTGTATGATTCCAAGGCATCAAGAAGGAGGGGGTTTGAATTGGTGTTAAATTCGAAAATATCGATTTCACAAAAATCGTTGCGAAAGCTTAAAATCAATTAAACAATATTCAAACCAAAACAAATCAGATCATATCACAAACATAATATGAGAAGAAGAGGGAGAGAAAATGTAAACACAAGAAAACGGTAGTTGTTGACGAGGTTCGGCCACACCTTGACCTATGTTCCCACTCCGACTTCTTGACCTCGAGACCGTCGGATATTTCACTAAAATTCTTTCTTTGTTCCAAATGGGACAAGGAAGAAAGCCTTTTACATCAATCATCTTTTCTTCGCTTTGAGAGATAAGGCACACCTCTCCACCTATGAAGCTTATCTTTTCTCTCGCTCAAGAGTAAGATATGAAACCTCTTTTACCGAGGAGCTCACTCAAATTTTTTTTAACAATTGTTTCTCTCTTTTGCAATGTCATTCTCACAAGATGAGAAGAGAGAAAGGAATGAAACTAGAATGATAACTTCTAGAGAACGATCTTCTATTGATAACTTGAAGTTTTTTCTTCAATGATCAGATGTATGTCTTTGTTTCTGGCTTTGGCACTCCTTTTATAGGATTGTATGTGTGAAAATTTCGTCCAAAAATTTTTCCACAATTTTCTCATTCAAAACTAGCCGTTATTGTTCATCACAATCGGGGATCGATCGACTGCATTGATGGATCAGTTGACCGGTCTATATGACCGGATTAGTCGACTGATATAGTCTCTGACATTTTGATTTTCGCTCATTGAGCTGATCGATCGATCGGTATAATCTTGTCATGGATCCGGATAGCTCATGCATTGACCGGTCGACCGGTATAGTCTTGATTGATCTTCTTTGCTTCGACCGACTGACTTGCATTATTTTAAACATAACATTTTGCACAGTTATCCTAATGAGATAATCTTGCATTATATGTATAGCTAACATAATTATCTACAATTTTGATATTCATCATTCATTCAGAATCTAATAAGACCATAGTAAATTATTTAATCAAATTTTAGTGCATAAAGTTATCCATTTTATTTAATTTTTTTTAGCATATAACTTTAATCTTTCGATGTTTGTATCATTAAAATATAATTTTATAGAGTATTAAAGCATTACTCCAACAGCTTGGAGTTGTTTCCAACATGCAGAGGCTCCCCCTTTGAGTTTGTAAGCGACGAGTTGGACTCACTTTTCATCTTGCATGTCCATGTATTCGGATGACCTCTCAACCTCTTCTATACAATCTAAAAACTCCAGTTGCCCATTGAAACTAGGAATATCTACCTTCAATTTATACTTGTGCGATTGATGATTTGATGAGTTTGGACTTTCAAAGATTGCTTCTTCATCCTCTGACTCCACAGATTCTATCATTCGATGCTTCCCTTCAACTTTTGATGGCTCAGTTCTCAAAGTAAGTAGCCTCACAGTGTCAACAATTTACCGTAGTTGATCCTTTACCTCATTGAACTCTGAACTCATATATGTCAAATTCTAGTCTGGTTGGTGTGTTACTCATTTTGCGAGTCTTGTTTGGCTTTGATACTACTTGATGCAGGGAAGGATAGAATAATTAGAAGACTAAATAAATAAAAAGTGGTGCAATGATAGGAAATGGTCTATCACAAGTCCAGGCAGCAATAGAAGAATGACTATGTGGCTCAAAAACTCTTCAACGTGTGCTAAACAAGAATAGCATGGCGACTCACCAAATTTCAAGATTTAACCAAGTAAAACACAAGTAAAAGTTTGAATCAAAAGATATGCTTCATTGTTGTGAGATTGAAAGTTTATATAAGCCTACATACTCCAACACCATCACCACTCCTATCCAAGGTAACTAAAAAAATAGAATAAATATAACAGAAATCACCATCAGAATTCTAACTAACTAACTAACTAACTACTTGATCGAAAACTAATTACTCTACATCACTTGGGCTATGGGTCTATACTCGGGCTCTATTAAACTAGTAACTATTGTATGCTTCTTTCTTCTCTAGGTAACAAGGCTACTTTGCATAAAAGTACAAAGCTTACGGTGCATTATTTATCCTTTGGACATTCAACATACTCATCATGAACATATATAGTGATATTCAAGGGCTTCCCATTAAGAGGGGTCCTTTGCTTGGTGATACTTTCAAATATCGGAGGGCCATAACTGATGCACGTACCTTATTGGTCTTGTTCATAAATTGGTTGATCATATTATAGTTAAACCAAGAGAAATGTTTGGAGGGTAGAAGGGTAGACAATGACAGAAGTTTCCAATAAGACCCTTATATTTACTAGAATCAATATCATTTGTATCGCCTTCATACAACTTAATGTTAAGATCCATCCATACAATGGTAGAGCGTGAACACAATATTCTTCCTTTCTCCAAGTGAATAACACATTTTCTCTAACATATGAAGAGACTTCTACGACTTGTAGCAACTCTACACCAAGAAAATAATAAAGATAACCAAGACCATTAGTAGTGAAATGCTTTCCAAAAAAGATTTTAGTGCAGTTTCCTTTAGATCATGATCATTAACAATGATTTCATGAAGATATTCCAAGCACACGACTTTGTCATGGGAGGACTTTTTCACAAAAGGAGATGGTCAAGGGTGGAACGAGTGAACTCTCCTTGCCATAAACTCTTTGAGACATGATTTTCAATCTTGACAATTTACGTAAACTCATTTTTGTTCTAATAAACTAGAGCCACAAACTTGAGGCATAAACTCATAGAGTTTATTTATAAGTTTATCATAATATAAGAAAATGTCATGATTAGTAACAAATATTTTAGACAATATTTTTCGAGTTTTAAAGAGCCATCATATTTTTCTACACATATAAAAAGAATATGATTAATCATGAAAAATTCATATATAATCGTAAAAAGAAACAAAATAACAGCAACCTTTACAATTACTTGCTTAATTAGTCGACTACAGAAATTACAATATAACACACAAAATTGTCAAACAAAACAAACAAGTATTATTATTTGCCCAAGTCTTCTAGACAATAACTTGGAAATGATTCAGCTACATAAAATTTTCACATATTCATGGAAGACTATAATCATATAAGAAAGTTTTTTTTTTTTGCAAAGTTACAAAACCTAACAGTTGGTGCTCGTAGTCAATTATTTAAGCTTTGATGTTGGGACTAATTTTCTAGAGGAGGAAAAAGACTCACTAATGATTTGTTACCTCCACAAAAACTCCTCAACTACATCACAAAATGTCAAGAGAATGAATCCTAATTGATCATTGTGACTTTGAGTAGTTTGATGACTTTGAACAACTCGTTAAAAGATATAAGCAATTTTATTTGTGTTTTGTTTTCATTTGACCCCATATTGGTATTGATTAATATTAAAATTCCCAAGTTCACATGTGGATGCAATCAAGTCCACCAATTTTAATGAGTCAACTGACTTTACTCATGAGTCAATCCAAGTTTAGTACACAATCAAATTCTACGAGTCCACTCAATTTTGCACCCTACAATGATAAACTTGAATAACATTAGGAGTCCATAATTGGTTTGAGAGTTATTTAAACCAACCTATCAAACTTTGATTCAATCCATATATGATCTCATGCAGTGCGCAAACCTTGTGACACTCTCCACTGTAAAATCATGAATTGTTGTATGTAAACATCTTTTCGTAAATAATCTTATATAAATACATTCATGTTGAAAATTGAGTTAATCTTTGCTCACCATAATGAGCAAAATAATGTGCAACATAAATTTAGCCACATAAGAAGTGTCAACATAGTAAGTTTGCGTCTATCATTCGGCCATCAAACAAGCCTTATAGTACTTCGTATATCCATTATTATAATTTCAAATATCGATGGTCCTACAATTCTATCTTTTAGAATTACCAATGAATTTTGCATCTGGTGGTAATTCCGAAGGCTAAGACCATTGGTAATCTTAATATTAAATTATTAATCATATGCCCATATTTTAAATATACATATAAAGTATACATAGCCTTATAGCTGGTCATCGGACTAGATTCGGATCTAGCTTGGACGACCCTCCGGCTATGGCAATCCCTCTCTCTCATCTCGCTCTCCCTATCTCTCGGCCATATCCGAATCTAGCCTGATGACTAGTGGTTGGGGACTCGATCCGACTAACTACAGTCAGATCCGACAGTCGGGCCGCTTGTGGCCGGATCTGGCCCGATAGTCGGCTTATGGTCAGATCCGGCCATGGGTTGCCTAATCTAGTGGCAGCATGCAACCGAATCAGGCCGTTTGCAGCCTGCAAATCCGGTCGCAAGCAACAAGATCGACTGCCTATGGTCGGATTCGGCAACACCACTTGTGGTTGGATCTAGCTGCATGATCGACTGTATGCCGTCGGATCTAGTTGTTGGCCTGGTTCATGATCGGCAGTCGGCCGTCAGGCCACCTACGGTCGGATCAGGCATCAATTTTTTTATTTTTTACAATGATTCTGATGTGTAGCACCCAATGAAACTTCCTAAAGTTAGTCAGAACTTTTGAAGGGCGCCTGTCCTTTGAAATTTTCGATGGGTTAGTCCCACCGGAAGTTTTGAAAGGAATTCTTGCGATGACTTTACCCATTGAATATATCGACATTTTTTGTGCGTTCATTGGAAAATCATTTATGATGAGCATTTTTCAATGACATCATAAAGGGTCTCATGGTAAGTTTTCGAAACATCCATTCAAGGACAAATTAAACAAGGGCATCACTGAAATTTTATAAATATATTAGGGCGTGCTGATGTGCAATAGCAGCCGGGTAGCTTGGTGGTATTACCACTTCGGTTATGATGAGTGAGGCTACGAGGGTACACTTTCCTTCTCCAACCTTATTTTCAACTTTCTTTCATATTAAGATAAGGATTAAATGGAGGTCGGGACGCTCGTATCGTCCCGACTATCGGGATGCTCCTTATGGCCGTCGGATTATGTTTCAACGACCGATGTTAGAACTGCCCAACTTTAGCGCTTAAACATCTGAAGGGGTTTTTTTCCCATAGAAGCCGATCGTCCCTGCTAGGTTTTTCACACAGAAGCCGATCGCCCCCGCTAGGTTTTTCCCACAGAAACGTCAGATGCTTCTTCCCCGGCGCCCCTCACATCTCAACGCTGCTCGAGTTGCCGATCGAGGCTGAGCCGCGCGCTGATTCGGATCCACTCGCCGCCGACGTTGCTCCACTCGCCGACGTTGCTGCCCCGATGGTGCTCACGCCCTGACGCCGCTCGACGTCTGAAACCCTGTCCTGCCCTAACCTGTTGCCGATCGAGGCTGCGCTGCTTGTCGATGACGCTGCCCCGACACCCCTCACGCCCCAAGGCCTCTCGATAGCTTGCGTCATTGCTGCCCGGACGCCGCTCACTCCCCCATTTTCTCCCGCCCTAGCGCATCGCCGATCGAGGTTGCGCTGCTTGTCGATGACTCTGCCCCAACACCCCTCATGCCCCAAGGCCTCTCGAGAGCTTGCATCATTGCTGCCCCGACGCCGCTCACACCCCCATTTTCTCCTGCCATAACGCATCGCCGATCGAGTCTGCACTGCTCGCTGACCAGTTTGCTCACGCCCCGACGCCGCTCTCACTGACATTTTTTGTTGGCCTACGCCGTCGCCGGTCGTGGTTGCGCCGCCCCTGACCAGTTCGCCGATTGTGGTTGCGCTGTCTGGTTCCTGCTGCCTGCCGTCGTTAATGTCTAGGTAACAGTTATCATATTTTTTTCTTCTGATTGCTGATTATTAGTTGGGTTTTCTATTTTCTCCTGAAGGCAATGTTGGAGGCCGACATGGTATTCAAGTTCATTTGCATATGTCCTACTGAATTGAAGTGAAACCTAAAGAGGGTTAGAAAGTTAATTTTACCTAGCTATTAATGCTCGTCTTAGCAAGTTAATGCTACTTAGTACTAGATCATACTAGTTATCACTCTTTCTTCCTTTAATTAGAGAGAGTAGACATGGAACATCCTAAGTGTTATTGTCAACAAAAAGCAGCAATAAAAACATCTTGGACGGAACGCAATCCTGGTCGAAGATTTTATGGATGTCCTTTTTATGGAGTAAGTTTTGTTTATTGTTCATTTGTAATATTTTGTTAAAATATTTATTATATTTTTTTAATGTTATCTTGCAGCAAAGAGGATCATGCAAATACTTCAAATGGATGGATTCATGTTTTGAAGAAAGACCTACCCATGTCATAAATGGATCACTGCGTAAAATCGATAGGATGGATAGGGTGGAAGTTGAAGACGAAGTTAGGATGAATAGAAATGAAAGATTGTTATGTTGTAAATTTCTTTTTATAATTGTTGTTGTTTTAGCTATTTTAGTCGTGTTTATATGACACGACACTAGCGGCCATGTTATTTTTTTGTTAAGACGTTGTAAGGTTTGTTGTTTTTTGCTATCGTGTGGTTTGCATGTCGAACATTCCTAAGGACACTATGTTTATGAACTAGGATTTGCTTCTATTTGGCTCATGTTATCGTTGTGATTTGCTTCTATGTATATATATATTGGATGTACCTCAACCTGTGTTGAGATATGCAACTTTGGATGTTTGTGTGTTACTCCATATTAACATTGTTTGTGTGTCACTCCTTGTAAGCATGAATTCCATTTGAATATATGAATAAACTTGCATCCGATGTCAAGTCTTGTTTCTGCATGTCATGATAGTTCATGAGACTTTGCTTGTTAGTTGTTAACTAATTCCACAACCATTGATACCAAAGAAGGGCCAATAAAAGGAGTAATGATAAGGGGGAAAAATCATTAACTCAACTTCTTAAGCAACAAGCCACAATGAATACTTGAAAAAAGAAACAACGTTAGCAATTAAACAGAGGACAAGGATAAGGAGAACATGGTGTCCTTTTCATCTTCATATTCAATCTTTTGGCTAATCATTGTAATTTCTCGCAATAACAGTAACATTCAAAATGTTTGGTTGATGCAATTGATTGATTGGACTGTGTGTCCAAGATTGACAAAATCAACACTCAAGAGAGGAAACGTTCATATGAATCCTAAGTTATAACTAAATGTCCAGTGCAGAATGCATCAGTCCACAGGAATGCTAGCTCAGAATACTTCAATCATATATGCAGTAAGATAAAATATGAGATTACAAAAATTACAAGGACAAAGAAATTTTATTTAGAAAACATCATATGATATCAGAAAACATGCCAAGAAAACATCAAGATCAAAGAATTCAATATCATATCCCCTCACAAAAGCTTATACAAGAAAGCAATATGACAATACTGTAGCAGAATATAAACAAATATAGCTTGTTGGACAATATTACAGCAGAATCTGAAACAAATATAGCTTGTGCTCAGTGTGCTGTTGTGCCTAACATCATATATATCTTGTTGGTAGAATCTGAAACAAATCTCAGTACCAGAATCAGCAGAGCAGAATCTTATTTAGTGGGCTAAGATTTCACTGAGCTCAATCTTGCTCTTGGGTTCCTTTTCATCATCATATATGACAGTAGCCTTCATCTATATCTCCAGGTTGAACAAAAGAATTCATGTCCGACTCTTAGACTGATTCACTCACAGCCGCTACATCATGAAGGCTAGAAAGAGACATATATATGTAAGACTACAAGAATGGAAAAAATTGTAAAAGGCATAAACAAAGAAGAATAGGAAAATACTTACCACAGCTCAGCTTCAGGATTCATCCATGTCTCCAGTGATAAAACAAAACTATTTAGTGGTAAAGTGATGTGAAATGAGTGGAGTAGTGATAACTTGCTGAATTTATAGGTCAAAAATGAGATTTTCCAAGATTTGATCAAACTCCCTAACTCACTCTACTGCAAGTGCACAGGTCAATTGTAATAGACTCAAGTGTCATATCCACAGTGATTTGAAGGCTAAAGACTCACTAATATAACCTAGACTAATCCTAGACTAAGTGACAAAAATAGTGTAATGGGAAAAAGAGAAAACAAATTTAAAATGTGATTAAAAGGATAACTATTTTTGGTATTTTAGTGATAGACAAGAACTAAATTCTAATTACTGAACTAAGACTAAAAGGGTTTATCAGTCAATGGGAAGATTCTCCTAGGAATGGGATTCCTCTAATTCAGCTATGGATGGAATTGAACAATTTAACAATTTAAAGTCAAATCTGATTCAACTAATAAAGGATTGCTCTCACAACATGATTAAACCAAGACTAATCATCATATTCTCATATAGAAAACTAGTTAAGTTGAATGAGAAAGGAATCCTCACTGATATCAAGTTATCATTAAGCATATATATGAGCACCTCACTGATTTTACCAAATCCTCTCAGATTTTGACAATTTCAGTAGGTCTGAAATTAACAACCAATTGGATTCATAATAATGAGAGAATTACTTCAATTAACTAGGCAGGAATGCAATCAACCCAATATTAATGCTAGTTCTTCTTGGTTTATCTCTAAACATCAAGGGGATTTAGAATTAGTCTCTCGACTGCAAGTTAAATTGAAATCCACACCAACATCAATTAATTGGATACAAAGCATATAATCACAGATTGAAATTCAACAATTGTCATTGCTTCTTGGACCATATCTGAATATCAAGAAAATCATAAATCCACTTCTCAGTGGTTAATGAAATTAGGACTACAATGACAAAACAGATTTTAAAATCTGAATTTAGGAAATCAGTTTCATGACCCAAGATTGGGTCCTAGGAACTTAGCATTGTTTCTTGATTCATTTCTGAATAAAGAAGAAATCATAAATCAACCTCTCAGTTGCAAATGCGATTAGGATTTCACAATGTCAAGAACAGGTTCCAAGATTTCAAATTCAGAAAATCAGAATCAACACAGCATCAGAATAGTTTCAATGCCAGTGAAGAAAAACAGCATTGTTCATCATCAATCCATAACTAGAACTAGATTACTACCCTATCCTAGGAGAGCTGGAATTCAGCTCATCATAATTACAAGATTTAATGCAAAATAGAAGAAGAAATTGATACAAAGCATTCTGAAATTAGAAATCTGTCTAGGAAATCAGATTGTAGTTTTCTCCTCTTCAGCTCCTCTCTTATCTTCCTGGTCTAGCCTCCTCCAGAATGGAGGCTCCCCTCTGGTTTCCTCTGGGTTTCTCTAGCTTTTATATGTGAGTTGTGCACCATTTGATGCAAATAAGAAGCTTCTATAGCTTGGTGATTTTGCCATCTGTCCAAGCCCTCAAAAATTCTAGTAGATTCTTCTACTTTTTGGACAGCAAATCAGTGGTCCCCCCTCCTTTCCAACTGGTTGCAGCCTTATACTACTTGCTAAAAAGCAAAAACAACAAGCATCAAAGTCCTCAAATAGAAATTAGACAAGTATGGATTAGGACCGCAATAAAAAATCAGCTAAATTACTAAATGCACATTGGTGTTACACAAAAATTATAAATGCATGCATTCTAGGCATAATTAGCCAAATGTAGGCAATTTTAGGGGCTCGGTTCATATGAAATTAAATGTAAATGGAGTGAAAACTTAGTATGATCAGCTAGTGATCATAATGAAAACTGAACAGGAAAGAGATGAATACCAATTGCAACTTGGACATGCTAAATTGAAAGTTAACACACAAAACAATAGTTTTGAAGAAATTACCCAAATCCTGCTGAATTTATTGATGTTGTATGTCCTGTTGTTGATCTTGTATGTCCTGTTGTGACTGTTGTTGATCTTGTATGTCATGTTCATAAAGGAAACCACATCAAAGATTATTCAAGCATTAGACGGGAAAATAGAAATACATTGTTGGATATTTACCTTCAATAAAGGACATGTTCTTTTATCATGTCCACTTTTTCCACATTTTCTGCAACTCCGTTTTCTAGAATCTTTTGTAGACATGGAAATTTTGACATCGGATTTAGTTCTTCCAACATTCCTTGGTCTACCCTTAGACTTCACTCGTATTGGGTGGTGTATCACAAATTGTGACTCTTGTAAATTGATAGTGGCTGATGATTGACTTGCATGAATTTCACTATTGCTTGGCTGACTTAATTGAACCACACTAGTACTTGCTTCACATGCATCTGTAGTTACATTTGAATTGTGGAAGGCACTAATCCTTTTTATAACATCATCTATAAGTGGGGCTGCATATGGTAAATGTTTAACTGAAGTCAAAGCCATTTCTTGTACTTTCCACAAATTACTTTGCGAAGTCAACTTTTGGATGGGGGTTATAGAATCGTAACCACAGGATGCTTTGTCATAAATAGCATGTGCACTCGTATATCTTGAATTTATTGTCCAACGATGGAGTATATATTCCTTAGGCAACAATGCTACTCCTTTTTTTGTGGAGAACACTCAAAATGTGACAACAAAATAAACCTTCCTGTTCAAATTTCTTGCAAGAACATCTTATAAAAATTGGTGCATGATGACAAAACTCGACGATATTCTTGCCTTCATCAATATCTTCCATGGGATGCACAGAGTAGACAACTTTGTCAGCATCTTTGAAAATCTTATGTCCATATAAGCGGAATGATTTTGCATATTCTTCTTGAAACCTACAAAATATGTTATGTGTATACATATTTCCTGCATGAACCTCCAATGAACTTTTTGCAATGTAAGTAGGCAATGAGTTCATGGTCCGAAAATCTTCTTTTTCTTCTAGTGCGCGATGACTTTGGACCGCTCTATCATATTATTGTACAAACTCTGAGAGTGATGTATTTTCATTAACAAAACCATCAAAGAATGCATTAATGCTTTCAGCCCTTTGCGTAGTATGCATACCTGCAGTAAAAATATCTTCAAAATATAATGAAACCCATTGTAGACGTTTTTCATACATGACATGTAACCAATGCCCGTCCAAAATATTAAAGTTTTTCTTCAAAAGAAGCCAACCCTCTTGGAACTCGTCTGTATTTGTGATAGTGAAATTGAGGAGTGTAGTAATAACTTGCTGATTTTGGGGACAAATTTGAGATTTTTCAATTTTTGATTTAACTCCCTAACCCACTTTCTACTGCAGTGCACATGTCAATTGTAGTAAACCCTAAATGTCGTATCCATAGTAATTTGAAGTCAAAATTCCCTAAAAACAATCTAGACTAGCCCTAACTAAAGTTACAAGTTTAGAAAATTAAGGATTTCAAAAAATAGATTTTTAAAAATGGTAACTATTTTTGAACTTTTGAAAATTTATCAAAACTGAATTATAAATGCTAAATTAAGGGCTAAAAGGGTTTATCTATCAATGAGGAAGGTTCTCCTAGGAGTTGGGGTTCATCTAATTTCATTATGGATGGAATGGAACAAGTTATCAATTAAAATTCAAATCTGATTCAATCTGAAAATCTGCTGCTTTCACAGCTCCTTTAATCCAGAACTAACCAATATATTATCATATACATATTAGCCAGGTTGAATTGGATAAGTATCCCCACTGAATGTCAAGTTATCATTAGCAAATTCACAATCCCCTCACTGATTTTGCCAATTCTTTTCAGATTTTGGCAATTTTAGTTTGGCATTACAATTCAACTCATATTCATGCATCAACTAATCAGAAAAGTAATGAGTCCAATCCTAATACTAATGCTTCTTGGTTTATCTCTAAACAATAAGAAGATTTTAAATCAGCCTCTCAGTTGCAAATTGAAATGAAATCCACATTAGTACTAATTAATTGGATAAAATCAGCACATATTAAACATTTGAATTTAGCACATGTCACTCATTGGAATTTAGCACCTGCTATTGCTCCTTGGTCCATCTCTGAACAACAAGGTAGCCCTAAGTTCACTTCTCAGTGGATGATAGAATCAGTGGTTTACAATAGCAGAGCAGATTCCAACAATTCAGGAATCAGAAATCAGAATTCAGAAAATCAGATTCCTAATTGGGATTGAATCTAGAAATTTGGCATTGGTTCTTGTTTCATTTCTGAACAAGGAGTAGATCAAAGGACAACTTCTCAGTTGCAAATACAAGTAGGACCTCACAATGTCAAGAACATATTCATATGAAATAGAAATCAGAAATGCAAAACTAGAAATCAGATATCAATGTAGGAAATCAGAATTGTCCATATCCCATCCACAATTAAATGAGACTACTACACTATCCTAGGAGAGCAGGAAATTAGCTCATCATAGTTACAAAGTTTGATACAAAACAGAAGGAGAAACTGATACAAATCATCCTCAATTAATGGATGTCGACAGGAATCAGAATTGCAGCTCCACTTTAGCTCCTGCTCCTTCCTTCCGGTCCAGAAACCCTACAATGGTCAGCCCCCTTCTCTCCAAGGTTTTTCCAGTTTTTATATGACCTTCCTACACCTTTAGATGTAGATCAGAATGTTCCTTTGTGCCTTAATTGTGCCAAGTGTCCTGGTCCAGAAAGTATCAGCAGTGCCAGCTTTTTGGACAGCCAAAAAGCAAGTGGTCCCTCCTACTTTTTCCTCCTTGTGTAGCCCTCTTTTCCCTGCTAGAAAGGCCAAAACAGCAAGTATCAAAATCCTTGAATAGGATTTAAACAAATAAGGATTAGGACAATAACAGTTATCAGCTCCATTAGCAAATGAGGTTTGATGTTATGTAGGAATGAAAATCCTTGCACATAAATGATAATTTTAAATATCCGGAGTGATAACTTTGCAAAAATCATGAAAATTATCCAAATATGGGTAGTTCAGAGTAGTGAAGGCATCAAAGGGATTAGGATGACAAGTGAATGAGGTCAGAAATTAAATGTGGATAAGATTTCATAGTAATGATAACTTTGGTGATCCGGAATGATAACTTGTTGTTATCAAAATGTGATCAAATCAGAGCAGCAAGGAGTTAGGACAGTAATTTAATGATTGCCTAATGCCTTAATGCATAATTGATAGCCTTGCACATCGAAATGATAATTTTGCCCTAAAACGATAACTTGACATTAAAAAATGATAACTTGTGAAATGGAATGATAACTTTGCACAAGTTGAAATATGATTAATTCATGATAGCAGGAGGTTTAGGACAAGATAATCACTAGAAATCAGCTCAAATGGAAAAATAATAACTTTGCACGTTGGAGTGATAAATTGCCCAAAAAATGATAACTTGGCATAAAATTGACATATTTATGGATTTTAGTAATTCAGAACCTCTATACACATGGGATTAAGTGTAAAATGAGAATGATCAGCTGGTTATCACAATTCTTTGCATTCCAAGCATAATTGGTCAAAAGTTAGGCAAAATGAGGGCTCGATATGGGTGAATTGACAAGAAAATGGGATAAAAACCTATTATGATCAGCTAGTGGTCAATTTGATGAACCATAAAGCCACTCATTGTATTATTCTTTAAAATTGTTTTGAGCATATAAGTCTTGTAAATGAGTCATTGTGTTTCTATCAATATGCCATGTGCAAAGAATATGCTTTGTACATGGAAAAACCTTACGTATAACATTACCCATCGCAATGTCTTGATCCGTAATAATACAAGTTGGGTGTTTTCCATTCATGCATTCGGACCATTTTTCGAACAACCATATGAAAGTCTCCTCGGTCTCGTCAGCCAGTAGAGCACAACCAAATAAACATGACCTCCTATGATGATTGATTCCAGTAAAGAGAGCAAATGGCATTTTCAAATTATTTGTGCGGTATGTTGTATCAAATACGACAATATCACCAAAGGTTAAATAACTATCTATTGACCTACCATCAGCCCAAAAGAGATTCAGAACCATGACATCTTCATTGAACTCCCATGTATGAAAAAAACCTAAATCAACACTTACTTTATTTTGAAAAACCGATATGATGTTAAGACATTCAACATTAAAATTGCCTTTTCTTCTTGATCTCAAATGATCAATGCAATCTTGTGTTGATACCACTAGTTCACCGGACATATTCAATGCCCTAGCTATTCTTGATGGACCCATGCCAAATAATTATAGGTTAACAATTGCTTCTTTTGAAGTTTCCGACATTTTTTTCTGTGATCGCAAAAATTTCACCTTTGTGGGAGTTGTTAAAACATGATTTTGCTTGTCTTGAAATTTTCTTACTTCCCACTTTCCATCCTTCTTTAGTCCCACATATAAGTGGGCAAGACAATCATTTCAAACTTCTCTCCTTTGTGTGATGACCTTTTCAATAGATTGCTTGAATCTCTTATGGCCTTCTTTACAACAAACAAAAGTTCTACTAATGACATTCTTCGTGATCCTGGATTTATGGCAACCTTGTTTCCTAATAGAAAAACCCACCATTTTGGCATACATGTTATAGTACTTGTAGGCCTCTTCATCTTTATTGAATGTCATACCAACGTAAGGTTTTGACAGCTCGTAAGCTTTTACAAAATCATGTTCATGCATTTCAACATTGCCTTCTTCCTCACTGTCTTGAACATTCGACTCCTCATTAATCTCTTCTTCGATATTATAAATTCAAACAGTACAATCTGCCTCAATAAAATAACAAATATAATCATATTGCATAATGAAGCTTAAAATATGTATAATTAAAAATTTTCATTTTAGGGAACTCTCTAGTGTGGTTTCCGGATACATGGGCATTGCATTTGTTAGAAAATTAGAAAAAAAATAGGTTATACATGGTTTGTTTGCACAAAGGTCCGAAGAAAGCTTTAGGAACCAACAATCTAATTGTCACGAGATAGAAAAACATATACATCATCTATAAGTTATTTTACTAATTAAAACACACAACATAGGCAACAGTAGACACAAATTACGTAAGAATGGAGAAGATGGTCGCCTTGGGGAGAAATGTCGAGATGCCGACCCTAGCTTTCACTTCAATTCAGTAGGCAGCCTCGGGCTCTCGGCGTCGGCGAAATGGTCAGCAAGCAGCGCAGCCTCGATCGGCGATGCGTTAGGGCGCAAGGAAATGGGGGCGTGAGCGGCATCCGGGCAGCAATGATGCAAGCTCTCAAGAGGCCTTGGGGCGTGAGGGGTGTCGAAGCTTGCGTCGTCGACAAGCAGCGCAGCCTTGATCGGCAATAGGTTATGCCAGGTCAGGGGTTCAGACATCGAGCGGCGTCGGGGCGTGAGCACCATCGGGGCAGCAATGTCGACGAATGGAGCAATGTCGACGGGCGGTGAGTGGAGCAATGTCGGCGATCGGCAACTCGAGCGGCATTGGGGCATGATCGGCTTCTGTGGGAAAAAACCTAGCAGGGGCAATCGACTTCTGTGGGAAAAAACCCCCGGTTCAGATGTTTAAGCGCTAAAGTTGGGCGGTTCTAACATCAGCCATTGAAACATAATCCGACGGCCATAAGGAGCGTCCCGACAGTCGGGACGATACGAGCGTCCCAACCTCCATTTGATCCTTAAGATAAATACTCATATGTTTAATAATATATATGTATATGGGTAACATGCTCCTACGTAGCATCCAAACCGATGTAGGGATGTGGAGCACTCTCATCCGTTAGATGAAATGATCGACAGTTTGAGCGCCAGACTCTCTTAATCACCAATCTGTCAGCAAGTTCGACAACATGCTCAAGTGCGCAGCCGAGAACGAGACCGATCCTCATGGAGCTCCCTCCATTTTGTTCTTGGCACCTCGTGGAGGAGGAAATTGAATCCATGTTGCTGGAAGGCACTCCCTCTTGCAGCATCTTGATAGAGGACGACACCATTTGGAAGGGGAAATGAATAATAGCAATGGAAATTATCTATGTTGTACAATTTAGGGGGTTTCTTCTAATAAATTCACATCATAATTTTTACTTGAGAAAAATGAAGGGGAAATTGATGGCAAAAGAGTTAAGAATAAAACTTGGTGATTATTTCGGCAAATATCATGTCCGATGGAGAAATTATTGTGATGAACAGTCAGAGTCAATCCGGACGCAAGCACTTGTTTCATTGGAGGCCGCCGACATTGAGCCGAGAGCTCGCTGAGCAGATGCATGCCCTCTGGCGCATTTCAACTATCGCCGCTGCCGCAATGTTTTCCTTGCCATCATTTTATGTTCTTTTCTTAGTTGCTAAAGAGAAATGAATTTAAGCGATGTGCATAAAATTTATGCGATCACAACTTAATCGATGGAATTTTCTTTTATGAAGTAGTTTCAACTGAATCTGCTAAAAAAGTATTTCTTTCTTTTCCTCTTTCGATTGGTAGTAAAATCTCTATGGGTCAAATATTCTACTCCTTTGAGCCCATGAGTATTGTGCTCTTCCTCCAGCACTCATTCTTCTACACTCTTCCGTCTCTTCCATCCACACGCACAGGAATTAGAGACAAGAAAGAGATCAGAGTAGTCTTCATCAAGCTTGTGTCCTCTTCCTTAGGGCGAAGAGGGTGTACATTAGGATCAGGTGAGCAAATCCGAACAGGTGAGTGGAGGAGCCTTCAGCGTCTTCGACGTCAGGCGCGTCATCTTTGTTGCTACCCCGTCAGGATCGAGAGCGCCCTTGACCTCCAGGCGAGCGAGCGTTTCCACCAAGCGAGAGATGGCATCTTCGCTAGGATTCTAGAAACAAAGATGCGCTTTAATCTCATGGTCCCTGTTAAGATAACCATCCATCTCTGAATGGATGGAGGAAAAGTGTTCCGCATGCCTACATGGAAGTGCTGCAACGTAAGTTCAATGTTTTAAAACCGGACCGGTCATCGAACAGGTCGGTCAACTGGGTCATGGTTCGATCAGTTCGATCGGGTTGGATCGGATTGAACCGAATTTTTATTAAAATAATATTATGTTATTACTTTAGAATAATATATTACAAATAAAAATATAAAAGGTAAAAAATAATGAAATAAAATTATATTAATCATAAATTTAAATTAATCAAATATTAATAATTTATTTTTTACATTTTAAGAATATCTATTATTTATCATTAATTAATTTTATATTTAATTATTTAATAATTTCATAAATAATTTCCTTTTTTGAATTTCCATTACTATTATCTTGCCCTCATTTTATTTTTCAAATTCATAGTTTCTTTCCATATTATTTGATTTCTTGTATAAATTCATCCTATAAAATTTACTATAGTATTATTTCCATTTTTCATATTTTATTGTATAATATCTATAATAATTAAAAATTTTCATCTTCTTATTTATGTTCATGATATTTTTTTCTTTTTTTCGAATTTATCTTTATTACTATCTTTCCAATTTCATTTTAAATTTAAATTACTTTACTTATTATTTACATCCATTTATTCTTTACAATCAAATCACCTGCATTACTCCTTTTTCTATTATTCCAAATTTCCTATTATCATACGCTTTCCTTCTTTTCTTTTCTTTTTTTCTATTTATTCACCTCTCTTTAATTGTTTTTAACAAAAACCGGATTGAATCGATTTTCCGGTTCAACCCGGTTCAATCCAGCTTTTTGCAAAGAATGATTTTTATACGCTAACCGGACCAGACCGATGACTAGCTCACAGTCCGATTTGTAGGATCGAAAGCACCAAGAGGGGGGGGGTGAATTGGTGTTTTAAAATTTTTTTGGAAACTCGTTTTCGGAAAATCACTAAAATGATCACAAGTAAATAATAAAAAGGGAGCAAGAAAGTAAACACAGTGAGTCACGATATGTTGACGAGTTTTGGTCCCAACTCTTTGGCCTACGTCCCCGCTCCGACTTCTCGACCTCGAGACCGCCGGAGATCCACTATCTTTATCTTTTCTTGTAGGGAGATAACAACTATTTTTACACCACACGCCTTCTTCTTCGCTCAAGAGGTAAGGCACTCCTCTTTTACAATGAGCTTTCAATCTTTTCTAGATCAGAGAATAACAATATCCTCTAACTCTCTTCTTTTACAAGATTTTCACACTCAAGGTTTGGAAGAGAAAAGAAAAGAACTTGCAAATTTAGGCTCAAAAACTTGACATACTCTTTTCAATAGTCTTGCTTGCTTGGATAAGTTTTCTTCAGGCTTTGACACTCATTTTATAGTCTTGTACATGTGAGAATCTCGTCCAGATAATTTTCCATGATTTTCTCCTCGAAAAATAGCTATTACTGTTCGTCTGGCACTGTGACCGGTCGACCGCATTAATGGGCCGGTCGACCGGTCAATATGACCGTTGCAGAAAATTTATTGCCTTTCTGAGTTGTCCGGTCTACTGGTCCTTCGACCGAAACGTCCACTGGTATAGTCTCGACTTTTTTAGAATTTATCCTTTACTGTTCGGTCGATCGGTGCAACGACCGGAACATCAACCGGTACAGTCTCGACATTTCTTGAATCGTCCGAGCTCTTTGGTCGACCGGTACAGTCTCGACGTTTCTTCTACTTGATATCGATAGACCGATCTTCACAGTCGGTCGACCGATCAGTCGACCAGTCGTATCCTGAAATTGCACTTTCATCGTTTCAATGGGCGATTTTTCTTGCAACTGAGATCATATCAAGTCTACACCTGCATATCATCACTTGAGCATAGATTAGTGCTTTTTATGTCTAATTTGATTTGTTATCATCAAAACATGGGATTCAATAATCTCTCCCTTTTTTATGATGACAAACGAATTGGACGATAAAGAGAGAAAAGAAATGAACTGTAGGTTAAGACAGTAAGTAATGAGCAGCTCCCCCTACATTCATGCATATTTCACATTTCTCCACCTAAATAGTTGGCATTTATATCGTTATAATAATATAGAACAATATGAATGTTATAACATCAAAATAAAGAACAACATAGATATGGAATTCAAATAAAGCATAAATAAGATCACATTACATCCATAGTCGATAGTACATCATATGTTCATGCACTAATAAATGTGACTGCTGTCACGACAAAATGGTGCATGACACTAACATCAAACATAAACATAAACATCATCCCAAACTTAAACACCATCCTAACCCCAAACTTAACATCAACATCATCCCATCCTAACCCCAAACTTCTCCCCCTTTTGACATCATCAAAGAGGGAGGCACGACACCTACAACTCATCGGGACTATCATCATCTCGAGGTACTGGCGGAACGAATTCCTGCGATGCATAGAAGGCCTGTAGCGACCTAACAAGATAATGAGAATCACGCTCCATCCGTCGAAGATGACGATCCATCTGGGTCACGTGATGATCGATGGTAGCCACCTGCTGCGATAAGGCTATGAAATCATATGCACCATAAGAGCCCGAGGGAGCGTGCTGAGAAGATCCAATATGCCCAGAGGGCGCCGAAGGAGGAAGGAAGCTAGGACCAGCTTCCGGTGCGTCCTGAGTGTCCATTGGCACTGGCTTGCCATCTGTAGCATCATCTCTATCGTCAGAGTCTATAGAAGCCTGCTCACTAAACCTAAGACCTTTTCGGTATAAAGTTCCGGAACCAATGACATCAGTGGGACGAGGTCGAATGTACTCCTCGTCAGCAGGGATCTCGACACCAAAGTGGAGTAAGATCTTCGTGATCCAAGCACCAAAATATAAGTGGTGTCATCCACGAGCAGCAGAAGAGATCTTTTGAAAGATGTAGTCCATGTGATAGAAGACATAATGACCAAAATGAAGAAATGAGACATCACGAATGCAGAGACGGTGAAGAAAGAAGAGATCAAAGTGAGTGACCTCTGTATAGTGCCCGGCTCTAGGAGTGATCATACGGCTATAGAGGTGACGCGTCATTTTCATGAGTAGATGAAGATGTCGATAGGCAGTTTCGACGGTATATTGGACGTCCTGTCCAGCAAAGACCGTGCGAATGCCATCCGCGATAGGAAGATAATCGGAAGGCCAACCATGAGTGACAAATGAATAAAAGCCAGGTAAGGGGCACGCTACGCCAAAGATGCGACAAAGATGGTCCGAATCGAAATGAATGGGCATACCAAGGACATGGGTGATGACGGCCTCTCGAGTTATTGTCATGTTTGCATAAAAATGACGAACAAAATGAGGATACACACGCTCTGTGAGAGAGAGAAGTGGCAACCAACCAATGGTGGCGAACATCTCCTGAACATTTGGAATGTTCAGAGCATCCCAATCAATGGTATAGGCACGCCGGACTTCGCGAGAGGTGTACAAGGTTTCGAAACTAACAGAGACGTCCCTAGTGACAAAGAGATGACTATCAAATTCAATGGGCTCGGGGAAAGATCATTGACGAGTACGTCCACGGGATCGTCCTCGTCCACGGCCTCTTCCACGTCGGACGGGCCCGACTTCGGGTTTCGGTTCAGGTTCAGGTGGGAGGATATGAATGGTACCATCGGAGCCAAGAAAACGACGACGACGCTGAAAGACAAAATGAGAACGGGGATACCCTTTGTCGTCGGCCATGGGATTCAACAATCGGATGGTTTCGGATGGTCAGAAATGATACTGGTGGCGGTGATTTGGTTGAGTGAGAGAGAGATAGAGGTTGTGATGCAATCAAGAGATCAAAAGATTTGCCATAGAGGAAAGAGAGAGTGGCCGGAAGAAGAGGTGGAGAAGGAAGGTGACCGGACGGTGAGAGAGGAGGATAGAGAGGTCGGCCGATGGGGTGATGGGAAGAGAGAACGAGAGCAATCGGAAGACCTGACGGCTGGGGGCGATCGATGGAGGAAGAGGCATCGATCGCTAGGGTTCGCAGAGGGGGAGGTCGAGAGTAGGGGAGGGGTGGCAGTGGTCGTCGAGGGCGGTTGAGTGCTGAAGTCGAAGGCGGCCGGTCGCTGGAGTGGCCGACGGTCGTAGGGTTTGCCGGAGGGTAAAGGTTGGCCGGTTGGCCGGAGTTCGGTCGTCAATTATCGAAGGAAGAGCGGCGGTCGGGTGGAAAGGAGGAATTGGTCATCCGATTTGAGCGATTGATTTCTTATATCGCGCAATTTTGACATATGTCGGTCGACTGATCCTACCCAGCGGTCGACCGGACAATTTTTTTCCATTTAAATCACCATCGATTGAGTTATGTCAGCCGGACGCATTCATATACCGGTCGACCGATATTTCATATCGGTCGATCGATTGTTGTTTGACAAGAGCGTTTATTTGCAAATTTCATAGCGGTTGATCGGTCCTTCCAGTCGGTCGACCGATCCCTACATTTTTCAAAAATTTGAACCATTTAAATCATTTAAAATCATATTCCAGAGATATCATATAAATGTAAGTGTTGTGCAACACTTTTAATGTTCAATTCATGTCAAAAGTGATATTGTATAATCAAGTCACTTTTACTTTGAATTGATATGCACTCAAGAGTTAATCATTTCTAATTCCCTTCTAAGCATGCAAAATCATTCTTCACTTAAGGGTTTTGTAAATATGTCTGCAAGTTAAACTTCGGTGGACACGTTCAATGGCAATGTTTTTAAGGGACACATATTTCTAATGAAATGATATCGCAAATCAATGTGTTTAGTCCTAGAGTGTTGAATTGAATTTTTGGTCATTTCTATAGCACTTGTGTTATCGCGCTTCATGGGTACATTGGAACAATTTACACCATAGTCAAGCAATTGTTGTTTTACCCATAGTATTTATGCACAACTACCGGTGGCTATATATTCGGCCTTAGCAGTAGAAAGTGTGATGGAGTTTTGTTTCTTACTAACTCACGAAATAAGTGAACTACCAAGAAAACAATACATCCCACTAGTGCTTTTTCTATCAACTTTGCATGCTACAAAATCCGCATCGGTTTAGGCATGCAATTCAAATGGAGAATTTTCTATCGTACCAAATGCCTAATTCACATGTATGTTTTAAATAGCGCATTATCCTTTTTACCAAGATTAAATGCGATTCTTTGGGGGCGGATTGAAATCTAGCACACAAACATACACTAAACATTATATCTGGCCTAGATGCTGTTATGTAGAGCAAACTACCAATCATACATCTGTACCTTTTTTTATCTATAGACTTATCTTTTTCATCTTTATCCAATTTTGTAGTAGTGCTCATAGGGGTTGTGCTTGGCTTGCATTCGTTCATCCCGAATCTTTTAAGCAACTCTCTTGTATATTTTCTTGATTGAGAAAAATTCCTTCTTTGAATTGTTTCACTTGTAGGCCTAGAAAAAAGGTAAGCTCTCCTACAATACTCATTTCAAATTCCTTTTGCATAAGAGTTTCAAACTCTTTGCATAGACATTCATTAGTAGCACCATAAACAATGTCATTAACATAAATGTGAACTATTAAAGTATTATTTTTAAAATGTTTTAGGAACAATGTGGTGTCTACTTTCCCTTTTGAAAATTATTTTCAATTAAAAATGAACTCAATCTTTCATACCAAGCTCGAGGGGCTTGTTTCAATCCATATAGATCTTTTGAAAGTTTAAAAACATGATGGGGAAAATATAGATTTTCAAAATCTTGAGGTTGTTCAACATAAACTTTCTCATTTATAACACCATTCAAAAAGGCCGATTTAACATCCATTTGAAAAAGTTTAAAACCTTTATAACATGCAAAAATCAAAAGCATTCGAATTGCCTCAAGTCTAGCAACGGGAGCAAAAGTTTCATCGAAATCAACCCCTAAAATTTGTGAGTAACCCTTGGCCACTAATCTAGTCTTGTTTCTCACAATGACACCATTTTCATCTAACTTATTTCGAAAGATCCATTTGGTTCCAATAATGGGATGATCATTGGGTCTTTCCATAAGTTTCCATACTTGATTTCTTTCAAAATTATTTAATTCTTCATGCATTGCATTTATCCAATTTGGATCTTCAAGTGCTTCATCTATATTGCTGGGTTCAAAGTTAGCAAAAAAAGCCGAAAAAACATAGATTTTTTAAGAAGTTTCTATTTTTTTATACCTTCATTTATATCACCTATAATTTGTTCAACTGGATGTGATGAGGCATGTCTCCAATTTCTTGGAATAATTTGGCTTTCCTCAATTCGAGTTTCTTCCATTTCTTCCACATTTGGAGTATCAACTTTAGCTTCTACTGAGTCCTCATGTTGCACATCATCAAGTTGTCTTTGCACTTCAACTATTTCTTTCTCATCATCGTGAGCTTGCTTGCTCATCAAAAATTCATTAGTTTCGTTGAATTTAACATTAATAGACTCTTCAACAACTAATGTTCTTTTGTTATACACTTTATATGCTTTACTTATAGTTGAATAACCAAGAAAAATACCATCATCATATTTTGCATCAAATTTTCCAAGTTTGTCTTTAATATTCAAAATATAGCATTTGCAACAAAAAACTTTAAAATAAGAAATATTTTGTTTCTTTCCATACCACACTTCAAAACAAGTTTTCTTCTCAAGAGGCCTAAGTAAAATCCTCTTAAGAACGTAGCATGATGTATTTACTGCCTCGGCCCAAAAATACTTTGGCAATTTACTTTCATTTAAAATTGTTCTAGCCATTTCTTGTATAGTTCTATTTTTTCTTTCTATTACTCCATTTTGTTGCGGTGTCCTAGGAGTGGAAAAATTATAAATAATTCCATTTTCTTCATAAAATAATTCAAATTTATGATTTTCGAATTTTCCTCCATGATCACTTCTAATTTTTGAAATCTTTTGTTCAAATTCATTTTGAATTCTTTTTACAAATTTTGAAAACATGCTAATTGTTTCATCTTTACTAGTAAGAAAAATAGTTCAAGTGAAACGAGAGAAATCATCAACAATCACAAAAAATATCTTTTTTCTCTTAAACTTACTACATCAATTGGTCCGAATAAGTCAAGATGCAAAAGTTTCAAAGGTCTAACCAATTCATGATTTGAAAGTTTATTTAGTAATTTATAGTTTGCATGTCCTAATCTTCTATGACATAAGTTTATATCATCATGTATAGCACTAAGACATTTTTTATTCTTCAATTTATCAAAATCAATTTTGTACACATTATTGTATCTAAAGCCCATATGTAAAACTTCATTATTTTCATCTAATATCAAGCATTTGTCTTTTTCAAATTTAACTAAATAGTTTTTATCACATACTTGACTTATGCTAATTAGATTATGTTTTAGATTTTCAACTAGCCATACATTTTCCAAGTATACTTTGTCATTCTTACCAACATTACCCATGTCTATTACTCTTCCTTTGCTATTGTCTCCAAAAGTTACTTTACCTCCATTTTTCTTTTCCAAGGTGATGAAATTCGATGCATTGCCGGTCATGTGTCTTGAGCACCCACTATCCAAATACCATTTATCATCATTAAGCTTTGGGGCTCCCTACAAGAAAGAAATTGAGAATCTCATCTTTTTTGTACCCAACTTTGCTTAGGTCCATCTTGGTTAGAAATGATCCTTTTCGGGATCCAAATATTCTTCATCCATTTATTTATTCCTTTTCTAACTTTACAATTATATGAATAATGTCCTTCATATCCACAGTGAAAACAAGTAATATATGATTTTGTACTACTACGTGATGCTTTAACAAATAAAATTCTTTTGTCATTTTTCTTTTCAAAAGAGTTAAAACCAAGTCTTTTTTTTATTTGAAGGCATTCTAGATCTACTAAGCATGACATTTAACATCTTACTTCCATTAGAAAATTTTTTAATTTCATCTTTTAGATTCTTGATTTCGTTGTCCAAGCATGCACATTTTTCACATATGATCTAAGTGTACAAGAATTCTAAATTAGTATTTTTCTCACTTAATATGTCACACTTTTCACATGCTCTAACATCTTTATCTTTCTTTTGCTTATTTTCAAATTCTATTTTTAGATTATTATATAGGCATCCATATTTATTGATAAGAATTCTAAACTCATTATGCACATTAAAATATTCACTATCACTAGAGCTAAATGAGTTAGATGATACCTCATGGCTATTATCCATTAGACATATGTAAGCTTCTACATCATCACTTGAGGGGCCTGAGAAACATTTTTACCTTCTGAGAGTTAGTTCTTGGCTCGTCCAAAGAGGCTAAGTCATTCACAATATCATCAAAACGGAAAACCATTTCATTTATAGATTCATTTTCATGCATTTTGAAGGAATCGTATTGGTGATTTAAAATGTTCAATCTAGATACCTTAACTTTGTCGGTTCCTTCATGTGTGATAATAAGTTTCTTTCAAATTTCATTAGCATTTGAACAATTAGAAATCCGATTAAACTCTGTACGATCCAAAGCACAATAAAAAATATTTTTAGCCTTCCAATCAAGTTTTATCAAAAGCCTTTCTCCTTCGGTATATTCCAAAGAAGATTTTCCACATAGATCAAAACCATTTTGAATGATATCACACATATCAATATCAATGGAGCATACATATGCTTGTATCATAATTTTCCAATATGCAAAATTAGATGCATTAAAAGCGGAGGACGATGAATCGATTGACCTTCAGCAAAACTAAATCAACTTGATACCATAGCTCTAAAAGAATTTCTAAATCCTAATAACAAGAGCAACCTGCTCTGATACCAATTGTAGGATCAAAAGCACCAAGAGGGGGGTGAATTGGTGTTTTAAAATCTTTTTGGAAACTCGCTTTTGGAAAATCACTAAAAATGATCACAAGCAAATAATAAAAAGGGAACAAGAAAGCAAACACAGTGAGTCACGATATGTTGACGAGGTTCGGCCCCAACTCTTTGGCCTACGTCTCCGCTCCGACTTCTCGACCTCGAGACCACTGGAGATCCACTATCTTTCTCTTTTCTTGTAGGGAGAGAACAATCTTTTTTACACCACACGCATTCTTCTCCACTCAAGAGGTAAGGCACTCCTCTTTTACAACGAGCTTTTAATCTTTTCTAGATCAGAGAATAACAATACCCTCTAACTCTCTTCTTTTACAAGATTTTCACACTCAAGGTTTGGAAGAGAAAAGGGAAGAACTTGCAAATTTTGGCTCAAAAACTTGAAATACTCTTTTCAATAATCTTGCCTGCTTGAATAAGTTTTTTTCAGACTTTGACACTCCTTTTATAGTCTTGTACAGGTGAGAATCTCATCCAAATAATTTTTCATGATTTTTTCTTCGAAAAATAGTCGTTACTGTTCATCTGGCACTGTGACCGATCGACCGCATTAATAGGCCGGTCGACCGATCAATATGACCGTTGCAGAATATTTATTGCCTTTTGAGTTGTCCGGTCGACTGGTCCTTCGGCCGAAACGTCGACCGGTATACTCTCGACTTTTTCTGGAATTCATCCTTTATTGTTCGGTCAACCGGTGCAACGACCGGAACATCAACCGGTATAGTCTCGACATTTCTTGAATTCGTCCGAGTTCTTCGATCGACCAGTGTAACGACCGGATCATCGATCGGTACAGTCTCGACATTTATTATATATATCTTATTTTTCTTTTTATTTTTTGCCACTTTTATAACTTAGTCTTACTACGAATTGAGAAATGACAATATTATAATTCATGCATTTAAAAAGTGCAATCCATGCTCATGGCTCAAGATATTGTTCATTTTAAATATTTTACTTACACAGATTTAAAATACATAAAATGGTTGCTATATTTTATTCATGCAGAATTATGCATTGATACTCATAGTTACGAAACTTCATGTCCTTACATGCAGCTTATTAAGCTCTGTTAATCACATCGTGCCATTTTTTTTCCAATATCAAATTCTGCATTAATGTTATGTAATTGATTTCTTATGTTGTAACTACGATTTTCTGGCATCATCAGTAAACTACTTTGTTCTTACAGTTGAAGAAAATGAAAAAAAAATAGAACTAGTGAAAGTGAAGCTACTAGCATTGGAGATTGGAATTCCAGTCTTCTCATCTTTTTCTTTTCTTTCATTTGCCTGCTTGGAGGAAGTATCAAATCTCACATATCTTGCAAATATGATGCATGCATCCTCTTATGGTCTGCCTTCACCATCCAACCACAGTCATGCCACAAAAAGCTTCTCTTTCTTTCTTTATTTATTTATTAGTGACAAAAGACATAAAAAAGAAACGCATGCATGCTAATGGAGGCGTTGCAATTAACATGTCAAACTCCACCACTGTCCAAGCTAACAAAGGTATATTATATTATATTATATTATATTATATATATAGTTACCATTAAGAAGCACTCTCTTTTCATCGAAAGGAAATAAAAACAATTTCTGCTTGGAAAGTGATCTATAAAAGTTACAATTACCTTGGAAGGAAAAATTACACCAAATGCCGTCCAATATGTTTGTAACACGAATGTCCTCTGTTTCACGAAATGCCCTTCCAATCGTAAATATTCGACTTTCCGATCGGTCCACTGACGTGACGATGCTCTCTCTTCTTACGCAGGAGAGCATCCAACGTAGCACCGTCACACAGACTCCACGTCAAAAAATTAATAAAAAATGATGCTCCCTCCTCTCTCCGGCGTCCTCGCCGGCAAGGGATGAGATCGCCTTTAGTGCCGAAGGGAGAAGAGGACGGGACGGCTGCCCCCACCCATCTCCTCACCGGTGATGAAGAAGAGAAGGGGAAGGGTGGCGCCCCTCCCCGCACGCAGAGGTGGAGGCCACCCTCCCCCTCTCTTCTCTAGCGATAAGGGAGGAGAGGCGGCCCTACCCTCTGCGTGTGTCAGCAGACCACGCACAGAGGTGGAGGGCTGCATCCCCCTATCTTCTTCGGCGAGAAGGGATCGACTGCGGCGAGGGGTTGTGAGGTCCGGGCTGGCGATGTGCAGGATGCGGCGACGATCTGCGACGGAGGAGGCGGCGGCGACCTACGATCCCTCGCGATCTATGCACGGGGGGAGGGGCGCCCCCGGCCTCCCCCTCTCTTCTCCGGTGAGAAGTCGCACCCTTCTTCCCTCTCTTCTCCATCACTGATGAGCAGATGGGTGGGGGCAGCGGCCCCCTCCTCTTCTCACTCCAACGCTAAGGCGACCTCACCCCTTGCCGACAAAGACGTCGGAGAGAGAGGAAGGAGCATCCTTTTTTAATTTTAAATTATATTCTTATTTTATTATTTTATATTTTTTATTAATTTGTTGATGTGAAGTCTGGGTGGTGGTGATGTCACGTCTGATGCTCTCCTGCGTGGCTGAGAGAGGGCAGTGCCACATCAACGGACTAACTAGGAAACCGAGTATTCTCGGTCGGAAGGGCATTCCGTGAAAATAAATTATAAGATAGAGAATATTTCGTGAAATAAATTATAAGATAAAGGACATGTGTTACAAAGCGAAGTTGGAGGGTGAAAAAAAAATGCTATTAACTAAAAAAATGCAGGCAACATCAGCTGTGAACAGGTGGTGAAATTATTGGTCAAAACAGTAAATCATTGTTTGAACCTAAAACTTTAACATCTCACTGCCTACTGCCACAGGAATCAGAGAACCAGTACAAAGTGAACACACGCACGCACGTAGATTAAATTGTTTGTCCCTCTCTCCATAACACAAAATCTATCCACCGAATGTAAAAAAATTGAAAGTCTTTACACTTAAGCATCTTGGGTCAAGTTATCGAACACTGTTAGTGCTTGCGGAAGAGGGATGTTCAACCCCAAGCGAGGGATATGTGTGTGTGACCTAATGCCTCCGGACGCGCCTTCGCCTCCCCCTCCTCCACCACTTCTCCCTTCTCCTCCGGCTATCTCTGGCCCAAATAACCACTCTTCTAGTGCTCACCTTTCCCCTCCTCTCCTCTCTATCCCTACTCGGCAACCTGATCCTCGATCTTGGTTGAAAACTGTTCGCCGACCATCAAATCGCCCTGTCACAGGCATCACGCCAAACCAGTTGCGCACGCTAAAGGAGTCAATCACGGAGGAGATTTGTGTCACCGCTGAGAAAACAACTGGGAGATCGGCGGAGCTCGGCTTCTGCCACATCGGCAAGGTCATCAGCCCTTATGTTCAACCTGAAGAACTAATGTCTGCTCTGGTCCCCCGATGGAAGATCACGGGCTCAGTGGAAATCCGGGAAATGGGTAACTCCTTTCTTATGATTAGGTTCTCTAATGAAGATGACAAGTTGCAGGTCCTAACGCAGAATCCCTGGTCGCTCCGGCAAACCCTACTTCATGTGTCGATGGCGAAGCCTTTCTTCAAGCCCTATGAAGATCGCCTTGCTTCGACCCCGGTGTGGATCACCTTGCCGGGTCTTCCGTGGGAGCTGGGCTCGCCGGAGATGGTCAGGCGGCTGGCGACTTCCTTTGAGTGCCCACTTCGTGTTGACGGGGACTCGGCCACTGCAAGATGTTGTATTGAGATCGATATCTCCAAGCCCCTTAAGCAGGGCGTGTGGCTCAAATTGTCGGACAATAGTCGTTACTTTCAGCACGCTATTTATGAAAACGTTCCATTATTCTATTTCAGGTGCGGCATCTTGGGGCACAGATTTGAGAACTGTTGCTCGTCGGCGTCTGAGTGTACCGGGAACGAGGATGTTGCCCCCTGTCCTAAGGTGCTCCTCTACGGACCCCGGATGCAGTCCTTGGGTGCCAGTCGGAGACACCCCGACGATCACGGCCGGCGTGGAAGTGCGCCTCAGCAGGCCGCTGGCGACATCGCTCCGACCGTGAATGACTCGGCACCGAGGCGCGGAGGGATCGGGTGCCACTCGGCGTCAATCACGTGCCTTCCAACGGATCTATCAAGCTTTCTTCCGAAAGATCCAACGGCTCTATTGCTTCATCCTCTTGGGGATCGGATGGCTCTCAGGACTTGGGATTAACAACACGTGTGCAGCGCCTGACCCTTCGATCTATTCTCCGGTGCATCCTTTGCCACGTGTCCTAGGGCACACTACTGATGGCATGTATGCGCCGCTCACCTCTTCTGTAAACCCTCCTACCTTGTCCACTCCATTATGCCTAGTAAGCCGCTCCCCACCCTTGTCAACCCTCCTCCTTCCCCCAGTAGCCATTCTCCGACCGGTACCCCCACTGTAACCGCCTCTTTGCCTCAGCCTCCCTCACCCGTCACCACCTTGGCTATGCCAACCCAGCCACTCATAAGAAATCTGATTCCTAGTCCATATAGTCTTCCTCTCACATCGTCGGCTCCTACCCCTCACGTAAATCATAAGGGTTTCAACACTAATGCTCTCTCTCATGCAGAAATGGTCGAATGGGCTTCGGATCAACTTAGGGTAGCTTCTGAGCCAGAGGTCTTGGCGACTGACTCAAAGATGGAGCTGGAGGATGTGGATATCGTCCCTCCCCCCCCCCCCCCCCCCCCTCCCTCGTTCTGAGCGGTCTCCCAGAAACTCAAGGCGTCCACTAACCCTTCATTCCAGGTACCCAGGCAGCGAAAACACCAAGCGCGGGAGGGCCGGTAAATTTGCAAAATCAGGTAAGTGCTATGTTTCTGTGATAGAAGGTAAATCTGAAGTAGAGTGTATGCCGGACCACCCTCTAGATCTTAACTCATGAAACTTGTGTCCTCGAACTGTAGAGGGGCGAATCGTAGCAAGATTAGAGATTTCCTTTTGAATTTAAATAAAAGTCTAAATCCGGATCTTCTCGTACTTCTTGAAATTCATACTGATGATTCTCGCTCTGTTGTCATTGTGCGCCGGCTTGGCCCGGCCTGGTGCGACTGCTGGAGTCTCGACAGCGGTGCCGTCGGCGGCCTGATCCTGGCCTGGCGTCGACAGCAGGTGGAAGTTACTCCTATTACCTTTGATGCGCATTACATTCATGCTATTGTTACTATTGAGAAATTTTCTTTCATGCTTACGGCCATCTATGCAAGTACTCATCATAATTCGCGTAGATTGCTATGGAATGAGCTAAAGAGTCTTAATATTGGTAGTATTATTTCCATGGGTTATGCTAGGTGACTTTAATAATATCCTCTATCCATCTGACAAACGGGGGGGAGGGGTTCGTCCCTTTCGGCCTTCCCCTTCTTCACATGCCCTTCAGAGTATGATCCAACACCATGGCCTGCTTGATCTCCCACCTCCAGGACTTGGTCTGACATGGTGCAACAACATATTAGGAAATGCTAGAATTCTTTGTAAGCTGGATAGAATTATGATTAATTCCTCTTGGCTACTAAAATTTCCATCTGCCTCTGTCAAAACCCTCCCAAGAACTGCTTTTGATCATTCTCCTTTGTTTCTTGACTCCCTAACCATCCTGGGTAGGAACCGTACATTTAAATACGAGCACTTCTAGTTTGAATATGCCCAGGTCAGAAAGATTGTTGAGAATATTTGGCTAAATGAAAATCATACCAAGAACCTGCAACAGTTACTTAAATCTGTCAGGGATCAGACCACCCACTAGAACAAACATGATCTGGGTAGGCTTGAAGTTAGATTGACACAAACGAGTAAGCACATCCAGTCCCTTGAATCTAAGGATGAGATCTATGGTCTCACCCAGGGCGAGACCTCTATGCTTAGAAGCCTATACCATAAACATGCTGCATTACTAAGACAGATCAGCCTAAAGTGGTGGAGTAAATCACGTACTAATTGAATTAACAATGGGGATAAAAATACTAAATACTATAATCTAAGTACCATGATTAGACACAGACAAAACCATATTCAATCCATTAGAGATGCTAATGATCAATCTATTGAATCCAATGAGGGCATCATTAATTGCTTCACTACCCACTACAAGGAATTATGGGCTCCCCCCCCCCCCTCCAGTACAAACAATTCTTCCTGGCCTATTGTACCCTCCCTCGATCCTTCTTGGCATGATTCTCTTCTTGCTCCTGTCTCCTCGAAAGAAATTAAGGATGCCTTCTGGTCCATGCATCCTGGGCGGGCCCTTAGACCAGATGGTTTCACTTTGGAATTTTACAAAGAATATTGGGATATTATTGGTAGCAAAATCACTTCCACAATCCAGTCTTTCTTCAATCATAACTCTTTCCCTCCATAGTGGGGGCACACGACACTCATTTTATTCCCAAGAATACCAACCCTCTTGCCGTTTTTTATTATAGACCCATTAGCTTATGCAATGTTATTTATAGAGTTGTATCCAAGATCATTGCAAACAGACTAAAGCCCACCCTACCCTTCATCATTGACCCCTGTCAATCTGCTTTCATCAAGGGTAGATCTATCCAGGACAATATTCTTATTGCACAAGAGATTGCTCACTCTCTTTCCCAGGGTAGGAAAAAAATTTTATGTTTAAAGCTGATATGGCAAAAGCTTTTGATAGAGTGTCCTGGGCAGTAATTTCTTCTGTCATGCTAAGGATGAATTACCCTGAGAGATTTGTTAATTGGATTAACATTTGTGTTCATTCTGCAAGTTTCTCCTGTTGGCTTAATGGGGAGCAGTCCCCTTACTTTCCTTCTCATTTGGGTATTAAGCAGGGGGATCCTCTCTCCCCATACCTATTCACGTTTATCTCTCAGATTTTATCATCTATGCTTAATATGGTTGTCTCCTCTAACCTGATTATTCTTTTCAGCATCAATACCTTCTCTCTGAGCCACATTCTATTTTCTGATGATCTCCTACTGTGTTTGAGAGCTACTATGAAGAACGCTAGGAACATCATGCATATCCTGCACGCATATGGAAACCTTACAAACCAGGCTATAAATGTTAATAAATCTGAGCTATATTTTCCTGCTAAACTAAACTAGAGTAGGAAGAGAAAAATTATGCATACACTGTGTATTAAGCAGGGCCAATTTCTCTTTTACTACCTTGGTGCTCCTATTTCATACAAATATATCACCAGGCGTCAGCAAATGAGTCTTCAGGAGAAGTGTACTTCCAGGTTGGCTGGCTGGAGGGGTAAGTTATTGAATATGGCAAGTAGATCAGTGCTGATAAAATCTATTTTAAACTCTATTCCTATCCATATTCTGTCTTCTATCTATGTTTCTAATGGGCTTATAAATTCCCTGGAAAAGTTTTCTAGAAGTTTTCTATGGTCAAATAGTGGCACTAGAGCAGGTATGCACCTACTCGGGTGGAAGGTTGTCCAGGCTCATCAGTCACTTGGTGGACTGGGCATCAAGAATCTTGGTTGGATCAGGACTTCTCTCCTGGCCAAGCGAGTTCTAGCTATTCTAAATGGTGAGTCAAATATTTGGGCAAATCTTATTGCAAATATGGTACCTTGGAGCCTTGGAAAGACATGGATCTCAGGTATGCCTCTTGGCCTTGGAGGATGATAATTCACACTATGCAGGACATTCGTTTTGGGATGAGAAAATTTATTGCTTCTGGGACTTGTACATCTGTGTTTTTTGATCCTTGACTGTTTAACACTCCTTTATCACATATGTCGACTTTTCTTAATATGGATGCTTCCATTGACCTGCTAAATGTTAATGATTTAATTCTGCATCATGTCTGGAATTTGCCTCTGCTTGAGAACTACTTTGGATTATCACTTATTGATCGTATCACTAAGATTCCTTTGGTTCCTCCTACACTTTTGGCCGGTAATGACCGGTGGATTTGGACGGCTGATCCTCACGATGATGCTAAAGCTAGCTCGATTTACTTCTCTTTGTGTTGCCAGTCCTCCTCGAACTTGGCACCTGGTCGGCCTGTTTGGAAGCAACTGTGGAAAATCATAGCCCCTCCTAAGATTAAAATGTTCCTTTGGAAGCTCATGCACTCTCGTTTACCTACTCTTGATATGGTTGCCACTTTTAGCCACGGTATAAACTTAAATTGCCCTCTTTGCGGTTTAGCTGTCGAATCAAACTTTCACTTATTTTTTATTGCTCTTTCTCATATGCCCTCTGGTCCTTAGTTCAGAATTATTTCTCGTATACTTTCTCGTTGATGGGCTCTTGGTATGATGGGGCCTGGATCCAAGAGGGGTCTGATCTTCCTCCCTCGTTGCATGCTAGGCTCTCATCTATCATTGCTCTTTGTCTTTGGGGTATTTGGGGTGTGCGTAATGATGCTCACTTTGCTTTCAAATGAGTTGCCGTGTCATGTGTATGGGGAAGGGCTTTGGCTGGCTCAGATGAGTTCACCAAATTCACCCTTCCTGAGGCTTTTTGCCCCCAAGACCCGATCTGGATCCGGTGGGAGGCCCCACCTTTGGATTGGGTGAAGGTCAACTCTGATGGGTCCTTCACCAACCCCGGTGAGCCCGAGGGGCGGGGTTTATTATAAGAAATACTAATGGGGGTTTTGTGATGGCAGGTGCTCTTCATTGTGCGGCTACAAATGTGTTATGGGCGGAGTCTTGGGTCGCGCTACAGGGTCTGAGGAAATGTCGGGAAGCATGCTTTACCCATGTTTGGTTGGAGTGCGATTCTTCCAACCTTGTCGCTATTATCAATGACGAATCGAGCTGTCCCTAAAGGATCTGGACGATTTCAAAATTAAGACAAGTTATTTTGTATTTCTAAAGTTTTAAATGTACCCACTGCTATAGAGAGACTAACAGAGTAGCTGACTATCTAGCAAATAGTGGTAGAAGGAGCCTTTTGGACACTTTTTGGAATGGTGCTCCTCCTTGGGAGACTCTTCAACTTTTGTATTCGAACAGTATGGGAGCTTACATTAATCGATAATAACTTTTTCTCAAAAAAAATGTAAAAAAGTTTCAGTCGATGGATAGATAAATAGATAAAAGGGTGGGAGGGAGGGAGAGAGAGAGAAAGAGAGAGAGAGAGAGGAGGAGGAGGAGGAGGAGCAACATATATATTATATATTACTATCCTCCAAAATAATGGCAATGGCCATTGCATTAATTAATAGCAACGCCCCTCTGTGGCCGGCGGTGGCCCGTTTATTTGGGCAGCAAGAATAATGGGCACCAAACACTTGACGGAAATCGTGGAACAAAGAATGGACACGCAGGCCGAACGCAAATCGATCACAGTTAATTGATTGAATAAGTCTCCTTTTTGTTCCTCGTGAGTGATGTAAGGAGTGATGTAGGATGCACATCAAGTGGAAGGACGGAGCCCATGCATCATTTAATGCCTTGGTATATATAATAAACAATACATTATATTTTGGGTAGGAACTAGGAAGTGAAAAAGAAAAAACAATAACGACATTTGAAACTTGTGGAGAATTTTTATTTAAAAAAATTATAAGTCTCGTATTATCAATTTCCTTTACATTTTTACAGTCTACGTTTCAAAACGAAAGTAATATACAATCAAAATTTGTATGATTAATATATATTTAATAAATTTGAAACATTGGATGATGATTAGTTGATATTAAATTTAATAAATTTACATTAAATTTAATAGATATTAAATTTTAACCATATAATCATGATTTAATTTATTGGTTGTATGCTACATAACCTCGTGTGTGTATATATATATCGGAGAATGAATTTACTATTAAACAGATATAATTTTAATAGTCAACAGATATTTGATTAAAGGATAATTATTATCTTTATTTAAGATTAGCTGATTGTAAGTTTAATATAAAAAAAATATTTGATAAGTATAATGGTTAAATCATTATATAACTATAAATGTAAAAATAAACATACAGATGAAATCTACACTATGGATACGATATTCATAGCAATTCATTTATGATCTTTTATTTTGAATAATACTTTTTAAAAAAAATATTATTATAGTGTAAAAAATATTAACTTAAAACAAAATTTATATTTCTATTGATAAGTAAAATAAAGATGTAAAATATTAAAACAAAAAAAATAGTATAGAAATTAAATAAAGAGCGCTTTTTTTATTAAAAAGAATGAGGACTTATGGATAAGATATAAACCCTTTTTTATGCTCTATGGAGTAGAACAGCATTTTGTTTCCTAACTTCTAAATTCTATTTTTAAAGAAACTACAGAATATTTTAATTAGATGAAAACTTCATCCACTAATTCAAACTCCCCATTTTTAATGTCTCAAACAGTGGTTTGCAACATACGTACAATATGCAGCACGGACCATGCAATATTTTACTTTCCACGATTCGACATTAATGACAATTTGCTTGGTACAAATAATTTTCAATATATATATATATATATATATATATATATATTAATCTTCCTCCTCCAAAAAAAAAAGATGCCTTTCTATTGGAAAACTTATTGTGGAATCTTGAGAAGTAAAGCATTGACTGGGTCCAATGTCAACATGGGCAACTTTTTATAGACCAAAACAGCTGCCATAATAAAGAATTTGGATCTGATGCCACCCCTTTGAAACTAACTAATGCACATTGATATGTAAATGTGACATTTAGAAGGTTAGTCTTTGATATATAATGTGTTTTAATTTTCTTAATAATGCAACTTCATACTTTGGTCCTAAGTCCGCATTTCTGAGCTCAGTATTCGAGAATTGTACTCTTTAAAGCTATTCTTAAGGTAGCATGAAATAGATCATTTATTAAATTAGAAAATTAAACAGGTCAATGATAAGTTTTGCTAATTTGTGGGTGAGGTATGTAGAGATTGTTTATATATCTTTTTTTTCAGAACACAAATTACTTTAAATGTTAATTACCGGCTTAGATGTAATCAAACACTCAGAATTTGTGTTACAGAAGTTTAAAATAAGATGCTTCACCTAAAACATCACCTAAAACATTATCTAAAATATCGCTGTTACAAAATGAAGTTGGAAAATATCTCTGAGCAAATTTAAAAGTTGAAAGATATTTGATGTAATTTATCCTGTTGTCTTAATATTTAAACTTTGCATAGGTGTCTTAATATTTAATACGTTAATTTTTGTTTTGGTTTTTCCATAAGTTGGTGTGCCACTATTTATATTTGTCTGCACAAATTTGTACCACTCAATATGAATTGTGTGGATGAACATTGATACTAATTAATTCCCTATTAAATGGTAATATGTGATGGGCATATGTACTTTATCCGCCCCATTGGCCCTAGTGAAGTCGGCAGCCTCATGCCAAAAGATAAATATTTCTGTGTGTGTGTGTGCATTAACGAACATATATATTAGTAGAAAATTTGCAAGACAAAAAGAAAAGAATTTGTAAAATAATATTGGTTGTGTATCATGTCATATCATTTTCATTTTATATACAAGAGAGAAGTAGGCACAAGCAATAGAGATACATAAAAAGATATAGATATGGGAGATTGGATGGGTTTGGGGAGGTATGAGAGATACTTATAGGCACCATATCTAACCATAAACTAGAGAGAGATATTGTCAGAGAGAGAGAGAGAGAGAGAGAGAGGTGATAATAGAGACAACACAGGCGAGATGTCACTGATGACTCCCACAGCCCCCCAACTTGGAAGCCAAGTTGCATGAGGCCTCACCATCCTCCTCATCAGGTAGTTAGTACGCATGAACACCCACTACAAAAGTGGGTAACAAAGGGAGAACCACACATGGTAATCCACGGGTCGGGTTAAATGGTTAATTTGACTTCTTTAAATTTCTTGATTAGTTTAATTACTTTCAATATGATGAAATACAAGAAAAAAGAAGCAGATAAAATGTAATATTTTCTGGATTAGAGTGGCTAAGACTTGAGAATAGAGGACAAAATTAAGAGATATTATTCACAAGCTTATATTATAATTAACAAGAGCCTTACCCCCAAAAAAAAATGGAAAAAAAAAGAGAAATAGAGAGGCAAACGAGCAAGCAAAGAAGAGTGCTAATTTATAAGTGGAAAAAAAAAAGACCCCGCAAACAAAAAGGCCTCACTAATTACGAGCTCGCCTTCACGGCGGTCCCGGCCACTGCGACCGCGGCCGCAGATGTGGCGCCTCTGGCGGTGGCCGCGCGGGCGCCGGCCGTGAGTGATCCTCGTCTAGAAAGGGCATCGGCGATGCGGGCCAACGACTGGAGATTGCACCGGACGATGGTGTCGACGAACACCCGCGTGTCGTCCGTCGTGTTCCCGGGCGGCACGTCCACCACGTACGACTCCACGACCACCGTCTCCTCCCCGGAGGAGGGCCCCTCGGACGCGTGGAGGGTGGTCACAGACCGGTAGTTCGCCAGGCGGTGCTCGCCGCCGACGACCCGGAAGCTCAGGACGTGGCGCTCGTCGTCGAGGATCTCCAGGCGCTCGGTGCTGGTGACCGCCGGGAGGCCCGAGATGACGTGCACCTCCCGGAGGGTCCCCACGTCGCCGTCGCCGTCGATCACCTGGCAGCTCTTGACGAAGTGCTTGTACGCCTGGGGCTTGTCGAAACGCCGGACGACGGACCACACGGCCGCCACGGGTGCCGCCACCCGCTGCACGACCGCCGAGCAGCACTGGTTAGGCCCCACCGCGTGCTCGTGGAGCCGCGCCACCGACTCCGGCAGTTCCGCGGCCGCGACCTCCCACGCCCGCACGGTCGTGAGTCCTCGTCCTAATTCTGAGTCGCCACCGGCGGCGTCTGCTGCCCTCTGGATCTCTGCGCAAGCCACCGGCGAGGACACGACAGCGGGCATTGTTGCCGTGCTCCTCCTAAAGATGGGATCTTTGCTAACTCAAGCAAGAGATTTGGATTGCTTAAAAAGAAGGCAGGAGGTATATAAAATGACGGATGAGAACAAGACTTTTAATTTACTTTACAAGCTAAAGTTTTTAAGACGAGTATAGCTAGCAAGCGGCCCAAGGATGCATAATATTATATATAGGCAGAGAGAGAGAGAGAGGTGCAACTTGTGCGTGTATGGTTTGCAACTTGAGCAATTGGGCTGAATACTTTGTGCTTTGGACCGAATAATTTGTTTTTTTTTTTGTCTAAAGAAAAAAAAAGTTAAGGAACGTGAATGGTAAAATATCAGTATATTTCTTTATCCAATTGGACCGATTAAATGTTGGCGAAGCTTTCAATTATTCAGCTACTTGGAATACTTTTTTTTTGTTTTTGGTTTCAACAAGGCAATTGGATTAAATATCTGAATATTTTTTTTAAAAATATATATATGTTTTCCTGTCTTCTTTATATATATATATATATATATATATATATAATTTTCATGACAGATGTCGACAGCAATGAGAACATTAACACAAGTTGTGTGATAAAAAAAATACTAATTAATGAACTCACTCGATGGATCGATCGATAGAGAGAGGCCGGCCAAGTTGCAATTTAGGGATGCACGAGAGTTGCCCCCCTTTTGGATTTGCATGTTCATGATGGTGGTTCATGGACGCAGCTGGCCATTTTTCTTTAGGCATTGGTCTGAGTTTGTGGACAAGATCATTAGGCATTGACGGAGTAAACAATGATCGATCATCAATTTATTGAATCATCATACAAGTGGGATTTGCTTATTGTCCATACAATACATTATATATAATATAATATATAAAAAAGTATTACTCAACAGGTACGTACTCGATTCGAGTCCATAGAATTGATGAGATTGTAATGTCTCGGGGCCAATCAAGATATTTTTTGCTTTGAATTTATGATCCGTCAAAATTTAAAACGTGTTTTAATATGTTAAGGGGGTATATACGATCACCTTCATGTTTTATCCATGTGAGATTATTCATCAAATTATTTTGGTGCTTAAATCTCATATCGTTATAATCTTCCCCCCATAAAGGTTTCAATGTCCTCGTTGAGCATAATTCGTTTAGCCCGTGGCCCGTGTTGACTCGTGGCCCATATTTTTCACATGGCTCTAGTGATCACGCGAGATTGGCTCTGATATCATTGTATAACACTCCCCAATCCAATCAAGATATTATTTCTCTTTGGGCTTATGACCTGCACGAATTTAAAATATGTCTTTGATAGGGTAAGGAGATATCTACGTACGTATAAACCAATGATCATCTCCGTATTTTTTCACGTGAAATCATTCATCAAATCATCTTGATTTTTAAATTTCATGTGGTTACGCATACACCTTTAATTACTAAGAAACCTTCCGGTGATAATTTCTTGTTAATTACCGAAAATTATTAAAGCCTCTACTGAATACTAATTGATATAAGATATTAAAATGATCTAGCATATTAATTAATTTGTCTCGATCGGCTAAAATGCTACACTTCATGTATGTGTGTGTTGGATGCTTGGATATGTGCATCAATTCGAGTTGTCCTCCGAGAAAGTAAAAGAGCAAGCAGTGAAGCAAGCAAAGCATATGTTTGATGTCCTTTCGTCTAGCTACCTAAATGGGAGGGTTTTCACTAATTTCGTGGCCGTGACAAATCAACAAATGGCATGCAAGTCCCCGCTTGCTGGTTTCTATTGGACGGTACGATCATATGATCCACTTCATTAAGATAAAGACGAGATGGAGAAGAAAGAGACGAATGGTGGTAGGACAAGAGAGTTTTTATTGTAGGCATGACTCCTTGGTTACATAGGCTTTTTAACAATTTTGGCCTGATGTATTCACATATACAATATTTTAATTTCATCACATATAACTTAATGAAAAAAATAATTTTTTTTTCGTAATTTATGTAGACATTAATGACAATTTCTAATAAAAAATAGAAAATAAAACTCAAGTCCAAAATATTAAGTTCTAAGTTCACTTTTCAACTAAATTTATTAGTCAGATGCCCGATAATCACATCTCATGAGCGTCAACATTATGATTCGATAATTTTTAAATCAATTCAAATTTCAAAATCATCATCTATACAATTTGGGAAAATAATTCATGCAAACTAACTCAAGTTAAATATAATGTTGTCAAGGCAAGCAATATGCCCCTCATGCATGTTTATCTTAGTTTTCTTTTATATATTTTTTACTTCTAGTAAACAATCAACCGTACTTCATTTATTATCTGCGAAAAACAAATAATAACATCAAGAAGCTATGGGGAGTGAATGAAAATTTCATAAATCAAATTAATTTCCATCGTCTTACACGGTCATGCGCGTATTCACTCCTAGACCATATTTCAAACCAAGAATAATAACATATTAATTTAAGAATATAGGTATTATTATAATAGACTTTTAGATGCCTATGCTAAGAGTTTTATATGAATATAAATAATATCACATCTCGGAATGGATAAATAACGTCCTTATGCACGTACGTGTAACTAGTATACTTTATTTTTCTAGATAAAAATGAGAACGTGTTTGTTGTTTCTACTTAAATAAAGTTGCTATGTATATAATATCGAAGGATGTCCGAACGTGAGGTATCTATCTTATCGTCTTTAAATTACAAAGGAGACCTAATTAAGGCAACATGGACACATAATTAATTAAGTTGAAAAAAATCTCTATTATGAAAATAACAAAAATAGGTAAAGGGTGGGATTGTGTTCTACCACGTACACCACAATCCTCATATTATGATTCGAATAATATGTTCCGTGATACAAGCACAGCATGCAAGGTTTAAGTAATATGCAACTAAAAATTGTACAATCAGTATGCATTTAATGAATTTGAATCATTGAATGATAATTCTATAACTAAAATTAAATTTAATAACTTAATATTAAATTTAATAGAAATTGGATCTCAATCATAAAATTATGATCTAACGATCTTAATTTATTAGTTACATATTAATTGTACAAAAATTGATTACATGCTACCTAACCTCTTTGAAAATTTAAAAAATAATTTAAACTTGATTCACCGGCTCATTTCATATGGTGTGACCACCAAATTTATTAATAGCGTGGATAGGTTGGGAGTAAAAGGAGAGTAAAAAGAAAAAGGGAGAAGAGATAGAAATTCGTTGTCTGAGAAGCGACGTCGACAATTTAACTCATACGAGGTTAAAAAAAGCATTGTCCACAAGTTGGAGGTCAATTCATTATCGAGTCCAACTAATCCTTTAGGTTTATCTCGAATCGCATACTGACAGTGAGAGATGAGACTCCCAACAAAAATAATCTGCATTCAAGAGAACTCGAACTCGTACCACTCCATCCCAACTCCTCTCGATAAGAGAATAAGGATGTACACTTTCTTTTTTAACTTTGAAATTTGAAAGAACTGGTTCAAATAATAAGAGGATATTATCGGAATACCTCGCAGCGGAAGAAGAATTACCAAAGCTTTTCTACATTATTTCTGTACTATAGTCAAGAACTCGATCACGTTAGAAAGAACATACTATTTCACAATCCAAGAACTTCGAACACGTTGGAATACTCTTGCGACGTAGATGTCCGACTTGATGGCGGTGGTGGGATCCCCTCCCCACCTCCTCCCTCCCCTACGCCCCTTACCCACCCGTCCGGGCCCAAACGTTACAAACAAATTTTTTCATCGTCGTGCCCACGTCGAGAGTATTAGTAATCTGAAATTAATATTTTTAAATTCGAAATTTAGTATATTCATGACTCAAAAAATCGATTGGATGTTAGTAGTATCAAATTCGAAATTCAAAATCATGACCAAAATTTATTACGTGCGTTCGAACGTAGAATTAGACAAATACTTAATTATAACATTGAAAATCTATGAGTCTCGATGGAAAAAAATAATCTTTTTTATTTCTTTAATGTCATGTAGGATATGTCTGAATAAAAGTTTGAAGATACAAAAATAATGATAGCCTAAAAAAACTGTATTGATATATTTTAAACGTTGAAAACACGATATATTTCTATTGCTCAAAGAAAATAAAATATATTTATTTTTCAAATAAGTTATTTGAAAAAAAGTAATCAGTAAAATAAAATATAATTGAGGGATTTTGGTGAAATGAGTGGGATATTATTTTGTATAGTTATTTAAAAGAGACATCTCAACTTCTCATATTTTATACTATAAAATATTGAGGATATAATAGGATATAATACTCGATGTTGCGGCCTCTAAGGGGCTGCAGGGAGAGCCGAGTCCTCTATTTTCAATGATCTGAAAGCCTCCTTAGCGTCCGCAGTCTCGCAGTTGCCTACCTCACCTTTTTCGCAGCCAACACTTTCTTTCTTTTATCCTAAGTTTGACATTTCAAATAATCCTCTATAGTACATGTCTTTCTTTTTCCATATGTAAAGAATCAGCCAGTATGACTTTCCAATTTCCACTCGAATTAATTTAATTCCCTAACACAAGATATTAAACGCATTTGAAAAATGATTTTATAAAATGTCTAAAAGGAAAAATAGCAATAATTATACAAAAGAGTAAAGCTAGCGGATTTTATTTTTCTTACCGTGTAACGCATGTTTTGGCGTGAGGTAATAAAATTTGAAGTATGGAATAAGGGTTCGACATAATTCATTAATTATTGATCGTAATTATGCCACAATTATTAACCCAGTGTTTAGTTAATATATTAGTCAAAATTATAACACTTTCGCAGGGTTTGTCACGTAGCATGGGCAACGTTTGACGTTAGACGTAATATCTTTATTTTTGTTAATTTTGGGTCGGATAATTCGATTACATTAATTACAAAACTATAATTTTAGCAATCCAAATAGAATCGACCAACTCATAATATTATAAAATAAACCGACCAAAATTGATATTTTTTCTACCTGGTCCACCCATTTGGGCGCACTCGAATTGTCGAAATCGTGGATCATTGACTCGTCTTGCAGTTGAACGTCCGGTCTAAAACATCATTTGTAATGAACTGTGCACACACAACAACAACAACAAAGGGGGCCAAAGGACGAGGAGACCCATCCACATCTACAATGGTTAAGTACATATAGCTAGGCAAGGGCCTCATATACATATAGATCAGAACAACAACATAGTTATCCAAATGTGTACTTTTAAAATGTTTACTTTGTAGGAGAGAAAGAATGACGAAGAATTAATTAAATTTGCGATAGCCACATTTGCACACTACTCGAAATCTAATTATTTGTTGCGGGATCAAAGAAATTAAAATGGAGCTGTGAATGAAACATGATTTTATTTTGTCCATGTGGGGTGGATTTTAGACTTATTTGTTTGTCGTGGGCCATGCGACCCACAATAATATAAGTAAGAAGTAAACATGTCATGTGCCCTGGCGAACCGACTTTATCACATCACTTTCCCACCACCGTATATGCATATGTATGCAAATACACAACGGGCCTGGTGACTAAGGAATTTAACCAATTGGGAATCCAAAATCAAATTTATTTACAAAATTTTATTTTTAATTTTTTTCTAAAAATTAATCAATTCTCATAGTAAACTATTTTTAACTCCTTTTCCATTTTCATTGTCTATACCAATTTATTTCATACAACAATTATAAGATAAAGAATATATATATATAGGGATATTAGGGTGCATACACACTTAAGTGCATACAAGTGCACACTTCATCACAACCATTAGATTGAAACTTATTTAATTATAATGGTTGAGATTTATCATCTATCATATTTTTTATTTAAATAAAAAAATTGGGTTCACAAAAAAACCAAACCGTTCTCCTCTTGCCTCTGCACTGACCTCTCCTCCTGCTGCTGATCTATCCTCTACGTTGATTGCACCAGCCATGTCGGCGTGGTCCCCCTCTCGCGCTCATCGGCGCGGCATCAAAATGAGAGGGGCGTCAACCCCCCTCTCACTCTCGCCGGCGTGGCAGCAAAAAGAGAGGGGAGTGTCGGCCCCCTTCTGCAACCTCGGCGAGGTCGCAGAGGGGGACCGACATTCCCACCCCCCCCCCCCCCCCCTCTTTTTTTTTTGAAGTTGACAATGATGTTATAAAGTGAAATTGGATGATTATATTAGAAATACCCGTAAGATAAATGATCATTGCCAAAATTTACTCACAACTTTAAATATAATTTAAAACATGATCATTTTAATTAGCAATCCATAATTATTTTATTTTGACTATAACCTTCCCTCCCCCTAGTTTGCTCCGGCAACATAGGTAGGGTCGTCACCCTACATATTGAGGTCATGAGGAGGCGACCCTCTTCCCTATTCACTTCGCGGGGCAGTGGTGTCCCTCCTTTTATTCACAAAGTTCTTTATATTAATTCCACATTTAATTCACTTCGGCAATAAGAGGCCATTGCATGTAAAATTTAAAATTTAGAGGACAATCTAGTTACAAAATGAAGTTGAAGGATAATCTAGATATTGAATCAAAGTTGGAGGATGGGTCAACTCCATAAATAGATTAACAGAATAAAGAGGTTGTGGACTATAGTTGTGTACTTCCATGATTGCGAAATCGATGGTACCTTTCTTCACTCTCAAATCACATTTGTGTACTTCCATTCGGTTCAATTCAAAAGAATCACTCCTTTCTCCCAACTTCCCTTGCCTCCAATCTTTCTTCACTGCTCCAAAAAAGCGTCGAAACACTACCTTTACGTTACTTTTCTGTCGTCCCCCAAACACCGAATCTCATGATGGCACCCTGCCTTCATCGGATCTAAGGACATAAATGTGTGGATCTGAAGATGTTTCTGATGAAAACAAGGACATCCTCAAATTTGACGAGAGACGTTTGGGGGGATGGGTATTCAAATCTCGCGTTCTGAGGGTTGTCTTCCCTATAAATAGGATTGATAAACCAAATAGGACAGATTTCCCCTCTTTAAAATGATCTTTATATACAGACACGAAGCAGTTGGCTTCCATTTTGAAATATATTTGTTGTATGGTGATGTCATAAAAAACTATCATTGATAATTTTGTTTAATAATTTGAGAATATTTACATTTAGTAGTTGATGCATTGATGAGAAATCAAAAGGATTTGGTCGAAACCTAGTATGATTTGGTCAAAAGAAATATTTCCATAAATCACCCTTAGACTATCACAATTTTTCATATCTAATTTCAAATTTCGAACTTATTCTTTTGAATCCCTAAACATTTACGATTTTTTTTAATTTGATCCGTCTGTTAAATTTTTCATTAACTTTGTTATGAAAAGTCCAAATTACCCCTCCATCAATAAAAAAAATAGGTTCATTGGAGGGGGGGATCGCAGCAGACCGGACTAGGGGGGAAGGGGGTGGGTTGGGGCTTCACCCCCTTGCTGCGATGCGACCAACAACGGTCGCCAGTCGTCAGTCGTTGCTGGCGTGCGTAGGAGGGTCGCCTCCTACTGTCGGAGTGTGCGGGGAGTCGCCCCCCTCTGTCAGAGTGTGCGGGGAGTCGCCCCCCTCTAGCGCACACAGGGAGAGGTAGTGACCTCGCCTGCTTTGTCTCCGACGAAGGCTCCTCACGGTTGGCGCGACTTGGGCGACAGCGGCAGTGTCTAGAGAAGGGAGAAGAGAGTCATTGGCACCGGGAACCCGTGTTTTCTTTTTTTTTATTTTTCTTTTTTATTTTAAATTTTTAAATATTAGAAGATGAGTGAAGGGACATTTTTGACATTTTATAAATAGAAAAAATCAATTTTATCATAAACGTTGAGAGAAGTGGACGGAAGGATTGAAAAAATCGCGATAGTTTAGGAACAAAAAAATAAGTTCGTAGTTTGGAATTTTGATATGAAAAATCATAATAGTATAAGGGTGATTTATGTAAATAATCCTATTTTTTTTTGTAATAAACACATTTTGTAGTCAAAGTAAGATGTCGTGAAGATACGCTCTCACTATATTCTAAAGGGAGAAAAGTCCTCGCTGAGTTCCCAGAATGCTGCTTCCTTCCTTGGATCTGAGGATGCCGTCGCCTTGGACACCTCTCCGCCTTCACTAGATCTGAGTGTGTCCTTGCCTTTGAAGTCGTAAAGGTGTCCGGGGCGGCAGCATCCTCAAATGCAGCAAAGTTAGGGCTGTGTTTGGAGGGCAGTAGCTTGAGATTCGATGTTTGGGGGATGATAGAGAAGTGAAGGGAGGCGACATTTCGAGGGTGTCTTTAGGGAAGTTGCCGCCGAAGACGGAACGGCTTGCAATCGGCTGCGAAGCAATGAAGGAAGAGAAAAAGCGAGGAAGATAAAAATTTGGAAGAAAAAAGGAAAGATTCTAAACCAATAAAGAAATGAATTGATTCGATTGCATGGATGGTTTTCATCATTGAACCGCACAATTTTTGAAAGTTCAGAAAGGACGATGTTCATGGATCCATAGCTTCCTTATTTTCCATAAATTAAACACATGGAGCAAACCGGAGTTCAATCAGTTATAAGCATCCAACATTTAAATTATGAACTAAGGGCCTATTTGTTTCGTGGATAAACAATAGAATAAGTATTTATCCCTTTTTATTCTGCCAAACAAGTCAGTTATTCTTCAAAAAAGGCTAAAAGGTAATTTTACCATTTTTTTAAAAATAGGACCGGGTCTACTTTTTTAGAGATAAAGTATTTCTCCAGAAAGGTGAAATAAAATTATTTTTGGCTCACAAATCTAAGAAAAATTAAAATGAGAAGGCTAAGTGTCTTTATCCATGAAATTATTATTTTATAAACAAACATAAAGGGATTGCGACTGGTATAACTGTTACTGTAAAAATTATTAAAATTATATATAAGGTTAATGAGTATGTAAAATATTTCGCTTCACACTTCAGTGTAAAACGTTTATTTTTTTATCATTTAATTAATTTAATAATTATAATTCAGGATTAAATTGATTATATACTTTTTAAAAGAAATAATATACATTTGTTCGAGTGATTTGATAATAAAATTGTATCATATGGAACTAAATAAATTATAATAGTTGCATTATTCATATTTATAAACGACCTGAATTTGATGATTTTAATTTTAATCACATTTACTATTTAACATATACTTTAAATTAATATATAATTATTTTATTAATTTAATCACAAATTACTGTTCTACCCCTTACACGTCAAAATACTCTACGTATATATTTTCCTCGTTATATATTATCATCATCATTGTCTTTTCCGAGTCTACAAATTTTCCTCTACTTAATCAAAATACACCGACTGACCAGCTTACAAGTGATTAATGCGTATTGGGTCCACGTCAATGTCCTCGACACTGCTCTGTGATCATTATTATATTAACCTCTTTTTTTTTGGTGGCATTTAGCAGTTATTATGCTTAATAGTTTTAGTTCAGTTCAACGCGAAGATTGCAAAGACTTTAATCAACAGATACCCCCAGAGTCATCTCGGAGTCGAAGTCAGAGTTTGTAAGCACAAATAAGAAAACCTTTAAATTAAACAAAATTCCGGCAAAATATGTTTATTGGGATTTGAATTACTTTCCTTTCTCAGTGGTGTCATGGCACGAGGTTGCGGAAGGCCTAACTGTACACTTTTATCTAATTGCTACTTGTTGCGTACCCGCTCGTTTCGTCAACTACTGTTGCCCAAACATTAGCAATCTTCTCCCAGTAACCAACCTGTCCCACATGCAGCAACATGAAGTTACTCAGCAAACTCTTTATCAACTGGTTCATATGGCATAAACTTGAGATAAGACAACAGTCATTCTGCTTATTAACTGATGATAAACAAATGGCATGACACATTACTTTGCATAGTACATGAAGTCAGAAACTTCATCAGAATTTATACAAGATATGAATTCTTATGCCGAATTCTCGTCACAAACACTGCCAATGCATGGATGTGAAGAGCAGAGAATAGGTAATAATGAAAATTCATGATGACAGCAATATGGGATTATGATACTATATATCAATTATAACCGGTCCCAAGCCCGGATAAAGGAGGAGGGTTGTGTTAGGCCCCGACAGCCAGCATAAAATCATGTCGAATCTTATGAACATGGATCAACGAATGCGTCGTATGATCCATGTAGCCGACCTCACCTAGTGGGATAAGGCTTTATTGTTGTTGTAGTATATCAATTAAGAAACAAGTGCAATCATCAAGAAAATGGAAAGTTTTACATTGATGGAGAATTTTAGGTCATCTTGATTGCTGTCAGTATTTGCAGCCACCAGTCAACCAAGACCAATCTCATATCAAAGTTTTTTTTTTTTGAGGAGAAAAAAGGATGACCCCAAGAGTTGTGATTGTCATCCACACATCTATATATATAATTGTGGAATGGAAATATTGTACAAATGTAGGCTCTCAAAGGAGAGCAACAACGAGACGGAAAATCTCTCTTCTAGTCAAAACCCTGCTCCCAAAACAAAAAGGAAAAGTAGTCACACTCAAAACAAAAGGACATCTCTCCTACCAAAAGTGACCCGTGCGCACAATGCTCATCCTCTGTGGATGCCTCTGGAATGTGAAATCACTGGACCAATCTCATATCAAAGTTGTCTAAGAGCAGTAGACTTCTTGTTGTTAACAGTTAACTCGATCTTTAATTGGTGACATTCAGTGCAAGCATGTATTGCTTGATGACAGAAAATCACTCACCTAATCAAATATTCTAGTAGCCAAATTGTGCAATAACTTTCACAACATGAAAGTAACTACATTATTTTTTAAAAGAAAGAACACAATGGAATAGTGATTTTTCAGATTTTTGCACTTTATGATAATCAAATTTAAGCAACTCACCTGACTTATAACAAGTCCTTTCAACATGCTGTGAAAATCATCACTTCTTTCTCTGTCCAATCTCTCAAGCTCATTTTGGTTGTTTTCCTAAAAAAGAGTTGATAATAAAATTTGATCAGAGTGCCTCCAAATAAAAATATATTATTCCTTGAAAAAAATCCCACCGTTAGGGGTGGTGACACAGTTGGCCATTTTTGCTCACATTTGTAAATTATCTATAGACACACATGCACACACATGGATGACTAGCTCTCTCCAGTCATCCTTTTGCCTTTAAGAAGATGAAGTGTAAATCACGCTGTTCAGGTACTTAGAGCAGAATAACAACAACAACAAAGCCTTATCCCACTAGGTGAGGTCGGCTACATGGATCATACGACGCCATTCCGCTCTATTAGTAACCAAACCTTTCGGTATATTATTCACCAATAGATCTTGCTCTATTAGTTCGCCAAGTGTCCGCCTTGACCTCCCTCTCCCTCTTTTAATCGGACTCCAAATTATTTGATCTACTCTTCTTACTGGCGCATCTAATGGTCTTCTTTAAACATGACCAAACCATCTCAAACGATTCTCTACCATTTTCTCACTAATAGGAGCCACTCCGACTCGTTCACGTATATGGTCATTCCTAATCTTATCTAATCTTGTATGACCACACATCCATCTCAACATCCTCATTTTGGCTACTCCCACTTTACGTTCATGTTGTCCCTTCATAGCCCAACATTCACTACCATATAACATTGTCGGTCTTATAACAGTACGATAGAATTTTCCTTTAACTTTATTGGATACTTTTCTATCACAAAGAACTCCGGTGACTTTCCTCCACTTGCATCAACCAGCTTGAATTCTATGATTAATATCGTCATCAATCTCACCATCTTGTCTTACAATTGATCCTAAATATTTAAACTTTGTCACTTGAGGAATTATATCCTCCCCTAGCCTAACTTCCAAATCGTCTCTAAGTTGTTTATTTGTGAATTTGCTATGCATATATTCTGTTTTATTCCTACTTAAACGAAAACCATTTGACTCCAACGTATTTCTCCATATTTTCAATTTTGTATTAACCTCTTCTCTTGAATCCGCTAAAAGTACTATGTCATCCGCAAATAGCATGCACTTAGGTACCTCCTCTGTGATACTCTCGGTTATAGCATCGATAACTAAGTTAAATAGATACGGGCGTAAAGTTGATCCTTGATGTAGGCCAATTCCTATAGGAAATTCATTTGTCTCACCTCCGGATGTCCTAACCCTAGTCAATGCCCCATCGTACATATCTTGTATTACCTTAATGTAGGCAACACTCGCCCTCTTCTTTTGTAAGGCTTTCCAAAGTACATCCCTTAGTACCCGATCATACGTCTTTTCTAAGTCAATGAAAGACATATGTAAGTCTCTTCTCCTACTTCGATACTTCTCCATCATCCCTCTTAGTAAATAAATTACCTCTGTAGTGGATCTTCCTGGCATGAACTCAAATTGTCTCTCAAAAATATTAGTCTCAATTCTAAATTTATGCTCAATCACTTTTTCCCATAATTTTATTGTGTAACTCATAAGTTTAATCCCTCTATAATTTGCACAATTCTGAATATCCCCTTTATTTTTATAAATAGGAACTAATGTACTTAATCTCCAATCATCAGGCATCTTTTTCGACCGTAAAATCTCATTAAATAGTTTACATAACCACAACACACCTTTTTCTCCTAAACATTTCCAAACTTCAATCGATATACCATCCAGTCCAACGACTTTACCATTCTCCATTTTCTTAAGAGCTTCGCTAACCTCCGAGACTCTAATTCTACGATAAAATGATATATTAAGCTCCCATTCGCTAACTGTCAAGTCCTCCAAATCACAACGGGAACCTTCACATCCATCATTAAATAGCTTATAGAAATACTCTTCCCATCTGTTCTTAATATCTCCTTCAGTAACTAAAACCTTGCCAACTTCATTTTTTATGCCCAAATCTCTCGACTCCTCTTTATTCCTTGCAATCTTGTAAATTCTTTGTTCACCAGCCTTTGTCCCTAACTCCTTAAAAAACTCCTCGTATGCTTTAGCACGAGCATCACTAACTGCATTCTTAGCCTCCCTTTTCGCCAAACGATACTTTTCCCAATTGTCAGAACTATTGTCCAAGTGTATCGCCTTGAAACAATTCTTCTTATTACGCACCTTTTCTTGGACCTCCTTATTCCACCACCAAGTCTCCTTATCTCGTGGTCCAAAACCTTTTGATTCTCCTAAAATGGCTTTAGCAACCATTTCAACCTTTTTTGCCACATTCTCCCACATGATACTAGCATCTCCTTCTAACTCCCACATACTTTCCTCTAATAATTTACTTCTAAAAGTCTCTCGCTTCTCCCCCTTTAACTGCCACCACTTGATCTTTCGATCAAAAACTGTTCGAGATTTTGGTTTTATACATTTCATTTGCATATCAAGAACTAACAATCTATGTTGTGTAATCACCCCATGCCGAGGAATTACTTTGCAATTAGTACAGCGTCTTTTATCAGTATTTCTTGTCAAAAAAAATCGATTTGAGACATATGAGTTCCACTTTTGTATGTGATTAAATGTTCATCTCTCTTCCTAAAACAAGTGTTGATAATCTTAAGGTCGTATGCTAAAGAAAAATCAATAATAGTTTGTCCTTCCTCATTCAACTCCCCAAAACCAAAACCACCATGAATCATTGCATGTGGTCCTGCCTCTTTACCAACATGTCCATTAAGGTTTTCCCCAATATAAACTTTCTCGATTGTTGGTATACTTTCAATCAAACCCTCCATATCTGTCCAAAACTTCTCCTTGAGATGTGATTCTGCTCCTACTTGGGGTGCATATGCACTAATAATGTTCATAGTCTCCTTTCCAACAATTACTTTCACGAATATGATTCGATCATCAATCCTTTTAACTTCCACAACATTCTTCCTCCATTCTGCATCCGCGATAATACCAACACCATTCCTTCCCTTTACCTTACCTGTGTACCAAAATTTGAAACTATTTAACCTAATCTCTTTACTTCCCTCTCCTACCCATCTAGTTTCTTACAAGCATAAGATACTAATCTTACGCTGGTCCATTACTTGTGCCACCTCGAGGCGTTTCCCATTCAACGTCCCAATGTTCCAAGAATCTAATCTGGCCTTAGTCTCATGAACCAGCTTCTTTAACCGCATCCGTCCATTAGAGTGCGGTAGCCCTTGCTCATTTAACACTGCATTCAGGCGAGGATGCAACGGCTCTTGCTCTCTTATCACCGTACCCGAGCTGTACAGCGCGTTACTTACGGGTAACGACCTAACATTAACACAATATATTCGTTGATCCATGTTCATAAGATTCGACAGAATTTTACGCTGGCTGTCGGGGCCTAACACAACCCTCCTCCTTTATCCGGGCTTGGGACTACTTAGAGCACAGAACTAAATGTTTTTTTTTTGTTTTGAGAAGAGAACTAAATGGTCTTGATCAAAAGAAAGAAACACATAAAAAGTAATACTTACATAGAGTCAAAAGGAAATTATTGTACAGCAACTAGAAAAGAAATGCTAGATATTTCCCTTACAAGAAACCTATCTTTTGAATTTTTAATTTGGAAAAGACTAGCCAAACACTGCATAATTAGAATAGGAAAATATTTTGGCACTTATTTTGCCTTTTTATTCTTTATTTTTTTTAGAGGGATATTTTTTTGTAAATGATAGAGCGGAATGGCGTCGTATGATCCATGTAGCCGACCCCACCTAGTGGGATAAGGCTTTGTTGTTGTTGTTGTTGATATTCTATTATGAGGTTTAGATAACCCAATGCCATAACTATTGTCAATTTCCTTTGAGATAGGCTAAAAGTTCAAATATCAGTTTATAAAAAGATGGCTAAAAATGGAGGTTTTTTCCCAAGTAAAAGGCTTATTTTAAGCACAGAAAATAGATATCCTTTAGATGTAAAGATTCATAAAAGATGCACAAAGAATTGGTATGCAAAAAAAAAAAAAAAAAAATTGTAGAAGATATAAGATAGTTATAAACGTTGTTTCAGGAGATTTGTTATAAACAAGAAAGTATTCGTTTGCATGTCTTGGTAAGGTCATTGAACTATATAAACGACTAAAGGCAACAACCACAGTTTTGTGTTGTTTACATTTATAGCAGCTCAACAAACTTCCTTACTGATAGCAAGTCCTTGAACACTTCAATGTATCAAAGTATCATGAAAGTGAGCAAACAAAACTTCAGGAAGACTGTCACCTTGGCCAAAGCAAGATAAATACAATTCCTTTAGTCAGATACATTGCATACGTGACTCAAGAGCAGTGAAACATATTTGATTTCTGCAGTTAATGAAATTGCATATATGTCATTCAAGAACAGGATCCTACCAATTTTACTGAATTTCACATATGTTAATGATACACTACAATCCTAGAGGAAATACATCCACTTCCATCTATTGCCAGTTGCTTTTATAGATACTGGTAGAAGAAAAAGTTACCATTTATTACCTTAATATTTTCGTACTCTCTTATTGCACAGTTCTTAGCATCTTCAGTGACTCTTACTGTTTCTCTAAGCTCCTCCACTTTCTTGAGTCGTGCTCTGTCACCGCCAAATATCTTTGAGGACTGCGCTTCAAGTTTCTCAACTCGTGCATGCAGGGAAGATAAATCTGACATCAATGTTTGCACAGTCAACAAAGCACTGGATCTTTCTGAAAATGCACTGTGAACAGCTAGCATTAATCCAAGATATTCATGCAGAGTACCCTGACAAAAGACTCCAACAGTTAAGATTTCTTCCAGGGGATCCTTATAAAAATAAATGCTGAAAAAATCCAAGTTCACTAGAATGGATATCTGGAGTGAATAAATTTAATGAATACCAGATGTTTAACAGTTTGAGAATTTAGTTCCCGGTACAATCTGCTTGCTTTGACAGATGCAGTGGCTATGCGCTTGGTGTCAGCTGCTCGTATTATCTGAGAGTTGTATATGGCCTCTACAGACTCGAATTTTGTCAGCTTGATAAATGCCAACCCCAACTCACCTACTGTTTCGCCAATATCTTGTTGTGCCTTAACAAGTGCCTCAGCCTGCAACCAAAGGCATAGAAGCTCAACGTCTTCAGATATATTTTAACAATAGAACCTGATACTGGGAGCCTAACAACTACATCAAAGCTGGTATTTGATTAATAACTAAAATCTATTCATACTTTTTTCAATCGTATGAGTATCATTTTCATTTCAATAGACATTCTCATTTCATACTGGAGTTGTAAACATGTACAAAGCGCTAAGTTCATTTGAACTAAATCTGGTTTTCTTGCGGACTATACATTTGGTCTGTCGTGGAAAAGACGATAACCCAATTAACGAATATCCATATAGAAAAACTTAACTTCTAAAATCAGTTTCATTTATAGCGGATACACTAATTTTAGAATATAAATATAGTTTTAAAACATTGAGCATTTTATAGCTGCATTATCACGACTATAATGATTGCATAATAAATGCCAATATGAAGATGACAACATACCTGCTGAGATGCGGCGCTAAGCTGCTCCTCGAATTCCTGCATCTTCACCTTCTTCTCCAAGAATTCCTTATCCTCTTCGACCATCAACGGTTTCGATCCACTCCAGTCGTTCAGCACCGACTGTTTCAGTTCTTTAAAAATCCTGAGCAAATCTCGGCCGCCCTTGGCTGGCTGCACGACTTCTTGTGGCACGACCCTAGCGACGGCCCCCTCCCCGAACAGCTGCTGCGGAAGTCGCGCAGCCCCGTCCAGCATCCGCGAAGCCACGTCAGTTGTGGCTGGCAGCGGTAGTCTCCCCTGTGCCTGCAAGAACATCCGGAGCTCGTCGCTTCGACCGATGGCCGGGTGCTCGGCAAGCCGCCGCAGGTACTTCTCGAGCGAAACGCGCCGCTGCTCCACGAACTCACTCTTTTGCATCACCTGTCCTTCCACAACGCCCTTGTCAGGTCGCGACGGGATGAAGTACCCGCGGTAGGCCTCCGCAAGGCGGTCTGCGAGGGTGACGACGTCTCGGAAACGGCGCCGGACGACGAATTCGGACGGAGGACTCCCGCGGAGGCGGGAGGTGACGAGGTAGGTGACGTAGGTGGAACCTCCGCTAACGAGGGAGGCGGCAGTTTCCTGCTCTTTCTGAGGGTCGGAGACGACGATCTCTATGTAATCCGACGCAGCCGCGCGAGCAGATCTGGGGGAGTATAAATCGCCGCCCCCATGATCCCCTCCTCCATAGCGGCCGGCGTCTGAGACGCCGTTCCTGGGGCTGAAGGGATCGAAGACGACGTCCGCGTAGGAAGGGGGTTCGAGGAAGGAGGACGAGGAGGACACGGCGGCGCTGGAGAGCAAGGGGTCGCCGTCGGCTGATACGGACGACCGGTATTCGGAGAGGGCGAGGGTTTCCATGTCCTCCTCCATTGCCGGCGGTGGATCGAAGCCGACGTGGGTCGCCGGACCCATCATCTTTTGCCTCTCTCGACGGGTTGAAAATATTTTGGAGAGACGACGAGAACGTCGAGATAGAGAGAGATCTGATGGGGGCGGTGTGATGCACCCGCGGTAAGATTAAGAGGCGCGTACGAGGGCACGTGGCATCACGACTCACGAGAAAAATGGACGGGCGGGCCAGTGTACCGTTTACCATCCATGTCTTATATATATATATCGCTAATTCGTACGTGTTATGACACGACCTTCTCGTGTTTTCCCGTGGAATTTTAAGAAAATTTGTATAAATGACGTGGTAGAGGATGACTTGAATTACAATTATATTTCTTTTCAACTTTTTCCGATTTTAATCTTTGAAATGTAGTAATTACCTTGTGGCCATTTCATAAGGGTGAAAATAGTCCGGATCTCATCATTTTTTGGTCAATTTTTAAAATTAAAAAATCATCTTAAATTATTTTAAAAAAATAAAAAAACACTTTCTGATAGGTTAATTTTTTCGGATAATTTTTTTGAATCCTTATTTTATTTAATTATATTTTAAAATATATATAATAAATTAAAATCAATATAATTTTTTTTCAATTTTATATTAAATATAAAATATACCACTAAAATTTTAAAATTAGTAAATTGGAGTTTAATAATGTGATAGAAAAGTATGAAAGTTTTATACAAAAATATTTTATCTGTAACAAAATAATATAAAACCTAGTTCCCTCCAACTTTGATGATACCCTTCAACTTCACTTTGTAATACAAATGCCTTCCATCTTATAATTTATTTCACGAAATGTCCTTTTGATCAAGGATACCTAATTTCCCAATCGGTCCGCTGACGTGGCGATACTCTCTCTCCGTCACGCATGAGAGCATCCAACGTGACACCATCACACAGACTCCATGCTAGTAAATTAATAAAAAAAATACAAAATTAAGATATAATAAAAAAATTAAAAAAAAAGACGCTCCCTTCTCTCTCCGACGTCCTCGCCGGCAAGGGGTGAAATCGCCTGAGCGTCGGACGGAGAAGAGGAGGGGGCATCATGTGCGTAGAGGTTGAGGGTCGCCTCCCCCTCTCTTCTCCGCGAGAAGTCTTCTCCGACAAGAAGAGAGGGGGAGGCCGCCTCCACCTCCGAGCCTCCTGGAAAGGAGAGGGGGAGGTGGGGGCGCCCCTCTCCCCGTGTGTAGATCAGTGAGGGATCGCAAATCACCGCCTATGTCGTCACAAATCGTTGCCGCACGTCGCCCGCCGAGACCACGTGACCCCTTGCCGACGGACGATCCCTTCTCGCCGGAGTAGAGAGGGGGAGGCAGCCCTCCCCCTCTGCACACGCGGGGAGGGGGCGCCGCCCCCTTCCCGCCTCTCTTCTCCGTTATCGGTGAGGAGATGGGTGGGGACAGTCGCGCCTCCTCTTCTCCCTCCGGCACTCAAGCAACCTTATCTCTTGCCGACGAGGATGTCTGAGAGAGAGAGGAGGGAACGCCCTTTTTAAATTATTATTATTATTATTATTATTATTATTATTATTATTATTATTATTATTATTATTATTTTGTATTTTTTATTAATTTACTGATGTGGTGTCTGTGTGGCAGTACCACATAGGATGCTCTCCTGTATGGCGGAGAGAGAGCATCGTCACGTCAGCGAACCGATTGAGAAATCGAGTATTCTCGGTCGGAAGGGCATTCCGTGAAATAAATTATAAGATGAAGAACGTTTGTGTTACAAAGTGAAAATGATAAAATAAAAAAAATTGCAAAATAAAAAAGGACATGTAAAAAAAGGAAAAAAAAAGGTGGAACACATGACCTATTATAATTCGACAAATCATTTCACCACATTTAATGCGATTTGATTCTATTTCCACAATTAGATGGAAGCAAAGGTAAGTTTCACCTAATTTCAATTGTCAAACGATCTTTATATTTTTTTATTAATTTTAAAAATAATTTTGCCATCGAAAAAATTACAAATAATCTATCTATAATGCAACTTTTTATCTGTTAATTAAAATAAAAAACCATATATTTTACAAAAACATATATTTAATTTTATCTTTTAATATTGATAGGAGGATATAGCATTTCCCTATATCCTCCTAAGATGATCGTAATAATCCTCCTAAAAAGACGAAGATGACAAGTGACATTGGTAACTTATTTCTAAAGTATAAAAATGTACCTCTATTATAATTCCTAATGTACCCTTATCTCTCTCCCACGTGAAGTTTTTTCACAGAATTATCTTCCTTATCTTCCTCCCTTTTTTTCTTTATCTCACCTCATCGTCGTCCCTCATTCTTTTTCATCTTTTGATTTCACATATTGAATTCTAACATTTATTTAGTTACGTTCTTGAAGCAATATTTTCGTCTGATTTTAATCCTGAAGACTGAGGTCCGTTCATATTTATTGTTTGCATATATTTTTATGAAATTTGGTCACTATTTTGTTTAGCGTAACTTATATAATGTGAATTTTTTTGTAAGATTTCAAGACATCAAGAAGGGGTGAATTGATGTTTAAAATTAAAAATATTATTTCATAAAATACGTTGTGGAAGTTTAAAATCGATTTGGTAATTTTTTTAAATCAATGCAATTCATATCATAAAAATAATATGAGAGGGAGAGTGAGAGAGAAAAACAAAAAACAAAAAACACGATAGTTGTTGACGAGATTCGACCAAACATTGATCTACATCCCTACTTCAACTTCTCGATCTCATGATCGTCGGAGATTTCACTATACTCTTCCTTTGTTTCAAATGGGGTAAGGAAGAAAAACCCTTTACATAAACTCCATTTTCTCCGCTTCGAAAGGCAAGGCAATTTCTTCTCCTAAGAAGCTAATATTTTCTCTCACTTAAGAGGTAAAATATGGAACCTCTTTTACACAGGAGCTCTCTCTATTTTTTTGAACAATTATTTCTCTCTTTTACAATGACAAGTTCACAAGAGTGAAGAGAGAAGGTAGAGAAAGACTAAAATAAAAACTTTAAGAAAATTATCTTCTTTTAATAACTTGAAAATTTTCTTCAATGCTTTTAATGAATGCCTTTGCTTCTGGCTGACACTTCTTTTATAGGCTTCATTATGTGAAAAAATCGTACAGAATTTGTTCCATAATTTTTCATTCAAAACTAGCCATTACTTTTCATTCCAACCATGAGCCGGTCGATCGTGGACCGTCGACCAGTCTATGTGCCTTTTGCGCTGATATCGCATCTAGTCAGACTATCGATCGGTGGTGTATCAGTGTCAACCGGAGCAGGCTCAGTTTTGATCGGTCGATCGGCATCTCCATTCGGTCGATCGGTATTATCTCGATCGGCCTTCTTTGCTTCGACCGGCAGGTTGATCGACCTATACTTTTTTAAGCATAACTTTTTGCACAGTTATCAAAATTAGATAATATTGGATTATATGGATAGTTAACATGATTCTCCTTAACTTTGATATATATCTTCATCCAGAATCTAATAAAATCATAGTCAATTATTTAATCAAAGTTAGTACATAAAGTTATCTATTTTTCTTTAAACTTTTCAGCATTTAACTTTAATCTTTCGATGTTTGTATCATCGAAATATAATTTTATATGGCATTAAAACTTTGCTCCAACAATCTCTCCATTTTTTATGAAGACAAACCGAGAAATATGAAAAATGTATAAGTTACGAAAAATTTGTAAAATCTTGTAAATTCAATTTTACTCCCCCTAAAATATAACTTTCATTACAACAATAGATATTTACATAAGTAATAATTTTAAGGCCATCTTCATATACAGTTATATTCATATCATATTTCTCCCCCTTTTGTTTCATCAAAAAGTGATTTGCACATGAAGAACATAAGAACCATATGTGATTTTCTTTTTGTCTTTTCGAAAAATTTATTCTCCTCATTTTTCATAAATATGTAAAATGTTACATCATAAAGAGTTATAAAATATGCAAAAAAATAGCTCCCCTAAATATATGGATATTTTAAAAATGAAATCAAATTGATTTATAGGTTATGAAAGCCACATGTTTTAAAAAAATTGCATTAAGAATCAAAATATTGCATAAAATTTTGATACAACAATTAAAAGTTGGAATATTTACATGCTCCCCCTATCACAATGATCAATTTTTTTTCTGTTTTACATGTTTTTTTTCTTTCAAAAAAATAGTAATTTTGAAATTTTGAGTGAAATCAAAAAGTAAATAATACTTTTACCGTCCCTTCTTTTCAATCCACTTATCATTTGCTTTACATGTGAGGCACATCTGAAAAATAATTATATAATATTTGGTACTCAAATTTCTTTGGATCCTATTTTGTTACAAAATTATTCAAATTAAATAATCTTTAATTCTATGGATAGCTAACATGATTCTCTATAACTTTGATATTTATTATTCATTCAGAATCTAATAAAATCATAGCCAATTATTTAATCAAATTTAGTGCATAAAGTTATCCCTTTTCTTTAAACTTTTTTAACATTTAATTTTAATCTTTCGAATTTTGTATCATCAAAATATAATTTTATATGATATTAAATTTTTGCTCCAACATTTTTGCCATTATTTTTTATTTGTCATTCAATAGTAACATCAAGGCGATGTTTGGATTCCGAATAAGTTGGCGTGAATATTATTATATATTCAAATGATTAAATTTTATTTGGTAAGACAATATTTATGACGTCATGTTCTATTCGACCACCTCATTTGGATGGTAAAAGAATACGGACTTGCGAAATGACATCACATACCCTCACACTTTTAACCATTACATGACATTCACTTTCCCCTTTTCTGTTGAATAGTAAAATTACGTCTAGACCCTCGCTGCAATAGTGGAATATTACATATTCCACTATTTTCAACCAATAGTGCAACCCAAAAAATAGCGAGCCGACGTGATTAAACTTGTGCTGGCCCTATCGACCAATATCCCTAATCCTTGAGATGTTTGGAAATTTTCAATTGAATATCTACTTATTCCTTTATGTATCCGAAATCCAAACAACGTCCAAAGGTTTTGGAGTAACTATCTCCTTTCAAAAACATTGATGACAAGGGTCTAGCGTAACGATAAAAGAATTATTCTAAATGAGCATGATGGCATTGGATTTAATCCTAATAAGGTGACCTAGGTGAGTTTTGTTATTCCTTATAGATATAAAAAATAGGTATAATGTTAAAATTATTTGTTATAATGCTTTATTGAAAATAAAGTCTTTTTTTTTTCGTGATGTGTACTATGTGCAGGTGAAGAAGCATGATCCAATGAACCACTAAATGAAGGTACAAGATATATGTAATACTTAGCTGAAGTTTTAATATAACTCATGTATGAATTAGAAACTTGATGATTTCACGATACTTTTAAATTTTTGGTGGAAATGTAATTGTGTACTTAAGATTGTATTTAACAACATATATAGTGATTCAGCTAATTATTAATGTGTAGCTTTAATGTTTTATTTTTTAATATTTAATCATTCTTTTTTATTTGTAAAAAATCAGCAGAAATATAAGCAGGAATGGAAAAAATAAAAAGCAACAAATTCAAGCATAGTAAAAAAAGGTAAAAGAGTTAAGAAAAAATATATGAAAAATGATCCAGTGGAAAGCTTGAAGCAGCATAAAGCAAAGAAAAAAAAATACAACCTGATATATTAAAGGGTTTTTTTTAACACCTCTTTAACTATAACTTTTTTCCACATCTAATCCTAAATTATAAACTTGCAAATTTTAGATCTCAAACTTATCCAAATTTGACACTTAGATCCTTCTATTAAATTTTATTTAAATTTAATTATGAAATATCCTTTTTACCCTTACATTCATACTATAAAAAATATTTTTAAAATAAAAAATAATCAATACAAGTAAAAGTACTAATTAATAAGAATATTTTATATAATATTATATTAATGTCAATATTTTTTATTTTTTAAATATTTTTCATGTTAAAATAAAGGGTAAAATGACATTCACATTCGTTAGAAAAAGAAACTTAACAAATTTTAAATTAAATTTAACTGAAGTATTTAAGTCTCAAATTTAGATAAAATTTTTATAAATGTATAGTTTATGATTAGATACGAGAAAAAATTATCGTTAAGAAGGTGTTAAAAAAATCCTTATATTAAATGTGGCAGCATGAAAAATAATAATTTCTTTTGTGTCCACCGTGAGTATTGAGGTGAGGAAGAAATAAAGAAAGAGAAAAGAGTATACTAGAAAATAAAATAGAACAAATTTTAAATAATATATTAAGTTGAAAAAACATATAAATCATGCCACTTGTCATCTTCACGACAACTCAATGATTGTGGAGTTGAACCAACGCTTACTAACTTTTGGTCCTTTTTACTTTTTGTTATTTTAAAATTTATTCATTCTAATTACTATGAAAATATTTCTTTCATCAGAAAAAATTGTGTTACGTCTTAATTTGTTAAGTTTGGATTATTAGAAACTAAAATTTAATAGAATTTGATTATTTTTAGTTGGCTTTTGTTTCGTTCAATTTTATTTTTTCATATTAAATATAATAAAAGTTATAAATGCTATGGTTGTTAATTTTGTAAATTAAAAGACACGAATACTCATAAGTTAAAATCACCAAATATATATTACTATTCGGAAAGAATCGCATAAATTAGCAGCAAGAAAACAACTATAAAACTCTAGCTGCAGCGCTTCGCGTCCGGAGGTTTTTTCTTTCCTGTTTATTAAGTTTAGAGGATTGAAGAATTGATCACTTTCCTTCTTTCATTGAGGAACAGCAATATAGGGATTTAAGATCCTTCGTTTCAATTGAAGACAACATAAAGATGATGACTATTTTTTTAAAAAATAAAATGCCTTTCATCAGGTCATTTCTTCTCCGACAATATTAATTGTTGCAAACTAACCACATTATAAGTATATATGATTAGGGGCTCTTAATGTCATCTAAGTGTATAAGAATATAAAAATATAGGAAAAAATATTCAACTCAATTAATTTTACTTTTAGTGTTACAATATTTAAATAATTATATAACTTTTATAGCATATATTTTTCATGTGCAACAACAAATTTCGCTAAATGTGTGAATACATACATGAATTTTAGATACTCAATTTCATTTTGCTAAATTAAAATATCAATATTAATCAAATATGAAGCGAAATGTATAGATAAATTTTGATATATATATATATATATATATATGGATTAATGTAGGTGTAACCCCGTTTAGGTGCAACCTTGTGCAACGCTTGATTCACAGCCGTTCGATCACATGGACGGATGAGATAAGCTCTTGAGATGGGTCAGATCGATCTGCTTCTATCATTCACCTCTTCCCTTCTCCTATGGAGGTCGACGGCAGCACACCACCGACGACACGATGCAAGAGGGTCGGCGGCGATGGGCGCAAGTGGAACAACGATCGGCGGCGAACTGGATCGTTGGTGGTCACAGGCAATCCTCGATCGATGATCAACAATCGACAGTTGACGTGGGGTCGGCGACGACGACGGAGGGGAAGACTACGGGAAGAGGAGGGGAGGTCGATGGGCATGGCGGTCGCAGGCGAGAGGGGGCGAAGGTCGTAGGCGAGAGGTGGTCGGTGGTCGCATGCGAGAGGGAAGGGGAGAGGGGTCGGCGGTCACAAGCGAAAGGCGAGGCGGTCGACGGTCGCAGGCGAGAGGCGAGGGAGAAGGAGATGGCGGTCGCAGTTGAGACTCGAGAGGCAGGCAGTTGTCACAGGCGAGAGGGGGCCGACGGTCTCAGGTGGTTGCAGTGTCGCCAGTAGTCGCCGATCGCATGCGAGAGGGGGCCGATGGTCACAGTGTCACCGATGGTTGTAGTGTCGCCGGTAGTCGTCGGACGCAAGGGATCGACGATGGCTGATGGAGAGGTCGATAATGGGCGGCATGCATGCGGTCAGGAGATGGGGGAGGCGATCTCGACTGTTTGATTGGACCCAAGGGATTTCATCTGGACCATTAGATGAGGCATTGCACGAGATTGCACCTAAAGGGAGTTACACCTCCATTAACCCCATATATATTAGGATTTAATGTTCATGGACGGTCCAGCTTCCCAACTCGTCTGTTAGATCTACATCCGATGAGTGGAAAAGACGCGGTTCGAACAACGGAGACAACGGTTCATGAGTGATTGAACGATTTCGCTCGAAGGATGAAGGGAGAAAGGCCTCCGTTCGAACTACATCTGATACATATGCGAAGGTCAACATGTGAAGAGCAGCAGTAGGGGGGCTCATTCTGACGGCGAAGGGCGGCATTTGGCAAAGGGGGCGGCAACGTGTTTGTTTTGCTAGAGAAGGGGGCAACAAGTTCATTCTGACAACGAATGAGAGTAATCGGTTTGTTCTAGCGATGAAGGGCAGCATCTGGCGAAGGGGGGCAGCAGCCGGTTCATTCTTCCGGAGAAGGGACAACCGATTCGTTCTGATAGTGAAGAGCATAAGGCGGCCCTAGGGAGGAAAAAGGGGCGGGGGCGCAGGTTGGTTCAATTTGGCGGTGAAGGGCTTTCCTTGGGAGCTCGTTCTAACCGCGACAGGAGACAAATTGTCTGCCGGAGAGGGTTTCTGGCGTGACGAAAAGGGCACACTAAGTTCAAGTAGAAGTCATTCACATGACAGGATAGAGGATTCACGAAGCTGAACCACACGCGAACTCCTGAACCGTTCGACTGTGTTTGGTACGAGAATTTTGGAAAAAAGTTAGTTTTCGAGAATTAATTGATTAGATAGAAAACTTTAGATTGATGTTTGGATGAAAAAAAAATGTAATGATGAGAATTTTAAAAGTTGATTTAATATATAAGTTTTAGTAGGTGTTTGGATAAAAATTAAGAAGTAAATATATATTTAATTATTTTATAAATATTATTTTTATATTATTAATTATACAATATTTTTATAATTAGCAAATTAGATAGAAGAAAAAAATTAAGATAAACTAATTAATAACTAAAAAAATAAATATAAAAGAAAATTTAACATCATATTTATATAAAATAATTATATAATCATAACTTATTTAGAATACCATAATTAATAATTATACTAATATCATACTAGTTAATTTTCATTATGATATATATTTACATCAAAATTTAAACAAGAAAATATATATTTTGATAATAAATAATAATGGAAAATTTTATTTTATTATAACAGTAAGTAACTTGTAATAAATAATAAATGTACTTTTTTTGTTATTATACCTAAATAAACTATAAATTTATGATAATGTATAAATAATAAATAAATACAATATATATGTATATAATATAATATATATATATATTATATATATATAATGATATTATTAAAATAGCAGGTTATAAGTTTAAAAGTAGCTCCACCTACTTTTAGGCCTATGAAAAAAAATATGGTTATTCTTGCTCATTGCAAGAACTTACCTTTTGACCAAAAGTTCCTAACATAAAAGCTATTTGGCAAAAGTTTTAAAACTTGGGTCAAGTTCTGACTCCAAACACGGTCTTCGCGAACTGGTAGCTTAGCAATGCTTAATTGCTATATGAGAGGATGTAGATTACTATTGTATTTATTGAACTTGTTTAATATATATTTATTTTATTTACTTTATTTATAACCTATTTTAATATTTTGACGTAACCTATTTGACCCGAGAAAAAAAGGCTTAGGATCTGTTTGGATACCATATATTACACAGGATCAGGCCCATTCCGGTGCTTTATTTTCTGAAATAGGAAAAAAGTCATTTTATCCGTTTGGATGCAAAAAAATGTTGGCCCATTTCCCTAAGAAAGTGGTCTTTTCCAACGGATAAAAAACTTAGATTGAAGCTCCGTTTTTTTCTTTCTGCTGGCGACCACAACTCGAACAATCCCAAAATGGCTCTGCCCTAAATGCGAAGCGACCTCAGTTCGGCTAGAAAATTTTTTTGCGTAAAATGGATGACAACAACGATCAAACATGTTAGCATATGAAGCTGTTTTGGACATTTTCTCCTTGTTTTACTTAGCTTTTTCTCTTTTATTTGTTTGCTGGTAGTAGTAACTTTAGATTTGAGTGATCCGGGATCACACAGGTTAGCGTATGAAGTTATTTTGTCATTTTCTCCTTTTTTTTACTTAGATTTGTCTCTTCTATTTGTTGGCTAGTAGCAGCAACTCTAGATCTGAGTGATCCAGGTCCATAAATTATTTTGTCTTATTTACTTATCTCATTTACTTGTTAGCTTTGTCTTATTTAGTGCCCATGGATAAACTCTCAACACCATAAATTTTGTCTCATTTGTTACTTCTTATGTTCGTTTGTTTTCATCGTGTAAGATGCAGCAATGTGCATCACAATCTTATAACGTTGTCATAATGTGTAGCAATGTGCAGCAATGAAGCTCCACCCATCTAAGCTTGTCATAATGTTAGAAGATTCAAGTAACTTGATCCTATTTTAAATCTTATGTTGATTTCTATATCAGGGACGAGAAAAAATATTTGTAGAGCTCGTTGGAGTGATGCAAAAAAGAAAAAAACATATCTTGTCAAGTTATTATCTGATCACAACACGCCAAGATTTAGAGCACAAAATGGTTGGAATAAAGAAGCTTGGAATAAAATATTGCATGGAATGAACACTAAGTATCCACTTGATCACTTTCAGCTTAGGCAAATTAAAGATATTGAACAATATCTCAAAAAACAATATAAGGTTGTCAAATATTTATCTGAACAGAGTGGTTTCGGATGGGATCCTGAAAGTAATATGGCGACAGCACCCGATGAGGTTTGGCAATCAATATTTGAGGTAAGTTATTTTTTGAACCATATTCTGAATTTTTTATGAAAAATTTAATGTAAATTCTTACTAAAGTTTGTTGTGATTCAGATTGATCATAATGCTAAATGGTGGTACAAGCAACCTTTTCCATATTTTGATGCATTATATGACACAAATTTATTTTACATATGAAGGTCATTTATTTGTTTAAATCGTTGACAAACAAATTTAGGTTCATATCTTATTATTATGCTAATATATGTTAGCTTTTTAATCTGTTTAGGCAAGTATGCATAAGGAAAATGCTCACGTGCTGGAGGACTTACTCCACCAAGTATTCCACTTACCCCATCCTTACCACAATCACCCGTTCCATCAATTCCTGCTCCTGAAGAATCATCTTTAAGATTTGGATGGGAATATAATATTGATGAAAATGATCCATTTATCAATCAGGTGCCATCTCAAGTTCGTGAAACACAAGATGTTGAATTGTCAGCACCACAACCAGAATCAAGCACAGCTCATAATAAAGCTACTACTTCTCGGCCTTGTGATCATGGTTCTTCCAAGAAAGCTAAGTGCAAGAAAAATTCAAACTTTGCAAAATGAATATCTTGAATTTCGTCGGGAGGAGACTCAAATGTTCTTCACAGCTATGGAGAAACAAAGGGTTCATCCATCAGAAGAATATTCTATAACTAAATGTATACAAGTTTTCAATGAAATGGAAGAATTTGGAGAAGATGACTTATTTAGAGCCATTCAAGTCTTCAACGAAAAAATAATCGCGAGGCATTTTTAGCTCTTAATGAAAATCAAAGAAGAGGATGGATTAAACGGATGATCTCTTAAACTTGTATTTTAAATAGTTTGATAGGTTGCTAGATAAGTATGTGGACTTTGTGCATGTAGTTTGGATTACTGGAATGCTACTGTAATGTCCTTCTATGTTGTGTATGAACAATTCTGAATTTGTTATGTTATTGCACCTTATGACTTGTATTGCTCACCCATGGAAAATATTTAGTACATTCATAATTAATATAAGAACACTTGCTTACATTAATGAAAAATATTTGAAATGAATAAAATACAATATAAATCATATTGTGTTTTGATTTCTTCCAAATCGACAATAGTCTTTCCACATAGCTTTAGCAATACGATATCTCATTGATGCACCTGCACTTCGTTGATTGTTCATATATTCAATATCTCCTGTATAATCCTCATCTCCATTAGGTACATCTATAATTTCATTTGCATCAATATCCATTGTATTGTTATTCAACCATTTCATATCTCCGTTATGCATCCTAATAAAATTGTGAAGTACACATGATGCAATAACTATATCAGTTTGTGAGTCTATCGGATGAAATGTCGCCACCTTAAGAATTGGAAAGCGCATTTTTAGTATACCAATAATGCGCTCAATATGGTTTCGAAGTGATGCATGACGAAGATTAAATAATTCTTTGTAATCCTTTGGTTTTTCTCTAGTTCTTCCTTATTCTTGCAAGTGATATCTAACTCCTCTGTATGGTGCAATAAAATTTGGAGTATTTGCGTAGCCTGCATCAACTAGATAATACTTACCAGGAGGAACATAAAAACCTTGATTCAATGAGCTCTGTAAAACTCTAGCTGATCCTTCCCAACCAGCTCTTACATGAACAAAGCATAAGTTAAAGTTGCAAGCAACCATCACATTTTGGGACAATGTACCCTTCCGATTGCGATAAGGATCTTGTAGATGGGAAGCTATGGTTATCGGAACATGAGTGCCATCAATTGCTCCGATACAATCCTAAATAAAAAAAATTTGTCAAAGAACAATATGAATATGAAAATAAGAATAATAAATTTGAAGTACACATACCTTAAAGTATGGAAAAAACTTTCTATTATTCCTTATTTTTGGCGGAATTGCAATTGTTGATGGAAGAACTAAAAAACTTTCAGATAGTTGAACAATTGCTTCTAGTACTCTTCTAAAATGGCGATGAATTATTTCTCCACTATGTTGAAATCGCTCCTGCACTGCTCGATTGCCAGCATTACGAGCTAATGTATAGACAAACATGGCTAATTGTTCTTCCACTATAACGCCTCTTGTATCTCGAAGAAGTTGCTTTTCTTTTAAACTTCTCACAAGTAAATGAAAAATATGCACATCCATACGAAATTCTCTTTTACAACGATTCTCATGGCCTTCTAAAATTTCTTTAACATATGCAGCGCTAATTAAAATAGAAGTATGAATACGTCTTCTTTCTACTTATACCTCATTGACAATAGGCGATACGACATTCATAAACTCGTCATCTTCTTCATGCATTTTTCGCCACCGATATAATAGCATATCCATTGACCTGAAAATAAAATGGACTAGGAAAAAAGAGAGATAATGAAGCTCTTTTGAAGAAGGATGGAGTTTTTGATGGAGATACTTGTGACTTTTATAGACCCACTCTTTTTTTACCGTTGAGTCAAATGATCTTTTATTGTACTTTTTTACCGTTGGGTCAAAAGATTCATTCATTTTAAATTGAATTCAAATGTTTAAATTTATTTCTTTTTTCTATTATTTTGTTTGAATGAGGTCCTGAAGTAACGGTTACTTTGGAGTAATGGTTACTTCAAATTTTTTATTTAAATCTTTAACAATTTAAATTCTTAAGCTATTTTACTTAATTATTAATTGATATTATTTTTTTATATAATTAATGGTTTTATTATTTTAAACAATTAATATTCAATCCGGTTATTTTAATTAATTATTAATTATATTATATATATATTTTATTTTGTTGGAAATAATTCCATAATTCATTCATCCAAACACTTGAAAGAATAATAAACAATGGAAAGAAATTTATAAAGGAATCACTTTTTGACTTTTCAAAACCCATTGGAATTCTAAACCCACGTTTTATTTCCAAGGAGATCCAAACAGGGCCTTAATAACAACGAGCAAAATTAGATGAAACGAGGCTAAATATGAAATGGCTAATTGAGGAAATTAAATGAAGATGGGCAGTTACGTAATTATAAATAATTATTATTGTTCTGGGAAAATAAAATTTGATTATAATATGTTGAAAGCACTTATATGACTTTTTAGATTGATACTACATATTAATATTATCATATTGTTAAATAAGAAAATGACAAATTGAAGTATTTAATTTATCTATAACTAATAAAAGGAGAGTTCAAAGTACCTAGTTTTACGTCTAATCATATTTATAATGTATTGTTTGATACTAGAGTGCATATACTTAAAATGTTGTTTAATGTTATATTTCCTATTATGTTAAAGTATATGATTGTGGTCAATTACATTAAATAAAATAATATATAATTTATCATAATATTAACTCTTTCGAAATTATTCCATTTACGTTAACATCGATTGCTTTTTTTTTATTGTAGAAAATGAAAATTAAATAAACAATTTTATTTCTATTTTTATACCAAAATTCTATATTCGGTGGGTTGTTTCGTGCATCGCAAAATCCTATATGTTGATCAGTTTCATTCACTCTAGTATGACTTAATAAACTGTTTTTTTTCTAGAAAATTATGGTTAGAAATAATTATTCGAAGGGGAGGACGAGATCAAGATGAACAATTATCAACAAACTAATTAGTTCATGATTAAGTTAGAATTGCAAACTCAAAAGTTAGCATACATTCTAATATGCATCCATTTCATTGTCACTTCTGAAATTTTAGTATTATCTTCTAGAACAATTTTATTCTTTTTCCAACTTTCATAATCGAATTTTTGGTAATATATAAATATTTTCTTTAAAAAAATGATATTAAGATTTTAAGAATAATCCTTTTTCATATACTCGATGAAGAGGGAAGAAAACTCACCATCAATTGATGATCAAATCAAGTTGAACCGATCAGATCAAATCGAACCAAACGATCGAATTGTATATTATAAGTTAATAAAAAATTATGTTAAATAAATTTATCTCATATTTTCAATGCTTTATAAGATACATAACAAATACGATAAATAAAAAAATAGTTTAAAAGTTAAATAATATAATAAAGTAAATATTAATTAAATAGTTATTACATAAAAAGATGTTTTTTTTCATAATTATAAATAAAAGATGTCGAATGATATGTTATAAAAAAATGAAAAAGTTGAACAAAATTTTCGAATATATGTGCGTGTGCCAAGTAATGTGTCCTAAATTTTTTTAACTTTTTACCCTAATTATTTTTTCATCTCGACCCAATCGGACATCAAAATTTGTCGGATCAGACGATTGAATCGGATTTCGAGGTGACTCGTAAATTATTTTGAGAGACGGACATCGGTGTGATTGGTCCTAGTGGCCGGGCTGACCAGATTTTACAGCAATCAATAGAAGTGGTTCATTCGCTGTCTTTCTGCACGAAATTTCGATCATTCCCGGATAAAAAGAAAATGTCATATATGTAGCAATAAATAGTTGAAAGGCAAGTTCTGTATTTAATAAGCCATCATTAGTATAAATTTGATGGATTATATGTATTTAATAAATCAGCAATAACTCATTTGTTATCGTAGGTGGTGGTGGTCCCTCCTCAATAATTTGCATTCTGATGACATTTAGCAAAAGAAAACAAAAAGAAATAGAATAATCACGAAAAAATATTGGGATGCTACCGGTTGATTAAACAAGCAACTTAATCAAAAGAAGGAAACAAAAAAGATGATGATAAAGTTGATTAAGACGTCCTATGCAGTAAAGACGATAGATGATGGTAACGACGGCGATAAAGATAATGATGAATGATATTGGATTTTGTAATTTGATTTCATCAATAGTTTGTAAAATAAAGTAATGGTTACAATTTTTAAATGAATTTCAGTAATTTCTTTCCTTGAAGAAAATTTGATTAATATCTTTTTTCTTTGTATATTCTTCAAATTTGTTCCTTATGATGGGCTCTCTTTGACATTATTAGCGATTTGATGACGGATAACGAATAGCGGATGATGATTAATTATTAAAAGTTCTAACAAATAAGTGTTCGATAAATTTAACAGTAGAATTAGTTGATAAATATAAAATGACATAATTGAATATATAATAAATGATTTCATTCAAACATTATACAAATTCTCTTATAATGTAATAAACAAAGCATTTATATCTCAATTAAATAAAATAAAATCTCACAATTAATTTTTAAAAAAATATGTAGAAATTTATAAATTTTATACTATGCACATATGTTATAAAAATATTAATTATTAGATTAATTTTTTATTCATTGTTAACATATAAATAATTTGTAATTAATTAAGCATGAATATAAAAATAAATATAGTTAAATGGTGATAAAATAAAGATGAGAAGATAATAGATAAGTTGATAAAGAAATAATGTATTTGGATAAGGGTAGAATTGGAAAAAAATATAAACATCTAAACTCTAATCGTTAAATGCCCGTAGAAAGAGCTGTTCGATATTTTTATATGAAATACTAAACGCTATTTATTTTATCATTTATCAAACAAAAAATTAGCATATGAATAATAAACGCTACTTGGAACGCTAATTTTGGTGTTGCCAAATAGAACCTAAGTAACCAACAAGGGTTGGGGTGGAGTGGTAAGTGGCTCCTCCTCGCTTAAGTAAGATCTCGTGTTCGAGTCTTGTGAACGCAAAAAATTCTTGTTGGGAGCTTCACCTACCACTGTCAGGTACGCGACCCGAGACGATCTTACTGAATTAGTTGGGCTTGATGGTGGGCCGGCCTCAACTTGTGAACAGTACGCTCAGTAGCGCCGCGTGGGTTGGATCATTGGCACCGCATCCCAGACACCTAGCCACCAAAAAAAAAATAGAGCCTAAGTATATTTCTAACATCAACATCTTGCTTTTGCACAATGAGGTGTATAGATGTGACAAATTTTCATAATATCAGCATGGAGATATATTTTTCATTTGCATTGTGCATAGACTGACATAAGGAACATAGGCCCTACTTCGTATACTTGTAACAAGCAATGATGGACTCAAGTGTGCCTTAGGAGGGCCCCTGACCTCTTAAGTTTTTAAAATTTTACTAGTTAAATATATGGGGCAATGTATAGTGAGGCCAGTACTTTTGTCCTCACCATATGGCCATTATGTGATGACCGTCTAGATATGAATCTAAGGCTAGTGCTGGTCATGTTCAATAATTGCATAGGTGGTTTTGAGAGTAGCAGGTGGAATTGTTCCCAAGTTGTAGATCAAATAATCAATGTCTGTGATCAAAGTTAACTTTTCAACTCTTATAAATCCTTCGGCTACCTTCCCGTCCAATCTCTACCCTCCATGGACAAGGCAACGACCACCACTCCAAGAGCCAGTAACTACGAGACCTCCTCTCGAGCCCTCGTGACCATATCTCTCTCCGAAGAAAGCGTGATATCCTTCTCATGGGATTATAATTTAATGAGAGATTAGTGATAGAAGTTATACTTTGTCCACTGCTGTAATAAAAAAAATCATTACAGAAACTAAATGACTCAAATTCACAAGGTTCTTGGGATAAGTGGCTTTATATTCCTAGTGAATCTTGAAGGTAGATGCAAATAGAAATATTATGTATTTCAGCAACATCCTGATAAAAAAATTGAGCACTCCTAGACAAAGATAAAAGAAAATAGAAAAAAATATTGGGAAAAGAAACAGATTATACAAAGATCCTTGAGAAAAAAATAGATTAATTAGGTAAAGTACCACTGAGAAATTTATAAAACAAAAAATGTTAATTGAACACAGTCAGGTTCCTGGATCCAATTAAGAAAAACTAGATCACAAAAGCTTAAGTTTTTAAAATTTTACTAGTTAAATACATGGGGCAAGGTATAGTGAGGCCAGTACTTTTGTCCTCACCATATGGCCATTATGTGATGACCGTCTAGATATGAATCTAAGGCTAATGTGATGACCGTCTAGATATGAATCTAAGGCTAGTGCTGGTCATGTTCAATAATTGCATAGGTGGTTTTGAGAGTAGCAGGTGGAATTGTTCCCAAGTTGTAGATCAAATAATCAATGTCTGTGATCAAAGTTAACTTTTCAACTCTTATAAATCCTTCGGCTACCTTCCCGTCTCCAATCTCTCCCCTCCATGGACAAGGCAATGACCACCACTCCAAGAGCCAGCAACTACGAGACCTCCTCTCGAGCCCTCGTGACCATATCTCTCTCCGAAGAAAGCGTGATATCCTTCTCATGGGATTATAATTTAATGAGAGATTAGTGATAGAAGTTATACTTTGTCCACTGCTGTAATAAAAAAAATCATTACAGAAACTAAATGACTCAAATTCACAAGGTTCTTGGGATAAGTGGCTTTATATTCCTAGTGAATCTTGAAGGTAGATGCAAATAGAAGATATTATGTATTTCAGCAACATCCTGATAAAAAAAATTGAGCACTCCTAGACAAAGATAAAAGAAAATAGAAAAAAATATTGGGAAAAGAAACAGATTATACAAAGATCCTTGAGAAAACAATAGATTAATTAGGTAAAGTACCACTGAGAAATTTATAAAACAAAAAATGTTAATTGAACACAGTCAGGTTCCTGGATCCAATTAAGAAAAACTAGATCACAAAAGCTTCCATTCGGACACTGAAAGGAGAGAGTTCAGGTGTGAAGATGTTGGATCCATGGAAGTATGGAACTCATACGCCTCTTGAAGAAGAGATGTGCTTTTGCGTTCCCTTATGTTGTTGTCAGTTGCGATGGAGGTTGAATAGGTGCTTTCTTGCATCTTGTTGGGGGTGAATCGTGCTTTGAAAGGGTGGTTTGAGGAGAGAGAAGGTGCATGTGAGAATGTGGCAAGGGCGGCGATCATTACGTGGGGTTTTAGTGGTGTTAAATGTTAGGTTGATCTGAATCATCAAGCGATGATTCAATGAACCAGATTGAAATTGCTTAGTTAAAAGAAGGTGGGATTCGTTAGGGTCGTAGATTATTCATTTCACGGTGCAAATTTTGTGGTCGCAAGGAAAGGCCGTTCGTAATGGCCGCACAATACCTTTCCTCTAATTATATATATATATATATATATATATATTAGAATTAAAATTGATTTTGTCCCCTCATAAATAACATTTCAAATCCAATTTTATCACAAGATTTACTCTGTTGACATCCCTGATCAAGATTTACTCATGAGTCCTCCACAAGAAGCATTCCACGTCTCTAACATGTACCTATTCTTCAATCATATTTGTGCAAGCTCTTAATTGCACATCATGTATACCTTCTACTATCGTTTATATGGTAGTGTATAGCACACGTACATCTTACTAGAAACTAATATACAAGATTGTTATGGCATCAGAGTAGGTTCAACGCGAGTAGCTCTCCAATTCACTCCTCTTCTTCTTCCTCTTCCTCTTCCTCTTCCTCGGCCAATGTTACTTAGTCCAATATTCTCACATCGCTCTGCCATCTCTCTACTAAGCCCATCATTTCGTGTCAATTAAATTGGCTCCAATCAACTACCTACTATGGCGAACACAAATGAAGCCACCCAGTCCTGCATCGTCCACTTCAGAATCTCCAAACCCCTCACCTCTATATGCTATATGGAAGAGATGTGAACCCCTCACCTCTATATGCTATATGGAAGAGATGTGATCAGCTACTCCTTAGCTGAATCTTGACGTCCCTCTCTAAAGGAATACTTCCACTCATTGTCGACATCACTTCAAGGGCAGTTTGGCTTACATTCCATTAGGAATTTGATGCACCTACTAAGACCAAATTACTTTAACCATAGATGCAACTATTGACCCTCAAATAAGATTATTCATCGCCCTCTCATTACCTCGCAGGTCAAACTCTCCGCCACAAGCTACCCTCTCTCTACTTCAACCTTTAAGCCATTGTATTCAATAACCTCAACAGTGACTACACCAATATAATAGCCTCCTTATCCACTTGCACCACATCCATCCCCTTCCCTCAATTACAGCCACGGAACAATCACACATCCCTTGATTTTTCTGCTATTGTGAAATATACTCACTTCAACAACACAATTCAACTTAGAAACATGTATGGTGAATATAAGTCTATTTCATATGCTATCCGGGGCTACTATGTCTGCATTCCTTGCTATACGAGTTACAATATCTTCTAGAGAATACTCTCATCCTATGGTGTGACAATGTAGGTGCAACCTATCTCACAAAGAATCCCTTATTCCATGCTAGAACAAAACATGTTGAGATGGACTTCCACTTTGTCGGTGACGAAGTTAGTCATAATCTAATTTACATTCGTTTCATTTCACTAAAGACCACGACATAATGATAAAAGCTCTTACCAACACTCATTTTCACTTTCTCTGTGATAAGCTACGATTGCTCTTTTGACCAAGTCTTGTTTGAGGGGGAGTAATGGATGGGAGCAGCCATCCCTAGTACCCAATCTCTCATAGGAAGCACTCCACATCTCTAACATGTATCTATTCTTCAGCCACATCTATGCAAGTTGTTAATTGTAGATCATGTACACCTACTATTTGTTGGATCTAAATTTTAATGACATATAAAATTATATTTTGATGATACAAATCTTGAAAGATTAAAGTTAAAACGCTGAAAAAGTTTAAAGAAAAAGAGATAACTTTATACACTACACTTTGAGTAAATAATTAACTATGATCCTATTAGATTTTGGATTAATCGTGAATATCAAAATTGCAGAGAATTCTGTTAGATTTTCATAGAATAAAAAATCATCTCATTTGGATATCTGTGCAAAACGTTATGATCAAAATAGTGTAAGACAGTCGACTTGCCGGTTGGAACACCGGTCGATCGGTCAGTGCAGAAAATGCCAAATTTCAACAAACAGAATGTTGAGACTGTACTCGAGGTACTGGTCGACTGGTTGGTCAGTCGGACAGTGCAGAATTTGCCAACGGTCATATTTTTCATAAAAGAAAGTGTATCTATCGACCGGTCTATATGTGCGATCGACCGGTTCTTTGAGTCAAATGATAATAATGGTCAATTTTGAAGGAGAAAATTGTGAAACAAATTTTGGATGACTTTCTCTCTTGCTGAACCTTATAAAAGAAGTTCCAAAGCCAGAAGCAAAGGCATCAATCCAAACATCGAAGAAAAACTTCAAGTTATCAAACGAAGATCATTTCTTGAAGTTTTCTCTTATTTCTCTCTTCTTCTCTTGTGAGAGCTTAGTATTGTAAAAGAGAGAAACATTTTATTTAGAAAAATACTAAGAGAGCTCATGTGTAAAAGATGTTCAAAATCTTACCTCTTGAGTGAGAGAAAAGATTAGCTTCATTGGAGGAGATGTATGCCTTACCTCTCGAAGCGGAGAAAAGGCGATGGTGTAAAAGACTTTCTTCTTTGCCCCATTTGAAACAAAGGAATAGATTCTAGTGGAATCTCCGACGATCTCGAGATCGAGAAGTCGGAGTGGGGACGTATGACAAGGTATGACCGAACTTCGTCAACAACCACCGCGTTTATTTGTGTTTGATTTTCTCTCTCTCTCCCCTCTCATATTGTGTTTATGATCCGAATTGTAAATGTTTTAAGAATCGATTTTAAGTTTCGACAACAATTTTTTTCAAATCGATATTTTTGATTGAACACTAATTCATTTCCCTCCCTCTTAGTGCTGTATCAGAGCGGGTTGCTCTTGTTTTGAGATCAAATCATTTTAAGATTTAATCATTTCAAGATTTGATCATCTTGTTTTAAGATTTAACAATTTTTAAGAGCCATTGCATCAAGTTGATTTGATTTTGCTGAAGAACAATCAATTAGTCGTCCTCCCCTTTTAAATGCATCAAATTTTGCTTATTGAAAAATTAGAATTCAAGCATATATTTGTTCTATTGATATCGACATGTGGGACATAGTTGAAAAATGTTATTATTTTTATGAAAAGTTACATACAGATTCTAAAGAAAGAGAAATTTTTTTTTTCAAAACTTTATTGAAAAGTCAAAAATTTTATTGAAAACTTTATTGAATTCAACGGAGTTTAATCGAAATTCAAGTTGTGAAACTGCAACCAAGATTTGGGAAAAGCTCATCATTACTTGAACCGACAAAGTTAAAGAATGTAGATTGAATATTTTAAATCATCAATATGATTATTTCAAAATGCATGATAATAAATTCATAAATGATATGGTTGCTCGGTTTAATGATATTTTGAATGACTTATTCTCTTTGGGCGAGCCAAGAACTAACCTCCAGAAAGTGAAAAAAAATTCAGGTCTCTCTTCTTTAAATGGCTTACAAAAAGGACCGTGATTGAAGAAAAAAATATGAACAAATTAAATTTTGATGATCTTATTGGTTCACTTCTAACCTATGAGATCTCAATCCAAGAAGATCAAGAAGAAAAAACTTCTAAGAAGAAAACATTGGCATTAAAGGCAAATGCAAATGAAGAATACTTAAGTGAAGAAGAAGTTGACGAAAAGATACTCACTCGCTACATAAAAAACTAGATAAGTATCTCAAGTTGGTGAACAAGAAAGAAAAGAATGAGAAGACCACCCGAAGATCATACAAAAATCACAAAGAAGAGACATATCAAAAAGGTAAAAATAAAAAGTATGAAGAGTAAAGTGAAACAAATGACTCGTCAAACTCTTTCAGTGATGAAGCATACTTATGCTTAATGGCACACGGTGATGAGGTAACTTATAATCCTTCAAATAATGATTCATCGAGCTCTTCCGAAGAAAATATTTCTTTAGATATAAATAAAGAACTTTCCTCCCTTATAAAAAGATATTACTCACTTAAGGAGGAAAATGAGAAACTATAACATGAGATTGAAAATTTAAAAGAAGAAAAGAATACATGTTTTATGGATAATGAAACCTAAAAAATGAAATTGAAACTCTAGAAATTACACATGCATGTGAAATTATAAAACTAGCATGTTCTTTAGAAAAAACAAAGAAGGAAAATGATCTTTTAAAAAATTCATAAAATAATGATAAAACTAGATCTTATGTAAAGAAATATAATTTTAGGAAATACTTTGGATATGAAAACTCTTATTGGAAGTCTAATCATTCCTATGACAGAAAATCACATATTACATATTTTGCATGCGATTTTATGACTATTATGCTTATCAATGCAAAGTAAGAAAATCTTCAAAATATGGAATGATATGAGTTCCAAAAGAAACTTTGACTAACAAAATTGGACCCAAAGAAGTTTGAGTACCGAAGTTTAAATGATTGTTTTTCAGGTGTGTCTCACAAGTAAAGCAAAGGGAGAATTTAAAATGTTAAGGCAGGTTATGGCAAAAGTATCATCTATATTTGATTTCACTCAAAAATTGAAAATTACTATTTCTTTGAAAAGAGTGAACATCTAAAATTGGTAATAGTGATAGGGGGAGCATACTAAACTTTATTTTGACATACATGGATACCATAGTTGTATAAAAGTTTTATGTCGTATTTTGATTATTAATATAAATATATAAATACATATATATATTTGGCCTTCATAAAATTATTTCCATTTCACCATTATAAAATAATAATAAATTTAGGAGGAGTTATTTCTTACATACTAACTCTTTACGATGCAATATTTTACATGTTTCTAATATGACAAAAGGAGAAAATAAATTTTTTTTCAAAGATGGCATGATTAAGGGGGAGTTACATATGATTTACTATATGTTTCATATACAAATTATTCTTTTAGATGAAACAAAAGGGGGAGAAATATAGTTGAAATATGATCTGAATATCATTTTATATGAAGAGTTTCTTACAATTTATACTTATGTGAAATCTATCATTGTAAGAAAAGTTGTGTTAGAGGAAGTAAAATTGATTTTACAACATATTTTATAACTTTTTCGCAACTTATACATTTTTCATATTTCTCGATTTGTCTTCATAAAAAGGGAGAGATTGTTGGATCTAAGTTTTAATGACATATAAAATTATATTTTGATGATACAAACCTCGAAAGATTAAAGTTAAAATACTGAAAAAGTTAAAAAAAAAGAGATAACTTTATACACTACAATTTGATTAAATAATTAACTATGGTCCTATTAGATTTTGGATTAATCATAAATATTAAAGTTGTAGAGAATTATGTTAGATTTTCATAGAATAGAAAATCTATCTCATTTGGATAACTGTATAAAACGTTATGCTTAAAATAGTATAGGACGGTCGACCTGTCGGCTGGAACATCGGTCGACCGGCAGGCACACTGGTCGATCCATCAGTGCAGAAAATGTCCAATTTCAATAAACAGAATGTCGATACTGTACTCAAGGTACCGGTTGACTGGTTGGTCAATTGGACAGTGTAGAATTCTTCAAAGGTCATAGTTTTCATAAAAGAAAGTGTACCAGTCGACCTGGTCCATATGTGCGATCGATTGGCCTGCGAGTCAAATGAACAGTGACGGTCAATTTTGAAGGAGGAAATTGTAGAACAAATTTTGGACGACGTTCTCCCTTGTTGAAGCCTATAAAAGAAGTTCCAAAGCTAGAAGCAAAGACATCCATCCAAGTCTTGAAGAAAAAACTTCAAGTTATCAAAAAGAGATCATTACTTGAAGATTTTGTTTTAAGTTTTCTCTTATTTCTCTCTTCTCCTATTGTGAGAGCTTAGTATTGTAAAAGAAGAGAAATATTTTATTTAGAAAAGTACTGAGAGAGTTCTTGTCTAAAAGAGGTTCAAAATCTTACCTCTTGAGCGAGAGTAAAGATTAGCTTCATTGGAGGAGATGTGTGCCTTATCTCTCGAAGCGGAGAAAAGATAGTGGTGTAAAAGACTTTCTTCCTGCCCCATTTGGAACAAAGGAAGAGATTTTAGTGAAATCTCCGACAGTCTCGAAATCGAAAATTCGGAGCGGGGACGTGGACGAAGGTGTGGCCGAACCCCGTCAACAATCAACGTGATTATTTGTCTTTGATTTTCTCTCTCTCCCCCTCTCGTATTGTATTTATGATCTGAATTGCAATGATTTTAGGAATCGATTTTAAGCTTCCGTAACGAGTTTTGTCAAACCGATATTTTTGATTGAACACCAATTCAACCCCTCCCCTCCCCCTTTTGGTGCCCTTTGGGATCCTACACTATTATTTACGTGAAAGTGTAGATCAAGTGTACATTTTATTGGAAATAAATAATATATAATGTTATTATGATATTGGAGCAGGTTCAACATGAGTACCTCTCCAATTAAATCTTCTTGCTCTACCTCGGCTAAGGTTATTGAACCCAATATTCTCACAACCCCTCTAACATTTCTCAACCAAGCCCATCACTTGTATAATTGACTTCAACCAACTATCTGCTATGGCGTATACAAATGACTACATTGGTTAGCAGCTTCAATCTTGATTGCTTTATTGATGGAAGCCTTCCCACTCCTCGACGACCCACTCCAGAATGTCCAACTCCCTCTCTCACCTTGATATGTTGCACCTAGGAAATGTAATTATCTGGTCCTTAATTGGGTCCTCGCGCCCCTCTCTGAAGAAGTACTTTCACCCATTGTCAGCATCACAATTTCAAGTGCAATTTGGCTTGCACTCCATCAAGCATGTAGGCACCTATTGAGACCCGATTGCCTCAACTCCAGATGCAACTATAGACTCTCAAGCAAGGTGATTCATCATTCTCTCAGTACCTTCGGCAGGCTAAACTCTTAGCTGATGAACTCGCCGCCACATGTCACCCTCTCTCTACTTCAACCTTTAATGCCATTGTATTCAATAACCTCAACAACTACTACAACAATATAGTAGTCCCCTTCCTTAAACTACAAAGTTTACTTGTCAGCAATAAAATATGCCTTCAGAAAAATGTCCATCCCTTGATTTTCCTGCTACTGCAAAATATACTAAGCTTAAACCACACAACTCAACAGAGCAGCACAAAGGTTGAATATAAGTCTATCGCAGATGCTACTATAGAGCTATTATGGTTTTGTTCCTTGCTATTTGAGTTGTATTATGTTCATAAACATGCTCCCATCTTATATGTGATAAAGTGGGCACAATCTACCTCACAACAAATCACATCTTCCATGTTAGAACAAACATCATCTTTCATGTTAGAACAAAACATGTTCAGGTGGACTTCAATTTTGTCCATGATGAAGTTGCTCATAATCGTCTTCATATTCATTTCACTTCTACTAAACACCAACTTGCTGACACAATGACAAAAGCTCTTACCAGCACCCATTTTAACTTTCTCTGCGATAAGCTCTGTCGATCACATCTTGCTTGATGGGGCATAATGGATCGACGTAGTCATCCCTCCTCATCCCTCCTGATACCTAGTCTCCCACAAGAAGCACTCCACATCTTCGACATGTATCTATTCTTCAGCCATATATGTGTAAGTCGTTAACTACAAATTGTGTACACCTTCTACTATTATCTATATGGCAGTGTATAGCAAATCTACATCTGACTAGAAACTAATAATATACAAGGTTGTTAGACTTGTCCGGTGAACATTTGAGAAGTCTAATGAATAAATGGAAGGATGATAGAAAGAGAGAAATACACATCAATGTTATATAATTTCATATAATTTTTGAACTACCACATAAAGAAAAATATGATAAAGCATCAATATTTAATATAACACTAATTATAAAATAAATGTCCTCGGGTTAATAAAAATTTAGGATATTAATTTAGAAACAAATTTTATTGGGAACTCCAATCTAGAATTGAGGATGCTAGGTTGCAAGTTATTGTTCATATTATATGCACATATGTCAAATACGTATTTTTTTTTAAATTCTACAAGTGCCAAAGATTTTTTTCGGTTAATGTGCTAAGTTTCAATCAAATTTGTGATTAACCAGTTGGGCCTTCCTTTTTAGGAAAATAGCCTTTTGAACATTGCCCATTGACATTTCTTAGGATAAATTACGCTAAATGCCCTCCAACTTTGAGTTTGCTCAACGATACCCTCTAACTTTAGTTTGTAACACGAATGTCCTCCATCTTTTAACTCGTTGCACCGAATGCCCTTTTACCGATAATCATATGTTCCCTAGTTGCAAACTTACCATAAATAGATCGACTGTAAAATTATTTCCCCTTTTCCCCCTTTGTCGCCGTTCGTGTTTGCCTCCTTCATATTTTGCCTCCTTCGCCGTTCGCGTTCGTCAATCACCATCTTCGCCCAAGAATCTCTATCCGTTCGCGTTCGTCATCATCTTAGCATCCATCACGCAAGGGTTGTCAAAACGTGGGAGGGAGAAGACAAAACGCCACAAGGAAGAAGCGACAATGGCATCCGCTGCTTTCAATATGTAGCTTCGTTTATACACTTTCGTGCATTGAGTATAAAATGTCGAGTTCATGTGGTCCCTAAACCCTAATTTCTTGGTCCCATCATAACCCTAATTTTAAAATGATGTGATCATTAACTTGATCCCTTCCGACAAGCACCCTATCCCTAACTGACAAAAAAAGTGTTTTGTTACTATTCTAGTCCCCCGAAACCCTAATTGTGGTCCCCTAAACTCTAAATGTTCATTCACTCTTCATTGCAAATGGCATTTTGCCCCCAAAACCCTAATGTGCCCCCCTGAAACCCTAAATGTTCATTCACTCTTCATTCTTTATCGCAATTGCACAATTTCGTGTCTAGAAAGTTGTACCATACCACAATGATAGGAAATGGAAGGAGGAGCAATTGTAATTATTTACTTTCAATTGTTTATTATTGCAAGATAACATGTAATTTTCATTCTGCATTAGTTAATTACTATAATTATTATTGCCATGTTATTTATGTTTTAATTATTTACATTATGTGGTGATTTAATATTTTATATTTTATATTGATTTAACTATATACATACTGTATTGGTTAATTATTGACTTCTAATTCTAATTAATGTGTATTTATCGCAGTCCTAGGGCTTTTCAATTTGCACATGCATTTCAACGGCGAAAAAGGACAATGGGGTTACCATAATTGCAAGGTGGAGACCTACAGTGATTGCGACCACAACTTGATGTCCCTGGTTGAGATTGACAGGATTGTTAAAACCATTGATGTGGAGGGGCTAGTGTGTTATAATTGGGTTGAACCTGGGAAGAACAGGACTCAGAAGCATTGGCAATGACGGAAGGATTTTGGAGATGTGTGTCCAAGTAGCTGAAGTAGGGTAGGTTGATTTGTTCGTATGGCATCTGAAAGAGGACGTAGACTATTTTTTGCCACTACCTCCTACACCTTCTAGGCGCTTGGTTATGGAAGAAATAGAGCCTGAGCCTCAACCTGAAACTATCGACGAAAGTTCAAGGCTGGATGATCCGAATGTCACACTCTGGATATAGAATAAGACATTAGGGATGACACTGGTGTCGAGGATGAATGACGCATGATGACGATTACAACATTGAAGAGGACGACGATGACCTGCAAGAGGATATTTAGAAGGTCAAATAGAGCAAAGCACATGATTTTGAAGTTGGGGCATAGGTTGCATCTGAGGCAGGAGAAGATGAAGCTGAGATTGAAGGTGTACAAGATGAGGCTCAAGGTGTAGCAGCTGAAGTTGATGAAGGTATTGATGCTGAAGGTGTCCAAGGTGATGATGTGGAAGGTATCCAAGGTGTCGAGGGTGAAGTTGATGAAAGTATTGATGCTGAAGGTGTTCAGACAAGCAACGTGAATAAGGGAAAGAGGCCGATGCAGTGGGATGACACACACATGACATCTCAAGCTGCCAACTGTTCAGATTCAGAGTACAAACTCAAATTGCATTCTAATGGAATCTAACTCCGATTTCGAGGTGGACGAAGTGAGACATAGGGATCCTATTTTTTATGCAGCCAGGGATATGGAAGATCTATTTTTAGAGGTGGGCATGCTATTCAGTAGCAAACATAAGTTCATTGAGGCTTGCAAAGTGCACGAAATTAAAAATAGGTTCCAAGTCCACTTCACGAAGAGGGATAACACAAGGGTAGTTGCCGCATGCTACAAAACGTGTGGATGAGGGTGATGTGCTCTCCGAAGAATTTGAAGGACACCCAGGATTTCACTTGGCAGATAAAAAGGATCTAAGTTGAGCACATATGTCCAAAGGTTTTCAAGAATTTCCATACAACGTACAAGATGCTTGCAAGAAAATATGACTCCTACTTTTGTAGTGACCCAGGATGGGAAGGCCTTTATGACCAAGTGAAGAGGGACATGTCTTATGCCGTAAAGGCTTGGCGTTGAAGACAATTCAGTGTGGAGCAGTACAAGTTATGGGCAGAGATGTTGAGGGCAAAATCGGGAAGTACGGTGACAGGACTATTTGAATATCTCTAGTGGAAGAGTTTGTATGTATGCATCAAAGCACTTTAAGATGGGTTCAAGGCTGGCTGCAAACCACTAATCTACTAAAATGGTTACTTCTTAAAAGGGGATTTCGAAGGACAGCTTCTAACAAATAGTTTGTTTAACAATTTCAAGTCGAATGTTTCCAGCTTCTAACATTTTTTGCTAATAGGTATTTATGTGAATGACCACATGTTCTCAATAGCACACGCATATGTCGAGAATGAGGCCATATCTACATGGACATGATTTTGGAGCACGAGGAGACCTCGATATGAATAACGGTAAATGTTAGACAATGATGAGCGATAGGAAAAAGGTAATTCTTCATTGTATCTTGAAAAATATATTCCTAAACCTCATTACTAAAATATGATTTATTATGCATGAACTTGTTAATATTTTTTGCAATGTTTTGTCATTGATTGAGCATCGAATGTGTATTCGCCACCTGTGGGCAAATTTTAGAACCAAGGGTGCTTAGTACGTAGTTGACATGGATATGAGGAACTACCAAGGATCCCATGTGTACATATAGTTGTGTGTATATTTGAAAATAACGAGGACCCATATGATTATGTAGATACCTGTTACTCCACAGAAATTTTCTTAAAAATTTATGATCATGTTATACAACCTCTGATCGGACGCATTCAGTGGCCGATCGTGGAGGAGCCAACACCGATCAACCTGCTATCATTTGCTAACACAAGAAGAGGAAGAAAGCAAAAATTTAGGAGAAAGGAGGGAGAAGATTTAGAAAGGCTAAGAAATCTTCACCCGAAAAAGGAAAATTGTCCAAGAGAGGAAGTGTTCAAATGAAATGTACCTTTGTAGAGAGGTTATTGCTTGAAGGACAAGAAATACGATTGCAAGAAAAAATATATCGACATGAAGTACAAATTTGTACGAGATCAAAAAGTCAAAGAGAAAATCTCAGTTGAGTACATATCAACACACAAAATGGTTGTTGATCCATTCACCAAACCATTACCGAGAGAGGCATTACATGTAAATGTTTTAGAACTACGTAGATTATAAATGTAAAGATGTACTCAAGTTTTTCAATGAATAAAAGATTGTCTTTTTTGATAAATTCGTTGTTATAAAGTCTTGTTATGCATGTGAAAAGTATGTTGATCAAGCTCAGATTTGTTCCATCATACGAACAAATGCTTCTGGCGCCTATGAAGATAGCGAACGAGAATGAAATATGTGAATCATAATGTGATTTTAAAAATATGCTGAAACATGAGTTTTAATAACTCAATGTTGCGAGATTAAGAGAAAGATGTTAAATGAAAGATTCAAACATTGTAAGAATGAGAAATTTGAAAACTAGGATAAGACGTTAATAGGTAGTGACTAGACTTAAGTTTGTGTGGTGTATAATTTTAATAGAGCTAAACATATACTTCTTTAATGGGAGTGTCCACCGCAGTACTTGTGTTTAATACCAAGTATGTTAGGACGACTTATAGACATGATAGAATTAATTAGTTATATTCCCTTAGACTCTTGAAAATGTCTTAAGAAAATGAAGTAGTGCTTGCTACTTTAATGTTGTACTCAAAGCTGAAAAATAATGATGAATAAAAGTTGAGCTTAAAAAAGTTATCCATGTGAAAAAAGGATTAAGTGTGTTCAAATAAATCCTATTCCTAGTTTCCCCTGTGATTTCATAAGAGATTTCTTGTACATGCAAAACATGAAACACGGTAAGCTTTCTTGTACATGCTGTTTTTTTGCCAAAGCAAGCCTACCAATTTTCCAAACGCAAGATAGTCATTTTTATAAAGAGTAAGACAATAACCCATGGAAACATTCACCAAGCACCAAACTTATCAAAATATATGCTTTTAAGAAAGCAACTAAGAAAAACAGTTCTCCAATGGCAACACAAGGATTGCCATCAAACATCACCACAAGGCAGCAATTAGTACTTCTATCTTGCCAGAAAACACAAATGGCATCAAACAAATATGAAGGTTCTTAGTCTACTAATTATCCTCCTAAAATTAATTGATTTAATTCATTGGTTCAAACAAAATCGACATCCACATGCATAAAGAAATGTAGGTAAGGTTTTGAGGCCAAATTGGAGAAATGATTTACAAATCATTGGATGAAAAATTTCATCTCAACCTTGGCTCGCAAATTGACATATTGAAAGTTGGTCTATCATTGACCCCCAGAAAAAAAAGATGCATTCTTGAATATGAAGTACTTTGGTCAATATCTTGTGGATCTACAAGTAAAAATCTTTTTGAGTTTACATATTCAATTCAATAATCCTTTTATTTTTTCCACTCTAGCTCATGGTTCACAAACTCTCGAGTTTGAGACTTAAACTCTTATGCACGAGTTTAGCCATGAAATCGAATAAATTTGGAGTGGAATCGAACTCGGTGCTAAACTTAAGTAGACTCTAGTGGACTTGAGTAGACTCGGATAAACTCAGAGAAACTCGACCGAGTCTATAAGCAGAATCATCATATTCAAAAGTTAGGCATTTAACCAATATTTGATGTCAAAATTGAAATGAAAATAGCATTGAACCTTCATAATTTAACAACTAAGAACACTATATATTTAAAATTGTATGACTCGTTGACTACTTTGATAATTTGATGTATAACTTTGAAATCTTTACGTTTTAACATACCCAACATAACTCCGCCTATATTTTATAGCCGGTCCCAAGCCCGGATAAAGGAGGAGGGTTGTGTTAGGCCCCGACAGCCAACATAAAATCATGTCGAATCTTATGAACATGGATCAACGAATAGGAATGGCGTCGTATGATCCATGTAGCCGACCTCACCTAGTGGGATAAGGCTTTGTTGTTGTTGTTGTTGTTAACATACCCAACATCGACTTATATAGTGTACTTAGAGTGTAATGAATTATTAAAAATAATGAATAATTATGCAATCTATATATGAGTGAGTTGAAATATGACTAACGAACTTATTATGTTCCAACCTATTTTGCACCAATATTTTATATCATATAATATTAATATATATAGCCATGTCCATAAACTCCATGGGTTTACGTTTTGAATTTTCGTCTCGAATTTATCGAAATTTGAAAACCTTGGTCCAGCAGAAAGAATAATCCAAATACTCCAGTAACCACATTAACATGAACTTGGCATTTCTCTTCTTGGCTCTCTCTAGCCTCAAAACACTCAAGTTATCCAACTTAAAGTAAGAAAGATTCCGATAAAATAAGAAAATGTGTAGATATGCAAAAATGTGATTGAGTGGATCCTGGTCTCTCGGGAAACCAAAGTTGGTCTCGTATCAACTCCAATCGGGGAAATGTGATGGGAGCCACAAAACAACTTACCCTAAGAGGCAATGTGTGAAGAAACAGGGAAAATATCAAAAAAAAAAAAAAAAAGAAGCAATGCGAGTATCCAATTTGGAGAAGAAAAAACATGAAGATATATTCCAATTTATAATTCAATTACAATAAGGTGGAAGACTGAAGGGATTACCCAAGCTCCTCTTTTGTATTTGTAGGTGTATGTTTTCTGAAACTGCAGTACTTAGATCCAAGAGGAACAAACTTCCCCACCTTGCTGAATGGCGAATCACCATGAGTAATCTCTACTATTATTCTCTTCAGATCAATAACTCTTGTCATACATATTAATACATAATAAAGTGACAAAGTCAATAAGGTTTGTTCTGAATCCAAAGGCTTCAAATTAAGTTCCCACAAGATTAGATCAACCGAAAGCCCGAGATTGACATTATGTTTGTAGCATACGAACCAGAATTCTGAATGAATAATAAAGTGATCTGAAATTGATAGTATGAACTATAGACCGCTGATAAAGCACAAAGCAAACAGAAAGAAAATTAGGATGACCCTCCATATTTCAGAACTATGTAGGCTTTCCAATAGGCAGCAGTTGGTTTTGAGTAATGTATGGGTTGAAGCATTAATGGATCATATTATCATAATGCCCATCTATGGACAACCTTTTTTTTTTTGGGGAGAAGATAATGGTCATTTATGAATAGCATTTGGTGAAGATAATTCAAAAAGTCTGTAATGTAATATAATATAATGCAACCTAGATGCTTTACTATGTAAAATATAAATTATAAAAAAAAATTGAAGATAAATTAACAAACTGTTCAATAGGAAGTTCCTGAACAATGCACTAAATTGTCACAGCAATGTTTTTCAAAAGCTAATAAACTCGATGGATTAAAAAATAGGAGTTCCAAGAGAAGAACAAGAATAAATGTAAAGGAAACAACCTCCTGGTCTCTTGAAATTTCTGGGAATATTATGATTTTTTTTTCCATATTGCAGTAAGACAAACAAAAAACTAGTAACTCTACCATATGGATTTGCAGAGGCGTTGATGCACAATGGAACATAAATTTACAAAGAAAAACATATTAAGATCAAGAAACACTATACTTTAATATAGTGGAAAGAAAAGAGATGACGTTGATTTACTTGCCTACAAGTGATTTGTTTATTGATTCTCTTGCGCAAAAAATTTAATCGGAATATTCATTAAACACTTTGGTTTGATAATATTTTAGTCAGAAGAAAGTTTCATAAATAATAAACTTTTGACATTAAATGTTTATTTAATGGGACCCAAATTGTTGAGTCAAGTTGAAATCTCACAAATAGTGAAATTCGGAATAGCATCTCTAATAAACACTACATGAGTAGTGGGAGTATTGGATATCGTAACTACAACAATCAAGTGGGAGATGTTAGTTGTGATTGTTACGGGACACGAAATGTCGCAGGATGCGACGTTGGCAGATGACCAATATGTCACGACGCCGAACGGTCCAGAAGTTATCCAATATATCGGCGGGCGTAACATATGGAATAAACGGGGACGAATGGAGGCCATCGCGCTATAAAAGGCTCCAAGGAGCATAAAAGTCCCCAAATTATTCTTGTTGTTTTTTCTTTGTTACTACACTTCCTACCTTAGGTTGGACAAGTTTTGCCATACCAATTAGCACCTTAATTGCATTAAGGAGTTCAACACACACACACACACACACAAAAAAAAAAAAAAAAACTGAAAAGCTGATGAAAATGGCCATAACAATAGTGAGGAAATCAACAATTTACGATCCAGTGATTCTTTAAGATGTAACCAATGAATATAAAAGAATTGAACCTATCATTCAAATAAAACTAAACTTGACTACATCTACATAAAGCATGCAAGCAATTCCTGTAACAGTAAGGTCAAGAAGAAAAAAAAAAGAATGTTACAGAAACTCTTTTGTGCAGTTGGACTCTATATTTTGCTATAATTATTTACCGATCACCACCACTGGTGGACGAGGACGCCACTGTCGCGAAGGGACGTGAACAGCCTCAAGCACTCCCCGTATGTATTGTGGTATTTGGGACTCCTCTGTCCAGGGCAGCACTTCTGCCACCGATTGTAATGGCACTCCAGGAACAGCTCGTCGATCAGACATATTCCGCCTGTCTCAAAGAGCCTGGGCAACAGGTCGAATTCCGTTCCCTCAACGTCCATCTTCATCACCACGTAGTCCCTCTCCGTCACCGTCCTTTTGAGCCACGCCGCAAAGTCGAACCCCTGCACATCGTGGGCCTTCCCGGCTGAGACGCGGCCGCGGGAGCTCGCGACAGACCTAATTCTGCCCATTCCCTGGCCTTTGCTAACATCGTGGTCCTCCGCGTCGTGGTTCACCTCGAATGTTAGGGTCTCGTTGCGCACCCATGCTGCGAAGGGGAGCAAGGTGACGCCTTTCTTCTTGGCATACTCGCCATGGAACGCCGAGTCGGCTTCAATGGCATAGATGTCGAACGTATGGTTTTGCTTTGGATACTGCTTCCTGAACCAGCTGCCGATGCTCGACCCATAGCTGCGGGCGCCGACGTCCACGTACACGTAGCGGGACTTGAAGCTGATATCTGCCATGGAAGATAAGTACTTAATGTTCTTTAGGTTACGCTTGAGCGTGATCCATGGCTTCAGCGGTTCTTCTTCAATCAGCGGTTCGGCCGACTGCAGAATTTTGAGCTTGTGTCCGGCAATTGAGCATTTCTCCGGCGAAGTCCCGCTAATGAGGCTTGGGATTTCTACGGCTTCTCGCTTCTGGAAAACGACCTCGCGCAGCGGCCCCAACGCGCCAACGATCTCGCGTGACCGGACGGTAGCAAAACCTGGGAACAAATTGGTCAGCGAGAGAAGGCTGTAAGCATCTCCGGCGGAAGCGGAGAGGACGACGAGGAACGAGCCGGGCTGCAAAGTCCTCGCCATCTCCGCCGCTATATCTGCCGGCCGGCCGCTTCTGTCGAGGAACGGTCCGGCGAAGATGAAGCTGAAGGTCTCGTTGTCGAAGGGCAACAGGAGAACAGGTTCGCGGTTGGTGCCGGCGGCCGCAGCCACCACGAGCGGCGGCGACCTCTTCTTCGCGACGCCCACGGCGTCGGCAACGCCGATCTCCTTGAGGGCGAGCACTTCGTACCCTGCGGCCGTACCGACGCAGAGGGCCTTCGACGCCGGCGACAGGAAGCCCTCGCCCGCGAGGTCCTGGAACAAGGAGGAATGGAACTCGACGGCCTTGCGCCACTCGCGAGTGGTCCAGAGGGCTCGCTGCGCCGGGGTAGCACTGGCGACGGAGCCCTGACCGACGTGGCTGGCGGAGGCCTTCGCCGCGGCCGCCAACGACCCCGAGGCTCCCGCGCCGCCCCCCGAGACGATGATGGACTCCCTCGCGGAGGAGAAGAGGCAGTAATCGCCGGCCGCGCAGGAGTCACCGTGGACGGTGACGATGTAGACAAACCGGAGGAGGAACAAGAAAGCGCCAATGAGAAGCAGCCGAACAAGGAGGTTGCGGACGGAGCTCGACTTCGCCGGAGGCTCCATCGCCGGAAGGGCAAAACGGGGAAAAGAATAAAGAATCTCTCTTGTATACAAAACAAAGAAGCGAATCCTCAGTGGGGAAACGGGTGGGGAGGAGGCGGCGGCGGTCCGTTAACGGTAGCAGAAGCGGGCGGCGGTGTGGTTGGCGCCGACAAGGGGGCGGAGGGAGGACGATAGGTGGAAATAGGAGAGCCTTTGAAGGGCAAATCGGGAATCCATATGCGCGTTATCGGAGATATCTTCTCATAAGGTCGACGTTGTCATCGTCGTCGTTGCGCTTTTTCTCTTCCACTACGACCGATGCCAAATTTATTCCTCTTCTCCCCTTCCTTTTGTAGAGGGTGGTGGCGCCGAGAAGGGCACCCGATTCCTCGCAGCCCGATATATCATCGGAACTGCCACCAAGGAATTAGAAGGAAGAAAAAGAATTTAACATAACGTCGTATCATCTAGGCCGTTGATCGTGCGTTCTTCTCTGTTAAGATTCGTGTTGTCGGGGGGAATAAATTATGACCGTTATCAATTCCCTGATATCGAGACGAGATCGTAACGGCTACAGGGCGGACGGGACGGCCGAAGCAACAAATCATTTCGTACCACTAACAGAGAAGAAGTCGAGATGGCGGTTTAGTAATTAAGGGGAACCAGTGATAGCAGCATTTGAATGAAGCATCTCCGGCTGTTCCTAGTCAGTGATTGGTTGTCGAGATGGCCCCCTCCCCGGGGACGAGATCGAGTGCGGCGGACACGGAAACGTGTGAGGGGGTTCGTTGACGGGTGGGTCACGGGCGTGGCCAATGGAGATGGGGGCGCGACGCACGCGCTGCGCCCATGCCGTCGATTTCTGTGGGTCGTCATGATCGTATTAGGGGAAGAGGGAGATGAAAGTGAAACCACGCGCGTGCCAAATTATTTAATTTCAATTTCAATTTAATAAAATGTGAGACCATAACTTTTTTTCTATTTGACGACTTATTTTTTTTCTTTTGAATGTTTTTTCCTTTTACCATTTTTTTTCTTTTTTGGTCTCACTTGAATAAAATAATTTATTAATTAAATATTAAAAGTTATAATTAAATGTTAATATAACATTATAATTACTTATCATTTTATTAAAAAATAATATAATTTTTTAAAAAGATCTTTGATATTTAAATAATATATTTTTAATAAATCTTTTTTCCATAAAAAATTTAATTTATACTTTTATTTTTCTTAATAATAAAATTATACTTTATATTTATAATAACTTTTTAAATTAAAAATTTATCAAAATTAATTCATCACATTTATTTTTTTTATTTTACATCAACTTTTTGATTCTTCATCGTTATTTTCATTCCTTTCAAAGACATCCCAACTACTCTATTAATTTCACTATTTACGAAGAACTGCTATTCCATTTGCAACCTGTGTTTTTTAAGGTTCATTTGAAATGTGGAATGTTGACCAAATTAATATCCATCATGATGGTGTTATTAGTTATTTTCCACGCAAAAAATGTGTCATTTCTTTTTTGAGTTATGAAAAAAAATATTTCATATGAATGAAATGACGTTGTATGATTCATGTAGTCGACCCCATCTAGTGAAATAAAATTTTATTGTTGTTGTTGAAAAAAAAATATTTCGTTACCGAAAGAAAGTAAGGGCGCAGACAAATATCTGCTTTAGAATTTGTGGGATGCCAATCCTTTCTTTCCACCTCCTTCTTCTCCTTTTTTTTTTCCTTTCCACAAAGAAAGTAGTCAATTTCTTCTTCCTCTTTTTTTCAGTTGTTGTCACTGCAAGATATCTAAACTTTAAAGCAAACAAGGAAGTTAAAAAAAAAAGATCTCGTGTCCAATTAATTTGATTGTTCGACATTTTTTATGTTACAAGTGAAATTTTAAAATGAAAGAGGGGAGAGAGAAGAACGATGTACCAAAACTTAAACTTTTGGTCATCAAAATGATGATCAGAAATAAACAATTAGAACCCTTTGTGTGTGTGTGCGCGCGCGTGGAGTGTTAGTTAAAGTGGTTTGAAGTTTCCTTTTTGTTTGTTTTTACGTACAAGTGAAATTGGCCAAGGGGAAATGAGATCCATTCAAATAAAGTAAAAGCAAATGGCATGGATTGGGAATGTTGGTGAAAGCGACACCATTAACTGCGGAAAGAAAAAGGGTTCAAGTCATCATCCCCATCGCATGAACATATCATGTCGAGTTTTCTTTTTTTAGATTAATCATATTTATTTTAGATCAGACGTTTCATAATAAAAAAATAAATAAAATTTAGAAGAAAATGTACACGTAGGACATTGCAAAACGGATGTAACACATTAAATTTATTTGCTAAATTAATGAAATAATTATATTAATTTATTGGGTTCAATTTTGATGTTCTCTATCTCACTTTGTTCTTTATCTTTTATACTATCATATCTTCATCCAACGATTCATGATTGAATCTCTCAAATAATTTATTAAAGTTGGATGAAGATCTAATGCTAAAGAAAATAGGAAAAAAGATGACGTAGATAACACCTTTATTTTATCAATTTATAATATGTGTTAAATAGTATATATGATTAAAACCAAGATAATCGGATTATTCAATAATTATGATTTGGTCATTTTAATAAATATGACCAATTCAAGGATTAAAATTTATTTAAACTTAAATAATATTTTTTTACCAAATAATTTTCATAAATATATATTATTTCCTCTAAAGGTAAATTAATTAGTAAATTACACAAAATATCCTTTAACTTTGACGTTTTCTCAACACTATCATCCAACTTCACTTTGTAATAAAGACTATCATCCATCTTTTAACTTATTTCAATATCTCCTTTTACCTTTATTCGGTGATTTTTCCGATCGACATGCTGACATGGTATCCAATTGGCAATTTCTCCCTCCTTCATGCAACTAGCCATTCGACGTGGCATTATAAAAAAATAATAAAATATTAAAAAAAAGTGACGATGAGGAGGCGACCTCCCTTGACGAGCGCAAGGAAATGGGGAGGGGGTCACCCACCGCTCTACGGCCTCCGGCGAGGTCGCACAAGAGGGGGGTCGACCCGCCCCCGCCCACAATACACACACACACACACCTTTCTCTGTCGCCCTCGACAAAGTTGTAGAGGCGGGGGGCGAGGCCCCCCACCCCACCTTTTTTGCCACGACGTGCGGGAGGGCTCCCCCTCCTCTACGACTTCGCCTGCACCTATGACTTGTTGGCGAAGTCGGGGGGGGGGGCTTTCTCTATCGGCGTCCTTCTCTATCGACATGAGTGGAGAAGGGAGGGGGCGACACCCCTCGTCTCTTCGGTTTGCATGGTATTTTTTTAATGTTACCATATTAATAAATATTTGCATGGAGGAGAGAGAAGATGTCACGTCGGCGTCACGTCCGTTGCAACTTGGGTAATGTCTTATAACCAGTGAAAAAGGGTATTTGATGAAACAAATTAAAAAATGAAGAGCAGTCTTATTATAAAGTAAAATTAGAGGGTAACGTTGAGAAAATGACTAAATTGGAGGATATTTGTCATAATTTATCCAAAAAAAATATTCTACATTGAGTATAAAACGGGGTATTTTAAGTACTCATTAACCTCTAAAATTTGTTGAATACCACACATAAATTGATGTAATACTTAGGTCCCAATTAGTAATGGAACTAGGTCGGAACAGACTGGTTCCAACCCAATTCCTCAAACAGGGTCGGTGGCCTGGTTTCTAGGTGGAACGAGGCCACCTTTTTAATTTTGGAACTAGGGGCTAGTCGCCCTTTTTTTTCTCTTTTGTTTTTCTTTTTCACTTTTGTTTTTCTACTTCTCTTTTATAAAATATAAAATATTTATAATAAAATATTAATATTAATATTATTTATGACTTATTATTTTATTAATGAAAATTAATATTTCATTAATAAAATTAATTTAAAATGATTTTTATATTCAAATATTTTTTTAAAAAAACTTTCCATAAAAAAATATTTATACTTGTTTTATTTTTAATAAAATTATACTTTATATATAATAACTATTTTTAATTCAAATAATCACTAAAAATTAACACATTATATTTACTTTTTTTCATCACATCAAGTTCCTATTTTTTCATCACTCCATCCAATCAAATTAATTTATCAATTTAACTATTCACCAAGAACTTACGAAGAATCCAAACGTATTAGGATTTTACTTCATCATTCTAAAGCAATTATGTTTTAACATACAAAAAAAACGTACAAGTGATACTCTCGAATTTAATTTTTATGGACGAGCATTTTTTTGTAATATTTTTTTTTCACATCTGTCAACCGTAAATTTTTAATGTTTGAATGATTTTAGAAGATCAAACACAGACAGATCCAGCTACCTGCCGCCCATCATCTCTTTGGCTGGCATTTGGATTTGCCAACACCGCAGAGCCAGCTCGGCTTCAATAATACTCTCGCTCTTCTTACAATTTTTTTTAGTTATTTTCCCTTCTCGTTTTATAATAAGCTCGTGAAAGGAAAAAAAATCGTCAAATCTTTTAGGAAAACAAATATTATCTTGTCCAACCATTTTCAGTAAAGTTTCATTTAGTTTTTAATTTTCCATTGAAAACAAACAACTAAGAATCCATGCCTCCATCGCCAAGGCTTTTTCTATCTGTCAATAATTTGAAGAGGACATTTAGTCGGGCAATAGACATTTAATACCTGCCTCCTTTTAAGAAAAATAAAAAATAAAACTAAAAAATGCTGATTCCTCTCCTACGCCATCCATTTTGGCATCTCTTGTTAAAATACGATGGAGAAAGAAAGCCAAAGTGATGGAACTTGGAACCAACCATGGCCTTACTATAAATAAACAAATAAATAAACATGTCCTTCTTTGCATGGGCTGTCGTGGGCCCTACCGTTTCTTTTTATTTCTGGCATGCGGCCCAAGGCAAAGTCGCTGCCGAGTCATTTCGTTACGTCTGGTTTCTTGCAAGAACGTAAATTGATAAATGCAGGTTCTGTATGTCCAACATTAGTGCGGAATTTTGTTCGAGGGTCTCTTTTATAGCACATCCTTATCAATTAAAGAAGATGCCATTTTCTTTAGTGTCAATTTAGATCTACGAAAGATTTTCGATGTCTAAAATTATTAATGTCTCACTAATTTAAAGTTAAAAAGATAAAATAATAATGATTTATTTCTTGACCAAAATAATAATTTTAAAATTCGAACTCCAGGTTACTAACATTCGTCCAGCACAATTGAGCCAATTTTTTTATAACATGAATTCCATAGGAGTCATTCTTTTTTTTTTATCTCTCTCTTAATTCCCATTCAAAAGATATTAAGGTGTAAGCTCTTCTAACTCCTATATTACTTTAGATGTGGTTTTCTGTCCCCCCCCCCCCCCCATCTGTAGGTCTGAGGCAGCCTAAGACGCAGGCTTCAGTGGGTCCTCATTGCAGGTGGTGATGACTACGGCTCATGAGGAGATGGTGACGATGGTTTGGGGAAAGGAACGTCAGGATCTTGATCTTCTCCCTAACATTGCGGTCAAACCAAAGTGTACCCATAAAGCAGCTCTGCCCTATTCAATCTGCTGCCTCCTATTTTAGGATCTCGGAAAAAGATGGGAAGCAGAAAGCGGGTAAGAAGGTTACTATCTCGCCAACTAATACTGATATCGTATCCTCTGCACTGCAGGTCCTAAAAGTTGAGGCTCATCCAGGTCCAAACACCAGTTAGGTAAACACATGATTAAAGTTCTTACTTGGAATTGTAGGGGTGCTCTGAGAAGTAAGGTACGAGATTTTTTATATAACATAGTATAATCGCAGCATCCAGTCTCATCATCCTAGTAGAAACTCGTACTTCTAGCATAGACTCAGATAAAGTAGTCAGTAAATTAGGATGTCAATGGACCGGTGTCCAGTAACCTAGTACTGGTGCTGTTGGTGGAATCTTGATAGCATGGAAATTAGGAACTGCAAAGATTACACCCATAACTCAAAATGCTCAATGTCTGCATGTTGTTGTTACATTTAAGAATTTCTCCTTTTTACTCACTGCAATTTATGTTACATTCAATGTCTGCATGATCTTTGGTCCTCTCTAAAAAATTTTGATCTAGACAATGTTCCATGGCTTCTCACTGGTGTCATGGACTGTATTTTGAACCCAGAAGACAAAAAAGGAGGTGCTCCCTTCAAAACTATCAAATCCATCAGAATTTTTTGCGCACTTGTTCACAAACAAGGTTTGTTTGACCTACCTTTAGTGGGCAATAAGTACACTTGGTGTAACTGGTTGATTAAGTTCCCAAATATAAATTTAAGTACATGCCACCATCATCATGACCACAAATCAGACCAAACTGACCCCTTAGCCTTTTAAATATGAACATTTCTCGTACGAGTACCAGGAGCCAAAAAATATAATTACCCATATATGGTCCAAGAGAGATCCCAATAGCTCCCTCATGCATTCTCAAGGGTAAGTCAAGCGTCGAACCTTAGATTGGAATAAAAAAGGAATCGGTAGACTAGAGAACAGGGTTATGATTGCCAAACATGAAATCTAGACTCTAGAAAGGAAATATGAGCGTCAAGGTCTCTTGGAGAGTGAACTTAAACAATTAAGAATCCTATACAATCAACATGCTGCCTTCCTTAGACATATAAGTGTGAAATGGTGGAGTAAATCAAGAGTAAACTGGTTAAAGGATGGTGATAAAAACACAAAGTTCTTTCATCTTTCTACAGTTTTAAGGCAGAAGAGAAATCATATTGCTACATTAGTTAACCCGAAAGTAGCACTATCACCGATAGTCAAGAGATAAAGACCTTATTTGTATCCCATTACTAGTCTCTTCGGGCTGAGGAAAACCCTAATCCTAGCCCAACACCTCCTTGGCCTCCCCTCTCGAAACTCCAGGATCATTGGAAGGCTAGTCTAACTGCCCCTGTCTCTGCACAAGAGATAAAACATGTCTTGTGGACCACGGCCTCAGGAAAAGCCCCCGGTCCAGATGACTTCACTTGTGAATTTTTTAGAAACTACTGCGACATTATTGGTCCAACAATGGTTAAGGAGATTCTTTGGTTCTTCCAATTTGGTATCTTGCCATAGGGATATTCTAATACAACATTGACTTTCATGCCTAAAAAATCCCTCCCTAAGGTTATTTCTAATTATAGACCTATCTCCCTCAGCTCAGTGATTTATAGAGCCATTGCAAAACTATTGGCAAATCGTATAAAACCCATCTTACCGAAATTATTGGATATTTCTCAAACTGCCTTTGTAGCTAATAGAACTATTCATGATAATATCCACTTGTCCCAAGAGATTTCTCATTCCATGTCTTCAAGTAGAAAAAAATATCTATTATTAAAAACTAATATGGAAAAGGCTTTCGGTAGGATGCCATGGAGGCTTTAATCAATGTGCTAACTCAAATGAATTTTCCTGATCAATTTATTTTTTAGATTAAATGTTGCATACAATCGCCATCTTTCCAATTCTATATCAAAGGTTCATTCTCGAGTTATTTTAACAGCTATAAAGGGCTTCGTCAGGGTGACCCGCTCTCTCCCTATCTTTTCATTTTAATCTTTCAAACCTTCTAATCTCTTATATCTAGAGAGGTACAATTAGGTAAAATTAAACACTTCAAATCTGAAAACTTTTCTATGAGTCACCTATTTTATGTGGATGACCTTTTCATCAATATGGAAGCCACTGCCCTAAACTGCAAAAGGCTCATGAATATATTTAAGCAATACAAGGCTTTGACCAATTAGAAGATAAATCTAAACAAATCAGCCTATTACCTCACTCCTAAGTTCAATTCCAGAAGGAGAAACACCATTAATCATATCCTTGATATCAAGGAAGGAACTTTTCCCTTTCATTATTTAGGAGTGCATATATCATATAAGTCTCTAAACAAGTCCACCTTAAATATATTACAGGTAAAATCTCTGGTAAGCTCGCAGGTTGGAAAATGAAAACCTTAACTCATGTTGATAAAACCACACTCATAAAATCTACTATGAGCACCATCCCCAATTTCTCTCTATGTTCTATATACATATCCTTAAGTTTCATTGAATCCATTGAGAAATTCTCGGGGGGTTTTCTTTAGTCCTCTGCAGGGGATAAGAAAAGTTTACATCTTCTTAATTGGCAGACGGTTCAATTACCAAATCAGAATGCGGCCTTGGGATCAAAAGGCTAGACTATATCAAAACCTCACTTTTGGCCAGATGGGTGCTATCCATTCTAAACCAATAGACTCTCCCATATGTTGATTTGGTTACCAACAAATATGGGCCCTTCACCCTTGGGCTAATGAGACTCTTACTCACAAAAAGTGGTTTGGTGTTGGAAATTAGTTTTGTAGGGATTAGAGGACATCAAACTTGGATTGAGGAAGCAAATTGGGAATGGGGTTAACACATTGATATTTTTAGACCCCTGATTATTTAATACCCCACTGATTTTCATGGCAACATATGTCAATATGGATAATGTAGACTTATCTATGCATGTCTCTGATTCTATTATTGATGCTAAATGGGATGTCTTTAAACTTTTATTTTACTTTGACTCCAGTTTGATTGCGAAAATTTTTGAGATTATTTTGCCTATATTTCCCTCATGGAGTTTATATAGGGAGTTTATACAGCTAAACCCCCATAGGGGGTGGACGATTTCGCCACCTCCATTGCTGAAGCGCCTAATTATATAGGGCCCCACATAGAGTTACAACTAGGTTCAAATTTACGGTATTATCAACAAATAAGATTAACTTCATTCCAAAGGCTATGTAAAGTAGACTCAATGGGGGTTGAACTTATGAAATTTCATAATTCTAGAAGAACTCTGAGGTGTTGAAACCAATCGATAATTTCGAATGTTGTTTCTTTTTTAGATTTGATCTTGCTGAACTAGAGTTTTATGTGCATCACAAGAACATGAACATAAAAAATATTGGTGATAATAAAGGCTCAGAAAAATAGTTGTTCATTTGAATTTCTAGAGATAATTCATTGGAAATGAGTAGACAACTTACTTTGTGATTGAAATCTTAAGAAATTCTTGATTTTGAAGGTGATTCCACTTCTTTCCTATTCTTGCTTCTCTTCTAGGCCCTCATATTTTGAGTGTTGATAAGATAGAATGCGTTGGTGAAAAGGGAAAATGGATAGGTCTTATCCATACATGATGTGTACAAATTAAGCGCAAAGATACTAACAAGTATACATTATTGTATTAAGTAATAAAGAGTGAATAAAGTATTGAACTCATGAGGACTTGCCTAAATATTATCTTTCAATCTACTTTATTAATTGATAAAATAAGAAGATTTAATTGAAAATAAAAATAATTCAAATTGATGACAATAAGAGAGAACGATGCCTTTAATAATGTATGTGAGAGATAGAGTTCACACTTTATACCTCCACGGTTATCTCTTATATTATCATTTAACAAAGTTTAGACTTTGTGTTAAAAAGAAACATATAGTTTAAACTTTGTGTTAAACAGAAACAGATAAAAATATATAGGACTAAAATATTTAAGAATCTAACTACCCTAATTGAGAATATGATCATAGCACATTGAACACTTAATCCACTTTAATTCACTCTCAACTAACATGTTTTAATATGAAAAGTTGTTTTAAAGTAAAGGATAAAAAAACTTAAGTATCTAACTATCTTAAATATAAGTAAAGTAAAAGACATCTAAAATTGATCAACTTGGATCTACTTTACTTAAGATGCCTTAAGTTGCAAACATCTATTTAGTAGCACATAATTGTTAACATTTAAAACTAAATTACCAACAAAATATGTGCACAAATGGAACTCGACCCAAGTCTACACAAAGATTATGTTCGAGCAAGGATAAATGAGGGACTCAACACGAGTTGTATACAACTTGGCACATGTTGTTCTTGCAAGTGATTGATGATGCAAAATTTCAATTATATAATTATCATGTAAGTTAAAAAAATAATGAGTGATATGAAATAACCAAAATAAAATATTCAACATTCATCATACTCATATTATCATAAGTCTAAACAATAAAATATATTGAGGAAAAAATGAGGTTCAACGTAGTCTTCCCCTAATGATTAAACTACTAAATTAACATCAATGTTGAGGAGAAAATATAATATAAATATTAAAAATTATGAAATAAACTCTTAGAAAGTGTATGACATCTGTGAAACAAGCTTTGCCCAAGGCTATGCATCAAATGATCGTCTGAAACTTCAAAAGTTTTGATTCTTTGATTGATTTACAGTGGCACACATTAGAACTTGTTCTCTCACTTTCTGTGTAGTTATGACTTCAAACTTTAAAATCCTGTGTCTCTTGGGGATGCGACACATTATTATTTATAAATATGATGGCCTCCTAAAGTTCCAAGTTGATTATAGAGCAAAAATTTGAGTGAAAGCCATCTGAAAAATCACAATCGTCCATCAATTTGTACTAAACTTGAGCCGTGTTTGTACCAACTCAAGCCGGATTCTATTAGATTTTATTTTTGAATATAATTCAAGTTGAAATAATTTTTTTATGAGAATCTGACCTGGGCATGATGTCAACCTAGTCCATGTTCTTTTGTTACATGTCCATATGAATTATTTGGTCTCTATTTTTCATACTTTTTTCTCATCATTTCACACCTTCAAATAATCATCTTGAGAATAAAGAATAAAAGTAAAGAGATTTGAACTCACAAGAATTTGTAAGAATAGTCACTGAAATTGATGTATACAATGATCAAAATATAAAGAAATAGTCCAAATGACGCATGTAAAATATGTATTAAAATGCATGCATCAATAGAGAAGATGACTTTCTTAGATTGGATATAGTAAACTAATTCCCCAATTTGCACCCCATAGGGTTACCTTATTTGCATGTAATGTCTTGTCATTTTTTATTTTATTTATTTATTCATTTACTTAAAACAAATAATAAACTATCTTTTATTTGGATTCAAATAAAATATTTAGAAAAATAGTTTTTTAATGAATCACAATCTAAATTTTTGTTAGAAAAATATTGTTACATTGTTACATTTTTATATTCTGTCCTATCATTTAATATAACTAAAGTTTCTCCTAAAAATTATTACAAATCTCATTAATAGGAATGGAATTTTATTAATTCTAATATTTTTAGAAAGTCATTTTTCCGTGTTCTTAATAAACTTTATGTGTTAGAACATATGAATTTGAATCACAAATGTTAATACACTTATCATTATATATATATATGTATATGTATATGTATATATATCATATAATATATAAGTAAATCATAGAATCTTGTATGGATTGGATCATGAATATTCCAGCACCATAAGCATGTATATGCCTTCTCCACATCAAGATGGCATTTGGTTGTACATTTAATGAAATGAGAATCTCTACACCTCCTTTGTTTTTTTTTCATTAATTGAGTTCTATTAGTTATCGATTAATAAGACTCACATAGTTTTTTTGCTATTTCCCTATTATTTAGTTAAGTTCTTTTTATCTTATCTCATCCATTTTGCAAAATCATATTTACGCATTAGTTTATCTAAGTCAATTGTAAGGTTAAAATATATTTGTTGTCCCTAAATACCATGTGTTAAAAAATCATTTTTACAACATTACAATAAGTGTTTATTTTTTGTTATAAAGAGAGATTATTGTCCTAACATGAGAAACATAGAAATTAACTATTCTTACTCATAAATCAAATTGTTGATCTTCATAAATGAAATCACGCCATAACTAATTATGATTGACAAAGAAAATGTTCAAATTTGTGATTAAATATGTAAGGTCCGAGTTAAGGTTCTGTTTGGTAAAGTTTCCATGTTAATTAGCAAATTAGATTCTGACTAGAGGATAACAATTTGTTAAAAGATAGAGATTAGATAGTAGTCGATAAAAAATAATGATTTATTTATAAATTTAATAACAATATTTACTGAATATAATAATTGAACTAATGTATGATTACAAAATGATAAAAAATGAATGTAAGAATATAATTTACATCGATTCTTATATGCATGTGATATTCATAGCATTAATTATACTTTATTTTGGATAGTAATATTTGTTTTAAAATATTATTTTAATATAAAAATGGATGATTATTTTAAAATAAAGTTTTAAGCATGTTGTAGGTAAAATTAAAGATGTGAAATTTAATTTTAAAATAGAAGATGATGTTTAAAGATTAAATAATCTTTTTTTTATTAAAATGAATGAGAATATATTAGAAATAAAATATAGAACCACTATACTCTATACCATATAAGATAGATGAAGTACCTTATAGAGTTTTGTGTTCAAATTTTCAAACTTTAGTTTACAAAAAAATTGCCAAACACCTAACTAGAGTTTTGAGTCAATACTATTCGCTATTTCAAACTTTATTTATAAGATGTGCCAAACAGTGCTTAAGCTAAAAGTGATAAGGGAATCTAGTGATTCAAAAATATTTATGTAACCTATTAATTAAAAAATAAATATTCATATTTTTTATATTCTTATAGTTTTGAGGCAAAACAATTCTAGATTTTACAAGCTTTGCTTACACACATATGAAATTATGAATATAATATATATGTAAAAGTTAATCCTCATACTAAACCTTTTATAATACTCAAATTTATCATAGTTTTTTTGTTATAAAATATCATTTTATATTTTATGATATTTATTTTGCAAAGAAATATGTGTTTGTGTATCGTAATAATGTTCTAAACAATCTATAACTCTATACATACATACATACATACATATATGAAGAATAATTATTAGGGTGGGTTCTAGTTCTCTCATTGGGTATTTGTTATATAGTGTGACCGATCTTAGTCACAGATGATTGTTGGAGCATCTATCGATGGAGCGACACATTGCTTAGGCATCCGAAGCGGATGTGGGGGAGGGGGCACTAGTACGGTGCACACACCATATATAAAGAAAAATGAATGTCCAAGGAATCCCTAATCGAAATTTGAATACTTCACATTGGTGTAAAAGCAAACGATCATTCATTTGTCTATCCATGTTCTCGATTCTCGAACAATCACCAGAGAATCCACAAGTATTAAAAAATTTCTCCCATCTTCTCTAGTACATGCGTAATGTGCACAAGAAGGCTCATTCCAACAATCACAAGACTTCAATGTTAGAGTCGTTGAAATTTCTCAAACCAACGCCATCACCATTTCAAGGTCGCCACAAACATAGCATACAAATATGGGTATCATAGATCAAATTAAATCCTCTAAGCACTCCCCATCAACCTATTGAACCTTCTTCATCCGAAAATTATGTTGTGATTGTTGTGGACCTGACAAAGCTTGAACCCTTAAATGGTGTGAATTACAACATGTGGAGTGTGAAAAATAAAATATGGTCTTATTCACGATAACATCGATGAGGTTATTGAGAAGAATGGTCATGTACTTCTAAAAACATACTACAATAGAAGAAGTAGAGATGCACAAGAAAACACATGACAAGTGAAAGGAAGAAGATAGAAAGGTGAAATATTCCATATTGATGCACACGGAAGATAATTTAATAAGAGTGTTTGAATTTCAAAAAATATCACATGATTTATGGATGGTTGTGAAAGTCAAATGTGACTCTAGAATTGAAACAAACATTCGGTTGTTCTTACATACATATAACACTTGTAAGATGAAAGGGTTTTAAAAAGTGATAGATTATGCCAATTGTAATGATTGAAAACTTAGCCACAACTAATATGACAATTTTTAAACATTACAAGTTGCCACTGTGCTTAAAACCCTCCCTACTAGTTTTGACATGATTGTCACAATGTTGACTTAATGGAAGTATTAAATTAGAGATAGAGTTGTCAGCACATTTGACCATTGAACTAGATGTGGCGAACAACAAAAGAAAACCCAAAGTCTTTGAAGCTACAAAAGTCGATGATGAAGTTAACGCCACATGCTACAGGAACATGGTATCAATAAGAAATCATTTATGGGACAATGTGGTAAGATGTCATGTGGAGCATGTTGCACCTATGAAAAGTTTAGTCACTTCAAGTTGAACTGCACAAAGTCTGAAAGAAAGGCAAAGCAAGACTAAGAAAAAAAAGGGCAAGAAGCCCATATTCACTAATGTCATCAAATGCAAGTACTAAAAATATGAGATGTTGAATTAATTCAGGAGTGACCTGCCACATTTCGAAGACCAAGGACACAGTAAGTAATTTGAATTAAAAAAGAGAGAACAAAGAATATACATGGACAACAACATATGCATTGACGTCGAATGCGTGGGGAATTACAAGATAAATTAGAAAGAGTTCTGGCATCTGTTTTGAACCTTGTTAATGTTGCTATATGTTCCAAGAAAAAAATTTTGAAGTTAGCTTTATAATGGTAGGTTACCCATAGGCAAAGACAAAAAGTTCTCACAGAAGGTTTATCTCCGAACATGACTTATTTTGCTTACCTATTGTAACAAAAAAAAGAATCAATGACTCTAGATGTTATTTATGATTATTTTGTATTTGAATATTCTGATTATGATATTTGTCATGATTGATTAGCACATTTAGGAAGATAAAGATGGAACAAATTATAAAATAAACTTAGTTCTTAAAAGTTTAAGTGCAAGTACATTTCCTTGTGAACATTATTCGATAAAAGATGATTCATAAATTATTTTCGAGAGCAATAAGGTCAAAAGAATTTTTAGAACTAGCTCATTTTAATATTTATAGTCCTTAAATATTATGATACACAAGAATAAAGAATATCATATTCATTGATTTTTTCTAGGTTCTTCTATGCATACAATAGATATAGTAAGAAAGTGAAAAAAAATTGGGTAGACTAATGAAGATAGTGGAATACACCTCCCAAGAATTTAATGATAATTACATTCATGAAGGCATTAGTATGTCATATATGCCATAACCAAATGGCGTGACAAAAAAATGCACAATGATGAATGCCATAAGGCATATGTTGTCCCTTTCGAATCTCTCTAAGATGTTTTAAGAAGAGGCAATATTGATTGAAAATTACATACAAAATAGGATTCTCATGAACTCTATATAAGTGACACTATATGAATTGTTAAATGACAAGAAACCTAATTTATGTCATATAAAATGGGAATGTAAAGTGCATGTTCTAGTTCTAAGTAGTTTAAGGATAAACTTAACTTTAGGATGTTGACATATAAGTTAATTATGTATAAACAACGATCCAAAGGGTATAGTTTATTCAATAGATAAAAAGGGTTAATTAAGCATAATGATGCATCATTCCTTCAAAATGAAAAGGAAGAAGTACAAATGATGAGCCTTTACTTATCCTTGGGGATAATTAAGTAGTCTCCGAAGTACCATTAGTGGAAGAAGAAGCTATTCTTTGCACAAATTTCAAACAAGTGGGTGGACACATAGAACCCACAAGTATAATCAACAACAAAAGTTTCAATGGAGTACCATCTTGATTAATATATTTTGTATGAGTGTAAGGCTTCGTGTTACTTTGTACACATAGACATAGAGGATTGTACAAATCATTGAAAGGATAACTTCAATTGAGTCAAAATCATGGATGACTATCATGAGGATAAAATAGACTCTATTAATGAGAATGGAGTTTGGGAATTATATATTTTGCTGGAAGACATGCAATACACATGGTACAATTGGATATTAAAAAAATATCGAGATGATGGTACTATTAATAAGAACAAAGGTCAAACTATTTGTCAAGTACATTCAACAAGTCAATATAGAATTTAAAGAAACCTATTATTTGGTAGCTAAGTTTGTATCTATTATACTATCTTCGCAATAGATATCATATGGATGTTAAGTATGTCTTTCTAAAAGGATAGTTGAGTGAAGAGATATATATGTGACAACCTAATGATTTTCAAATGAAAATTCAAGGGAACAAGGTATATAATTGTATATCTTGAAACAATAATCACATTCAATGTATCGAAAGTTTCATATGATGGCCATCCAATTTATTTCCGTCACAAACAAATTAAATTATTGTGTATGCATTAAGAATATGAGGAGTAGATTTATTATAATGTCATTATACAAAATATGACATTTGCTCGTCGGGAATAAAATTTATTATGTCATAATATTCAATAAAATTTAAAAAAGTTGAGCAAGAAAATTAAAATAAAGAGTATGGAAGAAGTTCTATATGCCATTGGAATTCAAATTACTCAAGTTAGTAGCCCAAGAATATGAAGTTTGAGTCAAGAACAATACATGAACAATATAATGATGAGATTGAGAATACAAAATAGTAATTCAACACTGACACATCTAGTTATTGAAAAAAGACTCAGAAAGAGACAATGACCTAATTCAGAACAAAAACTCTTAGAGGTCCCATGTGCACAAGTTATGCGATCTTTATTTATATTTTAAAAAATTATTATAATTTCATTATACACAGATGACATTTCGCTCATCGAGAATGATATAACAGTGCTCAATAAACTCAAAGAAAGTTGAGCAAGAAAATTAAAATAAAGAACATGAGAGAAGTTCCATATGTCATCGGAATTAAAATTACGCAAGACAAAAGTTCAAGAATATGAGGCTTAAGTTAAGAAGAATACTTGAACAAGATAGTGAAGAGATTTGGAATGCAAAATAACAATTTAGCATTGACATCTTTAGTTGTTGAAAAAGGACTCAATAAGCCACAATGCACTAATTTAGGACAAAAACTCTTAGACACGTTAGTTTAGTAGGACAAAAAGAATATTTAAGTAAAAGTGAAATTTCATGAATAATGAGTTTCAACAAAATCTCCCTTTTATACTACCAAAACAATGTAAATATCAAAACTACAAATTGTACTAGACGAATAATGAGGGCGTCGAAATTGTATGAGCAAAATTGTCAAGTGAAAGATGTTATAGAGTGTGACCAATTTTGATCATGAGGTCAATGGAACTTAGGCATCGATTGATGCGATTGGATGGGAGCATTTAGGATGGTGCATACGTATATATAAAGAAAAATACATCCCTTAAACATCAATCGACATGATTGGATGGAGGCATGTAGGATGATGCACATGTCTATATATACAAGAAAATTGCCTAATTAGAGAGCCTTTAATCGAAGTTCGAAAATGTCATGGTATTAGCACGTAATATGCTGATTCAATTCCATACCAAAATAATTAATTCATTATTATTTAATTATCTAATAATTGCATATTCAAAGTTTAATGATTTTGAAGTGCACTAGTTATATCAATATGTGAATGTATCAAGTTTGCATGTCCACTGGTAAATTGCAACAAAAAATGAACAAAATTATTCATTATAGTGATCTGTACTTTTATTTTCAATGATAACTCGTGACTTTATCGTATTTATCAACATTCAAATAAAATTTTTTACACGGAGCAGATCATTAAAAGTAATACACATGATATTGAAACAAAATTAATTGGTATTGGTTCAAATAAAGCTAATAGCTTCGATTCAAATTCGGATTAACACATCAGTAGGATGAATGTCTCGTGTGGTATTGTCGATGTGCACCCGTGGACATAGTAGAACCAAATTTCATTTTTCGAGTTCATAAAATAGAAATCAATTTCAGACTTAATTATTTTATAATAATATAAATATACTATAAGTATTATATATGGGTATTTATATATTATCATATTATGAAATTGACTTTAAATACATGACATATGGAGCACTAGTAATACACAACAATATATAATGTTTGATTGATTATAATTTATTTAATGCCCCAAGATTCACCTATCCAGAATGTTATCTCACCGACACTACTCAATTCATTATTTTTTTTACTTTAAACGATCAATGTACTAGCTTACATTAATGGAAGACTAAATTATAATAACTTTTACAATATACTAAAAATATTTATACAATTTTTAATAACTTGTAGGTTATGGACCTACAATTACACAAATATAGGACACATATCCAATGAACATATCAATCATCAGAGGAGTCACTAAACGTCTCACTATCTCTATCATCTCATGTTGCATGAATCCAAAAGAAAACATCTAATAAGAATACACTCAGCACGTAGAGTCGCCCATCAATAATAATAATATGAACCATCAATTATCAATAATGATATCATTATGCATAAAGCAACTATTCATACCATCACATCAATCAACTTTAATTACCCATTATGCATTATACATCAATCATAAAGATTAATTGGCTGCAAATTTTGACATCAATCGTAAAGACTATGAACAACATAACTCCTTAATCCTTATTCATCACTTGATATTATTTCTTTGTTTCTTTTCATTCTTTACTTTACATTTCATCGTGATTACTTTACAACCCTTTGGATATTCGTCCATTCCTCTTTCTTTCTTTTATTATCCTATCATATCATTGGGGCACATTATAACCTTGGATACATTAACATTATCATATGATATCTTCTATCTATACATTGGGAAATCTCAAACATCTCTAAGGTGATGGCATTATTTTTCGAGAAGTCTTAATCACCGTGAGGTGAAAGACATCTACATCTCATCCTTACATTCATGACTTATTTTCATTACATTCAACATATGACATACTTCATCCTTGCCTAATAGTCAATGCAGTTTAACATTCTTACATCAGTCAATCGAGCACACTTAAGGTGATGACATTATTTTTCAAAGAAGTCTCAGTCACAATAAAATGAAAGGCATTTACTTTTGGAAAATCTCAAACACCCTTTGGTGATGGCATTATTCCCTAAAAAGTCTCAATCACTATAAGGAAAAAGGCATTTACTTCTTACAGCATATTTCATCTTTACGTCATTATTACATTTGTCCATAAGACACTAGAAAATCTCAAACACTATTTAGGTAATGGCATTATTTTCCAGGAAGTCTCAATCACCATAAGGTGAAAGACATTTACTTCTTGCCTTCATCTGACATCATCATTACATTTGTCCATAAGGCATTGGAAAATCTCAAACACCATCTAGGTGATGACGTTATTTTCCAAGAAGTATCAATCACCATGAGGTGAAAGGCATTTACTTCTTGCCTTCATCATTCATCATTACATTATTTCATAGAGCACTGAAAAATCTCAAACATCCTTTCAGGTGATGGCATCATTTTCTAAATAGTCATCATAAAGCGAAAGACATTTACCTCTGAAAAATCTCAAACACCTTTAGGTGATGGCATTATTCCCCAAAAAGTTTCAATCACTATAAGGTGAAAGACATTTACTTATTGCCCTCATTTTTCATCTTTTTGAAGGCTCAGGATAACATCATCACAACTAGGACAATAGCCCTTAGGAAATCTCAAACATCCTTTCAGGTGATAACATTATTTCCCGAGAAGTCTCAATCACCCTAAGGTGAATGGAATTTACTTCTTAACATTAATGAGTACTGAGGCATTTTCTTCAACTTTATACTTTATTAGGGTCGTCAATACATCAAGCATTCACATCAATCAATCATCCTCTAGCCTAATTATGGTTGAGCATACATTTCTTGTATCTTCGTTCATACACAATTAACCATTATCGATCATCAATCATCAATACATGATAATGATATCATTAAAATACTTTAAATACATCATGGAACTTGTCTTTCGCTCGGCCATGACCGTGATGGGTTGGTCATGGCCGTGACAGAACTCCAAAACACCCCTTCTGTCACGATCATGATTTGTGTAGTCACAACCGTGCTTGTCACTGTCACGGCCATGACAGTAAACATCACGGACGTGACAAAACGTTATTTCCCTTCATTTTTCTTCTCGCTCATGGTCGTGACTGAGAGTGTCACGACCGTTCTTAATTGGTCACAACTGTGACAGAACATGTCACGGTCGTGCTAGTGCCTTGGATGATAGGCTCATTTTAGCCTCTCGGTCACGGTCGTTTCGAGGGTCGGCACGATCGTGCCAGCGATCCATAATCCGATCTTTCACCCGAAATTCTCAATTTTTTTGAGATTTAAAACTTCAATAAAAATAAATTAAAACATCATAAATATTTCAGGTATGATATCTTAGCATCTATGCATCATAGAACACATTAAAATATGAAACTTTCATTCATTAACAAAATTTAGGGCTTTTTCCTAAAAATTCACACAACTAATAGAATCTATTCTTTGCATAGTGTTCTGGCAAAAGTTACTAAAATATTAATAACTTAACTTATACTTATTCTTTTCAGATGATTCCAATTTTCACATGAACGTTTAACTCGTGAATAAATTTTAAATCCTAATTCAGTATTTCAATTCACTATATGTTTTACAATTTGGTCTCGCTGTTACCCAGACAGCATGATAGTAGTCCGATGTTTGGCTCATAACTATTTGTATATATATTCAAATCATATGAAACCAATTTCTGTGGAAAGTAGACATCGAGGGCTTTACATCCACCCATAATGGGTTGCCCGTTCTTTGTACATAAACCTTTGTGAGGGTTCCAGACCGATTTTTTTCTGATCCTTCGATAAAAAGATTCATTCTCTTCATAGAGGGTGAATCCATCAAGCTTGATCAACCATTAACAAGCAATCCTAATGTAGGAGGTTTTGGTCAAGGAGATGCCGAAATAGTTCTTCAAGACCCATTACGTGTCCAAGGTCTTTTGTTCTTTTTGGCATCTGTTATTTTGGCGCAAGTCTTTTTAGTTCTTAAAAAGAAACAGTTTGAAAAGGTTCAATTGTACGAAATGAATTTTTAGGTCCAGAAATTCCTTAATATTTGTAAATTTTGGATAAGTAAAACCTATTAAAATAATTATTATAAAATAGTCACGAAGTTAATAGATTATGCAACATAAATCATGAAACATTTATTCAGGCAATCCTTATTTATGCAACCCTCAATCAAAATCTTTATCAAGAACAGAGTGTTATTGAGACTCTCAATCCAAATAAAACATCATTGAGAGGGGAGAGAGGGGTTTGGATCTTCTTTATATACCTATGATCTTGTTCTTCAATATTAATCCCCTTTCTTTTTTCTATGTCTTCTTCCTCTTTGCCCTCTTTTTCTTCCTCGTTCTCCTCATTTTTTCCTCCTCTTAGGTTGCAGCCATCATGTGGGAGAAATAAGAAAAGAGAGGAGAGGGATGGTTTGGGGAGTTTTTATAGAGCATAATTTAGGGTTTTAATCAAAAGGCCCAAATAAATTTGACCCAAAATTGGAGTTGTTACAAAATTTGCTTAAAGTTTTGAGTTCCAAGTAGTTCTACCTGGAAAGGTACATACAAATTTTGTGTTCACTTTTGGATGTGTTTTCTTAATAGAATAATAATGTTAAAGAAAGATTAAAATATGTTTTATGCTCTCCAATGAACCATGAATAAGTTCCGATAGCTCTCAAGATCATGTTGTTGTGGTATTTAAAATCTCTACCATAGTTGATGAAAACCACACGAGTTCTTCCTTTTCAGAACTCGGAAAGAGTTGCTCTAAACCCGGCCCAAGTTCTACGATGTTTTTCTGGCACGTTTTTACTAACACTGAATCACGACAAGGATTCAATGAAACTCGGCCCGATTTTCATGTAACCCGGCCTAGTTCTGTTCAAGAGTATGAATAGATGTTTTCGCGTGTGTCGACCCACAACGCGGCCCGTTCTAAAGGAGAATAGGAAAAGATATGCCAGGCATTCAATCGTCACAAATTGACCCTATTTTATGTAACCTAGCTTGACTTCAGTATTATGGTAAGAATAGGACATTTAACTTGACGGCCTGAGTTTTGAAAGATTGACCCAGATTCTCAAGTCCGAAAAGATAAAAAGATTGTCGAGATATACCCAGACTGAGCCACACTTGGACGCACCCCAAGTTTCGATGCCACCCGACCTAAGTTTTATCTCACCCGGACCGAGTTGTGATGATTGTTAAAAAAGTATTATTTGATTATTTGCTCTTTTGCTAAATGGCCTTTTTGTCCTTATCACTAATCTAATTAAACTAGAACCTCAAAGATAGTTAACTAGGTAAGAAGATAAAAATTGTAACATGGGGTTCTTCATGTGCACTAATTGTCAAGTTCAAAGTGAAGAAAGTTCGGCCTTCAATGTCCTAAAGTTTTCAGGTATGAGGTACTCATACCTAGTTTTGGTTTGATTAACCATGACCCAAAGATACATAAAAGTACCATGGTATAATCCATAATAAAATATTAAAGAGCTTGCCTGCGACAACATATTAAATGTATCTAGAAAGTTGTGTCTAAAGTAAAAGATATAGTGCAACCCACTAAAGAACAAAAAGAAAAAGAAAGTAAGGAAATAAGAAAGCAAGATAAGAAAGTAATTAGAAAAGAAAGAAAGAAAAGAAAGTAAAAAAGAAAAGGTTAAGTAAAGAAAGTTATTCTTTGATTCTTTAGATTATTTGCCTATGTATCAAAATGTTAAAGTTATTAAGTAATCACACCCATCTATATTATTTTGTATACTGAGTGTCATTGCTCATGGAAATTTTATTTCCATGTATTTGAATCCGCATATATTTGAACTAAGAAGTAAGGATAGAGGTATGTACAGCGATAAAGTTCATGGTGATATAAAGTGCACATGGGACCAAGTCCTTAGACTCTTTAATGTAAAGTTATTTGAAAGTTAGTTAAGCTTTGGAGGATTAGAAAGGAAAGTTACAAAGATGTTTCGCTTCTGCACTGTTAAAGAATAGCTTAATATTATTTTGCTTCCACATCTCATGTAAAGAATGGACTAAGAAGAAAGAATTATAGGTAAAGCGGTCCAAAGTAAGCCCAAATATCACGTGGCAAGATGGTGAAATTTTGGGGCATTAAACATTATAAGTGGGCAACAACAATCAAACAGTCCACTAATTACACAGTTTTAGGAATATGAAACAACCTCATCCTTAACGACCACAATTTAGCACCTAATTAATATGCAAGAAACATCAGTATTATTAAAACGCCACAAAGGAAGCTCCCACGACGTCATCCAACAGGCGACCACGACGCTCCTGTTGGTCCAAAGACCATATTCTAAGTATTTTTATGATAGCAAATACGGAAGATAATGTAGTGCTTGAAGTGTTAGTGTAAACAGGTTAAATATTTTTACGAAGAAAAATGGGTCGAATGATTTCAGTAGTACCAAGTCCTTAGACTCTTTAATGTAAAGTTATTTGAAAGTTAGTTAAGCTTTGGAGGATTAGAAAGGAAAGTTAGAAAGATGTTTCGCTTCTGCACTCTGTTAAAGAATAGCTTAATATTATTTTGCTTCCACATCTCACGTAAAGAATGGTCTAAGAAGAAAGAATTATAGGTAAAGTGGTCCAAAGTAAGCCCAAATGTCACATGGCAAGAGGGTGAAATTTTGGGACATTAAACATTATAAGTGGGCAACAACAATCAAACAGTCCACTAATTACACAGTTTTAGGAATACGAAACAACCTCATCCTTAACGACCACAATTTAGCACCTAATTAATATTCAAGAAACATCAGTATTATTAAAACGCCACAAAGGAAGCTCCCGCGAAGTCTTCCAACAGGCGACCACGATGCTCCTGTTGGTCCAAAGACCATATTCTAAATATTTTGATGATAGCAAATACGGAAGATAATGTACTAACTGTGCTTGAAGTGTTAGTGTAAATAGGTTAAATATTTTTACGAAGAAAAATGGGTCGAATGTTTTCAGTAGTACAAATGGATGACCATAACGATAACGGGCAACCATTTTGATTTATAATGGACGAGTGAAGCAGAGCTGGAATGACCGCTAATTATAGAGAGAAATGACTTCTTAAAATGGGCGGCCGATTTATTTTCGATCGACCATTATATGTGTTACATGAAAGATCAAGTACATAACGAATGACCGAAGTAACAGATGGAACAACCTCAGATTATAGAGAGTTTGAACTTTTTAAAACAGACGATCAAATGTATAACGGTCGACCATTCTAAGTGACAAAAATAAAATGATATTGAAATCGGACGACCGAAGTCGTTGCATGGACGACCACAAATTATAGAGAGTTCAGTCTTCTTAAATCGGACGACCGAAATAATAACGGTCGACTGTTCTGAGAGACAAACAACAACAACAACAACAACAAAGCCTTATCCCACTAGGTGGGGTCGGCTAATGTTCTGGGAGACAAAGATTGAAAATATTAAAATCGGACGACCGAGGTCGTTGCAAGGACGACCGCAAATTACAGAGAGCACGAATATTTTTAAGTCGAACGACCGAGTCTCTTTCGGTCGACCGTTATGGAAGCAAAAATTGAATAAACGGCTACAATGGACTACAATCAACGGAAAACTGCACAGAAAAGACAAATGCAACGGCTATTATTTTATATTAAATGGATGCCCGATATTATAATGGGCGATCGCTGAATATGCGACAAAAGCCGTAACGGCTTGTTCCTGTGCAAAACGGACGACCGATATTGAAACGGGCGACCATTTCTGAAGTGACAGCTAACACTTTTCAAATTGATTTACAATGGCCATATATTTAAGAGAATCTTATAAAAAGGATTCAAAAGGTTGAAGGAAGATCATCCAAGCAAGACAAATCACTCTAGAGCTTCCTTCAACTTCAAAGCATTTTTTGAAGCTTAACATTGCAAAGCATCCCTTCCCTCTTCTAGTTTCTAAGTGTGAGCATCCTTTGTAAAGAAGAGAGATTTGGAGGGAATTCTTGTGTTCTTGTTTAGAGAGTTTTTGAGAGCTCCTTGTAATAAGAGGTGTGCCTTACCTCTTGAGCAAAGAAGAAGGCATTGTGGTGTAGAAAGAATTATTCTCTTCCTATAAGAAAAGAGAGAGCTAGTGAATTTCCGATGATCTCGAGGTCGAAAAGTCGAAGCGGAGACGTATGTCAAGGAGTTGGGCCGAACCTCGTTAACATATTGTGTCTTCCTGATTTCTTACACTTCTTACTTATCTTTTACTTGTTTGTGATCGCATTTGTAGGATAAAAAGCAGCAAGAAGGGGTGGGGTGTTTAAAAATCTTTTTAAAAAGTTACTTTCGGAAAAATCAATGAAGCCGATCACAAGCAAATAAAGATAAGACGTAAGTGAAAGATAAAGAACAAACACAAGGAGACACAATATGATGACGAGGTTCGGCCTCAATTCCTTGGCCTACGTTCCCGCTCCAACTTCTCGACCTCGAGACCGCCGGAGATCCACTATCTTGCTCTTTTCTTGTAGGGAGAGAACAATTCTCTTTACACAACAAGTCTTCTTCTCCGCTTAAGAGGCAAAGCACACCTCTTTTACAAAGAGCTCTGAATCTTACTAGATAAAAAGAAAATGTTTTCCTCTTAACTATTTTCTTTTACAAAATTTCACACTCAAAGCTCAGAAAAGAAAGGGAAGAAATTTGTAATTTTGTGCTCAAGAACATGAAAGGAGCTCTAGGATGTTCTTGCTTGCTTGGGTGATTTTTTCTTTAGGCTTTGGCACTCCTTTTATAGGCTCTTAGAGGTGAGAATTCGTTCAAAAAGTCTTCCATAATTTTCTCCTAAAAAATAATAGCCATTACTGTTCATTTGACCGTGAGGCCAGTCGACCGCTACGATGGGCCGGTCGACCGGTCTATGTGACTGTTGTTTCATTTTCTTCGTTTTGACACTGTCCGGTCCTTTGACCGATACATTGATCGGTAATGTCTCGACGTCGACCGATACATATCATTGTCGGTCGGTGTATCGACCAGTATAATCTCGATGTCGATGGTATAGTCTCATCTTTTCTTCTACGAAATATCAATCGACCGGTCCCATGGCCGGACGACCGATGGGTCGACTGGTCGCATGCTAAAAATTTTCTTTCAATTTTAATTTGGCGATTTCTTCTGCGAATGTGGTCATATCAATCCTACATCTACATTATCATCACTTGACCATAGATTAGTAACTTTTATGTCCATTTTAATTTGTTATAATTAAAACATAGGATTCAACAATCTTCCCCTTTTTTATTATGCCAAATTATTGGACGATAAAGAAGAAAAGAGATAAAAAGTTTAGACAATAAGTAGTGAGCCAATTCCCCTACATTCATACATATTTCACATTTTCTCCCCCTAAATAGATGGCCTTTATATTCTCATAATAATTTTGGACAATATGAACATATGGCGGAAAATAGATATGAAATCAAATAAAGCACTTCATTATGAAGAAAAAGTCATCACATTTCATTCATAGTTAATAATACATCATGTGTTCATGCACTAACAAATGTGACTGTAGTCACTATAAAATGGTGCACAACACTAGAACAAATATAACATCGTCAACAGAAAAGCATAACATCATATCATAAACATAACATAATATAATAATATCGTCCTAAACTTCTCCCCCTTTTGACATCATCAAAGAGGGAGGTAAGACAACTATGGCTCATCGGGACTATCATCATCACGAGCTACGGGCGGAATAAATCCCTGCGAGGCATAGTAGGCCTGTAGCAATTCAACAAGGTATCGAGAGTCATGCTCCATCCGTCGAATACGATGATCCATTTGAGTCACACGATGGTCTATGGCAATCACCTACTGTGAAAGAGCCGTGAAGGTGGGTGGAGGAATGCTAGTGCTAGTCTCCGGTGCGTCCTGAGTGTCTATCGACACTGGCTCTCCATCTGTGGCATTATCTCCATCGTCAGAATTGATGGGTGCCCGCTCACTAACCCGAAGATGTTTTCAGTGCAAGGTTGCTGAACCGATGACAATAGTGGGGTGGGGTCGGATATACTCCTTGTCCACGGGAATATCGACACCAAAATGAAGTAAATTCCTGATGATCCAGGCTCCAAAATAGAGGGGGTGTCGGCCACGAGTACCAACGGAAATCTTTTGGAAGGTGGAGTCCATGTGATAGTAAATGAAATGACCAAAATGGAGAAAGGAGGCATCTCGAATACAGAGACGAACAAATAAAAGTAGGTAACCTCTGTATAGTGCCCGGCTTGAGGGGTAATTATACGACTCAGAATGTGGTGAGCCATTTTTATAAATGGATGGAGATACCTATAGGACGATTCGACGGTGTAGTGGATATCTTGTCCACCAAACACCGTATTAATACCATCCGTCATCAATAAATAGTCGGAGGGTCAACCATGAGTGACAAATGAATAGAGACCGGGTAAAGGACACGAAACAGTAAAAAAATATATGACATGATGGTCTTCCGAGTGATCGTCATGTTTGGATAGAAATGACGAACAAGACGGGATACACACGGTCTCTGTGAGAGAGAAGTGGCAGCCAACCGATGTTTTCGAACATCTCCTGGACATCAAGAATGTTCAAGGTATCTCAATCAACAGTGTAAGCTCACTGGATATCGCGAGAGGCGTATAAGGCATCAAAACTATTAGAGACTTCTCTGGTGACAAAGAGATGACTATCGAAATCAGTGGGGTCAGTGGTAGTTGATTGGCGAGTATGTCCACGGGGCCGGCCTCGTCCACATCGGATGGGCTCAGGTTCCGGTTCCGATTCATGTTCACGTGGGAGGATATGAACGGTACCACCTAAGCCATAGAAGCGATGACAGTGCTGAAAGACCATTCAAATACGTGAATGCTCATAGTCATCGGCCATGGATTCAACAATGGTGGTCGAAAGAGTCCGATGATCGGAAGAGGCGTCGGAAGGAAACAACTCTGGTGACTAAGTCTGGGTGGACGAGAGGGAGACGAAGACGACGGCCAAAAAGAGAGAGTTGTGATGAAAAGAGGAGGGTGGCCGGATGGCCGGAGAGAGGAGGGCGGCCGGAGATAAGAGAGACAAGGGCGTCCGAAGAAGAGGGCAGTGGTCACTGGAAGAGGAAGGAAAGGGCGGCAGGCCGGTCGATGGACGTCTAGAGAGCAGAGGGGTTACTGAAGAGACGATGATGGAGAGAGAGAGCAACCGCCGAGGTGGCTGGCTGGAGAGGACAGTCGGCGGAGAGAGCAACCGAGAGTTAAGAGAGGGCGAGAGATCATCCAACAGAGGTGGTCGGCCGAGGCGGCTGGTGAAAGGAGTAGGAGGCGGTGGCGGTCGTCGAAGGAGGTACAGAGGTGGTCGGACGATCGTCGGTGTCAAAAAAGAATGGTGGCGACGGAGATGGCTGAGTGGTCGTCGGATGAACGGTGTCTAGGGCAGCGGTCGAGATGTGATAAAAAAGGAGTCGACCGATTCGCCCGGTCGAAACATATATGTGGCCGATTTTCGCATATACCGGTCGACCGATCCTGTCCAGCAGTCGACCGGACAGTTGTTTTCCAAATAAATGATCCATCGGTTGATGGTTGTCAGCCGGACGCAGTCATATACCGGTTGACTATTGTATTGTATCGATCGACCGATCCCTATATTGTTCAAAGTTTAAACCATTAAAATCATGTTTCAAAGATATATATCACACTAATGCAAGTGTTGTGCAAGACTTTTAATGTTCAATTCATGTCAAAAGTGATATTGCATGACCAAGTCACTTTTACTTAGAATTGTTGTGAAATCAAGATCCGATCATTCCTAATTCTCTTCTAAGCATGCAAAATTGTTCTTCACTCAAGGGTTTTGTAAATATGTCTGCAAGTTGGATGTCAGTTGATACATGTTCAATGACAATGTCCTTAAGGGTCACATGTTCTCTAATGAAATGATATCGCAAGTCAATGTGTTTAATCCTAAAATGTTGAATTAAATTTTTGGTCATTTCTATAGCACTTGTGTTATCACATTTCATGGGTACATTGGAACAATTTACACCATAATCAAGCAATTGTTGTTTTACCCATAATATTTGTGCACAACAACTACCGGCGGCTATATATTCGGCCATGGCGATAAAAAGTGCGATGGAGTTTTGTTTCTTGCTAGCCCATGAAATGAGAGAATTACCAAGAAAGCAATACATCCACTAGTGATTTTTCTATCAACTTTACACCCGACAAAATCCGCATCGGTATAGGCATGCAATTCAAATGAGGAATTTCTATCGTACCAAATGCCTAATTCACATGTATGCTTTAAATACCGCATTATCCTTTTTATAGCGATTAAATGCGATTCTTTGGGAGTGGATTGAAACCTTGCACACAAGCACACACTAAACATTATATCTGACCTAGATGCCGTTAAATAGAGCAAGCTACCAATCATACGTCTGTAGCTTTTTTGATCAATGGACTTGCCTTTTTCGTCTTTATCCAATTTTGTAGTAGTGTTCATAGGGGTTGTGCTTGGCTTGCATTCGTTCATCCTAAATCTTTTAACTCCCTTGTATATTTTTCTTGATTGAAAAAAATACCTTCCTTGAATTGTTTCACTTGTAGGCCTAGAAAGAAAGTGAGCTCTCTTATAAGACTCATCTCAAATTCATGTTGCATAAGAGTTTCAAACTCTTTGCATAGGCATTCATTAGTAGCGCCATAAATAATATCATCAAAATAAATGTGAACTATTAAAATATCATTTTTAAAATGTATTAAAAACAATGTGGTTCAACTTTCCCTTTTTGAAAACCATTTTTAATTAAAAATGAACTCAATCTTTCATACCAAGCTCGAGGGGCTTGATTCAATACATAAAGAGCTTTTGAAAGTTTAAAAACACGATGAGAAAAATCTGAATTTTCAAAATCTTGAGATTGTTCAACATAAACTTCCTCATTTATAAAACCATTCAAGAAGGCCAATTTAACATCCATTTGAAAAAGTTTAAAACCTTTATAACATGCAAAAGCCAAAAGCATTCGAATTACTCAAGTCTAGCAACAGGAGCAAAAGTTTCATCAAAATCAATCCCTTCAATTTGTGAGTAACCCTTGACCACTAATCTAGCCTTGTTCCTCACAATAATACCATTTTAATCTAACTTATTTCGAAAGACCCATTTGGTTCCAATGATAAGATGATACTTGGATCTTTCCACAAGTTTCTACACTTGATTTTTTTCAAAATTATTTAATTCCTCATGCATTGCATTTATCCAATTTGGATCTTCAAGTGCTTCATCTATATCATTGGGCTCAAAATTTGCAAGGAAAGCCGAAAAAGCACATAGATTTTTTTAAAAAAAATTAGTTTTTATACCTTCATTTTGTATTACATATGACTTGATCAAGTGGGTGTGATGATGCATGTCTCCAATTTCTTGGGATGATTTGATTCTCCTCTTTTTGAAGTTCTTCTATTACTTCCACCTTTGGGGTGTAAGCTTTTGCTTCCTCTATGTCTACAACTTCAAGTTATCTTTGTACTTCAACTATTTTTTCATCATCATCATGCACTTTCTTGCTAAAAAAATCGTTATTTTCATTGAATATAACATTAATAGATTCTAAGGTTATTTCCTCTAACCACCCCTAAACTATCATAAATTTCTACATCTAACCCCAAACTACGAACTTCACTTTTTGGATACATAAACTATCACGATTTTACCAATTTGATCCTTTCGTCCAATTCCGTCGACTTCTCCGTTATTTTTTATTTTTCACATTTGTGAAAAGTCCATTATATCCCTGCTCTGAATTGAATTCTATTTTTATATAAAATAATATATAATAATGAAAAAAAGAAAAATACCACCCCACCCCACCCCTCCTCGTCACCCCTTTTCCCGGCGCCGGGAAAGGGGGGGGGGGGGGGAGACCACGTGGTGGTGTTTGATAAACATTAAGTATCATATTCTATACGTAAGCATCACACACTAGATCTGAATTAAAATTTCTAAGTTTATCCATCAAGTGATCTCTGTAGCACTCTTCTTCTGAACATGTTAGCACGACTCAGTTTTCTTTCTTTAAGAAATTAATCATCACCGCATAAATGAAACTGATGCTCCAGAATTAACAAAAGTAGATCACATAAACAATTTTCACTTGTTACGTAGGACTGACCACAAGCACTTCAAACTTCATCACAATATTACTGTTTTCCAATGATTCTCACGCCACAAGCATCGCTGCCTCCCTCTCCATAGCCCTCTTGAAGAAGCTGCCTTCCTGCACCAACTGCATGGGCGTAAACCCGAGCCCACTGGCCATTGCCAGCATCACCTCCCGCATCTCTGCCAGGAACTCCTCCAGGTCCATGGCCCCGTTGCCGTCGCAGTCGAACCGCGCAAAGATCTCGCCATAGATCCGCCCGAGCTGGTGGGAGCTCGGAAGGAGCGGGGCGCCTACGGCAGCCTCGCCCGCTCTGGAGTGCGTCTCAAGCACCCGAAGGCTCATTAGCTCTTTCGTCAACTCCGCGTAGGACAAAGTGTCATCCTTGTTTGCGTCCAGGGCCGCGAAATACCCGTCGATGGACCTGTTGAAGGTGCCCACATCCTCAACGAAGCTACGGACCTATAGTAGACGACGACGCACGGGGGGTGGGGTGGGTGGGTGGGTGGCAACCCAACCCCCCCCCCCCCCCCCCCCCCCCTTTCCCTACACCGGGAAAGAGAGGGGGGGGGGGGGGGTCGTCGTGACCCCCTCCCCATCCACATGGTGTTTTTCTCTTTTTTAAAATTATTTTATGTAAAAATAGAGTTCAATTAAGAATAGGGGTATAAAGGACTTTTCATAAATATAAAAAATAAAAAATAACGGAGAAGTCGATGGAATTGGATGGAAGGATCAAATGAAAAAATTGTGATAGTTTAGATACCCCAAAAATGAAGTTCATAGTTTGGGGTTAGATGTAAAAATTCGCGATAGTTTAGGTGGTCAGAGGAAATAACCCTAGATTCTAAAATAACTAATGTTTTTTTTATACACTCAGAAGATTTACTTGTACTAGAATAACCAAGAAAAATAACATCAGCACATTTAACATCAAACTACCTAGTTTATCTTTGACATTCAAAATATAACATTTACATCCAAAAACTTTGAAATAAGAGATATTTGGTTTCTTACCAAATAACATTTCAAATCAAGTTTTCTTCTCAAGAGATCTAAGTAGAATTCTATTGAGAACATATCATGATGTGTTTACGGCTTCCGCCAAAAAATATTTTGGTAACTTACTTTCATTTAAAATTGTTCTAGCCATTTCTTGTATAGTCTTATTTTTTCTTTCTATTACTCCATTTTGTTGAGGTGTTCTAGGAGTGGAAAAGTTACGAGTGATTCCATTTTCTTCGCAAAACAACTCAAATTTATGATTTACAAATTCTCCTCCATGGTCACTTCTAATTTTTGAAATCTTTTGTTCAAATTCATTTTGAATTCTTGGAAAACATATTTAGCGTTTCATCTTTACTAGCGAGAAAAATAGTCCAAGTGAAATGGGAGAAATCATCAACAATTACAAATACATATTTTTTTCCTCCTAAACTTGTCAGATCATTGGGCCCAAATAAGTCAAGATGTAACAGTTCCAAAGCCCTATGTGTACTAATAACTCATTTTAATTTAAAAGAAATTTTGTTTTGTTTACCTTTTAGACATGAACCACAAACATCATTTTTCTCAAATCTGATCTTAGGCAAGCCTCTAACCAATTCATGATTTGAAAGTTTAGTTAGTAATTTATACTTTGCATGTCCTAATTTTCTATGCCACAAGTTTATGTCATCATGCATGATACTAAGACATTTTTCATTTTTCAAGTTATCAAAATCAATTTTGTATACTTTATTGTACCTAAAACCCATATGCAAAACTTTGTTGTTTTCATCTAATATCAAACATTTGTCCTTTTCAAATTTGACTAAATAGTTTTTATCGCATAGTTGAATGCTAATTAGATTATATTTTAAATTTTCAACTACCCAAACATTTTCCAAATACACTTTGTCATTCTTACCAATATTACCTATACTAATTACTCTTCTTTTGCGATTGTCTCCAAAGGTGACTTTTTCTCCATTTTTCTTTTCCAAATTGATGAAATTTGATGCATCACCGGTCATATGTCTTGAGCATCCACTATCCAAATACCATTTACCTTCATTGTACTTAGAAGCTTCCTACAAGAAAGAAATTAAGAATTTCATCTTTTTGGTACCCAAACTTGCTTGGGTCCATCTTGATTAGTAATTGTCCTTTCCGGAACCCAAATTTTCTTCATCCATTTACTTATTCTTCTCCTAATTTGCAATCATAAGAATAATGTCCTTCATATCCACAATGAAAATAAATAATATGTGATATTGTGTGATATTCTTTAACAAATAAAATTCTTTTGTTATTTTTCTTTTCAAAAGAATGTAAACCAAGTCCTTTTTTGTTTGAAGATATTCTAGATCCACTAAGCATGGCATCTAACATTTTACTTCCATTTGAGAATTTTTCAAGCTCAACTTTCAAGTTATTAATTTCTTTGTTCAAGCATGCACTTTCTATATTTTGTTTTTCACATAATGATTTTAATACACTATTTTTCATTTTCAATCTTCAATTGAGAATTCCAAGTTAGAGTTTTCTTCATTCAATATATCACACTTTTCATATGCTTTAACATTCTTATTTTTCTTTCGCAAATTTTTAAGTTTTATTTTTATATCATTATATTTATTTTTTAGACATCCATATTTATTAATAAGAATTCTAAACTCTTTATGCACATTAAAGGATTCACTATCACTAGAGTAAGATGAGTTAGATGATACTTCATGGCTATTAGCATTAGACAAATGTAGGCTTCTTCATCATCACTAGAGGAGGTGTTGAAGTCCTTTTTGGTGTATTTGCTTCTTCATCCTCTTTGATCCCGATCTCATCAAAGTCTAATTTGTAAGTTCTTTTCTTCAATCACCGTCATCTTTGTATGTCATTTGGAGGAGAGAGATCTGAGAAACTTTTTCACTTTTTAAAGGTTAGTCCTTGGCTCGTCCAAAGAGTCTAAGCCATTTATAATATCATTAAAGCGAATGACCATCTCATTTATAGATTCATTTTTAAGCATTTTGAAAGAATCATATTGATGATTTAAAATATTTAATCTAGACTCCTTAACTTTATCCATTCCTTCATGGGTAATAATAAGTTTCTTCCAAATTTCATTAGTACTTTCACAACTAGAAATCCGATTAAACTCCGTTGGATCCAAAGCATAATAAAAAATATTTTTAGCTTTCCAATCTAGTTTTACTAATAGTCTTTCTCCTTCGGTATATTCTGAAGGTTTTTCTTTTAACTTAAATCAAAACCATTTTGAATAATATCCCACATATCAATATCAATAGAACAAACATAAGCTTGGATGCTAATTTTTCAATATGCAAAATTTAATGCATTAAAAAGTGGAGGACAATTAACAGATTGACCTTTGGAAAAACTAAAATCACTTGATGTCATAGCTCTAAAGATGTTTTAAATATTAAAACTAGAGCAACCTCGCTCTGATACTAATTGTAGGATCAAAAGCACCGAGAGGGAGGGAGGGGGTTTGAATTGGTGTTTAAAAATCTTTTCAAAATGTCACTTTCGGAAAAATCAATAAAGCCAATCACAAGCAAATAAAGATAGGACATAAGTGAAAGATAAAGAGCAAATACAAGGAGTCGCTTTCGACCTCAACTCCTTGGCCTACGTCCCCGCTCCGACTTCTTGACCTCGAGACCGCTGGAGATCCACTATCTTTCTCTTTTCTTGTAGGGAGAGAACAACCCTCTTTACACAACAAGCCTTCTTCTCCGCTCAAGAGGCAATGCACACCTTTTTTACAAAGAGCGCTCAATATTACTAGATCAGAAAGAAAATGTTTTCCTCTAACTCTTTTCTTTTACAAAAGTTCTCACACTCAAAGCTAAGAAAAGAAAGGGAAGAAATTTGCAATTTTGTGTTCAAGAACTTGAGAGGAGCTCTAAGATGTTCTTACTTGTTTGGATGATTTTTCTTCAAGCTTTGGCACTCATTTTATAGGCTCCTAGAGGTGAGAATTCATTCAAAAAGTCTTCCACAATTTTCTCCTCAAAATAATATCAGTTACTGTTCATTTGACCGTGAGGCCGGTCGACCGTGGTGATGGACCGGTCAACCGAACTATGTGACCGTTGTTAGCTGTCCGGTCGACCAGTCCTTCGACTGATACATCGACCAGTAATGTCTCGACATCGATCGGTACATATCATTGTCGATTGGTGTATCGACCGGTATAGTCTCGACGTCGACCGGTATAATATCAATCGATCGGTGCCATAGCAAGTATAAGTCGACCGGTCACGTGCTGAAATTTTTTCTTTCCGTTTTAATTTGACGATTTCTTCTACGAATGTGGTCATATCAATCCTACACCTACATTATCATCACTTGAGCATAGATTAGTAACTTTTATGTCCATTTTAATTTATTATCATCAAAACATAGAATTCAACAACATTTTCTAAAAATTGACTTTTACGGCTTTTTCGGTTAGACTTTTTATATACCAATTCAACCCCCTCTTGGTGTTTTCGATCTTCCAATTAGTATCAGAGCTAAGTTGCTCTTGTTTTAAAGATATAAACATCTTTTGAGCTATGGCATCAAATGGTTTTACTTTAGGTGAAGGTCAATCCACGAATCATCCTCCACTTTTTAATGCGTCAAATTTCGTCTATTGGAAAATAAGAATGCAAGCTTATGTATGTTTTATTGATATTTGAGATATAATTGAAAATGAATTTGATTTGCATGGAAAGCCACATTTAGAATACACGAAAGGTGAGAGATTACTTGTGAAATTAAATTGGAAAGCGAAAATTCATCTTTTTTGTGCTTTAGATGCAACGGAATTTAATCATCTTTCTAATTGTTAAAGTGCTTATGAAATATGGAGAAAACTTATCATTACACATGAAGATACTAATAAGGTTAATGAATCTAAACTTAATATTTTGAATCATCAATATGACTCTTTTAAGATGCATGAAAATGAGTCTATAAATGAAATGGTTGTACGCTTTAATGATATTGTGAATGTCTTAGTCTCCTTGGGCGAGCTACGGACTAACTCTCAAAAGATGAAGAAATTTCTTAGGTCCCTTTCTTCCAAGTGGCACACGAAGAGAACAGTGATTGAAGAGAAGGACTTAAACAAGTTAAATTTTGATGATATCATAAGATCCCTCTTGACCTATGAGACTGGAATCAAGGAAGATGAAGAAACAAATATTTCCAAAAAGAAGGCTTTGGTTTTGAAAGCAAAAATGGATGAAAGTGAAACAAGTGAAGAAGACGAAGATCCAGGTGAAAAGAAACTAGCTTTATATGTCAAGAAACTTGACAAATATCTTAAGTTTGCCAAACAAAAGAAAAAGAGTGGCTTCTCCAAAAGAAGATCAGCAACAAGAAAAAAATCAAGTAACTTGTGTTGAATGCAATAAGGTTGGACACTATAAAAACGAATAGCCAAATCTAATTAAGAAAGAAAAGGAGAGAGAAAATCTGAAGAAAAGAAAGAAAGCTTTTCAAACTTGGGATGGAAGTGAAGACGAAGAAAATGACTCCAAAACCTTCTTAAGTGATGATGAAGAAGTCTACATATGTTTAATGGCAAATAACTATGAGGTATCATCTAACTCATCCAAATTTAGTGACAGCGAATTCTTTGATATGCATGATGAGTTTAGAATTCGTATAGATAAATATAGATGTCTTAAAAAGAAGCATGATGATTTGAAAATAGATTTTGAAAACTTGAAAAATAAACATGATTATAAAGTTTGTGAAAATTGTAACTTACTAGATGATGAGAACTCTAGTTTAGAATTTATGATTGAAGTTTTGAAAATGAATAACATTACCTTAAAATTATTTTGTGAAAAACAAACTTGTAATGTCGAAACTTTGAAAAATGAGAATAATGTTTTAAAAAGTAAACTTGAAAAGTGTGCAAACGTTGGAAAAATGTTAGATGCAATGTTATCAACACAAAGAAAACCTTTTAATAAAAATAGACTTGGTTTTAGCTCATTTGATACTAAGAAGATAAAAGGATTCTATTTGTTAAAACATCACAAAATTTTCATGCAAAATCACATATCATTTGTTTTTATTATGGTTATGAATGTCATTATTCTTATGAATGCAAAGTTAAAAAGATGCTAAATAATGGTATGAAGAAGATTTGGGTTCCTAAAAAGACCACCACTAACTAAATTGGACCCAAACAAGTTTGACTACCAAAAAGATGAGAATCTTAATGTCTTTCTTGTAGGAAACTCCAAAGGATAATTAAGGCAAATGGTATCTGGATAGTAGATGCTCAAGATATGTGACCGACAATCCATCAAATTTCATTACATTAGAAAAGAAAAATGGACGAAAAGTCACCTTTGGAGATAATAGCAAATGAAGAGTAATTGGTATAGGTAATATTGGTAAGAATGACAAAGTATACTTGGAAAATATTTGTCTAGTTGAAAACTTAAAACATAACTTAATTAGTATAAGTCAATTGTGTGATAAAAACTATTTAGTAAATTTTAAAAAGGACAAATGTTTGATTCTAGATGAAAATAAGGAAGTTCTACATATGAGTTTTAGATATAATAATGTATACAAGATTGATTTTGAAAATTTGAAAAGTGAAAAATGTCTTAGATTTATGCATAATGATATAAATATTTGGCATAGAAGATTAGCACATGTAAATTTTAAATTGTTAAACAAACTTTCAAGTCATGAATTGTTAGAGGTTTACCCAAAATTAGATTTGAGAAAAAATAATGTTTGTGATTCATGTCTTAAAGGTAAACAAACAAGCTTTTTCAAAATAAAAGGTGTTATTAGTACACATAGGTCTTTAGAATTCTTACATCTTGACTTATTTGAACCTATTGATGTAATAAGTTTATGTGGAAAGAAATATGTATTTATAATTGTTGATGACTTCTCTCATTTCACTTGGACTATCATTTTTACAAGTAAAGATAAAACTATAAACATATTTTCTAAATTTGCAAAAAGAATATAAAATGAAATTGAGTTAAAAATTGCAAAAATTAGAAGTGACCATAGAGGTGAATTTGAAAACTACAAATTTGAATTATTTTGTGAAGACAATGGAATTATACATAACTTCTATACACTTAGGACACCTCAACAAAATGGCGTAGTAGAAAGAAAAAATAGAATCATTCAAGAAATGGTTAGGATAATGTTAAATGAAAGTAATTTGCCTAAGTATTTTTGGGCGGAAGTCATAAACACATCATGATATGTTTTAAATAGAATCTTACTTAGACCCCTTCAAAAGAAAACATGTTTTGAAGATTTATATGGAAAAAGGCCAAATATTTCATATTTCAAAGTGTTTGATTGTAAATGTTATATTTCAAATATTAAATATAAATTAGGTAAATTTGATGCAAAATGTTATGATGGTGTATTTCTTGAATACTCTAGTTGAAGTAAAGCATATATGATATATAACAAAAGAACATTAATTATTGAAGAATCTATTAATGTCAAATTCAATGAAACTAATGATTTTTTCATGAGCAAGCAAGTGAATAATGATGAGAAAGCAATAGTTGAAGTGAAAAGACATCTTGAAGTTAAAAAAAGAGAAACTTATACTACATTATTTTTTAAGCACTTGAAAGATGATATTTTAATAGTTCATATTTATGTTGATGATATTATTTATGGTGCTACTAATGAATGCTTGTGCAAAGAGTTGGAGTCTCTTATGCAAAAAGAGTTTGAGATGAGCTTTGTAGGTGAGCTCACATTCTTCTTAGGATTACAAGTCAAGCAAAACAAAGATGGAATATTTCTCAAGCAAGAGAAGTATACAAGGGAGTTGCTAAAGATATTCGGAATGGATGAATGTAAGCCAAGTTCAACTCCCATGAGTACTACAACTAAATTAGATAAAGATGAGAAAGGCAAATCCATTGATCAAAAGATGTATAGATGTATGATTAATAGTTTTCTTTACTTAACGACATCTATGCCGGATATAATGTTTAGTATATGCTTGTGTGCAAGATTTCAATCCGCTCAAAAGAATCACACTTAGTTGCCGTCAAAAGAATATTGCGTTATTTGGAATATACTTGTGATTTAGGCATTTAGTATGATAAGAACTCATCTTTTAATTTACATGTCTACACCGATGCGGATTTTTCCGAATGTAAAGTTGATAGGAAAAGCACTAGTGGAATGTGTTTCTTTCTTGGTAACTCTCTTATCTCATGAACTAGCAAAAAAGCAAAACTCTATCACACTCTTTACGGTCGAGACCGAATATATAGCGGTCGAGGCCGAATATATAGCGGCCGGTAGTTGTTGTGCACAAATATTATGAGTAAGCAACAATTACTTGATTTTGATATAAGTTGTTCAAGTGTACCCATGAAGTGCGATAACACAAGTGCAATGGAAATGACAAAACACCCAATTCAACATTCTAGGATCAAGCATATTGATTTGCGCTATCATTTCATTAGAGAACATATGACACTTAAGGACATTGCTATTCAACATGTGTATACCAAAATTTAACTTGCGGATATCTTCACAAAACCCTTAAGTGAGTAAAGATTTTGTATGCTTAGATGGAACTTGGGATATTAGGAACATGATTGCCTCTCAACTCAACTCATGAGTGATTTGGTTATGCAGGTATCATTTGGTTATACCAAAACTCAATTCAACTCGAATTAAATATAAAATTGTGTTGCACAATACATACATTCAGACAGGTCGACCATTATCATATCGATCGATCATTATAGATCTGACCGAACGTTTGTTAAAGTTACCAAACAACCAATTTTACTCTATGAAGTACGCACCTCCAGAATGGTCACCCGAAAGTATTTTCAATAAACACAAAAGATGCATATATATTCATCAAAGTTAAATAAATAGTTATAAGACATATCATTCACATATTATCATTATAATTTTTTTTCACTAACCACCTCACATATGACACCCCACAGGATCAAGTTTTATACAGCCTTACAAAAAGATGCTAATAAACTCTAGTACAACTCTCGAGTTTATCTATTATATACATGCTTTTTAAAAACGTAAGTGAAGGAAAAATAAAAGTGCCCCAACGACTCGACCTCATGCAAGCTTCGAGTCGACTCAACTCGAGAACTTATAATTATCTGAAAAATTCAACAAGGGTAATGTGAGCAACAATCGTTTGCTCAGTGATTGAAATAAAAGTACAACATAGGAGAACAATACGAGTGCATATAACATTTAAGTAATTACATTTTTTTCATATGAGAAAACATTTAAAGGATAGATCATATCAGATAAGTTACCAAATCATATGAACTTTTACATAAATAAAAATTATTCAAGATATCATCATATTCATAGTTAAACTCCACACATGTGTCATCGCACATACTCATCATGAATCAATACATATCCCTCAATGATTGTGTGTCATACAGTTAAACAGAGCTTCACAATCAAAGAGTCTTAGATAGTTAGAGCAAATCATGGGTCAATACGTATCCCTCCATGATTGTGTGTCATACAGTTAAGTAGAGATTCACAATCAAAGAGTCTCAAACACACAGAGCAAATCATGGGTCAATACGTATCCCTCCATGATTGTGTGTCATATAGTTAAGAAGAGCTTTACAATCAAAGAGTCTCAGATGCATAGAGTAAATCGTGGGTCAATACGTATCCCTTCATCTGAGATACGCAGAGCATATCATGGATCAATACGTGCACGTAGAGCCGTCCCCAAAGGGCTAAGACCCCCGATATACGTTTCAAAAGCTTCATGTATATCGAATGTGGTCCCAAAGACATTTTTCAAACAATATGGCCAATGAACACATGGAGTTTAACAATATCAAAATACACATGTCATAACACCATATCATTATAAAATAAAACATATTTTAACTTCACAAGCACTGTTCCCTCAAAACATTTTCATGTAAGAGGTTACTCTATCTCATATGAAATCTTTGAAACATATCATAAATACTTTTCATAGCTCAAGATATGTTTCAATAATAATAATAATAATAATAATAATAATAATAATAATAATAATCTTTGTTTGAGATAATGCCATAAATAAAAGAACTAGCATATATCATTTTGCTACACAATCAAAGTCTTAGATAGGTAGAGCAAATCATGGATCAATACGTATCCCTCCATATTGTGTGTCGTATAGTTAAGAAGAGCTTCACAATCAAAGAGTCTCAGATATGTAGAGCAAATCATGAGTCAATACGTATCCCTTCATTTGGGATACGCAGAGCATATCATGGGTCAATACGTATTCGAAGAGCAGCTCCCAAAGGGCAAATACACCCGATATACGCCCAAAGATTTCATGTATATTGAATGCGGTCCCAAAGATCTTTTTCAAACAACATGGCCAATGAACATATGGAGTTTAATAATATCAAAATATACATGTCATGATACCATATCTCAAATAAAACATATTTTAACTTCACAAGCATTATTCCCTCAAAACATTTCAAGTAAGAGGTTACTCTATCTCATATGAAATCTTTGAAACATATTATAAATACTTTTCATAGCACAATATATGTTTCAATGACAATAATAATAATCTTTGCTTGAGATAATGCTATAAATAAAAGAACTAGCATTTGCTATGTTGTAAATTTACCCACTCACCTTGCACTTTATATTTTCAAAGAGTTTTACTAGATTTTCCTCCTTTTCCTTGTAGCTTGTTGGTTTTTGATCACTTGCTGATCACTATATGATTTTAACCCATTTTAGATGCAATTCATACATATCGAGTCCCACTTTTGCCTATTTTTGGGCCAATTATACTTTGAATGCAAACATTGTGATAACTAGTTGATATTCCTCATTTCATACTTAATTCCATGTGCATAGAGGTTCTGAAATGCCAAAATCCATTAATATTTAAATTCTATGCCAAGTTATCATTTTGAGGACAAGTTATCATTCCTAAGTATCAAGTTATCATTATTTTGAATGAACTTATTTTCAATGGTTTTCTTGCCCTAAATCCATCATTATTATGTATAAATCATATTTGGATAGTCACATCTCAACTTGTGCAAAGTTTTAAGTCCATTTGAACAAGTTATCATTTTTCAAGTGCCAAGTTATCGTTAAAGGGCAATTCTGTCATTTCGACATGCAAAACCATTAATTCTGCACAAGGACCTTAAGCAATCATCTTATTATTGTTCTAACTCATTGCTGGTCAAATTTCATCACATTTGGATAATCAAAATTCAAGTTATGACAAGTTATCGTTTTTAAGTCATATAAGTTATCGTTTTTGGGGCACTCAAGTTATCACTTTTAGGAATCTCATTCATATTTGATTTTTGACCTCACTCACTTGTCACTCTAATCAAATTGATGCCTGAAATGCTTTGAACCACCCATATTAGGACATTTCCCAAGATTTCCATAAAGTTATCATTCCGGGCCCTTGAATTCATTCATATCGATATCGGTTTTCATTCTTGCAACACACCAATTCCCTTTTTGCTATAGATCTGATTTTAACTACTGTCCTAATCCTTAGTTGTTTAAATATTATTAGAAGACTTTCATGCTTGATGTTTTGGCCCTTGTAGCAAGTGGAAAAGGTGGCCAAAAGGAAGAAAAAAGGAGGGGGGACCACTAGCTTTTTGGCTGTCCAAAAAGCTGTCATTGCTGGAATTTCAGGGCCAGGGGACACATGGCTGCAATCAAAGCACAAAGAATGTTCTGATGCTGATCCAAAGGTGGGGAGAAGTGATATATAAGCTGGATTTTTCTGGAGGAGAAAGGGGGCTGGTCATTCAAGGGTTTGGAGCAAAGGCAAGGGCAAGGCTGCTGGATTTTGGGAGCTGCTGGCCAGGAAGCTTCAAAGAACTATGAATTGTATCTGTTTCTTACCCCATTTGATGTCAAAACTTGTAAATATGAGGAGCTAAACTCCATTTCTTCTAGGATAGGGTAGTAGTTTAGATTAGTTTTGGATGGATATGGACTGTTTTATAATTCCTGCACTGAATCATTTCTGGTTTTCAGATTTCAGAAACTTCTTTACTGATTTATGCTATGCTACTATTAGATCTAATTGTAACCAATGAATGAGAAGTATTACTTGATCTAATCATTCTACAGAAGTGAATTAAGAGTTAATGTCAGTTTTCTGATTTCATTCAATTGCAATTCTGATTTCTGATTTGGTTTTCTGATTTCTGAATTTGATTCCTATAAATATCAGAATCTGTTCTTCATTTCTAATCTGATTAGTTGAGTCTTTGGAATGTTGGTATTGTCCCTATCTTATTCAGAAATGAATCAAGATTGTTTGGGCAATCATTTGACTCAAATCAGATTTTCCATTAATTCCTGAACTGAAATCAGAAATCTGATTTTTCTGGTTTTACATTTCTGAAATCTGATTTGTTATAAATCTGATCTTGCCATTTGAAGACCCCATTTGTATTTATAACTGAGAAGTTATCATTTGGTCTAACCCTTGTTCAGAAATGAATCAAGAATCAATGGCAAGTTCTAGATACAAACCCAATTAGAATTCTGATTTCTATTTTCTGAAATCTGATTTCTTGAAATCTGAATTCTGATTTTCTTGGGCTGTTTGAATCTGATTGTCATTGGGGATTGAACTAATTGAACAACTGAGAGGTTGAAATCTATCCCAATCTTGTTCAGAAATGAATTGAGAAGCTTTGACATTCCTATGATTCAAAACTGATTTGGTTTTCCTGATTTGAATGAATTGAATGAGTTGCTGATTTTTTGGTTTCCTGAATTCCAAAATCTGATTTCTTGGGCTTTTGAATCTGATTGTCATCAAGGATTAGATAATTGAATAGTTGAGAGGCTAATATATGCCCTGATCTTATTCAGAAATGAATCAAGATCATTGACAATTCAGAATTCAAATCTGATTTTTCCAAAATCTGATTTCTTAGTTTGATTCTAAATTCTATTTTCTGATTGTTTGGAATCTGAATTGCCAATTGTTAATCCCTATTTTATTCAAATCACTGAGAGGTGTACTCTAGGAATCCCTTGCAGTCCAGAGATGGGTCAAGGGGCATTTGGCAAACTTGAATTCCATCAATCCACATTGCTGATTTTTTCAGAAATGTTGATTTCTGTTTTCTCATTTTTCTAACTTCTGATTTCCATTGTCAACCCTCATATTAATCCACTACTGAGAGGTAGTCTTAAGGGCTTCTTTGAGATCCAGAGATGGGCCAAGGAGCAATGGGAATTATGAACTCATGTGGCCATATGTTTTGCATTTCCAATTGAGTGTGTTTGTGTGGATTCCAATTTATTTTGCAACCGAGAGGTTGATTTTGAATCTCCCTTGAATTCAGAGATGAATCATGGAACACAAGCACCATTATTGAGTATATTTTATCTGGTTTGGTTGATTGGAATGATTCCATCTTTTTATGATTGTAAATGCAAGTTATCATTCCAAACTTCCTTGAATTGCAAAAAAATCAGCATTGAATCTTTCTTTTGAGCCCAATGATAACTTGATTTTCAGTGAGGACCCTCTTTTGATTCAACCTAGCTAACCATTATATAATCATATATTGCTTAGTTAGAAGCCAATTGAGCTGTGGGAACACCCATTTTCAAGTTGAATCAAAAGTTGGACATTTAGTGATAACTTGTTCCATTCCATCCTTAATTAATTTAGATGAACCCCAAATCCTAGAAGAACCTTCCTCATAGATAGTTAAACCTTTTTAGACTTCATTCTAGCATTTATAATTCAGTTTTGATAAATTACCAAAACCCAAAAATCTGTTATCATTTCACTTTCTATAAAAAAAAAATCTGTTTTCACTATTCATTAAAAATCTGTTTTTAGCCACTTAAGTAGAACTAATCTAAATTGTTTTAGGGTGTCTTAGACTTCAAATTCTTGTGGATACGACAACCTGAGTCTACTACAACTTACCTGTGCACTTGCAGCTAGTGAGTTGGGAGACCAAAAAAATGAAAATTTGACATTTTCTTTAATTTCAGCAAGTTATCACTAGAAAACCCAAATATCACTAACAAGTTTTTGGCGCCGTTGCCGGGGATTTGAGGTCAATTAGGCTAACTTAGATAGTTTAGATTAGTTTTAGATTAGTTTTTAGTTTATTTGTTAGGCTAATTTTCAGTTTTTGCAAGTTATCACTTCTTACTTTTCATTTTTGTCTAGTTTTCATTTCTTTCTTGAATTTGATACTTTTGAATCTCTTTATGCAGGACTTGGACCATCAAGAGGAACATTACCAATCAGATCCTGAACCTGAAAGAAGATTTTTAAGAAGAAGGAGATTGCAAAGGCTTGAGGCAAGGAGAAGGATATTTGAAGAAGAAGAGGAAGAAGCATACAACCTTGAATTTGAAAGAGTTATGAATCAAAATATGGCAGCTCCTAGAACTCTTAGGGACTGTTATTCACCAAGCAATGCAAGGAATCAACAAGGGGGAGGAGCCTTAGCACCTGTGGCAAATTTTGAAGTTAATCCAGCCTTGATTTCTATGATTAGGCAAAGTCAGTTTTCTGGACTTGGGACTGAAGATCCAGCATGTCATTTGGACAATTTCAAGGAGATATGCAGCACTGTGAACTTCAATAATATCCCCATGAATGCAGTGTATATGAGATTATTTCCCTTCTCACTCAAGGACAAGGCCAAGATATGGTTTAAAGGATTGAATCCTGAAGAGGTAGCCACTTGGGAATCAATTGTTCAATTGTTCCTTTCAGAATTCTTTCCTCCTTCAAAAACTGATAACTTCAGGGATCAAATAGTGAGGTTCTATCAGTTGGACCAAGAAAATATTTGTGAGGCATGGCAAAGGCTTCAAGGATTATTAAGGGCATGTCCCCATCATGGTTTTGAGAAGTGGCAGCTAGTCAACTATTTTCATAAGGGGTTGAACTACCCTAGCAAGGTGGCATTGGATACTGCTGCAGGAGGCATCTTTGCATCTAAAAACATTGATGAAGCTTATCAACTCATTGAAAACATAGCCAAGAATCACCACTTCCTTACCCGTGATAGAACCAGGAGGCCACCCATGGACAATTCAGTGAATCAATTGTCCACTCAACTTGAAGAGGTGCTGTACAAGACTTTGGAGAGGTTGAACTTGACTCCCAATGGCAATAGGGCCTCCAATTCTGAAACAAGGTGTTGTGTATGTGGGAATCAAGGCCATGTGTCAGAGAATTGCAACTTAATTATGCAGCAAGTGAACCAAAATGTGGATCAAATCAATGCTGTGGGCAATTATGGAATCAAACCTCCTGCTGAATTTTATACTCCAGAAAATAGGAATCATCCATACTTTTCTTACAAGGGCAACAACTATCAAGGAGCTCCTATGCAAAATTCAAATTGGCAGCCTAAAATCCTACCAAGAAATCAGCCACCACCACCTTATGGAAATCAAGGCCAAAGTGCACCAATTCAAAGGAATCTATATGAGCCACCACCTCAAGTCCAAGCATCACAATTCCAAAATGAAATGAAGGAGATGCTTCAACAAATTCTGAAGAAGCAGGACAGCCAAGGAGAGGAGATTTTGAAGATCAATTCTAGATTGGATGCCATGAATGCAAATCAAAAATTGTTGGAAAGACAAATTGCTCAACAAGCTAGTACATCCACTAGACCTCCCTTATTCTTTCCTGGACAGCCAGAAGTAAATCCAAAGGAGCAAGCAAAGGCCATCCAGCTCAGAAGTGGTAAAATGGTGGAGGAACCAATGAAGAAAGTGGATGATAATCAAGCCAATTCAGACTCAAGGGTTGCTGAAAAGCCAAGTGAACAACCAAGTGAGGAAATCAGGAATTCAAGCCCTCAAATTGAAGCAAATCCAAGGGTTTTTGACAAGGTACCCTTCCCTCAAAGGTTAATCAAGGCAAGACAAGACCAGCAATATGGAAGGTTCTTGGAAATCCTGAAGAAGCTATACATAAATGTTCCTTTTGTTGAAGCCATCCAGGAAATGCCATCATATGCCAAGTTTCTAAAGGAAATCCTAACCAAGAAGAGAAGGGTATTGGAGCATGAGACTATAGCATTGACTGAAGAGGCTTCTGCAATTATCCAGAATAAGTTGCCTCCAAAGCTCAAGGATCCAGGAAGCTTCTCAATTCCATGTGAGATAGGCAATAGAAAAATTCAAAGAGCCATGTGTGACTTGGGAGCTTCTGTGAGTGTCATACCCTTATCATTGTGTAGGAAACTTGAAGTTGGAGATTTGAAGCCAACAAATATGTCCCTTCAGCTGGCAGACAGATCCATCAAATATTCACATGGGATTATTGAGGACATACCCCTCAAAGTTGGTAAATTCTATATTCCAGTTGATTTTGTTGTATTAGATATGAATGAAGATGTGAACACCCCCATTCTCCTTGGGAGGCCCTTTCTAGCCACTGCAGGGGCTGTAATTAATGTTAAGGAAGGGAGATTGACCTTCCAAATTGGAGAGGAGAAGATTGAATTCAATTTGGCCCAAGTTATCAGTAGGCCAAGTTTTCTAGAAAATGATTTTGAAGATGGGCAATTGAATCAGGTGGTGGAGCAAGTTTCAGCTATAATCCCTATTGAAGATCCATTGCAAAGGTGTCTAATTTTTGACCATTTGAGAGAATTGGAAGATCCAGAGGCTATGGCATATAAATCAGTACTGAACTCTTCAATATCAGTGGAAAATGTAGGAATTCAAAGTGAGGTACAACAGGTTATCATTGCTGAATGCCAAGGCAATCCAGTTCAAGCCAATTCCAAGTTGGAACTCAAGCCTCTTCCTAGCAATTTGAAGTATGAATTCTTGGGGGAGAATTCAACTTTTCCTGTTATCATTAATGCTAATTTGCCTCAGGATCAGGTGGAAGAGCTGCTGAAGAGGTTGAAATTGTATAGGGAGGTGATAGGCTACTCAATTGAAGATATCAAGGGTATTAATCCCTCCATTTGCATGCATAGGATCCCTATGGAGGACAGCTACAAGCCCTCCATTGAATGTCAAAGGAGACTCAACCCAACCATGAAAGAAGTGGTAAAGAAAAAAGTATTGAAGTTGCTGAATGCAGGAATCATATACTCCATTTCAGATAGTGAATGGGTCAGTCCAGTGCAGGTGGTGCCAAAGAAGGGAGGAATTACAGTGGTGAAGTCAGATTCTGATGAATTGATATCCACAAGAACCATTACAGGTTGGAGGATGTGCATTGACTTCAGGAAGTTAAACAAGGCCACAAGAAAGGACCATTTCCCATTGCCATTCATTGATCAGATGCTGGAAAGGCTAGCTAGGCATTCCCATTTCTGTTATCTTGATGGGTACTCAGGTTTCTTGCAAATTCCAATTCACCCCCAAGATCAACACAAGACTACATTCACTTGTCCATATGGGACTTTTGCCTATAGAAGAATGCCCTTTGGCTTATGCAATGCCCCTGCAACTTTCCAAAGGTGTATGATGTCTATATTTTCAGACTTCATTGAAGAAATTATGGAGGTCTTCATGGATGATTTTTCGGTGTATGGAGACTCATTTGATGCTTGCTTGGACAATTTAACAAAAGTGCTACAAAGATGTAGGGAATCCAATTTGATACTCAATTAGGAGAAATGCCACTTTATGGTCCAAGAAGGAGTTGTCTTAGGACATGTGGTCTCAAGCAAAGGCATTGAAGTGGACAAGGCAAAAATTGAAGTGATTGAGAAACTACCACCACCCACAAGTGTCAAGGCAATTAGGAGTTTTTTGGGGCATGCAGGCTTCTACAGGAGGTTTATTAAAGATTTCTCCATGATAACTAGGCCCCTCACCAAGTTGCTGGCCAAGGATGTTGAGTTTCAATTTGATGAAGAGTGTATGAAGGCATTCAAGAAGTTGAAGGAAGCCCTCATCTCAGCCCCTGTAGTGCAGCCACCTGACTGGACTCTCCCTTTTGAGATCATGTGTGATGCTTCTGACCAGGCAGTAGGAGCTGTGCTGGGGCAAACCAAGGAGAAGAAGCACCATGTCATATGCTATGCAAGCAAAACTTTAGATGAAGCACAAATCAATTATGCAACTACTGAGAAAGAACTTCTTGCTGTGGTGTATGCATTTGACAAATTCAGGCCATACCTGGTGGGATCCAAGGTTATTGTTTTCACAGACCACCAAGCTGTGAGGCACTTAATCAACAAGAAAGAATCCAAGCCAAGGCTAATCAGGTGGATCTTATTGCTTCAAGAATTTGATGTAGAAATTAGGGACAAAAGGGGAAGTGAAAATCTAGTAGCTGACCACCTATCAAGAATGGAAGGGATACAAGAATCATCTACACTTCCTATCAATGATGCATTTCCTGATGATAGTTTGATGGCTGTGGCAATTAATCAAATTCCCTGGTATGCTGACTTGGTCAATTATCTTACATGTGGAATTACCCCTCCTGACTACACATATCAGCAAAGAAAGAAATTCTTTCATGACTTGAAAGATTATTATTGGGATGATCCCTTTCTATTCAGAAAATCTCCTGATGGCATGTACAGAAGATGTGTACCCCAATCTGAATTTCAAGAAATCTTGGAGGCATGCCATTCATCCCCTTATGGAGGTCATGGAGCCACACACAAGACTGCTGCCAAAGTCCTCCAATCTGGATTTTATTGGCCAAGTTTATTCAAGGATGCACATATCTTTGTGAAGGGTTGTGATCAATGCCAAAGAGCTGGTTCCATTTCAAGAAGGAATGAAATGCCACAACAAGGAATTCTAGAAGTGGAAATATTTGATGTTTGGGGAATTGACTACATGGGGCCTTTCCCTAGTTCGTGTGGTTACAAATTTATTCTTCTAGCTGTGGACTATGTGTCCAAATGGATTGAGGCCATTCCCACCATTGCAGCTGATTCCAGGGCAGTAATCAAGTTGTTCAAGGAAGTTATCTTTCCAAGGTTTGGAATTCCTAGAGTGGTCATAAGTGATGGGGGTAGCCACTTTATTGAAAGGTGTTTTGAAAACCTCCTAATTAAATATGGAGTGAGGCACAAAGTTTCCACTTCATATCACCCCCAAACAAATGGCCAAGCAGAAGTGTCAAATAGGGAGGTAAAGGCCATATTGGAGAAAACAGTTTCTTTGACAAGAAAAGATTGGAGTTTGAAGTTGAATGAAGCTCTTTGGGCATATAGGACAGCATACAAGACTCCAATTGGTACTTCTCCCTACAAGCTTGTCTATGGAAAAACTTGCCATTTGCCAATTGAGTTGAAGCATAAGGCATATTGGGCAGTCAAGGCACTCAATTATGATATGCATGCGTGTGGGCAAAAGAGGCTTCTCCAAATTGATGAACTTGATGAAATTAGGCTAAATGCCTACCATAATTCAGAATTCTACAAGGAAAGGACTAAAAGATGGCATGATGGAAGGATTCTGAAAAGGGATTTCAAGGTTGGAGACCTTGTATTACTCTTCAACTCAAGATTAAAGATTTTTCCAGGAAAGTTGAAGTCAAGGTGGAGTGGACCATTCAAAATTCATAAAGTATATCCATTTGGTGCTGTTGACCTTCTGAATGACAAAGATGACATATTTAAGGTAAATGGACAGAGGTTAAAGCTTTACAATCCCACAGCCATGGATTCTGCAAAGGAGGAGCTGACTCTAGCTGATTTGCCACTACCACCTAACTGATTTCACCTTGTATCAATGTCTAGCCAAAGACATTAAAGAAAGGCACTTCTTGGGAGGTAACCCAAGCCACTTTACACTTAATCTTTCTGTTTTTGCAGGAATAAGGGATGAGGAACATGTTCAATTCACAAGTCTCAACTTCAGGGAGTACCCTTACCCCTATTTCTGATTTTTACACTGAAAACTTAATGATAACTGATAATATTTTTTTTCATTATGCTACATTGATCATATTATCATCTGAATTAACATTCATTTCAGTTATCCCAATCTATTATAGCCTAATTTCAGTGAATTTCAGAAATTCCCAATGCAATGTTGAAATTTGCACTCAAAAATCTGATTAGTTGCAAATCTACCATTCCACTGATATCTTTGTTTCTATGCAGGATTAGTTGCAACTAATGAAGGTTAGACCACCCAAAGATGCTGGATGAAATGCCAAGGGGATCCAAATTCCAAATTTAATGCATTTCAATCCCACCCACCCCTCTCCCTTGCCTTTATTTTTCAACCCTGAGGACAGTGTTGAGAATAAGCTTGGGGGAGGAAACCTGGTGCTTTTCTAACCTTTACACCATGTTTTCAATTGATTTTAATGTTCATATCATAATTCATACCAGGTTATCATTGGTTTTCACAAGTTATCACTAGTTATCACTCGGTTATCAATTTTTGGACCCAACTCAATTCTGAATTCATTTTGAATCTGAAATGGGTAGAATACTTTATTTTGACAGTGGGTGCACTCCAATACCAAGTGGCCAACTTGGCCATTAGCCTTCTTGCTTTAATTGGCATTATGAATTCAGATGCATTTGAATGAAATTTCTAGCTGAAAATTTTTCCTTTTTGTGGGTCACACTAGTTGATACTTATGGATTGAATTAGTAATATTAGATGTCTAGAAGGGAGTCAAGGCTCTTGCTGCCATGCTAAATAGAAAACTTGACTTTTTGGATAAAGGGATCTAAACTATACTTAAGTTTGAACTATTGCTCACTTCATGAACAGGATAGAAAAATGAGAAAAGGAAAAGTAAAAAGTCATATGCATGCATAGAAAAAAGGAAGAGAGCAAAACTTCCAAAGGAATCTCTCTTCAATGCAAAAAGAAAAAAAAATTTAGGAGAGCAAAACTTCCCAAGGAATCTCTCCTAAATAAAGCATGAATAAAAATCAGGTGCTAAACCTGTTTATATGCATTTCATGAATAAAAGTCAGGTGTTAAACCTGTTTAAACAATTGAAAATCTGTTCATGAAGAGATTTGTAGTTCAACCCCTTTGTAAAGTTGAAAATTCCTACAATTCAAACATGTTATTGCTAGTACTTCTTCCATGGCTTAAATTTGCTTTAGCCTTTGTGATTCCCTAGCTAGAAATTGAGTTTTTGGAAAGAATGAAGTGTTGGCAAAGTGGGAAACTCATTGGATTCAATTCAGCTAGACTTTACTTCATTTGTGGACTTTTAATTCAAGTTTGTCCTTAATTTTTGAATGTTTTGCTTGAGGACAAGCAAAAGGCTAAGCTTGGGGGAGTTTGATCACTTGCTGATCACTATATGATTTTAACCCATTTTAGATGCAATTCATACATATCGAGTCCCACTTTTGCCTATTTTTGGGCCAATTATACTTTGAATGCAAACATTGTGATAACTAGTTGATATTCCTCATTTCATACTTAATTCCATGTGCATAGAGGTTCTGAAATGCCAAAATCCATTAATATTTAAATTCTATGCCAAGTTATCATTTTGAGGACAAGTTATCATTCCTAAGTATCAAGTTATCATTATTTTGAATGAACTTATTTTCAATGGTTTTCTTGCCCTAAATCCATCATTATTATGTATAAATCATATTTGGATAGTCACATCTCAACTTGTGCAAAGTTTTAAGTCCATTTGAACAAGTTATCATTTTTCAAGTGCCAAGTTATCGTTAAAGGGCAATTCTGTCATTTCGACATGCAAAACCATTAATTCTGCACAAGGACCTTAAGCAATCATCTTATTATTGTTCTAACTCATTGCTGGTCAAATTTCATCACATTTGGATAATCAAAATTCAAGTTATGACAAGTTATCGTTTTTAAGTCATATAAGTTATCGTTTTTGGGGCACTCAAGTTATCACTTTTAGGAATCTCATTCATATTTGATTTTTGACCTCACTCACTTGTCACTCTAATCAAATTGATGCCTGAAATGCTTTGAACCACCCATATTAGGACATTTCCCAAGATTTCCATAAAGTTATCATTCCGGGCCCTTGAATTCATTCATATCGATATCGGTTTTCATTCTTGCAACACACCAATTCCCTTTTTGCTATAGATCTGATTTTAACTACTGTCCTAATCCTTAGTTGTTTAAATATTATTAGAAGACTTTCATGCTTGATGTTTTGGCCCTTGTAGCAAGTGAAAAAGGTGGCCAAAAGGAAGAAAAAAGGAGGGGGGACCACTAGCTTTTTGGCTGTCCAAAAAGCTGTCACTGCTGGAATTTCAGGGCCAGGGGACACATGGCTGCAATCAAAGCACAAAGAATGTTCTGATGCTGATCCAAAGGTGGGGAGAAGTGATATATAAGCTGGATTTTTCTGGAGGAGAAAGGGGGCTGGTCATTCAAGGGTTTGGAGCAAAGGCAAGGGCAAGGCTGCTGGATTTTGGGAGCTGCTGGCCAGGAAGCTTCAAAGAACTATGAATTGTATTTGTTTCTTACCCCATTTGATGTCAAAACTTGTAAATATGAGGAGCTAAACTCCATTTCTTCTAGGATAGGGTAGTAGTTTAGATTAGTTTTGGATGGATATGGACTGTTTTATAATTCCTGCACTGAATCATTTCTGGTTTTCAGATTTCAGAAACTTCTTTACTGATTTATGCTATGCTACTATTAGATCTAATTGTAACCAATGAATGAGAAGTATTACTTGATCTAATCATTCTACAGAAGTGAATTAAGAGTTAATGTCAGTTTTCTGATTTCATTCAATTGCAATTCTGATTTCTGATTTGGTTTTCTGATTTCTGAATTTGATTCCTATAAATATCAGAATCTGTTCTTCATTTCTAATCTGATTAATTGAGTCTTTGGAATGTTGGTATTGTCCCTATCTTATTCAGAAATGAATCAAGATTGTTTGGGCAATCATTTGACTCAAATCAGATTTTCCATTAATTCCTGAACTGAAATCAGAAATCTAATTTTTCTGGTTTTACATTTCTGAAATCTGATTTGTTATAAATCTGATCTTGCCATTTGAAGACCCCATTTGTATTTATAACTGAGAAGTTATCATTTGGTCTAACCCTTGTTCAGAAATGAATCAAGAATCAATGGCAAGTTCTAGATACAAACCCAATTAGAATTCTGATTTCTATTTTCTGAAATCTGATTTCTTGAAATCTGAATTCTGATTTTCTTGGGCTGTTTGAATCTGATTGTCATTGGGGATTGAACTAATTGAACAACTGAGAGGTTGAAATCTATCCCAATCTTGTTCAGAAATGAATTGAGAAGCTTTGACATTCCTATGATTCAAAACTGATTTGGTTTTCCTGATTTGAATGAATTGAATGAGTTGCTGATTTTTTGGTTTCCTGAATTCCAAAATCTGATTTCTTGGGCTTTTGAATCTGATTGTCATCAAGGATTAGATAATTGAATAGTTGAGAGGCTAATATATGCCCTGATCTTATTCAGAAATGAATCAAGATCATTGACAATTCAGAATTCAAATCTGATTTTTCCAAAATCTGATTTCTTAGTTTGATTCTAAATTCTATTTTCTGATTGTTTGGAATCTGAATTGCCAATTGTTAATCCCTATTTTATTCAAATCACTGAGAGGTGTACTCTAGGAATCCCTTGCAGTCCAGAGATGGGTCAAGGGGCATTTGGCAAACTTGAATTCCATCAATCCACATTGCTGATTTTTTCAGAAATGTTGATTTCTGTTTTCTCATTTTTCTAACTTCTGATTTCCATTGTCAACCCTCATATTAATCCACTACTGAGAGGTAGTCTTAAGGGCTTCTTTGAGATCCAGAGATGGGCCAAGGAGCAATGGGAATTATGAACTCATGTGGCCATATGTTTTGCATTTCCAATTGAGTGTGTTTGTGTGGATTCCAATTTATTTTGCAACCGAGAGGTTGATTTTGAATCTCCCTTGAATTCAGAGATGAATCATGGAACACAAGCACCATTATTGAGTATATTTTATCTGGTTTGGTTGATTGGAATGATTCCATCTTTTTATGATTGTAAATGCAAGTTATCATTCCAAACTTCCTTGAATTGCAAAAAAATCAGCATTGAATCTTTCTTTTGAGCCCAATGATAACTTGATTTTCAGTGAGGACCCTCTTTTGATTCAACCTAGCTAACCATTATATAATCATATATTGCTTAGTTAGAAGCCAATTGCGCTGTGGGAACACCCATTTTCAAGTTGAATCAAAAGTTGGACATTTAGTGATAACTTGTTCCATTCCATCCTTAATTAATTTAGATGAACCCCAAATCCTAGAAGAACCTTCCTCATAGATAGTTAAACCTTTTTAGACTTCATTCTAGCATTTATAATTCAGTTTTGATAAATTACCAAAACCCAAAAATCTGTTATCATTTCACTTTCTATAAAAAAAAAAAACTGTTTTCACTATTCATTAAAAATCTGTTTTTAGCCACTTAAGTAGAACTAATCTAAATTGTTTTAGGGTGTCTTAGACTTCAAATTCTTGTGGATACGACAACCTGAGTCTACTACAACTTACCTGTGCACTTGCAGCTAGTGAGTTGGGAGACCAAAAAAATGAAAAATTGACATTTTCTTTAATTTCAGCAAGTTATCACTAGAAAACCCAAATATCACTAACAAGTTTTCTACAAGCAATGATGCTATTTCACACTTGAGACTTTTTAATTCTCCAACGTTTAACTAGGTGCTGTCTCAAGATTCCAGACTGATCGACTGTCAATAAATAATTTATAACTTCCATAATGTTTAGTCATAAAACTTGTATAATTTAGTTCTTTGCATGTCTCTCTAACAAAAATAATCAATTCAGCTTATGTTCTGTGTATGTCCTAAAACCAGACAGAAGAGGTCATGCGGGATTAAAAATTCATTTCTCCACATAAACAAATTCAAATTGGATTATTCCAACTCTAAAAGAATCATTTGGATGTCTAATTAGTCGTATCCAAATTTCAAGCCCTAATTTAGTTTTACTCGAATCATACTCTAATCTACAAGACGGACCTATCTCTGATTCGGGACAAAGTGAGCGACCCATGAAGATTAGTTCATAACTTTCTCTATAAATGTTATTTTTAGATTATTCTTATGTTGATGGAAGTTAACTTAAGAAGGATGAATCATGTAAAAGTTCATGATTTTTGAGGAACGAACCAAAAAGATACAATCGTATGAAAGTGAAGGTCGATTTTGGATCGGCAGATTCACCTTAACCTAGCAAACTTGTAGAATTGCTTCACGTTGTTCGGCTGTAGATTTGATCTTGGAAAATTTCTTCGTCCAGAGGATGAGAATAAGTAATTTATATATTTTTTCATAATTTTAACACATCATATGGTGGTTTGGAAAAATCATTTTTTAAGTAGCTGGTCAGCTGCCTGCTTGAGATGCTTGAAATTTTATTGGTTAAAATAAAGGTCCAATCATGTTATTTTATTAAAAATTATATTAAATATCTAATGAACCTTAGTTAATAATAGTTAAACACACTTATTATAATATTTACAAATATTAAAATTTATTCCTAATAATATTATATTATTTCTTTATAACGCTTATCAATAATTTAATTATCATTATGCTTTAATTCAAAAGTTAATTGCTACATGCAACCATGGATATATGAGCATCTAGACTTATTTAATATGCTAATTAGATGCATAATTACATAAAAATGATGTTTGTGGAGCACGTCACAATTGTCCCCTCCTTTTAAAAAATTTCGTCCTCGAAATTTGGATACCGATTTTCAAGAATAAGAATGAATACTTATTTGTTATTTGATCATTTTTACTTTCAAATTTCATCCTTTATTAAATGATTTATCCAGAGCACTAACACTGAAGGAATTTTTCATTTCCAAAGTTCATTTTCCTTAACTCTTATAATTTATATTATATTTTCTTCACAAGAAAAATTCTCTTGTACTCGAATAGATTGAGTTGCTCTTTATATGTAGAAGGTTGCTCTGCAATTTATTGATGGTACAATATTTAATTATCTATGAACAAATGATAATTGTATGTACTATTTTATGTTGATGTTTGCTCTCTTTGGTTTGTGCTTTGACGCATAGCACACCGGATTATCATATCCCAAAAGAGATGAGAAAATCTAGTTATTGCATCAACCTAGATGAGTTAGAACCCATTTCACGTGGACATAATAACAAGAGTTTGCCGACCAATGAAGGGCTAGATGAAATAGCAAGGAAGATCTTTGTTTCATCTGCTGATGGCACAATGACAAGTAAAATATTTTTTTTTGTGTCAACAAGTATGTCGAAAAACCATCAAGAAGCTTTTGAATGTTTGTTTGCATGATGTGACATTGATCATTCTTATGATTTGCACTTTAATATATGTAGTTGTTGGACTTATATCTTAAGACTGGCCAAAGAGTGCATACAATGGTTTAGGAATCTTACTTAGAATCCTTCTGGTCGTCATAGTACTATAAGCGGTCATTGTAGTTTAGGGTCTTAGATAAGGAAAAATAAAATAATAAGGATCTTGATCCAAATGACACATTGAAGCTTGATGATTTGTTGATTGATAAGCTTGTCTGCTAAGGGTTTGATCAATATCATCGAAGCATAGAAACATTGAAGATATCATAAATACACAATATCTCTGGTGGGAGAACTTAACAAATAAATAGTTACCCCAATACATTCTATATATTTTGGACATAACTTTCCTTGTGGATTCACTATTGTGATTTCCTTTTTGTTTTTCTTGACATTTCACAATAATTCTGCATTTATTATATTCTTTCAACTTCATTAGTTTATTAAAATTCTTTCAACAATAATATTCTTCAAATGTGTATATTTAAAATTTCATAAAAGTATTAATTCTTTCATTTTCTAATCTTGTTATCATGGTTAATTTTATACAAAGTTCCCATATAAGTACCAAGGTTATGAGTGGAAAACTAATTGCAAGGAAATTTTCAAATATTTAACAAACTTTATGGATAACAAGGACAATGGGTTAATATTTCAACAATTATATGAGTCTATCATGACAAGCAAATAGATAAGGGAAATGAGCACTGTCTATCATAGGTTAAAGACTATCACTATCATTCGTAAGAATGATGATTAGTGTGAGTAATAATGAAATTTGTGAATAAGACTTTCCCTCTCCAATTGATTTACAATGTTGAAATGTCAATTCGAGTTCGCGATCGAGGATCAGAAAGGCGCCCCCCTATAATCGCTTATTCCCTAAGCATCCAACCAACATTTCATGATTGATGAAAATTCAATTAAAGTTCTCGATAAATAACCGGAGGATGCATCACTGCAGTAATCTTTCGAGAAAGTTTCTCACAACTCTTTAAACTTCCAAAATTAATGGACGTACAAAAGTCTGAGATGGAAAATCATTTATCACCCATAAAGAAGTAACAATGGTGATTTAATCAGTCCTCCTTGATGAGATGTGGTAGATAATGATGAGTAAAAAAACACTTCTCAAATATTAAGAATTGCAATCGATACAACATCAATAATTTGATGAATGTTGTTTGACAACTATGGGTTGAAAGTTGACAATAATTCTGATATCAATAATAGCAATTCAAGGTTTCATAGTGATTTCAAAATCACTTATAATGATTCGCATTCGACAATGTTACTTTAATGATTATCATATAATTTGAATCCTATCAAATAGGTATTAATTTTTAACACTAAACTGATTTGATAGTTGATTTTTCAACCTTTATACGTAGTCTAGTATTATTATTTGTTTCTATATGTTTACCATTCCTTATTAATATAGAAATCTCATAATGTCTTCATAGAATTACAAGCATCTATTATCTTACTGATTGTCCGTACAAAACCTTCAATATCCTATATAATCTTGTTAAGATTTGATGTTCTCATACCCGAAGAAGAAAACTCATACTCTATTATCTACACATCCAACACAAATAATTTCTAATTGCATATTATGGATCATTCACATATATCAATAACATTTTCATGATCATATTCATTTTTCACTTGTGTTATTTATAGAACATTTTGCAAATTGAATTTGATTATTCAAAATAACATAATTATACTTTATTTTTTTTAATATTTCAATGAACATGTTTTATTTGGATCAATCCCAATCTTGTAGAATTAAGCTTCAAAGTCAATTCATGCGTATGTTATTCATAAATTTAGAATAGCCATATTCATTTGAAAGAGTCGAACAATTATAGTGATCAAATTCAAAGGATTTTTTTTAATATGCATGATGTAATACATAACTGTTATTTGATTCTAATACATATGGGTAATTCAATGTATGTTAAATACAAAACTATCAATGGTCGCCTGTAAATATCCTCTCATCACACCTTCATAAGGTTAAAATGTATTTATTTTAAAACACAATGTCTCATTGCAAAACTTTATAACGCAACATCTTAGGATGTGGTTTTTCTTATCTTTTGCATTTCCTTTTCGATATAAGATGCAACCTAGTCATTCTTTATGTAACAAGTTCTTATTCAAATCAATAAGCTTGTTCATACTCAGTCATATGTAAATGATTAGTTCACATTTCCTTAGATTGGGTATGAAGAAACACATTGTGCCTTCTTTCTATATTAGGAAGAAATGACTACATGATAAATAATTGATCAAACTCATATTTCAGATGGTCATATGCGCCAAGGACATGGTTTGGTTTCCTTAGGATTGACATGGTCTAATACCATCAGATCAAACCAAAACTCACGCATATTTGGCTCTTAATTTTATTTTTCCCATGAGAATTTTGCAAAATAATGTTTAAATATTTCTCATAATGTACATGACTTTAGGAATTACGGGATCATAAGTTTATGAGTGGTTCAAAGGCCAAGAACTCATAATAAGCATATCAAACTCAATGTATATAACTTTTGAGATATCACATTCTTTAACTTTAGCCAATGGTATCCCTATCTTAAATTCATTTTTAAGAATATGCTAATACTTGTAACTGATCAAGCAAGTTATCCATTCTTAATAAGTTATTCTTCATAATTACTTAAAATGTATAAAATTCATACCCAACTAAGGAACTTATCTTTCTTCTTGAAGAATAAATCTGAAGCCTAGAATTTTGACTGAATGCATACCTCATCAGAATGCTCCCATAGTTTTTTAATCTTATAGGTGTTATACATTAAGGAGTCTTAGAAGTAGAAATAGTTCTATGGACTAAATCCATAAAGAATTCCCTCTATCTCCTCGGTGATAATATGGGAAGATCTTAATATTTTAACAAATTCAGATATGATTGGATCCAATCGTGACCCCTTTTATCTTTATCTCAATTACAGAAGCAAAGTAAGCTTCTCAAACCTTAATAATTAACCTCTTTGTCATTACTACATAAATAACGCAAGAGGGGAAATTCTAACATTTACTAGAAAATGTAACTTGATTTTTCTGATAAATCAAAATAAATTTCTTTCTTAAAACAATGTGGAGTGGTACGATGACGATCTAATCAATCACCTTTGGGTAAGACATTATAGCCTTAGATATTTCAAAGAATGAAATATGTCATCATTTTCCACTTAGTCACTTTGACTCCATATTCATTTATATCTTTTTGCAAGAAATTAATCAATAGTTTGATCTTTAACATTTCCATCATGAAACATTATTGATGGACCCATTATGATCACAACATCACATATGGAGGATCATTGTTGGCATCAAATGCCACACCCTGTACCGATGCATAATGCATGAGATGAAAATGAACTCCTAATAAGTCAACTATCAAACAGAGCAAAGTTACAAAGGCCAACAATATCTAATTGGCCCTCACCAAATTACTTATTTGGCGATACGTTTACCCCTTCAAAAATAAAATAAGAAAAGTAATCAAAAGCATGCACTATTAATCTAATGCAGATAATGTCACCTATAACTAATACTATCTATAGAATCTTATCACCTAAACTCTAATACCAAACTTTGTCACACCTCACTCTGTGACTAAGTTCTAATCTCAACTATTACCTTCCTTAATTATGTTTAGCAATTATATAAATAAAATCAGCAAACCTTCTCCCTTACTTATTTTGTGTTATTTGCCAATACACACAAAAGATGCATATATATTCATCAAAGTTAAATAAATAGTTATAAGAAAAATCATTCACATGTTATCATTTTAATTTTTTTCCACTAACCATCTCGCATATGACACCCCACAGGATCAAGTTTTATACAGTCTTACAAAAAAAATTCTAAGAAACTCTAGTACAACTCTCAAGTTTATCTATTACATACATTCTTTTTAAAGACGTAAGTAAAGGAAAAATAAAAGTGCTCCAATGACTCAACCTCTTCTATATGAATAAAAGGAAAGCTTCGAGTCGACTCAACACGAGAACTTATAATTATCTGAAACATTCAACAATGGTAATGTGAGCAACAATCGTTTGCTCAGTGAGTGAAATAAAAGTACATCATAGGGAAAAAATACGAGTGCATATAACATTTAAGTAATTACATTTCTTTCATATGAGAAAACATTTAAAGGATAACTCATATCGCATAAGTTACCAAATCATATGAACTTTTACATAAATAAAAATTATTCAAGATATCATCATAGTCACAATTAAACTCCACACATGTGTCATCGCACATACTCATCATGGATCAGTGCATATCCATCAATGATTGTGTGTCATACAATTAAGTAGAGCTTCACAATCAAAGAGTAATAGATAGGTAGAGCAAATCATGGGTCAATATGTATCCCTCCATGATTGTATGTCATACAATTAAGCATTCTAGAATCAAGCATATTGATTTGCGCTATCATTTCATTAGAGAACATGTGACACTTAAGGACATTGCTATTGAACATGTGTATACCGAAATTTAACTTGCGGATATCTTCACAAATCCCTTAAGTGAGTAAAGATTTTATATGCTTAGACGTGAACTTGGGATATTAGGAACATGATTGCCTCTCAACTCAACTCAACTCATGAGTGATTTGGTTGTGCAAGTATCATTTGTGAATCGAATTGAATATAAAATTGTGTTGCACAACACATACATTCAGACCGATCGATCGATATGATAATGGTCGATCGTTATAGATCTGACCGGACGTTCGTTAAACCGAACAACCGATTTTGCTCTACGAAGTACGCACCTCCAGAATGGTCGCCTGAAAGTATTTTCAATAAACACAAAAGATGCATATATATTCATCAAAGTTAAATAAATAGTTATAAGTCATATCATTCACATATTATCATTATAATTTTTTTTCACTAACCACCTCACATATGACACCCCACAGGATCAAGTTTTATACAGCCTTACAAAAATATGCTAATAAACTTTAGTACAACTCTCGAGTTTATCTATTACATACATGCTTTTTAAAAACATAAGTGAAGGAAAAATAAAAGTGCTCCAACGACTCGACCTCTAGCAAGCTTCGAGTCGACTCAACTCGAGAACTTATAATTATCTAAAAAATTCAACAAGGGCAATGTGAGCAACAATCGTTTGCTCAGTGATTGGAATAAAAGTACAACATAGGAGAACAATACGAGTGCATATAACATTTAAGTAATTACATTTCTTTCATATGAGAAAACATTTAAAGGATAACTCATATCACATAAGTTACCAAATCATATGAACTTTTACATAAATAAAAATTATTCAAGATATCATCATATTCACAGTTAAACTCCACACATGTGTCATCGCACATACTCATCATGAATCAATACATATCCCTCAATGATTGTGTGTCATACAGTTAAGCAGAGCTTCACAATCAAATAGTCTTAGATAGTTAGAGCAAATCATGGGTCAATACGTATCCCTCCGTGATTGTGTGTCATACAGTTAAGAAGAGCTTCATAATCAAAGAGTCTCAGATACGCTGAGCAAATCATGGGTCAATACGTATCCCTCCATGATTGTGTGTCATACAGTTAAGAAGAGCTTCACAATCAAAGAGTCTCAGATACGTAGAGCAAATCGTGGGTCAATACGTATCCCTTCATATGAGATACGCAGAGCATATCATGAGTCAATACGTGCACGCAGAGCCATCCCAAAGGGCAAAGACACTCGATATACACTTCAAAAGCTTCATGTATATCGAATGTGGTCCCAAAGTCCTTTTTCAAACAACATGGTCAATAAACACATGGAGTTTAACAATATCAAAATACACATATCATAACACCATATCATTATCAAATAAAATATATTTTAACTTCACAAGCATTGTTCCCTCAAAAAAATTTCATGTAAGAGGTTACTCTATCTCATATGAAATCTTTGAAACATATCATAAATACTTTTCATAGCTCAAGATATGTTTCAATAATAATAATAATAATAATAATAATAATAATAATAATAATAATAATAATAATAATCTTTGTTTGAGATAATACCATAAATAAAAGAACTAGCATATATCATTTTGCTATGTTGTAAAATTACCCGCTCACCTTTGCACTTTATGTTTTCAAAGAGTTTTACTAGATTTTCCTCCTTTCCCTTGTACCTTGTTGGTTTCCTACAAGTAATGATGCTATTTCACTTTCCGATTACTAGTAATAATAATATGTAATACATGCTCATGATGCATGAACACTTGTTCACGTTAAAATACATATAATCTCTTCTAATACTAATGTCTAAATTTAAATATTTATGTTCATAGGCTATTTCACACTTGATACTTTTCAAATCTCCAAAACTTAACTAGGTGTTGTCTCAGGATTCCAGACTTGTTGACTGTTAATAAATAATTCATAACTTCTTAACCACATGGGAAAATCTTATGATTCATGATAAATTAGAAACCAGACTTACTAAGGTTTTCAATCCCTAAATATCATTAACTAATTCGAAGTTAGCAAGTCATAAAATCTAAGGCAATCAGACCTAGGGTTTGTGTTCTAGCAGACTGTGTGTCTCTGAAAGAATCATTTATATCTTTAACAATACTTATCCATTTTAAGAGATCCTAATTTTCCTAGATGCTAAACTTCTGTAGTGTTTAGTCATAAAACTTATAGAATTTAATTCTTTGTATGTCCCTCTAACAAAAATAATCAATTCGGCTCATGTTCTGTGTATGTCCTGAAACCAGACAAAAGAGGTAATGCGGGATTAAAAATTCATTTCTCCAAATAAACAAATCCAAATTGGATGATTCCAACTCTCAAAGAATCATTTGTAAGTCTAATTATTCTTATCCAAATGTTAAACCCTAATTCAGTTTACTCTAATCATACCTTAATCTTCAAGATGGACTTGTCTTTGGCTCGGGACAGAGTGAGCGACCCATGAAGATCGGTTCATAACTTTCTTTATAAACATTATTTTTAGATGATTCTTGTGTTGATGGAAATATCACTTCAGATGAACCATGTAAAATTTCAGGATTTATGAAGAATGAACTAGGAAGATACAATCATATGAAGGTGAAGGTCAGTTTTGGATTCTTAGATTCACCTTAACCTAGCAAACTTGTAGAATTGCTTCACATTGTTTGGCTATAGATTTGATCTTGGAAATTTTTTTCTTCGTGCAGAGGATGAGAATAAGTAATTTATATATTGTTTTCATAATTTTAACACGTCCTATGGAGGTTTGAAAAAATCATTTTCTAAATAGCTGGTTAGCTGCCTGCTTGAGCTGCTTGAAATCTTATTGGTTAAAATAAAGGTCCAATCATGTTATTTTGTTAAAAATTAGTGTTAAATATCTAATTAACCTTAGTTAATCATAGTTAAACACATTTATTATAATATTTACAAATATTAAAATTTATTCTTAATAATATTATATAATTTCTTTATAACTCTTATCGATAATTTAATTATCATTATGCTTTAATTCAAAAGTTAATTCTACATGCACCATGACTATATGAGCATCTAGAATTATTTAATATGCTAATTATATGAATAATTACATAAAAACAATGTTTGTGAAACACGTCCGTGACAAAAGGAGTATCAACTCATTTTTCAAAAAATCCTTGATCCTATCAAAAAGTAAAATCAAGAAAGGGGTAACTTTAATTGTTGCCAGCCAAATCAGCATTGCTCAAGTATGATTTTTTTTTGCTCTGAGAAGGATAAAACATACACGAAAGTCGTATTATTATGTTTTAACAAAAATGTTGTTCAATTTTCTCTTTTTTTTGTAAGCATGATTGATGAAATGTTATACATGAACATATGTTTCATCAAAACTGAATCAAAGTCTAATAGGGCCGATGTGCTAGTCTTGTTACCATGGTTTATATTTATAGACCAATATGCCAGTTTTTTCATTGCACAATTGTTCTGACAGTGACAATATCTTGGATAATCTGCTGAGATCAAATTTCTTATTCTACTATTTAACAAATAGTATAATCAAGTTTATGGTAAAATCATATAAGAAATTAGGAAATTGAAACTTTTAGATTCCTTAGCATACTTCCATCAAAACTCAAAATTTCACCCCTGCACCTTTGTCTGTTTACTATCTTAAGTCTCTGGTGCTCACTGGAGATGTTAGATATCGGGGGTTCTAGTTGAGGACTTAAGTATTCTATGAGTCAAATATCTAACACCAAGTTTATTGTTTCATATGCATCAAGTTTATTCTATGAGTCAAACTTATTGTTTCCTATGCATCAATTAATATTGCATTAGCATTTTGAATGCTTTCCCCCACTTCATTTTGGTTTTTAAGTCATTACATCTTCATTCGTGCAGGCACTTGAACACTTGAACTTCTTTTGTTATGGGGAGACATTTTAGTAGGCTAACTGTAATATTGCTGCAATGTTGTCACTGCATCTATGACATTTTTGTTGTTTTTTTCATTTCATCGCATTGCTGATGAGTTGGCAGTTGCTTCAACTTGAAACCTTGAAGAGGTGTTTTCCATCTGAAAAGCATGAATTATAGTTACAATGGTTGGTGAATGTATTTAGTCTCATTTGTCATGGATTTACTGGGGAATCTATTGATGGATACACCACATGCATTTGCTTGCTTCGCTTTCCTTTTTTTTCATAAATTCCCGATATTTTATCGGATTTATTTCCGGATTTTCGGGTCGGACCCGATCCCGATCCTGAACCCGGTTCTACTCTCTCCTGCTTCACCACATTCTAGCGCTGGATGCGACAGTTTATCCTAGGTGACATATTTATTATTATTGACATTGTATTTCTCAATTAATTACATTAATGATTTTTTAATAATGTCAGTTGCTATGCCGCCGATAGCACAAGCACCCGGCTTGTCACATTCTGACGAGCGGACTGCCGCGGATCATGCAACGATAGACATCACTCAAGGTGACAACATTACTGTACAAATATCAATTATCACTAATTTAATTTGGTATGACATTAATGATTTATTTTGTATTAGGGCCCGTAGATGATGTCAAACCTTCTCAGTCTACTCCAACTGTACCGGATGATGATTCCTCTTCGACAGATGAAGAGGGATTATACGATAATGGGGTGATCACCGTGAATAATATTGTTCGGCCGTAAGTTAGATAAGTTGTAGAAATTTTATTGTAGTTTCGGTTATCTTTGAAAATTAATTATTCTTTGTAATTTGCAGGACCACTTTTATACCCACTAGTACTGTGCAGGATTTCAGTGCTCTCATTCTTTTTCATTTGCCGAAAGGGGCAGGATCGTGGAAAGATGTCCCAATTTAAGTGTGGGATGACAGGGATTGATCCTGATGCAGAATTAATCCCCGCGAGGCCATGGACCGAGCATGTCGGGATTGAACGTCCGGAACGACAACAATAACTCCTAAACCTATGATAGAAACAAACCATGGATAGAAACTATACTTTTGTTACTTATAGACTTATTATTAGATATACGTATAATTTGTTAGTTCAGTTTATTATTTTTCATATTCTTATCTTAAATATTGTGCATGTGATGCTTTCATATTATTCTTGTGATGAATATCAATCTATTTATATGCATTATATAATTGTATGGTGTGGGAAGGGAAAAAATATGGTTGTAATGGACCAAAAAATCTGCGATTAGCGCCTCCATCGCGTCACACTCGCGTCGCAGATGTCGGCGGCACTATATTAAATATATCGTCTTTAGCATCTTATTGGCGACACAACAGACATGATGTTGGCCTCACACTAGCGCCGAACTCGCATCAACTAATGCATAACATTAACGTCTCTTGAGCACTGAAATAGCATCTAAGTTGTTGCGCCACTTTAGCGTCTCCATAGCGTCGTTTGACGATAGCTCCCAACCAGACATCACGTGTCTTTATAATGTCGAGATAGCGTCAACTGTTGGCAATAGTAGCATCTCCAAGTTCTTTTGGCTCTATTGCAACGCCATTAGCCACCGATTTTTGGCGTCGCATTTTGTTGGCGCTATTTGGACGCTCAAGGGACGCTATTTGTTCCAGAAACTCAATAGCGCCGCATTAGCATCTCGGTTGTTGGGTCGCTATTATCCGATTTTCTTGTAGTGAAATGAGAGCGAGAGGATAGTTGAGTGGGGAGGCCACTTTGGTGCTTTTGCCGAGATTTTAGGGAGAGAGAGTGAAGGAGAGAGGATGTGTGGGGAAACTTCTTTGCTTCTTTTGCTGAGATTGTCGTCTAGTCAAGAGGGAAGATGTAAAACCCCAATTTTTCATTTAAGGACAATTTAGACTTTTTGTCCGAACCCTCATTATCTCCCCTATATAAAGCCTCCTATTCTTATTGTTCACCTCTTCTCTACACATCTTGGTGGCTAGGGCTTGAAGAAGGAAAAAAGAGTAGATAAGGGAGAAGAAAGAAGAGGAAGAGGAACAAAAAGGAGAACGGAAAACTATGATTGAAAAGTATGTAAAAGGGATCCAACCCCTCTCTTTCCCCTCAAAGTTTTATTGATTGGATTGAGAGTAATAGGGCACTTTGCTCCTATTAGGGATTTTTTGAGGAATTTATGAGTTTTACCATATCTGAGATTATTTTCTAATGATTCATGATTAGATTTAAATGTTAGGATTGCATGATTCTAGTTGAAGAATCTGCCAAAATTCGTGACAGTAATTGCAAAAATTATTCAGATATGATTTACTTATCCAAAAACTACAAATAATATATGGATGGAAATCTCTCGAAGTCTAGTTTCCACATAAATTAGTTTCACAAGATATGGAGTTATATACAAATAGTTATGATCCAAACATCGGACTAGTGTCATGCTGTCTCGGGTAACAGCGAGATCAAATTTTAAAACGTATAGTAAATTTGAAATACTGAATTAGGGCTTGAAATTTCCAAGTTAAAGGTCCATGTTGTCGTTCTGTGAAAATAAGAATCATCTGAAAAGAATAAGTATAGGTTAAGTTATTAATATTTTAACGACTGCTGCCAGAATACTATGCAGAGAATAAATTCTGGTAGTTGTATGAATTTCTAAGAAAAAGTCCTAAATCTTGTTGATGAATGAAAAATTACATGTTTTAATATGTTTTATGATGCATAGATGCTAAGAAATCATACCTGCAATATTTGTGATGTTTTAGATTATTTTTATTGGAGTTTTAATCTCAAAAATTGAGAATTTCGAGTGAAAGATCGGACTTCTAGAATGCTGACACAGTCGTGCTAGGTCTCGGAATGCCCGTGACAGAACAATTAAATTTTGTCAAAAATCTGGCTCCTTTCACACCCGTGACAGGGTGTTGGCACGGCCGTCACCGAAGGGTTCTTTACATGGTACTGTAGGATCCCAAAGGGTACCAAGAGGGGGGTGAATTGGTGTTTATCTGAAAATACCGATTTTAAGAAAATCATCGCGGAAGCACAAAACCGATTCTTAGAACCTTTGCAATTCATATTATAAACACAATGTAAGAGGGAGAGAGAGTGAGAGAAATCAAACACAATGAATACGGATGGTTGTTGACGAGGTTTGGCCACACCTTGACCTACGTCCCTGCTCCAACTTCTCGACCTCGAGACCGTCGAAGATTCCACTAGCACTTCCTTTGTTCCAAATGGGGCAAGGAAGAAAACGCTTTACACAACCACCTTTTCTCCGCTTCGAAAGGCAAGGCAACCTCTCCTCCTAAGAAGCTAATCTATTTATCTCGCTCAAGAGATAAGATTTAGAATCTCTTTTACACAGAAGCTCTCTCTATTTTTCTGAACAAAATATTTCTCTCTCTTTACAATGCTAGGCTCACAAGAGTGGAAGAGAGAAAGAAGAGCACAACTAAAATGATAACTTCAAGGAAAAGATCTTCTTTTGATTTCTTGAAGTATTGCTTCAATACTTGGATTGGTTAATTTTGCTTCTGGCCTTGGCACTCCTTTTATAAGCTCTGGCATGTGAAAAATTCATCCAGAATTAATTCTATATTTTTCTCCTCAAAATATAGCCGTTACTGTTCATTTCAGTAATGGATCGGTCGATCGAATTTATGGGCCGATCGACCGGTCTATATGATCGTTGGCTCATTTTCCTCATTTGCGACAGTTGATCGGTCGACCGGTGCTTCGACCGGACTGTCAACCGGTATAGTCTCGACGTGAATTTGGCAGCTCATGTATTGATCAGTCGACCGGTGTCTCAGATCGGTTGACCAGAATATCTCGACCGGTCTTCATAGCTTCGACAGGCAGGTTGACCGCCCTGCACTATTTTGCGCATAACTTTCTGCATAATTATCCAAATTAGATGATCTTGGAGTCTATGGAAAGCTAACAAAATTCTCTACTGATGTTCCGCATTCATCCAAAACAATAAGATCGGTGCCAATTATTTAACTTTAATCATTCGAGGTTTGTATCATCAAAATATAATTTTATATGTTATTAAAACTTAGATCCAACAATCTTCTCCTTTTTTATGAAGACAAACCGAGAAATATGAAAAAATATGTAAGTTACGAAAAAGATGTAAAATTCTTGTAAAAATAATTTTATTCCCCCTAACACATAGCTTTTCTTATAGTGGTAGATATTCACATGAATATTAATTGTAAGGTACTCTTCATATGAAGTGATATTCAGATCATATTTCTCCTATACTTCTCCGCCTTTTGTTTCATCAAAAAGAATAATTTATATATGACGCATATAAGAAATCATATGTAACTCCCCTTTAATCAAATTTTCAAAAAATTTATTCTTCCCCCTTTTGTCATATAATAGACATGTAGAGTATTGCAAGTTTTGAAAGATAACTCCCCATAAATTTATGGCAATTTTATAATGAAAACCAATTTAAGAAATCCAAGACAAAAGTATACTAAGAATTAAAATATGGCATAAAATTTTGATACAACAATGATATTCATGATATGTCAAAATAGAGTTGAACATGCTCCCCCTATCGTTATATCCAATTTTCTTTTGTTCCTTTATTTTCTTTCAGAGAAATAGTCATTTTGAAGTTTTTGAGTGACATCAAAAGAATAGGTTTAACTTTTAAAAAATGCACGAGTATGCCCAATGATACTTTTACCATAACTTTTGTGCCTTCACACTTCCATTCGTCATTTGCTTTACATGTGAGGCACACCTGAAAAGCAATCAAATAACTTTTGGTGCCCAAACATTTTTGGGTCCTATTTTGTTAGTCAATGTTCCTTTCGGAACCTAAATATTGACATGTTGTAATGATTTTCTCATTTTACATTAATATGCATAGTGACCATAAAATCCACATGTAAAATATTTGAGATGTGTTTTTCTACCATATGAATGATTGGATTTCCAATAAGAATTTTCATGTGAAAAATAATTCCTATGATTATTTTTTGTTATATGCGAAATAGTCTTTTCGCTATTTTGTGTATTTTTCAAAGAGGCATTTTCTTGATTTTCTAACGAGCATACTAGTTTGACATTTTCACGTGCATGTGTAACTTCCAAAGTTTCAATTTCATTTTTGAGATTTTCATTTTCCATAAAATATGTATCCTTTTCTACTTTTAAATTTTCAATTTCATTTTCCATAATATGAAGATCATTTCTCAAGGTTTCATTATGAATTAAACATGCATCCCTTTCCTTTTTCAAAATATCAAAGTCATCTTTTATAATATGAAAGTCATTCATCAATTTTTTATTATTCTTTTTAAGAATAAGATATTTTTCAATTAAGAAAGAGAATTCCTTATGCACGTCAAAATTGATATTATCGTCCTCAATATCATTATCACTATTAGCATTAGATCAATAAGAAGAGTTGGAGGATACCTCATCATTATGTGCCATTAAGCATAGATATGCATCCTCACTAGACGAATTTGATGAGCCATTTGATTCATCTTCACTTGTCTCTTCATGCTTTTTCTTCTCCCCTTTATGAGATATCTCCTTTTTGTCTTTTTTTATGAGACTTGAGTGATGTTTACATAATCTTCTTTTTGGCTTCTCACTCTTTTCTTTAGATTTTACCAACTTGAGATATTTGTCAAGCTTTCTTGTATAGCGGGCGAGTCTTTTTTCGTCTACTTCTTCTTCACTCGAGCCATTTTCACTTTTGCTTGCTTTCAAAGCCAGTGTCATCTTTTTGGGAGCATTTGATTCTTTTTTTATTCCGATCTCATAGGTTAGTAGTGAACCAATAAGATCATCAAAATCTAATTTGTTCAGATCCTTTTCTTCGAGCATCGTCCTTTTTGTATGCCATTGGGAGGAGAGAGACCTAAGAATCTTTTTTACTTTTTGGGGATTAATTCTTGGATTGCCTAAAGAGGTTAAGTCATTCACAATATTATTAAATCGAGCAACCATATCATTTATAGATTCATTATCATACATTTTGAAAGAATCATATTGATGATTTAGAATATTCAATCTAGATTATTTAACTTTATCAGTTCCTTCATAAGTAGTAATAAGTTTGTTCCAAATCTCAGTTGTACTTTCATGATTTGAAATCCGATTAAAATTCATTGAATCCAAATCACAATAAAAAATATTCTTTCCTTTCCAATCCAATTTCGAAAAAAATTCTGTCTTTCGTCATGTTCGGAAGGTAATTTTTCATGTAAATAATAGCCTTTTTCAACAATATTCCACATGTTTATATCAATAGAACATATGTAGGCTTGAATCCTGATTTTCCAATATGCAAAATTTGATGCATTTAAAAGGGGAGGACGACTAATTGATTGTCCTTCGGCAAAAATAAATCCACTTGATACCATAGCTCTTAAGATTGTTAAATCTTAAAAAAGACAATTGAATCTTAAAATTGATTAGATCTAAAATGATTAGATCTGAAAATGAGATGATTCAAAAGATCAAAACAAGAGCAACCCGCTCTGATGCTAATTGTAGGATCCCAAAGGGCACCAAGAGGGGGGTGAATTGGTGTTTATCCAAAAATACCGATTTTACGAAAATCATCGCGGAAGCACAAAACCGATTCTTAGAACCTTTGCAATTCATATTATAAACACAATGTAAGAACGAGAGAAAGTGAGAGAAATCAAACACAATGAACACGGATGATTGTTGACGAGGTTCGGCCACACCTTGGTCAACGTCCCCGCTCCAACTTCTCGACCTCGAGACCGCCGAAGATTCCACTAGCACTTTCTTTGTTCTAAATGGGGCAAGAAAGAAAGCGCTTTACACAACCATCTTTTCTCCACTTCGAGAGGCAAGGCAACCTCTCCTCCTAAGAAGCTAATCTATTTCTCTCACTCAAGAGGTAAGATTTAGAACCTCTTTTACACAGAAGCTCTTTCTATTTTTCTGAACAAAATATTTCTCTCTTTACAATGCTAGGCTCACAAGAGTGGAAGAGAGAAAGAAGAGCATAACTAAAATGATAACTTCAAGGAAAAGATCTTCTTTTGATTTCTTGATGTATTGCTTTAATACTTGGATTGGTTACTTTTGCTTCTGGCCTTGACAATCCTTTTATAAGCTTTGGCATGTGAAAAATTCATCCAGAATTAATTTCATATTTTTCTCCTCAAAATATAGCCGTTACTGTTCATTTCAGTAATGGATCGGTCGACCGCATTTATGGATCGGTCGACCGCATTTATGGGCTGGTCGACCGGTCTATATGACCGTTGGCTCATTTTCCTCATTTGTGACAGCTGATCGGTCGACCAATGCTTCGACCGGACTGTCGATCGGTATAGTCTCGACATGAATTTGGCAGCTCATGTATTGATCGGTCGACCGATGTCTCAGATCGGTCGACCGGACTATCTCGACCGGCCTTCATAGCTTCTACCGACAGGTTGACCGCCCTGCACTATTTCGAGCATAACTTTCTGCACAGTTATTCAAATTAGATGATCTTGGAGTCTATGGAAAGCTATCAGAATTCTCTACAACTTGGACATTCCACATTCATCCAAAACTAATAAGATCGGTGTCAATTATTCAACCAAAGTGTAGTGCATAAAGTTATCCATTTTTTAAACTTTTCAGCATTTTAACTTTAATCATTCGAGATTTGTATCATCAAAATATAATTTTATATGTCATTAAAACTTAAATCCAACAGGTACTATCACGGCCATGACAACCTATTTCACGACCGTGACTAATGCTGAAATTCTACATAGCATATTAAATATTATTTTCAATGTATTAATAGTATGTATTCATGTTTGATGATTGTATATGAACCTAGATACACGTATATGCATGTTCTCATGTAATTAGGTTAAAATATGAAGATTGAGCAACGTAAATGTTTGTTGATTGCAAACCATAATGAATCCAGTTGTGGATGATGTTATATGTCGCCCATCTATGACCCTTTATCGGATAATTGTCTGGAATGATCATTACACACATCGGCAATGGTGTGTTATTCCGATGTCACCCTCGGGTGAGAGTCCAGAATGATTGTTACATGCATCGGCAACGGTGTGTGCATTCTGATGTCACCTTCGGGTGAGAGGGGAGCATTGTCTCCTAGGCCTAACTAGCCTATTGAGAGGGCAATGACATAAGTCCTAACTATCGGAAGATATAATATTAATAGGAAAGAGCCAATGATTGATCGAATGAAATGAGGTCCCACGAAAGTGGATGTACAAAGAGTTATAAAGCAACCCTGAAGAAAGTAATGGAATGATGTCCCACGAAAGTGAAAGTCTGAAAGGATTATAAAGAAATCTGAGAAGTTATGAAGGCAATGGTTATGGTAAGTGTATCTCAATTATATGCCTATGAATTGAATGAATGATTATTATGATTGTCCATACTATAAGTATGATGATGATTACATGTCTTCCATACAATTACTTATATGTGTAGTGATAGAATGATGTTAATGTTTGGCATTAGTTCATATATTATGACACGGCATGCATATTGTTATTTATTTTATATAAAGATGATGATGCATATCATGTAGTATCCTATATAGGATCATAACATTGCATGCATGGCCTTTACATACTCTGACTGGGGAAACTCCTGCACCCTGGATCCGTGCAGGTGCGTAATGTTTGGATGGATGGCGGCTTAGCTCATGACATTTTGAGCTTTTAAGGTACAATCTTCTATTTGGGTTACATAATTTGTTTTATATTATTTTTAAATTACTAACTTTTAACATATTATGTAGGAGGTAAATCAGTTTCATCCGGATCTTAGTTTAGGGACGATCCGGAGAAATTTTGAGGAGGTGACTGCGAAATGCCTCTAAAATCGATTGTACAAGTTTTACAAGGTCGTCACGTCTGTCGGCCTCACTTTGGAGCAGGACATACAAAGATGCCCAAGGCATATTAGGCGCTCGGTTTGGGAGTCCTTATGTAAGAAGTGGTAAGAATGTTTGCTTTTAAATCATTTTTATTAAATTTATAATTTTTGAAAGTCTAAATATTTAATGTTCATAAAGGACGGATGAATGATGGCAAAGGAAGTCAGAAAAGGCAAGGGTTAATCGACTTTCGAAGCCCGAGGCCCACATCCACATTGGGGGGTGATGTGATTTGATAAGCATCGACAGCGCATGGTAATTTACATACAAATTCAATTAATCAAACTTTTAACTTGTACTTATTTTACAAAATTTGAAACTTTATTGTAGGAAGAGAAACAAGGCGGTCCTGGGGACTTTTGCGTGGTCTACGAGGCCACGCATAAGAGCCGGAAGACCAATGACTTGATCACGTCCATTGCTTGTAGGCTTCTAGTAAGTCTTATCACATGTTCACTTGGTTGTTGACGTTAGTGCACTATTTTTCAAATGCTTGTATTTAATTTTTTATGATGATTCACTACTAGAAAAATGCAGATTACCGATGGTCCGGACCGTCGGTAATCAGCCAGAAAACCGTCGGTAATGCAATTACCGACGGTTTTTCAGTCGGAATCAATCCGTCAAAAAAACGCTCGTCGCAAACGGATTTGCGACGGTTGAAAAAATTCGTCGAAAATATCGACGGTTCTGGTCGTCGGAACAGTCCCCGACGGTTTGACCCGTCGAAATTTTCTGACGGTTGCAATCACCGGAAAAGTCCCCGGCGGTTCAAACCGTCGATATTTCCGATGGTTGCAACTACCGAAAAAGGCCGGCGGTCCGAACCGTCGATATTTCCGACGGTTGCAACCACCGGAAAAGGCCGGCGGTCCGAACCGTCGAAGTTTCCAACGGTTGCAACCGCCGGAAAAGGCCCGCGGATCGAGCCATCGCAACTTTTCGACGGTCGCAAATGTCAAAACTTTGGACGAGCGTCGCAACAGTCGATCTTTTGATGGTCGCAACCGTCGCAAATAATTTTTTAAATATAAAAAAAATTAGCGGCCGGATCGTCGCGGCCGCAAGCCGATCGATCCTGCGCTGCGGCCGGATCGCCGCGGCCGCAAGCCAGTCGATCCGGCCGCTGGGGCCGGATCCGGCGCCAGGCGGCCGGATCCGAACGCCAGGCGGCCGGATCCGGCCGCTGGAGGCCGAATCCGGCGCCAGGCGGCCGGATCCGGCCGCTGGAGGTCGGATCCGGCTGCCTGGCGGGTGATCCCGGCGCTGGAGGCCGGAACCGGCCGCCAGTCGACCGATCGGCCGTTGGGGGTCGGATCCGAACGGCCACGGCCGGATCCGGCCAACAGTAGAGAGAGAGAGACGTCGGCGTGGAGCGGGAGAGAGAAAGATACGCCGGCGCGGGAGAGGGTCGCCGGTGCGGGAGAGAGTCGCCGGCGTCCGGGGTGGGAGGGTCGTCGGCGTCCGGCGCGCGGGAGAAGGTGCTCGCGGCCAGGAGAGAGAGAGAGGAGAGGAGGGAGAGAGAGAGGAGTGGAGGGAGGAGGGAGAGAGAGAAAAGGGAGGAGGAATATATATAAAGGGAAAAAGTGGAAAGAAAGCGGGAAAAGGAAAAAAAAAAGTGGGATAACGAAATTTTAATTACCGACGGTTTTGGCCGTCGAAAATGTAAATATTAAATATTTTTATAATTACCGACGGTTGTGACCGTCGAAAATATATTTAGTTATATATAATGTTTATTTTTTATTTTACCGATGGTTTGAACCGTCGGTAATCGTTACCGACAGTCAAAATCATCGGTAATCGCGACGGTTGTTACCGTCGCTAGTTATATTAATAAAATACTCTTTATATGATATTATTATACATTTACCGACGGTTACGACCTTCGATAAATCCGAAATTACGATTAAAAGTGACTAAAAATGATGCATGTCATGATCAAATTACAGAAAAATTAGTTAAAATAATAATCTAAAATATGTTATATTTTGCATGCATCAAACTCCCCAAGCTTAAAGTCATGCTTGTCCTCAAGCAAAAATTCAAGGCAAGGCTCAAGAAAGTTCCATCATAGCCGCCACATTGTTAATTGATTAATTTTCTTACACAATTCTTCTGCACACCTGCTACTCAGTATCTCACCATTTTTCATGCACTTAGCTTCATAGAGGTTCTGAATACTATACAAATTTAAACAATCTCAAATTCAGCCTTGCGGAAAAATAAATTGTCAAATAATAGCATTAATATTGAACACATAAGTACTAATTGAGCTTAAAACTTTTTCTTTTTCTTTTCATTTTTATTTTCAATCATTTTAAAAGTTCTAATCTTCAAGCAGGATTGCACAAGGAAGTCCATGTAGCGGGCTTTAGACTGATGATTCCCAGACCAGATGACCTTAGGGCACCAGGTGATAAAGCACCTCTCGAGTTTACTTGCCCGAACAACCAAGGTTCTGAATGAAGAGTTCGAACTTAGCCATGATTCAGTACTCCTGTGCTTCTCCATATTCCACAAGATGGTCCATGTAGCAGGTTTTCGATCGACGGATCCCAGAGCAGTTGCCCTTAGGTCGTCAGGCATGAACCCCTACGGATCTAATTACTCGAACACACCTTGGTTCCAGATAACACTTTTGTACCTACACATAACTTTATTCATCATTTTTCTTTTTTTATTATTTGTTGGGGTTTAACTAACCCTTCTTTTTTATAAGCTCAAAAAGTACTTGATATGGTCAATAAGAAGGCTACTATTAATCAAGACTTAAAAGAAATTAATAAAAAGGCATGAATATGATTTTGTCGTCTAGTCATTCATAATTCTATTTAGCATGGGCACACAGTCTATAAGTTTGATACTAAAATAGCAAGTGATAAGAAAGAAAAGTATTCAAATTTCATCAATTAACAATATGTCTTTGAACTTTACTTAAAGATAATTAAAACACTAAGATAAAAGTTAGTAAGATGGTAGCAAAATAAATGCATGCAATGGTATTTTTCAAAATTTTTTCAATTTTTTCACTTTTTTTTGGATTTTTTTTTACAAATAGATGCAAACATAAGCAAATAAAAAGAAAGAAACATGCAATGCATGAAATGCAAACTCCCCCAAGCTTGAACTAGACACTGTCCTCAGTGTTAAGCCAGCAAGGGAAAGTGATACATACGCAATAAAAAGGAAAATTAAAGAAATGAAAATAAAGAAAAGGGAAAAGACACAACCAGATTTACTGTCTGCGGTGTGGCAATGGTGGATGGTAGTCGAGATTTCCTTGGCGCATATGATACTCATGGATGCGCCTCGTCATGCGCGTATGCTGATTCTGAAGGGATTCGAAGCGACCCTGACGATCATCCATATTTCTAAAATCGGCTCGGATGTTGGTCAACTCTTGGGCTTGTCTAAATTGCTCTTCCTGAATAGCGCGCAACTGCCCTGACTGACGAAGTTGCTCTTCTTGAAAAGTGTGAAACTCCCCTGCTTGACGAAGTTGTTCATCATAATTGATTCCCATAAGTTTTGCATGGAAGCATAATCAGACTGAGGTGGCGGAGGTGGATAGTAAGTCTGCTCTGGGGCTGAAGTAAAAGTGGGCTCCGGTGCTATATAGTGATTCTGCACAGGTTCTTGTAAAGGGGCAGATACTTCCATTGAGTCGCGTTCCTAATAAGGAGTAGAAGGCATGAACGAGGAATCAGAAGAGCTCTCTTGTCCTGGAGATGGAATCGGAGAAGGCACCGGCATATAAGGTGAATGGACGGATGTGGCATATTGGGAAGCTGCCAGTGATGCAGCCTGGAATCCTTGTGGCTGTTGAAGGTAGGGTTGGGCTGCCGCATAATCAGTAGAATCAAACCAAGAGAAAGGTTCATCCTGGTGTAGCTGTCCGACAGAGGTAGATGGTCCTGCAGGTGGGATTACTGGAGCTATGACCTGCCTAAAAAGGAGCCAATTATTTGGATTAATTGGCGTGAAAGCATCTCGATCTGAGCAGGGCACCTCCTGATGGTGGCCTTTAAAAATAAAAACTTTGATCCCTGAGTTGTTGGTCTTCACGAGACCCATAGCCTGAATGGTCCTACGAGTGAGGTGAGTGTTTCCTGACACAGCTTCGAGATCATCCAAGTCAAGTTGTAGGTGCTGAGCAATAAGTGTGAGAAGGGCACCCATATTAATGCTACCACCACGATGAGTAGTGCGGCGCTGGAATCGACGAATGAGGAAGGCACCCATATTAACAGGAGTTCTATGAAACATGTTGTGGATGAGATATAACTCTCCCTCTGAGACGGCACCATCATTATCACTGCGCCCACTTAATGTGTTGCTTAGCATGCGATGGACGTAGCGCAGAACAGGATTCTGAATTGAGCTGTCTTTAGCTGTGTTCCAAACCAATCGGTCTTCTTCTGTTATCTGTTTCCAAAAAGTTTCAGCATCAAAGTCAGCAGGTACAGAAAGAGATCCATGATTGGGAAATCCATAGATATTATTAATCTCTCCTAGAGTGAGAGTAAATGGCCGCCCATAAAGTTGGAATGAAATGTGGGGCTGATCATAGTTCCTGCCATCTAAATTAAAGACTTCTAGGGATGAGAGAAATTCCATAATTAGTACTTCATAAGTTGGCCACCAAGAATGCACAAAGTCAGATAGTCCAATTTGAGAAAATAATAGATGAATATCTGCAAGTAAATTATACTCCCTCAGCAATTCAGTATTTGAAAATCTGGTGGCATGAATTCGAATCTCACACATCCGTTCATATCGAGCTTGATACTTCGGCTTAGTCCAATAATAATCTCCGGGGTAGGAGATTAATTGTGAGGGCTGTGGGGCCGGCTGAGCATTCAGATGTCATCGTTCGTGACGTCCACTCCATATATTAGCAAATCACCTCATTTTTATCTGGACAAAAATCAATAAAGAAAAGGTCAGAGGTGACTCGGCCGTAAGGAATTGGTTGATGAAGAACTTCGGCCGTAATTGATGAAGCTCGGCCATAAGAAGTAGAGGGCACTTTGGCTTCTCGTTCATCCGTAAGTCGATGAAGAACCTCGGCCATAAGGAGAAAAGCTCGATCGGAGATTGGAGGCCGTAAGGAACTGGCGCGGCGCTTTTGGGCGTAAGGATCAGCGGTGAGACTCGGAACTTCGGCCGTAAGAGAGCGGCGGTGCGCGGTGTGACTTCAGCCATAACGCACCCGGGGCGTAAGGGAGCGGCGGTGCACGGTGTTGAGGCTCGACCGTAACGAAGAAAGGGCGAGACGGCGGTGATTGATCTACAACATACGAGAAGGGGCTAAGATTTTATAGATGAATTTATGGGGGTAATACTGTTCCGACAGCGCGCAGTGAAGGGTCAAATCCGGGCGTAAAAGCAAAAGCATGCATTTTTTTTTCTTTCGATTGGACTTGTGCATGCAGATGTCAGAAGCTTCTGTCTTGTCATTCTCGTCCGTGGTGTGATCGCACAACACCTTGGCCGTAAAAAGACATCTGGCGTGGTCATCTATGTAATCCTCGACCGTAACAAGGTGGCAGTGTCTTGTCATGTCCGTTGGAGTCTTTTCGGCGTGGTCATCGAGGTGATTCTCGGCCGTAACGAGGAACATGGCGTAATAGTATCTTGTCGTTTCGCCTTGTGTTTCCCAATTCATGCATGGTGCATTCCTCGGTCGACGTATGATTATCTGAATTCCGCTCGGTGCACAGAAAGAAATATCGATTAGATGACTCGATATAAAATAAAAATAAAATGCTTAATTAAAATAAAATTATCTCTCAAACTAAGATATTAAAATATTAATCAGTAACTAATTAAACTTATCTAAAAAAATTAAATAAAAAAATAAAATAAAATAAAATAAAAAGGATAGAAATAGTTCTGATTTATAGTCGTCAGCTTGACTTAGTTCTGATGAAAATTTCACACATCATAGAGAGTGATCATAGAAAGGTTATGATAATAAGTGCCACCATGATAAAGTTTCAATCTATGTCCATTCACTTTGAGTCTTTATTTTTTGTCTAATGATTCAATCTCAAAAGTTCCATAGGGTGAACAATTAATTATAACATAAGGTCCGGTCCATCTTGATTTAAGTTTTTCAGGAAATAATCTGAGTTTGCTATTATAAAGAAGTACTTGTTGACCAGGTAAAATTTTTTTATGTTTAATGTGCATGTCATGTAAATTTTTTGTGCGTCCTTTATATAGCTTGCTGTTTTCGTATGCATAGTGTCTAAATTCATCAAGCTCATTTAATTGTAATAACCTTTCATATTGTGACGATTTTAGATTCATATTTAAAAATTTTGTTGCCCAATAAGCCATGTGTTCTAGTTCCACAGGAAGGTGACATGCTTTTTCAAAAACTAATTTATAAGGAGAAGTACCCCTGGGTGTTTTAAAAGCAGTCCTATATGCCCAGAGTGCATCATCTAATTTCAAAGACCAATCCTTTCTGGATGAATTTACAGTTTTCTCTAGAATCCTTTTTATCTCTCTATTTGAAATTTCCATTTGTTCACAAGATTGGGCATGATATGGTGTACTCAAAAAATGTTTGACTCCAAATCTATTAAGAAGAGTTGACATTATTTTATTACAGAAATGTGTTCCATTGTCACTTATGATAGTACTAGGTGTTCCAAATCGAGTAAAAATATTTTTTCTTAAAAAGTTGGCAACTACCTTGGCCTCATTTGTTGGTGTGGCTACAGCTTCTACCCATTTGGAAACATAATCAACCGCCACTAAGATGTATTGGTTGTTAAAGGATTTAGGGAATGGTCCCATAAAGTCAATGCCCCAAACATCAAAAATATCACACTGTAAAATATTTGTGAGAGGCATTTCATCTCGACGAGAAATATTACCTGTCATTTGGCATTTGTCACTATACTTACAGTAGTTTCTTGCATCTCTGTAAATGGTTGGACAATATAGTCCACATTCAAGTACCTTAGCCGCTGTTCGATTGGGTCCAAAGTGACCTCCAGCTTGTCCATCGTGGCAATGACTTAGGATATTATCAATCTCATCTTCGTGAACACATCTTCGAACTACTTGATCTGCACATAATCAAAAAAGGTAAGGATCTTCCCAGTGATAATTCTTGACATCAGATAAGAATTTCCTTTTTTGATGAGTGGTCATGCCCTTTGGAATGTAATGTCCTGCAAGGTAATTAGCAAAATTAGCGAACCATGGTGTAGTGTCAGAAATTTGAAAAATTGTAGAGATAGAAAAAAGTTTCTCGTTTGGGAATTCTTCAAGTATGTTTGTGACTTCTCTTGGAGATGGCTCCAAACGAGATAGGTGATCAGCTAATAAGTTTTCAGTCCCTTTTTTGTCTTTTACTTCCACATCGAACTCTTGCAAAAGTAGTATCCATCGGATTAGTCTAGGTTTGGCATCTTGTTTGCTCATCAAGTGCTTGATGGCTGCATGATCTGTGTAGACAATAATTTTTGAACAAATTAGATATGATCTAAACTTGTCAAAAGCAAAAATAACAGCAAGAAACTCCTTCTCTATTGTTGCATAATTTAGTTGGGCAGCATTCAATGTTCGGCTTGCATAATATATAACATGAAATGTTTTATCTTTTCTTTGCCCCAAAACAGCTCCTACGACACCATCACTCGCATCACACATCAACTCGAATGGTAAAGACCAGTCTGGTGCTACAACAACAGGGGCAAAAATTAGCATTTCTTTTAACAAATTAAAGGCAGTAAGACAGTATGAATCAAAATTAAATTTTGTGTCCTTAGCAAGAAGATTAGTTAAGGGTTTAGCCATTTTTGAAAAATCTTTGATAAAACGGCGATAAAATCCTGCGTGCCCAAGGAAGCTTCGAATGCCCTTCACATTGGTTGGAGGAGGTAGATTTGCAATAACATTTATCTTGGCCTTATCCACTTCAATTCCTTTTTCTGAGATTTTGTGGCCAAGAACTATACCCTCCTTAACTATGAAGTGACATTTCTCCCAGTTAAGAACCAAATTCGTTTCTTCACATCTCTGCAAAACTAGAGATAAGTTATCCAAACAGTTATTAAAAGAGCTACCAAAAAGTGTAAAATCATCCATGAAAATTTCGAGTATCTTCTCATTCATATCTGCAAAGATTGACATCATGCATCTTTGGAATATTGCTGGAGCGTTGCATAGACCAAATGGCATCCTTCTATAGGCAAACGTTCCATATGGACATGTGAACGTTGTCTTTTCTTGATCCTCAGGTGCTACTGCTATTTGATTGTATCCAGAATAGCCATCTAGAAAACAATAATAGCTATGACCTGCAACACGCTCCAACATTTGGTCAATAAAAGGTAATGGAAAATGATCTTTGCGGGTAGCATCATTAAGCTTCCTATAGTCTATACAGACTCTCCAACCTGTAACTGTTCTTTGAGGCACCAGTTCATTATTTTTGTTACTTACCACAGTGATTCCTCCTTTCTTAGGGACTACCTGCACATGACTTATCCATGAACTATCAGAAATGGCATATATAATACCTGCATCAAGGAGTTTGATGACCTCCTTTTTCACAACTTCCCTTAAAGTTGGGTTGAGCCTTCTTTGATATTGAGCAATTGGCTTGGCATTGTCCTCCATCAAAATCTTGTGCATGCAAATGGTAAGAGAGATGCCCCTGATATCTGAAATAGACCAAGTGATTGCTTTCTTGTGTTGCCTTAATACTTCCAAAAGTTTATTCTCTATGTCATCTGTCAAGTCAGCAGATATGATAACTGGGTAAGTGTTATTTTTGAGAAAAGCATATCTTAAATGAGATGGAAGTTCTTTAAGTTCGAATTTTGGAGGACAATCCAATTTTTCAATTTCCTCCTCGAGTGTCTCTATTGTTATTGGCGCATTATCCTCTCCCACAATTTCTCTAGAATCCTCCATCATTTCCAAAGCTTCCTTAGCATATGGATCTGAAACAAAATCTGCAACAATATCATCAAAAGCATCAGTCGTGTCATCTTCTAGAGAATCAATAGCATAACAGGATGAGTGATCAAAAGGTTGTTTGAGAGAATTTTTTATATTGAAAGTGATGTCTTCGTTGTTGACGCGAAGTGTGAGCATCTCTTGTTGAACATCTATAAGTGCATTTCCTGTGGCTAGAAATGGTCTCCCGAGGATGATAGGGGTTTTTTCATCTGCCTTCATATCCATAACAATAAAATCTGCAGGAAAAATAAATTTATCAACTTTTACCAAAACATCTCTTAATATTCCTTAGGGTCTCTTGCATGAAGAATCTGCAAATTGAAGAGTCATGCTTGTTTCTTCTAGTTCTCCATAACCTAGCTGCACAAATATAGAGTAAGGCATTAAACTTATACCAGCACCAAGATCACATAAAGCTTGTGCACAAAAGAATTTTCCTATAGTGCAAGGTATGGTGAAGGTTCCCGGATCCTTCATTTTTCTAGGTATATCTCGATCATAAATGGTACTACACTCCGATGTCAACATTACTCTCCCAATGTTTTCAAATTTTCTTTTTGAGGATAATATATCCTTCATGAATTTAGCATAGCTCGACATCATCTGTAAAGCTTCATGAAAGGGAATGTTAATAGATAATTGCTTCAGAATATCAAGAAAGCGAGAAAATTGCTTATCTAACTGTTCTTTGCGAAATTTCTGTGGATAGGGTAGATCCTTTATGTTGGTATTTTTTGAATTGTCAGTTTCTTTTTTCTTCAGATTGATATCTTCAGTAGTCTGATCTTGTGTCTTTGATGCTTCAGTTTCTTCTTTATGATCAATTACTCTTGGCAGGGAATCTGATATCAGACTTCTCAATTGTTTCCCACTTCTAAGAGTCACAACTTTGGTCTCTTTTTTAGGATTTTTCTCTGTATTGCTTGGAAGAGTCCCTGGTGCACGTCCTGCCATCATATTTGCCATCTGCCCTATTTGCATTTCTAAATTCCTGATTGTAGCATCTTGATTGTTTGCCCTTGTTTCCATTGTCTTCTGCATGGTTTGCATAGTGTCAATAACTCTTGCCATCATCTCTTCCATGGGATTAGTCGATTGTTGGACAGGAGCTTCTTGTTGCCTTCTCAAAAGTGTATAATTTTGTGGATGAGCTTGATTCTGAAATTTCTCAAAAACTTGCCCTTGATTTGACCTGTAAGGAAACTTCTGATTGTTCCTCCAACCATAGTCATTATTCCTGAAAAATGGATTGGAGACAAAGTTAGCATTTTCAATATGATCAGGATTAGAAATGTTACCTTGAGGACAATAATTGCTCGCATGTCCTCCTCCACAATTGTTGCACACCATTAATGACATCATCTGCTCAAATCTTTGATTAAGTGACTCCAGCTGAGTTACTACTTCAGAAGAATTTTTACTTTCTGTAGCATGCACATCATGAGTTCGGCGAGATGGTCTCCTTTCATGGCTCGACTTGAGGGCTACAGCTTCAATTATATCTTGTATCTCACTAGGACGTTTAGATCCTAGCACTGTCCCTCCTGCTGATTGGTCGAGTTTGTCTTGATCTATAGGTCGTAATCCATGATAGAAATCTTCCATCACTTGCCACTTTGGAATTTTGTTGTCAGGTACTCTGGCTAATAGTTCTTTATATCATTCCCATGCCTCATATAATGTCTCCTTATCGTCTTGAACAAATGCCCTCAATTCTCTTCGATATTTGCCTGCCTTTTGAGGTGGACAATATTTTCCAACAAACTTTTCTACCAGCTCCAACCAAGAATGAATCGATCCTGCAGACAAAGTTTTAAACCAAGTGGAAGCTTTGTCACGTAAAGATTAAGGAAATAATAATAAACGAATAACTTCAGAAGAAACATTATTATTTCTAAAGGTGCTCAGAGTGGCAAGAAATTTGTCAAGGTGATCATGAGGGTCTTCATGAAATCCTCCTCCAAATTGGGATGCTTGTATCATCCTCACGATTGCAGGATTTATCTCAAAATTATTTGCGTTAATATCAGACAGCACGATGCATGATTGTCGGTCACTGTATCTGGCCGAGACATATTCTCTCATAGAAAGCTCTGCTTCATCTTCTCGCCGATTATTATGTGGTGGAACCAGTTCATTTTGTTGCTCCAGTCTCTGATTGTCGCGTGCTTGTTCCGCCATTTTTCTTATATTTCTTCGTAATCGACGATAGGTTCTTTCAATTTTAGGATCAAATTCCAACAGTGAATTTGAACTCCTAGTGCGCTTATCAGAAGATTCCAGGATTGGTTGTGATTTAATTTTCAATTAGTACCTGCAACAACCAATTTTCAGTAAGATAAAAGAATAAAATAAAAATATATACAAGAAGGAAGAAATACAGATAATAGGTCACGAAAAAATGAGATTTTAACAAATAAAGTCTTTCGGCCTGATAAAATGAAAATTCGTCATTAAAATTAATTTTCGAGAGGAACTTTTCAGAAACCTAATTACGGCCGCAAACGGAGGTTCTTCAAATCAATACAAATGCCAAATATTAATATCGACCGAAATAATTTATGATGATGTAACAAACGGCACAAAACAAATCTGAACTAATTTGCGGTCGTAAAGTTAATAATCAGACATAATCAAAAATTATTTTCAGAGAGAAAATAAGATTGATCGGTCGCAATACAGAAACAAATTTACGGCCGTAATTAAATTAGTAATCCGAGGCTCGTTCGGCCATAAAAATCATAAAACAGTGTCGAAAGGGATTAATCAACTTGAAGGCATAAAACTCGTTAAATTACGGTCGAAACAAAATCATAAGATGGCGTAAACATTAACACGGCGATGAATCATCTCGATCGAAAGAGAATTAAATTGACTTCTGCGGCGTAAAGAATTAATCAACTCCCCGCATATAAAACTCTAGGTGTAAAGAATCGAACTCAACAACCTTTGGCCGAAATAAAAATCGAACGAAATGTCGACAAATGAATCATTACGGCCGAGGAAGAGGACAATTCATATCGACCGTAAATCGATGAAAATTAAGTTGAACGTGATCCTTGATGGCCGAGAAAGAAAAATTCACAAATAAACTGGCCGAAAAGGTCGTAAGATGGCGTAAAAACAAATGTTCAGAAATTTATCGGCCGCAAAACAATTCGATCGTGAAGTTTCAGCCGTAAAACTCAGATTAAATTTGCCAGCTGCAAAATATAAACAAAGACTTCTGCGGTGTAAAAGATTTTTCGAAATTATCAAAGCCGAAAGAGGTCAAATCAATAATAAAAGGAATTTTACGGTCGCAAAACCATGAGATCAATTCTCGGCCGTAAAAAGAAAACATGAGATCATTCTCGGCCGTAAAAAGAAAACATGAGATAATGGATTATCAGAGATTAAATTCTCATCTGCAAGCTTAATCAATCATATCACAAGAGAGAGAATTCAATTTGATCCGGATGAAGTGAATCTCGACCGTAAAGATAAAAATTGTCGATTAAGCCGAAATGAGGTCACATCGGCCGAAATAAAGTCGAATGAAACTTGAGAATATTACCTCAACTCTTACGTCGACAATTGAATCATTACGGCCGAAAGTGAATTAAGTTGATTCTTTACGGTCGTAAAACAACGAAATCAAATCAAATAGAACAAACCACTTTAGCCAAAACGAAATCAAATCATGGCGTAAAACAACGTTCGGATAAAATTATGGCCGTAAAACAGAAGATTAGAACTCAATCGATATTGCGAGCCGTAAAACCAGTAAAGTCGAAAAAAATCAATCTCGGTCGTAAAACCATAAGACGACGATAGAATTTTAAGCCGAAAGTCGACAATTTAAAAAATTGTCGTGACCTTTATCTGCAAAAGAAAAAATGTCATTTTATTCACAAAAAATAATTAAAACAATTAATACATATTTATAAAGAATTATTTACAATTTATTTACATCTCCTAATAATTTATAAAAATTAGAAATTAATTAATAAAATATTCCCCGGCAACGGCGCCAAAAACTTGATGCGTTGAAATATTGTAGCAAAATAAAATCTCTAGCAAGTGCACTAGTCGCTCAAGTAATATAGTAATAGGAGTAAGAGTGTCGAACCCACGAGGAATATTATTAATTCAATATCTGAATTTATAAATTAATAAGAGAGAAAAAAACATGGATTTTGAAAATGAGTTTTAAAAGATAAAGAAAATAAGATAAAGATAAGATAGTGGTGTTGAAGTTAGGCCTTCGGATGAAAATAGATTAGGATAAATATTTGAACCATAAAAGATAAATTTAATCTTTAAAGATGGATTAGAGTCTCTTTAAAGTAATCTAACATGATTAACTTGTGGTCTCCACGACTGGCATCCCTCAATCTAATCATATAGAACTATCTTAATTTAATAAGAATTGAAGTCTCCACGACTGGTACCCTCAAAATCATATTAAAATTAAGATGCATTAAATTAAATTCTCTAAACTATTAATCACTTCACAAACTGATATACATTAATAGACCACACAAACTTGATTCTCCACACACTAGTTATCAAATTTATGTCAATTATTAATTTCACATAAAATCAATTAATTTAATTAATGAATTCTGAAATCAATTAGTCCACAAACTGGTAAGTACTCAACTCAAAAATCCAAATAATTAAATCAAAAGCACTAGAACAATTAACTAATTGATCAGAAAAGATTAAAATAAATAATATAGGGTCCAAATAGTTTCCCTTCAATTAATAATCTCCTAAAATAATAATCCTAAAAACATGGAGTTCATTCTAGAAATTTTGGAGAGATAATAAAATACAAATCATAAAAATTGAAAGAATTACACCGAAAATAGAGATATCGAATCTGGCAAATAGTCGGGCAGCCTCTCGGACTTGATCAGGGTTGCGATCAACCTCCAACCGTCGCACCTCTCTCCTCTTGGTCGTAGCCTGCAGAGCTCACGACTCGCCGTGGAAGAAAACCTGAACTTCAGAGCACCCCTTGAAACGATGGATTCTTCACGTATTTATAGGGTGCGAACGGCCTTCAATTTGATCTCGGCCGTAACATCGTACGGTTGACTTTAAAATTATGAGATAAACTCGGCCAACGATAAATCCTTTTTATCATCACGCCCAAAGATATAAATCCTTTTACTCCCTCCAAATCTCGGCCGTAAGGAAAGAATTTAATCTTGTTACGCCCAAAAGATAAAATCATTTATCTTTACCTTTCATATCTCGGCCAAAACAGAGAATTAAATCTCGTTACGCCCAAACAATTTTATCTTTACACATTCATATATCGGCCAAAAGGATGATTTCATTGCCATTACCCCCTCCAAATCTCGGCCAAAACAATAATCCTTTATCCTAATCTCGGCCGTAATGATAAATTCTTCGGAATTTCGGCCGATACGTCACAATCCATCTAAATCTCGATTTTTCCTGCAAAATATTTATCAAAATTTAGTTAATCCATCCACAATTAAAATATTCAGATAATTAATAATTAAAATTGATAAATCCGAAATTACAATTAAAAGTGACTAAAAATGATGCATGCCATGATCAAATTACAGAAAAATTAATTAAAATAATAATCTAAATATGTTGTATTTTGCATGCATCAATTATGATGATATTTATCTTAATTCCATACTGAGTTGCAAAACTCATAGGGAGGTTTCTCCCCTGCATGTTCTTAAATGCAAGACCAGATCTTAATGATGAAGGTGGCCAACGGTGATAGATCGAGCTCGTAGGTGACTGCACATGGGTACCTTGAGTCCTTTAGTTTGATGTACTAGCTTTCCTTTAGACTGACATGAAATTCTTTATCAGTCTTTCGCATATTATGATGTCACACTCTTTTATTATTTAATGATGATTAGTCTTCCGCTTTTATCGATGTCGAGTTGACCAGTCAAAGTCTTGTTTTCGGTCAACATGATGTACACGTAAGGATGATCCGTATCGTTCTCGAAGCGTATTCTGCCACGTGACGGGGTGTGATTTGGAGGCGTTATAGTTAGGTATCAGAGCTTAAAGTTAGGGCATTCTCATGTCCTAATGCATGATGTCATGGTCCATGTGCAAAGTGCCACGAGAAGTCACCGCGCCACCTGATGTAAATCCAAGTAAGTTATGTCTTCCATTCAAAAGCTAAATGATTATGATGACGACTCTTATGCTTATATAGGATCTTAATTATCTTTTGGATTACTTTCTACATGATCTAAATTCATGATGATTAATGATGAAATACTCTATGAATATCGAATGATCCTAGGATGTGACAATTGTCCATCCTGCTAAGATGATGAAGTATTGGTTCAATGATTTGATCAAATACCTATTCTTGATATTATATGTGATTCCTTTTTATATTATTGAACTGATTATCAATCAAAGAAGTACTTTTTTATGATGATGTGTAGGGAAGGGTCACATCAAACATAGGTCATAGTAAAAGTTATTGATCTAGATTGATCTTATAAATATGATGATTGACATAGTTCCATTATCAATCTTATCGAATCATATGTTATCATTATCTACGATGATGAACAACACTCTTAGTGAGATTGACCCTTATATAACATAAGCTACTTTTAAGGATGATAACCCTATGAAAATAATTTCATACCATAAAGTACGTCCTTGTGGTACTAATGACGATGGAAGATAATATTTTTTCTTCACATCGATTAGAAATTCTTAGGAAGATTATGATGGGATTCTTAGTGTTAATTGATTTACCTCCTAAGTTGTATAAGTATTATGCAAGAAGAAGAAGATAGATATCAGTACTCAAGTGAACTAAAAGCTTTAGTTAGAAGTTGAGTGTCATATCAACCTCCTTTTAAGCATGATTCTAATTCCAAAGGCCCCATAACACATGAACTTGAAGGGACAAATTTAGTAACCTTAAGACAAGGGGTTTATGAGGCCAAGGGTCTCATTTCTAGATGTTCCACTTCTTTTGTAAAGGAAAATGATGACTATGAATTTAGAGATTTATTAACAAGTTGTTAAATAAAACAACCATCAAGATATAAGTGTCTGTTACCATGCGAAGATGACCTATTTAAGACTAGGTGTTCTCAAGATCGATCTATGGAGTACCAGCAGCTTCGAGTTGCTGAAGAAGATGTAATGAAGATAATTTTCCTGACAATGAATGATCACTATAAATTGGGTGTTTACGGCGAATTTTGCGACGGATAGATATCCGTCGGAAATATCGACGTTCCTAATCGTCAAAAAATTAAATAATAATATAATAAATTATATAATTAATTTTTTTTATTTCCGACGATCACGACATAATTTAATTTAATTTAATAATAATATAAAAAATACATAATTTAATTTTTTTTTATTTCTGACGGTCGTAACCGTCGGATAAGTCATCGGAAATTGCGACGGATGGATATCCGTCGAAAATATCGACGTTCCTAATCGTCAAAAAATTAAATAATAATATAAATTATTTTCGACGGTCATAACCGTCGAAAAATCCGTCGGAAACGGAACCGTCGAAAAATTCGTCGCAAATTGCGATGGATTTAGAACCGTCGAAAATTATCCGTCGGAAAATCATGATTTTTTTGTAGTGATTATAATGCGAAAATGGTTGAAATATGGAGACGATCCGAGTACTCAGGCACCAAGTAATTTTTCTTGGAATGAATTCATGTTTTTAATTTATGAGTTTTTTTGATAAAGATTGCATATTGGTTTAGAAGTCTTAGAGTTCTTATGTTGAGAGTCTTTTGACTATGTTTTTTAAGAGATATGTTGCACTATGGTTTTAAAAATTTTTATCAGTTATCGGTGACGTTTTAAATTCTATAACATTACTTCTGACGTTTCATGAAGTTTTTCGCACTTTAGGAAGGATTCTTTTATCCTATTTACTTATTTATGCTTTCGCTTATTCAATTGAAAATCATATTATTTTATAATTATATGATGACGAACGGGGTAACACAACTGAATGATCAAAGGGGGTGAAATTCAGAGTGTTATAGAAGACGGAGAGTGAGGATGAGTTGAGGCCTCTTCATGCTGCTGTCCAATATGAGTGTGGGGGGAGAGGGACTGGCCGAAAGTTGGTGGAGTGGAAGTGAGGATAGGTGGGGGGGTTTAGGAAATATATATAAAGGTATTTATACTTTAGGGTTAGGAGTTTAACAAGGCTTCTTTTATTTGTTTTCTTTTATTTTTATTTTTGAGAATATTAGAGTTCCTGCCTTCCGCCTCTCCTTCTGCAACCAACGGCGACGTAAAAGGTGGGCGACATTGTCACCTAGGCCTTCGACGGGATCGTCGGATAGGCCATATGCGGATGCAATGGCAAGGAGTTGTACGCCCACGCTGCATTCCTTGACGCTGCCACCATCTTCCCCGACTTCGGATGGGTCGGCACGACCAATGACTCGGAGCGAGAGATCACCGCCTTCTTCGCCCACACCACGTATCTCAAGGGATGTACGTGAACCTGGCTGTTATTTTAATTATTCCTTGTGTATCTTATTGCACTTTAATTAATTATTTCTGCTGGTAGCAAAGTTTATTTAATGTTATAATTATAGATATATATAATAACAACAATAACAACAACAACAATAATAATAATAATAATAAGTTAAACCATTTTTTATTTACACTTAATTCTTCAACTTGATTCGGTCATGTTTGATTTTGCTTAGTGAAAGTTGGCTCGAAAGTCGCAATGGAAAATAGTCCTTTTTAAATATTGGTGATCTTTTTTTAGTCTTATTTGATCTCTTTAATTATTTTCCAATTTTATTTTCCCTTTAAATTTTTAGTCATCTATTATTAGTTAAAACTTAGAAACTTATTTCATGTCAGGTTTTGCCTTTTTAGCTTGTCATGTTAATTAAGAATGTTATTTTTGTATTCTTAGTTTTTTATGCCCTATGGAATTCACAAAATAAAGTGAAAAAATATTATATGACATTAATATTTAAAACCAACTATTACTATTAAATTTTTATGGTTTTTTTATATTTTATGCTCAGTTTACTAAATCTTTTGTATGCAACTTAAATGTGGAGAAATGATGCATCTGGGCAGTGGCGCTCTACGTCCAATTTAATTGCTATGGCTATTACCCATATTGAGTTTTTATATTCCATAATTTTATTGATAAAAAATAACAGTATCCTTAGTTATTCATATATAAGTTATATGCTTACCCTTTATATTCTATTATGTTTTCTTATACTACAAACTAACTATATATAAGTGCATCCTAAATTAATGTCTTTTAAATTTAACAAATTAACTGTATGTTAACTCTTAAACTCTATTATATTTTTTTGCTCATAATAGTAAAAAAAGTAGATTGAAGAAAAAGATAAAGTTTAAACTAATTATTATCATTAGTATTTTCGTTAGTAGCATATGTATTAAATTTTTTATTATTTATAAATTGCATGCTGACTATTTATATTCCATTATAAATTTCATCTTATTTATTCACAGTTATTATCTCTACGTTGCATTAATTGAATCATTTAATTCATTGCAACGAAGTATCAGTTGGTATTTTAATATTTAATTTAGTTATTAAAATTTTAATATCATCATTATATTTTCATAAATTGCATTTTGACTCTTTACATTCCACTATATTTTTAATCCATAATAAGAAAATAACTATATCAAAACGCATTCTTACTTAATGAGTATTAAATTTCTATGCCGTCATTAATTTTTGTAAATTACATGTTAACTATTTATATTCAATTAGAATTGTATTAATACCAAAAAAATATTTAACATTTAATAAAAAGAAAATACGTGAACTATGTACATTAAATCTTCATATCATATAAATAAAAAAAATGTAAAGCAGTGATGAAAAATAACTCTATCTCTTTAAATCCTAAAATATTTATATTTTATAAGATATTTAAATTGTGAGAAGCGCTAGGAGATTACCTAGTTTATAATAATATAAATGCTTGGGCTTAGAGTACATAAAATAATTCAACCTATATAAACTATTGATGTATTTTAAATTATTCTATTCTAACGATGTATGTGCCAAGCTTTAGATTTATTTAAATCATTCAACACTATAATTTAAACGCAAGTTTTCAATCCATAGGACTGTAGGGGTGCCCTCATGAAGACATTGTTGGGTTTGAAGTTTATGAAACATTTTTGGAAAAAAAAATGTCCCCAAAGTAAGAATAAACAGCTAAGAAGAAGCATTTTTCTTTTTAGTTTTAAAAATCAAGACGAAAGTATTAGGATCATATGCTAATGAATATTTAGAGCATCTTGCTCTACACTTGGGTATAGAATACTTATTTTTTATCATTTAATTAATTTAATAATTATAATACATGATTAAATTGATTATACATTTCTAAAATAAAACAATATATACTCATTTGTGATAATTTGATAATAAAAATGTATCATCTAATGCTAAATAAATTACGATCGTTGAGTAATTTATATTTGTTAACATGATTTGATCACGTTCATCAAATAATCTCATGGTCTTAATTTTAATCATCTTTGCTATTTAATATATAGAATGGCGTCGTATGATCCATGTAGTCGACCTCACCTAGTGGGATAAGGTTTTGTTGTTGTTGTTGTTATTTAATATATATACTTTACAATAATATATAATTATTTATTAATTTAATAAATAAAATTAGTACTCTACACTCTTTCGACATTGATATGGAGTAAGGGATAAAAAAAGTAAATTTTCTTTTATAATAATAGGATAAAAGAAGATATTTTTTTTATTTCGTTCCAAGAGGGAAGATGTAAATTATAAGCCTAAACAATTAAGAATTGCTAATAACAGTAATTGCAACAGAAGACCAAATTGGATTTGGAACAAAACGAAGGAGCAAACAATGAAGAAGCCTTGGCGGCCGGTGACTCGATTAAGTAGCCTTAATTCCGCTTACGCAGCAACGCCTTGGCGACGTGCACCAAGTGCCCCTCAAAAGCCCCCGAAACGAGCAACTCTTCTACTTGTTCGTTGATCGTCGTAACATCGCTCTGCACGATAGGCTTACAGACCACGATTGCTGCAGCCTTGTGCCTTCCAAGCCCTCCGGGAAGCTCCAACTCTCGAGCACACGTCGACTTCGCTCTACATGCAGATGTAGGAAACCAAGTTCTTTTATATGTCGAGTTTAGGGCGGGAACAGTCTGAGGAGGATTCTCTCTGCAGTCCTTGAGCTGTTCTTCCCCCATTATCAGTGTCCCCAGCCCATCTGCGTCCGTGAACACCACGCTTCTTAGCGTCGGATGATCCATGATTATGGGCACAAGTTGGTAATGCCTCATCGAAGCAAACATCGCAGCACCGTACCCCAGCCCAGAGCGCAGTTTCTCTCCGGGCTCAGAATTAGCGAAGAACGTGTCATGTAAGCTCCCATTTATTCCTCCTGCTACCTGATTAATGGCGGAAGCAACAGAATTGCGATCTTCCATCCCGGTGGCCGCCACTAGCAGGCAACTCTGAAGGGTGCTTCCGAACTCCACTCTCCATTTCAGAACTTGCCCATCTCTAGTTACGAGATCTCCTCCTCCGGGAGAGTAGGGAGGGAGCTCGATCTTGAGGTTGCGAACGTGCGTGAAGTTCCTGAGGGCCTGTCGGGCGGAGAGGGTCTTGTTGTCGTCATCATCTACGTTTGCATCCGGGAAGTACTGGTAATTTTTATATGTGGCCGACAACATGAGCGTCAGGAGGATAAGCAAGCTATCGGGGTTATTAGGCAAAGGCGGGCTGAGTGCCTCAAAAACAAGGCCGTCTTCCACGGCGGCGGGCCAGTCAATCTTGAGAAAGACGTCGTGGACCAAGGGTACAAGGCTGCTGAATCGCTTGGACACTGCCAAGCACCGGACGAGGGACCGGGCATCCGCGACCTTCTCAAAGATGACAAGGACCAGCGAGTCCGGCAGCCTACCGAAATGGTCCATTTTTCCTCTGATACGTTTGCAGAAGCTCCAACAGCACATCACTTCAATTGAACAACCGTCAGGCAATCGAGCACCAACAAAAAGCAAACACTGGAACTCAGCAATCAATTCGTATAAAATGTTTTAACATTTTATGAGAATTAATATCTATGACAAAAAAGAAGAGCATATATATACAGCAGCACATATAGATTTTGAGAATATAACAAACATAATATTCTCTTAAAATATTATGTTAATTAACTTGTTGATGTGTCTTCTGTTACAACTTGTAAATATACATACACAAAAAAGGAAAAAAAAAACAGTCTTTTTACAGTGCATAGTCTTTTTACTGGCGGCAATATTTGCTTGGTTCAACTTCAAAGAAAGCACGCAAAGAAAGCAAACAGTTTTAATTAATATTAAGACTGCAGAGAGTTATAGAACAGATCAAAACAAAGTTAAAAGCAAGGATCTGAAATATGGATATAGTTTATTAGAAATCAATCAATATATTTGGTCAGCGAATTACATGCACGAACATTGTTTACTACATAATATATATGCATATCATTGAAGAGTACTAATGTATAAATCTAATAATGAAGAATAATTATTATGTCAATTATATAATCGTGTGTTTATTAGAGAAAAAGTGTAAACATGTATTGTTAATGGGTAATAATCTAACTTATCGTTTATGTATCACATGTCACAAAAAAAAAAAATTTACAACAATTTATTAACTTATTGTTTTAATGTGACGATCAATTGCATACTGCTGCTTCATGCCACTTGAAGTCTTGGGCATATTTTTATGCATGGAGAGTTAATTTAACTTCTGCCAGCAACACAAAGAAGCCAATTATTCAAATAATTTGCTATTTAACTCCGTCTATGTTTGATAGCCGGTCCCAAGCTCGGATAAAGAAGGAGGGTTGTGTTAGGCCCCGACAGCCAGCGTAAAACCTTGTCGAATCTCATGAACATGGATCAACGAATAGGCGTCGTATGATCCATGTAGCCGACCCCACCTAGTGGGATAAGGCTTTGTTGTTGTTGTTGTTGTTGTATTGTTTTAATGTGAAATTTAGTATCCAAGATATAAGAAGATAAAACAAGAAGGAAGAAAGAGATTGAGAACATAACAAACTTATAGATGCAGCAAAAAATAAAGTTACTTCGATCATTTTTTTTTTTGCCAGTGCCAGGTTAATTAATTAAGTTTTAATTAATATTAAAAAATGAAAAGCACGAGAAAGAAAGCAAACACGTGGTATGTAGACATTATATATTCAAGTTTGATATAAATATTAAATCATGCATGTCGCAGTCCAAGATTATATATACGAGGATAACAATTTCATAGAACAAATTAACAATATGAGAAATTAAAAATGTACGTACCCAACAAACTTATTGTGGCTTCGCACTTGAATGCTAGATCTTCTGAATTCTCGACGGTTTAATTAATATATGTTTGGTCAGCACTCTAAATTTTCTCGTCAAACTCTGTCATCAGAAAAGAAATATTGTTGCAGTACATGTATTGGATAAAAAATCCCTTCACAGAAAGCTATATCAGATTAAACTAGGGTGCATGCATGCAGTTTGAGAGAGAAAGAAGGGAAAAAAATAAAAGAAAAACAAGTCAGAAATCGCAACCTTGAACGAAGTTAAAGAGAAATTAAACACGCCACCAGAGAATTAGGGTTTTGGAGGAGGCCGAGGAGCAGCAGCAGCGGGAGACGAGCGCTTCTTCGAGATGTATCAATCTGCGTCCAGATCCCCATATTTATTGCACAAGTATTGGTGAGGACAATACAGTAAATTAACACAACAGAAACGATTTTAAAAAATCAGGAAAAAAACATTCTTACCATAATTGGCAGTCTCGTTTTATTTTTTCATGCAGGATTTGCTCAACGAAATTTTGTCGAATCCTACTTTATTTTAATAAAATAATAATGTCATTAACAACTTTCCATAAGTGCATTATGAATAGAACTCGTACTAAAAGTAAAATACTTGGACAATAATGATTTTCCAAGCCCAATTTATTTTTTTACGATGTGTTTCCATGTTCTTCCCATAATGCCTTTTTTTCGTTCAGATGTGCTTCCCATAAATAAAGTTCAAAAAGTTAAATTTGAAGTTTATTTTATGTGCTAAACTTGCACTTAATAATTGAGTATTCTATCATGAGATTGGATCAAGAGAGTAATACAAAAGTTATATATAATGTTGTTAAATTTTCATATAATCAAATATCATCTCATTTGGATGTTGATATGAAAAATTACGTATAAAAGAGTAAAGATCTAAACTGTTATATTTGAAATGGACAATTTTATATACTGGACTTTGAATCAATATTTGGCTGCTATTTCAGTAGGTTTTGGATGAATAATAAATATCAAATTTGTAGAGAATTCCGTTAGCTTTTCATAGAATAAAAATTCATCTAATTTGGATTACTATGCAAAACGTTATGCTTAAAATAGTGCATGACGGTCGACCGACATGGAATGCACTATAACGATCATATTTTGGCCTCAAAATTAGAAACTAAGCTCCAACATCTAAATGGAGTTAAGAAGACTATAAAAGATGACCGAAAAGTATAGGAATGAAAAAGAATTCTAAGAAAAAGTGGGAAGAAATTTTGAGAAGTCCATTGGAGCTCCAAATTGCAAATATTTTATTTCTTTCTTTCTTCTTTTCTTGTGAGATTTATACTATGAATGAGAGAAACATTTGCTCAAATATTTGGGTGTGAGCACCTATTTAGAAGAGGTTTTATCTTACTTCTCAGGCTAGAGAAAAGATAAACTTTCTAGGAGGAGAAGTGTCTCTTACCTATCGAAGAGGAGAAAAAGTGGTCTTGTAAAGGGTTTCTTCCTTACCTCATTTGGAATGAAGGAAGGGTATTTAGTGAAATCTCCAACAGTCTCGAGTTAGAGAAGTCGAAGCGGGACGTACATCAAGATGTGGCCGAACCTTGTCAACAAACCATCGTGCACCTTGTGTTTATCTTTCCCTCCCCCTCTTCTTCCTACCTTATTATGTATGTGATATGATTACTTTAGTGTTGGTTTAAATAATAACGAATCAATTTTAATCTTTCGCGATGATTTTTGTAAAATCGGTATTTTCAGTTTAACACCAATTCACACAACTTTTGGTGCCTTGTAATTCGACAATTGGTATCAGAGCAAGGTTGCTCACATTTTTTTTAAAAAATATTTAACCATATTTTAGAGTATGACATCATTTTTGGAGAAGGATCTTACATTTTTTACCAACCAAATTTTCAAGAATATTCTTGTACTTTTTGGAAAATTAGAATGAAGGTATATTTATGTTCCATTGATTTTGATACGTGGAAAGTTATAGAAAAGGGTTTTGAAAAGCCAAATAATATTTTAAATGGTGTTTCCATTGATCTTTCTTTCTTTGAATATGATGATTTCCAAATGACGATTGAAAAACTTGACTATAATGTCAAAAATAATTTTACTCTTCTTTATATTCTTATGGCATGAATTTTATTTCTAAATACTCCACTTCTCATGAGATTTGGCAAGTTTTATTAAATGATTATGAAGGGAGTGACTTTAACAAAAAGAACACATCGGATGTAGACAATTAAGAAAATGATAGTTCTACATCCATGACATCATGTGTTATGCTTAATGACAAAATGTGAGGATGAGGAGGTAACATTAACTTCATCTTATTCCTCTATCAATAGTGATAATGATGTTGATATCCATTTTGATGTTCATGAAGAATTTGCTTCTTTTATTCAAAAGCATCTTTCTTTGAAAAAGAAAAAGAAATTTTAATAAATGATTTTCATATCATGGAAGATTATTATGATTCTCTCAAAAAGAAAAATGGTGCATGCTTAATTCAAATAGATACTTTAAAAAGAAAAAATGATTCTCTTTTCATTATCTTGTGCATCTTATGAATCTTTAAGAGTTGAGAATTCAAAATTGATTTTATTGCATGATGAGTTACAAAAGAAAAATATTTCTTTATAAAAATTCTTAGATAAAAACAATTACTAGTTCTTGAAAAAATATTAAGAATGTTGCCAAAACTCTTATAAAGAATATTTCTCATGCACCACAAAAAAAATTATTCAAACAAAAATTTTAAAAACACAAATGGTATTATTTAAAATATTCTCTTTCTTTGAAACTTAAACATTGACATTATTATCATTTGAAAAATAAACCTTCTTATGATAGTTCTCTTAGTGCTAAAAATTCTCATGTCTCCCATAATGATACTTTGAAGTTTGAATATCATCATAATCTCTCTATTAGATCATGTACTATTTGTCATTATTGTAATTCTCATGATTATTATTTATTTTAATGTCAAATTAAAAAATCAATCAATATGAGTATGGAATTTATGTGGATTTCTAAAGGAGTCAAAATTAATCATGTTGTACCCAAACAAGTTTAGGTACCAAAATGCAAATGATTTTTGTTTGTAGGTGTGCTTCACAATGAATGAAGAAGAATGCTTCAAGTAAAGTGAAGACACAAACTTTGTGGTTGTGTGACATGAAAAGAAAAATAACAACGAAGTTGAAATGAGTTGGAGGTATAAAAGTTTGCGTTAAAAGTATTTTGATATATGAAAATGAAAATTTGAACTCATTTTTATATGATACATATTTATGTCTTGAATTTGTCAATTTATTATCATGATATATGCATAAAGATAATATTTGATTATGATTCTTGTCCATACTAGAATTATGTTGCTCATTTAATTTTGAAAGTGTCTATATTACTCATGTTGCCTAATATGTTTGATGGGAATATGTCATATGCATAATGATTGATAAATTGACATTTTTTTACTACCTTACTAATTCAATATAAAAATCATATTTATGAAAACTCTTATCAATCAACTATGAAGTCTGGAATTCAATTATTCTTTCCAATCAATTATCTTTTCTTATACTTCAACCACAAAGACTATACTTTGAATTATTCTTTTATCGTTAATGTTAACCGTAAACTTTGCTTCAATCACAAGAACTACTTTTACTTATTCTTTAACTTTAACAATTAGCTTCAACCATTAAAGTTGTTTCAATCATTAGTTTCTTACTTGTTCTTTGGAGTTATTTTTCAATCACAAAGCTCCAATCATAAAAGCTACATTGAGAGCCCTTCCAATTTTAAGTGTCATATTTTTTTTATCTTTTTTAACTCATGATGTCTATCTTTATTTCTTTTTTAACTTGCTTTACAACCTTGGATGCAAAAAGCATCAATCAATCCATCATGTTTATAGGATCAATACCATCACAATAGATCAATGTCATAATCATATGATGAAATATAATTAATAACATAATTATCATAATTAAATATACTTTAATAACTTAAAATTTTATTTTCTATCTTCGTAACCTAGCCCGCGTTAAGACAAACCTCATGGACCATGTTTTTAACTATTCAATTACTTCACTTTCCTTTAGACCCCGAGCTAGGTGAGGTGGACCCTGGCCGGATTGTTCAACTTTTAATCTAGTTCTATATCAGTCACTAGGACCCAAGCCCGGTGAGCCAAAACCCAGGCCATATCATCATTGCAATTCACATCTTTATCTTCGAAAGAACTCAATTGGGTCGAAAGAAATTTGCACTGAGCCACATTTGTCATAGAACCCAAATCGAACTTGATTAGAATCCGATCCCATTTCTATTCAATTGCAAAATATCCATTAAACTCAATGAAATCAACATACCCAAGGTTTTCAAACTCGAGAGTCTACGTAGACTCATTTTACGTTAGGTAAACTCGAGACGTAAACTCGAGACGTAAACTCGTAGAGTTTACGTACAAGTTAATATATATATATATATATATATATTATACCCTAAGTAATTTTAGTCATAATTGTTTTCATACACCATTGTTAAGCTTACAAAGTACCTAATTCATACATTTATACACATAAAATAAATGATGATTCATCCTAAAATAACAAGTAACTCATAATTCAATGTGGACTAAAACATTGCACTACAACATAAAGTCAAATAAACTAGTGCACATTATGTTGTAACAAAAATTCAAATAAAAGATCAATTCACATTATAAAAAGAAACAAGGTTTATTCAATTCAGATTCAACTAAATCACATAAAATATCATAATGATAAAAATAATTAAGCCAAATGAAGTCAATAAACTACACTAACTAAAAACAAAGAAATCATATTATAAACTTGAATCATTGAAAATGAAGAGTGAAAAATAGGTAGAAGCACTTGGAATAGATATGCAAAACTCTTAGAGGTTCTATACATGTTTTCATTCTAATTATACCCTTAAATGTCAATACAATACCCAAAAATTTCCAGCATCGATTCTACTCACGAGTTCGTCCGAGTTTAACCGAGTTTACCGAGTTTAGCGAGTGTTGGAACTAACGCCCTTATGGGCTTTAGGCCATGCACATATGTGTTGTGCAAACCACATGCATAAACTGCATGTGCAATTATTGCATCGTATGCACTATAAAAATAGAATTTGATGTTCTCTTTCAAGATGCTGCAGTCCAACATCCATGCCGCAAGGCTGTCCGAATTCAGTCGTATTCCAAGGTAAATGAATTGCCGATATTGTGATTCTTTTCCATACGTGATTAGTCCGAAACAACGTAGAAAAGTCTTCTAACGATTCGTCTTCCGCTGCGAGGTATTCCGAAATACTTCTGTTTATTTATTACCAATTTATTCAATTGGTATCAGAGCCAATAAGCTTTTCTCGTTATGATGTTGCATCGTCTAAATAGAAAAAAATTATGTTTTGACTTTTGCGATTTCCATTGAGATGCGAAAAGGATCACCATGTGCATATGTATATACATATATTTTTACTGTCAATGCATATGCGTGCAGTTGCTGCAATATTTGAAATTTTATTTTAAATCATGCAATATAGAGAGCGGCTGTATGTCGAAGTGCCATGCCAGGAGGCGCGTTCTTTACCTGACGACGACTCCGTGCATGCAAGCATTCCATGCGATGGAAATCCATGCCAGGAGGCGCGTTCTTTGCTTGACGACGACTCCGTGCATGTAAGCATTCCATGCGATGGAAACTGCATGGATGGCAAATGACATGTGTTGGACGTTAACCCACTTGTTGTTTAAAGCATTTCTCTTTCCGTTTTTTTTTTCTCGCGCTTTGTTGATTTGCTGCAGAACGAAAAAAAAAAAGATGTCTGCGTTTTGTTGATTTGCATGTGATCTCAACTCAATGTCGAACGCATTTATGTTGCATGAAGTGGCAATCTAACCGCATGTGGACTGTGTTTGCAACGTAAACACTTAATAGTCATGCATTAAATAAAGCCCACGTTTTTTTTCAGTTGAAGCATCACAGTTGTCATGCGCAGACGCATGAAATGTTGTTTTTTTTAAAAAAAAAAAGTTGCTACAGCACCCCCGCACTGTAGTGTGCAGTCGCAGCGAGCGCAGGCCCATGGTCCACTGGGCGCGCCGCTGCAAGCGCACATGCGTGCGGGCCCATGGCCCTCTGCTCGCGCCGCAGTTGCCACAACGCGCGCAGGCCAGTGGCCCGCTGCGCGGCGCCAGTAGGCGCAAACGCGCGCAGGCCTCGGCCCTCTGCGCTACGCCCATGCGATGCGCGAGACGGCCACGAGGTGGGTGCGATGGCCGGAGGCCCGTTTCGCAGCCCGCCAGTTGAACATATTTTTTTTTAAAACATAAAACAGTATTTCAGTAAATCGAAAAAAATGAAAAATGAGTTAAACATATTTTTTGGACTCAGAAAAATCAAAATTTTCTGAATAATGTGTGATTTATTTTTGGACATAAATGTATGCATCGTATGTTATTATGCATTTTATAGTTATTTTATGTCATGATAATCATATTATGATAAATTAGAATATTTGTCATTTATGCACATTATTTGGTTAGAAAATTATGAATAATTTTCTGAAAGTTCCAGACTATTTAATATGCATATTTTGTATTTATGCATATGTGATTTTGCATATTATGTCATGTTATTATTATGTGTAATTGTAACTTATGCAAATTATCATGTAATTTTAATTAGAAAATTGATTGGATAAATTTTCTAAAATTTGTATTGCATATAATTTTATGCATATTAGTGTAATTATGCATATTTATTATTACATGAAAAAGTCGTGTTATTTTGTCATGTATTACATATGATTATGAATTTAAGTAAAATTCTTTCGTATGTGTCATTACATGATATGTTTTAAGTGTAGTATGTCACACTTAAATTAAATTTTCATATGAATTAGATATTCATGCACATAATTATGTTATATTTACTTAAAGTGTATTTAAGTGTGACACTTAGGTAAATTGACATGATAATTGAAATTTGCACATTATTAGTTCATTATGTGAATTGGGCTATATTATAAGAATTTATATTCTTAATGATGGAACATGTGCATATATGAAATTATGTTACATATTAGACATAATGTGTGTTATGTGAATTTATACATAGTTAATTCACATAGTTATATTAAGTTATGCACAAACTATTTTTGTCACATTTTTTCATGTGAAATATGCACATTAATTATGAGATATTATATTTCTTTATGAATAGAAATATGTGCATATATGTTTCTTTTATTACACATGAAATATATTGCATGATTTTTTATGATAAAAATTTATGCTATACTTTTTTAATTAACGAAACATGCATGATATGAATTTATGTCATGATTGAGACTTATGTGACATAAACGTAAATTTAGACATGTAATAATATTTGTGTGATTATTTGTATGTCTACTATCATGCTTATGTTAATTATATGAGTGTGACAAATAATATTCATTTATATATAAATGAATTGTATGATTATTTGTGTGCATAGTATACATTCATATATGTGATTTATACAATGCTTATTTTCAATGCATATTTGTGAATTATGAATGTCACATGTTTCAAAAAACTTAGGATGAAATAAGTTTGACATTATGAAACATAGGTAGTCCAAATAGTACTAAGGCATCTAATTTGTATGATGATCATGGTAATAATTTTTATTGAGTGGTGCGTGACATGTGCATGTCTAGGAAAGTACTGAAAAGATATTGTTAGTGAAAAATTTAGTACCCTCTTTCTTTGTAGACTTACCTGGTGTATTGTTAACGCAGTCTCAAAATATTATTATGCTTACATGGCGTGATGCCATTTTTCTAATTATTGTGGTGACAAGACGAAGGGGTGATGGTTTCCTAATTGGCACCTTGCAAACGCAAGGAAGAGCTCCCATCATAGAACCCTGATTGTTCTGGTCATATTTTTTAAAATGATATGTTAATCGCATTATATATGTTTTAGATGATTTTGGATGTTCGTTCTCCAAAATGAATAGATAGTATACCTTAGCGCAAGATATTATTTTTAATGAATAATAATTATTTTTTTGGATAGTGGGAGATGAGTGGGAGCATAGCGATCTCGATGTCATTACCTTAAAAATATTATTATGTTGTTATTTATGAATATATGCGACAGGAAGACATGCAAAAAAACTAACTCATTTTCCATATGTAATTTTGACCATAGATAAATGACACAAAAATGAATCTTTGCAATATGACAAAGTTAAAAGTAATATGTAAAAAGTGACACATGGCAAAATATGATATTTGTCGAGCATGATCTATCACAGTTCTCACGATCTTGATGTAACGAAATCATTAAAGAAATAATAACTCTTACATAAGATATGTTCTATATCTGTATGTGATGATAAACTTGACGACTGAGTTAGAGAATCTTGATCATATTTTTTTACCACGTGATAGTTACTTATTTTTAATAAGTACAATAAGCTTGCGCACATATTTGATGTTTAGTGACAATATCAAATATTTTGACATTTATTTGAAGAATATTTTGTCATCTTCAACTACGACATATGTTGTCCATGTCAAAATAAGAAAATTGATGCAAGTTTTCGACAGAAATCGTAGTCCAGTAAATAAAGTATAGATACTAAGAAGGACTAACGCTACTCGCATCGATGTGAGAAGCATGATGGCAAAGTTAATATAAACAAAACAAAGTGCTACGCTTGTGGCAAATACGATAATTTTCGCTCGTGATTGCATTGAGTCGAAAATATTGATATAATCGTATGGTAGTTTTATTTAAATGATAATGTTGATTCGTTGTTGAACCTCATCCTTTTCATGGACTGAGATTATTGGAACAACTTATCATGCAATTAAAGAATAATGAATTCTTTATATAACTTAGTATGCAAGCCAAAGGATATAGTTGGAAACAACATGAAAGTGGGAGTTAAAAAGATTATGACTTGCAAAATGTTTTTTTTTTGCAATAGATGAATCATTTTATCTCATTGTCCTACTACACCACTTCTTTAAAGTGGATATGTGTATAGTATATACATTTGTTATTTGGACAAACGTAGCTGTGTATTCACGTTTTATCATTAAATTTCATATTTAATAAAATTCCTTTACGAGAATTTTCTGAAAATGAATTTCTATGTCTTGATTACTTTAAGTATTCAAGTTGAATATTTATGTCATATGTGACGTAAATAAGTATGCCAAAAGTTTTGGCTAGTCAATTTGTGACATTTTTTAGGCAATATAAATATATACTAGCTCGAGAAATATACTTTCTCGTTAAAATTATTTTGCCTATTTTGTGACAATGTCTAATTGACTTAGCATATGAAAATCATTTATGAATAGAAAATTACAATAATCCATTTGTATTGAATGTCTAAGATCCAATATGGTTTCTTTCATCACATTTTCGCATTGTAAATCATACACACGATTTATCTAAGTTGCTAACATGAATTATTTTATACAAATTCATGAACTTAGATGGAGATTCAAATATGTTCGTAAGATTAATGCCTTGCTGACTAAATTGATAATGCGAAATGATTGAGACTTATTCAAATAGTCTAGTGATGAAACTAATATAATTATGCAACTAACTATATTTCGCAATTATAAGTATTGCAGATACAATGAAACCATAATCTACTTGAATGTGTGGCACAAATGAAATTCCAATTTTGTATTTGGAATGTTGTTATTTATGCTGTCTAAATGTTATTGAAATATCAAGTAGAAGTGTGACATTCATGCATATATTTTCTTGGCTGAACGAGATTAAGCAACATCTTCAGTTTAGAAGTTGAAGAGGATTCAGAGTTGACAATGTATGCGGATTGATTTGTGATTTGTTCATATCACATCTCACTCCGAGTGGGAGCAATTCACAGTCAACTCACGATTAATGTTCATTTATTGAAACATATGAGTTGTGTTTCATGTTGTCAATATGACTATATGAAATGAACATGGGCCTAAAATATATGTCTCTCGGCCTAAATAAAGAAAATGGATTAATGCAAAGAGTTAGAGTCTAAAGAAGTAAATCAAGTCAGGGACTTGTAAATTCATCCGTCTTGCCGAAAGGTAAGCATTCGAAATAAGTCGATATGGATGATAAGAGATTTAAAAGTGACGAGAAACAATAGTCGCAACAGGAGTGCTGACTATAGAGAAATTATTATGTTTTTTCTCTATCGTAAAAAATCTAACTATTGTTTCACTATTAGATGAATGTAAAAGTATTGAGCGCAATATGTAGTTTGCGACGATCCATTTATGGATTTAGTATTCATCTAAATAATGATATAAATGTCATTATGTGTATGTCCATTTTTATGGATAAATATGTCATCACGACATTATATGTGAAAGAATATTATGTATAGCTAAAAGTAATAAGGTATTTCTTCTATTAATGAAGAATTTAATGTCTTTCTATAGAAATGACATGGGTGTAAGAGTTATTCACCAGATGTCTTTCTATAGAAATGACATGGGTGTAAGAGTTATTCACCGGATGTCTTTCTATAGAAATGACATGGGTGTAAGAGTTATTCACACCGGGTGTGAAATTTTCATGTAAATTTATTGCTTTGTAGCAAGAGTCGTCTGTTATAAAGATGAATTGAACATTCTACGAAAGACTATACACTCACCGGCACCTTTATTAAAAGAAATAATTTTGAATCTCATATTTTTCTCTATGACTTTATAAGTAACAAAAGGAAATGTCCTTTTGTAAACATGGTTAGTGATCAGACATGCACAATAAGTTGAGCAGTCTAATATTTGTGTCATTGATCAAATGAAAATTTTACATACTAATGCAGGACGTACATACTAATGCAGGGCGCCTATATTGAATGACGATTAAGAGAATAATATGATACCTTATGGGCATATTGACTCTCGTTTTGCACTATAAAGGAGATCAAGCTATAGATTAGCTTATCAAATAGACGCCTCTTAGGATGACAATATTAATAAGCAAAAATTTATCTTCAATTATGTCTTCATGTTATAGAATGACATTGTTGCAAAGTTAAAGCAAAACTATATAAAATAGTCAACTATGAAAATTGAGTTTATGTTATACTCAATGATGGTATGGAAGCCCTCTGGTTATAACTTTCTTTTACTCCTGTATTGACAATGGTCAAGTATGTCCTTTTATTGCAATATGTATGTCACTATTGCTTGATAAAAAGATGGACTATTATAGGGGAAAATATAATAATGTCTAGTATGTCTTGACAGTATTAAGAAGATACAATTGATGAATACACATGTAAGTATGTTTGACTGACGCATTAACATGCGCAAAGCTTACGCGATGATGTATTCTATACTTTCTTGTGGTGAATAAAATTATGTTAGATTTTATTCTAGAGTTAGTTAATATTTTTTACAATGCATGTAGAGTATGTCAATAAGGCATGAAATTATCAGTCACACAGATAATCGCCTCGGCGTTTAGTGTATAACGAGCAGAGATGAAATAATTTAGATCCAAATTTTATAATCTAAGATCGCCCTGATATGTTCGGGAGGATGACACAAATTTATATATAACTCTGTGTAGCCTGATAAGAGAAGCCAGGTGTGAGACCTCACGGTGCTAATTCTTGGGCGACTAGTGGGAGGACTCAAGTCAGGCGTCATGGGTAGACATCTGGACTCTAGTCTGTGCGGTGTTACGAGTTTATGACATACGCTCCTTCAGTGGGAGTATCCACCGCAATACTTGGTTATGAACCTAGTATGCTAAGTCGACCCTGAGATTTGATGAATACTTTATAATTTTTCATCAGAGTGTGAGTCTTTAAGGACTGAACAAGTTCGGAGATTGCCCTTAGACTCTTGACTATATTTCAAAGTAATGGGTTAGTGTTGTTACTTTAGCGAGGTATTCAAAGGCTAAAAGTATATGCGACCCGTCGAGCCACGACTAGGAAAGCAACTGACTTAGAACTGAGAAATATAAGGACGAGATGAAGATTCACTGGTGTTGTATGGTATTTGTGATGCAATTGGCGTGTGTCGTCTGGAGAGAGAGTGAAGGAGAGAGGATGAGTGGGGAAACTTCTTTGCTTCTTTTGCTGAGATTGTCGGCTGGTCAAGAGGGAAGATGTAAAACCCCAATTTTTCATTTAAGGGCAATTTAGACTTTTTGTCTGAACCCTCATTATCTCCCCTATATAAAGCCCCCTATTCTTATTGTTCACCTCTTCTCTACACATCTTGGTGGCTAGGGCTTGAAGAAGGAAAAAAGAGTAGATAAGGGAGAAGAAAGAAGAGGAAGAGGAACAAAAAGGAGAACGGAAAACTATGATTGAAAAGTATGTAAAAGGGATCCAACCCCTCTCTTTCCCCTCAAAGTTTTATTAATTGGATTGAGAGTAATAGGGCACTTTGCTCCTATTAGGGATTTTTTGAGGAATTTATGAGTTTTACCATATCTGAGATTATTTTCTAATGATTCATGATTAGATTTAAATGTTAGGATTGCATGATTCTAGTTGCAGAATCTGCCAAAATTCGTGACAGTAATTGCAACAATTATTCGGATATGATTTACTTATCCAAAAACTACAAATAATATATGGATGGAAATCTCTCGAAGTCTAGTTTCCACATAAATTAGTTTCACAAGATATGGAGTTATATACAAATAGTTATGATCCAAACATCGGACTAGTGTCATGCTGTCTCGGGTAACAGCGAGATCAAATTTTAAAACGTATAGTAAATTTGAAATACTGAATTAGGGCTTGAAATTTCCAAGTTAAAGGTCCATGTTGTCGTTCTGTGAAAATAAGAATCATCTGAAAAGAATAAGTATAGGTTAAGTTATTAATATTTTAACGACTGCTGCCAGAATACTATGCAGAGAATAAATTCTGGTAGTTGTATGAATTTCTAAGAAAAAGTCCTAAATCTTGTTGATGAATGAAAAATTACATGTTTTAATATGTTTTATGATGCATAGATGCTAAGAAATCATACCTGCAATATTGGTGATGTTTTAGATTATTTTTATTGGAGTTTTAATCTCAAAAATTGAGAATTTCGAGTGAAAGATCGGACTTCTAGAATGCTGACACAGTCGTGCTAGGTTTCGGAATGCCCGTGACAGAACAATCAAATTTTGTCAAAAAACTGTCTCCTTTCACACCCGTGACAGGGTGTTGGCACGGCCGTCACCGAAGGGTTCTTTACATGGTACTGTAGGATCCCAAAGGGTACCAAGAGGGGGTGAATTGGTGTTTATCTAAAAATACCGATTTTACGAAAATCATCGCGGAAGCACAAAACCGATTCTTAGAACCTTTGCAATTCATATTATAAACACAATGTAAGAGGGAGAGAGAGTGAGAGAAATCAAACACAATGAATACGGATGGTTGTTGACGAGGTTTGGCCACACCTTGACCTACGTCCCCGCTCCAACTTCTCGACCTCGAGACCGTCGAAGATTCCACTAGCACTTCCTTTGTTCCAAATGGGGCAAGGAAGAAAGCGCTTTACACAACCACCTTTTCTCCACTTCGAAAGGCAAGACAACCTCTCCTCCTAAAAAGCTAATCTATTTATCTCGCTCAAGAGATAAGATTTAGAATCTCTTTTACACAGAAGCTCTCTCTATTTTTCTGAACAAAATATTTCCCTCTCTTTACAATGCTAGACTCACAAGAGTGGAAGAGAGAAAGAAGAGCACAACTAAAATGATAATTTCAAGAAAAAGATCTTCTTTTGATTTCTTGAAGTATTGCTTCAATACTTGGATTGGTTAATTTTGCTTCTGGCCTTGGCACTCCTTTTATAATCTCTGGCATGTGAAAAATTCATCCAGAATTAATTCTATATTTTTCTCCTCAAAATATAGCCGTTACTGTTCATTTCAGTAATGGATCGGTCGATCGAATTTATGGGCCGGTCGACCGGTCTATATGACCGTTGGCTCATTTTCCTCATTTGCGGCAGCTGATCGGTCGATCGGTGCTTCGACCGGACTGTCGACCGGTATAGTCTCGACGTGAATTTGGCAGCTCATGTATTGATCAGTCGACCAGTGTCTCAGATCGGTTGACCGGAATATCTCGACCGGTCTTCATAGCTTCGATAGGCAGGTTGACCGCCCTACACTATTTTGCGCATAACTTTCTGCACAATTATCCAAATTAGATGATCTTGGAATCTATGGAAAACTAACAGAATTCTCTACTGATGTTCCACATTCATCCAAAACAATAAGATCGGTGCCAATTATTTAACTTTAATCATTCGAGGTTTGTATCATCAAAATATAATTTTATATGTTATTAAAACTTAGATCCAACAATCTCCTCCTTTTTTATGAAGACAAACCGAGAAATATTAAAAATATGTAAGTTACGAAAAAGATGTAAAATTCTTGTAAAAATAATTTTATTCCCCCTAACACATAGCTTTTCTTACAGTGGTAGATATTCACATGAATATTAATTGTAAGGTACTCTTCATATGAAGTGATATTCATATCATATTTCTCCTATACTTCTCCGCCTTTTGTTTCATTAAAAAGAATAATTTATATATGACGCATATAAGAAATCATATGTAACTCCCCTTTAATCAAATTTTCAAAAAATTTATTCTTCCCCCTTTTGTCATATAATAGACATGTAGAGTATTGCAAGTTTTGAAAGATAACTCCCCATAAATTTATGGCAATTTTATAATGAAAACCAATTTAAGAAATCCAAGACAAAAGTATACTAAGAATTAAAATATGGCATAAAATTTTGATACAATAATGATATTCATGATATGTCAAAATAGAGTTGAACATGCTCCCCCTATCGTTATATCCAATTTTCTTTTGTTCCTTTATTTTCTTTCAGAGAAATAGTCATTTTGAAGTTTTTGAGTGACATCAAAAGAATAGGCTTAACATTTAAAAAATGCATGAGTATGCCCAATGATACTTTTACCATAACTTTTGTGCCTTCACACTTCCATTCGTCATTTGCTTTACATGTGAGGCACACCTGAAAAGCAATCAAATAACTTTTGGTACCCAAACCTTTTTGGGTCCTATTTTGTTAGTCAATGTTCATTTCGGAACCTAAATCTTGACATGTTGTAATGATTTTCTCATTTTACATTAATATGCATAGTGACCATAAAATCCACATGTAAAATATTTGAGATGTGTTTTTCTACCATATGAATGATTGGATTTCCAATAAGAATTTTCATGTGCAAAATAATTCCTATGATTATTTTTTGTTATATGCGAAATAGTCTTTTCGCTATTTTGTGTATTTTTCAAAGAGGCATTTTCTTGATTTTCTAATGAGCATACTAGTTTGACATTTTCACGTGCATGTGTAACTTTCAAAGTTTCAATTTCATTTTTGAGATTTTCATTTTCCATAAAATATGTATCCTTTTCTACTTTTAAATTTTCAATTTCATTTTCCATAATATGAAGATCATTTCTCAAGGTTTCATTATGAATTAAACATGCATCCCTTTCCTTTTTCAAAATATCAAAGTCATCTTTTATAATATGAAAGTCATTCATCAATTTTTTATTCTTCTTTTTAAGAATAAGATATTTTTCAATTAAGAAAGATAATTCCTTATGCACGTCAAAATTGATATTATCATCCTCAATATCATTATCACTATTAGCATTAGATCAATAAGAAGAGTTGGAGGATACCTCATCATTATGTGCCATTAAGCATAGATATGCATCCTCACTGGACGAATTTGATGAGCCATTTGATTCATCTTCACTTGTCTCTTCATGCTTTTTCTTCTCCCCTTTATGAGATATCTCTTTTTTGTCTTTCTTTATGAGACTTGAGTGATGTTTACATAATCTTCTTTTTGGCTTCTCACTCTTTTCTTTAGATTTTACCAACTTGAGATATTTGTCAAGCTTTCTTGTATAGCGGGCGAGTCTCTTTTCGTCTACTTCTTCTTCACTCGAGCCATTTTCACTTTTGCTTGCTTTCAAAGCCAGTGTCATCTTTTTGGGAGCATTTGATTCTTTTTTTATTCCGATCTCATAGGTTAGTAGTGAACCAATAAGATCATCAAAATCTAATTTGTTCAGATCCTTTTCTTCGAGCATCGTCCTTTTTGTATGCCATTGGGAGGAGAGAGACCTTAGAATCTTTTTTACTTTTTGGGGATTAATTCTTGGATTGCCTAAAGAGGATAAGTCATTCACAATATTATTAAATCGAGCAACCATATCATTTATAGATTCATTATCATACATTTTGAAAGAATCATATTGATGATTTAGAATATTCAATCTAGATTATTTAACTTTATCGGTTCCTTCATAAGTAGTAATAAGTTTGTTCCAAATCTCAGTTGTACTTTCACAATTTGAAATCCGATTAAAATTCATTGAATTCAAAGCACAATAAAAAATATTCTTTCCTTTCCAATCCAATTTCGAAAAAAATTCTGTCTTTCGTCATGTTCGGAAGGTAATTTTTCATGTAAATAATAGCCTTTTTCAACAATATTCCACATGTTTATATCAATAGAACATATGTAGGCTTGAATCCTGATTTTCCAATATGCAAAATTTGATGCATTTAAAAGGGGAGGACGACTAATTGATTGTCCTTCGGCAAAAATAAATCCACTTAATACCATAACTCTTAAGATTGTTAAATCTTAAAAAAGACAATTGAATCTTAAAATTGATTAGATCTAAAATGATTAGATCTGAAAACGAGATGATTCAAAAGATCAAAACAAGAGCAACCCGCTCTGATACCAATTGTAGGATCTCAAAGGGCACCAAGAGGGGGGTGAATTAGTGTTTATCCGAAAATACCGATTTTACGAAAATCATCGCGGAAGCACAAAACCGATTCTTAGAACCTTTGCAATTCATATTATAAACACAATGTAAGAATGAGAGAAAGTGAGAGAAATCAAACACAATGAACACGGATGATTGTTGACGAGGTTCGGCCACACCTTGGTCTACGTCCCCGCTCCAACTTCTCGACCTCGAGACCGCCGAAGATTCCACTAGCACTTCCTTTGTTCCAAATGGGGCAAGAAAGAAAGCGCTTTACACAACCATCTTTTCTCCACTTCGAGAGGCAAGACAACCTCTCCTCCTAAGAAGCTAATCTATTTCTCTCACTCAAGAGGTAAGATTTAGAACCTCTTTTACACAGAAGCTCTCTCTATTTTTCTGAACAAAATATTTCTCTCTTTACAATGCTAGGCTCACAAGAGTGGAAGAGAGAAAGAAGAGCATAACTAAAATGATAACTTCAAGGAAAAGATCTTCTTTTGATTTCTTGATGTATTGCTTTAATACTTGGATTGGTTACTTTTGCTTCTGGCCTTGACACTCCTTTTATAAGCTTTGGCATGTGAAAAATTCATCCAGAATTAATTCCATATTTTTCTCCTCAAAATATAGCCGTTACTGTTCATTTTAGTCATGGATCGGTCGACCGCATTTATGGGCTGGTCGACCGGTCTATATGACCGTTGGCTCATTTTCCTCATTTGTGACAGTTGATCGGTCGACCGATGTTTCGACCGGACTGTCGATCGGTATAGTCTCGACATGAATTTGGCAGCTCATGTATTGATCGGTCGACCGGTGTCTCAGATCGGTCGACCGGACTATCTCGACCGGCCTTCATAGCTTCTACCGGCAGGTTGACCGCCCTGCACTATTTCGAGCATAACTTTCTGCACAATTATTCAAATTAGATGATCTTGGAGTCTATGGAAAGCTAACAGAATTCTCTACAATTAGGACATTCCACATTCATCCAAAACTAATAAGATCGGTGCCAATTATTCAACCAAAGTGTAGTGCATAAAGTTATCCATTTTTTTAAACTTTTCAGCATTTTAACTTTAATCATTCAAGATTTGTATCATCAAAATATAATTTTATATGTCATTAAAACTTAAATCCAACAGGTACTATCACGGCCATGACAACCTATTTCACGACCGTGACTAATGCTGAAATTCTATATAGCATATTAAATATTATTTTCAATGTATTAATAGTATGTATTCATGTTTGATGATTGTATATGAACCTAGATACACGTATATGCATGTTCTCATGTAATTATGTTAAAATATGAAGATTGAGCAATGTAAATGTTTGTTGATTGCAAACCATAATGAATCCAGTTGTGGATGATGTTATATGTCGCCCATCTATGACCCTTTATCGGATAATTGTCTATAATGATCGTTACACACATCGGCAATGGTGTGTTATTCCGATGTCACCCTCGGGTGAGAGTCCAGAATGATTGTTACATGCATCGGCAACGGTGTGTGCATTCTGATGTCACCTTCGGGTGAGAGGGGAGCATTGTCTCCTAGGACTAGCTAGCCTATTGAGAGGGCAATGACATAAGTCCTAACTATCGGAAGATATAATATTAATAGGAAAGAGCCAATGATTGATCGAATGAAATGAGGTCCCACGAAAGTGGACGTCCAAAGAGTTATAAAGCAACCCTGAAGAAAGTAATGGAATGATGTCCCACGAAAGTGAAAGTCTGAAAGGATTATAAAGAAATCTGAGAAGTTATGAAGGCAATGGTTATGGTAAGTGTATCTCAATTATATGCCTATGAATTGAATGAATGATTATTATGATTGTCCATACTATAAGTATGATGATGATTACATGTCTTCCATACAATTACTTGTATGTGTAATGATAGAATGATGTTAATGTTTGGCATTAGTTCATATATTATGACACGGCATGCATATTGTTATTTATTTTATATAAAGATGATGATGCATATCATGTAGTATCCTATATAGGATCATAACATTGCATGCATGACCTTTACATACTCTGACTGGGGAAACTCCTGCACCCTGGATCCGTGCAGGTGCGTAATGTTTGGATGGATGGCGGCTTAGCTCATTACATTTTGAGCTTTTAAGGTACAATCTTCTATTTGGGTTACATAATTTGTTTTATATTATTTTTAAATTACTAACTTTTAACGTATTATGTAGGAGGTAAATAAGTTTCATCCGGATCTTAGTTTAGGGATGATCCGGAGAGATTTTGATGAGGTGACTGCGAAATGCCTCTAAAATCGATTGTACAAGTTTCACAAGGTCGTCACGTCTGTCGGCCTCACTTTGGAGCAGGACATACAAAGATGACCAAGGCATATTAGGCGCTCGGTTTGGGAGTCCTTATGTAAGAAGTGGTAAGAATGTTTGCTTTTAAATCATTTTTATTAAATTTATAATTTTTGAAAGTCTAAATATTTAATGTTCATAAAGGACGGATGAATGATGGCAAAGGAAGTCGGAAAAGGCAAGGGTTAATCAACTTTCGAAGCCCGAGGCCCACATCCACATTGGGGGGTCGATGTGATTTGATGAGCATCGACGACGCATGGTAATTTACATACAAATTCAATTAATCAAACTTTTAACTTGTACTTATTTTATAAAATTTGAAACTTTATTGTAGGAAGAGAAACAAGGCGGTCCTGGGGACTTTCGCGTGGTCTACGAGGCCACGCATAAGAGCCGGAAGACCAATGACTTGATCACGTCCATTGCTTGTAGGCTTCTAGTAAGTCTTATCACATGTTCACTTGGTTGTTGACATTAGTGCACTATTTTTCAAATGCTTGTATTTAATTTTTTATGATGATTCACTACTAGAAAAATGCGGATTACCGACGGTCCGGACCGTCGGTAATCAGCCCGAAAACCGTCGGTAACGCAATTACCGACGGTTTTTCAGTCGGAATCAATCCGTCGAAAAAACACTCGTCGCAAACGGATTTGCGACGGTTGAAAAAATTCGTCGAAAATATCGACGGTTCTGGCCGTCGGAACAGTCCCCGACGGTTTGACCTGTCGAAATTTTCCGACGGTTGTAACCGTCGAAAAAGTCCCCGGCGATTCAAACCGTCGATATTTCTGACGGTTGCAACCGCCGAAAAAGGCCGGCGGTCCGAACCGTCGATATTTCCGACGCTTTCAACCGCCGAAAAAGGCCGGCGGTCCGAACCGTCGAAGTTTCCGACGGTTGCAACCGCCGGAAAAGGTCGGCGGATCGAGCCGTCGCAACTTTTCGACGATCGCAACTGTCGAAACTTTGGACGAGCGTCGCAACAGTCGATCTTTTGATGGTCGCAACCGTCGCAAATAATTTTTTAAATATAAAAAAAATTAGCGGCCGGATCGTCGCGGCCGCAAGCCGGTCGATCCTGCGCTGGAGCCGGATCGCCGCGACCGCAAGCCAGTCGATCCGGCCGCTGGGGCTGGATCCGCCGCCAGGCGGCCGGATCCGAATGCCAGGCGGCCGGATCCGGCAGCCGGAGGCCGGATCCGGCGCCAGGCGGCCGGATCCGGCTGCCTGGCGGCTGATCCGGGCGCTGGAGGCCGGAACCGGCCGCCTGGCGGCCGATCCGGCCGCTGGAGGCCTGAACCGGCCGCTAGAGGCCGGATCCGGCCGCCAGTCGGCCGATCGGCCGTTGGGGGTCGGATCCGAACGGCCACGGTCGGATCCGGCCGACAGGAGAGAGAGAGACGTCGGCGCGGAGCGGGAGAGAGAAAGATACGCCGGCGCGGGAGAGGGTCGCCGGTGCGGGAGAGGGTCGCCGGCGTCCGGCGTGGGAGGGTCGTTGGCGTCCGGCGTGCGGGAGAAGGTGCTCGCGGTCGGGAGAGAGAGAGGAGAGGAGGGAGAGAGAGAGGAGTGGAGGGAGGAGGGAGAGAGAGAAAAGGGAGGAGGAATATATATATAAAGGGAAAAAGTGGAAAGAAAGCGGGAAAAGGAAAAAAAAAGCGGGATAACAAAATTTTAATTACCGACGGTTTTGGCCGTCGAAAATGTAAATATAAAAAATTTTTATAATTACCGACGGTTGTGACCGTCGAAAATATATTTAGTTATATATAATGTTTATTTTTTATTTTACCGACGGTTTGAACCGTCGGTAATCGTTACCGATAGTCAAAATCATCGGTAATTGCGACGGTTTAGACCGTCGCTAGTTATATTAATAAAATACTCTTTATATAATATTATTATACATTTACCGACGGTTACGACCTTCGAAAATTACGGCGAATTTTGCGACGGATAGATATCCGTCGGAAATATCGACGTTTCTAATCGTCGAAAAATTAAATAATAATATAATAAATTATATAATTAATTAATTTTTATTTCCGACGGTCACGACCGTCGAAAAATCCGTCGAAAAAAATTTAATAATAATATAAAAAATACAAATTTAATTTTTTATTTCCGACGGTCGTAACCGTCGGATAAGTCGTCGGAAATTGCGACAGATGGATATCCGTCGAAAATATCGACGTTCCTAATCGTCAAAAAAATTAAATAATAATATAAATTATTTTCGACGGTCATAACCGTCGAAAAATCCGTCGGAAACGGAACCATCGAAAAATCCGTCGCAAATTGCGACGGATTTAGAACCGTCGAAAATTATCCGTCGAAAAATCGTGATTTTTTTGTAGTGATTATAATGCGAAAATGGTTGAAATATGGAGACGATCCGAGTACTCAGGCACCAAGTAATTTTTTTTGGAATGAATTCATGTTTTTAATTTATGAGTTTTTTGATAAAGATTACATATTGGTTTAGAAGTCTTAGAGTTCTTATGTTGAGAGTCTTTTGACTATGTTTTTTAAGAGATATGTTGCACTATGGTTTTAAAAAATTATATCAGTTATCGGTGATGTTTTAAATTCTATAACATTACTTCTGACGTTTCATGAAGTTTTTCACACTTTATGAAGGATTCTTTTATCCTATTTACTTATTTATGCTTCCGCTTATTCAATTGAAAATCATATTATTTTATGATTATATGATGACGAACGAAGTAACACAACTGAATGACCAAAGGGGGTGAAATTCAGAGTGTTATAGAAGACGGAGAGTGAGGATGAGTTGAGGCCTTCATGCTGCTGTCCAATATGAGTGTGGGGGGAGAGGGACTGGCCGAAAGTTGGTGGAGTGGAAGTGAGGATAGGTGGGGGGGTTTAGGAAATATATATAAAGGTATTTATACTTTAGGGTTAGGAGTTTAACAAGGCTTCTTTTATTTGTTTTCTTTTATTTTTATTTTTGAGAATATTAGAGTTCCTGCCTTCCGCCTCTCCTTCTGCAACCAACGGCGACGTAAAAGGTGGGCGACATTGTCACCTAGGCCTTCGACGGGATCGTCGGATAGGCCATATGCGGATGCAATGGCAAGGAGTTGTACGCCCACGCTGCATTCCTTGACGCTGCCACCATCTTCCCCGACTTCGGATGGGTCGGCACGACCAATGACTCGGAGCGAGAGATCACCGCCTTCTTCGCCCACACCACGTATCTCAAGGGATGTACGTGAACCTGGCTGTTATTTTAATTATTCCTTGTGTATCTTATTTCACTTTAATTAATTATTTCTGCTGGTAGCAAAGTTTATTTAATGTTATAATTATAGATATATATAATAACAACAATAACAACAACAACAATAATAATAATAATAATAAGTTAAACCATTTTTTATTTACACTTAATTCTTCAACTTGATTCGGTCATGTTTGATTTTGCTTAGTGAAAGTTGGCTCGAAAGTCGCAATGGAAAATAGTCCTTTTTAAATAATGGTGATCTTTTTTTAGTCTTATTTGATCTCTTTAATTATTTTCCAATTTTATTTTCCCTTTAAATTTTTAGTCATCTATTATTAGTTAAAACTTAGAAACTTATTTCATGTCAGGTTTTGCCTTTTTAGCTTGTCATGTTAATTAAGAATGTTATTTTTGTATTCTTAGTTTTTTATGCCCTATGGAATTCACAAAATAAAGTGAAAAAATATTATATGACATTAATATTTAAAACCAACTATTACTATTAAATTTTTATGGTTTTTTTTTATATTTTATGCTCAGTTTACTAAATCTTTTGTATGCAACTTAAATGTGGAGAAATGATGCATCTGGGCAGTGGCGCTCTACGTCCAATTTAATTGCTATGGCTATTACCCATATTGAGTTTTTATATTCCATAATTTTATTGATAAAAAATAACAGTATCCTTAGTTATTCATATATAAATTATATGCTTACCCTTTATATTCTATTATGTTTTCTTATACTACAAACTAACTATATATAAGTGCATCCTAAATTAATGTCTTTTAAATTTAACAAATTAACTGTATGTTAACTCTTAAACTCTATTATATTTTTTTGCTCATAATAGTAAAAAAAAGTAGATTGAAGAAAAAGATAAAGTTTAAACTAATTATTATCATTAGTATTTTCGTTAGTAGCATATGTATTAAATTTTTTATTATTTATAAATTGCATGCTGACTATTTATATTCCATTATAAATTTCATCTTATTTATTCACAGTTATTATCTCTACGTTGCATTAATTGAATCATTTAATTCATTGCAACGAAGTATCAGTTGGTATTTTAATATTTAATTTAGTTATTAAAATTTTAATATCATCATTATATTTTCATAAATTGCATTTTGACTCTTTACATTCCACTATATTTTTAATCCATAATAAGAAAATAACTATATCAAAACGCATTCTTACTTAATGAGTATTAAATTTCTATGCCGTCATTAATTTTTGTAAATTACATGTTAACTATTTATATTCAATTAGAATTGTATTAATACCAAAAAAATATTTAACATTTAATAAAAAGAAAATACGTGAACTATGTACATTAAATCTTCATATCATATAAATAAAAAAAATGTAAAGTAGTGATGAAAAATAACTCTATCTCTTTAAATCCTAAAATATTTATATTTTATAAGACATTGTTGGGTTTGAAGTTTATGAAACATTTTTGGAAAAAAAAATGTCCCCAAAGTAAGAATAAACAGCTAAGAAGAAGCATTTTTCTTTTTAGTTTTAAAAATCAAGACGAAAGTATTAGGATCATATGCTAATGAATATTTAGAGCATCTTGCTCTACACTTGGGTATAGAATACTTATTTTTTATCATTTAATTAATTTAATAATTATAATACATGATTAAATTGATTATACATTTCTAAAATAAAACAATATATACTCATTTGTGATAATTTGATAATAAAAATGTATCATCTAATGCTAAATAAATTACGATCGTTGAGTAATTTATATTTATTAACATGATTTGATCACGTTCATCAAATAATCTCATGGTCTTAATTTTAATCATCTTTGCTATTTAATATATAGAATGGCGTCGTATGATCCATGTAGCCGACCTCACCTAGTGGGATAAGGTTTTGTTGTTGTTGTTGTTATTTAATATATATACTTTACAATAATATATAATTATTTTATTAATTTAATAAATAAAATTAGTACTCTACACTCTTTCGACATAGATATGGAGTAAGGGATAAAAAAAGTAAATTTTCTTTTATAATAATAGGATAAAAGAAGATATTTTTTTATTTCGTTCCAAGAGGGAAGATGTAAATTATAAGCCTAAACAATTAAGAATTGCTAATAACAGTAATTGCAACAGAAGACCAAATTGGATTTGGAACAAAACGAAGGAGCAAACAATGAAGAAGCCTTGGCGGCCGGTGACTCGATTAAGTAGCCTTAATTCCGCTTACGCAGCAACGCCTTGGCGACGTGCACCAAGTGCCCCTCAAAAGCCCCCGAAACGAGCAACTCTTCTACTTGTTCGTTGATCGTCGTAACATCGCTCTGCACGATAGGCTTACAGACCACGATTGCTGCAGCCTTGTGCCTTCCAAGCCCTCCGGGAAGCTCCAACTCTCGAGCACACGTCGACTTCGCTCTACATGCAGATGTAGGAAACCAAGTTCTTTTATATGTCGAGTTTAGGGCGGGAACAGTCTGAGGAGGATTCTCTCTGCAGTCCTTGAGCTGTTCTTCCCCCATTATCAGTGTCCCCACCCCATCTGCGTCCGTGAACACCACGCTTCTTAGCGTCGGATGATCCATGATTATGGGCACAAGTTGGTAATGCCTCATCGAAGCAAACATCGCAGCACCGTACCCCAGCCCAGAGCGCAGTTTCTCTCCGGGCTCAGAATTAGCGAAGAACGTGTCATGTAAGCTCCCATTTATTCCTCCTGCTACCTGATTAATGGCGGAAGCAACAGAATTGCGATCTTCCATCCCGGTGGCCGCCACTAGCAGGCAACTCTGAAGGGTGCTTCCGAACTCCACTCTCCATTTCAGAACTTGCCCATCTCTAGTTACGAGATCTCCTCCTCCGGGAGAGTAGGGAGGGAGCTCGATCTTGAGGTTGCGAACGTGCGTGAAGTTCCTGAGGGCCTGTCGGGCGGAGAGGGTCTTGTTGTCGTCATCATCTACGTTTGCATCCGGGAAGTACTGGTAATTTTTATATGTGGCCGACAACATGAGCGTCAGGAGGATAAGCAAGCTATCGGGGTTATTAGGCAAAGGCGGGCTGAGTGCCTCAAAAACAAGGCCGTCTTCCACGGCGGCGGGCCAGTCAATCTTGAGAAAGACGTCGTGGACCAAGGGTACAAGGCTGCTGAATCGCTTGGACACTGCCAAGCACCGGACGAGGGACCGGGCATCCGCGACCTTCTCAAAGATGACAAGGACCAGCGAGTCCGGCAGCCTACCGAAATGGTCCATTTTTCCTCTGATACGTTTGCAGAAGCTCCAACAGCACATCACTTCAATTGAACAACCGTCAGGCAATCGAGCACCAACAAAAAGCAAACACTGGAACTCAGCAATCAATTCGTATAAAATGTTTTAACATTTTATGAGAATTAATATCTATGACAAAAAAGAAGAGCATATATATACAGCAGCACATATAGATTTTGAGAATATAACAAACATAATATTCTCTTAAAATATTATGTTAATTAACTTGTTGATGTGTCTTCTGTTACAACTTGTAAATATACATACACAAAAAAGGAAAAAAAAAAACAGTCTTTTTACAGTGCATAGTCTTTTTACTGGCGGCAATATTTGCTTGGTTCAACTTCAAAGAAAGCACGCAAAGAAAGCAAACAGTTTTAATTAATATTAAGACTGCAGAGAGTTATAGAACAGATCAAAACAAAGTTAAAAGCAAGGATCTGAAATATGGATATAGTTTATTAGAAATCAATCAATATATTTGGTCAGCGAATTACATGCACGAACATTGTTTACTACATAATATATATGCATATCACTGAAGAGTACTAATGTATAAATCTAATAATGAAGAATAATTATTATGTCAATTATATAATCGTGTGTTTATTAGAGAAAAAGTGTAAACATGTATTGTTAATGGGTAATAATCTAACTTATCGTTTATGTATCACATGTCACAAAAAAAAAAATTTACAACAATTTATTAACTTATTGTTTTAATGTGAAATTTAGTATCCAAGATATAAGAAGATAAAACAAGAAGGAAGAAAGAGATTGAGAACATAACAAACTTATAGATGCAGCAAAAAATAAAGTTACTTCGATCATTTTTTTTTTGCCAGTGCCAGGTTAATTAATTAAGTTTTAATTAATATTAAAAAATGAAAAGCACGAGAAAGAAAGCAAACACGTGGTATGTAGACATTATATATTCAAGTTTGATATAAATATTAAATCATGCATGTCGCAGTCCAAGATTATATATACGAGGATAACAATTTCATAGAACAAATTAACAATATGAGAAATTAAAAATGTACGTACCCAACAAACTTATTGTGGCTTCGCACTTGAATGCTAGATCTTCTGAATTCTCGACGGTTTAATTAATATATGTTTGGTCAGCACTCTAAATTTTCTCGTCAAACTCTGTCATCAGAAAAGAAATATTGTTGCAGTACATGTATTGGATAAAAAATCCCTTCACAGAAAGCTATATCAGATTAAACTAGGGTGCATGCATGCAGTTTGAGAGAGAAAGAAGGGAAAAAAATAAAAGAAAAACAAGTCAGAAATCGCAACCTTGAACGAAGTTAAAGAGAAATTAAACACGCCACCAGAGAATTAGGGTTTTGGAGGAGGCCGAGGAGCAGCAGCAGCGGGAGACGAGCGCTTCTTCAAGATGTATCAATCTGCGTCCAGATCCCCATATTTATTGCACAAGTATTGGTGAGGACAATACAGTAAATTAACACAACAGAAACGATTTTAAAAAATCAGGAAAAAAACATTCTTACCATAATTGGCAGTCTCGTTTTATTTTTTCATGCAGGATTTGCTCAACGAAATTTTGTCGAATCCTACTTTATTTTAATAAAATAATAATGTCATTAACAACTTTCCATAAGTGCATTATGAATAGAACTCGTACTAAAAGTAAAATACTTGGACAATAATGATTTTCCAAGCCCAATTTATTTTTTTACGATTGGTTTCCATGTTCTTCCCATAATGCCTTTTTTTCGTTCAGATGTGTTTCCCTTTTATATTTTTTCTTTGTTTTCATTTCTATATATTCCCTATAATTTTGTCAATCAAGAAATTTTCCTTTTATTTTCTTTCAAAAACCGTTAATTGTGAATGTTAGTTAAAGTGAGTAAAATGTCAAGACGACATTGGTCGAAGTACCGGTTGACCGGTCATTCAACTGGACAGTATGTAGATTTACCAACGGTCATATTTTTTCAATGGCTATGTGAAACGACGAGCAAGCATAATGTACTATAACGGTCATATTTTAGTTTAAAAATTGGAAAACAAGTTTCAACAGCTAAATAAAATTAAGAAGACTATAAAAGGGGTCTAAAAGGTGAAAGAGTGATCAAGACTTCTAAGAAAAAGTGGAAAGAACATTTGTGAAGCTCCAAGTTGTAAATCTTTCATTTCTTTATCTTTTATTTTGTGTGAGGTTCAAAATTGCAAAAGAAATATTTGAGAGTGTTCTTGTAATATTGTAATAGTTGTTTACCTCTTGAGTGAAAATATGTTATGTCTTACCTTTTGAGCTAAAAAAAGGTGGGTGAAAGCTCTTGGAGTAGGAGTGTGTGCCTTATCTTTTGAAGAGGAGGAGAAAAGGCAAGAGTTGTAAAAGATTTTTTCCTTGCCCCATTTGGAATGAAGGAAGGATAAGAATTTCCAACGGTCTCGAGATCGAGAAGTCGAAGTAGAGACGTAGCTCAAGATGTGGTCAAACTTCGTCAACAAACTACCGTGCATCTTGTATTTGTCCTTACCTCTCTTCTTCCTGCTATATTATGCATGTGATTTGATCATAATTGTGCTGGTTTAAAGTTTATCAAATCAGTTTTGTACTTTCGCGTTAATTTCGTAAAATCAATGTTTTGTTTTAAAAACTAATTCAAATCCCCTCATCCGCCTCTTGGTGCTTTGTGATCCTATAATTGGTATTACAACAACGTTACTCATATTTTAAATATTTAACCATCTTTTAGAGCTTGACATCATTTTTTTTAAAAAAAAAGGATCTTTCATTTTTTACCCATCTAGTTTTCAAGACTATTATTTTACCTCTTGAAAAATAAGAATGAAAGCATACTTATATATGTTCAATTGATTTTGACATGTGGTGTTGGATCCTATATTTTGATGATAACAAATTAAATTGGACATAAAAGTTACTAATATATACTTAAGGAGAAAGGGAGTATGTTGCGCGGAGATGGACAAGATACATAATGTGCAACACAATCACCCTTAGATCAAAATTGATGGTTCAGATTTAAAATAATGAATTAAAAAAGTTGTGCCTTCGTGCATCAGTTTCTCTCATGGTTCGCATTTTTAACCATTAGATTACAATGAATTATCCAAATTTATCCTAACCCCTCTACTCATCTCTCTTACGGTATCAATTTCACCTCCATCTCTTCCTTCCTATCTCGATGCCATGGATCTTTAAGATTGCTGCAACTTTAGAGTATGATTGCTGCAACTTTGGAGTACCCATTCCAAACGATGCCATCGTTCTCTCCCTCCCATCTCCTCTCTCTCCGTTTACATCCAAGGGCCCTGCCATTATCTCTCTCTCCCTCCATCAGAGTCATTTGAGTTGTTGCCTTTTACCCACCATAGTGATAGCCATTGTCGACTACTTGCCATTTTGGGAAATCATCGTTGAGGCTGTCATAAGCTAACCCCACCATAGCAAAGTCTCAATTATTTAACTGTTAATACATAAACCTCATAATTCTTTATAGATTCATATTGTGGCTGAAGAGGGAGGGGGAGAAAGAGCAACAAATGTAGCATCCTCTCAAATCTATGGCGCTATCAATCCCTTTGATTCAATGGCATGAGGGGAGAGAGAGCAATCAACAGTTGGGGTAGTACTCGAAGAATGCAGCACCCTCACATATCCATGATGTTAGAACTTGGAAGAGGGAGGGAAAGAAAGGTAAAAGGTGAGTGGCTGACATAGGTGGTGATGTGATGTCAAGGAAAAATTTTTTAGTAAATCATGGACCATTCATTATGATCTAATGGTTAAAATGGTAGCACAACTTCTTAAGTTATTACTTTAAATCTCAATCAAACGGTGATCGCGCTACACATTATGTATGTTGCCTGTGTCCGAACAACATACTCCCTTTTAGCTATGCTTAAGTTATGACAATGCAGGTGTAACATTGACATGATTACATTTGTAAAAGATTAAATAGAAAAATTTTGTACTGACCAGTCAACCCATCGGTCAACCAGCTATACCGATTGATTGATGGATATCGAGCAAAAACACGCCTCGAAGACGGCGGTTGATGGACCAGTTGTGATACTGGTCAATCGATCAATAGAACAAATTTTAGACATGACACAAAGATGACGGTCGATGGTTCGGCGGTGGCACGAGTCGATTGATCAACTCAGAATGAATTCAACAAATGGCGCGACCATGACGGTTGAGGAATTGGTTGAAGGACCAGTCAACCAATCCGTCGATACAACATAGAAAATGTGAATAATAAGAAAAAGAAATCACTCCAAAGTTTTTTTCAAATTCAAAGCATTCTCTTTAAGCCCAAAGTTGTAAATTCATCCATTTCTCTTCTAGTTTTGAGTGTGAGCATATTTTGTAAAAGAAGAGAGTTGGTGGGAATCATTGTATTCTGATCTAGTGAAGTTGAGAGCTCCTTGTAAGAAGAGGTATGCCTTGCCTCTTGAGTAAAGAAAAATATGAGTGGTGTAAAAAGAGTTGTTTCTCTCCTTACAAGAAAAGAAAAAGTTAGTAGTTCTCTAACGGTCTCGAGGACGAGAAGTTGGAGCGGGAACGTAAGCCAAGGAGTTGAGTCGAATCTCGTCAATACATCGTGCCTCTTGTGTTTGCGCTTTCCCTCTCATCTACACTTCATTATTATATTCTTGCTTGTGATCATTTTTTATCGATTTTTACAAAATTAGTTTTGTAATACACGACTAAAATTTTATACGCCAATTCACCTCCTCTAGGTGTTTTTTATCCTACATATGGAGAGTTATAGAAAATGGTTTTGAAAATCCAAAAAAGATCTTAAATGATGTTTCCATTGATCTTTCTTTCTTTGAATATGACGATTCATTTTTAGATTCTTATGGTATGAATCTTATTTCTAATTTTTCAACTTCTCATGAAATTTGTCAAATTTTGTTAGATAAATATGAAGAGAGCAATTTTGATAAAAAGACACATCAATTGTGAACAAAAAAGTGATAATTCATTATCCATAATGTCCGATCTAGGCTTATCTTTGATGGCAAAGAGCTAGGTTGATGAGGTATCTCCAACACCTCTTATTGCTTTGGTGTCAATAGTGATAATGATACTATCAATTTTAATGTACATAAAAAATTTTCTTCTTTAATTCAAAAATATGTGTGGTAATGATGATACTATCAAAAACATATCATTGGCCCAACTCCATCCTCTATATGTGTGCGGCCATGCTCTCCCACTCAGCATGTGTGGATCCAGTGCATGACATAAAAGATGAACCCCACTCAAAAGTCATAGTTGAACTCAGATAGGAAACCACTAGGGGATCCGCAGCATTTTTGGTAGGACCTATTGGAGCAAAGTTTTTATGCGCTATATAATTATATTTTGATGATACAAACCACGAAAGATTTGAGTTATATTTAAAATGTCAAAAAATTAAATAGAAATGAGTCGCTTCATGCATTAAACTTTCGATTAATATTTATTTATGTTCCCACGAGATTTACGTTAATGGATGAATATAAAAAGTTATAGATAATTTTCTTATTTTTGTAGAGAATCAAGAATCACCTCATTTGGACAACCACATAAAAAGTTAAGTTTAAATAAAGCTCAAAAAGTTAAATTTGAAGTTTATTTTATGTGCTAAACTTGCACTTAATAATTGAGTATTCTATCATGAGATTGGATCAAGAGAGTAATACAAAAGTTATATATAATGTTGTTAAATTTTCATATAATCAAATATCATCTCATTTGGATGTTGGTATGAAAAATTACGTATAAAAGAGTAAAGATCTAAACTGTTATATTTGAAATGGACAATTTTATATACTGGACTTTGAATCAATATTTGGCTGCTATTTCAGTAGGTTTTGGATGAATAATAAATATCAAATTTGTAAAGAATTCCGTTAGCTTTTCATAGAATAAAAATTCATCTAATTTGGATTACTATGCAAAACGTTATGCTTAAAATAGTGCATGACGGTCGACCGACATGGAATGCACTATAACGATCATATTTTGGCCTCAAAATTAGAAACTAAGCTCCAACATCTAAATGGAGTTAAGAAGGCTATAAAAGATGACCGAAAAGTATAGGAATGAAAAAGAATTCTAAGAAAAAGTGGGAAGAAATTTTGAGAAGTCCATTGGAGCTCCAAATTGTAAATATTTTATTTCTTTCTTTCTTCTTTTCTTGTGAGATTTATACTATGAATGAGAGAAACATTTGCTCAAATATTTGGGTGTGAGCACCTATTTAGAAGAGGTTTTATCTTACTTCTCAGGCTAGAGAAAAGATAAACTTTCTAGGAGGAGAGGTGTCTCTTACCTATCGAAGAGGAGAAAAGGTGGTGTCTTGTAAAGGGTTTCTTCCTTACCTCATTTGGAATGAAGGAAGGGTATTTAGTGAAATCTCCAGCAGTCTCGAGTTAGAGAAGTCGGAGCGGGACGTATATCAAGATGTGGCCGAACCTTGTCAACAAACCATCGTGCACCTTGTGTTTATCTTTCCCTCCCCCTCTTCTTCCTACCTTATTATGTATGTGATATGATTACTTTAGTGTTGGTTTAAATATTAACGAATCAATTTTAATCTTCCGCGATGATTTTTGTAAAATCGGTATTTTCAGTTTAACACCAATTCACACAACTTTTGGTGCCTTGTAATTCGACAATTGGTATCAGAGCAAGGTTGCTCACATTTTTTTAAAAAAATATTTAACCATATTTTAGAGTATGACATCATTTTTGGAGAAGGATCTTACATTTTTTACCAACCAAATTTTCAAGAATATTCTTGTACTTTTTGGAAAATTAGAATGAAGGTATATTTATGTTCCATTGATTTTGATACGTGGAAAGTTATAGAAAAGGGTTTTGAAAAGCCAAATAATATTTTAAATGGTGTTTCCATTGATCTTTCTTTCTTTGAATATGATGATTTCCAAATGACGATTGAAAAACTTGACTATAATGTCAAAAATAATTTTACTCTTCTTTATATTCTTATGGCATGAATTTTATTTCTAAATACTCCATTTATCATGAGATTTGGCAAGTTTTATTAAATGGTTATGAAGGGAGTGACTTCAACAAAAAGAACACATCGGATGTAGACAATTAAGAAAATGATAGTTCTACATCCATGACATCATGTGTTATGCTTAATGACAAAATGTGAGGATGAGGAGGTAACATTAACTTCATCTTATTCCTCTATCAATAGTGATAATGATGTTGATATCCATTTTGATGTTCATGAAGAATTTGCTTCTTTTATTCAAAAGCATCTTTCTCTGAAAAAGAAAAAGAAATTTTAATAAATGATTTTCTTATCATGGAAGATTATTATGATTCTCTCAAAAAGAAAAATGGTGCATGCTTAATTCAAATAGATACTTTAAAAAGAAAAAATGATTCTCTTTTCATTATCTTGTGCATCTTATGAATCTTTAAGAGTTGAGAATTCAAAATTGATTTTATTGCATGATGAATTACAAAAGAAAAATATTTCTTTATAAAAATTCTTAGATAAAAACAATTACTAGTTCTTGAAAAAATATTAAGAATGTTGCCAAAACTCTTATAAAGAATATTTCTCATGCACCACAAAAAAAATTATTCAAACAAAAATTTTAAAAACACAAATGGTATTATTTAAAATATTCTCTTTCTTTGAAACTTAAACATTGACATTATTATCATTTGAAAAATAAACCTTCTTATGATAGTTCTCTTAGTGCTAAAAATTCTCATGTCTCCCATAATGATACTTTGAAGTTTGAATATCATCATAATCACTCTATTAGATCATGTACTATTTGTCATTATTGTAATTCTCATGATCATTATTTATTTTAATGTCAAATTAAAAAATCAATCAATATGAGTATGGAATTTATGTGGATTTCTAAAGGAGTCAAAATTAATCATGTTGTACCCAAACAAGTTTAGGTACCAAAATGCAAATGATTTTTGTTTGTAGGTGTGCTTCACAATGAATGAAGAAGAATGCTTCAAGTAAAGTGAAGACACAAACTTTGTGGTTGTGTGACATGAAAAGAAAAACAACAACGAAGTTGAAATGAGTTGGAGGTATAAAAGTTTGCGTTAAAAGTATTTTGATATATGAAAATAAAAATTTGAACTCATTTTTATATGATACATATTTATGTCTTGAATTTGTCAATTTATTATCATGATATATGCATAAAGATAATATTTGATTATGATTCTTGTCCATACTAGAATTATGTTGCTCATTTAATTTTGAAAGTGTCTATATTACTCATGTTGCCTAATATGTTTGATGGGAATATGTCATATGCATAATGATTGATAAATTGACATTTTTTTACTACCTTACTAATTCAATATAAAAATCATATTTATGAAAACTCTTATCAATCAACTATGAAGTCTGGAATTCAATTATTCTTTCCAATCAATTATCTTTTCTTATACTTCAACCACAAAGACTATACTTTGAATTATTCTTTTATCGTTAATGTTAACCGTAAACTTTGCTTCAATCACAAGAACTACTTTTACTTATTCTTTAACTTTAACAATTAGCTTCAACCATTAAAGTTGTTTCAATCATTAGTTTCTTACTTGTTCTTTGGAGTTATTTTTCAATCACAAAGCTCCAATCATAAAAGCTACATTGAGAGCCCTTCCAATTTTAAGTGTCATATTTTTTTTATCTTTTTTAACTCATGATGTCTATCTTTATTTCTTTTTTAACTTGCTTTACAACCTTGGATGCAAAAAGCATCAATCAATCCATCATGTTTATAGGATCAATACCATCACAATAGATCAATGTCATAATCATATGATGAAATATAATTAATAACATAATTATCATAATTAAATATACTTTAATAACTTAAAATTTTATTTTCTATCTTCGTAACCTAGCCCGCGTTAAGACAAACCTCATGGACCATGTTTTTAACTATTCAATTACTTCACTTTCCTTTAGACCCCGAGCTGGGTGAGGTGGACCCTGGCCAGATTTTTCAACTTTTAATCTAGTTCTATACCAGTCACTAGGACCCAAGCCCGGTGAGCCAAAACCCAGGCCATATCATCATTGCAATTCACATCTTTATCTTCGAAAGAACTCAATCGGGTCGAAAGAAATTTGCACTGAGCCACATTTGTCATAGAACCCAAATCGAACTTGATTAGAATCCGATCCCATTTCTATTCAATTGCAAAATATCCATTAAACTCAATGAAATCAACATACCCAAGGTTTTCAAACTCGAGAGTCTACGTAGACTCATTTTACGTTAGGTAAACTCGAGACGTAAACTCGAGACGTAAACTCGTAGAGTTTACGTACAAGTTAATATATATATATATATATTATACCCTAAGTAATTTTAGTCATAATTGTTTTCATACACCATTGTTAAGCTTACAAAGTACCTAATTCATACATTTATACACATAAAATAAATGATGATTCATCCTAAAATAACAAGTAACTCATAATTCAATGTGGACTAAAACATTGCACTACAACATAAAGTCAAATAAACTAGTGCACATTATGTTGTAACAAAAATTCAAATAAAAGATCAATTCACATTATAAAAAGAAACAAGGTTTATTCAATTCAGATTCAACTAAATCACATAAAATATCATAATGATAAAAATAATTAAGCCAAATGAAGTCAATAAACTACACTAACTAAAAACAAAGAAATCATATTATAAACTTGAATCATTGAAAATGAAGAGTGAAAAATAGGTAGAAGCACTTGGAATAGATATGCAAAACTCTTAGAGGTTCTATACATGTTTTCATTCTAATTATACCCTTAAATGTCAATACAATACCCAAAAATTTCCAGCATCGATTCTACTCACGAGTTCATCCGAGTTTAACCGAGTTTACCGAGTTTAGCGAGTGTTGGAACTAACGCCCTTATGGGCTTTAGGCCATGCACATATGGGTTGTGCAAACCACATGCATAAACTGCATGTGCAATTATTGCATCGTATGCACTATAAAAATAGAATTTGATGTTCTCTTTCAAGATGCTGCAGTCCAACATCCATGCCGCAAGGCTGTCCGAATTCAGTCGTATTCCAAGGTAAATGAATTGCCGATATTGTGATTCTTTTCCATACGTGATTAGTCCGAAACAACGTAGAAAAGTCTTCTAACGATTCGTCTTCCGCTGCGAGGTATTCCGAAATACTTCTGTTTATTTATTACCAATTTATTCAATTGGTATCAGAGCCAATAAGCTTTTCTCGTTATGATGTTGCATCGTCTAAATAGAAAAAAATTATGTTTTGACTTTTGCGATTTCCATTGAGATGCGAAAAGGATCACCATGTGCATATGTATATACATATATTTTTACTGTCAATGCATATGCGTGCAGTTGCTGCAATATTTGAAATTTTATTTTAAATCATGCAATATAGAGTGCGGCTGTATGTCGAAGTGCCATGCCAGGAGGCGCGTTCTTTACCTGACGACGACTCCGTGCATGCAAGCATTCCATGCGATGGAAATCCATGCCAGGAGGCGCGTTCTTTGCTTGACGACGACTCCGTGCATGTAAGCATTCCATGCGATGGAAACTGCATGGATGGCAAATGACATGTGTTGGACGTTAACCCACTTGTTGTTTAAAGCATTTCTCTTTCCGTTTTTTTTTTTTTTCTCTTTCCGTTAACCCACTTGTTGTTTAAAGCAAATACGATAATTTTCGCTCGTGATTTTAGCTATACCCAAAAACTTTCTTTATTGCCCCGGGGTGAGTCGAAAATATTGATATAATCGTATGGTAGTTTTATTTAAATGATAATGTTGATTCGTTGTTGAACCTCATCCTTTTCATGGACTGAGATTATTGGAACAACTTATCATCCAATTAAAGAATAATGAATTCTTTATATAACTTAGTCTGCAAGCCAAAGGATATAGTTGGAAACAACATGAAAGTGGGAGTTAAAAAGATTATGACTTGCAAAATGTTTTTTTTTGCAATAGATGAATCATTTTATCTCATTGTCCTACTACACCACTTCTTTAAAGTGGATATGTGTATAGTATATACATTTGTTATTTGGACAAACGTAGCTGTGTATTCACGTTTTATCATTAAATTTCATATTTAATAAAATTCCTTTACGAGAATTTTCTGAAAATGAATTTCTATGTCTTGATTACTTTAAGTATTCAAGTTGAATATTTATGTCATATGTGACGTAAATAAGTATGCCAAATGTTTTGGCTAGTCAATTTGTGACATTTTTTAGGCAATATAAATATATACTAGCTCGAGAAATATACTTTCTCGTTAAAATTATTTTGCCTATTTTGTGACAATGTCTAATTGACTTAGTATATGAAAATCATTTATGAATAGAAAATTACAATAATCCATTTGTATTGAATGTCTAAGATCCAATATGGTTTCTTTCATCACATTTTTGCATTGTAGATCATACACACGATTTATCTAAGTTGCTAACATGAATTATTTTATACAAATTCATGAACTTAGATGGAGATTCAAATATGATCGCAAGATTAATGCCTTGCTGACTAAATTGATAATGCGAAATGATTGAGACTTATTCAAATAGTCTAGTGATGAAACTAATATAGTTATGCAACTAACTATATTTCGCAATTATAAGTATTGCAGATACAATGAAACCATAATCTACTTGAATGTGTGGCGCAAATGAAATTCCAATTTTGTATTTGGAATGTTGTTATTTATGCTGTCTAAATGTTATTGAAATATCAAGTAGAGGTGTGACATTCATGCATATATTTTCTTGGCTGAACGAGATTAAGCAACATCTTCAGTTTAAAAGTTGAAGAGGATTCAGAGTTGACAATGTATGCGGATTGATTTGTGATTTGTTCATATCACATCTCACTCCGAGTGGGAGCAATTCACAGTCAACTCACGATTAATGTTCATTTATTGAAACATATGAGTTGTGTTTCATGTTGTCAATATGACTATATGAAATGAACATGGACCTAAAATATATGTCTCTCAGCCTAAATAAAGAAAATGGATTAATGCAAAGAGTTAGAGTCTAAAGAAGTAAATCAAGTCAGGGACTTGTAAATTCATCCGTCTTGCCGAAAGGTAAGCATTCGAAATAACGATATGGATGATAAGAGATTTAAAAGTGACGAGAAACAATAGTCGCAACAGGAGTGCTGACTATAGAGAAATTATTATGTTTTTTCTCTATCGTAAAAAATCTAACTATTGTTTCACTATTAGATGAATGTAAAAGTATTGAGCGCAATATGTAGTTTGCGACGATCCATTTATGGATTTAGTATTCATCTAAATAATGATATAAATGTCATTATGTGTATGTCCATTTTTATGGATAAATATGTCATCACGACATTATATGTGAAACAATATTATGTATAGCTAGAAGTAATAAGGTATTTCTTCTATTAATGAAGAATTTAATGTCTTTCTATAGAAATGACATGGGTGTAAGAGTTATTCACCAAATGTCTTTTTATAGAAATGACATGGGTGTAAGAGTTATTCACCGGATGTCTTTCTATAGAAATGACATGGGTGTAAGAGTTATTCACACCGGGTGTGAAATTTTCATATAAATTTATTGCTTTGTAGCAAGAGTCCTCTGTTATAAAGACGAATTGAACATTCTACGAAAGACTATACACTCACCGGCACCCTTATTAAAAGAAATAATTTTGAATCTCATATTTTTCTCTATGACTTTATAAGTAACAAAAGGAAATGTCCTTTTGTAAACATGGTTAGTGATCAGACATGCACAATAAGTTGAGCAGTCTAATATTTGTGTCATTGATCAAATGAAAATTTTATATATTAATGCAGGGCGTACATACTAATGCGGGGCGCCTATATTGAATGGCGATTAAGAGAATAATATGATACCTTATGGGCATATTGACTCTCGTTTTGCACTATAAAGGAGATCAAGCTATAGATTAGCTTATCAAATAGACGCCTCTTAGGATGACGATATTAATAAACAAAAATTTATCTTCAATTATGTCTTCATGTTATAGAATGACATTGTTGCAAAGTTAAAGCAAAACTATATAAAATAGTCAACTATGAAAATTGAGTTTATGTTATACTCAATGATGGTATGGAAGCCCTCTGGTTAAGTAACTTTCTTTTACTCCTGTATTGACAATGGTCAAGTATGTCCTTTTATTGCAATATGTATGTCACTATTGCTTGATAAAAGGATGGACTATTATAGGGGAAAATACATTAATGTCTAGTATGTCTTGACAGTATTAAGAAGATACAATTGATGAATACACATGTAAGTATGTTTGACTGACGCATTAACATGCGCAAAGCTTACGCGATGATGTATTCTATACCTTCTTGTGATGAATAAAATTATGTTAGATTTTATTCTAGAGTTAGTTAATATTTTTTACAATGCATGTAGAGTATGTCAATAAGGCATGAAATTATCAGTCACACAGATAATCGCCTCGGCATTTAGTGTATAGCGAGCGGAGATGAAATAATTTAGATCCAGATTTTATGATCTAAGATCGCCCTGATATGTTCGGGAGGATGACACGAATTTATATATAACTCTGTGTAGCCTGATAAGAGAAGCCAGGTGTGAGACCTCACGGTGCTAATTCTTGGGCGACTAGTGGGAGGACTCAAGTCAGGCGTCATGGGTAGACATCTGGACTCCAGTCTGTGCGGTGTTACGAGTTTATGACATACGCTCCTTCAGTGGGAGTATCCACCGCAATACTTGGTTATGAACCTAGTATGCTAAGTCGACCCTAAGATTTGATGAATACTTTATAGTTTTTCATCAGAGTGTGAGTCTTTAAGGACTGAACAAGTTCGGAGATTGCCCTTAGACTCTTGACTATATTTCAAAGTAATGGGTTAGTGTTGTTACTTTAGCGAGGTACTCAAAGGCTAAAATTATATGCGGCCCGTCGAGCCACGACTAGGAAAGCAGCTGACTTAGAACTGAGAAATATGAGGACGAGATGAAGATTCACTGGTGTTGTATGGTATTTGTGATGCAATTGGCCAAATACGGATCAATCGAAATCATGCATGATAAGACGTGTGTCGTCTGGAGAGAGAGTGAAGGAGAGAGGATGAGTGGGGAAACTTCTTTGCTTCTTTTGCTGAGATTGTCGGCTGGTCAAGAGGGAAGATGTAAAACCCCAATTTTTCATTTAAGGGCAATTTAGACTTTTTGTCCGAACCCTCATTATCTCCTCTATATAAAGCCCCATATTCTTATTGTTCACCTCTTCTCTACGCATCTTGGTGGCTAGGGCTTGAAGAAGGAAAAAAGAGTAGATAAGGGAGAAGAAAGAAGAGGAAGAGGAACAAAAAGGAGAACGGAAAACTATGATTGAAAAGTATGTAAAAGGGATCCAACCCCTCTCTTTCCCCTCAAAGTTTTATTGATTGGATTGAGAGTAATAGGGCACTTTGCTCCTATTAGGGATTTTTTGAGGAATTTATGAGTTTTACCATATCTGAGATTATTTTCTAATGATTCATGATTAGATTTAAATGTTAGGATTGCATGATTCTAGTTGCAGAATCTGCCAAAATTCGTGACAGTAATTGCAACAATTATTCGGATATGATTTACTTATCCAAAAACTACAAATAATATATGGATGGAAATCTCTCGAAGTCTAGTTTCCACATAAATTAGTTTCACAAGATATGGAGTTATATACAAATAGTTATGATCCAAACATCGGACTAGTGTCATGCTGTCTCGGGTAACAGCGAGATCAAATTTTAAAACGTATAGTAAATTTGAAATACTGAATTAGGGCTTGAAATTTCCAAGTTAAAGGTCCTTGTTGTCGTTCTGTGAAAATAAGAATCATCTGAAAAGAATAAGTATATGTTAAGTTATTAATATTTTAACGATTGCTGCCAGAATACTATGCAGAGAATAAATTCTGGTAGTTGTATGAATTTCTAAGAAAAAGTCCTAAATCTTGTTGATGAATGAAAAATTACATGTTTTAATATGTTTTATGATGCATAGATGCTAAGAAATCATACCTGCAATATTGGTGATGTTTTAGATTATTTTTATTGGAGTTTTAATCTCAAAATTTGAGAATTTCGAGTGAAAGATCGGACTTCTAGAATGCTGACACAGTCGTGCTAGGTCTCGGAATGCCTGTGACAGAATAATCAAATTTTGTCAAAAATCTGGCTCCTTTCACACCCGTGACAGGGTGTTGGCACGGCCGTCACCGAAGGGTTCTTTACATGGTACTGTAGGATCCCAAAGGGTACCAAGAGGGGGTGAATTGGTGTTTATCTGAAAATACCGATTTTACGAAAATCATCGCGGAAGCACAAAACCGATTCTTAGAACCTTTGCAATTCATATTATAAACACAATGTAAGAGGGAGTGAGAGTGAGAGAAATCAAACACAATGAATACGGATGGTTGTTGACGAGGTTTGGCCACACCTTGACCTACGTCCCCGCTCTAACTTCTCGACCTCGAGACCGTCGAAGATTCCACTAGCACTTCCTTTGTTCCAAATGGGGCAAGGAAGAAAGCGCTTTACACAACCACCTTTTCTCCGCTTCGAAAGGCAAGGCAACCTCTCCTCCTAAGAAGCTAATCTATTTATCTCGCTCAAGAGATAAGATTTAGAATCTCTTTTACACAGAAGCTCTCTCTATTTTTCTGAACAAAATATTTCTCTCTCTTTACAATGCTAGGCTCACAAGAGTGGAAGAGAGAAAGAAGAGCACAACTAAAATGATAACTTCAAGGAAAAGATCTTCTTTTGATTTCTTGAAGTATTGCTTCAATACTTGGATTGGTTAATTTTGCTTCTGGCCTTGGCACTCCTTTTATAAGCTCTGGCATGTGAAAAATTCATCCAGAATTAATTCTATATTTTTCTCCTCAAAATATAGTCGTTACTGTTCATTTCAGTAATGGATCGGTCGATCGAATTTATGGGCCGGTCGACCGGTCTATATGATCGTTGGCTCATTTTCCTCATTTGCGGCAGCTGATCGGTCGACCGGTGCTTCGACCGGACTGTCGACCGGTATAGTCTCGACGTGAGTTTGGCAGCTCATGTATTGATCAGTCGACCGGTGTCTCAGATCGGTTGACCGGAATATCTCGACCGGTCTTCATAGCTTCGACAGGCAGGTTGACCGCCCTGCACTATTTTGCGCATAACTTTCTGCACAATTATCCAAATTAGATGATCTTGGAGTCTATGGAAAGCTAACAGAATTCTCTACTGATGTTCTACATTCATCCAAAACAATAAGATCGGTGCCAATTATCTAACTTTAATCATTCGAGGTTTGTATCATCAAAATATAATTTTATATGTTATTAAAATTTAGATCCAACAATCTCCTCCTTTTTTATGAAGACAAACCGAGAAATATGAAAAATATGTAAGTTACGAAAAAGATGTAAAATTCTTGTAAAAATAATTTTATTCCCCCTAACACATAGCTTTTCTTACAGTGGTAGATATTCACATGAATATTAATTGTAAGGTACTCTTCATATGAAGTGATATTCAGATCATATTTCTCCTATACTTCTCCGCCTTTTGTTTCATCAAAAAGAATAATTTATATATGACGCATATAAGAAATCATATGTAACTCCCCTTTAATCAAATTTTCAAAAAATTTATTCTTCCCCCTTTTGTCATATAATAGACATGTAGAGTATTGCAAGTTTTGAAAGATAACTCCCCATAAATTTATGGCAATTTTATAATGAAAATCAATTTAAGAAATCCAAGACAAAAGTATACTAAGAATTAAAATATGGCATAAAATTTTGATACAACAATGATATTCATGATATGTCAAAATAGAATTGAACATGCTCCCCCTATCGTTATATCCAATTTTCTTTTGTTCCTTTATTTTCTTTCAGAGAAATAGTCATTTTGAAGTTTTTGAGTGACATCAAAAGAATAGGCTTAACATTTAAAAAATGCACGAGTATGCCCAATGATACTTTTACCATAACTTTTGTGCCTTCACACTTCCATTCGTCATTTGCTTTACATGTGAGGCACACCTGAAAAGCAATCAAATAACTTTTGGTACCCAAACCTTTTTGGGTCCTATTTTGTTAGTCAATGTTCCTTTCGGAACCTAAATCTTGACATGTTGTAATGATTTTCTCATTTTACATTAATATGCATAGTGATCATAAAATCCACATGCAAAATATTTGAAATGTGTTTTTCTACCATATGAATGATTGGATTTCCAATAAGAATTTTCATGTGCAAAATAATTCCTATGATTATTTTTTGTTATATGCGAAATAGTCTTTTCGCTATTTTGTGTATTTTTCAAAGAGGCATTTTCTTGATTTTCTAATGAGCATACTAGTTTGACATTTTCACGTGCATGTGTAACTTCCAAAGTTTCAATTTCATTTTTGAGATTTTCATTTTCCATAAAATATGTATCCTTTTCTACTTTTAAATTTTCAATTTCATTTTCCATAATATGAAGATCATTTCTCAAGGTTTCATTATGAATTAAACATGCATCCCTTTCCTTTTTCAAAATATCAAAGTCATCTTTTATAATATGAAAGTCATTCATCAATTTTTTATTCTTCTTTTTAAGAATAAGATATTTTTCAATTAAGAAAGAGAATTCCTTATGCACGTCAAAATTGATATTATCATCCTCAATATCATTATCACTATTAGCATTAGATCAATAAGAAGAGTTGGAGGATACCTCATCATTATGTGCCATTAAGCATAGATATGCATCCTCACTGGACGAATTTGATGAGTCATTTGATTCATCTTCACTTGTCTCTTCATGCTTTTTCTTCTCCCCTTTATGAGATATCTCCTTTTTGTCTTTCTTTATGAGACTTGAGTGATGTTTACATAAACTTCTTTTTGGCTTCTCACTCTTTTCTTTAGATTTTATCAACTTGAGATATTTGTCAAGCTTTCTTGTATAGCGGGCGAGTCTCTTTTCGTCTACTTCTTCTTCACTCGAGTCATTTTCACTTTTGCTTGCTTTCAAAGCCAGTGTCATCTTTTGGGAGCATTTGATTCTTTTTTTATTCCGATCTCATAGGTTAGTAGTGAACCAATAAGATCATCAAAATCTAATTTGTTCAGATCCTTTTCTTCGAGCATCGTCCTTTTTGTATGCCATTGGGAGGAGAGAGACCTAAGAATCTTTTTTACTTTTTGGGGATTAATTCTTGGATTGCCTAAAGAGGTTAAGTCATTCACAATATTATTAAATCGAGCAACCTTATCATTTATAGATTCATTATCATACATTTTGAAAGAATCATATTGATGATTTAGAATATTCAATCTAGATTATTTAACTTTATCAGTTCCTTCATAAGTAGTAATAAGTTTGTTCCAAATCTCAGTTGTACTTTCATAATTTGAAATCCGAAAGTGAACGTCCAAAGAGTTATAAAGCAACCCTGAAGAAAGTAATAGAATGATGTCCCACGAAAGTGAAAGTCTGAAAGGATTATAAAGAAATCTGAGAAGTTATGAAGGCAATGGTTATGGTAAGTGTATCTCAATTATATGCTTATGAATTGAATGAATGATTATTATGATTGTCCATACTATAAGTATGATGATGATTACATGTCTTCCATACAATTACTTATATGTGTAATGATAGAATGATGTTAATGTTTGGCATTAGTTCATATATTATGACACGGCATGCATATTGTTATTTATTTTATATAAAGATGATGATGCATATCATGTAGTATCCTATATAGGATCATAACATTGCATGCATGTCCTTTACATACTCTGACTGGGGAAACTCCTGCACCCTGGATCCGTGCAGGTGCGTAATGTTTGGATGGATGGCGGCTTAGCTCATGACATTTTGAGCTTTTAAGGTACAATCTTCTATTTGGGTTACATAATTTGTTTTATATTATTTTTAAATTACTAACTTTTAACGTATTATGTAGGAGGTAAATCAGTTTCATCCGGATCTTAGTTTAGGGACGATCCGGAGAGATTTTGAGGAGGTGACTGCGAAATGCCTCTAAAATCGATTGTACAAGTTTCACAAGGTCGTCACGTCTGTCGGCCTCACTTTGGAGCAGGACATACAAAGATGCCCAAGGCATATTAGGCGTTCGGTTTGGGAGTCCTTATGTAAGAAGTGGTAAGAATGTTTGCTTTTAAATCATTTTTATTAAATTTATAATTTTTGAAAGTCTAAATATTTAATGTTCATAAAGGACGGATGAATGATGGCAAAGGAAGTCAGAAAAGACAAGGGTTAATCGACTTTCGAAGCCCGAGGCCCACATCCACATTGGGGGGTCGATGTGATTTGATGAGCATCGACGACGCATGGTAATTTACATACAAATTCAATTAATCAAACTTTTAACTTGTACTTATTTTATAAAATTTGAAACTTTATTGTAGGAAGAGAAACAAGGCGGTCCTGGGGATTTTCGCGTGGTCTACGAGACCACGCATAAGAGCCGGAAGACCAATGACTTGATCACGTCCATTGCTTGTAGGCTTCTAGTAAGTCTTATCACATGTTCACTTGGTTGTTGACATTAGTGCACTATTTTTCAAATGTTTGTATTTAATTTTTTATGATGATTCACTACTAGAAAAATGCGGATTACCGACGGTCCGGACCGTCGGTAATCAGTCCGAAAACCGTCGGTAACGCAATTACCGACGGTTTTTCAGTCGGAATCAATCCGTCGAAAAAATGCTCATCGCAAACGGATTTGCGACGGTTGAAAAAATTCGTCGAAAATATCGATGGTTCTGGCCGTCGGAACAGTCCCCGACGGTTTGACCCGTCGAAATTTTCCGACGATTGCAACCGCCGGAAAAGTCCCCGGCGGTTCAAACCGTCGATATTTCCGACGGTTGCAACCGCCGAAAAAGGCCGGCGGTCCGAACCGTCGATATTTCCGACGGTTGCAACTGCAGGAAAAGGCCGGCGGTCTGAACCGTCGAAGTTTTCGACGGTTGCAACCGCCGGAAAAGGCCGGCGGATCGAGCCGTCGCAACTTTTCGACGGTCGTAACTGTCGAAACTTTGGACGAGCGTCGCAATAGTTGATCTTTTGATGGTCGCAACCGTCGCAAATAATTTTTTAAATATAAAAAAATTAACTGCCGGATCGTCGCGGCCGCAAGCCGGTCGATCCTGCGCTGGGGCCGGATCGCCGCGGCCGCAAGCCAGTCAATCCGGCCGCTGGGGCCGGATCCGCCGACAGGCGGCCGGATCCGGCCGCTGGAGGCCGGATCCGGCGCCAGGCGGCCGGATCCGGCGGCCAGATCCGGCAGCTGGAGGCCGGATCCGGCTGCCTGGCGGCTGATCCGGGCGCTGGAGGCCGGAACCGACCGCCTGGCGGCCGATCCGACCGTTGGAGGCCTGAACCGGCCGCTGGAGGCCGGATCCGGCAGCCAGTCGGCCGATCGGCCGTTGGGGGTCGGATCCGAACGGCCACGGCCGGATCCGGCCGACAGCAGAGAGAGAGAGACGTCGGCGCGGAGCGGGAGAGAGAAAGATACGCCGGCACGGGAGAGGGTCGCCGGTGCGGGAGAGGGTCGCCGGCGTCCGCCGTGGGAGGGTCGTCGGCGTCCGGCGAGCAGGAGAAGGTGCTCGCGGCCGGGAGAGAGAGAGAGGAGAGGAGGGAGAGAGAGAGGAGTGGAGGGAGGAGGGAGAGAGAGAAAAAGGAGGAGGAATATATATAAAGGGAAAAAGTGGAAAGAAAGCGGGAAAAGGAAAAAAAAAGCGGGATAACAAAATTTTAATTACCGACGGTTGTGACCGTCGAAAATATATTTAGTTATATATAATGTTTATTTTTTATTTTACCGACGGTTTGAACCGTCGGTAATCGTTACCGACAGTCAAAATCGTCGGTAATTGCGACGGTTTAGACCGTCGCTAGTTATATTAATAAAATACTCTTTATATGATATTATTATACATTTACCGACGGTTACGACATTCGAAAATTACGGCGAATTTTGCGACGGATAGATATCCGTCGGAAATATCGACGTTCCTAATCGTCGAAAAATTAAATAATAATATAATAAATTATATAATTAATTTTTTTATTTCCGACGGTCACGACCGTCGAAAAATCCGTCAAAAAAATTTAATAATAATATAAAAAATACATAATTTAATTTTTTATTTCCGACGGTCATAACCGTCGGATAAGTCGTCGGAAATTGCGACAGATGGATATCCGTCGAAAATATCGACGTTCCTGATCGTCAAAAAATTAAATAATAATATAAATTATTTCCGACGGTCATAACCGTCGAAAAATCCGTCGGAAACGGAACCGTCGAAAAATCCGTCGCAAATTGCGACGGATTTAGAACCGTCGAAAATTATCCGTCAGAAAATCGCGATTTTTTTGTAGTGATTATAATGCGAAAATGGTTGAAATATGGAGACGATCCGAGTACTCAGGCACCAAGTAATTTTTCTTGGAATGAATTCATGTTTTTAATTTATGAGTTTTTTGATAAAGATTACGTATTGGTTTAGAAGTCATAGAGTTCTTATGTTGAGAGTCTTTTGACTATGTTTTTTAAGAGATATGTTGCACTATGGTTTTAAAAAAATTTATCAGTTATCGGTGACGTTTTAAATTCTATAACATTACTTCTGACGTTTCATGAAGTTTTTCGCACTTTATGAAGGATTCTTTTATCCTATTTACTTATTTATGCTTCCGCTTATTCAATTGAAAATCATATTATTTTATGATTATATGATGACGAACGAAGTAACACAACTGAATGACCAAAGGGGGTGAAATTCAGAGTGTTATAGAAGACGGAGAGTGAGGATGAGTTGAGGCCTTCATGCTGCTGTCCAATATGAGTGTGGGGGGAGAGGGACTGGCCGAAAGTTGGTGGAGTGGAAGTGAGGATAGGTGGGGGGGTTTAGGAAATATATATAAAGGTATTTATACTTTAGGGTTAGGAGTTTAACAAGGCTTCTTTTATTTGTTTTCTTTTATTTTTATTTTTGAGAATATTAGAGTTCCTGCCTTCCGCCTCTCCTTCTGCAACCAACGGCGACGTAAAAGGTGGGCGACATTGTCACCTAGGCCTTCGACGGGATCGTCGGATAGGCCATATGCGGATGCAATGGCAAGGAGTTGTACGCCCACGCTGCATTCCTTGACGCTGCCACCATCTTCCCCGACTTCGGATGGGTCGGCACGACCAATGACTCGGAGCGAGAGATCACCGCCTTCTTCGCCCACACCACGTATCTCAAGGGATGTACGTGAACCTGGCTGTTATTTTAATTATTCCTTGTGTATCTTATTGCACTTTAATTAATTATTTCTGCTGGTAGCAAAGTTTATTTAATGTTATAATTATAGATATATATAATAACAACAATAACAACAACAACAATAATAATAATAATAAGTTAAACCATTTTTTATTTACACTTAATTCTTCAACTTGATTCGGTCATGTTTGATTTTGCTTAGTGAAAGTTGGCTCGAAAGTCGCAATGGAAAATAGTCCTTTTTAAATAATGGTGATCTTTTTTTAGTCTTATTTGATCTCTTTAATTATTTTCCAATTTTATTTTCCCTTTAAATTTTTAGTCATCTATTATTAGTTAAAACTTAGAAACTTATTTCATGTCAGGTTTTGCCTTTTTAGCTTGTCATGTTAATTAAGAATGTTATTTTTGTATTCTTAGTTTTTTATGCCCTATGGAATTCACAAAATAAAGTGAAAAAATATTATATGACATTAATATTTAAAACCAACTATTACTATTAAATTTTTATGGTTTTTTTTATATTTTATGCTCAGTTTACTAAATCTTTTGTATGCAACTTAAATGTGGAGAAATGATGCATCTGGGCAGTGGCGCTCTACGTCCAATTTAATTGCTATGGCTATTACCCATATTGAGTTTTTATATTCCATAATTTTATTGATAAAAAATAACAGTATCCTTAGTTATTCATATATAAATTATATGCTTACCCTTTATATTCTATTATGTTTTCTTATACTACAAACTAACTATATATAAGTGCATCCTAAATTAATGTCTTTTAAATTTAACAAATTAACTGTATGTTAACTCTTAAACTCTATTATATTTTTTGCTCATAATAGTAAAAAAAAGTACATTGACGAAAAAGATAAAGTTTAAACTAATTATTATCATTAGTATTTTCGTTATAGCATATGTATTAAATTTTTTATTATTTATAAATTGCATGCTGACTATTTATATTCCATTATAAATTTCATCTTATTTATTCACAGTTATTATCTCTACGTTGCATTAATTGAATCATTTAATTCATTGCAACGAAGTATCAGTTGGTATTTTAATATTTAATTTAGTTATTAAAATTTTAATATCATCATTATATTTTCATAAATTGCATTTTGAGTCTTTATATTCCACTATATTTTTAATCCATAATAAGAAAATAACTATATCAAAACGCATTCTTACTTAATGAGTATTAAATTTCTATGCCGTCATTAATTTTTGTAAATTACATGTTAACTATTTATATTCAATTAGAATTGTATTAATACCAAAAAAATATTTAACATTTAATAAAAAGAAAATACGTGAACTATGTACATTAAATCTTCATATCATATAAATAAAAAAAAATGTAAAGCAGTGATGAAAAATAACTCTATCTCTTTAAATCCTAAAATATTTATATTTTATAAGATATTTAAATTGTGAGAAGCGCTAGGAGATTACCTAGTTTATAATAATATAAATGCTTGTGCTTAGAGTACATAAAATAATTCAACCTATATAAACTATTGATGTATTTTAAATTATTCTATTCTAACGATGTATGTGCCAAGCTTTAGATTTATTTAAATCATTCAACACTATAATTTAAACGCAAGTTTTCAATCCATAGGACTGTAGGGGTGCCCTCATGAAGACATTGTTGGGTTTGAAGTTTATGAAACATTTTTGGAAAAAAAAATGTCCCCAAAGTAAGAATAAACAGCTAAGAAGATGCATTTTTCTTTTTAGTTTTAAAAATCAAGACGAAAGTATTAGGATCATATGCTAATGAATATTTAGAGCATCTTGCTCTACACTTGGGTATAGAATACTTATTTTTTATTATTTAATTAATTTAATAATTATAATACATGATTAAATTGATTATACATTTCTAAAATAAAACAATATATACTCATTTGTAATAATTTGATAATAAAAATGTATCATCTAATGCTAAATAAATTACGATCGTTGAGTAATTTATATTTGTTAACATGATTTGATCAGGTTCATCAAATAATCTCATGGTCTTAATTTTAATCATCTTTGCCATTTAATATATATACTTTACAATAATATATAATTATTTTATTAATTTAATAAATAAAATTAGTACTCTACACTCTTTCGACATAGATATGGAGTAAGGGATAAAAAAAGTAAATTTTCTTTTATAATAATAGGATAAAAGAAGATATTTTTTTTTATTTCGTTCCAAGAGGGAAGATGTAAATTATAAGCCTAAACAATTAAGAATTGCTAATAACAGTAATTGCAACAGAAGACCAAATTGGATTTGGAACAAAACGAAGGAGCAAACAATGAAGAAGCCTTGGCGGCCGGTGACTCGATTAAGTAGCCTTAATTCCGCTTACGCAGCAACGCCTTGGCGACGTGCACCAAGTGCCCCTCAAAAGCCCCCGAAACGAGCAACTCTTCTACTTGTTCGTTGATCGTCGTAACATCGCTCTGCACGATAGGCTTACAGACCACGATTGCTGCAGCCTTGTGCCTTCCAAGCCCTCCGGGAAGCTCCAACTCTCGAGCACACGTCGACTTCGCTCTACATGCAGATGTAGGAAACCAAGTTCTTTTATATGTCGAGTTTAGGGCGGGAACAGTCTGAGGAGGATTCTCTCTGCAGTCCTTGAGCTGTTCTTCCCCCATTATCAGTGTCCCCACCCCATCTGCGTCCGTGAACACCACGCTTCTTAGCGTCGGATGATCCATGATTATGGGCACAAGTTGGTAATGCCTCATCGAAGCAAACATCGCAGCACCGTACCCCAGCCCAGAGCGCAGTTTCTCTCCGGGCTCAGAATTAGCGAAGAACGTGTCATGTAAGCTCCCATTTATTCCTCCTGCTACCTGATTAATGGCGGAAGCAACAGAATTGCGATCTTCCATCCCGGTGGCCGCCACTAGCAGGCAACTCTGAAGGGTGCTTCCGAACTCCACTCTCCATTTCAGAACTTGCCCATCTCTAGTTACGAGATCTCCTCCTCCGGGAGAGTAGGGAGGGAGCTCGATCTTGAGGTTGCGAACGTGCGTGAAGTTCCTGAGGGCCTGTCGGGCGGAGAGGGTCTTGTTGTCGTCATCATCTACGTTTGCATCCGGGAAGTACTGGTAATTTTTATATGTGGCCGACAACATGAGCGTCAGGAGGATAAGCAAGCTATCGGGGTTATTAGGCAAAGGCGGGCTGAGTGCCTCAAAAACAAGGCCGTCTTCCACGGCGGCGGGCCAGTCAATCTTGAGAAAGACGTCGTGGACCAAGGGTACAAGGCTGCTGAATCGCTTGGACACTGCCAAGCACCGGACGAGGGACCGGGCATCCGCGACCTTCTCAAAGATGACAAGGACCAGCGAGTCCGGCAGCCTACCGAAATGGTCCATTTTTCCTCTGATACGTTTGCAGAAGCTCCAACAGCACATCACTTCAATTGAACAACCGTCAGGCAATCGAGCACCAACAAAAAGCAAACACTGGAACTCAGCAATCAATTCGTATAAAATGTTTTAACATTTTATGAGAATTAATATCTATGACAAAAAAGAAGAGCATATATATACAGCAGCACATATAGATTTTGAGAATATAACAAACATAATATTCTCTTAAAATATTATGTTAATTAACTTGTTGATGTGTCTTCTGTTACAACTTGTAAATATACATACACAAAAAAGGAAAAAAAAAACAGTCTTTTTACAGTGCATAGTCTTTTTACTGGCGGCAATATTTGCTTGGTTCAACTTCAAAGAAAGCACGCAAAGAAAGCAAACAGTTTTAATTAATATTAAGACTGCAGAGAGTTATAGAACAGATCAAAACAAAGTTAAAAGCAAGGATCTGAAATATGGATATAGTTTATTAGAAATCAATCAATATATTTGGTCAGCGAATTACATGCACGAGCATTGTTTACTACATAATATATATGCATATCATTGAAGAGTACTAATGTATAAATCTAATAATGAAGAATAATTATTATGTCAATTATATGATCGTGTGTTTATTAGAGAAAAAGTGTAAACATGTATTGTTAATGGGTAATAATCTAACTTATCGCTTATGTATCACATGTCACAAAAAAAAAATTTACAACAATTTATTAACTTATTGTTTTAATGTGAAATTTAGTATCCAAGATATAAGAAGATAAAACAAGAAGGAAGAAAGAGATTGAGAACATAACAAACTTATAGATGCAGCAAAAAATAAAGTTACTTCGATCATTTTTTTTGCCAGTGCCAGGTTAATTAATTAAGTTTTAATTAATATTAAAAAATGAAAAGCACGAGAAAGAAAGCAAACACGTGGTATGTAGACATTATATATTCAAGTTTGATATAAATATTAAATCATGCATGTCGCAGTCCAAGATTATATATACGAGGATAACAATTTCATAGAACAAATTAACAATATGAGAAATTAAAAATGTACGTACCCAACAAACTTATTGTGGCTTCGCACTTGAATGCTAGATCTTCTGAATTCTTGACGGTTTAATTAATATATGTTTGGTCAGCACTCTAAATTTTCTCGTCAAACTCTGTCATCAGAAAAGAAATATTGTTGCAGTACATGTATTGGATAAAAAATCCCTTCACAGAAAGCTATATCAGATTAAACTAGGGTGCATGCATGCAGTTTGAGAGAGAAAGAAGGGAAAAAATAAAAGAAAAACAAGTCAGAAATCGCAACCTTGAACGAAGTTAAAGAGAAATTAAACACGCCACCAGAGAATTAGGGTTTTGGAGGAGGCCGAGGAGCAGCAGCAGCGGGAGACGAGCGCTTCTTCGAGATGTATCAATCTGCGTCCAGATCCCCATATTTATTGCACAAGTATTGGTGAGGACAATACAGTAAATTAACACAACAGAAACGATTTTAAAAAATCAGGAAAAAAACATTCTTACCATAATTGGCAGTCTCGTTTTATTTTTTCATGCAGGATTTGCTCAACGAAATTTTGTCGAATCCTACTTTATTTTAATAAAATAATAATGTCATTAACAACTTTCCATAAGTGCATTATGAATAGAACTCGTACTAAAAGTAAAATACTTGGACAATAATGATTTTCCAAGCCCAATTTATTTTTTTACGATTGGTTTCCATGTTCTTCCCATAATGCCTTTTTTTTCGTTCAGATGTGTTTCCCTTTTATATTTTTTCTCTGTTTTCATTTCTATATATTCCCTATAAATTTGTCAATCAAGAAATTTTCCTTTTATTTTCTTTCAAAAACCGTTAATTGTGAATGTTAGTTAAAGTGAGTAAAATGTCAAGACGACATTGGTCGAAGTACCGGTTGACCGGTCATTCAACTGGACAGTATGTAGATTTACCAACGGTCATATTTTTTCAATGGCTATGTGAAACGACGAGCAAGCATAATGTACTATAACGGTCATATTTTAGTTTAAAAATTGGAAAACAAGTTTCAACAGCTAAATAAAATTAAGAAGACTATAAAAGGGGTCTAAAAGGTGAAAGAGTGATCAAGACTTCTAAGAAAAAGTGGAAAGAACATTTGTGAAGCTCCAAGTTGTAAATCTTTCATTTCTTTATCTTTTATTTTGTGTGAGGTTCAAAATTGTAAAAGAAATATTTGAGAGTGTTCTTGTAATATTGTAATAGTTGTTTACCTCTTGAGTGAAAAGATGTTATGTCTTACCTTTTGAGCTAAAAAAAGGTGGGTGAAAGCTCTTGGAGTAGGAGTGTGTGCCTTACCTTTTGAAGAGGAGGAGAAAAGGCAAGAGTTGTAAAAGGTTTTTTTCTTGCCCCATTTGGAATGAAGGAAGGGTAAGAATCTCCAACGGTCTCGAGATCGAGAAGTCGAAGTAGAGACGTAGCTCAAGATGTAGTCAAACCTCGTCAACAAACTACCGTGCATCTTGTATTTGTCCTTACCTCTCTCCTTCCTGCTATATTATGCATGTGATTTGATCATAATTGTGCTGGTTTAAAGTTTATCAAATCAGTTTTGTACTTTCGCGTTAATTTCGTAAAATCAATGTTTTGTTTTAAAAACTAATTCAAATCCCCTCATCCGCCTCTTGGTGCTTTGTGATCCTATAATTGGTATTACAACAACGTTACTCATATTTTAAATATTTAACCATCTTTTAGAGCTTGACATCATTTTTTTTAAAAAAAAAGGATCTTTCATTTTTTACCCATCTAGTTTTCAAGACTATTATTTTACCTCTTGAAAAATAAGAATGAAAGCATACTTATATATGTTCAATTGATTTTGACATGTGGTGTTGGATCCTATATTTTGATGATAACAAATTAAATTGGACATAAAAGTTACTAATATATACTTAAGGAGAAAGGGAGTATGTTGCGCGGAGATGGACAAGATACATAATGTGCAACACAATCACCCTTAGATCAAAATTGATGGTTCAGATTTAAAATAATGAATTAAAAAAGTTGTGCCTTCGTGCATCAGTTTCTCTCATGGTTCGCATTTTTAACCATTAAATTACAATGAATTATCCAAATTTATCCTAACCCCTCTACTCATCTCTCTTACGGTATCAATTTCACCTCCATCTCTTCCTTCCTATCTCGATGCCATGGATCTTTAAGATTGCTGCAACTTTAGAGTATGATTGCTGCAACTTTGGAGTACCCATTCCAAACGATGCCATCGTTCTCTCCCTCCCATCTCCTCTCTCTCCGTTTACATCCAAGGGCCCTGCCATTATCTCTCTCTCCCTCCATCAGAGTCATTTGAGTTGTTGCCTTTTACCCACCATAGTGATAGCCATTGTCGACTACTTGCCATTTTGGGAAATCATCGTTGAGGCTGTCATAAGCTAACCCCACCACAGCAAAGTCTCAATTATTTAACTGTTAATACATAAACCTCATAATTCTTTATAGATTCATATCGTGGCTGAAGAGGGAGGGGGAGAAAGAGCAACAAATGTAGCATCCTCTCAAATCTATGGCGCTATCAATCCCTTTGATTCAATGGCATGAGGGGAGAGAGAGCAATCAACGGTTGGGGTAGTACTCGAAGAATGCAGCACCCTCACATATCCATGATGTTAGAACTTGGAAGAGGGAGGGAAAGAAAGGTAAAAGGTGAGTGGTTGACATAGGTGGTGATGTGATGTCAAGGAAAAATTTTTTAGTAAATCATGGACCATTCATTATGATCTAATGGTTAAAATGGTAGCACAACTTCTTAAGTTATTACTTTAAATCTCAATCAAACGGTGATCGCGCTACACATTATGTATGTTGCCTGTGTCCGAACAACATACTCCCTTTTAGCTATGCTTAAGTTATGACAGTGCAGGTGTAACATTGACATGATTACATTTGTAAAAGATTAAATAGAAAAATTTTTTACTGACCAGTCAACCCATCGGTCAACCAGCTATACCGATTGATTGATGGATATCGAGCAAAAACACGCCTCGAAGACGACGGTCGATGGACCAGTTGTGATACTGGTCAATCGATCAATAGAACAAATTTTAGACATGACACAAAGATGACGGTCGATTATTCGGTGGTGGCACGAGTCGACTGATCAACTCAGAATGAATTCAACAAATGGCGCGACCATGATGGTTGAGGAATTGGTTGAAGGACCAGTCAACCAATCCGTCGATACAACATAGAAAATGCGAATAATAAGAAAAAGAAATCACTCCAAAGTTCTTTTCAAATTCAAAGCATTCTCTTTAAGCTCAAAGTTGTAAATTCATCCATTTCTCTTCTAGTTTTGAGTGTGAGCATATTTTGTAAAAGAAGAGAGTTGGTGGGAATCATTGTATTCTGATCTAGTGAAGTTGAGAGCTTCTTGTAAGAAGAGGTATGCCTTGCCTCTTGAGTAAAGAAAAATACGAGTGGTGTAAAAAAAGTTGTTTCTCTCCTTACAAGAAAAGAAAAAGTTAGTAGTTCTCTAACGGTCTCGAGGACGGGAAGTTGGAGCGGGAACGTAAGTCAAGGAGTTGAGTCGAATCTCGTCAATACATCGTGCCTCTTGTGTTTGCGCTTTCTCTCTCATCTACACTTCATTATTATATTCTTGCTTGTGATCATTTTTTATCGATTTTTACAAAATTGGTTTTGTAATACACGACTAAAATTTTATACGCCAATTCACCTCCTCTGGGTGTTTTTTATCCTACATATGGAGAGTTATAGAAAATGATTTTGAAAATCCAAAAAAGATCTTAAATGGTGTTTCCATTGATCTTTCTTTCTTTGAATATGACGATTCATTTTTAGATTCTTATGGTATGAATCTTATTTCTAATTTTTCAACTTCTCATGAAATTTGTCAAATTTTGTTAGATAAATATGAAGAGAGCAATTTTGATAAAAAAGACACATCAATTGTGAACAAAAAAAGTGATAATTCATCATCCATAATGTCCGATCTAGGCTTATCCTTGATGGCAAAGAGCTAGGTTGATGAGGTATCTCCAACACCTCTTAGTGCTTTGGTGTCAATAGTGATAATGATACTATCAATTTTAATGTACATAAGAAATTTTCTTCTTTAATTCAAAAATATGTGTGGTAATGATGATACTATCAAAAACATATCATTGGCCCAACTCCATCCTCTATATGTGTGCGGCCATGCTCTCCCACTCAGCATGTGTGGATCCAGTGCATGACATAAAAGATGAACCCCACTCAAAAGTCATAGTTGAACTCAGATAGGAAACCACTAGGGGATCCGCAGCATTTTTGGTAGGACCTATTGGAGCAAAGTTTTTATGCGCTATATAATTATATTTTGATGATACAAACCACGAAAGATTTGAGTTATATTTAAAATGTCAAAAAATTAAATAGAAATGAGTTGCTTCATGCATTAAACTTTCGATTAATATTTATTTATGTTCCCACGAGATTTACGTTAATGGATGAATATAAAAGTTATAGATAATTTTCTTATTTTTGTAGAGAATCAAGAATCACCTCATTTGGACAACCACATAAAAAGTTAAGTTTAAATAAAGCTCAAAAAGTTAAATTTGAAGTTTATTTTATGTGCTAAACTTGCACTTAATAATTGAGTATTCTATCATGAGATTGGATCAAGAGAGTAATACAAAAGTTATATATAATGTTGTTAAATTTTCATATAATCAAATATCATCTCATTTGGATGTTGGTATGAAAAATTACGTATAAAAGAGTAAAGATCTAAACTGTTATATTTGAAATGGACAATTTTATATACTGGACTTTGAATCAATATTTGGCTGCTATTTCAGTAAATTTTGGATGAATAATAAATACCAAATTTGTAGAGAATTTCGTTAGCTTTTCATAGAATAAAATTCATCTAATTTGGATTACTATGCAAAACGTTATGCTTAAAATAGTGCAGGACGGTCGACCGACATGGAATGCACTATAACGATCATATTTTGGCCTCAAAATTAGAAACTAAGCTCCAACATCTAAATGGAGTTAAGAAGGCTATAAAAGATGATCGAAAAGTATAGGAATGAAAAAGAATTCTAAGAAAAAGTGGGAAGAAATTTTGAGAAGTCCATTGGAGCTCCAAATTGCAAATATTTTATTTCTTTCTTTCTTCTTTTCTTGTGAGATTTATACTATGAATGAGAGAAACATTTGCTCAAATATTTGGGTGTGAGCACCTATTTAGAAGAGGTTTTATCTTACTTCTCAGGTTAGAGAAAAGATAAACTTTCTAGGAGGAGAGGTGTCTCTTACCTCTCGAAGAGGAGAAAAGGTGGTGTCTTGTAAAGGGTTTCTTCCTTACCTCATTTAGAATGAAGGAAGGGTATTTAGTGAAATCTCCAGCAGTCTCGAGTTAGAGAAGTCGGAGCGGGACATATATCAAGATGTGGCCGAACCTTGTCAACAAACTATCGTGCACCTTGTGTTTATCTTTCCCTCCCCCTCTTCTTCCTACCTTATTATGTATGTGATATGATTACTTTAGTGTTGGTTTAAATATTAACGAATCAATTTTAATCTTCCGCGATGATTTTTGTAAAATCGGTATTTTCAGTTTAACACCAATTCACACAACTTTTGGTGCCTTGTAATTCGACAATTGGTATCAGAGCAAGGTTGCTCACATTTTTTTAAAAAAATATTTAACCATATTTTAGAGTATGACATCATTTTTGGAGAAGGATCTTACATTTTTTACCAACCAAATTTTCAAGAATATTCTTGTACTTTTTGGAAAATTAGAATGAAGGTATATTTATGTTCCATTGATTTTGATACGTGGAAAGTTATAGAAAAGGGTTTTGAAAAGCCAAATAATATTTTAAATGGTGTTTCCATTGATCTTTCTTTCTTTGAATATGATGATTTCCAAATGACGATTGAAAAACTTGACTATAATGTCAAAAATAATTTTACTCTTCTTTATATTCTTATGGCATGAATTTTATTTCTAAATACTCCACTTCTCATGAGATTTGGCAAGTTTTATTAAATGATTATGAAGGGAGTGACTTCAACAAAAAGAACACATCGGATGTAGACAATTAAGAAAATGATAGTTCTACATCCATGACATCATGTGTTATGCTTAATGACAAAAAGTGAGGATGATGATGTAACATTAACTTCATCTTATTCCTCTATCAATAGTGATAATGATGTTGATATCCATTTTGATGTTCATGAAGAATTTGCTTCTTTTATTCAAAAGCATCTTTCTCTTAAAAAGAAAAAGAAATTTTAATAAATGATTTTCATATCATGGAAGATTATTATGATTCTCTCAAAAAGAAAAATGGTGCATGCTTAATTCAAATAGATACTTTAAAAAGAAAAAATGATTCTCTTTTCATTATCTTGTGCATCTTATGAATCTTTAAGAGTTGAGAATTCAAAATTGATTTTATTGCATGATGAGTTACAAAAGAAAAATATTTTTTTATAAAAATTCTTAGATAAAAACAATTACTAGTTCTTGAAAAAATATTAAGAATGTTGCCAAAACTCTTATAAAGAATATTTCTCATGCACCACAAAAAAAATTATTCAAACAAAAATTTTAAAAACACAAATGGTATTATTTAAAATATTCTCTTTCTTTGAAACTTAAACATTGACATTATTATCATTTGAAAAATAAACCTGCAAGCGCAGTCGCAGCGAACGCAGGCCCATGGTCCACTGGGCGCGCCGCTGCAAGCGCACATGCGTGCGGGCCCATGGCCCTCTGCTCGCGCCGCAGTTGCCACAACGCGCGCAGGCCAGTGGCCCGCTGCGCGGCGCCAGTAGGCGCAAACGCGCGCAGGCCTCGGCCCTCTGCGCTACGCCCATGCGATGCGCGAGACGGCCACGAGGTGGGTGCGATGGCCGGAGGCCCGTTTCGCAGCCCGCCAGTTGAACATATTTTTTTTTAAAACATAAAACAGTATTTCAGTAAATCGAAAAAAATGAAAAATGAGTTAAACATATTTTTTGGACTCAGAAAAATCAAAATTTTCTGAATAATGTGTGATTTATTTTTGGACATAAATGTATGCATCGTATGTTATTATGCATTTTATAGTTATTTTATGTCATGATAATCATATTATGATAAATTAGAATATTTGTCATTTATGCACATTATTTGGTTAGAAAATTATGAATAATTTTCTGAAAGTTCCAGACTATTTAATATGCATATTTTGTATTTATGCATATGTGATTTTGCATATTATGTCATGTTATTATTATGTGTAATTGTAACTTATGCAAATTATCATGTAATTTTAATTAGAAAATTGATTGGATAAATTTTCTAAAATTTGTATTGCATATAATTTTATGCATATTAGTGTAATTATGCATATTTATTATTACATGAAAAAGTCGTGTTATTTTGTCATGTATTACATATGATTATGAATTTAAGTAAAATTCTTTCGTATGTGTCATTACATGATATGTTTTAAGTGTAGTATGTCACACTTAAATTAAATTTTCATATGAATTAGATATTCATGCACATAATTATGTTATATTTACTTAAAGTGTATTTAAGTGTGACACTTAGGTAAATTGACATGATAATTGAAATTTGCACATTATTAGTTCATTATGTGAATTGGGCTATATTATAAGAATTTATATTCTTAATGATGGAACATGTGCATATATGAAATTATGTTACATATTAGACATAATGTGTGTTATGTGAGTTTATACATAGTTAATTCACATAGTTATATTAAGTTATGCACAAACTATTTTTGTCACATTTTTTCATGTGAAATATGCACATTAATTATGAGATATTATATTTCTTTATGAATAGAAATATGTGCATATATGTTTCTTTTATTACACATGAAATATATTGCATGATTTTTTATGATAAAAATTTATGCTATACTTTTTTAATTAACGAAACATGCATGATATGAATTTATGTCATGATTGAGACTTATGTGACATAAACGTAAATTTAGACATGTAATAATATTTGTGTGATTATTTGTATGTCTACTATCATGCTTATGTTAATTATATGAGTGTGACAAATAATATTCATTTATATATAAATGAATTGTATGATTATTTGTGTGCATAGTATACATTCATATATGTGATTTATACAATGCTTATTTTCAATGCATATTTGTGAATTATGAATGTCACATGTTTCATAAAACTTAGGATGAAATAAGTTTGACATTATGAAACATAGGTAGTCCAAATAGTACTAAGGCATCTAATTTGTATGATGATCATGGTAATAATTTTTGTTGAGTGGTGCGTGACATGTGCATGTCTAGGAAAGTACTGAAAAGAAATTGTTAGTGAAAAATTCAGTACCCTCTTTCTTTGTAGACTTATCTGGTGTATTGTTAATGCAGTCTCAAAATATTATTATGCTTACATGGCGTGATGACATTTTTCTAATTATTGTGGTGACAAGACGAAGGGGTGATGGTTTCCTAATTGGCACCTTGCAAACGCAAGGAAGAGCTCCCATCATAGAACCCTGATTGTTCTGGTCACATTTTTTAAAATGATATGTTAATCGCATTATATATGTTTTAGATGATTTTGGATGTTCGTTCTCCAAAATGAATAGATAGTATACCTTAGCGCAAGATATTATTTTTAATGAATAATAATTATTTTTTTGGATAGTGGGAGATGAGTGGGAGCATAGCGATCTCGATGTCATTACCTTAAAAATATTATTATGTTGTTATTTATGAATATATGCGACAGGAAGACATGCAAAAACTAACTCATTTTCCATATGTAATTTTGACCATAGATAAATGACACAAAAATGAATCTTTGCAATATGACAAAGTTAAAAGTAATATGTAAAAAGTGACACATGGCAAAATATGATCTCTGTCGAGCATGATCTATCACAGTTCTCACGATCTTGATGTAACGAAATCATTAAGGAAATAATAACTCTTACATAAGATATGTTCTATATCTGTATGTGATGATAAACTTGACGACTGAGTTAGAGAATCTTGATCATATTTTTTTACCACGTGATAGTTACTTATTTTTAATAAGTACAATAAGCTTGCGCACATATTTGATGTTTAGTGACAATATCAAATATTTTGACATTTATTTGAAGAATATTTTGTCATCTTCAATTACGACATATGTTGTCCATGTCAAAATAAGAAAACTGATGCAAGTTTTCGACAGAAATCGTAGTCCGGTAAATAAAGTATAGATACTAAGAAGGGCTAACGCTACTCGCATCGATGTGAGAAGCATGATGGCAAAGTTAATATAAACAAAACAAAGTGCTGCGCTTGTGACAAATACGATAATTTTCACTCGTGATTGCATTGAGTCGAAAATATTGATATAATCGTATGGTAATTTTATTTAAATGATAATGTTAATTCGTTGTTGAACCTCATCCTTTTCATGAACTGAGATTATTGGAACAACTTATCATGCAATTAAAGAATAATGAATTCTTTATATAACTTAGTCTGCAAGCCAAAGGATATAGTTGGAAACAACATGAAAGTGGGAGTTAAAAAGATTATGACTTGCAAAATGTTTTTTTTTTTTGCAATAGATGAATCATTTTATCTCATTGTCCTACTACACCACTTCTTTAAAGTGGATATCTGTATAGTATATACATTTGTTATTTGGACAAAACGAAGCTGTGTATTCACGTTTTATCATTAAATTTCATATTTAATAAAATTCCTTTACGAGAATTTTCTGAAAATGAATTTCTATGTCTTGATTACTTTAAGTATTCAAGTTGAATATTTATGTCATATGTGACGTAAATAAGTATGCCAAAAGTTTTGGCTAGTCAATTTGTGACATTTTTTAGGCAATATAAATATATACTAGCTCGAGAAATATACTTTCTCGTTAAAATTATTTTGTCTATTTTGTGACAATGTCTAATTGACTTAGTATATGAAAATCATTTATGAATAGAAAATTACAATAATCCATTTGTATTGAATGTCTAAGATCCAATATGGTTTCTTTCATCACATTTTCGCATTGTAAATCATACACACGATTTATCTAAGTTGCTAACATGAATTATTTTATACAAATTCATGAACTTAGATGGAGATTCAAATATGATCGCAAGATTAATGCCTTGCTGACTAAATTGATAATGCGAAATGATTGGGACTTATTCAAATAGTCTAGTGATGAAACTAATATAGTTATGCAACTAACTATATTTCGCAATTATAAGTATTGCAGATACAATGAAACCATAATCTACTTGAATGTGTGGCGCAAATGAAATTCCAATTTTGTATTTGGAATGTTGTTATTTATGCTGTCTAAATGTTATTGAAATATCAAGTAGAGGTGTGACATTCATGCATATATTTTCTTGGCTGAACGAGATTAAGCAACATCTTCAGTTTAGAAGTTGAAGAGGATTCAGAGTTGACAATGTATGCGGATTGATTTGTGATTTGTTCATATCACATCTCACTCCGAGTGGGAGCAATTCACAGTCAACTCACGATTAATGTTCATTTATTGAAACATATGAGTCGTGTTTCATGTTGTCAATATGACTATATGAAATGAACATGGGCCTAAAATATATGTCTCTCGGCCTAAATAAAGAAAATGGATTAATGCAAAGAGTTAGAGTCTAAAGAAGTAAATCAAGTCAGGGACTTGTAAATTCATCCGTCTTGCCGAAATGTAAGCATTCGAAATAAGTCGATATGGATGATAAGAGATTTAAAAGTGACGAGAAACAATAGTCGCAACAGGAGTGCTGACTATAGAGAAATTATTATGTTTTTTCTCTATCGTAAAAAATCTAACTATTGTTTCACCATTAGATGAATGTAAAAGTATTGAGCGCAATATGTAGTTTGCGACGATCCATTTATGGATTTAGTATTCATCTAAATAATGATATAAATGTCATTATGTCTATGTCCATTTTTATGGATAAATATGTCATCACGACATTATATGTGAAACAACATTATGTATAGCTAGAAGTAATAAGGTATTTCTTCTATTAATGAAGAATTTAATGTCTTTCTATAGAAATGACATGGGTGTAAGAGTTATTCACCGGATGTCTTTCTATAGAAATGACATGGGTGTAAGAGTTATTCACACCGAGTGTGAAATTTTCATGTAAATTTATTGCTTTGTAGCAAGAGTCGTCTGTTATAAAGACGAATTGAACATTCTACGAAAGACTATACACTCACCGGCACCCTTATTAAAAGAAATAATTTTGAATCTCATATTTTTCTCTATGACTTTATAAGTAACAAAAGGAAATGTCCTTTTGTAAACATGGTTAGTGATCAGACATGCACAATAAGTTGAGCGGTCTAATATTTGTGTCATTGATCAAATGAAAATTTTACATACTAATGTAGGGCGTACATACTAATGCAGGGCGCCTATATTGAATGGCGATTAAGAGAATAATATGATACCTTATGGGCATATTGACTCTCGTTTTGCACTATAAAGGAGATCAAGCTATAGATTAGCTTATCAAATAGACGCCTCTTAGGATGACGATATTAATAAGCAAAAATTTATCTTCAATTATGTCTTCATGTTATTGAATGACATTGTTGCAAAGTTAAAGCAAAACTATATAAAATAGTCAACTATGAAAATTGAGTTTATGTTATACTCAATGATGGTATGGAAGCCCTCTGGTTAAGTAACTTTCTTTTACTCCTGTATTGACAATGGTCAAGTATGTCCTTTTATTGCAATATGTATGTCACTATTGCTTGATAAAAGGATGGACTATTATAGGGGAAAATACATTAATGTCTAGTATGTCTTGACAGTATTAAGAAGATACAATTGATGAATACACATGTAAGTATGTTTGACTGACGCATTAACATGCGCAAAGCTTACGCGATGATGTATTCTATACCTTCTTGTGATGAATAAAATTATGTTAGATTTTATTCTAGAGTTAATTAATATTTTTTACAATGCATGTAGAGTATGTCAATAAGGCATGAAATTATCAGTCACACAGATAATCGCCTCGGCATTTAGTGTATAGCGAGCGGAGATGAAATAATTTAGATCCAGATTTTATGATCTAAGATCGCCCTGATATGTTCGGGAGAATGACACGAATTTATATATAACTCTGTGTAGCCTGATAAGAGAAGCCAGGTGTGAGACCTCACGGTGCTAATTCTTGGACGACTAGTGGGAGGACTCAAGTCAGGCGTCATGGGTAGACATCTGGACTCCGGTCTGTGCGGTGTTACGAGTTTATGACATACGCTCCTTCAGTGGGAGTATCCACCGCAATACTAGTATGCTAAGTCGACCCTAAGATTTGATGAATACTTTATAGTTTTTCATCAGAGTGTGAGTCTTTAAGGACTGAACAAGTTCGGAGATTTCCCTTAGACTCTTGACTATATTTCAAAGTAATGGGTTAGTGTTGTTACTTTAGCGAGGTACTCAAAGGCTAAAATTAAATGCGGCCCATCGAGCCACGACTAGGAAAGCAGCTGACTTAGTACTGAGAAATATGATGACGAGATGAAGATTCACTAGTGTTGTATGATATTTGTGATGCAATTGGCCAAATACGGATCAGTCAAAATCATGCATGATAAGACGTGTGTCGTCTGGAGTATGCAAGTAAGGTGTTTCTAAGGCAAAGCTAGTAACATGGATGTTTGAGCGACTATGTATTATTGATAAATCATAGTATAGCATGAGCTCACATGTTAATTGAGAAGTTATGTGGTCATAACTTTAGCTCTCAAATTGATCGAGCAACTATGTATTCCTAATATGTCATAGTGTAGGCTCTCAAGTGGTTAAGTGACTATGTATCCCTAACAGGTCATAGTTCTCCGTAAGTTATGAATGTACTCGTGGATCGCACGATTCATTTATCATAATGGATATTTACTGAAATCAAAATGGATAAGAGCCCATTAAGTGCGAGTGGGAGATTGTTGGAACTAACGCCCTTATGGGCTTTAGGCCATGCACATACGGTTGTGCAAACCGCATGCATAAACTGCATGTGCAGTTATTGCATCGTATGCACTATAAAAAGAGAATTTGATGTTCTCTTTCAAGACGCTGCAATCCAACATCCATGCCGCAAGGCTGTCCGAATTCAGTCGTATTCCAAGGTAAATGAATTGTGGATATTGTGATTCTTTTCCATACGTGATTAGGATCCTGACGACGAGTCCGAAACAACGTAAAAAAGTCTTCTAACGATCCGTCTTCCACTACGAGGTATTCCGAAATACTTCTGTTTATTTATTACCAATTCCTTCAACGAGTCTACTCACGAGTCCAGCCGAGTCTATCTTCCCATCTGAGTTTACACCGAGTTCACTCATTTTTGGGGGGTAGTCTTGAAATCATACGATTCCACGAGTTAAACTCGCGATTTTGAGAACCTTGAACATACCTAGAACTCGATTTGGAGTCTTCACATTTGCAATGCTGCACTCAGATTGGGGAACCTAGGTCGTGCACCTTCAAACCGAGCTCGGGGTTCAATGAACTCGCCCCATATCAATTCGATTGCCACTCGACTAAGAAAGCTAGGATAGACACTACAGAATCAAGTGGGGTTTTGCAATTCACAGCAAGTCATATTTTTGTGATACTTTTTTACCCCATTTTATTTGTTTAATGATGTAATTCTATTCACAATTAGTCCATACAATAAGCAATACATAGGGCAAGAGTCATGAGGGTATATAACAAAGAAACTAGGGATCCTCGTATGTACCTCAAGTCAGTTGAAAAACTAATTATGATCCTTATCTGAACTTTCTGCATGAAGGATGGACTTTGCTCGTTAATTACTTCACAATGACACCTCAAAACTCATGTCGACCAACTTTTGGATCTGCTTTGATATTGAGGTTTCGGGTTGATCCGATCATCGTCCATTGGTGTGCCTCAATTTGCATACAGATGAGGAGAGAAGGAAAGGCTGCTCTGCAAAAATTTGGTTCTTGGAGAACTCAACAGCTTTGGGGTCCTATTTATAGTTATTTTAGTATAGTTGGATTCCAATTAGCTCCCCCTAAAATTTTGATTTAATCTTTATTTTTTAACTTAATTAGCCTTTTGTAATATTGTTTATTAATTCATTTTTAGTTTAATCGTTAATCCTTATCATAATTCAATTTTAACCAAATTCTATCTTTATCTCCTATCTCCAATGCATAACATGTCTCAATTAAATTATACTTTTATTTTATCCTTTACTTCTTTGTTTTCTCTATTTTTTATTTCATTAATATAATAATATTTTATCATCTAACTTTTAATTTTAAGATATAAACTTTTAGTTTTATCCTAATGTGAGAGTTTTTTTGTGAATTAAACATCTCTTTAAATGTTAAGTCAAATTGAAATCTCTAATGATTAAGGTACCTATTACAATAGGATTTATCGTTTCGTTCTTATTCTTTTTTCTACTTTTAATCCTTTCAAACTTGAATTCTTTTTAATATTCCTATATAATGTTATCTTGATTTCTTTTTCTACTTGAATTCAAATTCTTTTTTAAGTAGAATGTCTTTATTTCTCTTGGCATTTTTTTCTAATTATATTCTCATTCCTTCTCAAATTCTTTTTTAATTCATTAAATTTTTAATTTATTCACTAAATTACTAAACTGCCCTTGGTGAAAATTCTCCGTCGTCACAATTTATGAATATCATGTCTTATTTGAAATAATTTAGTATAATAGTAATATATTTTAAATTGGAACAAATCGAATACTTTGATAAATTAGAGACAATTCGACCCTAACGCTCCAATAAAAATAGAAGGAAAACTGAAATATTATAATATACATACATATATATATATATAATAAAATGGCAAATAATATAATAAAAAGATTAAAACGTGTACAAATAAAAATAGGGGACGATGCCCTAAACGTGTACATTATATATATATATATATATATATATATATATATATATTATTCCCCATTTTTATTCTCTCTCCTCTTCCATATGAGAGAGGACTACCGCGTGTATGTTGTATAACAAATTGAACGTGCTCTTAATTAATATTATTTCAATCAAATAATTGAATGGATGCATCATGCATCAATTGTCGCGATTGATTCAATTAAAATAACAATATTTATTAAAATTTTCAAGAAATAATAATAACACTAATGCAATAAAATATAAATAAATGTAAAATAATTTCACTAATGCAATACAATATAAATAAATACAAAATAAAAATAAATAGTAATGTAAATTCTTTTATTAAGGTTTACAAATAAAGATAATATATTGGAATAATATTACCTTTTAAATGACCGAATTTTATTTCTATCTATTTATTAAAAATTTCAAAAAAAATCACTTCATGTTTAACTTATTTTTTAATTATATATTTATGGTGTATATTATCTGTGTAAGAAAAATCCGATCGACCCAAAAAATATATCCGACTAAAAAAACTAAAAATTAGACGATCGAATATGACTTATGATAATTTTTAATAAAGTAAAATTGATCCACTTAAACTAGGCCCATTCGAAAAACTCGTAGTGCCCATGGAGCCCATTTTTATTTGTTATTATTTATATAGTTTAATATGTTCAAATCACATTATAAAACTCTAGCTCAATAGTTCTAATATTATATCATACATTTAGTTATAAAATTAAATATATTAATATTAATAATAATTTATTATATATTTTCAAAAATATTATTTTACTAAAATAGATGTCCGAAAAAATGAAGTGATTTTTCCTTTTGTTAAATAATTTTAAGATAATTTTTATAATTTAAAAAACTGACTAAAAAATAATGAAGGTATTTTTTAACCGAAAAATCGATCAGATCCTAAACATTTTTTGGCCCCCCTAAAATATTTCCTGACTTTGTCCCTGAGAACATGAAACTAAAAAATTAGTTGACGCAGAGAAAAAAACTGATGTACGTCGTACGTTCGATTTATAAAATCATTATTTTAACCATAATTTATTAATTTCTCTTTAGTCCTTTTTAAATATCGAATTAGTCGGACACCGGTAACAAAAATAAAAATATTCGAATGAAAAGAAAAGTGAAGGTTGGCCGAAACTTTTGATGGATCAAATCCCATGTATTTGGCATAACTTACCAAAGTTAGAATATAATTCCATCCAAATTCTTACATCTTTTATGAGTTATAAAATTTTATAATTTGAATTGTAACACCCTCATCCAATTAATATATTATTTGCTTTGAGTTTTCGATCCGTACGAATTTAAAACATATCTTAATAGATGAAGGAGGGCTAAATATAAGTGATGACCACATCCTTATTTTGTTCATGTGAGACTATTATCATTTTGGTTTTTAAACTTCAGATCATTATAATCTTTTCCTGTAATACCCTCTCCCAATTAAGATATTATTTATTTTAGGCTTCCGGTTCGTACGAATTTAAAACATATCTTGATAGATGAAGAAGGAAGTTATATATAAACTCATGATCATCTTTGTGTTTTGTCCATATGGGACTATTTAATGAGACTATCTTGGTCCTTAGACATCAGGTCATTATAATATTTTGCTCCTTAGACCATCTTGATCTTTAGACTTCAGGTCGTTACAACCTTTTCCGATAAAGGGCTCAACATCCTCGTTAAACGAGGTTTGTGTTGACGCATGACCTGTATTTCTCACATGACTCAAGCGAGCACACAATGTTGGCTCTGATATCATTCTATAACACCTTCTGTGCCCAATCAAAATATTGTTCATTTTGAATTTTCGATCCGTACGAATTTAAAACTTATTTTGATACGTAAATGAGGTGTCACTTATAAACTTATGATCACTTCCGTATTTTGTCCATCTTTCATCATTTGATCATTTTATCTTGAGCCTTATAATCATCCCCTAAGGGACTCAACGCCCTCGATGAGTGCCTGTGGACCGAGTTCTCATATGGTTCAAGTGAGCACATGAGGATGACTCTGATATTTTTTGTAACACTCTCTTAACTCCGTCAAAATATTATTCATTGTAAATATTCAGCCCACACAAATTTAAATCACATCTTAATAAGTAAAAATAATATAACTTATAAGCTCATGGTCACCTCCATATATTTTATAGGTCTATCTTTCACATTTTCATCCTTTCACATTAGGCCACCTTAGGCCTTACACGAATATGACCGAGTCGATAGATGCTCATATTGATCACGAAGGCGGGGTAGGTGTTTTAATGCAAAATCAAATAATTTTGTGCTGTCACTTTGTGCACTTTAGTGCATCATTTTGTTGAGAAGTTGTCGCAGGGATTTAAACCCACTCTCACGTTATTCTATGCATCTACTGCAGCTGCATCCATCGTCTACAATAATAATAATAAAGCTTTATCTCATTAGGTGTGGTCAGCTACATGGATCATACGATGGCATTTCATTGATCCATGTTTATGAAATTCAACAGAGTTTTACGCTGGCTGTCGGGACCTAACACAACCCTCCTCCTTTATCCGGACTTGATATCGACTATAAAATATAGACGAAATTATAAAACATAGACGGAGTTCATCCATCGCCTAAGATCGTAATATTAATTCCACCCTCACTTTCACTTTTTCTTCTCGAATTTATGATTTCTGTTGGAGTGCTCTTGTGACGTGGCATGGACTTCCTCGAAATTAAATCGATTCAATTCAACCATAAACTAAAATTTTAATTAAGATTAATTGTAAAAGTTTTTTTATCTAGAAATAATGTCAATTTAAATGATAATCAAATATCGATGTAAATTATTACTTATGATTTATTAAATAAAACTACTGTTTTAATAACATTACCTTTTTCGAAGTTTTATGATTTTTTAAAGAAAATTATTTACTCAATCCTCGCCTCTCCAGTTTTTTTCCCACCATCTTTTCAATTACCTTTCCTGGTTTATAATATTTTATATCTCTTCTTTTCCCGTCATCTTACCCTATCATTCTTTATTTTTTTAAAATTCACATTTATAAAGGAGGTCTAATATACTAATATTAAGAAAGTGTCTTATTTATAAATTCACATTAATCACATAATTATATAATACATTTTCTCTATATATGTATAATGGGATAAATATTATGTTTATTGAGTAATTTTATATACTATAAGTATTTAAAATATAATGATAATATATATAATTTTAATTATGTAAATTTTCATCAAGCTCCTTGAGTGACCTTTTAGATTTAAAAACCATGTAGGTTTATTTCAAATTTAAAAATATTTTATGCCAAGTCGGTGGCATTTTAGATTTTGGTTTTTTTATGTTTTTTTTCTTACACCCCTAATATCAAAGGGGTCCAATTTTAATAACAAAGCATATTTTGTGAGCTTGGCCATTACATCATTTTAAGTTTTAAGCTTGCTCGACGCATTTGGGGTAGCTTACGGAGACATCAAACTTTTTTTTTTCATCTTTCTTTAGAAGTCAAAAAAATATTATAACACCCCCGGTCCAATAAAGATATTCTTCGTTTTGGACTGTTCAACTCGTACGAATTTAAAATACATTTTAATATGTGAAGGGGTAATTATATATAAGCTCATAATCATCTTCGTGTTTTGTTCATGTGAGACTATTCAATAAGATCATCTTGATCCGTCGTTACAATCTTCCCCTCGTAAAGAATTGCGGGGTCCCCTCGTAAAGGGCTCAACATCCTCGTTGATCAGGGGATCGTGTTGGCCATGATTCGTGTTTCCCACATAGTTTAATTGAGCACGCGAGGTCGGCTATGATATCATTTTGTAATACTCCGGCCCAATCAAAATATTATTCGCTTTGAACTTTCGTCCCGCATGAATTTAAACGCATCTTCATAGATGAAAGGAGTAGCGATCATCTTCATATTTTATTCACGTGAGATTATTCAATCAAACCATTTTAATTTTTAGACTTCATGTCGTAAAAAATAATCTCACCTAAGTAGTAAAAGAAAAGTAACGCGTACACGATACTATCTCCCCATAATATATGACCAGAATCGAGTGTTTTTTTAGTAGTCTAGTCCGTGAATCGTCAAACAAAATATTAAAAAAATTATATTAGGTCAGTTATCTACAATCAATATTACAAATTATTCTTTTAATGCCGTAATGCAAACATTAAATGATTATAATAGTTTTCAATTTGAAAATTAATACATCTATTTTTATTAAAAATCTTAAAACTTGGACGGCGGGAACCCTTATTTCCATCCGTGTCGCCGTTTGACAACTATTTTTTACTTTTGTGAGTTATTTTCATAAGTCTTTTCTAAACTATCATGATTTTTCGCATCTAATATCAAATTATGAACTTATTTTTTTATATTCTTAAACTATTATGATTTTTTTATTTTAATCCATTCGTCTACTTATTTTACGTTTTTCATTACTTTTGTTTTTTTATTTATGAAAAGACCAAATTATCCTTCCCTTCATAACATATCAAATAATAAATATAAAAAAGAAAAAAAGAAAAAAATCAGGGGAAGGTAATTTAGTCCTTTTCATAAATGATAATTTTTTTGTTCGCCACTTAAATCCTTCAAATAATTTTTTTATTTTTTATATTTATTATTTCATATTTTTCTGGAAGGAGGGGTAATTTAGTTTTTTCATAAAAGAAAAAAAAGTAAAATTATCGGAAGATGTAACATAAGTGACGAGAGGACTAAAGTGAAAAATTTACGATAGTTTAAGGATCTAAAAAAATAAGTTCGTAATTTGAATTTGCGATAGTTTAAGGATCTAAAAAAATAAGTTCGTAATTTAAAATTAGATGTAAAAAATCGTGATAGTTTAGAGGAAGTTTATGAAAATAATCCTACTTTTCTTAAGAAAACATGGTTATTATTGCCATGCACGGAATATGAATATTGAAAAATATATGTAAAATATAATTGTAATATTATAATTTATAATAATTATCGAATTTAATAAATATAATAAAGAGGTTTGTCTTTTTTGAAAAGGTTAAAACTCAATTTACTTACCCCAACTTCTTATTTTTTTCTTAAATAATTATTTTTTCCAAAAAATATAATTATTTCTGATTTATATTTTTATTTATTTTATAAAGAATTAATTCTCATTGGACTCAAATATAATTCTTTGTTTTAAATTATTTTTAAATTTGGAAATAAAACAATAACTTCTAAAAATAAAATAGTATTATTTTATTATACTCTCACAATGCTTTTTAGAAATAAAATATTATTAATTTTAATCATACTCAAATTGAATGTTTATTTTTTATTTTTGAAATAACATATTATCTGTAAAAGGAAATAAATTTTTTTAAAAAAGTATTATTATTTACCTGCATACATCTTTTAGAAATAAAATATTTTAATCATACCGCAAAAAATCTTCTTCTAATCAAAATATGTTCATAAATTAATCTTCTTTTATTTTTGTTACTTTATATACATTTTAGAAAGGAAATGCTAATTATTTTAATCCCAAAAGTAATACATTAATTTTTAGAAATTACATACTATTTATTTAATTATATTTTGCACATTACCTTTTAGAAAGGGAAGATTACTTATTTTAATCATACTCAAGTTGCTAAATTATTTTAATCTTAATTTGATTGAAATTGAATTTCAAATTATTTTTAATTCTAAAAATAACAAATTATCGATTAAAAAGGAAGTATTATATACTTTCATATTATTTGTTTGAAACCAAATATTATTTGTGTTCCTCATACTCAATTGATAAAAAGGAAATGGATTTAATGGGGCGTATGACCCCCATACGCCTAAGCAAGCGTGTGACCCCGTACGCCTACCCTTCACTGTCCGATTTAATCGGACGGTGGGCCTCCCTCCGGCGCACTCCCTCTCCCTTTCCTGGTCGCCGCTCTCCCTCACCCTCGATGTCCCTCTCCCTCACCCTCGATGTCCCTCTCCCTCTCTCGGGCCCTACGATGTGGCCGACCTAATTGGCCACCAGGCGACCTAGGCTGGCCACAGCCAAATCTGGTTGCTAGGGCGGATTAGACCGTGAGGCGGCCTTCTCTGGCCTCTAGGCGGTGGATCAAGTCGCGGGACGACCATCTGATTAGATCAGATGGGAGGCGACGATGATGGCGGCTGCAAGGCGCGAGCGGCGAGGCAACGACTGCTAGGGGATCAGATCTATTCCCTTTCTCCCCATCCGGCGATGGCGATGAGGCGAGGGCTGCCTATTGTGAGGGATTCGGCGAGGCGAGGGCCGTGATCTACTCTCCCCCTTTCTCTCGGATCGACAGCGAGGATGACGAGGGAAGCTACGACAGACCGCGCACAAGAGAGAGATCGGCGAATCCCCCGGCGGCCCCGCCCTCAGCCTCCTCCTCCTCTTCCTCCCTGTTGTCCTTCTCCCTCGCGGCCAGCATCCCCACCGACGAGGACTCCCCCTGTCCCTTCTGCCGGTGTGTTGACGCCAGCCGTCATTCCACGTCCAAAAATGATGAAAAAAAGTGAACATGCGTATGACCCCCGTTAAATTCAAAGAAGATATTAATCTTAAGTTGACTCAAATTGAATTATTTATCTTAAATTATTTCTTTAATTCCAAAAAAACAAATTATCTTTTTAGATGGACTTGCATATTATCTTTAAGAAAGAAAATATTATTTATTTTGACCATATTCAAATTGATAAAAAGAAAAGAATAATATTAATTTGACTCAAATTCAATTCTATTGCAAATTATTTTTTAAATTCGAAAATAATAAATTATATTTTTAAAAGTAATTATTATTTATTTGCATATTATCATCTAGAAAGAGAATATTTTTTTATTTTAGCCATACTCAAATTGATAAAAAGGAAGGATTAATCAAATTTGACACAAATTGTATTATTATTTAAAATTATTTAATAATTACATACAAAATGATTTTTTTAAAAAAGGAATTATTATTTACTTGCATATTTTTTGAAAAATAAAATATTATTTATTTTCATAATAATCAAATTGATAAAAAGGAAAGATTAATATTAAGTTGACTCAAATTGAATTATTTATTTTATAATGATTTTAAATTCCAAAAATAACTAATTATCTTTGAAAAATGATGCCAAATGTCTTTTAACTTTTGACGTTTGTTTAGCGCTACCCTCCAATTTTAATTTATAACACGAATGCTCTTCATCTTTTAACTCATTACATCGAATGCCCTTTTCATCATCAATTGCCTGTTCCCTAGTCACATAGCTGACGTGAAACTGACGCAACATCTTCTCTCTCCTCTACATAAGTATTTTACTGATGTGACAACAATAAAAACTAATTAAAAAATGGAAAAAATGCCAAGGAGAGAGGGGGGGGGGGGGGGGGTCTCCCCTCCCCTCTCCCCCTTTCCGTTGAACGCCGAAGGAAGGGGCTCTCCTTTTTTCATTGTTAGTGTGACGCAAAGGGGGTGGGCTTTTTGTGTTGCCGATGAGTTCGCAGAGAGGGGGCGACACCCCCTCCCCCTTCTCGCTTCGTCGACACCGGCAACGCGAAAAGAGGCCCCCCTCGTGTCGCACGTTGGCGATGCCCCCCCTTCACTTTAAGCAAGAACATATTATTTATTTTAATCATACTTAAATTGATAAAAAATTAATCTTAATTTTAATTATTTTAAATTATTTATTTTATTCATACTCAATTTTTATTATTTATTTTAAATTATTTCATAATTGGAAAACAAATTATCCTTTAAAGAGAAATTATTATTTACTTTCACATTGTCTTTTAGAAAGAAAATATTATTTATTTTTATCATACTCAAATTGATAAAATATATATATTAATCTTAGAATAAAATTGAATTATTTAATTTAAATTATTTTTAAATTTATAAAGTAGCATATTATCTTTTAAACAGTAATTATTATTTACTTGCATATTATCTTATAGAAAAGAATATATTATTTATTTTAATCATACTCAAATTTATAAAAAGGAAAAAAATTAATCTTGATTTGACTAAAATTGTATTATTTATATTATATTATTTAATAATTCTCAAAATAAAAATTATGATTTAAAAATAATCTATTATTTACTTGCATATTATCTTATATAAAGAAAATATTATTTTATTTATATCATACTCAATTTGATAAAAATAAAAGATTGATCTTAATTTGACTCAAATTGAATTAGTTATTTTAAATTATTTTTAATTCCGAAAATAATAAATTATCTTTTAAAAAGGACTTGCACATTATCTTTTAGGAATAAAGTATTATTTATTTTAATCATACTCAATTTGATAAATGGAAAGATTAATCTTAATTCTACTCAAATTGTATTATTTATTTTAAGTTGTTTCATAATTCCGAAAATCAAAACTTATCATTTAGAAATGAATTATTATTCACTTGCATATGATTTTTTAGAAAGAAATATTATTTATTTTAATCATACTCAAATTGATAAAAAAAGGATTAATTTTAATTTGACTCAAATTGAATTGTTTATTTTAAATTATTTTTTACTTTCGAAAATAATAAATTTTGTTTTGAAAAAGACTTGCACATTATCTTGAAAGAAAATATTATTTATTTTAATCATACTCCATAAAAGTATTAGTGTTTAACATAATGTTTATAGAATTTGATTTCTGGGATACGCAGTTTTAGAAATATGCTCGAATTAGAATTGGACATCATCCAAAAGTTGTAAATAATTTTATATATTTGATTTTTTTTCAATGTAACAAGATATAATATATTATTGATTTTAATATAGGATATGTTTTAGGATCTTTTAACATATATGGATAGGATTAAAATTTTTATTTAATATTAATATTTTATTCAAAGACATATGTCGTCACTTCATGATGCCACTTGGCGTGACCTCATGCAAGAATATAATATTTAGATTAAACAATATCTAAAGATTAGCAGTATTTATTGTTAACAAATAATTATATACACCACAATTCTAAGAAATAAATTAGAGTTTTAATATATATATGTATTAGAATTAGGAAACGAATTATTATTATTATTATTATTAAGTACGTATTCTAATTTTAGTCCTACTATGTATTAAGAAAGATAATATTATATGGACTCTTAAATCATACGTTAGTTTTATACTAATATTTATATATATGAATAATTATTTAACACAGTTGGAATTCTATCCAATATATCATATACAATATTTTTATGATTAAAATTTAAATTTAACATAAATTATGATCACTATTACTTTAAATATTTAAATGTCACATGTCGACATTGAGTTACCTTATATATATATAATTAATGTTTGTTTATTATAATAATTTTTTTAATGTTGTGTCATTACTTATTATTCTATTTTTGTAATTTGTATGTTTTTTATTCTTTTATAATGTGGTAGAGAGGGATAATATATTCCTCACTAATCCGGGAATCCGTGGAGAGCAATGCTCCTATATAAAAAGTTCAACACGATTCTTGACAAGACTTATATGTATGTGACTTCTGAGCAGGAGAGAGAGAGAGAGAGAGAGAGAGAGAGAGAGAGAGAGAGAGAGAGAGAGAGAGAGAGAGAGAGAGAGAGAGAGAGAGAGAGAGAGAGAGAGAGAGAGAGAGAGAGAGAGAGAGAGAGAGAGAGAGAGAGAGAGAGAGAGGCCGCTTCCAAAAAGTTAGTTACTTCTCCCTTCCCCTTCCCGCTCCCTCCCAGTCCCATCTGTCTCTCTGTCTTAGTCCCCTCCCCCTTTTATAACAAGCTCCAAGTCACCAACTCAAAGGCAAACCGAAAATTGCCCGCACGCAACGCGACCATCCCTCCGCAATCCTCTCCGCAACGCCCGTTCGCATGGCAGCAGCCCCGGGCGACGGCACCGCCGCCGACGCGACGTTGCCGGCTTCGGCCCCGCCCGCGGCCGACGTCGAGAAGGGCATGCCCGCCGTCCGGCACCCGGATCCAACCCCTCCTCCGCCTACCGCCGCCGCCGACGAGGGCAGCAACGTGGTGCGGTCCGTCGTGCAGAGGTGGCATCGGGAGGATCTGATGGCGAAAAGCGGCTTGCTGCTGCGCGCGCTTGCGGCGCTCTTCACGCTCCTCGCCGCCATTGTCCTTGGTTCCAACAAGCACGGGGATTGGAAGGATTTCAGCCTCTACCAGGAATACAGGTGGGGTGATGTTTTCTTTTCTTTTTTCTTCCTTTTTTTGGCCCTGATTTGGATTTGGGCGAGTAATGTTTGATCTGGTGGATCCGGTGTTCATGGTTTTTTTGCTGTTGTTTTAGGTACTTGTTGGCCATTGCCGTGCTGTCTTTTCTGTATTCGGCGGGGCAGGTGGCTCTTCAGGTCAACAGGTTCAGCGGCGGCAAGGATCTGGTGCCCAAGCAATACGCAGCGTTCGTGGATTTCGCCGGTGACCAGGTTGGTGGCTCGTTTTGTTTTGTTTTCTTTTTTCCTTTCCTTTTTGCTTTGCATTCTTAGCGAAAAATTACTGTGGAGCGTTATTGATTTCTAGTTGTCTGATCAGAACAGCTCCTGAGCTATCGACGATTCCCTTTTTTTTCATGCAATTTGTAATCGAGGATAGAATTATGAAATTGAGTTTGTGGTTTGCGGATATCCTTAGGTTAGATCCTAATTATGACAGTAATTGAGATTTTTATGTCGATAGATATCATTGTTCGGTTTATGTGAATTGTATAAGGTCCAGAGTTATTATCCCAATTGAGGGTTCCCAAAGGTGCGTTAACCTTGATGTTGCAACTACCAAAAGATGGAAGATTACAGGGTGTAACAATGTAGTGTAGGATGAAAAAAAAACAAGGATATATAGTTATTAATAAAAGGTTCTAAAAACATGTTTAAAGATGGAAGAATATATTGGTTGATTCACCAACTCTACTCTCATCATGAAGAGAATGTGCAAACCTCTGCTCTATTGTCATTTTGTTACATCTTTCCGATATACAGCAATGCAGAATAGTTTTTTTCACCAAAAATGGTATCAATTATAATTAACAAATTTCTTGCCATAGTGTCAAGGATGGCATGGGTGTCTCAGGGGCTCAGATTGTATTAAATTGATGATTTATTGATGTCAGCTTTCTTTCTGTTTCAGAAACGCATTTATGGATGGCTTATTGTTTTCTCTGTGGTCTCTTGCCTTATTATCTGTCTTTGGATAGTAATTAGTGATTCATTGTTTATGTCCATCACTGAATGGAATGCTGAGGTCCTAAGGATCATTCAATTGGTTGAATGTTGGGCCCAAGAAAACAATCAATCAAAATTCTGACTCGTATCAGCGTTCTTATCATGCCATGCATCAGCTATCGAACAGGGCTGCCTCATCATGTTCAAAAGCCTGATTTCTGATTTATGGTTCCATCAAGTTTTGATTTGATGATTTCTAACTTGAGATATGAAGAAATGCTCCAGTGGCTCATTTATCTTCTTTTTGGACCTTTTCACAATAATTAAATTGATTGTTTACTATTGATTATTGAGTTTTTCTTCCTTGTTGGAGCTGACTGCAGATAGCTGCCTACCTGTTGATCTCAGCATTATCTGCTGCCAGTCCAATCACTAATCGCATGCGAGAAGGAGCTGATAATATCTTCACAGATGCCTCGGCGGCGTCAATCAGCATGGCCTTCTTCGCATTTGTTGCCCTTGCGCTATCTGCTCTGTTATCTGGTTTCAAGTTCTCCAGACAAACATACATATAAACGACCCCCTTGTCCATAATATTCTTTCATGGCTGTGTCCATTTACAAGTAATTTCTGAGTGGTTCATAAATAATTCTCTGCTGTAACTCTGTATTTTATCTCTGTATCACTTGTGGGATAATTACATTGTAAGTATCAATTGATTCTTGTTAATTTTCTTTTCTGGTCTGAAGCGTTTATTTAGGCACACGGATTTGTACATGATATAGAATACGTAACTTTACAGTTTTCCAATTCAAAATGTTCTCAATTTACCGCGGAGTGCTCTGTTTCTGATGTGTGTTTCACCTTGCAATTTGATTTGTAGGTCTAAGGATTCTTTCTGCACCCGCTCTTGTACATTTACCAAAAAAAAAAAAAAAGGAAATAGAATTGAGAACAAAAGCTTATCTCGCAAGCTCATGAATTGAGTTCGATTGTCAGCAGTGAAATTTTTGCATTTTTATTTTTAGCTGGAAAAAAGAACTAAAAATTATAAAAGGTGAGATAAGATGTTTGGCCACAAAATTGAACTCTAAGGTAACGTGTTCTTGCACCATAATTAAAATGTCTCACCTTTATTTTTTTAATATTTCAGCACACGATCTTGGCTTCCAGGGAACTACGTAATACTTGCTGGCAGTGCATGTACAACTTTTGCGCCCTTACAACTCAACCCTACAAACTACTCTTTAGATTACACAAATGGGCAATGCATGAATGAAAAGTATACAGAGGTAAAAAGATCCTGTAAACTATATTCTTTTATTGCGTTCAAACTACATAATTCTAATTTTGATGGTGTCCTAAAAGCTGATGAATTTTGTTCTGCAATCTTTCCTAAAACAACGCATTTTACGAATCACTCCAACTATCGTCGTCGTCGTCATCACTTCCTGCACATGCCTGTTACAAAAGAATCTTAGAAAGAGCACGAGCTCAAGAAGCAGAAGCTTACTGCAGCATAAGGAAACCTATGAATTTCCAGACTTGTTTACAGCTACTTAAAGGGTGATCACAGACCTGGCGAATGGCGTTGGCCTTCTCCAAAATGGCAATGACCTTTAGGTTTGTCGGAGGACCGCCCTTAAATTTCAAGCTCGGTGCAGCTAAAGCTGTTGGCTTCAGACTGAAGGACTGTTGCACAATGGGAAGTGTCTATAATTGATTGATAAAACTATTTGCTCATGTATCATATGACTTTACCACCATGCAGAGCGCTTACCTTGTTCCTTATCTGCTCGAGGTACGCTCCTCTTTCGTCTAGCTTAGGCATGGCTGAAGAACGAAACAATTCGGGTGCTTTTCTCAGCTGCAGAGTTTTAAACCATTGCAAATAAGTAACGCGCCATTGCACAAATGTCACATGAAGAAGATAGAAAACATCGAATTGTTTGGCTGAACTAGCTGAAGATTTTACCTGCCTTTTATCATGAGAAGCAACTGACTCAATCAAGGCATCTCTAGCCCCGTTCCGAGCTGAGGGAGGTTTCCGTGGCGGTGGTAATGGAGGAAGTCCTGTGTTCAGTCGACTGGGAGACTGATTAAATTCACCTTCCAGAGCTGATTCTGTTGAGAATGGAATTTGAGACTCTGGTGTCTTTTTGTCTAAACTTCCCACGTTTGATGAATGGACAACTTGAGAACTCTGTGTATTATTTGATATGGTAAAAGATTGCACAACTGTTTCACTTTCAGAAACAACCTTGTCAACTTCAACAGGTGGTTCGTCGCTGGCAACAATGGCATGTACACTTATGTCTTGTGTCCTTTTGGATATGCTGGATATTTCGTTTTCAGCAGACAAATAACTTCCAGATTGATTTAGAGAAGAATCAGGAAGGTTAACAAACTTTTCACAGGATATGCTGTCAACTCTTTTGTCAATCACTAAATCAGATATTTCTTCACATAGTTCTGCAGATACTGCATGATACTGAGTGGACAAAACCCTTTCTTCTTTTAAGCTAATGCAAGGATACTGTGTAGCATCCTCCGAATCAGAACAATTTTTGTTTTCCAAAAATTCTGCGAGGTCGTCAAGATGATCCACTGGGCATTTACCATCACTGCTTTTGGCGGCAGGGGAAGGTTTTACTCGATAGGCAGTTGCAGGATTTATCTGTTTACTTTCTTGTTCTTTGATTTCTTCGAAGTCAGAGTCTGTAGGGGGATATGTTTCCTCTGATTGGGAGACAAAAGCCAGCAGATTTGCACTGTCTGATGGTTTTGCATCACTATAGTTTTCTATGGTTTCTGAATCATACGAGACGGTTCCTTCTTGATCTTTGGCTGTAATAAGACTTGGTCTCCTGTAATAGCTTGCTTGGGAATGAAACCTGCTGAGGCTAGAAGTCGAATGGATTTCAACACTTCTGGACCTGCAAGTAGAGATATCTGATGCCTTGACATCAGCACTACTTTTGTTTTGTTGGATATTTGAAGTGGGAGAGGGAGTCGAACTAGTACTCTTCTCCGTGAGCAACTGCGCAGCTAGGTTACCTAAAGTGTCTGAGAAGGAAGGATTCACTACACCTTTCCTGAACAGTGTGCTGAAACCTGGAGACTCACTGGAGTTTGCAGGAGAATGCTGTTGGCATAACCGGGATTCATGGTCTCGTTGTTCTCCGTTGAGATCAGCATCCATTTCTTGAGGCTCCCCACAATGCGGACGGAGGTCCAGTTTGCTTCTCTGGTCCATTTCTGTTTCTGAGTCCATGGTGGTGAGGGCGTCCGTGTAGTTATCCATTTCGCTAGCCAACTCATCGGAAAGATAGCCGTCAAAACTCTCTCCTGTTACAGTGTCAGCATCGGTTGAAAATCCACTATGCTCTACATCCAGACATAAAGATGCATCTAATAAATTTTCACTTGGCAAAGAGTGGTCCATATGCACATCAATCTTGTTTCTATCATCAGAAAACAATTCCCTCTGATCTATTTTGGAACTCTTAGCCGATATCTCTGAAAGCTGAACAGCTGGCTTTACTGGAGATGTTTTATAGTCATTTTTCTCCGTCGTCTGCTTTTTCACTTCATAAATGGGTGGCAGTGTCATTTCATCATTTGCAAAGGATGGCTTTCGGCTTCTCACAGTATTGCTTGAGGCATCAATTGCAATGTCACACACACTGATCAGAGATTCAGTAGATCTCATGTGGTTTCTCCGAGAAGATTCAGATTCAGATAGTAATTTATCCTCGAGAGAACGGATTTCAAGCAGCTGCTCCATATAATTCCTTATACAGGAACCATTTTCATTCAACTTCCTTGATTTTAGTTTCCCGTTCTTTGATTGAGCTTCAGCTGGATCATGATCAGATATTGGTCCGAATCTGCGTGGAAATTATCATTTAGCTTTAGGAAAGAACTTGACATGATGACTGTATGAAGGAATGGGCACAGTAGGATAATTACCGAGAATCGTCTTCAGATGTTGAACGTTGTGGAGTTTCAGTCTCTACCAAATGTGATTTCATCTGGAAAATGAAAAGCAACACGAACTCGGGAAGTTATGCGAAGTCTTTTTCAGGTTTGGCTAATTAGCAATTATAACGAAAATGAAGAATGCATTCGAAATTATCATGTATTAGAATTAGAAGAAGAAAAAAAAAAAAACACTAGTTGAATCAGCACTGAGTAAATGCTTAACAAGACCTGTGTTGTCTCTGCAGCTCTGAAAAAGATGGACATCTACCTTAAGTTTACAGTCTTGCCTTTCCAGTCGAGCCTCTTCTTCCACCAATGTAGCTAGAGAGGTGGTTCTATAAATGGATGGATCAGTGTATCTTTTTAAGCATGCTCCATCACCAGACACATCAAACCTGACAAAAGGGAAATTATAAGCTGCCCATGAGAAGTTTTGTTGTACCTCCACAAGAAGTGTAACAAGGGCAATAGGTTTAGATTTGTACTTGTCCAACATAAATAACTTCGGCGGACCACGACACTCTCTATAGGAGTTCATGACAAAGTTGGGCATCTCTACCATTGTCACAAGATTCTGGCCAATTTGCTGATCACCATGCCATTCCACACCTTCAAAATGACACCATAATGTGTTGGAAGAATAAGGCCTTCAGGAGGAACAATGACCAAATTGCAAGATACAAAGAAGAAGTTTACTTTGCCATGAACAATTACTCAAACTCAATGCTGCACCTGAACACAGCAAGCAGCATAAATCAGAAGAATTATTGCAGATAACAAATGTCATACCAACCTTCGCTGCAAGAAAAATGTGAATATGTAGGCTCAGCCAAAATACTCTTCTCCCTTAGTGGCAACTCGGTCTCTAGCTGTTGGACACGAAGCATCACTCCATGCCCTCTGGAAGACGTACTAATTATCTCTTCGTGCAAATTCTGAAAAATATCTGCAGCTAACCTGTTGGACAAATTCAGCATTTTTCCTTTAAATTTGACATCTTTTAGTGTGTGAGTGTTATTGGTGTATTTTCCTATAGCAGTTTAAAACATTGGATTGTTCAATGAAATATCAGTATTACGCAAGAGGAACCTACAAATCTAACAAAGCTTAAAGTTGAAGGACTACATCAAAGTTAGCTAGCTCGAATGGCTTCAATTAGATTGAAATCAACACAATTGATTACGAGAGAAGTTAGATTATTGCTTATGGAGGCCCACTGATGAACACAACATCAAGAAATCAGGCAGCTTGAGATAACCAGAACTTTGACCATGTTCTGTCATCACTGAGCTCGAATTTGGATGTTCTTCGTGTCTTAACAATTAAATGGGATATTCGGCTGTCACCAAACGTGATGGGATCAATTTCGTCTGCTAAATAGTTCAGCACCAGGAATTGGATTATCTACAACAGGGTTTATCTCAAAGTCAAACGACGAACTCTTGGATGGAATTACATCCTCCATGATATCATCTGCTGTTGGTGCCTAGAACGTGTTGCAGTTGGCACATTAATGGGTTCTGATAGACTGGTGCATAAATGTCTATGCTAAACATGCAAACTACTGAAGAAATTTCAACAAACAGAAGATTGATGCAGATGACCACATAAACGAGACATGATCAGACGAACCCAATTTGAAGGCAAACTTAGAAAATCTGAGAGCTTAATTTACAGCCGGCACATAAGTGCTGAAAAATTCAGCGAAAAAGCAGCATTTGACTCGACTGTTTGTATTCCCCTTTGGGAAAAAAAAATACGGACATGAGAAACTGTGATCAGGGGAAACATAGAATGAAAAACAGAGGGTTCTTGTTATATATAATTAAGCACCAAAACGCTGAAACTTCAACACCATAGTCCATGCACAGACACAATCTGAAAAAAGAACAAGGAACAAAAGGAGCCAACAAAAATGAGAGAGTCAAAGAAGAAAAACGGAAGGATCCAAACCCACTCTGCAAGATCTCCGAGCTGCCGCAAGAGCCCGACCAGGCCGGCCATGCCGACGCTTTCCAGGACTGCTTCCGGGTCATCCTTGTCCGCAGTACGATACAAGTCCGAGTTTCCCAGGCCGTATTCGTTCCTCAAATGGTATCTGATCGTCGGCATCTCCTCCCGATCTCCACAGGAACAAACAGCTCTGCGTCCTTACGTGCGCATGCAAGAAACCACAGGTATAATCCCGACGTTTGAGCTCAGAATATCTATAAGATGATGGTTCATCATCTTGACGTTTCCTTGTCAGAAAGAAAGAAAGAAGAGTAGAAGAAAGAGAGAAACAGGGGAGTCTTAGTTCAATGCCCGAGTAGTTTTTTTTTTATATAGTTTTATAAATTTGATCAAAAGGTTGGCGCCATTACATATTTGCATGTCATGATCAACTAACCTTGGAACGCTCGTAGTTGGAATATATTTTCTCTCCGTTCTTCCAACTCGGATGCAGGAGGAATTGTCGGAAGAATTTATGTAATGGAAAGTAATTAATTACTGGAAACATGTAACCAAAGCCAAGGTGCAAATCGTTGTTTTCTTGATTAGTTTAAATAATGAATGACACGCATTCGAAAAAGATCATAATATTTTGTTGGAGTTTTTCATTCTTTCGAACAAAAAGAAATGTCTAAAAGTAAAGTTTAAACTAGAGACAAAGAAATATTTTCACCAATTGAAAATGCCAAATCGTCATCCATATGATCAAATAGTTCTGCCACCAAGGAAGGCAAAAGTTGCATAACACATGCAACAAAAGAAAAATGAGATATATTGGCAGTCATGAAGCAATCCTGCAGCGTTCACGGCCACATCCATAAATAATGGTCTCACGCGCATTCATATTTATCACAACCTACTACTCCACCACTCATGGCTAATAAGATGAACAATTATTTAAAAAAGGAACAACAATAATAAGAACTCAGAACACAATCATGGCTATGACGACGTGTTCCCCTCTTCTTTCTTATTTTATTATATCAATATATGAACAGCTCTCTTTGCTTTCAAGCTTTTGTTACTTGGGTAATACTCAAGAAACTCATATTTATCCAGTGTCTAGCAGAGGAAAAACAAAGGAAAGATTTCAACAAAGAAAAAACTTTTGTTACAAAGGAAAAACAAAACTGCAACTTCATGTTCTAAAATCGATTAACATGTCTACCAAAGACCAAACGAGAAGATCTCCATAAAATAGAGATTTCAAGACGACAATCCCATCCTGGTAATATGAAAATTATGATAAATTTAGCTACAAAGTCTACTCTAATCTAAGATAAAAAGTTACTCCTTCACTGACTATGGAAAAAGACAAATGTGCAGGAAATATTGTAACACCCCTAAAATTCAGCCTCAATTTGATAGCTGTAGGCGGCGTTACTTTAGCGTCAATTATTCTTAACTTAATTACATATAATATCGCAACGAAAAATATAATAATAATAACATAATAAATAACATAAAACAGAGGAAACTTTCTTAAGCAAATAGATCCCAAAATACATAACTAGTCCATGGCCACATAAACTTTAACATAAAGACCTAAATAGGATTCATAATATATAAACGAATTCATATAAAAGTCCATGACTCAAGGCCCATAGGTCATCCATACTAGAATCCTCTAGATAGTTCATCGTCATAATAAAAATACCATAAAATAATTTGGACCATAGCCCGATGTCACATGTGTAATCTTTTTGTCACGATACCTTCACCATATATTTGCATGGATCCATGAGGTGCAAATGATTTCTCCTGTTAGAATATGTTGCATGTTATGATCCTATAACATGTTTTTTACATGTCATGTCATATACATTGCATTATAATAAAACACATAGTACACATGTATGCTATGAGCTACATATGTACACTATATGACATGTGAACTTTTGATGGAATAAAATAATCATACAACATCCTTATAGACTATGTTAAGCCATATCATGAACTTATCTTGCTTATAATATCTTCATTCATAACATAACATGACAACATGACATACTTAGTATCCCTTTAGGTCCTTGTATTATCATAATCAATTATCGAGTCATATTATGAATTTATTTTATTTAACATTTATCATCTTCATTCATAACATCATATGACAATAGGACATACATTAGCATCCCTTTAGATGCTTACATTATCATCACTTTCATCTTTATGTTCTAAGTCATTCACCTTAATCACTTACGTGACTTTCATCTTTTCATCTTTCACATTTAATTAGATAATTTCTTATCTTGGTAATTGAAAATGCCATATTGCTTCGTGGGGCTTTGGCTAACTAGGCTGGGATCTCTTTGTCCCAAGTGAAAGCTCTCACCCTATGGGTGTAGGTCGCATCCTTAGGAACTAGTTACTTTAGCTAGCGAGTGACGACATCATCTCCCCTCCACGATTACAACAAGACATCTTCAATCAAATCCATAGTTTAATTACATTCATTAATACATACAAGATTCAATATATGTTGCATATTTTAACCCTATTTAAGGTCATTCAGGCATCGAAAAATTTCTAAGTGTAAACACAACAATACATAGGCTCTAGGTATTTGATGGCGGATGGATTAATAGAGGAGAATGAAGCCTCCAAAAACAACAAGAAAACAACTAAGTATATCAAGGAATCCACCAAGACACACGTAGTCAAAAGATAAGAACTCAAGATTCATAATTCAACAAAATATAACCTCTCCTCATATCTTACATTCATCTCTATTTATAGTAGTTCTAATTAAATAATATAATAAATGAAAAACTCTTCAACTCTCAAAATGTTCCTTCACTTCTCAAGATGATCTTTCATTTCTCAAGATGACACTTCACTTCTCAAGATAATCCTTCACTTTCCAAGATGATTATTCACTTTCCCAAGTTGTTTTCTCGATTTCTTCAATATTCTTTAAGTTGCATGATGTTTCATCTCTATCTTTTAAATTTCTTCATAATATTAAATGTTCTTTCAACACATGACTCTTTAAAATCTTAGCAACCCTTCATGACATTTAATGTCTTCTTTTTGAAATTCTAAAAGACCTCCATATCACTTCATCTTCACCCATTTAATCTCCATCATTCTCCCTCGGTTGGGAAAGACTTGTCCTCAAGTCGATTTCTTCAATCTCTTCCACATAAGGGGATAAATATGCGATATTAAAAGTTGTTGAAACTTCATAACTTTCAGGCAACTAAGCTTGTATGCATTTTCTCTTATCTGTTTTAGAATTTGAAAAGGATCATCTGTTCGAGCCTTGAGCTTTCCAAAAAGCCCTAGGGGAAATTGTTCTTTTCGAAGATGAATCCATACTGGATCTCCTCCCTTAAAATTCATGGGCCTTCTACATTTGTCAGCTTGCTTTTTATACTTCTCATTCTGTTGAATAATTTTCTTTCAAACATGTTCATGCAAATCTCGAATCTCCATCACTTTTTCTTCTACATTACTACTCAAAGAATTATATGATGAGGGAGTAAATATAATTGACCTACAAAATTAGCTCCATAAACAATTTCGAATGGACTTTTGCCAATAGACTTGCTTTGATGCTGATTATAAGGAAACTTTCCTTGAGACAATTGTCGATCCCATTGTCGATATTCTCCTTTATAAAAAATCTTAGTAGATTTTTCGAAGTTTGATAGACAACTTTTGTTTGACCATCGATTTGAGGAGGATGATAGGAACTAGATTGAAGAGTAGTTCCGAGCTTCCTCCAAACTGTGCGACAAAAATCCCCTACAAGTTTTGTATCACGATCAAAAGTGATAGTCTTCAAAATATCATGAAGCTTCACAATTTCCTTAAAATATATATCAGCGACATGAGATGCTTCCAAGATTTTGAGACATGGGACAAAACGTGCCATTGTCTTGAGGCATGAGACAAAGTGTGTCATGATAGTATCGAAATTTGCAATGAAACGTCGTTAAAAAGATGCTAGTCCATAAAAGCTTCGAATGTCTTGCAACAACTTTGGTGTAGGCCAAATTACTATTCTCTCGACCTTGCTTGGATCCATGCTAATGTCTTCCAACCACTCATAGAGGTTCTTTTTTGTCTTGAATGTAGTTTTCCATTCGTCTCTTGAATGCATTCGTGTTTGATGATATCCACTTCTTAGATCGATCATTAAATCATCAAGCTGTGATATAGGGAATTGGTACTTAATGATAATTTTGTTCACTGCTCGTCTCTCTACGCACATCATCCATGAGTTATCTTTTTTGGAACAAGGAGAGTAAATATTGCACATGGGCTTAAGCTTTTAAGAATCAAAACCTTTTGCAATAATTCAACTTGTCGTTGCAGTTCTTCATGCTCCTTCGGAGTCATTCAATAAGCTGCCTTATTTGGGATGGAAACACCTGGGATCAAATCAATATTATGTTGTATTCCCTGCATAGGTGAAAGTTTTGGAGGAATATCATGAGGGACCACATCTTGAAGTTCATCAAGTAAAGGTGTCAGAGTGAAAGGGATGTCACTTTGATCTTCGTTCTCTTTCATGAGCATAAGTGAAGAATGATCCATGGATTGAAGAAAATGGGACCTTGATAGATAAGAGTTTTCCTCTCCATATTTATGTTCAGCTTCTATATTTGAGAGAGACAAAGTAACCTTCACACTATCCTCGGTAAAGAAAATATACTTGAAGCCATCATAAATAACATGGTGGTCATATAACCAAGAACAACCAAGAAATAAATGACAAGCATCCATAGGAACTACTTCATATAATATTTCATCATTATATTGATGACCAATAGAAAATTGAGTAAGGCAATGTTCATGAACATCATTACCTTTCTGAAGCCAAGAAAGTTTATAGGGATATGGATGTTTCTCCAGTTTGAGCTCCAATGTTTTTACCAAAGTTTTTGAGACAATATTTTCACCACTCCAGCTATCAATGATGATGCATACCTTGTCATGTGAAGCACATCGAGTATGAAAGATATTGTGATGAACTCATGTTTCATCTTCAGTATTTGATGATTTTGAAAGGTATTGAATGACTAAAGCCTCTCCTTCGTCAGCATAAGTAATCTCCTCTTGTCCATTGTCATCCTCCTCATCAGGATATATGCCAAATATAGGTTCATCTTAAACTTCTTCAATAAGAGAAATGCCCCTCCGATTTGGACAGTCGACAACGATATGACCAAATCCTTGACATTTAAAACATTGTTTAGAGGCATGATTTGAAGCAGTGCGATGATTACCTTCTTGTGTCGGAGCGCTCTTAGAAGAAATCATTTTGTTAGATGGTGATGGAGACTCAATGGCTAGAGTACTCCCTCGGTTAAAGCCTCCTTCTTTTCCAAAGAGTTTATGACCACCTTTTTTCTTAGATCGAAGATCGCCAAGATATCGAGCGTTAGTTTGCTCTTTAGACTCTTGTTTGGACTTGTATGAGCTAGATAAGAAATCTTGTTTGTAGATGGCGGGAAGGAATTTCTTTTTTAGCTCCCTTTCATTTTTTCCCATGTCACGATCTTTTGCTTTCCTTCACGTTTCCTTTGTCTGTTTAGATTCTCCCACCATATCAAGGCATGTTTCTTCAGTTTGATGGCAATAAGTTTGACCTTCTTATCTTCCGGAATGCTTTTATAGTCGAAGATTCGTTCGATTATAGCAAGCCAATCGATGAAGTATTCTAGATGTAGTTGACCTTCAAAGTCGGGGATGTCAATTTTGATGCTATATTGACTTCGTTGGTTGAGACAAAAAGAACCCCTCCTAGTAGATGAATCATTATCATCTTCGTGGAACGGATTGAAATCCTCTTCATCATCAACTTGCAAATCATGATGTTGCTCGTCATGATTTGTAGCCTGGACAACTTCAAGTTGTTGTTGGAGTTGTTGCACTTTCCTTCTCAACTCGTCCATCTCGATATCACAAAGATCACGCTCGTTGTTGTCCATGTTGATGTTCGAACCATGTCAACTATGACCAGCCATGGAAAGAACTGGAGCTCTGATACCAATTGATGGTGGATGGATTAATAGAGGAGAATGAAGCCTCAAAAAACAACAAGAAAACAACCAAGTATATCAAGGAATCCACCAAGACACACGTAGTCAAAAGATAAAAATGCAACTAACTATATCAAGAAATCCATCAAAACACATGTAGTCAAAAGATAAGAACTCAAAATATCTCTATTTATAGTAGTTCTAATTAAATAACATAATAGATGAAAAACTCTTCAACTCTCAAAATGTTCCTTCACTTCCCAAGATATTTTTCATTTCTCAAGATGATACTTCTCTTTTCAAGATGACACTTCACTTCTCAAGATAATCCTTCACTTTCCAAGATGATTATTCACTTTTCCAAGTTGTTTTCTCGATTTTTTTAATATTCTTTAAGTTGCATGATGTTTCATCTCTCAATGTATCTTCTAAACTTCTTCATAATATTAAATGTGCTTTCAACACATGACTCTTTAAAATCTTAGCAACCCTTCATGGCATTTAATGTCTTCTTTTTGAAATTCTAAAAGACCTCCATATCACTTCATCTTCACCCATTTAATCTCCATCAGCATTGGTCACGACTATGACATGCTTAGTCACAGTCGTACCTATACTAGGGAGCGCCCGTGAACACACCATCATGGCTGTTCCGATTGGTTAACTCTTGAATTTGTTTGGTCACCGTATGGTCGACTGGCTCGTTGACCATTTTAAATAGTGGCCTTTACCACTAGAGCAGGCGAACCATCGGTTGACTGATCCATTGACTAATTTAAATAGAGGGTCATGGGTGTGGTGCGCTCTATGGTCACGGCCATGTTGAACCCTAAAGTCGTGGCATGACCAGAATGACGGTTGGGCACACAAAAAAGTCGCGGCCATGCTATGGTTGTCACAGTTGTGCCCAGAAAAGAAATCAAATTCTTCCTTATTTTGTCTCATTTTCTCCATTCACACTCATCCATAAGAATTTTAAGGACATGTCTTCCTCTTAAACATGTAATGTACATTGACATCCATCATCATAAGGTTCATATCATAAAGAATCATGGATATTAATAGAGATGTAAGAAAGAACTATTAGGCTTAGCTAATACATTCATGTTTCACTAATGAACTATCTCATCATGAACTAAACATAATTGATAATGAAGCATCATGAGCTAATAATTATTATTAATGAAATAGTAATCCTAATGAAATCATAGAACTATGTAAAGCAATCATGCATAAACCTTAATGTTATCATCTAAGAAGACCTAGTGTGGCCTTCATAATCCTTAATCTAAACATGCATACAACATTAAAGGTGATTAGGGCTTTGTATCTTGATTAGCAAGTCCTAAACCTTAGTTTCTTCCCCTCTTCTCCTTTCTTCCTCTCCTAGCCGAACTTGCTCCTTCCACCTGTTGGTCAAGCAGCTTATGTCATCCTTCCAAGTGAACTGAAGTGCAAGGAACAAGTGTAGTGGAAGGCTACTATAGCTGAAATTTGGTGGTGAGGGAGGTGGTCATTAGTGAGTTACTATAGCTCAAAATGGGGGGACTTGTCTTCCTGCCGACATGGGGTAGGTAGATTAAAGGTGGGGAGTTTACTTTTAGGGTGTGGCTTTTGTTGTATTAGACTTTTGGGCTTGTGGGCTCTGGGTGGCAGCATGCCATCTTTTCTTCTTCTTTTTTTATTTTAGTCAAATTTTACAACCTACTCCTTTTAAATAAAAATTCATCCTCAAATTTTATGAAATCTTAAATTACTTACTGAGAGTTTCAGAAACTTCTCTCGCATTTCATTTTCGAGTTCCTATGTTGCTTCTTGTCCACGATACTTCCATGCCACTTTGACCATATGTATGATCTTGTTCTTGAGATGCTTCACTTGATCTCTGTTGATTGCTCCACATAAGTTAAGTATTCCTTGATATTCGGCTCCTCAATTCGAATTACATTTGCTTCATCATGGACGTACTTTCAAAGCATGAAAGACATTATGAAGTCTTGCATATGAAGATGGAAGCGCTACTTTGTAAGCCACTTCTCCAATCTTCTCAAGAATTTCAAAAGGTCCAATATACCTTGGGGTCAATTTTGTTTTCTTGCTAAACTTCATAACACCTTTGATTGATGAAACCTTAAGCATAACATGTTCATCCACTTCATAAAGTTGCTCTCTTCTTCATACATTTACATAGTTCTTTTTCTACTTTGTGCCGCTAACATTCTTTGCTTGATAAGCTTCACTTTGTCAATATACATTTGGATCAAATTCAGCCCAAGATATCTTTCTTCTCCGATTTCACTCCAACACACCGAAGAACGACAAGACCTTCTATACAAGGCTTTAAATGGTATCATCTTACTAGTAGAGTGATAACTATTATTGTAAGCAAATTCCACTAAAGGAAGGTGGTCATCCCAATTTTCATGTCAATATAAGACATAAGTTCTAAGCATTTCTTCAAGAGTTTGAATTGTCCTCTCACTTTAGTCATCGGTTTGAGGATGAAATGTACTTCTAAAATTCAATCTTATTTCAAAAGAATTTTGTAGTCCCTTTCAAAATCTTGAAGTGAATCTTGGATCTCTATTCGAAATAATGGACACCGGAATATAAAGCTCAATCATGTTATCCATGGATTGATTCACTTTCATAAGAATAAAGTGAGCCGACTTTGTCAAATGGTCCACTACAATCCAAATTGTATCATGACTCACTCTTCCGGGTCCGGGATAAACCCACTACAAAGTCCATGGTGATGCTTTGCCATTTCCATTCTGAAATAGGCAATGGTTATAATTTGCCACAAGACCTTCGGTGTTCAATAATGACTTATTGGCAAACTATGCACTTGGCCACATGCTTGGCTACTTTCTCCTTCATGTCTTTCCACCACAAGTTCCTTGAACACTCTCATGATGAATTGAGAATTCAGACTTATGATACTCATCCAAAATCTCCTTTCTTAGTGCTTTGTCTTTTGGAACTCATAAACGGTTCTTGTACTTAATTGATCCATCTTCACCATACTTGAAGTAGTTTCTTTCTCATTAGCAAACGTTAATCATCCTTGCATATTCTAAGTCTTTTCTTTGAGCTTCAATGATCCTTGCTATTAAACTTAACTTCAATTACATGATGGGTCATACATATGATCCTTCAGCTATAAATGTTTGGAGCCCATTGTACAATGCTTTCCACAAAGTTTCACTTGTGAACTCTTAAACAACCAAGTAATCCTTCCCACTTGTGATTTAAAGCATCAATCATTGCATTTGTTTTTCTCGGATGGTACAATATGATGAACTCATAATCCTTAAGAAATTTAAGCCATCTTCTTTGCCACATGTTCAACTTTTTTGTGAGAACACATACTTCAAGCTCTTGTGGTCTGTATACACTTCAAAGTCCTCACCATAAAAATAATGACCTCATATCTTTAATGCAAACACTATCTCTGCTAACGCTAAGTTATGTGTTGGATAGTTGACTGCATGCTTCTTCAATTGCCGAGAAGCATATGATACTACTTTGTCATATTGCATAAGCATATAACCTAAACTCGTTCCACAAACATCACTATAAATAACATAACTGCCACATCCCGAAGAAATAATTAGAATTAGTACTGTGGTGAGTCTCCTCTTAAGCTCTTGAAAACTTGCTGCATATGCTTGTGACTATGTAAACTTTTCACCATTTATTATCAACTTTGTCATTAGTGCAGCTATCTTGGAGAAATATCAGATGAATATTTGATCATCTCTTTATTGTACCCTTAATCACTACAATTTGCACAAATTTTATGTAAGAATTAGATATATTTAAATGTTTTTATACCATTTTCCAGTGGAAAAGTTGAATGAGTAAAAGGAGAACTAACAACTTTTCAAAATTTAAATGATGACAGGAAGACTAACAAAAGGAGGCCGAGAACGAGGGCATGAGGAGAGAGGGGGAAGGAGCCAGGAAGCAAAGAGGAAGGACTTGGCCGTGGAGGAGAAAATGGAGAACTAAAGAGATTTTTTCTTGATTCCCTTGGGATGAAACTCTGTTAATGTTTATTACTGTTCTGATTTCCTGACGTTCTTATTTTTTATTCCTCGCTTTGTATTTACGTGATGCATAGCCGTAAGAATTTCTAACTGATTTTAAAGGGATCTAGAGATCGACTGTTTTGGGTTTAAGCTAATTTCACCCGAGAGGGGAACTTAGTTATATCAATTGCTGTGCTTTTCGTGAATTGCTGATCTGTATTTATTAAAAGGGATCGAGAGATCCATTATACCGATTGTTATGAGATGAGAATCTTTGCAATCGTGTGAGGAACAAATCCTATAATTCTGATTGTTTGATTAAGATTAAGAGCCTTAATTATAAAAAGATCGAGAGACTACATTTGACCTGATTAAAGATGAGAGTCTTATTAATCGGTAGTCTTAATCATCGGTTAGAATCCCTACTATTCTTGATCTCTATTTTTATATATCGTTAGAATAGAAGGGAATCCAGAACTTAGTAAATCGTCATAGCATCAACTAGTTCATTCCAAGGGAATCTCTTATTCCAATTGCTCAAAATCCTTTCTCACATTCCTTTATTATTCTTAATTCTTGTTCGTTTCTCTTTATGCTTATCTCTTTTATAATTTCATGACAATTCTCGGATATAATTGGAAAAAGTAATTAATCTAAATCAACAGAGTTACGACACTCAAGGTTTCTACTCGACCTGTGCACTTGCAGCTACGTGAACTCTTGAGTAAAATTTAAATTGTGACTGGACTTATTTCTTATACGAAATCCGTAATTCTGCAACTACGTTTAGTTCACGTCAAGTTTTTGACGCCGTTGTCGGGGATTTAGATTAATTATTTACCTTTCATTTATATCCTTATTTAGTTTGTTAAAGCGCTATTCACATCTGATTATATTTTCTCAATTGATTTCAGGGAACAGTATATGCCCAGAAGTATTCGTAGTCAACTACTCGAATTAGATCCTGAAATCGATCGAACTTTTAAGAGAAGAGTGCGAGAATACAAGTGTAGAACATCACGTCCTGAAGGTACAAGTAGCACTCAATCTATAGAACTCGAAGAGAATTCTAATCCTGAGATTGAAATGATGGCTGAACAACAAGAATCACTCCAACCGCGATCACCGGTCCCATCATTAGAAGAACTCTATACTCCTACCGCAGATGGACTAGAGTCTGCAATTTTAAAGCCTGCCATTCAAGCCAATTTTGAGTTGAAATCATCTCTAATCTCCACAATCCAACAAAATCAATTTGGAGGAACCCCATATGAAGATCCAAATCAACACCTTAAAGATTTTTTGGAAATATGCGAGACAACTAAGTTAAATGGGGTGTCTCCAGAAGCATTGAGACTGAGAGTTTTCTCTTTCTCGCTAAGGGGTAAGGACAAACAATGGTTACAATCCCTGGAACCGCGGGAATTAACTACCTGGGAGCAACTAGTAAAAGCCTTTCTGTCAGAATTTTTCCCTCCCAGCAAAACTATAAGGATCAGAAATTAAATAATTGGTTTTGTGCAAAAAGACCAGGAGACGTTGTATGAAGCTTGACAAAGATTCAAGACATTGCTGAGTTCGTGTTCTCGTCACGGCTTGAGCAAATGGATTTTGGTCCAATCATTCCACAATGGACTCAATTACACCTCAAAAATGGTGCTTGACAACGCTGCAGATGGTGTGTTTATAAAGAAAAATGTAGATGAAGCCTATCAACTTATAGAAGAGATCGCTCGGAATCAACATTTCTTGGCTCATTCAAGGTCTAATGAGTCCCAGCATTAACTCAAACTCGACTTGACGGTGAGGATTTTACTTCCAAGGTAGAGTATATAGTTCAAAAAAGCAATTAGTCGACTGGGGCTCAATGAAGCTACACCAACTGTCAATATGATAGCAAGATGTTGTGAAATATGTGGTTCATCTGATCACATTTCTGTGCACTGTGAGCTGCTAAAATAGCAAGGACACCAACAACAAGCTAATGCTATAGGCCCTTATCCATCGAATAATGATTCATACTCTAACACTTTCAATCCAGGATGGAGAAATAATCCAAAGTTCTCCTACAGAGATAATCCTCAACAAAACCAAGCTCCCGATTGGCAAAATAGATTCAATTAGAATAACCTCAAAATTCCTCGACAGAACAAGGGTCTTCTTCTACCAACAAGTTAGAAGTAATGATGGAGAAATATATGTCAAAACAGGACACCCTGATGTAGAAAATATTTGAGAAAATAGAAAGCCTCTCCATTCATAATAAATGTTGGAAAATCAGATAGCTCAACAAGTTGCGTCGTCTTCAAGATTACTAGGGATCTTACCCGGACAGCCAGAAAAGAATCCAAAAGAACAAGTCCAAGCTGTGACTTTAAGAAGTGGAAAGACAACTGATAATACTAAAAGAACAAGGGCGGAGGCCTCGACAGAAGTAACAGATGAAGTTGGTGACCAAAATCAGATAGTCCAACCAGAAGACACAATGAATAGATCAAATAAATTCAAACAATAGCCTGCTGAGGGACAACCTAGCTATTCTTCGTGGATACCATTTCCTAAAGCCCTCGAGAAATCTCCACAAGACCAACAATTCGGCAAGTTTGTAGAAATCCTAAAGAAACTCTATATCAATGTGCCTTTTGTGGAAGCTATTCAAGAGATGTCAGCATATGCCAAATTCTTGAAAGATATTCTATCGAAGAAAAGGAGGATATAAGAAAATGAAACTGCCGCGCTAACTACTGAGGCAAGTGCGGTGATTCAAAATAGATTACCTCCGAAGCTAAAAGATCCGGGGAGTTTCTCCATACCCTGTGAAATTGGAAACCGAAAGATACGAAGAGCCTTATGTGATCTTGGTGCTTCAGTAAGTGTTATACCTCTGTTATTGTGTAAGAAACTTGAAATGGGTGATATTAAGCCCACGAATATGTCCCTCCAATTGGCAGATAGATCCATAAAAATCCCATAGGGAATTCTGGAGGACATACCCATCAAAGTAGGCAACTTCTATATACCAGCCGATTTTGTGGTTCTGGACATGGACGAAGATAATCAAACTCTCATTTTGTTAGGGAGACCCTTTTTAGCTACAGCCGGAGCAGTAATTGATGTTAAACAAGGTCGTCTTACCTTTCAAATAGGTGATGACACGGTTGAATTTCGACTAAATCACCTTATTAACTGCCCGGATATGGAAGACCACTGTCTTCAACCTGAGCAACTGGATTCTCTTATACAGAAGGTGGCATCAGTTATTCATATATCAGACCCTCAGGAAGTATCTCTTGAAGCTCAAGAATCATCTTTGTGGACAGAAGAAGAAGCAGGCATTCTCACGAGCCACATACTCTCAACTGAAACAAAACATCCTAACGCTCCACTGGAGGACCAACCAACAGAAATTATACAACAACCTAGCTCAAGGAAGTTAACAAAGCCAGAATTAAAGAAGCTTCCTCAAAATCTCAAGTATGAATTTTTAGGAGAAGACTCCACTTATCCAATGATTGTGAATGCAGATTTAAAGACAACTCAGCTTCAGCAGCTATTGAATAAGCTAAAGGCTTACAAGCATGTAATCAGATACACTTTGAATGATCTCAAAGGAATTAATCCTGCTATATGCATGCACCATATCCATATGGAAAAAGATCATAAACCCTCCATAGAGGGACAAAGAAGGCTTAATCCAGCAATGAAAGAGGTAGTGAAAAAAGAAGTGATTAAATTATTGGATGCAGGAATTATCTACCCTATATCAGACAGTCAGTGGATAAGTCCCGTGCAAGTCGTACCAAAAAAAGGTGGATTGACAGTAGTAAAGACAGAGTCGGAAAAATTCATCTCCACACGAACGGTTACCGGATGGAGAATGTGTATCGACTTCAGGAAACTTAATAAGGCCACAAGGAAGGATCATTTTCCATTACCTTTTATTGAGCAGATGCTAGAAAGACTAGCAAACCATTCCTATTTTTGTTACTTGGATGGATTTTCTGCATTTCATCAAATCCCCATTCATCCAGAAGATCAAGAAAAAACTACCTTTACTTGTCCCTATGGAACCTTTGCATACAAAAGGATGCCTTTCAGATTATGCAATGCTCCAGCCAGTTTTCAAAGGTGCACGATGTCAATTTTCTCTGATTATATTGAAGAAATAATGGAGGTATTCATGGACGACTTTTTCGTGTATGGCATTTCCTTTGAAGTCTATCTTCAGAATTTAGGAAAAGTGTTACAAAGATGTGCTGAATCTAACCTGGTGTTGAACTGGGAGAAATGTCACTTCATGGTACAAGAAGGCGTAGTCCTTGGCCATATTGTTTCAGGTCGAGGTATTGAAGTTGATAAGGCTAAGACAGAAGTAATTGAAAGATCACCTCCACCTACTAATATCAAAGGAATCAGAAGCTTTCTTGGACATGCCGAATTCTATCGACGTTTCATTAAGAACTTTTCTCTCATTGCAAGACCCTTGACAAAACTACTATTCAAAGATGTGAAGTTCATCTTCGATGAACACTGTTTAGAAGCCTTTGACACTCTGAAAAAGGCTCTCACAACAGCTCCAATCATCCAACCACCTGATTGGTCTCTACCGTTCGAAATTATGTGTGATGATAGTGATCAAGCTGTGGGAGCAGTGTTGGGACAAAGGAAAGGTAAAAGGCAACACACAATCTACTATGCTAGCAAAACTTTGGATGACTCACAAATCAATTATGCCACAACTGAAAAAGAGTTTCTAGCAATAGTTTTTGCAATAGATAAATTCAGATCCTATCTAGTTGGCTCCAAAGTTATTGTGTATACTGATCATCAAGTCGTGCGATACTTGATTACTAAAAAAGATGCCAAACCTAAACTGATCAGATGGATCCTTCTGTTATAGGAATTTGACTTAGAAATCAAAGATCGTAGGGGGACAGAAAATTTGGTAGCTGATCATCTCTCCCGACTTCAACTATCAAAATGAGACGTTAACTCTGAAGTTCGCAGTGAAATCAATGACTCTTTTCCAGATGAACAATTGTTTTTAATTTAGAGAACACAACTTCCTTGGTTTGCTGATTATGCCAACTACTTAGCCTCTGGAGTTTTACGACCGGATCTTTCCTACTAGCAAAAGAAGAAATTTTTCTCCGATATCAAATACTACTTTTGGAATTAGCCATTTCTGTTCAAAAAATGTGCGGATGGGATGTTTCGTAGATGTGTACCCGAGGAAGAACAATCTGCTATATTATAGGAATGTCATGCATATCCTTATGGTGGTCACGGAGGATATCAGAGAACAGCTGCTAAGGTTCTTCAAACAGGTTTTTATTGGCCAACCCTATTCAATGATGCAATTAATGTCGTTAAATCTTGCGATGCCTGCCAAAGAACTAAAAATATAGGTAGAAGAAATGAGGCACCTCAGCAACCTATACTTGAGGTAGAAATATTTGATGTATGGGGAGTGGACTACATGGGACCTTTCCCTCCTTCATGCGGGTACAAGTTCATACTCCTAGCCGTTGATTATGTCTCAAAATGGATTGAAGCTATTCCCACAATCTCAGCAGACTCGAAGTCAGTGGTCAAACTTTTTAAAGACATAATATTTCCAAGGTTTGGTATGCCAAGATTAATTATTAGTGATGGCGGATCACACTTTATCAAACGGAGTTTTGAAAAGTTGCTGTTCAAATACGGGGTCAAGCATAGGATATTCACTGCCTATCACCCTCAAACCAATGGACAAGCAGAAGTCTCGAACAGAGAAATCAAGCTAATCTTAGAGAAAACTGTGTCAATAACTAGAAAGGATTGGAGCTTGAAACTTAACGAAGCATTATGGGCATATCGAACTGCGTACAAGACACCAAATGGAACAACACCATTCAGGTTGATCTATGGCAAACACTGTCACCTATCGGTTGAATTAGAACATAAGGCTTTTTGGGCAATCAAAACATTGAATTATGATCTCCAAGCAGCTTTTGAAAAATGTCTTTTACAGCTCAATGAGCTAGATGAATTGAGATTAGAAGCCTACAACAACTCTCGCATCTATAAAGAAAGAATAAAGAAATTGCATGATTCACGCATATTGAGAAAGAACTTTAAAGAAGTTGACCAGGTTCTGTTATTTAACTCCCGACTGCGACTTTTTCCCGGGATGTTAAGAATGCGATGGTCTGGACCGTTCGTCATTGAAAAAATTTACCCTCATGGTGCGGTGGACATAAAAAATAACAATTCAGAAACCTTCAAGGTCAACGGGCAAAGATTGAAACGTTACAATCTAGGGGAAGTAAAGTTCGAAGAGGTGCTCTATCTGCAACCAGATCATTAGGAAAAAAAGAAGGGGTCGAGCCAATGACGTAAAAAAAAGGCACTATAGGGAGGCAACCCAATCAAATAAACGGTCAACAACCGCGCAGTATTAGCGAGGTCAGGAATGTCAGAAAACCACCTGAAAGTACATTCCCATATTTAGTTGAGAATCCCAACAGAATCTAACACCATATCTACCCAAATATCCACTTTTCCAAGTCACACACGAACTCCTCCACGTCGCTTCATTTTCCACCCGAGCATGAAATACTCATCGCCTCTCATCCATCTCTCATCCGCCTTTTTGTTTCGAAATCCCTAGCAGCTCCCCGTCACCCTCCATGAAAACTCCGCCGCCGTCCATCTTATGATTGTCGAGACTTTCACGCCGGCCATATGAAGCGAACATGCACCTCGTCCGACTCCTCGGCTAATAGTTCGTCGGAGTCCATCAGGCGACGACTCCATCCGGATGGCCTTCTGCAACCTACAACTAACCTCCGATTGCCAACAGACGACAATGAGGCTCAGCGTCTTTTGAATACCTGGTCCAGAGATTTTTCATCTACCCGATTTCTCAATTTTTTTGCTCTTGAATCTCTCGATTTATTTGAGAATGTCAGGACTATACTCCATCGCTCTCGCCTTCTCCCCTTCTTCATGAAATGTTGGAACCTCTACGAAGAGGTATCAACAGAATTCTTAGGAACTCTGTATCCCACTAGTTTTGACGAAGATGGAGTCCCAGACCATATAGAGTTTCGGCTATGTAATCATGAACTCGCTATGAGTCTGGACATCTTTGCCAGTCTACTGATCTGCCTAATACCGATCATCGAACTCCTCCACCTTCTTTCCCTACATATGACATTTGGTATCAACTCACTGGCCAATGAGCTGATAACATGCTCCACCTCGTTGGCCATCACCTGAAGAACCCTGTCCTCCGATTTCTTCACATTCTTCTGACCCAATGAGTATGAGCGGGATCTTGTCTCTGCTGATGAGCTTTTTATCCTCTGGTGCTTGCTGGCTAACACAGAGATCAACCTTGCTTCATTCCTTCTGCAAAGTCTAATCACAGAGTTTGCCCGTGAATTTAGTCCCATCCTATGTGGTAACCTCATCACCCCCTTAGCGGAGCATTATGTCTTCTTAGCCAACACCACTTCAATTCCTGCCGCACTCATTGACCTGGATTTTTTGGTTAAGGAGCGGGTTCTTCTAATAGTCAACGGCCAGCACTTTTGGCAACAATCTAATACATCAGCCCTCCTCCAACTACCTAACCCAAGACGGACCTCAATTCTTGAAGACCGGAACTGGTGGATGACTGATTTCATCCAGGTCACAAGGCTTATTTCTACACTACCCCGCTACTTCTTGACTATCGAATAGCCCCTCAACACCCCTCCGGTCCTCGAACCCCTCGCCGACAAATTATTTCATCTTCTTCCTCTTCAGTGCCGGATGTTCCCCCAGCTGTGCCACTTACTACCACCCAAAAATTAGATCTTATTTTGCAATATGTGACACAACTGGCAGACGCCTCAGCCCGCCATCACCAGGACATACAAGCATTGAAGGATCACCTCCACCGACTGGAGCAGCAAAACCTGGTGCACCAGTAGAGAATTCAAGGGGTCGAGGAGGTGCAGAATTTTGTCCTAACAACCCTCAGTGACATCCAACAGGTCACTGACCAAATCCTTCAGCTTCAACCAACTCCGGGTCCCTCTTCCTGACATGATCGACATTGATGACAGAGTCGATTTTTAAGCTTAGGGGAGAGGGCACATGGTACATTTCTACTCTTCACTATCCTTTACTTTAACTTTGCTTCGAACTATGTTAACTCCACACAGCAAAGAAACCTGGTGTCCAGACCTTGATTTCAATCTATTTTAATGTTATATCATCAATTACCAAGTGCTAACTTAGCCATTTGTCTTCTTGCTTTAATTGACTCAATCATTCAGATGCATTTGGATTAAATTCAGCTATTTTTTTTCTTTTGTGGGTAACACTAGCCGACATTTATAGATTTAATTGATAATATATTATGTCTAGAGGGGAGTCAAGGTTCTTGCTGCCATGTTAAATAGGAAAACTTGACTTTTTGGACTAAAGGATCTAGACCTTACATTAGTTTGAATTATTACTCACTTCATGAACATGATAGAAAAATGAGAAAAAGGAAAAGTAAAAAGTTGCATTTTGCATTGCTTGCATGCGTAGAAAAAAAGGAAGAGAGCAAAACTTCCAAAGGAATCTCTCTTCAATGCAAAAAGAAAAAAAAATAGGAGAGCAAAACTTCTAAAGGAATCTCTCTTAAAGAAAGCATGAATAAAAATCATGCCTTGACCTGTTTACTTGCATTTCATGAATAAAAGTCAGGTGTTAAACCTGTTTAATCAATGTAAAACTTGTTCATGAAGAGATTTGTAGTTTAACCTCTTGTAAAGTTGACAACTCTTGAAATTCAACTTGTTATTGCTAGTACTTTTTTCATGGCTTAAATTTGCCTTAACCTCTGTGATTCCCTAGCTAGAAATTTAAGTTTTTGAAAAGGTAGAAGTGTTGGCAAAGTGGGAAACTCATTGAATTTAAATTAGCTGATTTCTAATCCATTTGTGGATTGCTAATTCAAAGTTTATCCTTAATTTCTGAATGTTTTGCTTGAAGACAAGCAAAAAGCTAAGCTTAGGGGAATTTGATCATCTCTTTATTATACCCTTAATCACTACAATTTCCATGAATTTTATGTAAGAATTGGATATATTTAAATGTTTTTAATACCATTTTCCAGGGGAAAAGTTGAATGAGTAAAAGGAGAACTAACAACTTTTCAAAATTTAAATGATGACAGGAAGACTAACAAAAGGAGGCCGAGAACGAGGGCATGAGGAGAGAGGGGGGAAGGAGCCAGGAAGCAAAGAGGAAGGACTTGGCCGTGGAGGAGAAAATGGAGAACTAAAGAGATTTTTTCTTGATCCCTTGGGATGAAACTCTGTTAATGCTTATTATTGTTCTGATTTCCTGACGTTGTTATTTTTTATTCCTCGCTTTGTATTTACGTGATGCATAGCCGTAAGAATTTCTAACTGATTTTAAAAGGATCGAGAGATCGACTGTTTTGGGTTTAAGCTAATTTCACCCGAGAGGGGAACTTAGTTATATTAATTGCTGTGCTTTTCGTGAATTGCTGATCTGTATTTATTAAAAGGGATCGAGAGATCCATTATACCGATTGTTATGAGATGAGAATCCTTGCAATCGTGTGAGGAACAAATCCTATAATTCTGATTACTTGATTAAGATTAAGAGCCTTAATTATAAAAAGATCAAGAGACTACATTTGACCTGATTAAAGATGAGAGTCTTATTAATCGGTAGTCTTAATCATCGGTTAGAATCCTTGCTATTCTTGATCTCTATTTGTATATATCATTAGAATAAAATGGAATCCAGAACTTAGTAAATCAGATAGAGTTATTGTCATAGCATCAACTAGTTCATTCCAAGGGAATCTCTTATTCCAATTGCTCAAAATCCTTTCTCACATTCCTTTATTATTCTTAATTCTTGTTCGTTTCTCTTTATGCTTATCTCTTTTACAATTTCGTGACAACTCTCGGATATAATTGGAAAAAGTAATTAGTCTAAATCAACGGGATTACGACACTAAGGGTTTCTACTCGACTTGTGCACTTGCAGTTACGTGAACTCTTGAGTAAAATTTAAATTGTGACTGGATTTATTTCTTATACGAAATCCGTAATTCTGCAACTACGTTTAGTTCACGTCAATCTTTTATAGTATTCCGATAGTCCCAACGAATTTCTGATCTCGATCACGTTATTTAGCCCATTCTAATTTATCACCGCTTCCACTTTTGTTGGATCCACGAACATACCTTGCCTTGATACAATGTGTTTAAGAAACATCACTTCTTCAAGTAAAAATTCACACTTAGAAAATTTGGCTTAGAGCTTGTTTCTTCTTAATGTCTCCAACACAATTCGGAGATGTTCTTGGTTCTCCTCCGGACTTGATGAGTAGACGAGGATGTCATCTATAAATACAATCACAAATTTGTCCAAGTCTGAATGAAAGATCCTATTCATCAAATCCATAAATGTGACGAGCACATTCGTTAGTCCAAAAGGCATAACAAAAAATTTATAATGATCATACATTGATATGAAAGTCGTCTTTGGAATGTCTTGCTCGACTATTCTCAATTGATGGTAGTCGCGCCTTAGGTTGATCTTTGAGCAAATCGATGCTGAGGATAATTGATTAAAGAGATCATCAATCCATGACAATGGATACTTGTTCTTCACCGTCACTTTGTTGAGCATGTGATAGTTGATAAGGAACCATTTTCTTCTTGACAAAGAGCACCAGTGTGCCCCATGGTGAAATACTTGGCCTAATAAATCCCTTGTCCAAAAGCTCTTGAAATTAGGTTTTCAATTCATGCATTTCTGCCTGAGTCAATCAGTAGGGAGGCTTTGAAATTGATGCGGTGCCCAGGAGTAGTTCAATGTTGTACTGAATTTCTCTTCTTAGAGGCAATCCCGTCAAGTTTTCCAAAAAGATATCAAGATATTCCCTTACTATATCCAAGGACTCTAAGTGCTTTGGATTATGAATCCATCTTGAGGATACTTGCCAAGAATCCTCTAGATCCTTTCTTAATCATCTTGCTTGCCTTAATTGCTGAAATCAATATTATGGTTTCATTAGAGGGAATTCCTCGAATCATCGTGGGTCTTCCAAGATGGACACTTATAAAAATTTTATTCTTTTTGCAATACATACGAGCATCATTATAGGATAGCCAATCTACCCTTAAGATTACATCGTAATCTATTATATGAAGCAAAATGAGATCACTAAGAAAATTCTTCTATCTTCGGCTACTATTTCAGTACGAGTCACTACTTGTAGTTGATAATTTATAACTAGAGGCTTAACTTCTAACATTCTAACAAAAGCATGAGATATGAAAGAATGTGTTGCACCCAAATAAAAAAGAACATTTGCATAATGTTCGGCGACAAGAATATTACCTTGGATCACATCATGTGCTTGGAGGGCTTCATCAACTTTCATAACAAACACCCTTGCCGAGGCCGAGAGTCAAGACATGAATGAACCTCTTGGTCCTCCTAAGTTCATTCTCATTAAGTTCTTCATACTTCTCCAACTTGAGGTAAGTGCTCATCCATGGTCATGTTACCTTCAGAGAGGCTGAAGAACTCATCCCTCTTTTTCGCTTTGACATAATCCGGGTAGAAGCGAGTTTCAAATGTTTTAAATTTTTCCATGCAACATCTTCTTCATTCAAAAGTGGTCTTCCTAAAGAGACTTCCACCACATCTTTGCTTGGCCATTAAAATGATGAGGTGTCGCAAAGTGCTAGTAAAATTTATCATCACAAGATAATCTCTCTAAGTTATGTACTCCATATTCAGACCATGACTACATCAAAAGATGGGTCATTATTTCCTGGCATAATAGATGGCAATCGAGTGGTGTGGGCCAATCTTGAATCCGTGAAGTGCCTGCATTGCAATTGAGGCCTATAAATCATCATCGTACTCTACAAAAGCAATTCCTGGCTTTGAGTCGATCATCCGAACTTCCTTGAAAATGATGTTTTGTAAAGGATTTGAAGCACAAGGCAAAAGTTTTGAAGGAAAATGATGTTGTTGGGAGTGACAAGAGGCTCCTGAGAGCTAGCCCTCGCATGGCGTGACGCTTGAGAAACCTATAAAGTTTTGATGGGCAGAAGTTCACACATCCTTGTAAGAATTTCACAAGCTTTAAACATGAATTGAACAATTGAATAACAAATAACCACAGACATATGAAAAGTTAATATGCTTCTAGTAATTTAGTTCTCCTAATATCATTTTAGAGTCAGACACCCAAAACTATATTGAAAAACATTGAACAATATGTTTATCATGATTAGGTTCTCAGCAATCTACTTCATGAACAACATAAAAAACTGGCATCACCAAAGGTTGACAAATCATATGTATTATGTAGAAAATAGCAAGGAATAGCATGCTGAATGATACCATAGTTCTCCTCAAAGAAATAGAGTGATATCGTAGTATGTGTCAAGACTAAAATGCCAGAGTGCTACCGTAGAGTTCACGCAACTGCAAGTGCACAGGTCAAGTAGAAATCCTGAGTGTCATAACCCCGTTGATTTAAATCAATTACTTGTTCTAATTATATCGCGAAAATGATCACTTGCTGATCACTATATATTTCTAGCCCATTTTAAATGCAATTCATACATATCGAGTCCCACTTTTGCCTATTTTTGGGCCAATTATACTTGAAATGCATACATTGTGATAACTAGTTGATATTCCTCGTTTCATGCTTAATTCCATGTGCATAGAGGTTCTGAAATGCTAAAATCCATTAATATTTAAATTCTATGCCAAGTTATCATTTTGAGGACAAGTTATCATTATTATATGTCAAGTTATCATTATTTTAAATGAACTGATTTTCAATGGTTTTCTTGTTCTAAATCCATCATTATCATGTATAAATCATATTTGGATAGTCACATCTCAACTTGTGCAAAGTTTTAAGTCCATTTGAACAAGTTATCATTTTTCAAGTGCCAAGTTATCGTTAAAGGGTAATTCTATCATTTTGACATGAAAAACCATTAATTCTGCATAGGGACCTTAAGCAATCATCTTATTATTATTCTAACTCATTGCTGGTCAAATTTCATCACATTTGGATAACCACAACTCAAGTTATCACAAGTTATCGTTTTTAAGTCATATAAGTTATCATTTTTGGGAACCCAAGTTATCACTTCTTAGAAATCTTATTCATATTTGATTTCTGAATGCACTCACTTGTTACTCTAGTCCATTTGATGCTTCTAATGCTTTGAATCACTTGCATTTGGATAATTTCCATGATTTGTGACAAGTTATCATTCCGGGCCCCTAAATTCATTAATATCGATATAAGTTATCACTCCTGCACAACACCCAACTTCATTTGAAATCTAAGCTAGCAACTATCATTATCTTGATCTTTATTTGTCAAAACACCATTCAAGGGCTTTGATGCTTGTTGTTTTGAGATTTATAACAGGGAAAAAGGTGGCCAAAAAATGGAAAAAGTAGGGGGGACCATCTATTTTTTCCTGCACAAAAAGGAATCTGCAGCTGAAATTCTGGCAGTGGACAGGTGGCTTAATCAGGACTTGGAAGAATGTTCTGATGCTGATCAAAGGGTGGAAAGGAGTTATATAAAAGGTGGATTTTCTGGAGGAGGAGAGGGGGCTGGTCATTGAGGGTTTGGAGAAGGAAAGAGCTGCTGCTGAAGGCTGCTGCTGGACTTGCTGCTGCTGGCCGAGAGCTTCTATCAATAATGATTTGTATCTGTTTCTCATTTCATTTGATGTCAAGCCTTGTAAACATGAGGAGCTAAACTCCATTTCTTCTAGGATAGGGTAGTAGTTTAGATTAGTTTTGGATGGATATGGAATGATTTGTAATCTTGCACTGCAACAATTCTGGTTTTCAGATTTCAGAACTTTTCTGCATTGATTCATGTTATCATTAGATCCATTGTAAACTATGATTGAGATGTATTATTTGATCTAATCATCCTTCAGAATGCATTAAGAAATAAAGTCAGATTTCTGGATTTCATTTAGTTGCAAATCTGATTTCTGAATTTGGTTTCCTGAAAATCTGATTTCCTGATTTTACTGAATTTGATTTCCTGAACTATAGAATCTGTTTGTCACTCTCAACCTAATTAATTGAGTCATTTGAATATTGTTATTGCTCCCATCTTGTTCAGGAATGAATCAAGATGCTTGGACAATCATTTTGACTCAAATTAGATTATACCTCTGATTTCTGAAATGAAATTCTGAATCATGTTTTTTCTGATTTCCTGCTGAAAACTGTTTTATCAATTGAATCCCCTAATTTTATTCAATCATTGAGAGATGAACTTTAGGGAACTCTTGCAGTTCAGAGATGGATCAAGAAGCAATTGATAAGCCAGAATTACATTGATTTATGATTCTGATTTCCTGAATTGCAAAATTCTATTTGCTGATTTCTATTTTCTAATTTCATTTGAATTCTGATTTCCATTGTCATGCCTCAATTTAATCCACTGCTAAGAGGTAGTCATTAGGTCATCCTTGAGATCTAGAGATGGGCCAAGGAGCAATGGCAATTGAGAATTCCTGTGGTCATATGCTTTGCACTTCCAATTGAGTTGTGTTTGTGTGAATTTCATTTTATTTTGCAATCGAGAGGTTGAATTTAAATCCCCCTGAAATTCAGAGATGAATCAAGGAGCACAAGCACCATAATTGAGTAGATTTCATCCTGGTTTGATTGATTGGAATGATTCCATCTTTTTATGAATGCAATTACAAGTTATCATTGCAGAATTCCTTTGAATTGTAAAAAATCAGCAATGAACTCCCCATTAAGCTGAATGATAACTTGATTTTCAATGAGGACCCTCTATTGATTCAATCTAGCTAACAACTATATGACAATATGTTGCTTAGTTAGAGGCCAATTGAGCTGTGGGAATAACCATTTTTAGATTGAATCAAAAGTTGGACATTTAATGATAACTTGATCCATTCCATCCTTAATTAATTTAGATGAACCCCAAATCCTAGAAGAACCTTCATCATTGATAGTAAACATTTCTAGCCATTAATTTAGCATTTATTATTCAGTTTTGCAAATATTTTCAAAATCCAAAAATCTGTTATCATTCTGCACTTGTTAAAAAAATTGTTTTCACTTCCAATTAAAAATCTATTTTTGCCACCTTACTTAGGATTAATCTAATTTTAGGTAGTTTAGGACTTCAAATCTTTGTAGATACGACAACCTGAGTCTACTACAACTTACCTGTGCACTTGCAGCTAGTGAGTTGGGAGACCAACAATTAAAAAAAATTGATCTTTTCTTTAATTTCAGCAAGTTATCACTAGAAAACTCAAATATCACTATCAGGAAATTGTCACGAAATTATTAGGAATAAACTGGATAAAGAAATGAACATAGATTAAGAATAACGAAGAAGAGTAAGGAAAGATCAAAATGTGATGGAGGAGATTCCTTAGTAATGAACCCGTAGATGCTATTGCAATTTCATCGTTCGACTTGCTGATTTTATAAGTTCACTAAGGCGCGAGTGAAATACTCTATCTCCCAACCCATCAATTTATTTATGGACTGAGAAGAGAGTAGCTGCTAATCACTAAATTAGGACTACTGATTAATAAGATTCTCATCCTTAATCAGAAGAAGAGTCCGATCTATCGATCTTTCACAACCCATTCTTTTGATCCTAATCGAAGTGATCAAAATGCAATTGACACATCTCACAACTATTAAAAGTTCTCACCTCACAAAAGTCACTATGGTAGATCTCTCGATCTTTATATGACCAATAAATCAATAATCACTAGAAACACAACAAGTAATGTAACTAATTTCTCTTCTCGGATGAAACTAGTTGACGAAGAAAATAATTGATCTCTCGATCTAATTGAAATCAGACATAAATTATAAATACTATCATGTATCAATTAAATTAAAAGGAGGAGTCAAATTCGTAGTATCAAAAAGTCGAAACAAAAGTCAGCATCAACAAAGTCTCATCACAAGGGAATAAAAAATCTTCTTTAGCTCATCGTGAATCTTCACAGCTTCAGTCTTCTTTTCTTAGCCCTCCTTCTTCCGTGTTCCCCTTTCTGAGTTCTCCTCTTCCTTTTTGTTTCCTCCCTGTTCAGAATTCAAATTTCGAAAAATAGTTAGTCCTCCCTTTGACTCATTCCAATTTTCCTCTAATAATAATTAAAAACTGTTTAAATATGCTCAATTTTTTATGTAAATTAGTGAGTTTAATTATAATAATTATGAGCATAATAAGAGGTGATCAAATTGCCCCAAGCTTAGCTTTTTGTTTGTCATCAAGCAATGTTCAAGATAAGAGAGATTTAATCTTCATCTTACTTTTCAGCCATCCTTTTAATATACCAACCTTATATTCTTTGCTTAAGTGCCTTCTCTTTTCTTTTATTCCCTGACTTTAATGAAGATATTAAAAACAAGACATTTTTAACTTCCTCCTACTTAGCTCAAACCAGAGAAATCAAGTGATATGAACAAAAAATAGGAATGTTAATGCTGACTCTACTTGTACAGTATGAACTCTCTTTTGATTTTTATTTCTTTTCATTTGTCCAGTACTCATGTGATTATCCATAGTACTCAGGGGGATCTATGTAACAGATTTTTGATCATCACATCCCAAGGCAGTTGCTCTTAGGGTACCAGGCATGAACCTCTACGGATCTACTCACCCAGATTCGCCCTGGTTCAAGAATGTACCATTTTTGTACCTTCTGGGGCTTTATCGGCCCTCTTTTCTTTTGCTTTTGGTTTTTTTTTGCTCATTTTCAAAATTTTCATTGAGTTCCATACTGCACTTGAAGATGTTAGTATTAACAATCCTATTAGCAGTCATTTGAATTGAGAGGCGAGTTTAAATAGGATTGGCCGTCAGGCTTTTAATATATCAAAATAGTCACTTTCTGCTAGCCTTGAACCTTTCACTTTAAACATTGAATTAGGTTGTGAAGTATGTTAAAATGTTGAAAAGATTAGCAAGATACTTCTTGAACAAAGTTTCAGGAGGTTGCAAAAGAGACTATAACTATAAGGTAGGTTTGAAGTCTCTTATTGTACTACTTGGAGGTAATGTGGTGCAGTGTGAAAATTGGCAATGTATGTGAAATTTGTAATGTCACAGAAGTTAAAAAATTTGTAATGAAATTTTGAGAAGATGTAAATATGTTAAGATCAAGGAAAGAGTAAAAATGTACCATGTCGCCCTCTCCCCCAAGCTTAGTATCGACTCTATCCTCAGTGTCGATCATGCTAAGAAGAGGGACTAGGAGGTGGTTGAAGCTCTAGTATGCGATCAGTGACTTACTTCATGTCACTGAGGGTTGTTAGAACAGAGTTCTGGACAACCTCTACTCCTTGTACTTGCTGTTGGTGCACCAAGTTTTATTGCTCCAAAGTGTGTAGTTGATCCTTGAGTGTTTGGATGTCTTGGTGATTACGAGTTGTGGCTTCAGCAAGTCTGGTCAATTGTTCCAGGATAAGGTTCAATTTGTCAGAAGAGGTAAGTTATGAAAATTTGGAGGCATCTAGAGCTGATGAGGAGGAAGAGGAGACAATGTGCTTTCTAGGGGTTCTAGGACCAGAAGGAATTCGTGAAGTTGTCTTGTAATCCATAAGCAATAGGGATAGTGTTGAGATAGGTCTTGTGACTTGGATGAAGTCATTCATCCATCAATTTCTGCCTTCGAGAATTGAAGTTTGTCGAGGGTCGGGCAATTGGAAGAGGGCAGATGGGTTAGATTGTCGAAAAAAATGTTGGCCGTTAACCATGAGGAGGACTCCTTCCTTGGTCAAGAAGTCTAAATCAATCAATGTTGCAGCAGTTGGGGTGGTGTCTCCTATAGTGTTCGGCTAGAGGTGTAATGAGGTTGCTGCAAAGGATTTGATTACATTTGCGAGTTGACTCCGTAATCGAACTTTGCAAGAAAAATGATGCAAGGTTAACCTCTGTGTTAGAGAGAAGATGGTAGAGAATAAATAGTTCGTCGGTAGAAACAAAATCCTTCTCGTAGTCATTGGGGCGGATTAGGACGGTATTGGTGAGAAGAATATGGAGATATCGAAGAACAAGTTCTTAAGATATTGGCCGACTAGATGTAGGATGTTATCTGTACGACGGCCGGTAAGTTGATACCAAACTTCGAATGCAGGGAAGGAAGGTGGAGGGGTTCTGTGGCCAGTATTAGGGAGATTCAGGAAGCGAGCTAGACTATCTAGGCTCATGGTGAGGTCGCGGTTGCACTGATGGAATTCGATGTGGTTTGGAACACCATCTTAATCAAAGCTCGTGGGGTATATAGTTCCTAAGAATTCGGCTGATACCTCCTCATAAAGGTCCCATCATTTCATGAAGAAGGGTAGGAGACGGGATTGATGAAGTATGGTTCTGACATCCTCGAACAATCCGAGAGGTTCGAGAGCGGGAAGGTCTAGAAATATGGTGGAGGAGAAGTTTTTGCACCTGGTTTTTAGGAGGCGGTAGGCTTCCTCGCTATTCTCCAGCTGTCGTATGTTGGATGTTGGATGCAGGAGTTCGTCCGGACGTAGCCGGCGTCGGATGGACTCGGAGGAGCTGTTGGTCTCGGAATCTGATGATGCACGAGTTCTCTTCATGTTGCTGACCGATTGGTGAGGATGTCTGCGATCTCAGAGGATTGCTCGGAGGATGATGCGAGGCTGTTTAGGAATTTCGGGTGATCGAAGGGCAGTAGATGTTGGAGAAGAAATAGTGGGTTGGGTGGAGTACGAGGCGACGCGAAGTTGTGTGCAATTTGGAAAAGTGGATATTTGGGTAGATATGATACTAGATTATGTTGGGATTCTCAACTAAATCTATCAGGTGTACTTTTCGGGGGATTTTCTTATAGTTTTGACCTTGTGAATGCTGACGTGGCTGATGGCCATTTATTTAGTTGGGTTGCCTCCCTGTAGAACCTTTTTTTAACGTCGTTGACCCGACCTTATTTTTATAGTGGTCCGATTGCAGGTGCAAAACTTCTTCGAACCTTGCTGCACCTGGATTGTAATGTTTCAATCTCTGCCCATTGACCTCAAAAATTTTTGACTTGCTATTTTTGATATCCACTGCGCCATGAGGATATATTTTCTCGATGGTGAATGGTCTAGACGATCGCGTTCTTAACTTCCCGGAAAAAAGTCATTATTGGGAGTTGAATAACAAAATTTGGTCGCCTTCCTTAAAACTCTTTTTTCAGTATATGCATGTCATGCCAATTCTTTGTTCTTTCTTTATAGATGTGAGAATTATTGTAGGCATCTAGCCTCAGTTCATCTAATTCATTGAGCTGCAGTAGTCGATTTCCAAAGACTGCTTGAAAGTCATAGTTCAGTGTTTTGATTGCCCAAAAAGCCTTGTGTTCTAGTTCCACAAGTAGGTGATAGTGCTTGCCATAAATCAACTTGAATGACATTGTCCCAATTGGTGTTTTATATGTTGTCCGGTATGCCCACAGTGCTTTATTGAGTTTCAAGCTCCAGTCCTTCCTAGTTATTGAGTCTATTTTTTCGAGAATTATTTTAATTTCTCTATTCGAGACTTTGCTTGCCCGTTGGTTTGAGGGTGATATGCAGTAGAAATCCGATGTTTGACTCCATATTTAAGCAGCAATTTTTCAAAATTCCGTTCGATAAAATGTGATCCTCCATCACTGATAACCAATCTGGGCACCCCAGACCTTGGGAATATTATATCTTTAAAGAGTTCCATGTAGTCCACTTCCCATACATCGAATATTTCTACCTCAAGTATAGGCTGCTGAGGTGCTTCATTTCTTCTGCCTATATTTTCAGTTCTTTAACAAGCATCACACGATTTAACAATATTGATTGCATCCTTTAATAGAGTCGACCAATAGAAACCTATTTGGAGAACTTTGGAAGCCATTTTTTGATATCCTCAATGACCATCATAAGGAGATGAATGGCACTCTTGTAGTATGACAGATTATTCCTCGTCTGGTACACACTTTCGATATATTCCATCTGCACACTTTTTGAAAAAAATGGTTCATTCCAAAAGTAGTATTTAATATCTGAGAAGAATTTCTTCTTTTGTTGATAGGGTAGATCAGGTCGTAGAACTCTGGAAGCTAAGTAGTTAGCATAGTCGGCAAACCATGGAAGCTGTGTTTTTTGGATAAAAAACAGTTGATCATCTGAAAAGGAGTCATTAATAGCTCTATGAGTGTCAGGATTAATGTCCTGTTCTAATAATTGAAGTCGGGAGAGGTGATCGGCTACCAAATTTTCTGTTCCTCTTCGATCTTTGATTTCTAAATCAAATTCTTGTAATAGAGGGATCCATCTGATGAGTCTAGGTTTGACATCCTTTTTAGTAATCAAGTATCGGATGGCTTGATGATCGGTATACACAATGACTTTGGAACCAACTAGGTAGGATATGAATTTGTCCATTGCAAAAACGACTGCTAAGAATTCTTTTTCAGTCGTGGCATAATTGATTTGTGCTTCATCAGGGTTTTGCTGGCATAATAAATTGCATGTTTCTTTTTATCCTTCCTCTGTCCCAATACTGCTCCCACTGCTTGATCACTAGCATCAGGTGGTTGAATGATTGGGGCTGTTGTAAGAGCTTTTTTTAGGGTTTCGAAGGCCTTTATACAATGTTCATCGAATATGAACTCTGCTTCTTTAGATAGGAGTTTTGTTAAGGGCCTTACAATAAGAGAAAAATCCTTAATGAAACGTCGATAAAATCCTGCATGTCCAAGGAAACTTCTGATTCCCTTGATATTATTAGGTGGAGGTAATTTTTCAATTACTTCTGTCTTGGCTTTATCAATTTCAATGCCCCTGCCTGAAACTATATGTCCCAGGACTACTCCTTCTTATACCATGAAATGACATTTCTCTCAGTTCAACACTAGATTAGATTCAGCACATCTCTGTAACACTTTTCCTATATTCTACAGGCAAATTTCAAAGGAAGTGTCGTATATTGAAAAGTCATCCATGAATACCTCCATTATTTCTTCAATATAATCAGAAAAGATTGACATCATACATCTTTGAAAACTTGCTGGAGCATTACATAACCCAAAGGGCATTCTCCTGTATGCAAAGGTTCGGTAGTCTTTTCCTGATCATTTGGATGAATAGAAATTTGATGGAATCTAGAAAATTCATCTAGGTAGCATAAGTAAGAGTGGTTTTCTAGCCTTTTTAACATTTGATCGATGAAAGATAGTGGAAAATGATTCCTTTCGAGTGGCTTTGTTAAGCTTTCTGAAGTCGATACACATCCTCCACCCAGTTACCGTTCGTGTGGGTTCGACTCTGTTTTACTACAGTCATCCCGCCCTTTTTTGGCACGATCTGCACGGGGCTCACCCACTGACTATCTGATATAGGATAGATAATTCCTGCATTCAAAAGTTTAATCACTTCTTTTTTCACTACTTCTTTCATTGCTGGATTAAGCCTTCTTTGTCCTTCTATGAAAGGTTTATAATCCCTTTCCATATGAATACGATGTATGCAGGTAGTAGGATTGATTCCTTTGAGATCGTCCAATGTATATCTGATGACATGCTTGTAAGCTTTTAACTTGTCTAATAATTGCTGAAGTTGATTTGTCTTTAAATCTGCATTGACGATCATTGGATAAGTGGAATCTTCTTCTAAAAATTCATACTTGATATTTGGAGGGAGTTTCTTTAACTTAGGCATCGTTGGCTTCTTTGAGTTAGTCGGTATGTAGATTGGTCCTCTAGTGAATTGTCAGAGTGTTGTATTTTTGTCGAAAGCATATGACTTGTAAGGATGCTTGCTTCTTCTTTTGTCCATAGAGATGATTCTTAAGCTTCAAGGGATACTTCTAAAGGATCAGATATATGAATAACTAACGCCACTTTCTATATTAGTGAATCCACTTGCTCAGATTGAAGATGGTGATCTTCCATGTCTGGATAGTTGATAATATGATTCAATCGAAATTCGACTGTGTCATCACCTATTTGAAAAGTGAGATGACCTTGTTTAACGTCTATCACTGCTCCTGCAGTAGCTAGGAAAGGTCTTCCTAACAGAATGGGAGTTTGATTATCTTCATCCATGTGTAAATCCACGAAGTCAGCTGGTATGTAAAAATTTCCTACTTTGATTGATATATCTTCCAAAATTTCTTGTGGAATTTTTATAGATCGGTCTACTAATTGGAGAGACATACTCGTGGGCTTAATATCACTCATCTTGAGTTTTCTGCATAATGATAAGGAATAATGCTCACTGAGGCACCAAGATCACACAAAGCTCTTTGTATCCTTCGGTTGCCAATTTCACAAGGTATAGAAAAGCTCCCAAGGTCTTTTAACTTCGGAGGCAATTTATTTTGAATTACGACACTGGCTTCAGTAGTTAGTGCAACTGTTTTATTTTCTTGTATCCTCCTCTTTCTAGATAGAATATCTTTGAAAAATTTTGCATATGCTGGCATTTCTTGTATGGCTTCCACGAAGGGTACATTAATATAGAGTTTCTTCAAAATTTTTACAAACTTGCCAAACTGTTGATCCTGTCGAGATTTCTCGAGAGCTTTAGGGAATGGTATCCGAGCAGAGTAGCTGGAATGTCCTTCAGTAAGTTGTTGCTTGGATTTATTTTGTTCATTCAATGCAACCTCTGGTTGAACCATTTGGTCTTGTTCACCAATCCCCTCGTTTCCTTTAGTCGAGACCTCTGATCTAGTTCTTTTGATGTTATTGATTATTTTCCCACTTCTTAAGGTTAAAACTTGTTCCTTCGGATTCTTCTCTAGTTGGCCCGGTAAAATTCCTAGTTGTCTTGAAGAAGGTGCAGCCTGTTGAGCTATCTGTGTCTCCAGCATTTTATTACGAATGGAGAGACTTTCAATTTTCTCAAACATTTTTTGCATTAAAGTGTCTTGTTTCGACATATACTTTTCCATCATTACTTCTAGCTTGTTCGTGGAAGATGACCCTTGATCCGTGAAGAGTTTTGAGGTTGTGCTCTTTGATTGAATCTGTTTTGCTAAGTGGGAACTTGGGTTTGTTGAGGATTGTCTCTGTAAGAAAACTTTGGATTGTTCTTCCATCCAGGAGTGAAAGTGTTAGGATACGAATAATTGTTAGATGGATAAGGATCTAACGCATTTGCCTGATGTTGATGTCCTTGCTACTTTAGTAGTTCACAATGCACGAAAATGTGATCAGGCGAACCACATATCTCGCAACATCTTACTATCATATTAACGAGTAGCTTCATTGAGTCCCAATCTACTAATTGCCTTTTGAACTATGTACTCCACTTTAGAAGAAAAATCCTCACCATCAAATCGTGTTTGAGTTAATGCGACCAGCTCATTGGACCTTGAGCGAGCTAGGAAATGTTGATTCCTTGCTATTTCTTTTATAAGTTGATAAGCCTCACCTACATTTTTCTTTATAAATACACCATCTGCAGCATTATCAAGTGCCATTTTTGAAGTATAATTAAGTCCATTGTGGAAAGATTTAACCAAGATCCATTTGCTTAAACCATGATGAGGACATGACCTTAACAATGTCTTAAACCTTTGTCAGGCTTCATACAACGTTTCCTGATCTTTTTGAAAAAGCCAATGACTTGATTTTTGATTTTGATGGTCTTACTTGGAGGAAAATATTCTGACAAGAAGGCTTTTACCGGTTGCTCCCAGGTAGTTAATTCTCGGGGTTCTAGTGACTGTAGCCATTGCTTGGCTTTACCTCTTAACGAGAAAGAGAAAACCCTTAATCTCAATGCCTCTGGTGATAGTCCATTCAACTTGGTTGTCTCGCGTATTTCCAGAAAGTTTGATTTGGGTCTTCATATGGAGTTCCTCCAAATTGGTTCTTTTGGATTGTGGAAATTAAAGACGATTTTGTTGGCTTGAATAGCAGGCTTCAAAATCGCTGACTCTAGCCCATCTGCGATGGGAGTATAGAGTTCTTCTAATGACGGGACTGGTGGTCGTTGTTGAAGTGGCTCTTGTTGTTGAGCCATCATTTCTGCTTCCAGATCAGAATTCTCCTCGAGCTCTATGGATTGAGTGTTGTTTGTACTTTCAAGAGAGGATGTTCTATTCTTATATTCTCGCACCCTTCTTTTAAAAGTTCGATCAATCTCAGGGTCTAGTTCAAGCAATTGTTCGCAAATGTTTCTGGGCATATACTAATCCTCCCTGAGATCAAAAGAAAAGATTCGGCAATGAATATTACTAAATCAACTAAACAAGGACATAAATAAAGAGTAAATAATCTAAATCCCCGGCAACGGTGCCAAAAATGTGACGTGAACTTTTTGTAATTATGGAATTAGGAATTCTCGCATTGAAAGTAATTCTAGTCACGTTTTAAATTTACTCTAGAGTTCACGCAACTGTAAGTGCACAGGTCGAGTAGCAACCCTAAGTGTCGTAACCCCGTTGATTTAAATCAATTACTTGTTCTAATTATATTGCGAAAATTGTCACGAAATTATTAAGAATAACCCGGATAAAGAAACGAACATAGATTAAAAAAAACGAAAGGAGAGTAAGGAAAAATCAAAATGTGATGGAGGAGATTCACTAGTAATGAAACCGTAGATGCTATTGCAATTTCAACATTTGACTTGCTGATTTTATAAGTTCACTAAGACGTGAGTGAAATACTCTTATCTCCCAACCCACAGATTTATTTATGGACCGAGAAGAGAGTAGCTGCTAATCACTAAATTAGGACTACTGATTAATAAGATTTTCATCCTTAATCAGAAGAAGAGTCTGATCTCTCGATCTTCCACAACCCATTCTTTTGATCCTAATCGAAGTGATCAAAATGCAATTGACACATCTCACAACTGTTAAAAGTTCTCACCTCGCAATAGTCACTATGGTAGATCTCTCGATCTTTATATGACCAATAAATTAATAATCACTAGAAACACAACAAGTAATGTAACTAATTTCTCTTTTCGGATGAAACTAGTTGACGAAGAAAATAATTGATCTCTCGATCTAATTGAAATCAGACATAAATTATAAAGACTGCCATGTAACAAGTAAATTAAAAGGAGGAGTCAAATTCGTAGTATCAAAAAGTCGAAACAAAAGTCAGCATCAACAAAGTCTCATCACAAGGGAACAAAAAATCTTCTTTAGCTCATCGTGAATCTTCACAGCTTCAGTCTTCTTTTCTCAACCCTCCTTCTTCCGTGTTCCCCTTTCCGGGTTCTCCTCTTCCTTTTTGTTTCCTCCCTGTTCAGAATTCAAATTTCGAAAAGTAGTTAGTCCTCCCTTTGACTCATTCCAAATTTTCTCTAATAATAATTAAAAATTGTTTAAATATACTCAATTTTTATGTAAATTCATGAGTTTAATTATAATAATTATGAGTATAATAAGAGGTGATCATTCTGCAACCTCTGTAATCTTTCCCTAAACTCAGTTTAACTTCAAAGAGTGTTTGGAGTTAATCATCCTTTTTCCCTCGAAGAAAAACTATTTCTGAATCTCCTTGCAAAAGGCTTTAGAAGAAATAAGAAGCAAAATCCATGAAAAGAACATTGTTCTCTTGTGAATATTTATTAAGCCCAATGTCATTGAATACTAAAACAATTTTCAACATAGATAAGATACAGGACAAAACTTTAGAGCTGAAGGTCTTATGAAAATATAACAAGAGGAGCCAATTTGATATGACAAATTATGGATACCTAGAATGGTCTTTTGAGTAAATTTTCGATAATATAGAACTGTCACATGTGAAGCAACTCTTGCTCAGTAAACATGTTGGATGTCTAAACTTCAGGAAATTGAAGTGGTTAACTGAGTGTAATCATATATGCTAATTAGTAAGTACACCTCGTGGCACAACAATAAACGATTAAAAAAAATTTTCCTCAACATATATTAACCACATTCCTTGAAGCAGTTCAAAGTGTGCAAAGCTTTAATTGGAAATAGAAATCTTTTCTTCTTGCTTCTTCTTCTCCTCTCTCGGAATATAAGAACCATCTGCTTTTGCAACACAATCGAATTTTGTTTTTGCATATTGTATTCTCTATATAAAAAGTTAGATAAACGACTTATCTAGGTACTAGATGCCAATATGATGAATTGTAGGATATCGAAAGTAGTTCTACTATTCATTAAGGTTATTGATAGCATCAACACAAAGAAAACATCATGGCAGGGAACAAAATGAGTTAACATTCACCATTGATTTGTCACAGAATGGAAAGTTTTGCATTTGTCGGACGACATTACTAGAAGCTATAACTTCAGCAAAGGCCACCGCTGCTTGTCCTTGAAGTTTAGCTGTTTTCAAGGATGCTACATCCAAAATTCTCCCAAAACAGAGCATACAGTGATCATTCAGTTCTGCTGCCAAAGAAAAGCAGGTCAATGGTGCAACCTAATTCTTTCATTTCCAATGTATCTTGCACTCAAGCATAAGTAATAAGAAAATAGTGATAAAACCTAATGCTCTAGCATAAAATCCATGAATTTATGGGAAAAAATCTGGACCATATATTGGCATAATGTTCATCAGTGGTGACAACTTTGCATTGCCATTATATTTGCAAAGTAAATTTCAGAGATGATCACTCAACTTATAGCGTGTTCCCAGTAAAGTCATTCAATTTTGATTTGTAACAAAAGGTCATCCAACTTTATAAATCTTTCGATCGCGGTCATCGCGACCGCCTGTAGCTTGTTTACCGGTCGGATGCACATGTGGACACCACGTTGTCCGACCTGTCAATTGCCACATCGTCACATGCATGTCCATGGCAATACGAGCTTGACTTGATTACGCTGGTGCAGAAGAAGGGCGATGCCGCTCCTGATGCGCGACGCATAACTAGGCGTGCCACCGTGCGATTTTCCATCTCCTCCTCTTCTGATGTAGTGCTGCTCAGTGATTTGCCATCTCCTCTTCTTGACAACGATGGAGAAGAAGAAGGGCAGTGCCTCTTCTGATGTAGTGCCGCTCAGGGCCACATAACCGAGCGCCAGCCCCTCGCTACCGTGCGATTCTCTGTCTCCTCTCTCCCTGAGTTTGACTTGACGATGACCGAGTAGAAGGGTGGTGCCACTTCTGATGCAGTGCTGCTCGGCGTTGCATAATCGGGCGTCAGCCCTCGCCAGCGTGAGATTCGCCGTCTCCTCTCTCCTTGAGCTCGACTTGATGATGATGGAGCAGAAGAAGAGGCGTGTGATTCATCGTCTCCTCTCTCCCCGAGCTCGACTTGATGACAACATACAATGCGAAGGATACATTAGAGAAAAATGGGGATAAGAAAGCAAAGGACGAGAAGAAGAGAGATCTTAACAACGCAACATCCGACGAGGGGTGAGAGACTTTGGAACTAATAGCCATGGTGGCAATCACAGCCAATGGGGAGGATGATGAAGATGGAGGAGAAGGACGACACCGAAGCCATGCGGTTGGAATCGCAGCGGCCACTAGTTCTCACCCAGACTAAGTCGGAGCTGACGTGGAGTGCAATCGAGAAGTTGGCGGTGGCGCCGGCGCTGGACGCTATCTCGTCGTAAGTACGTGCCCTCGATCCCCGTCGCTACAGCGTTGCCTCCTCTCCTCTCCTTCCCATTACTTGATCTCCGCCTCCTCCGCTGCTCTCTGCCTCCTTTGCTGCTCTCCTTCGGCGTCACTGCAAAAGCTGTAGATCTAATCATATCGGCGAGTGCAAGTGGACGTCCAGCCATGTTGAAGCCAGTCGGATTCATCATCGGGTCGAGCCTCGGCAGGGAGAAGCTTCCCGCTCCTCCCGGCCTCGCCCAATTCCTTCGTGACAGCCACCTGCTCCAGCCCCATCTTCATCTCCCATAGTAGGAGCACGGGCTGCTCAACGACGGCTGCAAGTGGAGGGGCCACGATGGGGGAGGCAGGAGATCCCTCCTCCCCCAAGGTCACCTGCATTGGACTGGTCCACATAAGGAACAAGAGCAAGAGGACGGTCTCGCCTTCGCCGTCATCGAAGCTTAAGAGGACGTCGTCAAGGAAGGCGGGTCGCACTGCCATCACGGATGCCGTGTCGGTGCCTGCAGGAGGACTAGATTTACAACATGTCCTCATGCAGAAAGAAGCCCAAGGGAGGCACCGATGGCAGAGCTCGACGGTCGATTTGGTGGTGGCAGGTTTGGCTCAGCGTCCGATCCAGCAGCGACGGGGAAGTCGCAGTAGCACGTATGCCAGCAAGTGACAATGTGGCAGCTGATAGGTCGGACAACATGGCGTCCACATGTGTGCATTTGATTGATAAACGAGCTATAGGCGGTCGCAATGACCACGGCTGAAAGATTCACAAAGTTGGATGATTACAAATCAAAGTTGGGTGACTGAGAACACCCTATAAGTTGGATGACCATCTCTGAAATTTACTCTATGTTTTCACGATGAAGCGGTGGTTAGCTTAACGAAAAACAATTAACTGTGAACTTTCCCAAAAAAATCTCCCGTATGAAAATTAGAATACTTGAAATTCACAAAACTATGAAGTGCATATTTTTCCTAAAATCTATGCACTAATTTTAGCTGGTTTCTTAGACACACCCCCAAGGTGTCCTCCCCAAACAATCCATACTTTGTCAATTTTCTAGGCAACATGGATACAACAAAACAATTCTATTTTCTAGAAAGGGAGATGTTACATTGAGAATGTTATATATCACGGCAGGGGAGTTTTTGGAATCTCCTGCTACCCATCTCACACTTTTTTGCTTGTGCTCACATACGATACATCCTCCATAGTAGCATTGTTCAACCATTGTCAGTTTAAAAAACCATGTCATCACTTCATGCACTCTATAAACATTATCCAACACCCAATCAACATGCCAAAACCACCAAATACGATCAAGAATACTTCATCATCTCCACAATGTCTTACTCAAAAAACGGTGAACCAGGACCAGCTCTAGGGGGAGGCCACCCAAGCAATTGCTTTAGACCTCACCCCTATACAAAGCCCCTTAATCATGCATTATTAACATCACTAATATTAATATTTAATAATGTAATGTTTTTATTAATTTTAATAATCAATAAATATGTATATTATATTACATTTATATTATCATTCACCAAATCATAATTAACTTATACCAATAATTTTTTTATCTTTTATATTCAATTAATAAATTCATTTCATATTTAATTCATTGCAACAATCAATAATACTTCCATTAAAATTTATCATAATTAATCAAATAATATTTTTATTACTTTTTCACAATTAGAATTAATTTTATATTTTACATTGAAAAGTTACACTCAAATTCTTCTTGTGTTTTATATTCATAAACTAATTATTTTTAAAGATAAATTGTAGGTTTTCATATCAAAATTTAGAAAGACCTTAATATATTATTATTTTTATTTATGTCAAAATAAAATTTATAATCTCATTTTAGACCTGCTATGAACATTAGCCGTTTGATTTGTGATAGACGGATGTCGTTCTTGAAATGTTGCTTATTTTCTGAGTCATTGATAACTATAATGTAAATATAAAGAAGGTATAAAATATAGAGAAAAATGCATGTGTAAACTCATAAACGATTTACATGTGTAATCCAACCGTTGGATTGAAATCTGATGGTGGATACTAATATAGAAAGTTAAAATAACTTTAGTCATGTCATGATGACATCATCAAATAATTTAAATGAACATCTACTATTAAATATTGATCCAACCATGAATCTACACATGTAAATCATTTTTAGGTTTACACCTCCATATATCCCTAAAATATATATTAAATTTGCAGTGAAAGAATTATAGTTTCATACATACGCAATATTCAAGAAATTTAGTGTAATTTTCATTTCATTTGCAAAAACCTGGAAGATTTACGCGTATTTGCTAAATAATAATAAAAGAAGGGAAAAACAACCTGGAAGCTCTTCACATATAGCCATTATATAAAAATGTTTGTGAATTAAAAGATTAGTTTTTCAAAATATACCGATATGACTTATGTGGTATCCACATTACGAAATCATATTTGTTAGGGGTGTAAGTATGAAACCAAATGTAACATCTACAGATAAAAGAAAAGTTCAAAGCTAACGTCTGGTCTATTGATCTCCTAAATAGAAGCGGTTGGATTTTAATCGTGATTTAATCTCCATTAGCTGGCCCAGTGAATATGATGATGCAACTCGATCAGGTCAGGTTGGTGATCGGTCCGACCCGATCCGACTCTAATCCGATAGAGTTTTGAGTTGAGTATGGATTGGAATTTTCCAATCTGACTAGATCCAAATTTAATTATTTACTTACTTTTTTTACTTAGTTTTAATTCTATACTTGATTTAAAATTTTTTAAAAATAAAATAAATCATTTTAAATATGAGAATAATATTTAAATATTTAGAAAACTTATTTTATGTATTAAAATAAATATTAAATAATATTTTTATATTTAAAATATAGAAAAAGAAGGGTTGTCACACCCGAACTGGATCGAATTTATTACCCATATGAGCAGTGACCTCACCTGATCAAATTCATAGGTCGAGTTTAACACGACCCTTGAACACTCCTAATCTCGATTGCAAGAAATCACTAAAAAATTAATTCGCATACCATTTATTCTGATATTAAGAAACATAATCAAATGTATTAATTAGTAACTTATACATTAATTTTATTTTGAGCTCTTTATCAAGGAAAATTGTTAGAGTATGCTAGAGAAGGGAGGAACAACCAAGGTGAAAAGTAAGAACCATGGAGAATCTTGAACTCTATCTTTTTTTCCTCTTTCTCTCCCTGTATTGCACTGAAATTTTCCTTTACTCCTCCATCTTAGGATCATGTTCAAGGTCATTGTGATCCATACACCACTAGACAGACTACCAATTAGGAGCAAAAGAACTTATAACACTCAACTCCCCGTTAGGCATCACAAAGGGTGAAACTATAAGCAACTCGTTTAAATTCAAATATTCACAAAAAAATTAAAATTTTTGGCATGATGTATGTGTAAATACATTCATGCCTTATATACAACATTTCATATATTTTATCTTAAGAAGTTTGATTTAGGAAAATAACCATTAATGATTTCATAAGAAAAATATTGACAATTTATAATCAAAAGCAACAGTTGGAACTCATGCCAAAAAGTCCACATATCAACGAACAAAATTAAATTCAAAATCTGCCAAGAAATGTAAAAATCAGCAAAACAATACTAGCCAACTCCATCGAGGATCTCAAACTCATATTCAAAATCATGATAAGGTCTTGTCCATATCATCTCATCCATAAATTTTGGAGCCGCAACCCTCATCATACATCTCATATGGAGAATACTCCTAGGCCACAACCAAAAATCATACAATGTCAAGATAGTAAAAGATAAAAGAGTCCAAAGCTTAAACTTCAGAAATAAAATGACAATATCAAATGAGGAATAACAAAAATAAGATACACTCATTGCATGACCTCACACACACTATTCTTTTATTCAGTTGTTGCCTTCATTCAATTAATCAAGTAGTATATTCGTTCATTTCTTGCATAAAATAAAAATGTTGGGTGAGCATTATTAAAACTCAATGAGTTAACCAATACCCAGGTATTTAAAAACATCGAAAAATCAACATCTCTTATTTTCAAGAAAGAAGTCATAACCTTTTCATTTGCCAAAAGAAAACATTGTTGCATAAACGTTCACACAAATGGATGCTATGAGTACATATGCATGACAAAATCACAAATATATCATATATTTAGAAACTAATAATCAAATACAAATATCCAACCATTCTTCAATGGAGTACTCAATCCCACCTTTCATATCCATTGACACAAGGGGATCGTTCTAATTTCATCATTTGTATCTCATTGCATTGACATAGAGCTTATTATGCTTTCATTTCATCTCTAGCATCTCATTAGCATGGAATGATTGTTCTAACTTCACTCCTTATCCAATATTTTTTTAGATTTCTAACAAATTAAAAACCATCTCATTTGATAATCATGCAAAAAGTTATGATTAAAATAGTACAAGTTAGTCATAGAGTAGTTGAAAGGAGTGGCTGAGAAGTTTCAATTGGTTTGAAAGACTGGTCGATCGGTTAGAATGATTGGTTGACCGATGTATCAATTGGTGACCATAGTAGCTCAATAGATACATGGAGCAACCAATTGATCAAATGACCTATAACAACTAGATTTCATGATAAAAGTTCAAAAATGAGCTCCAAGAGACAAATCAAGTTGAAAATGCCACAACTGCAGTCCTAAATATGCAAAATACAGTGAGACTTCAAGTAAAACACTAAGCATGAAAGGAAAAATAAATTTTGAAACATTTGGGCAATATTAGTTGAACTTCTCATTCTTCTCTCTTCTTCATTTGTGAGCTTGAAAGTATATAAAAGAGAGAATACATTTGTTGTTAGTTTCTGTGTACTAATTTATAATAGAGGTTTCATCTTCTTTCAAGAGTTAGACAAAAGCTTATGAATGTTCATTTGTTTAACAGAGTGTCTCTTATCTCTTGAATGTAGAAATTTATGTGGGTGAAAGTTTTTGAGTATTAGAGGTTGTCTTACCTCTTGAAGTGGAGAAGAATGTAGTGTAAACAAATCCTTATTTTCTTTCTCTTTCCCTCCCTTTTCTAATTCTATTGTGCTTTTGATATTTGTTGCTCTTTAAATTTTTCGAATCATTTTTGTATTTATGCGACTGAATTTGCAAAACAAATTTTATTTGTAAAACACCAATTCACCTCTCTTGTTGTCATGTACTTACGGAGAAGATGATTGGACCTCTTATTGAGCATCTGGAAGATTATTAAAAATTCTTAAGTCAATAGTCGAACGCCTGAAATCACTACAATGAGCACCAATGTCGTGTTGAATCCTTCTTTTTCCATTGTGATAATATGAACCCCAACAGTTTTTTTTTTCTCTTCATCGCATTGATTTGGGTATGACCCCTACTAACTATGTGTGGTTATGCCCAAAAGTTTTAAATCGGACAAAGATGAGAACTTAATGACATAAAGTTAAAAGTCAATATGTCTAATTGATGAAATCTCATTGCATAGATTCATCGCACGGTTATGACATATGTTCAACTATGTATAGGGTTGGAAATAAATCGAGTCGTTCATGAGCCACTCGTGACTTGACCCATTTTTGGTCTATTATTAAAGTTAAAACTTATTTTCTTAAAGAGTCTTAGTTCGTTAATAATTGGCCTGACTTATGGTTTATCAAACCAAAATGTATTAATATATTATATTTTATATAGAGTTTAAGAAAATAAAAATGTCCCTTCATCTTTTAAATCTCCAATTTTGAGTTTAATTACACTATTTTTATTATCTATTTCGAAAAAAGTAAATGAATGGTGTCCCTTTTATTTAGGTCATATTTATTTAATAAATAAGATTTACCATATTTAATCTATTATATCATATAAAAAAATATATTTGACTTGACAAACTAATAAGTTGGGTTAGACATTAAAAAATAATCAGGCTAAACTAATGTTTTTGACTTGTTATAAGCTATAGGTCAGACTTAATTTTTTTTATTTTACAATAGGCTTAACCTATTTAGGTGGAATCCTAGCTTGGTCTACTTCCTTTCCAACCCTAAGTATGTTTTTGTTTACTCAATTTCGTATGGTGTAACAAAAAAGTATTTTCACCCAAGAATGCTATATCCTTTTTTCCTAGAAAGACATTTCTCATAGTGCACCCCCATCTGCATTTCCTCTTCGTTGGCACGTGGGCGTGTGTGTGGGGGTGGGGGGAGGGGTTCGGGGGTTCATCGGAGGCGTCTCATTTTTTAATTATTATTTTATTTTTTAAATATTACCACATAGATAAATACTTGTGAGGAAAGAGAATATGTCATGTCAGCGCGACCTGAAAACGATCTATAATAAGTGAAAAAAATATTTGATGAAATAAGTTAAAAGATGTAGGACAATCTTGATATAAAGTAAAATGTGTGAATAGCTATGGAAAAGAACCCAAACTTAAAAGGTATTTAGTGAAATTTATCTCAAATGAAATAAAGAATTATGAGTTGAAAACAACTTTGTAAATCACATAGTTATCTCATTTATTCAAACTATTGAAAAATGAAAACGCCAAGAGCAAAACATAGCATCGATTCTTTCTCTCATTAATAATAAGAGCATGTTATCGATTATACAATTCATTGCTACTAATATCTGTTTAATGAATTCAGAATTAAATGTTACTTCCATATTATCATTGTACTTATCTATTATTGATTTATTATTCTACTGTTGGACTGCAAAACTAACAGTTGTATCACATTATTATTTATTCATTTTATGAACATGGAGTTATAATAAATTTATACGATTCTTTATCTTTCGTACTTGGTTAGAATATTTATTTTAAAATACTATTTAACTTCCATTTTATTGGGTTCTTATTTAGTTTATTTTCAAAACTTTCGCATTTATTATATCCAAGTTAAGCTTTTGATCCCTCAATTAAATTTCTCCACGCGTGGGGGTTCGATTTGGGGCATTGCATCAAAACTCTCCAAACATAAGAAACTATTTGACACAACAATTGTCCCTTTTTAAAGTTGAAAAAATTAAACGCTTTTTATTTTTTTTTAAAAAATCATTAGAGAAGCCTTCTAAAGACGAACACCATATATTTTAAATACTAAATTAATATAGGATTTTTGTTAACATAAGACATACATAGTGTTAATACAGGTAGAATACTACTAACGTCAATATATAAGATAAAATACGTTTGAGTATTATCACAAATATATAAAATTTATAAATAAAAAGTTGTCGAAGAAATAAAACAATTTAAAAATCATATGAAAAATGAAGGGCGACCGGCGATGGACCTTTGAATTATTGAAGCATATATTTTCTATTTTAAAAATCATCTGCACGATCAAATTGAGGAAGTGCAGTGAGCGAGTTCATCACCTCCTTCGATGGCGACTCCAACAACAAGATGTTTAGGGCTCCTACGCCCCTCTCGTCTCTCCAGGTACCTCCTCCTCCCCTCTTCGATCACTCTCTTCTCCTCCTCTTTGCGATGCCTCTCAACGGATCTTCTCGGTCTCCCTTCGTCATCTCTCCCCGAAGGATTCGTCCTCGGAGAGCTGTCCGATCTCCTCTCACTCGATCGAAATCCCCCGAATCCTCGCCCTTTCACCGAGCAATCGTCGCACGAGCCGCGTACGCCCACGCCTGCCCGCGATCTTGTCCTGTCCCCGGACGAGAGGCTCCGGGGAGTCTTCCTCCAGAGGCTTCCCGGGAGATCCGCCGTCGAATCCGCCCTCTCAGGCGCTGGCGTCGATCTGACCGCGGAGGTGTTCGTTGATGTGCTCAACAAGGGCAGCCTTGGCGGCGCCGCGATGGTATCCTTCTTTGGTTGGGCTGTGAAACAGCCGAAGATGTCTACTTGTGTCGAGACTTGCAATGCGTTGCTGAAGGCGTTAGGCAGGAGAAAGTTCTTCACGCACATGGAAGAAATCTTGCTTAGGATGACGAATGATGAGGTGAAACCCAATTTGGAGACATTGGATATCGTAATGGATAGTTATATAAGAGCCCACCAGGTATGTAGAGCCTTAAATTTCTTCCAGAGGTTGGAGGAGATCGGTGCTGTTCGCGATTTGGAATCGCTCAATGTACTTCTCGGGTGTTTATGTCGGCGCTCTCATGTTGGTGTAGCAAGTTCTTTGTTCAGTGCTATGAAAGAAAAAATGGATTTAGACAATGCAGCATATAATGCTATTATCAGTGGCTGGGCGAAATTTGGTAGAGTTGACAAAGTCGAAGGTTATTGGAAGATGATGATGGATGGTGGATTGAGTCCTGATAATAACACGTTTTGTTACATTATTGAGGCATTAGGGCGAGCTGGCCGGATCCCTGATGCTATGGATGTATTTGAGAAGATGGATGAGAAGGGTTGTCATCGAGACACAATGACATACAATACAATGATGGTTAATTTAGTTCTGCTCGGAGACTTAGAGAGGTGCCTTGTGTACTACAGAGAAATGTGTGACAGGAACTGTTTACCAAATGTGGAAACATATAACATCTTGATTTGCGCTCTTCTGAAAATTAGAAGAGTGGCAGATGCTCTTGAATTATTTGACGAGATGTTAAGTCGAGGAGTTTTACCTAGCACTGGTATGGTTACTTCCTTCCTGGAGCCTTTATGTAGTTTTGGGCCACCTCATGCAGCCATGATAATTTACAAGAAGAGTAAGAAAGCAGGATGTTCCTTGTCCAAGAAAGCTTACAAGCTTTTACTTATGAGGCTTTCAAGGTTTGGTAAATGTCAAACAGTGCTGAAGATATGGGATGAAATGCAGAGGAAAGGTCATGAGTCTGACAAGGAAACCTATGAATATATTATAAATGGGCTTTGCAACGTAGGGCAAATTGATACTGCAGTTCTTGTAATGGAGGAGTCATTACAAAAAGGCTTCTGTCTTGGAGGAATCATTTATAGCAAACTGAACAGCAAGTTGTTAGAGATGAACAAAGTTGAGACTGCATACAACCTATTTCTAAAAGTCAAACATGCACGAGTTAATGCTAATTCACAGAGCTATTGGCGTGCTAATGGTTGGCATTTTTGACCATTAGTTATCCAATTTTGTTACTAGGAAAAGGGTAAACCTTGGTACCCTCTTAAATGGGAGAACACATATAAAACATTGAAAAATGACATTTGTTTCTCTCAGAAGTATAAATACATGTTCCACGTTTATGATATATAATGCGCATAAATTTCGAAGCCAAGCACCTCTGATATTCCTGCTCAAGAAAACAGATGGAAGGTAAATTTGATACTTTAACTCGATATACTTTGTCTAATATAGATCTTTTACATTGTAACTGACTAAATTAACTGATTGTGCATTAAAATAAGTTATTTCTACTTTAGGTATGTGGATAGATGGACTATCTCCGGGGGCAGTGCCTGACAGATATGATATCTCAGGGTCCAATTTCTCACAGCAAATACTGTTACAATCATCATAATGTGAAGGGCCTGGAAGTTGATATCCACAGTATTGTAATAAAGAAATGCAGAAGTTTTGTTTTCTTATTATATTTTGGGACTGCAGTATTTCTTATCAGTACTGTTAACTCAATTGTAATTAGCTTCTCTCTTCTTGCATGTTCTCAAGTTATTCTCATTTTCAAAAAAAAAAAACTGAAGTTACTCTTGTTTTAACAGCTCATCATATATCTGTAGATTCTGCTGTTTTCTAGAGTTTTAATTGTTAAGGCATGACATAGTTACCTTTCCATGGACAAACCATATGCTCCTTGCACATGTAAAGAAAAAAGCTGTTATCATGATAAGTTGCCTTTGTTATTGTAATACTGATGCATCTTCCCATTTTCATTCAACAGTTCCCTTTGGGGCTTCTACTCTCACATAAAGTTCTTGTTTTGACAATTCAAAATTTGGGGAAGGTTTTTTACTAATAAATCTATATTCAAAATCATTCCATTCGGAATTTTTTTCTCTATCAAAGCGTCGAACTTCCAAATTTTCATAGGGTCCTCCGGGAATTCCTTCTAGAGCCTGTTGAATAATTTTTATGGATTCTCTCATTTCACTTTGTATGAACTCTCTATGGAGTGCAATTTTGAGTGTGATATATGCCAAATTCTTATATTATGATGCTATTAAAAAAGGTGAATAACAGAACCCATTTATTTTTCCTTTGAATGCAGTCTGCTTCCTTTTCCTACTTAATTGCAAAGATCACATGGTTCCCATTAATATCTATGTATCATAATTACATATGATTTTATGTGACACATATTTCTATGACAAATGTGATGCACATTTTGCTGGAATAGTCTTACTTTTTGCAAAACATTGGTACATAGATGAGTTTTGTAGGGTGTGAGCACAGTATGGAACTTCTCAGTGGTCCTAGCTGATTTCCCAAAACCAGGGGAAGTCCTGCCCCGTTTAACATTCAGGATTGACGTTGACTTTCTCAATTGAAAATTCATTTTTTATTGGTTTCATGAACATTCAAATTTACATGTTCTCTCAAACTATGCAGAATCTCTGGTTATCATACCAGAATTTGGCATCCAACTTGAAACCCATTACTGGAGGTAAGTTACAATGCAAGTTTTTTTGAAAGAGATACAGTTTTATTTTTGTTTGACACTATATGTTTTCTATACTCCATGTTCCTGTGATCTTTTTACCTGTGTAGCTGCTGAATGGAATGTTTCCTTGAAAATGTTCACAATTTATATTATTACCATTGTGACTATTTTTTTTGAGAAGATAAAGGATGTGAGCCAGGTGCTCACATCCAATTTTTATTCATTATGAAAGCTTGTATCTATTACAAAATATCTTATAACTTTGCCCCCTCACTCCCAAATTTCTAACTGCTATTACAATGTTATCAATATAACACCTTTCTCCCTTGAAAATGCAATCATTGTGTTGACGCCATATTGCCCATAAAGCCGCAATTGTTCTGATTCACTGTGACTATAAGAATGAAATTGCTATAAAGGGTACTTCAAAATCTTACTCTTCATTGCCATCTCATAATAGTCAAATGACCTTTTACCATCTAGCTTACTTGGAAAAAAAATTCTCTACAGAGAATTTGAAACAGGAACAAGTCAAATGCCTCGTGCACATTCAGGCATTGACTAGAATTAGGAACATATATGGGCTTAATGTTTTGACATAGAATGTGATTGATACCCTGACTATGAGACAGGAATCTGGTGGATTCAAGTATTTTTCCACAAATGTGAACTTGGATTTTCACATGAAAGTGTGCCAAATGTAAGCAGGAGCTTAAATGCACTAGGAAAGAGAAATAGGCACATTGCATGATTAGAGCTATCCTTTCTTTACCCATTTCACAACATCTGGAGATTACAGTGTTTACCTAGATGGTGATGCAGGGGTCAGTAAGTGATCTTGACTGGAATTTCCCATTCCTAGTCTTTCATAACTAGTCTTGCATTGAAGTACAAACTTATGTTTACTTCCAAACATTCAAGTCATGCCTTCGGTTGAATGATATTAATTTCTTTAATGAAATTAAGAGAATTTAAAAATCAGTTAGGACAATAATTTCTAACAATAATGACTTCTTGCAATTATTGGAGTCGCTTCTCTTGTGTCTCCTTTTTCATTTATTTTGTTTAAAATTTTTTTATGACTTTCCTTAGTGGTAGGATCACCTGTCAATTTGTCCCCATTAATACAATTTGCAAGCCAGTACTGAATGAATGTGCGACTCCATTTACCTGTTACTGGAACTTAGCTTTAATTATTCAAGGCAAAGATGAACTTTTGATGGTCTTCCAGGTAAATGTATAATCCCGCTTGCACCCTTTGTTGCCTTTAATCTTTCATCTCTTCATTACATTATTGTCTAGCGTTTAAAGACCTTTGAAAATATCTGCAGAAGATCCAACCTCTGAAAATGTTGATTCCCATCTGGAAGGCCTTGTGTAATGCCGCAGACCACAAAGTCTCTCCACGTTCACGTTACTGACGTTATTAAAAAATAAAAATAAAATAAAAAATGCCACCTGGGCGCAGCATTACACAAGGTTACCTGGGCGCAGCATTAGGAGAGACACCACGGCAGCGTTATGATCGGAAAATCGACGATTATAGGTAAGGAGGGCATCGGGTGAAATAAGTTAAAAGATTGAGGACATTCGTGTTACAAAGTGAAGTTGGAGGGCACTGGGTGTAATTTACCCTGGATACTATAATTTTTTTTCCTTTTTTGGTTGTCAACTTGATATCCAAAAAAGTGATGCCGACCATCCAGTTTAATTTCGTTCTACGGGCAACTACTCTGATGTTTCTCTTGAGACAGCACAATTGAATATGACGAATAAGATCCTAAACAAAAATGATCGTGCCGCTATGAGATTCTAATTAAGAGCTTATCACAATTTAAAACTAACAGCTTGAAGTTGAAATTTGGAATTTAAAGACGGAAATCTTAAACTTGATGTTAATAAAATTTGATGATAATTATTGAAGAGAAATCTGATGATCATTTCGTACCTTTCTTATGTAAGGTGGCGCGTATAGGAGCAAAAAATCTGGTGACTCGTTTTCTTCCATAGAATTGATAATAGTTTATTTGTTGGTTTGATTATAAAAAATATTAATCAGAAACTTAGCAACCTAATTGCTAGCGAGTGTCTAGCCCTCGGAGTTTTACACCCACGTCAGTAAAAAGCCACTCTTCTATGTGACTGGTCTCTGCTCGTGTACTTCATAATTTAGTTCAGTAGTCTTAACAGCCTTATAAATTCACGGCTGGCCCGGCTTTTTTCAGTTACAAAAAATCACATAACTCATAATAGGAGAAATAAATATAAAAAATAGAAAAGCTATATAACTCATAGTGCTGACATCTGAAGTCATCTTAATGTACCAGTTAAATGTGCTAATCCTTTTCCCGCACTTTTAACTTAACCTACTATAATCTCGTAAACAACCCAAGATTTAAAGAATCAATAATCAAATTTGATTGGCAATTAGGAAAGTTGTGCCCTATTGAATTCTTGGGAGCTGGTACTTAATCTTTCGCCTCGACTTTAGATTAGTCAAAATGTTAATAGTTCGAAGATTCGTGAGACTATCCAAGAAAAGGTGTAAAGAATCTCAACAGTACAATGAATAGTTTCTATTGCATGTATAAAAAGACGGATGTGATCATATAATGACAAGCTTTAATTTTTTTTTCAAAACGAATATTATTTTAATGGACTAACGGATACCACAAAATGATATATATTCTTGAGTGTTAAAAATGATAATGACACATCAAATGTTCACAATTAGTATGTGCGTGAGAATATAATTTGCCCATATTCTTAATTCATGACATTATGAATAAGCAGACGCACTTGCATTTACTCCGGTCCTATATACGGAACTGTTGTGGATATATAGCAAGGAATGAAATTATGATCTCCAAGGATATGCGTTCGACAGATCTTCTTCACAAGGATTTCTTGCAGACATGTCTCTTGTGACATGATCCAAGGAGAATGGGGCAAGTGCATTTCCTGGGTGTCAATATCTACGATGAGAGAGAGAGAGAGATGTTAAAGTCCAACTGTACATATCTTGGCCCGACAACGTTGTTAACTAGGACCATGCAATTTGCAAAACTTTATAAGCATATATGAATTATCATTCAACATGATCTTCCACAAGTGTCACAAATTGGCACCGAACGAACCCGTTTCGAAATCATGGTGCTACACAATCACTGACATATGTTTTTATTCTGCAGGACGTGGTTCTCCATTTGGCAGACCAAAGCGATATAATTGCTACTACTAATTAATAAGAGCATTGCTACATCCTTCTAATAATCAGCCTAATAATCTTTCTAAAAGGTCACAATGGCATGCACTGTAATTTTATCAACTTTTTGAAGTAGAATAATTATGTGTGTTAGAAGGATGAGTTAGGAGGATTTAGCATTTTTGAATTAATAAATGTGAAAGCTCCACGGCGATGAGACGTACGCCATATGCATGCATGGCAATGGCATGCAGGTTGGACTTGGAGTGGACGATCGTGTGAGACCATCACTGCCTCTGCTCCCATGATTTCATATTGTTGTTAATGTACCTGAAAAAAGGAGGCAAACAAAGAAAAAAAAAAAGAAGAAAAGAATTGCATCACAGCTACACACGGTGTTCAACTGTTTGGCCAAATATATATATTTTTTTGTCGATCTAGTGGTTCTCCTAGTAAGCTTCTCATTACAAATATCTTTAAATAAAAAAAAAAATAGTTGATCTTTTGGACCTTCCTTTTTCTTCTCGGTGGTAACAAGAAGTGTGATCGCTTTCTACACGCGCACGCCGCACAACATTAAGAATTACAAAAGCTATATTTTTTTTACAAGTATATATCATTTAAAATAATAGATTACACAATCTATCTAGTTTCAGAGTTCGCACTCTACCCTTCCATTGATTGTTTTATTAAAATAGTTGGCCCAATAATTTATTCTAAAAGTTTAAACTATTAGGATGATTTCATATAACCTTAAACATTTTTTCGGCCCTTGGTATAGCCTAATTCGCCAAGTACATGTGGAGAATTAATACTTCTTTCTTAATATAACATTAAAATTCTCTGAGTGAATTGTTGTTTCAATACAAAATTCGGAAGTATGATAGATTCGGGAGACGAAGTTTAGCAATAAAAAGGTTTTACATATAAAAGGTAATAAATTAATATTAGATAATATAAAGCTTAATTTTGTTGGGTTTGATGGGGTGGGCAAGTCCTCAATTAACTTTTGAGAATAACTATTTATTATTATTACTATTCTTTTAACAGTGGAACCAATAAGAGCTTGGAAGATTGACGCCCCTACGTGCTTCCAAAAGCGATGATAGTTGAAAACATCACATCTTTGCTTATTTATATATTTTTTTAACCCTGGGAGGCGAGATCTTAAGATTAAAGTTGCAAATAAAAAATCGTAGAATTCAAAACTGGGAGTGAAAATAAAAAAGAATTGTCATGAATTAAATTTTCACATCTCCAATAATATAAAAGTGCATACAGTAGTTAAAAGATCGTATGCTAAAGCCTCTATATTTACAGTCAGACTAATTTAATTAGTTTAAACTTGAGATTAATAACTCTTTTATTTCCTAATTAAAATTTAGTTACTAGTGACTAGTGAGTCAATCATCGTCACTTTACAATTCTTAGTTAGCTGCCATTATCTTAAGGATAAAATAATATTCTTTAATCATGATTAATTCCAACATTTGTTATAGGAAAAGTTATCGACTTTTGTTTCTAAGGAATGAGATGGATAAGAAATACGCGTTCCATTCGGTGGACAAAATGGTCATTTTAAGAAATTGCACCCCCGGATCACACCTCGTGGCCTCCAACATTATTATGCTTTCCTTGTAACCCGCACAACTTGGACTAAACAAAGATAAATAATAATAATAATAATAATAATAATAATAATAATAATAATAATAATAATAATAATAATAATAATAATAATAATAATAATAATAATTTACACACGTACTCGAGATAAAAAATGTAAAATCTATATTATTTTGATTAAAAAAATGTTAGGATTTGATATTCTTTTACCAACTTTATCCGCCATGCAATGTGGTCTCTGACTATAAATAGGTAAGAACACACCACTCTCTTCCTCGCCATGCAATAAAAAGCATTTCAGCACGGCGCCTTAATTAGTTTTCGCCAACTCCCTTCAAAGTCTCCGGCGCTTCACGTTGGCTACGGACACGAACGTGCTGTTTGATCATGGCGTCGAAAATGCTGGTGGAGTCGCTGTACGAGGCCCTCCAGCGAGGGGACACGGCGGCCGTGGCCGCCATGATGGCCGAGGACATGAAATGGTCGTTCCACGGCCCGCGCCGGTGCCAGTACATGAGGAAGCTGCTGACCGGGGAGGACGGGCGCCAGGAGTTTCGCTTCCGGCCGCGCGCGGTCGAGGAGGTCGGCGGTCGGTGGGTTGTCGCGGAGGGATGGGAGGGAAAGCACGCGTACTGGGTCCACGCGTGGGCCGTGGAGGGCGGTGTCATCACTCGGTTTCGGGAGTACTTCAACACGTCGGTTACGGTGCAAGAAGTCGGCGGCACGCCAGTGCCGGCGGGCACCGCCGGGCGGGTGGCGAGGGGGAGCCCCGCGCCCGCGCCGGCGCTGTGGCAGAGCAAACTTGGGATGCACCGCGCTCGGTCGCTGCCCGGTCTCGTCCTTGCCATTTAGGTGCACATCAGTCACTTCAGAGTGCATGATTACTGTGGCTAGCAGTAGCACATACTCAGCTATCGTTGATTTATTGGCTATTGTATAAAGTTGGAGGGTTTAAGTGTATACATGTTTTCTTTTTCTTTCTTTTGTTATGGGTGTTAATCAAGTAATTCAGTTTGATAATTAAAATATTGAAGATCTCTGTAATTTACTAATGAAATGATGCTTTCAGAATTCAAACCTAATATATGGCTTCTCTTATGGAGCTCAAAGGCGAATCATCAATTTGAGGAGGAACTGCGTGCAATGAGTTCTCTATTTTTCAGTTATATTATGATTAATTATATTTACAATCTATATTCTATATCTATAAATATATTATAAGAAAAATTGGTAAAAAGTTAAAATATTTTTAAAAAAATTATGAGAAAATGAAAAATAATGATAACTTATTTATTATATTATTTTACTAGTGCATAAAAAATACTTGGATGATATTATATATATTATTAATAATTTAATTTTTGACAGGTCAAGTTTTCAAAATTATCGACGAAAAAATCTGTCGATAATATCAAAGGCGAGATCCATTGGAAACCTTAATAATAAAATATTAAACATACACTTGTATTATATTATATATATTTTCTTATAAATATAATTACTGATCTAACCTTCGGAATTATCGACAGATTTTTTATCCGTCAATAATTTTGAAAGCGACCATCGTCGATAAATTACTGACGGATTTTACCGTCGGGACTAACGACGGACCATCGGTAGTTCTGAAGAACTTTTTTCGCTATCACAAATGTTGTAAAAAATTATGAAGGATTATTGCCTGTCGAAAACTATCCATCGAAAATGAACGATTTTCTTGTAGTATTTGTAATATAAAATAAAAGTTAGCTATTCGCATTGGAGCAAGTCTGCTTGTAGAATTATGTAGGTGAGTTTATACTTTACTAACGGATTAACCAATATATCATTTTACAACTGGGTCAATGAGGACGGATCAAAATGCGATGTAATTAATTTGGGTTCCTCAATGGAGAGCTATTTAATGACCAATTCAATGTATGCATTGCTTTTTGCTGTCATAATTTCTTTTTTGTTTTCTGCGGTCCTCGTCTAAATAATTTGGTGGCATACAAAAATTGTGATATTTTCTCTCTGAACTCATTCAGATCGGTAGTGTATATATATATATATATATATATATATATATATATATATATATATATATATATATTTATATTTATGTCACATATTAACACAATCTATTGATTAATTAATAATATTAAATCAGAATTTGTCATGAAGATTAGGGTAAAATGATAAATTACTTTTCACCTCTTAACCAGGTATGGGAGGATCATCCACAATTGAAATTCTAATGTATACCTCAAGACATAGTAACACAATTAAATGATCTGGCAAAATTAAAAATGAATTAGGTCAAACTGCCAAGCAACAACAAATTTTCGGCAAAAGCTTCTGCTTGTGTTGCATCTCATCCTCTAACATTCCAAGGCAGCATCCACTGCGAGAGATATGCATGCATCTGAGGAATGTCTGACTGGTGCAAGAAGCTATGCATGCATCTGATGTTGGGCGTTAAAGGTGTCGTCTACCACTTTGGCCTTTGTATGCAAGCTGACTTGTTGCCTTTTAAGTTCATTAATCTGGCATCTGATTGCTTCACGAATGAGTGCAAGGATCACGGCAATAATTAAGGGGTGTGTTTGGACCCAATACCTCATTTTAAAGTAAAAATCGATTAACTGTATTCCAATAGAACTTGACTAAAGAAACACCAAACGAAAATGTATGCTAACAGTTGATCGGATCTTCAGCAACAATTTGTATTTTGTTTTTGGTTTCCGGGAAAACAAGCTTCTTGTATCTGTCAAAACATTTTGAACATTTTTTTCTTTCTATATTACTTTAAAGTAGGAGATAAAGAATGGTGAACATCAAGCTTCTTGTAATCGAAAAAAAGAACGGTGAACATTGAGAACATTGAATCTTAAGGACATGCTTGCTAAGGTTAAACACCATTACAAGAAATTGGACAATTTTTACAATAGAAACTTTTTGAAAATTTTGAATTCTCCGCAATTTAGGAAGGAATTTGTGATAACTAATAAAATTTGTCCGAACTAGCTATAGTTGCAATGGTTTTCAAGGATTGAAGCTTCTGATGGCTAGATATACCATAAGAACTTCTGATGTTTACGCTCATCGAAATTCAAATTTATAATACAATACATTAATATATTATAAAATCAAAGCAATGTTCATAGTATTATTTTAACAATAGACTTTTCGACGATTGGAATCATTAAAACTTCTGATGATGTCGTTAGTTGTCGGAACTTCTGGTGATTACGACATATTGTAAAATTAGAGCAATGTTGGTAGTATTGTTTTAATAATAATAGACTTTTTGATGGTCGGAGCCATCGAGAGTCTTAATGGCTAGTGGCATCGTCAGAAATTTTGACGAACTTAACTGCCAACAAATAAATTTATAATGTAATATAGTGATAAGTTATAGTATTTAAATGATGAATGTTGATAAATAATTTTTAAATGAAATTTTTGTATGGTTCACTTGGAACTTTTGACAAATCTTGCATCTATGGTAGTACCCATGATATGGGCCATCAAAATTAAAAATAAATATTTTTTTAAAAAAGTTATGATGACTCCTTTACTACCGAAAAATCTATCGCTACCATGGTTGTCAAGATAACGATCTGTATCTAATGATTTTATGATCTTACTACCCTAATCGATCTTCATCTTATCTTTATAATTTTATGTGTAAAATCTTAATACGTTCTTAATTTTTGTCACATGTTTTCACGATCTTATCCGATTATAATGATTTCAAATGATTAATACAATTATTTAAATATTAGTTAAAAATACAGACTAATAATAATTCATTTATTTCTTCATTTTTAATATGTATTTATATAATTGACTTAAAATCAATAAAAATAATATGGTGAGGTGTAATTAAGATTTTAATGCGGTAAATTTATCAAAAATATATTTATTTTATTAGTAGATAGGATCTTATGATGCTCGATGCAACTTTACAATTTTTTATGTAATGGCACCTTTTGGATCTTATGTATCTTGAGAAGCTTGGTCGCTACTACTTTAATTTTTTTCCCGCTCCCTCTCACGAATCTTCCTCCCTCCGGTCTCTCTCTGGTGGGGCTGCTCACGCGATCAACTCTAGCGACCCTGATCTTCAACCTCTCCAGCGACAACGCCTGGGGCACAACAAAGTGAACCCCGACCATCAACTCTCCTCCTTCGACAATGAGGTTTGGCTACCACTTCTTCTCTCTGATTTCAATCCTCTCCGGTAGTAGTGCCAATCCTTTGTGTAGGGTGGTGACAACTGGGCTCTCACGATGGGGTTGCAAATGTGACACCAATGTGCCTTTTCTTTAGGGCGGCAGCAGCGGTGCTGCTCCCGCGCGAGGCTGGATCCAACCATATACCATTAGATTCAGGAATTTAATTGTTGAATGCCTGAATCTGACCATGAACTGCCTGATTAATTAAATAACCATATTGGAAGGATAACTTAATTTTCAATAATCTAGATGTCATGCACATTGAGAAGAATGTATTCGACAGTATATTCTACACTGTAATGGATGTTAAGGGTAAGACAAAGGATAATATAAAAATGAGAACATATTCAATGAGTATTGTCAACGTCCAGAGACGCATCTGGTTGACTTACTCAATGGTAAAATAGTTAAACCCAAAGCAAGTTATACTCTTACGAAGGAACACATGTGTGTCAATGAGTGCAAGATCTTAGAATGTTAGATGATTATGGGTGAAGCAACCTAGTGTGAAAATCCAATGTAACTGTTCCAAACGTCTTAGCGCTTTGTCATAGGAATCATACATAAAGAAAGTTTTAAAATAATTTCGTATGGATGGTAGCGAATCTATTGGTACTCCTATTATGAAAGACGAGGTTTTAACTTTGGACATGTGCCTTAAAAATCTATAGAAATAAAAGAAAATGTCCAATGTTCCTTATGCAAGTGTGATTGACAATATGATGTACGCTATGATGTGTATTCGACAACACATATTTTGTTGTGGGTTTAGTTAGTCGATGTCAGGCTAATCCAGAATGTCAACATTGGAAAGTGATGAAGAAAATCATGAGATACCTCAAGGGTACTGTAGACTTTGCACTATGCTATCACAGAAAAAGTCTACGACTTGTTGGATTCACTAATGTCGATTTGGTTGGTGACATTGATGAACGAAAAATTCACCTCTGGATACACTTTCTTGCTCAGCAGTGGTGTTGTCACTTGGAGTAGCAAGAAACAAGATTATATGACACTATCAACTATGGAGACGCAATTCATAACTTGTTCAGTGGCGATACAAGAGACTTTATGACTTAAAAAATTCCTTCAAAACTTGAGGACTTTTTAGAATGCAACGTAGAAGATGATCCTGAAAGAAAATATGAAATCAAGATTATAATAATATTAGTAAGGGATCCAATCCGTTACCTCAAGAATGCTATCCAATGGAGAGAAAGTTCTCCGGAGAGGATTATAACGGCAATCCCTATAACGGTATCCACGCCAAGACATCAAAAAGACTTGCACACACATCTAGCACCACAACTATTGTGGAAAGAAAGATGAAGAGTTGAGAGGAAAAATGTGAGAGAAAGCCACCCACACATCATGACTAATACATTATTATATAGATAATGGGGAGAAGAATTTTGTAAGTTCTTCTCTTTCATTATCTTCTCATTCATGATGGAGGGTAGGGGTTACAATGAGGGGCAAGACAATTATGGCCTCTATTAAATCTATTATCATATATTAATTAGAATATCAATGATTTAGATTCATCCGATCATTATCGTACGATCAAGTGAATGCATTCGATCCAGACCATCCAATTGAGTTTAGGACATACGATTTTGCCCATTGTCTAACTGCTCCCACTTGACTCTACACTTTGAGTTCATATACTAATTCATTTTCTCAAGATGACATAGTGATTTAGTTAGTGCATATGATATGTATTAACTTTTAATACACATCTAATTTGTTGATCTAATCAATCGATCTTTCACTTTTAGTGTACAACACGATCAAGTTAGGCATGTGCTAGACACATAATAAACTTGATCAATTAATCCAAAATCTTCTCAATAATTTTGTTTGCATGTGACCCATTAGGTTCATATTACTATAGCCATAAGTGTTCAATATGAATTAAGTTCATCACACAATATTTTATAATACAATTTATCAATATTCCCAAACAAATTGTGTGAACTCTTATAGACCAAGAGTGACACCTAGTAGTATGTCTTGGCCCTACAGTAGTACGAATTATAGCGAACGTGTAATATGATATACATACACGTATAGTCCTTCTACATTTTCTATGTCCTAATTGAGATTAATAGGACATGATAAAATGTTAGATCCCTAATCTTAATACATAATTATATTGATAAATATTTTGTTCAAAGAACATTGAGAACTCATTTTCGTATTGCTGTGGTCACGAACTTTATTTATCAATCTTATTTATTACACTAGACATATCTCTTTGTAAGAGTCATAGATTTCATTTTGAATACTCATATATCTTCATGTATTTTGAATATCCCCAATAAATGTCATTGGATATTCATTTTTCAATGATATTTAATATTATCAAAGAATATTCATAAACACATAGGATATTAATGGTATCTCAGGTCAAAGGACCACATGTACACTCGTATTAATAAAAAAACTTGTTAACAATCCAACCAACAAATTTTTCTGAACTTGTTTTCTAACAAGTACTTGTGTATTCGTTATGATGCGTAATGAGAACTAGTATCATCAAACCTTTTGATCAACGAACTACACAATCACCTAACTGGATTGAAGCTGTCCTATCATCAATCCTTTAGGTGGCGAAAAAACTTTTGAAGTAGACATAATGTGTCTCATGTTATGATCATATCATATCATATTTGTCATATTGATACTTCATCGATAATGTCATTAATTTAATATTCTGACATATTATGGGAATAATGCCAATAATTGTATAAAATTGATAATTTTATTTTTTGTTATGATCATATCATAAAAATTGGATGAATTTGAATTCATCAAAGCATAACTTTTCTAATGATCATATCATATTACTCATTATTTTGATATAACTTCGAGTATTTGATTATGTTTAGAACATATACATTCTCATAAACCTTATATAGATATCTAATATCTAATAAGTTTTAAATACTACCACATATTCTCCCACTTGCACTAAACATAATCTTTCATAGTTTCTAAAAAACTCATCTTTTAAAGATGTATTTAATACTCATGGTCATAAGTTGTATATTTAAGATCCATAGTGTAATTTTCTGATGAGATCTTAGCTAAACATTCAAGCTTTCATATGAGTCATTATCGATATAATAACTTATGGATTCTAATACAACATACCATGTTAGTCATAAAAAAAATGACTCCACTATGAAGGATGAATGTGCTGTCATACTTGAATTGAGATAAACATTTATATCTTATCCTTTGAAATTTGGTTTTAGTAAACTATTTATTAATATTGAACTTGTCAATAATGTGTCATTATATACAAACAACTTTAGTAATGAGTCGCACATTTATTAAGAGAATATATCGAATATCAAAATCTATCAACATAGCTGTTGATGTTCAATTGAACTTCTCTTATATTTCGACTAAAGGATTTATGTGTATGACATTCATACTTTAGTTGATTGAATCATTTATGTATTGTTTCATAAACAACGGTGAGAATCAATTTTCTCCCACTAAAATTGTGTATTATCTTAAAAAGAACCAACTACACTTAATAAATAGTGGGATTTGCATCTTCTATATTTTTTAAAAAAGATAAAATTAATGATAAATTCAAATAATTAAATTTATGTCAAAGATCTTGTTATGAACAATTCAAATAATTGAATCGAGATATATTACCATCACTACCATTGTGATTTGAAAGTCAACTTGTGGTTTTCATCCAATTCACATATATGCTCCCACTATCCTCTTGCATTACAAATAATTACTTGAGTATAGAAGATATTAATCTTATACAATAACATTTGTTGCATTAGGATATCATTAAATTGATTTTAGTATTTCACAAAATAACTTTATGTACTTCAATTTTCAAAAATTGAACATCTTAAGATAATTAAAACTAATGTCACATTTGTTTCATATCTCATATGTTTTAATGTGACAAGAATGAAGTTCTAAAATATTTTCTAAATACTAGTATAGTTTTTTAATGTCAAGTCTTATTTGGTAAATAAATCAATCATTGATTATCAAATATATGAAATGAATTAGCACTTATCAAATAGAAAAGTCATAAATTTGACTTCATTATTTTTTAACATTTCAAAATTTTCAAATAAGAAGTAAGGTTTACATTCTTAACTTTTGTATATTTGACAATGTCTCTATGTAATCATATTCATAATATGATTATTATTGACATGAAATATTATAATAATATTTTACTAATTGTCATAAATTAGTGCCAATATTTTATAATATTATCTAATATTCTCCCACTAGACTTTATAATTCTTCTCAACAACATGACATTAGCAATAATGCCATTGTTCTTTCAAGATGAACTCATATTCAATTTGAAAGAATAACATGTTCTAAACATATGTTATTGCTTTACTATTTTTATTTAAGGATAAGTTGTCATGACTTTATCATCTCATATAGAGTCATACACAACGGAAAGCAAGAAACTATATATTTTATCAGATTTAAATAACTTATTAATGTAACATTTTGCATAAGTTCATTACAAATCTAATACCCAAAATAGCTCATGCTAAGAAGAGTCAACTAATTTGATGATAACGTAATCTTGAACACATAATTTAATATTCGAATATTAATTATGCATACACAATTATTTTTATGAAGATAATATTTTCATTAATTATATCCCTTTTGTAATTGAAAATCAATAAATTTCATTTTGGCATCTCGACTTTCACAAAGTCATTTTTTTTTACATAAGGCTTTGAATCATTTTTCATAAAACGATGTTCTTCTATTCTCAACATATTGAGAATGTAAGAAGGTTTATATTCAAATATTTTGAATATGAAAAATATAAAAAATATATAATTTTTTTTCAAAATAATTTAATAATTCAATCAAATGAATTATGCTACTTTAGATGAACTTTATCTAAAAATAAGATTTTGCACTACAACTTCTGTAAATACATAATCATGATATCAAAATATGATCTTGGATCATATATAAAACCTTTTATCCTCATTCTTAAAATCCATTTGAGAATGCATAGTGTTCTATGATCAAAGTAGAATTCAAAAATCAAAATTTTGATATTTCTTATCAACACCAAATGTTTTGATTCAATTAACTATCCATCAAGTAATAACACACTATGGCAAATCAGATATAAAGAAATTGAATAATTCAAAATAAATACAATCATGTTTACACTAAATCACCATTAAACTTTGGTCTTTTGTTTAATGGTGTCTACCACTAATTTAATACTTTGCTAATTTCCTAAAAACAAAAGTGATGAAAGACTTTCTTTCTTAGTGAGAATTAAGATCCATTTTAGCCATTTACCACACCCTAACAGGATCTAAGTAACATGACTTCGAGGGTAGGGGATACATTTCCTTTCCAATCCTAACTATTTAAGATTTCTAATCATACTTTAGCCTCCGACATATATCCCGCACCCTAACAGGATCTAAGGATATAAATCGTTTGAGTTGCACCTATCAATCTAACAAGTATGAGATTGAATTACATGAACTCTCAATATTACAAGCAAAATTACATATGATGTCTCACATTATCACATCAAATGTTTTACGAAAACTTCAAATTGTGTAACGTAAGGACTATTCCCCAATAATGTGTGAAAATTGTCACATATGTTAAACAATCTTATCATTTCCTATTGACGGAAGACTACGTTCAAGATTCGCAATCCCTCACGCTTTAAACTCAATATTGATAAAGGATTTTGAATTATATTCATCAATTTTAATACAATATATTAACCCCTCAATAATATGAGCAAAGCCAAACATATGTATTATTAATTTTGCATCAAATGCTGAAGAAAATCTTACAATTTTCTAGCGATGACTTGTATCTTTTTTTTCGAGTTCATGAAACTCATATACACATCAATCTAATATAACACATTGACCCTCAATATTATAAGCAAATTCACATGTGATATATTTGCATCAAATGCTTTAGAAAAAAAATATTTATAAATTTCAATGAAAGGATGATTTGTCAAACATGAAAAGTATCACATTTATTTAAAAATTTAATCATTTCCTATTGATGGTAGTATATTCTTTTAGGATTCATATCCTATTTGATTCATAACTCAAAATCAAAAGGAAATTAATTTTGAACTCATTGATAACAAAAATATCTAATTTTATACTACACATCATATGCATAATAACAAAAATATCTAATTTATGCTATATATATATATATATATATATTAAATTGCATAAAGCATAAACAAGATAAAAACAATAATAAACATATTGATATTTGGACTTAAGGTTTACATCACATGCAACTTTGACTTCTCGAAGCTCCTCCTTGCCCCGTTTGCAAATTATATTAAAATTATATGAAGCACGCAGGCTTATTATACATTTAACAAAATTAAATAAATGAAAAGAGAGCATACAAGCTCATTTTTAACTTTACAATATTTCATAGCACATCACAGACTCTTTGTCCAAATACCAATATTATGCATAAAATGAATCATATTCATCTAATAATTTTGAACCATTCATAAATTGACTTAAATTTATCTAAATAAATATGAGAGATTTTAAACCATTTAAAATCACTAATAATTATGAAATAATAATTTTCCAAAATTATTATTAAATTTTAGGATAAAAACTTTGAACTATTCAAAAAATATCAGTAAATTTATCTATATTAAGAAATTTTAAACTATTTAAAGTTATAAATAATTCTGTTAAATCATAATTTGGACTGTCTAAACTATTATTTAATTTAGAACATTTAACTAATAAATTTTTTAACCTTTCAAAATTATTAATAAATATTATGTATTTATTAAAAATAAATAAATTTTAAATGCTGATCAAAACAGCAAAAAAATTTAATACAACCCATTCTAAATGGGTTGGCCATTAAGCCCTTTCATGCCTACATTTAGGCCCGCCATCCCCTTTTTTCTCTCTCCGGTTTGGTCTAACCGAACCGGTCTTGAACCGGTGACTAGGGCAACTAATGCACTAGTCCGGTTCGCCGTGTCGCGACGACCACCCGCGCGGCGGCCCCTGGCAGGGACGGCGGCGGCGTTCGGCTATGAGCGCGATGATCGCCATTCGGCGACAGTCGTCGGCCTAAGGCGCCCGACAATCGAGCGGCGCCAGGCGAGCGATGACGGCGGCTCTCCTCCTCCGGCAATGGCGGCCGCCGGTGACATAGGCGTGCTGCGGCGGCGACGGTCGCCGACCGCCGACGATTGCGACGACGGCGACTATTTCGGCCCTCTGAGAGCGATGATTAACTGCGTGGCACTAGCCCCCGATTGCGAGCGCGACGATCGCGCTTCGACATGCACGCCTGCGGGACGTTCGTGTAGAGGCGGCGACAATCGTGTGAGACAGCGATGGCGGCGGCCAGATCTTTGCAATCGTCATGACGGCCGATCTTCTAACGTGGCGGCCGGTGATGTCCGGGTACAGCAGTGGCGACTGGAGATGCTCGAGCATCAGCAGTGGGCGTTAGGCGACAACGGAAGCGTCAACGATGGGTGATGCCGGTTTGCGAGCGCGATGATCGAGCTTCAGACGACGAAGGTCTCCGACGCTCGACGATCGGGCTCTAACACTGGCGGCCAATCGTGCGGTGGCGGCGGTGGACGTTGTGCTCGCTCGGCGGTAGCGACTGCTGGCGATCTGCAGGTGCGATGATCCTTGCCGGGACGATCGAGAGCCGGCAATCACTACAGGCGAGCGACAGTGCAGAACTGCGAGCGCAACGATCGCCCTTAGGCTACACCGGTCGCCCTCCTGGTGCGACGATCACACTTATGTACCGGCTGGCGGTGACATGGCCGCTCGAGGCAGTGTCCGGCGTCCACCATCGGCGGCGAAATCCATTGGTGACGTGATGACCACCACACCTGTGCCACCGTTGCGCAGCGGCGGGCTCGTCTCAGCGTTCACACCAACCATCGTGGGGGGCCGGCGATCGGCGTTCCATGCTTGCGGCCGGCGATCGGCGTTCCACGCCTATGGTCGGCGGCCTTGCGCCCCTTTTTTTTGTTTACCATATTAACATAATATATGTACATATCATATTACTATTTAATCCAATTAAAATAGTTAGTAGAATATTCAACATAAAAATATTAATCAGATTAAAATACTAAAATATTAAAATATTATTTTAATCTAATCTTGATTAATAATTATATTATTCTTTCTGCTCTGATACTACTGAAAGAAAATATAAAATTAAGATTATAATAATATTAGTAAGGGATCCGATCCATTACCTCGAGAACGCTATTCAGCGAAGAGAAAGTTCCTCGGAGATGATCGTAAAGGCAATCCCTCTACCGATATTCATTTCAAGACATCAAAAAAACTTGCACACACATTTAGCACCACAACTATTGTGGAGAAAAAGATGCGGAGTTGAGAGGAAGAATGGAGAGAGAGCCACCCACACATCATGACTAATACATTATTGTATAGAGAATGGGGAGAAGAATTTTGTAAGTTCTTCTCTCTCATTATCTTCTCATTCATGATGGAGTGTAAGGTTTACAATGAGGGGTAAGTCAATTATGGCTCTCCATTAAACCTATTATTATAAATTAATTAGAATATCAATAGTCTAGATTCATCCGATCATTATTATATGATATAGTCGATCGATGAATGCATTCGATCGCGACCATCCGATTGAGTTTAGGGCATACGATTTTATCCATTATCTAACAACTCCCATTTGCACTAAACTCAATACACTTTGAGTGCATATACTAATTCATTTTCTCAAGATAACATAGTGATTTAGTTAGTGCATATGATATGTATTAACTTTTAATACACATCTAATTTGTTGATCTAATCAATCGATCTTTCACTTTTAGTGTGCAACACGATCAAGTTAGGCATGTGATAGACACCTAATAAACTTGATCAATTAATCCAAAATTTTCTCATTAATCTTGTTTGCATGTGACCCATTAGATTCATATTACTATAGACAGAAGTGTTCAATATGAATCAAATTTATCACATAATATTTGATAATATAATTTATCAATATTCCCAAACAAATTGTGTGAACTCTTATAGTAGTATGAATTATTAGCGGGAATGAAATAAGTGAATTATAATGTGATTTTTAAAATATGTTAAAAACTTGAGTTTTAGTAACTCAATGTCGTCTAATTAAGAGAGAGATGCTAGATATGATATCAAAACTTGAAGCTGTAGAATAACGAGCAATTTGAAAACTCGGGTCAGGCACTAAAAGATAACGATTGAACTTATGTCGATGTGGTGTATAAATTTAACAGAGCTAGACATACGCTCCTTCAGTGGGAGTCTCCACCGTAATACTTGTGTTTAGTACCAAGTATGCTAAGTCGATCTAGAGACACGATGAATTGATTAGTTCAATGGTCATCATGGTGTGAATCTCTGATAGATGAATTGATTCATCTGCACATGCCCTTAGACTTTTGACTATGTTTTAAGGAAAGGAATTAGTGCTTGCTACTTTAGCGGGGTACTCAAATGTGAAAAGAAGTTTGTCGAGCCACGTTGAAGAAAACAACTATGTTCACTATTAAAAGACATGAGGGCAATGAAAAGAACTATTATGAGCCGCATTAAACTTTCATGTATAATTGGTCAACTATTTTTCTTATGTTGAAAAATATGGTGTATATAAAAATTAGTTATTGCGGAGCAAGACATATATTGTCTTGGTTATAGTGTAAGGCAGATCTAATGCATAACGAGTTACAAGATTTGAACATTTGTTGGCTCATATGTGAACTATCATAAATTTCTAACAGGCATGACATACGCTCTAGAGATAATTAAGTGATTGCGATCTTTAATAGGTATCTTTCTAGTTCCAATAAAGAAGCATATTTGTACTTGTAGGTCGCACGACATATTTATTAATTCTGGACGAATAAAAGTACGATGCCCAATGCGAAAAAATGGAAGATTATTAGAAAATATCTACGTTGGGCATTGGTGGGTCATGTTGATGCCCCACTTGGGCAGTAGGTGGCTGCTACCCTCCAGCGTAATGCGCAATCAATATTAATAGCACGTGATACAATCACACATATCACGTGATGCACAATCAACATTAATAGCACATGATATATGCAATCACATATATCGCGTCAGCATTAATGATGCAAGTGATATGCCTCCTCGCTCAAGTCTCCCTCGTCATTTTTTAAAAGAAGACTAATACCAAAGATTCAAGGTATACTTTTGTATAGGTTCATCGCTATGGCAAAGTACTCCATCCTCCGAGGTTCGGTCCTCGATCCTAGGTACAAGTGTATTCGTCAAATGTTCGTGAAAAAGTTGCTATAAGAGATATTTTGCAACCTGTATGATCTATATGTATGTTATAAATCCAACATTTATAGCATGTTAATTGAGTGAAATGAAATAATTTACTGAATCTAATATATGTGGCGGTGGCCGTTCACTGAAAAAAAAAATCATGTTCCATCTGCGTCGTGGGACATGTCCGACCAATTAAGTCACCATCTCCTTGCCATTTTGATGGCCCAATGCGGAGACCTCTGCGCGCATGACCACCTACCAACTCTGATCATGCAAAATTCAGAACCATCACCTATATTTTTGTACTACGTTTCAAAAGAAGCTCATGGATCATGAGTCACGTATAGCTTTAATTAATACTTCAAAATAAAAAGTAATAATAATACTAATTCGACTCGTTTTACTATATGTCACACACTTCTTTTCCGGATCGAGATCTACTATTTTTCAAGATTATAAATATTTAAACGCGTACGATAAATTTTATTGAATACAATGACCCTAAATTTTAAATACGAGGCTACTAACACAACGCTCTCAAAACACAGCAACCGTGAGTGTTGGCTCATATGGTACACACTTTGATCACATCTCCTCGGGATAAAATCAACATAAGACAAATTAGATTCCCTTATATATGGTCTTGTCAAAGACAAAGTAAGACTGGAAGGAGATACTTAACCATCGTGATGCCAGTCTACTTTATTTTTCTTAAAAATCTGTCATTTCCGTACCACATTATTGGCCAACTTGATCATCTAATAATGATAAATAATACTTGAGCTATAATGGAAATTAGAAAAAGATAATCCACTGATGGAAATGTGTGGTTACAATCTTGTAGATATGATAAGTGGCATAGCCAGAAAATTTTCCAGTTGGTTCACCGTTTATTGCTAAGTAATTAGATAATAAACTTAAAGCAACGACAAATAAATACTCGGGAAAAAAATAGTATCCAATTGTTAATAATACCTTGAATCTGAACCCAGTTGGTCTCCCTACATAGTCAGACGCTTCAGCAGAATTCTTCTACGGGGGTCTCGCTGACCCGTCAACGAGCCTGTGGGGGGTCAAGCCCTGGATCCCCCCCTGCGGGGGTTGCAAGGGGCGGAGTCCCCTGAGCGAAAATTTTTTAGGAGTATTTTGTATGTGATTCGGATTTGATTTATTTCCTTATCACGAGATAGATGTCCTATTTTCAAGGAATTTATTTAGAGTCCCAGTCCGTATGTAATTCCTATCATCTGTCAAAGGGAGTGTCTATATAAACTCCTCAGGGGTCTAGACCGAGACCCATTTTTGTAATCATCATTATTCCATAACAAAGAGCCGCTACCATTTTTTTTCCTCTTCACGTTCTTTTGTATTTCGTGCTATCCCTCTCTTCCCTCTTTTCGTAACACCAATATTAAAAAAGAAAGAAATTATTTGGACGAAGTTTTTTTTCTTTTCTTCATCCGTATGGCAGCGTAGATCATATGATTTTCATGTGTATTCTCGACCAATCATCATTTAAAAATACACATAGCAGGATTTGTTAGAGAAGTGGTAAGTTCCTTTGACATTTTTTTTATATTTGCTTAGTATTCTCCATGTGCGAGCAGGGAGAGGTAAAGAGTTTTGTCGAAGAAAGAAAGATAAGTTTTTTATTACAGAGAAAAGATAAAAAATATAAAATAGCATAGACTATAGTTTTTATATGTTGGAACATGATTTCTTCTCATTAATTGAAATTAGACAAAACCATGATACTGGAAGTTTTGATAGATGCGTTGTAAACTACAGTCTACATGTATTAATAGGTTTCTAGTGTCTGCATTTATAGGCTTCGACGCTTCGACGTATCACTGCCCATGCATAGTGTTAATAATGCATTGAATTCTACTCCAATTAAAAATTCATCTGGACCCAAACTTCGAAATAAAAGAAAACATGTCTAACATATTCTGACATTTCTTATTATGTGATAGTTAAGAAATTAATTTATTTCCTTATCACAAGATAGGTGCCATATTTTTGAAATTAATATAGAGTCCCAATTGATCTATAATTCCTATTATCTGTTAAAAATAGTGTCTATATAAATTTTTTAGGGGTCCAAAGAGAAAGTAATCTGATCTTGTAATTCTCTTCTGTCTCTTCCATCTAATAAAACTCTATGTCGCCTTAAATTTCTCGAATTTTTTGTGGTGCATAATTTTTCTCATGCAAAAATCCTAACAAAGTGGTATCGAGGTTTCATCGCCGATCCTCCGTCAAGCGTAGAGATGGCATCGCACAACGTGAACATCGAGAAATTCACAAGGCAAAATAATTTTAGTCTCTGGCAGATCAAGATGCAGGCACTTCTAAAATAACAAAGAATTTGGGCGCCACTCGCGAACGTGTCAAAGAATAAATCAAAGGAGGAAGACTCCAAGGGTAAACAAAAGGAGGTCGACCTCGCAAATTTGACGACATAGGAGGAGAATGCGCACTCTATGATCCTGTTGTGTCTGGCAGACGAGGTGATTATTGAAGTTGCCGATTAAGAAATGGCGGCCGGTCTATGGTCGAAACTTGAGAGTCTCTAAATGACCAAATCTTTGACCAATAAGTTATTGTTGAAGCAACGTTTGTTCGCCCTTCACATGCAAGAATGTACCCTTATGAAAGATCATCTTGATCAAATAGTCTGTTGATGAAATTACGAAATATAGATGTGAAGTTTGAGAATGAAGATGATGCCCTACTTTTGTTGGTATCTCTTCCACTGTCATACGAAAATTCCGTTCAATATGTTATCATCGGAAGAGACACAATTACTTGAAAGAAGTAAGATCGAGTCTACATACTCGTGAACTTCGTCATAGGACATCTAGAAAAGTCGTGGAGACTCAGGCCGCAGGGTTGGTAACAATCGTAGAGAAGGGACATCATCCAAACCCTAAGAAGGATAAATCGAAGAAGAAAAACGTCAATCATAAGGATATCTACAACTACTTCAAAGAATATGATCACTGGAAGGAATGCTCCAAGGAGAAGAAGAAAGACATGGTTGCTATAATAGCACACCAGAATAGTGAATCTGATGATGATTTGACTCTTATGGTGTTTGATCAGAGATGTTTGGAGGAGAGTTAGGTTCTAGATTCAAGATGTTCCTATCATATGACTCCGCACAGAAAGTGATTTTCAACTTATCAAAATATTGATGGAGGAAACGTCATCATGGGCAATGATACAACATGTAAAATAGTTAGAATCGGCTCAATTCAGATCAAAACTCATGGCAATCAAGTGTGGACATTGACAGATGTCTGTCATGTTCCGCAACTGAAGAAAAATTTGATATCGTTAGAAGTTCTGGACTCCAAAAGATGTCGGATGAATGCTGCAGGAGGTGTTCTCAAATCACCAAGGGTGATGTTGAAGTCATGAGAGGAGTCAGATAAAAGTCCTTGTACATACTACAAGGTACAATAATTTTTGGCATGGCTGTAGTAGGTAATTCATACAAATCAGAATTAGAAGGATCCAAGTTATAGCACATGCGACTTGAACATATGAGTCAGAAAGGGATGGACATCTTCAATAAGCGCAATCTTTCGAATAGTCAGAAGATATCTGAAATCGGATTATGCAAGCATTGCGTCTTTGGCAAACAAAAATGATATCACTTCAGTAAAGTCGTGCAGAAGACGAAGGCAACACTCGATTGCATCCACGCTGACTGTTGGATCCCTCTCGTGTTCCATCTTTAAGAGGTTTTAAATACTTTCTATCTGTGATAGATAATTACTCAAAAATGACGTAGGTATTAATGATGAAGCATAAGAGCGAGGCATTTGAAGTTTTCAAACTGTGGAAAGGTCTGGTGGAGAATCAAACATCGAGAAAGTGAAACATTTTCGTACTGATAACAACTTAGAATTCTGTTCGTCTGAATTTGATCAGTTTTGCAAGGATGAAGGCATTGCGAGACATTGCACCGTCAGAGATACACCGCAGCAAAATGATGTAGCAGAACGTATGAACATAACTCTTTTGGAGAGGGCACAATGCATGCTCTCTAATTTTAGTGTGAACAAGTCATTCTGGGTTGAGGCTGTTAGTACAGCATGCTACCTTGTCAATTAGAGTCCTGCAACCGCGATCAATATGAAGACTTCCATTGAGGTATGGTTAAAAAATTCTGCTGATTATACTAATCTGGAAGTCTTTGACTGTCCAACATATTATTATGTCAGCAAAGGAAAGCTGAAACCGAGGGTAAAAAAAGAAGTGTTTGTAGGATATGGTGTAGGTGTAAAAGACTTCAAAATCTGGTCTCCTTTAGAGCAGAAGGTTATTCACAGTAGAAATATATCATTTGATGAGATGTATATGCTCAAGCAGAAATTACTCAACAGATGAGGGTGTCAACAAACATGTGGAGTTTGGATTAACTCAAATTCATAATGGGGTAGAAAAATCTCATCAGGCTGAACAACCAGAGTTTGAGGAGCAAGCAGAAAAAGCAATGATAAGTCTAGCTGCTGGACGTGCACGCAGACAGATAGGTCCTCCTAAGCATTATGGCTTTGAGGACATGGTTGCATATAAATTCCAAGTAGTTGAAGATGTGTAATCGATCAAGCTACAAGGATGTTATCGCATGTGCAGATCAGAATAGGGACTGGCGATAGTAGAGAGTGTTAGATATCTGATTGGGGATTCAATTCAAGGTGGAGATTATTAATAATGCCTTGAATCCTACTCTAACTGAAAACTCATCTAGACTCGAACTCCAAAATATAAGGAAACTTGTTTGACATATTATGTAAATTTACATATCATGAAATTGTTAAGGAATTGATTTATTTTCTTATCACAAGGTAGGTGCCCTATTTTTAGGATTAAAATAGAGTCTCACTTGGTCTGTAATTCTCATCATATGTTAAAGAGAGTGCCTATATAAACTCCCTAGGGGTCCAAAGAGAAAGTAATCTGATCTTGTAATTCACTTCTGTCTCTTCTATCTAATAAAACTCTACGTCGCGTTAAATTTCTCAGGTTTTCTTGCGGTGCATAATTTCTCTCGTGCAAAAATTCTAACACATAACATACTAATTAATGCTTTGGTTGCAAAAGATAAAAAAAGGTTTGCCAAATATACGTATATTTTCTATTAATTTAGGATGGATATTAACCAAAAGTAAAATTAAAATCACTTTTACTGAGAGAAACAAATACATTTATCTATAGAGCAAAATTTAAGTATCATTTTTTTAATTACAAAAAGAGATTCATATGTTTGTTTGGGATAAATAAACATAAAATTTCATCGATGAGAATTAACCTCAAAATCAGGTAACGTGTGTGTCAATGCATGTCTTTATTCTCTTGATGACACCTTGGAATTTTTTCTGGTTAATTTTATTTATATCTCGACCAATATTGGTGTTTTCTTGGGAAGGCGACGGATTGTCGCTTTCTCATTTTTAGCTAAAACATCAAATTATTAGCTTGGTGAATTTGTATTGCCCTCAAATTTATTTTTTGTCCCTTAACAATTGACATCTCTTTAGGTGCCACATCAGCTACAAATTTTTAAAGCTTTAATTGGTCAATATAATATATAATATCAAATTAGGAATAGGTAATTTTATTAAATAGAATGTGAAAGTCAAAATAAAATTATTATCTTTTCCAAGTCAAATTAACTTTCAAATAATTATTACATATCAATGAAAGAGACCCTTATTAACTTGGTCCTATATGCAATTTGTATCACTGTGAATATTGTGGTATCACATATTGTTATGAAAAGAGAGAGAGATCGCACAAAATACTGAAGAACATATGAAATTTATAAGGTTAACCCTAGATCGGAAGAACACACGAAATTTACAAGGTTAACCCTAAATCGGACTGTGTCATTGGGCGGCGGCTCTTTTTTATTATGGAATAATGATGATTACAATGAAAGGGACATCTACTGAAGCGCATGATTACATAGGGCCCAAGGTTACAATTAGGAATTATCAACAAATCTTTACCTTAACTTGAATCATCTTCAAAGTACAAAAATCTTCAATGCCATGCCATGCTGCCGTCAGCCCCACCTTGGGGCTATTACCAAGTATTGATGTTAAGCAAGTCCAAATAGTGCTGTAATTTACTATGAGAACAGACTTTGTGAACATATCAATTGAATTATCTTCAGTGTCAATCTTCTTCACCTTGATCCTCTTCTTTGTATTAATGAAGTGATATTTGACATCATTGTGTTTGGTTCTTTCATGATGCACTTGATCATTGACTAAACATATTGCACTTAAACTGTCACAGTGTACTATGGCCTGCTCTTGATCTAATTCGAGATCTCCAACTAAGTCTTTTAATCAGATGTCTTCCTTAGCAGCTTCTATCAGTGCCAAATATTTGACCTCTATGGTGGATAATGTAACTAATGGTTGGAGTATAGCCTTTGATGACAAAATTACTCAAAGTGAAGACATAGCTTGTCATAGATATCTTCCATCAACATCTCTAACATAGTCTGAATCTGAATACTCTGCAACAAACATTTTTTATCACTTATATATTCCTCTCATATACCAAAAGATTTGCTTTACTACTTGATAGTGCTCTTTTCTTGAATTGCTCATGAACCTGCTAACAATATTAACTACATGATTTTGCAAAGCATAGCATACATCAAACTTCCAACTGCATTAGCATAAGAAATCCGAGGCATGTACTCTTCTCTGCTTTTAATTTTGGTGTGAAAGAAATAAAGAGATAAATATTTGCAGCTGATGGAATGCTCAAGGGCTTCACTCCAGAATTTCAAACTTGGATAAAATCTTCTGAATATATGTTTTATGAGATAAAATAGTTTACTCTGTGCGCGATCCCTTAATATTTTCATCTCCAAAATCTTTTGTTGCACCAAGATCCTTCATTTCGAATTATGCACTAAGGAGTTTCTTCAAATTTTTAATGTCTGTCATGTCTCTAGCAACAATGAGCATATAATCAACATACAAGAGCAGATAGATGATGAAGTCGTCATTCACCTTCTTGTGGTATACACAATAATTATAGGGACTTCGGTTGAATCCCTTAGAGATCATGAAGATGTCAATCTCTTGTACCATTTGTCTGGGAGACTGCTTCAGGCCATACAAATATTTCTTCAGTATGCAAACTTGATCCTTCTTTCTTGGAATGGAGAATCCCTCTAACTGACTCATAAGAATGTCTTCTTCAAGTTCTTCATGGAGGAAAATAGTCTTCACGTCTAGTTACTCGAGTTCTAGATTCTGATGTACTATAAGAGCAAGGAGCACGTTGATATATACCTGAGAATATCTAATTGTAGTTTACACCTTTTTTTCTAACTATAACCTTTTGAGACTGAGCCTTGTATCTTGTACCTTCAACTCCTAAATTTAGCTTTCTTCTTGAGTACCTACTTGCAGTCAATAATCTTTTTGTCATTAGGTAGTCTGACCAGCTCGCATGTTTGATTCTTGTGAAGAGATTCAATCTCCACACCCATAGCAGCAATCAATTTTTTAGATTCGGCACATGTGATAACATCCCTATAAGAGGACGACTCCAGGTACTCCACCTCTTCAGCTACTTGCACTACATAAACAACCATGTCCTCGAAGCCATATTTCTTAGGAGGACCCACTTCTTTGTGAGGGCATCGAGTAGCAATTGACTCCTGTGTTGATTCTGAGTACAAGTACACTTTTGTTGAAGGTCATTCGAGCTTCATGTTGCTCGTTCGATTCTTCACGTTCTAGTTCTGATGTGACCCTTCAGCATCATCCCCAGCTAAGTGACTTCAACATCCACCTGTTTGCTGGGACTCTCTTCAGCCTCCTGCTTCAACTGAAACATTGCTGCTTCACACGCGTTTGCTGTGGATGACTTTGTGTTTTGAAGGAGACCAGAAAACCATGAATATCCATGAATACCTCTTATTTGGATCTTGGCTCCATCTTCCCTTCACTAATATGATAGTATGTTGGACAACAAAAGACTTTTAGATTAGAATAATAATCATCTCTTATTTTACTCATGTTTATCAATATTCCAAATATCAAATCTGCCACCTTTGCATTAAAACTTTGTTTAATTTATAAAAATTGAGTTATCATCTAACCTTTTTGAATTAGACTCTGAAAAATAACAACTTTTTGAATTTCGAATGTTAACAGAGAGAAAAGAGGAGACAAATCCAAGCTTGGACAGGGGAACAAGAGGAGGCGTTGGGCAGGAGGAGAACAGAAAAAGTAAATTTGAGAGGAGGAGAGAATTTAGGTTTTTGAAAGAAGAACAATGGACGGTTAGAAATTTGTGTTGCTGTTGTGGTTTGATTCTCTTTTTTCATAGCCATATCCATTAGATAACTTTCAAGTTAATTTGGATTGCTTTGTGAATGATTTAATGATGCTAGAGTTTTGTAGATCGCGAGATCTTCCTTTTGTTCATACACTATCTTATTCGAAAGAAGGGATGACGTTTCCTAAAACCATTTACAACAACATTCTTCCAAATGTGTCCTTCTATATCGAAACGATCGAGGGGTTTGCTTTATCACCTTGTGAGGCGAGTGTCTGCAATGGTCCTAGTTGTCTTGGATCAAACCTTTTGCCAAGATTAGGATTTTAATTTAATTTTCCCTGGTAATCAAGTTCAGAGGTCAAATGATTATTGTTTCTAATCGACCGATTAATGGCTAATTCCTAACATTCTGAGAGAGAGCGAGGGATGAATGGGAAGAGTTAGATTGTTTTAATAGGTAAGAATCGAGAGATCATCCTCCTCATTTAGGGATCACGTCATAGTAGTAGCCAAATTTTCCATAAGGGAATTCTCATCTTATTAGGATTCTCGTTTTAATAATTTCTTTTTGTTTCTCTCCTGTTATTAGCATTCGTGACATGTTTTGAGGTATAACGGGATCCTAATTAATCTAAGTCAGCGGGGTTATGACACTCGTGATTTCTACTCGACATGTATACTTGCAGTAGTGTGGACTCTAGAGATAGTTAACTACGATTCGAACGACATTTAACTAATGTGAGAGATCACAACTTCTAAAGTTCACATTAAGATCACAACTTCTAAAGTTCACATCAACTTAGATTATTATTTTCCATTTGTATCTTTTACTGTTTATTTCTTTAGCACTACTATTCTTTATATTCATCTTTCATTTTTTTTATTTCAGGACTTTATATGCCTAGGGCTAGCAACAAGCAACTGCTTGACTTAGATCCTAAGATTGATCGAACATTCAGGAGGAGAGTGCGAGAGCACATGAACAGAACACCTTAAACTAAAGAAACAAGTCGCACACAATCGGCAGAAGTAGAACCAAATTCTAATTTAGAAAAAGAAAAAGAAATGATGGTAGAACAACAAAATCAACAACAACCTCCGGTCCCTTCTCTAGAAGATCTCTATACTACCACTGCGGATGGATTGGAGTCATCCATTTTGAAGCCAACCATTCAAGCTAACAACTTTGAATTAAAATCCTCTTTGATTTCAACAATTCAGCAAAATCAATTTGGAGGAACCCCGGATGAAGATCCAAATAAACACCTCAAGGATTTTTTGGAAACATGTGAAACTTCAAAGCTAAATGTAATTTCACCAGAAGCACTCAAATTGAGAGTTTTTTTTCTTTTTTCCTAAGAGACAAAGCCAAACAATGGCTGCAATCTCTTGAACCAAGAGAGCTGACCACCTGGGAGCAATTGGTGAAAGCTTTTCTATCTGAATATTTCCCTCCAAGTAAAACAATCAGGATCAAAAATCAAGTCATTGGATTTGTTCAAAAGGATCAAGAGATGCTTTATGAAGCATGGTAAAGATTTAAGGCATTAATCGTGTCCTCATCACGGTCTGAGGAAATGGATTCTAGTTCAATCTTTTCATAATGGACTTATTTTTTCTTCCAAGATGGCACTCGACAATGTCGCTGATGGAGTGTTCATAAAGAAAAATGTTGATGAAGCTTAGCAGCTCATCATAGAAATAGTAAAAAATCAGCATTTTTTAGCTCACTCGAGATCCGATGAATCCGTTGCATTTACTCAGACACGTTTTTCACCAAGGTGGAATACATTGTTCAGAAAGCAAACAACAAACTAGGACTTAATGAAGCCACCCCAACTGTCAATATGATAGTCAGATGCTGTGAAATATGTGGTTCACCTGACCACATTTCTGTGCATTGTAAATTACTAAAACAGCAAGGTCACATCCTTCTAATAATGACCCATATTCTAATACATTCAACCCTGGATGAAAAAATAATCCAAAGTTCTCTTATAGAGATAACTATTAGCAATCTCAAGCTCTTGCTTGGCAGAATAGACCCAATCAAGGAGCACTAGCCCAGAACCCACTATTGATCAGGGACAATCATCAACAAGCAAGCTTAAATCAGCGATGGAGAATTATATATCGAAATAGGTCAATCTCATGCAAAAGATGTTCATCCATAATAAAATACTAGAAACACAAATAGCTCAACAAGCTACATCTTCTTCAAGACAACTAGGAATTCTACTGAGACAATTAGAGTTGAATCAAGGCAAGTCCAAGCCATACACTGAGGAGTGGGAGAATAACTGAGACATTTCTTCAAGGCAAGAAGAAATGGCCCAACCAGAGAAGCCAAACGACCTAAAACTTGAGAAGGTCCTTCCAATTATTCATCACGAGTACCATTCCTAAAGCCCTCGAGACAGGATCAACAATTTGGCAAGAAGCTCTACATCAATGTACCTTTCGTTGAAGCCATCCATGAGATGTCAGCCTATACCAAATTTCTTAAAGATATCCTATCAAAGAAAAGGAGGATTCAAGAGAATGAAACAGTAGCACTAACAACCGAAGCTAGTGAATTATTCAAAATAGATTGCATCCGAAACTCAAGAACCTAAGAGGTTTTTCTATACCTTGTGAAATTGGCAATAAAGGAATTCAAAGAGTTCTATGTGATCTCAGAGCTTCGTGTCATTCCACTCTCATTATGCAGAAAAGTAGAGATGGGTGATATTAAGCCTACCAATAGGTCTCTTCAATTAGTAGATTGATCCATCAAAATTCCTCAAAGAATTCTAGAACATATCGATTAAGGTAGGAAATTTCTACATACCAATTGATTTTGTAGTTTTGGATATGGATGAGGACAATCAAACTCCAATTCTCTTAGGAAGACCCTTCCTAGCCACCACTGGAGCAGTAATTGATGTCAAACAAGGTTGTCTTACTTTCCAAATAGGTGACGATATCGTGGAGTTCTGGCTAAATCAAATAATCAACTATCTGAATGTGGAAGATTATCACTATCTAACCTGAACACGTGATCCTCTAATCCAGAGAGTTGCATCTATCGTTCATACATCTGATCCCTTAGAAGTCTCTCTTGTAGCTCAGGAATCATCATTATGGATAGAAGAAGAAGCTAGACTCTTGACTAGTCACATGCTACTGGCACTAAAGCAAGGTATTGGTAATACAGAAGAGAGCCTATTAGCCAATTTCTCAAAGCTGGGGAAGAATCAAGCTTGAAAAAATAGCCCAAACCTGAGCTGAAGAAGTTGCTCCAAAATCTTAGATATGAATTCCTAGGAGAAGACTCTACTTATCCGATAATTTTTAATGCAAATCTAGAACCAAGCCAGCTCCATATGCTTCTCACTAAGTTGAAATCCTACAAACATGTTATAGGGTACACTCTGGATGATCTTAAAGGAATTAATCCCTCCATCTACATGCATCGTATTCCTATGAAAAAAGATTTCAAACCATCCATTGAAGGACAGAGAAGACTCAATCTAGCGATGTCAAAAGTGGTGAAGAAAGAAGTAATTAAACTTTTGGATGCATGAATCATCTATCCCATCTTGGACAGTTAGTTGGTAAGCTCTGTGCAGGTCGTGCCAAAAAGGTGGAATTATCGTGATAAAAACTGGCTCAAACAAACTTATCTCTACATATACTGTTACAAGATGGAGAATGTGTATTGATTTGAAGAAGGTGAATAAGGCTACCCGAAAGGATCATTTCCCTCTCCCTTTCATTGATCAAATGCTGGAGAGGTTGGTAAATCATTCTTATTTTTGCTACATAGATGGATGCTCTATATTTCTTCATATCCTCATTTACCCGGATGATTAGGAAAAGACTACTTTCACATGCCATATGGGACCTTTGCTTATAGAAGAATGTCATTCGGGCTGTGCAATGCTCCTACAAGCTTCCAAAGGTGTATGATGTCTATCTTTTCAGACTTTATTGAAGAAATCATGAAAGTCTTCATAGATGACTTCTTGGTCTATGGAACCTCTTTTGAAAATTGTCCGAACAATCTTTGCAAGGTATTACAGAGATGTGCTGAGTCTAATTTGGTGTTGAATTGGAAGAAATGTCACTTTATGGTCCAGGAAGATGTAGTGTTGGGTCATATTATTTCAGGTAGAGGCATTGAAGTCGACAATGCCAAGACAGAGGTAATAGAAAAGTTACCCTCACCTTCTAATATCAAGAGAGTTAGAAGCTTCCTTGGACATGCCGGATTCTACCATCAATTTATTAAGGACTTCTCACTAATTGCAAGGATATCGACAAAACTCTTGTCAAAGAAGCTAACTTTATATTTGACGAATATTGTTTAAAAGCTTTCAACACACTGGAAAAAACACTCATGATAGCTCCAATTATCCAGCCACCTTATTAATCACTACCATTCGAGCTTATGTGCGATGTTAGTGATCAAACTATTGGTGCAATTCTCGATCAGAGAAAGGATAAGAAACAACATGTGATTTATTACGTTAGTAGAATTCTGGACGAAGCACATATCAATTATGTCACGACAGAGAAGTTCTTAGTTGTAGTGTTTGCAATGGATAAATTTAGATCCTATATAGTGGGGTCTAAAGTTATTGTGTACACGGATCACCAAGCCATTTGACATTTGATTTCTAAGAAAGATGCAAAGCCCAGATCAGATGGATTCTCTTATTGCAATAATTTGACTTGAAAATCAGAGACAAAAAGGGAGCAGAAAATGAAGTTAACCTCTCTCGACTCCAACCATCAGAACAGAAGAGTATGATCATTTGTTCTCAATAGAGGCTGAAAGCCTACCATGGTTCGTAGACTGTGCTAACTATCTAGCTTCAAGAGTCTTACGACCAGATATCTCTTATCAACAAAAGAAAAATTCTTTTCCGACATACATTACTTTTGGAATGAGCCATTCCTTTTTAAGAAGTGTGCATACGGATTGTATCGAAGATGTATCCCAGAAGAAGAGCAGCCTGCAATACTTCTGGAATGTCACTCATCCCCCTTTGGTGGTCATGGAGGACATCAGAAGACAACTTCCAAAGTTCTATAAGAAGGTTTTTATTGGCCAACTCTATATAAGGATGCAGTCAATTTCGTAAAGTCCTATGATGCCTGTCAAAGAACATGAAACATAAGCTGAAAAATGAAGCACCACAACAATCAATATTAGAGGTGAAATTTTTTGACGTGTGGGGAGTCGATTATATGGGGCCGTTTCCTACCTCATTTGGTTACAAATTCATACTCCTTGCAGTGGATTAAGTTTCAAAATGGATCGAGACAATCCCCACAGTCTCAACGGACTCAAGGTCTGTCACCAAGCTCTTCAAAGATAGGTTTTTCCCAAGATTTTGGGTTCTCAGATTAGTCATCAGTGATGAATGCTCGTATTTTATCGAAAGAAACCTTGAAAACTTGTTGATCAAAGACGGAGTCAAGCATAGAGTCTCTACCACGTATCATCCACAAACTAATGGACAAGCCGAGGTCTCCAACCGAGAAATTAAGATGGTCTTGGAAAAGACGGTCTCAGTGACAAGAAAGGATTGGAGCAAGAAGATGAATGGAGCGCTATGGGCATACCGTATTGCATACAAAACTCCAATTGAAATGACACCATTCAAACTTATCTACGACAAACACTATCATCTACCGGTAGAATTGAAGCACAAAGCATTTTGGGCAATCAAAACACTCAACTAAACTTTCAGACAGCCATTGGGAAAAGACTATTGCAGCTTAATGAATTAGATGAACTCTGGCTAGACGCATATAACAATTCTCGTCTTTATAAAGAATGCACGAGGAAATGGCATGACAGTCGTATACTACTGAACAATTTTAAAGAAGACGATCAAGTTTTACTATTCAATTCTCGTATATTACGAGGAAAACTCTGGACGAGGTGGTTAGGATCGTTCACCGTCAAGAAAGTCTACCCTCTTGGAGCCATGGACAAAAAAAATGACGACTCAAAAATTTTTAAAGTAAACGACCAAAGACTGAAGCAGTATAATCCTGGCACTGATGAATCCAAAGAAGTGTTGTATCTACGGTCGGACCACTAAAAATTCATATACCAAGTCGAGCCAATGACTTAAAAAAAAGGCGCTGCTGGGAGGCAGCCCAACCGAATAAACTGTCATCCGCCATATCAACATCCACATTAGCCTCAAAGTTCTTAAAACTAGCTGAAAAGCGCACCACATAGATTTAGTTGGAATCCCAATAGAATGTATAATCATATCTACCCAACCGACCAAAACACCCACTTCTACATGTCCAAGTCGGCGACGCCTCGAATTCCTAAGTCTCCACGATCTCCTACATCTCCCAATTCATCCACTCGCTGATCGTTCTATCCACACAAAAAATCATTCCCAAAATCCCTCGCAATTTTCCCCTTCGCCGATGATCATCCCTAGCTTCTCCCCTCCGAATACCGACCAGCAACAATGAAGCGCGCATGATCATCTTCCATCTCCAACACAGAGAGCTCGTCGGAGTCCATCCGACGTCGCTTATGCCCCGATGGTCTCCTAAGGCGACCTTCGTGGAGGAGGAGGTCAGAAGACAGCGATGAGGCACTGAAACTGGAGACAACTGGTGCAAAAAATTTTCTTCTACCAGGTTTTTAGACATCTCTGCTCTTGAACCACTCGGTCTGTTCGATGATGTCTGGATTCTGCTACATCGAGCACGCTCAATGCCCTTTTTCATGAAGTGTTGGGACCTCTATGAAGAGGTAGCAGCTGATTTCATCGGAACGGTGTTATGCGTGCACCGTGATGACGATGATGTGCCTGATCTCATTAAATGTCTTTACAACAAGCATTTCTCTTTGACTCTCGAAACCTTCACTCGTCTCTTCAATCTCCCCAACTCTGGCCCAGAACCCCTCCTCCCAATTTCCCTATTTTTTACTTTTGGTACCAGTTGACGAAGATACGTACCAATGATCCTTTCTAGCTTGTAGGCCACAAGCTCAAAACTCTTATTTTTAGGTATCTCCACATTTTTCTTACCAACACAACACTTATCCGCCCGAATGACTATGACATGGATTTAGTTTCGACCGATGAACTCTTCATCTTGTGGTGTTTCCTGACAAACTCGGAGATCACCCTTGCCACCTTCCTCATGCAAACTCTGCTTAAAGAGTCGACTCGTGTATGTGACCCAATCCTGTGTGACAACTTCATCTCCGTGATTGTTGAACATCACTTATTCCTAGGAGATGTCAATTACCTACCCTCCAAAAGCCTAGACTTCGACTTCCTAAGACGGGAAGGAGTCCTTGTCACAAATGACGGTCGACACCTCTGGCGACAAGCCGACTTCATCCAATTCATCCAAATGACAGTCAACACCTCTGCGATAGGCCGACTGCCTAACCCTTAGAAAATAGGAATCTTGGAAGGCAAGAATTAGTGGATGGACGACTTCATCCAAGTCCCACGTCCAATCCAAACGTTACCTCCCTTCCTATTTGAGTCTATTCAACCTCCATGAGCCCCTTCTGCACCCAGAACAATGCGAAGAACAATAGTTGCCTCTTCCTCCTCAACACCAAATCCTCTCATCCCATACCAGTCACCCTATCCGATAAATTGAACATCATTCTAGAGCAAGTTACTAAGCTGGTAGAAAGGTGTTCGCCCGTAACCAAGAAGACATTCAAGCACTAAATGACCATCTCAATAACTTGGAACAACAAGGCTTCAACAATGTCAACAAAATTCAGGACATTGAAGTAGTGCAGAATTATGTTCTCAAAACCCTTGGTGATATACAACAAGTGCCCGACAGACTGTTGGAGCTTGTATCACCACCTGGTCCCTCTTCCTGACATGATCAACACTGAGGATAGTGTTGAATTCAAGCTTGGGAGAGAGGGTAACATGGTACATTTCTACTCCTTTCTCTTTACTTATTGCTGCCTATCAACCATTCAGAGTTAAAAAATTTCATTTGCTATGATGCATGAATTTATATCTCTTTACCCTACTTTGTCCCTTTTTATATAAATTCGGCCCCTTAAAATGAAATTTTTATTGATATTTGAGAAGTAGGAGATGTTTTCACTCCCTTATAATTTTTTACTCTTTGCTTCTTCAAGTCATGTTCAAGGACACCGTTAAGCGAATGAAACTTGAAGTATTTCATGAGTAACATTCAGTGCTTTAAGTGTTGGGTCGTGGATTGAAAGAAGTTGCTGAGTGAAGTTTTAGATGCTTGACGACTAATCCTATTCATGCTCAATTTTTTTCTTTCTTCTAAGCTTGCTAATAATTATATCTTTGTTGAATCCTCTAGTGTAATTAAGCTTAACAAAAGTATGAACAAGTGGAATCAATGTAAAGAAAAAAGAGTTAGTAGAGCCCCAGAAAGTACAAAAAGGTGTATTCCGGAACCTGGGTGAGTCAGAGTGATTAGATCTGTAGGGGTTCATGCTTGGCAACCTAAGAGCAACTGTCCTGAGATCTGTCGATCAAAAACCCGCTACATAGATCACCCAGTGCACTATGGATAATCACATGAGTACGGAATCAATGAAAAGGAAATGCAAATACTTAAAGTGCAAGTTGATGAGCAAAAGCCCACACTGCACTTGTGGATTCAGCATTGATATATTTATTTCCAAGCGATTTTATTTACTTTCTTTTAGAGCTGAATTTGGAGGAATTTAAAATTGTCTTGCATCCAAACACTTTCACTAAGCTGGGTCACTTGGAAAAGTAGAGAAATACTTGAGTAGTGAATGTACAACCTAAATGCTGAAAAAAGTAGTTAATAAAACAGGGTGGAAATGAAAAGTTTTACCTTGAACATTGCTTGAGGACAAGCAAACATCTATGATTGGGATAGTTTGATCATCTCTTATTTTACTCATGTTTATCAATATTCCAAATATCAAATCTGCCACCCTTGCATTAAAACTTTGTTTAATTTATAAAAACTGAGTTATTATCTGACCTTTTTGAATTAATTAAAATATCAACTTTTTTGAATTTTGAATGTTAATAGAGAGAAAAGAGGAGATAAATCCAAGCTTGGACAGGGGAACAAGAGGAGGCTTTGGGCAGGAGGAGAACAGAAAAATGAAATTTGAGAGGAGGATCGAGGAAGAGAGAATTTGGGTTTTTGAAAGAAGAACAATGGAAGAAACTTTTATATTAACTATGTCGATGCTCGGCTAGGAATATTTATTCCCCGTGGTGTAATTTGTGTTGCTGTTGTGGTCTGATTCCCTTTTTTTATAGCCGTATCCATTAGATAACTTTTGATTTAATTTGGATTGCTTTGTGAATAATTTAATCATGCTAGACTTTTGTAGATCGAGAGTTCTTCCTTTTGTTCATACACTATCTTATTCGAGAGAAGGGATGGTGTTTCCTAAAACCATTTATAATAGCATTCTTCCTAATGAGTCCTCTTTTTCTAAACGACCGAGAGGTCTTCTTTATCACCTTGTGAGGCGAGAGTCCGCAATGGTCCTGGTTGTCATGGATCAAACCTTTTGCCAAGATTAGGATTTTAATTTAAGTGTTAAGGATCGAGAGATCACTTTTCCCTGGTAATCAAGTTGAGAGGTCAATTGATTATTGTTTCTAATCTACTCATTAATGGCTAATTCCTATCATTCTGAGAGAGATTGAGGGATGAATGGGAAGAGTTAGATTATTCTCATAGGTGAGAATCGAGAGACCATCTTTCTCATTTAGGGATCACATCACAGTAGTAGCCAAATTTACCATAAGGGAATTCTCATCTTATTAGGATTCTCATTTTAACAATTTCTTTTTGTTTCTCTCTTGTTATTAGCATTCGTGACAATTTTTGTGGTATAACGGGATCCTAATTAATCTAAGTCAGCAGGCTACGACACTCATGATTTCTACTCGACCTGTATACTTGCAGTAGTGTGGACTCTAGAGATATTTAACTACGATTTGAACGACATTTAGTTGCTGTGAGAGATCACAATTTCTAAAGGTTTCATGACTGTGATTCGAGCACTTTCTATCTAGTCGTGTGACTTAAAGTGATTTCATGGACAGCTCGTGAAACTCAATTCTGAAGGCGTAATCATTTTGTGATACCCGTTAAGGCTTCGTGGCAGCCCGTTACATTCTTGTCTTCATAACACCTCATCTCGTAACGGCCAATTATCACATATTCACGGCCCGTGATGATATGTTTTCCGAATCGCTGTAGGAACGGTGAAACTTGCAGGATCCGTGGTCTGTTGCTTTAACGATCATGAGATATTTGTCATGACCCCTAAGTTTCTAAGTCATGAAGTGAGGTTCGTGCGGTCCGTCAAATGGGAAGGCTGGGGCGTGAAACTTCGTCTTCACGACTGTGCGACATTTCTAACAGCCCGTAAAATCAAGATTTCTTGCGAAGCGGTTCTGCCAGAGCTGTGAAAGTGAATGTTGGAGTGTTAAACCACCTTTCTCATACCGTGAAGAAAAATTAACGGTCCGTGAGATTCAAGAATTGATTTTCAAAAGTTGAATTGTCTTTGTTACGTGCCCATACTCTTTTATTTCCTTCCTCCGTCATTTTTCATCAATAATTCCTGCAAAATACACCAACTAGAGGTAGATTGCTACTTCAAAGAATTTAAAGAAATAAACATAAAAATAGATGCATGCAATGAGTAAATTACACAAAATAAGCCTAAATGTAAGTCTAATTATATGTTGTAAAATGCATGCATCTAAGGGCAGATGCCCATTCCCCCTCTCTGCGCGTGTAAAGGCAGGGATAGAGATGGCAATATTGCCCACCCCTACATGGCCCCATGGGGAATCCTTGACTGGGGCCCTGTTCGTGGGGATTTTTTCCTTGCAGGGGTGGGTTCAAAAGTGGCCTTGGGATTCACTTTGGACATTGTTCTCTCCCCTCATCATCCTCATAAATGCGTGCTCCGCACTTGCTGCCCTCGCCAAGCCACGCAGTACTCCTCGTCCGCCACTGGTGTGTTCTTCATCAGGGTAGCACCGCCTCGACCGCTCCCGCATCGGCCGATCCACCGGCGCCACCCCGATCTGCCTCGGCCTCGATGAGATCAGGTTGCAGATCGGCTTTCTCAACATGTACCACATCCAAATACAGATCAACAGAGGGAATCACGTGAAAAAAATATGTAACATGTATAGAATCCTATGTGGCATATTATTGTATGAAAAAACATGTAACATGTATAGAATCATGTAAGTTATTTAAGTTGTTTCCATATGTTTAAAGAACGTGAAATATGCAAATTGACAAAATGACTAATGAAGATTTATTGTATGGTGTGATTTGTCCTTGAATTTTCTCATAATGTATCTTAAGCTAATTGTATAATAAGCAATGAATGACTCGCAAGCAATGAGCATTTATAATAATGAAAAAAAATATTATTTAGCATCTCCTTAGCGTCCAATAGCACCTATTGTGCAAAACCCCAACGTCTCTTTAGCATCACATTATTGTCGTAAGTTGGCATCCAATCAGCATCGTGTGCGCATCGAAGCTTAGCGTCATTTTAACGTCCTAATAGCTCAGCCACGTGTAATGGAAATGGCTCATGTGACGCTTGCGAAGCAGTTCTGTCGGAGTTGTGAAAGCCAATGTTGGAGTGTTAAACCACCTTTCTCAGCCCATGAAGAAAGAGTAACAGTCTGTGAGATTCGAGAATTGATTTTTGGAAGCTGAATTGTCTTTGTTTTGCACGCTTCTTCTTCTATTCCCTTTCTCCGTCATTTTTCGTCAATAATTCCTGCAAAATACACCAACTAGAGGTAGATGGCTACTTCAAAGAAGTTAAAGAAATAAACGTAAAAATAGATGCATGCAATGAGCAAATTACACAAAGTAAGTCTAAATACAAGTCTAATTATATGTTGTAAAATGCATGAATCTAGGGGGGTAGATGCCCATTCCCCTTCTCTGCGTGTGTAAAGGCAGGGATAGAGATGGTAATATTACCCAGCCCCACGCGGCCCCGTGGGGAATCCTTGACCGGGCCGTGTTCATGGGGATTTTTTCCCCACAGGGGTGGGTTCAAAAGTGGCCCTGGGATTCACTTTGGGGATTGGGGTGGGGATACTTGCCCTCGCCCCGCGAGGCCCCGATTCCAGAAATTATTATTAATTTTTAATTTTTTAATACTAATTCTGTAATTCAATAATTTTATTTTACTAAAACAAGTACTATATGTAATTTTTAATATCGTATAATAAAATATTATATTGTATTAGTTTTATTTAGTCATATTTTAGTTTTTAATGTACATTATATATTAATTTAATATTTTAAAATAATTATTTTATTTTTTTATAATTATTAATAATTTTATAAATAAAATACTGTGGGGTTCGAATCCCACAGGGGATTGGGGATGGGAATAAACTTAGCCCCGCCGCGAGGATCAGGGTGGGGTTCCAGGGTAGTGGCAGGATGAGGGTGGCAGGGGCGGGGGCAGTATCCCCCGCCCCATACAGGGACGGGTGCTACCACTAGGCGGGGAAGGCTGCCCCCTTCCCTTCTAGCACATTGAGGTTGATGATGTAATAGACGTCGAATGTGATGTCCTTCTTGTTGTAGCAGCGCAGGAAGATGAACGACAAGCAGCGAAGGAGGAAAGGTACTTGCCGTGCTTTGGGGTATCGTCGGCACCTACGCAAGCTTCAGCGGACCTGTCAGAGATGGTGACGCGCCTAGTATACCATGGAGATGTGTGGCGACAGGTGGAGCGGGATACACACATATATACATATATTTATTTATGTACATTCACTCAATTCAAAATTAATAAATTACTAATACATCTACGCCACTATTGCGTCACATGATGACTAGCGATACATTAGTGTCACAATAGCGTCATCATAGGCTGACACCACTTTTGTGCCGTGCATAATAGTGTCACAATAGCGTCGTATGCTTGTGACTCTTGCTTAGCGTCACAACCCGTTGACGCCAATGCGATGTGACATTTTACCTTAGCATCACGTCATCAATGTCGCTAATGTGCGTCACTATTTAGCATATTTTATAAGTATTTATATCAACAACATGGCACCGCATTAGCGACGCGTAGCGTCAAAATGTTTGCTTCCCTAATTGGCGATCCATGTGCTCGTCGAAGAATGAATCCTAACCCTCCTTATGTGTTAATCCAACGCTCATTGATTTCTTTCCCTCTTTCCTCTCCCATGTCTATTTCCTCCTCCGATGATTTCTTTTATCCACCGGCCTCACCTCCTTCGTGTCTCTCTCCACATCCGCCTCCTTTGTGTGTCTCTCTTCCTACCATCGGAGGTCAAACGCCGGAGGTCTAGTCTCTGAATGCCTCCCGCACTTGCACCTAGCAGGACCCGTCGAGCGGCGGGCGGCAACCAAGGGGGACATTGTCGAAATGGTTCCGTTGTCATCGTTCTCTCCCCACATCATCTTCATAAGCGTGTGCTCCGCACTCCCCGCCCTCACCAAGCCATGCAGTACTCCTCGTCCGCCATTGGCATGCTCTTCATTAGGGTAGCACCACCTCGACCGCTCCCGCGTTGGCCGATCCACCGGTGCCGCCCCGATCTGCCTCGGCCTTGAGGAGATCAGGTTGCAGATCGACTTTCTCAACATGCACCATATCAAAATACAAATCAACAGAGGGAAACACATGAAAAAATATGTAACATGTATAGAATCCTGTGTGGCATACTGTTGTATGAAAAAACATGTAACATGTATAGAATCATGTAAGTTATTTAAGTTGTTTCCATAAGTTTAAAGAATGTGAAATATGCAAATTTACAAAATGATCAATGAAGATTTATTGTATGGTGTGATGTGTCCTTGAATTTTCTCCTATTGTATCTTAAACTAAGTGTATAATAAGAAATGATATGATTCGCAAGCAATGAGCATTTATAATAACAAAAAAAATTACTTAGAGCGCCTGTTGTGAAAAACCCCAACGTCTCTTTAGCATCGCAGTATCGTCATAAGTTGGCATCCAATCAGCGTCGCATGCGCATCGAAGCTTAGCATCATTTTAATATCCTAATAGTGCCACCACGGGTAACGGGAATGGCTCACGTGATGCTTGTTTTTGCATCTGTGTGACATCGCGATAGCGTCGACACACAACGTCGCATTAACGATGCACTTTAATATCACAACCATTTGTTTTTTATATGTTTATATTATTTTATAATTTTTTATTGTGCCATGTCGGCAATGCAATGGAGAAACTCATTGATGCATGCAAAATATAACATATTTTAGATTATTATTTTAGTTAATTTTTTTGTAATTTAATCATGACATGCATCATTTTAGATCACTTTTAGTCGTAATTCCGGATTTATCAATTTTAGTTATGAATTCTCTGAATGTTTTGATTGTGGATGGATTAATTAAATTTTGATAACTATTTTGCAAGAAAAGCGGAATACACGATTATCCGAGGGATTATATTAAATGAATTGTTAACGTATCGGCCGCAATTCAGATGCAATGTGATTTATCGGCTGCAATTCGAATACAAAGATATTATCGGCCGTAGAAAGTATTTAATTCTATCATACGATGCAAAATCATTAGACGCAAACCATTGGATATTATCGGCCAAGAACTCCAACACCAAAGATCTATCCTTAACTAAGGTGTATCGGCCGAGAACTTCAAGTTGGGCAAAACACCATATGAATCAAGTTTATCGGCCGCAAAAATCCAAGAGTTTATCCTTACCGGCCGATATCTTTGGGTACAAAAGTTTATCATTAACCAAGGATAGGAGACTATCGTCCGTAATCATCAACCAATCATAAGGTGCAAACGACACATGTTAACAAAGTTTTGTGGCTGAGATTTAGAGAGGAATATCAAGTTTATCGGCCGTGAAACTATATCATCAAAGTGGAAAGAGACGCAATCAACTCAAGTTTTATCTCACAAAATTAAATTCGGCCGTACGATGTTATCAATCGGGAACAATTTGAAGTCCGTCTACACGGACGAAACCCTCATCCCAACTCGTGCTTTGAAGTGTGATTTTCTTCTACAGTTGAGTCATGAGCTCTGCAGGCTACGATCGAAAGGAGAGAGGTGCGACGGTTGGAGGTTGATCGCGATTCTGATCAAGTCCGAAAGGCTGTCCGACTGTCTGCCCGTGATTCGAAGCTTCGACTTTTTATTATTTGGGTGTGATTCTTCCAATTTTTATTATTGTTTTATTATCTCTCCAAAATTTCTAAGATGAACTCCATATCTTTATTTATTTTATTTTTTAGGAGATTATTATTGAAGGGAAATTTTGTGAACCCTTATTTTAATATTATTGAATTTTTTATCAAATTTTAATTGTGTTTAGTACTTTTGATTTAATTATTAAATTTCTGAGTTAAGTAATTACCCATTTGTGGACTACTTGATTTCAGATTTTATTTAATTAAATTAAATGATTTATTGTGGAATTAAACATTGACATAGGTCTAATAACTAGTGTGTGGAGAATTAGATCTGTGTGGTCTGTTAATCTATACCAATTTGTGAAGTGATTAATAGTCTAGGATTTTCATATCAATGCATCTTAAATTTAATCTCATCTGCATGAATACCAGTTTGTGGGACTTCAGTTTTGATTAAATTTAAGATAGTTTGATTTGCCAGATTAAATAGCAAAATTATTAGTTTGTGGACTCTGTGATGTTAATCTTGTAAATTAATAACTTGGGAAAATTTTTAATCCATCTTAAGAATTTTAATTTATCTTTTTCGGTTCACATATTTATCCTTAATGCATTATCATCCTAAGACCTAACTTATCTTATTTTCTTTATTTTATTTTATTTTTTAGAAAACCCATTTTCAAAATCCATGATTTTCCTCTCTTATTAATTTATAAATTCAGATATTAAATTAATAATATTCCTCGTGGGTTCGACACTTTTTTACTCCTATTACTTGAGCGACTAGTGCACTTACTAGCGATTTTATTTTGTTACATCATTTTACCCATCACTCACTATCGACGATCAAGAGGAAAATACGCGTAAGAAATTAAAGCTTTGAGGATAATCTAGTTACAAATTAAAATTAAAAGATTGAATAATTATCACAAATAAAGTTGACGGACGATTAGTGTAATTATCCATTGGAAGTGTTATCATAGGTTTAGATGTTCGTAGAGCATGTGGAGAGACAACACATACCAAGTTGAAGGCATAAGGTTTGATCATATAAGAGAACCACTAGTCTAATTAAAGAATCATGGTATTGTCGTACGACTTATGGCAAACAATGTGGATTCGTAAGCTTTTATATGTTGATTTAATGGACTAGTGCTCTAACCGTCGATACAATATATAATATACTATTTTCATTATTATAATAACTAATATCACAACCCACTAATTCAACATGTGATAGATTGTAACACTCCGAAATTTGACCCCGCCACGTGACCAAATCTCTTCTCAGTCATTACTTTTTTCGATCTTTCTTTGACTCTTTTGTTGATCCAAATGGTCAAGAAAAGTGACACATAAGCAGAAGATTTAACAATTAAATGAATACAACAATAAGGTAGGAATGCGAAAGCCAAATATATAAAAGTACGTCAAACTGTCTCGATATGAAGTAAAGTGCAGAAGCAAAAGATACATCCAACTGTCTCAGTATGAGACGACAAAAGTAAAAGTAATTGTACTAAACATAAAAAAGCTTGCGGTCAGCCATGACATGATATGTCCCATCCAAAAAGGTGTACCACCTGATATACGTAAAAACATGCGACTCATACTGGACTCAACCATGATCATGTCCAAATGCCACCCAAACTGTAATCGTCGTATACACATCAACACGTCACGCGCCATCATCATGTACATATGGTGATCACATAAGGGAGTAAGCTCAACCGTTAGCGAAAAACTAAGTGTGAGTTCATATAGGTCATAAGATGGTTCCATAAGAATAAACATGGAATAAAACAAATGAATCATATATGAGAAGAATGGATCAATTATGATGAATCATTAAGGGGATCATGAGTACATGTTCATTCAATTCATTTTCTTCAATTTTCATGTTTGTGGTTCATGTTCATTGTTCATGTTCATTTTTCATGTTCATTGTTCATAAGGACGAAGTCCTTTCGTCCATCTTTGGTCACTCTTGTCCTTTCATTCTTGGAAGAGCTCTTTGACTTTTCAGGGAGTATCAATGCAGGCGCCAAAGACTGCAACTATCTAGACCATAGTGGACAGTACCACGACCAGCCCCGTCGGGCGGAATGACCTCGTGGAAAGAGGAAACATTCATAGAGAGAAACTCCCATCTAGATAGGCAAGTGTAATCCTTTATCATTCATGGACCTCTTTTTCAATCCGTGGATGGATTAAGGCCGTATGGAGCATAGCTCCATTCCATCATTCATGGACCTCTCTTTCAATCCAAAAATTGATCAAGGCCGTAGGGAGCATAGCTACATTCCATCATTAAGTTCATATCATTTGTTCTCAATCAGGTGGACAGAAGTCTAGCAAATTAGGGGTTTAATTAAATTCTATCCACATATTGGACGCCCGAAAGTCAAATGGTCGTCCGCTTTAGGTCCATTTAGTGGTCGTCCGAAAAGAGAGCGGACGCTCATTTATCAATGTCTTTTCGATCGATCAAAAAGGTAGTAGTCGATCATTCTATGCTCATTCTTCATTCATTTCATGATCATATTCTTTTGGTCGACCATGAGGCTCGATTGTCCATTTTCACATGAGTGATTCAAACTTTCGATCATAAGTTTCGATCGGTCAAAACTGGACCGGTCGTTCGTTATGAATAGTGTCGTCTTCTTCCTCGGTCGATCGGACTTCTCCGTCAATGGTCGAAAGTTCTTCCGATGAGATAATCTAGATCGGTGAAATCATTTCGGTCGGTCCACTAGTTATCATTCTCGACATTTGCCAGTTCAATCATTCGAGAGGATTACAGATATTCGTTCCGGTCTATATTGGTTGACCGATCGAGTTTTGATCATCAAATATAACTGTCATTATACTCTTGCCGAACTAAATCAGACCCCCAAAATGGTTTCGGTCGACCGCTCCAGTTCGACAGAACCGCAGGTCATTGCGGAATCCTGTTTTGAATCAGTTTTCAATACAAACAATTCTCATCTTATACTAACATGATTTCTGACATGCATCATACTTCAGAAACATATCTAATCATAGATCTCATTTTTCTAAACATATCATTCCTGTCAATTCTTTCACATATCGTAACATATCCATTTTCCTTATCAAGCATAGAATGATTTTCATTTTTCTCTTAATTTTAGCCATATCAAGTATCATCTGTGAAGCCTAAAATAAATCATCAAATAACTATCCAAATCATACTCTAGCATATAAGATCATTCAACAGATAGATAAGTCATAGCATCACATGATATCATTCGGCTATAACATGAAATCTACATAATCAAACTCAACTTCAAGAAGAACATATTGCACAATGTTTTTACTCCCCCTAGTATGTATCATACTTCTGATTAGGCCTTTAACACATGCGAAAATCCTTAGGAAAACACCCATAGCCTAGATCCCGAAAACACACGTGGAGCCTACGATCTTCGGTCCATTGCGCAGGGGTTCGTCCTCAGGTCCTTGTCCTCTGTTGTCTCAGGCGCCGAGTGAAGTCGACATCGCCCTCTTATTTCCGGCAGCAAGCACACGAACGGAATGAGAGGAAATGAAGAAGGAAAAATGAGAGAGTGAGAATGGGGAATGGGGTGAAGATTTTAAGGGGGTGGAGCTGTCCCTTGGCCTCCCCCATTAGTGAATTATCGGCAATGAAGAGGCCAAAGGAAGAAAGAGCACTCTTTTTTTCGTCTTCCCAATTTTTTTTCAAACCATGATGTAACACACCCAAAATGTAAAAAGACATAGAAACGAACTCGTGATGTAACACACCCAAAATGTGTGGGATCCTCCATTACCAATGTTAAGTTCTAAATCATTCTTGTCGTATGTATGTATTAACAGTGTTCGGGTTTGTCATGTCATGTTGGTTGGGCACGGAAACGAAAAGGTCGTGCCATATTGTCTTCTTCAAACAGGGGGTGATTTGAAGCGTTTGGGGAAAAAATTAAGCAGGAGCACCGACTGGGGGGGTTGGCCACTGGTCCAGGTGTCCTTGTCCCTGTGGACCCTGATTAATATCTGCCAGCCACCCCCTTTGTACATTTCACAAGACAGTGATGACCAAGAAAGATGGAGACAGGGGGTAGGGATGTTGGCATCGTTGTTCACTCGTTCGAAATCTTACTATAAAATATACGAAGGGGTGATGCGATCTCTCCCTGGATTGCTTCTCCATTAATGAAGAAAGGGTTCAAATATTCTTGAGCAGTCCAAGAAAGGTGGGCTGCTCATGGTGGAGAAGCAGGGCATGTGCATTAAAACTTGCTAGCACAGTAACTCTACTCCTCTGTCAAGCCTGTGATCTGGAGAGGAGTGCCAAGTTCGTGATAGTTTAGGTTTTATTTTTTCACGTGCCCGTCTTCTCCACCATGCGAAGCCTATCTAAACCTACAACCCATGCCAAGATCTAAAAAGGCCATGGCGCCGGAGCAAGACGCTGGCAGTTCCACAGGTATGTGAAAGATATCGACCTAATCAATAAACATAAACTGATCAGTAAACTTCTCCCAATATGACAGAAAAGAAGACATGTGCATGAATGGATGTTTACCTCTCTCTCTCTCTCTCTCTCTCTCTCTCTCTCTCTCTCTCTCTCTCTGAGATACTTTCGTGAACAATATATTTTGAGGTCAGGAGATCAAGCGCTTGTTGGCCGTTTCACATAGGTCTCCACAGAGTTTTGAAGATTTATTTCATCTTGATGGAAGCAATTGTAACGATCAATTTAACGCAGAAGAATGGAATTCCTTGGATAATTGCATGTAACCTCAAAGAACTGTTAAAGTTCTTTCAAGAATCAATTTTATGTCAATTTTCTTTTCAGAAACCAAATGTTAATATAATTTCTATGTACATGAGAAGTGGGTTATACCCAGTGGCACACGAACCTGGTTTGCTTTTTACCAAAGAGAGTTAATAACATGGCATCGATCATAAGTTAGTTAACCACGATGTGATTTATACGCTTGTATGTATTCGTGTGTGTGTGTCTGTGACAAGCATATAAATTATCAGATGTATGGCAAGAATTATCCTTTTCTATAGTTTTCTTTTTTTTTTTTCCTTCAACAGATTAACTCCATGGAACACTAGAACACTGGGTACCTTATATGATGTCTTTCAATGTTCACGGCTTGAAAAGAAAGGAAGTAGAATTAGACATGCGCATGTTTGTTCTGATCTACAACACGCCTCATGTTCTGAAAGATTGGAGAAACCAAATAACTCCCTTTTTCTTTTCTCGCGTTATTTTTTTTATAAGTAACTCTAATCTATCAGATGAAGAAAGCAAATAACTCTATCTGTAACACCCGGACAAAAAACCAAATCAAAATAAAACAAATTAGATTTTTGTTGGAGTTGAAAACTTATCCAACTTAAAAAGAAATAACAAACTTTCCTCCTCCCTATTTAAACCTCTCCTCCACCCCTCATAACAAAGTTTTTCCAAGCCGTCAATCCTCTCACGTCTCCCCATGTCCAGGAACTCAGGACCGTCCTGCTGGACGACGGTCCTGTCCTGTTGGATGTCGGAGAGGCCGTCGAAGATGAATATGAGCAAACCAAGGTGAACAGCAGCAATACTTGACCTTCTCTTCAATATTTTCCTAACTCATTTTCCCTATGTTTTCTTCAGCAAACCCCGGGACTGGTAGTGAACGGGAAGAGGGGAGATCTGGGACTGCCAGCGGTGAGGACGAACGAGAGGAACCAGAGAAATCGATCAAAATCGCAAGCGAAGAGAGGTTGGTGGATTATTGAATCAACTTTTGGATCGATTTTTATGTTCTTATGAATAGCAATTGTATGGACAATCATTGTGGGTATAATGGTAGATGACCAAGACCAGGTTACAATTATTTCTTTCTCCTCCTTCATGTTGAGTTTTTCAATTTTTGTCGATAAATGATTAGCTACAAAAGGGTTTTTTAAGTGAACGTGTCTCATTTTTTTACATTTATTTTAAAGATTGGCATTCTATGTCCAATATCTCGATCTAAGTTATTAAGTATGGAGGTCAGTAAAAAAAATACAATAATGATGAATGGAAGGATTTGCATGTTTAAAGACCCACTTAGAGCCCTAACATCGTCTTCTATCTACCCTGCATTGATCCATGTATTTACTTTGCACTTAAGAGATTTATTTCGATGAATCACGTGAAAGGTCGTAAAGCCGCGGCCACGGTTTCAGTAGAATCACATAACCCGGCCTGATTCCATAGAACCTGGTTCGGGTATAACTGCCATCAGTCGACCCGGACTCTTAGTCGCCCGACGCGCGCTGTCGCCGACGCATGCACAGCCATAGGAACTGGGCCCAAGTTCCACTAAACTCGATTCGAGTTCCGACCCAGGATCTCCCCCGAATTCCACTAAGATCGAGTCTGGTTTACGCTAATCAATAAAGAACCCAGCCTAGGTCAACCCAACCCGGCTTGAGTTCTACCAAGACGTGACAGTGTGATGTGCTTTCGTGTTATTATTATTTTAAAGCTGTTCCATGATATCTGTTACGTCGAACTTTAATGATAGATTGATCCATATGATTGTATTGCATTGCATGATCAGAAGTTCCAATACATAATTGATAAAGACTACAACAGGAGAACAACTACATTGGCGATACCCAGACATTGCCACCGACGCCACCGCTATCACCACCACGACCACCTCGTCAGAAGTTTCAACTACATCAAGCACCTACTTAGGACACTATTTAGGCATTTAGGAAGCTCCAACCTCCACAGTTTGATGGCAAAGGAGAAGTTGACAAGATTGAGCGTTGGATCCTCAGCGGAAGGTTTTATATTATGCGAGCCGTTTAACTGATCACGCTCTAGATTTGTGGAGGACCGTTAGAGCTGATGCATGCAAAATATAACATATTTTAGTTTATTATTTTAATTAAATTTTCTATAATTTCATCATGGCATGCATCATTTTAAGTCACTTTTAATCATAATTCCGAATTTATTGATTTTTATTGTTAATTATCTGAATATTATAATTGTGGATGGATGTCTTATAATTAATTAGCAGGCAATATGAATCGGCCGTAAGGAATTATATTTCGGCCGAGATGATCCCAGGGCATAAAAGTGAATTTATCACCTTCATTGGATAAATTACATCTTACTTCGTTGGGGGTAAAAAGAAATGCAACTTGATTTTTGGGCGTAACAATCAAAGACTCTTCGTTTTGGCCGAGATTTAAAGAAGGGAGTAAAGATAAAAGAGTTTATCTTTTTGGGCGTAATGGTTAAAAGAATTTATCATTTTGGGCGAAGTTATTATTTTGGCCGAGATTTGAAGAGAGCGTATCAAGTTTTATCTCGTGAATTTAAATCCAGCCGTATGATTTACGGCCGTAATCAACGTGAAGACCCTCGTTCGCACTTATAAATAGAAAACGGCACCATCAATTCAATTCGTGCTTTGAAGTTCAGGTTTTCTTTCACGGCGAGTCGTGAGCTCTGTAGGTTACGACCGAAAGGAGAGAAGTGCGACGGCTGAAAGTCTAAGAGGCTGCCCGATTGTCTGCTCAAATTCGAGGATCCTGATTTTACTTTGGGTGTAATTCTTCCAATTTTTATCATATGTATTTTATTATCTCTCCAATATTTCTAGGATGAACTCCATGTTTTTATATCTTTTATTTTAGGAGATTATTAATTGAAGGGAAATGTTTGGACTCTATTTTATTTATTTTATTCTTTTCTGATCATTTATTAATTGTGCTTAATGCTTTTATGTTAGTTAATTAAATTTCTGAATTAGGCTATACCAGTTTGTGGAGTGTTTAATTTCAAAATTCATTATACTAATTTTAATTAATTTTATATGGAATTAATAATTGATATAAATTCGATAACTAGTGTGTGAAGAATCAAGTTTGTGTGATCTATCAATCTATACAAGTTTGTGGAGTTATTAATAGTCTAGAGAATCCAAATTAATGCATCCTAATTTTAACATGATTTGAGGGTACCAGTCGTGGAGACTTCAATTCTTGTAATTTAAGATAGTTCTATATGATTAGGTTGAGGGATGCCAGTCGTGAAGACCGCAAGTTAATCATATTAGATTACTTTAGGGAGACTCTAATCCATCTTTAAATATTGAATTTATCTTTTATGGTTCAAATATTTATCCTGTTCTATTTTCATCCTAAGTCCTAACTTCAACACCACTACATTATCTTATCTTATTTTCGTTATTTTATTTTATTTTTACAAAACCTATTTTCAAAAAATCGTGTTTTTCCTCTCTTATTAATTTATAAATTCAGATATTGAATTAATAATATTCTTCGTTGGTTCGACACTCTTACTCCTATTTTCTATATTACTTGAGCGACTAGTGTACTTGCTAGCGATTTCATTTTGCTACATCATTTTTACGCATCAAAGTTTTGGCGCCGTTGCCGGGGAATATTTTATTAATGAATTTTTATGAATTATTAGGAGATGTAAATAAATTGTAAATATTTTTCTCAAAATAATTTTTTGTAAATAAATTTTCTATTCTGTAATTACGTATTATTGTACTATTTGTGTAAATAAACTAATATTTTCCTTTTTGCAGATAAAAGTCACCGGATTATAAGTTAATTTTGGATTAAATTTGCTGACCTTCGGCCGATATTCTCCTCTATTTTAACATTTTGATACCGAGATTTTTCTGATTACGACTTAGGGATTTTATAATCGTGATTAATTCTTATCGGCTTTATATGATTTGCGCCTAGTTATGTCAAGATAATCGTCTTTAATTGGTGGCCGAAATCTTTTGAAAACTTTTGTTTCTCGGTCGTAATGTTTTAATTGTCTGAACTTCCTTTTACACCATGGTATATTCATATTGATTTGACTTTGTTTTGGCCAAATTATATGTGATTTATTCTTTTTCGGCCGTAAAGGATCACATTCGACTTAATTCACTTTGTCGATTTACACTCGATATGAATTTTATCACTTTCTCGGCTGTAATGATTCATTTGTTGACGTAAGAGTTGGGGTAATACATGATTCTCAAGTTTATTCGATTTTTATTACGGCCGAAACCCTGATAGTTTTCTGTTTTACGACCAATTGAATCAAGTTGTTGACTTCATTTTGGTTCTTTACGACTAGAGTTTTATATGCTTTACGCCCAGTTGTCGATTTAATGACTTTGCGACCATAAAATTTTAATTTTCTGAACGTATAAGTTGGACCTCGTTTCAGCTTTAATGACTTCGAAAAAGAAAAAAATTTGACGCCGCAAAAGATTCTGTTTATCCGACAAACTTTTATCTTATATTTTGCGGCCGACTTTTTCTGAATTTTGTCTTGTAAGATCTCCTTCGTGTTATTCTTTTACGCCTTGGATTTTCTAATTCATTAGCGCATGAGTTTTACAACCGAAATTCCACTTTATCCATGATGATGAATTATTTTCTTCATCTTGTATTGCGGCCGACTTTGATGATTTTGTTTCGACCGTAATTTAACGAGTTTTATGCCTTCACGTTGATTAATCCTTTCGACATTGTTTCATGGCTTTGGCAGCTGAACCAGCCTCGGATTATTTTATGTCCTACTAAACTAATTTCAGCCGAGATCTTGTGTGTGGCTGCCGATCAAATCTTATTATCCTCTCTGAAAATAATTTTTGCTAATGTCTGATTATTGGTTTTGTGGTCGTAATTAGATTTTTGATTCGTTTTATGCCTGTGTGTTGAGGTTAATTCTTCCAAGTTTTATGGCCGAACGAGTGCATGATTTTACGACCATCTTCTTTTGGTCGAGATTATATTTGGCATTTGAATTGGTTTCTTTTGTTATCAATGAGTGTTCGAGTTTTATTTTACGCCAAATTCGATAATGCTGAAAGACTTTTATCTTCTTTGAAGTTTTGTGGCCGATAAGTTTTGATAATGATTTCGGACATTGATTTTAAACCCTAATGAATTTTCAACTCGTTATCGCCTGAATGATTTATTTTTATCGATTTAAATTTCCAACTCCTGACCTATTATCTGTATTTATTTTGTAAATAATTCTTTATCTATTATTTGTATTTCTTATTATTATTATTATTTTCTTTCTTTTATCTTACTGAAAATTGTTTGTTGCAGGTACTATTGAAAATTTAATCACAACTAATCTTGAAATCTTCTGATAATTCCAGACATCGCACTAGGAGTTCAAATCCGCTTTTGGAATTTGATCCTAAAATTGAAAGAACTGCTCGCCGATTAAGAAGAAATATCAAAAGGATGGCTGAACAAACACACAACAATCATACTAGAACAAAATGAACTAGTTCCGCCACAAAATAATCGTCGTGAAGAAGAAGCAGAGCTTTCTATGAGAGAATATGTCTCGGCCAGATATAGTGATCGAGAATCATGCATAGTACTGCCAGATATTAATGCAAATAATTTTGAGATCAATCCAACAATCGTGAGGATGATACAAGCATCTCAATTTGGAGGAATATTTCTTGAAGACCCTCACGATCATCTTGCCAAATTTCTTGCCACTTTGAGCACCTTTAGAAATAATAATGTTTCTTCTGAAGTTATTCGTCTATTATTATTTCCTCATTCTTTACGTGACAAAGCTTCCACATGATTTAAAACTTTGCCTGCAGGATCGATTCACTCATGGTTGGAGCTAGTAGAAAAGTTTGTTGGAAAATATTGCCCACCGCAAAAAGTAGGCAAATATCGAAGAGAATTAAGGGCATTTGTTCAAGATGACAATGAGACATTATATGAGGCTTGGGAATGATATAATGAACTATTAGCCAGAGTTCTTGACAATAGAATTCCAAAGTGGCAAATGATGGAAGATTTCTACTATGGATTGCGAGCTGCTGATCAAGATAAGCTCGACCAATCAGCAAGAGGGACAGTGCTGGGATCTAAACGCCCTAGTGAGATACAAGATATTATTGAAGTTGTAGCCCTCAAGTCAAGCTAAGAAAGGAGACAATCTCGCCGAACTCATGATGCACATGCTGTACAAGGAGTACAATCTTCTGAAGTAGTAACTCAGCTAGAGTCACTTAATCAAAAATTTGAGCAGATGATGCCATTAATGGTGTGCAACAATTGTGGAGGAGGACATGCGAGCAATTATTGTCCTCAAGGTAACACGTCTAATCCTGATCAAATTAAAAATGCTAACTTTGTTTCCAATCCATTTTTCAGGAACAATGACTATGATTGGAGGAACAATCAGAAGTTTCCTTATATGTCAAATCAAGGGCAAGTCTTTGAGAAATTTCAGAATCAAGCTCATCCACAAAACTATACACTTTTAAGAAGGCAACATGAAGCTCCTGCTCCACAATCGACTAATCCCATGGAAGAGATGATGGCAAGAGTTATTGACACTATGCAAACCATGCAGAAGACAATGGAAACAAGGGCAAACAATCAAGATGCTACAATTAGGAATTTAGAAATGCAAATAGGGCAGATGGCCAATATGATGGCAGGTCGTACACCAGGGGCTCTTTCAAGCAATACAGAGAAAAACCCTAAAGAAGAGATCAAAGCTGTGACTCTTAGAAGTGGAAAACAATTGAGAAGTTTGGTATCAGATCCCTCGCCAAGAGTAATTGATCATAATGAAGAAGCTGAAGCATCAAAGACACAAGATCAGGCCATTGAGGATATCAATCTGAAGAAAAAAGAAACTAACAAATCAAGAAATACCAGCAACATAAAGGATTTACCCTATCTACAGAAATTTCGCAAAGAACAAGATAAGCAATTTTCTTGCTTTCTTGATATTATGAAGCAATTATCTATTAACATTCCTTTTCATGAAGCTTTACAGATGATGCCAAGCTATGCTAAATTCACGAAGGATATTTTATCTTCAAGAAGAAAGTTTGAAAACACTGGGAGAATAATGTTGACATCGGAGTGTAGTGCCATTTATGATCGAGGTATACCTAGAAAAATGAAAGATCCTAGAACCTTCACCATACCTTGCACTATAGGAAAATTCTTCTGTGCACAAGCTTTATGTGACCTTGGCGCTAGTATTAGTTTAATGCCATACTCTATATTTTTGCAGCTAGGTTATGGAGAACTTGAAGAAACAAGCATGACTCTTCAATTTGCAGACTCTTCATGCAAGAGACCCCGAGGAATATTAAGAGATATTTTGGTAAAAGTTGATAAATTTATTTTTCCTGCAGATTTTATTGTTCTGGATATGAAGGCAGATGAAAAAACCCTCATTATCCTCGGACATTCCTAGCAATAGGAAATGCACTCATAGATGTTCAACAAGGGATGCTCACACTTCGCGTCAGCAATGAAGACATCACTTTCAATATAAAAAATTCTCTCAAACAACCTTTTGATCACTCATCTTGTTATTCCATTGATTCTTTTGATCTCTCAAACACCACTGATACTTTTGATGATATTGTTGCAGATTTTTGTTTCAGATCCATATGCTAAGAAAGCTCTGGAAATGATGGAGGATTCCAGAGAAATTGTGGAAGAGGATAATGCGCCAATAACAACAGAGACACTCGAGGAAGAAATCGATAAATTGGATTGTCCTCCAAAATTTGAACTTAAAGAACTTCCATCTCATTTAAGATATGCCTTTCTTGAAAATGACACTTACCCAATCATCATATCTGCTGATTTAACAGGTGATATGGAAAACAAACTTTTAGAAGTGTTGAGGCAACACAAAAGAGCAATCACCTGATCGATCTCAGACATCAAGGGAATATCACCTACTATTTGCATGCATAAAATTTTGATAAAGGAAAATGCCAAGCCAGTTGCTCAATACTAAAGAAGGCTCAACCCAACTTTAAGGGAAGTTGTGAAAAAGGAGGTCATCAAACTCCTTGATGCAAGTATTATATATGCCATTTCTGATAGTTCATGGATAAGTCCTGTGCAGGTAGTCTCTAAGAAAGGAGGAATCACTGTGGTAAGTAACAGAAATAATGAATTGGTGCCTCAAAGAACAGTTACAGGTTGGAGAGTTTGTATAGACTATAGGAAGCTTAATGATGCTACCCGCAAAGATCATTTTCCGTTACCTTTTATTGACCAAATGTTGGAGCGTGTTGCAGGTCATAGTTATTATTATTTTCTAGATGGTTATTCTGGATACAATCACATAGCAGTAGCACCTAAGGATCAAGAAAAGACAACGTTCACATATCCATATGGAACATTTTCCTATAGAAGGATGCCATTTGATCTATGCAACACTCCAGCAACATTCCAAAGATGCATGATGTCAATCTTTGCAGATATGAATGAGAAGATACTCGAAGTTTTCATGGATGATTTTACACTTTTGGGTAGCTCTTTAATAACTATTTAGATAACTTGTCTCTAGTTTTGCAGCGATGTCAAGAAATGAATTTGTTCCTTAACTGGGAGAAATGTCACTTCATGGATAAGGAGGGTATAGTGCTTGGCCACAAAATCTCAGCAAAAGGAATTGAAGTGAATAAGGCCAAGATAGATGTTATTGCAAATCTGCCTCCTCCAACCAATGTGAAGGACATTCGAATCTTCCTTGGGCACACAGGATTTTATCGCCGTTTTATCAAAGATTTTTCAAAAATGACTAAACTCTTAACTAATCTTCTTGCTAAGGATACAAAATTTGATTTTAATTCAGATTGTCTTGTTGCCTTTAATCTGTTAAAAGAAATGCTAATTTCTGTGCCTGTTGTTGTAGCACCAGACTGTCTCTACCATTCGAACTGATGTGTGATACGAGTGATGGTGCCGTAAGAGCTGTGTCGGGGCAAAGAAAAGATAAAACATTTCATGTCATATATTATGCAAGCCGAATATTGAATGTTGTCCAACTAAATTATGCAACAACAGAGAAGGAGTTTCTTTCTGTTATTTTTGCTTTTGACAAGTTTAGATCATATCTAATTTGTTCAAAAATTATTGTCTACACAGATCATGCAGTCATCAAGCACTTGATGAGCAAACAAGATGCCAAACTTAGACTAATCCGATGGATATTACTTTTGCAAGAGTTCGATGTGGAAATAAAAGACAAAAAAGGGACTGAGAACTTATTAGCTGACCACGTATCCCGTTTGGAGCCATCTTCAAGAGAAGTCACAGACATACTTGAAGAATTCCCAGACGAGAAACTTTTTTCTATCTCTACATTTTTTTCAAATTTATGACACGTTCGCTGATTTTGCTAATTACCTTGCAGGACATTACATTCCTAAGGGCATGACCACTCATCAAAAAAGGAAATTCTTATCTGATAAGAATTATCACTGGGAAGATCCTTACCTTTTTTTATTATGTGCAGATCAAGTGATTCGAATATGTGTTCACGAAGATGAGATTGAGAATATCCTAAGCCATTGCCATGATGGACAAGCTGGAGGTCACTTTGGACCCAATCGAACAGCGGCTAAGGTACTTGAAGGTGGACTATATTGGCCAACCATTTACAGAGATGCAAGAAACTACTGTAAGTATTGTGACAAATGCCAAATGACAGGTAATATTTCTCGTCGAGATGAAATGCCTCTCACAAATATTTTATAGTGTGATATTTTTTATGTTTGGAGCATTGACTTTATGGGACCATTTCCTAAATCCTTTAACAATCAATACATCTTAGTGGCGGTTGATTATGTTCCAAATGGGTGGAAGCTGTAGCCACACCAACAAATGAGGCCAAGGTAGTTGTTAACTTTCTAAGAAAAAATATTTTTACTCGATTTGGAACACTAGGATTATCATAAGTGACAATGGAACACATTTCTGTAATAGAATAATGTCAACTCTTCTTAACAAATTTGGAGTCAAACATTTTTTGAGTACACCATATCATGCCCAAACTTGTGGACAAGTGGAAATTTGAAATAGAGAAATAAAAAGGATTTTAGAGAAAACTATAAATTCATCTAGAAAAGATTGGTCCTTGAAATTAGATAATGCACTCTGGGCATATAGGACAGCTTTTAAAACACCCATAGGTACGTCTCCTTATAGATTAGTTTTTGGAAAAGCATTTCACCTTCTAGTGGAACTAGAACACAGGGCTTATTGGGCAACGAAATTTTTAAATATGGATTTAAAATCATCACAATCAGAAAGGTTATTACAATTAAATGAGCTTGATGTATTTAGACACTATGCATACGAAAACAACAAGCTATATAAAGAACGCACAAAAAATTTGCATGACATACATATTAAACATAAAGAATTTTTACCTGGCCAAGAAGTGCTTCTTTATAATAGCAAACTCAGATAATTTCTTGGAAAACTTAAATCATGATGGACCGGACCTTATGTTATAATTAATTGTTCACCTTATGGAACTTTTGAGATTGAATCATTAGACAAAAAAACAAAGATTCAAAGTGAATGGACATAGATTGAAACTTTATCATGGTGGCACTTATTATCATAATCTTTCTATGACCACTCTCTATGAAGTGTGAAATTTGAGATCAATACTAAGTCAAACTAATAACTATAAATCAGAACTATTTTTTTTCTTTAGATTAGTTAGTTGATGATTAGATAGAATTAGTTTGGGTGATATTTTTATTTGTTTTATTATTATTTTTAATGGAGTCATCTAATCGATTTTTTTGTACGGATACGTCGGCCGAGCGTAATACATCGGGCATGACCTCGCACATGACAAGGCGAGACACATAGCAGGGTGTAAAAATCGGAAAATTTACGCCGAGCAAAACCTGACACCGACATGAAATGACTTGTCAAGCCAGCTACTGCGCCCTCGTAAATGCCACCTGTTCTTGTTCCGGCCGAGCTGCCACATCGCCCCAGCTGACCACGGACGTGAGAAGGCGCTAAATTCCATGCCAGGATTCGGACATGACAAGGCAAAACAGACGAATCGCCTTGGAAATCGGCCAAGCTCTTACGACATGACTCTTCACTGTGCGCCATCACGCCAGAACAGGTATTACTCCTGAAGTTTCATCTATAAAATCTTTTACCCCTTCTCGTGTTTTGCAGATCATGCATCGCTTCACACCGCCTTTCTTCCTTACGGCTGAAGTCTCAAGAAGTCTCACCGACGTCGCAGCGCCGCTCTCTTACGCCCGGACCATCGCACCCTGTTCCTTACGGCCGAGCATCTACCACCACTCGCCACGCACCCTGTTCCTTACGACCGCAAACTCCACGATCATTGGCTCAAGACAATATTCCACCGCCATAGACTGGCCGTGGTTCCTCATCGACTTACCTCTTTACGGTCGACACTCCAGCATATATTACGGCCGAGAGACTTTGCAACTGACCGAGCTCTCTTCTTTATGGCCGATACATATTACGGGCGAGACTCTAGCTGCAAGCTCGCCGAGTCGACGTTCTCCTTTATTGCTCAACAGTCCGATCAAAATCAAAATGAGGCGATTTGCTAATATATGGAGGGGACATCACGAACGACGACATCCGAATGCTCAGCCGGTCCCACAGTCCTCACAACTAATCTCCTACCCTGGAGATTATTATTGGACTAAGCCGGAGTATCAAGCTCGATATGAACGGATGTCTGAGATTCGAATTCATGCCACCAGATTTTTGGATACTGAATTACTCAGGGAGTAAATTTACTTGCACATATTCATTTATTATTTTCTCAAATTGGACTCTCTGACTTTGTGCATCCCTGGTGGCCAACTTATGAAGTACTAATTATGGAATTTCTCTCATCCTTAGAGGTCTTTAATTTAGATGGCAGGAATTATGATCAGCCCCGTATTTCATTCCAACTTTATGGACGACCCTTTACTATCACTTAATGAGAGATTAATAATATTTATGGATTCCCCAACCATGGATCTCCTTATGTACCTGCTGACTTTGATGCTGGAACTTTTTAGAAACAAATAACAGAAGAAGACCGATTGGTTTGGAACATAGCTAAAGATAGCTCAATTCAGAATCCTGTTTTGCGCTACGTCCATCGCATTCTAAGAAACACCTTAAGTGGACGCAGTGGTAATGATGGTGTCATCTCAGAGGGAGAGTTATACATCATCCACAGCATGCTTCATAGAACTCCTGTTAATGTGGGTGCCTTCATCATTCGTCGATTCCAACGCCGCACTACTCATCGTGGCGGTAGCATTAATATGGGCGCCCTTCTCACACCTATTGCTTAGCACTTACAACTTGATTTGGATGATCTTGAAGCTGTGCCAGGAAACACCCACCTCACTCGTAGGACCATTCATGCTATGGGTCTCGTGAAGACCAAAAACTCAGGGATCAAAGTTTTTATTTTTAAAGGTCACAATCAGGAGGTGCCTTGCTCAGATCGAGATGCTTTTACGTCAATTAATCCAAATAATTAGCTCCTTTTTAGGCAGGTCGTGACTCCATTAATCTCACCCGCAGGACCATCTGTCCTAGTTGATCAACCACACTAGGATGAAGCCCTCTCCTGGTTTGATTCTACTGATTATGCGGCAGCTCAACAGTACTTTCAGCAGTCACAAGTCTTTTAGGCTGTATCACCGGCAACTTCCCGACATGAGGCATTTGCCCTTTCACCCTATATGCCAGTGCCTTCTCCGATTCCATCTCCAGCACAAGAGAGCTCTTCAGATTCCTCGTTCATACCGGCTACTCCTTATGAGGAACGCGATCCGATGGAAGTATCTACTCCTTTACAAGAACTTGTGCGGAATCACTATATAGCACCAGAGCCTACTTTCACTTCAGCCATAGAGCAGACTTACCATCCACCTCCGCCACCTCAGCCTGACTATGCTTCCATCAAAATTTATGGGAATCCATGTACGATGAGCAACTTTGTTAGGCAGGGCAGTTGCACAATTTTTAAGAAGAGCAACTTCGTCAAACTGGAGAGTTGCACGCTATTCAGGAAGAGCAACCTCGACAGGCCCAAGAGTTGACCAACATTCGAGCTGACTTTAGAAATATGGATGATCGTCAGGATTGCTTCGAATCCCTCTAGAATCAGCATGTTCGCATGACGAGGTGCATCCATGAGTATCATATGCGCCAAGGACATCTCGGCTACCACCCACCATCGCCACCCCACAGACAGTAAATCCGGTTGTATTTTTTCCCTTTTCTTTATTTTCATTTCTTTATTTTTCCTTTTTATTGTGTATGTATCACTTTCTTTTGCTGACTTAACACTGAGTACATTGTCTCGTTCAAGCTTGGGGGAGTTTGCATTTCATGCATTGCATTTTCCCTTATTTTTTTTATTTGCTTATGTTTGCATGTATTTCTAAAAATCCAAAAAAAAAAAGAAAAAAATTGAAAATTTTCCCAAAAAAAATACCATTGCATGCATTTATTTCTTCTATCATCTTACTCACTTTCGTCTTATTATTTTAATTATCTTTTAGTAAAAGTTCAAAGACATGTTATTAATTGATAAAATTTGAATGCTTTTCTTTCTTATCACTTGCTATTTTAGTATCAAACTTATGGACTGTGTGCATATGCTAAATGAATTATGAATGTATAGACGACAAAATCATATTCATGCCTTTTTATTTATTTCTGTTAAGTGTTGATAGTAGTAGCCTTCTTATTGACCATATTAAGTAATTTTTGATCTTATAAAAAAAAGAAGAGAGAGAATAAAAAGAAGGGTTAGTTAAACCCTAACAAAAAAAAATAATAAAGTTATGTGTAGGTACAAAAGTGTTATCTGGAACCAAGGTGTGTTCGGATAATTAGATCCGTAGGAGTTCATGCCTGACGACCTAAGGGCAACTGCTCTGGGATCTGTCAATCGAAAACCTGCTACAAGGATCATTTTGTGAAATATGGAGAAGCACAGGAGTACTGAATCATGGTTAAGTTCGAACTCTTCATTCAAAATCTTGGTTGTTCGGGCAAGTAAACTCGAGGGGTGCCTTATCACCTTATGCCCTAAGGCCATCTGGTTTGGGAGTCATCAGTCCAAAGCCCGCTACATGGACTTCCTTGTGCAATCCTGCTTGAAAATTAGAACTTTTAAAATGATTGAAAATAAAAGTGAAAAAAAAGAGAAAGAAAAAGAAAGAAAAAGTTTTAAGCTCAATTAGTACTTATGTGTTCAATATTAATGCTAGTATTTGACAGACAATTTATTTTTCTACAAGGTTGAATTTGAGATTGTTCAAATTTGTGTACCATTCAGAACCTCTATGAAGTTAAGTGCATGGAAAGTGGTAAGATACTGAGTAGTAAGTGTGCAGAAGAATTGTGTGAGAAAATTAGTCAATTGACAGGAGGCTATGATGGAACTTTCTTGAGCCTTGCTTTGAATTTTTGCTTGAGGACAAGCAAGACTTTAAGCTTGGGGGAGTAAGCTTGGTGGAGTTTGGTGCATGCAAAATATAACATATTTTAGTTTATTATTTTAATTAAATTTTCTATAATTTCATCATGGCATGCATCATTTTAAGTCACTTTTAATCATAATTCCGAATTTATTGATTTTTATTGTTAATTATCTTAATATTATAATTGTGGATGGATGTCTTATAATTATTTTGCAGGCAATATGAATCGGCCGTAAGGAATTATATTTCGGCCGAGATGATCCCAGGGCATAAAAGTGGATTTATCACCTTCATTGGATAAACTACATCTTACTTCGTTGGGGGTAAAAAGAAATGCAACTTGATTTTGGGTGTAACGATCAAAGACTCTTCGTTTTGGCCGAGATTTGAGGAAGGGAGTAAAGATAAAAAAAAGTTTATCTTTTTGGGCGTAATGGTTAAAAGAATTTATCATTTTGGGCGAAGTTATTATTTTGGCCAAGATTTGAAGAGAGCGTATCAAGTTTTATCTCGTGAATTTAAATCCAGCCATAGGATTTACGGTCGTAATCAAGGTGAAGACCCTTGTTCGCACCTATAAATAGAAGACGACACCATCGATTCAATTCGTGCTTTGAAGTTCAGGTTTTCTTCCACGGCGAATCGTGAGCTCTGTAAGCTACGACCTGAAGCAGAGAGGTGCGACGGCTGGTAGTCCGAGAGGCTGCCCGACTATCTGCTCAGATTCGAGGATCCTGATTTTACTTTGGGTGTAATTCTTCTAATTTTTATCATATATATTTTATTATCTTTCCAATATTTCTAGGATGAACTCCATATTTTTATATCTTTTATTTTAGGGGATTATTAATTGAAGTGAAATGTTTGGACCCTATTTTATTTGTCTTAATCTTTTTTATCATTTATTAATTGTGCTTAATGCTTTTATGTTAGTTAATTAAATTTCTAAATTAGGCTATACCAGTTTTGTGTGGTCTATCAATCTATACTAGTTTGTAGAGTGATTAATAGTCTAGAGAATCCAAATTAATGCATCTTAATTTTAATATGATTTGAGTGTATCAGTCGTGGAGACTTCAATTCTTATTAATTTAAGATAATTCTATATGATTAGGTTGAGGGATGCCAGTCGTGAAGACCGCAAGTTAATCATATTAGATTACTTTAGGGAGATTCTAATCCATTTTTAAAGACTGAATTTATCTTTTATGGTTCAAATATTTATCCTGTTCTATTTTCATCCTAAGTCCTAACTTCAACACCACTACATTATCTTATCTTATTTTCTTTATTTTATTTTATTTTATTTTTACAAAACCTATTTCCAAAAAATCGTGTTTTTCCTCTCTTATTAATTTATAAATTCAGATATTGAATTAATAATATTCCTCGTTGGTTCGACACTCTTACTCCTATTTTCTATATTACTTGAGCGACTAGTGCACTTGCTAACGATTTTATTTTGCTACATCATTTTTACGCATCAAGAGCCAACGAGTTTCACGGCCAGAAAGTGATCCCCCGACAGAGTTTTTACGAAGCATTTGAGGGACGTTTTTCCCTGAATACCGGTGCATCTAGAATCAATAGAAGTTTCTAACACTGACTCAAGGAGAAATGACCATTGAAGATTACCATATTCCGTTCGTCCAGCTGGAAAAGCACAATGCTCTAAATATGGGTGAAAGCGAGAGGGCAGAGGCCTGAGCCCCACAATCAGGAAAAATACTTTATTTGGCCATTGCAGGACTCTAAAGGAGACCATAGAACTGGCCACATGATGGAAAGAGACTGCCAGAGAGAATAAGAAGAGGGGCAAGGCATCAGTACGTCCCACTGAGCACTACCAGCAAGGTGGGATAATCGTCGCTAATGCGTAAAATGATGTAGCAAAATAAAATCGCTAGCAAGTGCACTAGTCGCTCAAGTAATATAAAAAATAGGAGTTAATAAGAGAGAAGAAAAACATGGAATTTTGGAAAAAAAGGTTTTGTAAAATAAAATAAAAAAATAAGATCAAGATAAGATAATGGTGTTGAAGTTAGGCCTTAGGATGAAAATAGATTAAGTATAAAAATGTGAACTAGAAAAGATAAATTTAAATACTTAAGATGGATTAGGAATTTTTCCAAGTTATTAATTTATAAGATTAGCATCACAGAGTCCCACAAACTGGTATTCATCAAATGAGATTAAAATTAAGATGCATTAATATGAAAATCCTAAACTATTAATCACTCCACAAACTGGTATAGATTAACAAACCACACAGATCTAATTCTCCACACACTAGTTATTAGACCTATGTCAATTTTCAATTTCGCAATAAATCATTTAATTTAAATCATTTAATTTAACTAAATAAAATATGAAATTAAGTAGTCCACAAACTGGTAATTACTTAACTCAGAAATTTAAATAATTAAATCAAAAGCACTAAACACAATTAAAAATTGATCAAAAGAAATTTAATAACAATAAAGCAAGGGTTCACAGAATTTCCCTTAAATAATAATCTCCTAAAAATAAAATAACTAAGAACATGGAGTTCATCCTAGAATTGTAGAGAGATACTAATAAAATAACAATAATAATAGGAAGAATTACACCAAGAAATAATTCGAATTCTCATATGTCGTCGGAACGTCTGGAACAACCGTCCGATCGAATCTCTCTCTGGTCAAAGCCTGCGCAGAGTCTCGACTTGCTGTGGAAGGAAATCAAACTTCAGGGCACACTTGGGACGATGGTATCTTCCTCTATTTATAGGTGCGGACGGGTCTTCGGGTTGATTACGGGTATAAATCGTATGGCTGGATTTAAGTCGATACGATTTCGGTCAAAAAAGATAAGTTCTTTTAACTATTACGCTAAAAAAGATAAACTCCTCTTATCTTTACCCTCAAAACGATAGACTTTTTTTATCTTTACCCCCTTCTTGGAATCTCGACCAAAATGATAAACAATTCATATCTTTACTCCTTTCCATTACGCCCAAAACTCAAGTTGCATTTGTTTTTACCCCCAACGAAGTAAGATGTAATTTATCCAATCATGAGATCATCTCGGCCGAAATATAATTCTTTACGGCCGATTCATATTGCCTGCAAAATAATTATAAGAATTAAGTAAATCCCTCTTTAGTTAAAATATTTCAAACATTAATAATCAAAATCGATAAATCCGGAATTATGACTAAAGGTGACTTAAAATAATGCATGCCATGATCAAATTATAGAAAAATTAATTAAAATAATAAACTAAAATATGTTGTATTTTGCATGCATCAGTCGCCCGGCTAGAGGACCAGAGTGACGTGATAATCATCGCAATAATCATCAGAGGCCCTATCCTCCTCCGCGCAATGCTCTTCTGTCACAACACCAGAAACCATAGAGGTCTCCTCAGCAAAGGAATAAGCCGCCACTACAAAATCGCCAACCGCAGGTGAACAATAGGGCATTGTATCATTGCATTGCATTGAAAAATGCAAGAATTCTAGAGAATGCTAATCAATGTTCAAAGCCATTGCGACAACTGCCGCCTCCGCGGCAACCACCTTCATAGAATGAAGATGCTCGCGACTTCTGTGAGCTGAACCATCCTGGGGAGTGCAGGAGAAAGACTAGTGCATTAATACATTGCGGCGGATTCGGCCACTACATTCGTGACTGCCCAAATCGTCTGAGGATTGGTAGAGATTAGGCAAAAATGCACTCGTCCAAGGCTAGAATGATGCATAGTACAAAGACGTTGATGTCATTAGAGGTACCCTCATTATCTCTGGACTATTTGTTATTATTTTATTTGACTCAGGCGCTAAGCATTCCTTCATTTCTATTAGTTGTGCCAAGATATTGAATCTTCCACTCACGACTATGAATTGTCGCATGAGTATGACCACACCAATGGGCACACTTCATGCCTTGAATTACATTGCTAACACTCCTGTCATAGTGGAAGGAAAAGAATTTCCTACACATCTGATAGCCAAACCCATGGTGGACTATGGCGTCATCTTGGGTATGGACTGCCTATCTCATCATGATGTCTCATTGCTATGCTAGAAGAAATAGCGGATTATTAATGCATAGAATGTGCCACGAATTACAGTCAGAGGCACTCCCCCATGGAGCGCAAAGTACTGATCACGACAAATGCAAGCACAGAAGTTGCATAGGAAAGGATGCAAAGTACCTGGCTAGTGTCATCAACACCGAGTCCCAGGATGTTGTCCGAGACTTTTCGGAAGACATCTCTAGAATGACACTAAAGAGAGAAATTGACTTCAACATCGAGCTATTACCAGGAATAGCTCCTATATCCAAAGCACCATATCGCATGGCATCGGCAGAGATGCATGAGTTAAAGAAGAAGATATAGGAGTTGCTCGACAAAGGCTTCATTCGATCGGGTGTCTCTCCTTGGGGTGCACCGATCCTGATTGTAAAGAAGAAGGACGACTCACTCAGATTGTGCATCAACTACATATTACTGAACAAAACCACCGTCAAGAACAAATAACCACTTCCGCGCATTGATGATCTATTCGATCAATCATCTAGAGCCTCGATTTTCTCAAATATAGATCTGCGAAGCGACTACCATCAGCTCTGGTAGCTGACAAGGATGTATCAAAAAGTTCCTTTTGGTCCAGATATGGCCACTATGAGTTTCCCGTCATGCCTTTTGGACTAACAAATGCCCCAAGGAAATTTATGGACCTCATGAACAAGGTATTCAGGCCTTATCTAAATCAGTTCATCATCATTGTTTTCGATGATATCCTGATCTAAATTCATCAAGCCCAGAGGAATATTGAGAAGATCTCTGGATTGTGTTGGAGACATTAAGGCAACATAAGCTTTAAGCTAAACTGTCTAAGTGTGAATTTTGGCTGAAGAAAATAATGTTCCTTGGGCACATCGTATTGAAGCAAGGTATTTCTGTAGACCCCACCAAAGTAGAAGAAGTGGAAAATTGGTCATAGCTGAAGAATGTCACATAGATTCACAACTTCTTAGGATTGGTAGGCTATTATCGCCGATTTATTAGAGGTTTCTCAAAAATAGCAGTGCCATTGACGAACTTGACAAGCAAGGGCGTTAAGTATGTATGATCTCCAAGGTGCGAGAAGAGTTTTCAGGAGCTAAAAACTCAACTGACGACGACACCGATACCGATACTCACCATCCCCTCTAGAAGTGGGGGCGCATGTGGCACATGGCTCAGCTGTGTACTTATGTAGCATGGTAAGGTAGTTGCTTATACTTTTAGGAAACTCAAGAAGCATGAAATTAACAACCCTACACACGACTTGGAGCTGGCATAAGAGTCTGAAGCACATTTTTTAGCAACGAGATCTAGACTTGAGGCAGCGCAGGTGGCTTGAATTTTTAAAGGACTACGAGTTGGAAATTAATTACCATCTTGATAAAGTGAACTTTGTAGCAGATGCACTGAGTCGCAAGTGGGAAGGATGGTACATGAGACTGCGAGAGCACGACCTGTTGGAAGAATTCAGCCAATGGAATCCAATGAATGGGCATAATGGAGCCTCGTGGATGGTACATCAGCTCTACCCCAGCTTGATAGATAGAATCATCACAGCTCAGTCCTCCGACGCAGAGTACTCACACTTAATTAAGAGATGCCACAATGAGCAAGCCGACTTCAAAGTTGAAATCGACGAAGGACTCACATACAGGGGATGACTATGGGTCCCGAATGATGCCCAAATGAGAAGTTATAGACGAGTGTCATAAATCAAAGTTTGTCATTCATCTCGATAGTATAAAGATGTACAAGGGAGTAAACCGTAACTTATGGTGGAATGATATGAAAAAGGAGATAGCTAATTATGTCTCCAAATGCATTGTGTGCCAGCAAGTAAAGATAGAGCACCAGAGGCCTCATGAATCACTGAAGTCCTTGGGAATCCCAAAATGGAAGTGGGAGAAAATTACTATGGACTTTGTGTCCAACTTTCCACGGACGCAGAGGGGTCACGATGCTTGGGTAATCATGGACCGATTGATGAAGATCGCCCACTTCCTTCCCATCAAGTGGACGCAGTCAGTTCCAAGCTTACTGGACTTATGTGTGCTTAAGATCATCCGACTCCTTAGAATTCCAAAGTCCATCGTCTCGGATCCTGATCTCATATTTACAGTCAGGTTTTGGATAATCCTGCAAGATGCTTTTAGTACTCGTATGAACTTTAGTACTGCATTCCACCCACAAACAGATGGGCAGCCACAGCACACTATATAGACACTTGAGGATATGTTGAAAGCTTACGCACTAGATTGGCAGGGGGGTTGGGATGAACACCTCTCTCTGATAGCTTCCACTCTAGGATTGACATGGCTCCATTTGAGGCACTGTATGGGAGACCATGTCATTCGCCAGCACATTGGAATGATGTTGGAGAAAAGAAGTCCATGAAAAAGAAAGAAGTATTAGAGGCACAAGAATATGTTGATAAAGTGGAACTAATAAAACAAAGGATGAAGACTACTCAGTCCTGGCAAAAGAGTTACGCAGATAGAGGCAGACATGAGCAAATCTTCCAGGTTGGCGACACATTGGAATGATGTTGGAGAAAAGAAGTCCATGAAAAAGAAAGAAGTATTAGAGGCACAAGAATATGTTGATAAAGTGGAACTAATAAAACAAAGGATGAAGACTACTCAGTCCTGGCAAAAGAGTTACGCAGATAGAGGCAGACGTGAGCAAATCTTTCAGGTTGGCGATAAGGTAATGTTGAAGGTCTCCCCTATGAAGGGTGTTATCCAGATATGTAGGAGCTTTTGAGCTGCTTGAGCTTGTTGGCGATGCAGCATGTAGATTGGCATTCCCCCTTCCTATGGGCGCATACATATTGTCTTCTATGTATCCATGTCGAGGAGATATAAGCACGATGATGCCAATATTGTGAGATATGAAGAGCCCAACCTAAAGGAAGACCTCACGTATGAAGTGCAATACTAGAGTATAAAATTCAGCGGCACAAAAATAGAGAAGGAACAATCGCATGTAGCCACTACCGAGATGCTAAGGCTACATGGGAACTAGAGTAAAAAATGCGTGAATGAATTTTATTTTTAAGAGGTTTATAATGTAACACCCAAACAAAAAAAAACCCAAATCAAATTAAAACAAATCAAATTCCAATTGGAGTTAGAAACTTATCCATAAAAGGAAATAACAAACATTCCTCCTCATTTAAACCTCTCCTCCAACCCTCACAACAAAGTTTTGCCCTAGCCATCAAACCCCTCATGTCTCCCCACGTCCAAGAACTCAGGAGCGTGTTGACCAAGGTGAACAACAACAATAGTTGGCCTTCTCTTCAATGTTTTTTGTTGTTATTTTCCTAACTTGTTTTCTCTCTATTTTCTCCACCAAACCGCGTGACCAGGGGGTGAATGGGAAGAGGGGAAGATGACCTTGAAGGATGGGGGTCTACATGGGACTGCATGCCGGCGATGAGGACGAATAAGAGGAACCTAGAGAAATCAATCAAAATCGCAGGAAAAGCGAACAAAGGTAGGTGGATCATTGGATCAAACTTTGGATCAATCTTAACAATAGATTTGCATGTTTAAGGACCCACTTAGAGCCCTAGAATTGTCTTCTATCTACCCTGCATCGATCCATGTATTTACTTTGCACTTAAATGGTTTATTCCAGCGAAATCACGCGAAAGATCGTGAAGCCGAGGCCATGATTTCGTCGAAATCACAGAACCCAGCACGGGATCTGTAGAACCTTGCCCGGATTCCATAGAACCCGGCCCAGTATAACTTCCCTCAGGCAGATTGATGTGGAGCTTGACCCGGACTCTCCGTCGCCTGACCCGCGCTGTCGTCAACGCGCGCACAGCCACCGGAACCCAGCCTGGGTTCCACTGAACCCGGCCCGAGTTCTTGTAGGGATCTCCTCCGAATTCCACCCAGACTAAGTTTGGTTTACACTCGGCCCAGAATGGACCGAGTCGCTGATCATTGAAGAATCCAGATCGGGTCAGACCCAACCCGACCTAGGTTCTGCCGAGATGTGACAATGTGATATGCTTTCATGTTATTATTATTTTAATGTTGGTCCATGATAACTGGTACGTCGGACTTTATTGATAGATTGATCCATATGATCACAAGTCCCAATACATAATTAATAAAGATAAAAGCTTGGGTGTCTGTGTTACAGATTGACGAGAGTTCATGACATTGTTGGGACACTAGTTCGGTCTTATCCCCATTCACTATTTCTCCCTATCGTGTGATGAAAGATGACACCCTCCCCTATAGCGAGGATCTTACCGTGATGTGCACAATCACTGGCCTCATGAAAGACATGGTACCTCATTGTAACTGAAATGTTCATTGATAACATTGCATATATGACATTGATTTAGAGAACTGATTCGTCTTTATGGCACATTGATCATATTCAGAGCATTGAATTGATTAAACTTAGAGCACAACATCGATCCCCTCTATTGATTCTCATATAGCATGGTGTTGTTTATATTTCCTCTTATTATCCTATTATTTCCTATGTCTATTTGTTTCATGCTTATATATTGTTAATGTTTATCCATTGGTTTATTATCCACCTATTGGGTTGTGAAGCTCACGGGTTATTATTTCCCCTGCATTGATCCTACAAGTAATGATGATAATCAAGGATGAGCTGCGGCTGACGATGTTCGTGATGATCCAGTGCACATGTGGTGTCTTAGTGTTATTTCTTTTCCGTTGTTTTTAGATACTTTGCGTCCATGTCATTATTAGGCTTTCCGCACTATTTTGATATTTAGTGATGCCATAGTTACTTTTGAACTAAATTAAAGATTATTATTTGTATATCTATTTTTATTGATGTTTAGGCCTTCCGCTTTTATTTTTATTCGGGTCAAAGGACCGGTCAAAGTCAATGTTTTGGTCAAAATATAGCATTGTTAGTAGCAACTCTGAAGTTGGATCTTGCCACGTGGCACGGGCGATTTGAAAGCATTACACTATCTATTGATGATAATGTATATAATTTATTTTGTCCTAGTTTGAAAAAAAGGATGATGATATTGCAATCTACGATGATCTCAAAGTCTAAGGAGTAGGTTAAGTTGTGATCAAACCATAGATAAACCATCTTTGTCTCTTATCTTCATATTTATCTTATGATACATCAAAATCATGTGATGTGAGGGGCTCAAAATAACATAAAACACTATGCTTTGTATGAAAGGGTCACGAACGGCTACCCCTGACTTGTGACTATCCTCACACAAACGAATACCCTTACTTCACAAAAAAAACTACCGATTAAGCTTTAATATTTATAATTCCTCAACACAATCACAACGAGAAACACAAGTATACGACAGTCATTGGAATGCTTGTGGGACGATCCACTAGAACAAAGCTTGAAAAGTTCACACTTGATTGAAACCAAGGAAAAGCTTAAGTCTATAGGTGCTTAAAGTAAGAAAGTGAAGTGCTACAAATAAAAAATTACAGCAAATAAAAGTATACTATTTTTTATGAATTTTTAATGCAAAAGTAGACAAGGATTAGTATAGATAAACACTAGAGTTTAGGGAAATGTTTTCACCTGGGATTAACGTTCTCAGGACATTAAGCTATAATTATGATTATAGGCTGCCCCTCAATATGCGCATGGACGTACTTGTTGTAAATAACACTTTGCTCATCTGATGACACTCGTGTACATGGATGGCTCAGCTCGCGCATGCTGATGGGATCATATATTTAGCTCAAGCGTCACTCTCGTACGCTCTGAGCTGGTAGATGAATCAAATTCTTGGTGATTGAGCTAGTTTCTCATAACCTCGGCCTATGGGTTCTCTAGGAGATAACTAAAGATCCAAAATGACCTCTCGGCCTAAGTTGAACTCCCATTTGTGAAGCAAGCCCTCTCGGGTGAGAACATTTATGGTTGAGAATTGCACAAAATAGAATGAGTTCGGGAAACTAAAATCCTATCTAGAAACGAAGATCGTGACTCTAGATGACCTCTCTAAGGATGACTCTGCGACTTTGTGCTCTCTCGGATCCTACATAGGAGTAGAGGATAGAAGTTCCCTCTTAGGTAGAAGGCCAAAGAATAAAAAATAACCAGGCCAAAATAAAAAGAGGATGGTCATGTGAATTAAGGAGAGAAATAAGTTCAGCTCCAAAACACGCAGCCCTTGATTCCTTTTTTGGTCATTGAAGCTCTGTCCCATCTCTCAGCATGCATACATGACTTCAATAGCAAGCATCCCTCTTGGATGAGGAATCAAGGAACATGTGTTGTTTGTACTAAAAAAAGTATCAATCACCATCATAGAAACACTAAATCGTAGAAATAGAGTATGTCCAAGCTGCAAGAAGATAACTCTATTCGATCTTTATACCTCTCGGCATTCGGCTGAACATATGGTAGAACTCCCTCTCGGGTTGCATTCGAAATAAGCTCTCAAGCTCAATCAATAATAGAATCATTACAGTAGGTAGCAAGATGAAATATGAAACGATTCATTAAAGCAATAGAGGAATCAAACATTCTAACAATAAGGAAAGATCAAGAAATAAACAGAGAATGAAAATATACGAAGCAATCACATCCCTCAGCCGCCACTACCTGGCTGGTTTAGTTACACATTAGGAAAACTAGAAAAGAGGAAAAGAAGAGGGAAAAAAAGAGAAAGGAATAAGGAAAGCTTCTGGCCATAGCCCCCTTCAACACAATGGAGATTCAGATTGACGATTTTGGAAACCCCTTTTTTGTTGCCCTCAGATTCTTTTTATAGCCCCTCGTTGTTGCTCCTACTAGCTGCCCTTTGTTTTTGCCCTTTTGTCATCTCAATATACCTCAGACGAAGCTTCCTCCCTATCAAGAATGCAACATTTGTCTGGTGGTCCCTATAAGTGTAATATTGTTTGCTTAATTGGACTGAATCTCTCTTTTATACTCCAAGGGGTTGCTTTTGTAGCTACTTCTTTATCTTGTTGTGCGTATTTTTTCAGCCAAAGAAATCTTGTGGTCACATTCCCTCTTAGTTGACAACTGTTTAGTTTTTGTTCATGAACTCCCTTGTCTTTTTTTGCCATAAAGTGTAGAGAAAGCTTCCTCCTTCTAGTGCAAGGGAATATGCAAGTATGACGTGGAAAGACATCTTTATCATGCTATTTGCTACTTTGGACGAGTTGGCTTCTTGAAGTTTGTTGTCCGGTCTCGAATTTGTCCAAGTGTCCAGGTATGGCGTATGCCCTATGCGTGCGTGTGTAGGGGGCATATATCCGCATTATTGTCGGCTGGGATTTCTGCATGGAAATAATCAAAATAAGTAATAATATCTCAAGAACGCAGATATTTAGAAGATGGATGCGGAGAAAAGTGATATTTCAGCAACAAAGTATTGTTTGAGCATGAAAATATATCAAAACATGAGATTAATGCATGCTGAGCATAAATGAAAAGTATATATAATTTCTCCACATCAAACTCTCCCATACGAAACATTTGCTTGTCCTCATAACATCGAATTTTCATGGTCACATTATGCATAACACTATGTCTCATCAGCCTTTAAACTTATTCTACTTGAACATCATTTACACATTTAAGACCATTTAAGCTTAGTAATCACTGAAGCGAGCGCTCCATGGGTGTCAAATGAGACCACCCTCCAAGTTGAACATCCACATAACCTCATCCAAGAACGTGCATATTCCCATGACTTGTATTAACACTAAAAGATGATTTGCACATGTATGAGACAATTACTTGTTTCTGGATTAAACTAACTTTTCTTTTCATTCACCCCTATTTTTTTATTTTTCTTGCTGCTAAAACTTTCTCTTTAGTTGTACATTGGGAAATTGAAAAGTAAAAGAAAATTTTCACTTAGCATTTTTCTTGCCTTTCTTCATAGAATATTTGGCTTGGGTGCTAGTGGTATCATGCTTGACATACTCTAGTCTTACTAAAATGAGGGGACAGAAGAGTAGTTATTCAAGATAGATAAGAATTGCTCATATAATTCTCCACATTTTCTTCTAGAATACTCGTGTGAGGCACTTGAAAATTTTATTAAAGAAAAAAGAAATGCGTTTCAAAATACACAAAAGAAGAGAGGTGCATAGGTGAGGGCATGCAAACTATACAATTTATTATTATTACATTGTAGCTTATCATGGTTTAGTATCATACAAACAAGTACAAGTGCAAGATTCTAGATGGGATTATGTGGAGGGTCAACTGACATGTTGTATGCTTTGATTCCAAGTAATTGTCATTTATGTCTTTATATTTTACTTCTGAAATGTTCAAGGAAGATTAGTCATGAAAATAAAAGGTCAATAATGTAATGCAAAATGTTTCCTAATCTGTGATTGATTACATGCAAAAGTATAAATGTAGTTTTACGAAAGCTTATATTTTTAGAAAAAAAGAAATATCAGAAAAAAATTTAGAACTAAATCATAATGGTATTCTATGAAAATTAATGACAGTTAAGTTCAAAGAATCATGCCATTGGGCTCCCTAAGCTCAAGTTCAACACTATACTTTGATTAAGTTGGAAGAAACTGAATTTTCAAATGGGGGAGGACGACTGGGAAGGGGTAGGTGTTTGTTTCTTATGTTGTTCCTTTGTGGATTCAGCACATCTTTTTTAAATGTAGAGCATTGAATTACCGAGGCAGAAAGTTCTTTCAGCTCTTGGACATGTGTGGACAGTTGTATTGTAGAGTTGTTCTCGACTATTGGACATTTCTAATTTCCTGCTTCAAATTCAACTCCATAGTTCTCCTTTGGAATGATTTTTATTTGCTGACTTGCAGCCGTCTTTTCTGCATTGTCATAGTTGATTCTTTTAGCATCTTCATTCTAAATTTCAGTGAAATGTTCAGCTGCAGATGGCTTATGTTCAGAAAAATTGGCAAGTGGCTGTTGAAGTACTTGTTTCTCTAAGATTTAACTTTGAGCCGCTAGATCTTCAACCTTCTCAGACAATTCCTTCATTGTTTTCATTATGCTTTTTCTGTTGCTCAATTAGCTTTTTCATCAGCTCCATGTTGAATTTTTCTTCAAGTGGAGCTATATGATTTTGAGGTTCCACTAATTGTGCTGGCAGATTTTGAGAAGTAGCTTGCTGAAATTAAACATATAGTAGCTTTGATTGTGCTTGAAGTCCTTCCACTTTAGTAGACAGCTGCTCTATCTTCTCATTTTGCTTTTTTGTTGTCATGTTTTGCATCATAATCTTTAGTTTGTGCTCTTTCATAAGTGCAGTTGGTCGATATTATTGCTGACATTTAGGTGGAGTGACATTGGTTGATTCAGTTGGAAGTAGTGATTCCACTTAAGTGCACATCTTAGGATATACATTGTGCATTTGAGGTTGACAATAATATGAAGGTTGATGATGTTGTTCCTTGTAAAACAAATTTTCTTGGTGACTATGGATTTAAATCTTTGGCATATGAACTAGGAAAATGATTTCTCTATTGGCCGCTATGATTTTCCCTGGAATGAAATTGCCAATGTGGTATATCTTGACCATAGGAATATAATTGGTTGCAATAAGCTTGAGATGTTGTAAGAGATTGCAGGTTGCATTTGCTACTATGTCTTTAACTCTAGAAACTAAGTTGTCTCAACTTTTAGATTCTGAAAGTTCACTTGAATGATAAGAATTCTACTCATCATATCCAGCTTGAAAAATTCAAATCCATCACTACTTCAATCTCAATAAATGGTTGCTAGATTCTTACAAAACAACACTATTCAAAATTTGAAATGTTTGTGCACATTTACAACTTAGAATGCAATTTATAGAGTAAATGGAGAAATCTGAAATCTAATATTTGAAGTTTGAATTTTAAAAATTGACATGAAATTTGATATGAATGTTCAAGGACCAAGAAGCTAGAATGTTCACAATTTTTATGCACAATAGAAGCTCCAATTACAATAAGTGCGGAGAGAAATCGAATATCAGAAATTTGAAATTTGAAATGTTTCAGCTCAATGAAGAGTTAGAATGCAACTTATACAATAAATTAGGAATATGAAAACTGAAATCAGAGATCTGTAGTAAAAATTTTGATCATAGCATTCAAGGATCAAGAAACTATCATGTTCAAGATATAGGTATAATCATAAATGTTCCTGTAAGATATATTCAATAATTTCAGCAATGTGTATAAGAATGCACATTCAGCAAGACTTTTGCACTATAAAATAATAGTAGGCACTTTGTAGCATAAGTGTATAATATAAAATTGAAAATCTGGAATATAAAGTAAAGATTCAACAATGTTTCTGCACTATAAAAATTTTGTAAGTACTTTATGGCATAAGTGCATAATATGAATTTTGAGATTGGATAATCGGAAATGCAGAAACAAAATATTGAAAATGACAACTACATGATCCAAATGAAAACTACTATAAACAGTAAAGGAAAAAGAGCATGGCAGAAAGCTAAAATCTACTCTAAGCAAAGATAAGAAAAAAATTAACTAGACTATAAGTAAGCAAGATATTCACAACATGATGAGATATAAACAATGATTTATAAATAAGTCCAAGCTAAATCAAAATAGAAAATCAAGTGTGGCAAATCAAAATATATCCCGAGCAACGATGCAAAAAACTTGATACATCGAAAATCGTGTGATGTGGGGGGCTCAGAATAACTTAAAATGCTACGCTTCATATGAAAGGGTCACGTATTAGGAGCGGCTACTCCTAGACGTGTGACTACCCTCACACAAATGAATACCCTTACTTCATAGAAAAATTACCGATTAAGCTTTAAATTTTATAATTCCTCAACACAATCACGACGAGAATCGCAAGTATACAGCAATCATTGTAGTGGTTGAGGGTCGATCCATAAGGACAAATCTTGAAAAGTTCACACTTGATTGAAAACATTTAGAATGAAAATCCTAAGTAAGAAAGTGAAATGCTACAAATAAGAAATCACATAAAAAAACTATACTAATTTTTATCAATTTTTAGTGCAAAAGTAGACAAGGAGAATCAGATTGACGATTTGGGAACCCAACCTCCTCTCCAGCCCCCTTCAGCACAATGGAGATTCAGATTGACGATTTGGGCACCCCTTTTTTGTTGCCCTCAGCTTCTTTTTGTAGCCCCTCATTGTTGCTCTTGCTAGTTGCCCTTTGTTTTTGTCCTTTTGCCGTCTCAATATCCCTCAAATGAAGCTTCCTTACTGTAAAAAATGGAGCATCTGTTGGCTGGTCCCTATAGATTGAAGCTCTCTTTTATGCTCCAAGGGGTTTGTGCCTCCAACTTTTGTTTTGTCTTGTTGTGCTTACTTTTTCAGCAAAAAAAATCTTGTGGTCCCTCTTCTTCTTAGCTTCCAACTATCCAGCATTTGTTCACCAACTCCCTTGTCTTTTTCTGCAATAAACTGTAGAGCAAGATTTCTACTTCTAGTGCAAGGGAATCTACAGGCATGACGCGAAAAGACATATTTCTCTTGCTATTTGCTAGTTTGGATGAGTTGGCTTCTTGAAGTGTATTGTCTGGTCTCGAATTCGTTTAAGTATCGAAGTATGGGGTATACATCTGTATGCCCCTATGTGTGCATGTGTGGGGGCATATACCCACATTTTCTCATGTATTGTCCGTTGGGATTTCTGCATGAAAAATAATCAAAATAAGTAATAATATCCAAGGAATACAGATATTTAGAAGATAGAAATCATAAAAAGTGGTTTTTGAACAATAAAGCTATTCGAGCATGAAAACATATCAAAACATAAGATTAATGCATATTGAATATAAATGAAAAGTATATATAATTTCTCCACGTCACTTTACATTCATGATTTGCAATTATTTTGTGAGACAATTTTTACTAATTTGGTCCATCATTATGAATATATATTTTATAATTCACCAATTCGAATCCCCCCATGGTTTTGATCCAATAACATAGTCCATTTAAAATTATATTAATAACTTATCACTCTTTTTCTTTAAACTTATTTATTTTTGTTGAGTTGCATTTTTCTAATTTATGAATTTATTTTCTATTTTCTCAACTTATTAGATTTTTTTTCAATGATTCATCTATAATATATATTCAGTAAACTAAATATAATGTTTTATAATTAAGTATAGTATTGTACAAGAATTTTCAGTAATACATACCTAATTAACCAAGGTTGGTTGGCTCAACTGCCAACAAGGTTGAGTCTCAAGCACTCGACGAGTATTAGTAGCACTACGGTCAAGTCTTGAAGTCATCACATTGGTCATGGAATAAGTCTATTACTACTCTATCTTTTCGACTCTAGATTACTTGGTAGCTAATAGCCTTGGACACCATAGGCCTCCCATAGACTCGGCGGACACCGAGAAAAATATTAACTTAATTAGACATATTTGTTAATTGAAGAAAAAATTAATATCTTTGAGCACTCTTGATAATTTGGATCAGAGGAAAAGAAGTGGCATCTTGACAGTTTCTAAAAGTATACTACATATCATGGTAAAATGTATTACATATGATTTTTTATATTTATTACTTAAAAGTAAGATAATTACATGATCTGTCATTGAACTTTAACTTTAATATCTATATGTCATCTAACTTCAATTTGCAACTAGACAATCTTTGAAGTTTTTATTTCTTGTGCATATTGTCCTTTCGACCGTTGATAGTGAGTTTCCCTATTGCATTATAAATGGTGCACAATAAAAAATAATATAAATATATAATAAAATAAAAAATAATAATAATCAATAAAAAAATAAAAAAATAAAAAAAGAGGTGGCAGTGTTGCCGCCCCTCGTCGGAGCTAGACGAAGGGAGACTGTCGCCCCTCCCCCTTTATATCTTGCACATAGAGGCAAGGAAGGCCGCCCCCTTCCCTTATGGCACCCCGAAGTTGATGTCGAGATCGGCATTGGATGTGATGTCCTTCTTGTTGTCGCGGTGCAAGAAGACGAACAAGAGGTGGCGAAAGAGGAAATGTACTTGCGGCACATGGGGACAGCGCTGACACCTACGCAGGCTTCGGCGGTCGCGACAGAGATGGTGAGCCATGTCCCAGGACGGGGCTGGGACGCAGGTGGCGCCCAATTTGGCAGAACGCTCACTTTGGCGTTATGCCCAGTTTGGCATAGTGCGGAGTTTCCCATAATGCGCAGTTTGGCAGTGGCAGCAGTGCAGTGCAACGTGCACTTGGGCAGCAAAGGGGCGATTCCATCCCAAGCCAAATTGGCTTGTTCCAAACTAACTATTATTATGATGGCAAGTGTCGAGAAGGACAGCTGGCCACGAGTAATCACAGGTGGTTACTCCCTGGAACAAAGATGGCAGCTAGAAGGATTGAAGGGACGCATCATATCAGCCGAAGATCTTGGAGAATCCGGCCAGCCACCTAACTCCAGAAATCGGGAGAAGAAGATCAGCGCAGATCAATATGATCATTCCATGCGGATCTTGAAGAGAAGATCAGGGAAGATCTTGAGGAGAAGATCCTAACGCCAACTAGGGAATCGAGGAGGATCCCATGATATCAGCTAGGAATCAAAGAGAATCCTAATGATATCGGACAAGGTGATCTTGAGGGTTATCCTTGGTGCGGATCTTGTGGAGAAGATCAGGGGATATGGCCTAAATGGGGGTTTTGCAATCGTAGAAAATCGGGGAGGATCCTTACAATCTTGGCTAGAATCAAGGAAGGAGTTAATGTTGTAACCATCCCATTCTTGTATAAATAGCCCCATAGGGTCAGCCTTGTACATCATTGATCGGAGTAGCGATCGAATCATCAATGAAGTCGAAAGCTTTCCCCCATATCTGAGAGTCTCTCCCTCCTATCTTGCTTGTGTTTCTTGTTGTGCTGGTGCAGGGACGTCCTATGACCGTCCGAGAAGAGGCTGCTTGATCCCTTGTGAAGAAAGGAGTCAAGGCCGCACACCTTGGTTTCTAGACACTGAAGCTAAGGGTGTGACAGGTGGCTAGCCGGATTCTCCAAGATCTTCCAAGATCTTCGACCGATATGATGCACCCCATCATACCCTTCTAGCTGTCATCTTTGTTCAGCACCTGTGATTACTCACGGCCAGCTGTCCTTCTCGACGCCTGCCATCATAATAGTTAGTTTGGAACAAGCCAATTTGGCTTGGGATGAAATCGCCCCTCTGCTGCCCAATGTGCGCTGCACTGCACTACGGCTGCTGCTAAACTGGGCGTTTTGCCAAACTGCGCATTATGTCCAACTGTACATTATGCCCAACTGTACATTATGCCAAACCGGCATAACGCCAAAGTGAGCGTTTTACCAGACTGGGCGCCACCTGCATCCTAGCTCTGCATGTCACTGCATCCCAGCCCTATCCTGGGACATGGCAGAAAGTGGGGCGTCACATCCTCCCCCACCCAAGTCATTGCCGCCCCGGCAATGCCTTGTCGCTACCATCTTCCTTCTTCCAAGAAAGCCTTCAACTCGCATTTTGAACCGTCCGGAAAGCCTCCGCTTCCTCCGAACTCGGCCTCGCACCTCCACTTGGGTCTTTGGCCATACGCTGCTCCTCAATGCCACATTGTTGTCCAAAGGCACCACTTTCATCAATCTTCACTCGGCTGAAGATATTTGAGACATCACTTCCTTGTTGTTGTCTCGGGATATGGTCAACATCCCACACCTCTTAGTAGGTCATCTCGCCTATTGATAGTGATATTTGGGATTGAGTAGTGATAACTTGCTGAAATTAAGTAAAAGAGTCAATTTTTCATTTTTTTTTGTCTCCCAACTCACTAACTGCAAGTGCACAGGTAAGTTGTAGTATCCACAAGAATTTAAAGTCCAAGGCACCCTAAAACAATCTAAATTAGTTCTACTTTAATGGCTAAAAATAGATTTTCAAAGGGAAGTGAAAACAGATTTTTAATGGAAAGTGAAATGATAACTGAATTTTGGGTTTTGGAAACTTATCAAAACTGAATTATAAATGCTAGAATGAAGTCTAAAAAGGTTCAACTATCAATGAGGAAGGTTCTTCTAGGATTTGGGGTTCATCTAAATTAATTAAGGATGGAATGGAACAAGTTATCATTAAATATCCAACTTTTGATTCAACTTGAAAATGGCTGTTCCCACAGCTCAATTGGCCTCTAACTAAGCAATATATGATTATATAGTTGTTAGCTAGGTTGAATCAAAAGAGGGTCCTCACTGAAAATCAAATTATCATTGGGCTCAAAAGAAAGTTCAATGCTGATTTTTGCAATTCAAGGAAGTTTGGAATGATAACTTGCAATTGCAATCATAAAAAGATGGAATCATTCCAATCAACCAAACCAGGATAAAATATACTCAATAATGGTGCTTGTGATCCTTGATTCATCTCTGAATTCCAGGAGGATTTAAAATCAACCTCTCGGTTGCAAAGTAAATTGAAATCCACGCAAACACAAGTTCAATTGTAAATGCAAAACATATGAACACAGGAATTCACAATTTCCATTGCTCCTTGGCCCATCTCTGGATCTCAAGGAAGCCCTTAAGATTACCTCTCAGTAGTTGATTAAAATGAGGGTTGATAATGCAAATCAGAATTCAAATGGAAATTAGAAATAAAAATCAGCAAATAGAATTATGCAAATTCAGAAAACTGAAATACTAATCCATGAAATCAGGTTTATCAATTGCTTCTTGACCCATCTTTGGACTGCAAGAATCCCTAAAGTTCATCTCTCAATTATTGAATAAAATCAGGGGGTTCATTTGATAAAATAGTTCCAGCAGAAAATCAGAAAACAGATTTCATTAATGTTCAGAAATCAGATTTGCAATCTGTTTTGAGTCAAAGATAATATGCCAACATCTTAATTCATTCCTAAACAAGATATGAGCAATGACAACATATCAGTTACTCAATTAATCAGGTCCACAATGACAAACAAATTCAAATTGTTCAGAAAATCAGATTCAGGAAAAAATCAGGAAATCAGATTTTAGAAATCAGAATTTTAAATCAATGGAAATCTAACTTACCAACTGATTCTTGACCCATCTCTGGACTACAAGACATCCTTAAATTCACTTATCAGTGATTGGAAGAATTCAGGGGACTCAATTGGTAAAACAGATTCCAATAAGAAATCAGAAAAAAATTAGAATTCTGGTTTTCATTCAGAAATCAGTGGAAAAATCTGATTTGAGTCAAATGATTGTCCAAACAATCTTGATTCATTTCTGAACAAGATAGGGACAATAGCAACTTCCCAAGGACTCAATTACTCAGGTTAGAAATAAAGAACAGATTTAACAGTCACAGGAATCAGATTCAGAAATTCAGAAAATTGGAAATCAGAAATCAGATTGCAATAAAATGAAATCCAGGAATCTGATACTATCTCTTAATTCATTTCTGAAATATGATTAGATCAAATAGACTTCTCAGTCATCAATTACAAATGGATCTAATGATAGCATAACATAAATCAATACAGGATATTTTTGAAATATGAAAACCAGGAATGAATTCAGTGCAGGATTATAGTTCTGTCCATATCCATCCAAAACTAATCTAAACTAATACCCTATCCTAGAAGAAATGGAGTTTAGCTCCTCATGTATACAAAGCTTGACAGAAAATGGAATGGGAAACAGATACAAATCATAGTTCTTGAATATGTCTCGGCCAGCAGCAGCTCCCAGCAGCAGCAGCTCCAGCCCCCAACAGGAAACCTCCTCCAAACCCTCAATGTCCAGCCCCCCTCCTTCCTCCAGAAAAATCCAGCTTTTATATGACTACTCTCTACCCTTTGATCCTCATCAGAATGTTCTATTCTCCTTTATGTTAGCCACCTATCCAATTGTCCCTGCAATGGCCAGCTGACTGCAGCAGCTTTAGGACAGCAAAAGAGTGGTCCCCCCACCTTTTTCCAACTTTTTCTAACTTGTTTTCCTTGTTACAAAACCCAGAACAGCAAGCAACAAGATCCTTAAATGAGATTTTAACAAATAAAGACTAGGATAATGATATTAGCCAGCTCAAACATCAGATGGGAATTGGTGTTATGCAAGATTGGAAATCTATATGAAAACTTGATGGTTTTGGGCTCGGAAATGATAACTTGTCACAAATCATGAAAATTATCCAAATGTAAGTGATTCAAAGCATTAGAAGCATCAAATGGACTAGGGTAATAAGTGAGTGCAGTCAGAAATCAAATATGAATAAGATTTCAAAGGAGTGATAACTTGGATGCCAAAAATGATAACTTATATGACTTAAAAATGATAACTTGTGATAACTTGAGTTGTGGTTATCCAAATGTAATGAAATTTGATTAGAAATGAGTTAGAATAATAACAAGATGATTGCTTAAGGTCCCTGTGCAGAATTATTGGTTTTGCATGTCGAAATGACAAAATTGCCCTTTAACGATAACTTGGCACTTGAAAAATGATAACTTGTTCAAATGGACTTAAAACTTTGCACAAGTTGAGATGTGACTATCCAAATATGATTTATACATGATAATGATGGATTTAGGGCAAGAAAACCATTGAAAATCAGTTCATTCAAAATAATGATAACTTGACACTTAGGAATGATAACTTGTCCTCAAAATGATAACTTGGCATAGAATTTAAATATTAATGGATTTTGGCATTTCAGAACCTCTATGCACAAAGAATTAAGTATGAAATGAGGAATATCAACTAGTTATCACAATGTTTGCATTCCAAGTATAATTGGCCCAAAAATAGGCAAAAGTGGGACTCGATATGTATGAATTTCATCTAAAATGGGTTAGAAACATATAGTGATCAGCAAGTGATCACCTACTAGTGGAACCTTGTTGTCTGAAGGTGCATGTCTTCACTCCGCTGAAGACTTCAGGATGCAACTTCCTTGTTGCTGCCCCAAGACATGACCTGCACGCCATGTCTCGGACTTCAATCTTGATGCCTCCGTGCACCCGCTTGCTCGCTTGAAGTATAGGGTTGGTAGTATGCTCCTACCAATCGGGATGTCTCGTGCTGACATCCAACGTCCGCTTCTTGTCGGTGGCTCCATCCTGAGCCAACGACCTTGGGACGACCGGGGCTGGCATGGCTGCCACTCCCCTTTGCTGCGGCTTCAGGAGAAATGACTCAGTGACGGGTCGGACCGAGGACAGCTCCTTGTCCTGCATGTCTCCTCGCCTAGAAAAGATCCTGCAACTCCAGAATAAAGCCACCCGCTTTGATTCCTGGATGACAGCTCCTCTTTCTGCACGCCTCCTCAGATGATCCTTCCAACTCGATGATCCCGCATGTGTTGTGCGGACACTCCCGTAGTCGATGCGGCCCGCCACACTCGAAGCACTTGCGTATCTTGCGTTTGTGCTTCCTTGCTCTTCCATCCTGCGACCTAGCCCATAAATGCTAAGAAGCCAAAGAACTTGGTGGGTTTGCTCCCTCACCAAACTCGCCGCCATACACCTTCTGCGCCCAAATGCACTCCTCGATGTAAGAGCAGAGTAGTGTCATCTCGGATTCTAGGAGCTCGAACTTGTTGTGGAACCCCTTCTCCACTTGCACTACCTCCTTGGCAAGTGCAGCCTTGAACTTCATCTTCAAAGACAACACCTCGCCCCTAAGACCTTCTTTTTTAGCATATGAACCGCCAGTTTGTCGAGAGTCCTCTGGAACCGCCCGAAAGTCCTCTCTATCTTCCATCCCTTGCTCTGGATCCTTCTCACGACCCACCTCCGCAACCATGGCTGAGAGCATTCTGGGTCGGATGCTCTCCCTCTTCACGGGCACTTCATGATTAGCTCCCTGAGATAATAAATGTAACCCCTCCTGGGTCACCCTTACCTCCTGGAACATGTCCATGAACTCTATGTCCAAGATGAACTTGTGGTCGTCCATCGTGATGATGATGATGTCGATCGCTCCTTCCCATCCTCCCACTCGCACTGGGACGTCCTTGGCCACTCCAAGGATCTGGGATGTGGTGTTACTGCCTTCATCAGCCCTGGTGTCTCAACATAGTCAGATGTCAAGATGCGCCGCCTCCTGCCCCTCTATGAAGTTGTGAGTGGCTCCAGTATTGACCAGAGCGGTCGTGACGTGGCCATTCACCAACACCTCTGCAAACACTAAGCCCTTCATGACCCTCTTCAGGTCCTTCTTCAGGAACCTCGCAGCCACCGTGCTTAGGGCCATGATCAATCCCATGTGGGTCGCGCCTCATCATCTTCCGAGGTGGACGCCATGGTGGCCAAGCTTGTCTTCTTGTCGCACTCCCTCGCATAGTGCGGCCCTTTGCAGACGTAGCACTTCACCATCCTTTTGGCGTTCCTCTTGGTCATCACCTTGCCACCAGAACTGGGCTTGTCCTCCAATGACTTGCCCTTATCCTTGACCCGCGCGCCAAGGCTTTTGTCGGCTGAGTACTCTTGCAAAGCCTCTGCCGCGACTAGAGCTTCTTTCATGGTCGTTATCTTCTGCTCTTCACCTCTTGAGCCGCCCAGAGCTTGAGGCCTCTCAAGAAGAAGAACGGCCAGATGGACTCATCCATGGCTCTAGCACTTCTAGCATGATCGGCTGGAATTGCTCGATGTACTCCTTCACTGAGCCGGTTTGAAGAAGCACCGTTAGCTTCGTCATGGCAACCTCTTGGGTGTTGCCGGGGTGGAACTACTTCTTCAGCTCCTTGAAGTCGCCCCAAGTGTCGACGATGGCCCTTCCCTTCGCAACTTCCTCCTCCATGCGCCGCCACCAGAGGAGCGCGCCATCCGCCAGATAGTGCATCGCCATATCAATCTGGTCCTTCTCGACCAGGATCTTACTAGTCTTGAAGCCTTTCTCCAAGCACTAGACGAAGTCATCGATAGTCGTTTCCTCTCGCACACCATCGTACTTTTTCGATTCGGGACCGGTGAACTTTGGATCGTTGTCCTCATTTGCAGCCCTCCTGTATCGTAGTAGGAGATCGGCCTCCATCGCCTTGACTTTGGTCTCCATGACTTCTTCCATGGATCGCAGTCTCGCCTCCATCTCCTGCAGCGCGGTCATGCCCTCTTCCAGCACCAGACCATGCTGTCCCGCCACCGTCTCCAGGTCTCAAGCCACCTCATCCGTCTCCTGGAGCTTCAGCCCCAGCCACTCGACTTGCTTATCCAAAGGACTTGCAAGGTCCTTGGATCGTATCTGAGTCGCCCGACGCTTCTCCCCATCGCCTGTGCTCATGCCGTGATCACCACTGTCTGTGGCAGGCTCGACCTCCACGGTGCGATCTCTCGCTGAGGGTCCTTCTTCTCCCAACATCATTGTTGGAAACTGAGCTCTCATACCACTTGTCGCACCCTTAGCTTCAGGGTCTAGAAACCAAGGTGTGCGGCTTTGAGTCCTTCCTTCACGAGGGATCAAGCAGCCTCTTATCGGACGGTCATAGGACATCCCTGCACCAGCACAACAAGAAACACAAGCAAGATAGGAGGTAGAGACTCTCAGATATGGGAAAGCGATCGAGTCATCAATGAAGTCGAAAGCTTTCCCTCATATCTAAGAGTCTTTCCCTCCTATCTTGCTTATGTTTCTTGTTGTGTTGGTGCAGCGACGTCCTACGACCTTCCAAGAAGAGGTTGATTTATCCCTCGTGAAGGAAGGACTCAAGGCCGCACTCCTTGGTTTCTAGACGCTGAAGCTAAGGGTGTGACACTGGTCTCCTGACTGGGGCGTGAAGAGTTGCATCTAGAAAGGAAGCGAGCGACGGAGGAGGAGGAGAGGGCGCTTCCATTGGAGTCTCGGGAGGCGGTTAGTGATTATGTCGAAGGAGGAGGAGGTGGAGGAGGAGGCAAGGAGAGGGTGCAGACCATGGAGATGCATGGTGACAGGTGGAGCAGGGGAGCTGCTCCTTGTAGAAGATCTTGTCGGCGGGGCACAGCTAGGCATAGGACCGCTTGGAGGACAGTGAGAGCGCAACGGTGAACTTGTAAGTCAAACGAGGAGGATGAGGTGGAGGAAGGGGGACGAATCGCGCACGAGGAAGAGGGGGGCAGCCGACCCTTCCCCTCTCCTTCCTAACATCAGTTCCCCTCTCCTAGAGATGGGAAGGGGGTGCTGCCCCTTCCTCAAGCTCCAACATGTGATAGGTAGAGGCGAATAATTAAAACTAAGAAAAGAAATAGAAACGAACTCGTGATGTAACGCGCCCAAAATGTGTGGGATCCTCCATTACCATTGTTGAGTTCGAAATCATTCATGTCGTATGTATTAACAGTGTTTTGGTTTGTCACCTTGTTGGACATGGAAACGAAAAGGTCATCATGCCATCTGGTCTTTCAGAGAGGGGTGATTTGTTGAAGCTTTTGGGAAAAAATAATGCAGGAGCACCGACTGGGCACTGGTCCAGGTGTCCTTGTCCCTGTGGACCCTGATTAATATCTGCTAGCCACCCCCTTTGTACATTTCACAAGACAGAGATGACCGAGAGGGATGGAGACACAGGTAGGTAGGGATCTTGATATCGTTGTTCACACGTTGCGTTCTAAATCTTACTATAATTAAATATACAAAGGGGTGATGCGATCAATCCATGGCTTGCTTCTCCATTAATGAAGAAAGGGGGCAAATGTTCTTGAGCAATCCAAGAAAGGTGGGCTTCTCAGGGTGGAGAAGCAGGGCATGTGCATTAAAACTTGCTAACACAGTAACTCTACTCCTCTGTCAAGCCTCTGATCTGGAGAGGAGTACCAAGTTCGTGATAGTTTAGGGTTTTTTTTTCACGTGCCCGTCTTCTCCACCATGCGAAGCCTACCTAAACTTCCCCATGCCAAAATCTAAGAAGACCATGGCGCCGGAGCAAGACGCAGGCTGTTCCACAGGTATGTGAAAGATATTGACCTGATCAATAAAAAAAAACTGATCAGTAAACTTCCCCCTGCAGTAGGACAGAAAAAGAAGACATGCACGAATGTGGATGTTTACCCTTTCCTCCCTCCCTCTAGTTTGGCACTTCACATAGGTATCCACAGAGTTTTGAAGATTTCTTTCATCTTGATGCAAGCAATTGTAACGATCAATTCGATGCAGAAGAATGGAATTCTTTGGATAATTCCATGTAAACTCATATTTTCATCAAACGAATTATTCTTTCGAGAATCAATTTTTATGTCCTTTTTTTTCAGAAACCCAATTCAAATATACTTACTATATATATGAGAAATGAGTTGTACCCAGGCGCACGCAAACCTGGTTTGGTTCTTACCAGCGAGTGTAAAGAACATCTTTTCCTCCACGGCGTGTAATGGGCATCGAACACTAGTTAACCGCTATATGATTTATATGCTTGTCATATATAATCGTGTGTCTATGTACGGGTGTTCACGGGTAGGATTGAATCCGATTCACGACTCGACCAAATTTGATCAGATCTAGTCGAGTCGGATTAAACCTGGCCCAGTTCCAATCGGATCGGATCGCATCGGGTGGTGAATTACTCGACCACTTAATTTTTTATTATTTCATATTTATTATTTAATATAATAAATATTTATTTTAAAATAAGTTTTCTAACTATCTTAATATTATTTCTATAGTTAAACATTTTATTTCATTTTAAAAAAAATTTAATTCAAATATAGGCTTAAGTTTAAATAAAAAAGAGAAAAAGGTAATAAAAAATCATGTCATCGGGTCACGTGAGATCGACTCAAGTTGAAAAAAATTAATCTGTACCTAACCCGACCCATGATCGGATCGAATTTCGGTCGGGGGACTCAAATTAGGTCGAGTCGGATCGGGTCATTGGATTCACTCGATGAACACCCATACGACTGTGTGTATATGGCAAGCATATAAATCATCAATTATATGACAAAATTGATAGGAACCACTTCCTAATATTAATAGGAATAGCTTATTTTCCTTAGTTAGGATTAATTATTATTTCCTAATTAGATTATAACTTATTTTTTATTTCTACTTATAATATGACTGGTTTGGGTTTACCCTATAAATATGAGTTCTTCGAATCTTTTTAAACAAGCATATATAAAGATTAATCTTCTTTTGATAATTGCATAGAGCAAGTATCTTGGAGAATTGACCCTCTCGAAGTGGTCTATTAGATGCTTGATCCCTTGAAGTGATCTAATTAAGATCCTAATTAGATTAGGAATCTATCAATTGGTATTAGACCAACTATGATATCTCGAATTTATGATTAGACCGATAACTTAGTTATCTTCGTCTTCCGAAGTCATATATCATCTGCTACTATCACCGTGTCGTCATCACCATTGTTAACTACTATCAACCAACCTCTATCATTAATTTGTTATATATTTTATTAATAGTTTACATCCTTAATCTAATATATCAAATGTATAGGAAAAATTTATGGCTTATCAAGATTTATCTACTTTAAAGTTTAACATTGGCTTATCATTTTACTCAAATTGGCTGTATAGGAACAATTTCAATGACTTTTACAAGTATTCAACAATAAAAATAAAGATCAAGACGTAAGGAAAGAATGTCATATAGAAGAAGAGTTAGCAAATATTCAACAATTAAGTACAGTCGTGGAGTATTACACTCGTTTTGAATTATTATCAAGTCATATTAAAAATTGGAGTGAATATTGATTAGTGAAAATTTTTGTTGAAGGCCTCCTCGATCTTCGAAGTGAAAGCTCGATAGTCCATGACTATAGTTGTTGCTATTTTTTGCCCCAAGGGAAGAGAAATGTTTAAATTAAGAGACATATTAATCAAGCCGACACTTGAACAAATCATTCAAAAAACACAAGTACAATAATATCTTCATCGAAAGTAGAAGAGTCTAATTTCACGTTGTTCTGAAAATTTTACTTAGAGTTTATCTCAACAAGAAACGAAGGATATTGAAAGCAATTCATTTGAAATTCAACCTTTAAATCGGGAATGGAAGAAGACGCAGGATACCTAGATCTACTGAGACAACTTTTAACAATGAGACATTTATAATTTTAACGTCAAATGAGAAAATAACTTCTAAAGAATGTACCGTAAAATGCATTATTATTATGCAATCATCGCATATTGAAGAATCATATATTAATAAAGACTTATTCATACTTTGGACAGTTAACTCAACCTCAAAAAATTATGAAGATTGCAATGCTCAAAAGACTAAAAGAAAATTTTATTCATAAAAAAAAGACTTTGGAAAATTTTAAATTCTCTTTCTTCACCCAATGCAAACTTGTAGCAATGGCACTAATGCATAGACAAAGCTATGTTCTCAAGAAGAATCTTTATTTTGCTCAAGCCATCAAGAGACATCATCTAATTAAGCATCGAAAAAAATCTGAATAGCCTTGAGAGCAAGGTTATTTTGAAGAGGATGGGAATGATGGAAACCCACTTCCTAATATTAACTGGAATAGCTTATTTCTTTAATTGGGATTAGTTCTTATTTCCCAGTTAGATTACAACTCCTTTTTCTTTAATTTTTACTTATAGTAGGACGTGTTTGGGTTTATCCTATAAATAGGAGCTCTTGGAACCTTTTCAATCAAGAATATATGAAAATTAATATTTTTCCAAATTATTTAGAGCAAATATCTTGAAGGCTTAACCCCTTCGAAGTGATCGATTGGAGACTTATTTCCCGCGAAGTAATCTAATTAGGATCCTAGTTAAACTATGAACCTATCAACTTATCATTTTCCATAGTTTTTTTTCTTTTCCCTTCAAACAAATTAACACCGTGGAAAACTAGAACATCAGCCACCTTACATGATGTCTTTGGCTGTTCAACGTTTGCAAGGATTCTAGAAAATAAAAGACGAATAATTTACTCATAAATGAAGTAGAATAAGACATGTGCATGTTTGATCAAATCTACAGCACCTCAAGTTCTGAAGATTGGAGACGGCAAATAACTTCCTTTTCTTTTTCTTATCTTGGGCTATCCTTTTTTCAGTTTTTGAGAAGGAACTCTATCTGTTAATGAAAGAATCCAAAATGTCTTCATGCAAAATATTTAGGAGACTGGGAGGAGGATTTGCCTGCCAAAATGTCTTTATTATTTAATTTTTTTAATTATTAAATTCTGAAAATTGATGGAAAATAGAAGAGAAGTTGGAAAGATAAGATGGAGATTGAGAAGAGGTGAAAAATTTTATAAGTATGGTTATTTAAATTCGAATTTAATTAATCCTGAATACTTAACAGAAGGTTAATTAACAATGGATGCTCAGGATTAATTTTAAATCTTTTTTAGGTCCAATAGAAGTCAAAATCCTAGCATACAATTATAAATAGGCATTAAAGGTTGACTGAAAACTATTATTGGCAAAATAAAATTTCTGCACCATAAACCCCATTTGTCTGTCATTTTCATGCAAACCGAAGCATTTCAGAGGACATCCGATAGCTAATCTCGAAGCCTGACATACGAGACAAGTCTCGAGGTGATAGACATGAGTTTCAAGGTCACATCATGAAGATATCGTCGGCCAAAGTTTGATGTTCATGTTGTTTTTTCAGCAAAATGATTGTATTTGATTTTTTAGCCAACTTTAGGTAGGTAGGAGGATCTTCATGGCGTCATTTTTTCATGACATGGAAAACTGAGATTCCCTTTTCCTATGTACCGAGATTCTATTGATAAAAATTTTGCATCAATCAGATATTGAATTGTATAATTATGGTGGCTGAAAAGTCGCATGAGAATGCGACTTCCCATCGATGACAGAACTCTGTCCAGGTTCTGTTCTACTCGGCCCGATTTCCATAGAACCCGGTGCGATTCAAAGTTAGAAGCAGACTAAGTTCATAGAACCCGAGCCGGGTTCCCTATAGCCCAGTTCGGGTTTAGTGCTAATGCCATTCTAGTTGAGGCGCATTGGACGGAGGACGTGAACCGAGGTCAACCCGTTCTAGGTTTACCTAGGCCGAAGCATATTATTGGATGTTCTCCGAACACGGCCCAGGTTCCACCCGACACGAGCCAAAGTTTGGAGGCAGAAAACGTATTTTGACATATTGGATTATAGTTAATTGGATTGTTAATGATATCAATTGTTTCGGATTGGATCATTGTCATACTTGATTTTATTGACATCATATATGATGTTATCATCATCATATCTGATCCTATTGTTATCATATCAAATATGTGATTATTAGCTTATCTAATTAACTTATGATCATACCCTATTGATAGCATATCTGATTATGTCATTGATTATAGTATTGATCAAGTAGTTGGCTCCTGATTGGGTTTTGTTAAACCTAAATTAAATTATCAAAAGATAGATGTGTTAGGTAAATAAGATAAAAGCTGAAAGCTATTGAACCCTAAGCTATTGGGTCTTCATGTACTCTAATTATAACGCCCCCAAATCGACCCCCGCCACATGGCGAAGACCAATCTGGAGACGCTACGACATGCTATGACTTTGACCATAATATTGACTGTATCTCAGTCAAGAACCGAGACACGTCAGCGGAAGAAAAGAAATAAAGATAAAAGATAACTTTAATTTGCTGAAGTCTAAAAGTGACTATATCATTGCTAAGAATAAAATAAGTTTTATATCATGAATCTAAAATGTGAAAGGTAAACGAAAACTAATAAATACTCTAAAAGCCCTATGGTTCATGTGTTGTCCTATCGCCAGAGCTTCATCACCACACGTCTACTCCACCACGTCACTGACCTGGTCCTGTGGAAATCAGACACAGGGGAGGAGGTCCTCCCGTAAGCTTTACAACCTAGTGGAAACCACATGATATACAATGCATGACATGAATATAATAATCAATGGTAAATAATCATGCTTAACTTGAACGTGAAAGGATACATGTATAAATCATAACAAAAATAATAATAATCAGAATAGAACATGAATCATGAGAATCAATGATGCTTAGTAAACTTTGAATCATGGCATACTTGACTTGACTTGAACATGCTTCTTGATCTTAGATTATTATTAAAATCATGGTGACTTTAGGTGCCTTTAATTCTTAGGGTATGCCAAGCAAACGATACGGACTTGTGCGAGTCAATGGGTGATCAAACCATGACCGAGGGAGCGACCCTTATCTTGATGCGCTTGGCTTAGACTGGCAACCCATCGTTAATCTTTCATCTGAACTTATTAATCACTTTTCGTAACTTGTCATTCTTTGTATCATATGATGAAGGTGATATGATTGGTATGAGGTAAATCAGGACAAAGAGTTCATGTTGGAATCATAAGACCATCGATAACGTTCATATCAAAATAAAGAAAGGCTGATGGGTAGAAAATCAAGGGCTGTTGTGGCCTGGCACGGCAGTGAAAACATAATGGCACGGCCGTGCCGATCTGGATAACGGGTTCTACATAGGAGGTGGCACGGGCATGCCATAAGAGGGCACAGCCGTGACAGAGGGTGAGATCGGTCGACCGATTCAAGAGTCGGTCGACCGATTATCCTACGTGCGGCTAGACTAGTCATGGCACGGCCGTGCCGGAAGGGTGGCACGGCCATGACCGGTTGAGCGCTCGATCGACCGGCATCGGCCGACCTTTTACTTAGGTTCTGTCAAGTGATGACACGAGCGTGCACATGACGTGGAACGACCGTAACCATAATGGCACGGGCGTGCCAGAGAGTGGCACGATCGTGTCGGCGGCCGGTTCTAGCCGGTTTCAATCCGAAAACTTCATGGATCCTTAACGTACTTTTGCCCTACTCTAAATCCTACATCCTAGCAATCAATAATACAAAAATAGACCAAACAGAAATAACTATGCATGCAAATAATCAACAAAACAAAGAATTCAAGAAATCAAACAATTAAAAATGATAACTTGGACCCTACTCATATTCTTTTCTTTTCATAATGATTAGGACATGAATTGGGATAATTCAGAGGTCGTGCAAGGTGATTTCGATTCACCCACCTCTGTTCGTGGTTGATTCGTTCTTTGGTTCGTCGGAAAAAAAACTATCGGCCGAACCCCTGATTTTCCCTCTGCATTCGCTCTGCTCTCTCTCCGGATGGCTGCTCGTCTACACGATCAGATGAAGATGCAGTGAGACCAAAAACTAAGAACCAGGTACTGCAGCAAGAGGAGGGCCACTCGACTTGCCTTTGCACCTGGAGACGATGGACGAATCCCTGGCCTCTGCTCACGGACGAAAGGAACGAATAGGGGAGGTTGTGAGGGTTTGAGAGAAAAAGGATTTAACAAATCCTGTTTTTATCTTTCATAACTTTCCTCTCCTAATCTGATTTAATGAGGTCAGATTTTTCCTAACTTTGATTAGGATATGGATTTTATCCTTTCCGTGCGGTTCATCACGTTTTATTTTCCTCTCTTTTTTTATCTGATTGGGCCTGTTATTACACTAATTGCCTCTAAGTCTCTTAGGTCATATTGTTATTGTTATTGTATGAGATATGTACCTAAAGGTTTGAGACATCATCTTTTAGAGAAATTATGGTTGTCCTATGATTGGCCATGGTCCCCCATCATCACAAATTTGTTAGCGTTATTATTGGAGAGTGGCTTACCGTGGATTCATATCTCCCAGAGACATGGAGTTCCCCTTAATTGATCGAGCGCTTCTTAACTCTGAACATTGATAATTGAATTGAAATCGAATTGATCATTCAATTAATCGAATCTAATTGAATTGTACATATTATGATCATTTGGATATTGACATTAATGGCGATTTCCTCTGCCCATCGAATTGAATTATTATTAGGTAATGACCATTGATTATTGAATTGAAAATCGTTAATTGAATAGTGTCATATTGATCAAGCCCATTGAACTTGTTAATGGATAATTATTATCGTTATTGATTGATCTTCTGACCTTGGCTTCGTCCATCAGATCTATAGTTACATTTGATCCATAGTTATATTGAACCATCATTATGTTGATCCATTGCTTATTGATTTATTATTCTATCGATCCATTGTTATATCTTACATTGATTCACTATCTCATTGCCTCATTGATTTTGATATTATATTGTCCTATTGATTTATTGGTGTCATGAACCATTGATCATCGTATAGTATTGTTTCATTTGCTATATTGACTTAGTGTTCCTATCTTGAGCATTATTGGTTATTGTCTATTGATCATGGTTAGATCCCATGTGCTGAGTATTTTTATGCTTATGATTTTTTTTCTATACTTGGATCCGTGCAGGTGAGAAAATTAATATAGAGGATGATTCTGCAGGTGGCTCGGCTTAGTGGCAGATGGATGTTGCACATGACATAGTGTTGATTCTAGATTGAGTCCAGTTGAGTTGTTTAGTTTCTTTTATTCTACATTTTATAGTTTATATTTTGACAAATTTATTTTATTGAGAATTGTGTAGCGTTTTAAAACAACTCTGTGCATGTAAAAATCACGTGAGTTTGGGAGCATTACACAACATTTTTATAGGGGCGGTCAACTTAGAATTGAGCCCTTGGTCGAGGATTGGTGTTTGACACCAATACCATTCTTTTTCTCTTTTTAGCCAAACTTTTTGGTTTCCTTATCAACCTCGCGGTAGAAACAAAAAGTCAAACAAACTCTCTCTTCTTTTCTTCTTTATGCGGAGGGCTCCACCATGCACGCATACTTATGCAAAACTTGGTCTTCTATCTTGATATATGCTTCGCCATTATGTTTGATGTATTCTTCTTAGTATGAATTTTTTGAAAATAAAAGTTTTCTTTTCAATTTCATCACAAATTCAATTGTAGTGAATATCAATATGGTTGACTTAGAATGAAAACTAGAATGCTTATTCACATGTATTGCATTTTGATTATCATAGTGGATAACGCACTTTCACTGCTTCGAATAAAAATTCCTAAAAAACTATCTCATTCACATAATTTCTTAACGTACTTTAGTAGTTACAATATATTCTATTTCAATTGTTGATAGCACAACACACTTTTTGTAACATTCCCCATTAGCGTGTGATATTGTTCGCTTTGGGCCTCGACCCGCACAGTTTTCTCAAAACGCGTCATCTGGTATCAGAGTAGCGCAGTGGCTCATTGCCCCATGGGGCCTCTATACTCAGCATGATACTGTCCACTTTGCCCTTGGGCTCATGATTTTCTAACGCGTCACACCTAGTGAAGGACATGCTTCCATATATACCCAGCATCTCTCTCGTGATTTATGCATGTGGAACTAATTCAAGGCATGCCTCATGCACCCTTCCCCCCTTAGGAGACTCAACACCCTCGTTGAGTGATCGCATCCCACCATGCATAGAGGCTCACGCGGAGTGGCTCTGATACCATATATAACACCCTTGCACTTGTGTAGGATATTGTCCGCTTTTTCCCTAAGTCCGCACGATTTTACCAAAACGCATCCCCTAGTATCAGAGTAGCGCAGCGGTTCATTGCTCTATCGGGCCTCTATACTCAACATGATACTGTCCATTTTGCCCTTGGGCTCATGGTTTTCTAACGCGTCACACCTAGTGAAGGACATGATTCCATATATATTCAGCATCTCTTCCGTAACTTATGCATGAGGCATGCCTTGAATTAGTCCAACATGCATAAGTTACGAGAGAGATGCTGGGTATATATGAGGACATGTCCTTCACTAGGTGTGACGCATTAGAAAACCATGAGCCCAAGGGCAAAGCGGACAATATCACACGCTGGTGGAAAATGTTACATATGGTATCAGAGCCACTCCGCGTGAGCCTCTGTGCATGGTGGGGTGCGATCACTCAACGAGAGCGTTGAGTCCCCTAAGGGGGAAAGGGTGCATGGAAGGCATGCCTTAGATTAATCCCATATGCATGTCATAGGAGAGATGCTGGGTATATATGAGGACATGTCCTTCACTAGGTGTGACGCATTAGAAAACCATGAGCCCAAGGGCAAAGCGGACAATATTACACGCTGGTGGGGAATGTTACACTTTTACGGCTCTTGTAAATGTTATTATATAATGAGAAGTAGACTTTCGACTATCAATGTCACATGTCATGTCAACATTAGTAAATTCTTTTTGTTGGAAAAAAAGGATGAACTAATAGTTACGGAATTATCTTCTTTTTTCTTTTTAATATGCACAATAATAATGTGATGATGATAATAATTTAAAAGAATTAAATCATATCAAAGACAAATAATTAACGTGAAAAACCTCTCAACGTGAGAGGAAGAAACCATGGGAACAAGAGCAATTCGTCCATTATGAAATAATAGTATGTTACAAAATATCTTCTCTGAACTACGCAGAAGAATACAATAATAATCTCAAGAATTAATCTTGGATGTCACAGAATAAAAGTCTCTCAGAACTGAGGATAGAAGTCATAATGATCTCACCGGATATGAGGAATTGATGAGAAGGCTGCTGAGAAGTAATGCCTGAAGTTTCGTTGACAACGGATAAGTACTCGTTCCCGAATCGAACTCCGAAGCTTTTCTCTCTCCTCTCTCTTTCTCTCTCTCTCTCTGGAAATTCACACACGGCTGAAGAAATATTTCTCGTGCTTTGATGCATTTCGGTGCCCCCTAGCTTGAAGGGATCTCGTCCTTTTATAGCCGCATGAGATGATGTCTTCATCTCATAGTCGAAGATGACTTCGACTTTTCTTTTTGTTTTCAACTTCACGTATGTTTTTCTCTCGTTCTCGAAGTCGGACGTTCATAATCAATAACCGCCCAACAAACTCCCCCTTCTTGTTTATGCGAAGGAATCCACCAAGCCTGCATGCTTCCTACAGAACTCGGTCTTCTCTTTTGGTAGAGGCTTCATCATATCTGACGTATTCTTATCAGTATGGATCTTTCGAAGAAAGAATTTCTTCTTCTTCGTCTCATCACGAATCCAATGATATCAGACATCAATGTGCTTGAACTTAGAGTGGAAACTAGAATGCTTACTCAGATGTATCGCACTCTAATTATCGCAGTGGATAATATATTTCTCCTGCGTCAAACCTAAGTCCCTCAAAAATTATCTCATCCACAAAATTTCCTTGCCTGCTTTAGTAGCTGTAATATATTCTGCTTCAGTCGTTGATAGTGCAACACATTTTGTAATTTAGATTGCCATGATACTATTGCTCCTACGAATGTCATCAAGTAATCAAAAGTTGACTTTTGACTATCAATGTCTCCTGTCATGTCAACGTCAGTAAATCCTTCTAACACCAGCTCAGCGTTTCCAAAACATAGACATATCTTAGATGTGCCTTGAAGATATCTGAGAATCCATTTGACTGCATCACAATGCTCTTTACCAAGATTTGATAGGAATCGGCTCACAACAACAACTGCATATGCTATGTCCGGCATTGTGCAAATCATTGCATACATCAGGCTGCCAACTGCAGATGCATATGGGACGTACTTCATCTTCTGCTCCTCGATTTTGCTCCTCAGACACTGTCTGAAACTCAACTTGAAGTGACCTACAAGTGGCGATGTAACTGCCTTTGCGTTCTTCATGTTGAACCTCTCCAAGACTTTATCGATGTACATTTCTTGGGACAATCATAGCTTGCGTTGCATTCGGTCACAGATGATCCTCACGCCAAGGATATTCTTTGCAGCGCCTAGGTCTTTCATGAAAAAGCATTGACTCAGCTCCTACTTTAACTTGTCAACCTTGCTTTTATCCTGACCTACAATAAGCATGTCATCAACATATAACAATAGGATGATAAAATCATCGTGTGAAAAATATTTCACGAAGACACAATGATATGATCTGGTCTTATTGTATTCTTGTTCGTCATGAATGACTCAAACTTCTTGTACCAATGACGGGATGCCTGTTTGAGTCAATATAAGCTTTTCTGCGATTTACACACAAGTTTTCTTTTCCTTTCTCTCGGAAACCCTCTGGCTGTTCCATGTAAATCTTTTCTTCCAAGTCACTATGGAGAAAAGCTGTCTTGACATCTAATTATTGAATTTTCAGGTTCTTAGTAGCAGCTAATCCAAGAACCACTTGAATCGATGACATTTTGACCACTGGTGAGAATATCTCATCAAAGTCAATTCTTTTCTTCTAACTAAACCCCTTGACAACTAATCTTGCCTTGTATCTTGAGTGTGGATTATTCTCTTCATTCTTCAGTCGAAACACCCACTTGTTCTTGAGTGCTCTTTTCTCTTTAGGAAGCTTCACTAGTTTGTAAGTGTTGTTCTCATGCAGAGATTGCATCTCGTCTTGCATGGCTTTTATCCACTTATTCTTCTGCTCATGTGACAAGACTTCTTGATAACACACTGGCTTCCCCCTTCAGTTAATAACACATACTCCATTGGGGAGTACCACTTTGACTCTTATCTTTGTTTATTCGATCTTCTCAACTGAGGCTCTTGCACTAGTACATCATGCTTGATATGTGACTCATCATCACTGTCTTGACTATACGAAGGTATATTTGAATTATATGAACTACTATCACTGTTACTATCATCTTCATTAGCTTCTGGAACAATGCCATCTTTTATCGGTGTGTTAACTGAACTCGGTTCAGCTAGATAATCAGTGAAGATAGTTGGCTCTTTGTCCTTCGACAGATATTCAATTGTTTGGTGTTCCATGAACATAACATCTCTACTTCTGATAACCTTCTTGTTAGCAGGATCTCAGATTCTGTAGCCAAATTCATCATCTCCATATCCGAGGAAGATATATTATTTCGATTTGTTGTCAAGTTTTGAACGCTCATCACTGGGAATGTGAACAAAGGCTCTACAACCAAACACTCTGGGATGCTTGTACGAAACATCCTTCCCTGACCAGACTTTCAGAGGTATGTGACCATCTAGAGGTACTGATGGTGAGTGATTGATCAGTTCAACTACAGTCATCATTTCTTCACTCCAAAATCCCTTCGATAGATTAGCATATAGAAGCATACATCTAACACGTTCCTCGATTGTTCTGTTCATCCTCTTAGCAACACAATTTTGCTGAGGAGTCTTGGGAACTGTCTTCTCAAGCTTGGTGCCATAAATGTTGTAGTATTCTTCAAAAGGTCCTCTTTATTTGTCGTCATTATCTGCTCAAATACACTTGAGCTTCTTGCCAGTTTCTCTTTTGACTTTGGCATGAAACTTCTTGAATTCTGCCGACACCTGATTTTTGTGTGCTATAGGAAAAGTCCAAACTCTTCTAGAATGGTCATCAATAAATGTAACAAAATAATGAGCACCACTTAGAGTTTTATCCCATAGTAGACATCAGTATGCACTAAATCAAGTAAGTGTAAACTTCTAGATGAAGAAGTTCTATTAAATGTAACCTTAGTCTGTTTACCAGCCAAAGAATGAACACATACGTCAAGTGAAGTGTCTTTCATACCTAGTAGCAGATTTCATTGAGTTAATATCTGAAGTCCTTTCTCAACTATGTGACCAAGCCGCTTGTTCCATAATTCAAAGGATGACATCTCTTGAGTCACGTTTATCTCCTCGGTGTAGTGTTGTGCTTCAGTCTTATAGAGAGCACCATCTTTGTGTTCTTTCGCTAGTATGAGTGAACCTCTCTTGAGTTTCCAAACTCCTCTTTTGAAGTTGCTCTCATAGCCATCGTCGTCTAATTTTTCAACTAAAATTAGGTTGAGACGGATTTCTGGTACATGCCTCACATCTTTGAGCACAATCTTGCATCTGATATTGATCTTCAACTGAATGTCTCCAATGCCAGCAATTTGGGACTCCGACTTGTTCTTCATCTTTACTGACCCGAATGCTCCATCTCTATATGTTAAGAATACATCTCTGCGAGGGATAACACGGAATGAAGTTGCAGTGTCTAAGATCCAAACTGAATCTTGATTCACAACATTGACACCATCTTCTTCCTCTTCTTGATGTAGCCACTGCAACGTTATTTTCACCATTGCCCTTCTTCTTCTTTTTAGCATTTTCAGACCCTTCATGTGATTGATCACGCTTTAACTTTCTACACTCCTTTTTGAAGTGTCCTGGTTTGCCACAATGATAACAAGTGACTTTTTTCTGGACTTTGACTTACCTATCATGGTTGTGAGAGTTTCTCTATTTGTTTCTCTCACATCTTTCACGATGAATGCCTCTGATTTATTGTTGAGATTCTGCTCTTACCTTCTCGTTTTTTCATTGAACAAACTATCCTTGATAGTTTCTAAATATAGGAGCAGAGTTGTTCAAAGAGATAACAAGCGTTTTCCAACTATTAGGTAATGAACTGGGCAGTAGTAGTACTTGGATCTCATCTTCAAACACGATCTTTACTGAGGACAACTTGTTAATCAATTCTTAAAAGCTGTCAAGATGATCTGCAATAGAATAACCATCCTTGTACTTCAAGTTAACAAGTTTCTTCATCAATAGTATCTTATTCTGCGGTGATTTGCGCTCATACATTTCTTACAATTTTTTCCACACTTCGACGGGTTCATCAATATTGACAATACGATGAAACACCTTGTCGTCGACCCATTGTCGAATTTGTGCGACTGTCTTGATCTTAATCCTCCTCCACTTTTTAACATACATGTCCTCGGGCTTTACAGTATCACCTTCGATTGGATCATAAAGGTCCCTGCAATTTAAGTAGTCTTTCATCCGAGGTTTCTATATAGAATAATTTATTCTTGTGAGCACAGGCATCCGACTGGGGGCATTATTATCCTCTATTATAATGTGCACTTTTTTATCAGGCTTTGATACCACTGTTGGAAAAAAAAGTTAAACTGATAGTTGTGGAATTATCTTTTTTTTTTCCTTTTAATACGCACAATAATAATGGGATGATGATAATAATATAAATGAATTAAATCAGATCAAAGACATATATAATTAATGTGGTAAACCTTTCAACGTGAGAAGAAAAATCAGAGAAGCAAGGAGAAATTCTTCCACTATAAAATAATAGTAAGTTACAAAATATCTTCTCTGAACTACGCAGAGGAATATAATAATAATCTTAAGAATTAATCTTGGATGCCACATAATAAAAGTCTCTCTGAACTTAGGTTAGAAGTCAGAACGATCTCACCGGAATATGAGGAATTGATGAGAAGGCTGTTGAAAAGTAATGTCTGAAGTTTCGTTGAGAACGAATAAGTACTCGTTCCCGAATCGAATCCCGAAGTTTTTCTCTCTCCTCTCTTTGTGGAAATTCACACGGCTAAAGAAATATTTATCGTGCTTTGATGACTTCGTTCAGGTGCCCCCTAGCTAGAAGGGATCTCGTCCTTTTATAGCCGCATGAGATGATGTCTTCATCTCATAGTCGAAGATGACTTCGACTTTTCTTTTTGTTTTCAACTTCACGTCTGTTTTCCTCTCCTTCTCGAAGTCGGGCGCGCATAATCAATAACCGCCCAACACTTTTAACATTGACTTAGTATTACCACAACATAAACATATTTTAAAAGTGCCTCAAAGATATCTAGAATCTATTTAAGTATATTACAATGTTCTTTACAAAAATTTGATAAGAATCGACTCATCACACCAATTGCATATATTATGATTGACCTTATGCGAACTATTGTATACATCAGTTAGCTTCTAACTGCAAATGATGATACCTTATTAGGCTGTTACCCCTCATATGACTAAAGTTTTCGATGTTTGACACACAATTAAGATCCTAAGATGTTTTACAAAGATTCTTTAATATGATCACACGGCCAAGGCATGTGGAGGAAGCATCATCAAACTCTTTGGAGCATATTCTGTAATTTCTATGATGATTTTATTAATTTATACATATAAATTAATGTTTTTTATATATAAAAGATGTGGTAAATTATATATGCTATCGTATTTCAAAAAAAAATTCTTTCAATTTGATTTAATGATGCAATTTATTTATTCATATAAATTCAATTATTATTTTCTCAAAGTAGACTAATATTTTTATCACATGTAATTGATAATATTTTTTTTTAACTTTTGCAACATCCGTGCATCGCACTAGTTTGTTTGATATATGCAACATGTTAATTGCATGGTGTTCTGAGTCGTTCCCATTCATGTGCTCTTTACTGAGGGCCTCTTATTGGGTTAGGAGATGCACAACAAAAAGAATAACAAACAGAAATGACGCTACTATATAAAATTGGATGCATGCTATTAAAAAAACTCCATAACCTATTAACAAAAGAGATCCATGATAATTCATGCACACACATTGCTCGTATTAATGGGAGCGTGTGCATACAAGTGATGCGTGGAATATTTACAGTCAATGATGCTGCGAAGTATCAAAGATTTACCAACAATTCTTTAAGGATTTCTGCATCAAGATTCACACAGGTGTGTAAGAAAACACAATTCAATCAAGCGTGATATATACATAAAACCAGTGTCCATTACTCGCATCATCTCCAGATAAATATCATCACCATGGCGAGGACCATAACATGGTCATTTCCGGGATAGATGGTAACTTGAAATTTTCTCCTTGAATACACTATCTTGTTGAGTTTATAGAACAGGTTTGTCTGCACGAGTACAGATAAAACTGAAGTCAAATAGCTTTGTCATTGCATGATACATAGACTCACTTTCAGAATGGTTGATGCAAGTTTAAATGGAATTAAATACATAACAGTAACTGCAGAGCACTATTTCCTATGATAACAAAAAGAGAAGAACTACTTCCTTCCTTGCAAAGGTTAAATTGGCAAAACAAAGTCTCAGGGTTTAGAAATGCATAAATCCTAGGACAAAAACAAGTAAATTACTGTAATGAATTATGAACATTACCTCAGCAACAATTGAATCTCCCCTTATTATGACACATGATCTTCGAGGTGGGCTACCTCTGAGCCTGAAACTAGGTTTCTCGTTAACTTTTCTCTCTGACAAAAATACATCTAGCTCAGTATGGGCTTCTGAATGTAATGCTTTTTGCACTGTGAAAATCAAATCTTTCGAATTGTTGCTGTTTCCCCTGAATCCTTGCCATTCTCCCTACAATTCAGTACCAAAAATACATTACAACATCCACAGGAAAATCACACAAGAAAGAGCAAGTGATATCTGAGGCAGGTAACAAGAAAATTTTCACAAAATTATTACATGAGCTAAAAATGAGAGTAAACATATGTCCAGGCTAAATATGAGAGGAAACATATGTCCAGCTCAACGAGAAAAGTACCCTTAGCTTGTTTGGTTACTATAAAGGGCCTCATAGTTGTACATATGTAAAGCTACAACGAGATATATCGTATATAAAGGTCCAACATATTCATTTTCTTCAGAAACTATCTTAAGAACATATTGTCTACCCATTTCAAGAATCAACGAAAAACAATATGCAATTAATGTACCTTCTTATTACCAGGGCAGTTATTGTGCTAAAACAGAACAGCCATTTTTTTTAATCCTTAATCATACTAATTATGCATAGAAGATGCCACCAAAGGGTTTTATAGTGATATGAACGACAGAATGAAAGAACAAGTAAAGCCATTAATAGAGAATTAGGGATGCAACTTATGGGAATTTTAGGGCCATGAACATAAGCACATCTACCACAGATTAAAGGGTTGAAAGTCACAATCAAAATTATTCTATGCCTGAATAAAAAGGGTCATTAATATTAGCTATCAGCGAAAAATGTTCGACAATAAGGTAATTTCGAAGAATCATTTACAATAATGATTTCAATTTACAATACTAAATAGACCAGCTCATGAAAGTTTAGGACAAGCACATCCCACAACACTATCTGAAAGTAAAAGCTAGAAACTGAATATTATCTAAAATAGAATCTTGAGCCGTGATAGTTCACACACAGTTCCTTTTTTTAAAGTAACATTCTTGTCGTCAAAACGCCATGTCCACATATATAACTAGTACCCCTCATGTAAATTACCATATGGAACTAATCCTAAGCCTCTTGCATCCTTCTTCTCATAGAGGATTCAACGTTCATGGTGATATTGTTCGCTATGAGCCTTGGCCTGCACAGTTTTGTCAAAATGATTCACACCTAATCAAGGCACATACGTACCCAACATCCTCCCATTGTTTGTCCATATGTGACTAATCTAATCCAATGAGTGACCTCTTTTTCTTTTCTTACAAGACCTTGTATCATCTATTATTTCAATTATTCCAATCCCACATGTATCTATCATCCTAGAAATAACTTTCACAACCATAAAAGTTTCACCATTTTTTAGAAGAAAATAGGGTTATTTCCTTAAACTTCCCCTCAACTATAGTGATTTTCCACGTCTAACCTTGAACTATGAATTTAAGGTGTAACGTCCCTAAATTTTATCGTGATTTCCACATAAGTCCTTTCGTTTGAATATGTTAACTTTTTCAGTTATTTTCATTTTTTTTTATTTATGAAATGACTAAGATGCCTTTCCATGAACTGCCCTCTGTATTAATGTTTAAAAACAATAAAATAGTAATATAATAATAAATAGTATAAAAACTAAAAATATAAAAAAGAGGGCTTTTACATTGTCAATTTGTCAAAATATTTTATTTTATTTTACTTGTAAACATTAAAAGAGAGGACAACTTGTGGAAGGGCGTTTTAGCCTTTTCACAAATAGAAAAAATTGAAAAGTTAACAAAGACAGACGAAAGAAGTTAAGTTAACATCTTGTTAAAATTTAGGAATGTCACACGGTAAGTTCATATTTCAGAATTAAATGCGGAAAATCACTTGGGAGGTTTATGAAAATTCTTCATGGATTTCATGTTTGATTATGATGAATTCACCGGGTACCCTGGTTCTCATGAGTTGCCCTCATTTTCTTTTATGAATTCACGTCCTACAAATACCACTGGGACTTGACCCGCAGCCAGCACCAAAAATGGCAGCTCAGGCGCTGGTTGAAATTCTTTATGATTCCCAATATTGGCGCCAATAAATATACAGATTGTCTTAATCGACTTCATTACTTACCAAAATGCCTCATCTAATTTTCTCCATCTTTAATTATAAAAAAGATACGATCTTGAGTCCTTGGACAAATAACCAACTGCAACATGCTCACCCGAATTGCCGCAGAAAAAGCTATTCGTGGGATGGGGTTTCATGAAAACAATTATGACATATATATATATATCTGATGCTTAGCAGTGTAGGTGATAAAATCCGAATAACAACCAAGAAATTTGCCAGGTGAAGAAACGGGGAGATATATATTATGCGCTAACAACGTACTTGCCAGTAAACGACGGTGATGAGCGGATTACCAGCAGCGTCCAAGAGGGTCTTGGTCTGGTGAGAGGTGGAAGCGGAGGAGCAGCCACCTGAGTCCTTGACCCGGAAGGCCAAGTTGCCGCGCGCGTCGTAGACCGTCAGATCGTCGCCTCCGCCGACGCCGAGGAGGGACTTCTTCACCTTGTAGTCGACGGGGATCTGCGAAGCCGAGGGCACGAACACGGTCGACGACGCCTCCATGCCTTTCGCGTGGTCAGTCCACACTTCCATCGGACAAAGAGGAAAGGAGATGCGCGGACCCACGGGCGGCAGATACGTTCGTGAGACGTCATCGTCGCCGTCCTTGGGGACACATGTAAAGCGGCTGCGCGCCACGTGTTCTTTTAGAGCCTAACGCCTTGTCGTGCGACACTTCTATTGGGCCTTGTCTTAACTAACGGGCCTCAATTTAAACGCGTCCGTTGTGGTGATAAAAATCTTATTAATTCTTCGTCAGGGCTCCGCCTCACGACCAAACGCGTACACGGCTGCTGCTTCGTTTGGGCATTTCGGCGAACGCCATCGTTTCTTCTTGAGTTTCCTGACCAAAGAGAAAAAAAAAAGGTTCGAATTTTGATCTCAATCTGATTCCTCCATTCCAGATCTTTATTCTGTATGAGATCGAGAGCGTTATTTGCTAGCATTTTTAGCGATCGATCTACGAACCGTCTTCACGAAAGTTAGATCTTCTTTTGCTGCGAGTTGCGGCGATCGATCTGGTTTCTACAAGGTTTATGTTATCCCCTGAGCCGATTCGATCTAAAATTATTTCTAGTGGAATATCCTTTTCCTTAGAAGAAATTGTGTGCAGAGATCTAACATGATTTATACTGGTTGTCGTCCGCAAGTGATCCCTTCTTTTCTCTTGATCCATTGATTTGTTTTCAGAAGGATAGACAACAAGACGGTTTTCTTAGAAGTTTCCATATGTCGTGTAATCTTCGTTATTTATTGTGTAACCAATGTAAGGCTTTATGAGTATAGAAGGCCAATAACATGGAATATAAGAGGAATTTTTGGTGTTTAAGTTGCATTTTCCCTTGGCTCCAGATCTACTTGATTTAACCACGTGAAATGTACTAGTGTGACTACTGCGCCACTACTTGGTTTATAAGGTTCATCATTTTAAATCGTTGGTCAAGGGTAAAGGAAAACCGTCTCTAGAACTCTAGTAGTTGATGGAGAACCATATCTTGTTGACCAAAGAGCATTGAGATATCTCCTTAGAATTATCCTTCGAGGTATGTAAATTTGTATTCAATGTTGTAAATAATAGGAGTATTGTCAGTGGAATATGAAAAATGGTGCAGCAAGGCACAAACAACAATTTTCTTTGTTATTATGCAAGGTATATCTTTGGTTAACTCATCACAAATGTGTTAATACGTAATTAAGGTAAACAATATTCTTCGTGAACTTTGCTCTTTACACGACTGCTGCCTCAATGAAAGACGCATCTCAACTTAGTTAAACTGTATGCAGTTATGGATTATATTTTTGGTTAATCTGGATTAATCTATGAAACATTTTACCTTGTATTTCAAGAGTTTTTAGAAATCTCTATATCCTTGTGTCATTTTATTCTCCATATAGTCAGATATCACTTGAAGGAGTGGAATTTAAGTACAGAAAATCATCCCCAAATGCTGCCCTTGCAATTAATCTGTATTTATCCTAAAAAGGTCTTTGTTTTGTTTCCTTTCAAGCTCTTTCGATGCACCATGTGTGATATGTTTTTTATTGCTAGAATGTCATCTCCTTTGATGAATATATTACCAATGATACTTGTTCAACTCTATGGTATATTGTGTTTTTCAAATTGTTTCATTGGCCTCATTTGACCTTTATGAAAGAAGCATCAGGATCTACTATAAATAATAATTCATTATTGCTTTATTTCTGTAACCATGGATTGGAGATATTGAGATAAAGCTGTTGGTGTATTGATCAAACTTTTTTAAGGGACCTATTAAGAATAATTAAAAATAACTTCAGGTCAGTTTTAGATGGCCTTCTATGCCCTTTTGCAAAATCTCATTCTTATTTTTATTGTTCTGATCTTAAAACGAGCCATCTTAGTTTTGTCATTGAGTTCTTTTTTGCACATCCCAATCACTTTTTATTACTTGCTAACCTGAAAGTTACTCTTTTGTTGTTCTGTCGCTAGCAGGGTAAAGATGGTTGCCAATGCTGGTGCTCCCCCCAGAGGCAGTGCTGCAGCAACTGCAAATATGCGCAGGCGTAGGACAGCTGGTGGTGCTGCAGCTGGTGGAGGTGCTAGCACAATGCTCCAGTTTTACACAGATGACGCTGCCGGAGCTAGGATGTCTCCAAACACTGTTCTTTTCATGAGCATTGGATTTATTGCTGTCGTTGCCATTTTACATGTTTTTGGTAAGCTCTATCTGGTTCGTCAGTAGAGCGTGCATTCTTCTATTTGAACTTTGAAACTAAAACTGCAATGTAGGGGATATGAATCGACAAAGATATGGTAGTAGTTGGAATGATGATATGATTTTGATACTCAATTGTCGAAATAAACTTTGTAGTGGCTCTTAATGAGAAAGGGATATCAACAACAACAACAAAGCCTTATCCCACTAGGTGGGGTCGGCTACATGGATCATACGACGCCATTCCGATATTCGTTGATCCATGTTCATAAGATTCGACATGATTTTATGTTGGCTGTCGGGGCCTAACACAACCCTCCTCCTTTATCCGGGCTTGGAACCGGCTATAAAATATAGGCGGAGTTGAGAAAGGGATATCAAATGACAGAAAATGTTAACCTTGAATTTTGGTAATTTCTGTGTCTTTGGATTGCTCTACACTGGTTGGTTTGTGTGTCTTCTCAAAAAGAAAAACTGGTTGGTTTGTGTGACAGAGTCCATGTCTTATGATCAAAGATCCTGTCTGTATTCACTATGGTGTCTGTTTATGAAATTGGAGAAAGGATATATTGTATTCTTATTATTCCCACAGCTGATGCTGGTAAACTGCACAGTCTGACTTGACATTTGAAACAGGACTTTTAGTTCCATCTCTAGAGGTCAAAAATAAAGTGTGAGCATGTCTCCTGGGTTCATAAAGGATTCCCTGCCTTGGGTTGAATATTGAAACTACAACTATAATAATATAGTCCTGGTCTGTCATTTACTAAAACCTTCATTTGCAGTCTTCTATGCCTGCTGTTGAGAAATGCTCGATGGGCGTAATGTAAGAAATTGAATAGTTAGGCTGGACTTGGAATCCTGACTTCTGGTTAGACAATTTGTTCTTTTTGGCAGGATTCTGGGAAGGTACCCTTTTGTTGTACTTTGACCATTCTGCGTGAACTTGGAAAATATTCTGCTATCTGAAAAAGAGGAAAGAATTGAGTGGAAAAATCCCAAGGCGTAAAAATTATTATGGACATGTTGAGGTGTAACGGGCTACTGAAATTTTGGAAAAGTAATCTTCCTATGTAGATCAGCTGCATCCGATATAGTAATCTTCCTGTCAAAGCTGCATTATGAAGTAATGTTGTTGGCAATATTCTGAAATCAAGAAAGCTTTCCTAGAACTTACCGCATGCTTTATTGATCTTCAACAACTTATTAGCTCCTAGAAATACTTATCAGACAAGAGTTTTGGATCGGTAGACGATTCATTTCGGACCATTCATCTTGGTAGGAACTTGGAAATCCGTATTCTAAGAGATGGTCCAAGATCATTTTGACGACCTGTTTGGTTCTTTATGAATTATATCCAGAATTTTTAGGGAAGTAAATTTAGTTGTGGAATGTTCATTTATACAGGTGTGTGGTGGAAATCTTTGACTTCGTCTACTAAGTAGTAGTGCATAATGAGTAACATAAGCCTTGCCACTGGGAGGAGTTCCATTGAAGTATCACAAATTTCAGAGGAACCATCATTGTTGGCATGCAAGAGTTGTCCAACTGATGGTTGAAATCAAGTGAAGATTAATTCTGAAATGATACTCAGAAAATGAGATTAATTGAAATCTTGCAATATAATTTGTTGTATATACATTACCTTCAACTGGAAAAAGAATTACATGAACAGAATCATTCACTACCCTATTTTTTGTTGGCACAAGGATCGATATGTCCCGACTTCAAATTTTAATGGAGCTCTTATTAGAAAATATGTTTTCCTTGCAATATGTTGGATTAGACTAAAATTATCATCACTCCATAGACATGAATGTTAAGATTATAAATTATGTTTGTTCATAACAGTTTAAATACATCCTAGGATGGCAACGTCAGTCAGGTTATATTGCAGGCAAGCCATGCGCATAGGAGCTACAAGAATCATGACTTGATGCTTTTTTTTTTTTTGAAAGAAAGATCTTGACTTTGTATTACTAAATAGATCGATTGAGTCTACGTACAAAATATCCTGGAGGATCGAAGGGGAGTTGTCCTTCCAAAAAACGTCATCCAAACAACATCGATCAAGGTTAGCAAGGATAATATGCTGCTTGGTTTCCTTGTCGATAACTGTTGCGACAATCAAAAGATACCAAAAGTTTACACAATTGCGGAATCTCAGAGATGATATTCCATAGTCTCCACGTGCATTTTCGTCTTATTTATTGATGATCAGCACCATATTGGTAGGCTGAAAAAAAAACTACCTTCTTAAAGAGACAGCCTAGTCTTATAGTTTATCTTATTAATATATTATATTATATATATGGATTTAGACTAGTCTATGATAGGCGGCTTTTGAATAAAATATTTTTTATTTTTAAATCCTTAATTTTGAATTTTATACTACTATTTTTATTATATGTTCAAAAAAAGTAAATTAGTGATGCATCTTTTATTTTGTTCATATTTATTATTTTTTAATAAATAATATTTATTATATTTAATCTAGTATATCATTAAAAATATATTTAACTTGATAGACTAATAAGTTAGGTCAGACGTTAAAAATTAATCAAAGATTAAACTTATATTCTTGACTTGTTACAAGGTGCTTGATCAATCCTTTCTTGAATTCTTTCCGCACACAAACTTTGAGCCCATTAAGTGCACCCAATGCCTCTGGTATCATGCCTCCTCATAGCATCTACAGCAACCTAGTATCATAGGAGAATAAATTACACTAATAGCTTCCAACTTTTTTCAACGCTATCTTTCAACTTTAATTTGTAATAATAATATTCTTCATCTTTTAACTCGTTGCACCGAATGTTATTTTCACCGGTTATAGGCATTTTCAAGTCACACTACTAATGTGGCGCCAACGTGACATGATTTCTCTCCTCCACGCAAGTAATTTTTTTATATTAAAAATAATAATAATTAAAAAATAAAAAAATAGAGTTGGGCTCGCCGACGGGAAGGGGGGCCTCACCCCCACCCCCACCCTTCTCCTTGTCGGCGCGCGGGAGGGGGCGGAAGGGGGGAGAGAGAGGACACCACCCTCGAGTTGGGTTATTTTGTATTTATTTTATTTTTTAATAATTTGCTAACATGACGGGACGTGATGGTGCCACATTGGGTGATTCCTTGCATGGCGGAGAGAAAACATTGTCATGTCAGTTGGGCAACTGAAGACGGGCTATCAGCAATGAAAAAGGCATTTCGTGAAATGAGTTAAAAGATGAAGGACGGTTTGATTATAAAATAATGTTGGAGGATAACGCTGAGAAAATGATCAAAGTTGAAGGGCATTTCGTATCTTCCAAACATAGTGTAGTAGGCAAATAAGGTTTGAAAATTTCCTTGGGACTCCCAAGAAAGTGAGGCTCCCTCCTATTACCCAACCTCCTGCTCCATTCTCTCCGATATTCAAAAAGCTATAGAAAGGTATGATTGAAAAAGGTCACACATCTCATAGTTGAGTAAGAAAAAAATTTGCTATTTGTTTCAGCTTCACACAGAGGACATGTAACATAAATAGAATTATCAATCTGAACAAGGTACACTCTAGTTAGCAGTGTATTATGGAGAAGCTTTCACAAGAAATCATGAGCTTTGGATGGATGCGAATAGACCATACCATCTTCCAATCAAACTGTCCAGATTCCTGAGTAGGCTTAACTTGGTTGCATAAAGAGTAATACACGGATTTAGTAGTGGCACAATCATGGGTATCCATCACCCTAATTCGCTTATCCTCATCGGCTTGAGTAGGTATATATATATTAATAATGAGGTCCATAATATAAGCACCAAAATAGTTATATAATAAATGCAAACTTCATTGGTTTATTTAGCATAAAATCAACAATAGTTAAGGATGTAAGACACACAGACATGTTAACATGAGTAAGCATAAACTGAAATGGAAACTAAACACCAAGAGTCATACCAAACACTTGTGCTACCTCCATTGCCAATGGGGTCGTTTGAAATGGAATTGCGGTCCCTCTTAAGTTTCAGTGCATAGTTGAATTGACATATTAGTTCGAGGTGTGTTTGGTTGGAGTGGAATTTGATGATAAGGAATAAGGTGGTTGATGTGATAGGAAAAAGTTGATGTGATAGATGAATTTTGGATGGATTTAGAATTAAAAATTATTATTATTATGAAGTATAATTTTATTATTAATTAAAATAAAATTGTAAAATAAAAAATTTTATGCGAAAAATTATGTCAAAATTTATATTATTTAAATATAAAAAATAATTTTTTAATTAATTATATTTAATGAAATATTAATTTTTTAATGAAAAATAGGTAATAATAATATTATATTAATCACTTATTAAAATTATTTTATATTTACTAATAATTTTTTTTAGTGAAGATATTGTGTGAGAGAAAGAAAAAGAAAAAAGAAAATAAACTTTGAAAAAAAAAGAAAATATCACGTCAAAGTAAAAAAAAAAAGCTGGGGCAGTCTCCGATTCCAACCGGAGTGGTGGAATCGAAATCAGGTGACCCCGATTTCACTCTTGCCCCGGAATCGAGTTCTGAGACGATGTTTGGCGGAACCGGACAGAACAAGGTCGCGGTTCCCGTCCGATTTCGCAACCAAACGACCCAATATGTTTCTTGAGGCCAAACTTGGTCTATTGTTGAACATCTAGTATCATCTTCCAAGCCCAAGTGTAGGTAGGATTAGGTGTATTTTCCTTCGAGGGTTGGAAGGTCTCATACTTTTTAATAACTAGCTTAACCCATGGGGTAAATGTTCCAGTTTACAAGATGTAGACCCACCCACCCAACCCAACACCCCCCCCCCCCCCCCCCCCCCCCTCCCTTCTTCCACTTTCATTTGATCACAGGAACCCCCTCGCCAATCTCTCGAAGGAATCCAATATGCCACCAGATATTTAGGTAGCCCCAATAGTACAGTTAGGGAGGAAATTAAACATAGACTTGATCATTATAGCTTACCTGTCATATTTAGAGTTTTCATTTTCCATAAATTCTACTCGCTATTTTGTCCGCAAGACCTTGCTGCTGAGCCCTAGGTATGTGATATAGGTACCTAAATACTTGGGAAAAGATCCAAATTTAATTCCTAGGGTATTCACAATAGAATTTTTCCTCTTATTAATTAACCTAGGTGGTAAGTACACTTCAAATTTTCTTGAATTAACCTCCTGATTAGTAAGAATGCCATTGATGTGACGTGATATGTGAGGTGTAGGAGCGTGAGATAACATAAAACATAATTCCAGTGGACAGGACGTAAGTTGTCCTTAAGTTATGACATGTTTCCACGTGTGGACATGCCCTGGCTTAGCAAAAAAAATTTCAATATGTTTTAAAATTTATAAATTAACACACACACGACGAAGCTACAAGCGCACTATCAACATAGTACTTAAGGGTCGATCGAATAAAATAAAAAAACACACTTGATTGAAATTGCTTTGAAGGAAAAGATAAATAAAAAAGTCATTTGAAGTAAGAAAGTGAAATACTACTAATATGATTATAATTATTTACGTTGTCAGTGTGCCTATGATGTATCACCAGCCGGATTTTTAGCCAGCATAGAAATCACAACAAATGAAGTTACACTAAGTTTTAGGGGATTTTTAATATAAGTGTGGATAAAAATCAAAGTAACTAAACACTAGGACTTACTGTTTTCTTAAATGTAATAAAACCAACAAAGTAGCAGCAAATACTTCCATGTATGGACATTCCCACTTTCAAAGCGGACACCCCCCAACAGTCAAGTCACTCTCCTGCTTGTCGATTGTTGGACTTACACGCATGGGATTATCACACAGAACATATCTATTATTATCTCGTTAGGGAGGGACATTCTAAGTATCGAATATTTAGATGGGGGCATGTGTTGACATACCCCCACCTCTGGACTTAAAGGAACTCCGAATCATAAGTTAGGGCATCGCTAACCTTTTGACTTGTACTAAGTCCCAACGAGTAATATTCCTCTCATATTGATTCCTTTAAGTCTGGTTAGAAAGAGAAAAAAGAAGAAAACTTTAGACAAATCTCTCGACCCTACCTAACACTAGTCATCTATGACTCCTTAGACACAACTCAATTGTCACCTCACTTCTCTATACACATGTGACAATTGAGAAATAGATTATCCTCTCGGACGAAAATTACTGATACCATAAAATCAAAAATAGTTCGGGCAAATGAAGAATGTCGACATAATAAAAAAATTCAAAAAATGCCTCAATCTTTCCTTTCGGACTTGCTCAGTACACTTCTCGGCATGCACACAACGATTGGGGAATGAAACACCCTCTCAGACGAAGGTCATCCACGCCAAAAAACTCAAACCAAAGAAATGTCTCAACAAGTAAGATATACAAAATGCTCTGAGCCCACCTCTCAACCTTGTTCGGCACTGACCGACAACATCTCTTTATTGTAACCCAATGACCATCCCGACTTGCGGCGCGAGTGCAACCATTGGGAAATGAAGTATTCTCTCGGGCGAGATTGTTGTCATTAATGATGTCTGACGTTCAACCTCATGCAAAAAAGAATTTTAGCAAAACAATTGAGCTTGGGATACTCCGATCCACCTCTTAGCTTCACCAGGTCATTGACTACAGCACCTCCACACAACTCAGTCACTGCCTCTTCTCTCGGCATGTATGTAATGACTAATGAATAGGATACCCTATCGGACAGATGGCGTCGGCATCGAGATATATGGTTAAAGTTCTGAAAATAGGGAATCGTCTCTCAAAACCAAGGCATAGTGGCTAAACCAATCGAAGAAGACATATTCGGCAATCCAAAACGACATTAGAAAAATCGTAACAACACTATGAAAAAACACATGAAGAACGAAATAGCAAACATGAGATAAAAGGTAAACAACTTTTGCATAACATAAACATTAAAAAATAAGTTCATAAACGAAATATCCATCACAAACCCCTAGCCCTAGCTGGTTGATTTAGTTACACGTTAGAAACAAGAAAGGAGAAAAAGAACTTCAACCTCCTTGTGCAATGGGTTGGAGATTGGAGTATTGGAAGATTCAAAAATGCCTTTCTTTAGCCTCCATGCTCTTTTATAGGAGTATTATGCCACGTATTCACTCATATGTTCCTTGGTCTTATTTTGTCCACTTTTTTCGGCCAAAAGAGTATGCATGTAAAATAATGAACATCTTTCCTTGATTGTCTTCCTCTTTATGATTTCTTCTAAAGCAAGAAGCCATACGTGCCCCCATTTGTTGATTGTTGTAATTTTTACATGAAAAATAATTAAAACAAATAGTAAAAAAGCCGTTTTTCCCATCAAATGGGGCATGTTTTCTTGAGGAAACTGTGGCATGTGTTTGTATAGCAAACATGGATCAGATTCAGATGTCCGGACTTGAGAGTTGCCTCCCCTTTTCAATTAAGAGGACCTTGAGAGCTCCGTGGAGGAAGGGAGGGAGAGAAATGGTGTCCAATCAGCACAAGAGAGAGCTGCAGTGCAAGAGAAGCTACAACTCCTCCGCGCAGCCACCCAATCTTCCCCCACTTTTACTGCAACTGCATGGTGGTTGCAGGATCAATAAATTAGTGATCGCTCTCATTTCCTTCGTGCACTGCGCTGCTGATCTGTAGTATTTATAGTTTGGTTGTCAGTTACAAAACAAGTCTGTCTAATTTGCCTGTTCCATGCATATGGGCTAGTTGAATTGATGAGTCAGCTGTTTATTTTCAATGACAATTTTCGCTTTCAGTGGATGGCAGACCGGAACTGACCATACGTCCAAAAATTTTATATATATTTTTTGTCCTGAGATATTTGACAGTTCAACTACTTAAAATCTTACTTTTACTGATCACTCGTGCAGTTTAATTTCTAAGACTTTGTTCGAATGGAGGGTTAAGTAGAAATGAGTTAGATTTAACTAGCAGGTGAATGTTGAGACACTGCCCCGGATTGCTCGTTTCCATTCTGCATGCCCTTGAGGAGTTGGGACTCGGCAGTCCGGAAACTAGGGCTGCTTCTAGTGTTACATTTCGCCTCCAAGCTCTTGGAGGAGAAGACATACGAGAAACAACACACGCATACCATTCTTAGAGCATACGATCAGGGTGAAAAAAAAAAAAAGAAACTTGTTGTAAGTCGATAATATTTTTCTTAGTAAGTCTATAATAATTATTATACAAGAAAAATAGCTAATATAATCCATTACATTTTTTCTAAAAACTTTTGCCAACTATCATGCCAGAATCACATATTTGGACTATCCTGCTACAAAGTTCATACTAAGATATCTCGTTTGAGAAGAATTGAAGATGAAAATTGTTTCTTGTCATGACAGCAACTAATTGTTACATTACGTTTATTTGCATGAAAATTCAACGCACTTCAAAAATATTTCAGGACCAATTCGGAAACGTAAATGTTCAAATGGTGAAACAAGCCGTGAAATGACTAATGAGCCATCCAGACTTGCTCAGCAAACAATGAGCAAAAGTAATGCACACGGCTGAAGTAATCCGACGCACCAGAGCTATCTTTTCATCTCTCTCTCTCTGGTATCAATGTTGGCTAAGCCCTTCAATAAAAGTCAAGAATATAATTCCATATCAGAGAACGAAAATTTTGAATTTTAAATACAAAATAAGTGTTTACGGTAAACACAATTCAACACTACGAAAACATAGAATACTTACCTTTACTATTAAAAAAAGAATGACAAAAACTATTATGATTTTGCTTGTAAAAGAAAAAAATGTGCGCGCACACAAAACAAAACATGAAACATAACATATAGCCTCTTGTTAATAACAGAGACACAAGGAGATAAATCTACCTGCATCAGTCTTTCAGAGATCCTATGCATTTTTGGAACCCCGTTGCACTCTCGATCCATGATAAAACAACCTCTACTTCAGAAAAGGGAAAATGGCACCTGATTAGTCATGATACAACTAACAAGTAAAACACTATATCTTTAATGTCCATAATAAATATTTCAAAGCATCGTCTCACATTGAGAACATACAAAAAGATACAAGCTGTCGAAGAAGAGGAGCATATCATGTTACAAAAGAATAGGGTTTAAATTCATCTTACAATTGAATCATTTGATGCATTAGCCAGATACCTAGGTAAAGTTGTGAGCCATCCTGGTTTCCCTTGCTTTCACAAAATCTTCCTTCCATGAGTTTAATGCTTTCCTTACATCATCTAATTCTTCTTCTGGAATGCTGGTATAAGCATCCAAGTTCTCCACCCATTCTTTCCATGGAGATTTTGATATAACTAAGAACTTTGACATCTGTGGCAAGAGAACTGAGGAATAGAAGTCATTTACTTCTTTCTGAATTTCTTCACATTCAATCATTTTCTGCATCTCAGGCCGAAATATTTCACCAGGACGGTATCTTATGCAGAAGCGGTTACCCCTAAGGATCAAGACTTCAGAAGGCGCAAGGGGCAAAACTATGCGAGAAAATTTGGCCAAAGACATTTCTATGATATCTTTTGGCAGCAACCTTCGTTTTACAGCTACAGCAGTTCCAACCATTTTTCTGATCTGATCAAGGAAAAGAAAATTATCATAAGTTTGTTACACGAAAAAAACCAAATAGAGTTCACATCTTTTAGAACATGGCAACAAATGGAATAATGCTTTTACTTGATGTAGCATGAAGGATTCGCCACATATGGACAGCTCAACATAGCCTCTTCCTGATGCTGTCTCCAGTTCTCCACAATGACAATAAAATATTTTTCTAAAGTGTGATGCATTTATCTTATCCAATACATCGGGTTCATGAAGCCACTTTGCACGAATGGAAACAGGAGACTGTACATCTTTAGCCTCACTTATTTCTTCTTCTGATGAACCACATGATATATCATCAGAATCAATCATAGGTGAAACAAATAAATCTTCTTCAGATTTGTCATGCACAATACTGGCAGAATAGGAGCTCCTGATGTCATTAGTTTCTTTGGCTTGAGAGGCTAAAATATCATCACGTAGTCTTGATCCTTTTCTTGTGTTACCTCGATGAGGTTTTTTTCTATATTTTGAACGAGCTGTATAATTGTGAAAAGGATGTTCTCCCTGCAACAAAAACCAAAAAGTCCATATGGTTATTGGCATTTAATACTCACTGTAGCAAGATTATGATTCCAGATCTTATACCTGATAGGCACTCATCAAGATTACTAGAAAATGCAAACAATTTAGTCTTATGAATATGAAATTCAAAGACCACATCGAATATCATAGAAACATAGTTTCAAGTATGTAGCATCTAAACTTACTTTGAGTCAGACCAAATACAAGAACATTTGTACAACACACATGCAAACAAGTTCTCTGTAATGTTCGCTCAAAAGAAAAAAAAAAATTCCAACCAAATTTACTGGTAATAACAACTGAAATAACCAAATCAAGACTACAATATTAACAGAAGTTCTCCTCAAAAAAATATTAACAGAAGTAATTTATTTTGATTCACTGTGCAGGACATTAGGACAAAGTTCTTGCTTTACCTGATTAATTATGTTCAACTGATTCCTTCATCTAGATGCCCTAAAAAATTGGATCGATGGTAAAACATGCCTCCTAGTCTATCATTTAAAGTTTGAGCTACGTAAATCCATGACCAAAAAATAATATTAATTCTATTTTGTGTTTTCTTGCCATAAACCAACAGTTGTAATGGCAATTTGGTATCAGCAGAGAACATCGGCCTTAACTTAGATGATAGAACAGTTGCCACTTGCCAAAAAAATAGGAATGCACGGCCATGACATCAAAATGGCTAATGGATGGAATATACTGAAGGCATGAACTCAGTAGTTTCAAGTTGGTGATTAAAGGAAAAAAGAAATATATAAGATAGCTCCAAATACCTCAGTTTATGTACAACATTGTGATAAAAATGTACCTCAAAGCCTTTTAGTATGTTGTTGAATTCAGCCAAATGTTCAGCAACCTCAGAAGAGCTACTGTCATTTTGGATCCCAATAATTTCAGCAGGAAGAAGATATGAGTACATTCTCAGGTTACATTCTCTTCTCGCATCAAAGCTCCTGGAAAACAACTTTTTAGATTTAACAATCTAATGCGAGCAGCTGGAAGAAAAAGAAGAAACTCTGCAACAGATGAGTAATAAAATCTAAAGAGAGAAAAATAAAAGCCAAATACATTTTTTACCCCGTTGAAGGAAATATATTGCTGGTCAATACACTGAAACTTTTCTCTCCTTGCAACAAACAAATGCATGCTGTCTTTCTCTAAATCTCTTTGAACAATTGAACAGACCCAGTGTTGTCTTTCTCTAAACTTTTCTGTCCTTGCAAACATAGTGCAGTTTTTTTATGAAAGCAGGACAAAGATTGTCGAACTCTAGTCCTATCCCTGCGCTCGGGAGCACATTCGCATAGTATTTTGCTTTTTTTTCCCCAAAAATGATCAAAATGTAGCAAAAAAAGGACCATAAAAGAGTTCCTTATCTGTAAGGATAAGCATAAACCCTGATTAAACAACTTTGTGATAAATATATTAAGTGTTTCTCTAAGAGGTATTGCAAGTTCATAAGATGTGAGCATAAAATATACCATCAATTTGTTGATAGTTAGTTAAATATAGAAGAGGCCAAAGGCTATCAAAGCTAAAAGATTTACTTTTGGGAAGGCAAAATGCTGAACACCCTGACATTACTAGGAAGATTAGAATTGACATAATTTGCAAGTAGAATGCCATTAGGATCGTCCTTCCATGCATGTTCAGGTATCTACATCTTCAGTGAAATCATGGTGGCCAAAGAATGAACCTAAAAGATGATAAAATTTACACCAATGAGTGGTTATTTACAACGGCAATCCAAGCTCTAATACAAAATAACTAAATAATTTTTTAAAAAAATAACCATATAACCAAAGAAGATGGCCATCACTAATGAGTATTTGGCACTAACACTCATGCCCTCACATACAATTTAGATATCTGAAAACATTCAAGTGCATTTAAATGCAACTCATCCCTACCCCTTTGTCAGTTCTGCTGCTCCTTGCCCAGCCAATCTTCTGCAAATGCCCATAATTACTATCACGGATCCCTCCAGCCTTAAAGATGGCAGCTTCCAACACGGCTTCAATTGCTACACGGCAAGATTTGAAAGCTTTAGGAACAGCCGAAGTCTAAGCTGGTAAAAATGAATAATGGTATTAACACCAGGACAAACTAGTAGGATTCGCAAAGACGACACGATAGCAGAAAAAGAGATGAACTAGGGACAATTAGCTCGATCAGTAGGCTCAGAAAAAATGCTTACTTGATAAATCGTGGGCGTCAGGCTGCTTCTGAAGTCCTGAAAAGGGTTAAAGAACAAGGAGGACAGAATTTGAAGGACGAAGTTAGTAACTTTGTTCGAAGAAAGAGTGGAAACTCGGAAAAGTGGCATTGTTTGCGTCGAATACCTCTGTAGTCGGTTCCGACGTACCCAACGCGCAGGAAGACCTTCTTCTTGCGGAATGACTCCCACCGCATCCCGCCGCCGTCGGAGCCATTGGAGGAAGCGAAGCAGAAAACCTTGCGGAGGGTTTCGGGAGCTCCGAGGAGGAGAAGGCGAGAGCTTTGGAGGCTACGGCAACGTCCCGGGAGGAGCCACGGGGATGAGAACGGAAGCCGAAGCGAAACGGCGGCGGCGGCGGCGGCCATCTCACGGGTTCCGCCGCTTGCGACTGCCGAGGCTCCCTGACAGTAGAGTTCCCTTTTATCTTCCTTTTGCCGAAATACTTTTTTCTTTAATTAATCTGCTTAATTGTCATTCCAAAAAATATTATTACTTAAGGATAAAAATGTCCAAACATTAATATTAATATTTTTAAATGACAATAGAAACACTCTTAATCTTATTTATGCTTTTCAAATATTTAGTCTTAAATCGCCCAAACGATGTTAATTTTTTTTCATATTTTTTACTCTAAATATTAAAAAACACGTTAAAAAACGTCGTGCTTATATAATGGATATAAAATAAGAATTTAATGTCCTGAAAAATACTATTTAAATAAATGAGATTGCTCTCGAAAGCAAGGACAATATTATCGGAGAAGGCAGAATTAGATCAGGTTGAACATGATTGAAGTGCCATGGAGTAATTAGAGGGGCATTTTAATCTATCAAATTAAGACAAAAATAAGTTCTTCTAAACCTTTCTTTCTTCTCATTTATCCCCCTTAACCGGCAGAGAGGAGAAGAAAGGCAAGAGGGACTAGAGGAGAACAACTCAACAGAAAAAGGAGAAGGGAGAGCATTGAAGACCGAAGTTTGGATTCAAAAAAAAAAATTGAGCAAAAACTTAAGGTAGTGGGTGAATTCATTCTCATTTTAATTATATTTGGAAAGAGAACTTGAATATTTCTTAAATGCTTATATTTATTATTATTATGAATTAAGAATTTTAAATGAAATGCTTTATCCTAATCCTTACTAAGCATGTAGAACAAATCCTCATAATGTTAATTGATAAATAATGATATTTAAGGGTTCCAAAGATTATAAATTTGTTCTACCTCATATTAGGTCGCAAGGCACCAAGAGGATGGGTGAATTTGTGTTAAACCAAAAATATTAATTTTACGAAAAATATTGAAGAAAGTTAAAATCGATTTGGTAAACTTTAAACCAACATAATAGCAGTCAATTCGGGCACATAATAGAGTATGAATGAGAGGGATAGAAAAAGCAAAGACAAAGAAAGCGAGGGATTTGTTGACCAAGTACGATCACACCTTAGCGTCCCCGTTTTGATTTCTTGACCTCGAGACGGATATAAATTTCATTAACACTCTTTCTTCATTCCAAATGAGATAAGGAAAAAATCATTTGCAAGTCGTCTTTTCTCCGCTTCAAGGGGTAAGACATATCTCTTCTATTCAAAAGCTTTCACCATCTTTTTGTCATTCAAAAGATAAAGCACAACATCTTTTCACTCAGGAACTAAACAACTATTATAATATCATAAAAATACTCTTAAATCTCACTTTTACGAAATCTCACATAAGGATAAGATAAAAAGAAATAAAAGATTCACATTTCGGAGCTCAAGTAGTTTTAAAAAATGTTTTCTTTAATTTTCTCAAATGTTTTGACCTTCTTGATATGTCTTGAACTTATTTTATAGCTTCCAACATTTTTCATAACCATTGGTATTTAAAAATAGCTATTTTGTACTTTTTTTGCATTGAAAAAGACGTCCATTTTTTAAGTTTTTCATATTTTTTGCACAATTATTCAAATGAAATGATTTTCCATTCGATAGAAATCTACATAATTGTCTACATTATCTTTCATCCCCGTGATATCATAGTCTATATTAACTCAAAGTTCAGTATATGGCGTTGTTCATTTCAAATTAAATCTTTTAAACATTTACTCCTTTATACATAACTTTTTGTACAAGTATTCAAATAAGATAATATTTAATTCTATGAAAAACTAATAATATTATCTAAAACTTTCATTATTGATAAAGTAATTAAATACTAAGTGAAAATTTTGTGGATAAAAATATCAACTTCAAATTAAATTTTGGGCTTCATTTGTTTAGGCATAACTTTTTATTTGAAATATAAAGTTTAGTGCATAAAGTAACTCATTCATGTTTAAAATTTTTAAATATAGCTCTAATATTTTGATGTTTATATTATCAAAATATAATTATATGTATCGTATAAAAACTTTGTTCCAATGTCTCAATTTGTATGTCATGTTCTAATTAGCTTTTGATCCTTTTAAAATTATGAATATATATATATATATTGCTATATCTTGAAGTCTACCAATCTTTGGATTTGGTTTCAACTCAATTGGAGCGTTCTATATAAACTTATGACAAGTGACCCACTGTCAAGTTTTTATTAGCTATAAACTCAATTGGAGCTGTACTAATTTCTAAAATGCACCAAAACTTGTTTTTATTGAATCTGAATATAAAATTTATGAAGTAAGTAGATGATCAAGTCATTTAAAATCAGAAATTTTAAATGAACGATTTTTCCTAATTATTACTGAACATGTGGAACAAACTCTCATAATGTTAATTGATTAATAATTATCCAAAGATTAGAAACATGTTAATTGTTATTCTATCACAATGTGTATGTCATGTTCTAATTAGTTTTTTAGCAAGTTTTCTTCATTTAAAATTATGAATAGTATATAGTTTGATATATCTTGAAGTCTACTTTCTTTCGGATTTGATTTCAATGGAATTGGAGCTATGTATTGTTAGAGAAGTGATCCACTGTCAAGTTGCACAATAGTGTGGATAATTTGTAAAATGCATCAAAATTTGTTTGTATTGAATCTGAACATGAAATTTAGGAAGTAGATAAATGATCAAATTATCTTTTTATAAAACTTTAGGTTGTGAATAATGTAGGAATTTATGAGGATAAACAAAAAAAGGATAAAAAAGTGAGAATTCTATATGTTATTTCTCTAAGGGTCTAGTGTGAAGGAAAATAAATATCAAACAATCTAATGATTTGTAGTGAGTTGTGAATTTTGAATCAATAGATTATTGAATTTGTCTACTATCGAAAAGAAATTAAATATGTAAAGGATATATACTTTTCAATTCAAAATTGTATTGAACGTTTCATTATGTTTAAATAATTTTTGGAACGGATCATTCAAGGATGAATGATCTAGATATTGTGATCTAGTTGTTTTTAATCAATTTATGATGATATCAATGTACTAAAAGTTTGACTTGTTAAGTGTTATGGTTCAAATATGCTTATTCTATTGTAAATGATTTTTAAACAGTTTAATATCCAAAAATGATGGATATTATGTCATTGGATAGATATTGAAATCTATTTTATATAGGATTTGGTTTTATGTCATTTGGAGATGTGTGTGAAAAGTATGGTAGTGAGGTATTGTCAAGCAATCACGATTCTATCATGGGTGTAACAAGGATTATTATGGCTGCAACATTGGTAAGATCAAAATCGGCTTTCAAGAATGCCCATGAAATATGTTTTCACGATCATGACCTCAACCATCATGGTCGTTACTTTGTTTTCACGATCGTGAAGAAATTGGGATATTGGAGCACTTTTAGCTCCTTTTAAATATATTTATGTTATACGGTTAATTATTAAATAGCTTAATGGTCAATTATTAAATGCTTAATATGATTATGCTATCGTCAATAATTATAACTCCTTATACATATTGTTGTACCACAAGTGTAATACTATTATACGAATGCTTTTATGTCATACTTGAATAATTTTTATGATATGATTGTGTTATGTCATGCTTGTTTGACTCGTCTAGAATTGGAATCGCATATTAAGTCACAGATCAACATTGTGAATCTGTCCCTTCTTAATTGTTATTGTTGTTCAGGAACAACATTACTCTTGGGATGTCAAATTGCTATTGTTGTTCATTGAACCCATTCAATGGATCAACATACCTTCGGGATGTCATATTGTTATCGTTGTTCATTGAACTCGTTCAATTGATCGACATACATTCGGGGTGTCGTATTGGAATTTGAAGAGTGATTTGGCTTGGCCATCTTATTGTATGCAAGAGCAACCAAGTGCCTCAATAATTATGTAGGATCCCAAAGGGTACCAAGAGGGTGGTGAATTGGTGTTCAATCGAAAATGTCGATTTCATGAAAATCATCGCGGAAGCACAAAACTGATTCTTTAAAACAAAGCAATTCAGAGCATAAGCATAATATGAATGGGAGAGAGAGAGAAAATCAAACGCAAAGACACTGTAGTTGTTGACGAGGTTCGGCCACACCTTGACCTACGTCCTCGCTCTGACTTCTCGACATCGAGACCGTCAAAGATTCCACTAATCTCTTTCTTTGTTCCAAATGGGGTAAGGAAGAAAGCCCTTTACATTAACCACATTTTCTCCGCTTCGAGAGGCAATGCAACATCTCCTTCTAGGAAGCTAATCTATTTCTCTCGCTCAAGAGGTAAGATTTTGAACATCTTTTACATAGGAGATCTCTCAGTTTTTTTTGAACAAAAGTGTTTCTCTCTTTTACAATTCTATGCTCACAAGAAGATAATAGAGAAAGAAGAGAAAATTATAAAATGAAAACTTCAAGAAATAATCTTCCTTTGATAACTTGAAGTTTTTTTCAAATGAGTGAATGGTTGCTCTTCCTTCTAGCTTTGACACTCCTTTTATAGGCTTCTGCAAGTGAGAAAGTCGTCCAAAAATCATTCCACAATTTTCTCCTTCAAATTTGATCGTTATTGTTCATTTGACTCGGAGGCCGATCGATCGCACATATGGACCGGTCGATCGGTACACTTTCCCTTATGAAAAATATGACCGTTAACGAATTCTGCACTATGTGGTCGACCTGTGTTTTAGACCGGTCGATCGGTACCTCGACTAGTATAGTCTCAACATTCTACTAGTTGAAATTGGACATTTTCTGCACTGACCGGTCGACCTGTGTTCTGAACTGGTCGACTTATTTTCTGGACCGATCGACCTGTGTTCCTGACCGATCGACCTATTTTCCAGCCGGTAGCTCGACCGCCCTGCACTATTTTAAGCATGACTTTTTGCACAGTTATCCAAATAAGATGATTTTTTATTCTATGAAAAGCTAACAGAAATCTCTACAACTTTGATATTTATGATTAATCCAGAATCTAATATGCTTATAGTTAATTATTTAATCAAAGTGTAGTGCATAAAGTTATTCCTTTTTCTTTAAACTTTTTCAGCATTTTAACTTTAATCTTTCGAGATTTGTATCATCAAAATATAATTTTATATATCATTAAAACTTAGATCCAACAGTAAACATGATTCACAAATGATTGCTTGATCACCTAATCAAAATACTTAATATTGTTGTTAGAACAAATGGAAATCACTATGAATATTGATATGAACATCAAATATGAATGCAATTAAATTTCTAGTCCATTAATCCTATGGATATCAGGCATTAATAAAGTTTAATGCAAATGAACTATAGTTATGGAATGGAATTCAAAATGATTATTGTTCATTATGGATATGCTCTATTGATGCAACATATGAATGGTTTTATTGCTTTATTTGAAGTTAATGTTATATTTCAATCATTACATACAACTAATGGAAAGTGTACCTTCTTTACATCAGGGTTCATGCAGGCATGTAGGAACGATTAGGGCTAGTGGCATGTTCGATGGCAAATTGCATATGGTGGTCATAGAGCCCAATTATCGTTGTGATAATGATGCCCTTTAATACTACTACCTTGTATCTTTATAGAATTTATGGTAATGAGATTTGGTTTATAGATGTATTTTGTTAAGATTTTGAATAGTGTACTTTATTGGGCTTGTCGCTATGTTGATTTTCTGGACATTGAGTTTTATATTGAATATGAAATTACCATGTTATCATATTGAGCTTTATGAATTTTATCTTAATATGATAGTTATGCTTCTGCTATTATACACATATTGACGGATTATGAATTTATGGATTATGTGGTTATTGAATTTTGAATTATATTTTATTATTGTTGGCCCTTTCTCTTTTTTTTTCAGAATTAGATGGCCCCAACTCTCTTTTACGGTTCGGTCCTCTCCTTAGCCTTGGGGAGTGGTGAGGCGGGCCCCAACTCTCTTTTATTTCGGTCCCGTCTTTGGTCTCGGGGAGTGGTGAGGCGGGCCCCTTCAACAAAAGTCAGGCTCTCTATGGGAGGGAGTCAGTCTTGCTTTATATTTGTTAATTCATTTCGGGAGCAGCAAGGGTGGAGCCTCGAGGAGTTGGACTTTTCTTTGCCAATGAATCGATTAGGGAGAATGGACGGGTAGTCAGTCTGATGTCCGAGTCGATTGGTTAGTCGACGACTACAAAAATCAATGCTTCCAATCGAAGAACTCAGGGATGCAGCCAAGCTTCTTTGGGAGGGGCCCAACTTTTGAGATTTCTATATAACTTTATATAGAATTATAAAAGAAAATATAAAAATATATACTAATTTTACATGTTGGCCCCCTAAAAAACTAACTTAGCTCCATCACTGGAGGAACCGTACATGGAATAGTTGTTACGTGTCTTTTTTTAATTGTGTCACATTGATATTATCTTTTGCTGTTGGGCATTGTTTGATATGGTATATTTACTTTTATTGTTATTATTTTATGTGGACTCTATTAATTGAATGGTTTGAATGTGATGTTTTGAATGTGTGTCAATTGCTTTATCATCGGATTGTCAATCGAGTTGTTTACGTAGCGGCGCTTGAGAATCGCCCGCGACACGCTGATTCATTTATCAACGATCAAATGAGTGATATACTTAAAATTATGAGATATAATTAGTTTATAACGGTTCGACAAAGTATTTATTCAGCATCTCTTCAAAAGAAATGACTCTCTGAAATTATATTAATTCCATAAAATAATAATTACAATTAAAAATGCGAAGTAGCTAGCTCGTAGAAGTTACAAGATAACTGATATCTTCTTAGGCTTAAGTCACTAGAATTCATTTGGGAAATTAATGGTTTGACCGGTTCATGTGGAAAATGGATTAACAACGTTTTTATGCGGATGTGTTATAAATTAAATGCAATTAGTGTAAATCCTATATCAAGGGTTCAAAGTTGGGAATATATACATATGTATATGTGTGGGGCATATATATGAAATTTGACCAAAATTTAATCTTAGCAAAAATTTATATCCCTACCACTTGAAATCAATCACATTAATTACGATCCAATAGAATGTGAAATTCATAAGAAAATCAAAACAATAAAACAGAACCTAGAAGAAAAAAAAAATAAGATTGACATATTATTCTACATTATTAACTTACATGCTAAATATCGAAACTGAAAAAAAACATTATGGGCCAACAGATCGAAAATAAATATACAATGTTCTGGCCCAACAAATGGACCAAATTGGTGTGAAGCCCAAGCCTAAATAATGGCCCGCTAACGTTACGGGCCTGCATTTAACTTTATCAATCTATGCGTGTGATGCGATGAATGGCTCGAGTAGAATTGATGAGCATTGTTTAGACTTTGATCATGTTGTCAAAATTAAAATTACTAATTCTTCAGTAGAAATTATTAATTCTTTTTTTTCTTGTTTTCACTCAAAATTTTGTACTAATCGTTTATTCATATGACAAGTATGACAATTGTCAAGTCTCATATTCTACTTAATTCGTACTTGCAAGTTCGTTAGCATTTTGAAATGCATTATGGCAGAATATAATTTGCAATATCTTCACAATCGGACCGACGATCGGATCAGACTCCGCGGTTGAAAGACTCGATCGGATTCAATCGGATTGAACCAAATTTAATTAAAATAATATTACTTATAATAATTATAAAGATATAATATAAGTTATATGATATAGTATAGAATATTGTACTAATAACCTATTAATAATATTAAAAATTAATATAACATAATTTTTATATTAAAAGTTTTAATAATGACTAACATAAAAATATAAATAAATTTTTATTAATTTAATATCTATTTTTTAATAATGATAGATGCTATATTAATAAATTTTATCAAAAAATATTCTTATTTCTTTTTTTCTTTAACACTTTCCTTTTTATTTCATTTATTTATGCTCTTTGATAATTTTCCATTTTTTAATATCATTCAATTTTAAATACTTAACTTTTTATTTTAATTCCTATTTAATTTTATACATATCATATTCTCTCTTTTTCTTACATTTCTTATATTCCTATTTTTTTTATTTTCATATTTTTGTCATTTTTTAAAATTTTTAAATTTGAATTGAACCAGTTTAACCGGACGATCCAATCGATTTTTCTCGATTCAATATCAAATAATTTTGATATCGAACCGAACCGAATCTCCGATCGATCCGGATCGATTTTGATAACATCGATAAGTTGCATGCATTGACTAAACCTCATAGTATCGACCGACTGCAATAATGATACGTATAACAAACTAAACTTTCGGATTTAATAAAAAGATAACATAGTACAATTAGTTATATGGGTGACGATTTCTCCATGAATTAACTAATGATAATGGCCACAATTTACCAACTCCCATACGATCAATTTTGATATTTAATGGGCATCAACTAAACACTAATGAGTCTTCTAGGGCTCGTCAATCCAATTGAGCTTATTTTATCTTCCTTATTTAAAGTTAAACCTTAATTAGGTGTAATGGAAAAAAATAATAACACCAACGAGGATCGGATCAAATGGTAGCTAACTTGTTCTCGACGACAATTTCGTCTGTCATGCTCAAATTGGTCATGCGGAAGTGGTCCAAATTTGTGCACAAGGAATAATCACAATTAATGAAGACACTCGTGCTTTGACTTAGTTCACTTGGGAAGAAAAAGGGGTCAAGGATTTGCAAGAGGAAATGATTAGTCAAGCCGTCCAATAAAAGTTATCAAACGTAACAATTATATATATATATATATATTAAAAATATTAAGGCATTTCCTATTTCACCTTGTTCTTTATCTTTTTCATCATCAAATTTTCATACAACAGTGATAAATTTTCATCCAATTATATATATAACATCACATTTGAACCATATATATATATATATATATATATATATATATATATATGTGGAGAGAGAGGGAGGGGGGGGGGGGGGGGGGGTGGGGAGTTAGATAGCAACCAACAAATATGTAACTAACAACTAACTTTTATACAACGAATATGCAACCAACAAATCAGAAACGTCAGATCATGTGAGATTCAATCTCTATTGAGTTTAATGTTAAATTACTAAATTTGTTCTCAACCATGTAATCATCATCCAACGGTTCAAATTAATTAGATGCATATTTATTGCACATTATTTGATTGCATATTACTTAAACTCATATATATGATGTTAGGTAGGTGTGAAGCTATTTTACACGTATTTTTCTTTATTTTTTAATATTTTTATTAATAATTTAGATGTTGATCGATGATAACGAAAATATAATTCAAATCATCATCAATAATTGTATTCATTATTTTTAAAATTTTACAAACTTATGTACATTTGACGTTATAAGGTTATTTTTGTTATTATCAATGAACCTCCAAATTATTGATGAAGAAATATATCGAAAAAAATAAAAAAAAAAGTACATGTAAAATTATTTTACACACGTTTCACACGAAAAGCGCTTCTCAGTTACATTAAACCTAATATATATACAATTTAATTAAGCTCCTTCTTTTCCGGTGTAAACTTTTGTACAGCTAAGTCAATATTGAGAAGTGTAATTTAAAGGATGAGAATCCCAATATTTTGCAGACTGTTCATTCCCAATTCCAAATTGTCGGGCCAACTGGGAAATTATTAAACATTATACACTTGGTGGATCTAAATCAGCAACGCCATGGCACTGTGCAGTGGCAATATTTTTTTTCCATTTATTTACATCGAAAGATGTAATTATGCATTTCTTTTAATCAACTGACTGAGTACGCTAATCATATCTTAGTTCATGATCGCATCAATGTGCTTGACTTGGGCTAAAGCGGGAAGAATATATAGAAGCTGCAACTACTTCATCCTCACATAATTGAGTTTCCTAATCACTACGCCAGTACCAGAAACTAGCGAGATTTCATGCTTGTTTTCTCCTCTTGATCACCGAAAGATGATAGAAAATTATGCAAGTCAGGGACAGAGACAGCTGAGATACAAAAATGGTAAATGAAGAGTCGGTCCCCTGTTCTTGCTCTCTGACCCATCCCCATGATCAGATATTAACTCTTTCCCAATAAATTGGTGCCTTGCCTTCACCAACTCTGCACAGTCCAGGCTGCCTCAAATCAATGTTCATGGCCGATGTGATATTCCAAACTAAGTCACGCATGTTATAACTTGTGATCGTTTTATGTCGAGCTGTTTGCATCGGAAGTTAATTTCGACAGTCAGACAGATGCGAGTTGTTAATGCTGGCAAATGCCCTGCGCTGTAACTTTACTTCCAGTTCCACTGTTTGTGTGCTTAAAAGCATCAGAGAGATCTCGTGATCAGGGAGAATAAAAGAAAATGGAAGATGCTTTTAGTAAGGGAATCATTGGAATCACGTGGTAGATGGAGACAGGACCTGCAAGTTTTGTATTTTTTTTTAATCTGTACCTCAGAAATCTCACTTAGATCAAGGGTACACTGTACACACATGCATGTCGTGCAGTGCTTTGTGCTGCTTTTTTGTAGGGAAAAAAAATGCAGAGGCAGCAATAATGGATGTCAACGATCAACATGCCAGTCCAGACACAGGAACACTTGGAAGGTTCGACGTCAGGGACTGATGCAAGTCCTCGCTGCTTATAAGTGTACTGAATTCATTGAATAAGGACTTTGTTATAGTTTGAACTTTGAAGGTAGAAACGCCAACTTTTGGAAGATTCTTATATAGTCACACTAGAAAAGCATGTAATCAGTTTCTGAATGTCTGCATGACTGCATGGATATTTTTTTCCCATTTAGTGGTAATAATTCCATCTGATTTGTTCTGATCACTTGTATGAAAATAAAACTATAGAAAATTGCAGACAGGAAAGGATCGAGATTACATTGTCTACCGGCATCATCATTAATATTTCTCTTTACCTGGAGTACCCAAAAACAGAACTGTTCAAGTGGTTCAGAGTCAGCTTTGTTCTTTTGTGCACGGAGTAAAAGAAACTAATCTTCTAACATGATTAAAGAGTGTCCCTAGTAGCTTAAAATAGCACAGCAATTTGTGAATTCAAAATTGATTCGTGAGCTAGCACTTGATTTTAATTGTTTGTATTATAAAGGACAATGCATTATCGAGCATCATGAAAAGCAGAGCTACCAACAAACAATCCATCCCAAATTTTGTCTTCAATTTGTGAGATAGAATTCATTTAAGAAGAGAGGGATTTTATAGCTAAATATTTTCTACTTCCAAAACGCAAATTTGGACAAATGATCATATGGACGATATGGCCTCATTAAATTTACTGGTCCCCTTTTCCAATATGTGCATGTTGTCTTCTTTTTTTTCCCCGGCCAGTGTTATGGCCATTTCTGCATGGCTCGTTCACATGCACATTGCACAGACACACATACACACACAGATCCAACTCGCCGCTTGATTGAATTAAATACTGACAGGAATCTGCAACTATATATATTTCATCACTTGATGATGTCTGACTAATACCAAGATTTAGTATCTTTGTCCATCAAGTATGTTAAAATTATTATGATCTAAATATACTGCTCCTGGCTAGCAAGTAACATGTCTCAACTAATCTTGTCCTCATGTTGACTGTTCATGCCATTGAGAAGCTAAATGCTCATATTGCTTTCAGTCTAAAATACTGCGAAAGACGCTAAATGTTCATATAGTATAAGTTGGAAATGAAACTGAAACACTCAAGCACCATTGTAATGTTCTGAATATATAGAAGACAAGACATTTTTTTAAAAAACTTTAGAGGACAAAAGTTGGCAAGTGAACACTGAGACTGAGATAATCAAATGCAAACTCCTTATACACATTGATCTACGTACGTTCATAAACAGACTCGAATCTTAGTTGACATCTAGTTACATATAATTAATATTCTCAAATCCATCTTTTTTGCCTACACTTCTTTGGTGGAAGAGGGATACTACCACAAGTACCAGTGCGATTAATTTACATTTCACAGAAGGCCGGTCACAAAGTACGTATTTGTTGTCAAGCTTCTCATGCATAAGCAGCAGCAACAAGCAGCAGAACCATGGCTTGCTAAACCTATGATGCCGGTGCGCGATGCACGCTCTTCACCGCGAGTGCCGCCTGCCGGCGGCACCAGCCCTGCGCCATCCTCCAAAGCACAGCGTGGAAGTCGGAGAGCCGGCGTCGTCGGGCTCTTCATCTTCGCCTCTGGACGAGTAGGAGGACATTGGGCTCGCCAGTCTTCCGGGACGGCTCGAGCTCCATGTTGGTGCCGGCGCCGGAAAGGATGTCATCGAAGTAGCCGAGGAAGACGAGGACGACGACAACGAAGTAGACTTCCTCAGGCTGACCTTGGGGAGGACGGCGTGGATGATGGAGCTGGAAAGCTTGGAGGGCTTCTTGGAGCACTGGATCCCGGCCGGGTTGAGGAAGTAGGCCGGCGGCGGGGTGAGCGGGGGCAAGGGGCCGCCGTCGGAAGCCGCGTGCTTGGGGGTCCCCGGCTGCGACTCCCACAGGAAGGGCACGGCCCCTGGAGCCACCGAGTAGTACACTCTGAAGGAAGGGTTGGCCACCGAGCTCTCCTTGGAGAGCATCCTCGACGAGAACTTGTCATCCTTCGCCATCTGCATGGAGACCTTGGACAGCATCTTCTGTCCGCCCCCGCCCCTCTGCAATTACGAGAGAAGTAAAGAGGATGAGTGCTGCTACAACTGCTACCACCACTACGCGAGATGTTGAGATCTTTGAGAGGCCGAACTGAACGAAAGCAGCAGTGGCTTTAATTAATTAAGTTGGAGGTTGGAATTTGTTTAATGATATCTCGCATGCTCCTTGGTCTTATTTAAGGATGATCACATGTGTAAGGATGTGCATGTCGTTTCGGCTTTTCTGGTCTTTGGTACTTAGCGGATGATGTTTATAGTGCACCACTCGATTAGGATTTTACCCATATTTATAAAGCTTCCATAATACATGGCATATAGTATAGTCGCCTACTTTTGCTATATATGTTCCGATCCCTGTGGCTCATTAGGTCGTGGTTAGGTTGCTAATTGACACGCTAACTAAAATCCCACACGTTAGCTAGTTGCAGCTCGTCATGCATGGCCTCGATCAGCAAATATATATATTGAAGAAGGGTGATGAATTTGTGATTGGTAGAAGATTAATTTGCAGTACTGTCGCCCAAGGTTTGGTGTGTTTATTTTAATAGGGTTCGCCGGCTGCCACAGTTGCGGCCGTGGCCGGCTCCCGATGCCCGGGGTTGTGTCGAGTGCATGCTTGGCCATTAATTTCTCTGTTAGGTTTTAGGGTTGGTGATGGATGAGGGTAGTAATGGTGAACAGACATTTTTTGATGTGTGTGAGCCTTCGCTATTCAAGATTTTACCCACAAAGGATTTAGGCTAGTTAACCAACATCAGTTAAGTTAAGGTGGAGTGATTGGTATCTCATCACCGCTTAAGCAAAGGTTTCGAGTTTAAACTTTTGTAAATATAGAAAATTTCTTAAAGTCTCACCTGTCATAGTCAGGTATGCTTGGAGTCTCATAGTCAGGTATGTTGTCTAGGATGATACTAGAATAATCGGATTCGATGGTGGACCGAGATTTCAACATGTGATCAGTATGCATAACTTTTAGCGCTAGCTGGATTAGTCGATCGGCGCCGCCACTTCTCGATGGCAATCGAAAAAAAAAAGATTTAGACAAGCTAGGAGATTTTTACAATGCAAACATTGTTACAAATATAACCTTAGAGCTTTTGGCTTCAATTTTTCTTTTTCGGTTACAAGAAATGCCTGCAAAGAAAGATAAAATAAATTAAAGATATTTTGCTTTCTATTAAGTCACACGTACCCTTCTTTCCCAATCTTAAACATGGGCTTTTTATAGAGACAAGTTTGAAACTGTGTTAGTTATGACATTAATTAATTAGTAGTCAATTGTGTTACACAATAGATATTTATCATGGAATAGCGGATGCATATAAGTCTTCATCTCTAAATATGTCAAATTGGATTTTTCAGATATTAGTAAACCTTTCTTGATAAGGTTGACGAACTTCCAGTACAGAAAACCTATTAATAGTTTATGTTAATCGATAGCTAATAGTCATCTGAAAATTTAACATTTAGGATTGGGGGGAGGGGGGTTAACGTTGATGATAACGGATTAAGGTCCTTTCATGTGTTCCACTCAAAGACTACCTTAATTAGTACCAGATATATGTTAGGCTTTACGTACAGTAGAATGCATACAATACAAAATCAAATTTCCGGCCGCTGTGGGACTTACCAAATAAAAACTAACGTGGTATATAGAGAGATGATTAATGTCCCAAGAATTAAATCACTAGCTATATACCTCGTTCATGAATCATGACTCTACAAACTTTAATTCACGCCGCCCTAATTTATTGATCAACTACATATATAACTAACTAATCAATCAATGCTCGCCTAATGTAATTGGATTGCACTCAACATCCGAAGTGATATCATGAAGAGTGACGTTGGTTATCTATTAATCAAGACGATATATATATATATATATATAGGCATCACTTAATTGAAAAGGCCAGAAACTAATTGTTAAGCAATCAAGAGATAAGAAGGGAATTAAGAAGAAGTCGGGACACCTATCATAATTGTGAATCAAGTAATATTTAAATACAGCATTAATTTTCCAAATGATGGCTCAGGGGGGTGGCCAAGTTTGAGTAGCGTGTAATCCCAATCAGGGTGTTCATGCAGCCCCTCTACGTACGTAGTGGTCGTACTTTTATACTCCACCGATATAAATCTAATTAATCCTCTATGTTGGTCCTCATCCAATCAATTGCATAAGTAGTGCGTGCATGGTTTGAATACAACCCCATACACACACGCGCACGTATATGTTATTAAACAAAGTATATAATTAGTAGTTATGATATGATTGGTATGGTTCGTATGGGAGTAGTAGTTCACCATTAAAGAGCATGGTGCGTAGAAGAGATGTAGGTACAACTGAAACCGACCAACCCTAAAGTGTAGAGCATTTGTCTTCTCCGTTCAAGTCAAGACAATCCAACAACTGCTACGATCAAGGTAAAGATCGAATTAAGCAACCTAAATATCCATGGAAGATTTGAAACGTTAATCAGGTTAGATATGTATGAAATGTTCTACCAATTCTTCTTTGAGCAGCAGGAATTCAATTAAGAATATATGTCTTTCGTGGAACTAATATTCGATCTGGAATAGAATATTACGTATATATGTAGCTACTCACATAATATACGATTCTAACTATATATGCATGCATCAACAACTCTAAAAGAATATTTGTTGGGACTTGGGAGGAAGAAGGAAGAACTCCTCGTACGTACTTGTGAGTTCTCACGCTAAAAAGAAGACAAATACAGGGAAAAGCTAATTTCATATGATGTGGACCTATCTTGGACTTCACTGGGCTCATTTGATAAAGAAGTCAGGTTTTAATTTAGAACGTAGCCTTTTAATTTAAATAGGTTGAGCTTGTTTATATTAAGTCTAGCTTTTCAGACCAGCCTATATCACTAGGTTTAAAAAGGGGACACCTCCATTTTTTTCTACTATAATATACCAATTGATGTGATAAATGTGAGATTATGCTTTATATTATTAAATTAATATTATGCCATGCAAGATTATGACGTAAGTCATAAAGAGAAATGCATATCATGTAGTACCATGACTACATGTATGATTTTCTCTATAAGTGAAACATTGTGCATTTTAGATTCGTGCAAGTAATTAGAAATAAGAAATAATGGCCCAACTCATGATGAACAAGTTATACATATTTAAAAATAATAAGTTATAGAAACATTGAATAATCTTATGTAATGAAAATTTGAAGAAATTGACTTTTTGTATTGATACTTAAGGATATCTTGTTATCGTGAACACTAGCTTTAGTAAAATTACTTATTTATTATGAAAATTTTCATTATATTAATTATAAATATGATATAAAGAAATCAGACATATATTAGTTTTCTAATAACACATAATTATTGGACGGATTTTTGAAACATTATTTTTTAATATATTTATTAGATTTTGTGTTTGATCGATTAAAAATTGTAAATTTAATATATAAAAGTTCCATGACTTCAACAAAAAACTAATGCAATTAGTCTTACTAAAAGTAGAATGGTTGAATTTATTAATCAAGTAATTTTCTTATTGGAACTTTGTTTTCAATCATCTAGAATCGATGGAAATTAGAATTGGTTCCACACCTAATTTCAATTTATGTTCTCTAAATATAATGGGCATACTTAATGGGTGTGTCCCTCCTTTAAATGAGGGACACGATGTCTCCCTTCTTCTTATTCATCAGATCAAGACTCTATGGATCAGATTTAAAGTCTTTAAATGAAAATAAATAAAATAGGATCCATAGATTTCTAATCTAATGGATAAAAATATAGGGGACACGGTGTCCCTCCTTTAAAAAGGGGACACCTTCATTTTTTCCATTATAGTAATTCATAACTTTTATTTCATCATTTCATTCATTTGCATATAACATTGCAAAAGTTTCTTTATAACTACACAAGCATTACTCAGTTACATGACATTTTTATTTTCTTTCTTTCATCATTATCTAAATGTCTCCTCTGATTTGATTCATAGCGCTTTGGACTTTCTTCATCTTTCTCTTTTTTGTCATATAAAACATTAAAGATATTATACTTCATTTTTTTCATCTTCATCATATATATATATTGATTTTAGGTTAATTAATTGAAGATCTAGGTCAATATTATCACATAGACTAGCTAAGCCACAAGAGTCGTTATGTTTCATGCTCCACATGTGGGCATCATTAAGAACACACATACTATGATGGTGAAATATTCTATTCCTAGTCATTCTTAGGAACACGTACAACATTTTTTATGAGACACTTTGTTTCCTCGAAGAATATACACAAGGTAAAGGATTTTGCGTCGCGGAACTTTATACCTTTGAAGCACATACATCATGTGCATGACTTTACTTTTCCAACTTTACTACTTTGCTAAGTGGTAAAGAATTATATTTTTTTTACTTGGGTGAATTTTGTATCATCAAACATTTATATACAATCTTCATGTTATTAAAATTATAATTTACATCAGTAAATTAATGTCTAACTGATCTAACTAATCAACATTATATCAATCATGGTTTCATAAATATTACTAAATATAACATTAGCTTAATAAGCATATACCATGAAAAAACATTCATGTTGAATGTTCAACAATTAAAATAATTTAAATATTAATTAATCATATTAAATCATTAAGGTACTTTTTTAGAGTTCTAAGGTGTGAATCCAATGTTGACGTGGTAACACAGTGGTAACATGTTTTCATGAGCCTTCATCCCTAATGCTCACAGACATGAATCTCATATTCACACCCATGAAATGCATGCTTCATGATTATGAAAGGTTATTTCATAGTCATGAGCCACACACAAATCTTCTCCATGTTTTTCTATTCCTTCATGATTCGTAGCCTTTGGTCATGATTGTGAAAAGCATCTTTATAGTCGTGGGTGACAACTAACTCACTTATTCTTTTTACTCGTTCGGTGACATTTGTGATGTTGAAGTCATGATTGTGAATCATGTGCTTAACAATCATAAAGATTGTTTCGTGATCATTAGGGGATTGTTTATCATTGTTCAATTCCTCATCTACTCGCTCATGATTGTGACTTAATGGATCGGTCATAGGCAAAAAATATCTCATACGATTTTAAGTTATCTAAATTGGTAGACCACAAAGAAAAGTAATGGTGCACACCATCACGAGATCGAGAGGTCACGAGTTCGAATTTCGAGATATATGTACTCTTTTATTTTCAGTCTTTAATTTTCTTGCTTTAGGACTGTGGACCTCCCTATGTATCAAAAAAGAAAAAGAAAAGAAAATATCCACATTGAAGGAAATCACTACAAGGATGAACATATGTAAGCTTTTAAAGAAGATAAAAATTGAAATAGTAATCATATTTTTTTGGGATCTTCCCTAAAAGACATCATAAACATCAAAGACCTAATGCAATCTACAACATGCATTCTAAAAACAATGATGTTCTTGTAGCCCTCAATCCACGTAAGCACTTATAAAAAGAGAGGGGTTAGATTTTCTTAACATTGTTTTGAATTTTAGATTCAAATTAATTTTTGTTATTCTCCTTCTTTTCTTTCTTCCTCTTTATGTTCTTCTCCTTGTTCTCCTCCTTTTGCAAACCCTAAGTAACACTTGTGAAAAGGAAAAGAAAATAAAAGAAGAGAAAAGTGTTTGAACCTTTTCTAATATTATGTTCTTTTGTTAAAAGTCTTAAGTGTCTTTATTGAAAAATTAGGGTTGTTACACGAGACCCCTATTTTAGCATCCCAATATTGAAGATGATGTTTGGTATCTGGGATATCTTATTGTAATTTTGATAGCCATGTAATGAAACATATCTTTGAATGATGTTGGTGACTTTATGGTTAACTTAAGATACCCTCAAAAATTTTATCAAATAGAAACAAAGGCTTCAAGTTCAATTAAAGATTTTTATTTTCTACATCGAGTTCATGGTTATTATCATTATCTCTCTGATGATATATTCTTCGAGTTCCAATTCAAGACTTTTAGCTTGTGTATCTCAATTATAGCTTACGAGTTGATGCCAATTAGTAGAAGTAAAGCACTTAAATAGCTAAAATAATAAATCTGAATGACAAAGGAAAGAACTAAGAGCATAAGAAAAATCCAATCAATCCAATAAACCTACCCACCCAAAAACATTAAACCATAAAAAAATCCAAATCTGTTTTAGTATGATTGTGAATGCAATAAAATCGATCCACTCAAATTGCGTCCTCGTCCAAAAAAATTGAATGAGATTCATTGAGCCAATTTTTATTTATATTATAATTTCATAAGTCATCATTTTTAATGTTAATATAATATTTTTATAATTTAATTTTCTCCTATCACATTATCCATTTCTTGTTTGATATCTTTGACATTTTGGTGCTATATTTTATATTTATTTATAAAATTAAAAAGCTTAATTTTAATTTATTACATATATTTTAAAATATTATTGCATCATTTTAATTTTAAATGTTATTTTAACACTACTCTTTTTACTGACTTTCAATGACATCATGCTGGACAAGTATAGACATTGAAAAACTTTCAGATATTTCTTTATCCCAAATCTTTTATAAAATTGGCGTGCAGGTTTTTTAGTTATTTTCGATTCCAAAATATCCTAAACTCTTTTATTCACGTAAAGGAAATGAGTTTCGCGGGAGAACACTTCAAACACCATATATATATATATATAGAGAGAGAGAGATAGAAAAAATAAAAATGATGAATTATTTTTAATGGACGTGTGAATAAAAAACAAGTATTATAATATAAATATATTTTTATTAAAAATAAAAATATAAATGATTTTTATTAAATAATTGTTAAAATATATATCTAATTACAAAAAATTAATTTTATAATAAATTACAATTAATGAAATATTAAAAAATTTCAATAAAATAAAATTACATTAAACTTTTATTATAAGTATTTATATATAATAAATAACTATTTTATATAATAGAGATATAAAAATGATAAAGAAAAAGAAAAAGTTTGTTGAAAAAAAAATGTCAACTAAAAAAATTGAGAAAAAAAAGGGATGAAAAAGATGGAACCATCACCCCTCCTTCCATAACGTTAAAGTTTGATATAAGAATTAGTCTCCGGTTCTACTCAGTACCGTCAACCAAACGCTCCTTAAGTTAAATTGTCACACTAGTTTAAAAAATATTATTATTTTGTTTTTTTGAAATTAATCTCATGCTTAATTTTTTTGAAATTAAGTCGACCCCACCTAGTGGGGATAAGACTTTATTGTTGTTGTTGCTTATTATTTTATAAACTCGAGTAGCCATTAAAAAAACACATGTGACTTCGGAGTCTTGTTCCACCTAATTTCCCTAAACAAAATAGCCTAATTTTGCTAAAAAGTGGAACTACGCAATTAAAATTTAGATCACGTGATCCAAGTTCTAATGGCATAATGTTTTAGTGGAACCGTAGGCTTGTTGCTTTTTTTATATTTTTTCTTTGATTTGACACCACTTTTTTTTTCATTTTTCTATTTTTTTTCTTTTCTTATTTTCTTCATATTATAATTTTCTCTTAAAATAAAATATATATTAAATATAATATATTTGTTATAAAAAGGTTTAATATAATATTATTTATTACTTATTATTTCATTAAAAGTTTTTAATATTTCATTAAATATAAATTATTAAAAATTGAATTTTTATATTTTAGTAATATATTTTTAACACAAATTTTTGCATACATTTTTAATATATTTTTATTTTTTTTAACAAATTTATAACCTACATTTATAATACATATTTTTAATTCAAACACCCATTAAATTAATTCATCACATCTACTTTTTTATATTACATCAACTAATTTATTCATCACCATCAAATTTCACTACATCCAAATACATCTTAAATTGTATAACATGTCAATTCAACTATTCACTTAGAACTCGAAGAAACTAAAGTTTCAGTTGTAGGTAAATTACATCAAATATCCTCAAATTTTAAGATTTGCTTAGAGATACCCTCCAACTTCACTTTGTAACACAAATGTCCTTCATCTTTTAACGTGTTTCACCCGATGCTCTCTTTACCTGGGATAGCCGATTTTCTGATTTTTTTATCGACGTAGTGTCCACGTGGCCATCTCCTCTCTCCTCCACGCAAATAGTCGTCTGACGTGGCATGCTCCGACGTGGCATATAAAATTACACCAATGCCCTCCAACTTTAAGATTTGCTCAACGATGCCCTCCAACTTTATTTTGTAACACAAATACTCTTCATCTTTTAATATGTTTCACGCGATGCCTTCTTTATCTGGGACAGAAGATTTCTCGATTTTTCATCGACGTGACGTCCACGTGGCCATCTGATATCTCCTCCACGCAAATAATCGTCCGACGTGGCATGCTCTAGAACTCAAACTTTTCCATTAAATCGATTAATTCTCTAGAACTAACTTTCTATCTAAATTTTCATATTAAACACATCCTTAGAAATTTCTCGTTCCTCATTAATAAATTAATTAAATTGGGTGCATTTGGTAATTAATTAACGCGGGGGTGGGCACTGAAAGTGCTGGTCACCCTTTTAAGGCGCGTTTCGTGGCTTCTGTCTGAGTCCCCCTTTTTCATGCGACCAGACCAAATGGCATGTCATGTGACTTGCGAGTTCAAATTATTCAGCAAAAAAATCACATGACGTGAAAGAAATCAGTCAAATACACTACACGCTTTTATTTGGGTAAAGAGTCCCGAGTCATTTTATGATTTGTATGCACAAAATTGGGGTTCATGTTTCAAATAATATGAATATCTCTTTCAAAAAACAAGTGTGAGATTGTATGGAATTAAATAATTAAACCGTCAAGATGGAACAAAAAAAATTATCTCATCATTATTTTTTATCCATTATAATTGTTGCATATATTTTACCTACTTCGTAAATGGGTAGTGATAAAATGGGTGTAAATTTCGTTATTAGTCCTTCAAACTCGATACTATTTTGGCCATTCAATTTTAATTTGTAACAATTTGATCTTTCAACTTATAAATTCATAATAAGATAGTCCACTAACTAGCAATAGTAGATTTTCAAGTCAATTTGATGACTAGATTGTTGATGTGAATTTTACATAAAAATTGAGATAAATAAAATATATTATATTTTATTAAAATAAAATCTAATTATTTATTTAAAAATTAAAATATAAAAATAAGAGAGAGAGGAGGGATGCTGACGTGGATCCCAAAGTTAAATACAAATACAATATAATATATTTATTTAAATAATAAATAATTATTTATTTAAGAATAAGTTAAAAAATAAAAGGATTTGGGGCAGAAGTATGTTGATCGACTGCGTCACACGTAGCATCCTATACAAATAAAATATCATATATAAATATTTATTTAAAATAATATATAAAAATTAAAGAGAGAGAAGATGGTTATACTTGTATCAGCCCCGTCTTTCTCTGCTGTTGTAAATTTTTAAATAAATAATTAAATATTTTTTTAATACATGTATTATATTTTTTTAAAATGTGTCAATTTCTTGTTTATTTAATGGAGATGTGGTACAGTAGTACCATAAGGCAAAATTTATCAAATTTATCAACTATGCTTTCACCAAAGGTCATCTAATATAAGTGTATTTCTAATATGATCATTTAACATCCTTATAATCGAATTTAAAAAAAATATTTCAATTGTGATCATCGTGACTAATTATCGTGAGTTAACCTATGAATCGTTGACACAACACTGATCGTGCATTAGCATTTTTCTCTCTTTCACATCAAATTTAAAAAAAATAAAAAAAACCTTAGATCAACATTTTTCTTCTTTGTCTAAATTTAATTTTGAATCTGCATGGTTATTCAACTTTTAAATTTTTTAGTTAACAATAACAAAATGATTGAAATTAATAATAACAGCACCATTATTATCACTCTAAAGTACATTATTATTATTTTATTATATTGTACAATGATAAAAATATTTACTAGTGACAATATTGATTTAAACTATGAACAAATTAATCAATTTATTTTTGTAAAAATATAAGCAGCACTTTCTTTCTTTATTAATTTCTGACAAACAAATTTTATATATCCTTATCAATCAATCACGTTATAAAATTACCAAGCATGACTTATAAGTATATATTTATCAGCTTAATTAAGAAGTGCTCATTGAGACCCCCCTTATTCGCTATTTATTTTAATGATAGCTCGTTGACCTAAGTTAAACGTCAGACCAAGAGAACTTAAGTGGGCCATAAGGCCTTTGGCATGACAATTGATCAAGATAAAATTTAGCGGCCTAATTATAATGTTTCGATCTAATATGCATAACTAAAATACGTTTAGTAAACAAATAGTTCACAAACGACCCATACACGTGAGCCATCTAGACATTTATTTGTAAACATCTTAATAATTATTTGTGAATCATTAAATCATATATATATATATATATATGTGTGTCATTATCCCATGTAATCCTTATCCCCTTACTATTATTCTACCTCCCAAAAAAATATTTAACTATGGCGTCCATGCCGCCACTGTGTTTTCTCATTCTTAATTAATGAGATGTCAATAGCATGCGGAGAACTACGAATACGTAAATGCTTTTATAATCATAACTATCTCATTATATATTCAAATACTTTGCTTCATGATTAAAATTAAAATTTTCGTGTATTCATCGTTAATCTTGGAGTTTCAACTCGCGTCACGGAAAGACGACTTGTCAATTAAACCACGGAAAAAGAAAAAAAAATAATTAACCAGGACAACTGTGATGCCATCGGAGTGCGTGTGTCATTGTGTTTGTGAGGGGGGAGAGAGAGAGAGAGGATAATTAATTTAGAAAGCAGAAACGGAAAAAAAAAAGAAAAAAAATTGAGCTCATCAGTTTGGGCTGGATGATGGGCCGATGATGTCACAACAGACAGAACCACTGGACTGACTCCTAAATTGTCTTTATTTTCGTGTATCATCATTTTATTTTTTTACATCATATATTATTTCATATATCTCTCCAGAATTAATTAGCAAACGTTAAAAAAATAAATTAATTTTATAATGAGTAGTTTGAAGAATTTAAGAGCCATAATAATAAGCAACCCTTGAGTGAGACAAATCGCCGACCGATTTGTCCTGAATAAATGAAATGTAGACGTAAAGTTGGCACATCCATCGGCTTCCTAAGGGCACTTTTGGGAATATAAGGAATATAAAAAAATCACATCACAATTTGTTTCGTCGTCTATTTCTCTGCTTCGCAGGTAGCTTTGCTTTCGGGACCAAAAACCTAATTTTCCTCGCCGGAGATTGTTCGTAAGGCGGAAGAATGGAGGACCGTTCGGCGTCGGACTCGATTGGCGAGCTGCCGGAGGCCCTATGCTCCTCGGCCACTGATGCGCCGACGGCGGCGTCAGCATTTGGGAGGGCGGAGGTCGACACTTCGGCGCCGTTTCAGTCAGTGAAAGAGGCCGTGGATAGGTTCGGTGGAAGTGCCATTTGGAAGTCGCAGCTCAAGCAGTTGTTCCAGCCGGAAGTGAGTTCTTCTCTGCTTTCCGATTTTGTGTCCGGCGAGTATCGTGTATTCAATCCGTCCTTTGCTTGACGTCTTCAAGTTTTGCTGCATTCGTTGTTCTCTTCTTCATCTTGAATTGTTGCCACCATTATGTGCTGGTTATTGCATACTTGCTGTATTTTTCCTATGAGGTATTCTTCTATGAGGTATTTTCCCGCATATTTTCGTGAATCTTGTAGTTTCGACGTCTTCTTTGATTCACAATTTTCCTTCCAGATTCGAATTCTGTGCTTCATTTTGTTGTCTTGTTCTTTGGTTAGTCCGGAACAAAAGTTCCCATTTTTAAACCAAAGGTCTCGGCATCGCTTGTTGCGTGTTAAACTTGAACGATAGCGCCAGCTCTTTTGCTTCTTACTTTTAGCTGCACTACTAGGAAGTGATGGATAAAAACAATGGGGATATTAGGGAAAAAAATGCTCATTAGACTTATAAGTTGCATGGAATGCTGGCTTGAGCATGCTGCTTGTTGTACTCTTACTTCGTTTGAGAAGCAAGCTAAGTTAGCATGCCACATCATCGAAAAGTATGGCTTCTCTTATAAATCGTGCTTATATCTAGCAAAAATATGTTGAAATTTGAAACAGGAAACATGTTTTGGTCACATAAATGTTGTGTCCATGGAGATACAAAGTCACTGCTCTCTTTGAAAACATAGCCATATTAGGAATTCATCACTTAAGGTAAAATGCTTGGCCGTTCATATATTTCTTGTAATGATTTGTCTCTGTGTTTTTGTGTGGCATTCTTTGCAGGAACATCATTCCTCTGAGGTTGTTGATTTTATTGGAGTGGAGGAACAGGCTGCACTGTTAGAGAAGGATCTTATCATGAAGGAAAGGGAAACACTTAATGTACTAAAGGAGTTGGAGATGACAAAAAATATTGTGGATGGTTTAAAGATGAAATTGCAGAAAGAGACTTTAGAAGTTGCCAAGTTGACAGCTATCAGTTCAGATAATCTAAATGCGTCTCAAAAGCATGATCAAGCAGAACCTGAGAAATTTACTAGTGTTGATGGAGCTAGTGTAGGGTCAAACCAATCTGCAGGTCTTGTCTTACTAGAGCTGAAGCAGGCCAAGGAAAGCCTGAGCAGGACTACAAATAATCTTGCTGATATTCGAAAATCCATTGAAGTGCTCAACAGGAAAATAAAGGAGGAGAAACATACGATCACGAATACCCAAGAGAAATTAGCTTCTAATATTGCTGTTATGACATCACTGGAGGCAGAATTTAATCAAACTACAGCAAAATTACGGACAGCCCGATATCTAGAAACTAAAAGGAGTGAAGGTCCCTCACACATTTCACAGGAAATCAAGAAAATCAACGCTGAGATGGAACAATCAAGACAGGTGACAGAAGCAGCGAAAGTTGAAGTTGCGAGGCTGATAATTGAAATTGAACAGACAAAGGCGAGCATCAAAACATCTGAAATTCAGATGGTTGCAGCTAAAAAGATGGAAGAAGCTGCCAGAGCTGCAGAAGCTATTTCTCTGGCTGAGATGAAAGCTCTAATGAGCAGTGATAACTCCACTTCAGATCTCCATAGTCTTTCAGGTGTAATGCTATCAACAGAAGAGTATGCCACCCTAATGCACAAAGCTCAAGAGGCAGAACAAATTTCTAAAAGGAAAATTGAAGCAGCCTTGAAAGAAGTAAATGAAGCAAGCCGTTCTAGAACAGAGATACTATTCAAGGTGGAGGAAGCAAATGCAGAGTCAAAAGCTTATAAGAATGCTTTTGAAGATGCCCTAAAGAGAGAAAATGATGCAAACAGAGAGAAGATTGCCGTTGAAGAGGCCCTTCGAAAATGGAGATCTGAACATGGTCAAAAGAGGCGCAATCTTCATGATACCACCAAATTCAAGAACTATTCAGCTCATCACAGAAGGAATTCCCGTGTGCTCGATCTGAATAGTTCAGCCCTCATTACTGATGATCCACAAAGCGTCGGCTTACATCGACCATTATCTATAGGACAGATACTTAGCATGAAGTCCATGATACCTCTAGGAGATGAAAGAGAAAAAGAGAATGCAAAACCCAAGGTATCCCTTCGTGAGATGTTAAATAAGAAACCAGGAAATGGAGATACGACTCCTCAACAGATGAAGGATGAGTCCACCTGCAAGACATCTGCATCTAAGAGGAAAAAGCTCAGCTTTGTCAGCTTATCACTTCTCTTGGCAAAGCAAAACAAGAAGAGTAACAAAAAGAAGAAGAGTCGGTCTTTAAATACAAGTTCCGCATCTTATTCTGGAAAAACAAAACAAGAACATGAAGAGGGAGATGATCATTTGAACTCTAGATGTTAGTTGAGACACTAGTTTCGGCATCCTTGGGCGCTTACTAGTGCTTAAGCACTGCCCTCATGTACCAATTATGTTAATGTTAACAATTTATGCTTAGTTTCTTTGTTCATCTGCAAGTGATAAACTCTGGGCAACTTCATAGTTCAGCGAAGGCTGGGCTGCTGGATGGGAACTAAAAGCAATTTTAATTAACTAAAATTCTATTTTACCTTCAGTCAATACCGTCGATATGTCCGAGTGGTTAAGGAGACAGACTTGAAATCTGTTGGGCTTCGCCCGCGCAGGTTCGAACCCTGCTGTCGACGTATTTGTTTTTTGTCATAATTTGACATTTTATCTCTCATGCCCAACCATGTTACCTAGGGAAAAAGGATGCTGTGGACCCTAAATGGATCCACAGCCAATCGGCCAGAAATATTTTTACTTATGTATATATAAAGATATTAATCTTTACTTATTTATATATAAATATATTAATTTTAGAATCCAAAATTAATTAAAAATATTTATATTATGATTTTAAAATATAAATAATAATTTATGGATAATTTATAACACTAGAGCTAAAAAGAGATAATCGGTACAATTTCTCTATGGACTATAGTTAGCTAAAAAGTATGATTAATTTTAATTGATTTATTAAAAAATAATTTTAACACTTAACAAATAATTTGTAAGCCTAATATAAGATAATAAATATAAATATTTAAGATATATCAACAAAACAATATTACGTATTTGTTTTTTGTCATAATTTGACATTTTATCTCTCATGCCCAACCATGTTACCTAGGGAAAAAGGATGCTGTGGACCCTAAATGGATCCACAGCCAATCGGCCAGAAATATTTTTACTTATGTATATATAAAGATATTAATCTTTACTTATTTATATATAAATATATTAATTTTAGAATCCAAAATTAATTAAAAATATTTATATTATGATTTTAAAATATAAATAATAATTTATGGATAATTTATAACACTAGAGCTAAAAAGAGATAATCGGTACAATTTCTCTATGGACTATAGTTAGCTAAAAAGTATGATTAATTTTAATTGATTTATTAAAAAATAATTTTAACACTTAACAAATAATTTGTAAGCCTAATATAAGATAATAAATATAAATATTTAAGATATATCAACAAAACAATATTGTATTGTTATTTATTCATATAAATTATATATAATAATTATGAATCAAATGAGCGTACATGATGTCATAAGTCATAACCACCAAATTATACGTTAATTAAAAGTAATATATAAATAAGATAATTAAAAATATAAAATACAAAATAGTAAAGCATAATGTATAAAGTGAAAGAATGAGTTGATTGGATGAAAATAAAGGTAAAAATATTATAAAAAATTATAAAATTTGGAAGATCAACTAATAAAATAAGTGGTAAAAAATATCAACATAATGTATAAAGAGAAAGAATAGTTGCTTGGATGAAAATGGAGGACAAAAATATTATAAAAAATTATATAATTTGGAAGACCAACTAATAAAATAAGTGGTAAAAAATTATGGACTTGGAGTTGGACTACTTAATTAAGAAAAAAATGATTAAAGGCAATATATAAATAAAAAGCTAAATATAAATATAAAATATAATTGTAAGAAAGAGAATGAATTTATTGGGTAAAATTAGAACATAGTGTGGAAGATGAAATGTTGGAGAGATGTTTTGAACCTCGATTCCCGCATTAGACACAAATGTTGCTATCCACGAAGACCATATGAACATGTGAGCAACTATAGCATATTCATTATACTAATCCCAAATTCCAGTGCCTGCACGCGCAGGTACAGGAACCCACGTAACTCCGCCTTTGTCCACAGTTGTGTTCCATTGTTGATCGACGATCCGAGGCAGGATCATGGTGCATGGTTCACGTATGGGTTCAAGCGGTTCACGTATGGGGACGATGCGCGGTTCGGTTCATATTATCCATTTTCCCTCCCTCGCGTGGTCGCACTCCATTTTCGGCCGCACCATTTCTAGGGCATCGGCGTCATCCAGGCATCGGCGAAAATGGAGATCCGCAGCATCGACGTTCGCCTTCGACGACGGCCTGGACCCCCCTAACTCCACGCGATGCAGGCCTCCCATTCCGTGTGAGATCTAGGGCATCGACGTTCGCCTGACTACGCCGCCCGAACCCCCTGACTTCGTGCGACATAGGCCTCCCGTTCCATGTGATATCTAGGGCATCGACGTTCGCCTTCGACGACGAAGCCCTAGACCCAGATCTAAGGCCTTCTATTCGCTACCTGCCTTCAACGTCGCCTCCCCAGAATACCCGCCACGTTGCTCTGGACGCCGCCTCCCCAGAACACCCGTCACGTTGCCCTGGACGCCGCCTCCCCGGAACACCCCCAGAACACTCGCCACCGCCGCTGCCCTGGAACCCACCGTCGCTGCCCTGGAACCTACCAACCACGCTGCCTTGGACGCCGCTGCCCTGCAAGGTCCTTTTCTTATGAAATGTATTTCATTTCTTTTACTCCATGTTTCATTCAAAAGAAATTACATGCCGAAATGGATAGTTGTATTTCCAACATGTTAGGATTTGTTGCTTTTCTTCTACATAGACATGATCTGCTGCTCATGTATTAAAAAGGTAGTTTTAGATATCAAATGGCAGTATGTATAGTAGTTTCATACAATTTCAACACAATGTATCAAAATGGCAGTTTCAGTTTCATGATATGTACATGTTTATGCTGTCACATTTCTTCATGTTATGTAAATGTTTTCCTAGTTCATTAGCAACACTTTCATTATGTTACTAATTCCTATTCTTAGTTGATAAATTATTGTGTAACAAGTTTTTTTATTATTTGTCGAAGATGCCATCTTTAGGCTATAGTTCATATGACGATGCTCCATTTTGTGCTTGCAGGGAGAAAGCAAAATTAAGTACTTCATGGACAAAGAAAAAATTCAAGAAGACGATTTTGGGGTTGTCCAAATTATCGGGTATGTAAAGTTCATTTTTTATTTCTAATTAGATAAATAATAGTTCTTAATGTGTGCTTTGGTAATACTTTTTCTAGACCAAATTTCCATCAAGTGATTGCGGGTTTTTCCAATGGTTCGACCCGGAGATAGAAGATCAATATAAGAACATCTTAAAAGTATTGCTCACAGAAGTTGAAATGACACAAAACCTGAGACGTAAAGGGAACAAAGAAAGAATGATCTTTATAGGATTACTCAATAATGTTGTGGAACAAGAAAGAAAACTCCGAAGAATGGAACAACTGAAAATCTTGTATTTTATTTTTGAAGTTATCTTCTGTTATGTTGTTTGCAAAATAGACTTCTTTTAGTTACTATGTTATTATGTATTAGAAGGATGGATGTATTAACATTTTTTTTTTGTTTCTGAAATATGTATCGTCGGAATCATTGCCTCGGTTTTAGTTATTAACAGTTCCTTTTGTTTTAGTTATCAAGTGTAAAACTTTGATGTTTTAGTTATTTGGATTGTAATTCCAGTTGTTCAAACTTGTGGCACTCTTCATAGATTTGATAACTTTCTAGTGATTTCATAACTTGGTTTTGTAGCTCTTTTAATTGATAATTGTATTAATTGTTGCACTTTCTACTTGTTCTTTTTATCTTGTTGCATTGATTGTGCATAACGTCAATGATCAAATCACAAACTGAATGTCACCACAAATCAAATCACAAACCGAGAATAAATGGAATGAATGAATCAGTCATCCGTGTGCATCCGTGTGCTTGCTAATCAGTCTTGTAACTTTATGGCTCCTCTCCTCCTCTTGTTGCTGCTATAAGTTGGATATCCCATTCCCAATATCATGGGCCCAGCAAAACATAAAAGTCGCATAAGCTGCATTATGCTAATATTGCATGCACATACATAGAAGTACAAGGCAAAAAAAACATGCATGAATGCTAGATTATCAGAATCATCTATGCAATTCAGATGTATTGTAAGCAACATATTCCTATCAATAAATGAAATACCAAAATAATGCCAAGAATGCCATGAAGGCCGTTGAGAACCTCCAAATTCTTAGCAAAGAGCTCATGTTCATACTCCAACATTTAGTCAGTGTCTATGTACAACAACTAGATTTACTTTCCAACCAAAAAAGAACATGACACAGATGTTGATCCTGGCAGCAAACAGTGATGCTGGTTCCACATTGCTGCACCAAGAAGGAAAACGACAATCACCAATTTGCATAAAAGGCATGAGCACAGTTTTAAAACTGCGATAAACCCTAAAAGTTAATGTATCAAGAGATCTAAGGCTCTAAGATAATGATCATATTTGCTACCAAATCATTTAAGTTCCAATTATTGATGGTTCGGGTATACCTTAAGCTAGTCATGAAGGCTCTCAGAATAAAATCCAGCTGCCTGCAAGTTCTGTATGAAAAAGTCCTGCAGTAGAACATCCAGAAAAGAGATATGTTAGACCATAGCGAATAAACTAAATTACTGATCCAAAACACTGTAATCAACTGAATAGATGTTTACAGTTTATAAACGGCACATTCCTCTTTAAGAGACATCAACTGAACCACAAACTATGCAGTTGTTAACATGTAGCTTGGGAGAAACAGACAACATTCCTCTTTATGTTCATCAACTAGACATTCCAGGATTGCATTTGTGAACAAAAAGGATACCAGGACAAAAGAGGCCAGGTGCATATCACAAAACTTAAAGACTTACAGATTCTAATCACACCTATAAATATCAACATAAGATTGATAAAGACTTGGACAGAAGAGTATGGAAAAATACATTTTGGCCACTATGCATGTGATACCTATGGAGACGTGCACAAGAATGATATGTTTTCTTCCAATCATGTACAAAAAACCTGCAATAAAATATTTATTAGTTGCGAAATCAATAGATAGAAATAAAATATTTGTTAGGGCAAAGAAAACCTGAGAAGAGAACCAATGATTATGTGATGACTCCTTTTGTTGCTTTTACTTTTAGCCATTTTCTTCTTGGTTTGTGACATTGAAATCTCAATGCTAGATTTAATTCTATTTGCTTTTTTGGGCCTTCCTTTCGATTTCACACGAGGAGGATCATGTATAATAATATCTACTCCTTGTGAACTAATTGCTAATGGTGTGTCTATGGAATTATTAGGAGCTGCGTTAATAAATGATAGTTTTTTGACAAACTCTTCAACAAGTACAGAAGCAACATCAAAGTGCTCAGGTGACTGCAAGCCCATTTCAGTAGCCATCCTCATATTATATTTGTAATCTAATTTCTTATTTGGAGTAATAATGCATTGTCCATTGCATATTTCATAGGAATTGTAGTTAATTGCCCGCGCCTTTGAGTATCTAGCATCCAATGTCCAGCGTTTAAGGATGTACTGTTATGGAATCCTTACAACATTCTCATTGTTCATAACACATAAGATGTGAGAACAGAATATTCCATCCCGCTCGTACATTTTGCAAGAGCAACTGACTGGTACACTCGAATCGTCATTGTACACAACAATGTTCTTCTTCTTGTCTTCTGTCCCTCCCAAATACACCGAATAGATAGTTAAGGGTGACATATCATCAATTTTAGTAGAATGAAAATCAAACATGTGCAAGAATTGATTTTGGAACAAGGAAAAGTTTTTTTGAGTGTAGATTGAACCCGCATGTAATTCTAACTGATTTCTTGTAATTATAGCAGCCTGACTATTCATACACTTGAAGTCTTCTCGCTCTTCCGCCTCACGACAAGAACAAACTGCATTATCGTATTGGTGTACAAAATCAGTTAAGGTTGTATTAGAATTTACATACCCATAAAAAAAGCGTTAATGCTTTCGGATCTTGAGTTGTGCACATGCCTGCTGCAAATACATCATTCAAATAAGTTGAAGCCCAATGACAACACTTTTCATACATAATAGAAAGCCAATGACCATTCTTAATGTCGTATTTTTCCTTCAAACATAATCACTTTTCATCGAATTCTTCAGTACTCGAAGAACCATGAATCCAATTCTAGTAATCTGATTCGAAGCCATCCTTAGCATATAAATCATGAAGATTGATCATGACATTTTTTTTAATATGCCATATACAATACATGTGGCGTGTGTTTGAAAAGACTTTTCGAATTGCGTTGCCCATAGCAATATTTTGGTCTATGATAATACATATAGGGTGTTTTCCAAACATGCATTTTAACCGTGTTTTAAATAGCCAAACAAATGTGTCTTTAGTTTCATTAGCTAATAAGGCACAACCAAACAAAATCGATTGTCTATGATGATTTATACCTGTAAAAGGGGTGAACGACATATACAATTTGTTCGTTCTATAAGTTGTATCGAAACTTACAACATCTTCAAAAGTGCAATAACTATCTCTTGACCGTGAATCTGCCCAGAACACACTTCTTACCATGCTATTTTCGTCCACTTCCCACTCAAAAATAAATCCTTCATCGTTAGTCATTTTACTTTGGAAATATCTAATGACCCCCAAACATTCTTCACCGACATTATTCTTCCTTATTTTCTTCAAATGATCCATTACATTTTGAGTAGTAATAGATGGTTCTCCAGAATAATTAAGAACTTTAGTAATTTTACTTGGCCCCATTCCAACATCATGTAAGTTTGACATTACTTCCTTGGAAGAGTCCACAACTGTGTTGTGTGAGCGTAGCCTTCTAACCTTTGTCGGTGTAGCAAGAAGATGGGTGTGCTCTTCTTTAAATTTTTTTACCTCCCACATTCCATATGTTCTCTTTGCAACTTGTAAGTGAGCTTCACAACCAAAACGAACATCTCTCCTCCTTTTTACTTGCCTTTTAATGTCCTCTCAATAATTTCCTTGTGCCCTTCTTTTGAGCATACTAATAATCTACTAACAATTTCTTTTGTCTTCTTATTCTTTCCAGTAAATGATTTTCTCACAGAGAACCCAACAAGCTTAGCATAACGATTGTAGAACTCATATGCTTTATTTTCACCAAAGACCATACCTAAGCATGGTTTTATATTATGATTTGCAAACGTTGCTCCTTCATTCATATTATTGTTTGTACCAACCTATTTATTACGTTGAACAAGTGAAGAAAGATTTATATCAAAAATTCAGGTATCATTGCAACTAGTCCAAATACAATATATCAATCATTGTAAATAAAATCATAAACACATGAACTACATCATTCATTGCAAATAAAAGAAAATTTTACAAGTGAGCTTAATTCTGAAAATTTTATGACATGCTGCACAAAGAGAAAAAAGCTAAAGCAGGAAGGTCTAAGGCACAAGAGCAATAACCTCTGTTCCAAAGAAGATCGAAGAAGCATCTAAGGGAACAATGTCTTCATGGAAAATGTCTGTAGATGCCTCCATTCCACGACAGTGTCGATGTTCGGAGCAGCCCCTGCCTATCGCCGGCAATGACTCGAGTTTCAAGGTGTCGAGGTTCGGGGCAATGAACAAAGGGCCTGCGTTGCACGGGATCCGAGTTCGGAGATGCATCGTCGAAAGTGGGCAGCAAAGTCAAGGGTTCCGGGGAGGTCAGTGTCGTCATCGCCGAAGCCCTATATCTCACGAAACTGGACCCTGCTTCCGCGTCGAGCGAAGTCGGGGGGGGGTCGTCGAAGGCGAACGTCGATGGCCAGGAACCTGCCGGCACTGATGCCCTGGATCTCGCATGAAACGGGAGGCCAGTGGCGGCCGGAGTCAACAACCCGCGGGCCGCCGATGCCCTAGAAATGGTGTTCGTGAAAATGGAGCGATGGCTGGATGCCGCCGATGCCCTAGAAATGGTGCGGCCGAAAATGGAGCGCGACCACGCGAGGGAGGGAAAATGGATAATATGAACCGAACCGTGCATCGTCCCCATACGTGAATCGCGCAATGAACCGCTTGAACCCATACGTGAACCGCGCACCATGATCCCGCCGTCGGATCGTCGATCAACAATGGAACATAGCTGTGGATCCATTTAGGGTCCACAACATCCTTTTTCCCTACCTTAAACCGCCCGAACATGAAATTAAATGAATTTATTTATAAAATAAGTAAATATTTTAATATTACTTAAAAGTATGATAATAATAAATTATATAAATAATTTATTAATCTATGTAATTTCTTTTATGTCTCATATATTTTCTTCTCTTTATTTAAAAAAGTTTGAGATATGAATTTGTTAGTCTATTTCATATATATATATATATATATATATATATATATCTTATGATGCATATAATTATATATTATATTTATTTTGATCACTACTCTAATTATTTGGACTCATAGGCTTGACGTAAAGAAATGAATAATATACTAAAAAAAAATATAGCACTTCCACAATAATGGTATTTTAATAAGAAGTATAAAATATTAAAATGCTATAAACAAATACGATAATGCTATAAAAATAAATATATACAATTACTATATATCAAATTAATAACTTATTGATTTAATAACATGAATATTTAGAAATTATATTTATATGTCTAATCAACTTTGTAGTTAGAAATTAATAATAATATTTTATCTTATAATTATTTTGCTTAATTGGGTGTGCAGTTTGGGGTATATCTAACTTATTTCTTGACTTTAACTATTAAATTGAGGTTAGATCTAAACATGTATGATCCCAAGAAAAATGAAATGAGTATATGACAATTTTAATTAGTTATGTTAAACTAACAACAAATTATAAAGAATTTATGTCATACTTTCTACATGATTTGATCTCTAATTTCCTAAACAAATGTCATCATTTTTCCATTCAGGAATAGAAATTTATAATTTTCAGTAGTGTGCAAAATAGCAAAACACCATATAATGATTTTTTTCATCCTTAGATAGTTATGGATATCTATTATACAATACTCCAGTAAAATAATTATCTAGCTAATTATTTCAATATTAACTCTTACAATATAATTGAGGATTTTTGTGATCTATATAACTCTAGTGTTTCATGCGATGCAATCAATCTTTCCATGAAATCAAAATATTGCTATGATTCTATGCCTTATGTTGGGAAGAATGGGGTGAGGACAAAAGTACCTATTCGATAAAAGTGCATATCATTTAACCTATTCATCGGCGATGAACCAAAAAATATATATTAACAGAAGAAAAATTTTGGAAGAAATAGCTGAATGCATAAAAATTCTCAATGCATTCTTCTTTGATATAGAAAGACACTTATCATTTTTCATAACTGATTTATTGATAATTAAATATGATTATGAATAATGAATAGTTGTTATTCCCTACAAAAATTATAAAGTCACATAATATTGTAACAAACTCTCATAAATCATCGTTAACATTAGTTATAAATTGATATGGATTGAATGTGTAAATTGTATTAAATCCAATTGTTAATTTAATAAAGAAAACATCAATTTTATCAAGTAAAATAAATAGTTTTATTTATTTAATAGTTTGCATAATAGTAAAACTCTAATATATAATTTACTGTTAATTAGAATAATTTATTCAATTCCTTGATATAGGTCGTACCTATATTTATCCTCCAACTATCTTTTTCGTTTAATCACCTAGGATTTTAATATTTAAATAGCTATTATTATTATTAGTATAAAAATAATTAATATTAAAAAGCTTAAGAAGATAGGTATAAATTACTAACATAGATATCTATCATGGAAACATGTTAACAAAAAACATATTTACCGAAAGCACTTATGTTTTGCTACCATGAAGAAATTCTACCAGAAGTAGAACGTTAATTTTCAATGGATTTAAAATGAAGAATATTTTAAAGAATATTTATAAATTAAAATTTTAGTTTTAAATTTGAAAATCTTTTTTTTAAAAAAATTGAAAATACTTTAGAAAAATATATAGAAAGCAGACATGTATTTGTTAACAAAAATAACTTTCATATTTTTTACACTGATATAACCGTCTCATATATAAAAATAAATCAGGTATAAATAATTTTAGCTTATTAACTGAAAGCAATATAGTATTAACTTTTCTTTGCGTTTTTCGTGTAAGTTATTTTAATCTATCAGTTATATTTATTTTGATTCAGTTTACTATAATTTTTAGTTGGTTAACATTTATCATATTTAATAATAACTATCCGATAATTTTCATATTTAACTAACTTATAATTTTGTCAATTGAAGATTAAATAATTCATATATTTCAATTGACCCGTTGGATCACACCCGCCGAAGTGTGTCACCCGTTGACGGAGTCGCGACGGATACTTTCGTTGAAAAGATTTTAAAAAAATAGGTCGCCTGCTTTGGATCGGCAGCTGATAATAATAATAATAATAATAATAATAATAATAATAATAATAATAATAATAATAATAATAATAATAATAATAATAATAATAATAATAATAATAATAATAATAATAATAATAATAATAATAATAATAATAATCTCAAAAAAAACATGTCGATATTATTTATGATACCTTTTTTAATAGACAAAAAATAGTTTCTTTCATCTGTTTATAGATGAACGACATTAAAACTAATGTTGTAAGACCCGACCCGGCCATCGACTCGGATTGACCGACGGATCAAGTTGGACCAGTCAAACCGGTTAAACCCGGATGGTCGGATCGGATAATTATAACTTAATATAAGTGTAATACCCGAATATATATATATATATATATATATTCAAATTTTAAAACCAACAACAATAGCCCATAATGAAGCTCATCAACATAATAGGCCCTAAATCTAAGCTATAAAAGCTTTAGTGTCCTAAGGTCACCTAATCCTCTCATTTCCTCTCCCTCACTTCTCTCTCCTTTCTCCCAAAAACTCTCCGACCGACAAGAGCAAGAAAGCCCCAATAGCCTCGTTACAATCACACATGTTGCTGTAGAGGGGAGGGGATCTCTCCTTCGTGCCATCAAGGATCATAGTAATAAGGATTTTCTCATTTTCTGCACTTGTTTTGATTTTCAAACGTCATCTCCTTACCTTCTTTTCCAATCGAATTGCCTCATAGGTGGGGAATGACAAGGGGAGGACGACCACCGGTGATCGGAAGGACTTCGTGCAAGAATCGACCAAGGAAAGAGGTGGGTGAATCTCAAATTCCCTTTGCATAACTTAAATAGAATCAGGCCAGAATGATTTATGTACCGAATCATTCAAAAGCTTCATGGCCGAATAGAAAAGAAAATTGAAAGGAATGGATTGATTGATTGTATTCTTGTCCTTTGATTCTTGATTTGTTATTGGTTACTGTCAAGTAGGCGTTCATGTTAATTGCTTCATGTTTAGATGATTGATTAGAAGCAATGATTTCGTTTAGAGTCAAAAAATCCCAAAATTTTGTTGTTTGTTCGATTTTTACGCCGACCGGTCGACCGATCCAGAGATATCGGTCGACCGGTATGTCAAAGATCGGTCGACCGACTGATAGAGATCGATCGACCGATCATTCCTTCAGGGCCGCATGGTTCGGCCGACCGGCCGAGACCCATTAAGCGGACTCAGACCTATCGGTCGAGATATCGGTCGACCGGTGCCCAAAAGTCGGTCAACCGATTAGAGAGAGTCGGTCAACCGAACCTTAAGCCAGATTTTATTTTGTTTGCTGATTGATCTAGATTCTTTCCATGATTATGATATGCTATTCCCTATTGATTGAATTGTTGTATGACTGAATCATTTGTCTTGTTATTGATCTGTCCAGTAATCCAATCCTCTTATAGAAGGAAAGAACGATGGATTGATAAAGTGATTAATTAAGAAAGATGAAAAAGATAAAAGGGAGGGTGGCCAGCCCATGCTAAGCACTATAGTGAAGGGTCGCTCCCTTAGCCATGGCTTGATCACACATTGGCTGCACAAGGCTGTATTGTTTTGCTCGACATAAAACCCCAAAAGTTAAAGGCACCTAAAGTCACTTAGGTTAAGAAAAAGGTTCAAGAGTAAAAAGAATGTATGAATGGTATGAGTATGATGGTAAATGATGTAAGATTGTTAATCCAGAATGATAACTATATCCCATTTCATGACTATAATATAAGATTGATACATGATTTCTGTCATCTTTCATCCATTGATATCTCTAATCAAATGATCTTATGCTCTCTATCTGACTTTGATATAAGTGATTACTGATTCTGATTAATTCTGTTTATTAGTTATGCATTGAGTACTATATTGATTCCCCACTAGGTTGTATAGCTTACGGGAGGACCTCCTCTCCTGTGTTGATTTCTATAGGGCCAGGCAGTGATGGTGTTGAGATCGTGTGCTGCGACCAGCTCGAGCGATAATAAAGCACATGAACCGAAAAAGGGCCTAGTTATCATTTTCTCTATTTTTCCGCATTTACGAAAGTGGATGTAATTCAGATGTGATTCCTATTATGAAGATTTTATAGTACTTTGAGACTTCTGCTATTTTGATATTCTATGGTTCTTCTTTATTGCTATTGCTGATCTGTCACTATTTTATAAAGGAGTTTTGGCCAATATTTAGTCAAAGTTATAGTTTTTCGTAGCGCCTTCAGAGAGATCCTCGCCAAAGTGGCGTTGGTCGATTTGAGGGCGTTACATTTATGGTATCAAAGCCGCTGTTCGGACTCTTTTGATGTCTTATTGTATAGTATGGTAAAAGAGAGGTTCATGTGCTATCGCTGAGCTGTCGCCACACTCTCCACCAAAAGAGGACTGTAAGTCAAATTTATGTTTATTATATGGTATTGATTTTTAATGTATTGTCCTTGCATGATTAAAGGATAAAGATGTCGAGACGATTAGAGAGGATCCAGGAGCGGGAGGCCGGGTCGGCCCGTATTGCTCCTGAAGCGCCAGAGGGCCCAATTACTGAGTCGCATACCTTAGTGAGGTCGGGGACAGGGCCGTGGTCGAGGCCGCACTATCAGCCGCGGCCGAGGGCGAGGCCACAGTGCGCGGGCGCAGACACATGATGAGTTCATTGGTGAGATTGACCCACTGAAGGGCAGTCAAACTGGAGGCAGCAAGCCCGCGACCAAACGTCGCACTTGGGGACCTCGACAAGAGGTTTCTGAAGATACTATTCAGCCATTTCTAAGGCTACACCCGTCACAGTTCAAGGGCAAGGCGGATTTCTTTAAGGCAGAGCAATGGATAGAGACCTTAGACCGCATATTTAAGTTGATGAGGTGTGCTAAAGAGCGAAAGGTGCTGTATGCTATCCACATGATTACTGACACTGTCATGAGTTGGTAGAAGACCACGAGAGCCACCGGATTTAGAGGGCTGGAGGAAGAGGATATACCATGGGCTGAGTTTAAATAGGCGTTTGCTGACCGTTACACCCCTGAGCACGATCGGGTTAGTAAACACGAAGAATTTCTAGAGCTTGTGCAAGGAACCATGACTGTGGTGGAATACCACACCCAATTTATCATGCTGGAACAGTACTGCCCGATGCCATTTGTGGGACGCAACAGGGCAAATAAGTTCATCAACGGACTGCAACAAGACTTGAAGACTGAAGTCTTATTTGGGGACTGTGACACTTTGAAAAAGGCAGTAAGACTGGCTAATCACATGGGAAAGATCAGGCTGAACGCAAAGCAAAAGCCCCAGCCAAGCCAGCAGAGCAACAACGACCTCGGATCGAAGATCGCTGACCGTTCAAGAGGGACGATCGTCGTGATCGCTGCCATAGGCCTTACTACCAGAGAGAGGCCCCTCGCTATGCTCAACCCCATCAGCGCCCAACACCAGTACAACTTCAGGTATAAAGATTTCAAAATGTTAATTAAGAATGTGTTAAAGTGTGGCAATTAACTCACGTTCCGTGTAATAGCCTCCGAGACAACTGTCATCTCCTCCTCGACAGCCTCAGCCACAAGCACCAGTAGTACAACAGAAGGCTCTCTGTCCTCATTGCGGGCGATATCATGATGGCGAATGCCGTAGGAGGAATGGTTCATGCATCCAGTGCGGACAGTTTGGACATTTTGCCCGAAACTGCCCCCAGTTCACTAGGGGAGGCCGTGATAATCGGGGTGCCGGAGGTGCAAACCCCGTGGTCCAAAGTAGGGTGCACAACATGGAGGTGAATGTTGCCCAGAATGATAATGATGTTATCAGATGCACCTTTCCTATTGCTGATGTGTCTGCTATTATATTGTTTGATTCAAGGGCCACACACTCGTTTATTTCGGAGTCGTGCGCCCAAGCTCTTGGCTTGTCTTTACAGTAGATGCCTCATGCCATGAGGGTGAGCACCCCCATGGGAGATTTTCACACGGCTAGGTACATTCCGAATGTACCTGTCACCGTGGAAAAGAAGAATTTTTCTACAAATCTTATCGTCATCCCAATGATAGACTATGACATCATCCTAGGGATGGATTGACTTTCTTATCATGATGCTGCTCTACACTGCAAGTAGAAGAAGATCACAATAGGTGCACAGGACAAGCCGAAGGCGATTATCAGGGGTAATCCATCAGAAAGCAAGAAGGTGATCGTCTCAGCTATGAAGGCTCAAAAGATGCTTCAAAAAGAATGCTGTGCATACTTGACAAGTGTGATCAAGACTGATGCACCAGCCACCACACTGCAACAGATAGATGTGGCGCGTGAATTTTCAAATGTTTTTCCTGAAGATACTTCAGGACTATCATCGAGGCGCGAGATAGACTTCAAGATTGAGCGTCTACCTGGAACCGCACCCATCTCCAAGGCACTGTACCGCATGGCACCTGTCGAGATGCAAGAGTTAAAGAAGAAGATACATGAATTATTAGGCAAAGGCTTCATTCGGCCGAGTGTCTCGCCGTGGGGAGCGCCTATATTGTTTGTTAAAAAGAAAGATGGTTCAATGCGGCTTTGCATTGATTACATGATGCTCAACAAGATGATGGTGAAAAATAAGTACCATTTGCCCCGCATCGACGATCTTTTCGACCAGTTGTCTAAGGCATCCGTATTCTCCAAGATCGATTTACGGAGTGGCTACCATCAGTTGAGGGTTGCTGAGAAAGACATACCGAAGACAGCCTTCCGATTTAGCTATGGTCATTATGAGTTTTTAATAATGCCATTTGGGTTGATAAACGCTCCTGCAGCGTTTATGGATATGATGAATAGGATCTTTCGGCCCCTCCTGGATCAGTTTATCATAGTGTTCGTGGACGACATCCTAATTTACTCGTCCAGCCCAAAGCAGCATCGATAGCATCTCAGAATAGTGTTGGAGACCCTGTGCCAACACAAGCTGTACGACAAACTCTCGAAGTGCGAATTTTGGTTGAAGGAAATCATGTTCCTGGGATCTAATTGGGCAAGGCCGAAGAATGCATCCGAGATTCGTAGTTTTCTGGGATTAGCACGTTATTACAGAAGGTTCATCAGAGACTTCTCCAAAATTACAGCACCGCTCACGAACCTCACGAAGAAAGCTGAGAAGTTTATCTGGTCTGATAAGTGTGAGTAGAGTTTCAGACATTAAAGGATCGTTTGACATCAGCACCTGTCCTCACCATCCTGACGGACAGCGGAGGATATGTAGTCTGCAGTGATGCATGTGGGACATGCTTAGGGTGTGTGCTAATGCAGCATGGTAAAGTAGTGGCCTATGCTTCGCGCCAATTGAAGAAGCACGAGGTTAACTATCCCACGCATGACCTGGAGCTAGCTGCAATAATTTTTGCTTTAAAGATCTGAAGACATTATCTGTATGGGGAGACTTTTGAGATCTTCACATATCATAAGAGTCTCAAATATATTTTTGACAAGAAGGTAACATGAGGCAGCGTCTTTGGTTGGAACTCTTGAAGGATTATGAATTTGCTATTAGTTACCACCCTGGTAAAGCAAATTCAGTGGCAGATGCGCTGAGCAGGAAATGAGAAGGTTCACTAGCATACATCATAGTACGGGAATACGAGATGTTACAGGAGATAGATCAGTGATGTCTCAGACTTGGCAATAATGAAGCGATATGGATGATGCATCAGACGAGGCCCAGTATGATTGATAGAATCATAGCTGCTCAGAAGGAGGATCCAAAGTATCAGAAAGTGTTGAAGAAATGTCAGAATGAGCCGAAGAATTTCCAAGTATCAGCAGATGGATGAATTCGATATAGGGACAGATTATGGGTTCCCACAGATGCTACTATCAAATGGGAAGTAATGGATGAGTGCCATAAGTCTTAGTTTGTCATCCATCCTGGAAGCACTAAAATGTACAAAGATGTATAGCGCAACTATTGGTGGCCTGATATGAAGAAGGAGATAGTTGAGTATGTGTCTAGATGTCTGTTGTGCCAATAGGTGAAGATTGAGCACCAGAGGTCATATGGAAAATTGAAGCCTCTAGATATTACACAGTGGATGTGGGATAATATCACTATGGATTTTGTATCCAACTTGCTTAGGTCCAAGAATGGTCATGATGCTATATGGATGGTGGTTGACAGATTCACGAAGACGGCACACTTCATCCATATCCAGTGGAAACAATCGGTAGAGAGTTTATTAGACTTGTATGTTAGAGAGGTGGTTAGACTACATGACATTCCAGCATCGATTATTTTTTATCGAGACCCCAGATTCACTGTTAGATTCTGGAAAGCATGCAGCAAGCATATGGCACAAGGTTGAATTACAGAACTGCTTTCCACCCTCAGACTGATGGGCAATCTGAGAGGACTATTCAGACATTAGAGGACATGCTGCGAGCATGTGCACTAGATTGGCAAGGTAACTGGGATGAGCACATTCATCTAATCGAATTTGCTTATAATAACAACTATCATTTCAGTATCGGTATGGCATCTTTTGAGACTTTATATGATAGATCTTGTCGTTCACTCGCTTACTAGGGTGAAGTAGGTGAAGAGAAAATCATGAGCAAAGAAGAAGTGAAGGAGACAGTAGAATATGCCGAGAAAGTGGAGCTGATCAAGCAGAGAATGAATACGACTCAGGACAGACAGAAGAGTTATGCTGATAAGGACAAACGTGAGTAGATTTTTTAGGCTGATGATCAGGTTCTACTGAAGGTATCTCCTATGAAGGGAGTTATGAGGTTCAGTAAACGAGGGAAGCTCATCCCTCGGTACGTAGGATCCTTCGAGGTACTAGAGCTAGTAGGTGAAGCAACATGCAGGCTAGCCTTACCACCCTCATATGGGCGAGTGCATAATGTGTTCCACGTTACATGCTTAAGAAGTACAAGCATGACACTGCCAATGTTTTACAGGTTGAAGAGCCAAATCTAGCTGCTAATTTGACATTCGTAGAGTATCCGACACATATTGTGGAATGCAAAGTACAACGTCAGAAGAATAAAGATGTACCTATGGTCAGAGTAGCATGGCGTTTTCATCACGACGATGAGGTCACATGGGAATTCGAGTCAGAGATGCGCCAAAAGTTTCCGCACCTATTCGGTAAGACATCTACTTAGTGCAAAATTCGATGATAAATTTTCTTTTAAGGGGGTAATGATGTAATACCCGAATATATATATATGTATATATATATTCAAATTTTAAAACCAACAACAATGGCCCATAATGAAGCCCATTAACATAATAGGCCCTAAATCTAAGTTATAAAAGCTTTAGTGCCCTAAGCTCACATAATCCTCTCCCTCACTTCTCTCTCCTTTCCCCCAAAAACTCTCCAACCGACAAGAGCAAGAAAGCTCCAGCAGCCTCCTTACCATCACACATGTTGCTGTAGAGAGGAGGGGGATCTCTCCTTCGGGTCATCAAGGATCATAGTAATAAGGATTTCCTCATTTCTGCACTTGTTTTGATTTCCAAACGTCATCTTCTTACCTTCTTCTCCAACCGGATTGCCTCATAGGCGGGGAACGATAAGGGGAGGACGACCACCGGTGATCGGAAGGACTTCGTGCAAGGATTAACCAAGGAAAGATGTGGGTGAATATGAAATCCCCTTTGCATAACTTAAATAGAATAAGGCCAGAATGATTTCTGTACCGAATCCCTCAAAAGCTTCATGGCCGAATAGAAAAGAAAATTGAAAGGAATATATTGATTGATTGTATTCTTGTCCTTTGATTCTTGATTTGTTATTGGTTACCGTCAAGTAGGCGTTCATGTTAATTGCTCCATGTTTAGATGATTGATTAGAAGCAATGATTTCTACAGGACCAGATCAGTGATGGTGTTGAGATCATGTGCCGCGACCAGCTCGAGCGATAATAAAGCACATGAATCGAAAAAGGGCCTAGTTATCATTTTCTTTATTTTTTCGCATTTATGAACGTGGATGTAATTCAGATGTGATTCCTATTATGGAGATTTTGTAGTACTTTGAGACTTCCGCTATTTTGATATTCTATGGTTCTTCTTTATTGCTATTGCTAATATGTCACTATTTTATAATGGAGTTTTGGTCAATCTTTAGTCAAAGTTATAATTTTTCCTAGCGCCTTCAGAGAGATCCTCGCTACGTGGCGTTGATCGATTTGGGGACGTTACAATAAGTATCAAATCAGCTTAGATAATAATTATAAGTGTATGCATAATAGTTTTTTAATCACTAGTGGGAAGACAAGATTTATTTAAATGAACAATGAATGAAATCAAATATAATATTATAAAAAATACATTCTAAATTTTAATATTTTACTAAACTTATTATTTTAGTAGGATGATAATTTATGTTAGCATCGTATGTGAATTTATTTTGAATGAATAACAATATAAATAATATTTTTTTATTACCATTGATTTTAATGTGTATATAAACATAATATCTTAATAATTTGAATTTTTAATAATAATAATAATAATAATAATAATGATAATAATAATAATAATAGTAATAATAATAATAATAATAATAGATGATGAGTGTGCCATTATTAAATGTTAGTAATATAATAAAAATTTTGGAAAATTGATAATTGAAAGTTAGAAATTATAATATATTTTTAAAATATTGGCTAAACCCTCAAACTCGGTCGAGTCACTCAAACCCACCGGGTCAATCATCCATCCGGGTTTTGAGTGACCCATGACCCCTTTTGTGCTCCGGACACCGGTCCGACCGGCCGGGCCGGGCCGGGTTTGACAACCTTGATTAAAACTTTTGGTGATATAAATTCGTATCATGATTATTTTTTAGTTCTTTTGAATTAGATTAATCATCTCCTTTTGTAATTGCGAAAGAAGCTATGCATCTCTAGTATATATATATATATATATATATATATATATATATATATATATATATATATATATATATATATATATATATATATATATATATATAAAGTAGAGGTAGAAGCATGGGGCATGACAAGTGGCTTATTATGATGATGACATGTGTCATCTATTATTAATAATAACTAATCATAATTATAATATATGATGAGTTTATTTAAACAATAAGCCTACAAATTAAGTTAAAACTAACCCCAGGAGAGAGGGGGGAGGGGAGTTTTAAAACTAACCCCACAAAATTAGTTAAATACGATAAATTAATATATTACAACTTTTGTTATTTTCAAAATTAAAAAAAATTAAAATAAGGATTTTAATTAGTTAGGTAATTTGGCGGTGACTGCATGCATGGAATTTATAAAATATTCTAAAACTCTATTAATATTTAAATATTCTAATTTGTTTAGAAGAAAGATTGTTTGACTAAAATAATCATAGGTATAAAAAATTGAATTAAACGTACACTTTTTTTTGCTTAAAAATAATTTAAAATAAACAATTTAATTTGAGTCAAACTAAGATTAATATTTTCTTTTTATTAATTTGAGAATGATTAAAATAAACCATAGTTTTCCTTTTAAAAATAATGTACAGGTAAATAACAATTAATTTTTTGGAAGATAATTTGTCATTAACATCTGGCTGCACGGTGGAGAGAGCAGGGGAGAGAGAGAGAGAAATATAATTAATATTTAAAACTAACCCTACAAAATTAGTTAAATAAGATAAATCAATATATTATGACTTTTGTTATTTTAGAAATTAAAAACAATTAAAATAAGGATTTTAATTAGTTAGGTAATTTGGCGGTGGCTGCATGCATGGAAGTTTTTTAAATATTCTAAAATTCTATTAATATTTAAATATTCTAATTTGTTTAGAAGAAAGATTGTTTGATTAAAATAATTATAAGCATCCAAAAAATAATTGAATTAAAAGTACACTTTTTTGCTTAAAAATAATTTAAAATAGATAATTTAATTTAGTCAAATTAGGATTAATCTTTTCTTTTTATTAATTTGAGTATGATTAAAATAAATCATAGTTTTATTTTTAAAATAATGTACAGGTAAATAATAATTAATTTTTAAAAAGATAATTTTTCATTATCGAAATTAAAAACAAGGATTTAAATTTGAGTCAAATTAATATCAATATTTCATTTTTATCAATTTGAGTATGATTAAAATAAATAATATTTTATTTATAAAAGATAATGTGCAGGTAAATAATAATTTTTTTAAAAGATAATCTGTTAATTTCGTAATTAAGAATAATTTAAAATGAATATCTCAATTTGTGTCAAATTAAAATTAAAAAATTCTTTTATTATCAATTTGGTTATAATTTAAATAAATAATATTCCTTTCAAACAGTAATTAAAATATTATAAATCATAAAATAAGTCTATTTATTGAAAACAAATAATTATTACGAAGAAAAATAATTTAATTAAATGTTGGAGTTTTGCTATATTTAAATTGAATTTTAAAATTTTCAAAATAGATCAACCTATTTGTAAAGATGGACAAACGGATTATATCGTACCGTGTTCGATCCTATCAATAAATAAATAAATAATATTTTAAAATAAATAATATTTTCTTTCTAATAGACAATGTATAAGTAAAAATAATTTCTTTTAAATATTTTTTGTAAAAAAAAATTAAAATGAATAATATTTTAAAAAATAAATCAATAATATGTTATTTCTAAAAGGCAATGTAGAAGTATAATAAAAAAATTTCATTTTAAAAAAAATAATGTATCTTTTAACTTAGAAAAATTAAAGCAATGAATTCAATTTTGTCCAAAATAATTTAAACTAAAAACAAATATTTTGAGTTGAAAATAATTAATTATTTAAGAAAATTTAATTTAATTAGAGAAATTTAGGACTAGCATTAATAGATGTTGTCTAATTTCATAAATATTTTATCATTGTGTATAATAATTTTTTATTAAATGATATTAATCAGATATTAAATATCATCTTTATATATTACTATAGGTATTTGGATTAAATATCAAATATCATCTTTATATATTATAAATAATATTTCCTTTTTAAAGTAATGGATAAGTATAATAAAATATTATACTACTGCACTTTTATAAATTATTATACAAGTATAAATAAAGTTTTAATAATTATTATAAATCATAATATTTTAATTATATATTATATGTAATATTCATTAATCGTGCATCGCACAGAATTTAGGACTAGTTCTAGAAATTAAACAAACTATTACATTTCATTACAATTCCATAATATACCTTGGGACAATTTATCTACGTTAAAATACGACAAGGATATTATTATATATAGGAGACAATATGTGGACAATTAAATGAGATAAATAATACCTATTAAAGATTCGTTATGCGGATAAGTTCTTTGTTACATACAAATGTACCTTTTACACTTTGATATAAAAATGATCCCCCGGTGGCGGCAGCCTTACGCTCTGACCTCCGTCGCAAACTCTTCTTTTCTTCCCTTCTGCAGGGGGGCGAAGAGCCGCGGCGATTGGAGGCCTTCACCTAATCCTGTCGGCTTGGTTCAGGTACTTCACTATTTCAGCTTCCGTTATTGGCGATTTGTAGGATTTCTTTGTTTGCCGCTAATGTTTCTCAGGCTCAGCATAATTCATCTGATGCTTTGTACCAAGGCAAGATCCAATTTTGAGAAGTTTTCTTTTCCCTCACCTGTTCTGGATCTTGTTCCAGTAGGCAAAAATGATATCTGAAATTTGTTATTTCACCAACTATTCATGTCAACTTCAGTTGATCGCATGAAATATGTGAATCTAGAACTTAATGGCCCTCAAGGACGTGTTCTTAGTTGCTTTGTGGAAGAGAAGTTGCTGAGCAGCTCTTCAGTTTGCTAATTATGATTCTGCTTGCTTCGTGAATATTATAACTATAAAAAATAAAGTTAAAGTTTACCTTTCAAGTTAAGAAATTTAAGTAGAAAGGTTATCTGTTGCAGGGTTAGGCCAGTTGATATAATGAAAGCTAATTTGTGAATTGCAACATGCAAGTCAACAACACTTTATCTACTTCCTTTTTTTTTTCTTGCTTCTGGCACTATAGTTCTTAATCCTTAAGGTTATGATTTAAGAATGCTAACTATTGAAGATTTCTCAGTGCTGAGAGAGATTCAGCGAGAAACAAAAATACATATGTAATTTGAGAGTTAAGGCACTGTACTTCGAGTTATTTCTTTATGACGCTGACAGTTGCAATTTGATTGCTTCACTGGTTGTATTTGTTAATATGCTTTTCAATGCGCTTAGATTGGCAAAGTAGGTGGATTCTTTTCATGACTTCTAATATGTGAGGGAAAACTTATTGATTGGTTGATAGCAAGAATTTGATTTTTGAATCAGGCATATTATGCGGTTGTAAGCTACTCAATTACATATTTATTTTTTGGTCTTATATTCAGAGAAACTAATCAATTGTTTTCTTATGTGGTTTGTGCTTGATAGCATGGATTTCCGTCTGGCGTGTTTGCTGCTCGTACTAGTAATGAACTCTGTGTCAGCAAGTGCCAGAAATATGGTCACCGCTGATCTGATAGGTGAATTATTTTTGCAATTTGATTTCATGGTTATCTCATTTAATCTTCTTTTACGCCTTTTCATCTGTTTAGTAATGATATCCAAGGATCATTTCATTAGGTTGACCTTCTGTTGTCAAGTGCTTGATTTAGCTAGTAGTTGCTGCCATATTACACTGCAAAAATTCTATGTAATGAAATGTAAATTGATGCACTTGGCCAATTTAGGGCTTTTTCAATTCTTCACAACTGGTATGCTGTGTATCTTTTATCAGTGGGGTATTTGATGTTTGAAGAAACATTGATATCTCTTGAATAAATGATGTATAAGTGTATGGAAGACATGCTCAGAACAACAAGTTTGATGCCAATATAATCAAGCTTGTGAGAGCCTCTTTTGTTGGACATATCTCTCTTGTTGATATATTTCATGCTTCTATCTACTATTTGAAAGTTTACTTTTGTGACCACATTGAAGTTCTTCTGGGTCATCAGTCCTAAAATGAACCATATATGTCATTTTCTGAGTTTTCATATTCGTGAGGAAATGCAGATGAAGAATGATCTTTTTTTATGCATATAAGCATTGGTGATACTCTTCTAAGAAGTTCATATTTGGGAAGTCTCTGTTTAACTTAATTCTTAATGCGGGGGAATATGTTTCACAAAATTTGATGAAGAGAGGTTAACTGTTCTCAAGAATCTGATGACTTTATTGTCTAGATGAAAACAAAATGCAAACATATATAAATTCAGAATTCATTCAGATTCCTCTAGAAACAAAATTCATTCAGATTCCTACACTTTTTATATTCTTTCTTATTTACATTTTATTTTCTTTCTTATTTATTGTTTTGTATTGTATCTTTAAGGATTTTTTTTCTTGTAGAAGTTGATTTATCAAGTTCAAGGAAATCTGATCAAGCAATTGTGAAGAATAAACAACTTTGTGGACTATGTGAAGAGTTTGCTTTGCAGGCTTTATTCTACCTTAAGGACAACCAGACTCAGGAGGATATTATTAGTACCCTTCACAAATCATGTTCCATGTCGCATTCTTTTAAGCAACAGGCATGCCTGTTTTCCAATAGAATTATAGCTTCTTCTCAGCGTACTTCATCATTGTTGATGAGTCCTTTCTATCTTGTTGAAACTTATTTATGCATCTATCTGTTAACACAATTTTTCTGGCAGTGCATCATGCTGGTGGATTATTATGTACCTCTTTTCTTCACGGAGATTTCAATGGTGCAACCAGACCAATTCTGTGAAAAGTTAAATCTCTGTGGGGAAACTTTATTGTCTCATCTACCAGATGCAGTTTGCACATTCTGTCATGATGCTGTGGCACAAATGCTTGTCAAACTGAAAGATCCTGATACAAAGGTAGAGCAAGATTGTTTTGCCTCAGAGTTTTAGATGTCTTATTTTTCTTATGTTTTCATTCACGTCTTTTGTTGGGAATGAACTGTGTAGGTTAGTTTTCAAGTTCATTGTAGTCCAACATAGAATTGTAAAGTCCATCTAATTGAGTAGTTTAATTCTGACAAGGGTGTTTCGTATGAGCAATATTAATGTCTTCCTTTACACTTGCAAGTTACATGTTTCAGTTGCATTGAAAATCAGGCATTTCTGAATCTTAACTAATTATGATTGTTGGAAATTTCTTCAGCTCGAATTAATAGAGATGCTTTTGAAAGGATGTAACAAGGTGGAGAACCATGTCCAAGAGGTGAGCTTCTTACAGCTTTTATCTTCTCTGATAACATGAGAAGAAATTGCACGTTACATCAAATGTCGCAATGGTTTTTTATCAAGTGGCATTGATTTTTTTTTTAATCTTTTGAATTAATTTTCAGAGGGTTCACAATACCTATATAAAATAAAATGGAGATTTTTGTCGTGACTAGTCCTGGAAGATGTTCCTGGAAAAGACTTGCTGAAAACTCTGTTGACCTTTTGAATATCTATGTTTACGTTGAAACAAATGTTTATAACTATGTGCTTTGTGCAGTGTAAGAAACTGATCTTCGAATACGTTCCACTATTACTCGTCAATGCTGAAAGTTTTCTCGAGACAAATGATATCTGCAATCTTATCCACGCTTGCAAGGAGAGCCAAGGTGTTGTCACTGAATCAGCAATTGCTTCTGCCTGAGTGGTCAAATCAATTAAGCCTAAGATGAAGCTTCTAGTCTTGTAGCACGTAATGAAATTTCTACCTCTTTGATTGATAAAGATTGCTATTTGGTTGTGCATATTGGCTGTACTTTTTCCACCGTAAATGATTGGTCGTGATTATTGGCTGTACCATTTCCAGCTTAAATGATTGGCCACATATAAGGGCTGTATAAATCTCGGATTCGATGTAATTACATATTCTCATATCTTATGCAAATCTCAGGCATCATTTCCAAATTTTGAATTCCATCTCCATAAAATATTCTTGATTTTATCTCCTGAAACACTTGGGTTGGGTTGTTTGCTGGACCCGATAACCCGGTTTATTCCTTGTCCGGTCCGATATTATAATGGATTAATCTGTTAGGGCTGAATTTAGATTCGTCCGGTAAATTATCGACCTTGATCTTTATACACGATTTGAAGTCATTTATTCGATATCTGTCATAGTAAATCATATGATAAAATAAACCTTAAATAACAAAAAAAAACATGTAAGCTTATATAATAATAGACTTAACAATAAAATATAATTGATTTGAAAATTAAAGTGAACAAACAATGAGGAAAATATAAAATAATAAAAATTTTGTAGGAATAAATGGTAAAAAGTAATGATGCCCTAATTATTGTATTATTAGTGTAATAGTAATGAATAAAACTCTCAAAATAATAAAAACAAAATTTAAAATATCAAAACAATAAGTTAATTTTTCTTTTGAAAAAATTAATGGATTTATCTAGTTTATTCCTAGTCGGATATTAATAAGTCGAATAAATTTGAAAATTTATTAGATGGTCTGATAATAGTCTCATTAATTAAACTAAAGAATATTATTTGTTACTAGTGTTTGGTTAGGGGTTACGAATGCATGGAATAGAGATAAAAATTCTATCGAATTAGACATTTTTTAAAGTTTTCGTTTAGAATATATATATATATATATATATATATATTTCACCTTTTCGAGAGAATACATTATCTCTAAAAAACCTACTGTTCCCGAGTTCAACTTTTTTAAAAGTGGTCAGTTTGCCCTTTGAACATTTTGTGAAATAAATAGTGAGTTTGATTGTATTACGGTGAATATCCATCTATTTTAATACTTAACCCTCAACCAAACGGATAGGAGTCCATCCAACCATTACGCCACCACATCCTAGTGTGGGGAAATGATTGTTCTTGATGACCTCACTAGAGGGAGCAGGATTGTCGGTCTAGTCGGTCCTAAATTTTTGTGATCTTTCAATAAATTAATATTATAAATTTATAAAAAAAATTTAAATGGTAATCAAATGTTTTAATATGTTTAAGTATATAAAATATATATCATTTCAAATAACAATCAAATGCGACAATAAACAAATATTTAATCATACTTGTTAATTTCAATAATAACTCTGTAATTAATTATTAGTAAGAAATTATATGTTATGATGAGGAAACATTCTTCGACTCATCCAAACATGAAGATTTCTTTTCCCACATGAGATTTATAGTAGAGATGAGATGAACTTGTAAGCCATTGATGATTGTATCTAGCGCGGCTCGACCTTTTTCGTGTCATGCCATGCATACTAGATGACCATTGGGTCAAATCCCGTATAGTATCGGGCACAACCAAGCAAGACCAAGTCTTGCACATGTTTTTGTTTTTACTCTAGCTATTTAATTGATTAAGTAAATTATAATATGTATCATATAATACTTTTATATACATATAAGAAGACTATATAGTACAAGAGTAGAAGTAAATGCTATTATATTTATATACATAATTAAATTAAATAATGTAATAATTGTATAACGTGATATACTAATACATATATACCAATATAATTATAGTATATAGATTTGACTATAATAAAAAGAATAAATTGTATTATAGTATATGATTAACTATTTAGATATGTACTATAGTTATGGCATGTGATTTAATATTTAAATATATAATAAAAATAAAAATATGACATGCTGGCCCGAGTCCATCTCATTGTCTCCACAGAAGCTTGACCTGACGATGGTGCCCAGCCGGGATAAATCCTACTAAAAATCTGTTATTATGGGGGTGTCAAGTCGGGTGGGCCGCACTAATAAAGTCCATTGTCAATGTCACAATGGCTACTTTTTCATTTTTCTTTTGTACCCTCAGTGCTCATCATTAACAAATAATAATGAATTAGTTTTACTCTTAATGATGGTTTACCATTATCCATAAAAAAATAATTGATGAATTTTACTCTTAGTTGTTACCCATCATTGATAAATAAATCAATACTTATTTAATATAATTTAATCCTTAATTATATATAATTTCTATTAAAATAAAACTAAAATTTATTGTTCTAAATATATTGCTTTTATTAATATGAAATTAACTAAAATTAATAATTAAATAATGATCATCAATAATTAATTATGTTTATCTATGAAATTATTACAAAATAATGTTGTTTATTAATACAAATATGTTAATTTTTTTATTAAATTAAATGTAATTGTGGAAGTTGGCGCATGACCCTTTACCTACTATGAAGATGATACTACACTTAAACCCTTCTACCAACACAACTTGTATCCTATGTGGTAGAGACATAGAAATTATCCAGATTTTATTTTTTATTTTATGTGAAGACTATTTCGATGACGGTACTTAATTCTATGAGTTAATTATGATTAGTCAACATGTTGATTTACGATAGTAGAAAACTTAATTTACAATAATTTATATAATATGCGAAAGTCATTTATACAATATCCAATAACCGGTGAGTTAGAGCACACATTTATATAATAATAGATCATATATCCATTTGTATGTCACATGTCAGAAGAGCTACCAATCGTCTCACCATCGCCATCACAATCACATGTACGGATCCAAGTACATGGGCAAAGTTCAATGAAATAACTCAGTACGTAGGGTCACCTATTATAGTAAACAATATGAAGGTCAATATCAATATCAATACTATCAATAAACAATTATTCATAATAATATATGATTGATCGGGATAAATAACAGTTAACAATAAACAATAAACCATAAATAATTTGATCAATCAATTATCTATATCATCGATTACTGTGACCAATATCCATTCAATTCGAATCAATTATCATAAATCAATTATCAATTTGTCATAGGTCGGTGAATGTTGCAAGAAATAATTATCAATTCTATTAATAATTTATTAATTCAATTATCCATCATCCACTAGGGTATAACCAATAATCTATTAACAACTAAGGAACAATTCAATTACCAATTAGCCACTATGGCACAATTTAATTAACAATGCAATAATTTAATTAACAGTTCAATTATGATTTCAATTCAATTTAATTATAAAACATTCATCGACCATAACCGTCTCCATCGATCATAATGAGACTCCATCGACCACGAGAGCCTCCATCGATCATAAATACCTCAATCGACCACAAGGATCTCCATCGATCATAAAGACCTCAATCGACCACAAGGGTCTCAATTATTAATTATGCATTAACAATCGACTCCATGAGTTTCCATCGATTCAATGAACTTCAATCGATCACAAGGATCTCCATCGACCACGAGGGTCCATAAAGGCCTCAATCGACCAATAAGACCTCAATCGATCTTGAAAGTCTCAATTATCAATTTAGCAATTCAATAGTAAGTAATTTTCCACATCGTTAATCAATCTCAATCATTCAATCTATCAATTTATGTCAATTAATAATATATCAATAATCCATAATCAATTATCACAATTTTTAAATGTACTTTATTTTTAAAAAAATATTTTTCTATGAATAAGTGGTAATCCATAAATTTATAGTACTTATTATTAAAACTAATTTATATTATGATTAAAATTAGTTATCTTATGATTAAAATTAGTTATATCTTGAGAGAAAGTTAACATATCTTAATTGTATTAAAATTTATCTATTTTATATTCTAAATTTATTATATATCTATAAATATATTGAAGGAAATGAGTAAGATGATAAAAATATTAAAGACAATTATGAGAAAATGAAAAATAATGATAATTTATTTAATGTACTATTTTATCAATGCATCAAGAAAAGAATACAAGTACAAGTAAATGTAGAAAAAAATGCATTATATTATATTATAAATATTAACAATAAATTATTATTTTAATTACCGACGGTCCTAGCCTTCGGAATTACCGACGAAACTATATCCGTTGGTAATTCCGAAGGCTATGATCATCGATAATTAAAATAATAAAATATTAATAATATATTTATATTATATTACATACATGTTATTTATAAAACTAATTACCGACGGTCTTGCCCTTCGGAAGTATCGATGGATCTGTATCCATCAGTAATTTCGAAAGTTAGGACCGTCGGTAATTTATCGACGAAAAATAGCCGTCTGTAGTAGCGAAGAACTTTTGACTTTCGATATTTCGAAAGGGTTTTTTTTCCATCGTAAAAGTCATCCAAAAATGTATCCTTCTGTCCGTTGGAAATAGGCAATTTTCCTTTTAGTAGATTGTGCACGAAAACAAAAAAAAAAAACAATTGACTTAATTCTGAACTTTGTTTTGATTTTAGTTATTGCTATAGTCACAGATTGTATTACTTTCCTTTTTTTTGTGATGAATCAATATTTTGAAATATGAAATCCAAAAAAAAAAAAGATTAGTGAATGAAAGATTGTTTAGTGACATAATTAATAAATATCAAAGGTAATTATTGGAATGATTTTTTTATTATAATATTATAGTATGTTATATTATTATAATTTCATTTGTTATTCTTTTTAAAATTCTATAACGATAGTTTAAATTATTAACACCTACTTAATTCAGTCTAAGAAAGTAAAACATCTTAACATTTCGAACTCTTTTTTTCACACCTAAGAGTTAATAAATTATGTAAGTATTATTTTCCATGTTAATTTATTTTTATATTGATGTATATTTTTTCTATCACTTAAATTTATCCTCATTTGCCATTTTTCTGTTTGGGTTAACTTTTCTACAGTAACATTCACATTTTATTACTGATTATAAGAAAAAAAAATAAACGTGTCTAACTTTACGCATACTTTTTTTTTTATCTTTTTGATGTTTTTATTTACTAATAGATTATAGAATAATTGATGATAATAAAAAATAATTTTACAAGATAAGAAGTTATAGAAATTGCTTATATCTATTATGAAGGACTTCATAAAATGTGCTGAAATTCATAAATTTTAAAAAATGATGATATAATTATTGTTGATGATTTGAATAATATTTTTGTTATCATCTTATAAATTGTTAATAAAGAAAGTTAAAAAAATACATGTAAAATCGTTTGACACGTTTAACATAAAAAATGTGACACATTTATTAAATAATAATAATAATAATAATAATAATAATAATAATAATAATAATAATAATAATAATAATAATAATAATAATAATAATAATAATAATTGCATTTGATCAGACGCACATGTATTTATACAGCATTGGCACAGCTAAACATTTATTATTATTTTCTCCCAGAAGAAGAAAAAAAGGACCTAGAATGGATAGGGGTGTAAGAAAAAATTGACGATAGATCCAAAAAATCGAATAAAAAATAGAAAATTAGGAGTCGATTATGATGTAGAGTGATTTTTAATAAATTAAAATTCACCGACTAAAATTAAGGCACATGGAGCCCATTTTTTATTTATATAATTAATACCTATGTTATTAATTTTTTGTTATAGATATTAAAAAAATTTCATACTTTTCTATTACATTAACAAATTCTAATTTAATAACTTTAAAATTTTAGTAGTATATTTTATATTTAATATAAAATTAAATATTTTTATATTAATTTTAATTTATTATATTTTTTTAAAATATAATTATATAAAAATAAGGTCTTAAAAAATTATCCAAAAAATTGACTCATTATAGGGTGATTTTTATTTTATTAAATAATTTTAGAATAATTTTTAAATTCTAAAAACTGACCTAAAAAGAAATGATTAATTTTTTCGACGGAAAACTCGATCCGACCTCACCCATAATTATGGATTCTAATCCCCAATACATTTTTTCCCTGAATACAAATAATAGTTTAGCGAAACTACCACAATTTAGATGAGCAAGTATCAAAGTCGGAAAATAAAATGACATAGTGAATTATCAATTAAGCTTACAAAATTCACATGGAACATTATACCGCAACACCGCTCACCCTTTTAAATAGATACCGCTCCCGAACTCATCGGTCTTCACTCGATGACAAGAGAGAGAGAGAGAGAGAGAGAGAGAGAGAGAGAGAGCGAGAGCTGAGCTGATTTTTGGAGCTTTACCATGACTGATCACTGTTGTAACGCGCCGCCACACCCTGGAGGTCGTCCGCCGGCGAAGGTCATATTCGAAAAGTACGAGCTTGGACGCCTACTCGGCCGCGGCGCCTCCGCGAAGGTCTACCACGCCCGCCACCTTCCCTCCGGCCACAGCGTCGCCATCAAGGTCTTACCCAAACCCCACGCCACCTCCAGCGACGGCGGCTCTACATCAATTCTCAGGGAGATCACCGCCCTCAGTCGGCTCCGGCACGCCCATATCCTCCGCCTTCACGAGGTACTTGCTTCCCGTTCCAAGGTCTACCTCGTGCTCGAGCTCGCCAAGGGCGGCGAGCTCTTCTCCCGAGTGGCAGCCGCAGGTCGCCTGCAGGAGGATCACTCCCGCCGTCTCTTCCGCCAGCTGCTCTCCGCCGTCTCCTTCTCCCACTCTCGCGGCGTCTTCCATCGGGACCTCAAGCCTGAGAACCTCCTTCTCGACGACGTCGGCGACCTGAAGGTTTCCGACTTCGGCCTCTCCGCCGTCGTCCCAAGAGGACTCCACGCCGCCTCCAGCGACAGCCTACTTCGCACGGTCTGCGGGACGCCGGCGTACGTCGCGCCGGAGATACTGTCGAAGAAGGCGTACGACGGCGCGAAGGCGGACGTCTGGTCGGCCGGCGTCATCCTCTTCGTGATCAATGCCGGCTACCTCCCTTTCAACGACCCCAAGATCGTGACCATGTACCGCAAGATGCACCGCGGCGCGTTCCGGTCCCCCAGGTGGATGTCGCCAGAGCTGCGGCGACTACTCGGCCGCCTCCTCGACCCCAACCCGGAGACGAGGATCACCGTAGATGGCGTCGTGGAGGACCCGTGGTTCAAGAAGGGCGGGTTCGGCGCGGACAGATGGGCGGCCATGATGCGGCCGGAAGGCGTGGACGCGAAGGCCGGAGCCGGAGGTCGTCGCGGGGAGCTCAACGCCTTCGATATCATATCCCTCTCCCGCGGCTTGGACCTGTCCGGTTTGTTCGTGGCGGGAGTGGACCGGGAGCGGTTCACGTCGACCGTGCCGGTGGAGGAGCTGCTGAACCGGGTGGTGGGTTTGGGGAGGCGAGAAGGGCTCGTGGTGAAGAGGAGGGAGAAGAAGGCAGAGTTTGGAGATGTTGCCTTGGAGAGACAAAATGGGAATTTGATGGCGACGGTGCGGTTTTTTCGTCTGACGGCGGACGTGACGATGGTGGAGCTGGAGGTCGAGATGGGAGGCGTGGTTCGGTTTTGGAAGGACCAGATCGAGCCCCTTTTGGAGTGAGACCAATGACTTGGTTCACAAGGTCCGGGCCGGTTCACGGGATTGCTTGGCTCGGTCGGTGGAGGAGGAAGAACTAAAAGTTTCTTATTATATATCCTTTGATTTATTGTAATCTCATCGAAAGATAAAGACTTTTGGCTCCTACAAATTCAAAATACCTCTTGAAAGATAAAGATGATAGTTACATATAAACTAATAACATCTCTGTATTTTTCACATGTGGAACTAATGAAATAAACCATTTCGATCATAAGACTTCGAATCGTTATCCACTACAAGAAAATTGAAATTTTTCGACGGGCAGTGTCCGACGGATAGAAATTCATCGCAATTTTTGACGGATTTTATGACGGATAGTGATCCGTCGCAATTGCCATTTTCGACGGTCACAACCGTCGAAAATAAAAATAATAAATTATCTAATATGTTATATTATTATTTTATTTTTCGACGATTAGGAACGTCGAAAGTTTCGACGGATATCCAACCGTCGTAATTTCCGATGGTCCGGACCGTCGGTAAATGAAAAATAATAAATTATGTAATTTGTTATTTATTATTTTATTTTTCGACGATTAGGAACGTCGAAAGTTTTGACGGATATCAAACCGTCATAATTTTTGACGGTCGGTAAATGAAAAATAATAAATTATATAATTATTATTTTATTTTTCGACGATTAGGAACGTCAAAAGTTTCGATGGATATCGAATCGTCGTAATTTCATACGGTCCGGACCGTCGATAAATGAAAAATAATATAATATAAGGAGTATTTTATTAATATAATTAGCGACAGTTCAAACTATTACAATTTCCATCGGTTCCGACGGTTCTAACCGTCGGTAAATAAAAAAATAATATAATATAAAAATATTTTATTAATCTAATTAGCGACAGTCCAAACCGTCAGAATTTTCGATGGTTTGGACCGTTGGTAACCTAAAAAATAAATATTATATATATGTAGTATTTTATTATTATAATTAAATAATTTCTGTCGATAACTTTAAAAATAAATAAATATCATATTCATATATATATATATATATTATTAATATTTGCTTAGTTTTCGACGATCATAGCCGTCGATAATTAAAAATCACTCTCCCGCTACTATTTTTTTTCGTTTTCCCGCTTTTCCGCTACTTTTACTGATATATATATATCCAACTCTCTTTCACTTTCTATTTCTTTACCTCTCTCCTCTCTCTCTCTCTCCTTCCCTCTCCCATGGCCAGATCCAGCCGATCTGGCCCCCGCGGCCGGATCGGCCATCTAGCGGCTGGATCTAGCTGCGGGCGGCCAGATCTAGCCACGGGGGGCGGATCCAGCCGCGGGGGGCGGATTTGTCAGCCTGGCGGCCGAATCCAGTCGCTGGCATCCGGATCGGGCTGCCTGGTGTCCGGATCGAGCTGCCTGGCGTCCGGATCGACTGATTTTTTTATATTAAAAAAATTTTTTACAACGGTTGCGACCGTCGAAGGTTCGGCGGTTATCTCCGAAAGTTTTGACGGTCGCCACCGCCGAAAGTATCGACGGTTTTGACGATCGCCGAAAGTAGCGGCGGTCACGACCACCGAAAGTTTCGACGGTCGCCGACCTCGAAACTTTTGACAGTTGCAACCGTCAGACTTCCGTCTAAACTTGCGGCGATTTTTTTCAACCGTCAAAAATCGATTTGCGATGAGCATTTTTTTGACATATCGGTTCCGTCAAAAAATCCATCGCAAGTCATCATTTGCGACGGTTTTCAAGAAATTACAGACGGTTCAAACCGTCTGTAATTCCCTTATTTCTTGTAGTGATCCTTGTGCAATACATAATACGAACTTCCAAATAACATCTTATGAATAAATCATGTTGGTTTGATTAAATCGTTACTGCTCTATCTTTTCGACTTTGAATTAGTCGATTATGGACGGATCAAGAGTTAACCATTGAGGTGGATAATATGATAAGGCGATAATAAAAAATGAAGATGTCACTAAGTCTATTAACCTACGACCTAATCAGCAGTGAGAAGATACCATAACCAGTATATATCATGTCTGGTTATGGTAAAAAGTGCTAAATATCCTAAAATTTATATATTAATATATAGTCTTAATACTTTTTTTAAAAAAAAATGGGGGGTCGCCTCTATTAATAGACTTTCAGTAGAGTTGGACCCAAACAAAACATCCTATAAATACGTAAAATACATTTGGTCGACTTAGAGTAATTAATTTGGTAGCAAATGATTGGCGACGGAACAGGGACCATTTTAGATGAATTTGGACGGTTCTGATGGCATGGCCAGCCGCGCGCCGTGACCACCCGACGGGATCATGGGGGAGTCGCTTGGTGCCAAGTTCGCCCGTAGGTTTCATGAGCTAAAGACGATTCCACCTTTGAACGAGATCACGTACCAGTTATACCACTACTCCATCGCTCGCTGCGATTCCACACACACAACCCCCCATCCCCATGCATTATGCACTTTTTGTTATGATTATGAAATGATTGGGACAGGTCAGGCTCATCATCAGATTGGATACAAATGGCGTCCAAAATATGCTCGGATTTCAGAAATGCCTAGGATATAAAAGTTTGGAGGGATTAATAGGTCGGTCCATCTATCTTCTTAATCATAATGCACTTTGTTATTTTTTCTTAAGAATTATTGTTTTTTTATTTATTTTTGAACTGAAATGTATGTTGTCCCAACTGAAAATGTTTTTTTTAATTAAGGTTCTTGTTCTTATAAATTTATGCCTCTTGCTCTTTTTCAACTTGCCTCTTTTTTTAGACATTCAATTGTTATAATAAAAATAGTATTCTTGGTTACTATTTTGTAATCAAAATGTGCATTGCAACATAACGTCCCCAAATCATTCTTGCCACGTGACAAGACCCGACTTAAGGGTCACTATTAATAATGCTATGCTATGACAAAAACCTTCCGGTCCTTTACTAGAACAAAATAAAAACGGAAGACTTAATGACATCAATAAAAATAGTAATAAAATAGAGATCCAAATAATAGCCTCTAATATAATTCAAAGATAGTTATGACATCCATGAACATCAAAATAGTGCGGAAGCCTAATAACATGGACGTAAAGTATAAAAAATAAAGGAACATAAAATAATACTAAGACACCACATGTGCACTGGATCATTACGAATGTCGTGAGTTGTTTAAGCTCATATTATCATCGTTACATGTAGGATCAATGCAGGAAAACACTAATTCATGAGTTTGCAGCCCAAATAAGTGAATAATAAACTAGTGGATAAATATTAACAATATATGAGCATGAGTCAAATATACATAAGTATTAGTGGAATAATCAATGTCGTGATATATAAAGACCAATAAAATAGGTCAATGCAATGCTCTGTGCAAGATCAATCAATACAATGCTACGAGTGAGTTCAATAAGTCATTAAAGCTAATCAATGCTCCGGATCAATGTCATGTGATCAATGAGCGTTTTGATTATAATGAGGTGCCATGTACTTCATGAGGTTAGTGATTGTGCCCATCACGACAAGTTATCATCACTGTAAGGGAGGATATCCTCTTTCACACGATGAGAAGAAATCATAAATAGGGACAAGGCATAGCCGATGCTCTAACAATGCAATGAAGGTAACAATGTCATAAGCTTTTGTCAATCCGTAATATGGGCACAAACTTATAATTTTGAGGAAAGCTTATGATTTTGTAACACTGAGATTTTTTCTGTCTTAGATTGCAATTTTCATAAACTTCATAAATCACTTTTATTTTTTTTACTGTTAACAATTATTACTTTGCCCCAAAAACATACCCTTGAATCATCTGAATTCATCCTTTTGTTTTATTCTTCTTCAATCAATAAAACATAAACATGATAAATCATGGTTAATTGACCCATAAGAACAAATTACATTCTTGTATGAAAAGAAATCAATTAGACACTTAGAGAAACTTTACATTTTTTACTACTTAAGATATTCTTTACAACCCATCAAAACATCAATGATGGCTAGATCATTGACTCCAACTCCTCTCACAAATTCTTTAATTTGATGTTATCAATTGAAAAATAACCTTATACACATTTTTGCATTGAGTAAATATTTGTTTCATTCATTTTCTGAAAACATTCCCTAGATTTGACCACACGACATTGGCGATTTAATTATAGGCTATGTTGCTTATTAAAAATTCATTCACCATAATGATATAAATTCATGAAATGATGAAGTGTCACGACATTTCCATTGAAAACGTAAATTATCATAAACCTAATCTTGATAAGAAAATTGTATGGAACTTTTAGTGCGATTTTGGCGCTCCCAACAGGCGATCCTTTCCGACTTTGATCGAAGTCCTTTTATAGCGCACATTCCATTGCTTAGTCCGTCCCATATGCGCCATTTCGCTGCATGTCCCACAGATGCGTGCATCCACTTGAAGCGGTCGTTTGTGGAGTAAATCTCACGCTCCCATTGATGACCACGAAGGTCATATACCATTACATCTTCCACTTGACCAATGTGGTCTGTGACTTTAATACTTCCACTATTTGTGAGGTATTAATATGAGATAAACTTTCTTTTGGTTCATATATTTCTGAGTCTCATTAAATAAACATGTTTAATGAATATTCCTGCTAGAATTCTCTTTGTAAGAGAATCAATTAGCATGTCATTTGTCGGCATGTAAGCTACTATTACTTCTTTCTTTTCCACTATATCATGTACATAATGATATGCGATCTCTATGTGCTTTCCTTTAGAACTGTTTGATCCACTGTCTATCAAACTTATTGTAGCTTGATTACTAGAGTACATATGTAATGGTCCATTGACCAAATTGAGCCGTAGTTCTAATAGAAAAATCCATACATCATGGGTGGTTGTCACACTACAGATAATATATTAGCTTCTTATATGTGTCTAGCCATACATCTTTATTTCTTGCTACCCTAAGAAATAGCTGCACCACATAGCAACACTAAATGGCCAGATATAGATTTTCGATCATCAATATCTCCTCCGAAATTTGCATCTGAGTATCTTTTAACCTCAAATGTATCATCTTGGTGTATCAATTTCAATTGATATTTAAGAATCCTTTTAATGGTTTCCCAATGTGCCTTTTCAAGATTACTTTGATATCTACTAACTAAGCTTACTGGATAAGACAAATCGGGTCTTGTACATAACATTACATATATGAAGCTACCAATTGCTTGTGCATAAAAAAAAAGAAAACATCTAAAGAGGTTCTTGCCCTATGTTGGAACATTGACTTTTACTAAACTTTTTCCCAATCACAATCGATGTTGGTATTGTAGTGCTATTCTGCATTCCAAATTTTTGAGTATCTTATTTAGATATTTTTCTTGACTTAAACTCAACGTCCGTGAGTTTCTGTCTCGAATAATTTGGATCCCAAGAACATAAGATGCTTCGCCCATGTCTTTCATTTCAAATTCTTTGCTGCTCAATTTTTTTATTTCGTTGAGTACTGTGACATCATTTCCTGTGAGCAAAATGTCATCTAATGATCTACATATAATGTCATGATTATGAATTTGCTCCCACTCTTCTTGATGTACACGATCCAATTTGTTTGTAATAAAACCAAATGGGATGACAGTCTCATGGAACTCTTTGTACCATTAATGTGAAGATTGTTTTAAGCCATATAATGATTTTTTTAGTTTATATACTTTGTTCTCCTGACCTTTTACCTGAAAACCATCAGGTTGTCGTATATATATGTCTTCACTCAATTCTCCATTGAGGAAAGCAGCTTTTACATCCATTTGGAATAATTCCAAATTCATATATGCAACTAATGCTAAGATGATCCTTATGGATGCAAACTTAGCTACTGGAGAATAAGTTTCTTGAAAATCAATTTTGGCTTGCTGAGTATAACCTTTGGCAAGTAATCTTGCTTTGTGATTTTTAATAGTATCATCAACTCAGTATTTTTTCTTAAATGCCCATTTGCACCCTATAGATTGCCTACCATCTGGCAAGTCACATAGTGCCCATACGTCGTTTCGATCAATTGAGTCCAATTCATCTCTCATGGTGGCCAACCATGATACCGACTCAGAAGAAGCAACTGCTTCATCATATGAAATAGGATTTGTACAATCCTCTGTATCAATATCGACGGTGTAACACGAAGCTTCGCATTCATACATATAAATACTCGTGGATTATATGAGTTCCTCCACTTCCGCCAAAGGCTCATTATCATGTATAGGTTCTTCTCCCATTGTTGGATATATATTCAACATGTCTTCTTGAGAGTCAACATTATCACCAAGGATAATTAGAAGTTCTCTGTTCTCTTCTTCATGCATATCTTCCTTTTCATTTCAAGAAAAGTTGCATATCACGACTCTCGATTAGTCCTCTTTCGTCATGAAAGAACCTATATCCTTTGGTCTTATCATTGTAACCAATAAACTTGCATGTCACCGTCCTAAAATCCAGCTTATCCCAAAGCTGACTTGGAACTAATACATGCGATTTACATCTCCATTTTTGGAGACGACCCAACTCAGGCTTCCTGCCATTCTAAAGTTCATATAGTTTTGATTCTACGAACTTAGTGGGAATTCTATTTTGTAGGTAATTTGCCGTCATCACTACTTCATCTCAAAAATATTTAGAGAGTCTTGAGTGTGACAACATACATCTAACTGCATTTATCAAGATTCTATTTTTTCTTTCTACTACATCATTTTGTTGTGGTGTATAAGGCATCGTAGTTTGCCTACTTATGCCGCACTAAATATTATAATTTTCAAATTTTCGAGAGGTATATTCTCCTCCTCTATATCTCCTTAAACATTTAATTGGTTTCCCTAATTTATTTTACTTCCATTTTATATCTTTTAAACATTTCAAAAGCTTTAGCTTTTCTTTCCAAGAGATATACATAGGAGAATTTAGAATAATCCTCTTTATTTCTGTGTATTGCGTCACTCAATCGACCACGAATATCCGAATGAACCAACTCTAACAATTATTTTGTCCTTGTTTCCATTGAAAAAGGTTTCCGAGTGATTTTTCTAGTCAAATAATGTTCAAGGGCAATGTTCTTGCTCCTGATATATTAGGTACTAGGTTCATTCTAATTATTTATTCATTTTTATTTTTCCTGGATTTCCTAATCTCTCATGCCAGAGATCAAAATTAGTTAAAAGACACAAGGAATACTCAAAAGTTACTTTTATTCATTATTAACTTCTGGAAGACAAAATAAGTCGTGACCAGGTACAAACTTTCCCATGGCTAAGACCTTGTTGTTCTTCCCTATAGTTATGCGGCCTTTATAAAATCTAACTTCAAGGTCTTTCTTAAAGAGTGTGAGAATAGAGATAAGGTTTCGACGAATTTCATGTGTATAGCACATCATGGAGAACCATGACACTATCACCCAAATCTAATTTGTGTGTGCGAATACCTTCAATGTCCAGATAGGTATTATTCCCCATGAATATCCTCTGGTCACTCTTCTTGAGTTCCTTGAAGTCGGTCAGGCGAACCTTGATCTTTGCAATGTGGTGGGTCGCACCAGAATCGATCCACCATCCTTCAGTGTCTGTCGTCGTAGCATTGCACTCGACGATCCCAACAAATTCAATCTTGTTGGGGCCTTCATATTGCGGAGTCCTATTCTGACTCGTCTTTTTTTCTTGTAGGACAATTGGCTCTGAAGTGCCCAAATCTTTCACAATTGTAGTAGGCTCCCTTTGGTATTTTTGAATATTGTCCTTTGAATTACTTCTTGCTGGGATCAAGGTTCTTTCGACGGTGAACAACATGAGCTTCTTCTTCTCCAGCTTCTTCAGATCATATATTTTAATTTCTTTTTGCCTTTAATCATATTTTGTTCCATGGCTAGTTGAGCTGGTAGATCAGCGACTGACTTAATTGTTCCGTTAAGTCGAAGTGTAGTGGTAGCCATGTTAAAAGAGGGTGGCAGACTATTTAGAATAGTTGCCACTTGCATTGTTTCAGTAGGACTGTTCTTTCGGCAACTAGATCTTTGGTCATAACAATCATTCTGTTCACATGATCTATTACATTATCATTCTCCTTCATTTTATAACTGATGTAATTATAAAGGAGTTGCACATTAGTATTTGTTTTGTCATCATATTTATCTTTGATGGTATTCCACAGATCATGAGCAGTTTCTTTGGATTTCAAATACCATGATTAGATCATCCTCCATGTGAATAATTATGAAGGATCTAGCTTTATTTTCATTGCACTCCCACAATTCCATTATTTTTTCATGTGCCGTCTTTTCTTCATCAGTGGCTTCCTCAGAAAACTTAAGGGCAGGAGTGTCAATTGTTTTATGCAAGTTCTCATGCATTAATCCATAGCGAATTTTTCGACTCCATATGTCATAATTCATGCCATTCAACTTTTTCTATCTTGTCATTTCATATGCAATCAGTTTTTAAGACATTCTGTTAAAAATTTTGATATAAATATAAAAGGGATAGAATGAGAATTGCTAATCTATATTATATTAAAGAGAGAGTACTTTCAAGGAGAGAATGACATTTGGCAAATGTATGGACTTCCAAATGTCCTTAGGAATTTATAAGTAATTAATATATATATATATATATATATGACATATTATTCACATTCTTATTTATGATGAGGTTTAGTTGACACTTATTTTGAAAACAGTTATAAATAACTAATTAGAATATTAATTTTTATGATATTTAATACTATAAATTAGTACTGTGATAATTAGTTAAGCTTATTTTTAAATTAGTACGGTTATTGAAATCTCCTTGCACTTATTTTAGAAATTAGTTATATAATGCTATAATTCTACAATATTTATATTTGCTTGATGCAATATATCTATTAAACCAGATATTTTATTTCCCCCAAATGTTGTAATTTTCTAAAAAAAATGATATCATCTTAAATTATTCAGATAAGATTATAAAAAATATCATGGTTATTTACTCATTTTGTATATTATCTATGTAGTTATAATAACTTATCCTATCTATATGGTTATCTAACAACGACAATTAATAATATATTAACCGTAATATAACTGCACCAATGCATGAAAATTGGTTGCTCCAAAGGGATTCTATATATACTCCCAAACTCTCATGTCTGAAAGGAGGGCCACAGAAAGCATGGATAGGTACAATATTTTTATGAGTTGATTTTCATAGTGGTAATATTTATGTTTCTTTAATAATATTTTTTAGAATTGACGTTCTTGGTAATTGATAAAATTTTCATGATTTTGCTCAGATCGATTATTTTAATATTGACGCACATGGTAGCTAAGGTCTTACGACAATTAGAGCATCTACTGAGAATGAGTATCATTTCTAGGGAAGGATTTCTATTAATGATGCTAATCATTCTAAGTTACAGTAAATTTAAAATGTACAATATCACTGTGAAGTTTTTTTGTTCAGGCATGTAAAAGCTCTAGCAATATGATTCTTACAATTTTAAAATGTGTATCATGTTGTAGAAAATTTTAGGGCATCAATCTCCTGCAAACGATCACACTGGATGGGAAGTGTATATTTTACCCTCATAATTTTTTATTCTTTAATCTATAAGTAAAAAATTGATTCTTTATTTTTTTTTAAATAAGAAAACATGATTTCCTCTCAGTGTTTTTACCATCCTCAGCCTTTTTCTTCATTCTATCTTGGTTTTTGTTAGGCTAGCTTTAAAGACTTTATAAATTTTAAATTTCAATAATATTATGTTTTAAAGAATAAGTAAAATATTATATTTATCATAAGTTTAAGAATTAAGATATACATGCTGATATACAAATTTTTTTTTTCGTTGAATAAAGAAGCTTGAGCCTGAGGCTACACACACAATATACATATATATTTACATTGTATGCATTTGATTGCATACACTATTTACATTTTCCTCTTAATTATCAAGTAAAAAATATATTTTTATTATTGTGCATGAAGCAGATTACAAAAAAAATCTTCTTAAATTTTGTCTAAATTAGTTTCCTTTTAGTTTATTTGAGAACAATGTCGTAACTGTTTAATTTTTGTTCATCATAAAGGATTATTACCTTGCTATTTAATTTCTAATTATCATTTTCCATAACCATAGTCTATTAGCATTTTTCGATTGTGTAATTAGATTTCTTTAAAACTATTTAATAACATTGTCATTATTGTTTAATTTATATTCATTACAAAGAAACATTTTTATTTGACATAAAAAATTATCATGTCTGTTTACATATTTTTTATACAATAATATTTCTCTTAAAATATTATTAGTGAACAAATGCAATCATTTTTGAAGTATAATATTTATTTTTATGTTGAACTATTTTTGTATGCAAACTTTTGCAACAATATGCTCTGCTTATGTAATTAGATTTATTTTAATTTGTTTCAAAGCATTGTCATCGCTACCTAATTTTTGTTTGCTTTAATAAATTTATATATGTCAAGAAGTAAACAAATACAAAGAATTTAGTTATTTTATTAAATAGTTACTTTAAATTTATGTGACATTCAGATTCACTTTAATTATTTTAGAATATTTTCATTATTTCTTAATTTTCATTTACCATATTTAATTTTTTATTAAAAATTCAATAAGTAAATCAATACAAGAATGTTTAATTTTTAATACCATGATCATAATCATATTTTTCATTTATTATAAATAATCTCTTTTTATTTATATTTAAACAATATCATATGTATTTCATCATTTATTAGACTATTTTATTGTTCCCAATACATTATTAGTGTACAAGTGTGAATTCTTTTTTGTACTATATTATTTTTTAGTGTTCAATTTATATCATTTTCTTATAACTCTTTCAATTATTCTATAATTATAAATAAAAAATGACATCAAACCTCTATCTAAAACCATCCATGTATATAAGACATGTTTCATGCAAACTCTTATAATATGATAGTAAAATGCATATATTTAAAAAAATGCATATATTCTTGGGGTAAATAGCATCAAAAGCTCAATCTTTGGTTTATTCTCAAATTTAACTCGAATTTTCATATTTTTCATAAAAAGTCATGAACTTTGAGTTTGTTCTCAAATCTAACTTAAGCTTCTACTTTTACGTAAAAAGTCATAAACTGCAATTTAATTATCACATTTATCCTAAACATTTATTTTAAGAAGTTTAAATTGGTTATAAATATTTCATATTATTATTATTATTATATTTTTATTAAAAATAATAATTCAGTGATCATTACATGACAAGTTGTAATGATTTTGATAGTAAATTAGTTGAAATTTTACGCTATTTTATAATTAGACAAAATAAGATCATAACTATAACTCCGCCTATGTTTTATAGCCGGTCCCAAGCCCGGATAAAGAAGGAGGGCTGTGTTAGGCTTCGACAGCCAGCGTAAAACCCTGTCGAATTTTATGAACATGGATCAACGAATATGAGCGGAATGCCGTCGTATGATCCATGTAGCCGACCCCACCTAGTGGACTAAGGCTTTGTTGTTGTTATTGTTGTTGTTGTAAGATCATAACTATGTACAAAATATAATAATAATTTAAACTAATGAATGCTACATTATTTTTTACAATTTAAATTGTACCTTTATTTTGTTACAATTTATCTGTGTAATGATTGCTGCATTATTATTTTAATAAAAATATAATGATAGGCTATACTTATAACCAATTTAAATCATTTTAAATTAAAGGTTTTATGCCAAATTATAGAATTAAATTAAAGTTTGACTTTTTACGTAAAAATAAAAGTTTATGCTACACTTGAGAACAATTCAAAGTTTATGACTTTTTGCGTAAAAAATAATGTTTGGACGAGATTTGAGAATGAAACCAAAGTTCAGACTTTTTATGCAATTCATCCTATTTATAATATGTTTCATTCACGTAATTATCACGCGTCAAGTTATCTCATGGTGTGGACACATGTGACGTGATTGATTTATAATAATTAAATTATATATAATATCAAAATATAACAAAATTTTATTTAAAAATTGAATGTCATTGTTTTACGTTATTGATGATATATTTCATAGATAAAAGGATTTATTAAAAATACGTGTTGCACACGTGTTTATATGATGATTTTTATTTTTATCTTTAAATAAATTAAAAAAGCATATCAGTGGTGAAGAAATTAAGAATTTAGATCGTGAATGAGTTTGGCATATTAGTGTGATGATTGTGGTCTGATCACATTGTATGAATAATGATTGAAGTCTATCCATACACAATTAAAAGTTATTTTGGATAACTACTTTTTATACGTGTGAGGTTGCACATTTTATTACCAAAAAACATAATTGAAATGTGAATAATTTTATAAGATATAACTTATGTATAATGTTGAACTATTTATGACATATTGAACATAAAACAATATATAAAGATTTGATAAAAAAACATAATTCAACATTTGCATGAATTTATTGCTAAATATTCATCATGTATTAAACATTTAACATGTTTTTAGATAATTAGAATAGTGATCGAAACAAATATAATATATGTGTATATTTATCATGAAATTAATATGAATATCAATTAGTCTAATAGATTAAATGTGTATATTTATTGGATTTTACAATGTCTCCGTTATGAGATTCGATTTTTTGTCAGTTAATTTTTTATTTTTGAAATGAAATTTATATTCCTCTTTTAAAAAAGAATTATCTATGTACACTTTTCCTCAAAAATATGCAATAATGACATGTGGCACGATAAGATATTCATTTAATATAGAGGACATAATTAAACATAAATTTTGATTATAAAATAAGGAATTTTATTTTGATATAAAATTTATAGATTATCTAATCATTTTCTCGTATTAGAAACTTATATACGTAAATATGCTATAATAAATTAAATTTTTTTGAAATTAATTTTTAAATATATTACATTCTCTTTCATTTATTATTATTTTTTATTCTATCTTTGCCCCTTAACTTTGTTACTTTGTTAACATCTATTACTCAAATTTTTTATTTTATTGATGTTAATTTACATATGACAATATAGAGACACGGTGACTTCTCTTTTAAATTATATATCTTTCTAATTTCGATATAATATAGATATAAATAGGAATTGATATGTATATTTTTTAACAATATCATATCTTAGAATTAAGTAAATACTATTTATTTAATATTTTTAACAATGTCTATTATTTTGCTTTTTTATTTTATCTATTTTCAAATCTCCTATAATTTGGGGTTATCTTCTATTAATTTTCAAATCTCCTATCAATTATTTACTTTTTTATTCTTTTGAAATTCAGTTTTAACACTTTCCATTTTCTCTTATTTACTTTCCCTTTTATTAAAAAAAATAAAAAAGCTGGGTTGAACAACTATTCCCAATTCAATCTGATTTTTTCAGTTCTCCCTGGTCATCCTGATTTTAATGAAAACCGAGTTTATATATCCGGACTGGCAATCGATTTGCAGTTGAGAATTTCTTAGTTAAGCAATTAGGGCAAGAAAGATTGTAGAAATAAGAGAACATGCATGACAATAAGAAGTTATTATGGAAAATGAGAGAATTCATAAAAGAATTATAATTATCGCGATTTGTAGTCTCCAAAAGATTAGAACGTTTATTATAATATACAAATTTAAATGACTTTTGAATCAGGAAGATAACAGATTTCAAAATTTTCCCCTAAATAGTACAAAAATGCCTTTGCCTTTAACCATGGAGCATTGATTGTCAATATAGTATCAGTTGGGTTAGGTTCAAAGTACTATCAATATTCTTCATCATAGGGGCAATGATGTTTTAAGTTTGATTTCTATGGAAACGGTATTCCCTCATGTAAACATGTACTGCTTGATACAATGAACCTCCCAGTTACACAAAACAGATCTACCCATAATTAAATAACGAAATAAAAGAAAATACACAAACATTATATTAGTACTTGATATGTTACTCCAAGAGATGGCAAGTTAAGACAGTATGCCTACAGCTTATGGCCTTGAGGAAACATCAAAGGAAACATGCACTGACACTAGACACATTTTCAATTGCCATTGCAGGTCAACTAATTGAGCACACTTCAATCTCAATGCACCACCCATCAAAATGTTCCCCCCCAGTGGTTTTGGTACAGTGCATTCAGCTGCTTTCTTCACTAGCCAAGGAAGTAAAATAATATAGTAGCATCGAAATGAGCAATTAAGGAAAGAGAAAACAAAAAGAGATCTATATTTTTAATTATGACTTAATTAAGCCTCCTTGCAATTTGCTGATTAGTCTTTTCAGGTCTTCCCTGCTAATGAGATCTTAATTCACCATCAGCATAACTAATTGACCGGTTAACCGAGTATAATCCACCACACTAAGAAAATGACATTTTGGAATGGGCATTAACTAATTAATTAATTAAAGGGGGTCTTGGTGCCTCCTCATGTTTTAATGTACGATAAGAAATGCATGCAAAAAGAAGGAATTAGAGCATTTTTTTGGGGTCACAAAAGTATACATGCTATAACTAAAGACAAATAAAAATATAAGAAATTTAAGTTAATAAAAAAGTACAAATTGTAGATCTATTAATCAAAGTTCAAACCCTGCACCTTCGTTAGTTTGTCTTCAATGAATTATGAATCCTCCTAAAGATGATGAGCATGCACTTGGCCCTTTTGCAATTCCCAGATGCAATCAGCACCCTGATGCTTGTTGAATTCAATTCCTACTTAATTAAGACCCTACAACAGTTCCCGAGGAACTCGACGTAGATCGACTTGTACATACGGACGAATTTGTGAATGTTAGTTTATGACCATATATATCCATAAAACAAATTATTCAGATTAGTTAGAACAACGATAAGGGAATATATATAAATTCCAAGAATCCATTTCTTTTTTAATGTACCATGCAAAGTCTCGTCATGATTTTTGTTCTTTATGTTTCCTTTTTATGCCGAGTATTCGGGAAAAAGAATACTATTTTGATATGTTAATTTATATGGTCATTTCTTTTGACACCCCTTCAACTATAATTTTTTTCCACATCTAACTTTAAATTGTAAACTTACAAATTTTAGTCCCCAAACTTATCCAAATTTAACACTTAAATCATTTGTTAAATTTTTACTAAATTATATTAAATTTAATTGTGAAATGTCCTTTTTACCCTTACATTCATATTACAATAAAAATATTTTGAAAACGAAAAAATCAATGCAAGTAAGAGTACTAATTGATAATAAATAGTTTTTATACAATATTATATTTATGTCGATATTTTTTTAATATTTATTCATGTTAAAAATAAAGGGTAAAAATGACATTTCACAATTATTAGAAATTTTTTTTAATAAACTTTAAATTAAATATAACTGAAGAATCTAAGTGTTAAATTTAGATAAGTTTGGGGACTAAATTTTGTAAATTTACAATTTTGGGTTAGATAAGAAAAAAAATAATTCAAGTGGTGTTAAAGAAAATAACTCTAATTTATATAGTGTGTATTTGTATGCACGTTAATTCAGGTTGCGTTCCTTGAGAACTAGTTTTGTATTCAATATAAGAATCAAGGTCACGATTACATGTGGAAATTAGTGAGCCAGGTTACCACCTAAAGAAATGGAAAAACCTTCACCGGATAAAGCCGTCATTAATTACTGATGTATATTGTATATCATCACCATCATAAGTATATATACAACAACAATAAAGTCTTATCTCATTAAGTGGAGTCGACTATATAGATTATACAACGTCATTCCGCTCATTCATTGATTCATGTTCATGAGATTCGACAAGATTTTACGCTGACTGTCGAGATCTAACACAACCTTCATTCTTTATCCGAACTTGGAACGGACTATAAAACATAAACGAAATTCGATACTGAAAAACCATGTGACCAATATATACTTCAGATATAATACTGTCTCCTAAAGAGCGTCCCCGCCATCAAACACCGTCAGAAGACCTCTGAACAAAGGAATTAGACCTAATCAGCAGCCTTATGATCACCATCCCTGAAGACGTAACAAACCTGATCCAAATTATGACTCTCGTTTGCCAAAAAAATTATGAGGCACTGCTACTGCCATATTCTCTTGCCCTCTCTTTCATGAATGATGCACTACCAAGTTACAAACTAGACAAGAAAAAAAGGGCTACTCAGAACATGACCCCACTGCACAGCAGTGCTGCTTCTAGAATGGCTAAGATTGAGGCTGAGAATTTAGTTAAAGACCGCCACTTCCATGGTGATAGTGAAGCAGATCCTATGAACTGTACGTCTGCAGTGACATTGATCGACAAGTTGGAAAATGAATTGGCAGATATGCAACAATGAATTACTTACTGACATTTACCGATAAAAAAAATTACTTACTAACTCTGTACGTAGTAAGTACGTCATCGTCCTTTTAAAGTTTTTAAAGGAAAGGTTAAACCCTGCAGATTTGGACGTGTACATGACTACATGCTCAACAACTGCGCGCACAGCACAGTTCATTACCACAACTGCATGTGTCCCCGACGTCATAGTCTGGTGCGTGGGGGAACTCGATCATTCATTAAACAAGACCTGAAGCTTAAAAGAAGCAAAGCCAAGGCAGGTGCTTAGAAATTAAATTGAGCATACAAAAGCTCTTACTCAGTTTACACAGAAGAGAAAGCCAAAGAACCCAATTATCTGTTCTCTCTCTCTCTCCCTCCCACCCTTCCTCCCCTCTCTCCAAATAGAGCCTTGCTTGCCTCCCAGACGCCGCTAGAAAGATCATCTCAAATATTGGGCATGGACCAGCCTGATCATATCGCCAGCATTGACATGCCACCGCCCTCTGGCGGCCGGCTCCGTGGCAGTTGCCTTGGCCGGCTCAACTCGTACGGCGCGGGTACGCGAATCGGGAGGCGCTTCAAGCTGGTGGAACGCAGCACAACCTTCACCACGGAGCTCCGGGCCGGCACCACCACCTTCCTCACTATGGCTTACATCCTCGCCGTGAACGCGTCCATACTCACAGACTCCGGGGCCACCTGCTCAATCTCGGACTGCGAGAGCCCTTCGCCGTCGTGCATGTTCCCTCCCGTGGACCCCGGTTACACGGCCTGCCTCGACCGCGTCCGGCGCGACCTGATTGTGGCCACCGCGGCGTCGAGCATCATCGGTTGCTTCATCATGGGTGCCTTTGCCAACCTCCCTCTGGCGCTCGCTCCTGGCATGGGGACCAACGCTTACTTCGCCTACACCGTCGTCGTCTGGCCTGTCAGAAAAAGTACAAGTGATGTCTTTAGGATTTTGGTAGTAGATAAAGATAAGACCAAGATAACCTTCTTAAATATTTGGCTCGAATCCGAAGGAAAGATTGAAGAAAGCAAACAGAAAGAAAAAGGAGAAAATAATAATAGCTCCAAAAGGGTCTACAACAACATGGAATTGCAGAAAAGGAAGCTGCACACAGTAAGGTGCATTAAGCAAGATATATTATATACGCGTCAGAAGATTCATTTGACGATTCAGTTAACTGAGTTGCCCATAAAACATTTGATAAATTCCATAGATCCTGTTCATCTTCGCTGAAAGGCGAATGGTTAACCGGAAGAAGCATTCCTGTAATGCCCCCAAATCGCACTCCGTCACGTGGCAGAAAACACTTCGAGAACGCTACGGATCATCCTTACGTGTACATCATGTTGATCGAAAATAAGATTTTGACTGGTCAACTCGACATCGATAAAAACGGAAGATTAATCATCATTAAATAATAAAAGAGTATGACATCATAATATACGAAAGATTGATAAAGAATTTCATGTGAGTCCAAAAGAAAGCTAGTACATCAAATTAAAGGACTCAAGATACCCATGTGCAGCCACCTACGAGCTCGATCTGTCACCGTTGGCCATCTTCATCATTAAGATCTGGTTTTGCATTTAAAAACATGCACGAGAGAAACCTCCCTACGAGTTTTGCAACTCAGTATAGAATTAAGATAAATATCATCATAATATCATGACACTAGACAAGAATCATAAGAATATCATCATCATATAGAAAGAAAAATAGACATAATCATAATATGGGTAAAAGAAGTCCTATAACTTAGCATATGAATAGGGAATTCATAGATCATCTTCTTGAGATCGTAAGATCGAAGATCAGGATAGATCATGATAAATCATCATAAAGGAGGCAAAAGTCGATCATCATGATTATGAAATCATCATCATAATAAGAATCGTGAGGAATCATCGTATGAACATGGATAATCATGGAATGAATCACCTTTCTGATCATATTAATAAGTGATCAAGAGATCATAAAAAGATCATCATATAAGTGGCAAGAGCCAATAATCATCATAATGAGATTTCGTTATTAATATGCTTCATCTTTTTCATTATCTTATTATTCATCTTTGACTTATGGTAAGGTATATTTCAACTCACGGGGAGGCCTGTCTCAATCCGTCCATCATCATCATCATAACTGGCAGAGTCAGCCCATAACTGATCGTAGTCAGCCCATAACTGACCGAAGTCAGCCCATAACTGACCGGAGTCAGCCCATACCTGATCGTCACTAGTTCATCATAAAAAGAGCTCTCCATTTAATATTTTTCGTCTTTTATCTTGTAGCTTTTAATTTATCTTTATTAAGATATAAGGATCGTGATCAAGATTTGGTCATCATAAGAAAGGATCAACGAATCATACTGATAAAGGGTTCTAATCATCATCATCATTATATATATGACTTAATCAGAGCTACAAGATAGGATCATGGAAAGAAATCAGAAATATATGAACATCATAATCATCATCATTATTATAAGATGCATCAAGATCGATGGATATGGATCAATGTCGTCATAGGTATGATTGGATCTAAATTAATTCATCATAAGATCATAATAGGCATAATCATCATCATGACTTAGATCAAGATTAAATACATGAATCAGGAGCATTAATAACATAATTATTATCATCATCAAGATCTAAATTAAAATACGTGATAAGAGATCAAAGGATTATAAAAATCAACCTAATCATTTCAGAACCCGTGCCGTGTAGAGGTGAAACCCGAGTTGAATTCGTAAGGGCATCATCGGAGGAAATCAAGACATGGCCCGGGCCGGGTGTACATCATACCCGGGCCGAGTTCGTACTTAGTAGGCCGGTCGGCCGATTCATAAATCGGTCGACCGCTCGACAGAAGTCGCGGCCGAGCGTGACTTCGTCGTGAAACTGCTCGGGCCGGGTCATCATCAACCCGGGCCGGGTTCTTCTTCGTTGTAGAGTTTGGCGCTCGCGACAACGGCGGACTCGACTGAGTTCCATCGAACTCGGTCTGCGTATGAGCCTACCCGGGCCGGGTCAAGGTGAACCCGGGCCGGGTTCCTGTTACGCAAAAACTGCGTGGATGCACAGTTCACGTTCCGATAGTCCTTTTCCGGCGATGGCCGACACAAATCATCATCATACAATATTCTACTATAATTATGCATCAACTAGGACATGCTTCAAGTCTAAAATCATGATTCTAGGAAGAATCTACCCTAGTTCCATACCTTATTAGTTTCTATCCAGAAACTAATATGCAGTCTTCTTCTTCGTGTTCTTCCTCTTCCTCTTCTTCTTTATTCCGGCCGTTCTCCTCTGTCCAGGCTCGTCGTCCAGGTTCGTCGGTGTCTTTATCTCTCGGCGGTCTCCTATTGGACAGTAGCAGCCCGGCGTGGGAGAGGGGAGAGAGACGCACGAAAATTACGGCCGGCTTGTGGAGAAAAATAAAAGGGGCTGATTTGTTTGATTTGGCCTCATATTTATAGGGAAGAAATTTGAGAGCAATTGGGACTTCTTGATTTGATTTAATCCCTTCAGATTTTAAAACTTTGTTTCCTATTTATCTTTTCCTCTATTTGATTTTATCTTCCTATTTGTTTTAATCCTTTCCATCCTCTTCTTTTTCCTTATACGATTTAAACTTTTTATCTTTTTTTTCTTTGCCCAACTGTCTCGGGCGTTACATTATAAACCCCTTAAAATAAAATTCGTTCTCGAATTTAGTCATCGGGTAGAAGCTTACTAACAAAAAAAAACTTCTTAAGTTATTTACGTGGTAGTCCGTCTAACACTTAGAAAGACATTTGTTCATCATTCTTCCATCTTCATCATCTTAAGAACATAGTCTTTCTATTATCATAGCATTAGGACAATGAGTCTTTTTATCATAATATACCTTAGGACAAAGGTCATATAACATTTTCTTTTCATCATATGATTCATCTTTTCATTTTACCTTTGCTATAATTGGGAGCAAAAATCTACTTCAGTCAACACAATAATGTGTTGTTATCTAAATCATCCATATGTCAATTAGAGAATTGTCTCCAAGTTGTAAACTCTTCTTTACATAAGTCAAGACAATCCTCTTTTCATCGTGTATCTTTCTTAACCCAACATCCTAACTTTTGATCACAAAGGACCAATGAAGATTTTTAGGAGCAAAATCACCTTCAATCATCATGAGAAAACTTGAGGATGTCATGACATGATATCATTTAGACGTATTTCAATTTCCGATGAAATGTGTGATATGAATCAATGATAGTGAAATTTAGGGGTTTCATGATAACTTGCTGATTTTTGGGTCAAAAGCTATTTTTTTCAATTTTTGTTTCAACTCCCTAACTCACTCTCTACTGCAAGTATACAGGACAATTGTAGTTACCCAAATGTCATATATACAGTGATTTGAAGTCCAAGACTCTCTAAACAATCTAGATTAGCCTAATCTAAAGTTAAAAATCCAAGAATTTGAAAGAAAGTTAAAACCGATTTCTAAAAAGGGCTAAAAATGAATAACTGATTTGGGATTTTTGAAAAGTTATCTAAACTGAATTGTAAATGCTAAATTAGAGTCTAAAATGGTTTATCTATCAATGAGGAAGGTCCTCCTAGGAATTGGGGTTCATCTAATTTAATTATGGATGGAAATGGACAAGTTATCACTTTATAGTCAAATCTAATTCAACTTTCAATATGACTGTTTTCACAGCTCAATTAGGCCAGAACTAAACAATATATTATCATATGATTGTTAGTCAAGTTGAATTAGAAAAGGATCCTCACTGAAAACCAAGTTATCATTAAGTTCAATTCAAGTCACTTGCTGATTTTTTGGCAATTTTAATAAAATCTGAAATGATAACTTCAAAGTATGGTCACAAAATAATGAAATCACTTCAATTAGCTTGGCTGGAATGAAACTTATCCAACAATAGTGCTAGTGTTCCTTGGTTTATCTCTAAACTACAAGAGGACATTGATTCAACCTCTTGGCTGCAATTAAAATGAGATCCACACTTCACACTAATTTATTGGAACTAAAATGCATAGAATCACAAGTTGGGAAATAAAAAATTGTCATTGCTCCTTGGCTCATCTCTGAATATCAAGGAAGGCCTTAAAACCATCTCTCAATGGTGGATTAAAGTGAGGCTTAACAATGGACAATCAGATTTCCTGAATTCAAGGAAATCAGCGATCAACAATGCACTTAAATCAGGAAAACCAAAGGTGATTTCAGATTTGAATCATAGATGTGTCAAATTATCTTAATTCATTTCTGAACTATATTGGAACATATGATAACCTCTCAGTTGTTCAATTGATTCAATTCCAAAATGACAATCAGATTCAAACAACTCAGAAAAATCAAAAATCAGAATTGGGAAAAAACAGAAATCAGAATTTAGGAAATCAACAATATCAATTGGATTAGAACCTCAACATTTGGCATTGATTCTTGATTCATTTCTGAACAAGATTAGGTCAAATGACTACTTCTCAGTTGTAGATGCAATCAGGACCTTACAAAGATAAAATCAGTTTCATATGAAATAGAAAATAAAAAATCAGGTTTGATATCAATGCAGGAATTCAGTCTTGTCTACATCCATCCAAAATTAACTTAGAATACTACCCTATCCTAAGAGGCATGGAGTTTAGCTCCTCATAATTACAAAGCTTGATACAAAATGGAGTGAAGAATAGAGGTAAATCATCCTGAGTTAGAAGCTGTTGACAGAAATCCCAACAGCAGCCTTCTTCTCCTCCTTTGCTCTAAAACCTTGCTGCCTTCTCCCTTTCCTGCAATGGCCGACCTTCCTTCTTCCTTCAGGGTTTTCAGCTTATATACGACCTTTAATCATCCTTAGATCAGCATCAGATAATTCCCTATGCCTTGATGTAAGCCACATGTCCTCTGGTCCTAAAAATAGCTGTAGAAGGCAGCTTTTTGGACAGCAAAATTAGTGGTCCCCCCACCTTTTTCCACCTTTTTACAACTTGTTTTCCTTGCTACACAAGATAGAACTCCAAGCATCAAAGTCCTCAAATAGTTTATGAACAAATAAGGGTAGGAAAAGAAACTAGGATCTGCTCAAATGTGAAGTATGATAAGGTGTTGTGCAGAGTTGCAAATCAATGTTAAAAATGATAACTTATCAATGCCCGGAATGATAACTTTGCATATATCTTGAAAAATGATCAAATATGGATGGTTCAGAGCATTGAAGGCATCAAACGGATTAAGGTGGCAAGTGAGTGAAGTCAGAAATCAAATATGAATAAGATTTCATAGGAATGATAACTTGGGTGCCAAAACGATAACTTGATTGTCTTAAAAACGATAACTTGTCATAACTTTTGTTGTGATTATCCAAACGTGATTAAATTTGAACAACAACGAGTTAGGACAATAATTTAATGGTTGCCTAAGGCTTTATGCAGAATTGACAGCTTTGCATGTCGAAATGATAGTTTTGCCCTTTAACGATAACTTGACATTGGAAAAATAATAACTTGTTCAAATGGACTTACAATTTTGCACAAGTTGAGATATGATCATCCAAATATGATTCATTCATGATAGTAATAGATTTAGGGCAAGAAAATCATTGAAAATCAGTTCACTCAAAATAATGATAACTTGACATATAGAGTGATAACTTGTCCTAAAAAAGATAACTTGATATAGAATTGAAATATTTATGGATTTTGGCATTTCAAAACCTATATGCACATGGAATTAATTATAAAATGAGGAAGATCAACTAATTATCACAATCCATGCATTCCAAACATAATTGGCCAAAAGTTGGGCAATTTAGAGATTCGATAGGGGTGAAATGCATCTAAAATGGGATAAAAATCTATATTGATCAGCTAGTGATCAAACTCCCCCAAGCTTAACCTTTTGCTTGTCATCAAGCAAAACATTCAGAAATTAAGGATAAATTTGAATTAAAAGTCCACAAATGAAGTAAAAGTCAATTGAATTGAATTCAATGAGTTTCCCACTTTGCCAACACTTTATTCTTTTCCAAAATCTCAATTTCTAGCTAGAGAATCACAGAGGCTAAGGCAAATTTAAGCCATGAAAGAAGTACTAGCAATAACATGTTTGAATTGTAGGAATTGCTGAGCAAGTTGACTTTCAAGCATCTTGTGATTGGCACTCATGATTTCCAATCTAGAATTGATTTTCAATATTTCTTCTTCTTGACTGTCCTGCTTCTTCAAGATTTGTTATCGCATCTCCTTCATTTTAGTTTGAAATTGGGAAGCCTGATTTTGAGGTGGCTCATATGGAAGTCTCTGGATTGGAGCATTAGGTTGATTTTGATATGGAAGAGGTTGGTTTCTTGGCAAAATCTTGGGCTACCAATTAGAATTCTGCATTGGTGGCCCTTGATAATGATTGTCCTTGTATGATAGATATGGGTGATTCCTATTCTCTGGAGTATAGAACTCAGCAGGGGGTTTAATTCCAATGTTCCCCATAGCATTCAATGAATCAATTAATTGTTCACCCTGCTGCATAATCAAATTGCAGCTTTCTGTGGCATGCCCTTGATTACCACACACATCACACCTGAAATCAGGGGTAAAAGATTTGCTGACATTAGGAGTTAGGTTCAGCTTCTCCAGGGCTTTGTGCAACATTTCTTCAAATTGAATGGATAGGTTGTTTACTGAATTATCCACATGTGGTCTCCTTGTCCTGTCATGGGTAAGAAAATAGTGATTCTTTATAATATTCTCTATCAATTGATAAGCTTCATCAATATTCTTTGATGCAAAGATGCCTCCTGCAGCTGTGCCAAGTGCAACCTTGGATGGATAATTCAGCCCCTTATGGAAGTAATTAAAAGGTTGCCACTTCTCAAAACCATGGTGTGGACATGCCCTCAACAGCCCCTGAAGTCTTTGCCATGCATCACAAATGTTTTCCTGATCCAATTGATAGAACCTAACTATTTGATCCCTGAAATTGTCAGTTTTGGAAGGAGGGAAGAATTCTGAAAGAAATAGTTGCATAATTGACTCCCAAGTGGCCACTTCTTCAAGTTTGAGGGTCTTGTACCTAATTTTGGCCTTGTCCTTGAGTGAAAAAGGGAATAGCCTCATGTAGACAGAGTTCATTGGAGTGTTGTTGAAATGACTGTGCTGCAAATCTCCTTGAAGTTGTCCAAATGTGAGACTGGATCCTCAGCCCCTAGTCCAGAGAATTGATATTGCCTAATCATAGTAATAAGGTCTGGATTGACTTCAAAGTTTGCCACAGGTGCTTGGCCTCCATCTCCAAGTTGATTTCTGACATTGCTAGGTGAGTAGCAATCCTTCAAAGTTCTTGGTGCAGCCATATTGCCTTGCTCCTCCTCTTCTTCTTCAAATATTCTTCTCCTTGTCTCAAGCCTTTGCAATCTCCTTCTTCTTAAAAATCTTCTTTCAGGCTCAGGATCTGATTGGTAATATTCCTCTTGATTGTTCAAATCCTGCATAAATGAAATCAGAAGTATCAAATTAAGAAAAGAAAGAAAACTAGACAAAAATTGAAAATTGGGAATGATAACTTGCAAAAACTGAAAATTAGCCTAACAAATGGACTAAAAACTAATCTAAAACTAATATAAACTATCTAAGTTAGTCTAATTGACCTCAAATCCCTGGCAATGGCGTCAAAAACTTGATAGTAAAATTTAGGGGTTTAATGATAACTTGCTAATTTTTGGGTCAAAAGTCAATTTTTTTCAATTTTTGTTTCAACTCCCTAACGCTCTCTCTACTGCAAGTATACAGGTCAATTGTAGTTACCCAAATGTCGTATCCACAGTGATTTGAAGTCCAAGACTCTCTAAACAATCTAGATTAGCCTTATCTAAAGTTAAAAATCCAAGAATTTGAAAGAAAGTTAAAACCGATTTCTAAAAAGGGCTAAAAATGATAACTGATTTGGGATTTTTGAAAAGTTATCTAAACTGAATTGTAAATGCTAAATTAGAGTCTAAAATGGTTTATCTATCAATGAGGAAGGTCCTCCTAGGAATTGGGGTTCATCTAATTTAATTATGGATGGAAATGGACAAGTTATCACTTTATAGTCAAATCTAATTCAACTTTCAATATGGCTGTTTTCACAGCTCAATTAGGCCAGAACTAAATAATATATTATCATATGATTGTTAGCCAAGTTGAATTAGAAAAGGATCCTCACTGAAAACCAAGTTATCGTTAAGTTCAATTCAAGTCACTTGCTGATTTTTTGGCAATTTTAATAAAATCTGAAATGATAACTTCAAAGTATGGTCACAAAATAATGAAATCACTTCAATTAGCTTGGCTGGAATGAAACTTATCCAACAATAGTGCTAGTGTTCCTTGGTTTATCTCTAAACTACAAGAGGACCTTGATTCAACCTCTTGGCTGCAATTAAAATGAGATCCACACTTCACACTAATTAATTGGAACTAAAATGCATAGAATCACAAGTTGGGAAATCAAAAATTGTCATTGCTCCTTGGCTCATCTCTGAATATCAAGGAAGGTCTTAAAACCATCTCTCAATGGTGAATTAAAGTGGGGCTTAACAATGGACAATCAGATTTCCTGAATTCAAGGAAATCAGCGATCAGCAATGCACTTAAATCAGGAAAACCAAAGGTGATTTCAGATTTGAATCATAGATGTGTCAAATTATATTAATTCATTTCTGAACTATATTGGAACATATGATAACCTCTCAGTTGTTCAATTGATTCAATTCCAAAATGACAATCAGATTCAAACAACTCAGAAAAATCAAAAATCAGAATTGGGGAAAAATAGAAATCAGAATTTAGGAAATCAACAATATCAATTGGATTAGAACCTCAACATTTGGCATTGATTCTTGATTCATTTCTGAACAAGATTAGGTCAAATGACAACTTCTCAGTTGTAGATGCAATCAGGACCTTACAAAGATAAAATCAGGTTCATATGAAATAGAAAATAAAAAATCAGGTTTGATATCAATGCAGGAATTCAGTCTTGTCTACATCCATCCAAAATTAACTTAGAATACTACCCTATCCTAAGAGGCATGGAGTTTAGCTCCTCATAATTACAAAGCTTGATACAAAATGGAGTGAAGAACAGAGGTAAATCATCCTGAGTTAGAAGCTATTGACAGAAATCCCAACAGCAGCCTTCTTCTCCTCCTTTGCTCTAAAACCTTGCTGCCTTCTCCCTTTCCTGCAATGGCCGACCTTCCTTCTTCCTTCAGGGTTTTCAGCTTATATACGACCTTTAATCATCCTTAGATCAGCATCAGATAATTCCCTATGCCTTGATGTAAGCCACATGTCCTCTGGTCCTAAAAATACCTGTAGAAGGCAGCTTTTTGGACAGCAAAATTAGTGGTCCCCCCACCTTTTTCCACCTTTTTACAACTTGTTTTCCTTGCTACACAAGATAGAACTCCAAGCATCAAAGTCCTCAAATAGTTTATGAACAAATAAGGGTAGGGAAAGCAACTAGGATCAGCTCAAATGTGAAGTATGATAAGGTGTTGTGCAGAGTTGCAAATCAATGTTAAAAATGATAACTTATCAATGCCCGGAATGATAACTTTGCATATATCTTGAAAAATGATCAAATATGGATGGTTCAGAGCATTGAAGGCATCAAACGGATTAAGGTGGCAAGTGAGTGAAGTCAGAAATCAAATATGAATACGATTTCATAGGAATGATAACTTGGGTGCCAAAACGATAACTTGATTGTCTTAAAAACGATAACTTGTCATAACTTTTGTTGTGGTTATCCAAATGTGATTAAATTTGAACAGCAATGAGTTATTACAATAATATAATGATTGCCTAAGGCCTTTGTGCAGAATTGACAGCTTTGCATGTCGAAATGATAGGTTTGCCCTTTAACGATAACTTAGCATTGGAAAAATGATAACTTGTTCAAATGGACTTAAAATTTTGCACAAGTTGAGATATGATCATCCAAATATGATTCATTCATGATAGTAATGGATTTAGGGCAAGAAAATCATTGAAAATCAGTTCACTCAAAATAATGATAACTTGACATATAGGAGTGATAACTTGTCCTAAAAATGATAACTTGGCATAGAATTGAAATATTTATGAATTTTGGCATTTCATAACCTCTATGCACATGGAATGTAGTATAAAATGAGGAAGATAAACTAGTTATTACAATCCATGCATTACAAACATAATTGGCCAAAAGTTGGGCAATTTAGGGATTCGATAGGGTTGAAATGCATTTAAAATTGGATAAAAAACTATATTGATCAGCTAGTGATCAATCAAACACCTTCTTAGTGGGAGAAAAACTTGGTTGGAGATACCTTTCATACAACTTTATCATTAGGTTTAAAAATTCATCTACATTAGTCTTTCTTGGCATAAAATTTATCATGCCTGAACTATCTTCATCCTCTTTTTATCAATTCAACTTTCTTGACATGTTCATTTTGTCTAGCTCAGCTCTTTGGCATTTAGAAACTTCTTTTCACCTATTTCATTCTTACATGTAAGTAAACAGTATGGTCTCCTATACAAGATCTCGAAGAAAATCTTGCAAATGACATAATCCTCCTTGGCATTAGAAATCATCCATCATGAACAATGATGTAGAATCGATAAGAATCGATGGGTGGAAAATAAAACTTTATCTCATGATTAATTTCATAAAAGTGATCATCATACTCATGAGCATATGACATTATCATCGCCGATCGTAAGATTAAGGGTCATCATGGTAGCATATGATATGGTTGATTGTACAACCATGGAACATCATGAGAGAATCAAGAAGATTGATTATTTGGCATCAAAAGATACATCATCATCTTATGATCATTCCTTTATTCTAGGATGGTCATCATGTGGATCATTAAGATCAACGATGGCATAGCCTAGCATGGTGGGAGAAAATTATCATAAGTGTCATTAAAAATCATGTACATCGATTTACAAGATAGATGATCATCACAAAGTGTAACATAATCCATCATCATTAGCAATCGTCATCTTAATGGGCACAATTGATTATAAATCATATAATCATTGTACATGATTATAAAGATCATTTGGATTAGCATTGACATCATTAGATAGGACTGTCTTTCTAGGTAAGGTCATCTTTATATAAAATTTTTAACGTCATGCATCATCTTTTCATAAGATTTCTTATGCTCTACTTTTTCTCATTGACATGCTAGGTACTTAGAACATACTTTTGTATCTTCATGTTTCATGTCATTACTATTTGTTCATCCTTATACATTTGTGTACTTCCTAGATGGATCACAACCTAGGCTTATGATTACATCATCATGCCTCTTTATACTTTCCAATTGGATCGTAACCCAGGCTTCTAATATTTATCTAAGATTTTTCCTTACAAGACATAATCCCAAATGGACCGCAACCCAAGCTTATGATATTCATCAAGTATTGCTTTTTTTAGAACTTCATCATTTGGGTTTCACATGCTTAATTCCTTCATCATTTTATACTCACTCAGTCTTATTGAAGCCTAACGAGCCTTTCTTCTTACGTTTGAGTGCATGTGGAATAGAATTCATCTTACCATGGTGGTAATTTATGGAGAATTTAAAATCTTTCAGAAACTTCATGCCATCTTCATTATCACATATTAGGGTACTACTAAAAGGAAGCATACTTAAGATCGATGAACACTTCAATCTTTTTCTACATAAATTTAGGCATAGTTTGAACAACATGAGGGCCTAAAAGTTTGAGGAGTGTTCTTTAGTCCAATGACATCACCCAATTTATAGTGATCATTCATTGTCAGGAAAATTATCTACATTACATATTCTTCAGCAACTCGAAGCTACTGGTACTCCATAGATCGATCTTGAGAACACCTAGTCTTAAATAGGTCATCTTCGCATGGTAACAAACACTTATATCTTGATGGTTGTTTTATTTAACAACTTGTTAATAAATCTCTAAATTCATAGAGTCATCATTTTCCTTTACAAAAGAAGTGGAACATCTAGAAATGAGACCTTGGCCTCATAAACCCCTTGTCTTAAGGTTACTAAATTTGTCCCTTCAAGTTCATGTGTTATGGGGCCTTTGGAATTAGAATCATGCTTAAAAGGAGGTTGATATGACACTCAACTTCTAACTAAAGCTTTTAGTTCACTTGAGTACTGATATCTATCTTCTTCTTCTTGCATAATACTTATACAACTTAGGAGGTAAATCAATTAACACTAAGAATCTCATCATAATCTTCCTAAGAATTCCTAATCGATGTGAAGAAAAAATATTATCTTCCATCGTCATTAGTACCACAAGGACGTACTTTATGGTATGAAATTATTTTCATAGGGTTATCATCCTTAAAAGTAGCTTATGTTATATAAGGGTCAATCTCACTAAGAGTGTTGTTCATCATCGTAGATAATGATAACATATGATTCGATAAGATTGATAATGGAACTATGTCAATCATCATATTTATAAGATCAATCTAGATCAATAATTTTTACTATGACCTATGTTTGATGTGACCCTTCCCTACACATCATCATAAAAAAGTACTTCTTTGATTGATAATCAGTTCAATAATATAAAAAGGAATCACATATAATATCAAGAATAGGTATTTGATCAAATCATTGAATCAGTACTTCATCATCTTAGCAGGATGGACAATTGTCACATCCTAGGATCATTCAATATTCATAGAGTATTTCATCATTAATCATCATGAATTTAGATCATGTAGAAAGGAATCCAAAAGATAATTAAGATCCTATATAAGCATAAGAGTCATCATCATAATCATTTAGCTTCTGAATGGAAGACATAACTTACTTGGATTTACATCAGGTGGCGCGGTGACTGCTCGTGGCACTTTGCACATGGACCATGACATCATACATTAGGACATGAGAATGCCCTAACTTTAAGCTCTGATACCTAACTGTAACGCCTCCAAATCACACCCCGTCACGTGACAGAATACGCTTCGAGAACGATACGGGTCATCCTTACATGTACATCATGTTGACCGAAAACAAGACTTTGACTGGTCAACTCGACATCGATAAAAGCGGAAGACTAATCATCATTAAATAATAAAAGAGTGTGACATCATAAAATGCGAAAGACTGATAAAGAACTTCATGTGAGTCCAAAGGAAAGCTAGGACATCAAACTAAAGGACTCAAGATACCCATGTGCAGTCACCTACGAGCTCGATCTATCACCGTTAGCCACATTCATCATTAAGATCTGGTCTTGCATTTAAGAACATGCAGGGGAGAAACCTCCCTATGAGTTTTGCAACTCAGTATGAAATTAAGATAAATATCATCATAATTGATGCATGCAAAATACAACATATTTTAGATTATTATTTTAATTAATTTTTCTGTAATTTGATCATGGCATGCATCATTTTTAGTCACTTTTCATCGTAATTTTGGATTTATCAATTTTAATTATTAATTCTCTGAATATTTTAATTGTGGATTGATTAACTAAATTTTGATAAATATTTTGCAGGAAAAATCGAGATTTAGATGGATTGTGCCGTATCGGCCGAAATTCCGAAGAATTTATCATTACGGCCGAGATTAGGATAAAGGATTATTATTTTGGACGAGATTTGGAGGGGGTAATGGCAATGAAATCATCCTTTTGGTCGATATACGAAGGTGTAAAGATAAAATTATTTGGGCGTAACGAGATTTAATTCTCTGTTTTGGCCGAGATATGAAAGGTAAAGTTTTGGGCGTAACAAGATTAAATTCTTTCCTCACGGCCGAAATTTGGAGGGAGTAAAAGGATTTATATCTTTGGGCGTGATGATAAAAAGGATTTATCGTTGGCCGAGTTTATCTCATAATTTTAAAGTCAACCGTACGATGTTACGGCCGAGATCAAATTGAAGGCCGTCCGCACCCTATAAATACGTGAAGAATCCATCGTTTCAAGGGGTGCTCTGAAGTTCAGGTTTTCTTCCACGGCGAGTCGTGAGCTCTGCAGGCTACGACCAAGAGGAGAGAGGTGCGACGGTTGGAGGTTGATCGCGACCCTGATCAAGTCCGAGAGGCTGCCCGACTGTTTGCTAGATTCGAGATCTCTATTTTCGGTGTTATTATTTCAATTTTTATGATTTGTATTTTATTATCTCTCCGAAATTTCTAGGATGAACTCCATGTTTTTAGGATTATTATTTTAGGAGATTATTAATTGAAGGGAAACTATTTGGACCCTATATTATTTATTTTAATCTTTTCTGATCAATTAGTTAATTGTGCTAGTGCTTTTGATTTAATTATTTGGATTTTTGAGTTGAGTACTTACCAGTTTGTGGACTAATTGATTTCAGAATTCATTAATTAAATTAATTGATTTTATGTGAAATTAATAATTGACATAAATTTGATAACTAGTGTGTGGAGAATCAAGTTTGTGTGGTCTATTAATGTATATCAGTTTGTGGAGTGATTAATAGTTTAGAGAATTCAATTTAATGCATCTTAATTTTAATATGATTTTGAGGGTACCAGTCGTGGAGACTTTAATTCTTATTAAATTAAGATAATTCTATATGATTAGATTGAGGGATGCCAGTCGTGGAGACCACAAGTTAATCATGTTAGATTACTTTAAGGAGACTCTAATCCATCTTTAAAGATTAAATTTATCTTTTATGGTTCAAATATTTATCCTAATCTATTTTCATCCTAAGGCCTAACTTCAAGACCACTATCTTATCTTTATCTTATTTTCTTTATCTTTAAAAACTCATTTTCAAAATCCATGTTTTTTTCTCTCTTATTAATTTATAAATTCAGATATTGAATTAATAATATTCCTCGTGGGTTCGACACTCTTACTCCTATTACTATATTACTTGAGCGACTAGTGCACTTGCTAGCGATTTTATTTTACTACAATATTTCAACGCATCAAGTTTTTGGCGCCGTTGCCGGGGAATATTTTATTAATTAATTTCTGATTTTTATAAATTATTAGGAGATGTAAATAAATTGTAAATAATTCTTTATAAATATGTATTAATTGTTTTAATTATTTTTTGTGAATAAACTGACATTTTATCTTTTGCAGATAAAGGTCACGACAATTTTTTAAATTGTCGACTTTCGGCTTAAAATTCTATCACCGTCTTATGGTTTTACGACCGAGATTGATTTTTGTCGGCTTTACTGGTTTTACGGCTCGCAATATCGATTGAGTTCTAATCTTCTGTTTTACGGCCGTAATTTTATCAGAACGTTGTTTTACGCCATGATTTGATTTCATTTTGGCCAAAGTGGTTTGTTCTATTTGATTTGATTTCGTTGTTTTACGGCCGTAAAGAATCAACTTAATTCACTTTCGGCCGTAATGATTCAATTGTCGACGTAAGAGTTGAGGTAATATTCTCAAGTTTCATTCGACTTTATTTCGACCGATGTGACCTCATTTCGGCTTAATCGACAATTTTTATCTTTACGGTCGAGATTCACTTCATCCGGATCAAATTGAATTCTCTCTCTTGTGATATGATTGATTAAGCTTGCAGACGAGAATTTAATCTCTGATAATCCATTATCTCATGTTTTCTTTTTACGACCGAGAATGATCTCATGTTTTCTTTTTACAGAATTGATCTCATGGTTTTGCGATCGTAAAATTCCTTTTACTATTGATTTGACCTCTTTCGGCTTTAATAATTTCGAAAAATCTTTTACACCGCAGAAGTCTTTGTTTATATTTTGCAGCTGGCAAATTTAATCTGAGTTTTACAGCTGAAACTTCACGATCGAATTGTTTTGCGGCCGATAAATTTCTGAACATTTGTTTTTACGCCATCTTACGACCTTTTCGGCCAGTTTATTTGTGAATTTTTCTTTCTCGGCCATCAAGGATCACGTTCAACTTAATTTTCATCGATTTACGGTCGATATGAATTGTCCTCTTCTTCGGCCGTAATGATTCATTTGTCGACATTTCGATCGATTTTTATTTCGGCCAAAGGTTGTTGATTTCGATTCTTTACACCTAGAGTTTTATATGCGAGGAGTTGATTAATTCTTTACGCCGCAGAAGTCAATTTAATTCTCTTTCGACCGAGCTGATTCATCGCCGTGTTAATGTTTACGCCATCTTATGATTTTGTTTCAACCGTAATTTAACGAGTTTTACGCCTTCAAGTTGATTAATCGCTTTCGACATTGTTTTATGATTTTTATGGCCGAACGAGCCTCGGATTACTAATTTAATTACGGTCGTAAATTTATTTCTGTATTGCGGCCGATCAATCTTATTTTCTCTCTGAAAATAATTTTTGATTATGTCTGATTATTAACTTTACGGCCGCAAATTAGTTCAGACTTGTTTTGTGCCGTTTCTTACATCATCATAAATTATTTCGGTCGATATTAATATTTGGCATTTGTATTGGTTTGAAGAACCTTCGTTTGCGGCCGTAATTAGGTTTCTGAAAAGTTCCTCTCGAAAATTAATTTTAATGACGAATTTTCAATTCTATCAGGCCGAAAGACTTTATTTGTTAAAATCTCATTTTTTCGTGACCTATTATCTGTATTTCTTCCTTCTTGTATATATTTTTATTTTATTCTTTTATCTTACTGAAAATTGGTTGTTGCAGGTACTAATTGAAAATTAAATCACAACCAATCCTGGAATCTTCTGATAAGCGCACTAGGAGTTCAAATCCACTGTTGGAATTTGATCCTAAAATTGAAAGAACCTATCGTCGATTACGAAGAAATATAAGAAAAATGGCGGAACAAGCACGCGACAATCAGAGACTGGAGCAACAAAATGAACTGGTTCCACCACATAATAATCGGCGAGAAGATGAAGCAGAGCTTTCTATGAGAGAATATGTCTCGGCCAGATACAGTGACCGAGAATCATGCATCGTGCTGCCTGATATTAACGCAAATAATTTTGAGATAAATCCTGCAATCGTGAGGATGATACAAGCATCCCAATTTGGAGGAGGATTTCATGAAGACCTTCATGATCACCTTTAGAAATAATAATGTTTCTTCTGAAGTTATTCGTTTATTATTATTTCCTCAATCTTTACGTGACAAAGCTTCCACTTGGTTTAAAACTTTGCCTGCAGGATCGATTCATTCTTGGTTGGAGCTGATAGAAAAGTTTGTTGGAAAATATTGTCCACCTCAAAAGGCAGGCAAATATCGAAGAGAATTGAGGGCATTTGTTCAAGACGATAACGAGACATTATATGAGGCATGGGAATGATATAAAGAACTATTAGCCAGAGTTCCTGACAACAGAATTCCAAAGTGGCAAGTGATGGAAGATTTCTATCATGGATTACGACCTACAGATCAAGACAAACTCGACCAATCAGTAGGAGGGACAGTGCTAGGATCTAAACGTCCTAGTGAGATACAAGATATAATTGAAGTTGTAGCCCTCAAGTCGAGCCAAGAAAGGAGACCATCTCACCGAACTCATGATGTGCATGCCACAGAAAGTAAACATTCTTCTGAAGTAGTGACTCAGCTGGAGTCACTTAATCAAAAATTTGAGCAGATGATGTCATTAATGATGTGCAACAATTGTGGAGGAGGACATGCGAGCAATTATTGTCCTCAAGGTAACATTTCTAATCCTGATCATATTGAAAATGCTAACTTTGTCTCCAATCCATTTTTCAGGAATAATGACTGGTTGGAGGAACAATCAGAAGTTTCCTTACAGGTCAAATCAAGGGCAAGTTTTTGAGAAATTTCAGAATCAAGCTCATCCACAAAATTATACACTTTTGAGAAGGCAACAAGAAGCTCCTGTCCAACAATCGACTAATCCCATGGAAGAGATGATGGCAAGAGTTATTGACACTATGCAAACCATGCAGAAGACAATGGAAACAAGGGCAAACAATCAAGATGCTACAATCAGGAATTTAGAAATGCAAATAGGGCAGATGGCAAATATGATGGCAGGACGTGCACCAAGGACTCTTCCAAGCAATACAGAGAAAAATTCTAAAGAAGAGACCAAAGTTGTGACTCTTAGAAGTGGGAAACAATTGAGATGTCTGATATCAAATTCCCTTCCAAGAGTAATTGATCATAAAGAAGAAACTGAAGCATCAAAGACACAAGATCAGACTACTGAAGATATCAATCTGAAGAAAAAAGAAACTGACAATTCAAAAAATACCAACATAAAGGATCTGCCCTATCCACAGAAATTTCGCAAAGAACAGTTAGATAAGCAATTTTCTCGCTTTCTTGATATTCTGAAGCAATTATCTATTAACATTCCCTTTCATGAAGCTTTACAGATGATGCCGAGCTATGCTAAATTCATGAAGGATATATTATCCTCAAAAAGAAAATTTGAAAACATTGGGAGAGTAATGTTGACATCGGAGTGTAGTGTCATTTATGATCGAGATATACCTAAAAAAATGAAGGATCCGGGAACCTTCATCATACCTTGCACTATAGGAAAATTATTTTGTGCACAAGCTTTATGTGATCTTGGTGCTAGTATAAGTTTAATGCCTTACTCTATATTTGTGCAGCTAGGTTATGGAAAACTAGAAGAAACAAGCATGACTCTTCAATTTGCAGATTCTTCATGCAAGAGACCCCAAGGAATATTAAGAGATGTTTTGGTAAAAGTTGATAAATTTATTTTTCCTGCAGATTTTATTGTTCTGGATATGAAGGCAGATGAAAAAACCCCTATCATCCTCGGGAGACCATTTCTAGCCACAGGAAATGCACTTATAGATGTTCAACAAGGGATGCTCACACTTCGCGTCAACAACGAAGACATCACTTTCAATATAAAAAATTCTCTCAAACAACCTTTTGATCACTCATCCTGTTATGCTATTGATTCTCTAGAAGATGACACGACTGATGCTTTTGATGATATTGTTGCAGATTTTATTTCAGATCCATATGCTAAGGAAGCTTTGGAAATGATGGAGGATTCTAGAGAAATTGTGGGAGAGGATAATGCGCCAATAACAACAGAGACACTCGAGGAGGAAATTAAAAAAATTGGATTGTCCTCCAAAATTTGAACTTAAAGAATTCCATCTCATTTAAGATATGCTTTTCTCGAAAATAACACTTACCCAGTTATCATATCTGCTGACTTGACAGATGACATAGAGAATAAACTTTTGGAAGTATTAAGGCAACACAAGAAAGCAATCGCTTGGTCTATTTCAGATATCAAGGGCATCTCTCCTACCATTTGCATGCACAAGATTTTGATGGAGGACAATGCCAAGCCAATTGCTCAATATCAAAGAAGGCTCAACCCAACTTTAAGGGAAGTTGTGAAAAAGGAGGTCATCAAACTCCTTGATGCAGGTATTATATATGCCATTTCTGATAGTTCATGGATAAGTCCTGTGCAGGTAGTCCCTAAGAAAGGAGGAATCACTGTGGTAAGTAACAAAAATAATGAACTGGTGCCTCAAAGAACAGTTACAGGTTGGAGAGTCTGTATAGACTATAGGAAGCTTAATGATGCTACCCGCAAAGATCATTTTCCATTACCTTTTATTGACCAAATGTTGGAGCGTGTTGTAGGTCATAGCTATTATTGTTTTCTAGATGGCTATTCTGGATACAATCAAATAGCAGTAGCACCTGAGGATCAAGAAAAGACAACGTTCACATGTCCATATGGAACGTTTGCCTATAGAAGGATGCCATTTGGTCTATGCAACGCTCCAACAATATTCCAAAGATGCATGATGTCAATCTTTGCAGATATGAATGAGAAGATACTCGAAGTTTTCATGGATGATTTTACACTTTTTGGTAGCTCTTTTAATAACTGTTTGGATAACTTATCTCTAGTTTTGCAGAGATGTGAAGAAACGAATTTGGTCCTTAACTGGGAGAAATGTCACTTCATAGTTAAGGAGGGTATAGTTCTTGGCCACAAAATCTCAGAAAAAGGAATTGAAGTGGATAAGGCCAAGATAGATGTTATTGCAAATCTACCTCCTCCAACCAATGTGAAGGGCATTCAAAGCTTCCTTGGGCACGCAGGATTTTATCGCCGTTTTATCAAAGATTTTTCAAAAATGGCTAAACCCTTAACTAATCTTCTTGCTAAGGACACAAAATTTAATTTTGATTCAGACTGTCTTACTGCCTTTAATTTGTTAAAAGAAATGCTAATTTTTGCCCCTGTTGTTGTAGCACCAGACTGGTCTTTACCATTCGAGTTGATGTGTGATGCGAGTGATGGTGCCGTAGGAGCTGTTTTGGGGCAAAGAAAAGATAAAACATTTCATGTTATATATTATGCAAGCCGAACATTGAATGCTGCCCAACTAAATTATGCAACAACAGAGAAGGAGTTTCTTGCTGTTATTTTTGCTTTTGACAAATTTAGATCATATTTAATTTGTTCAAAAGTTATTGTCTACACAGATCATGCAGCCATCAAGCACTTGATGAGCAAACAAGATGCCAAACTTAGACTAATCCGATGGATACTACTTTTGCAAGAGTTCGATGTGGAAGTAAAAGACAAAAAAGGGACTGAAAACTTATTAGCTGATCACCTATCTCGTTTGGAGCCATCTCCAAGAGAAGTCACAGACATACTTGAAGAATTCCCAAACGAGAAACTTTTTTCTATCTCTACAATTTTTCAAATTTCTGACACTACACCATGGTTCGCTGATTTTGCTAATTACCTTGCAGGACATTACATTTCAAAAGGCATGACCACTCATCAAAAAAGGAAATTCTTATCTGATGTCAAGAATTATCACTGGGAAGATCCTTACCTTTTTCGATTATGTGCATATCAAGTAGTTCGAAGATGTGTTCACGAAGATGAGATTGATAATATCCTAAGTCATTGCCACGATGGACAAGCTGGAGGTCACTTTGGACCCAATCGAACATTGGCTAAGGTACTTGAATGTGGACTATATTGGCCAATCATTTACAGAGATGCAAGAAACTACTGTAAGTATTGTGACAAATGCCAAATGACAGGTAATATTTCTCGTCGAGATGAAATGCCTCTCACAAATATTTTACAGTGTGATATTTTTGATGTTTGGGGCATTGACTTTATGGGACCATTCCCTAAATCCTTTAATAACCAATACATCTTAGTGGCGGTTGATTATGTTTCCAAATGGGTAGAAGCTGTAGCCACACCAACAAATGAGGCCAAGGTAGTTGCCAACTTTTTAAGAAAAAATATTTTTACTCGATTTGGAACACTTAGTACTATCATAAGTGACAATGGAACACATTTCTGTAATAAAATAATGTCAACTCTTCTTAATAGATTTGGAGTCAAACATTTTTTTAGTACACCATATCATGCCCAATCTTGTGGACAAGTGGAAATTTCAAATAGAGAGATAAAAAGGATTCTAGAGAAAACTGTAAATTCATCCAAAAAGGATTGGTCTTTGAAATTAGACGATGCACTCTGGGCATATAGGATTGCTTTTAAAACACCCATAGGTACTTCTCCTTATAAATTAGTTTTTGGAAAAGCATGTCACCTTCCTGTGGAACTAGAACACAGGGCTTATTGGGCAACAAAATTTTTAAATATGAATCTAAAATCATCACAATCTGAAAGGTTATTACAATTAAATGAGCTTGATGAATTTAGACACTATGCATACAAAAACAGCAAGCTATATAAAGAACGCACAAAAAATTTACATGACATGCACATTAAACATAAAAATTTTTTACCTGGTCAACAAGTACTTCTTTATAATAGCAAACTCAGATTATTTCCTGGAAAACTTAAATCTAGATGGACCGGACCTTATGTTATAATTAATTGTTCACCCTATGGAACTTTTGAGATTGAATCATTAGACAAAAAATAAAGACTCAAAGTGAATGGACATAGATTGAAACTTTATCATGGTGGCACTTATTATCATAACCTTTCTATGATCACTCTCTGTGATGTGTGAAATTTTCATCAGAACTAAGTCAAGCTGACGACTATAAATCAGAACTATTTCTATCCTTTTTATTTTATTTTATTTTATTTTATTTTTTTATTTAAATTTTTTAGATAAGTTTAATTAGTTACTGATTAATATTTTAATATCTTAGTTTGAGAGATAATTTTATTTTAATTAAGCATTTTATTTTTATTTTATATCGAGTCATCTAATCGATATTTCTTTCTGTGCACTGAGCGAAATTCAGATAATCATACGTCGACCGATGGACATGACAAGACACTGCCACCTCGTTACGACCGAGGATTACATAGATGACCACGCCAGATGTCTTTTTACGGCCGAGGTGTTGTGCGATCACACCACGGACGAGAATGACAAGACAGAAGCTTCTGACATCTGCATGCACAAGTCCAATCGAAAGAAAAAAATGCATGCTTTTGCTTTTACGCCCGGATTTGACCCTTCACTGCGCGCTGTCGGAACAGGTATTACCCCCATAAATTCATCTATAAAATCTTACCCCCTTCTCGTATGTTGCAGATCAATCACCGCTGTCTCGCCCTTTCTTCGTTACGACCGAGCCTCAACACCGTGCACCGCCGCTCTCTTACGCCCCGGGTGCATTATGGCCGAAGTCACACCGCGCACCGCCGCTCTCTTACGGCCGAAGTTTCGAGTCTCACCGCCGATCCTTACGCCCAAAAGCGCCGCGCCAGTTCCTTACGGCCTCCAATCTCCGGTCGAGCTTTTCTCCTTACGGCCGAGGTTCTTCATCGACTTACGGACGGACGAGAAGCCAAAGTGCCCTCTACTTCTTACGGCCGAGCTTCATCAATTACGGCCGAAGTTCTTCATCAACCAGTTCCTTACGGCCGAAGTTCTTCATCAACCAGTTCCTTACGGCCGAGTCACCTCCGACCTTTTCTTTGTTGATTTTTGTCCAGATAAAAATGAGGTGATTTGCTAATATTTGGAGGGGACGTCACGAACGACGACATCCGAATGCTCAGCCGGCCCCACAGCCCTCACAATTAATCTCCTACCCCGGAGATTATTATTGGATTAAGCCGGAGTATCAAGCTTGATATGAACGGATGTGTGAGATTCGAATTCATGCCACCAGATTTTCAGATACTGAATTGCTGAGGGAGTATAATTTACTTGCAGATATTCATCTATTATTTTCTCAAATTGGACTATCTGACTTTGTGCATTCTTGGTGGCCAACTTATGAAGTACTAATTATGGAATTTCTCTCATCCCTGGAAGTCTTTAATTTAGCCCCACATTTCATTCCAACTTTATGGGCGGCCATTTACTCTCACTCTAGGAGAGATTAATAATATCTATGGATTTCCCAACCATGGATCTCTTTCTGTACCTGCTGGACTTTGATGCTGAAACTTTTTGGAAACAGATAACAGAAGAAGACCGATTGGTTTGGAACACAGCTAAAGATAGCTCAATTCAGAATCCTGTTCTGCACTACGTCCATCGCATGCTAAGCAACATACTAAGTGGGCGCAGTGATAATGATGGTGCCGTCTCAGAGGGAGAGTTATATCTCATCCACAGCATGCTTCATAGAACTCCTATTAATATGGGTGCCTTCCTCATTCGTCGATTCCAGCGCCGCACTACTCATCGTGGTGGTAGCATTAATATGGGTGCCCTTCTCACACTTATTGCTCAGCACCTACAACTTGACTTGGATGATCTCGAAGCTGTGCCAGGAAATACTCACCTCACTCGTAGGACCATTCAGGCTATGGATTTCGTGAAGACCAACAACTCAGGGATCAAAGTTTTTATTTTTAAAGGCCACCATCAGGAGGTGCCCTGCTCAGATCGAGATGCTTTCACGCCAATTAATCCAAATAATTGGCTCCTTTTTAGGCAGCTCATAGCTCCAGTAATCCCACCTGCAGGACCATCTACCTCTGTCGGACAGCTACACCAGGATGAACCTTTCTCTTGGTTTGATTCTACTGATTATGCGGCAGCCCAACCCTACCTTCAACAGCCACAAGGATTCCAGGCTGCATCACCGGCAACTTCCCAATATGCCACATCCGTCCATTCACCTTATATGCCGGTGCCTTCTCCGATTCCATCTCCAGGACAAGAGAGCTCTTCTGATTCCTCGTTCATACCTTCTACTCCTTATTAAGAACGCGACTCAATGGAAGTATCTGCCCCTTTACAAGAACCTGTGCAGAATCGCTATATAGCACCAGAGCCCACTTTTACTTCAGCCCCAGAGCAGACTTACTATCCACCTCCGCCACCTCAGCCTGATTATGCTTCCATGCAAAACTTATGGGAATCAATGTATGATGAACAACTTCGTCAAGCAGGGGAGTTTCACACTTTTCAAGAAGAGCAACTTCGTCAGTTAGGGCAGTTGCACGCTATTCAGGAAGAGCAATTTAGACAAGCCCAAGAGTTGACCAACATCCGCGCATGACGAGGCGCATCCATGAGTATCACATGCGCCAAGGAAATCTCGACTACCATCCACCATCGCCACCCCACAGACAGTAAATCTGGTTGTGTCTTTTCCCTTTTCTTTATTTTCATTTCTTTAATTTTCCTTTTTATTGCGTATGTATCACTTTCCCTTGCTGGCTTAACACTGAGGATAGTGTCTAGTTCAAGCTTGGGGGAGTTTGCATTTCATGCATTGCATGTTTCTTTCTTTTTATTTGCTTATGTTTGCATCTATTTGTAAAAAAAAAAAATCCAAAAAAAAGTGAAAAAATTGAAATTTTTTTGAAAAATACCATTGCATGCATTTATTTTGCTACCATCTTACTAACTTTTATCTTAGTGTTTTAATTATCTTTAAGTAAAGTTCAAAGACATATTGTTAATTGATGAAATTTGAATACTTTTCTTTCTTATCACTTGCTATTTTAGTATCAAACTTATAGACTGTGTGCCCATGCTAAATAGAATTATGAATGACTAGACGATAAAATCATATTCATGTCTTTTTATTAATTTCTTTTAAGTCTTGATTAATAGTAGCCTTCTTATTGACCATATCAAGTACTTTTTGAGCTTATAAAAAAGAAGGGTTAGTTAAACCCCAACAAATAAAAAAAATGATGAATAAAGTTATGTGTAGGTACAAAAGTGTTATCTAGAACCAAGGTGTGTTCGAGTAATTAGATCCGTAAGGGTTCATGCCTGACGACCTAAGGGCAACTGCTCTGGGATCCGTCGATCGAAAACCTGCTACATGGACCATCTTGTGGAATATGGAGAAGCACAGGAGTACTGAATCATGGCTAAGTTCGAACTCTTCATTCAGAACCTTGGTTGTTCGGGCAAGTAAACTCGAAGGGTGCTTTATCACCTGGTGCCCTAAGGTCATCTGGTCTGGGAATCATCAGTCTAAAGCCCGCTACATGGACTTCCTTGTGCAATCCTGCTTGAAGATTAGAACTTTTAAAATGATTGAAAATAAAAATGAAAAGAAAAAGAAAAAGTTTTAAGCTCAATTAGTACTTATGTTCAATATTAATGCTATTATTTGACAATTTATTTTTCCGCAAGGCTGAATTTGAGATTGTTTAAATTTGTGTAGCATTCAGAACCTCTATGAAGCTAAGTGCATGGAAAATGGTGAGATACTGAGTAGCAGGTGTGCAGAAGAATTGTGTAAGAAAATTAATCAGTTGACAATGTGGCGGCTATGATGGAACTTTCTTGAGCCTTGTCTTGAATTTTTGCTTGAGGACAAGCAAGACTTTAAGCTTGGGGAGTTTGATGCATGCAAAATACAACATATTTTATATTATTATTTTAATTAATTTTTCTGTAATTTGATCATGACATGCATAATTTTTAGTCACTTTTAATCGTAATTCCGGATTTATCAATTTTAATTATTAATTCTCTGAATATTTTAATTGTGGATGGATTAACTAAATTTTGATAAATATTTTACAGTAAAAACCGAGATTTAGATGGATTGTGCCGTATCGGCCGAAATTCCGAAGAATTTATCATTACGGCCGAGATTAGGATAAAGGATTATTGTTTTGGCCGAGATTTGGAGGAGGTAATGGCAATGAAATCATCCTTTTGGCCGATATATGAAGGTGTAAAGATAAAATTGTTTGGGCGTAACGAGATTTAATTCTCTGTTTTGGCCGAGATATGAAAGGTAAAGTTTTGGGCGTAACAAGATTAAATTCTTTCCTCACGGCCGAGATTTGGAGGGAGTAAAAGGATTTATATCTTTGGGCGTGATGATAAAAAAGATTTATCGCTGGCCGAGTTTATCTCATAATTTTAAAGTCAACCGTACGATGTTACGACCGAGATCAAATTGAAGGTCGTCCGCACCCTATAAATACGTGAAGAATCCATCGTTTCAAGGGGTGCTCTGAAGTTCAGGTTTTCTTCCACGGCGAGTCATGAGCTCTGCAGGCTACGACCAAGAGGAGAGAGGTGCGACGGTTGGAGGTTGATCGCGACCCTGATCAAGTCCGAGAGGCTGCCCGACTGTTTGCCAGATTCGAGATCTCTATTTTCGGTGTTATTCTTTCAATTTTTATGATTTGTATTTTATTATCTCTCCGAAATTTCTAGGATGAACTCCATGTTTTTAGGATTATTATTTTAGGAGATTATTAATTGAAGGGAAACTATTTGGACCCTATATTATTTATTTTAATCTTTTCTGATCAATTAGTTAATTGTGCTAGTGCTTTTGATTTAATTATTTGGATTTTTGAGTTGAGTACTTACCAGTTTGTGGACTAATTGATTTCAGAATTCATTAATTAAATTAATTGATTTTATGTGAAATTAATAATTGACATAAATTTGATAACTAGTGTGTGAAGAATCAAGTTTGTGTGGTCTATTAATGTATACCAGTTTGTGGAGTGATTAATAGTTTAGAGAATTCAATTTAATGCATCTTAATTTTAATATGATTTTGAGGGTACCAGTCGTGGAGACTTCAATTCTTATTAAATTAAGATAGTTCTATATGATTAGATTGAGGGATGCCAGTCGTGGAGACCACAAGTTAATCATGTTAGATTACTTTAAGGAGACTCTAATCCATCTTTAAAGATTAAATTTATCTTTTATGGTTCAAATATTTATCCTAATCTATTTTCATCCTAAGGCCTAACTTCAACACCACTATCTTATCTTTATCTTATTTTCTTTATCTTTAAAAACTCATTTTCAAAATCCATGTTTTTTTCTCTCTTATTAATTTATAAATTCAGATATTGAATTAATAATATTCCTCGTGGGTTCGACACTCTTACTCATATTACTATATTACTTGAGCGACTAGTGCACTTGCTAGCGATTTTATTTTGCTACAATATTAATAATATTCCCCATACCTGATCGTCACTAGTCCATCATAAAAAGAGCTCTCCGTTTAACATTTTTCATCTTTTATCTTGCAGCTTTTAATTTATCTTTATTAAAATATAAGGATCATGATCAAGATTTGGTCATCATGAGAAAGGATCAACGAATCGTACTGATCAAGAATTCTAATCATCATCATCATTATATATATGACTTAATCAGAGCTACAAGATAGGATCAAGGAGAGAAATCAGAAATATATGAACATCATAATCATCATCATTATTATAAGATAGATCAAGATCGATGGATATGAATCAATGTCGTCATAGGTATGATTGGATCTAAATTAATTCATCATAAGATCATAATAGGTATAATCATCATCATGACTTAGATCAAGATTAAATACATGAATCAGGAGCATTAATAGCATAATTATCATCATCATCAAGATCTGAATTAAAATACGTGATCAAAGATCAAAGGATTATAAAAATCAACCTAATCGTTTCAGAAACCTGGCCGAGTAGAGGTGAAACTCGGGCCGAGTTCGTAAGGGCATCATCGGAGGAAATCAAGACATTGCCTGGGCCGGGTGTAGGTCATACCCGGGCCGGGTTCGTACTTACTAGGCCGGTCGGCCGATGCACAAATCGGTCGACCGCTCGACAGAAGTCGCGGCCGAGCGCGACTTCGTCGTGAAATTGCCTGGGCCGGGTCATCATCAGAGTTTGGCTCTCGTGACAATGACAGACTTGACCGAGTTCCATCGAACTCGGTCCGAGTATGAGCTTGCCCGGGCCGGGTCAAGGTGAACCCGGGCCGGGTTCCTCTTACATAGAAACTGCGCGGATGCACAGTTCGCCTTCCGATAGTCCTTTTCCGATGATGCCCGGTACAAATCATCATCATACAATATTCTACTATAATTATGCATCAACTCGGACATGCTTCAAGTCTAAAATCATGATTCTAGGAAGAATCTACCATAATTCCATACCTTATTAGTTTCTGTCCAGAAACTAATATGCAGTCTTCTTCTTCTTCGTGTTCTTCCTCTTCCTCTTCTTCTTTATTCCGGCCGTTCTCCTCTGTCCAGGCTCATCGTCCACGTTCGTCGGTGTCCTAATCTCCTGGTGGTCTCCTGTTGGGCGGTAGCAGCCCGGCGTGGGAGAGGGGAGAGAGAGACGCACGAAAATTAGGGCCGGCTTGTGGAGAAAAGTAAAAGGGGTTGATTTGTTTGATTTGGTCTCATATTTATAGAGGAGAAATTTGAGAGCAATTGGGACTTCTTGATTTGATTTAATCCCTTCAGATTTTAAAAATTGATTTTATCTTCTTATTTGTTTTAATCCTTTCCATCCTCCTCTTTTTCCTTATACGATTTAAACCCAACTGTCTCGGGCGTTATAATTCCAGCCATTGGAGGAACATTACAGTGATCAAATCAATAATTGCGTCCAAAGGAAATTGTAGGCGGTGGCATCGTTTTCTTTGTTCAATTGTCCACTTTGTTGTGTCAATTGAATGCTCAATCTCCATTACCTTCAGGCATTGCATGGCCCACGTTATGGTTGAAGTAGATGTAGGTTAGGGTTAGGTTATAGCATGATGAATCTTATCGACTTTAGAAAACATACAGGAACAAGTAAATGAGCACATGTCAAAGTTAGGGACATGCTATATTAGTGGTGACTAAGATATAGCTAGATCCTAGTGTCTCTCTTTTCTATAGATGCAGAAATACTTTGCTAGCGTGCTTGTAGGTTTTTGGAATGTTGGAGTTTTTTTTTAACTTGTTTTGAAATCTTTGTCACAGATGTTGTGGTTAACCTAAGTAGATCTACCTTGGCCGAGTCAACCTCATGGCTTCCTTGATATCTTGTATATGTTGAGTTGTCAAGTTGACACTGTAATAAATATGTACCTGCAGTGGCAAACTTGTAATTACGGATTCGTTAAATCAGTTAATACACTTATACTTGTATTGTAAAAGGTATAAAAGCCTTGATTCAGTAGTGAAACAATGATGCAGAAAAATAACATTTGATCTTTCCTTCAAAGAAATATTTCCATCTAAAATCTTCCTTCACTCGTATTCAATGTCTATGTTGCTGCATATTCTAGATCATCAAGGAGCTTGCAAGGATAGTTCTTATCATGGTATCAGCGCCTGAGATCGTATCCTGCTCAAAACTGGTTAAAAGAGAACCGAATGCATCAAAAGAATAATATCCAAGATCCCATTTCAATCAAATTCGAGTTGATTAGTGAAGACCTCAATCCATCCAAAGAAAATAAATGATTGAGGATGAGAAAAAGTTTGGATCTCCTCAAATATAGAAACCTAATCCTATTTCTTCCTTCTTGCTTTCTTCTTGGTTGATGCTAAGAAAATTTTGGATTACCTCAACTATATCTTTAGGGCTTATATTAAAACTCTAATTCTATTTGTTCCTTCTTGAATTTCTCCTCATAGTTTTGCCTCTTCTTCTTCATCTTCTTCTTCTTCTTCTTCTTGCTTTACTCCTCTTTGCTTCACTCCTCTCCACATTTTCTACATAATTTCAGAGCTTTTTGGAACCTTTGGTGGTTAGTGTAGAGTGGTTACGTGTAAGAGAGGATTAGGGCTTATGTTGGGTATTTATATTTAGGACTTAAGTGGGATTTCAGGGCTAGTTGGGCTCTACTTTGGTTAGAGGTTCATGTGCTAGTACCTTTTTCTCTCTTATTTATTGGGGTATTCATCCTCAAATTTATGAAACTATAAAGGAATCTTGTAGAATAATTTTCTTCTTGTAACTCCCATTCAATGTATATGATAATGCCATGATTCTTAATTTGTAGCCTTGAATGATCCAGTTCTTATTGTCACTTGTTTACTATCATTGAAGACAATTCTATTTATCTAAGAGATCGTCCCAACTTGTTGTCCCAGGATTCCAATGTCAATCTTGGGTCCCTATCTAATTCCATTGAGCTTCATTTATGCTTGTAATCATTTTCCCTTAATCCTTTCTACCTTGGAAACTTTCGATTATTTTAGGAAAGTCTATAGATTAAAGGTTATATTTAGAGTCCTCTTTAAATACTTTGCATTACTTTGTGTCCGACTTTCACATGCACTACAATTTGAAATCTACAATAGCACTTAACACAATAGGGAACTAGCGCCTTGAATTATATAATATGATGCTAAAACTTCACTCCAATGCTTTTGGAGAGTTCATGTCTTATTTTTTCCCTCCTGAAGAAGATTCCCATGCTTTTCTAGAAAATCCCATTTTTTTCACATTGCAAGCACATATGACCTTTAATCGACATTGACCGGTACCTACCTCTATGAGTGCATCAGGCTTTCTTCTTTGATTGTTCTCCTCTTTTGAATCCTTGATGGAGTTGGTTCCTTTGCTCCTTTGTTTTCCCTTGCTCTTTCCATGGTCTTTGCTCTTGAATTTCACAACTCCATCTTCGATCTCCTTTAGCACTTTGGTAGTTAGCACAATATGCATACTCTTAGGATCTTCACATACCACTCTATCTTTCAACTTAGACTTGATTAAGACCCTTCACCAAATGACTTATCCTTATATTTTTCATTTTTAAGTGTGTTCAAAACCTTTTAAGTTGAAAATACTTGATTGACTCGTTGTCCAATGGCATATCACATCATTGGAGGTTAAGGAACTCCTCTTGCTTTTTCTCTTGATACTTTGTGAAAGGTATTAATCCTTAAAGTACATCATGAATTCCAAAAGTACATGATATCCTTGGTCGACATACCTAGTCATAAGAGTTACATCCTGCCATTGTTTCATTTTTTCCATCAAATTATGGGTGTCTATTTAAAAATGGCCATTATAATATTAAACCATGCCTCGGCTTCCTCTGGATCATCAATTCCATTGAGTATAAGAAGATTACTCCTCAAAAATATCTTCAATGATGCTTTACATGAGTGTTCATCATATTTCATGGCTTGAACCATTTCAGGCATTCCTACGTTCGTCAGACAATTCATATCGATCTACAATCATACAATAACTATATTTCAATTTTTAACACTAACCAACTCTAAGAAAAAAAGACACTGTTAAACTTGATGGTTGCTCATGACGATTGCACATGTACTTTAAACTTAGACACAACCAACTTTAAACACTCAAGCTAATCTATGGCTTACACATCTTAGAACTTTTGACTCTGATACCTTTTTGTGATGCCTCAAATTTAATCGTAATTATAAAGACTGAACCCTTGGGTAGTTCTACATTTACATCGTTCTTTGGCATTTCATTACCACACATAAAACATGTAGGGAAAACATAATATAATAGGTGATTTAAACTCAAACACTGGAAGACTTTGATAATATGTAAATCTAGGACATTACCATACTAATACGTGGCCACATAAGCTCTAACAACATACAACTCGACAAAGGATTCGACATAGTATAAATGATATTTATCGAGTTCATGTTAGGTTCATGACACAAAGGTCCATAGGTCATATATATACTTGATTCACATAAGAGTTCGACATGAACACAAAATATCATGAAAGGTAAATGATAACTTGAGTCATGCGACCAATATATGTGCAATCGCTCATCATGAGTCCACCTCCATCGAGCATAAGACTCCTCTGACCTACACGGATTCATGGAGGATAAAGAATTTCTCCTATTAGAACATGTCGAAGCTCATGCATGCTATGTTCTTATATCATTAATTCTATATGAAATGACATAAGCAATTTTCACCGACAATGAATGCTATGAGTTACATTATGTACATGCACCCTCTATGAGATGTTATGCAATCAGTCATTAAATAGTTTGAAAAATTGTTAGTGCATAGTTTGCCTCCACAATTGAAAAATTGTGCTATGACTTATTTGGTCACACTCTGACCCGCTCATAGGGAGTGTCCCAAAGTTTTCAGTTCGAAATGCTTGTTACGTCCTTGCTTCGTACACTACAGTCATATAACATCACCATAGTGTGATTTATGGATAAATTACCCCAAATACCTTTCAACTTTTAATATTTTTCCAATATTATCCTCCAACTTTACTTTGTAACCAAAATACCCTCCATCTTTTAATTCATTTTACGGAACACCCTTTTCACCGCTGATTGATCACTTCTCGGTTGTCCAACTGACATAGCGATGTTCTCTCTCTACCACGTAGGCAACTGTCTAACATGGCATTGCCACGCAGACTGCCTTTCAAATTAACAAATTATTAAAAAATAAAATAATTATAAAATAAATAAAATAAGATTCAAATAATAATAAATTAAAAAAAGAGGAGGGGGAGCGACCCCTCCTCTTTCCAATCATTGGTTGGGCCGCCTGAGCACCGGCGGCAGGAGGGAGAAGACGAGGGTACGACTGCTCCACCCCTATCCTCTCCGACGATGGAGCTGAGGGACTAGAAGATGATGGCCAAGTACTCGTCGAGGAGGTCATCGGTGTGGTCCCCCGTCAACGAAGCAACTACAACGCTGGAACCCTCCATGGGCGAAGCGTCCCCCGACGATGATGGCTTACCGTTGGCGGCTGTGGAGTGCTTGGAGCAGTGCAAGGAGGAGGAGGAGCCGAAGGATGTAGGTGAGCCCCCCTCCTCTTTGCTCTTCATCAGCGCACGGGGGAAGGGCGGCCCCCTCCTCCGCGTGCAGAGGAGGGGGCCGCCCCTTCCCCCTCTCCTCTACGATGACAAGAAGAGAGAGGAAAAGGGGGGGGGGGGGGGGGCCTCCCCACGTGCGCTGGTGATGCATGCAAAATACAACATATTTTAGTTAATTATTTTAATTAAATTTTCTGTAATTTGATCATGGCATGCATCATTTTTAGTCATTTTTAATCGTAATTCCGGATTTATCAATTTTAATTGTTAAATTCTCTGAATATTTTAATTGTGGATGAATTAACTAAATTTTGATAATTATTTTGCAGGAAAAATCGAGATTTAAATGGATTGTGCTGTATCGGCCAAAATTTCGAAGAATTTATCATTACGGTCGAGATTAGGATGAAGAATTCATCATTACGGCCGAGATTTGGCTTTCCACCCAAGTCATTTTGGGCGAGATTCGAAAGGAGTAAAGATAAAAGAGTTCCTTACGGCCGAAATTTCCAGGGGGTAATGATTAGGAATCTTCTTTGTTACGGCTGAGATTTAAAGGGGGTAAAGATAAATGGAATTTTATCTTTTGGGCGTAATGGCATGAAGATGAAGATGTTACGGCCGAGATTTGGAGGGGGTAATGGCAATGAAATCATCCGTTTGGCCAATATATGAAGGTGTAAAGATAAAATTGTTTGGGCGTAACAAGATTTAATTCTTTGTTTTGGTCGAGATTCAAAGGGAGTAAAGATAAGAAAGATTTATCTTTGGGCGTAATGATAAAAGGATTTATCTTTGGCCGAGTTTATCTCGTAAATTTAAATTCATCCGTACGATGTTACGGTCGAGATCAAATTGAAGGCCGTCCGCACCCTATAAATACGTGAAGAATCCGTCGTTTCAATTCGTGCTTTGAAGTTCAGGTTTCTTCCACGGAGAGTCGTGAGCTCTGCAGGCTACGACCAAGAGGAGAGAGGTGCGACGGCTGGAGGTTGATCGCGACCCTGATCAAGTCCGAGAGGCTGCCCAACTGTTTGCCCAAATCTGAGGATCCTATTTTATTCTTGGTGTAATTCTTCCAATTATTATTATTTTATTATTATCTCTCCATCTAGGATGAACTCCATATTTTTATTTATTTCATGTTAGGAGATTATTATTGAAGGGAAACAATTTGGACCCTATATTATTTGTTTTAATCTTTTCTGATCAATTAGTTAATTGTGCTTAATGCTTTTAATTTAATTACTTAGATTTCTGAATTTAGTACTTACCAGTTTGTGGATTACTAAATTTCAGAATTCATTAGTTAAATTAATTGATTTTATGTGAAATTAATAATTGACATAAATTTGATAACTAGTGTGTGGAGAATCAAGTTTATGTGGTCTATTAATCTAACCAGTTTGTGGAGTGATTAACAGTCTAGAATTTTCATATTAATGCATCTTAATTTTAATCTTATCTGACGAATACCAGTTTGTGGGACTTTAGGTTTGATTAAATTTAAGATAGTTTGATTTACCGAATTAAATAGCAGAATTACTAGTTTGTGGACTCTGTGATGTTAATCTTGTAAATTAATAACTTGAGAAAATTCCTAATCCATCTTTAAAGATTAAATTTATCTTTTATGGTTCAAATATTTATCCTGATCTATTTTCATCCTAAGGCCTAACTTCAACACCATTATCTTATCTTTATCTTATTTTCTTTATTTTATTTCATAAAACTTATTTCCAAAAATTCATGTTTTTCCTCTCTTATTAATTTATAATTCCAGATATTGAATTAATAATATTCCTCGTGGGTTCGACACTCTTACTCCTTTTTACTATATTACTTGAGCGACTAGTGCACTTGCTAGTAAATTTTATTGTTACAAATCTTACGCATCAGCTGGTGAAGATCAAAGGTGGTGGGGGGGAGGGGGGGAGGCCCTAAATCCTCCCCCTTTGCTCTTCACCAGTGTGCACGCGAGGAGGGAGCCCCACCCCCTTCCCCTTTCTCTTCTCCGGCAAGATCAAAAGGGGGTGGGGGAGGCCCTAAATCCTCCCCCCTTTGCTCTTCACCGGCGTGCACGCGAGGAGGGAGCCCCGCTTCCTTCTCCCTTCTCTTCTCCGGCACTAGAGAAGAGAGAGGGAAAGGGGGGCGCACTCGATGAAGAGCGGGGGTGGGAAGGGGCGGCGCTCCCTCCTCTGCGCACATGGGGAGGGGGCTCCACCCCCCTCTCTCTTTCTTCTTCGGCGCCGGAGAGGAGAGGGGTGGGGGCGGCCGCCCCCTCGTCTTCTCCCTCCGACCATCGGCGCTCAGGCGACCCGGTCGATGATCGGAGAGAGGAGGGATCGTGCCCCCTCATTTTTTTATTTCACCAATTTGATAAAATGGAGTTCGCCCCTCGGAATTAATACATAAAAGTTATACAATATAAATAATTTTATTTTCCAATATTTCATCCTACTACAAAAGTTTCAATTGGAATAAGTCCATATCTTTGGGAGAATCGATCTTATTGGCGTACATTGCTCCATGACTAGAAGGAACACCTAAACTAGGTACTATCTCGCTTTAGGGTAAATTACATCAAATGCTCTTCAACTTTGACGTTTGCTCAGCGATACCCTCCAACTTCACTTTGTAAGAATGCCCTTCCGACCAGGAATGCCTAATTATCCGGTCATTCGACTGACATGACATTTAATTTATTTTAAAACTAATATATAAAATAGAAAAATAATATTATAAAATAGAAAAAAGGGACACTCCCCCTCCCTCTCCCTTCGGTCGTCGGGGGGCGGCGAGGTGGTCTCCTTTCTTGGCTCGACTTGAGGGCTACAGCTTCAATTATATCTTGTATCTCACTAGGACGTTTAGATCCTAGCACTGTCCCTCCTGCTGATTGGTCGAGTTTGTCTTGATCTGCAGGTCGTAATCCATGATAGAAATCTTCCATCACTTGCCATTTTGGAATTCTATTGTCAGGAACTCTGGCCAGCAGTTCCTTATATCGTTCCCAGGCTTCATATAACGTTTCGTTATCGTCTTGAACAAATGCCCTCAGCTCCCTTCGATATTTGCCTGCCTTTTGTGGTGGGCAATATTTTCCAACAAACTTTTCTACCAACTCCAACCAAGAATGAATTGATCCTGCAGGCAAAGTTTTAAACCAGGTGGAAGCTTTGTCACGTAAAGATTGAGGAAATAATAATAAACGAATAACTTCAGAAGAAACATTATTATTTCTAAAGGTGCTCAGAGTGGCAAGAAATTTATCAAGGTGATCGTGAGGGTCTTCATGAAATCCTCCTCCAAATTGGGATGCTTGTATCATCCTCACGATTGCGGGATTTATCTCAAAATTATTTGCGTTAATATCAGGCAGCACGATGCATGATTCTCGGTCACTGTATCTGGCCGAGACATATTCTCTCATAGAAAGTTCTGCTTCATCTTCTCGCCGATTATTGTATGGTGGAACCAGTTCATTCTGTTGCTCCAGTCTCTGATTGTCGCGTGCTTGTTCCGCCATTTTTCTTATATTTCTTCGTAATCGACGATAGGTTCTTTCAATCTCAGGATCAAATTCCAACAGTGGATTTGAACTCCTAGTGCGCTTACCAGAAGATTCCAGGATTGGTTGTGATTTAATTTTCAATTAGTACCTGCAACAACCAATTTTCAGTAAGATAAAAGAATAAAATAAAATATATACAAGAATAAAGAAATTCAGATAATAGGTCACGAAAAATGAGTTTTTAACAAATAAAGTCTTTCGGCACGATAGAATTCGTCATTAAAATTAATTTTCGAGAGGAACTTTTCAGAAATTCTTCAAACCAATACGAATATCAAATATTAATGTCGACCCAAAAGAATTTATGATGATGTAGCAAATCGCACAAAATAAGTCCGAACTAATTTGCGAACGTAAAGTTAATAATCAGAAATAATCAAAATTATTTTCAGAGAAGAAATAAGATTGATTGGCCGTAATACAGAAATAGATTTATGGTCGTAATTAATCCGAGGCTCGTTCGTCCGTAAAAATCATAAAATAGTGTTGAAAAAGATTCAACGTGAAGGCGTAAAAATTAGCATGGTGATGAATTATCTCGGCCGAAAAAAGTTGAATGAAATGTTGCCAAATGAATCATTACGGCTGACAAAGATTATAGTTCATATCGGCCGTAAAACAATGAGAGGTAAAACATCAACACATATAAATCGGCCGAAAAGGAGTAAAATCCATGGATGATTCATTACGGCCGAGACAACTAAATCGCTTCGGCCAAAACAAAGTCAAATCAAAAGTTCAAACTACTATCTTTATCCATTACGGCCGAAAATAAAAAAAATCACAAATCAATTGGGTCGGAAGATGGCGTAAAAAACGAATGTTCAGAAATTTTACGGCCGTAAAACCATGAGATTAATTCTCGGCCGTAAAAATGAAACATGAGATCATTTCGGCCGTAAAAAGATTAAATCGTCAATTAAGATGAGGTCACTTCGGCCGAGATGATGTCAACACGAGGCCGTAAAGTTAATAAAACCGACACATTAAATTTAAAGTCGTAAATCCATAAGTCGACAGTGTAATTTTGAAAAAAAATCCAATCGGCGTCGGATTTTTAAACCGAAAGTAGATAAATAAAAAAAAATTATTGTGACCTTTATCTGCAAAAGAAAAAATGTCAGTTTATTCACAAAAATAATTAAAACAATTAATACATATGCACAGAGAATTATTTACAATTTATTTACATCTCCTAATAATTCATAAAAATCAGAAATTAATTAATAAAATATTCCCCGGCAACGGCGCCAAAAACTTGATGCGTTGTAATTGTAACAATAAAATTTGCTAGCAAGTGCACTAGTCGCTCAAGTAATATAGTAATAGGAGTAAGAGTGTCGAACCCACGAGGAATATTATTAATTCAATATCTGAAATTATAAATTAATAAGGGAGGAAAAACATGGATTTTTGGAAAGAGGTTTTATGAAATAAAATAAGGAAAATAAGATAAAGATAAAATAATGGTGTTGAAGTTAGGCCTTAGGATGAAAATAGATCAGGATAAATATTTGAACCGAAAAAAATAAATTTAATCTTTAAAGATGGATTAGGAATTTTCCCAAGTTATTAATTTACAAGATTAACATCACAGAGTCCACAAACTGGTAATTCTGCTATTTAATCCGGTAAATCAAACTATCTTAAATTTAATCAAACCTAAAGTCCCACAAACTGGTATTCGTCAGATAAGATTAAAATTAAGATGCATTAATATGAAAATCCTAGACTATTAATCACTCCACAAACTGGTTAGATTAATAGACCACATAAACTTGATTCTCCACACACTAGTTATCAAATTTATGTCAATTATTAATTTCACATAAAATCAATTAATTTAATTAATGAATTCTGAAATTAAATAATCCACAAACTGGTAAGTACTCAACTCAGAAATCCAAATAATTAAATCAAAAGCATTAAGCACAATTAACTAATTGATCAGAAAAGATTAAAACAAATAATATAGGGTCCAAATAATTTCTCTTCAATAATAATCTCCTAAAATGAAATAAATAAAAATATGGAGTTCATCCTAGAAATTCTGGAGAGATAATAACAAAGTAATAATAATTGGAAGAATTACACCCAAATAGACAAAAGTCGAAGCTTCGGATCACGGGCAGACAGTCGGGCAGCCTCTCGGACTTGATCAAGATCACGATCAACTTCCAGCCGTTGCACCTCTCTCCTCTTGGTCGTAGCCTGCAGAGCTCACGACTCGCCGTGGAAGAAACCTGAACTTCAGAGCACAAATTGAAACGATGGATTCTTCACGTATTTATAGGGTGCGGACGGCCTTCAATTTGATCTCGGCCGTAACATCGTACGGTTGACTTTAAAATTATAAGATAAACTCGGCAAAAGATAAATTCTTTTATCATTACGCCTAAAGATAAATCTTTCTTATCTTTTTACGCCCAAAGAGTCTCGGCCGTAAGGATTTATTTTATCTTTTACGCCTTCAAATCTTGTTACGCCCAAAGATAAACTCAATTTTTTTATCTTGTTACGCCCTTCATCTTCATGCCATTACGCCCTCCAAATTTCGGCCGTAACATCTTTATCTTCATGCCATTACGCCCAAAAGATAAAATCATTTTATCTTTACGCCTTCAAATGTTAGCCGTAACAAAGAATTAAATCTTGTTACGCCCTAGAAATCTCGGCCGTAACGACTTGGGTGTAAAAATCTCGGCCGTAAGAAATAATTTCTTTGAATTTCGGCCGAGATTCGAATTTTCCTGCAAAATAATTATCCAAGTTTAGTTAATCCATCCACAATTAAAATATTTAGAGAATTTAATAATTAAAATTGATAAATCCAGAATTACGATTAAAAGTGACTAAAAATGATGCATGCCATGATCAAATTACAGAAAATTTAATTAAAATAATTAACTAAAATATGTTATATTTTGCATGCATCAAACTCCCCCAAGCTTAAAGTCTTGCTTGTCCTCAAGCAAAAATTCAAAGCAAGGCTCAAGAAAGTTCTATCGTAGCCTCCACATTGTCAACTGACTAATTTTCTCACACAGTTCTTCTACACACCTACTACTCAGTATCTCACCATTTTCCATGCACTTAGCTTCATAGAGGTTCTGAATGCTACACAAATTTAAACAATCTCAAATTCAGCCTTGAAAAAATAAATTGTCTATCAAATAATAGCATTGATATTGAACACATAAATACTAATTGAGCTTAAAACTTTTTCTTTTTCTTTTCATTTTTCAGCTTTATTTTCAATCATTTAAAAGTTCTAATCTTCAAGCAGGATTGCACAAGGAAGTCCATGTAGCGGGCTTTCGACTGATGACTCCCAGACCAGATGACCTTGGGGCACCAGGTGATAAAGCACCCCTCGAGTTTACTTGCCCGAACAACCAAGGTTCTGAATGAAGAGTTCGAACTTAGCCATGATTCAGTACTCCTGTGCTTCTCCATATTCCACAAGATGGTCCATGTAGCAGGTTTTCGATCGACGGATCCCAGAGCAGTTGCCCTTAGGTCGCCAGGCATGAACCCCTACGGATCTAATTACCCGAACACACCTTGGTTCCGGATAACACTTTTGTACCTACACATAACTTTATTCAACCTTTTTTTTTTTTTATTATTTGTTGGGGTTTAACTAACCCTTCTTTTTTATAAGCTCAAAAAGTACTTGATATGGTCAATAAGAAGGCTACTATTATCAAGACTTAAAAGAAATAAAAAGGCATGAATATGATTTTTGTCGTCTAGTCATTCATAATTCTACTTAGCATAGGCACATAGTCCATAAGTTTGATACTAAAATAGCAAGTGATAAGAAAGAAAAGTATTCAAATTTCATCAATTAACGACATGTCTTTGAACTTTTACTAAAAAGATAATGAAAACAATAAGACAAGAGTTTGTTAGATGGTAGCAAAAATAAATGCATGCAATGGTATTTTTTAGAAAATTTTCAAAATTTTTCAATTTTTTTGGATTTTTTTTTTTTATAAATAGATGCAAACATAAACAAATAAACAGAAAGAAACATGCAATGCGTGAAATGCAAACTCCCCCAAGCTTGAACCAGACACTGTCCTCAGTGTTAAGCCAGCAAGGGAAAGTGATACATACTCAATAAAAAGGAAAATTTAAAGAAACGAAAATAAAGAAAAGGGAAAAGACACAACCGGATTTACTGTCTGCGGGGTGGCGATGGTGGATAGTAGCTGAGATTTCCTTGGCGCATATGATACTCATGGATACGTCTCGTCATGCGCGCATGTTGATTCTGAAGGGATTCGAAGCGACCCTGACGATCATCCATATTTCTAAAATCAGCTCGAATGTTGGTCAGCTCTTGTGCTTGTCGAAGTTGCTCTTCCTAAATAGCATGCAACTGCCCTGACTGACGAAGTTGCTCTTCTTGAAAAGTGTGAAACTCCCTTGCTTGACGAAGTTGTTCATCATACATTGATTCCCATAAGTTTTGCATGGAAGCATAGTCAGGCTGAGGTGGCGGAGGTGGATAGTAAGCCTGCTCTGGAGCTGAAGTAAAAGTGGGCTCCGGTGCTATATAGCGATTCTGCACAGGTTCTTGTAAAGGAGCAGATACTTCCATCGAGTCGCGTTCCTCATAAGGAGTAGAAGGTATGAACGAGGAATCAGAAGAGCTCTCTTGTGCTGGAGATGGAATCGGAGAAGGCACCGGCATATAAGGCGAATGGACGGATGTGGCATATTGGGAAGCTGCAGGTGATGCAGCCTGGAATCCTTGTTGTTGTTTAAGGTAAGGTTGGGCTGCCGCATAATCAGTAGAATCAAACCAGGAGAAAGGTTCATCCTGGTGTAGCTGTCCGACAGAGGTAGATGGTCCTGCAGGTGGATTTACTGGAGCGATGACCTGCCTAAAAAGAAGCCAATTATTTGGATTAATCGGCGTAAAAGCATCTCGATCTGAACAGGGCACCTCCTGATGGTGGCCTTTAAAAATAAAAACTTTGATCCCTGAGTTGTTGGTCTTCACGAGACCCATAGCCTGAATGGTCCTACGAGTGAGGTGAGTGTTTCCTGGCACAGCTTCGAGATCATCCAAGTCAAGTTGTAGGTGCTGAGCGATAGGTGTGAGAAGGGCACCCATATTAATGCTACCGCCACGATGAGTAGTGCGGCGCTGGAATCGACGAATTAGGAAGGCACCCACATTAACGGGAGTTCTGTGAAGCATGCTGTGGATGAGATATAACTCTCCTTCTGAGACGGCACCATCGTTATCACTGCGTCCACTTATGGTGTTGCTTAGCATGCGATGGACGTAGCGCAGAACAGGATTCTGAATTGAGCTATCTTTAGCGGTGTTCCAAACCAATCGATCTTCTTCTGTTATCTGTTTCCAAAAAGTTTCAGCCTCAAAGTCAGCAGGTACAGAAAGAGATCCATGGTTGGGAAATCCATAGATATTATTAATCTCTCCTAGAGTGAGAGTAAATGGTCGTCCATAAAGTTGGAATGAAATGCGGGGCTGATCATAGTTCCTGCCATCTAAATTAAAGATTTCCAGAGATGAGAGGAATTCCATAATTAGTACTTCATAAGTTGGCCACCAAGAATGCACAAAGTCAGATAGTCCAATTTGAGAAAATAATAGATGAGTATCTGCAAGTAAATTATACTCCCTCAGCAATTCAGTATCTGAAAATCTGGTGGCATGAATTCGAATATCACACATCCGTTCATATCGAGCTTGATACTCCGGCTTAGTCCAATAATAATCTCCGGGGTAGGAGATTAGTTGTGAAGGCTGTGGGGCCGGCTGAGCATTCGGATGTCGTCGTTCGTGACGTCCCCTCCATATATTAGCAAATCGTCTCATTTTGATCTGGACAAAAATAAACAAAGAAAAGGTACCGGCTTGGTGGAAGCTCGGCCGTAATATGTGTTTGAAGAAGAGCTCACGGTCGGGGGTGACTCGGCCGTAGAAGTTGGAGGCGTGACTCGGAACTCGGCCGTAAGAAGTTGATGAACCTGTAGATTTCGGCCGTAAGGAATGGCTGTGTGGTTTCGGCCGTAAAGTAAAAAAACTCGCCCGGAGTTTGGCCGTAAGAGAGCGGCGGAGATGACGTGACTTCGGCCGTAAAACGAAGGCGACGTGGAAACTTTGGCCGTAATAAGTGTCGGTGTGCGGTGGAAGATCGGCCGTAACGAACCCGGAAGCGCTGGAACTTCGGCCGTAATAAATGTCGGTGCGGTGGAAGACCGGCCGTAACGAACCCGGAAGCGCTGGAACTTCGGGCGTAAGGGAGAGAAAGCTTGGCCGTAATGTACAGAGGGCGGCGCAGTGTTGAAGCTCCGGAACTTCGGCCGTAAGGAGTTGCTCGGCCGAAGTCGAGTGGAGTTTCACTTCGGCCGTAATTGATCTGCAATATACGAGAAGAGGTAAGTATTTTATAGATAAATTTATGGGGTAACACCTGTTCCGACAGCGCGCAGTGAAAGGTCAAATCCGGCGTAAAGGCATGCATTTTTCCAAGGTATGTCCGTGGTCTGCTGATGTGACATCTCGGCCGTAATGGAATGGTGGCAGGGCGTAATAGGAACCGCAGCTCTTGTCATGTCTTCGGCCGTAAAGAGCATCGTAGTGCGTGATCTTCGGCCGTAACGATGTGGCGTCTTGTCTGTTGGAATCTTTACGGTGTGGTCAACGAGGTCATTCTCGGCCGTAACGAGGAATGGTGTCAGCCATGTCCGAGCTTGATGCGTGTGACAACTCGGCCGTAATGCACACGTAACGAGGGTGGCAGGGCGTAATGACGATGGCAGCTTGTCGTTTCTTCGATCGCTTCGGCCGTAACGGAATCCGTAGTCTGCTGATGTGACATCTCGGCCGTAATGGATGGTGGCAGGGCGTAATGTCCAAGCTTCGGCCGTAGAGAGAATCAATTCTTGAAATTTACGCCCCTGAGTTTATCTCCCCTTGCAAAACATTAAATATTAAATTAAATGACTCCATAATAAAATAAATGTCTAATAAAACTATCACCGAAATTAAGATATTAACAACTAATTAAACTAAATAAAAAAAATAATAAATAAATAAATAAATAAATAAAAAATAAAAATAAAAAGGATAGAAATAGTTCTGATTTATAGTCGTCAGCTTGACTTTGTCAATTCGTCATTTAGATGGTAAACAGATTAATCATAGATAAATTTTGATAATATGTGTTATCATGATAGAGTTTAAGTCTATGTCCATTAACTTTAAATTTTTGTTTATGATCCAATGATTCAATTTCAAATGTTCCATAAGGTGAACTATTGATTATGATATAAGGGCCAGTCCACCTTGATTTGAGTTTCCCAGGAAATAATTTGAGTTTACTATTGTAAAGAAGCACTCGTTGACCAGGTAAAAATTCTTTATGTTTAATATGCAGGTCATGTAATTTTTTTGTACGTTCTTTATATAGTTTGCTGTTCTCATATGCATGATATCTAAATTCATCGAGTTCATTTAATTGTAATAATCTTTCTGATTGTGATGATTTTAGATCCAGATTTAAAAATTTCGTTGCCCAGTAAGCTTTATGTTCTAATTCCACAGGAAGGTGACATGATTTTCCAAAAACTAATCTATAAGGAGAGGTACCTATAGGTGTCTTAAAAGCAGTTCTATATGCCCAAAGTGCATCGTCTAGTTTCAAGGACCAATCCTTCCTAGATGAGTTCACAGTTTTCTCTAGAATTCTTTTAATTTCTCTATTTGAAATTTCCACTTGTCCACAAGATTGTGCATGATATGGGGTACTAAGAAAGTGGTTGACTCCAAATCGGTTAAGAAGAGTTGACATTATTTTATTACAGAAATGTGTTCCATTGTCACTTATGATAGTCCTAGGTGTTCCAAATCGAGTAAAAATATTCTTTCTTAGAAAGTTAGCAACTACCTTGGCCTCATTTGTTGGTGTGGCTACAGCTTCTACCCATTTGGAAACATAATCAACCGCCACTAAGATATATTGATTGTTAAAGGATTTAGGGAATGGTCCCATAAAGTCAATACCCCAAACATCAAAAATATCACATTGTAAAATATTTGTGAGAGGCATTTCATCTCGACGAGAAATATTACCTGTCCTTTGGCATTTGTCACAATACTTACAGTAGCTTCTTGCATCTCGGTAAATGGTTGGCCAATATAGTCCACATTCAAGTACCTTAGCTGCTGTTCGATTGGATCCAAAGTGACCTCCAGCTTGTCCATCGTGGCAATGACTTAGGATATTATCAATCTCATCTTCGTGAACACATCTTCGAATTACTTGATCTGCACATAATCGAAAAAGGTAAGGATCTTCCCAGTGATAATTCTTGACGTCAGATAAGAATTTCCTTTTTTGATGAGTGGTCATGCCCCTTGGAATGTAATGTCCTGCAAGGTAATTAGCAAAATCAGCGAACCATGGTGTAGTGTCATAAATTTGAAAAATTGTAGAGATAGAAAAAAGTTTCTCGTCTGGGAATTCTTCAAGTATGTCTGTGACTTCTCTTGGAGATGGCTCCAAACGAGATAGGTGATCAGCTAATAAGTTCTCAGTCCCTTTTTTGTCTTTTACTTCCACATCGAACTCTTGCAAAAGTAGTATCCATCGGATCAGTCTAGGTTTGGCATCTTGTTTGCTCATCAAGTGCTTGATGGCTGCATGATCTGTGTATACAATAATTTTTGAACAAATTAGATATGATCTAAACTTGTCAAAAGCAAAAATAATAGCAAGAAACTCCTTCTCTGTTGTTGCATAATTTAGTTGGGCAGCATTTAATGTTCGGCTTGCATAATATATGACATGAAATGTTTTATCCTTTCTTTGCCCCAACACAGCTTCAATAGCACCATCACTCGCGTCACACATCAGCTCGAATGGTAGAGACCAGTCTGGTGCAACAACAACAGGTGCAGAAATTAGCATTTCCTTTAATAAATTAAAGGCAGCAAGACAATCTGAATTAAAATCAAATTTTGTGTCCTTAGCAAGAAGATTAGTTAAGGGTTTAGCCATTTTTGAAAAATCTTTGATAAAACGGCGATAAAATCCTGCGTGCCCAAGGAAGCTTCGAATGCCCTTCACATTGGTTGGAGGGGGCAGATTTGCAATAACATCAATCTTGGCCTTATCCACTTCAATTCCAATTGCTGAGATTTTATGGCCAAGCACTATACCCTCCTTAACCATGAAATGACATTTTTCCCAGTTAAGGACCAAATTCGTTTCTTCACATCGCTGCAAAACTAGAGATAAGTTATCCAAACAATTATTAAAAGAGCTACCGAATAGTGTAAAATCATCCATGAAGACTTCGAGTATTTTCTCATTCATGTCTGCAAAAATGGACATCATGCATCTCTGAAATGTTGCTGGAGCGTTGCATAGGCCAAATGGCATTCTTCTATAGGCAAACGTTCCATATGGACATGTGAACGTTGTATTTTCTTGATCCTCAGGTGCTACTGCTATTTGATTGTATCCAGAATAGCCATCTAGAAAACAATAATAGCTATGACCTGCAACACGCTCCAACATTTGGTCAATAAAAGGTAATGGAAAATGATCCTTGCGGGTAGCATCATTAAGCTTCCTATAGTCTATACATACTCTCCAACCTGTAACTGTTCTTTGAGGTACCAATTCATTATTTTTATTACTTACCACAGTGATTCCTCCTTTCTTAGGGACTACTTGCACAGGACTTATCCATGAACTATCAGAAATGGCATATATAATACCTGCATCAAGGAGTTTGATGACCTCCTTTTTCACAACTTCCCTTAAAGTTGGGTTGAGCCTTCTTTGATATTGAGCAATTGGCTTGACATTGTCCTCCATCAAGATCTTGTGCATGCAAATGGTAGGAGAGATGCCCCTGATATCTGAGATCGACCAGGCAATTGCTCTTTTGTGTTGCCTCAATACTTCTAAAAGTTGGTTTTCCATATCACCTGTCAAATCAGCAGATATGATAACTGGGTAAGTGTCATTTTCAAGAAAAGCATATCTCAAATGAGGTGGAAGTTCTTTAAGTTCAAATTTTGGAGAATAATCCAATTTATCGTTTTCCGCCTCGAGTGTCTCTGTTGTTATTGGCGCATTATCGTCTTCCCCAATTTCTCTAGATTTCTCTATCATTTCCAAAGCTTCCTTAGCATATGGATCTGAGATAAAATCTGCAACAATATCATCAAAAACATCAATCGTGTCATTTTCTAAAGAATCAATGGCATAACAAGATGAGTAATCAAAAGGTTGTTTGAGAGAATTTTTTATATTGAAAGTGATGTCTTCATTGTTGACACGAAGTTTGAGCATCCCTTGTTGAACATCAATGAGTGCGTTTCCTGTCGCTAGGAATGGTCTCCCGAGGATGATGGGGGTTTTTTCATCTGCCTTCATATCCAGAACAATAAAATCTGCAGGAAAAACAAATTTATCAACCTTTACCAAAACATCTCTTAATATTCCTCGGGGTCTCTTGCATGAAGAATCTGCGAATTGAAGAGTCATGCTTGTTTCTTCAAGTTCTCCATAACCTAGCTGCACAAATATAGAATGTGGCATTAAACTAATACTAGCACCAAGATCACATAAAGCTTGTGCACAAAAGAATTTTCCTATAGTGCAAGGTATAGTGAAGGTTCCAGGATCTTTCATTTTTCTAGGTATATCTCGATCGTAAATGGCACTACACTCTGATGTCAACAATACTTTCTCAGTGTTTTCAAACCTTCTTCTTGAAGATAATATATCCTTCATGAATTTAGCATAGCTCGGCATCATTTGTAAAGCTTCATGAAAAGGAATGTTAATAGATAATTGCTTCAGAATATCAAGAAAGCGAGAAAATTGCTTATCTAACTGTTCTTTGCGAAATTTTTGTGGATAGGGTAGATCCTTTATGTCAGTTTCTTTTTTCTTCAGATTGATATCTTCAGTAGTCTGATCTTGTGTCTTTAATGCTTCAGTTTGATCAATTACTCTTGGCGGGGAATCTAATCTCAGACTTCTCAATTGTTTCCCACTTCTAAGAGTCACAGCTTTGGTCTCTTCTTTAGGATTTTTCTCTGTATTGCTTGGAAGAGTCCCTGGTGCACGTCCTGCCATCATATTGGCCATCTGTCCTATTTGCATTTCTAAATTTCTGATTGTAGCATCTTGATTGTTTGCCCTTGTTTCCATTGTCTTCTGCATGGTTTGCATAGTGTCAATAACTCTTGCCATCATCTCTTCCATAGGATTAGTCGATTGTTGGACAGGAGCTTCTTGTTGCTTTCTCAAAAGTGTATAATTTTGTGGATGAGCTTGATTCTGAAATTTCTCAAAAACTTGCCCTTGATTTGACCTGTAAGGAAACTTCTGATTGTTCCTCCAACCAGTCATTATTCCTGAAAAATGGATTGGAGACAAAGTTAGCATTTTCAATATGATCAGGATTAGAAATGTTACCTTGAGGACAATAATTGCTTGCATGTCCTCCTCCACAGTTGTTGCACACCATTAATGACATCATCTGCTCAAATTTGTGATTAAGTGACTCCAGCTGAGTCACTACTTCAGAAGAATTTTTACTTTCTGTAGCATGCACATCATGAGTTCGGCGAGGTGGTCTCCTTTCTTGGCTCGACTTGAGGGCTACAGCTTCAATTATATCTTGTATCTCACTAGGACGTTTAGATCCTAGCACTGTCCCTCCTGCTGATTGGTCGAGTTTGTCTTGATCTGCAGGTCGTAATCCATGATAGAAATCTTCCATCACTTGCCATTTTGGAATTCTATTGTCAGGAACTCTGGCCAGCAGTTCCTTATATCGTTCCCAGGCTTCATATAACGTTTCGTTATCGTCTTGAACAAATGCCCTCAGCTCCCTTCGATATTTGCCTGCCTTTTGTGGTGGGCAATATTTTCCAACAAACTTTTCTACCAACTCCAACCAAGAATGAATTGATCCTGCAGGCAAAGTTTTAAACCAGGTGGAAGCTTTGTCACGTAAAGATTGAGGAAATAATAATAAACGAATAACTTCAGAAGAAACATTATTATTTCTAAAGGTGCTCAGAGTGGCAAGAAATTTATCAAGGTGATCGTGAGAGTCTTCATGAAATCCTCCTCCAAATTGGGATGCTTGTATCATCCTCACGATTGCGGGATTTATCTCAAAATTATTTGCGTTAATATCAGGCAGCACGATGCATGATTCTCGGTCACTGTATCTGGCCGAGACATATTCTCTCATAGAAAGTTCTGCTTCATCTTCTCGCCGATTATTATATGGTGGAACCAGTTCATTCTGTTGCTCCAGTCTCTGATTGTCGCGTGCTTGTTCCGCCATTTTTCTTATATTTCTTCGTAATCGACGATAGGTTCTTTCAATCTCAGGATCAAATTCCAACAGTGGATTTGAACTCCTAGTGCGCTTATCAGAAGATTCCAGGATTGGTTGTGATTTAATTTTCAATTAGTACTTGCAACAACCAATTTTCAGTAAGATAAAAGAATAAAATAAAATATATACAAGAATAAAGAAATTCAGATAATAGGTCACGAAAAATGAGTTTTTAACAAATAAAGTCTTTCGGCACGATAGAATTCGTCATTAAAATTAATTTTCGAGAGGAACTTTTCAGAAATTCTTCAAACCAATACGAATATCAAATATTAATGTCGACCCAAAAGAATTTATGATGATGTAGCAAATCGCACAAAATAAGTCCGAACTAATTTGCGAACGTAAAGTTAATAATCAGAAATAATCAAAATTATTTTCAGAGAAGAAATAAGATTGATTGGCCGTAATACAGAAATAGATTTATGGTCGTAATTAATCCGAGGCTCGTTCGTCCGTAAAAATCATAAAATAGTGTTGAAAAAGATTCAACGTGAAGGCGTAAAAATTAGCATGGTGATGAATTATCTCGGCCGAAAAAAGTTGAATGAAATGTTGCCAAATGAATCATTACGGCTGACAAAGATTATAGTTCATATCGGCCGTAAAACAATGAGAGGTAAAACATCAACACATATAAATCGGCCGAAAAGGAGTAAAATCCATGGATGATTCATTACGGCCGAGACAACTAAATCGCTTCGGCCAAAACAAAGTCAAATCAAAAGTTCAAACTACTATCTTTATCCATTACGGCCGAAAATAAAAAAAATCACAAATCAATTGGGTCGGAAGATGGCGTAAAAAACGAATGTTCAGAAATTTTACGGCCGTAAAACCATGAGATTAATTCTCGGCCGTAAAAATGAAACATGAGATCATTTCGGCCGTAAAAAGATTAAATCGTCAATTAAGATGAGGTCACTTCGGCCGAGATGATGTCAACACGAGGCCGTAAAGTTAATAAAACCGACACATTAAATTTAAAGTCGTAAATCCATAAGTCGACAGTGTAATTTTGAAAAAAAATCCAATCGGCGTCGGATTTTTAAACCGAAAGTAGATAAATAAAAAAAAATTATTGTGACCTTTATCTGCAAAAGAAAAAATGTCAGTTTATTCACAAAAATAATTAAAACAATTAATACATATGCACAGAGAATTATTTACAATTTATTTACATCTCCTAATAATTCATAAAAATCAGAAATTAATTAATAAAATATTCCCCGGCAACGGCGCCAAAAACTTGATGCGTTGTAATTGTAACAATAAAATTTGCTAGCAAGTGCACTAGTCGCTCAAGTAATATAGTAATAGGAGTAAGAGTGTCGAACCCACGAGGAATATTATTAATTCAATATCTGAAATTATAAATTAATAAGGGAGGAAAAACATGGATTTTTGGAAAGAGGTTTTATGAAATAAAATAAGGAAAATAAGATAAAGATAAAATAATGGTGTTGAAGTTAGGCCTTAGGATGAAAATAGATCAGGATAAATATTTGAACCGAAAAAAATAAATTTAATCTTTAAAGATGGATTAGGAATTTTCCCAAGTTATTAATTTACAAGATTAACATCACAGAGTCCACAAACTGGTAATTCTGCTATTTAATCCGGTAAATCAAACTATCTTAAATTTAATCAAACCTAAAGTCCCACAAACTGGTATTCGTCAGATAAGATTAAAATTAAGATGCATTAATATGAAAATCCTAGACTATTAATCACTCCACAAACTAGTTAGATTAATAGACCACATAAACTTGATTCTCCACACACTAGTTATCAAATTTATGTCAATTATTAATTTCACATAAAATCAATTAATTTAATTAATGAATTCTGAAATTAAATAATCCACAAACTGGTAAGTACTCAACTCAGAAATCCAAATAATTAAATCAAAAGCATTAAGCACAATTAACTAATTGATCAGAAAAGATTAAAACAAATAATATAGGGTCCAAATAATTTCCCTTCAATAATAATCTCCTAAAATGAAATAAATAAAAATATGGAGTTCATCCTAGAAATTCTGGAGAGATAATAACAAAGTAATAATAATTGGAAGAATTACACCCAAATAGACAAAAGTCGAAGCTTCGGATCACGGGCAGACAGTCGGGCAGCCTCTCGGACTTGATCAAGATCACGATCAACTTCCAGCCGTTGCACCTCTCTCCTCTTGGTCGTAGCCTGCAGAGCTCACGACTCGCCGTGGAAGAAACCTGAACTTCAGAGCACAAATTGAAACGATGGATTCTTCACGTATTTATAGGGTGCGGACGGCCTTCAATTTGATCTCGGCCGTAACATCGTACGGTTGACTTTAAAATTATAAGATAAACTCGGCCAAAGATAAATTCTTTTATCATTACGCCCAAAGATAAATCTTTCTTATCTTTTTACGCCCAAAGAGTCTCGGCCGTAAGGATTTATTTTATCTTTTACGCCTTCAAACCTTGTTACGCCCAAAGATAAACTCAATTTTTTTATCTTGTTACGCCCTTCATCTTCATGCCATTACGCCCTCCAAATTTCGGCCGTAACATCTTTATCTTCATGCCATTACGCCCAAAAGATAAAATCATTTTATCTTTACGCCTTCAAATGTTAGCCGTAACAAAGAATTAAATCTTGTTACGCCCTAGAAATCTCGGCCGTAACGACTTGGGTGTAAAAATCTCGGCCGTAAGAAATAATTTCTTTGAATTTCGGCCGAGATTCGAATTTTCCTGCAAAATAATTATCCAAGTTTAGTTAATCCATCCACAATTAAAATATTTAGAGAATTTAATAATTAAAATTGATAAATCCGGAATTACGATTAAAAGTGACTAAAAATGATGCATGCCATGATCAAATTACAGAAAATTTAATTAAAATAATTAACTAAAATATGTTATATTTTGCATGCATCAGCCCCCCTTTCTTTGCTCCGGTCCATGTAAAGAAGGGGGCCCCACCCCCCCCTTCTCCGACCTCCTATGCTCATTGGAAGACGCAGAGGGGGCGAGCCCCCCTTTTTATGCGCCCTCCGATGCTCGCCAAAGACGCAGAGGGGAGCGAGGCCACTCTTTTCTGTGTGCCGGCGCACGCAAAGAAGGGGGCCTCGCTCCCCCCCCTTTGCGTCCTCTAATGAGTGCTGGAGGCCGCAGAGGGGGGGGGGGGGGGCGAGGCACCCCATGTCCGGCGCCGACGAGGTCCCCCTCCCTCCAGCGTCGGCAAGGCCGTCAGAGGTTGAGGGGAGGGGCGGTGCCCCTTCTTTTTTTTACTTATTATATTTTTTACTGTTATTATTTAATTATGTCATGTAAGAGAAAGAAATGCTATGTCGGATGGCTTTTTGCGTGGAAGAGAAAGAAAATGGCAACGTGGACGCCACGTTGATGGGGCACAGGGAGACGGCCGATCGCCCTCCGACGAATGCCGGAGGTCATAGAGGAGCTTGAGGGGAGGCGCAGTGCCCCTTCTTTTTTTTACTTATTATATTATTTTTTATTATTATTTAATTATGTCACATAAGAGAAAGAAATATCATGTCAGATGGCTTCTTGTGTGGAAGAAAGAGAAAATGGCAACGTGGACACCACGTAGATGGGGCAACCGAGAGATGACTTATTAGAGGTAAAAAAAACTGAGTGAAACGAGTTAAAAGATGAAGGGCAATCTTGTTACAAAGTGAAGTTGGATGGAAAACGACCAAAGTGAAGGGTATTTAATATAATTTACCAACTTGAAGTTTGGTGACGGTTAATAATGATAATAATGAAGCTAAAAATGCCTATGGCTCTAATAGTAATATACAATATTTTTAAAACCGGCCCGAAGATCGAATTGATTAACCAATTGGATCGGTCGAATCAATCATTCTTTTTTCTTTCTTTCCTAATCTTTCACTTTCCCTACTAATAAACCTTCCATTTTTCCATTTTTTTCTATGTACCAAACCAGATTGAAAAATATTTTCATATCTTGATTTTTTGCTATATACCATTCCATATCTCTACTATTTTGAAAAAAACTTTCCATACCGGTTTCCTACTATTTTAAAACCATTTCTCAATAGTGGATTAAAGTAGGGCTTAACAATGGACAATCAGATTTCCCTGAATTTAGGAAATCAACAATCAGCAATACACTTAAATCAGGAAAAACCAAAGGTGATTTCAGAATTGAATCATAGGTATGTCAAAGCTTCTCAATTCATTTCTGAACAAGATTGGAATATAAGATAACCTCTCAGTTGTGCAATTAATTCAATCCCCAATGACAATCAGATTCAGACAACTCAGAAAATCAGAATTCAGGAAATTCAGAAATCAGGAAAGCTGAAATCAAATTTTCAATAAAAAAGGAATCCAGAAACTTGGCATGGGTTCTTTGCTCATTTCTAAACAAATATTAGACCAAATGACAACTTCTCAGTTATAAATACAAATAGGGTCTTCCAATGACAAGGGTAAATCAAAATAATTCAGAATTAATTCATAACTTGATTCAAATGAGGAAATCAATTTTTGTCCCTAATCCATCCACAATATATATTAGACTACTACCCTACCCTAAGAGGCATGGGATTTAGTTCCTCATATATACAAAATCAGAAACAAGATAGAGTGAAAAACTCAGATAAATCATCTTGGATTGGCTCCTTGTCGAACAGGATTTCTAGTAGCACTTCAGTCCTCTTCTTTTGCTCCAAACCCTTGTTGCCTTCCCCCCAATCCTGCAATGGCCGACCCCCCATTTTCTGCTCCAGAAATTTCCATTTATATATGTGTCATGTCCACCCTTTGATCAGCATCAGAAAGTTCTATTCCCTTGATTTCAGCCATCTGTACAATGGTCCCTGCATTCCAGCTGACTACAGCAGCTTTTGGATAGCAAAGGAGTGGTCCCCCCACCTTTTGGCTTAATTCATACTTCTTTTCCCTGCTAGAAAATTCACAACAACAAACATCAAAGTCCTCTAATAAGAAATAAACAAATAAGGATTAGGACAACAAGTAAACTCAACTCAATAATGAACAGGAGTTTGGTGTTGTGCAAGAATGGAAATCGATATGAAAAATTAATAGTTTTGGAACCCGGAAATGATAACTTTGCACTAATCATGTAAATTATCCAAATACAAGTGGTTCAAGGAATTAGAGGCATCAAATGAATTAGGGTGGCAAGTGAGTGAAGACGGAAATCAAATATGAATAAGATTTCATAGGAATGATAACTTGGGTGCCAAATCGATAACTCAATTGCCTTAAAAACGATAATTTATCATAACTTTTGTTGTGGTTATCCAAATGTGATCAAATTTGAACAGCAATGAGTTAGGACAATGATATAATGATTGCCTAAAGCCTTTGTGTAGATTTGATAGTTTTGCATGTCGAAATGGCAGTTTTACCTTTTAACGATAACTTGACATTGAAAAAATGATAACTTGTTCAAATGGACTTAAAATTTTGCACAAGTTGAGATATGACCATCCAAATATGATTCATTCATGATAGTAATGGATTTAGGGCAAGAAAATCATTGAAAATTAGTTCACTCAAAAAAATGATAACTGCCCACTGCTTACGCATATGGGACCTCTAATGTTTTTGTCCTGAATTAGGACACTGACTCTTACTGAGTCTTTTTCCTACAACGAGAGGTGTTGGTGCTGGATTGCTATTCTACATTTCAAATCTTATCAGTATCTTGTTCAGATACTGTTCTTGACTTAAGTTCAATGTCCTTGAGCTTCTATCTCGAGTAATTCGAATTCCAAGGACATACGAAGCTTCCCCCATGTCCTTCATTTCAAATTCCTTACTCAACTTTTCTTTAACTTCGTTTAAGTATTGTGACATCATTCCCGGTGAGCAAAATGTCATCGACATATAATGACATTATAACGAACTTGCTCCCACTATTCTTGATGTACACACAATGATCCAATTTGTTTGCGATGAAACCAAATTGAATGACCGTCATATGAAACTTTCGGTACCATTGACGCGATGATTGTTTTAAGCCATACAATGACTTTTCAGCTTATAAACCATATTCTCCTAACCTTCCACCTGAAAACCATTAGGTTGTCGCATATATATGTCTTCAATCAACTCTCCGTTGACGAAGGCAGTCTTAACATCCATCTGAAATAATTCCAGATCCATATATATCACAATCGCTAAGATGATCCTGATAGATGCAAACTTAGCTACCGGAGAATACGTTTCCTAAAAGTCTATATCGGCTTGCTGAGTATAACCCTTGGCAACTAATCTCGCTTTGTGCTTCTCAAGAGTACCATATGCTCGGTACTTTTTCTTGAATACACATTTGCACCTTATGCATTGCCGACCTTCTGGCAAATCACATAGTTTCCAAACTTCGTTCTGATTCCGACTCAACCGAAGCCATCGCTTCATTATATGAAATAGGATTTGTACAATCCTCTATATCTACATCCACGGAGTAACACGAAGCCTCGCATTCGTACAGAACATACTCATCAAAGTGTGCAGGTCGTGTCTTGGGTCTGTTGTTGCCAATTATACTCGTGGATTTTATGGGTCCACCCACTTCTTCCAAATAATTTTCATCTTGTATAGAATCTTCTTCCACGATTGGTATCTCAGAATCGATTTCATTATTCCCTCAGATAATTAGAGGTTCATTATCCTCTTCTTCATGCACTTGTTCCTTTTCATTTTCAAGGAATGTTGCATCGCGACTCTCAATTAACTCTTTTTCTCTATGAAAGAATCTATACCCTTTGGATTGTTGACTATATCCAATGAACCCGCATGCCAACGTCCTAAAATCAAGTTTGTCCCTCAATTGATTTGGAACTAGAACATGCACTTTACATCCCCATTTTCGAAGATGGCCTATATCAGGCTTCCTGCCATTCCACAATTCATATGGCGTGGTTTCTACGGACTTTGTGGGAATTCTATTTTGTATGTAATTTACAGTTAACATTGCCTCTCCTCAAAAACTTTTAGGGAGGTCTGAGTGGGACAACATACACCTTACTGCATTCATCAATGTTCCATTCTTTCTTTCTGCCACGCCATTTTGCTGTGGCGTATATGGCATTATAGTTTGCCTACTAATGCCTTCCTGAATGCAATAATCATTAAATTTCCGGGAGGTGTATTCCCCTCCTCTGTCTGTCCTTAATGTTTTAATTGGTCTTCCCAATTTCTTCTCCACTTCCATTTTATACATAGGAGAATCTTGAAAAATCATCAATGAATGTGATAAAGTACTCCTTATTCTTATGTGTCACGATGCTAAGAGGACCACAAATATCAGAATGAACCAATTCTAATAATTCTTTTGACCTTATTACTCTCGAAAATGGCTTTCGAGTCATTTTTCCGGTCAAACAATGTTCACAAGGCAATGTTCTTGAACCTGAAATTCTAGGAAGTAGGTTCATTCTTATGATTTATTCCATCTTTGTCTTTCCTGGATGTCCTAATCGATCATGCCAAATATCATAATCAGAATATTCACACACAGAATAATCAGAAATGGCATCCACATTCATTGGTATATTGTCAGTTACAACAAGTAGGCAAAATAAATCATGTTCAGGAACAAACCTTCCGACGGTAAGGACTTTCTTGTCCTTACCTATAGTTACTCTACCATTATAAAACCTAACTTCAAAATTCTTCTTTAGAAGTATGGGAACAGATACGAGGTTTCGACGAATACCGAGAGCATATAACACATCATTAAGAGTCAAGATGCAATCTCCCAAATCCAGCCTATAATTCCCCACACCTTCCACATCAAGGTAGGTGTTGTTACCCATGTATATTCTTTGTTCCCCCTTCTTCAATTCTTTGAAGTCGGTCATCCCATCATTGGTCTTGGTGATATGACGGGTCGCCCCTGAATCGATCCACCATCTCATAGAGTCAGTACTTGTAGCGTTGCATTCAATGACGCCAGTGAATTTGGGTTTCTTGCATTTCTTATCTTGGCTTTGCCCTTTTTGCCCTTTTGTCTTGGTGCAGTTCGATTTGAAATGTCCAAACTTTCCACAGGCATAACAGGCTCCACGCGGCGGCTTTCCATGCTGTCCCTTTGACTTCTTGTTTGCACCAAGCTTTTTGAAGCGAGCAGCATTCGCCTCATCATCGTCTTCTTCTACGTCGAAGACCTCACTTTTTCTTTTGCAGTTGGCCAGGTCTTGTTCAATGGCCAATTGGGCTGGCAAATCTGTCACCGACTTAATACATCCATTAAGTCGCAAAGTCGTGGCAGCCATGTCAAAACTGGGAGGAAGGCTATTTAGCACGGTGGCAATCTGTAAGGGTTCAGGAATCATTGTACCAGTTGTTGCTAAGTCTTTAGCCAGCACAATCATTCTATTGACATGATCTATCACATTTTCTGACTCTTTCATTTTACAAGTTTTATACTTGTGCAATAACAAGTGAATATTTACTTCAGTTTTAGAGTCATATTTGGCCTTTATAGCCATCCATAGATCACGTGTTGTTTTTTTGTGATTCGAACATTCATATCAAATTATCTTCCATGTTCATCAACATGAAAGATTTTGCCTTCTTATCCTCTCTCTCCCACTTGTCATGTGCTTTCTCGTGTGCCTTAATTTCTTCTGGTGTGGCATTCTCGGAAAGCACATGACAGTTATTTTCAAGGTTATCGTGCATAAGTCCATACTTGATCTTGCGGCTCCACATATCATAATTCACGCCATTTAGGCGTTCAAGTTTTGCCAGCTCCATTGCAAATAACTTTGAAGTCATTTTCTACTCGACGAGTTCAGCAGGCGAACAGGGGAAATTAAATCCGACGGTTCTGACGACGAGGACAGCAAATTCTTGTTGGAAAAAATTCACCGGATGAAGACAGAAGTGCTGGAGGGGACGATCACTCAAAACACTCGTGTGGTTTGCTAGAAAAGAAAAAACGCGTTCGCACAGGAAGATCGCTCGCTCTGATACCAATGTAAACTTTTGTGCAACGATTGGAGTTCCCTGGATGGCATCTTTCACTATTTATAGACACATGCACCGTCCAGTCCACCCCCTCGAACCGCGCCCCTTCCCGACGAACGGACGCACCGTTTCGCCAAAAATTGCCTCCGTCAATCTTCCAAGCAGTCGCGCTGCTTCGCTAACGGTTGCTCCGGCAACCGCCTGTGGCCAATATAGGTCACTATATAACACAAGTGACTCACTGGATTCACTTTTTTTTAAAAGTAAATGCAATACATTTCACAATCCTCGGTTAAAAGAAAATAATGCAAAATTCATGTTACATCTCATTCTTTTAACCTTGTCATGGACACTAAACCATTGTTGTTAGCAAATTATTAATTTCCGAGTTATTCTTATATTATCCATCGCACGATATTGTTTTTCATAATTATACATGACATGTGAGAAATAGATGTACTTTCAGTAATATTTGACAGAATAAATGAAATGTAATAGCTGTATCACAGAATCAGCTGAAGCAAATTAGCAAGATATTTGTAATCACTGCCAATTGCTTGAATTATACACAAAATTCCTCTTGACATTGATCCGAGAAGCTCTCGATGTGTCATCTAATAAATCTAACTGATGTCAAATTGAGGAACCTAGTAAGTGAACTTGGCTATTAATAAGTGTATTCAGCAACATTACTTTACACCAAGCTCCCAGCCGCATCTCTCTCAGCTCATCTTATTACAGGCTGAAAGGCATGCTAAGTGGAACACCATGAGCGTCGATGCACAGACAACGTTCAGCTCACAAGACATAAACCATTCCCACCTCCAGAAGTGATGCAGGGGGCACTCGCAACACGACGTCTGGTCCCCGGCAGTTTCTTCTTAAGAAGTTGTACCCAATGTTGATTGCCATCTTCTTCATGATCGATGATCCTGGCTTTGCTTGCACATGACTGTGACCCAATATAAAAGCACACCCGGCTTCGCGTGCTGCTAGCAACTCCTCCAGCTCCTCTCTTACTGTCTTTTCCAGCGATGAGCTATTGCTTTCATCCAAAAGGAACCTAACCTTCTTCCCTGTGCTCACAGGTTCCAGTTCAATGGTGTTAACTCTTACATTCCTTTGATGGATCGTGCTCTCAGAATTATAGTTGGAATGGCTTGAAAGCATGCTGCTTCCAATGACAGTTAGTCCATGCTCCCCTTCATCTGCTGATTCACTAGTTCCAAGTCCACCATGCACTCCTTGCTTTATGAAGTTTGATAAACTGTCAAAGAGCTCTGACTCAAAAGAATCAACATCCTGATGGACATCACGGTAGCCATATCGAACGATGCATCTGTAGGAACGATGGTATGGTGGTCCAACGCGTCCCACAAGATATCTTTCAGCAGGGGGCACAAAAGGGACAGGAACAGACTTGACACAGACAAAGACAAGGACACTGTGAAATGCAGGGAGATTGGTGACAAACCGAGAGAAATTAGCAGGTACCCCGGAGATAAGATCGGTGTAAACAAGTCCAATTCCAGGGACACGAAGTATGCCTAGATTATCTCCAAGTGCAAGGAGCCAGTCCAGTGAAACCTTGTTATGCAGGTCAAACTCATATTTCTTGATTGTAGCATAGTGCCAGACAAACATGATAGTCATAAGAAAAAGGGCGAGGAGGATGGGGAGCCAAGCACCTTCAAGGAACTTGATGAGGGAAGCAGAAAAGTAAAGAGCCTCAATGGAACCAAAAAAGAGGAGAAAAAGAAAAGCCAGAAATGGTGGCTTTTGCCAGCAAAGGATCATAACTAGGGATGTAAGGCATGTAGTTACCAGCATAACCGTAATCACCGCTAATCCTGCATCAGGATAAAATAACACAACCGTTATACTTGAATAAGTTACTGATTTAGTGAGGACTTTATCGTATTCCTTTAGTAATGCATTTTATGATGAAAGTTTTTTCTAGTTATAAGACTTTAAAACAAATGACAAGCACTCGATCAATGGGATCCATATTCTATGTAATGAGAAAGTTATAAGATATAATATCTCATACATACCAGATGCATTTCCCATATGTTTTGTATTTCTGAATCCAACAGCAACTGCTAGACACAGTAGCATCAACATCCAATTAATCTCTGGAATATAGATTTGTCCATGGATTTTATCAGAGGTGTGAACTACTTTGACTCTTGGAAAGCAACCGAGTGACTGACTCTGGTTTATAATAGAGAATGTTCCACTGATGATCGCTTGACTTCCAACAATTGATGCTAGTATTGCTAATCCAAGCACAGGCCACCTTATACTTTCTACAGAGTGAAAACAAGATACTTGTTATAGATCTAATACAAGTTCTCTTGATACTCAATCTGATTTGATTACGAGATCACAAAACCACATTTTTATATGCAATAAATGTTAGTAGTCTTTGAAATCAGAAACTATAATGTACCTGGAACTGAAGCATAAAATCCAATCTGGTAAGTTGTATATATTTTATGGTGCTTAGACAAGTATGCTGCTTGACCCATGTATGCCAGTATCAATGCTGGATATACTATTAAAGTGAAAGCAATCTACAGTAAATCAAAGAATAAGAAATCAGTTAAAAGTTAAAAAAGATAGTCGTTGATATGTGGGATGATTGTCATTGATATGTGGGATGTAAAACTACCTGAATTGCCATATACGAGAAGTGGCCAAGATCTGCAAACATAGCTTCTGATCCTGCATTTCATTTGTTGCAAGAGTTAGCACCACTAGAACTGAAGAAGTTCTTAACTCTCCAACATTTCAAAGGCAATGGGAATTGGATCAAATTCATTGTCATAACAAGGATTAATATAACTTAAGGACTTTACAAATTAGCATTTAAAATGTTCTGCATAAGATATTTAGTACTTAGCATATTCCAGTGATTGCTTTCAGAAATGAATTTTGGAGCCATTTGGTATGGTTCTTTAATTTAAATTTTTTATTGCCCATGAGGTTATCACATTTGGCTACAATAGGTTAAATTTCAAAATTCCTGATAATTTAAATTCACCTGATAATTCAGATAGCATTCAGGAGAAGGTTCTATCATATTAACTGTTGGGTGGGATGCGTTTTGATAAAAATTATCATTCAATCAAATTTTCATTTTTTTATTTCACATTCTCGATGTTTTTGGACCATACACGAACAAATGATAACATAACAATTTATTCATTCTCACTTTTATATTTTTTTATCTCAAATTAAAATTTAACTTTTGAGGTATTTTAGTAATTTTAAAAACTAATTATAATTTATATTATTACCAGTAATTTAGAAACTGACAACCTATCTTAATGGTGATTCGAATTATGAGTTAATTAAATTGGGAATGCTTCAAATGGCCCCTGAGTTTGCTCAGAGTTGATAGAAAATAATAACAATGAATCAAATGTAAAAATCTGGTTCTCACCTGTTATGCACAGTAAAATTCCACCAAGTGACATCCAGCCATTCTTTTTTGTCTTCTTCAAGAACTTATACATGTAATATGGAGAAAGTGCTTGATAAACATGTGGATTCCAATGAGCAATATTATATATGCCAAGTGCACTAATGCAGATAAGCCAAGTTAGAACAATTGGTGCGAACAGAATTCCAATCTTTGAACTACCATAGTGTTGAAGAGCGAATAGGCATACAAGTATGAAGCAAGTTATTGGCACCACAGCATCTGCAAACAAAAGGGTCAGATTTCAGAGCATAACCTAATACTGATAAATCATAATATAGCAACTTTCTTTTTTTCGGTTGGCAGTTCAGAGAAACCAAATTGCTAATCAAACATAAAATCATGGTGAAATGGTCATATATGAAGTACCAACTGCTTCAATTCTCTATATATCTTAAGAATTTCAAATCAAATTTATTGCTTGAAAGATCACGCAGAATGGCTTGTTTCTTGCACAAACATTCCAAGATTAAAGCTAATTTGTCAAAACCATACATTTATCAAGTGCCTATCAGAAAACCTTCATATCAAACAATATATTATGGTAATGTATCGTGCAGAGCAAGCAGTTAAGGAAGCAGTACTCCATGAAGAAAATTGATGCCATCATTTTTCTGCAAGTGTGTCTTAGTTGAATGGCTTAAACTTCTGAAAATGATGGCGCTCATGATGGTGATAGAATCTTACACTCATGTTGCTCCTTAGACATCGCTAGCTCAAGCCCGGAAACTGCAGAAAATACTGGAGAACAAACAAAAGGGTACGAAAAGTGAAAAAGATAACAGTGAAGAAATAAGATTTGCAGAAGAGAAAGGGATGTCATAAATATACCTGATAAAGCTGGAGTAAGAACTCCATCGCCAATCACCATACAAGTACCAAGCATAACCACCAGCAAAAGAACTGTGTGCAACTTCTTGCGCTTCTCAAGCCATACTTTGATCGAGGACCTCTTCGTTGCTTCTGGATGACATTCATATTTATACGTAGACAGCTCCTCATCTGCAACTTGTCTGTTTGGAAGAAGGCTTACATTGGTGTGTCTGCATATTAAGGAGTACAAAGCAAATGTGCCACCTGCAACATAATTTGCAAAATTACTGTCAAGAGAACAACTTTGTCTTTCTTAAGAAAATACATCCTAGCTGTCGTGGACTTACCCTCGCCATTGTCATCAGCCCTAAGAACCACGAAAACGTACTTGAAAAGAGGAACCAGCGTGAGAGTCCAGAACACAAACGAAAGTACGCCAAAAATTTCTTCATTGGTCTCTGAATGTGTAATGTCTTCTGCAAATGTGCTCTTGAAGACGTATAGGGGGGATATGCCCAAGTCTCCATAAACCACACCAAGGCTCTGATAAGCTAAAAGCAAGACAGTTTTCCAAGAGTCTTTCTGTAAACAAAACAATACTCAAGACTCGGCAGGGAATGCTCTTTCTATCTATCTCAATAGACATGATGCAATTCATATAGATACTACACAATGTAATCGAATAATGTAAAGAAGAAAGAAACCTTCGGAGACTTCACAGTCATCCCAATCTCAGGATCCATTTCTAATTTTACACGATGCAACTGTGTCAAACTTTTCTGGCTACGCTCCTTTCAGCATCAGATCTGCAAGCAGCATCAATTTTTTGACATATGCTAAAACAACAAAATGGGGTATTCTTATGAATAATTGAATGTAAAATGCTGAAAAAGGAAAACAAGGCCTTCAGCAGGTACACCTCACACCCCTTCTTCACAATATCATTCGAAAGATGATAACGAATGTATTTCTCCGCTCCATGGCCCAAAGCATATAATATAGCTGACGAATATCTTCTCAGTTCTCAGACTGTTCCACAGAGCCAATTGCCTTCGTGCATTAATCAAGAGGGAGAACAAAACGTCGCACATGGATGGGACGAAAGTACGAATTAATGTGGTTAATAAATCCACCCCCTGCACACTTCAAAGCAGGTTTTGCCCACCTTCGGAACTAGATCACTGGGAGTGACACTTAATGAGGCAGCAAAAGGTGATTGCTTTATACTAATAAGATTCAGAAGAAAAGAGGAAAAACAAGAGAACGTGTGTACTTCCGCTGGTGGGGTCAAGCAAAGGGATCACCACCATGTGAGAGGAAAATCCGGGAGCACAACCATGTGAGAGGAAGCTCGCGAAAAGGGTCTAGGGTCTGTTTTAGTACTGTTACACACAATCACATGTTAAACAACGTAAATGCAACAGGCGCAAGAACTCGCCGACCTAAATCTGTTCCAATTTACCGCAGCCCATCTACACTTCAAAATTCACCAGGAGACGGCCAAAAGGATGCAATCTTGTTCGAGGAAGGACACAACCTTTACATTTACCAAACGAAAAAAAATCTATTTTTATTACGCTGGTTTTGATGCGAAGGCAGGAAAGAAAGATGGGAAGTAGAGGTTGGAAAATTGGAAAGACGCAATCTTTACAATCATCGAAACAAAAAGATTGAATTTTTACTTCGGTTTTGATGCGAATAGCAGGAAACCTAACCTAAAGATGTGGAAGTAGAGGTAGAAGAGGAGCAGGAGTGAATCTACCATACCATACCTGAAATAAAATGTTGTCGAGAGAAGATGCAATAATTGCTCTAGTTTTGATGCAGAGCCGAGGAGAGCAGAGTTGCGGAAGGGGAAGAAGAACAAGAATAAGGAAGAATACTCTCATGCATGCATTTAAGAGGTCGAGTGGATAGAGGAGAGAGAACCGGGTGGGGGCCAAAGCCATGTGAGATGCTGTAACCGTAATGCGACTGCTGTTCCATCTGCGGAGCAAATGCTGCCCAGCTGAGACTTGAAAGCAATCGCTACCCGAAGAAAAACACAAACTTCCAAACGGCCTAAAACTCCTAGCAATTCCCGTCAGTTAAACTACTACTTTCCGCGTTCCCCCAACTCTTTTTTTTTTTTTTTATGTTCGAATTCTTGTCTTTACACCGATTCCTCGGAACCAGAACGAGGATAAGTGCAAAGATTGCTCCTTTCTGATTCCGATGGTCGATGTTTTCGTTTTCTCTGAACTTTTGATACAATCCAAGAAAAATCTCCTTCGGAGATGATAGAAAAGGAAGCTTCACAAATTTATTATATATATTATTCTGATTTAGATATATTAACAGAGTGCTTCATAAATGTTCTGATTTATTGTCAACATATATTTTATTTTGCAGAGTTTTTTTTTTTGTGTGACAACTTGCAGGTAGTCTCGGAGAGGAGACCAGAGTCAACGTGGCATGTTTGTGGGCAGGTGGGAAGAAACCAATTGAAAATTAGCGGCCAAACTTGTCAAAATTTTCCACCGAAAGAAGATGTCTCTATTTAATTAATGCAGATTAGCGGCGGAAGCAACAGCCTTTAACCCCTCACTCGTTTCAGTCATCCTAATAATCAATGTGCGATTTATTTATTAATATTAATAACAGTTAATCAATAAATACGATATCATAATTGATTTATTATAATTAATTGCTCACAATTAATGCAAATTTCATATCTTTATTCTTCCTCATTAATGCACATCATAATAGATTTCGTGAAAATCCTACATTTCATAAACATAACCATACACATAATTCTTTTAATATCTTTCATCCAAAATTTACTAACTAATATTCTTTCATCAATTGTCATTATCATCAATCCAAAATTTTCTAGAAGATCTTTTAGAAGGAAACTTAATTTGCTTTCATTTTCACTTCAATCTTTTTGTCTCCATTTTAAATAATAATTATATAAATCAACTTTTTAAAATATATATTATCTGTAATAATTTTATTATTTTCTTTTTTAATTTTTTCATTTAAAATTTTGCCTTTTATTTTCTTTTCTTATCTTTCATCCACATATTTCAAATTAATTCTTCTACACACTTTTAAATTAACTTTCCATATCACTAATTTCCTATCCTAATTAACCACTTTCAAATTAACCTTCCTTATTATAAATTTTCTATTTTCAATTCATATTTTATAATGTATTTCTTATATTTTTCTCCAATCTCATATATATATATATATATATATATATATATATATATATATGCAAAGAACTAGTTCAACATCATTTTCTGAGTTGACCCAGTTCAATCCGGATTTATTCAAAAAAAACCTAGTTGGCCCGGTAGAGTCTGATTGTAAGATAATAAATGTAATATGAAGAGAGGGAGGGGCCTAAGATTTCTATTTGAATTATGCCATCTACTCTTCTATGAGACTTATGACATCTTGAGGATGAACAAGTTCTAGAAAGTTACTATGAAATTATATATCAATAATGATTTTAATTTAAATCTAGGTGTTATCAATTTGATATATTAAAGTAGTATGACTTCTCGTAATATGTGTAATACCTCAAAGGAAAAAAATTGATGACACATGAAAGATCCTCACACCAAGGGTACCAAAAGGAATTGTAAATGTAAAGGCACAAATGTTATGGTAAATGTATTATTTATCTTTGATTTCACCCAAAAATTCAAAATTACTATTTCTTTGAAAACAGAGAACATATAAAATTGGTAATAGTGATAGGGAGAGCATACTAAACTTTATTTTGACATATCATATATATTATTGTTGTATTAAAGTTTTATGCCATATTTTTTTTGTCTTCATCAAATTATTTTTATTTCACCATTATAAAATAGTCATAAATTTAGGGGGAGTTATTTTTTCATGAATCAATGACTTAATGACAATCACTCCGTATAAGTCATGTAGTTAAATTAACCATTTGATCATTCCATTTCCACTTCTTTGATTGTCACTCCTCCTCTTTCCTTCTCAAGGAACCCTCTTCCTGCCCTCTCATGTCGTCGACCTCTCGACAACAGCAAAAGGATAGTAGGGCTGCATTAATTAAGAAGAATTTCGATCCGGATTGAGCATGTGGCCAGAGTAAGGATGAGGAAGGAATGAGAAGCATAATACATGCGTTTGGTTCGTTCATTAAAAAATTGATAGGAATGTAAAAATCTAAGGAATGCCATTATCTAGAATGACATTATTGGATATCTAACATTCATGAGTTTGATTCACAAGGTGATCTCATAAGGAATGTCCAGGAGCTCGATCGATGAAGATGACGAGGAGTTTCGGCGCAAGATCTAGGAGTTCGGCCGCCTACCCACCGCGGTCGAAGGTAGGAGAGTCACTCCACGGTTGGCGGTACATCTAATGCAAACAACAAGGAAGCCAGAATAGAGGACTCGAGAATGTTACACGCACAACGCGGAGCAACTCATTTATTCCATGCATCGCGAAGAAAATGCTAATGGGAAAATGAAGCTCGTACAGCAAAAAATGCAAAATATACCTGCGGCATGCGAAGGCGCATGGCATAGGCCGCTGCCGCTCCCGTAAGCTTGATAGTACCAGTTGGACGTCAGCTCCGGTGGCAGCTCCTGATCTCTTCCCCTCTTCTGGCCACCGCCCTGGCCGGCGGCGGTCGTACAAGAGTGCGAAGAGGAGCTATAGGAAGAGGATGCATTCGAAGGAGGGGAGCAAGCCGAGGGCGCCTCACCTGTAGTAACAGCGGGCGACAGCGCCGGTCTCCATCCCCAGTCCATGACCCGCGCCAATGCAGCGACCATGGCCAACATCTCCTGGTCTGTCTTCCTCCTTCGGACAATAAGAGCGCCTCGGGCAACATGGTGTAACGACCGCCAGTTAAAATAATAATAATAAATAAATATTGACTCATTCTACTAACCACCCCCAAACCCCACGAAGCCCACGATGTCAGCCTAATAAAAAGATAATTAGAGAAACCTAAACGCCCTCTGAGGATTTCATGTTACCCATTTGTGCATCACGGCAGGAGAGGAAGAAAGGGAATGTGATCGCGCGAGGAGAGGTCGTCGAAGGAAGGGAAGCCGAGGACCCAAAACGTGAGCAGATCAATTTTCAAAGTCTAATGATGCTGAGCTCAAGAGAGAAGTGATAGACGAATGTCACAAGTAAGAGTTTTTCATCCATCTAGGCAGTACAAAAATGTACAAGGATATACAACAAAGTTACGAGTGACACGATATGAAGCGAGAGATCGCAAAATATATCTCTAAGTGTCTGGTATGTCAACAAGTGAAAATCGAGCATCAAAGACCATATGGCAAGCTTAGCTTCTTAGGAATTTCGAGGTGGAAATGGGAAGACGTTTCTATGAATTTTATATCATGTTTACCCCGCACACAAAAAAGACATGATGCTATTTGGGTAGTCATCGTTCGATTGACAAAATCTGCACACTTTATACTGATCAAATGGAGGCAATCAATCGAGAGATGGTTATGAGGTTGCATGGTATTCCATTTTCCATAGTGTCAAATCGAGATCCTCGCTTTATAGCTAAATTTTGGAGGAGTATGTAGAATGTTTTTGGACAAGACTAAACTACAATACGACCTTTCATCCACAATCAGATGGTAGAAGACATGCTGAGAGCATGTGCTTTGGACTGGCATGACAGTTGGGACGATCATTTGCCTCTGATCGAGTTCGTCTATAATAATAGTTATCATTCCAACATCGGGCATGGCTCCATTCGAGACTTTGTATGAGAGACCATGTCGATCACTAGCTTGTTGGAATGAGGCTGGCGAACAAAAGTTCCTGAGCGCTAAGGAATTGAAGGAGACTGAGGAATATGTCAAGAAGATGGAGTTATACATCATGGAATGAAAACTCGCCAGGAGATCTATGCAGATAAGGGCCGACATGAGCAGATCTTTCGAGCAGGTGATCAGGTATTGCTAAAAGTCTCCCTGACGAAGGGAGTCATGAGATTCAGTAAGAAGAGCAAGCTTCGCCTGAGGTATGTGGATCCGTTCCAAGCACTAGAGTTAGTAGGAGAGGCAGCATACAGATTAGCACTATCTCCTTCGTATGGAAGAGTGCATAATATTTTTCATGTATCTATACTCCGAAAGTATAAACATGATGAGGCAAATATTATCAGATATGATGAGTCAAATATTAAAGAAGACCTGTCTTATGAAGAGCAGCCATTGAGAATCTTAGAATTTAAAATCCAGTGTCACAAGAATAGGGAGGTGCCACTAGTGAGAGTTGCATGGAGTCATCACCAAGGCGATGAAGCGACTTGGGAGCTCGAGTCAAAAATGCACAGAGAATTTCCTAGATTATTTGGTAAGCTCTTACATAATACATAAATTTGAGGATGAATTTTATTTTAAGGAGTTTATAATGTAACGTCTGCCAGTTAAAAAAATAATAAATAAACATTGACTCATTCTACTAACCACCCCCTAACCCCACGAAGCCCACGATGCCACCCTAATAAAAAGATAATTAGAGAAACCTAAACGCCCTACGAGGATTTCATGTTACCCATTTGTGCATCATGGCATAAGAGGAGGAAAAGGGAACATGATCTCACGAGAAGAGGTCGTTGAAGGAAGGACGCCGCGGACACGAAATGTGAGCAGATCTATTTTCAAAGTCCAAGAGGTACTATTTTATGGATGTATAAAGATATGTCATCTGCAACCTTTTGACTGATCACAGTTTTAAACGATTAGATAGTTGTATATCTTTCTATAGATAAATCGATATTATCTGTGATTTTGCCGCGTGTATGATCTCAACCTTCGAATCACATTTCTATGAATCCATTATTATGCGATCTCATCTGGGTAGTCTTTCGCATTACTCCAAATTTTTAAAGAATTGGATACCATTTTGTCTAAGGTGCAAATTGTCAAATGGTATCACAAAAGGGTTGATATCTTCTACTTATATACGGTCATTTCAAATCCGATATTAAGGACTGCTACGTCCTGCTGTGCGCAGTAAAGGTCGACATATTTTTATCTATTTGTTTCCTGAGAAAACATTTGGCCATTCTGCATGTCTATTACTTTAGTATTAGCCATTAAATGCACTTATATAAATATACTTCTTATGCCATCATATTTGATATAGTACCCCACGTGTACACAGCTACATATTTGATCACTATAGCAATCTGACACTTGCCTACAACACCATGGGCATGGTAACACTTGCCTACAGTTCCATGAGCATGGTAAGGTAGTATGCCATAGTGAATTCCACCTCACGATTTATGTCCTCTTTTATTTGTCTGAAACGATTTTGATTAGCTGCCCCACTAATAAGTTATCTATCAAGCTATTACGTCGAGACATAATGATACACACATTATTTTATATTTAAATTCATCAACCTTGTGGACTTGTTTCTTGATTTCGAAAGTTCTCCAACCTTATCCATGATCCTGCTCCTTAAATCCCCAAACGTACTTATAATATAAAAATAAAAGATGAAAAATGTAAATGAAAGAGTTCTTATGTTTTGTTGACGACTGTCAACTTGACCAAAAGGGAATCGAAACATACTCCACCGGTCTACTTTAGGGAGTTAAAAGAAACTCCACCTTGACCACAAGGGAGTGGAAAGAGACTCCACCGGCCCATATTAAAGGGAGTTGAAAGATATTCCAAAATAAGTATAACATAATGAAAATGAAAAGATGATGATTATGACGATGAGCAATGCTCAATGACATTATGATCTTTTATGATGATTCTAAATCTCATGATTTGTTATGCCACATAAAATTTAATGATGATTATGTTACACTTATTATGTTGTCATCATTTCATGCCACTCTATTTCATATCTCTTGACCATGATAGTATCTATTATGTCCGGACAATGTTGTCAATTGGTTATTATTATGATGTCATCATTGCTTATATTTCCATATGATGATTATGTACTGGGCGTCAAAGCTCATTCCTGTGTATTTAATGTCACAAGTAACAACCTGTCCGAGTAAAAAGATGATGGCATAGACGACAGATCGAGCTCGTGGTACCTTTGCACATGAAGTCGAATCTCTTCGATTTCCTTTTTATTTTTACCGAGTTGTATTTATCTTATGCAAACTCTCATGTATAAATTAATTGTGTTATTCTATTAAGACTTCCGCTCTCATTATGAGCATGTCTCTTTTTATTCAAATGATAATTATTTTTCCTTCTGCAAGTATGTCCTTATTTTGTTGACCTCCCGTAACGTCTATGGGTGTATTCAGTCACGTGATGGCGTACATTTCGAGAGCATTACACATGGTCGGGGACAACATCGCCCATTCGAGCTCAGCTGTAGAATCCCAACGCGGCGAAGAGGGCGTCGTCAATGGGCAAGTGATGCTCTTGCGGATTCGCCACCTTGAATCAAGCGCAAAAATCGTCACCGCAATATTGCGGATGGGAAAGAGGAAGGAGGGCAAGGCAAGAGACGACGGCGAACACATTGAAGAGGTGGGAATGTGAGAAAGACACTGGTCGAGAGAGAAATGAGATTTGAAAATGTAGTAAGAATGTTATTCCAAAGGAATGTCACATGCCAATTCCAATTTGCATTATCAAATTAGCTGTAATATATCATTCTCGTCAAGATTCTCAAGAATCTAAAAAAAAGAATGAACCAAACACACCCTAAAGGTATGTGCAAATGAAATCTTTTCAATGGATTTGAATTTCTCATTGGATTAAGTATGAATTAGGGCTGAACTGTTGTAACTCTACTATTCATTTGATTTTTTTACTTTCGTATTTAGTACAACTTTTCTTCTTCGATTTAAATTAGTATTTTTTCGTTAACAAGAGGGGCTAAACCAACTATTTAACCATGTGCAATGTTAAAAATAAAAGTAGGGTACATGAGTCCCTAGTATGTCATAGAACTATGCTCCATGGTGGGATGTCTATCTCTTGAAGTTCAAGCACAACTTCGGGATGATAGTGCGAAAATTTCCTTCTCTTCTAATCACTCATGAATTTCTTGAATGATCTGGTGTAGTTATGGCCCGAGGTCAAGCTTGTTGGAGAGTATTGCAATCATTGGCTCACATTCTGTCTCTAGGATAATTTTCCTGAAGTTATTTGTCCAGGCGACATCTAAATTTAATAGCACGGCTTTAAGTTCAGCCTCCACTGCTGAATTCGCATGAACTGTTCTTGAGAAGCTCTTGATCCAATATTCCAATTGACCTCGTTAGCTCGAAAGAGGCCTCCAATTGAAGCTTTTTGTGTCCTTGCCCCATGATTGATTGGAATGCACCATCCAATTTGCACTTGAGCCAGCCCACCAGGGTTGCATGCCACATAATTCTTTCAGTGTGATCCTTTAGCTGGTCTCTCCTTGAGAATGTTATTTTCCAAGTGGAACTCGTCTGCATTATGACCACTTGTTTGAGTTTTTCAAACATGAGATTGCACCGTTAAAATATTTTCTATAAAATTAATTAGAGATTGATTTAAGTGAACTCTTTCTCTATCTAATCTTTCAATAAGAGAGTTAAGTCATTTTCTTATGCATCGTTTTCATCATATAGTTTGAATTTAAATTTAACTCATGTTCAAAGTGATAGCAAAAGAATACTTAGTTACATGCTAGTCTTTATTTTATTTGAGCATCTCTTATGTATTTATTCTTACTTATGATTGGATCAATTTAATCTTCTTTATTATTTTTATTTATAAAAAAATCTTATCCATTTTTTTCATTTATCTAATTTTAGCAAAAGAAAGATGAGTTGGACTAGTTCTCATGTGTTTCATACTCTATTCATAAATTTATTACTTCATCCGAGTAAGTCGCGCATTGTCTTGCACATCAGCTTTGATTAAAAAAAAAAGTTCATATATCATCATTGTTCTAACAAAAGTATCCCAGGGTCTATATGCTTCAAATATTATTAAAGATAACAGATGGAAAAGGAAGAAAAACCAGGGGGAAGAGGAAGAAAGTGAAAGAGGATCACTTCGTTTGGATGAAATAACTAAGAGGAAATGAAGGAAATAAGAGTTAAAAATAATTTTATTGAATAAATATATTATTTATACATGTAAATGGTTTTTCTCTTTTACAATAGAATGCTCACAAGAAGAGAAGAGAGAGAAAAGAAAAAAATAAAATGATAATTTCAAGGAAAGTGTCTTCTTTTGATAACTTGAAGTTTTTCTTCAATACGTGAATAGATGCATTTGCTTCTTGGCATTCTTTTTATAAGCTTCAGCATGTGAAAAATTCGTCCAGAATTTGTTCCATAATTTTTTCATTCAAAGTTAATTAGCTTTATTGTTCATTTGACCCGGAGGCCGATCGATCGCACATCTGAACCGGCCGATCAGTTTATGTGACCGTTGCGTGATTTCTTCATCTTCTACACTTGATCGGTCGACCGAACTATCGACCGATCAATCGATCAATATTGTCTCGACATTTTTCATTTTGTCTGTTGAACTGACCGGTCGGCCGGTGTATCGAGACATAGAACTGGGCAAGCTCAGCATTGATTGGTCGACCGATTGGAAAGTATTGTCTTGACCGACCTTCTTCGCTTCGACCGGCAGGTTGATCGACCTTGCACTATTTTTATCATAACTTTTTGCGCTATTATCCAAATGAGATAATATTGGATTATATGGATAGTTAACAGGATTATCTACAACTTTGATATTCATCATTCATCTAAAATCTAATAAGATCATAATCAATTATTAAATCAAATTTTAGTGCATAAAATTGTCCATTTTTATTTAAATTTTTTCAGCATTTTAACTTTAATTTTTCGAGATTTGTATCATTAAAATTTAATTTTATATGGCATTAAAATTTTGCTTCTACAATTTTCCCCTTTTTAGCAAAGACAAATAGTGAAATATGAAAAATATATTAGTTGCAAAAAAATTATAAAATTATGTAAAAATCAATTTTACTCCCCCTAAAACTAGGCTTTCCTTACAATGATAGATATTTACATATTTAATAATTGTAAGGTACTCTTCATGTAAAGTTATATTCATATCATATTTTTTCTATATTTCTTCTCCTTTTTTTTTCATCAAAAAATAATTTGCACATGAAGGACATAAGAAACTATATGTAATTCCCTCTTTAATCATGTTGTCTTTAAAAAAGTTTATTCCCCCTTTTTTGTTATAAATATATAAAGTGTTACATAAAAGAGTTATAAAATATGAAAACAAATAACTCCCCATAAATTTATGACTATTTTATAATGGTAGAATGAAATCAAATTGAAAGTTACAAATCTTAAAATGTATTAAGAATTAAAATATTGCATAAAACTTTGATACAACAATGACATTAAATGATATTTCAAAATAAAGTTAGAAGATTTTAACATGCCCCCATCACTATGACCAATTTCCTTTTTTTATTTTATATGTTTTTCTTTTCATTCAAAGAAATAGTTATTTTAAAATTTTGAGTGAAATCAAAACATAAATTAAATGATATTTTTACCATGATTTTCACGCCTTCACATTTTTAATTCTACTTGTCCTTTGCTTTACATGTGAGACACTTCTAAAAAACAATTATTTAATCTATGGCACTCAAACTTCTTTGGGTCCTATTTTGTTAGATAACGTTTCTTTTGGAACCCAAATCATATCATGTTGTGATGATTTTCTTATTTTGCACTGATATGCGTAATGGCTATAAAATCCACATATAAAACATTTGAAATGTGGTTTTCTATCATAGGAGTGATTTCATTTCCAATAAGAATTTTCATGTCTTAAGTATTTCCTAAGATTATTTTTTGTTACATGAGAAATAGTTTTATTATTTATTTTGTGTACTTTTCAAATAAGTATTTTCCTGATTTACTTTTTCTAAAGAACATGTTAGTTTTATAATTTCACAAGCTTGTGTAATTTTCAAAGTACCAATTTTATTTTTTAGTTTTTCATTTTCCATAAAACATGTATCATTTCTTTTAAATTTTCAAGTTCATGTAATAATTTTTTATTTTTCTCTTTAATTGAAAAATATCTTTTTATAAAAGAGGAAAGTTCTTTATTCACATCTAAAAAAAGATTTTCTTTAGAAAAGCTCGATGAGTTATTATTTAAAATTTAAGGGCTAGAAATTACCTCACCGTTGTGAGCCATTAAATATAGGTATGCTTCCTCTTTAGAAGAGCTTGATGAGTCACTTGTTCCACTATACTCTTCATATTTTTTCTTTTTTAGAGCTTGATGAGTCACTTGTTCCACTATACTCTTCATATTTTTTCTTTTTTACTTTTCTGAGATTTTCTTCTTTGTGTTGTTTGTATGATTAGGTATGCTGACTTCTCACTCTTTTCTTTGGATTTTAACATCTTAAGATATTTATCAAGCTTTCTTGTATAGCGTGCGAGTCTCTTTTGTTTACTTCTTCTTCAGTTGAATCTTCTTCAATTTCGTTTGCTTTCAGTGCTGATGTTTTCTTCTCGATATTCTTAGATTGAAATCTCATAAGTTACAAGTAAACCAATAAGATCATCAAAATTCAATTTGTTCAAATTTTTTTTCTTCAATCACTATCATCTTCGTATGTCATTTGATGGAGAGAGATTTGAGAAACTTTTTCACTTTCTGGTGGTTACTTCTTGGCTCGTCCAAAGAGGCTAAGTCATTCAAAATATCATTGAATCATGCAACCATATCATTTATGGATTCATTATCATGCATTTTCAAATAATCATATTGATGATTTAAAATATTTAGTCCAAATTTCATAACAATGAGCTTCTCCCAAATCTCATTTGCATTTACACAACTAGAAATCTGATTTAACTCCGTTGAATCGAAACCACAACAAAAAATATTTTTGGCCTTCCAATCAAGTTTTGTAAAAAAATTTTCTCTTTCGATAGAATCTGTAGATAATTATTCATGTAAGTAATAATCTTTTTCAACAATGTCTCATATATCAATGTCAATGGAACATATATATGCTTAAATCCTAATTTTCCAATGAGTAAAATCTAATGCATTAAAAATCAGGGGACGATTAATTGATTGTCCTTCGAAAAAACTGAATTCAATTGATCCCATGACTCTAAAGATGGATAAATCTTAAAATAATATGATTAAAAACAAGATGATTAAAAATCAAAATAAGAGCAACCCGCTCTGATACTAATTTTGGATCCCAAAGGACACAAAGAGAGGAGGAGGATGGGGGGAGGGTTGAATTGGTGTTCTAAAATAAAAGTATCGATTTCACAAAACACGTCGAAGAAGCTAAAAATCGATTCTTTAAACCTTTTAAATTAATGCAATTCAGATTACATCAAACTCAATATGAGAAGGAGAGAGAATTCAAATACAAGAATACATGTGGTTGTTGACGAGATTTGGCCACACTTGACCTACGTCCTCGCTCTGACTTCTCAACCTCGAGACCGTCGAAGATTCCACTAGAATCTCTTCCTTTGTTTCAAATGGGGCAAGGAAGAAAAACTCTTTACATCAACCACATTTTCTCCCCTTCGAGAGGCAAGACAACCTCTTCTCCTATGAAGCTAATCTTTTCTTTCGCTCAAGAGATAAGATATGAAACCTCTTTCACACAGGAGCTCTCTCAATCTTTTTTAAAATGGTTTCTCTCTTTTACTAATGCTCACAAGAAGAGAACAGATAAAGAAAAGAAAAATTAAAATGATAACTTCAAGGAAAGTGTCTTCTTTTGATAACTTGAAGTTTTTGTTCAATACTTTAATAGATGCATTTGCTTCTGGCTTTGGCATTCTTTTTATAGGCTTCAACATGTGAAAAATTCGTACATAATTTGTTCCATAATTTTCTCATTCAAAATTAGTCATTGTTGTTTATTTGACCCGAAGGCTGGTCGACCGCACATCTAGATTGGTCGATCGATTTATGTGATCGTTGTGCGATTTTTTCAGCTTTTGCGCTTGATCGGTCGACTGAACTATCAACCAGTCAATGACCGACATTGTCTCGACATTTTTTATTTCGCCCGTTGGGCTGTCCAGTCGGTTGATCTATCGACCGGTATCATCTCGATGTAGAATTGGGCAAGTTCAACATTGATCGGTCGACCGACATCTCCAATCGGTCGATCGGTATTGTCTCGACCGACCTTCTTAGCTTCTACCGAAGATTGACCGACCTACATTTTTTTATCATAACTTTTTGCATAGTTATTCAAATGAGATAATCTTAGATTCTATGGATAACTAAGTGGATTCTTTACAACTTTGATATTCATCTTCATCTAAAATTTAATAAGATCATAGTCAATTATTAAATCAAAGTTTAATGCATAAAATTGATCATTTTTATTTAAACTTTTTTAGCATTTTAACTTTAATATTTTGAGGTTTGTATCATTAAAATATAATTTTATATGGCATTAAACCTTTGCTCCAACAAACTTCTCCTTTTTTATGAAGACAAATCGAGAAATATGAAAAATATATTAGTTGCGAAAAAATTGTAAAATTATGTAAAAATCAATTTTACTCCCCCTAAAAGTATGCTTTCCTTACGATAGTAGATGTTCACTAATTGTAATGTACTCTTCATATATAGTTATATTCATACCATATTTTTCCTTTTTGTTTCATCAAAAAATAATTTGCACATGAAGGACATAAGAAACTATATGTAATTCCCCCTCTAATCATGTTGTCTTTAAAAAAATTATTCTCTCATTTTGTCATAAATATGTAAAGTGTTTCATAAATAGTTATAAAATATGCAAAAAAATAACTCTCCCAAAATTTATGATTATTTTCTAATGGTAGAATGAAATCAAATTGAAAGCTACAAGTCTTAAAATTTATTAAGAATGAAAATATTGTATAAAACTTTGATACAACAATGATATTAAATGATATCTCAAAATAAAGTTGGAAGATTTTAACATGCTCTCCCTATCACTATGATCAATTTTCTTTTTTCTATTTTATATGTTTCTCTTTTCTTTCAAAGAAATAGTTATTTTAAAATTTTGAGTGAAATCAAAGCGTAAATTAAATGATACTTTTATCATGATCTTCGTGCCTTTACATTTTCAATTCCACTTGTCATTTGCTTTGCATGTGAGGCACACTTGAAAAACAATTATTTAACCTTTGGTGCCCAAACTTCTTTGGGTCCTATTTTGTTAGGATCCTTTTGGAGCCCAAATCATGTCATGTTGTGATGATTTTCTTATTTTGCACTGATATGCGTAATGAGCATAAAATCCACATGCAAAACATTTGAAATGTGATTTTCTATCATATGAGTGATTTCATTTCCAAGAAGAGTTTTCATGACTTAAGTATTTCCTAAGATTATTTTCTCTTGCATGAGAAATAGTCTTGTTATTATTTTGTGTACTTTTCAAATAAGTATTTTCCTGTTTTACTTTTTCTAAAGAACATGTTAGTTTTACAATTTCACAAGCATGTGTAATTTTCAAAGTATTAATTCATTTTTCAATTTTTAATTTTCCATAAAACATGTATCCTTTTCTTCTTTTAATTTTTCAAGCTCATGTAATAATTTTTCATTTTCCTCTTTAATTGAAAAAATATCTTTTTATAACACACGAAAGTTCTTTATTCACCTCTAAAGAAAGATTTGCTTTAGAAGAGCTCGATGAATTATTATTTGAAATTGAAGGGCTAGTAATTACTTCACTGTTGTGAGCCATTAAATATATGTTTGATTCCTCATTAGAAGATCTTGATGAGTCACTTATTTCACTATGCTTTTCATATTTTTCCTTTTTTTCCTTTATGTGATTTCTCTTATTTGTGGTGTTTGTATGATCTTTTGGTTTGCTTCACGCTCTTTTCTTTGGATTTTACTAACTTAAGATATTTGTCAAGCTTTCTTGTATAGCGTGTGAGTATCTTTTCGTCTACTTCTTCTTCACTTGAATCTTCTTCAATTTCGTTTGTTTTCAATGTCAATGTTTTTTTTCTTGGGAGCTTTTTCTTCTTGATCTTCTTAAATTGATATCCCATATGTTAGAAGTGAACCAATAAGATCATCAAAATCTAATTTCTTCAAATTTTTTTCTTCAATCACGATCATCTTTGTATGCCATTTGGAGGAGAGAGACCTAAGAAATGTTTTCACTTTTTGGGAGTTAGTTCTTGATTCGTACAAAGAGGCTAAGCCATTCAAAATATCGTTAAATCGTGCAACCATCTCATTTATGAATTCATTATCATGTATTTTGAAAGAATCATATTGATGATTTAAAATATTTAGTATAAATTCCTTAACTTTATTCGTTCATTCATAAGTAACAATGAGCTTCTCCCAAATCTCATTTGTATTTTCACAACTAAAAATCTGATTAAACTCCGTTGAATCGAAAACACAATAAAATATATTTTTGTCTTTTCAATCACGTTTTGTAAAAAAAATTCTCTTTTGGTAGAATCTATAGGTAATTTTTCATGTAAGTAATAACATTTTTTACAATGTCCCACGTGTCAAAGTCAATGAAACGTATGTAAGCTTGAATCCTAATTTTTTAATAAGCAAAATTTGATGTATTAGAAAGCGGGTGCCGACTAATTGATTGTCCTTTGCAAAATCTGAATTCACTTGATGTCATGGCTCTAAAGATGGTTAAATATTAAAACAAGACGATTAAATCTTAAAAGATGATTAAAAATTTAAATAAGAACAATCTGCTCTGATACCAATTGTTGAATCCCAAATGTCACCAAGAGGGGGAGGAGGGGTGGGGGGATGAATTAGTGTTCTAAAATAAAAGTATCGATTTCACAAAATATGTCACAGAAGCTAAAAATCGATTCTTTATTAAATTAATGCAATTCAGATCACATCAAAACACAATATGAGAAGGAGAGAGATAATTCAAATACAAGAATGGTTGTTGACGAGGTTCGGCCACACTTTGGCCTACGTTCCCCCTCAGACTTCTCATCTTCGAGACCGCCGGAGATTCCACTAGAATCTCTTACTTTGTTCCAAATGGGGCAAGGAAGAAAAACCATTTACATCAATCAACTTTGAGCTAATCATTTTTCTCGCTCAAGAGGTAAGATATGGAACCTCTTTCACACAGAGCACTCTCAATCTTTTTAAAAATGTTTTCTCTCTTTTATAATAGAATGCTCACAAGAAGAGAAGAGAAAAAGAAAAGAAAAAATAAAATGATAATTTCAAGGAAAGTGTTTCTTTTGGTTACTTGAAGTTTTTCTTCAATACTTGAATTGATGCATTTGCTTCTGGCTTTGGCATTCCTTTTATAGGCTTCAGTGGAAAATTCGTCCAGAATTTATTTCATAATTTTCTCATTCAAAATTAGTCATTACTGTTGATTTAACCCGGAGGCCGGTCGACAACACATCTGGACCAGTCGATCGGTTTTTGTGACCGTTGCACGACTACACTATTTTGATCGTAACTTTTTGCAAAGTTATCCAAATGAGTTAATCTTGAATTTTATGGATAGCCAACAGAATTTTCTACAATTTTGATATTCATCATTCTTTCAATATCTAATAAGATCATAGCCAATTATTAAACCAAAGTTTAGTGCATAAACACTACAAGAAAATTGGCGATTAGCGACTCAAGGTTGGAGACACTAGGGAGGCGCTATTACATCTCTATTTTGAAGAGCGTCTCTTTAGCGTCCAACTAGCGCCGCAAAATTGAGACGTTGAAAATCGATGGCTAGTGGCATCGCACTAGAGTGAAAGATAATAAAATGCAACTAGCGCCACTTGTTGACTCTATATCGACGTTATTAAGACGCGATTTTTGCGGCTGTGCGAAGCAGGACCGCGTCGCTAAGTCGACGCACAAGGGGCGCTATTCCGGCGCCCATGTGTCGCTACTGTAGGCGCTAGGAAGGCGCTAAATTGACGCAAATATGATTGTGCACGTGTCGCCAATGAGATGCTAAGATATGCGATATATTTAAATCAGCGTCGAGATTTGTTGAGACGCTATGGAGTCACTACTTGCATTTTTTTTTACCCGCCCCAGTCTCATTTTTTCCCTTCCCACACCATACAATTTATAATGCATCTCAAAATGCATTGATATTCATCACAGGTAATATAAAAGCATCACAGACAATATAAAATTATCACAGGCAATATAAAATCATCACAGGCAATATAAAACAATCACAGACAATATAAAACCATCACAGACATAATATATAACATAAGAATACGAAAACTACTAAACCAAACTAACAAACTATATGTATGTTTAAGTCTATAAGTAACAAATGCATAGTTTATTTTCTATCCTAGGTTTGGGAGTTATTGTTATCATTCCGGACGTTCGACCCAGACGTGCTCGGTCAATGGCCTCGCGGGGATGGATTCTGCGTCGGGATCAATCCCTTAATCGTCAACAATAGAGGAGCCAACTGCTGTGACAACTGCTGCGACACCTGTTGCGATATCTGCGCCGATAACTGCTGTGATAGCTGCTGTGATAGATGCGTCATATCAGTGCAGCGGATGAGCTCGGAGCAGATGCACCTCCTGCACATCCTCCGATCCTCCTAGGTATCTAAGCGGCTATGCCGAGGCCACGCAACTATCCCCTCGTGTCGTGCCGGCCACCTCCTCCTAAACAGTAGGGTCCTCTACGAAATAGAAAAATTATACAATCATATAATATATAAATTATATATCAAGAAATACGTAAAATAAAAACATGACTAAACTAACGAAGAAACATTATCTGGTGGCTGAGTACTCGGATCATCTCCATACTTTTCAGTCATTTTCGCATTATACTCATCCTATAAAATTTAAACATTGTGTATTTAAAAAATAGTGCACTAACGGCAATAACTAAATGATCATATCATGAGACTTACCAGAAGCCTACGAGCAGTGAGTGTGACTAAGTCGTTTATCTTTCGGCTCTTATGCGTGGCCTCATAGACCACACGAAAGTCTATGGGACCGCCTTCTTTCTCCTCCTATAATAAAGTTTCAAATTTGATAACATAAGTATAAGTCAAAAGTTTGATAAATTAAATTTATACGTAAATTACCATGCGCCATCGATGCTCGTCAAATTACATTGATCCCCCTGTGTGGATGTGGGCCTCGGGCTTCGAAAGACGGTTAACTCTTGCATTTTCTGACTTCCTTTGCCATCGTTCATCTGACCTTTGTGAACATCAAATACTTACACTTTCAAAAAACTATAATTTTCATAAAAATAATGTAAAAGTATACATACTTACTACTTCCTACAGAGGGACTCCCAAACTGAGCGCCTAATATGTCTTGGGCATCTTTGTATGCCCTAATCCAAAGTGAGGCCGGCGGAAGTGACGACCTTGCGAAACTTGTATAATTGATTTCGGAGGCATTTCGCAGCGACCTCCTCAAAAGCTCTCCGGATCATTCCTAAATTAAGATCCGGATGAAACAGATTTGCCTCCTACAAATAGAACGTTAAAACTTAGTAATTTTAAAATAAATATAAATCAAATTATGTAACTCAAATGGAAGATCGTACCATGAAGGCTCGAAAGATGTCATCTCGCACTTGAATTGGGACATCTTTCCACGATCCTGCCCCTTCCGGCAAGTGGGAAAGAACGAGAGCACTGACATCTCGCACGGTACTAGCGGGTATAAAAGTGGTCCTGCCAATTACAAAGAAGAATTAATTTTCAATGATAACCAAAACTATAACAAAATTTGTACAGCTTATTTAACTTACGGTCGAGCAATATTATTCACAGTGACCACTCCATTATCGTGTAACCCCTCTTCATCACTCGAAGAGGAATCATCATTCGATACAGCTAGGGTAGGCTGTGAAAATCCGACATTAGCTACGGGCCCTAATACATAATAAATCATTAGTGTCATACCAAATTAAAATTGTGATAATTGATAGATGTACAGTAAGTTCTCACCTCGATTGATGTGTATCGCATGATCAGTAGCAGTTCGCTCGTCTGAATGAATTGAGTAGCAACTGACATTATTAAAAATAATTAATATAATTAATTGAGAAATGTCAATAACAATAAATATATCACCTGGCGTAAGATGTCGCTCGCCAACGCTAGATTGTGGTGAAGCGTCTGGTATTCTCAGCGGTGGCGGTGGGATAGAAACTGTCATCATAAGAAAATACATAAAATTTGGCTCCTACATAAAATTAAGTAATATACAAAAAATAACCTGGTGTGACATGACGATCATCATCGTGCGATCGAGACGTACCGTTCCCCATAGACGGTGGAGCAACTGTCACAAAAGCAAAATATTTAAAACAACTCTATCTCCTACTGTCTATTGCCTACAATGTGTCACGTACCTGGAGTGATACGCTGAGCAGACCCACCAATGGATCGCCTACTATGTGACGATCCGGCTACGTGCCTCATCGGCGGCGGAGGAACTGATATTATTAAAAAAGGAATTTAACTATTATAATCAACTATAAATAAGCAGCTCATAATAAATATATTATCTGGTGGTTGTGATGGCTGACTCATCTGGATTGAATGCCTAGAAGAGCGAGATGACCCAGATGCTCGAGCCCTAAAAATCATGACTGAAAAAAAAAGAAACTTCTCTTATTATACGTAACCATATATAACTTTAAAAAAAGTAAAAAGCTTATGTAATTAGAATAACTACGGGATTCATTCGCTTGTTTCGTATTCTGATTCATTTTCATCATCTTCATCATCGTCGCTATAATCTTGATTCGAGTCATCATCAATGAAATTATCGAAGTTCACATCCAAGAGGTCATTTGAATTGAACTCTTCCATTGGCTCAACGTCATCGACCAATTGAAAATTCTCAACTCTATCGGCAACATCAATCGTCTCATTCACTCTATCTTTTTGATAGTAATCATCCATGGGCACATCGTTGTGTACGGATGATGTTTCATTGTCATCTACCATTGTTTCTGCTAAGAATAGTCTACTCCTCACCTTGCATGATGCCCACCATTCATCCTTGGTTTTTTTCGATGGATACTTAGTGTAGTACACTTGTTGTGCTTGTTCCGCCAATACGAATAGATCGTATGACTGAAGTCTCGATCGAGGGTTAATATCCACCAATCTAAACTTTTGATCGATCCGAACTCCTTTCTCTGGATCGAACCAATGACATTTTAGCACCACAACTTTGTTAGATTTTTCCAAATAAGATAATTATAGGATGTCTTCTATAACACCGTAGTAATCAAAGTCGTCGTCCCCGCACATGCTTCCTAGAACACATATGTCGCTATTAATAGTTGAACGTTGTCGGCTATATTCTTTTGTATGGAACCGATATTCATTGACTATGACGTCGCAGTAGCTAAGAACTTATTTCTTCAGGCCATGACCGAGATCTCGTATTTTGTTCTCTATGACTGAGCCATTAATAACCTACAAAAAAATAACTAAAAATTTTATTAAAAGTTACGAACTTATAACAATTAAGAATAAGCGGAAAGATTTCTCACTTCACATCTCAACCAATCGGCAAAATGTTCGTCTCGTAGTTTCAATAACTCATCGTTTGAAACTAACGGATTAATTTCTCACTGTAATTCTTCGAATTTTCTCGAATTCATAGTTTTCAATTAATACAATCATATAGCAACAATTAGCTTTAAATTATATAACAAATTAGAACAAATTGCCTTACTCGAGATACGGCATCACTTCGCTACAATTTGCAAGAACATAATTCTCAACGACGGTGAGATCTCTGTCATTCAATATAACTTTGCGTCTTGCACCAAGAAGTCGACATGGGTACTTGAAGATGGATAGAATATTCATGTCAACTTCTTCTTCACCACCATCATCGTTTCTTGGAACTTGGGTGTGTCGTGATTGTATGTGTGGCTCAAAGTATTTTGAAGTGAAGTTTGACACCTCCTCAATGAAATATGGTTCACATATGGAGCCTTCAATTTTTGCCTTATTCTTCGCCTTCCTTTTCAATTATAACATGCACATTTCGAAAGGATACATCCATCGATACTGAATCGGACCAGCAATTTTTGTTTCATATGAAAGATGTACAATCAAATGTTCCATCACATCAAAGAAAGAATGTGGAAATATCTTCTCAGCCTTGCATACGGTAATCACAATAAAAGCCTCTAACCGAGATATGTCTTCTTTCCGAACGATGGATGCACAAAGCTCTTTAAAGAACATAGACAATTCTGTTAAAACCTCCCAAATGGCTTTTGGCAAAAGTTCTTTAAAGACAATTGAAAGCAGTCTTTGCATAAAAATATGATAATCATGACTCTTCATCCCGTGTATCTTCCCATTGTCCAAGTTAAAACAACGAGATATGTTTTATACATATCCTCGGGGAATTTCAATTGCTTTACCCAATCGAAAACAACTTTTCTTTGATCATTGCTCAAGACATAAGTAGCTTTTGGCTTTTTGCATTTATCATTTTGAAGATGAATGATATCTAACTCTGGTCTTTTGCATATTAATTTTATGTCTTCGCGAGTTTGTATGCTATCTTTTGTTCTTCCTTTAACATTCATAATAGTGTTGAAGATGTTGTCAAATACGTTCTTCTCCACATGCATGACGTCCAAGTTATGACATACCAAATTTGAAGACCAATAAGGTAACTCCTAAAAAATACTTCTTTTCTCCCAATTATGTTCACTTCCAAACCCAATTTGCTTATAACTACCGGCCTTCAGTCCGAATGAGACTTCACTAAGCTTGTTTACTTGCTCTAGCAATTTTTTTCCTATCAAATGAGTTGGACACAAAGTGTTCTCGGATGTATTTTTTTTAAATGAGATTCGATCACGGCGCATCAAATTCTCCAATGGCAAAAACATCATATGACAATCAAACCAGAATAAAATGATTTCGTATTCTTTCCACATATGGGACAAGCAAGTTTTCCTTTTGTACTCCAACCACTCAACATTCAATATGCCGAAAAATGACTTATGGTCCACATTAATGCGACTCTCATAATGAAATTTTACTTTTTAGATTTGTCATAGGTAACCACGCCATCTCCCAAAACATCTTGAGTTTGTCAATCAAAGGTCTTAAGTAAACATCTAAACTTTTACCAGGAGATCGAGGACCCGGGATGATACAGGTAAGCAATATATTCTCTCGTCTCATACACATGCTTGGAGGCAAATTATACGGTGTCACAAAAATAGGCCAACATGAATAAGCAGTACTCGATGAGTCAAATGGGTTGAAGCCATCGGTGCAAGGTCCTAATCTAATATTGCGTGATTCTGCAGAAAAATTCGGATGAAGTGCACCAATTCGTCTCCATGCCTCCGCATCCGAAGGATGTGTAATTGAAATTTGATCTTCACGTGCCCCTTCTCTGTGCCACCTCATAAATGATGCAGTTTTTTCAGAAAGAAATAATCGTTGTAATCTTGGAACAATCGGAAAGTATCAAAATATTGCATTTGCTACATTTTTTTTGAACTTTGAGAATTCTTTTTCGGCTTGAATCTGGGCTCGCCACAAATAGAACAACTCATAAGTGAGTTGTTTTCCTTGTAGTACAACATGCAATGATTGCAGCATGCATCAATCTTCTGATATTCCAACCCTAAATCTCTCATCAACCGTTTGTACTTGTAAAAATTTCCCGGTAATTTCTCGGAAACTGGAAGCATACTCTTAATAATGGCAAGCATCCGGTCAAAACAACTTTCGCTCATATTAAATTCTGATTTTAAGTTCATTAGTTGTGCCACTGCAGAAAGTGTAGTTTGCTTCACGCATCCATCCCATAAAGGTTCATCTGCCTCTTCGAGAAGATTATAAAACTTAGAAACCAATGGATTCGGGTCTTCTTCAATCGGTGTTTCACTAATATTTTCTCCTAACATTGCATCTCGTATCTTGTCCCTGTACGGATTGCTCGAGTCGCCCACAACGGTATACACATTACTTGTTTCTTTAGCCCATCTTTCTTCGTCATGAAAGAACCAATTGGTGTATGTAAGTAAAAAATCGTTGTAATATAAATTCTTCTGCACATCATATCTTACTTTTCACTGATAACATTTGCACTTCCTGCATGGACATAAAATTTCGCCATATGAAGAAGCAACACCTTCATTTTGATATGCCACATTAATGAATTCATCAACACCATCCTTATATTCTTCAATTATGACGTCATGTTTATCCTTCCAACGACGAATCCAACTACGATCTGGCTTTATCATTTCTGTAACGGAGAACATTAAGCCAAGTAATCAAATTCGTGTACTTGAAACGTGTGATTTTGAACTTACGAATTAAGTCCAAAATCACATGTTTCAAGTACTTCATCGTCGAATCATAATTTCATTTTATCACCAAGAATGTGGAAGTACATGAATTAGTTCATAAGTTAACTTAACAATTAACATAAGTTAACTTAACTTAAGTAATACTTAACTTAAGTACTACTTAACTTAATTCATAACATGAATAAGTAATACTTAACTTAATTCCTAAGAGATGATACTTAATATTATACTTAATAAGTAATACTAACTTGATCCAAAGATATGATAATTAACTTAAGTACTACTTAACTTAATTCATAACATGAATAAGTAATACTTAACTTAATTCTTAAGAGATGATACTTAATATTATACTTAATAAGTAATACTAACTTGATCCAAAGATATGATAATTAACTTAAGTACTACTTAATTTAACATGATAATAACATGAATAAATAATACTTAACTTAACATGAATAATTAACTTAATTTAATTTCATGCATTAATAATTAACTTAATTTACATGGTGGCGGGCTAGTACCTTCTTAACCGGAGGACGGCGAAGGGCGGAGGGCGGCCGAGACGGCGGTGGAGGGAGGACGCGGCGGATGGCGGACGAGGCGGCGGTGGAGGGCTGCGGAGGCGAAGGGCGGAGGGCGGCCGAGACGGCGGTGGAGGCGGAGGCCAGTGGCGGCGAAGGTGGATGGAGGCCGCAGTGGAGGGAGGACGCGGCGGAGGGCGGACGAGGCGGCGGTGGACGCGAAGGGCGGTGGTGGAGGCGGAGGGCGGACGACGCGGTGGCGGAGGCGAAGGGCGGCGGAGGCACCCTGCGGCGGCGGTGGAGGGCAGTGGAGGTGGAGGAAGGAGGATGAGGAGGCAAAGTGCGGCGGTGGAATGAGGAGGGCGGCGACAGCGGTGGAGGGCGGACGAGGTGGAGGGAGGAGAAGGGCGGCGGTCGAACATGGGGGGCGGCGGTCGAATGCGGAGGGCGGCGGAGGCGAAGGGCGGCGGCGGCGGTGGAGGGCGGGCGTCGGGGAGGGAGGAGGAGGAGGAGGCGAAGGGCGGAGGGCGGCGGAGGCGAAAGGCGGCGGCGGCAGTGCAGGGCGGTCGTCGGGCGTCGAACGTCGGGCGAAGGGCGGAGGCGGCAGTGGAGGGCGTCAGAGGTTAGGCGTCAGAGGTCGGGCGTCGGGGCGCGTCGGGTGGGACGATGGTAAACAGTAAAAGTGAAAACGAAGAAGAGGGGTTAGGGATTTAAGTAATTTTTCAGCGTCGCAAAGAAACGAGACGCTACGTAGATGCCATGTAGGCGCCAACACTGTTCAGCTAGAGCAACGCTATAGAAAAGCTAATGTGTCGCTAAGACAACGTAGCGAAACCATATCGTCGTCGGGGCATCTCAATGGTGTAGTGTCTCATCATCACGACGCCATTGAGATGCTCATTAAAAGTTTTTTTCAAATTTTTTAAGGATGTATGAAATTTTATTTATCAATGTAACGTCTCATCGCATTATGCTCCGTTCCAATTATTTTATTTTCTTCTGATATTCTATCATGTATGTATACAAAATTATAAATATGTATGTATATGTGTATATAAGACAATTGTGTGTGTATATATATACATATGTAATATATGTGTATGTATATGTATGTCTAGGTGTGAGAGATTAAGTTACAACAATGTGTTTCGTTTATATGTATTATAAATATATATGTGTATGTATATGTCTATACACGTGCGAGTCATATATATATAGAGATAACGTGTATATGTATACGTATTCGAAGTGAATATATATATGTGTATTTGTTTATATGTGCCAGATTAGGTTATAATAATATGTATATATGCACTTATTATATATAAGTATCAACATATACGCGTATTTATATGTCTATATGTGACCGATTGAGCGAAGGGTAAAAAATCGGCTTAGGAGGCGCAATACAAATGCCATTGAGTCGCTAGATTCATTTAGCAACACCGTAGCGCCGAACTAGCGTCTAAAATAATATGACGTCTCGAACATGCGACGCTAAAGAGACGCCCATAGTGTCACCATAGCGTCGACACAAGCTGCGGCTCTCGTTAAACGCTAGGTGACCGCTATTGAGTGTCTACTGTGACGCTAAAATATCACTCACTTAATCAACCATCATAATCTCATGATTAAGTATATAATAATAATATATGCATAATTAAGATATTATATATATTATATGTATAGATAACATAAATAATATAGGTAACAAATTATATATTTAGGAACACTCTTATCATGTAAAAATACATATATATATATATATATAATCGTGTAATTAATACATATATATATGTTGATAATATGCTATTGATAATATGTTGATAATCGTGTAATTAATACTAATATAATATTTAATGAATTTATTGATTGACATATAGTATATATAATATAGTGTTTAAATATATAAAGTAGCGTCTCATTAGCGTCTCCATTGATTGAGACGCCATATAGCGTCGCTTTAGAGTTTTCAGACATGAGATGGTAGTGTCACGTCTAAAGTGGTCGACGCCAGAACGGCGCTAGGTGCTGCCGCGCATTTGCGGTTCGTGGCGCGAAATAATAGCGTCTACGTAGCGTCTCGATTGCGCTAGAGTTAACGTCAACCCGTGAAGTAGCTAAGAAGACGTGAATGAGACGCTATCGAGAGGCAAGTCGCGTCTGATTCTCGTGACGCAAACTAGACGCAATGGAGGCGCTAGTGGCGTCTATATAGCGTCACTATTTTTGGAGGCGCTAAATTGTGTCGCTAATCGCCAATTTTCTTGTAGTGAAAGTTGTCCATTTTTATTTAAACTTTTTCAATATTTTAACTTTAATATTTTAAAGTTTGTATCATATAAATATAATTTTATATGGTATTAAAACTTTACTCCAACATATTTATATTTTAATTATATATGGTCAAGATAGGGTGATTAGCTCTTTTTTAAAGGAGTAGATGAGAAAGGAGGGGACTTTCCCCACCTTTCTTCTTCAACTTAAATTCAATCAAACAAAGTTCCACTATTTTTCTCTTCCCCTCCTTTAAGGGTATTTCTCCTCCAACGAAATAGATGTGTGTGTGGTGCAAGGTATACTATTTTCTATTGATAATAGGCATTTCATTCTGAATTTTTAAAAGGTTTTCATTTTTTATAAAGAGTATCATTTTAAAAATTAGATCCAGGTTAACTAGAATATAATTTTTGAACAATTGACATAAAACGTGGAGCAGTCTCTCATGATATTTTTGTGATGATCCTCTTCTTTTAATCTACCAATGCATCCAAAAGTTACTATAGGGTTGTTTGGTAGATGGATTTATTGTTATCGAAATGTGTCACAATAAATTTGTCCTTGCAAAAATACAACACCATCAAATTCTTCCTAGGCAAGTAGGAACTTATTGTCCTTGCTTTTTCAATTTACAAACACGAGACAAGTTTTATTCTTGTTTTATGCAATTGTTATTATTCTCACGTTGTTTGATTGGAAGGGCAGGAACTAGATCTTTGTTCCTACTTTATTCCTATATCAAACAATGTTGTGGTTGGAGTTTAATCAAAAGTAATTTGTACATCTTCGCCAGGGCCGTCTCTAGAGATCTGGAGGCCTAAAGTAATTGTTTTTACTTTAATAAAATAATAATAACATATTAAAGTCTTTCTAATTTTTGATACGGAAACATACAATTTTATCTTTTAAAAAAATAATTATTTATGAAGATAAATTTAAGTGAAAAATAAAATAAATTTTAACCATGAAAAAGTAATAAAAATATTATTTTTATTAATTATGAGAACATTTGATTGAGGTATTATTTATTGCAGACAATGAAATGATCATATGAATTAAAAAAATAAAGAAATAATTGTTATGAATTAATTATGATTTAGATGAATAATATTAGAAATAGAAGATAACATACATTATTTAGTTTAATCTTTTATTATCTTATTTTATTAAAAAATTATACTAATTAACATCATAAGATAATATTAGATTAGGATTTTCTTTTATTATTTTTCTTTTCATATTTAGTGTAATCTTTTACTTTGATTGAATTTTTTTTTCTTGGCTGTATTTGGCTACAAGAACTTAAATTCTTGTTAGTTTTTAAGAACTAATCGATTAGAAAATTTTTTATTTGATGTTTAGTAGGCCTATTCATGGGTCAGGTCGGGCCCGACCCAACTCGAATGAATTTATTCGGGTCGGGCTTTGGGTCCTAAAATTCGAACCAACTCAACCAGGTTTCGAGTTACTTGTTCTTTTTTATGATCAGCTGAACTTTTATAGCTCTAAAACATGCACAACAACAATGGTAAGACCCTGACCTGAGGGAGGGGTACGTACATGTGGCAAGTGATCTCAAATATGATTATGAAAGTATGATAAATAGCCAGCACTTGCACCTTTACAAATTACACTGCAAAGGCTCCTCCCCATCTACTTCCAGATGCCTACAAGAGTGGAAATTGCATCCATCCACATCCACACCACCACACTATTTGTTTCTCATCCAAAAACCATAAATAACTATCATTGAAGTAAACCATTAACTATAGAAAGAGAATAGTTACATTAATCCAGCAGCTGCCTAACACATTACACATATGATGTTGAGTCTGTATCAAACTATTGATCACCTACGGCCTTTGCAACATATTTCCAAATCAACTTAAACAGCAAAAGAAACAAAACACCAACAAGGCAACAACATGTTTTCACTTTTCAATATTTATTTATCACATACTAGCTTACTCAATTTCTTCTTAGATAATATAAACATCACCCATGCCCATGATGTTAACCTCAACTTCTCTACTTCCTGAAAATATCAAACTCACCTAGTTAAGAAGCATATTTGAAACAACAAAACTTGCTTGCTTAGTTACTTATTCTAATTGGAAAAAGGAAATATAAAAAACTTTGAGAGAGAAGTGACAAGAGAACTCAGAACTCTTACATGATAGTTAAAATAGTAACTTTTGCCATTACAAAGAAAATATTTAACAATGCCAACTTCTATACTATGAAATATAATAAATTCAACCAACTTGCAAAGAATTAAGAAAGTCTTAAGCATGATGCATATAGGCAAAGCAAATAATATTAATCCCTTGCAATGGGTTAGGAGCTAAACATGCACAAGAACAAATAAACATTTGAAGACAACAAAGTATATTTGAAGGAAATTTTAGTTTGCAGAAGAGTTACCAAATAACACCCCATGCAAGATTTCAATCCAAGATAAAAAAACACATTACTTGAAGTAACTCTTTTGAAAATCAAATCATCACATATGTAGCTGTCAATGAGAAGATACAAGAAAATGTTATTTGCATACCTTTAGCTGTGTTCTTTAATCAAGAACAAATCTAAAAAATATTACTTTATCACCAGTCCAAGATGAAGACAATATCTCAACAATTTTTTTAGCATTGCTTGAATAACCCTTCTGGAAATAAAATTATCACACAAACACACACACACTATATATATATATATATATATATATATGTCAACTAGAAGATAAAAGAAAGTGTTATTTGCATGTCTTTACATGTGTTCTTTAGTCAAGAACAAACCTAAAAAATTACTTTACCATAAATGTAAAGGGAAAACAACTTGTTCATCATCAGGATCTAAAAAAGGAGATCAAAACCTGGCCTCCAAGAAAAAAGATATAAAATAGCATGCACAAGTTGTGCAGCACAACACAAACATATTGAGCACTTAAGTAGTTAAGTTGGTAAGTCCAATACAAAATATTTCTACTCAATCCAAAAAGAGTTCAGTAATAAAGACAAAAGGTTGTCTATTCCAGAAAAAAGAAGAGTAATAAAGAGTCACAAAATATTGTCCATTGTAGTAACATCAAGACAATTAGCCACCATCAACTTCATTATATTTATACCCTGGAGAAAGCAAACAAGCTCTAATTAGAAGTAAAATTGTAATAATAATATCTTTCATATAAAAAAGATTCAACAAGACAACAACACATTAACTTTTAGTTCTAAAAGAAATAATTGATGCAGTAAACTTATCAATTGCATGATTCATTATCTTTGTTCCTAGCAACCCTATAATAAACAACATAATCAATGTAAGTTAATAAAATGAATAATCTATGTAAAAATAAATAAGTTATTAATAAATTTGTGTTATCTTCTTCAATCCTTCGTCAAGTTCAAAGATCACTTATGTTTAGTGGAGTTCTTAACCAATTTTGAGTGCAAACCAAAGCCTCATGGTGATGGGAATAAGCTACGAAATGGGTCAAGAACTAGACCTCCTGTGCTACAAGCACTATCAAATGACACATAAGAAATGAGAATATATCCTAGCCATATGAGAAAGAATATAATATTTTGATGCTTTTAGTTTTCACCATTTCAAAATCTCAAATCCAGCACTATTTTCCTCAACATGATCCTCTATGTACCTATCTAATTCATTATTTTTCACTTCACCTTGTTTTCTCCTTACCTTCAATCTGAATTCATCCTTCCAATCAATATCTTCTGTAGAAGTATTGGATGTTGACTCTGTTATAGAGGTCAAGCAACTAGAATCAACCATGACTAGAGGAAATGATATTTTGTGTTCAAATAATCTATGGATGAGTAATTTTAACTTTTGTAATATTTCTTTGCTTCTATTTACATTATACATTCGAGTAAAACAAAACTAGATATACTCCAACTTGTATCGTGGATCAAGGAAAACAACTAAAAATAGAAGATAATTCAACATTTTATCGTTGTCCCAATATTCATCAAATTTCAGTTGCATTTTCATTGTCATCATCTTCATTCTGTCCCCATTTTCTCAATTACTTCTCAATGTCAATCAAACTATAAAAGAAAACATTGGAAGTGACATACAATGATCCTGAAAATGATAGGGTAACATCATAGAATAATTTTAAAAAGTTTATAAACACTCGAACACAAGTTCAATCTTCACATGTAGGAATTGATGTCTTAGTATTTATAAAGAATGCTATGTATAATCCATCATGGTCAAGTCTCTTAAATGCTTTCTCAAATTTTTTAGCAACTTCTAGCATTAAATAAGTGGAATTCCACCGTGTAGTTACATCAAGTATTAGGTGTCTTTTACAACTTATGTTTGCCATTTCTATGCACCTCTTAAAAGCAGCCAACCGAGTTAGAGAAGATTTCACATATTTGCATGTAGTTCTCACACTTCTAATAGATGCATCTATTATAGACATTCTTTCTTGAACAATTAAGTTTAAAATATGAGAAGCACATTTCATATGGATTAACTCCCCCTCAAGAAAAGTTGCACCACCCTAATCACCCATGCCATCAACTAAATAAGGCATAACTGGTTTGTTGGAACTTGTATTATCTACTTTAACACAACCAATTTTCAAAACTTTCCAATCTTTCAAGCATGTTTTCAGAGATTTCCATATAGTATGAGCTTTGTGATCACTAATCAAATTAAATCTGATAATATACTTGTGCAAATCCCACTTATCATCTATGTAATGAGCATAACACATATAATTCCTATTTTGAATCGAAGTCCAAGTGTGTGTTGTTAAAGAAACCATTTACCGATTTTCAGAAAAAAAATATTTTTCAATTCCTACTTCTCGAATTTAAACAATTGCATACAATCTCTAACAATAGTTATACAAGAAGGAATCTGAAACCTTGGTTTAGATTCAAAGATAAATTTTTAAAACCTTGATTCTCAACAAATTTGGATGAAAGCTCATCAACAATAAGCATTTTGACAAGTGCTAAATGAGACTTTTCTTGATTAAAGTTTACAAGTTTCATACTAACAGAATTATTTAAATCATCATTACACTGCTTGCCAATAGCAATTGTTTTCTACTTTTTATTAATAACATTATTATCTGGATTTCTCACACAATTTCTAAGATGTTTTAATAAATTTGATGTTCCATGATAAGATTCTATCATTTTCTCTCTTAAAATGAACTCGAGCATTAGTAAGAGGTCTACAAAGTTTTCTTTTTAGTATTACCTCTTCACTTTGAGTTAAACTTGTTGGATTGGAAGCATTTCCAACTTGAGTTCCACTAGTGTTTTGTGCCAAAATTTCTCTCTCCATAGTTATTTTAGCCTGTATAAAAAGAAAAAAAGTATTAAATAGTAAGTTCATAAAACTTATTATCTCTATTTAACAACTTTACATGCAAGATTCCAATGATAACTCGACAGTGCACATAAACACGTGATTATTGATTACATGAATCTAAGAACCTTGTCAACTTGATAGTATAGGAAAAAGACAAAATTGTAATACCTATGCAACAAATCAGCTGTGACTACCAAGATGGACTTTAGTAAGTGCATAGTGATATGCTAGTAGTGGATGAAAACATGCGAAGACAAAATGCTAAGTTCGAAAACAAAATAATTATTTGGCTGCATGTAATTTAGTCGGATATACAACATAGAAGCAAGTTGCAATGCTCCATGCTTGCATGTCGTCAAATACAACATAAAAGCAACCTTTGTTTGTTTCTCTCTCACCTTGAACTTTTATACATAAAAGCAACCAGAGCTCTTGTTCTATTTTGTGATAAAATCCAACAGTAGATAAAGTAATATGGGAAAATGTTCCCATCAAGGAGCAAAAATTTCTACAACAAGAAGCAACCGATTGGTCGGAAGCGACGATAATAAATTCCCTCATGAGTTCGGACGAGATTGGACAAAGAGCCAAAGAAAGTACTCCGACACCGAAGAAGTCTGCAGTTGCATCAACGGATGCTTCCTAGTTCCCACAAGGGATTCCACCTACACCAGTTCAAAGTTTATATGACATATTTGACTAAGAACGATGAAAATTTTCTATGCATATTGATAGTTTAGTATGATGACCTTCAACTAAGATATCGAGTTGCAAACTTGCAGTCAAGAGCTGCAACGAGCCAGCGACATTTGTAAATGCTGCAACACACTGGAGACTCGAGTGCAGTGCAGGATGCCACTGAAATGAGGCGATGAATCGATGCTGATTTCTGAAGGAAGAGGCTGTAACGCCCGGTTAAGGAGAGAGAAAATAAAAGAAGAAATGGAAAAGATAAAAAAGGAATAAAAGGATCCAAACAAATAGTAAGATAAAAGTTATCTTTTAATCCAATTGGAAGTTAGACTTCCTCTTCCTTATAAATATGAGGCCAAAACAAATAAATCAGACCCTTTTATTCCTTGCAAGCTGGCCCTACCTTTCTCCTCTGTTTTTTGGTGTTTTATGTGATCATGGGAGAACTGATTAATGCATGATCATTTTTATTCATTCAAAGATACTCTGGAAATGATATGCGTGGTGTCACAGCGAAAGTCACAAATATGCCTCATTGTTGTATCTGTCATAACAATCATCCTCTTTGATTTTTTATGATAAGATTTATGAAAGTAGAGTCATCGTGCGAGCAGAAGCCACACTAGCACTCTTATTTGTATATGTTATATAGTATACTGGACTCGGAGCTTGCTAGCCGTGAGTATCTGAAAATCCTTATCCTGGATACTGCATCCTCGTCCAGTATTTGTCCTTGACTGTTACCAAGAAAGCAAGTTCATTGCTTATTTGATTGATTTCTAATTCTGCATGCTTAGTTCCATGTATCTGCACTTTAGTCAGTTCTAGACTTAACACTAATCTCCACATTTCTTGGCATGAGGGAGAGATCGGTGGGCTATGCCACCAGGGGTTTCTATGTGTTGTTTGAACCAAACGAAGGCTCTTCTAGTTGCAACTCATTTTATCATATCAGGTTGTGTTTTTTCATTATTACTTTGTCCCATGGTTTGAGAAGTTGTAGGCATACGCATATTTTTTCAAAGACGTTCAATTTCATCTTTGCCTCATTTGAAATCACGTCTTACACTTTCATCTATTACTGCAAACTATGCTAATGTTTTGCAATCTCCTCAAGAAAAACTAGCAAGGTGCGCCTCTTCCCGTTTTAGGTCTTATACCATCATGTTTGATGTGGTTTCATGAATTTTTCCCATTTTCATAATCGTATAAATTTCACTTAATTTGCTCAGAAAAAAATAATTCAGCATAATTTCCTCAATGCACATGAACGTATGCAAAGGGATTGTATCAATGAGTTCATAAATGATATTAGCACATAATACAACATTAACATATTTAATCATATATTCTTAAGGTAGGGTATTACATTTGTCCTGACCGCAATTTAAACATTTGTTTAAATGGCAGATTGCAACTTAATACATATTAATCATATATAATTTACGAAAGCATGCTATAATTCACTTAAAAATATAGAAATTAAGATATCCAAAGCATAATGATATTATATCATTGAGAGTAACATTAGATACTCTTTACTCAAACAAACTAGTGTTTTATATTACAACAAAAACTTTTTTTTTTGTATAATACACATCCAAAATACTTTTTTTAATCTTCTCAAAGAAACTTAAAAGATACCTATGGCACATCTAAGTCTCACACCAAAAGTGTTTCCAATATTGAAAGAGGGTCACCAAGCATGATTGCAAATTGCTCTAGTGATTTGAAAAACATTGAAAACAATAATATGAGCAAATAACAACTTGGTAAGTTAAAATTCAACCTATGTGTTATCACATATTTCATTTGAGTAAAACAAAACTAAACCTTATGTTTCCATGATTTAAAAACACTTATAATTTTATTTCAACATATATAATATGACAAAAATGATAAAAAAACACATACTTTCGTTATATCATATAACATATTTACATTTATATGCCATGTCAAAGGTAACATCATATCCCACATAAGAATGAAATATTAATGCACAAATCTTGTATGCATGTACATGTCATAATGTATGAAAGCACAAGTTCCGTATGCATGTACATTCTCACTTAGCTTCGGCGAAGAGCCTATGGCACCTCTTGGCCTCAATCGCACGCCATCGACAGCTGTGAAGGATCTCATCCATCCATTCAATCTGAAGGGCCATGGCAACTTCCCTCCAACGGGCTGATATGATGAATCCCGTCATTTATGCTCAACACTTTCCAAATCTTTGTACTTGCCCATCAGAAATCACAACTGACAGTGATCCTTCAGTCTCAAAACCTACATCCAACGATTAGAAACAACCCATTTCATCGGTTTCATCCAATGATCAGAACTCGATCTCATAACCTTCCTCTCCAACTCGAACTCCACGTGTTCCCTACCCACCCCCATCTCCAACCCTTCTTTGTGCAAACCCTAAACACCCGGATCTGATGCCTAAAAATCTTTCTTCCCTAGTATCGGTTCCCACTCATGTTAAGCCAAATGCATCCTCTTCCCAACTCCTTGGCGCTAGACACACTGGATCCATCCCATTCTGCATTGGGGGCCAAATTAAATGACCATGGAGATTTGATTAATCTTGTCTTGCATGGACTCCTTACCACCCAACCTTCCCTGAAGGTGATTCTGGATGAGGAAGTATATGACACAGAACCTTTAGACCTCGATCTCCTTCCTCCAACCACCACTAAAAGAACCACACATAACCGGAGGAGGAAAACATTGTCCAACATTGAATCACCAAACTATTGGTCATGATGGCTAAACAACAAGGAAAAGGTAAAATAACAACTAGTCGTTGTTTCCAAAAACTCATCATTGGATTCATTTTCGTAGGATGGTACCGGTTCACTTCATCTTCACTATTAATGAAAGTTATATGTTGGAACTGTCATGGAGCTCTTCGTAGAAAGATGAGGGACCATATCCATGGCCTATTCAAAGGTCATCGTCCTGACATCATCGTTTTGGTTGAAGTGCACACTAGTCGAGTAGACTCCTAGAAGGTTCTCCATCATCTCGACAGGGACTAGCAGGGTCACATCCAATCGGGGACCGACGCTGCTGGAGGCATCATCATCGCTTGGACATCGGCCAACATCCAGGTGACACCAATCCTATCTATACCCCAATTTGTACACAGTCATAATTTTGAAATCCTCCTCTCTTGTTTTCTCTTTCCTTATGACATGTGTGTATGACAGCACCAACCCTTACAAGACTCTAGCTCTGGAATGAATTAAGTAGATTCAAATAAAAAAAAACATACCGTGGACCATAATAGGAGATTTCAATTCAATTATAAACCCTGAAGACAAAAAGGTGGCAACCACTTTAAAATGTCTAAATCTATAAGTGCCTTACATTCCTTAATATAGAATCAAGATTTAGCGGATTTAGATCATAAGGGCAAACAATTTACTTGGTGTATAACAGACAAGGTCCAACGAGAATCATAGAATGCTAGTCTCACATCATTGGTTCTTAGCTCTTTCAGGCCTAAATTTCTCTATCTTATCTAGATCTGCTTTAGATCATTCTCCCCTCCTTTTTTAGCCTCTTGTGATAAGCTTATCCCAAAAGTTTCAATCTTGACCGTAGTATCTCTGAAGCCCTTAATGTGATAAATTCCAAACCTTACATTAGAATAAAAACTCCTTAGGTTAGCTGAAATCCCTAGCAAAGGAAACACAACAATATATCATCCAACTAGAACTAATATTCGATAAGAGTTAGAGTCTCTCTTCCTCTGGGCTTGAAAATTTTGAGGCAGCCTACCACCAACACTCTAATCTGCTGAGACAAATTGAGGTTAAATGATGGAATAAATCTAGGGTTTCTTGGCTTAAAAAAGGGGACAAAAATACAAAATTCTTCCACATGTCAACTAGACTTAGGCAAAAGAGGAATCACATCTTTTCTATTTTGGATAGTGGTAACAGGATCTATTTGTACAACATTACACCTTTTTCTATTATCCAAAAAAGACAATTTTGTTCAATATTTTGAACAATATTGTTAAAAATATTCACATTGTTAAAAAGATATATGCTATATCAACATATGGGAACCTATTTGCTCTCAAATGCAAACACACTTGCCTTGTAAATTGGACCCTTAGTTGTTACCAACATTGAAATAAAGGAGTGTCTCTGTTATATGGAGCTTGGTAAGGCTCAATGGATTTACAGTGAAATTCTATAGGAATTATTGGGAAATCATTGGAAAAAAAATCTCAAAGGAAATAATTTCTTTCTTAATCACTTAAGAATGTGTGGAATGGACCAATAATTCCTTAATTTTCATTTCGAAAGTTAAGCAATCTAAGCTTGTTTCTTATTATCACCCTATTTCTTTATGTGATGTCATTTATATGTTTATTGCCAAAATTTTAGCTCAAAGGTTAAAACCCATTCTACCTTCCTTAATTGATCATTCCTCGGGGCATTCATTAAGTACAAGTTCATTCAAGACAACATTTAATCACTCAAGAAATCACCCATTCACTTACATCAGGCAAGGAAAAATTTCTAATTCTAAAGGTAGATATGAAAAAGGCATTGGACTGAGTCTCTTGGGAAGCTATCAATAGGGCTTTGTAGCTTATGAACTTCCTCAAAAATTCATCTCTTGGATTATTACCTGTGTAAAATCCCCAATTTACACTTTTCTAACTAATGGTATTAACTCCTTCTTCACTAGCTACAAAGGTATTTGACAAAGGGATCCTCTAGCCCCCTATCTATTCTTCATCATATCCTAGGTGTTTTTATCACTCATGAATCAATAAGTTGCCTTAAAAAAATTACCTCCTTCTCCCTTGCCTTTGCTTCCTTTTGTCATATGCTATATGCAGATGACCTTATCTTAGGGACTCAAAAAATGAAGTTCATAGTTTGGGATTAGATGTGAAAAATCGCGATAATTTAGGGATGGTTAGAGAAAATAACCCTAATAAGAAAGTATTTGAATTTGAAAATAAAAAGTGAGAAATAGTAATAAAGATAAATTTAAATAAAAGATAAAATTGAACTTAAATAAAAAAAATGATAAATTTTAAAATAATATATATAATGAATATAAAAATACAAATATATTGTAGATTTTATAGGTTGAATTTAGAAAAGGAAAAAACAATATGGAAAGACAATTTGAATCTGAAAAATAAAATATGAGAAGATAGTAATAAGAAAAAATAAAAAAAATATTCAATAAATTATTAAACAATAAAATGATAAAATTAAATTATTGATATATATTCCAAAAATGTAAAATAATTACTTATTAATATTTAGTTAACTTAAAAAGGAAGATTGGCATGTTTTTATTTCATTATTTTTTGTCTTGCATTAGGGGTGTTCACGGGTCGGGTTGGACCCGACCCATGAACAAACCCAATCCGACCTACCCAAATTTGGTCGGGTGGTCGAGCCTCTTTGAAGAGGCAAATCCGGATTGGGTGGTCGGGTTACTCGACCACCATTTTTTCTTTTTTAATTTTTTTCTTTCTTTTTTTATATTATTTAATATTTATTTTAAGGTAGAAAATAAGTTTTTCAAATATTTAAATATTATTTCCACACTTAAAACATTTTATTTTAATATTTTTAATATTTTAAATTGAATATAGGCTTAAAATTAATTTAAAAATATAAAAAAAATTAAAAAAATAAATAATGGTCGGGTCTTCGGGTCGGGTCGGGTCGGGTACGGGTTGGGAAATCCCGACCATCCTTCGGGTTGGGTCAGGTCCGACCCGACTAGTGATCCAACTTGACCCAACCTAGGTCGGGTCATCGGGTTGAACACCCCTATTGCATAGATTCATTTAATATATTTTTGAAGTAATAAAGTTAATATTATTTTTATATAAATCTTGTTCAGTACGATTTCGATTGAAACATGATCCCGTTAATCGATCGGTTCGATTGACAGTCTGATTTTTTAAACATTACTTATTTCAAAGGACTTTTGGAGTTAAATATTTATTTAATTTGATTCTGATCATTTATCTTAATTAATTTAATTATTTTCTTATTCTATTTTCTTTCCTTTCTCTTTTTTTCTTCATCCAATCAAACTCTTATTTCTTCCCAACTCCACTTATCTTCTGATTTTCAACTATTTTCGGAGTTAAATGATAATGATTATTCTATTTACTATTTTTTGTACTTAAAATGATATTAATATTAATTATTATTTTATTTTCAAAATAATTATAAATTTAAAATGCCTGATTTAAGTCTCATTAGGAAAATTTAATCTTCTAACATCATACCTAATTCTCCTCTAGTTATATTTTCGATTCTACCTCTCCTATACATAATAGTTCAATTTTTTTAATTAAATAATTAAGTTTTATTACTATTTTTAATTTATTTATAAAATAAAAAATATCATGTTATTTTATTTTATAGATCTTTCTCAACTTACAACTTTTATTTTACCTGTCATTATGAGTTTATTATATCGTGAACTCATGATTAAATTCAAATTCAAATTTGGCAACCTAATCTTAATCAAAATCTTAATTCCTATTATAATTAGGACTTGTCTTTTCTTCTTTTCCTATTCTTATTTAACTACACTTTTATCCCTTTTCAAACTTTAATTTAATTATCTCTAATAAGTAATTAATTTTTAAATTAATTTAATATCAAAAATAAATTTATATTTTTGAAGATAAAACTCTTAATTTAAATCCTATTGAAAATCTTTTATAACATAAACTTATTGTTAAGTTCAGTTCCCAATTTGAATATATAATATTACTATAATTTTAACTCCTAACTAATTAGAAATTATCTTTTACTATCTCTTAACTAATCATATTTTTATTCACTTTCAATTTTTCCTTATCTTATCTTTTAGTCTTCTCTTATCCCTAACATAACTATACTTTCATTTTCCACCAAACTTTAACTTTCATTCATAAATCCTAATTTTTTGAATTTATAATTCTGAAAATTAATTTTTAATTTAAGAAATTTTGGTTTGTTACATTAATACTTTTTTATTATCAATTCTACACTACAAGAAGAGTGGGATTTTTCAACAGACAATTTCCGACGGAGAGGAATCATTCGCAAATTGCGAAGGATTTGCGACGGATAGGGATCCCGAAAATTTCGACGGTTGGTTGGGCCCGTCGAAAATTAAAAAATAAATTATGAATTTTATTATATATTATTTTATTTTTTGACGATTAGGAACATCAAAATTTTTGACGAATACATATCCATCGAAACGTCTGACAGTCGGACCCATCGGTAATTGGAAAAAATAATTTAATAGTATAATAATATATATCATAACATATAACATATATATTATTATTAAAATTTTTGACGGTCAGAATCTCGAAACTTTCGACAGCTCAAAATCCGTCGGAAGTTTCGACGGTCAAAACCGTCGATAATTAAAAAATAATAGTGCCAAACTCTCCCGCTTTTTTTCTTTTCCCTCTTTCCCCTCTCTCTACCTCGTTTTCGCCTATATATCACCTTCTCCCTCTCTCCTCTCTCTACCTCTTTCCCACTCTCCTCTGTCTCTCTCCTTCATCGACCATCTACCTCCTTCCAGCGATCGGCGCGACGACCTCCATCCTGGACAACCTCCATCCTAGAACGGAAGCCTAGCGGCCAGATCCGGCAGTGCGTGGCCTGGATCGGCCGCCTCGTGATGGATTGGCTACCTGGAGGCCAGATCTGACCACGCACGGCCTGGATCGGATCGTCCGCCTGGCGGCCTAATCCGACCGCCTGCCAGCCTGATCCAGCTGCGCACGGTCTGGAACAGCGGATCTGCGTGCAGCCTCGCAGCCTGGAATGGGCCTCCTAGTGATAAGTGCGGCCAGGACGACAACAATGCGACGACCCTCTCGGCAACCCCCTCTCTCTCTATGTCTCGCCTATGGCTGGAACGGCTGCCTCGCGTCCAATTTTTTTATTACTTTATACCTTATCTCCGACAGCTTAGGCCGACAGAAATATTGACAGCCATCAAAACTTCTGACGATCTCTGCCGTCGAAATCTTTCGGCGGAGATTCCGACGCCGACGGCAGCACCCGTCGGAAGTTTCGAAGGATATTTCTTACCCGTCGGAAGTTCGTTTGCGACGAGCATTCTTTCGACGGATACAATTCATCAAATAAATAGTCGAAAACTTTATTTTTCGACGGATTTCTCAAGTTTGTCGAAATTGTTTTTTTCGCGATCGTCGGAAAAGTCGATTTTTCTTATAGTTCTAGAAGTATAACCAAATCTAAAGAACCTACCTACTTCAAAAAATGAATTGAAAAAAATTAAGAAGCAATTTTCCTTTTGTATTGAAATTTTATTGAAGCGAAATCTAATTGATCAAACGAATAAAAACATTGGTATTTACAATCCTAATTAAACTGAAATCAAATCCTCATTCTAAATTAGTTGATCGAAGAATTTACAGCCAAAGACAATTTGTAAAAAAAACTATTATCTTTAAAATGTCACTGTCAATTTTTTTAATAATTTTTTTTCTTTTTCTCTCAAAATTTGAATTGGATTAAGTACTGCGGCTGACTTAAATTCTTAACCTACATGTCTAAGTTGGATTTATATAGTTGAATTAAGTAACTAGTATCAATGCATTAAACTATTTCGGTGTATTTGGGTATAAAATTAGATTGAACTTTGATGTGAAATACATTATTTTGTTATAATATAACTAAAAATTAAAATTAAGAGTTTGAATATAATATAATTTACTTTTTAAATATTGTTTCAAAATTATAACCCAAATTTTAAAAAATAGTTTTAGGATGGTTTTTTATGCTTATAAAATCACAAAAAAAATTGTAAGTAATTTTTTAGTGGCATAAAGATAATTTAGTCTAAATCACCTACATTCCTAGTAATTTGCTTTGGTTTTTATATTATTGAAACTACAGTTTTGAACGATGTATAGTCCATTCATTATAGTTCAGTTGAGACTCAAAATGTATACCTTCATAGGGCATATTGAAAAAGAGGATAAATAGATAAAAAATAATAATAAAGAATCAAAATAGTAAAAAAATGTGCCAAATTATATTTATCTAGTTGGTTATTTTCCAACTTGTATTTTCTAAGTTACTAATAGTTCCAACTTACAATTATTTTAACCTATTGTATTATCTTGTTTATTTTATTTTGATTTATGAATAATTTTGGTTACACAATTATTTGAACTATCTATGAAGTGATAATTCACATTGATTAGAAAACAATTCCATCAATATGGCCACTCAACTGATAATCCATTTTTATCTTTATTTATCCTTTCCAATCTTATACAAATATAATATAAAAATATATATATGAGAATGGAAATTGAAAAAATTACTATTATCAATGTCATTATCATCATAACTAATTATAATAATTTATTTTATTATTATTTTATTACATTATATTATTATTCATACGAATATAATATTATTATCATTTAAAATTTACTATTAATATTATATGTATTAATAATCAATAAAAGGGAGGTGTCCTTATTTTAAAGAAGGGACACTTTAATCTTTGGATTAAAAATCTATGGATGATGTTTGATTTGTTTCCATTTAAGAATTTTTAATCTGGTTCATATATTTTTTATCTAAAGAATGAAAAGGTAGAGCATACAGAGTCCCTCCTTTAAAAGAGGGAATTCATAACTAAATCCATTAATAATATGTTATCATTAATAATAAATATTTATAACATAGAGTTATTTGATATGTTAATTTTATGAATTTATGGTTCAAGCTTTCAACCAGATTCATTAACTTTTTTAACTAATAAAGAGTATTATAATAAAAGATATATAATGTCTAATAATTCTTTATCATAATTAAAGATTATCTGAATTTCTAGATAGTGTTGACAATTTAGTAATTGTTAATTTTCTGTAAAACAATGTAGATTGTTAATTTATGTCAGGAGATAATACAATAAGCGCTTGCGCTTAATGTCACTCAACAATCACCCCTAGATTCATGATAGACGGTAGATTAATCATGATATGCTGTGGATTCATCAAGTGAAATTTTTTTCACTATGAGTCTCTAACCCTTAAGATAGCCAATATTTTCTTATTGGCTCCTTAAGAACTCAATTGAGATGTTCATTCCTTTAAGGATGGATATCATAACATAAAAAATCTATAAATTAGATAAAAATTCTTTACATGAAAAATGATCAAATATGATTCATATATATATATATATATATATATATTTCAATTAGATGACTAGAAGGAGAGGAAACAGTTCCATCATTTAAAGAAAGACAACTTCATTTCATCCTTCAATAAATGTTATAGCATACCGCTCAATATATGAAGAAACTACATACCGAGAACGATAAAATTGGATCTCTGTCTAGAAAGCTAACTGCACACATAATTTGCAATTAATTCTATACTTGTATAAAATAAATAAGTGTGTGCGCACCTTAAAAATGAAAATCTAATTGGGAGAAGGGTCAACAATTCTTGATTGAATCTCTTAAATAATTTATCACAATTGGATGAAGATTTGATGGTGAAGACGATAGAAAATAAGGTGAAATAGGAAACACCTATATTTTTTCATATATATATATATATATATATTTGTTTTTATTTTATTTCGAGTTGGACATAATTTATCTTGTTTTGAGCATGCGTATGCCTTGTTGCAGCAAATTTATTTTAAAAAAAATGGGAAGCCCGTAAACACAAGATTAACAGATGAAAATTAGATAACTCATGAAGATGATGGTGACGAGACTTCCAACCCCCCGAATCCCATGTTCTCCTAACATAGTGGGTCATGCATGCCTTGATCCCTCCCATTCCCTGCTGCTCCTATCAAATTAATTAAGGCAAATCTGCTCAAGGTAGAGAACCAAACAACTACACGTCGAAGGATTTTATAACACCACTAGACAAAGGGATTAAACGACATATCATTGATATCTGACAACAATGTAATATAGAAATGCATGCAACAAATGCGACAATATTAATTCTTCAAACTTGCAACAACAGTCTATGAATTAATCAATCTCCTAAATTATTATTATTATATATATATCGATCGGGGAGATTTCTCACATGTACACAATCCAGTAGGTCGACGTGTGTTGCATCCGTTCATGGGATCTCCTTTCGTCCATTTAATGTAATCACCTACTTAGAAGGCAATAATTCTGTGGCTCAAAATCTCTTCTTTTTTTTATGCAAGTGTACGTGGTTCACGTACGATTGTGTTGCATGCCGACATGTAGTAAAACTATCACACAAGAAGAGTTAACCCTGAAAAGTTATTAAGGAAACACGTAAAGATGAGGTGAGTTAATTACTTTCTTCTTTCCTTTAAAAAATTAACTCGCATTGTTTTCTGGGCGTGAAAATAATGTCACTAATTATGTTCCAATGTGTGTTCATGCATACTTTTCTATTTGTCTTTCAGTCAAACTTGGTCTTAAGTCTCAAATTGAGAATTACAAGATAAGGGACTCACAAGCCAATTATCTAGCAAAAGCCCAACCAGCCTGTTAAATAATGCCTTAAATCTTATTTTAATTGAAAGTAAAAGAAAATCTGTCTGACATATTCTGTATATTTTCTTATCATGAGATTGTTAAGGAATTAATTTATTTTCTTATTACAAGGTAGGTGTCCTATTTTTGGGATTAATATAGAGTCTCAGTTGGTCTCTAATTCCTATCATCTGTTAAAGGGAGTGCCTATATAAACTTCTCAGGGGGTCCAAAGAGAAAACAATCTGATCTTGTAATCCTCTTCTGTTTCTTCCATCTAATACAATTCTGCGTCGCCTTAAATTTCTCGAATTTTCTTGCGGTGCATAATTTCTCTCGAGCAGAAATCCTAACAAACTAGTATCAGAGCGAGACTTCATCGTCGATCCTCCGTTAGGCGTAGAGATGGCATCGTACAATGTCAACATCGAGAAATTTACAGGACGAAACAGTTTCAGTCTCTGGCAGATCAAGATGCGGGCACTTTTGAAACAACAGGAAGTATGGGCGCCGCTCGCGAACGTGTCGAAGAACAAACCGAAGGAGGAAGACTCGAAGGGCAAAGAAAAGGAGTCCGACCTCGCAAGTTTGGTGGCACAGGAAGAGAAGGCGCACTCTATGATCCTATTGTGTCTGGCGGACGAGGTGATTATCGAAGTCGCCGATCAAAGACGGCGACCGGTCTGTGGTCGAAACTTGAGAGTCTCTACATGACCAAGTCTCTGATCAACAAGTTGCTGTTGAAGCAACGTTTGTTCGCTCTCCGCATGCAAGAAGGTATCCTTCTAAAAGATCATCTTGATAAGATGAATACTCTGTTGATGGAATTACGAAATATAGATGTGAAGATTGAAAATGAAGATGTTGTCCTACTTCTGTTGATGTCTCTTCCTTTGTCGTACGAAAATTTCGTACAATCTGTTATCATCGGAAGAGACACAATTACTCTTGAAGAAGTAAGATCGAGTCTACATACTCGTGAACTTCGTCATAGGGCGTCTGGCAAGGCTGTGGAGTTTCAAGCGCAGGATTGGTAACAACCATAGAGAAGACAAACCTTAAAAAGGGTAAGTCAAAAAAGAACATCAATCCCGAAGGACATCTACAACTACTGCAAAGAACCGGGTCACTGGAAGAAGAATTTTCCTAAGAAGAAGAAGAAAGACACGGTCGCTGCAGTAGCTCATCAAAATAGCGAATTTGATGATAATTTGACTCTTACGGTATCTGATCAGAGGTGTTCGGAAGAGAATTAGATTCTCGACTCAGGATGTTCTTGTCATGTGACTCCGCACAGAGAGTGGTTCTCAACTTATCAGAATATTGATGGCGAAAACGTCATCATGGGCAATGATGCAGCCTGTGAAATAGTTAAAATCGACTCAATTCAGATCAGAACTCATGACAATCATGTGAGGACATTGACAGAGGTCCGTCATATTCCGCAACTGAAAAAAAATCTGATATCATTAAAAGTTCTGGACTCCAAAGGATGTCGGATGGATGTCGCAGAAGATGTGCTCACGGTCACCAAGGGTGATGTTAAAGTCATGAGAGGAGTCAGGCAAAAGTCCTTGTACATACTACAAGGCACAGTAATTTCTGGCGTGACTACAGTAGATACTTCGTCCAAATCAGAATTAGAAACATCCAAGTTGTGGCACATGCGACTTGGACATATGAGTCAGAAAGGGATTGACATCCTTAGCAAGCGCAATCTTCTGAATGGTCAGAAGATATCTGAAATCGGATTCTGCAAGCATTGTATTTTTGACAAGTAAAAACAATATCAATTCAGCAAACCCGTGCACAAGACGAAGGCAACACTCGATTACATCCACACTGACTGTTGGGACCCCTCTCGTGTTCCATCTCTAGGAGGTTCTAGATACTTCCTATCTGTGATAGATGATTACTCAAGGATGACATGGGTATTCATGATAAGCACAAGAGTGAGGCATTCGAAGCTTTCAAGCAATGAAAGACTCTGGTGGAGAATCAGACATCGAGAAAAGTGAAACGTCTTCGTACTGATAACGGTTTGGAGTTCTGTTCGTCTGAATTTGATCGATTCTGCAAGGATGAAGACATTGTCAGACATCACACTGTCAGAAAAATACCACAACAGAATGGTATAGCAGAACGCATGAACAGAACTCTTCTGGAGAGGGCACGGTGCATGCTCTCTAATTCTGGTCTGAACAATTCATTCTGGGCTGAGGCTGTTAGCACAGCATGCTACATTGTCAATCGGAGTCCTGCAACCGTGATCGATCTGAAGACTCCTATTGATGTGTGGTCAGGAAATTCTGCTGATTATATTAATCTGAAAATGTTTGGTTGTCCAGCATATTATAACGTCAGCGAAGGAAAACTGGAACCAAGGGCCAAAGAAGGAGTCTTTGTAGGATATGATGCAGATGTAAAAGGCTTCAGAATTTTGTCTCCCTCAGAGCACAAGGTTATTCACAGCAGAAACGTATCTTTTGATGAGATGTCTATGCTCAAACAGAAATCAGATGTTGTTGATTCAATAGAGGAGGGTGTCAACAAACAAGTGGAGTTTAGATTAACTCCAATTCAGAATGGGTCAGAAGAATCTCATCAGGTTGAACAACCCGAGTCTGAGGAGCAAGCAGAGGAAGCAACGACAAGTCTAGCTGCAAGACGTGCTCGCAGGCAAGTAGGTCCTCCTAAGCGTTATGGCTCTGAGGACATGGTTGCATATGCATTCCAAGTAGTTGAAGAGGTGAAATCGCCAGATCAAGCTACAAGGATGCTATCGCATGTGCAAAATCAGAACATGAATTGACGACGGCAAAGAGTGTTAGATATCTGATTGTAGAATTCAATTCAAGGTGGAGATTTGTTAATCCTACTTTAATTGTAAATCTGTTTGGATCCAAAGAAGTAAAAGAAAATATGTCTGGCATATTCTGTATATTTTCTTATCATGAGATTATTAAGGAATTGATTTATTTTCTTATTACAAAGTAGGTGTCCTATTTTTTAGATTAATATAGAGTTCAGTTGGTCTCTAATTCCTATCATCCGTTAAAGGGAGTGTCTATATAAACTCCCTATGGGGTTCAAAGAGAAAATAATCTGATCTTATAATCCTCTTCTGTTTCTTCCATCTAATACAATTCTGCGTCGCTTTAAATTTCTCGAATTTTCTCGCAGTGCATAATTTCTCTCGTGCAGAAATCATAACATAGCCAACCAATAGTTGGCAGTCACCAATTGACGTTGAACAGCTGAAGTGAATATTAATGGTGAATCTCGTCCTAAAATTTAATGTTGCGAGTTCAATCGTAGGACTAATTACTGTCGATCTCTTTGACTATATAACCTTGGATCTCTGAGATGAGAGAGGAGAGAGAAGAAAAGAGAGGAGTAGGAGGTGAGGTGATCACTGCATGTGCATGTGAGTGGGGGCAGAGAGCCAGAGGGCCCAAAGGGCTCAGCGGTTGGTACTTGTGAAGAGTAACAGATGCATGTGCTGCTCGATTTGGGCAGTCGCTGTGCAATCCGTTGGAAGCCCCTCAATTAAGAGCTAATCAGTGATCCCAACTTGAGTGCAACCTACTTGTCTCCTTGTTTTTGGACTAGTAGAAAGCAACCACCCCCACCCTTTCTTTTCCTTCCATCTACAACTATAAGTTGGTCCGTCGCTCACTACTTCCTCCATCCCAACACAAAGCAACTCCACAAGTGTATCACTATTCACTAGCTAGCTAGCTAGCTAACAGTACCCTACTCAGCTCACAATGGCCAATTCGAAGTATTCGTCCTTCAGAGCTCTCTACTTCTACATCTCCTGCCTGAGCTTCTTGTTCTCGCGCACCGCCGGGCAATGGGAGGGCGGTCACGCTACGTTCTATGGCGGTGGCGATGCAGCCGGGACAATGGGTCAGTAATATCATCATGTGTCTTCTATTGCGATGTTATGCATAATTTACCTTCGGATTGAAATGTGTCATGGTGATTGCAGGAGGGGCTTGTGGATACGGGGACCTGTACAGCCAGGGGTACGGCACGAACACGGCGGCACTGAGCACTGCGCTTTTCAACGACGGGCTCACCTGCGGGGCGTGCTACGAGCTGCAGTGCACGGACGATCCGCGGTGGTGCCTCCCGGGCTCTATCATCGTCACGGCCACCAACTTCTGCCCGCCAAACTTCGCCCTCGCCAACGACAATGGCGGGTGGTGCAACCCTCCCCTCCAACACTTCGACCTCGCCGAGCCCGCCTTCCTCCAGATCGCTCAGTACCGCGCCGGCATCGTCCCCGTGTCCTTCCGAAGGTGCGCTAAATGCTCTCTGGTATACGTAGCACGATAAGATTTTGGTAAAACGCTTAGATTTTGCTGTCACATCTTGCATGAGCCGTGAGGGGTTGGCGAGATACATGACAGTTTGACATGCACGGTAGCTTCCAAGATTTCAGTAAACAAAAGTAGTAGGGCCATCGACGGCGACGTCTCCTGATCTCTGATACAAACACGTAATGTAGCAATTAAACGTTCTCTGACCATATTGCAGGGTGCCGTGCGTGAAGAAAGGGGGGGATAAGGTTCACCATCAACGGCCACTCCTACTTCAACCTGGTGCTCATCACCAACGTCGGCGGCGCCGGCGACGTGCACGCCGTGTCGATCAAGGGGTCGAGGACCGGGTGGCAGGCCATGTCGCGCAATTGGGGCCAGAACTGGCAGAGCAACGGGTACCTCGACGGCCAGAGCCTCTCCTTCCAGGTGACCACCAGCGACGGCCGGACCGTCACCAGCTACGACGTCGCGCCCGCCGGCTGGCAGTTCGGCCAGGCCTTCGAGGGAGGCCAGTTCTAAGCTATGGCGCGCTTGGCCGACGGCTCAAGCTAGCAGAGATCCTATACGCGCATGCCTCCTTATAATTAATTCATGGCCGATTAATTACAGGTTTTTTTGGATTAATTAGTTCAACGCTGTGGTAGCTCAAATGCTCAACGAGCACCCGCTGAGGCCTAATTCTACTATTATTATTAGTAGTAGTATTAAACTAAGTAATCAATTATGTGTGTTCTTGCTTGTGCTCAGAATTAAGATTGCAGGGCCTTGTGACATCAAGACCTATGCACGAGTATATATATACGTGTGTATATGGGTGTACAGTAGGGATTAGGAATCCTCGACTATACTTTTAATTTGTGGGTTGAGGCATGTAATGATGTATCATGAAATTAAGGAGTAATAAAATGGTTTTTTCAACATTCTTAATATTTATCTGATAGTTCTTCTAGATGCAGAGGATTTGGAAGGTTATTATTGTCGGAACAGAAGTTTAATTAGTAATTGACTCGGATATCATATCTCGTTGCCTGGAACTGGAACTGGAAGGTAACAAAAACAAAACCTGAACTGAATCAGTGCTCGGTTTGTTTGGAGTTGTCGATAGTTACTGATGAAGGGGGTGTGACGTGCCTTGAATTATATATCCAGTAATCAAAATTATGAAAGAAAAAAATAAAAAAAAGGAAAAAATGAAGATTTGGAGCGTAATTGAAGTTCCTCGCGGTATGAACATTTATATATGAGAGTTAGAGTTTTATGATGATGTACTTTCTTTTGCTCAAAATAGTTTTTTTTTCTAACGACGACCTCCTTTGCTTCTTTTATTCACATTGATCAAGAAGATTTTATCACGTTAAATTTTTGTATTCATCTTTTTTTTCTCATTATTTTAATTGTTCATCGATTCTCAGTGTTTTACCCTCGGGGCATTTCAAGAGTTTTGTTCATTCTCTCACCTATCAATCAACATATATATATATATATATTGTTGCAAAGATGGTCACTGATTAAAATAAAGAAAAATAAACTATATTTTGATCTTCTTGGCCAAAAGAAATCAGAATCAATCAAGACTGATTATTAAAGTCCGTGTTTCAGAATATCATTGAATTCGATTTTTTTTTAAGGGTGTGTTTGGATACCAACTAAAAGTGCAAAATTTTAGTAAATTCTGTCGAACAGAGAGTTTACTAGTCCAACGTCAAAATTTCTGTAGAAAAGTTCTTGCCCGTAGCTAAAACTTAGAACTTCTCAGAAAAAAAAAAAATCAAAACAAGTAATTCGAACTCCCAAAGAATTAGAAATGCCTAAGGCATTGGTAGAATGAGTCCCCACTTTTTGCAAAGGTGTCAGCCATAGATGACGAATCCAATGCTAAAAAGATAAAGATGCATGTGACGATTCTGGTTTTTTTTATTAGATCCCTAACTTGTAATTGAAAAAAAAGGTTAAAACTAATTGTATACGGATAAACACATTAAAGATTGTTTGACAAGGTGAATTGTCTCTCAAGACATTGTCAGTTATTCAATTATTAGCAATCCTACACATTCTTTCTTGAGTATTTGACAATTCACATTAATATTTTATAATAAAATAACTATTTATGAATTAATATATTTACCCATATATCCCTAATTAAAAAAATTGTGTTTATATATATATAATACTTAAATCATAAACGCATATTTGCACTCATAAAAATAAAAATTATAAAATAATTAATATATTTTTAAAAATATGAGAATAGTATATTCATAATAATTAACTATGATTTATTGATTTATTTTATAATTAAATAAATAAAATTTCAAAGGATAAATGTGAAAATTGAAATTAAAAAAAATTGAAACTCAAGTGACAATCTAGATTTTTATTCCTTCTACATAGGTAATCTGAATTATCACTTTATAACCATAATTTAATATAATATTATCCCATAATGTATAAATATTACATATAGAGAGACAGACATGTTTCCATCCTCAGTATTGATATGGGATAATCTAGTTGCATGTATATATAGGCTCTATTTGGCAATACTAAAATTAGTGTTTCAAGTAGTATTTAGTTGTTCAAACATTAACTTTTTTATTTGGTAAATGATAACAATATGTAACGTTAAGTATTTCATACAAAAATATTGGAAAATCACTTCTACTAGGGTTTCGAGGGTAGCATTTTATAATTTTTTTCAATTTTACCCTTATTCAAATATATTATTTCTTTCTAACTTATCTTATTATTTTCTCATTTTTATTTTGTAAACATTTAACTGCATTTTTTTATATTCATGCTTAATTAATTATAATTTATTTATATAATGAATAAAAATAATTTCACAATTAATATTTTTATATCATGGTGCACATATAAATTTTATATATTTTAACAAAAAAAAATAATTGTGAAATTTTATGTTATTTAATTAAGATATAAATATTTAATTTATTTTATTATAATATAATTTATATAATGCTTAAATTAAATAATTTATGATATGTCTAATATGTAATTTTATATTTATCATTTAAGTTTACCGCTAAGTTTATCAAACACTTATTTGTAATCTGCTTATCAAATCGTTAATAATGTCCACAAAGCCATAGTAGTGTATAACCAAATGGTAGTGTTTTCTCTTTTCACCATTTTTATTTGACTTTTTATGTTTTCTTATTATTGTGATCTTATGAAGAGTAACCTCCATCATTTAATGTCTTATTTAAGTTAATCACATAATTGAGATTATTAATTTCTTTTACTGAAATTAAGAGTCATGCGAAAAAATCCTCCACAAAAATGCAAAAGGCCACTGATAATGTTTCATCGATCATATTAACTTTCCATGATTATTTTATTTATATTAATAATTAATATTTGAACTATCTCAAATTTAAATTTCTATCCGTTAGTTACTTAAATTTTTTCCCGATTACAAGTAGCTTTTGTTATATAAAATTATAGATTAAAACACCAAACTTTAAATTTCAGCATTTAGATTACTCAATTTTTTTTCTGTGTCAAGATTTAGGTTGTTATTTTTAAGCTATTTAATAGTATCATATTTCACCTTGTTTAGCGCCGTCCATTTCTTCATAATTTTATTTGTTTAAGTTCTGTAAATTTACTTTGGGAAGCATATCTTACAGATAATATTTAAGGATGTTCCTTTTTTTAATATCTGTATAAATTTTTAGTTATCCATAATTATTAACATTTAATTAATTCGAAAAAAAATAATTGAACGACTTCTTGTAAATTAACTAAAGCTCAATCCCACTAACCACTTGTATCAATCAAGCTTAATTAAAAGATGTTCTTTTAGGTGGACGATGTGACCTATTATGTGTCACTTGGCACCATAATTGTCTGTCTCTTTTAAAATATTTTGATGGAATGGCTTGTATATAAAATAAAAAATTATGCATCCCAAATCATGATTTGAATATGTTGTAACTCAAATATGAGTGATCGAAAGTATAATTTTTTTAAAAAAAAACTTAACTAACCACTTCAATTCCTCAATAATGTCATTCCTCCTCTTTTAAACTGATATATATCATTTTGTTTTCCTTTTACCTTCACATCGTTAGAAGTCGTCAAATAGACATCCCTTTTTATTATCATTTCTGACGATACGTGAGCAAGACTTAAGTAAATATAAGTTACTTATCACTTGTCCCCCAATTTCTATGTAACAAAAAAACTGATTGATAAATTAAGGATGGACTGGGTTTGGCTCCTCATTTAGGCGAAGGCCTCAAATTCAAGTATCCATACAATAACAACAACAAAGTCTTATCCCACTAGGTGGGGCAAAAAATCTTGTTCATGAGATTCGACAGAGTTTTACGCTGGCTGTCGGGACCTAACACAACCCTTCTTCTTTATCCGGGCTTGGGACCAGCTATAAAACATAGACGGAGTATCCATAAATGTAAAAAAAATTGTTAGGAATTTCACCCGTCATTGCTAGACATTCATGACGCAGAGCAATCTTATTAAATTAGTTGAACTCGATGGTGCACATATCCGTGAATTGGATCGTCGGTTCCGCTTCTCATTTGGTTAAAAAAAACTGATTGATAAACTCAATTTCACTCCAGCTAGGAATCCAGGTCCATCTTAAAATGTTTTGAATGTCATTTGGTTCTGGCCAGTGTCTCCGTTTCTGCTCAATCCATTTAATTTCCCTGCTATTTCTATCAATATGATAAAAGAAAAAAAGATGACACTTCCCGAGAAAGTAAAAAAATTTGAGGATCGTGGGCAAATTAGCGGATATCGTGGTGTGTCGGAGGGAGGGAGGGAGAGAGAGATATGGGCGAGAGTGGTCAGTGGATCTCGTCGGTGGATCTCGTCGGTGTCAATCGTGTTCGTGTTTATGTGTAAACGGGGGCGTCTGCCCTTGGATCCACTTTTGGTATGTGTTGGGTTTGGATATGATGCTGCTCTTTCTGTCTTGTTGCTTTCTGCTAATATCGTGTGGTGAATGCGAGAGATAAAAAAAGAAATGGTCGATTTGATCTAGGTGGCAATATTACCAGTAAAAAAATATTCGCGGTTCATGTGAAAAAAAATTTGATAATGATAGTTTTTAAAGTGACAATAGGATCGACCTTTAATTTAGTAAGATGCCAGGTTATACTTTACGGCTTTTCTTGGGTGATTGCTTAGAAAAGAGTTGCAATTAATGCCGTGATGCATTCCTTTTTTTTTCTTAAGGAAAAGAGGTTACTGTTGATAATGCTATCAATCTTAACCTAGTTGTAAGTTTATGTGAGCCCCTATATAATTAAGAACTTCAGCAGATATTTCTACGAGGTCTCACTGTTTTAAAATCTAGACGATTTTAGGATTTCTATTTCCTATTTTGTATTGAAGTTCCCTATATAAATTCCATGACGATAAGGTTATTTTGTGTCCTTGTAATCATTATTATTCGATAACAAAGAGAGTCGCCATCGCTCGAGGACGTGGCCTAAATCTCACAAAAAACCACAAACGCTGAGTTAATTTTTAGTTTAGAAAGATATTAAAATGCATTAAGTTGCATATCCTAAACTAACAAACATTCACGCTGGATATAAATTGATAGATCGCATAAAATCTAGCACAAACGATGAGTTACTAGTTTCGTATTGTGATTGCTTCAACTTTCAAGTTAATAAATGATTTGCTAAAAATTATTGAATCCTAAAACTAACGACCCCAGATCTGGTTTGTAGTCTTATATCAGAATATAATAATCTCAGTAAAAAGCATTAAGCACAACAATCATAATCAAAAGAAATCGAATAAATATATTAGTTCAAATCTAATCAATGGTACATGCAGTTTTCTCAATAAAGTAAAAAATTTCTATTACATGAAAGATAGAATTAATGAAATCTGAATAAAGAGCATTCAAACAATAGGTAGAAGACAAATTCTTCATCTTCGATGATCTCTGGATCGCTATAGAGTACACGCGTTGAGTAATTGTTATAATTCAATTTTCAAATCTGTTCGTGCTAGTTCATCCTTATCTTCGATCATTCATAATCCTAAGGCTAAACACCCATTTATTTTATTTTCTCTTATTTAATTTTCTACAAATTTAGTTTTTGTTTTTATATCACAACACCATTTTCTTCTCTTAATTAATTATTGAGATTAATTATATTTAACTAATTCCTCGTGGGTTCGGTACTCTACTCTCTACTTTATTACTTGATATGTTTAGTGCACTTGCTAGTAAATTTATTTGTTACAAATTCTACGTATCAAGTTTTTGGCGTCGTTGTTGGGAACTATATTCATAATTCTTAGTCTATCTTGTATAAGCTACTTTGAGAATTTTTATTTTCTATTTTGCTTTACTTTTTTTTAATGTTGTGTAAGTTTTCAGGTGACATATCTTTGTACACAACTTGATCATCATGATCATATCTTTACATCCTCAATGACGAAGAAGAAAACGACCATAAATCAACAAATTGAGAAAAGTAAACCTACTATCCAGCAAAATGGGATTCATAACATGACATCATCATCAAAACAAGGCACAAAGAAGAAGCCTCAACAAGAAAAGAGGGAAGATATTTTTTTAGATCCATCCGCTGCATTCATAGAAGTTTTAGATTCTTTGTTGAAAAAGCTCTCAACTCAAAATTATCAAATTGAAAATTTGGAGAGACAAATTCACAACATAAGGCAGCACAACAAGAAGTCAAATGAAGATGTGGCATCAATTCTTAAATTTAAATCATGAAGATGACGACACTGAATTGAAAGCTTAAGCATCATCCAACATAGCATGTGCTGAGCTTACTAGTACGAGTATTCATGGTCACATTAAGCTCGATGAGATTGTTCTTTAATTGCATATGTATATTATTCTTATTGGTAATTTCTTATTACAACATATGCCATATTAAAGTCAAGCTAACAATTATAACTTAGAATTATTCTGCCTAAACCTTTATCTCTAATTAGATTTGCATTTTTAACTTAGTTAGATCTTTATTTTATTTCAGATTTTTAATTTCTAGTTAGCCTTATTTTTAGTCTAATGAGTGTTCATTGATAGCACCCGATTTCAAAAAGCAAAATCCATTTTTCTGATTTAACGGGTCGTGACGAGCTCTTCACGAGTCCTATGGACCATCTCCCGGATCGTCTTGATCATTTCACGCACTTCACAATGGGCGATTTCACGTTTTAGACATATCACGGGCTGTAACATTTGTTTCACGACCCGTCGGTGAGCAGTCCTTCACGTAGCAACATTCACCATCTTCATCTCTGGTGAAAGCACCGACGGCGAACTCTGATCGACGATCATCGAGCATTCATGCTGCCCCCTTGATCGGTCATTCTTTGCATCGACGAACCATGAGCAATCCTTCGGACAACACGGCGATAGATAGCAGTTGACCGTCTCCCGAAGTTTTACATCATCCCTTTCGCTGTCAGTCATCTCTTAGGACCCCGACGACCTTCAGTGGCACTCCTACGGCGTCATCACTCCTATGCTGCCCCGACGTCGACGCGGCGTCTCGAGTTGCCTTTGATAAAGCTGCCACTCCAAACCAGTGGTCATGACACAACCCTGCTCACCATCGATGACCTCGATTCAATGAAGAAAACAACCATTTTACGGATCGTGATTTCCATATCATGACTCGTGTTCTATCAGAACCTCATCACACAATGATTGCGAAGGGCGTCAACGGCTTCTTCCGGAGCGTGAGCATCTACAGAAGGCTATGAGGCGCCATCACATCCCGTTAGCATCCGTGTTTCTTCGACACAGCTACTGCAAGGGCTCTGATTTGCATATCACGACCCGTTAAATCGCGCAGAAGGGTCGTGACTTCTCCATAACGACCCGTAACAACAGTGAATAGCATAAAAATGGGAATATAGAAGAAGAAAAGAAGGGAAGAAAGAGAGAAAAATTTTACTCCCTCGAAATTGATGAAAGAAGCAGCAAACACAGATGCCTAAATTTCTATGGGCCAACGACACTAAGGATTCTTTGTGGCTTCTTTCTACAGCTTCCACATAAATCATGCCGTGTCATTTTCTTTTCTACTTTTATATTTTTGTCATTATATTTATTCTCCTGCGGGTTTGATTTTCAACACTGAGGACAATGTTGAGTTCAAACTTGGGGGAATTTGCAATTTCATGCATCATGTGTATCTTTTTATATTGCAAGCATACATTCTCTTCATGTTTTATTTGCATTTTTCCTTACATTTCATATAAAAAAAATTCATAATTAAAAATTACATCTTATTTTCTCATGTCTTAGTATTTACTTATTTTGAAGCATTATTATTTTATCATTTATCACCTTGTGTTGGGTAATTGGATTGAAGAAAGTTACTTAATGAAACTATGGATTTTTTTATGACAGATCCTGTACATGCTCTTATTTTTATATTATGTATACTACCTTCATAATAATTATATCCCTATTGAACATTCAAATGTAACTGAGCTTACTAATAAATAAATACATATAAAATTATCATCATATATAAAAGAGGACTAGTGGAGCCCCAAAAAGTACGAGAAGGTATAAAAATGTGTTATTCAGAACCTTGGTGCATTAGGGTAATTAGATCCGTAGGAGTTCCTTATCTGATGACTTAAGGGAAACTGCTCTGAGATCCGTCGGTCGAAATCTCGTTACATGAACTACCTTGCATAATATGGAGAAGCACATGAGTACTGAATTAGTAAAAAAAGTGAAATGAAAAAAAAAGTGGAAAAAAATAATTGATGATGAAAATTTCTAAGTAAAGAAATATATAATCGCAATAAATGAATAAAAGCTCATATTACACTTGTGTATTCAATATTGATATTTTTATTTTGAAGAATTATTTTCTTATTATTAAGAGCTGATTTTGAAGGAGTGTAAAAATGTCTTTCATTCAGAAATTTCACAAAGCTGAGTTATTATGGAAAAGTGATGAGACTCCTAGGCGATAGATGTATAAAATCTAATGCTAAGAAGAGTAGTTGAGTGATAGGGTGGAAGTGATCAATAACCATTTTGGTTGGAGTTTTGCATTGAAAATTATTTGAGGACAAGCAAGTATCTAAGCTTGGAAGAGTTTGATGCATACAAAATATAACATATAATTAGACATACATTTAATCGCATTTGAATTCATTTTCATATAGAATGCATCAATTTACTTATTTATTTGATTTAATTGCATAAAAATAGATATATACTTACATTTTATTACAGAAAATGAAAGAAAATTGAATTATGAAGCCATCGGAGGAAACCATGCTCAAATTGGAGTTAAAACGGAATCATAAAATAAAAATTAGTGAACATTGTCAAGGCTGAAATGAATATAACAGTACGAGAGAGAATCATAATGGCCTTAGCAGCAGGGTTGTGAAACAATTGTAATGGCCCATTAAAATGCCAAATTTCATACAGTAACTTGCCAGAGTTACGGGGCCGTAACCAGAATGTTACGGGCTATGAAAATGCAACTTTTACTCAGATTTGGATACTAAAAAGGCTATGAAATCAGCAACTACGGGAAGTGAAAAGCCATTACGAAGCTCTTATGGGGCGTTACGAAGGCTGATTTCGAAATTTATTCGATTTTTCTTGAGAATTTCAATTGCAAATCAATTCTAGATTTTATCCTAATCCCAGGTGTCATTAGGAAACATATTTAATCAAATTTGAAAAAGTTTTGTATGGTTTTAAAGTCCAATCAAAGTCTATTCTAAATTTTATTGTTTTGACAAAAAAACAATCAAATCGAAACTTTACCAAAACCCTTGGGGCACTTAGAGGTTATAAATAGAGGCCCTATAAGATAGAAAAACATGTGCTTGTGGTGCTTGAAATGCTTGGGACTTGTGAGCCACGATATATTGCAGAGGACGAATTTCTGAATTTTTTGATATTTTTTCAGGAGAAATTGCGGAGCAACTCAGCGCATGTACTCTACAACGATCCAGAGATCATCGAAGGCGAAGAATATGTCTTCTACCTATTGTTTGGATGTTTTTACTCAGATTTCATTAGTTATATCTTTCATGTACTAGGGATTTTTTCTTTATTGAGAAAATTACATGAACCATTGATTAGATTTGAAGTAATTAGTTATTCAGTTTCTTTTGATTATGATTCTTGTGCTTAATACTTTTTACTGGGATTATTATATTCTGGGATAAGACTACAAATCAGATCTGGAGTGGTTAGTTTTAGGATTCAATAATTTTCAGCAAATCATTCTTTAACTTGAGAATTGAAGCAATCATAACACAAAATTAGTAACTCATCATTTGTGCTAGATTTTATGCGGTTTAACAATTTATATCCAGCGTGGATGATTTTTAGTTTAGGATATACAACTTAATGCATCTTAATATCTTTCTTAACTGATGGTAGATCCGAGCGGAGTAATTATTGCTTAAGATAGTTGATTTATCTGATTTGGGAGGTCATATCTTCGATGTTCCTAATCCATCTAAAGACTGAATTCAAATTTATTGTTACAGTCGATTTAACAGAATTGTTAGTTTTAGATTTTCATCTTTCTGTAATTTTATTTTATGCACACTTTTTATCCCAAATTGAGAGATAAGTAAACTAGTTCCTCGTGAGATCGACAATATTTACTCTTACACTATATACTTGAGCAACTGGTGCACTTGGTAATCATATCGCTATCAATTTTCCCATCATATATCATGGATAATTTTTTTTCTAATGGTGACCATGCTCGTGGCTGATCCTAACTCCATGAAGAGTATGCAATTTCAATGGTTGATTTAGTTCCACAAATCTATAAAAATTGCAGCCTACATTCAAGAGAAATAAAAGTGCATACAAAAGTACCAAGTAACAGAAAAGAACACAACAACAGAACAATAGAGAAGTCCCCCCTCTCTCTTCTTCAAAAGTAGGTTGTCTTCTTTCCCAGAGGAGCCACCCCTCTCCGTTCAGTTCAGTTCTCTCTCTCTCTCTCTCTCTCATGGCCTCCCCTTTCAAAAGTATCATTTTTTTTCATTTATACTCCCATTCCTTTTGCATTCCACAGTTTGATCTTTGCTTCCACATTGTAAAGCATTTTTTTTTATGCAGAAGCTAGTATGATTCTCTACCAAGGACCAACTTGTCTTTATCTTTTTTGTTAGTTTTTCTTTTTATAAAGGCATTAACCCCGGATAAGGGGTTCTCTTTTAAAATAACTGCTGGACGACCTCATGTGAATAGAAATTTGGCCGAGTGTGAGTATGAGATTTCATAACTTCGTCGTACAAATTGTGCAATAAAAGATGAGATAATATATGGAGTTCATAAAAATAAGTAAAAGACTAAAAGTATGAACTTTGTATTATAATACTGCAATCAAAAGTCGAAATAATTATGTCTCTACCCTACCGGCAAGAAATTCATATCATCAGAATCCATTTGTTTGTAATTGAGAACTAGTTTAATTTCATTGTCCTTGTTAGTAGTGACCGTTACAGGTCACGAAATATCACGAAATGCAACATTGGCATATGACCAACATGACATGACGCTGGATGTTACGGAAGTAACCTGATATGTCAGCGGGCGTAACGCGTAAAATAAACGAGGACGAACGATAGAGCAGCCATCGCACTATAAAAGGCTCACAAGAGCGAAAAGGGCAACTTGTCGGAAGTCCCCAAATGATTCTCGTTATTTTTCTTTGTTACTACATTGGTATCAGAGCTACGGACAACTCCCTGGTGACCTCCGTTCGTTTCCCTTCTCCTCGCCATCCTCGATCTATGGCATCCATGAGCTCGCGTCGAACTTCACTGACCAAGCTCCTTGCCAACGTCGACGAGCACCTGGAGTTCGATCTTCTCCGATGATCTCTCAACGACACCGCCACCTGGCGAACGGGGGCACCGAGCATGTCGCCCTTGCGTCTTCATGTGTCATCGAATTTGAATGTCCTCTTCGTGCCATCACCGCGGTCTGCCACTGCATCAGGGCCACCGTCATCGACGCCCTCAGAATCGCTTGGGACGCTGATCACCGTGTTGGTGTCAGCAACCTGCAAGCACGACATCTCCTCTTGCTGCCCCGACACCATCTCTTCCAGCATGTGCCCCCTGAAGCGACACCTTCTCTTTGCCTTATCCTCCAGGAGTTTCCTACGGTACATCGATCTCCACGGCAGCATCAACGTCGGCTGGAGTAACCCAGCAGCATCACTTCACGTCATCATCTTCTTTGCAACCGTCGCTACAGTCACGAAAGGTGCGTTTTTTTTTTCTTGGCCGTTGGGGAAGAGAAACAGTAAAGGTAAAGGTACGTTTTTCTTCCATTATTATACTATTTATATTTTATTCGTTTTAGTGTTTATTGGATTAAGGTACGTTTTTTTTAAATCCAATATTAATCCCTGCAGCACCATTATTTTGGGAACTGCTATTACAATTTCTATACTAATCAAGTTTATTTAAGATTATAATATTAAAATGAAGAAATTGTTTTAATATTTTTTGGTACAAAATTTTTTATTCTATCGGGATTTGTTTGGGATAATCTTATTTTAACCAAAAATTATCTTCAATAGATTATATTGTTCTTATATTAGTATTGGATTAAGGAATTGTTATAGATTAACATCTATTATCTCAATATTTTTTAATTTTTGTCTTACGCAACAGATCTTGATTACCGTGTTTTTGTTTTATGTCCAATCATAAATCTTATTACGTTTAGGAGATCATTTGTATTGTTGTTATTATTATTATTATTTTTATCACTGCCCGCATTATCGCTAGAGAATTAGTTCCAAAATAACTAAATGTTACCCGGGATTAAAATATTTAATTAGAAAACATTTAAATCCCAAGTATTATAAAATCTCCTCTACATATAGAAAATTACTATTTGCTGATTAGTTTAGATAAAAGGAGGTAATTATGACTTGCTATATCTAGTTCTAATTAAGTTAGTGTAATTCCAAAGATATTAGATACCTTTGGCATCACGTACTTCATTATTATTTTTAATACTTTATTCATTGTATTATTATTTTGAGTAAGTAGTGTAAATTATTTATTTATTTACTTGCACATAGTATTATTGTTTACAATTAATTTGTAGGCTAAGTTCTATACCCTTAGGGCGCGTTTGGTTGGGAACATTTCGCGAGAACATCGCGAAATGTTCCCAAACGCCTTACGTGACGGGAATTTCGTCACGTGACTTTGGACGAAATGTTCTGACCAAATGTTCTTGCTTTCGATGCCGAAGGCAAGAACTTGTTTTCTTTTTTTTTCTTCACGTCTGGGCAGCCGCAACTTTTGACCTTTGACCTTTTTTCATCCATTTTTTAATTATTATGTAATATAAGTATATATAAGTTAGTTATTTATTAATACAATTAGTCATCTTATTAAATAAATATTTAAATGTAATTAATTAAAAGTTTACATTATAATAATTCTAAAATATTTTATAATAAAAATGTTCAATTGTTTTAATAAAAAAATTATATTATATTTGGATATTTAGATTTACTATAATATTTAAAATTATAATATTAATAATATTTAAAATATTTAATCAAATAAATAATAATATAATAATTATCCAAATATCTACTAAAACTTATTCAAATAAATAATAATATAATAATAATAAAATAATAAATTATATTCTTACTTATTATTTTTTATCCAAACGCCTACTAAAACTTATCTATCAAATCAACTTTTTAAATTCTCATCATTACACTTTTTCATTCAAACACCAACCCAAATTTTTCTATCACATCAATTAGTTCTCGAGAACAAAAGTTCTCTCAATATTCCCGTACCACAGCCTTAGAAAAAAGGTGGGATATATGAATATCTTTAATAGACATGTTATTTACAGAAATAATAAAGTTTATATACGTATGTTTACATATATTTTTTATTATCAGAATAAATTTTAAGGTAAATTCGTTACTTACATGATTGACTATATATTATTAATTAATTGTCACTTGATTTAAATCACATTTTTTTATTTAATATTTGTATTTAGAAAATTACCAAACATATTTCAACCTTATCTGAGCTGGAAAATTGAAACCGTCAAAATTATGTGAAGCTGGAAAATTAGGTATGGACTATTGAATGACAATCAAGATGATGTGAAATGATTCTCTAAGTCCGAGCTTTCGGAAGGTGCCACCGAATAGTAGGCCATTGAAAGTAAAAGGAAAGTGGGAGTGGAATGACAAAATAATTTTATTAGAATAAAGAAACCTATAAGAATATGTATGATCTATTAATTATCAAGGAATGTACGATTTGAAACTAAAAAGAATGTACAACTTCTTCTGAACAATCTGATATTTGTCAGATGGAGGAATTTGATAATATCGATCATATAAATGGGATTGTCAAGAATGGAAGTACTTAACCATATAAGTATAGTCATACTGAAAATATTTCGGGAGAGAATCTTGAATAGTTTATTTTGATCACTATTATGTGATAAGGCTGCCACAACTTGGTGACTTAATGAAATTGTTAAGTCGGTCATAGAAGTATCTAACGGAAAGAACAAAAAGATTGGTTATGAAAAAGTTATCTATTTTGTCTTTCCGTGATATGAATAATTAATGAATGTGTCGTCTAAATATTATGTGTATTGTTATTATCTTTGTTAAGAGACCACACACTCAAAAAATTAGAATTTGACAAATTATGAGAATGAATAAGACGCTTAACATATTGGGTGCAAGAATATTGCACTGGAATGTTATTTGACCTATGCAATATACAGGTGCAAAAGCATTGCATTGGAATATTGTTTGATTGTCAAAATAATTGTTAAGTGATTCATTCAGACATTTATAGTTCAGTGAGTGTGGTTATACGTAAGAAGATGGAATAGTTCATAACATTCATTAATGAATTCTCCTTTTGCCAAATTTAAGATCTCTTGGAAAGAAAAGCCATTTTTTTGTGTGGACAAGAGATGTAAGATGAAATAGGAGAAGAAATTGGGAAAACCAATTCGAAAAATACGGACAGATAGAAAAGAAAATATCACTAGGGAATGGGTGATTATTGCATTTAATATGTAGGAATACTACTGTTATTTCCTATGTGCCATAGCAAAATAACGTGGTGGAAAGAAAATTTTTATGAATGCAATAATGTGTATGTTATCTCACTCATGGCTCTCAAAAGGAATTTATTTTTTGATAAATAGTTACATACAAAGAATTCCCACAAAGTCCATAAAATCAATGCATACAAACTGGTAATGGTAGGAAGGTCGAGTTGAGCCATCTCCGAAGAGGAGATGTAAAATTGCATGTGTTGATCTAAGTCAATTTGGGATAAACCGTACTTTAGGATGATGACATGCAAGTTTGTTGTTTGTGTCCAAAGGATGTTTATGCTTCCACAAATAAATTTGTCTAAGCAAGAGTCATAATATAACCTTTCATAAAAAGAAAAGGTGCAGAAATAATAATAAAAGGATGATCATCCTTCGTGATATTAAAGTTGACTAAGGAAGAGACATATGGGCATAGGTCCAATAATGAAAGAGGAAGTTATAAAAAAATAAAAAAACTTTGGAGGAAGTGGAGGAACCCATATACTCTCCACAAGTATAATCGACAACAAGAGGCCCCATGAACGAATTTCGCACATTTAGAATCTATACGGGTGCGAGATGTTTGTATCACACCGCGATGTTTATAAGAGGATTGTACAGATCCTATCACAAAAGTGATGACTTCTGGGAGTTTGGAATCATGACTGGCCAGCATATAAAAAAAAGGGACTCAATTTTTCAATGGTAAATGGGCGCTATGTGACTTGCTGGAAGCGGGCAAAGTACATAGGGTGCAAATGGGCATTCGGAAAATGTACCTAATTGTTGGTACTATTGAATCGCACAAAATAATTGTTGTTAAGGATTATACTAGTTAGCCGGAATTGATTTTCCTATTCTCTAGAAGCTAAGTGTGCATCGAGAATGATGATCTTAGCGATGATTCACGTGTATGAATTTGAAGTTATTCCAATGGGATTAATCACTCAATGAAGAATTGAGGAAATAAATATGTGATTTCTTGTTCATACGAAAGAATTTTTTGGAGAATAAGGTATACAAAAGAAAATCAAATCATAATATGGCTCAAGAAATTATAAAGTCATTAAAATGCTAATGACAGACATCCAATTTTCAACTTTGTTGTGAGCAAATTGGATTGTTATATGTGCATTAGAATAGTGGGAGCAAATTTGTGATAATGTTAGTTCATGAACACGACATTTTTGCTCACTGGAAAATGATGTCACGGGCTCAACAAAATAAATGAAATGTTGAGCAAAGAATTTAGAAGAATGAATATGTGCGAAATAAGCTAAATTCTTGAAATTCAAATGACTTGGAATAAGAACTCGAAAACATTGAGTTGGAGTCACCAACAATATCTAAAGAAGATATTAGAAATACAGAATAGTATTTCAGTACATACATCACTTGTGATTGGAAAGGACTTAATGAAAAGTCAGTATCATTAGAAAAGACGGAAAAGTATAAAATAAAATCCAATGCACAAGAGATGGAAGCTTGATGTATGCAATATTATGTACAAAGCCTTTTTTTACTTATTTAATAAGTCTTATCGATATATTTTTAAAGATAATCCTGGAAGGTAAAATTAAGAAGCTCCTACGAGGATTATGAAAAATTTAAAGGCAAAAGTACAATTAAAATTAACATACACTAGTTAATACACTTGAAGCCGTAGACTTTTTTTTTTGGATGTGAGTTTAGATAAGAACATTGTGAACTAAAAAAATTCACATCAAATTTACCTATTAATGTTGGGTGGTGCACTTGTTTCTTAGGATTGCAAGAAATATAAATATGCATTTGAACACACACAAGAAGTGGAATACATAAAAACAATCATCCAATCAATGTTCATCTAACATGTTTTGTTATATAACTGATGTTAACATGGTCAATGGACTAAATACATTGTGATGATCAAGAAGTTATAAACTTGATGCGCAGTGGAACAAACAGTTACAAAGAAAAGATATTGAGATCGAGGAACACTATATTTTGATATAATGGAAAGAAAAGATGTGACATTGATTTATTTATCTACAAGTGATTTGTTTATTGATTCTCTTGCATAGAGAATTTAATTGAAATATTCATTAAACATTTTGATTTAATGAGATTCAAAAATACTTGAATCGGAAGAAAGTTTCATGAATAATGAACTTCATAGTTGATATTAAACATTTGTTTAATTAGACTCGAAAATTGTTGAGTCAAGTTGAAGTATCACGAATAGTGAATTTCGGAATAACATCTCTGATAAACACTACACGAAGAGTGAGAGTGTTCGATATTGTAACACTACACGAATAGTGGGAGTGTTGGATACCGTGACCGCAACGGTCAAGTGGGAGATGTTAGTAGTGACCGTTACAGGTCACGAAATGTCGCGGAATACGACATTGGCATATGGCCTGACACGACGCTGGACATTACGGAAGTAATCCGATATGTCAGCGGACGTAACGCACGAAATAAACGGGGACGAACGATGGTGTAGCCATCGCGCTATAAAAAGGCTCACAAAAGCGGAAAGGATAACTTGTCGGAAGTCCTCAAATCATTCTCGTTATTTTTGTTACTACAGTCCTTATTTCCCATATAAAGTAAAAGGACGTGCATTTACAAACTCCTCGTGGATTCGAGTTGGGATTAGTTTCAAGCATAAAAAATTATTATCTTATTCTAATTTTATTTTATCTAATGATACTCTATCATTGTTCGAATCTTTTATGTGTTCTTTGGTGTGTAATAGTCTCACGCTAAATTATAAATAAACTAGTTTCAAAGCTAAGTTTCATCAAAGAACGTGAAAATATAAAATTATATGTTTTGTAGAGGTACGATTAATTAATCATTCTAATTGATTCCAATATATATATATATATATATAAATCATTGAATGCGAAAATAAAAAAAAAATCGAAAAAGTATACAAAGGCAGCGAGATAATGTAAGATCCCTCTCAACTATACTAAATTAATCAGAATATTAATATGATATGATAGGATATGATATGATAAAATCACGAGAGATGTTGCTTTCCGGTGGGAAATTGAATAATACGTATGATATATATGGGGGCATCAACTACCACATCTAATTAAATTTGAATGCTTCTTTGGGGGACAAAGCCACCTGCATGCCCCTATGCCTTCAATATTTGTGTCCGATTTCCTGCTTGCAAGTGCCTGGATCTAAATCCTCCCCGCCATGAAAGCAATGTGGCCTGCTGGTGAGCAAAATTATGTCTTATAATAATTTATGAAAGTTAATCATTTCGAATTTAATTTTTAGTGTAGTCAACATCAAATTAATTAATTACTAATAATCTTGAATATTCATAAAACCAACATATATATATATATATATATATATATCATGGAGCATAATACAAATAAAAATATCATATATAATATATAATTGTTATTAGTAAAACTTGAGTTCGAGATCTCTCGATGAGTTGAGGAATGTCACAACAGATGAACGGTGCGTGAGAGACCAGTCTGAGTCCATACATTCATAGTATATATGATTCATGACGTGCAGATTAGTTATTAAGGTTGTCTAACATCTCTATCTAAATGTTAAAATATTTCATTTAATTTATTGATTTCGATCTTATCTTAAACATTTTATGTGTAATATCTTAATACGCTTTTAATTTTGATCACACAATCTTATAATCTTATCCGATCATATACGATCTTATATGATTCATATAATTATTTAAATGTTAATTAGAAATATATTTATCATAATAATAATTAATTTAGATGAAGTTTAATATATTTGCTTCATTTCTAATATTATTTGATATAAATTGGCTTAATAATCAGTAAAAAATGACTTAATGAGATATAATTTAATATTTAAATTTGAAAATTTTATGAAATATATATTTTTTTTATTACTTTCAATTCTTATCCAATTTTACTATCTTCGATTTTATGACTCCTTTCTGATCTTACGTAAAATCCCGATCTTGGCAATCTTAGTTATAACGGTGTATCCTAAACGGACACATATCTCCTATTGTCATTCATTTAAGAATTTATGATCTGGGCATAAAGTAATTAAGGCTTAATTCCTCTCCTCTCCGGGTACTATGGTATTGGTAGTATGGTTAATATGACTCATTGATTCCCCACATTTATTGAAATATCTGGACTTCTGCTATGAGAAAGACGTTAGGCACTACACAAACAAAAAATGCTGTATTAAATAATGTATAGCATTTTAATCGAGTCAAAACACTAATACGAGTGTTTGATAAATACTTATTAAAAGTAGCATTTAAATATGTTAACACAAAACAGTATAAATTATTTTCATTAGATTATAGAGTATAGAGTATAGTTGTTTTATATGTTATTCCTATCATTATTTTTTAATATAAACTTTATTTAATTTTTTAAACATCGTACTTTTTTATTTTGGCATATCACATCTTTAATTCAACTTATATTTTAAAATGATCAATATTTTATATTAAAATAATATTTTTTAAACAATATTTCTATTCAAATAAAATATTGTAAATTAATTATTATGTTATGATGCTTATTAGAATAAATCTAAATTATATTCTTCTGTTTATTTTTGTCATTGAATAAGTATACACTTGTTCAAGTGTTATATTTATCAAATAATTCGTATCAAATTTATAAACAAATCGTGATTCGCTATATCATGGTAGCTAATTGATATTCTCTAATCATACCTTTATCTGCTAATCAAAATGCTAACTTTCGCCAAATAGAGCAAAGAGGTTAGATTGATTATTAGCTTTATTGAGCATTATTAGCGGTTTGGTAAGCGAATAAGGATCTGAACGGATAGTGACTAATAATTAGATATTCATTTAAGATATTAACAACTATGTTTAGTAAACTTTGCTATGGAATTAACTAATAAATATAAAATGACATAATTTGTACATATGAGAAATTATTCAATTCAAGTACTATACTAACAAATAAACCATTATATCTTAATCAAATAAAATAAAATTCCACAATTATTTTTTATTAAAATATATAGAAATTTATATATAGTGCTATATGAAATATTAAATTATTTTTTCAATATTAATAAATAAATTTCAATTGATTAAGAATGTATATAAAAATAGTGAAATGGTGATAAAATAAAAATGAGAAAACAATAAGATAAGTTGAAAAATAATGCATTTGAATAAAAGTAAAATCCGGAAAATATAAATATATGACCTTTAATCACGAAACATTACTAGAAGTAATGCACAGGGGCGCCGCCCACTCACACGCTAGGCTAATTTTTTATTATTTTTTGTAATATTTTTTAGTACTTTTTATAATATTTTATTATTTTTTATTATGCCACATTAATATAATCAAGAAATCGACTATTACCAATCAATGAGGTGATGCTTGCCAAAAAAAAATGTTCGAAGATAATCGAATTACAAGATAACGTGAAATTTTATTTGGATTTTATTTGAATATGTAATTTCAAAAATAACTTTATGCAAAATATATCTTATAAAATAATATTTTAACAAGTTTTACTAACAAAAATAAGGCTCAATATATATTTTAAGAAAAAAATGATATGAGATGTGGTGTGTGAGGCTCAAAAAAATAGTTTCAAAAAACTGAATAACCTAAAGAAAGAAGTTGAGTGATTTGAAAATTAAACTTTAAAATTAATGATCTATATTCCATTTCAAATTTTGAATTATTTATATAATGAAAGTTAAAGTTAACTAACTCAAACAATGATTTTATAAAAAAAACAGAGGAAATAAGCGGATAAAGTTTAAGGGAGAAATAATTGAAAAACTCTAAAGAAAATCTGAAAACGGGATCAGATAAAACAAAAGTAAAATGCCTCCTGAAAATAAAATTCTTTAGTGCCTCTAATATTTAACACTGATATATATTGTATGTGTCAACTCCCACAATTCTACTAAGATACCAAGATGTGTATAACATAAACATTACAGAAAACAGCTTAAGAACCAAGATACCTGTTATCAAGTCACTACTTTGATGTGTTACCTTGTACAGAACGATGATACCGCCATCAATGGGCAACTTGCAAGTAGAACATTACTAACACATGTTATTCAACTATCCTAATGAAATCCTGTGTAGAATTAACTTAGGTATGCCTTAAACACAGGAATCATGGAAAAACTCCAGAAAGAACAAAAGAGACGTTAAGTTTGAAGGTTAGCACAAAAGAATACACATTGCTATGTTCCAAGCAAAACAAAACAACATACAGTGTCTAAGTTTTGATGTTCATACACCCGAAATGTCAAGTTGGCTGGTAGAATGAACAAAATAAAGAATACAGACATGGGTTTAGGAAACAGACAGTTTCCACTTAGAAGAACAAATGGAATAAATCATATAGTGTGGCGTAGATGTGGCTACAGGATGTCAACTATGAACAATGAATTATAGTAATTGCATGACTTTAGAAGTTACTGCTGCTTTCACAGGCAGAAACTGAGGGGCTCTCTGATTTCACAAGTGATCCCTTACTGATATCCAATCCCTGTAACCTTCCAAGAGAATCTTGCTGCATCATGTCTGGAATGCAGTTGGCGCGACCAAGCATCTGGTGATTGGAAGCACCACGTTGAGGCTGCTGGAACGCGGGCTGCAGATGTATCATCTGATGATGAATTGGCTGATGTTGGGGAAGTGTGAAAAATGAAGGGTTGTAGGACACATGTTGCATTCCCATGTTCAAGGTTTCACCCGGGTTTGAAATTTCACCTGTGGCTACTTTAAGCCTCTCAACTTCCTGTCTTAATGCCTCATTCAATGCTGCCAAGGAAATTTGCACGAGAATATTTCATGAATGCATGTGTGAAGTTAAAAGCATACAGTGAAAAACATTATCAGGCACAGATATCATTAATGAAAATGACCTAGATCTTTCTGCGGATAGAAGGCCTATATCTATATCAATCAGCACAAGGTTTAGGTCTTCCAAAGTATGGAACACATATTTGTCTTGGTATAATGATAACTTTCTGTTTAAGATTTCGTGTCCACCCAACAAAGGAGGAGAAAGAGGGAAAAAAACCAATGTATTGAGGAGGATATCAGATGTGATAGGATAGGCTAGTTTTGATCAAGCTAGCTCTTTAGAGATTATTGTCAAACTAATGCTGATTTCAGTATTAATCTCCTTGCAGGCTAACATGCATATTCATGCTCACACAAATACTTAGCATGCACCATTTTAGGAGTCGATCAAAAGTTGGTGCACAAGTTCGGTCACAAACAATATCAATCCAAATGGTTGGACCTCAAGACTGATTCAGAATCAAGCTTAGAAGTAGACAAGTACAAGACAGAAAATTCAATTGTATTTAAATAGAGCACCTTCTGCACCTATTTCTTTCTAGGGGATAACCGGATAGCTGATTTTGATCGTTCATTTACAGAGAAGGTAAATGCACTTCGTTCATGGCTCAGTAGCCTTGACCGACCATCTAAAAATTGGAAGTTCTTGATAACTCAAAAAATAAAACAATGACAGCAAAGTTCAAGAGGAAAAATAGGACCAATTTCAGCATACCGTCTCGTAATTGAGCTTGCTGTTCCATAGCTTGTAAACGAAGCTTAAGTTCTGCATTCTCTGCAGAAAGCCCACTTGTATCTCTCTGGAAACAAAAGATAACAATCAGTGCTCTACCTAGCACCAAAATCCAATTATCAATCAACTAGATGAAGAGAGCTCTTTGCATGTTCATAAGGGCAGACCAATATTTTGTTTCGTTAAAAATACAAGTAATCTTTTCTTTTTGAAGTATAGAACACATGTCATTTATCAATACTTTCAACATTTAACAATGGAACAATCACTTTCCGTGAAAAGACTCACTTCTGCTACCAAGCACTTTCCAAGATAAGGCAGTATAGTTTTGCCACCGATGCATTAAGCTAAGAATTAAATTCCAACTTTAGATGATAACTTCAAATGCTACACTTATGGCACTCAGAAACACTAAATATCATAAGATGCATTCCTATGAGACATGGAAATATGTCAAGATTTCATCAAAAGGAAAAAAGTCATCTCCAGAACAAAAGAAAAAACTTATTGCCAGAAATCATTGCAGTAAGAGGAGATACAAAGTGATAAGTAAGGAGAAATGTTTAAGGAAAAAAGATAGAGAGAGAGAGAATGAACATTAAAGAGAAAAGATAGTTCAATGTACGAAGTGGTAAAACAAGAGAATGCAACATGCGTAAATCGACCGAAGCATAACATCTGACTAATATGAACCTGAAATAGTGTGAGTTGAGCGGATAATGTAGTAGCTTCAGTTTGGAGTGTCTGAACCTTCCTTTCAAGTTCTGACATGTAGCGAGCCTTTCTTTCCTTTGAACGAGCTGCAGATTGCCTATTAGCCAAAATCCTGCATACCAAGAACATAGTTTTTTTTTCAAAAGAAATTTTCAAATTTTTTTATTGAAAAGATTTGCAGTAATCTATAAATTTGAAGAATCTTATGCCCTCTCTGAGAAGATGTAGAAGTTTAAATTGTCGACTACCCATGGAAGATTTTTTGTGTACTCTACACAAACTTCCACTTCATTATCTATGGCTAAGCTTTTTTTTCCTTTAAGATATATATTGTTAAGTGAAATAGAAAAATCGTGTGATGGTTTAGTAATCTGTGTATTATAAACATATCAGAAGATAACAAAAAATGGCATGCAGAATTATTCTCCATAACCTCCTCAAAAAAAATATATTCTCCATAAATCCCTGCCCTTTGTTATATTTTCTGACCTTTTAGCACAATCACAGGATGTGTGGTCATACAAGATTAGATAAGATTAGGAATGACCATATACGTGAACGAGTCAGAGTGGTTCCTATTAGTGAGAAAATGGTAGAGAATCGTTTGAGATGGTTTGGTCATGTTCGGAGAAGACCATTAGATGCGCCAATAAGAAGAGTAGATCAAATAATCTGGAATCCGATTAAAAAAGGGAGAGGGAGGCCAAGGCGGACACTTGGCGAACTAATAGAGCAAGATCTATTGGTGAATAATATACCAAAAGGTTTGGTTACTAATAGAGCGGAATGGCGTCGTATGATCCATGTAGTCGACCCCACCTAGTGGGATAAGGCTTGTTGTTGTTGTTTAGCACAATCACACAAAAATCAAGCCCGTAAGCATTCTTTCCTAATTGTTTTTTTCGATTGACACATCTAGAGGGCTTGTCCAAGGGGAACTTCGGAGGTTCTACTGTAATTTTCTTCCCTAGAGGTGCAATTCATCTATCAAAATGAACCATAAACATAAAATCCAAGGGCACAAGTTAGATTATATTTCAAGGGTACAAGTTAGACTATTAATCTGCAGAAAACACAAAGCCTGCCAAAGGGAGCCAACAGTGAGAGGGATAGAATAAATTAAACATCACAGAACTTAAGCTACATTGCATTTGAATCAGTAAAGGTGAAGTGGGATAGGATAAATTTAAATAACATAACTTAAGCTACATTGCATTTGGATCAGCAAGGGAAACACAATTGAAAACTACAAAACACTTGACAGATACCTGGTAGAGATAGACATATCATAATGCTAATCTAGTTTTCCCTTGAATTAATACATAATACAACACGAATTTAATTGGAGAATAAATGGTAAATAACTGCCCATGTCATAGTGGTCATCTGATTTTTTTAGGGTACACAGTAATCATCTGATTAAGAACAAATTTAAGCAACCTAACGTATGTCAAAATCATAAGCTCTGTCAGACTGTCTAGGTCAATTAATATTAAGTTTGAAGTAGCTTTCATTTGGTACCCAAGTCAACACTCTGTGACAACAAGTGGCTCTTTTGGGTTGCGTAAGGGATCCAAGGCCTAAGTCACTTGCATCCCAAGAAATAGGCAAGTGACTTTCATTTAGCCAACAAATATATAAAGGCAAGTTAGATCCAAGAAGTATGAACGAGGATAAATCAAATAGATGCAACTTATCCAATGACATGGTCACAGAACTCGCAACATGCATATGGTCCATCGACATTTTTCCCTTTAAGATTGGGATAAAATGGTGATTTCCCCGTCAAACGCACAACTGAGTGTCGACACGACCTCAGCACAAGATGATTCCATGGTAGTTAGCAGGAAGGATGCATAAGGCTAAGTATGCTAATTATCTAACTTCATCGAACCACTTCTACCACTGTCTCCTACCAGAAAGGACAAAGCAAACCAATCCCAGTAAAGCTAGGCACAACTGAGGAAAATAAATTAAGGACGATAGACAATTTAGCTGAGATATCGAACAAAAATCATAGCACGCATCATCCAAGAGAAATAAAAAAAAATGCAAATTTGACGGAACAAGAACGCAAAAGGAGGCACCTTTTAGCCTTCTTGGGATCAACGGCGGCCAGCTCCGCCAGCTGCTCGGGCGTCATGGCCTTCTTTGCCTCCAGCATCTCCCCGAACACTCCCTCCCTCTTCGCGGCGAGCGACAACATCATCGACGAGCTGTCCACTGAACCGCTGTGCCGGTGCTTGGGCCTCGCCTCCGCAGCCGCACCCGCGCCCAAGGCCGCATTGCCCGCCTTCCTCTCGTCGCCGCATCCGGAGCTCTCCCCGGCCCGGTCCCCGCTTTCGGATCCGGACCCGCTGCCCTCCAGCTTGCACCCGATCTTCTCGATGTCCATGAACGTGCGAAAGATGTCGTCCTCGGAGCCCATCTCGTCGGCTCCGGCCTGCGAGTCGCCGGCTCCGGCGTCGAGGTCGTCCGGGATGCTGAACGCGAACTCGGATCTGGCCCGCCGGTGGTGGGACCCGCCGAGCGGTGGCGCGTGGATGGCGGGAAACAAGTGATGCGGGACTCCCGCGGCGGCCGTCGCCGGTGGTGCATTTGGAAGAAGGCTGCCGTTAGGGCTTCGTCCCGGGGCGGGATCTGTGGTCCGGGGCTGCATCTCTCGTTAGGAGACGAATTAGTAGAAAGCCAAAAGAGGCCGCGAAAGGAGCGAGTGAACCAAGTAAGCACATGAACCAGACACAACTCTCTCCATATATATTATACTGCCCTTATTCGCGCCGCGCTATATATATATAGTACATATATGTGGAAAGTAACAATTTAATGCCCCGAATTTAATTACTACAGTTGGGTTTTACGATATTATTTTTTTATTTCATGATAATAAAAAATATATATATTAGACATTATTGAATTTAATTTAAAAAAATTATCTAACAACAAATATGTAATTAGTATTATTTCGTAGAAAAATAAGTATACATATATAGTACTATTAATTAGTATCCCATTTTATGTTGTTACCATAAGTAATTAGTATCACATTTTCCTTTTGACTTGGGCAATTCTTTTTATAATCCCTTGTTAAATGAAATAATACAAATTTAATACATTTTTTCTTGTGAGAATAAAATACATGTTATTTTTTGACACTCACAAAGAGTAAAAATGTCTAATATTTTACGCATGATAAAATCACAATAATATATTTTAAAATGATAGTGCCCTATTTTTCTTTACTTACGTGCCAAAGACCAATTCATACTCTCGTATGATTATAATTCATCTTTATGGATAATGATTAATGATCAACGGTTCCGTTCTTGTATACTTGACTTGGCGTATGTGAGCAATATATTCCTTCTTTGTTCATTATATTAATTAATCACCTTGTTTGCTGAGTACTTAATCACATTATTGTTTGTGTTAGTCAACACACAGGGGAAAGAGAAACTGGTGCAGTGCATGTGCTTCTTGTGGGCACAAATGTGGAGCAAAAAATAAAATAAAAGGACAGTGTTTGACTGGATGACCGGATGTGTAATTTGCAAGATTATGTTCACAAATTTTGGTTTGTGGTGCCTTTTGAATGCATCGTTATCGTTATATACTATTTATTCTTATTAATATTTCTGAACATGTGTTTATGTTTTGTTTTGTTTTCTTAGGTTATTCTGATGTGGTATGTAAATGGGAGAATTTTGATTAATTATGCATTTGGTTGGGAGTCATAAAAAAACTTATAAATTATAACTTATCGATAAAGATAAATAAACTCAATAAGAAAAAAAAATTATTTCGGTTGAAAGATGTTGATAAGGAGCCATGTGTCCACATGCACAAGTTCTAGTGGTCTCATACTTCGATCTATTAAATCTACAGGCAAACTCAAATCTTGGATCACCCTCATTCGCATATCCTTTGTACCATGTAATTTCCATCAGTAGATCATATTTAACATTTTTTTCTTCCAAAAAAAAGTTTGTAGAGACAATCTTTTTTTCAATGAACCCAGGCGAGGACGTTAACATTTTTTTTTTCACGGCAGCAACTAATCCCAGATAATATCAACTACCAAAATGCTCCCGTATCGTACAAGTCGTATTGTAATACCCAGAGAAAGTGAATGGGCAGACCACGTCACGGGATTTGACTCGAAAAATTCTTGCTACGAAACATGATCAGGAATTTATTGGTCATTAGTCCCAATGATTTTTTTAATTACAAATTGTATTCTTCTTCCCTTCCTCTTCTTATTTTTCCTATTCATAGTGGAGATGAATAAAAGGTCCATATATTTAATCGTGCCTCGAACCGGGCCCGATTTTAAATGGGTAAATAGGTCGAGTCATGTCAGACACGTGTCACGGGCTAAAGTTTCTGATCTACAACTCTAGGCGTGCCGGCTTTAGAACCTTCCAACTTGAGGGCATCATCGAACGTCCACTCGACAATCGCACACTTGCATAGCGGAAATTAAAGAGAACAATGCACAAGAGAAACAATCAAATAGGTGGGGGAAAACTTGTATGTATTCAACTTCGCTTTACATGGTTGATCCAGAGGGTCTATTTATACAAGAGTGGGATAGTTCATTAACTCCCTCCTTGATTTGGCCGATCTCTAGGGATACTCTTGATTCTCTAGCTAATAACGTAGGATCCTCCTAGATTCCCTAATTGTAGCAAAACTCTCTCTTGGCGTTAGAATCTTCTCCTTGAGATTCTCCCCGATCTCCTCACCAGGATCAACTTGAAATGATTCTCATAATCATTCTTTGATCTTCTGATCCTCTTCTGATCTTGTGTGATCTCCTTGACGCTAGGATCTTCTCCTTAAGATCCTCCCACGATTTCCTTAAGATCCTCCTTGTCTTATCTTCAGGATCTTGCCTGGAATAATCATCTTGATTATCCCTTGATTTCTTGGAGTTGAGTGGAATCTTCAAGATCCTCCTTAATCTTCGGCAGATATGATGCACCTGCATCATATTCTTCTAGCTGCCATTTTCATCCCGGGGAGTAACCACCATCGATTACTCATGGCCAGCTGTCCTCCTTGTCACTTGCCATCCTTGTAGGTACTTTGGGAAAGGCCAGTTTGACTTGGGATGGAATCGCCCCTTGCTGCCAAAGTGTGCAGTCCGCCCTCGTGCCATGCTGCCGCTACCAAACTGGGCGTTCTGCCAAAGTGGGCACCGTTTGCATCCCAGATCCGCACGCCTCATGCCTAAGGTGGGGAGTGACAATCCTCTCCCACCAAACGTGTCACCGCTATCGACGACGTCTGCCCTTCGTCCTTCTGGTGTGGTCATTGTTTGGACCACTCTCTTCCTTTGCCGAACCAACACCGCTCAAAGGACTTTCTCAGAAAAGTTCCTGCTTGAACACCTCTTCGTCATGTCACCTTGTTGTCCCAAGGTGCCACGCTGGTCGTCATCACCTTCAGTTTCCATTCTATGAACCATGTGAGTCCTCGCCTCCTTACGTACGCCCTAGGACAGATCTACATAACTTGTCCTAGTCCCTCCTGTCTGAAGTCTGGCCAACGTCTTGGCCTCTTCCAAACTGCGTCGAATTGTGAAGTGCGTCCACCTCGCCATTCGACTAGGCTTGATCATGTTCCAATTTGAACGAATCCACCGGTGCATGAACTTTTTTCCTCCACGTGTCTTGGGCGTAGCCTCCTGTCATCATCCCAAAAATCTCCGCTCATTGTGGGGACAGGGTCTGCTCGTCCTCGCCTCAGGAAAAAGGACCTCTTCAACCTTCGGGTTGCTGAACTTCTTGGGATGTGACCTCCTGCCATAGTCTGAGATGCACGTCCTCATGTACACTTCTACCAATGTCCACGTCCGGGCTGAGCCAATGTGGTCCGCCTTCTTGTGTTGAAGCAGCCCTTCTCGACCTCTAGGAAGTTCCTTCATGCTTCCCGCTGCCAACTTCAGTTGAAGACCATCCGCCGAGGACTCCAATCTTGCGGTTGCCGCCGCTAGCCTCAGGCGTCTTGCCTATGGTCAAGGACCTCAGGGGGAAGGATCCGTGCCGGATCTTCCCAAGTCGAGTCCGACCAGAGGAGCCCTTTTAACTTGGCCACTTCGTCGCTTGGCCAAGATCTTGAGTCTCCAAAGTCGGGTCTCTAACTTGGGTCATTCGGGCAGTCCCGTTTGAGATGGGGACCGCCGCATGCCCGACACTTGAGGCCCTATCGTAGACGCTTCCACCTTCTTCCATCCTGAGTATTGTTCTTCACGCCATGCGAGGCCACCGAGCTTGCATTGTCAGGTTTGTCCCATGCCATCTTACTCTTCTAGATGTTCTCCTCGATGTATGAGCGTTGTTGTACCATCTCTTGTTCCATAAAACAACCGATCATGGATTCTTTTCTTTGACCATGCCACTTCTATAACCGGCGTGCCTCTGAACATCGCTTCACAGGAGCGTATAGTTGAATAAATCCTTCTAAGTCTCAGCACTTGAACTAGTAATTCATCCATGGTCCTCCGATACTCTCAATAAACCTTCTCTTCGGCCAACTCGGGCGCTGTTCAAGACTCTCCTCCACCGAGATGGTCGCCAATGTACATGACTTGGGTATGGCCCAAGTCGTCAGTACTTCATGCCTTCCTCCCTGAAACACTAACCAAATATCATCTTGGGTCAGTATTACCTCCTCAAAGGTGTCGATGAAGTCCATGCCTAGGACGAAACGATGGCCATCCAACTCGATGATCGTAAGATTGAGAGTGCCCTCCCAAGTTCCGATGCACACCGGAGCATCTTTGGCCACACCGAGGATGGGCTGGGGTGCGACGTTAATCGTCTTCATAAGGCCCGGCTCCTTGACATATGGAACGTCTAAGCACGCCGCCTCCTATGCCACCAAGAAATTGTGTCGCCCTTGTGTCAATCAAGCTAGGGGTGTTCATGGGTCGGGTCGGGTCTCATCATTTTTTTGGCTGCGACCCGAACTGACCCGACCCGGGCCGGGTCGGGTCGGGTCGGGTGGTCGGGTTACCTGACCACCTTTTTTCTTTCTTTTTTTAATTTTTAATTTATTTTTTTAATATAAAAGTATTTATTCTTTTATTTTTAATACAAAATAAATTATTTTTAAATACCAAAAATATTGTTTTAAATATCTATATACTTTTCTACATTTAAAATAATTTATTTCATATTTTTTAGATTTTAAATGATATAAAACTATACATTTAACTAAAAATAATTAAAAAATTAAAAAAAAGAAAAAAACTGGGTCATCGGGTCGGGTCAACTCGGGTTGAAAAATTCCAACCCGAACCCGACCCAACCCTTGGTCAGGTCTTGATCGGGTCGGGTCGGATCAGATTTCCGGGTGAACACCCCTAGGATCGGGTCCATGTTCTTGGGGCCCATATGAGACGTGTCCAACACCCTGTTAGGCAATCCGACACGGTCTGCACCGAGGCTAACCAACAAAATTTTGTGCGGACTTTGGGGCAAGCCGGAGCCAGCTCACACCAAATTTCATCTCTAGTTCATACCCATTCATCTCCTCTCCTTATTTCCTATTCTACTTACTTCTCTCCCTTTATTTTCTTCTCACTCGATCAGGCTAGAGGAGGAGGCTCATTATTCATTTCTGAATTGTGATTCAATTAGTTGGTTTGGTCGTGTGAGACAGTCAGTTATTCATGCAATTATTTAATTACTAGGGAACACAAGCACCTTCGCGCGATTGAAATTATTATTTCGTAATAACGATATAAGTATTATTGATATTTACATGTGTAATAATGATCTTAAGTATGATCATGCATATATAAAATATTTAAATCATTTTATTATGTAGTCTCATTTAAATTTGTAAGAAAAATATATTTAATCTATTTAAAATAAAATGCTATTGATTTAGTTCATATCTCCTCATCATATTTTTGCACAACCATTCCACATACGACCCGATTGCCCAACCTACATCAACCCGAAAATCTTGATATTTTTTTCAACCCTATAGGTACCGAATTGGGACCAGGTCTGGGTTGTATAAATCTAGATATATTACTTATTTTAAACTATTATATGTATGTTTATTTTAATTAAATTTCTATATTTTATTATAGGTATATCTTAAATAAATATTATATTATATTAATATGTATGTAATTTAATTATTAATTATCATTTTGATTTTCATATATTAATATTAAACATTTTTATTATATTATTTATTTTTTATGGTTAAATTGGAACAATAATTTATTTTATTTTTGTCCATGTTTAACTGGGACATCCCACTCTCAAACTCAAATTTGCTCACCCCTAAATATGCTCTTTAGGTTTTTTAGATTAAAGGCTTTCACATTTTTAACATATCATAATCCTAATAATCTTAATGACTCTGTCATAATTTTCGACAATGCTAATATTCTTTTAATGTTTATTAAATTTAATTGGTGAATGGTCTATGAGAATAATTACTAAAATGCATTGACATATAAAATATTGGTGAATCATGTATTGCATGGTTTAAAAATGCAACCAATTTATAAATATATAAATTTAAATTGGTATTAAATAGTTTAAAATTTGTTAATATACATATATATAGACATTTTAATTAGTGTAGTTTAAAAAGGGAATAACTTCAAATGAAAATATTAGATAATTTAAAATACTATAATAAATTTAAGTTTTACCCTAAATTGAATTAAATAAGAATTAAATAGAACACAAATTTAATGTCTTCATAATTCCATTAAAACAAATTAAAATTGTCATGAGCATGACTTTATATTATATATATATTATCTTTAAAAATTAACATATTTTAATTATAATTTTATTTTTATTAAATAAAATTTACCTTTTGTAATATATAAAAATGTTATGGAATATAAAATATTAAATGTTATGAATAACATATAACTTTAATGTACATTAATAAGTATTTGCATTTATTATGACAACTAATACTCATTTGTTATTATAAAAAATTAAAAATTCTATAAAAAAGAATAGAGGAATGGTGAAAGGAGAGAGTTCCTCATTATAATTACAAAATTGTCATGAGCATGACTTTATATTATATATAGATTAAATAAAAGTTACCTTTTGAAATATATAAAAAAGTTATGGAATATAAAAAGTTAAATGTTACGAATAACATATAACTTTAACGTACATTAATAAGTATTTTCATTTATTATGACAACTAATACTCATTTGTTATTACAAAAAATTAAAAAAAATCTACAAAAAATAATGGGGGAGTGGTGAAAGGAGAGAGCTCCTCACCATAATTACAAAATTGCCATGTATATTTGATCTTTAAAAAATAGTATATTTTAATTAGAAATTTATTATTTATTAAATAAAAGTTACCTTTTGAAATATATAAAAATGTTGTGGAATATAAAAAGTAAAATGTTATGAATAACATATAACTTTAATGTACATTAATAAGTATTTTCATTAATTATGACAACTAATACACATTTGTTATTCTAAAAAAATTAAAATAAAATCTAAAAAAAGAATGGAGGAATGTGAAAGGAGAGAGCTCCTAATTATAATTACAAAATTGCCACGAGCATGGCTTTATATTATATATAGATATAGATTTAGAAATAGATATATATGTGTGTATATATATTATTTTAAAAATTAACATATTTTAATTATAAATTTATTATTGTTAAATAAAAGTTACCTTTTTTGTAATATTATGAAATATAAAAAGTCAAATGTTATGAATAACATATAATTTTAATGTACATTAATAAGTATTTGCAATTATTATGACAACTGATAAATTCAACAAAAAAAAATGGAGGAATGATGAAAGGAGAGAGCTCCTCATGATAATTACAAAATTGTCATGAGCATAACTTTATATAGAATATAAATATGGATTCAGATATAAATTCATGCAAGATCATGTTACTTAGTATTTAAAATGATCTTAAATATTGCTCATATTTATGCATATTTTCCCTGGTCAGATTCGTTGGACACTGTCTTTAAAAAATTAATTAAGCTCTGTGAAAAAAATAATATGTATGTATATGTATGTGTATATGTATATGTAAGTAAAGGAAAAAGTATAGGGAATGACAAATGGCCTCTAGACATGATGACATGTGTCATTTAATAATAAAGTATCAATATCCAGGGACCGGAGCCAGGGCAAGGCCCCTCTCAAATTTTTTTATCTCTATATAATTATGTATATATTAGGTAAAAAAAAGTTTAAAATATGATAAAATATATAGAGTTGGCCGCCCTTGAAATATGAGTCTCGCTCCGTCACTGTCTATATCTATATCTATATAAAAGTAACATGAGAGAATGATAAGTGGCCATGTCATGTGTCATTTAATAATAAAGCATCAATATTTAAGGTAGTAATCTCACTTTATTTCAAATTATAGATATTATATGTAACAACCAACAAAAAGATTAAAAAAAAAATCAAAATTGAAACAAGGATGGCCGGTTGGAAATAAAAACCAAAGTCCAATTGGATTAGGGACTCCACCTACAAGTTGGTCTCCACCAATCAGGGAGTTGATTAGATAACTTTAAATTGGATTATATTTAAAAGAGAGGGGACTTATATTAGGTAAAAACAGAACCCTTTCTCTCCTTTGGAAAATCTCACGAGACCTTTGCTGGAAATTCTGGACGCCGCTGGGCATTCGCGACTACGACCGATCCCTCCTCCCTCTCATCTCAAGTGCAAATCATACAGAAATCTACTTGTTCTCTTACCACCTGTTGGGTGTGTTCCCACGCCTTTGCTGAAATTTCTGCAGAGGCTGGCCGAGATGTACCAGGGGAAGAACAGGGGCGCCGGGATCGATTTTTCGACGAATGGAAAGATGGATTGATCGCGAATCGAGGTGGGTGAATCGAAATCACCTTGCATGACCTCTGAATAACGCTAAATCATGCCCTAATCGTACAAGTAAAGAAGAAGAGGAAAAGATGGTTCAAGTTCCTTGTTTTGCCTTGCTTGATTTTCTTGAATTCATTGATTGATTGATTATTTGCATGCATAATTCATTGTTTGTTGATCTGTTGTTATGTGATTGATTAGCTAGTGATAGGAATTAGGTTAGATGGAGATTTCACCGAAGAATTTGCAAAATTCGAGGGTTCTGCAAGTTTTCTGGACGCCGACCGGTCGACCGGCCCGTATGCATCGCGGCAATCGGTCGACCGATAACTTGCGTACAGACGCTTTCTGCACATGTCAACCGGTCGACCGATCCCTGTCACCGATCGACCGATCCTTGCCCACTGATCGACCGTTCAACCGAACGGATCGACCGAACCAATTAAACCCGACTTGACCTACTGGTCGACCGATCTTAACAGACCGGTCGACCGATCAACAGACTACCGGGCGACCGTTCCCCCGAACCGGTCGACCGATTTCCCATAAAACCTTTCATTATACTTATTAATTATTTTCCTTTTTAACCAAATATTATTTATATATATATGATTGATCATATTGTCTACCCCACAGAGATCCCTCACTGATTTACATGATTTACTTTCTTATTGATTTATTTCGCATTGATCTTATCGTATCCATGAAATCAAGAACAAAGAGCCACAAGTTGTTAAAAGTGATTAATAAGTTCAGATGAAAGAATAATGATGGGTTGCCAGTCCAAGCCAAGTGCATCAAGATAAGGGTCACTCCCTTGGTCATGGTTTGATCACCCATTGACCCGCACAAGGCCGTATCATTTGCTGGGCATACCCCAAGAATTAAAGGCACTCAAAGTCACCCTGATTGTTAATTAATAACCAAGATCAACAAGCATGTTCAAGTTCAAGTCAAGTTAAGTATGCCATGATTCCAAATTTACTATGTATTATTGATCCTCATGATTCATGATATCGCTGATCTTATTCTTATTATGATCCATGATACTGATATGTTATCTTCCACGTTCAAGTTAAGCATGATTATTTACCGCTGATTATTATATTCATGTCATGCATTGTATATCATGTGGTTCCCCACTAGGCTGTAAAGCTTACGGGAGGACTTCCTCCCCTGTGTTTGATTTCCACAGGATCAGGTCAGTAACGTGGTGGAGTAGGCGTGTGGTGATGATGCTCTTGCGATAGGACAGCACATGAATCATAGGGCTTTTAGAGTGTTATTTAGTTTTCGTTTACCTTCCGCATTTTAGATTCATGATGTAGAACCTATTTTATTTTCTTCGCAATGATATAACCACTTTTAGACTTCCGCATATTTAAAGTTATCTTTTATCTTTATCTCTTTTCTTCCGCTGACGTGTCTCGATTCTTGACTGAGATATGATCAATATTATGGTCAAGTTATAGCATGCCGTAGCGTCTCCAGATTGGTCTTCGCCACGTGACGGGATCGATTTGGGGGCGTTACATTATATCTATAATTCTAATAACACGGAAACAAATTAGGGATAGCTAATCTAATTGTCCTATTACATATCATATATATTTGCAAGATTACTTATCCAAAACGATCAGTATTTAATGTTTGGTTTCATATTATTGTTTCCTATTTCAAATTAAATACGTAATAATATTTAGTTGGATTTTTTTTATCAAAATATTTAAGTGGAATTTATATACTGAAGGGCCTAAGTGCCAAATTTATATAATTTCAAAGACTAAAAGTTGTAAATTTATAGTTCACAATTAGATGTGAAAAAAGTTATACTTGAAGGGTGTTGAAGAAAATAATCCAATTAATAATATCTAATATTTATACCTCATTACATGGAAACAAATTATAAAATTACTTCAACTAATCCCATATCTAATCCTAATATCCTAATATTAACACTATTTCACATCCTCATAGGTATCATATTTTTTCAATGTTAATACTAGTACTAATGTTTAATACCTCATAATAATAATCGCAATTTATTTCAAGTTCTAATCCTAAACATAATCTTAACTCATAGTATATATAATATTTGATGAATATTTTACTATAGAAGTTTATTGTATACGACAATAATAATATTTATAATAAAATATTAAATATAAGAAGAAGAAACTATTTTTATTAGAAGTAGAATTCTTTGTTTGATTAAATAAAGATAAATATATAAATCTAGTTTAATCTAATCTAGGTCCAAATCCTAATACCTATCCTAATATTAACAATATATATATATATATATATTAATAATCCCAACCTACTTCAAATTCTAATCCTAAACATAATCTTACTTGCAATCTTTATATATTGTGGGATTACATTGAAAAGATCAAAACTATTTTAAACTATTCCTGGTCTTAATTTGTATCTTAATGCAAATACTAATACTAATTTTAGTATATAATATTCAATATCTTATGAATATTTAATAATAAAAAATTTGTTTTTATAAATCAATAAAATTTATAATTGAGTTTTTTTATTAATTTTTATGAATTTAATATACAGTTAAATATTAAGTGGAATTTTTGAATCGATATATTTAATTAATTGCTTATAAAGGTTTACGTAAGTATATTCTAATAAGAAATTTGATTAAGCTATGTTATTGATATCATAATTAAATAAATCTTTGCCTCTGGAATTCAACTACTCTAACAATAATTGTTATCGATAAAATAATTAAATAGTTGTGGAATATACGAACTCCACAAAAAATAATTAAATTATGCTAATTTTTTGATAAAAAAGTAAAAATAATTCGGGACCTAATAATCATAAGTTAATTATTTTTGTAACATTTCCAGAAAATAAAATTATCCTACAATAAAATTTTGTTATACAAGATCATATGATTTATAAGGCTAAAATAAAAATTCCATATGGTAAATCTAATTTGCTTATATTAGTATTCTTTGCTGTAAAAGGAAATATTTTGATTCATTTACAAAATTGATTAGTTAATAAGATTTCGATACCTAAAAATAAATAATATAACTTACTATTATTTTCAAATTTTAAACTACAAATAATAATAGTTTCTTATATAAGATAATAATAAAGATAAAACATAAATGAGAAATATAATTTTATTAGTAATAAAAATTTTAGTTTAATTGGCCAATAAATATTTTAGTTCCTTAGTGATAATAAGATCTTTGTGAGTAATATATATATATATATATATATATATATATATATTTGAAATGTTTTCAAATTTTCAAAATTTTAAATAATTTACAAGGATTAATGTACCACCAGAGCATTTTCCGCTTTGGAGGGATGTTGAGTGCATCTACTGATTAATGGATATGATCAAAAGTGATTAAACCTTCATCGTTTAAAAATATTAATTATCTCAACCGTTGATTAGTGAATCAACGAAGATGCGCTCAGCATTCCTTCAGAGCTGAAGATGTTCTGGAGGTACATTAATCCCTAATTTACATTACTTAATCTTATTTTTAAAAATTTTTCATAAAGTAAAAATCATCTTGTAGTAATTGTTTCTTATATAAGATAATAATATTCCTAATAATAAAGTTAAAAGAAGACAAATTCGAATGTAAATCTAATTTGATTAGAAATAAAATTCTAATTTTAATTAATAATAAATATTTTATTTCCTTAATGATAATAAGTTTTTTATACTAATAACTATCTTTTATAGTTTTGAAATTTGAAACAAATATTTTAAAAATAATTAACCTCATTTTTCTGTCACAAATAAATATTCTTTTCATTGGATTAAACAAAGGAAAAATATATTGTTTTGAAATAAATAAAAGGAAACACACAAGAAATAATATATATATATATATACACAATTAAAGCATAAATAAAACAATAATAAAAAGGTTTAATTAATTTTAGTTGAATTAAATCAAGAAGATATTTATAAAAAAGTGCGTCTAATACATTCCACAACATGCTCATAAAATTTTGTTTCATCGTATTTTCAAACATATTTTTTCTGAATTTTTGAAATATATATTATAATATTATGTATATGTTGGAATTTTAGTAAGTCAAAAATTGACTTTTTTATAATATAAAGTTAAAATTAGCAAAAATATATGTATAACTAAAATTAAATGAGACTAAATATAATACAAGTTTTTGTTGAATTAAATCAGAAAAAGTCTTTTTAAATCAGATAGTGTACGTCCCATGGCATGCTCATAAATTTTTAAATTTTAGTTAGTTTCTAAAAATAATATTTTATAAATAAAAAATACAATGATAAAAGTTATTGCCTATATGATTATGTACACATATATTTATACATAAAAAATATAGATGGTTTAATATTATTACACCTACATCTTCTAATTTTCCTTCCAATATGATTTAAGTAATATAATTTATTAATATTTTTGTACAAAGAGTTTGACCAAATTATCACTTTAGTTTTGGCAAATTCATGTTGCAATATCATGATTAAATAATTATTCTTGTAAAAAGTTAATTCAATATAGAAGAACTAGAAGTATTTGTTGAATTAAGTCTACAAAAATAAAATGAAATAAAAAGGCAAATGTCACATGTGTAATATGTTCCCGAATTTGTAAATTTTAGTTAGTCTTCTAAAAATTATATTTTATCATATAAATGTAATTATAAGAAAATATTGTCTATATTATTTTAAAATACAAAATATTGTCTATATTAGATATACAAAAAATGCTTGGGGCACTATACTACAGTATGGATTCCATATTCATAAAGCATTGATCACATGGCCTAACATGACATGAGTGATTCTTTACTAGAGCGGAGTCACTAGACTGCTTTCGAGGTTCTACATTCCGACGCCGGGCAAAATTTAAAAAAAAAATATTCATTAGCTCTTGCTCCATAGCAACTAAATGGTAGGTAGGCATCTTATGCATATTGAGATACATGAGATCTTTCTGATGTCCCTATTGATTCAATTGGATAATCTCAATTCTTTTACATGAACCTCAGCTGCTGAATGGGCTTCTTTTATTTTGACAATTTTAAAAATTATAATATTATGATTATATAATAATTATTTTGTATAATATCGCACGGGCCTAGAACTAGTATTCTCTAACAATAAAAGAATATAACAAGAAGCAAAGTCTTGGTGTGTGAAAATAACAATCACTGGTCTTCATTCCGAAAATTTGACTAAATTTAAAAAGTAACCATCCAACATTTTAAGATCTTACACTCATGGTTGTCAGGATCCCGAACTAGGTGCTAAATTCTTTGGAGAGAAAAATCTTAAACGTAGGATCTATATCAAATCTATAGCTAGGTATAGAATATTACAATCCTAATGTTATGGATAAAACTTATTTATTCTAGTTTAAAAAATTAAAAGTAAATATAAAGGACTTTGAAAAAAAATTAACTATTTTATTTTATATATTGTACATATTATTCTCACTTTCGAAAATTTTAATATCTTATAATAATTCAATGTTATGTTATGAATCTAATTCTATATTGTTTTTAATCAAAATTAAATTTCATTATTGCATGTATACCAAGAATTATATCACATTTTAATCAAATATTACACGCCATTAAGATCAATGTATTATATATTATTTTAATATTTTTCTAAAAAAATATATATTTCACATGATATAAAAATATATATTGGATTTGATAAAAAAAATAAAATATTATTGGTCAATGTTTAACTTACATATAGGCATAAGATTTGTGAATAAATATATTATTTTATATCAAAAAAATATTTTTTATTTATGAGGTAGGATCTTATGATCCTCCATTTGATCCTGCGATCCTCGAAACCTTTTACGATCCTACTTTGAAAAGAGATCTTGACAACTTTGCTTACACTGATCGACATACATATGTTCATTAGCGTATAATCCATTTTCAATTTAGCTAATTTAATATTGGATGAATAAACAAGTTGTAATCTTTTTATGTTGATGATACCTATTTAAATTCACTCTCTCTTTGTTTTTTTTTTATATTACTCTTAACATTCATTACAAGATTCAATATATTTTTTTCAATGTGTATGACATCAAAATTATGACAAATTAAGTTACCCTTTCAATATGAAAAATCACATAATATAATTTGTTTAATTCAATTATCAGAAATATCATGTTCATCATGTCTAATGATTGTAGGTTATCATCAATAAACAACTAACACGATGTCTAAATAACCTGACCGAAAGTAATTCATGCACACTTTTTTGCTTTTGAAAAACATTTTTGTTGTCTCGAAAAGGATGACTAAGAGGTAGAATTTGTCTATGACAGTCAAATCAAAATTTTTTACCTCCATTTTTTTAATGTATCTTTGGTTATTGCATATATAGAAAATGTGCATGCTAACTTATATGTTTTCATTCAATAAAATACATTTCATATGTAAGAAAATCATTGATTGTCCATACCAATGCAATTTTCATGATGAAATTTGTTTGACATGTTTTAAGTCATGACACTATCAATGTTGTCAAGTTCGAGTTTCTATCTAAGTTTAGTTTAGGGGATGAACTCGTATTGTAAGATATATAAATTCGTAATATTTAGATATAATATTAATTTAATATTTTTTTTATTTTTTAAACCATATAAAAATATATTAATAAATACATAAAACTTTAAAATAACATGAATAATTAGAGAATAAAATTTCACAAATTATAAACTTGTAGAACAATCTATAAAATTATCAAAATAAAAAATATATAAATTTGATTGAAGTATCATAAATTAACATAATGAAAATAATAATTTATATAGAAGCAGATAAATTTATAAGAAAATTAATATAGTCTATATTTTCCCCTAAAATAGTATTATTTTATTTCCATTATTATCATAATCACTATATTTTTTCATTATATGATTTAATTTTTATTTAAGTATTATGGTCCAAGGAATAAATTAATAAACTTAATTCATTGGAATCATTATAATAAATTATATATTTTTATTTGATTTTCTATCTTAATTCTAATTTTTAAATAAATTTAGTATTATTATAAAATAATAGTGAAAAAATAATAAATACAGATTTTATGTATACTTTATATGTATATTTGGATGAGCAAGCAAATAAATGTCAAAAAGGGTGTTGAGGTTTGAACCTAGATCGCCATTACTATACTTTACCAAACAAGCTGGAGTATACACGTGACTAAAAACGGAGAATTAACTACTTAATCGTTCGTATGAATGTATCCATACGTTTGTACCATGTTAAACGTAAGTATATCCAATTTTAATTCATTTTACATTTTGAACCTGACTCAACTCATTATTTAACCCTAAAAACATAAATTTGTAAGTTTTTAAGTATTAAAACTAGTTTTTAACAACCTCGGACACTATTCCATAATTGTTTTGAGCTTGGCAATAAAAGGTTGCAAATGTACTATATATATATATATATATATATATATATATATATATGTATGTTTTATGTATAGCATTATGAGGGCTAGTTATGATGTATGTCAAAAATATGTATTGAGAAGTCATGCATATTTTTTGGAGGTAAATTGTTTGGAATAACTACCAGTAGTCGGGAAGAATAAGGAGATAATGCTTGTGAGTTACATTTTGAAGTTAAATTTATGCCTTTAGGCTTGCATGCAAATTTGAGATGCATTGATTAAAATATTTTTCACGCAGCACCATCATATGAATGGATCATAACACCTTATGTAGTCATATGGATACATTAAGTTACCCATCGAAGCTGCACTGTCATCGAAATTGCCAATCCTAAGGTCTCTAGGTACTAGTAGCCTCATGATTCTCAGAACAATCACTTTTGATTAAGATTTATTCATGTCGCTTCTATCTAAACTTCGAATTAGTCAAGTGTTAGTAGTCATAGACGCCTGTGATAGGGATGACAATATCTTCCATCCCCTGTGGGCCCCACGAGAAATTTTTGAATGAGGCTCGACTTCCGAGAAGTTTGCCCCCCAAAAGTGGGGATGGGGGGGGGGGGGGGGGAGGGGGCATAATGCTCTCGAGCCTCCTCTCAAGGTTTGAGGTGGGTGGGTGGGGGGGTTGTCCCCACCTCGTAGGCCTCGAATTCTCGCCTCGAATTTTTTTATATATGATATATTAGATCTCAATCATCAAATCTTTTATATAAATATCACAACAAACTCTAAACCCCTCTTTCTCCTTTTCCTCCTAATATCTTTCTCTCTTAGGATTCATCCCAGACAACCGTCTCCTTTTCCTCCTAATCTTTTATGACCGACCCATGCGTATGCGAGGCAACGGCTACAATGGGAAGACTGCCGCCCCTTTGTGAAGGTGAATGAGGGAGGGAGCCCTCCCACCCTTCTTATGTAATGAGGGGGCATCTGCCCCCTCTGTGAAGATGAGAGAGGGAGGGAGGTAAGTCCCTTTGCGAAGATGAGAGAGGTCAGGGCAATCGTTCTCATCAGCAGGTGCCCTCATCTTTTTTTTAAAAGAAAATTCTCACACTTTTTTTAATGTTAAAATATTTTTTATGTTAATTATGTATATTATAAATATTATATTAATATTGAATGCTTAATATTTTTAATTTAAAATTTGATGAATCAGAACAAGGGGCGGGAGCCGGTCAGGCGAGAGGAGCATCTCTCTCCTCGAACAGGGTAGGGCCTAACTTGTGAGTAGTGACCGAAAAAAAAAATACTTCTTTTAAATTCTGACGATCTAGGTCTTCCTTATTCCAATTGGTTCAAAAACTTAAAAATAAAAACCTAAAAAGTCTTATGAAAATTTATTGAATATTTTAATGTTTGAAAAGTAGTAAATATTATTACAATAGTTTTTTTTAATTTCGATGATCCGTACCTTCGAATTTTTGACAGATCCGGATCTGCCGAAAACATCGAAATCCCTGACCATATAAAAACCTATTTAAATATTTTAATGTTTTTACCATTTGAAATAAAATAGGTATTATTATTACAAGACCTTTTTTTAATCCTGACGATCCAGACATTACGTATTTTTTACGGATCTCGATCCATCGAAAGCACCGAGCCAGGTCCCGAATGCGAAAAAAGCTTATTTAAATATTGTAATATTTTTACTGTCCAAGCTAAAATAGTATATTTATTAGGGAAAAAGGAATATATAATACAGCACAAAACTTAGCTTTAATCTACAGCCTTAACCCAAGCCGTTCAAAATAAAAGAAGAGCACAAATCGGAAAAGAACAATAGTGGAATTGTAAAGATTGGCAACCGTTCATTAAATCTGACATACATATGAAATTGATCACTGTAATTTACAGCCCAAAATTGAGTTGTATATCCATCGGCCTCTATTTATTATTATAATAGGAAAAATATTTTACTAATCAAATTAAAATAGTATATATTTATAACTAAAATATTTTTTATGATATTTTTATCTAGTGGGATAAGACTTTGTTGTTGTTGTATAATATTTTTTAAGATTTCAATGATCAGGACCTTCGGTTTTTTTTCCGACGGATCCGTATTCGTTGAAACACCTTTGATACCAACCGTTGAAATTTTTATTAAGATATTTTAATTTTTTACCATTCGACTAAAATAGTTCATTTATTGTTATAGTATTTTTGAATTTGGATGATATAGACCTACGGTATTTTCAATGGACGTGAATCTATCATAAATACGAGGGGATAATGGTAAAAAATATATTATTTGAAAATATCAATCGACCGTATAAAATATTTTATCATAAAATTTATTCTTTGACGAATTTGAGGCCCGACTGATATATTTTGTTCTTTTAACAAATTTGAGCAGCATTTTCCAATGGATAATGTATTCATCCAAAATTATAATGGTTAAAGACCATTTAGGTAGAGTATTAGAATAAAATTGACTCGATCTGATCAAATTTTATCGGGTAGGTCAGGTCACAAGCCAACAAATTCGACTCAACTCGATTCTATTCGAGTCAGCTCGGATGGTTGATGATAGGGCTGTTCACCGGGTCGGGTCGACCCGTGAACCTGATGACCGACCAGGTGGTCGGGTCGGACCCGAACTCGACCCGACCATAGGTCGGATCAGGTACGGGTTGGAAAAATCCAACCCGAGTTGACCCGACCTGACCCGACCCGATTGGCCAGACTTTTTATTTTTTTTATTTTATTCTTTTTTAATTACACTTATGGCTTATATTTGATTTAAAAATTTTAAAAAATTGAAATAAAATATTTTAATTGTATAAATAATATTAAATAGTTAGGAAACATATTTTATGATTTAAAATAATATTTTTTTATATTAAATAAAAAATATAAAAATAGTAAGAAAAAATTTAAAAAAAGAAAATTGGGTGGTCGGGTAACCCGACCACCTGACCCGACCCAACCGGACCCGGTTCGGGTCGGATCTTGCCTGCCCAGCCTCTAGACCTGACCCGACCCGACGGGTCGAATTTGTTCACGGGTCAGGTCCAACCCGACCCGTAAACACCCACCACCTGACCCTACCCAACCGGACCCGGTTCGGGTCGGATCTTGCCTGCCCAGCCTCTAGACCTGACCCGACCCGACGGGTCGAATTTGTTCACGGGTCATGTCCAACCCGACCCGTAAACACCCATAGTTGATGACTTCATCACCATGTTTTTAATTTTATTATTTTTATCTATTATTTAATATAAAAATATTTAATATTTACTTTTAAACATAAAATAAAATTTTCTCAATATTGGCATTAATTTTTCATTTAGTTTTAATCTTATATTTAATTTAAAATTTAAAAAATAAAAATAAATCATTTTAAATAATAATAAATTAATAAATTAAAATGTCGGGTCATCGATTTTACCTGATTTGATGAACACCACTGCATCTAGGACAAATCAAAGGATTTTGGGTGGGGCTTTAATCTCTTCAAAAATTTTAACCCTCAACAAGAATTCAGATGGAGTGGTAAGTGACACATTCTCGCTTAAGCATTCAATTTCTCATTAATGCAAAAAAAAGTTATATTGGGAGCCTCATCTACTGTCAAGTATATCATTTAGCACAGCCTAACAGGATTAATTGTGATACTGTACATTGGCTACCAAGAAAAAAATTAACCCTGTATTTATATATAAATAGTATAATTAAGGAAAAAAACTTAGATATAATATTTATATACATATTGGGGCTCTAAATTTTAAGACTTGTTTCATTATTGAGATCGTTTATGGCTCTATTTGGGAAAATTAATTTATTAAATTTGTTGGATTTATAACAGATATAAATCATAGAGGTTGTAGAATACCTCTTATAGCGGAAGCAGATCGTCGGGCTTTCCACGAACTCTTGATGAACGCACTTGTACCTCGAGATCGGATATCAAATGTCAGGAAAACGGAACACTTTGCCACAGCACAAGTACCTCTGGATGAACCTTTACAAAAACGTATTTAGGACATTTGGTATAGGTCCTCTTTTATAGTTAGGGAGACTTGGACGAGGCGTAAAGCAGAACGCATCACGCACGTCCATCACGTGTGATGACGTCCCTCCAGCCTTCGAATGTCTCACAAATCATGTGATCCGCACGTGATCGCTTGAACCTCGTGCGCGATCGTGCATTGAGCGTGCGCGATCGCGTGGACCGTGCGATCCCGCGCGCTCCGCCCGCGCGTAGCGCGGTCTGCGCGTGATCCGTGCGGCTTTGTGTGCTTCGTTCATGTTCGTCGCGCGCACACACGGCCCATATGTTCAAAAGAGAATTTTCCAATAATGGACATTGTACTTTCGTTCGTCTAGAATTGATAAATATATCGTGCGACCTATAAGTACAAGTACACTTTTTTATAGGAGCTAGAAAGATACATGTTAAGGTTCAATTGCTCAACTAACAGTTCACACATGAGCCAACAAATGCTCAAATCATGTATCTCGTTATGTCCTAGATTTGTCTTGCAGCATAGCCAAGAAAATGTATGTCTTACTTCGCAGTAACTATCTTTCCATACACTATATTTTTCAACATAAGAAAAAATAGTCGGCCAATTGTATGTGAAAGTTTGATATGGCTCATAACAGTAGTGAACTAATTGCTTTGCTAGACATAGCTCGATATGTTACTTTACTTTTCACCTTTGAATACTTCACTAAAGTAGCAAGCACTAATTCCTTTCCATAACAAATCTAGGCCCGATCGATGTACTTTTCACATGCATAACAAGACTTTACAATAATAAATTTATCAAAGAAAAATAATCTTTTATTCATTGAAAATTTGAGTACATCATTATGTTTATAATCTATGCAGTCCTAAGGAATTTATATGCCTCAATAATATCTCTCTAGGCAATGGTTTGGTGAACGAATCAACAACCATTTTGTGCGTTGATATATACTCAACTGAGATTTCCTTTTTGAATTTTTTTTTATTTCGTACAAATTTGTACTTAGTGTCGATATACTTTTCTTTACAATGATATTTATCGTCCTTCACATAAGCAATAGTCATCTTCTTCATTGCATTTTCAGAAATCCGCAGGTTTTAAAGGAATCTTTTAAACCATAAGGCCTCTTGCACTGCCACTGAACAAGTTATGAATTTTGCCTCCATAGTTGATAGTATCATATAATCTTATTTCTTGTTACTCCAAGTAATAGCATCATTGTTAAGCAAGAAAGTGTATCCGGAGGTGAATTTTCATTCATCAATGCACCAGCCCAATCGACATTGGTGAATTCAACAATACATAGACTTCCTCCATGATAGCAAAGTGCAAGATCTGCAGTACTCTTGAGGTATCTCATGATTCTCTTCACCGCCTTTCAGTGTTGATCGACTAATTAGACCCATGACAAAATATATGTCCGACCAAATACACATCATAACATACATCAGGATACCGACCACACTTGCATAGGGAACATTGGACATTTCCTTTTGTTCCTCTAGAGTTTTAGGGCACATGTCTAAACTTAAAACTTCATCTTTCGTAATAGTAGTGTCAATGGGTTTAAATTCATACGTACAAAATCGTTTCAAAACTTTCTTTATATATGATTCCTGCGACAAAGCAAGGAGTCATTTGGAATGGTCGCGTTGGATTTTGACACCCAATATGTAGGCTGCTTCACCCATGTCCTTCATTTCAAACATAGAGGACAACCATTGCTTAATGATAATGACAAAATCTCTATTATTTCCAACTATTATAATGTTGTCCACATATAACGTCAGGATACTAAAATTATTCTTGGATTTATGAACATACATGCAGTGGTCTTCATCAAACAATTTAAATCGTACGAAATGATTAATTGATAAAATTTAAGGTACCACTATCTAGATGATTGTTTGAGTCCATAACTAGACTGACGCAATCTGCAAAACTTTGCGCTTTTCACTTTGCGCTCTATGTAAATTTTCTCATCCAGTTCTCCACTGAGAAATGCAGTTTTTACATCCATTTGATATAATTCTAAATCCACATGTGCGACTATATCTAATATTAGGCGAATTGAAGCAAACTTTACAATAGGTGTAAAAGTTTCTTCATAGTCAACATCCGCTATTTGGGTGAAATCTTTTGCCAATAGGCGGGCTTTATATCTTTCAACTGATCCATCCATACCACGTTTAATTTTGAGAAATCATTTAGATTTTTCTGCATGGACCCTAACTCTTCGTTCATTGCCTTAATTCATTCTTCCTTAACAGGGGACAAGAGAGCATCTTTTACAAATTTGAGCTCTCATCTTACATACTTACTATGTGGACTTCATGTTGTGGCATTGAGCTCTCATCTTATACAGCCCTTCGATTTCAAATCGTCAGCGTTGAACATGTTTCTAAAAGTTCGTCGAAGGAAACTTTCAGGTTCTTCAGTTGACGGTTGCAAATTTATCCCACTCAAATCAAGTTGTGGCATTGAGAAGACAAACTCCTCAATAAGTTTATCCGCCTGTGCTGTCAACTTGGGATCTTCTTCTTCATTTAGAAGAAGTCTCTTGTCTACACCTTGCTTAGGAAATTTATTCTCTGTGAATGTCTGTGAATGTCACATCTTTATTTTTAATTTCCATTACCGTACCATCTTTTCCTTCACCTATGAATACATAGCCATTAGAGGTGTCACTATATCTTATAAAGATACATTTCGCCCTCTTAGACCCAACTTCTCATACTTATGAGAGTTGTTCAAAGCATAGGTTGCACATTCCAAGGGCGCAAATAACTAAAGTTAGGCTTTTGACCTGTGCAGAGTTCATAAGGAGTAGTAGGAATAGATTTCGATGGTACATAGTTTAAGATGTAGGCTGCAGTCAATAGTGCATCTCCCCAATACGAAATCGAAAGATTAGCTTGCGCCATCATGGATCGAACCATATCAAATAAGGTACGATTCCGTCTTTTAGCAACATCATTTTATTGTAGAGTTCTTGATACTATTAGTTGCCTAACTATACTCTTTTCATCACATAACTTTTTGAATAAGTCAGAAATATATTCACGTTCATAGTCGTTCGCAAAGTTTTAATCTTGCGATCCACTTGATTTTCTACTATGTTCATGAATCGTGCAAAACAATCCAAAGTTTTGGATTTATGAGAAATCAAGTATACGACACCGTAATGTGAATAATCATATATAAATGTGATGAAATAAGAAAAATCGTGTTTTACGTGATCATTCATCGGACCACATATGTCCGAATGAATTAATTGTAATGGGTACTCGACGCGTTTTTCCTTTCCAAATGATGTTCTTATTTTCTTACCAACTAGACATTCCATTAAGAGCATAGCCACATCTTAACGTAACTAATTCATGAATATTAACATTGACTTCTCTTTTTTGTGGTTTAATGAAACCATAGCTTTTAAAATAATCATTGTTGATTTAATCAAGAATGAAAAGTTAGGTCAAAAAAGGTCCAATAACTTTTAGAAAAATAAGAGATCACCAAGACAAATAACCATGTTTATACACCTATGCTAGAGAAATATGGAGATATATACGCCTGGTCATGTGGCACCTCCAAAATTCCTCTGTTGACACGTGGCATTTGCACTATTCTGAGTCGCCTTTACCTACACGGAAGGTGGCCCAAAAATTATTTTTATCTTCCACTTTGAGCGGTGTGTGTGCATGATTGTTCCGCAAAGACCTCCAATCTTGGTTCTGACCTATGTCAAAGGATGCCATATACTTTGTTGGAAGCCTCGCCCTTTCCTCGAAAATCATGTGTGAAATTAAGGGTTCAGGTAATTATGTTTGAACAAGGTATTTGTGGATTCTTGATTCACTTTTGGATGAAATAACTTTATAGAATAATTAAATTATTGTAAGATTAAAGCACAGTTAACTTTCTTCCTTTGTCCAAGAATAACTCTATTTTTGTTTCACATCAAAAACATCTTTACAATGATCAGAAAGTTATGGTAAAGTTTCAAAAAATTGATATCGAAATTTCTTTGTATAGGAACCCCATATGAGCTAGAAGAATCAGCCCTAGTTCTTCAAGGATTGTTGAAACTCGGAACGCGTAGTTCGAATCTGACCCAAATTTACACTATATCCGCCTTGGGTTTATGAGGACGTGACTTGGATTCCCTCATAGCCCCGATGGACCCGGTTCGAGCTCTAGTACACTTGACACAGGTTCTGGAGGCAAAAATTGTAGGATATAATTTTTTGATGCCCGATACGAGTCACCTTGGAATTCAGCTCGGGTTATGATAGAGAAATGTATTGAGAGCCTGAGTTATCCTAATCTGGCCCGTGTCTCTCTCTCAAAAAAAAAATGGCCCGTGTCCCAGACAAATTTGGCTAAGATTTTGGTGATTTTTCAAATATGATTTTCTACTGAATTAGGGTGATGTCAAATGACATTTTTACCCATGTTTTGATTCTTCTTTAATTGAATAGAAAAGAGACAAATATGTAAAAATTAAAAAAAATGTAAATTGGGATTATCATGTGCATTGATTGTTATAGTTATAATTAAAGAAACTAATTCTTATAAGTTTTTAATGTAAATAATAAAAATATGATAGGGATGAAAAGTAGTGAAAATGAATACTAGGTCTTGGGGATTATCTCAGGAGATTGTTTCTAAAAATTGATGAAAATAATACAAAATAGCAGCATTTATTTTTATTCATGGATGATCCCAGTCTCGCAATGATCATCTCTCAATCTCAAGTCACTCTCATGTTCATTGACTTCAAAATTTGCAAGATTGAAAATATCATGTAGAACATATCTATCATGTTCTCACAATTTTCGAGTGTTTCAATTACCCAGATGAGGGCACCTCTCGAGATGACCCTACTTCTGAACTTGCGAATCTCATTTGTTGTAAATTGGAACACAACCAATCTTTCAATCCATACTAGTTCTCAGTTGCATAGATTAGCCCTCTTGGACAGAGATACCAAAGACCAAATTGAGCAGGATAGAAAGAAAAATAGAAAAATGCCGTAAGTTTACCTCTCGGCCTTACTTGGTTCCGATCGTCAATTTTCATTGTGATTTAAGTCAACCGTCTCCTGATCTCTCGACCGTATGCTATGACTAAGATATAAGATATAAGATCACCCTTTCAAATGGGAAGATTAATGCATAAAGATATGAAAACACTATAGCGAAAGAGAGAAATACAAAATTTGATAATAACCCTATCCACCCCTCAACCTTACTTAGTACTGACCATCTATTACCTTTTTTTACGCAACTCAACCACAACCTGACCTCTCAACATGTATGCTATGATTAATGAATAAGATTACCCCCTCGGACAAGGTTGATTAGTTTAAAAATCTACGAGCAGCAAGAATTATTGTCGAACTAGAAAAAAAGAAGAAATGAAGCTTAATGTGTCTTTTTTATATAGCTCAGCAGTGGTACAACCTCTCGGTTTTTAGATCAATATATCGGGGGACATAATATCCTCTCACGTGAAGAAGCATAAGATTAGCAAAGAGAATGATTGTACATTATCAGAAAACATAAGCACATCAAAAGTATCAAGCAAGTAAGATGAAATAGTGATATCGGTTGAAACTGGATAAAATGACTACTGCATAACAATAAGTTCATAAAATTTATGCTTAGAAGCAAAATCCATCCATAAATCTCAACCCTTACTAGCTAATTAGTTACTCATCATAAAGAACGGTAATGTAGTATTAATGTTCATCACTACTAAAAAAGGTTGTTGCAACCCTTCTTCCTCAGTGGTTTCTCCTCCTGATGGAATGGTTGGAATCTTATTTTTTTTGGCAATCTCTCTTCCTCTTTTATACGCTTTGGGTTTGGTGCCTATCCATCAACTCTTTTGTCTTCTTCTATCCCTTTTCCAATTGGAGGAAGCTTCATGTGCATGCAAAAAAAAGAAATATTTAGGTTTGACAGGGCAATTGTTTTGTTCTCGGCTGCGTTCTTCAAAGGGAGGAAGTCATGCCATCTGCCCATATGCTCCCACTTGCTGTTTGTATTTTGGGTCGCCTTTACCTACACATTCTTCTTCTTGAACTTTCAAAATCCAATAAGACTATAATGAACAATAATAAACTACTTTATATAAATACGGAAGGTAACTAATTTATAATAACTAATAATAATCAAATTAAGATAATAATGTGGAAGCTAACGATTCTTATATTTCCAGAAGTCCTCTAACAATCACATATTAAAAATCATCTATAATGTCATGGTAGCAACAACAAACATAAAATAACTGACTCACAATATGTGTGAAGGGAGTAGACTAACTCAAAAATCAAATAAAGATTTATGTCCCCCGTGGGAAATAGGTAATAGAAAGGTAAGTTCCCCTAATGCACATGTATGCTCCCAACGAGGATGTGCCCCCACTTCATAAGGGGACTTCGAATAAAAAATTATGAATCCTAAGCACACATGACGAGGCTACAAGCACACAATAGTCGGTGTACTACTTGAGTTTCTTCCCAAGGGACCACAAGCAAAATATGTTTCAAGACAAATCAGAGAAGACCAAGCTCAAGAGAAAGAAATGCAACTGTAAAGTACGACAGCGAACTAAAAGGCAGGGGAAGTAAAGTTGCACAAATTAAAGGGAAAGTACGACAGAGAAATAGAAATGATATGAGAGCAGATGTAATGCAACAATCATTAGGGTTTAGGGAGACTGTATTACGATGTCTACTTCTTGAACCAAACATGAAAAATATGTAAAATGCCAATAGATGCCCATATGCACGAGCATTCCCAATCTCGTGGCGAATGTCATCCACCAACCAAATCACTCTTATGCATACTAGTTGGTGGACCTACGAACATGGGTCATCATTCAGTATGCTCCCTCTATGATCTCACGGAGACAAGATATTCTAAAGTGTTATTTACCTCGGTGGAGTTTGTGACTGCATTCCCTCACCTCCAAACTTAGAGAAATTTGTGTACGTAAGGATTCGGCTAACCTCTCAGTTAATAACGAATCCTGATCAAAGATAGCCCTCTCATGTGGGTCTTTTAAGTCCGGTTCGAGAGAAGAATAAAGAAAACTCCAGGAGGGCCTTTCATCTTCGGCCAGCTCTAGCCATTGGTGGTTCCTTAGACACACTCCAAATGTCACCCTATCTCTCGGCATACATGCAACAATTGAGGAGTAGACTACCCTCTCGGGTGGGAATCACCAATGATATAAACTAGAAATAATTTGGATGGAGAATGGAACATTGAAATAGTAAACCAAGAAATGCCTCAAGCTTCGCGAACTTGCTTGATGCTCACCATTGACGACTCCTTAATGTAACCCAATGGCCGCCCTGCCTCTTGGCGTGAGTGACCAATTGGGGAATACCCGCACCCTCTCAGGAGAGAGTTATCAAGGACAAAAACTTAGAACAACAGAATAGAAGAAAAAACAAAGAAATACTCTATGCCCACCTCTTGGCCTCATTCGACACTGACCGATAGCATCTAGCCCAGGGCCACCCCACCTCTCAACTCTAGTGCAATCACATGGAGAATCCTCGCTCCCTCTCGAGCGAGATGTTGTTGTCATCATTAGTGCCGATCAACCTCATTCAAGGGGAACTTTAAAAGAAACAAATGACCTTGTGGTACTTCGGATTCACCTTTCGGTCTCATCGTGGAACTAACCACCGACATCTCCTTACGTAACTCAAGGGACATCCCACCTCTCAGCATGATGCCAACGTCAAGGTGTATGGTCGGAGCTCCCCTAAACTATAAATAATCTCTCGAAAACATAAAACAAGAGAAGCTTGGTGACTCCTTGACGCATAAACCTTGACGCATGATGACTCCTTGGCATATCCTGGCACCGACCCAACCGCTTGGCTCGCATGCCTTAGCTAGGGATTATGAGCATCCAAAATTACCATGGCCAATGGTTGTTCAAACTGACTCCTAAGGGTAAAACAAAAAATAGTGAACAAAATAATTAACCGACCAACATTGTGCCTTGTAGAATGAACCCAACTCAAGCCCCTCACGCTTGGCCTTGAGGCTTAAGCTAGGGGAGATAGTATACAAGGTACAATAGGTGCACCAACAGAAGATTAACTTCATTAGAAATTTTTAATTAGTAAACTGCAAAATGCCAAAAACCAATGGAACAATAAACACAAAACGAAAAAGGGCAAACGATTGTTGCCTGACATAAACATAAAATGATAAGTTCAAGAGTAGAACATCCATCACAATCCTTTGGCCCTAACTAACTGGTTAGTTACAACACATCATGAGGGGCACTGAAGTGCCCAATGTTCATAACACAAGGAAAAGAGAAAAGGAAAAAGAGGAAAAGACACTAAGTTCTCTCCCCTCTCCTCCTGTGTGTAGAAATTCTGGATCCAAACCCCCCTTTCTTGGTTGCCTTTGTGCCTGCTTTATAGTTGAAGTAGGGTGCCACCAATGTTATAAAACCCGGCCCGACTGTCGATCCAGATTGATCAACGGGTCAGATCGGACCGGTTGGACCGGATCGAACTGGATGGTTGGACCGGATAATATAAATTAATAAAAGAATAAAATAAGTTAAAGAGATTGTTATAATCTTATTAATATATAATATCTTATTTAATAAAAATATAAAATATAGTATAATAAATTAAAATAAAATAAGTTAAAGAGATTGTTATAATCTTATTAATATATAATATCTTATTTAACAAAAATATAAAATATAGTATAATAAATTAAAATAAAATAATTTATATTAAATAATATAATAAATTAACATAAGTTAAGTCATCAACATAAATAAAAATTCTTGTGAGGTAATTATAAATAAAAGTTAGTGAAAAAAATTATATATGTGACAAGATGACATTAAAATATAAATTTCATGAAATATATATAATATGTCTAAATGTTTTAATAATTTTGTTTATGTTTCAATTTTTTTTATTTCAATAATTGACCCGGCCGGGTTAATTAAACCCGTCGGATCGGTCGGTTGAACCCGAGTTTTGACCGGGTCAAAGCGAATTAAACCCGTCCCCGAATTTTAACTGACCCGCGGGCCGTTTTAAATCCCGGACACCGATCCGACCGGGCCGAGCCGAGTCGAGTCTGACAATCATGGGTGCCACCTGTTCGTACTTTCCAATTGCTTCCTTGTTCGCATCCGCTTACAAATTATTAGAGGAAGCTTTCGTCCTCTGTGGCTTTGGGGAATCTGGTTGGCTAATGTGGAAAAAAGGGAAACCTCCATGCTATTTTTTGCCCACTGCCCACTGCCCACTGCTCGTGATCCGCTATTGATTGTGCTGGGCTGATCCAAAAGATGAATCGACCTCTCTCATTTGGAAATCTGCCTAAGTGCTCACGTGGGTGTACTTCTGCCCTGGATTCCTTGTGGTCACTCGCTTCAGTTTATCCATACCTACATAGGTTGGGACCTTCGTAATAAAATAGGATTAGAGGCACAAATGTAGTCCCGGGAACACCAAATGTCATTTTTTCATAAAAAGGATGTAGGAAAATGATCAATGTTGCATTTTATTGTTAAAGTGTGTGTTTGAGCATGAAAGAATAGCAAATTATGGGATAAATGTGTGATGAACATAAGTAAATAATATACTTAATTTTCCTACATCTATAACATTTAAGACTGATTCGCATGTGCAACTGCATCACCACGATATATATTGCTGCACGTGCCTCCATCTCTAATTTAATCTCTAAATTCAGTTACCTGTGGGATTGAAACATATGAATATGAAATATCCGCGAGTAAATACGCCCAATACGTGATGTACTACAAATGAATAAAAAAGCTTAAATAGAGCAAAATAAGTGTTTAAGTCAAACAACATCATATAATAGATAATAACATTTTTATACTTTTCTTTTCTTTCCTTTTTACATTCTTTTTTATTTTTTCTATACTTTTTCATACTTTCTATTCATGATAATTTTTCTTTAATGCATTGCACTACATTTTTACTTTAAACATTTCATATGAACTTCTATATGTGTTATTCTAGATGAGTTTGACTTCTTTTATTATGAATCAAAATGACACTTTCATGTGACTATAAAAATTAGTCAATGCGGATGAAACGACCAATTACTCACTCACTAAAGAGGCACCCAAGTAGAATCGCAACCATTCTCTTACTTAACATCGAATCGTACATATATAATTGTCTGCTGACTAGTAGCTATATCATCATGGGCCTCTTATTAATCAATTAATTAAAGAAATACAGTAATATGAGAAATGTTTTCACAATCATTATCCGTTGCGAAAAATCGACCATGATTCTTGCTTTAAATATCAGCTGTGTTTGGAAGAAAATGGAAAAGTAAAATTGGTGGACTTTGTCTAAACAAACTTTTCAGCTCCAGCTACTTTTAGTTGTACGTATGTGCATGCATTTCTTTTTTAAAAGGTATGTGCATGCATGTCAACTCGCATTTATTTCATTGCGCGTATCCACTGACAAATTTAAACCAGAAAAACATATGTGGTGATCAATAATTTCTGGATTAAAATGTTAGACATGAGAACACAACATCTTTTTCTCATCCAAATGACCACAACAACAACAATAACCAATAATTTATTTGTTAAAGTATTAGGGTATTCCCAATCAATTCTTTCTCACTCCTTAACGTTAACATATAATATTAAAATAAATAAAATATTTGAAAAAATAAATATAAAATAAGACGAATGTGTTATACAATATAAACAAATCATTAATAGCAATTGGATATAATGGGCGTCCTCCCAACTTAAGTCGGGAGGATTGTGCATTTTCAAAAAGCAGTTTGCACAATCCACGATCCGCGATGGTTCACAAAGCTTCAGTTCAATCAGTTAGTCCTAGGAAATCCTTGTTCGAGTCGGCAAGCCTCGCTGCCTATTGGACGTCATTGTCGTTCCAGTCACCCAACCTTGCCGCTTGGACGATGAGGTCGCGGCAAGGTAAGGCGACGAGGGCGACAATGAAGCAATGCACACACAAAAGCCATTACGAGCCAATGCACAAAACATTTTCATGAATCGAAAGGAAACAAAAGCATAGATGCCATTTGCCCAAAATAGTTTCAAATACAATAAGAAGCCATCTGTGAGGTAAGAATGAGGAAAATAATTTCAAATACAACAAGAAATCTACCATTCAAAGAGGGCGATCGCCGATCGCAGCGGACACGAGCAACGAACGCACGGTTGTGCCCTAATGCCTTTGGAGAGTAATCGCCTGGACACGATTGTTGTCACCTTGCGAAGATGTCACACCTGCCATTCAGAGAGGGTGATCGCTGATCGCAGCGGACACTCGTCTTTCCAGCGCTGTGCATCTTCCAGGTCTGCACACTACCGATTGGACGGTTGAGAAGAATTGGGAGGACATTCCTCCCAAGTCAACTTGGGAGGATAGGCATTAAATCCATAACAATTATGCTCATCATGATTTTTACAAATTTTCAAAAGATGAAAACGTCCCTAACAATCTTAAAGATAACAACACTCATATTTTTCAGCCATAATTTTAATATATAAGTTATGGGATAATAAAGTGTATACAAAACTATTGGGCATGAACCTTGTAATACCAACTCATAATAAATAGGTGGTCCAGACCTCAAAATTAAATATTTCACACGGATTGTGACATCACATCTTTCGTGCTTGTATGGTGTGTATATAAGAAAACTTGACTGTCCCAATGCCCTCGTGTTTAATTTATTTATATTATTATTGTAATGTTTTTTTCATTAGTTATACATATATATTAAAAATATGTGGTGCGTAATGACTATTGTAATATAAATTATTTAGTGAAAGGTCCATCTCTGTATCGACTTGTTGGACTGGGACTGTCATCATAATATTCTAAAGGCGACTATTTCATAAGCGACGCCAAGTCCTTGAGATGGTGAGGCTGCCTCTTCTTGCGTTAGGCATTGAACTGGTCATACGAATTGTTCTGCTTAATTAGATAGTACATATATAATATACAGGCAATGCTTGTATGTTTAATATATATTATTTAGTGCTTAAATGTGGATTGCTCTCTTTTTTTTAACAATTATGTCAATCATTTTTGTTCATAAGATCAAATAGAATCTCACGTCCAAATAATAATATCTCCCTATAAAAGCGTTTACTAGAAACTTATCTCTGTCAACTTTTTTTTTTTTTTGGCAAGGTTAGAATGCATGCACCCAATTAAGTGTTCTTGACAAAGAACATGAAATCCAAGATTTCCAACCGACACATGGACCAACTTATAATGTAAGGAAAAAGTTTGCCCAAATAATCTAAAATTTCTTGCTTGGTTCGATTAGCTAGTCCTATTAGACAAAGGGCCATGTTTCAACATTGAAATTGTTGTTTCTAGTAGATATCATATATCTCTGTTAAATTAACTGCTATAACTTCTTCATGATAGACATTTAATATATATTGCAGTATTTGACAAATCCATGTCCAGTTTTGTGCATTGTAGAGGCGTTAGATCTACATCACAAATAAAAAACATATTTCATTTATTGTTTTTTCAAAGATCAAAAGGGTGGCTACCATGATATGAAATGGAAATTTAACATTAAGTTAAAGGAAAAAAATAGTACGTATTATGAATATATAATAAACATAATAAATAACTTACGTACATGAACATCATATAGATCAAATAAGAATTTTGATTGATCAACTGAGAATAACATCATATGCGAAAAATGAATATTATTAAAGAACAACAAAGATGAATGATATCATTATAAATTATAAACTGCAAAAGATTAATGAATGAATCAAGTCTTGAGTGATTCACCTAATACATCATCATGATAGTAAGAAAGATAATTAAGACATCAAAGATAAAATTGACTCGGGATAACCCACGTGTTGTCACAACAAACTCGATCGATCACCATTCATCATTGATTAGGATCTACACCTGCAAAATTGAATATGCAAGGGAGATAAAATCTCCTTGTAACTTTTGACACTCATCACACAAAATATGTTAAAGATACCACAAATATCATGATTATTGACAAGAAGAAAATAATCTTGGGAGCATCATTCTCATAAGGTCGTCATCATATGAGGAATGATAGAAAATGATCATATGAATAGATATCAATAATCATGAAATGTAGCATATTAATATAAGATAAAAAAGGATCAAAGTGTATCATCATAAAATGACAAATGTCAATCATCATCATTAATAGAAATGCTTCATCATCATTGTTAATATGCTTCATCATCATCATCATCTTATTATTATTATTATTATTATTATTATTATTATTATTATTATTATTATTATTATTATTATTATTATTATTATTATTATTAATTACATATCTTGTGAAGTTCATTGTGAAACTTCACGTTCTCTTCGTCCTCTTTCTCTTCTTCGAATCACTTCCCTTTTAACTATGCATCATGCTCATCCTCCGGATTGTCTCTTACAATTGTAGCATGATTAGAACTCTAAGACAGTGAGCGAGCGAGCGAGAGTGAGTGAGAGAGAGAGAGATGAAATGCGTGAGAGAAACTAGAGAGGAGGAGTATTTTGATGGGTTTTGTTTTTAATAAGCAAAAAAGCGTTTAATTTGTCTCGGAGTCTATTTTTGTCTCAAAGTGATTTTGACCTTTTATCTTTTTTATCTTTTTCTTTTCTCTTCTTTTGTTTAATCACCTGAGTGTTATATTATAAATCCATTAAAATAAAATTTGTACTCGAATTTAGACATATGGTAGAAGCCTACTAAAAAGAGCTGGAAATTTCTTTTGCATCTCATATTTGAGCTCCTAGGTTTCCACCTTAACCAATGATACATTCTTATTCTTGTGACGCTACAACTTGGACTCCAAAATTTGACCTGGCCACTCTTGTCTTCTTTGAGGTTTGAATCTTCACATCTTATCACAATACATCATCATGTTTATACTTTTGGATCACGGATACATGAAAAATATTATGAATTCGCTCATATGATGGGAGTAGTGTTAGTCTGCAAGAACCCTCACCGACTAGCTCTAATACATAAAGTTGACCTACATATCTTGAGATGAGCTTTCCTTTCTTACTAAACCTCATAACTACCTTGGTGCGGAAAACCTTCACTTGGCTTAATGTTCTATTCACACAACCCTTAGCAGCATAAAACATGTGTCATGCTTTAATTGCCTTCATCTTTTTTCTACTAGTTCTATTTTCTTTGTGTCTTCTTCCATTTGTTTTAACTCTTTGGCATCTAAGACTTTTCTTTCACCTAACCATAGGGTCTCCTATACAAGACTTCAAAAGAAGCCATGTTGATACTAGACTCTTAACTACTGTTATAAGCAAACTTAATTAGAGATTGGTGATCATCCCAACTACCCTGCAGGGGCACAACCTTTCAACATATCCTTAACTATTTGGATAGTACTTTCTGACCATTTGTCTAAGGATGAAATGTCATGTCTAAGGATAGAATGACATGCTATAGTTTAAACTTGTTCCAAAATAGTTCTATAGACTACTTCGAAATTTAGTGTGAATCATGGATCCTTATCCGATACGATGGATGGAGAATCTCATGAAGTTTGATAATTTCATGTACATATAAATCCATTAGGCTTTGAACTGATTGTCTCCATCTAATGGATAGGAAATATGTGGACTTCATCAATCGATCAACTGCTACCATATAGCATCATGTCCTTTTGAGTACATGGCAGGCAAGAGAATAAGTCCATGAAAATCTCGTCCCGTTTTCCACTAGGCTTTGAATTGATTATTTCCAACTTATGGGTAAAAAATGTGCGAACTTTGTCAATCAATCAACTTCCGCCCATATAGTTTCATGTTCTTTCTAGATATGGGCTAGGCAAGAGATTAAATCCATGAAGATCTCCTTTCATTGCCACTATGGCAATACAAGAGATGTAATCTTTCCATATGGCTTCAGTTCTTCTACTTTTACCATAGACCTATGGCACATAGAGACCTATTCAGCAATTTCACACTTCATATCATTCCGCTTCTACGCCACTGAGATATCCATGAATTCCATGTAATGAGGTGATGTTTGGTGTAATGATCATGAAAGCTTTATAATGACCCATGATGTTGGCATATGACCTTTAGTAACGTTCTATGCGACATGTAACATTACGATAATTGCTATGAAATCGTGGAGAATAATGTACACGTCTAAGCCCTTATGATGAGAGAAAGGTTAGTAATTTTTTCAAGTGTCACGGTTGGTGACCATGGTTTCATGACTCATGAATTTAAGCTTTTCGATTTTCAGACCTAATTTTCTTCTCTTTTCTCACCAAACTTTTTCAGTGATTTATCATCCAATTTCAAATATATTTTCTGTAAAGTAGCACATGCTTGGATAGTCACATAGTTCAAAGAAATAAATACAATTAACAAAATACATGATCTGTGTGATGTGAAAATTAATCAAAGTAATACTAAATGCAATACAAATTATATGTTAAAATATGCATGCATCAAACTCCCCAAGCTTAGATACTTATTTCTTTTAAGCAATGTTCAAGGTAATACTACGACCAAGATGATTAATCATCTCTTTCTCCCATCAGTTAACGACTTTTCTTAGCACTATTCTTTATACATTCATTGGTATAGCATCTTTCCACTATTTCAATTGTCCAGCCTTGCAGAATTTCAACATATTTAAACTCATTTAGGTTCAACATATTTAAACTCATTTAGGTTCAACCTTGTAGAAAATAAAATATATCAAATAAAAGTTCCAATGTTGGATAGACAAGTTAAAATGAGCTTATACTTTCTTTACAGCAAAAAATATTGAGTTGTAATATTCAAAGAGGATTGCTCAAGGAAGTTCGTGTAGCGGGCTTTCGACTAATGACTCCCAGACTAGATAGACTTAGGGAACTTGGTGTTGAAGCACCCTTCAAGCTTAAATATTTCACAATTTCTGAATTAAGATTTTGAAACTCAACAGTGATTTGTATGCTCGTGTACTTCTCCATATTGCACAAGGTGATCCTTATAACAAGCTTTCGACCAAGAGCTTTCAGAGCAGTTGAGCAAGAATGTTTTACGGATCTAATCACCCACACGCCAAGATTTCAAATAACATAATTGCAAACTCTTTTCCACTTTTCATTTTTTTTTACAAAAATCAACTCTTTTTCTTGTCAATATTATTCTTTTTCATTTTTGGCTTTTTTCTCCTTAAGCTCTAAGCTCAACAAACACTTAACATTCAATAAAAAGACAATTACATCAAGCATATAGTATGAAATAAAAAATGCGCTTGAAATATAATTATCATAATAATGTTCAAAGTTCTATTTGGCAACTTTCAACATTCCAAATTTCCCAATACTAAGATGATAAATGATAAAAACAAAGTACCTCAAATTTTACTAATTAATAGGATGTCCTTGAATAATGCTTGAAAAATGAATAAATATTAAGACATGAAAAAGTAAGACATTTAAGATGCTCAATTTGCTAATCTTTATGCATTTTTTTATATAAAACGCAATGAAAATGTGCAAAGATAAGCCCTTGTGAGATCCATGACATAGAGATTATAATATGTGAAATAACGTGTAAACATTGTATATGCTAACCCTAACCGTTATGAGTGTTATAGTCCCTGATGTTGAGATGTGCATGTTACAAAGTACTATAATACTTGTGAAGCTGAAATAGTTCAATTAACACTCATTGTAATACTCATGATAATTATATTATGACTCAATAAAATGCAATGAAAATGTGCAAAGATAAGCCCTTGTGAGATCCATGACATAGAGATTATAATATGTGAAATAACGTGTAAACATTGTATATGCTAACCCTAACCGTTATGAGTGTTATAGTCCCTGATGTTGAGATGTGCATGTTACAAAGTACTATAATACTTGTGAAGCTGAAATAGTTCAATTAACACTCATTGTAATACTCATGATAATTATATTATGACTCAATGAAATTACCGGGGAAGTTATGGGTCGTGACAACAAAGTTACAACTTGTGAGATAAACTATGGAGTCATGACACTTAAATAACATATCATGATATTCAAGGAGACACCTATAACATGAAAATAACATCCCGTAATAATGAAGAATTTTTTTAAAATTACTAGAAAATTCAATTCAAAATTTGGCCTGGGCGAAGGTGACCCATTAAAATTCAAATAACAAAACGAAGCCAAGAAACCAAACTATGAGAATAAAATTAACTCATCTAACAAAACCTAAACTACAAATGAGATCTAAGATACAAATTTAAGAGTTGACAAAAAGTAGTTCTAAGCTTAAGATGTTATCTCGACTTTGATATGACATATATTGAAACCAAAATAAGATGTACAATTAAGGAACAATCTCATCGGAATTATTGATGTGATCATGGATGTTCATTTGGTGAGGCTTAGCACATACAATGATGAATGTCACCTACATTTTCAATTTGATGTCGTCATTAGGAGGCGGTGGTTCTTTAAGTACAACAACATTTTGAGGCTGAAGTTAAGAGGTGTACTAGTGATTAGCATGGATGGTTGAATGGTTCTTGGGTCAACAGTGTAATGATGCAAGTGGGGAAGATCATACCAACATTGGTAAAATGATTTTCTCCTTCATAGTCTTTATAGATTGTGTTGATATATCATGCCAACATTGCTGACATGATTTTGTAATATTCTCTTTTAATGATGGCAAAATTGGAGACAACTATGTAGTAGTGACAAAAACATCGAAAGGTGGGACCTCCTTTGAACCTTCACATGATTTAGAGTTTAGAGGATTCAATTTTTCAACTCCATTATCTAATGCACACTATTTTGATTTCAAAGAATCCACCTTAAACTTCTTATCGACTAATCGAAGTGAATCATTTGCTTCAATTTATTCTTTTAATTTTGTTCATTTGAGTATGCAAACTTTGAATGTATTAGTCTTACCACTACAAGAAATCTATTAAATAGCGATGACAATTAGACACTCCAAACCATGCGATGCTAATTCGATGCCGATAGCGTCAAAATAGCGATGACGTTGGGTCGGCAAAATCTAACTGCCTCCCCGTAGCATCTATTTAGAGTTGCATTAGCATTACAAATGGTTGGCGCTAAATTCGACGCCCTTTCGACACTACATAGGCACTATTATCACGCGTCAAAACTAGAAGATGCACAATAGATTATAGCGTTGTATTGGTATCGACAGCTCGCGATGCTAAATTAGTGTCGCCGACACTGAGATGCTAAATCGACACAAGTTCAGGAGGCGATAGTGGTGTCGGCACCTTGGTTGTGTTCACATCAACAATGGGCGATGCTAAGCTAGCATCACCATATCTTCAACGCTAAGTAAATGCTAATTAAAGTGGTGATATTAGCGTCGGATGCTTGCGACCCTATTATGAGGTGCAACTGACGCTAAACTAGTGTAACGCAAATGTATAATTATATCTACGCGTATATATATACACATAATATATATATATATATAATTATATATACACATACATATATAAATATACATATACATATTCATATATTTGTATATATATACATGTACAGATACAAATACATACATACATACGTACATACATACATACATACATATATATATATATATATGTATGTGTGCATATAAATATACAAATACATATATACATATGTACATATATATACATACATATTTACATATACATATATCTTGATATACATATGCATATACATATACATACATATATTTATTTATGTACATTCAATTAATTTAAAGTTAACAAATAACTAATACATCAACGCCACTTCAGTGACGCAATAGCGTCGCATGATAACTAGCGACACTCTAGCCTCACAATAGCGTCACTGTAGGCCAATGCCACTTTTGCCCCATGCATAATTGTGTCACAATAGCGCCATATGCTTGTGACAATAGCTTAGCATCACAACCGTCGACGTCAATACGACGCGACATTTTACCTTAGCATCACGTCCTCAGCGTCACTAATGTGTGTGCTATTCATCATATTTTATAATCATTAATTACAATAATATGGCACCACATTTGCGACGTCATAGCGTCACAATGTTTGCGTCGCTAATTGACAATTTGTGTGCTCATCGAAGAGCGAATCCTAACCCTCCTTATGTGTTAATCCGATGCCCACCGATTTCTTTACCTCTTTCCACTCCCATGTCTATTTCATACTCCTCCAATTTCTTTTATCCATTGGCCTCTTCCTCCACCTTGTTTCTCTCCGCCTATAGCCGGAGGCCGAAAGCTGGAGGTCTAGTCTCTAACTGCCTCCGCGCATGCGCCTTGCGGGACCCATCAAGCGGCGGGTGGCGACCAAGGGGATGTCATCGAAATGGCTCCATCATCTTGGTTCACTCCCCTCATCGTCCTCATATGCATGCAGTCCGCACCAGCCACCCCCGCCAAGCCACGCAGTACTCCTCATCCGCCACTGGCGTGCTCTTCATCAGGCGCAGCACCACCTCACTTATTTGGATACATATTCATATATATATATATATTCAATCAATTTGAAGTTAATAAATAACTAATACGTCGGCGCCACTTCTGTGACGCAATAGCATCGCATGATAACTAGCGATGCTTTAGCGTCACAATAGCATCATCGTAAGCTGACGCCACTTTTTCCCCATGCATAATAGTGTCACAATAGCGTCATATGCTTGTGACACGAGCTTAGCATCACAGCCGTCGACGTCAATGCGACGCGACATTTTACCTTAGCATTGCGTCCTCGGCATCGCTAATGCGCGGTGCTATTCATCATATTTTATAATTATTTGTCACAGTAATACGGCACCACATTTGTGACATCTTAGCGTCGCAATGTTTACGTCGCTAATTGGTGATTTGTGTGCTCATCGAAGAGCGAATCTTAACCTTCCTTGTGTGTTAATCCGACTCCCACTGATTTCTTTTATCCACCGATATTTTTCCCTCTTTCCTCTCCCGTGTCTATTTCCTACTCCTCCAATTTCTTTTATCCATTGGCCTCTGCCTCCTCCGTGTCTCTCCCTGCCTACCATCGAAGGTCTAGTCTCCGGCTGCCTCCCGTGCTTGCGCCTCGCGGGACCGTCGAGTGGTGGGTGGCGACCAAGTGGGCGTCATCAAAATGGCTCCATCATCTTCGTTCACCCCCCTCGTTGTCCTCATAAGCACGCGCTCCGCACTAGCTGCCCTCGCCAAGCTACACAGTACTCCTCGTCCGCCACTGACGTGCTCTTCATAAGGCGCAGCACCACCTCATTGCTCCGACGTTGGCCGATCCTCCGCCGCCGCCCCAATATACCTCGGCCTCGAGGAGATCAGGTCGCAGATCGATAGAGGGAAACACATGAAAAAAGATGTAACATGTATAGAATCCTGTGTGGCATATTGTTGTATGAAAAAACATGGAGCATGTATAGAATCATGTAAGTTATTTAAGTTGTTTCCATACGTTTACAAAATATGTGAAATATGCAAATTGACAAAATGATCAATGAAGATTTACTATATGGCATGATGTGTCCTTGAACTTTCTCCTAATGATTCTTAAGCTAATTGTATAATAAGCAATGATACGACTCGCAAGCAATGAGCATTTATAATATTGGAAAAAAATATCACTCAGCATCTCCATAGAGTCGCGATAGCACCTACTGTGCAAAAGATCGATGTCTCTTTAGAATCGCAAGTCGGTGTCCAATCAGCGTTGCGTTGAAGCTTAGCGTCATTTTAACGTCCTAATAGCTCTGGCATGAGTAACGGAAATGGATTGTTTTTGCATCTGAGTGGCGTCAGGATAGCGTCGACACATTCAACGCCACATTAGCGACGCATTTTAACGACAATTGTCGCACCATAACAATGTAGTAGTAGCGTTGATAGGTGACGCTAATAGCGCCATAACGCTTGTGTCGCTGACACTGTAAAGTTAAGTCGACGCTAATGTGACGCTATTGTATTTAGCACCTAATTAACGATGCATTAGAGGCTAAAGGTGTGTACCGCTAATTGACCAATTTCTTGTAGTGTACATTGTTAGCTTTCTCTCAATTGTTGTGATGAATTAACCAATTTCTTGTATTTAAATTCGAGAATTACTGCCACATCACCATCTATTTTCTTATTGTGTTGCCTAGTGTTATAGTTTTGATTCTCCAAATTATTTATTTGATGATTTTGTGTGGAGAGATTTTTCATGAGAGAATCTAACATTTTTGTGAACACTATAAATGGATCTCAAAATATATCTTTACTTTTTGGTTGTTGAGGCTTCTTCATGGTGCTTTGACTTGATATTGGTTCAACTTGTTGGTCGACAGTAGCTTTCTTCTTCATCATTGAGAGAATAATGATATGCTCGCGATGATCAAATTAATTGTGTACACAAGATGTACCTTGAAAACTTATATAACTAAAAGAAAAATGAAGTAAAATACAAAATTAAAATTCTCAAAGTATCTTATACAAGATAGACTAAGAATCATAAATTGCAGTACCCAGACTATGAAAAAAATATTATAACAAATAAATTTACTAGCAAATACATTAGTCCTATCAAGTAAAAAAGTGTAGGGTAGAGTGTTGAACCCACGAAGAATTGCTTAAATATAATATATGCTAATAATCTACTAGGAAAATAAAATGTATTGTTATGTGAAAACAAAAAATTAAAGTATAGAAATTAAATGACAGAAAATAAAATAAATTGGTGTTGAATCTTATAATTATCATATTAATGATAATGGTTAACCTGCATGCACAATAATGATAATTGAATTATAACAATGATAAATTATTTTCATTTTTTAAGACGCATTAGAACTACTTAAATTATGACATCTATGCTAAGTAAATTAAACTATCTTAACTATTGCAAAATTTAATACCACAAAGATAGTTAAAATCGGGATCTTACACAAGATCGAGATCGTAAAATTCTACCTACTAATAAAATATATTTTTAAAAAATAATATATATTTTTATTAATATGTCATATTTAGGTCATAAATTAGATCTCACTTGGTCATACTTTTATTGATTCTTAAGCAAAATTACATCAAAACATGTTTAAAATGAAAATATATATTAAACTTCATATAAATCAATTATTATTGTCATAACTATGATTATATTAATCTATCGGACCAGTATAAGATCTGATATCGTAAGATCGTGTGATCAAAATTAAGATCTTACACATAAAATCCTAAAGAAAAGATCGAGATCGGTTAGAGATAGTAAGATCGTAAAATCTTAATATCTAGATCGAGATCTTGCTAACCTTGCCACAAACATTGAGTTTGATGTTAAGATGCATTACGTTGTACGTATTAAACTAACAATCATCCCTACTAAGTAAAAATTAATAGATCGTACAATATCTATCACAAAATGCTAAGTTACAATATTTGTATTATGAATGCTTAAACTCTCAAGTTAAATATCAATTTTCTGAGAATTATCTAATCCTAAAATTAATCACCCCATATTCAATTTATAATTTCATCTCATAATATAATAATGTTACTAAAAAATGTTAAACACAACACTAATGATCAAAGGAAATCGAAACAACCTACATTAACTCAATGTGATTAATGGATTCATGCGGTTTTTTCAAAGTATAAAGGTCTCTATTACAAAAAAGATAAAACAACTAAGATTTGAGTGAAGAGAATCCTAAAGTTAAAAAAGAACAAACTCTTTATTGTTGATGATATCTAGACTGCTATGAAGTACAAGCGCTAAGTTACCCCACAGTTTTCTTCGAACAATCATAAAAAAAATCATTGAAATTCAATCTTTGAAATGTTGCATGGTTCACATATCTTAAGCACATCTTTCTCTTCTCTAAAAGACTTCTATCAATATCCCCAAGTGTTTTTAATGTTTTTGGGCCATTTGGTAATACTTTGGATATCACAATTCTTTCGAACAATCAATGGACTAAACTGCAAGCATAAATCATGAACGATGATAATAATTTCATGGCATAAAAATAATTCAAATTGAAGTAAAAATGGATTTTCAAGGCTCGTATGATAAAAAAAACAACCCATGAATCAGGCTAATCTTTCTGGTCTTCGTAACTTTTGTGCCTCCCGTAATTTTGAAGTAACAATTGGTGAAAATAAATGTCCATGAGATATGTCCGCCAAATATAAAGTTATGGTCTATAATATATAAACCAGGACCCGCTATTTTTTATGGGTGGCATTATTATGCCACTCGCATATTCGTGAATTCCATGTGATGAGGCAATGTTAGGTGTAATGGTCATGAAAACTTTGTAATGACTTGTGTTGTTGGCATATAACCTTGAGTAACTTTCTGTGAGACCCGTTGCATTATGATCACAGCTAGTGAATTTGAGGAGAATAATGTACTACCTTGAGAACGGTCTGTATTTCTTTTAGCTGTCATGGTTGTGACCGTGATTTCATCGTATGTGAAATAAGCTTTTCAATTTTCAGACCTAATTTATCTTCTCCTTTTCTCACCAAACTTTTCCAATGATTTATGAATAAATTTTGGATAATTTTCCTACAAAATAGCACACTCCTATGTAGTCACATAATTCAAAGAAGTAAATAAAAGTAGATGCATGTATCAATATGATTAAGAAGGATCAAAATAGATCATTATCATAAAATGGAAAATATCAATCATCAATGTTATGAGAATTATTCCGTTAATAATATGATTCGTCTTCATCTTCATCATTATCTTATTTATTTTATTATTTCATCTTTGTCTCATTGTCGGTATATTCAATTCGAGAGTATTTTTCAACTCCATAAAATAACATGTATTTTTCAACTCGTATTGGGCAGAAGTAAACTCACTCTCAATTGGTCATTTGGCCAAGCCATTATTATATGAGCTCTCCATTTAATATTTTTCATCTTTTATCGTATAAGATTTTATTAATCTTTTTTAAGATATCATAAATCAAGATAGGATCATCATAAGGAGTGTCATGAGATCATATGATCATAAATCATCGGAGACTTTAAAATCATAGTTCATTAAGTTATGATCATAAGAAGTAATCATTAGTAAGTAAACAACATCATAAAGTAGATCAAGACTAGATAAACGAAAAGGATCAAAATAGGAATAAATCATCATCTTGATATCGAAACATGGGCTGGGCATGGGTTGAACTCAAGTTGAGTCCAAGAGTCATTTTCTTCGTAAATATTATAGGGAACTTGGACTGAGTTAAATGTATACTCGGGTTGGGTTTCTGTGTCATGCATCAGGTGAGAAGCTTGCAAGTCAGGTTTTTTCGTAGTGGAACATGGGTCGTGTTCATAACCTCCAAAACTCGAGGTCCTTCTGCCACAATAGATTTGAATGAAGTTGGAGAGAACTCGGGTTAGGTTAAGGAAAATACAAGATGGGTTTTAGGGTGTTCAAAATCTGCAACGTTGTGCAATGTTTTTCCGAACATGCATTCGCTATCATAATAATCATCATCATTCTTCAAAATCTTCACTGTTGTGCAATGTTTTTCCGAACGTGCATTCGCTAGCATAATAATCTTCATCATTCAATTTCAAGATCCCATGATTACCCATAATAATAGTATAATGAATTCTCGCAAAGATCATGACATAACGATAGGTTTTATACCTAATACATACTTTGTGAAGTTCATGTCGAAACTTCATATTCATATTTTTTCTCTTCCTCTTTCCCAAATCGCTGCCCTTTGTTCTTGTGTGTCGTGCTCATCCTCGATATTGTCTCTTACAAACGTGGCGTGATCAAAACTCTGAGAGAGAGAGAAAGAGAGATGAGCATGGGAAAGAGAGAAAAAGAGACGGGAGCACAAGGAAGGATTCAATTGGAGTTGATTTTTTATAGAAGCAAAGGAGTCAAATTTGATTGGATTTTCTTTTATCTCCAGGATGTTAAGCATAATATCTTTGAATGTGTTATTACATGTACAAGGAATAATAAAATATAACCTTACTTAATAAATCATTTTCTTAAAATGTATATATTTTGTGATATCTCCAATATTGTTACGGTCGGACTAGACGAGCCGATCAGATCGGTTCAAACATCAAAATGGTCTATCAAGCCCAAAAATTAGATTTATAATTAAGCCGAATAGAATCGATCAAGACCTATCAAAACTGATCAAAATAGAGTAAAATCATATTGAACCGTGATTTTTGTGAAATTTTTTGTTTAAAAAACTCCTTGTTAAAAAATAATTTGATAAAAGTTATTATTTTATATTTGAAAAATATACAAAATGGACTTTGTCCATAAAAACTATATTGGCTCATTAGTTTGTTTCTATATTAATCTCTCTCTCTTAACTGTCAACTTGTTCCTATTATCAATGTGGGATTATGTTTGTACACATTGTTTTTTTCCTTTTATTTAGTTTAATATTTGTTAAACTTTCATCCTTATGTTTTTTTACAATTTTTTTAATATCATGTATGCATACTATAGTATAAATTAATTTTATACTGACCATATCATGTATAATATTTATCATTTTAGGTAAATTTGTTATGAATGTTGGGTGCAAACTTATTTGCCATATTTATAATATACAATAATATTACAATAGTTAGTATATATACACATTTTATTTTTTTTAATTTAGTATGTAAGAAGTTCAAAGTATATATTATTTATAGAATTATATAATCACAATGTTACTTGTAACATAAAAAAAACAAAGATATGGAATACAAGACATTTAACAAGAAGAAAATTTATATATAAAAATTAAATTCAATAAGATTTTAATTTATCAAATATGTAATGATTTCAAAATTTAATTCTATAAATTTATGATTTATTATTGTAAATTTTTTGTAATTAATCTTTAGCATAATTCATATAAGTATATAATTAAAATATGATAACTTAATTTAATATATTGTAACGCTCCTAAATCAACCCACGCCATGTGACGAAGATGAACCTGGAGACGTTACGAACGCTATAACTTTGACCATCATGTTGACCAAGTCTCAATCAAAAATTAAGACACGTTAGCGAAAAGAATAATAAAATAAAGAAAAAATAGCATAAGTTGCGAAAGTCCTGGATGGCTACATCATATCTAAATCAATATCATAAGGTTTACATCATAGGTTTATAAATGAGGAAGAAAACAAATAAGTAACTAAATAGGCATTGTATTTCATGTGCTTTCTTGTCGTCTGAGCATCGTCGCAACACACCAACTCATCACCATCACTGATTTGACCATGTAGAAATCAAACACAGGGGAGGAGGTTCTCTTGTAATCTTTACAGCCTAGTGGGGAACCATATAAATATACAATGCATAACTTGAATAGAGAAATTAAAAGTAAATCAGAGTACTTATCTTGACAGAAGGTGGAGCATGAGATCATCATAAATCATAATGTGGATGATAAATAGACATCGATAATTAGTGCAATCACGTAATACTTGATAAACTTGGACTTGAGAACATGCTTGAGAGTCATGACATAAGTACTGACAATAACTTGACTTGGACTTCATGCTTGCTTTACTTATCCATACTTGAAATATGCTTGATTTACTTATACATGCTTCTTAATCTTAAATCATGCTTAAAACAATCAGGGATGACTTTATGTGCTTTTAGATTCTTTGGATATGCCGAGCAAATGATACAGCCTTGTGCGGGTCAATGGGTGATCAAATGATGACCAAGGGAGCGATCCTTATCTTGTGACACTTGGCTTGGACTGATAACACATTATTCATCTCCCATGTTAACTTATTAATCACTTTAGAAACTAGTTATTCTTTGTTCTTCGACAATATGATCAGTAGTAAATTAGTAAAAGGATTCATGTCCTAATCAAGTACGGATGTCGGTGAGGACATGGCATTAATAATCAGTCATAATTATGATTAATCATAAGGCAGATGATATCCAAATAAAAAATCAAAGAAAGTAGATGAATGAATAAAAGGGATTGTTCTATAGCTCGGCATGGCCGTGACAACATAGTGACACGGTAGCTGTGCTAGAAGGGGGAGATGGCACGACCATGACTGAGTGCGAGAGCGGTCGACCGGTACAAACGAGTCGGTCGACTAGATTTCTATTCGGATATGGCACGGGCATGCCAGAGGGGTGGCACGATCGTGACGGCTTGGAAACTTGGTCGACCGATACCGACCGATCATTGGTTGTGGTCGATCGATGGCACGGGCGTGCCCACAGTGTGGCACAACTGTGACTGTGGTAGCATGGGCGTGCCTGAAGGGTGGCATAACCGTGATGCCGAGAGTTCCAGCCAATTTGATGCGAAGTTGGGGCTGATTTTAACATGAAAAATCATACAAAATAGCATAGCACCATTATAAATCAATCCCTACATCCTAGCAATCAACAAATCAATGCAGATAAACTACAATCAAATCCTATTATCAATTAATCCCTAACTATGCAATCAAGAACACCATAACAGAGGACCTTTCGTGACTTCTTCATAACTTGCTTTCTTTACATGATCGACTATGACAGGATTGGAATTTATTCAAAAATCATGCAAGGTGATTTCAATTCACTCACCTTATTTCACGTTTGCTTCTTGCTTCTGTTCGTCGGGAATTCTATCGTCCGCCTCCCCTGTGTCCTCTCTGCTTTCCTAACGCAAGTTCTTCCCTTCGCGAATCTCTACCTAAAGGACCGTCCAGATAGCAAAGAAACGTGAGGATGGATTGCAAGAATCAATGGATGCATGAGAAGGAAGAGGAGAAACAATTGTTACCCTTGCACTTGGTGAAATCAGAATGGGATTTCTGCCGTACCGAGGCGTGCGTGAGAGAGAGAAGAGGAAAAGCAGAGGAGAGGGCTTTCGATTTCTATCAGGCATAATTAATGTGGGGCTATTATTATCTTAATTATCATTGCTTGATTCTCTCCCTTAAAATCCTGCGGTACTTAAGTGGGTTGGTTTTTGAATTTATCCACAAATCTGATATTAAGATTATTAGTTGGTCGTTTTGATTTGATTTGATTTTTTGTGGTTGTTACATATATCATATTAATATAATATTTATTATTATCAAGTTCGATCACATGAAACAAACACTTATTTGAATCATTGTTCGGTCCCCTCTGTACAACATAGTGTTCCAAAACATATGAGCGAAGTTTGTGCCATTGACTTTACGCTGTGTTTGACAAGAGGCTTATTAAAGAGAAGGGAAGAGAATGAGAGGGAAGAAAAAATGGGGGAAGGAAAGGGAAATTTTACACCCCAATTTGGAGTTGAAACAAAATAACACAAATGGAGGGAAAGGGAGAGAGAAAAAATGAAGATTCTCCTCTTTTAAAATTCTTTCCAAATAAGGGGAAAAAAAATTTCTCTTCCCCTCCCTCTCTTTACTCTCCTTTCACCTCAATTCAAACATAGTGTTAATGTCCAAAATATTATAAGTTGAATAGTACAAAAACGCAAGGACAGGTCTTAAAATATTATGTGAAGGCATTATCAAGGGGTGCAATTTTTTTTTCCACTCAGGACTTTCGATGTACAACTACTGTCACTTAACTAATTAGAAATCAAGATAAAAGAGTAAAAATGATTATTCACCTTACCTACATAGTGACTATAAAAATGGAAATCGACTCCGGGACAATTAGCATTCGTCGGACCATCTAAAATGCAATTTCGCCTAACTATCAGTTGCACCAACTAACATCGGTTTGTTTTTTGTTTATCTACACTTTATCTTTAATTTCCCACCTATTATTTTCTGGATTATTCTTATCATTACTCAAATGTAATTTTATACATTGTTTAAATATGCCATATATACATTTTGGATTTAATTTCATTTGTCAAACATATTATTTCCATAATTTTTTATTTATCAATATATTATACTATTCCATGCCTGGATATTCATTTTCAACGTTTGAAACTTTTCCCGTCTCTTTCTTCATATTAGTTTATAGTACATAACGTATGTACATCTCATTTTATTTGGTAATTAATTTATTTAATATTTAAAATCAGGTAGTAATATACATTTTTATAATAAAAATGAGGTGAAAAAAGTATTACAAAAAGATCAAAAAGATAAACATAGTCACTTTTAAATCTACCTCCCTTTTCAAATATTAAATTTTAATATTTTATCTTTTGTTAAATTTTTTACATAGTGCTGTACGTTGTACTGTTTTGTATATACTCCGATACATACTTTCTTGTCCTCGATTTTTTTTAGAAATGTTAAATTAAGATATCTTGGTTTAGACTCTGTTTGACAATATTAAAAATAGCGTTTCAAGTAGCGTTTAGTGATTAAAATAATATTTTATCTATTTAGTTGCACACATAACCAAGTAGATTTTAACGTTTTGAATGAAAAAATTGAAAAGCTATTTAGCTTTTAGCATTTAGAGGTTCATATTTTTTTTTCAATTTTATCCTTATTCAAATATATTATTTATTTTTTAATTTATCTTATTATTTTATAATTTTTATTTTATCACCATTCAACATTATTTCTTTTATATTCATATTTAATTAATTACAAAATATTTATTTATTAACGATGGATATAAAAATTAATTTAATAATTAATATTTTTAGATCATGCATGAACTATATAAAATGTATTATAAATATATTTGAATAAAAAATTTACTTGTGAAATTTTATTTTATTTCATTGAGATATTAATTATTTAGTTATTAAATTTTAATAAAATTTGTATAGCGATTGAATTGAATAATTTATTATATGTTCAATTATGTCATTTTATATTTATCCGCTAATTCTATCGCTAAGTTTATCAAACACTTATTTATTAATATCTTAAATTAACTGCCAATCGTTAATCATCAGCCACTATCCACTATTTAAACCGTTATCCGCTCGTTAAACCGTTATCCGCTCGTCAAACTACTAATTATGCCAAACAGAACCTTAGAAAAAAGCTATTTGGATGCTATAACTGAAAAGGTGCTAATGCTAATTGTGCATTCTATGTTATATTAACATTACAATTAAATGAACTATTATATAAACTTGCTTGTCTTATTCATACTTATTAATCTTGGTTCATGTTTAGAAATTAGTGACTTTAGGTGACTTTAGGTGCCTTTACTTATTGGAGTATCCCGAGCAAATAATACAGCCTTGTACAATTCAATAAGTGATCACACCATGACCAAGGGAGCGACCATTATCTTAAGACACTTGGCTTGGACTCGCAATCCATTAATCATCTTCTATATGAACTTATTAATCTCTTTTAAGAACTTGTTACTCTTTGTTCTTCTTATAATGGACGCAACAAAATTGATGAGAAATAATTCAGTAGAAGAATTTATCTTAAAATCAGGGGTGGATCTCAGTGAGAGTAGGAAATAAAATCAGTACTAAATGGGAGTGGATTAGTTGATAAATATGACAAAAAGAAATCACTGGGAGTCGGTCGACCGGTTTTAGGCAACGATCGACCGATGGGATATGAATCGATCGACCGGTGGGTTCAAAAAGTCGAATAGTGGAATCGACGGACTGGTGGGAGTCGATCGACCAGTTCTGGGAAACGGTCGATCGGTTTGGTGAGGCTCAGGGATTGATTGACCGGTCAAGTCATACAATTGAGGACATTAGTCGACCGGTCGATGTATAAGAAAATCAGTTGTGAAATCGATAAATCAGTCGACCGATTGATTCGTAAAGCAAGAGGGCCGGTCGATCGGTCGGCGTCGTGATAGATTTCATACATGATAATTCTCTTAAAACCATAACATAATTACATCCTAAACTAGTTTCTAGCAATCAATCAAACATCAACAAAAACGACAAGAATCAAAACACATATGCAATTAATTCAAACAATAACAAATCAGGGATCAAACAAGACAAACAAGAACTTGAGACCTTCTTCTCATCTTCTTCTTTACATAATCGATTAGGGCATGGTTTAAATCTAATCAGGGGTCATGCAAGGTGATTTCAGTTCACCCACCTCGTTCTTCTTGACATTCATGCGTCAGTGTGTTCTTCGTCTCTTAGTGGCACAGGTAGTCCACACGAATGAGAATATGAGAAGAAGAAGAAAAGAAGTCGTCCTGTTCGTGAGAAGAGAAGGGGAGAGGAGAGGAACCTTCGTTTGTACTTTGAAAATGCATGCTTGAATATGGAGGTAACATGAAGAGGTGTCCTGCGGCTATGGGCGCTCATGGAGAGGAGATTAGAGATTTTTAATAATAAGTTAATTAAGATTATATTTAATGAGTTGTTACACGGGCCCAACAGTTTGTCCCCTTTTTTTTTCATGGCGGTTACATACACAATATTATAACTCAATATTCAAGTACATATACAATATTTTCAGCTAAATAATATATAAATATTACAGTTTATTTTTTAATAAAAGATGTTGAAAATAAAAAAAATAAAGATTAATTATCATGATATATGTAATGTGAAACGATGGAACAACTCAAGGAAATTTGGAAATCACGTGGATATCATATGTGTCCGAATCCGCGACGTCAACGTCATTTTATGGAGTGCTGTCCGATTATAAACAGAATCCATAGGCGCCTTAAAATATTTAAAAGATAAAATAAAAAGTTACAAGATAAATTTTAAGGAAAAAAAAGAATACAGATTTAGGAATCCCCAAGTAATGTAATGTTCAACATTATTGATAAAATTAAGTAACTCTTCAAATATTAATTTAAAAAATAGTAAAACAATAATAATAATTGTATTTATAATAAATACAAGGGCCGCAGGTTTGTCCGTCCGCTCCAAAATTGTTACCCTTGCACTTGGTGAAATCAGAATGGGATTCCTGCCCTACCGACACGTGCGTGAGAGAGGAGAGCGCTTTCTGTCTCTATCAGGCGTAATTAATGTGGAACTGTTATTATCCTAATTATCATTGCTTGATTCTTTCCCTTAAAATCCTGCGGTACTTAAGTGGTTGATTTTTGAATTTATCCACAAATCTGAAATTATGGTTATTAGCGGGCTGTTTTGATTTGATTTGATTTTTTTTATTATTACATATATCATATTAATATAATATTCATTATTATCAAGTCCGGTCATACGAAACAAACACTTATTTGAATCATTGTTCGATCCGTTTCAACAACATAGTGTTCCAAAACATATGACCTAAGTTTGTGCCATTAATTTTAATGTCCAAAATATTATAAGTTGAATAGTATAAAAACGCAAGGACAGGTCTTAAAATATTATGCGAAGGCATTATCAAGGGGTGCAATTTTTTTTTCCACTCGGGACTTTCGATGTACAACTACTGTCACTTAACTAATTTGAAATCAAGATAAAAGATTAAAAATGATTATTCACCTTATCTACATGGTGACTATAAAAATCGACTCTAGAACTATTAGCATTCGTCGGACCATCTAAGATGCAATTTTGCCTAGCTATCAGTTGCACTGATTAACATTGGTTTGTTTTTTTGTTTATCTACACATCATCTATAATTTCCCACCTATTATTTTCTGGATTATTCTTTTCATTACTCAAATGTTATTTTATACATTTGTTTAAATATGCCATATGTACATTTTGGATTGAATCTCATTTGTCAAACATATTATTTTCATAACTTTTTATTTATCAATATATTATACTATTCCATGCCTGGATATTCATTTTCAACGTTTGCAACTTTTCCCGTCTCTTTCTTCATATTAGTTTATAGTACATAACGTATGTATATATCATTTTATTTGGTAATTAATTTATTTCTTATTTAAAATCAGGTAGTAATATACATTTTTTATAATAAAAATGAGGTTAAATAAGTATTACAAAAAGACAAACATAGTCACCTTTTAATCTTCCTACCTTTTCAAGTATTAAATTTTAATATTTTATCTTTTGTTAAATTTTTTACATAGTGTTGTACGTTGTACTGTTTTGTATATACTCCGATACATACTTTCTTGTCCTCGATTTTTTTTTAATTTTTAATCTTCAAACAGAAATGTCAAATTAAGGTCTCTTGGTTAGAAAAAAGCTATTAGAATGCTCTAAATGAAAAGGTATTAATGTTAATTGTGCATTCTATGTTATATTAACATTATAATTAAATGAATTATTAAATAAACTTAATGCTTTTTTTTTTGCATATCTATAAAGAGAAGTATTAGAATGCATTTCACGTGTACACAAACACATAAGTAATTTAAAATTCAGAACGTATGTAAAATCTTTAACTTCTATCAACAATCTTCAGGTACACAATATTATAACTCAATATTCAAGTACATATACAATATTTTCAGCATCTATTGGTTGCGTTGTGTATCCCTTTATTAATATATACAATATTCAAGTACAATATACAATATTTTCAGCTAAATAATATATAAATATTACACTTTATTTTTGAAGAAATGATGCTGAAAATAAAAAATAAAGATTATTATTATTATTATTATTATTATTATTATTATTATTATTATTATTATTATTATTATTATTATTATTATTATTATTATTATTATTATTATTATTATTATTATTATTATTATTATTATTAGAAACGATGGAACAACTCAAGGAAATTTGGAAATCACGTGGATATCATATGCGTCCGAATCCGCGACGTTAACGTCATTTTGTGGAGTGCTGTCCGGTTATAAACAGAATCCCGACCATAGGGGCCTTACAATATTTAAAAGATAAAATAAAACGTTACAAGATAATTTTAAGGAAAAAAGGAATACAGATTTAGGAATCCCCATGTAGTGTAATGTTCAACATTATTGACAAAATTAAGTAACTCTTCAAATATTAATTTACAAAATAGTAAAACAATAATAATAATTGTATTTATAATAAATGCAAGTGCTGCGGTGTCCGTCCGCTCAAAAGCCAACCCCATATTCATCAATACATAATACGAAATGATTTTACCGAATTAGTTGAATTCGGTGACGGACACAGCGCAAATTGAACTCTTTTGCATATACCTGGCAAAAAAAATATATCATAGTGAAATACATAATAAAAATTGATTGATCGAGACCTTCAATTGGTTTATTTTAAATACAAGTGGGCCAAATTTCGAATTTGGATGTTTTCGTACGTGGGCCCTGAAGTTTATTTTTTTATTTATTTATTAATATAAAAAGGAAACTTATATAATAAATTTATATGCATTTGCCCCGCCCGGTACGATCTAATTCACTTCCGACCGAGTCAATATTCTCCGTGAAGTTGATGGGTCCATAATTGCCTCAAATGTATACAATTTTAGCATGTAGTCTGGTTAACTTTGTTTCACAAGTTTGCTGTTAGAATACTAAATTGATCTTTGACTCAAAGAGTGTTCTTTTTTATTTTTTAAAAAAAGAGCTTTTTATTTTTTATTTTTTATTACTTTAGTTAGACCTGGTAAAACTATCCATGGTAAGCGGTGACATGCATGAATATAATTACATTATAATAGAAAAAGTTACTTTTAATTTCTAGAATTCGTTAACAAAACTGTTTACTAGATCAATTCTCAATTTTATTTTTTAAAAAAATCGTCAATTCGATCAAATAAACATTATTATATCTTTTACTTCCATTTTAATTAGGTTGTGCATGAGTGGATAAAAAAAGGACTAATGAAATAATACGATACGACAGAGGACGAATGAAATGTCGCCGTTAAAAATATTCATTTCCAAGTTTGACATCATAAATTAAATAATTTCGAGAATATAAGAAAAACCTTCAATTCGAGGCCAAAAGAAAAAAAAACTTTCCCCTTGAAAAAGATCTCCTACACAGAGATATTAAGTATACATTTATGTATGCATGTATATAAATATTAAATACAAATATACATATATGTATGTACATATGTAAGTATACACTAATCAACAAGCCCTGTTGGCGGTCCTCGGACACAATAGAAAGCAAAGGTCGTCCTCACAAAGGTCCAACATATGTAAAAGCATGTTGCGCCCTTGCTCAAGTGCGAACTTGAATCCAAATGCAGAAGACTTGCCAAACCCAAAAATATATATTCGTGGAATTCCTGGCGCGGTTTTCTTCTTCTAAGATGGTCATCCCTAAGACCCAAAAATGTTGACAACAAAGCTTCAAGACCACGACCCAGTCCTGACCCCATCATCTCGCTCTCTCTCTCTCTCTCTCTCTCTCAAAATCCCTGAGAAAAGAAAAAAAGAAGAAAGAGTTCCTATATGCATGGCACCCTCTATTTAATTCCCATGCGTACCTCTTCAAAGGCTCCATGCAAGCCAAGGCCAAAACACGCAAACCATGGACCACGCCTTGTCCCAGATACTTGACGCATGCAAGCTGGCCAGGGAGCTTGAACACAGCCTCCACAGCGCCGACGCCGTAGGCAATCCCCGGTTGCTCATGGACTCCTGCGAGGCCATCGTTGCGGCCTTCAGGAGGCCCATCCCTCTGCTGCGCTCCATGCAGCTGGTTAACTCGATCTACGGCGGCTCGAGGGACGCAACCGTGGTGGGAGACGCAGACGGAGGCGACGTCTTCGCGTTGGCAGCAGCTGCGAGTACAACGCCGTTGTCCGGGTCGCCGCATGCGACGGCGTCGACCACGGACTACCGGATAAGGATGGAGATGGCGATGGCGGAGCTCGGAGGCGGTTTTCTGGGCTACGCTAGTGATCCAGGGGAGGGAGCTGCCAATGCATTTTCCGGCAGTGGAGGAGTTCGGCCGGCTGGCGAGGGATCGTCTTCGGGTAGACCACCGGCAGCTCAGAGATCTCCGAAGAAAAGGTTGATTGAAATCCAAACTCTATATAACTTCAAATTAATGTGCTGATGATTGATCGCACTTGGTTTCGTCGAAATTAATGTGATCAAGCTCTTGAACTTTCCGGAGCCTGTGCTTGAAATTGATGCGTCTCTCTGGCTGGTTGTTTCTTTTCTCTTCTTTCAACAATTCACGTAATCTGATCGCTAAAATATTCGCATTGGAAGCAAGTTTATACGTCGACTTGGCACAGCTATAAATCGAACCCCGCTTTGATTAATGTTGCAGGAAGGAGGGGGCCGCCGTGCTCGTCACAAGGACGCCGGTGCCAACGACCGGAGACAAGGATACCCCGCCGTACGACGGGTACATGTGGCGCAAGTACGGACGGAAAGACATCCTAAATTCTACTTTCCGAAGGTACGCACGCATTGATCCATACATGCATGCCAATGATGCCATGAACGCATGTGACTACATCTGCTTTATGTTGGTGATCTCCTTCCTTCTTGAATAATAATATTGACACGAATATATCCGTGTCGCATGCAGGAACTACTACAGATGCGCCTACAAGAGCTACTACGGTTGCAAGGCGAAGAAGTACGTCCAGAGACTCGATGAAAACCCGGAGGTGTTCGAGATCATCTACCACGGCAGCCACACCTGCAACACCTCTCCCACTCCAATGTCGATACCTCCCTTCGCAGTGCCAGGAGGAAGCAACAACCTCAGCTACGAGCTTCCGATTCCAACAGAAGCTGGTGGTGCTACATCCATGATGTCTCAACCCACCATGGATCTACTACCGCTCATGGGTACCATCAGCTGGCTGCAGAGGGGGCAGCAGCACCGTGACAGGACTCTACAACCGCTGTTCCTTCCCCAGGGCGGCGAGGGCAGTAGCAGAGGGGAGCAGCTGACGGGAAGCAGCACCCTGAGGGTCAACGTCGAGCACTTCCCTGACATAGACCTTGCAGATGCCATGTTCAACTCCGGCAGCAGCGGGAACAGCATGGATGAGATCTTCGGATCAAAGCAGGAAGATTAGGTATTGATTGGCCTCATATAGTTAGACCGCAGATAGAGATTATGTTACATTATTTTTTCTCCTCAGTCGACATTATGCATGTTTGCATGGCTTAGTTTTAAATAATTCAGCACTGTTGCAACTTAACTGTGCAAAGTGAGGGAATGATGACGCCTATGCAATGCGTTTCAAAGCAATTTGGTGACAATTAAAGTTGGTTCGGAGTTGAATCGATTGAGTTGAACCAGTAAAACCACGCGTGGCCAATTCGCTTGACCGATTCAATGACGGGGCCTCCCGGTTTTGTACACGTTTCTGTACAAATTTGTACTTATACAGCTTACTGACTTTTCAGTGTATTCGTTGAGCAATATAATTGATTTTATATTTGTCAAGGTTACTGCCTTTGAATTAACGAGAAATTCACATGCGTCAAATTTGAAATTGCTCATGGAACACATGCGAGCTACGTACACAGGGTATGTGTTGCAAGAAATAGGCGAGAAAAGTAACCAGAGCACACAAATCTCTGTCAGAAATTAAATAGCAAATTTGCAACGACATTTTGAGGCGGTTGTAATTCCTTTGCAATTTGTGAAGACATTTGCGGTGGGGAAAAAATTGAGGGATGAAGAATATTCCATCAGAAATTATGAAGAATGATGTCGTCCGGAATTTGAAACTAATAAAATAGTCATGGAGTAAAAATGTTTAAAAACTTAGGCACCCCTTTTGGCACATATAAAAAGTATAATACTAAATAGAGGATAGCCTTGTGGCTGGGTCAACATGCTGGTGTGAATGTCCAATATTTTTTAAATTGGTATTTAGAAGCTTTAGCACAAAGCCATATAATATACTTTTACTAGTATATAATATAATATTTTATATTTTATTTCTATCATACCTTCATTCTTTGTAATATGATTTATTTTAATTTTTAAACATCATATATTATTTTAATTTTAATATATAACATATTTAATTTTACTTAAAATCGAAACAACATTTTTATTTTAAAATAATAAATATTTTATATTAAAAATAATATTTAAAAAGTATTTCTATACTAAATAAAATATTGTAAATTAATTATTAAGGATATGATGGTTATAAGAATAAATCTAAATTATATTTCTATGCATCATTGAATAAGTATACACTAGTTCAATCATGTATCAAAAAACTTCTATCAACTTTATAAATAAAACACTATATGTTATCCCCTGATCCCTTGCTATTATCCTCTCATCAAAATCGCTATTTTTAGTCGAACTGTTATCCTCCAATTTTGTTGGAAAATGCCCTTTTGGACATAAGGGCCGCGTGCGCGCGCGGTCCACATGGATGAAGCCGTGCGGACCGCACTTCCCGCGTACGCAGCCGCTCGTGGAGCACATGATCAAGTGCGGACCGCACAAATCACGCGCGCAGCGTGCGGGATCGCACGGTCCGCGCGATTGCGCATGCGCACCACACTGATCGAGCGCAACGTTCGCGGACTGGAGGGAAACGTCATCACGTGCAATGGATGCACGTGATACATTCTGCTTTACCCCTTGCCCAGGTCTTCTTACACTATAAAAGAGGATCCATACTAGAGGTCCTAAATATGCTTTCGTAAAGGTTCATCCAGAGATACTTGTGTTGTAGCAAAGTATTCCGTTCTCCCAAGATTCGGTCCCCGATTTCGAGGTACAAGTGCATTCGTCAAGTGTTCGTGAAAAAATTTCAACGATCAACTTTCGCTACAAGAGGCATTTTGTAACCTCTATGATTTATATCTGATATAAATTCAACATTGGCATCAGAGCTTTTTCTGATTTTTTTCTCGAACTCGTGATTGCGTAGAAATAATAATATTCCTCATTAGTTTTGAGATTTGCGCATCTCGATTGTATGACCACAACCGAGGGAGAAAGTGATCTTTGTCATCACAAATATATTATGGATGAACTTAGACCATAATATATATTTTTGATTTATTTTAATATTTTTGATGAATTTTTTGAATTTTTTTGCATGTGTTGCAGCAAAAAAAGAAAAAGAAAAAAATTATTCCAGCAAGCACAAGGCCATGGAAGAACCAGTTTTGAATGCAAAGATATTGCATATATGTGCATTAGTAGGTGGGCCACCTAAGAGGTCCAATAAATAGTTTTTTTCTTTTTTATTTTTACTTAAATATTAAAATAATTAGAAAAAAGAAAATATCTATTTTAAAGTTTCAAAAGTTAAGAAAAATATGTGTTTTCTTTATAATTTTTTTCTGAAATATTGCATGCAATTTAATACTACTAATAAAAAAATCATTTGTTGATTTAGTGTATTAATTAAATGATTAGATTTGCATGTCAATAATAAATATTGTCTAATAAATGTGTTATCATGTATGAAATAAATATTTCCATTTATGTTATCATAATGATATTTTATTGGAGTTAATGGGTGTCCACCTCCTTTAAAGGAGCTGGACATCCCTGCCTATTCCAGATACCGTCCGATCTGGAATCGACGGTCCAAATCGAGGTGGACCGGTCTAGGCATATTTCCTATGAGATCTGAATGGTTCGCAGAGGCCTTTCATTCGGTTCAAGCGCCAGTTCGGCTCAGGCATATTTCAAACGGATGGTCCATCCACTCGCCTCTTCTCTCTCCACCTCTTTCGCCCGCCGACCTAGGGCACGCGGCGCCCGCCTCTTGGAGCGACGCCCGGCGACGCCGAGTGAGCGCCTCTCCTCTCTCCATCAGTGACGCCCCGCCGTGGCTGACCTCCTCTGCGACGGCCGCACCTTCGAGTAATGCCCGGTGACGCCCTTCTCGGCTGACCTCCTCTGCCTCGGCCAACCTCCTCCGCGATGGCTGCACCTTCGAGCGATGCTCGGTGACGCCCCTCTCGGCCGACCTCCTTCGATGACGCCCGCCTCGGCCGACCTCCTCTGCGACGGCTGCCTCTTCCAGTGACGCCCGATGACGCCCGCCTCGGTCGACCTCATCCGCGACGGCCACCTGCCCTGTCTTGGACACCCCTATGTCTGCCCACTGACACTGCTGAGAAGCCCTGCTTGCCGCCGGTACATAAGTTATACCATGAGAACTGAATAACATTATGTAGAATAACCACTCATGTTATTTGTTGAAACACATACATTATGTAGAATTAGTAGTCGTCTTATTTGTCAAATTAAACACAAACATTGTTGTTAACATTATGTAGAATAATCACTCATGTTATGTACCGAAATAAACATTTATACAATCTCTTCTTTTAGATATGACCATTTCTGGTCAACGTTCAATAATGAGTTAATTAACGTCCTAATAATTAATTCAATGATTTCTTATTTTACTGTGAGCATTGCTATTTTTCTCTTTCTATAATTGAATGTATACATGTTTGTGTGATAAAGGTTATTTTTTCTATCGTGTAAGATGGATGCAGAGAGCATCGTTGGACTTGATAATATGGAAGAGATGTTTAGTGAGGGATTAAACGAAGAAGATAATGAGAAAGATGATGGAGCATATGTCAGATCCTTATGAGCTACCAAAACCAAACATTGGGATGACATTTGACCCAGAAGAGGAAGCGTATAAGTATTATAATATGTATGTTAAATTGGCTGAAATTCTATTAGAAGGCAAAATTCACACAAGTCAAAGATTACGGAAAATCTTATCAATAGAACTTTTGTTTGTTCTAAAGAAGGTCATAGGAGATTGAAGCAAGAAACTGAAAAAATATTTACACAAAGAAGGGAAATCAGGGATGATTGCCCCGCTCATCTATATGTTGGTTTAAGAAAAGATGGAAAGTGGGAGATAAGAAAAATTTCAAGAAGAGCACAGTCATTCTCTTACAAGTCCTTCGAAAGTAAAGTATTTAAGATCGCATAAAGAAATAAGTGCAACGCCCAAAGAAGCTATTGCTAGCTTGCGTGACTTCGGCATGGGTCCATCCAGGATTGCTAGAGCACTTAATATGTTTGGCGAACCACTTATCACAACTCAAAATTGTATTGACCATTTGAGAAGTAGAAGAAAAGGCAACTTTTCAATCGAATGCTTAAATATTATTTCTGTTTTTTAAAGTAAGGCAAGTGTTGACCCGAGTTTCTTTCATAGATGGGAGTTCGATGGAGATTGCACCATTCTAATTTTTTTGGGGGCTGATGGGAAGTCGAGGGACAGTTATTTGACATTAGGCGATGTGGTAGTATTCGATATAACATATCGTACAAATAATTTGAGAATTCCATTTGCTCCTTTCACTGGAATAAATCATCATTGGAGGTCATGTTTATTTGGTTGTGCTTTGCTTGTAGATGAGACAGATGAGACATTCACGTGGCTATTTGAGAAGTGGTCTGAATGCATGAATGAGAATCATCTGAAATGTATTATTATAGATCAAGATATCGATATGGGCAATGTTATACGCAAGGTTTTCCCACATACTAAGCATGTATTTTGTACATGGTATATTGCTAGAAATGCAATGACACATATGCAGGATTTATATTCAATTCCGACATTTAAAGAAGAGTACAATAGCTGGCTTTATGGATCATCGAACATAGATGAATTTGAAGAAGGTTGGCTCTATTTGAAGCAAAAGTTTCAAATTAAATGTGGGCATTGATTAGGGGTAATGTACAACAAGTGTGAACAATGGGTTTCATTATATTTTAAAGATGTGTTCACTGCAGGTATGCGAACCACGCAAAGGGCAGAAAGTATGAATGCTTTTTTTGATGGGTATGTCAATGCGAACACTTCGCTTTCAGATTTTGTAGAACAATATGATAGGGCTGTCCAAACTCATCGTGGGCGTGAAGAACGAGAGACTTTCAAACAATGAACTCCTCACCTGCGTACATTCTAAAAAAATCCCTTGGAGGTCCAAGCAGGTAACATTTACACACATGCCACATTTTGTAAGTTTAAATCCGAATATGCAGAGTCTTTCAGCTTAGGTGCTAATAAGATTTATAAAGACACAGATAAATCTGTATATTCAATTTTTCATATGAGCACTAATGATGATGGGAAAAATATCATTGAGTTTAGTCAGTTTGAAACAATTAGTGTCAAATGTTCTTGCAAAAAGTTTGAGAAAGAAGGGATATTTTGTTGCCATATTTTAAATGTTCTGCATAAGAAAAAAGTCAGATCCTTGTCTGCAGAATATGTGCTTCATCGATGGACAATAAATACAAGATATGCAAATGCACATGCCATTTATAAGAACACATCCTCTTATAGTGACTGCATAACACCCGTCCATAAATTAACTTGGCAGAGTAATTTGTGGAAAGTACAAGATATGGGGTTTGGTTTCAGCTAGACATTTACAATTCTGGGCACCGCTTGTTGATGATTTGATAACAAAGATGAGGACTTTTCATATGGCAAATGTAACTATAGATGCCAATAATGTGAGCACAAGTCATATTCATGGTAGTGAGCGAGGAAGCACAACCGAAAATCATATGACTCAACCAACTTCAATCACCTTGAATGATTCACAATTCATTATTCGCGACCCATTTCGTGTGAAGTCTAAGGGTAGGCCCAAAAATGTTGGAAGGATTAAATCCAGAATTGAAATTTCTATGGCCCATAATGAGTTTAAAAAAAGAAGTTGTGGAAAGTGTGGGAGGCAGGGACATGATAAGAGAAAGTGTCTAATGTTCAAGGTATAAATTATTTCATCTCCTTTATCGTTGTTATATTATCTTTTCATCGATATGTTAATGTATACTTTGTCTTACTTTATTTATAGGATGCGAGAAATGAAGGAGAATCACATGCTGAAATATGAAAAGTCAGGTTCAATCATTTTCCTTTACTTTATAATGCTTCATGTGTAACAATTTGAAGGAGAACCACATGCTGAAATATGAAAAGTCATGTTGTGGTTCATATGTTGTGGTTAACTTGCATATATTTGGACATTTTATGCTAACAAATGATATTTATAGGTCCTTTACTCATGTTATGCTAATTCTCCTGTGATCAATGTACAGTGAGAAGCAACTCTGTGAGGCATTTTTGCTTTGGCTTTCCAGGAATTGTGGAACGTTACAATGCACAACAAATGATTCTAAATTTGACATTCTTAAGAAGGTAAAAGGGAAATATTTGCTATATGATTTTGTTTTAAAGAGGCCTGAAAGTTTATAAATTTCTTTATTAATTGCAGATTTCAGTTTAGTGAATTTAGTTTGTGTCTAATACTTTCAACATTGGCCTTCGAAAGACTGATTTGTTATTTTACCGTGCAGGAACATCTATGTTAGTTGGATACTAGATCTCTACTCACGGGGCTGTTCCTCATAAGATTTGCTATATGGAGTTCTTGTTTAAGATCCCAAATGATTTAAGACCCCAGCTATGTATCATAGCTTTTAAGATATGTTTAGTTTGAAAGATATGCATTGTTGGTTCTTGTTTTGAAAGATATGTTTAGTTTGAAAGATATGCAGTGTTGGTTCTTGTTTTGAAATATATGTATCATAGCTTTTAACCATATGTAGATACCGCCACAATCGTGATATCAATTAGACAATGATTTATGAACTCCTGAAACTTACCGAAACCACTCCCCCAATTCGTGTTGTCACCAACCTATCATCAATGAGTGTTGCATTAAAATTGCTCTTAATTAGCCAGGGGATGTCTTCATCGATCATAAATCTCACCCAGCTCATCCCATAAATCATTATGGTTGGCATTTGAGACCGGGCCATAAATGCAAGTGACCAGGAGGTGAAATTGTTCAATCTGGAGGCCAGAACCACAAAGATGTTGAATCGAGCAGAAAAAAGAGGTCACAAAGTCCATGGTCATCCAATCACAAAACTATCATATCTGCCTATTGATTTCAGAGCAATGAATTAGTTAACGAGGAGCTGCCGATCTGCCTCTAGCTTTTTCTTGCAAAAGAGTGATGTCGATCTTCCATTCATGCACAAATAGGTCCCCACGATGGCACGATAACTAGCATCTCCCAACATCTTAATATTCAAGCATAGGATTTTTTTACACAGATGATACATTCACAAGGCAAATAACATACTAACAGACGCCCCAAATGCAAGGGGTTTAGGTTCGATACATGCCAGAAAGGCCATAACACAAGCCAAATTGCAAAACAAGAATACTAATATGGCCATCGTGTCACATAAACACAAACATTATAGCTACAAGAATACTAATCAAAACAATGACTTTCCAAAATAATGGCATTCCATCAGCTTGGACAATGTCTTCATCTTCGGCCAGATTACGAACTACATTCCGATCAAGTTTGCGCAATAATCCATTTATCACTTGGGTAGGCCTTTCATCAAACAGAGGATCCATCCACATAAAGTAATGGCATGCTCTTCTTTGCTACAATATAAAAAATATCTTAAAATTAGTAAACATTACGCAATAATTCGTTCATAAGAAGTCTTCGATGCTCACTCCGTAAAATGGACAACCATAGAATCTTCTACCCGGATTACGTGTGGTCCAAGAGGTCTTTATCACTGCTTTTTCTTGACAATAACATCTAGGATGTGTCATGGCTACAATTAGAATTTAGAAAATCAAATTAGACATAACATATACATTCCAGATGAGTAATCAGATGTGTAACGAGTTCAATAACTGACCAATAATCAGACAAATAATAAGTCCAATACAAGGGGTTCAGTTTACTCTCAAACCTCTGGCTTCTTGCCGGTCGGCGACTTTCTCGATGGTGAGCAGGTATGTACCGGCAACTTTGTCGATGACAAGCAGGTCTAGGGCATGGTTGGAGGTCTAGGGCACGCTCGTGGAGGGACGTCGCCGTCGCGGAGGGCCGAGGCGGGCGTCACTGGGCGACGCTTCTGTTCGAGTGTGGAGAACTAGGGCACCAGGCAGCCATCACGGAGGAAGTCGTTCGAGTGCGTAGTTCTGACACTCGACTATGGAGATCTAGGGCACGATCGTGTCACCAGTGAAGAGAGTAGAGGTGGCCGTCGCAAATGAGGTCGGCCGAGGCGGAGGAGGTCGGCCGAGAGGGGCGTCATCGGGCGTCGCTCGAAGGTGCGGCCGTCGTGGAGGAGGTCGGCCACAGCGGGGCATCACCGATGGAGAGAGGAGAGGCGCTCACTCGACGTCGCCGGGCGTCGCTCAAAGAGGTGGGCGTCGCGTGCCCTAGGTCGGCGGGCGAAAGAGGTGGAGAGAGAAGAGGCGAGTGGATGGATCCTCCATTTGAAATATGCCTGAGCCGAATCGGTGCTTGAATCGAATGAAAGGCCTCCGCGAACCATTCAGATCTCATAGGAAATATGCTTAGACCGGTCCACCTCGATTTGGACTGTCGATTCCAGATCGGACGGTATCCGGAATAGGGAGGGATGTCCATTTAAAGGAGGTGGACACCCATTAACTCCTATTTTATTGTTGTGATCTAGATTCAATTATGGAAGGTATTTTTGACTAGTCTGAAATTTGAATTTGAATTCAAAATTGGTATGTGCAAAATTTGTTACAATAATTGTCTTCCTAAAATTTTTACTATGTGTTAACATTATGAATTTGAATTTAAAATTGGAATTTCCAATTTTGTTAAGCATGATAACTTGCTTAGAATTTCAAATTGAATTGAAATTAAATTAATTTCTTTTGTGAGAATTAATTAACATGGCAATATTATTTTTGGTTACGTGTTGAAACTAATGTTTTCATGCAAGCCTATAATGAAAATAATTAGTTAGTCTAATTATATAAACTATAAGTAATTAAAGAATACATGAAACATAGGTAGTTCTTTTGCAGGGCTAAGATACCTTGAGATTCAAATATTGTCACAATAATCAATGTGTCTCTGTTGAGTAGTGTGTGACCCAAAATGCATGTCTAAAAAGGTTATGAGGAACTGGCCTAGAGCATGGTCGACGTAGTCTTCAGAAATAGGGTTGATGTGTGACAGTGGTAGCACAATTTATTCTGATGTAATGCGGAGGCGAAGGATAGTGCACGGTTGTTTAATTGATACCCCTCGGAGAAGAGCTCCCGTTACATTAGTCATGATTGTCCTGTTCATATTAGAAATAATTTGGTGCACCACACGAAATAAATTTTGATGATTTGAATTATAAGTTGATTCAAAATGTATAGAGTAGAAAATTTTGAATTATGTGCTAATTTAAACATTTAGATTAATTTTGTTGCATTGTTAAAATAATGAATGATAATATTTCTTGAAGATAGTGGGAGATGACTGGTAGCATAACAACCTCTCGATGTCACTAACTTATGAGTATTATTATTTCATTATTTATGTTATTTGTAGACAAAAATTATAACATGCATAACATTGATTTATCCTATTTTGTGACCAAACTAGACCATGAGTTTCAAAACAATAATTGCTGACCTGAACAAGAATGAAAAGCTCAATGGTGATAATTATAATATTTGGCACTGCATGGTCTAATATCTCTTAGAAGTGTTAAAAATGCAATCAAAGTGGAAGACAAGATAGAGTGATGATTAATCGATTAAAAGCAATATCCAGTATAATTCATATCCAAAGTAAGGTCCTTTAACCTTATGTTAAGGTTGATTATAAATGTCCAAGAAATATAAGACCAAAGGAATTCCATGCGGTCATGAGATAATTTTGTGTAATCTATGGAAAAATATCGAGCATGTGGTCCTTAATTGATTGTTTGAAAGAAGAAGAAGAAGAAGAAGAAAAGAATGGTCAATGCTTTTGTTGATTAATTATGGACGGCTTGTGTATTGATATGGAAATTTCATTCTTGTGCAAGTCTCTTTCTTTCTCCGCATATACATGAAGGGTATGATAATGTGTACATGTGTTTGCTAGCTGTGCATGATTTATAATAACTATATGGATTTAATGGGTCATACGCCATCTGAGGCGTATAATGGTGATGCATGCAAAATATAACATATTTTACATTATTATTTTAATTAATTTTTCTGTAATTTGATCATGACATGCATCATTTTAGACCATTTTTAATCATAATTTCGGATTTATCAATTTTAATTATTAATTCTCTGAATATTTTAATTGTGGATGGATTAACTTCATTTTTTTTTGTCCTATCTTGCTCTCAATGAACCAGCACCTGGAAATAATGCCAAACGATAGAGGTACATGGAGGCATATCAAGTTTGGACCAAGAAGAATCGCATTGCTCGCATTACGTTGATGAGCACGACGAACAATTCCCTTTTGTGCGAATTCGAAGTCTATAAGACAACATTTGAAATGTGGATGACCACGACCACCAAGATCGGATGCTCACGATAAAATTTGACTCTTATCGGAAGCGACCAAGTCATACGATGAGGGAACATATCCAGGAGATGTCAAACATGATCCGTGAACTAAAAAATGTGATACAAGTACTCGACGACGAGCACAAGTGCAGGCTCTAATTCGCTCTCTTCCTAAAAGTTGGGAACGTATGCATTGTAATTTGATGCACAATGAAAGTGTCAAAACTTTTGACCAAGCTACCCTCCACATTGAAATGGAGGATGAGACTCTTCAAGTCATGAACCAATCTTCTAAAGCATTAGTTACTGAAAATGGTGGACAAAGAGCTGGTTCTCAATTTAAGAGAAAATGATCGTATAAGTTGCAACCAAATAAAAAGAGCAGAGATGCTGGACAAAAGAAAGCGCAAGGCCACCAGTGCAAATGTGAAAAATGTAGCGGCAAGACAGACATAAATAAAGTAAAATGCTATAATTGTGGCAAACATTGTCACTTCGGTCGCGATTGCACTGAGCCCAAGAAGGTTTTTCCTAACCACAAATCTTTTTCTTATATCTCTAGTTGTGCCTTAATTGCTGAAACTCATCCTTCGTGGATTGCAGAATCGGGAACCACCGACGATGTAGCAAGAAATCGTTTATCTTCACAACGTTCTATATGCTCTAGTTTTTAGAAAAAATTACTTTCTGTGTCAACATTAGACAAACTTGGTTATGTAATAAGTTTTCAGAGATAATATGTCTTGACAATGTTCTTCTATGCAAAATTTTCTCAATAATGGTTTCTATATTTTAAATATAGCATCTATTATTGATAGTTATTCTTTTATATCATTTGTTGATGTGAATGAAAGTGCCAATATTTGGCATGCCATACTAGGACACATTGGTCAAGATTGAATGAATAGACTTGCTAGATAAGGCATCTTGGGAACTCTCGCAAAAGTTGATCTCCCAACTTAACAAATTCAAATATACTCATTTCAAATTCAATTTTAAAGTAAGAAAATCTCTTATATGCAATAAATTTTGGACATATCAATTCTAAATTCAAATCTAAATTTTCAAATACACTCCATAATTAAATTTTGATGACAACAATAAATCATCAAATATTATGGCTTACATAAATGGTAATATTTATTTTCTACATGATAGCATATTTATTTTGGCAATAATAGGGACGAGTTTTCATACTATTTCCTTAAATTAACAAATAATTATTTATAACATCATTAAATTGCATGGAATATTTTAAAATTGATGGAACAATTTCTAAAACAATAAAGAATTTCATAATTTTCTAAAATGTTAAATGAATATTTTTTATTTTCTAATTATGTGAATATCCTCACGAAAATCTGAAAAGAGAAAAAGGTAAGTGCCCTTTTGGCACCAGGGAAACCTTTTCTTTTTTTTATTTTCTTTCAGTGTTGCAACATACGTATACAAAGAAAAAAAAAATTGAAACTGCATTAAAAATTTCTTTAAAAGTTAGAAATAATATACTTTTGTCTAGGTTTGGTCCCTGATATATTTTTTATGACAAAGATAAATTTATTCCTTGATTGTGGTCACACGATGAATTTATGACATTTGGTTAAGAAATATCTCTATTTTGTTATTGGAAATGCAATTGGAACTATGGGGAATCACCGTGAACCAAAAGTTGGAAGTAGGGGTCCCGAGACCTCTGGTTCCAATGTAAAGTCCGACACATACAAAAGAATAAAAAAAAAAGATAAAAGAAAGTTGAGACCGTTTAAAACCAACGGCCAAAACATTGATAACAATTAGGAAAAAAAAATATAAATAGAATGAATCGTGTGGAAGACAAAGAGGGTAAATCTGATTTGGAGGATAAAATATGATTACATTAAGTTATATTAGAAGTAAGAGGAGAGGAGGCTCGTGGCAGATAAAAAAAAATAAAAGGGCATCAGTTTTTCCTTCTCCCCTCAAAAACCTCACGGAATATGCTTTGGATTTTTGGTTGGAGCATTGGGCATCGACCAGGAGGCAAGCAGACGGAATCCATCGATCCCTTCCTTCCCTCTCTCACGCATGCTTCTCGGGTTGCAATCCATAGCAGCATTGTTGATGGTTCTTCGTTGGATGGTGGCAAGCGAAGATCGAGGAGAAGAATAGAAGGAGAAAAGGGGACGTGATCAATTGAGGTTTATCGAATCGAAGTAAGGATTGATTGCGATTACAGGTGGGTGAATCGAAATCACCTTGCATGACCTCTGAATTATCCAAATTCATGCCCTAATCGTTGTGAAGAGAAAAGAATATGAATAGGATTCAAGTTATTGTTTTAATTGTTTGATTTCCTAAATTCTTTGATTGGTTGATTGTTTGCATGCATAATTATTTCTGGTTGTTCTATTGTCTGTCTTAGTGATTGCTAGGATGTAGAAATTAGGTTAGGATGAACGTATGTTAAAGATCCATGCAATTTTCGTATTGAAATCGTCTAGAATCTGTCGCCGTCACGAACGTGCTATCTCCTGGCACGCCCGTGCCACTATCATCACGCCCGTGCCACTATCGTCACGACCGTGCCACCCTCTGGCACGCCCGTGCCATTAGTGTTATGACCGTTCCACGCCATGTGCACACCTGTGCTAAGACCCGATGGGACTAAGTAAAAAGCCGGTCGAGATCGGTCGACCGAGCGCTCAATCGGTCATGGCCGTGCCACCCTTCCGGCACAGCCGTGCCATGACTAGCCTAGCCGAACGTAGGATAATCGGTCGATCGACTCTTGGATCGGTCGATCGATCTCACCCTGTCACGGCCGTGCCATATGGCACGCCCGTGACACCCCCTATGTACCCGTCGTCCAGATCAGCACGGCCGTGCCAGGCCACAAAATAGCTTGATTTTCCACCCATTAAATCTTCCCTTATGCTGATAAGAACGTTTCAGATTACCTTATGATTTCAACATGAACTCCTGATTTACCCCATATCGATCTTATCACATTCATCACATGATACAAAAGAATGACAAGTTACTAAAAGTGATTAATAAGTTCAGATGAAAGATTAACGATGGGTTTCCAGTCCAAGTCAAGTGCTTCAAGATAAGGGTCGCTCCCTTGGTCATGATGTGATCACCCATTGACCCGCACAAGGCCGTATCGTTTGCTGGACATACCCCAAGAATTAAAGGCACCTAAAGTCACCCTGATTTTAATAATAATAATTCAAGATCAAGAAGCATGTTCAAGTCAAGACAAGTATGCCATGATTCCATGTTTACTAAGCATTATTGATTCTCATGATTCATGTTCTATTCTGATTATTATTCGAAGACACATGAACCATAGGCTTTTTAGAGTGTTTATTAGTTTTCATTTACCTTCCGTATTTTAGATTCATGATGTAAATCTTATTTTATTTCTTAGCAATGATATAGCCACTTTTAGACTTCCGCATATTATGTTATTTTCCTTTATTATTCTTTCTTCCGTTGATGTGTCTCGGTTCTTGACTGAGATACGATCAATATTATGGTCAAAATCATAGCATGCCATAGCGCCTTCAGGTTGTTCTTCGTCACGTGGCGGGGGTCGATTTGGGGGCGTTACATCCAATCTCTTGATTTCACCAAAATGATGAAAGCAGGTTACTGTAGCTGGAACACTTTTTTCAATTTTTTTTGTGAAGTGAGAACTTTTTAGTTTTATTTTTTATTTCTATCTTTTATTATTTCTATCACAAAATAATTAATTTATTAAATATAAAATATTTATTATAAAATATTAATATACTATTATTTAGTTATTATTTAATTTAAAAAGTTAAAATTTTATAATACTTACCCAAATATTAAACCACATGCAAATATGATATAACAGTAAAAGCAAGATACGTAGGCAGATCGACTCATCAAGTTCCTATTAAAATAAGATCTACACAAGGAAAAGCACTTGTCGTTGGTTCTTTTTCTTTTATATTGCAATTTGTCGATTATTATATGATGATTTCTTTTCTTTCCATATATAGAAACAGATAGACTAGAAATGACCTCGACTTTTTTTAGAATAAATTCGAGTCAAATAGCAATGATTGGATTATGACAAAATTATCAAAGATTCAAGTGGAGTATGCATGAAAGAGTCTCATGCTTCTTCTAAATTTTTGTTACACCATAAGGAGTCCTAATGAAATCCTATATAAGCTTCTAAACTAACTTAATATGCTAATTAAAATCATGATTATGGAAAAATGGTATTTGTAGAGCACGTCCGTGACACCGAAAAGTGTGAGAGAGAGAGAGAGAGGGAGAGACACCACAAGAATTTTCACAATTAATAAAAGTAACTTAATGATTAAATTTATAACTAATTTTATAAATAATGATGAACCTTTTTATAAATCACAAATGACCCTTTAAAAGTATACAAAATGACATATTATAAAAGACACATATATCTTAATATTATATATCTCAATTTCATAATGTTAATATATATATAGTAGTAATGTTAATCAATATGTGTACATACTATCAATATTATATATCTTAATATTATCATTAGATATAACTAGATAAACAATAACTGAATTGTTAGAACTTAGAATACTTATCATTCAATACAAATATTTTTTTTATGAATAACAGGTAATCCATAAATTTATACTTATGATTAAAATTAATTTATATTATTTTAAAATTTGTTATATTGTGATTAAAATTAGATATATCTTGGATAGGAAGTTAACGTATTTTAATTTTATTAAAACTCTTCTATTTTATATTCTAAATTTATTTATAATATATTTTATACCTATAAATATATTAAAGAAAATGAGTAAAAAGATTAAATATTAAAGAAAATTATGATAATATGAAAAATAATGATAATTTATCTAATGTATTATATATTATTAATGCATCAAGAAAAGAAAAAAAGTAAATGTAAGAAATATGCATTATATTATATTATAAACATTACTAATAAATTAATATTTTAGTTATCGACGAGCTCAGCCTTCGAAATTACGAGGGATATTGATTCGTCGGTAATTTCGAAGGCTAGGTCTGTCGGTAATTAAGGTAATAAAATATTAAGCATATATTACTACTACATTACATTTATATTATTATAAAAATAATTACTGACGGTCCTAGCCTTCGAAATTACCAATGGATAAATATCCCTCGGTAATTCCAAAGACAAGACCTCTCAATAATTTTAATAATAAAAAATTAAATAAATACTTATATTATATCACATATATTATTATAAATATAATTATTGATGGGTCTAGCCTTCGGAATTACCAACGGATTTAAAGCCCTCGGTAATTTTGAAGGATATATCCATCGATAATTTACCAACGGATATTTTTCGTCTATAGTAGCGAAAGATATTTTGGCCCTCTGTATTTCGGAAGGCTTTTTCTATCTGTCGCAAATACTGTCGGTAAATGTGAAGGATTTTTGTCCGTCACAAATTGACAATTTTCTTTTAGTGAGAATCGGTGAGACGCAGAGAAGGAATGAACAAGAAAGAGAAGGGGAGATGGAGAAAGGGAGAGGAAGTAGGGTTGAGCATGGTCCGGGTAAACGTTGAAATGATGAGAGTGAATGGGGGCTGGGCTTTTATATACTAAAATAACCCGATCGACCCGGACCACATCGACCCGACATTCCGAGAAAATAACAGATCTGGGATGGACCCAGGTCCAATAAATGGAAAACCCGCCGGGTATCAGGTCAGGACCGGGTTTGCAATCCAGATACCCGACCCGGATCCGACCTGGATTATTTTAGTATATAAAAGCCCAGTCCCCATTCACTCTCATCATTTCAATGTTTACCTTTCTCTCTCCCATCTCTCGCCCTCTCTCTCTCTCTCTCTCTCTCATGGCAGCGGCGGGCCGGCGGCGACTCCGACAACTCTCCCGGCTGTGACTGCTCTTCCCTCTCCTAACTCCCTCTCTCTCTACACGGCCTCCAAGCACTAGGATCCGGCACGACGGCACCTGGCGGCCAAATCAGACGCCAGGAGCCACGATCAGGCACTTGGCGATCGGATCGGTCGCCAAGCGTCGGATTTGGCCATTGGAGGCCGATCCGGTGGCCAGGTGCCGGATCCGGCCACCAGGCGCCACGATTCGGCGCCTGACGGCTGGATCTGCCGCCAGGAGCCATGATCCGACACCTGGCGTCCGGATCGGTCGCCAGGCGCCAAATTTTCTCATTGGCGGCCGATCCAGCCACCAGGTACCAGATCTGACCGTCAGGTGCCGGATCGTGGCGCCTGGCGGCCGGATCGGTCGCCAGGAGCTACGATTCGGTGCGGATCCGGCCTTTGGCGGCTGGATCGGCCGCCAAGCGTCGGATTTGGCCACTGGCGGCCAATCCGGCTGCCAAGCGCCGATTTCGGCTTCGTCCGCCCTCCCCCTTTCCGCCCTCGGCCGATTCTCGACTGCAAACCCGGTCATATTCCCGGATTATCGGGTCTAACCCAGTACCGGATCCGGCCGGGTCCGGGTCCGGTACCGGGGTCGAAAAATTTTTGACCCGGTATAATTCGAGTCAGGACTGGGTTCGCTTAGACCCGGACCCGGTCCCGGGTTTGCTCAGCCCTAAGAGGGAGAGAGAGAGATATTTTATTTAAAATTAAAAAAATATAATATAAGGATATATTTTTTTATGAATCTGACCTTCGGTATTATCGAGGAAGTCCATTCATCGATAATACTGAAAAAGTAGACCGTTAATAACTATATTTATCTATTTTTAAATATTATAAAAGACATAATACATTTTTACATTATCCATATTAGTTTTTTTAAAAAAAATATTTCTTGTGACAAGATTGTAAAGATTAAATTGACATTTCACAATTATTTAAAGTAACTTAATTTTTTTATAAAATGAATTGAAAGAATCTAATTATCTATTGATATTAATATATTAATATTATGCCAAAATTTTATCATATAATGCTATTATAGATAAATTTATCACATTGTATAGATAAATTTTAATAAAATTAAAATATGTTAAATTTTTATCCAAGATAAAACTAATTTTAATCATAATATAACTAAATATTATAATGTTAATTGACTCGCATAAAGTGTGTATAGAGAATGCCATGTGTAAGGGGGTGTGAGCCTCTAAAACATAGGTCTACCATTTACTCTGGCGTATTACTCTTGAATACAGAAAAAGATGTCCAATGAAGTTTTAAAATTTATAATCTCTCTACACTATTGAAATGTGATCCGCAAATGTATGGTGAATCATAGTAGTGTTTGAGGTTCGATCCATAGGGAACGGTGTTTGCGAAATTTACACAAAGACTCTTCGGAACAAACTCGACAAGTAAGAGAAATGCAAAAAATGAAAGAGAGAAGGATCGTGCTATAAGTAAAAGAAGCTAAGTGTTTTGTCATTTTCAGAATGTATAGAGGAATAGCACGGAGACAACAGTTAAATGTGATAAGATTAATCTAAATTTTCAATTATGAATCAACACATGCTAAGGATTTATGGGAGGTGCTTCTGTTACAGGACATAAAGTTCTTTAATTCAAAATGATATGGGTAGAACAACCGAATGCCCTTTCACGTGCGTATACGATTAATCTAATGTGGAAAACACTCGACTCCACTACAACAATCTCGCATTGGCGAAAATCTTGTGTTGCACATGTGAAAGGGGTTCACAAGATCGGCGCAATCGTCGCTTTCACGTACATTGTCCTAGGTTACAGATCTAGCATTCTTTCTTTTTTAATTCAAGTTAAGGTATTGTGTCCACTGAGTGCCAAGCATTCAAGAGAAATATACTTTAGGTGAGACGGCTACGATTGGCTCGTGCTCACCTTAGTGGAATGCGGACAACCCTCAAGGGCAGAATGCTAGAGACCAGTGTAATACCGAGATTGTTTAGATGATTTGAAGGGAAAGAAAAGAAAGTCGCTTTAGAAAATACAATTAGGGATTACTTAAAGTTCTTCTAAAATAACTTATTTGTCTTCCGCCCTACTCGAGTAGTCGATTTCAAATGAGAATTAGAGATGTTCCCTCTCGGGCAGAACTTTCTAGAATCATAAATGAATAAAAAATAACAATAGCGAGAAAAGAACACACGAACACTTTTCGAATCCGTCTAGGATGATCCGAGTCCCCGACTCAATGTGGTCGTCTATTGTCGAAAGCTCGAAATATGCATAACCCTCTCAGGTCTCGGATTGAAAGATGTATGACGTCTAAACCAAACAATGGAAAACCTCCATCGCTAACTCTAGGAGGATCCAAACCCCGAACCACTATTGCCAAAGCTCAATTTTTCTATGTTCGGTCGCGTAGAGCCTGATACGTCCCTATGGTGGGGGGTGCAAAGCAACAATGATCCGGGAACTCCCCCTAACATACAGTTGCGAGGAAAACAAGGAAACCACGCAGGGAATCATCTTCATCGGAGCTCGATTTCTCTACGTCCAATCATGTAGAGCCTGATAAATCCCTATGGTAGGGGATGCTAAATGAAGACGATCACGAGCTCAAATCCAAAGGCAAGTCCAAAAGATCAAGAGATATGCAATAAAATAGGGCTCAAAACAAATATTCGGTTCATACAGTAAAATCAGCAAAGTGAAAATGTGAACTAAAGAATAGATCCAAAATGCATAGAGCACCTCCCAACCTCAGTAGGACCGATTAGTTACAATTCATGTGGGGAGCACCAGTTTCCCCACGAATCTTCACAGGCATTGTTCTTCTCTCACTCTTAGTTTCTCCCTCGATGTCCCAATGCACCTCTTTAATTCACCTCCTATTTCCTGTTCTCTCTTCCTGCTTTTATGTATGCCTCCTCTCCTCCTCTATGCTCCTGCTACATGCAGCTTTTTGCCGCCTAAGCTTATGTGGTCCCTCCATCCAGGAAGCTTCCTTACATCAGAAGGTGAGGGAGCTGGCTGGTCCCATATGTAGAAGGTGTATGTTGTTTATTCTTTGGCCTTTTTCTACAATCCAAAAGCAGGTCATCCTTCATGCGTACAACGAATAGTGTGTGGTGCTCCACCTCATCTCTTGAAGTTCTTTAGCCTCTGCAAAGGGCATTTACCCAAATGAGTTTTCTTGCTAGCAAGATAAGAGTGACGGGTCAATGGACTGGATGTGAAGAATGCTTGGAATGTGTTAAATTGGCATCATGCATGTATTTACGCAGAAGAATAATCGTGCTATAGGTGATGTATGCATGCGAAATAGTAGTGAAAATATATACGACAATTCTCCACATGATTAATGTATATAGTAGTAATCTTAATCAATCTATGTATATAGTAACAATATTATATATACTAATATTATCCTAAGACACATATATCTTAACATTATGAAGACATCCTTGTCTTTTTTTTAAGATGTTTAAACTGTGATTTAAGACTTATCATAATCTTATGTCATTAATTGATATAAAATTTGAAGGGTCATACAGTTGTAGCTTTATGTTCTTAGTTTTTATAATGTTTTAAATTAGTTCATAGTATTTATAGCATACAATGAAAAAATTATAATCATACAAATAATGGAGGTTTCTTTTATATAGAATGCAATAAGTGTGAGAAAAAAAAAAGAAAACATAATTAGAGAAAGAATAAGTGAGTTGTTTGAACTTAGAATATCATTCACAATTTTTAAATGTATTTTTTTAGGTAAAAATATTTTTTTTATGATTAAGAATCTATTGATAAAAAAAATATTGTCCATCTATATAAGTAGAGGTAATTCTGAATGTCAGACTCGTCAAAAATAGTAATATTAGAATATTATATTATATATTTTATTATAAAATAAATTACTAATAGGTATAGCCTTCAGTATTATCGACGGATGAAAATCTGTCAGTAATATCAAAGAGTAGATCCGTCCAAAATATTAGTTTTTAAAATATCAATTGTATATATGTATATATATTAAGAACAAAATTATTGGCGGGTGTAGTATTAGGTATTATTGACGAATGAAAATATGTCTATAATATCGAAATGTTAATATTAAAACATTAATCATATGTTTATATTATATTTTATATAATTTATTATAAACAAAATTATTGATGTGTGTAGCCTTCCGTATTATCGACGGATGGACTTTCGTTGATAATATCGAAGGTCATGCTATGTTTACGTCTGACGTCTCCCAATATTATGTACTCTCGGATGAGCTGGTCGCACTATCTCGTTCACCACCTGAACTCTGACCATATCATAGAGTGACCATATCATAGAGTTAAGTAACAACCTCAGACAAGCAGCGTGATAAGTTCGATGGTTTAAAAGAAAGAGATGGAAAGCAAAGGAGGAGGCAGGTGCACATGGCAAATCTCAAAGCCAGAGCGAGCGATCTGGAGGCAAAAGTAGAAGCAGCTGTAGGAAGAGATCCAACGACGCGTCGATGCAGTGAAGTAGAAGTGCTGCTTGAAGCTACGATGAACGCCGTCAAAGCCGATTACGAGCAAAGATGCAAATGCATTGCCGGCTGCTTAGGCAACCCCTATTCCAGCTACAAGATCGGGAGGAAGGTCACCAAAGACCAGGAGGAAGTGATAAGAGCAAGCGCAAGCCTTTTCATCCGATAGCGTGCCCGTCACCCTTCCACTAGCCCCGCCCCCGGCCAACACTTGCCCTGCAAAACCAACTTGGTGGCAATGGGCCAGCACCTCGCTCATGTTGTTGCCGCTGGCAAGCCACTCATTGTCGGGATATACGGAATGGACGGAGTTGGCAAAACTACCATCCGCAAAGCCACATAAGATGTGGTGGAATTGGTGGTGCCAATTGTAATGCTCTAAAATTTCACCATGGTTTTCAGCTTATCTTGGGCCCTGTTATTTTATATATTTTTTTCTTCGCTTTTCTTTACTTTTTGCTTATTCTTTCAAAGACTACTTAATTTTCAAATCACTTTACATTAATTAATAGCTAAAGGTTCTAATTATTCAATGCTACCTAACTTTCAAATCACTTTGCATCAATTAATTAGCAATGAAGAGTTCTAATGATTCAGTACCCATGTGCATTTAATAACACTACGAATATTTATTACAAAAAGAGGGAGAGAGGGATCGTACGAAACACAAAGAACGCGAAGAGAAAAAATGGCGGCGGCTCTTTGTTATGGAATAACGATGATTACAATGATGGGTCTCTGTCTAGACCCCTAGGGAGTTTATATAGGCACTCCCTTTGACAGATGATAGGAATTACATACGAACTGAGACTCTAAATAAATCCCCTAAAAATATGACATCTATCTCGTGATAAAGAAATAAATCAAATATGAATCACATACAGAATACTCCTAAAAATTTTCGCTTAGGGGGCTCTGCCCCCTTGCAACCCCCGTAGGGGGGATCCCCTCTTGACCCCAACAGGCTTGCTGACTGGACAGCGAGACCCCCGTAGAAAAATTCTGCTGAAGCGTCTGATATGTAAGGGGACCAAGTAGGTTCAGATTCAAGGCATTATTAACAAATCTCCACCTTGACTTGAATCATCTTCAGAGCACAAAGAACCACGCCGCCGCTAATCCCACCTTGGAGCTATTATCAAGTGTTAATGTTAAGCAAGTCCAAGCAATGCTGAAACTTGCAATGAAAAATAGATTTAGTGAACATATCAGCTGGATTATCTTCAGTGTCAATCTTCTTTACCTTGATTCTCTTCTCAGTGCGGATGAAGTGATACCTGACATCAATGTGTTTGGTTCTTTCATGAAGTACTTGATCCTTAGCTAAACATATTGCACTCAGACTATCACAGTGCACTATAGCCTGCTCCTGATGTAATCCGAGATCTCCAACTAAGCCTTTTAATCAGATATCTTCCTTGGCAACTTCTGTCAGTGCCATGTATTCAGCCTCTGTGGTGGACAGTGTAACTGATGGCCGAAGTGTGGCCTTCCAACTAATAATTGAATTGCCCAAAGTGAAAACATAACCTGTCATAGATCGTCTTCCATCAACATCTCCAGCATAGTTTGAATCTGAGTACCCTGCAACCAAACACTCTTTATCACTTCTATAGATGATGCTAATATCAGATGTTCCTCTCAGATACCGAAAGATTCGCTTCACTACTTGTCAGTGCTCTTTTCCTGAATCGCTCCTGAACCTGCTGACAACACTGACTGCATGAGCAATGTCCGGTCTAGTGCAAACCATGGCATACATCAGACTTCCAACTGCACTAGCATATGGAACCCGAGATATGTACTACTTCTCTGCTTCTGATTTTGGTGTGAATGCAATAGAAAGATGAACATTTGCAACTGATGGAGTATTCAAAGGCTTCGTTCCAGACATTCCAAACCTGGATAAAATCTTCTTAATATAACTTTTCTAAGATAAGAAAAGTTTACCCTGTGCGTGATCCCTTAGAATTTCTATCCCCAAACTCTTCTGTGCTGCACTAAGATCTTCATGTCCAATTTTGCACTAAGGAGTTTCTTCAGATTCTGCCATGTCTCTAGCAACAATAAGCATATCATCAACATACAAGAACAGATAAATGGTGGACTCGTCCTTCACCTTCTTGTGATATACACAACAATCATAGGGACTTCGACCGAATCCCTTACTGATCATGAAGCTGTCGTACCTCTTGTACCATTGTCTAGGAGACTGTTTCAAACCATACAAAGATTTCTTCAATCTGCAAAGTTGACTCGTCTTTCCTGGAATGGAAAATCCCTCTGGTTGGCTCATAAGAATGTCTTCTTCAAGTTCCCCATGGAGGAAAGCAATCTTCATATCCAGTTGTGCTACAAGGGCAAATAGCACCTTGATTGAAATATGTCTGATAACATGTGAGAATATCTCATTGTAGTTCACATCTTCTTTTTTACTATAACCTTTAGCAACCAGCCGTGCTTTGTATCTTGTGCCTTCAACTCCTGGAATTCCAGTTTTCTTCTTGAAGATCCATTTACAGCCAATGACCTTTCTGCATTTAGGCAACTTGACCAGCTCTCATGTCTGATTCTTGTGAAGAGATTACATCTCCTCACCCATAGCAGCAATCCACTATTCAGATTCGGCACATGTGATGGCATCCCTATAAGTGGACCCACTTCTTTGCGAGGACGTCTGACAGCAATTGACTCCTCTTCGGATTGCTCATCAGATTCTTCATGTTCTGGTTCTGCTTCTTGATGTGATCCTTTAGCATCATCCCCAGTTGGAGTGATTTCAACCTCCACCTGTTTACTGATACTCTCTTCAGCCTCCACTTTTAACTGAAGCATTGATGCTTCATCAAAGGTCACGCTTCTGCTGTGGATGACTTTGTGTTCTGAAGGAGATCAGATTCTGTAGCCCTTACTCCTGCACCATATCCCATGAACACTCCCCTTTGGCTCTTAGCTCCAACTTCCCTTCACTGACGTGATAGTATGCTGGACAACCAAACACTTTTAGACTAGTATAATCAGCAGTATTTCCTAACCATACCTCAGTTAGAGTCTTGAGATCAATTGTAGTCGCCGAACTTCGATTCACCAAGTAGCAAGCTGTGTTAATAGCTTCATCTCAGAATGTCCTATTCAGGCCAGCGTTAGAGAGCATGCACTTTGCCCTCTCCAAAAGTGTCTTGTTCATTCGTTATGCAACTCCATTCTGTTGTGGAGTATATCTGACTGTGTGATGCTTAGCAATACCTTCATCTTTGCAGAACTGATCGAATTCAGCAGAACAGAACTCCAAACCATTATCAGTGCGAAGGCGCTTCACTTTCTTCGACGTCTGAGTTTCCACCAAAACCTTCCACTTCTTGAAGGCCTTGAATGACTCACTCTTGTGTTTCATCATGAATACCCAAGTCATCCTCGAGTAGTCATCAATCACGGACATGAAGTACCTAGCACCTCCTAATGATGGAATACGAGAGGGACCCCAACAATCAGCGTGGATGTAGTCAAGTGTCGCCTTCGTCTTGTGCACCGCTTTGCCAAACTAAGACATTCGTTGTTTGCCAAACACGCAATGCTTGCAAAAGTTGATTTCAGATATCTTCTTGTCTCCCAGAAGACTTCGCTTGTTGAGAATATTCATCCCGTTCTGACTCATATGCCCAAGCCGCATGTGTCACAGCCTGGACCTTTCTGATTCGAATGAACTAGCCACAGTAGCAACGCCAGAGACTCTCTTGCCTTGCAATATATACAAGGATTTATGTCTGACTCCTTTCAGAACCGTAGGATCACCTTTCATGACCGTGAGGATGCCTCCAGTAGCATTGATCTGACACCCTTTAGAGTCGAGAACTCCAAGTGATATCAAATTCTTCTTCAGTTGCGAAACATGACGGACATCTATCAGCGTTCTCACAAGATTGTCATGAGTTCTGATTTGCACAGAATTTATCCCAACTATCTGACAGGCTGCATCGTTGCCCATGATGATGTTTCCGCCATCAGTCTTCTGATAAGTTGAGAACCACTCTTTATTCGGAGTCATATGATAGGAACACCCCGAATTTAGAACTCAACTATCCTCCAGACATCCTTGATCAGAAGCAGTCAGAACAAAATCATCTTCGGAATTCCCAGTTTCATGTGCCACCGCAGCGACGAGGGCCTTCTTCTACTTCGGGCAATCCTTCTTCTAATGACCTGATTCCTTACAATAATTACAGATGTCATTCGCAGTGATTTTCTTCTTCTTGGACTTGAATTTCTTCGAATTCGAGGATTGTCCCTTCTTCATGGTTGATATCAAACCCGCGGCCTGAGTCTCTGCAGAATTTTCAGATGCCCTATGCCGAAGTTCACGAGTATGGAGACTCGATCTTACTTCTTCCAGACTTATAGTTTCCTTCCCGATAATCATAAATTGAACGAAATTCTCATAGGATGGAGGAAGCGAACTTAATAAAATTAGGGCAGCATCTTCATCCTCGATCTTAACATCGATATTTCTGAGTTTCATCAATAAAGAATTTAACTAATCAAGATGTTCCTTTAGACGGGTACATTCTTGCATGCGGAGAGAGAACAGACGTTGCTTTAACACTAATTTGTTGGTGAGAGACTTCGTCATATACAGACTCTTGAGTCTCAACGACAGACTGGCCGCCTTTTCTTCATCTGCGACCTCGATTATCACCTCATCGACCAGACACAATAGAATCATCGAATGCGCCTTCTCCTCCTGTGCGGCCAAAGTTGCGAGGTCGATCTCATTTTCTTTACCCTTCGATCTTCCTCCTTTGGTTTGTTCTGTTGGGTCAAAGTTTTAACAAGATACAAAATTATATTTTGATGAAACAAACCTCGAAAGATTAAAGTTGAAATGCAAAAAAAAAGTTTAATGAAAAATGGATAACTTTATGCACTACGCTTTGATTATATAATTATCACTGATCTAACTAGTTTTGGAAAAAAGTGGAAGTCAAAGTTGTGGAGAATTTTGTTACTTTCCATAGACTCCAAGATCATCTAATTTGGACAACCGTGCAGAAAGTTATGATCAAAATAGCGCAGGTCGGTCAAACTGTTGGTCGAAGCAAAGAAGACCGGTCGAGATAGTCCGGTCGAACGATCTGAGAAACCAGTCGACCGATCAAGGCATAAGCTGCTCAAATGAAAATTGTGAGATTATACCGATCGACAGACCGGTCGATGCAGCGGCCGACCGATCAGCTCAACGGCTACAAATCAAAATTGCGAGACTGTATTAGTCGAGGCGCCGGTCGACAAACCGATCGACCGATCAAGCGTAGAAATTGAAGAAAACGCACAATGGTCACATAGACCGGTCGACCGGTCCAGAAGTGCGGTCGACCGGCCTCCGAGTCAAATGAACAATAACGACAAAATTTGAAGGAAAAATTTGTGGAATAATTTCTGGACGAATTTTTCCACACATTAAAGGCTATAAAAGGAGTGCCAAAGCTAGAGGCAACAACAACCATTCACTCATTGAAGAAAAGCTTCAAGTTGTTAAAGAGAGATTATTTATTGAAGTTTTCATTTTATAGCTTTCTCATTCTTTCTCTCTTCTTCTCTTGTGAGCTTAGTTTTGTAAAAGAGAGAAACACTTTTGTTCAGAAAAATTATAGAGAGCTCCTGTGTAAAAGAGGTTCTAAATCTTACCTCTTGAACGAGAGAAATAAATTAGCTTCCTAGGAGGAGAGGTTGCCTTGCCTCTCGAAGCGGAGAAAAAGACGGTGGTGTAAAGCGCTTTCTTACTTGCCCCATTTGGAACAATGGAAGTGCTAGTGGAATCTCCGGTGGTCTCGAGGTCGAAAAGTCGGAGTGGGGACGTAGGCTAAGGTGTGGCCGAACCTCGTCAACAACCACCATGTCTTTGTGTTTGATTTTCTTTTTCTCTCTTCCCGTTCATATTATTTTTATAATTTGAATTACAAGGGTTTTAAGAATCGGTGTACTTCCGCTACGAATTTAGTGAAATCGATATTTTTGGTTAAACACCAATTCACCCCCCCCCCCCCCCCGTCTTGGTGCCCTTTGGGATCCTACAATTGGTATCAGAGCGGGTTGCTCTTGTTTTGGTTTTTTGAATCATCTTATTTTCTTATCTAATTTTCTTTAGATCTAATCGTTTTAAGATTCAATCATCGTGTTTTTTAAGATTTAACAATCTTCAAGAGCCATGTCATCAAGTGGAATTAGTTTTGCCGAAGGGCAATCAATTAGTCGTCCTCCCCTTTTGGATGCATCACATTTTGCATATTGGAAAATTAGAATTCAAGCATATATTTGTTCTATTGATATCGACATGTGGGACGTAGTTGAAAAAAGTTATTATGTCCATGAAAAGTTACCTACTGATACTAAGGAAAAAGAAAAGATTTTTTCAAAACTTGATTGGAAAGTCAAAAATATATTTTATTGTGCTTTGGATTCAACGGATTTCAATCGGATTTCTAATTGCAAAAATGCAACCGAAATTTAGAAGAAACTCATTACTAATTATGAAGGAACGGATAATGTCAAATAATCTAAATTAAATATTTTGAATCATCAATATGATTCCTTCAAGATGCATGAAAATGAATCCATAAATTATATGGTTGCTCGGTTTAATGATATTTTGAATGGCTTAGCCTCCTTGGGCGAGCCAAGATCTAACCCCCAAAGAGTGAAAAAGATTCTCATATCTCTTTCCTCAAGATGGCATACAAAGAGGACCGTGATCGAAGAAAAAGATTTGAACAAATTAGATTCCGATGATCTAATTGGTTCACTTCTAACCTATGAGATCTCAATCCAAGAAGATCAAGAAGAAAAAGCCCCCAAGAAGAAAACATTGGCATTAAAGGCAAATGCAAATGAAGAAGGCTCAAGTGAAGAAGAAGTGGACGAAAAGATACTCGCCCGCTACACAAGAAAACTAGATAAGTATCTCTAGTTGGTGAAGAAGAAAGAAAAGAATGAGAAGCCTACCCGAAGATCAAACAAAAATTACAAAGAAAAGACATCTCGAAAAGGTAAGAAGAAAAAGTATGAAAAGTCAAGTGAAACAAGTGACTCATCAAGCTCTTTCCGTGATGAAGCATACTTATGCTTAATGGCACACGACGATGAGGTAACCTCTAATCCTTCAAATAATGACTCATCAAGCTCTTCCGAAGAAAATTTTTCTTTAGATGTAAATAAAGAATTCTCCTCTCTTATAAAATGATATTTTTCGATTAAAGAGGAAAATAGAAAATTAATATGTGAAATTGAAAAATTAAAAGAAGAAAAGGATATATATTTTATGGAAAATGAAAATCTTAAAAATGAAATTGAATCTTTAGAAATTACACATGCATGTGAAATTGTTAAACTAGCATGTTCATTAGAAAAAATAAAACAAGAAAACGCCCTTTTGAAAAATACACAAAATAAGACTATTTTTCAACTAACAAAAAATAATCTTACGAGTCATTTTGGACATAAAAACTCTTATTGGAAATCCAATCATTCCTATGATAGAAAATCACATATTACATGTTTTGCATGCGAATTTCATGACCATTATTCTTATCAATGCAAAATAAGAAAATTATCATCACTTGCACATGACATTATTTGGGTTCCGAAAGGAACATTATCTAACAAAATTGGACCCAAAGAAATTTGGGTACCAAAAGCTACTTGATTACTTTTTCATGTGTGCCTCACATACAAAGCAAAGGACAAGTGGTGAAGGCACAAAGGTTATGGTAAAAGTATCACTTACTTTTTTTATTTCACCCAAAAATTTCAAAATTACTATTTCTTTAAAAGAAAAGAAGAATACATAAAAGATTAGTCATGGTGATAGGGGGAGCATGATTAAACATTATTTTAACATATCATAGATATCACATTATTTTGTCAAAGTTTTATGCCTTATTTTTAATATATTTTGTTTTGTCTTTCATAAATTGGTCTTCATTATAAAATAGCCATAAATTTAGAGGGAGTTATCTTTCAAAACTTACAATACTCTACATATCTATTATATGGAAAAAAAAGGGGAAGAATATTTGTTTAAAAATTGATTAAGGGGGAGTTACATATGGTTTCTAATATCCTTCGTTTACAAATGACTTTTTGATGAAACAAAAGGGGGAGAAATATAGGAGAAATATGATTTGAATGTACTTTAAGAAAAGTTAAGTATTAAGGGAGAGTAAAATTGTTTTTACAAGATTTTACAATTTTTTCGCCAACTTATATCTTTTTCATATTTCTCGATTTGTCTTCATCAAAAAGGAGATTGTTGGGTCACAGTTTTAACGACATACAAAATTATATTTTGATGAAACAAACCTCGAAAGATTAAAGTTGAATTGCAAAAAAAAAAGTTTAAAGAAAAATGGATAACTTTATGCACTACGCTTTGATTATATAATTATCACTAATCTAACTAGTTTTGGAAAAAAGTGGAAGTCAAAGTTGTAGAGAATTCTATTAGCATTCCATAGACTCCAAGATCATCTAATTTGGATAATCGTGCAGAAAGTTATGATCAAAATAGTACAGGTCGGTCAAACTGTCGGTCAAAGCATAGAAGGCCGGTCGAGATAGACCGGTCGACCGATCTGAGAAACCGGTCGACCGATCAAAGCATAAGCTGCTCAAATGAAAATTGCGAGACTGTACTGGTCGACAGACCGGTCGATGCAGCGGCCGACCGATCAGCTCAATGGCTACAAATCAAAACTGCGAGACTGTACTAGTCGAGACGTCGGTCGACGAACCGATCGACCGATCAAGCGCAGAAATTGAAGAAAACGTGCAACGGTCACATAGACCGGTCGACCGGTCCAGAAGTGCGGTCGATCGGCCTCCGAGTCAAATGAACAGTAACGACCAAATTTGAAGGAAAAATTTGTGGAATAATTTCTGGACGAATTTTTCCACACATTGAAGACTATAAAAGGAGTGTCAAAGCTAGAGGCAACAACAACCATTCACTCATTGAAGAAAGGCTTCAATTTGTTAAAGAAAGATTATTTATTGAAGTTTTCATTTTATAGCTTTCTCATTCTTTCTCTCTTCTTCTCTTGTGAGCTTAGTTTTGTAAAAGAGAGAAATACTTTTGTTCAGAAAAATTAGAGAGAGCTCCTGTGTAAAAGAGGTTCTAAATCTTACCTCTTGAGCGAGAGAAATAAATTAGCTTCCTAGGAGGAGAGGTTGCCTTGCCTCTCGAAGCGGAGAAAAAGGCGGTGGTGTAAAGCGCTTTCTTACTTGCCCCATTTGGAACAAAGGAAGTGCTAGTGGAATCTCCGGCGGTCTCGAGGTCGAGAAGTCGGAGTGGGGACGTAGGCCAAGGTGTGGCCGAACCTCGTCAACAACCATCGTGTCTTTGTGTTTGATTTTCTTTCTCTCTCCCCCCATTCATATTGTTTTTATAATTTGAATTACAAGGGTTTTAAGAATCGGTGTACTTCCGCTACGAATTTAGTGAAATCGATATTTTTGGTTAAATACCAATTCACGCTCATGTTGTGCGACGTCATCTCCCTGCTGATCGATAATCGCTGACAAACCCAAAGACTCTGATACTAGTTTGTTACAAAAAGAGGGAGAGAGGGATCGCACGAAACACAGAAGAACGCGAAGAAGAAAAATGACGGCGGCTTTTTGTTATGGAATAATGATGATTACAAGGATGGGTATCTGTCTAGACCCCTAGGGAGTTTATATAGGCACTCCCTTTGACATATGATAGGAATTACATACGGACTGAGACTCTAAATAAAAGCGGCGACTCTTTGTTATGAAATAACGATGATTACAAGGATGGGTCTCTGTCTAGACCCCTAGGGAGTTTATATAAGCACTTTCTTTGATAGATGATAGGAATTACATACAGACTGTGACTCTAAATAAATCTCCTGAAAATAGGACACATATCTCGTGATAAGGAAATAAATCAAATATGAACCACATACATAATACCCCTAAAATTTTAGCTCAGGGAGCTCCGCCCCCTTGCAACCCCCGCAGGAGGGATCCCCCCTTGACCCCCACAGGCTCGCTGACCGGGTAGCGAGACTCCATAGGAAAATTCTGCTGAAGCGTCTGACTATGTAGGGGGACGAACTAGGTTCATATTCAAGACATTATTAACAATATTGTTGCTGCCTACGTCTCCATCGTTACTTATCAATTCATTTACCTCTGGGGTTCAAACACAAGAAATATTTTTAGAGCTGAGCAAACCCGGGTATGGTCCGAATTTTACCGGGTAATTTTTATTGGACCCGGTACCGATCCTAGTCCCGACTGGTACAGGGTCTGAGTCGGACCCGAGAAATCGGGTCTTTAATTGGGTCGGCAATGTTGCGTGAGCCTAGTCCTGGTAGTCTCAAGATCAGCTGCATAGCAGACCTTCGCACTGGTCGCGTAGCCCAGTAGAAACCACTCCATAGCCATTAACGCCGGCGAGGTCAAGGTGAGGGCGACGAGTGCGATCTGAGCGATGCCCTAACGATGTAGATTGATTTGGTTTCAATGGTGTTGGAGAAGGAAATGAACGAATCGAATGGGGGGACATGGGAGGCAAGTATTCCGATGAATTGCAGGGTACCATCTCCGTCGTAGATCTCGTAGATGCCAGCGCAGGAGGGAACTTGCTTTGCGGTTCCTAGGGATCCTTAGGACATGCACGAGCTTCGCGTCCGCCAAGGTTTCATAGCTCACCGCGACGGAAGAGGACTATGCGCCCCTATGACTGATGAACAGTGTGTTGGGTCAAAGTTTTAATGACAATTAAAATTATATTTTGATGAAACAAGCCTCAAAGATTAAAGTTAAAATGCTGAAAAAATTTAAGAAAAAGAGATAACTTTATCCACGAACTTTGATTACATATTGACTATGATATGATTAGATTCTGGATGAATGATAAACATCAAAGTTGTATAGAATTTTATTAGCTTTCCATAGACTCCAAGATCATCTAATTTGGATAACTGTGCAGAAAGTTATGATCAAAACAGATTAGGTCGATCAACCTGTCGGTCTCCGAGTCAAATGAATAGTAGCAGTCAAATTTTAAGGAGTAATTTGTGGAGCAAATTTTGGATGAATTTTTCACGCATTGAAGACTATAAAAGGAGTGCCAAAGCCAGAGGTAAAAACACACATTCACCTATTGAGAAAAACTTCAAGTTATCAAAGAAAGATTATTTCTTGAAGTTTTCATTTAATAGTTTTCTCTTCTTTCTCTCTTCTCTTCTTATGAGCATAGAATTGTAAAAGAGAGAAACACTTTTATTAAAAAATTGAGAGAGATCCTGTGTAAAAGAGGTTCAAAATCTTACATCTTGAGCGAGAAAAATAGATTAGCTTCCTAGGATGAGAGATTGCCTTGCCTCTCGAAGCGGAGAAAATGTGGTTGATGTAAAGGACTTTCTTCCTTGCCTCATTTTGAACAAAGGAAGGAATTAGTGGAATCTCTGGTGGTCTCGAGGTCAAGAAATCGGAGCGGGGACGTAGGTCAAGGTGTGGCCGAACCTCGTCAATAATCACTGTGCCTTTGTGTGGATGAACCTCGTCAACAATCATCATGCCTTTGCGTTTGATTTTCTCTCTCTCTCCCTCTCACATTGAGTTTGATATGATCTGAATTGCTTTATTTTAAAGGGTTTTAAAGAATCAATTTTGTGCTTCTGCAACGTATTTTTGTGAAATCGACATTTTCGATTGAACACTAATTCATCCCCCTCCCCCCCCCCCTCCCCTCTTGGTGCCTTTTGGGATCCTACAATTAGTATCAGAGCGGGTTGCTCTTGTTTTAATTTTTTGAATCATCTTGTTTTCAGATCTAATTGTCTTTAGATCTAATCATTTTAAGATTCAATCATCTTATTTTAAAATTTAACAAACTTCAAGAGTCATGGCATCAAGTGGAATTAATTTTGCCTAAGGGCAATCAATTAGTCGTCCTCCCCTTTTAAATGCATCAAATTTTGCATGTTGGAAAATTAGAATTGAAGCATATATTTATTATATTGATATCGACGCGTGGGACATAGTTGAAAAAGGTTATTATGTTCATGAAAAGTTACCTATTGATTCTAAAGAAAAAGAAAATATTCTTTCAAAACTTGATTGGAAAGCTAAAAATATATTTTATTGTGCTTTAGATTCAACGGAGTTTAATCGGATTTCAAGTTGTGAAACCACAACCAAGATTTGGGAAAAACTCATCACTACTTATGAAGGAACTGATAAAGTTAAAGAATCTAGATTGAAAATTTTAAATCATCAATTTCAAAATGCATGATAATGAATCCATAAATGATATGATTGCTCGTTTTAATGATATTTTGAATGGCTTAGCCGTCTTAGGCGAGCCAAGATCTAATCCCCAAAAAGTGAAAAAGATTTTCATGTCTCTCTCCTCCAAATGGCATACAAAGAGGACTGATATCGAGGAAAAGGATTTGAACAAATTGAATTTTGATTATCTTATTGGTTCACTTTTAACCTATGAGATCTCTATCCAAGAAGATCAAGAAGAAAACATTGGCATTGAAGGCAAATACGATAGAAGAAGATTCAAGTGAAGAGGAAGTGGATGAAAAGAAACTTGCACTCTACTTAAGAAAATTAGATAAGTATCTCAAATTGGTTAAAAAGAAAGACAGGAACGAGAAGCCAACAAAAAAATCATACAAACACCACAAAGAAGAAAAATTCCAGAAAGGTAAAAAGAAAAAATATGAAGAGTCTAGTGAAACAAGTAGTTCATCAAGTTCTTCTAGTGATGAAGCATATATATGCTTGATGGCACACGACGATGAGGTAAGTTCTAACCCTTCAAATTCAAATTATGATTCATCGAATTCTTCCGAAGAAAATCTTTCTTTAGATGTGAATAAAGAAATCTCATCCCTTATAAAAAGATATTTCTCACTTAAAGAAGAAAATGAGAAATTAATACATGAGATTGAAAAATTAAAAGAAGAAAATGATATATGCCTTATGGAAAATGAAATTTTCAAAAATAAAATTGAAACTTTGAAAATTACACATGCATGTGAAATTGTCAAACTAGCATGTTCACTAGAAAAAGCAAAACAAGAAAATGATATGATCTGAATTGTTTTATTTTAAAGGGTTTTAAAGAATCAGTTTTATGCTTTCGCAACGTGTTTTTGTGAAATCGATATTTTTGATTGAACACCAATTCACCCCCCCCTCCTCTTGGTGCCCTTTAGGATCCTACACAGCGGGAGAGGCTAGTTCGTCGATATGTCAACGGCAGCACGCGAAGGGCTGATGGTTGATGAACTAGAGAGAGAGGAAGAGATGACAAGGAAGGTTGAATAAGGGTGGAAGCGGCGGCCATCTGCTGCTGCTCTAGGGTTTCTTCGCAAGGTGTAGAGCGGCAGCGCCCCGGGCTAGTTAATAGGTTTTAAATTTCATATAAAAAATATATATTACCCAAGCCGGGTTCCGAGTCGGGTTTCTAAACTAAGAACCTGGTCCTGGCCCGAACCTGTCGGGTAATCTGGTTACTAGACCCGAACCGGGTCCGGATCCCTACCCGAGCCGAGTATTTTTTTCGACTTCTCGGGTCGGTGCAGTTCGGGTTGACCCGAACTATGCTCATCCCTAAATATTTTTTTAAAAAATAATTAGCTTCCATTAAGTAGTAAGAGTGACACAGTCATTGTACAAAATATGATCTAGACTAGGAGGGGGCCATCGATCAAAAAATACTCATCATTTTGGCCTTCAAAATTTGCTAAATAGTCAACGGCAGAATTGAGAGCTCTAGAGCAAAATATAGCAATGGCTGGAGCAATACGTTCAAGGGTATCCCAAATGTCCGTCAAGATGTTGTGGAGATACCACAGGCAACGACACTTGCGCCAAATGATGTGGACCAAGATGTCGGAATCCGAGAAGATTTTGATGAACATGAAATCACACCGAGCACAAGTCAAAATATTGAGAAGCAGCGCCCACGCCTCTATGTGGAGAACAGAATCCGCCAAGTGATGCATGCATTTTCATACATGTTTACATGCATCATTTAGGTTATTTTTCGTAGTTTTTACCATTGCATGCATATATTTTCTTATTTATTTTCGTAATTTATGTTTAGTCCAAAGCCACCCACTTCTGTCTGATTTTATTCTCAGGATCATCATTTTGAAGGTGCAAAGCGATCGGATCAAAAAAGGACGCAAAACAGAGCACAAAGAGCACATATGATGAGTTCAAGAGAAACCCGAGACGGGCTGGCATCATACCCGGACCGGGTTGATGTTAAAAACTGAATCCAAATCGATTTTTACTTGAAAATAAAATCTGAACAGAACCGGCCCGAGTTGGAACAGACCCGGCCCAAGTTAGTACAAAATCAGCCAAACTGACAGATCGCGTGATTTTTCGGTCGACTTTAACTTGGATTTAAATAGCGATTTCAACTCGGAACCCTAGAAGCCGTCACCCCCTATAAATATGGATGTACCACGAACCCAAGGAGCATGCAATCTTAACCAGAAACGAGAGACGAAGTTCTACTGCGCGCCACTGCAAATCAATCGTAGAAGTAGAGATTTCATGGCTTCGGGCGATCGTTTGGAGCATAGTTTCGGTCAAGGCTTGTTACAAAGTCGTCCACCACTTCTTAGGAGTTTGATTTATAATTTCTAATCTTTATTTTATATTTTCTCCCTCAAATTTGATGTTAATTCTTCCGATTATGGTTTAGTTTAGTTGTTAGAGGAAGACTACATTGAACCTCGGTTTTCTCTTAATATATTTTGTTATTTAGACTTCTGATAACATGGTTATGATGTGGGTTTCATATTTAATCCGAGTTAGTTAGTTTCTTGCATTAGTTTCATATAATTTCACATAAATTCTGCAAGAAAAAATCAATCGAATTCTTCTCTATGAAGAACCCGGGCCGAGTCGGATACAACTCGGGCCGGGTTCCTTCATTATTTTTGCTGAGTTGAAATTTGTATATGACCCGGGCCGAGTTCCTTCTGACCCAGTCCGAGTCCTATTATTTTGATATTTTTTGTTAGTATATTAGTTTTAATTGCTAACAATTATATCATTAAATGGAGGTTTGCAATTTAAAGCATCTTAGATAAAGTAGATTGGAGTTGATCGAGTTTTCGACGTATTTAATATTACTTCTATTTAAGATAGTTAAGTTCTCAAGTTTTTTAGTCCTTTACTTTAAGCAACTGTTCATATTAATGCATCTTAGTTCAGAATATATTAAAGTGGATTGAGTTTTCAACGTGCTTTGATTCTATTCTTTACTAAGATAGTTAGATTTTCAAGTTTTTTAGTCCTATACTTTTTATCCATTTATTTTCAACAAGAAGTCTATATTTAATTATTGATAATTAAGAGAATACGATAGGGATACGAAGTCTGAGTTCTAACTTTCTCTCACATTATTAAGGGCATCATTATCTCAGATTGTCATCAATTTGAATCACTTTTATCTAGAAATTAATTCTTGTTATACTCTCAGTTATAAACTTAAGTTGGAAAGATAAGAATCTAGATTGGTCCTCGTGAGTTCGACACTTTATTCACTCTTTATTACTTGATTCGATCTAATATAGTTGCTAGTATATTTGCGCTTAATTTGATCGCATCAAGTTTCTGGCGCCATTGTCGGGGACTATTTCTAGTTCTATTTTTCTACTTTTGTTTGATAACTTGATTTTTTTTTCTCTCTCTTGCACTTTTGAAGATTTTTATTGCATATTTGGAATCGTCGCTTCATATACTTTTGCGAGTTTCTATTTGTGTGTATTTCAGGAAGTTATTTTAAAAACAAGTTGATAAATCTTCAATGGCGAAGAAGAATAAATTCAGACAACAATCCAAGCCAATTAAAGATAGCAAGATTATCAAAACTGGAGAAGATCAACTTGAAGTTTTACGTAGCCCTCAACAAGAAGGTGTTTCTGCACCTAAAATATTACAAGTTGGTATAAACTTTCCATGACAAAATACAATCACGCCACCCCATGCATGTGTAGAAGAGAATGATACATCGCAAGACCCACTAGTCCTGCTTACTCACATGGTGGGGACGTTGTTGACGAAGATCTCCACGCAAGATGAATTCATACAGAGTATGGAGGTTCAAATTTCAAATCTGAAGCAACATGGCCAAAATATGGATGATTCCCTCTCATCTTTACGAGAAGAAAAGTCTTCGATTGAATCAAAGACCAATATGGAGGGAATGCTTTGCCAATTTATTTCAACCATTGAGAATAAGCTTAACCTTCACGATCAACTCATTCAATCTTTGGAGGCACACTTGATTCAGTTGAAGTCTCAAGTTAAAGTCAATAACGATATTCCTCCTCTTCCACAACCATTCGAGATTCAAAGCAAATTTGAGGAGATGGAGGCAAAGATCCAAGCATTAGAGAAGCAAGTTGGAGATTTTTCTTCTCAATTTGACTTGTCTCAAAAGACTTGCTTAGAAAATTTTCCTCCAACTATTGTATGCTCATGCCACCGTCAAAATTCTTATCAAAGATGGAGACCACGAAGAAATTATCAAAGAAGAACATGGATTACAGAGTGGAGGATAAAGGAGACAAGTGAGTATGTAATTGAAGATGGAATAGTCCGAAGGAGGAGCTGGCCTTCGGAAGTTCTAACCCCAGCTACGAACTTGCCTCCAAGTAGACCTCAACAAACGGAGGGAGCCACATCATTCATAGCATCAACATCAAAAACACCAACAACATCCCAACAATGGCACCCAACAAGTCCAAAAGCAATTCAAAATATGGAAAAATCACAAGTTGACTTAAAAGGTAAAGTTAAAATCTCTGCTGAAGGTTACCGAAAGTTAGCGTCGATTGGGTGCATATTCACTCGCATCTAGTCAGGTTACCGTATTGGACGTTCACGAGCACATCAACTAATCGTGGTGAGATTGTTCTTTATTGCATTTTTTATATACCCTTTTGTTAGTCTAGTTATCGAGTCTTAGATGAATTATTACTTTTCTTTTAAATTGCTTTTGCAGATTTGATTTGTTTAGATCAAGTTCTAATCATAATTTAGTAAGTTTTAGTCCATTAATTACATTGTTTTAAAGTCTCATCTTAGTCCATAATCGGATGCTTTTAACTTCACAAATTACTGAATTAATCACCTTTTTCTATTGCTAAACCCGGCCTGAGCTCCCTGAAACCCGTGCCACGCTTTTTCTCCATGAAAATCATGTAAGGTACACATAATCCGGGCCGGGTAGACGCCTCTGCACAAAACATCACTCGGCGCGATCATATAAGGAACCCGGCCTGCGTCTGAACAATCTGGACCACGCTGTTTTCGCATTTGTTTTGCCGTTCTCTTCATGCGATGATTCCGATGACTTTTGATTCGCCATCATGAGGGCGAATCGGACCGTTGAGCTGTCAATCGCCCATCATCAAGATGAGGCATTGATTCACCACGATTTTCGAAGCCGAACGACCACTCACCCGGGTCGGATCCGTCTACAAAACTCGAGCGGACGGGAAACTCGGGGCCAATTCACCTCCTCCGACACCAGCAGTTCTTCACCGCCCTTCATCACGAATGCTGACAGTGTCCCGACCGGCCCTGACTGGCAAGATTCCATGCCGCCACCGTGCTCTTCTCTATCTCGCCCTCGGCCGCATCCAGATCTAACGCCTCTACTTCTCATCGTCACCACACTGCATCGCCATCACCCCTCCGTCAAACATCCGTCGGTCCGGAACTCACCCCGGCCGGCGATCTTCTGGAGGCGGCCCGGAGACCACCTCGCACCGCGTCTGACGCACGCTCCGGGCCACGTTCTGCATACCGCCTTTCTCAAGCCCAGGCCGCGCCGACTCTATACGACTCACGACACCCCGGGCCGTGTCATCAGCAACCTAATCTTCATCGATGACTTATAGAATAACCCAAGCCGCGCAATTACCTACTCGGACCAGGCCATCTCCAGTTCATCGTCAGCCGCATCATTATATACCCGGGCCGAATTTCTTACATACCCGAGCTAGGTTTCTTGACCAGATTGTGTAGGGAACATTCTTTACAATGCAACCTCGCCGGAAGTCTGTAATCCGTCGCTCCAATGCTTCCTCGACAGATAACAATGTAGCTCCCCGATAGGAAGAACGACCGCCACGACCCACCAGTCTCGAGTTTCGGAATTCTACCCAACGCAAATGTTACCGGCAAACGTTCTTCTTCAATATTACTCTCACCCGGGTGGGGATGCGGACATTTCTGGATCAACGGTGGCCGATGTATAAGAAGTTGTGCCATGAGTTATTCAGTTCATATGCTTATGAGTGCTTTGCTCAGCGCCATCGAGTTAACTTCCGACTTTTTAATAATGAATATAGCTTTTCTATGTCGGAGTTTAACTCTATTTATGGATTTCCCCTACTTCTTCTGAGTTTTAGGGAGTTGCATTCTAGAAAGTTATAACAAATGATGAGCCATTCCTTCCATCCCGAGCAAAGGTAAGTCTTATTCGGAATCTAGTATTTTGATATATTTACACGATCTACCATCTGTGGTAGAGGAGAAAGCGAGGGTGCCATTAATACTACAGAACTGGAGATATTGTGGGCGATAGTGGAAGGAAGGCAGATCAACATAGGTGTCATCTTGGCCGATAATTTTCAAAGACAGACCACCATGACTTTATGCAAAGTTATCAATGGTGGCTTGATCACTCTTATAGCCCTTTAGTTGGGCCTTGACCACGGTTCTTCAGATGAACCTTGTCGAAAGGACTTCAGGTGGTCTGGTCTTCAAGTTTCATAATAGAGTCGAGACATTGCCATGCACTGATGCTGATCGCTTCACTGTTTTTGATCGCGTGAACTGGACATACTTTCCTTCTTTGAGACAAGTGGAGCCTCACCACATAACAGACCCTCATGCACATCATGTTGAGGATCCAGTAACTCTGCAGGATGAGAGGCCTTCACAGCACCCACAGCTAGCCTTTATGGTCCCGAGTCCACCACTTCACCATGTGTCTACATCTCAATCAATTAATGTTTCAGCCCCTGCTAGTTTTGATGTCTTGGCTATGCAGGACACATTAGCCGCACTGCTTATGGGCCAGGAGCGACAATACCAGCTAATGCAGCAGCATCATCAGGAGACTCAGGCTCAGTTTCAGCAGCTTAGCGACCTCCAGGATCACCTTGAGCAGCTGGTTCGGGATTTCTTTGGGCAGTATCTGCCACCTCCACCGCCATCAGAGATGGGCTAGCTGGTCTTGTCTTTTCCCTTTCTTCTTTTTTATTTTTATTTGAGTCTTCATCTTGTACTCCTTACCATATCTAGCTAACACTTAGGACAGTGTTTAGTTCAAGCTTGGAGGATGTTGCATTTAATGCATCATATTTGCTTATTGTACTGCATCATCATGTTTGCTTTCTTTTAGTTTATTTCAGTATTGTATATTTGTGTTATCTTTTGCATCTTATCAAAATCCATAAAAATTTAAAAAATTCAAAAATCACAAAAATACCATTCACCATCATTTTCCCTTGTTGCGTGTTCTTCTTAATTGCGCTTAAGTGAAATTCAAGGACATCCTATGCACTTATGAAATTCTCTTGCCATAATTTTACCTGTTCCATCACCTTAGTATTGGGTAATTTGGAAAGTGTATGTTACTAAGTAAAATTATGGATACTTGAACCACTGATTATTGTTCATGCTCGCATTTTATTTCTTATTTTGATTTTAAGTCTTGATGGTAGTAGCCTTTTTATTGAACGCATAAAGTATTTTATGTGATTAAAATAAATAAATTTGAAAGAGGGTTAGTTGAACCCCAAAAGTTATAAGAAGGTATAATTGTGATATTCGGAACCTAGGTGTGTTCGGGTGATTAGACTCGTAGAAAATTCTTGCTTGGAGATCTAAGGACAACTGCTCTAGGATCCGTCAGTCGAAAGCCTGTTACATGAACCACCTTGAACAATATGGAGAAGCACATGAGTAATTAATTATGTATGGAAATAAAAGGTTGAATAAAGTAAAATTAAGTTCACTCTTTACTTTTTGCATTCAACATTAATGCTATTACTTGATAGGCTATATGTTCTTTTGCATGGAGCTGAATTAGAATAAGTTTAAATTGTTTAAGTTATAGAAATTTTATGAGGCTCGGTTAAGGAATGTGGATAGATACTTTGGCGATGGATTTGTAAAACGATGGTAGTAGAAAAGTATTAGTTATGGAGTGGAAACTATGATGGTTCATTTATGATTCTTGAGTCTTGCCTTGAAGCTTGCTTGAAGACAAGCAAGAGTTCAAGCCTGGGGGAATTTGATGCATGCATTTTCATACATATTTTACATGCATCATTTAGGTTATTTTTCGTAGTTTTTACCATTGCATGCATATATTTTCTTATTTATTTTTTTAATTTTTGTTTAGTCCAAAGCTACCCACTTCTATTTGATTTTATTCTCAAGATCATCATTTTGAAGGTGCAAAGCGATCGGATCGAAAAAGGACGCAAAACGGAGCACAAAGAGCACATATGATTGAGTTCAAGAGAAACTCGGGCCGGGCTGGCATCATATCCGGAACGGGTTGATGTTAAAAAACAAATCTGAATCGATTTCTACTCGAAAATAAAATCTGAACAGAACCCGGCCCGAGTTAGTATAAAATCAGCCAAACTAGCATATCGCGTGATTTTTCGGTCGACTTTAACTTGGATTTAAATCGCGATTTCAACTCGGAATCCTAGAAGGCTGCCACCCCTATAAATATGGATGTACCACGAACCCAACGAGTATGCAATCTCGGAGTTTGAAGCCCTAGCCACACCAAAAATGAGACACGAAGTTCTACTGCGTGCCACTGCAAATCAATCGTAAAAGTAGATTTCATGGCTTCGGGCGATCGTTTGGAGCATAGTTTCGGCCAAGGCTTGTTCTAGAGACGTCCACCACTTCTTAGGAGTTTGATTTATAATTTCTAATCTTTATTTTATATTTTCTCCCTCAAATTTGATGTTAATTCTTTCGATTATGGATTAGTTTAGTTGTTAGAGGAAGACTACGTTGAACATCGGTTTTCTCTTAATATATTTTGTTATTTAGACTTCTGATAACATGGTTATGATGTGGGTTTCATATTTAATCCGAGTTAGTTAGTTTCTTGCATTAGTTTCATATAATTTCACATAAATTCTGCAAGAAAAAATCAATCGAATTCTTCTCTATGAAGAACCCGGGCCGAGTCGGATACAACTCGGGCCGGGTTCCTTCATTATTTCTGTTGAGTTGAAATTTGTATACGATCTGGGCCGAGTTCCTTCTGACCCGGTCCGAGTTCTGTTATTTTGATATTTTTGTTAGTAGATTAGTTTTAATTGCTAACAATTATATCATTAAACGGAGGTTTGCAATTTAAAGCATCTTAGATAAAGTAGATTGGAGTTGATCGAGTTTTCGACGTCTTTAATATTACCTCTATTTAAGATAGTTAAGTTCTCAAGTTTTTTAGTCCTTTACTTTAAGCAATTGTTCATATTAATGCATCTTAGTTCAGAATATATTAAAGTGGATTGAGTTTTCAACGTGCTTTGATTCTATTCTTTACTAAGATAGTTAGATTTTCAAGTTTTTTATCCTATACCTTTTATCCGTTTATTTTCAACAAGAAGTCTATATTTAATTATTGATAATTAAGAGAATATGATAGGGATACGAAGTCTGAGTTCTAACTTTCTCTCACATTATTAAGGGTATCATTATCTCATATTGTCATCAATTTGAATCACTTTTATCTAGAAATTAATTCTTGTTATTCTCTCAAGTTATAAACTTAAGTTGGAAAGATAAGAATCTAGATTAGTCCTCGTGGGTTCGACACTCTATTCACTCTTTATTTCTAAATTCGATCTAGTATACTTGCTAGTATATTTGCGCTTAATTTTCTCGCATCACCAAGAGGTCGCCAGCCCTGCAAAAATAAACACGTGAGTATTAGAGCGCAAAATGCAACTGTATCCCCCATTCCTGCTGGCTTGGGCAAACGAGCCATCCAAATTCACTGGATCCGCGAGAGTTCATAGGAGCGAGTTGCGTCAAGGGTGTAGGTAGCAGAAGTTGAAAACTTGTAGAAATTGGCGAGAGCTTTTTCTCATAGCATATTGATGATTGCACACTTGGACCGAAAGTGGATGTCATGCCTCAAGTTTTAAATACCCCAAAGGCAGTAGACACATGTCTCATATTTCAAATACCCCAAAGGTAATATACAAGTATGGATAAAAGATGTTTTTTGGACTCTTGATCTAAGTTGGCTCCCTCTGGATCCAAGAACTAGAATACCAAGAATCCATGGTGGGAAACTGGTGGTGAAGGAGTTTCAAGAGGAAGTATTAGGTTTTGGAGGGAACTTGAATACGCCATATCGTAGTCCACGGCTTCCTTTCAGCCGAATGTGATGACAAAGCTTGCCGTTGCACGAATTTGTACATTGCACTAGTAAATCTCGTAAATTGCGTATGTTCTTATGTGATTGTATGATCTCTCTCCTTCTTTTCGCAACATCATTAAATAATTAAAATCATTAATTATTATTAGATTCATCTAATCATAATTTGACATGTATAAATTCTCTTACTGTTTATGCTTCCATATCTCATATGAAGAAAAAAAAGTGCATGAGTAAACTCACAAAACAAAAAAATATATATACATGTGATTTAAATTTGTTAGTGAATCTTAACGTATAGAATCAAAATAATTTCACATGACGGATGGAATTAACATGAATGCATTTTTGGATTTACACTCTAGAATTCATATATCTCATAGATAAATAAATAAATAAATGTCTGCGCCCTCATTTTCTTTTAATTACAATTCTATAATGTAATTCTGTTGCACTCTGAAATTCTTTTCACTCTAATTCAACAAAAAGTTAAAGCAAAAAGTAAGGGACCATACTAAAAGAAATTGTCTTAAAAATCAAATCATAAATCGGATCGGCATGAGAACCGAATCACGGTTCAATTGATTTGATCGAATTGATTCAATGAAATTTTTATATAATAATATTATTTATAATTATTTGATAGTGATGTAATATATCAATTATTACAAAAATAATTAAAATAATGACTAAAAGAGAAAATAGATAATAAGGAGAAGAAATTTCTAAAACACAAACCATTTTCTTCCTTTTGATCAAAATACTTTTAGTCGGAATGTTCCTTTTTTTTTCTCCTCCCATTCCAGTATAACTTTTTGTTTACTCTTCTCTTTTTCTCTATCAAGTGGGCCTTTTCAAATGGGCCTACACAATTTACATCATTCATTTCAAATCCATCCATTTCTTCTAACTAGTTTCAATATTTGAAGAGCCGTGTCCTGGCATTAAAGAATGCACTTTTCATGAATTGAAAATAACATCACATACTAATTAATACATCTTTGGATAATAGTAAACAAATTCAATCCAACAAAGTTTAAGTTGCGATCAATTTTATATAAATACCCTTTATGTAAAGGATATATATTTTTCTATGAGAAATGGGAACTGGATTTTTGGTGTTGTTCTGTTTCCAAAAAAAAAAAAGAACGGAAAATAGGAGCGGTGTAGTTTGGATGGCAAGGATTGAAGGTGGTAGACGAATTGAAAACTTATGCCCCAAACGGAATACCGGAGCTTTTGTGGACGAATTGTTAGGCACGTGCTGGGAGAGGTAGATTTCGCTTTCTTTACCTTGTTATTATTCTTTCTCTCTTTTTACGCACCTAATCCTTCTTGAAGCAAATGTTTAACTTTTCTTTCTTTTTTTTTTCTTTTCTTTTGGTGAGAGATCAACAATGCATTCATTCATTATCGTAGTAGTTGCATGTGGCAATTAAAGATGCCACAAAATGCGTCAAAGGTTATTAAAAAAACACAAGGATGAAGGATGACCATATGTTTGTATTTATGAGATCAATGACTTATCTGATTAATTTGGTTTATGAATTCCAATTGTTCTGCGCCTCTTCCTTCCTTTGTGGAGGACCCTTTACTTTTTTTAAAGATAAAAAAATTTGTGGAACAGGACTAAAGCATTGGCCTACCTACCAACACCAAGTTGGTGGTTGCCATGACGGTTATTTTGCGCTAATTGGGTTAACAAAATAAATTTCTCACCAACCAGATTGGGTGGAGTGGATAGCACCTCCTGATTACTTAAGTAAAAATCTCGAGTTCAACTCTTTGTAGATATAAAAAAATTTACTAAAGTCTCGCCCGTCATAGCTAGCGTACTGCTCGAGATTAGTCGAACTTAATAATGGATCGAGACTTTGCCCTGTTATCAGTGTAATCTTTAGCGCCATGTGGATTGTCGCTTCTTGAAAAAAAAAGATTTTCGTGCTAACTTTTTATTTTATTTTATTATATTTTTTGTTTTGAACATGGCGTTGGAAAAGGGAAAGTGATCTCAAACAAAATACTACTACTGAACACTAACAGTAATAATAATAAGGTAACTGATCATATCCAAATTTTTTTATGTTTTTTTCCTAAAAATAAATTTATCAATTTTTTTTCAAATGATACTTTAGTCGACATCAAATTAGTCGAACTTGATAATGAGTTGAAACTTTACCTTGTTATCATAATAATCTTTAGTCCCAGGAAAAACAATTGTCGTGCTAACTTTTTATTTTATTTTATCTGTTTTGAACATGACGTTGGAAAAGGGAAAATGATCTCAAACAAAATACTACTACTGAACACTAACAGTAATAATAATAAGGTAACTGGTTATATATCAAATTTTTTTATGTTTTTTCTTACAAATAAATTTATCTAATTTTTTTTCAAATGATACTTTATTGGGGGAGGGGGCCCTATATTTCTACAGAATATTTGTTTGTGGTAACATTATGATGTATCTAATTCTATAAGGTGATGACAATGATATACCACATGAATTAAAATGTCATTATATTAATATTTTAATAATACATCAAATATTTAGATATTATTTATATATTTAAACCGATTGAATTTGAAAATATCATATATTTATATATCCAGGTTTAACACCAACCTCAACTTATTATATATTAAAAATGAACTATGGGGACTGCATGCAGTTGACTCAATAAAACTCGGTTCGTGTGTTGGTAATTGATGGACACATTTGATCCGCCGATTTGTGGTGTGGTTAATTATTATGGCAGCACTCTCTAATTTGGTTGATTAAACAAATAAATGCGTTTTGATTTGGACTGCAGAAAGAAACATTTAAAAGAAAAGCTTTCTCAATTTATGTTCTTATTTATTTTGTTTTATGGCCATCATATCCTACAATTGAAACAGCGGAAGATGGAGTTGTTTTCGAATGAGAGGAACGAGTTGAAGTATTGAACCGAGTGAGATAACAATTTTAGTTATCGAAATAGACAGATGCTATCATTTCTTTAATATATTCGTTTTCCGATAATAAGAAATAAATAAATAAAAAGTTGCAGCAGTTGGGAACTTAGAATAATTAAGTGTCGTGCCTGTTCCATAATGATGGAGTTAATTAATTAATAAAGTAGCTGCTTCACGATCAGGCAATAGCGTAAATATTATATATATATGGGTTTAAGTAATATGTAATTAAAAATTATACAATCAAATTGAGATTAAATTTAATAATTTAATATTAAATTTAATAGAAGTTAAATTTTAACTATATAATTATAATCTAATCTAATTTATTGATTGTCTATTGATTGTACAAAAATTAATTATATGCTACCTTAACCTATCTATCCATGTATATATATATATAAAAGGGGTATTGCACAAGCTAAAATATATTTATCCTGGTCTATGGGACTACGTGTGCAAATGTTTGCAAGTCGTTGATTTCGTACGGTCACCGTGTCATGTCGTAAGCTCATCAGATACGTCAATTTGGTATACAGCTGTCATTTAAATATATAATTATAATAATAATACTAATAATAATACTAATTGGACGAAGAGAAAAATAAATAGAGAGGATCACATCACATGGCCAATTATTCTGGAAAAAAATAAAGTGATTAGTAACTTAATTATTCTTTACCTTGGTTTTTCTAGTAAAAAGTAAATGCCGAGTAAAATGCTATTTCGTATTATGCATTTAGTTTAATTAAAAGATTCTGGAGTTCTTCCTTCCTATTTCTTTTTTTTTTCACGTTAGTCCTGTGGACTAAAAAGGTTAATTGCACTACCACTACAGCTGGAACAAGCACGAGGACGACATTGACCACTTTCATTTCGAGGACGGTTCGAGAGTCTCCCTCTCTCTCCTCTCCTGTCACTCCCCCCCCCCCCCCCCCCCCCCCCCCCCCCACCCCCCAGTTTTAGCTATTATATATTTCAATGGCGGAACCCAACATATCTATAAATTTCCCCCACGCTCGGCCCCCCGTCCTCAAAGAATCATCACGTTGAGATCTAGCTAAGCGGCCATGGATCTCCTCCTACTGGAGAAGGCTCTGTTGGGCCTGTTCGCGGCGGTGACGCTGGCCATCGTCGTGTCCACGCTCCGGGGGAAGCGCTTCAAGCTCCCCCCAGGTCCAGTCCCCGTGCCAGTCTTCGGCAACTGGCTCCAGATCGGCGACGACCTCAACCACCGCAACCTTACCGCCCTCGCCAAGAAGTACGGAGACATCTTCCTCCTCCGCATGGGCGTGCGCAACCTCGTCACCATCTCCTCGCCGGAGCTCGCCCGGGAGGTCCTTCACGCGCAGGGCGTCGAGTTCGGCTCCCGCACCCGGAACGTCGTCTTCGACATCTTCACCGGCAAGGGGCAGGACATGGTGTTCACCGTCTACAGCGACCACTGGCGGAAGATGCGCCGGATCATGACCGTGCCCTTCTTCACCAACAAGGTGGTGCAGCAGAACCACCGTGGCTGGGAGGAGGAGGCCCGCCTGGTCGTGGAGGACGTCCGCAAGAATCCAAGGGCCTCGTCGGAGGGCATCCTCCTGCGCACCCGGCTGCAGCTCCTCATGTACAACAACATGTACCGGATCATGTTCAACCGGCGGTTCGACAGCGAGGACGACCCGCTCTACAACAAGCTCAAGGCCGTCAACGGCGAGCGCAGCCGCCTCGCGCAGAGCTTCGAGTACAACTACGGCGACTTCATCCCCGTCCTCAGGCCCTTCTTGAGGAACTACCTCAACAAGTGCCAGGAGCTCAAGGACAAGCGTCTCAAGCTCTTCGACGACCACTTCGTCAGGGAGAAGAAGTGAGCATGAACCACATCTGATCGACTGATCCTACATGCATATATATATGTACCTCTTCTTTCGGCTGGATCGAGCATCGAGTGCTCCTCTGTGATCTCTCTGTTACATGCCACCTAACGAGAGATGGACTGCTGCAGGATGATGATGGATGAGAAGGGATCAAAGATGGAGCTCAATTGTGCCATCGACTATATACTGGACGCAGAGAGGAAGGGAGAGATCAACTACGACAATGTCCTCTACATTGTTGAAAACATCAACGTCGCAGGTACTTAATTAATTCCCTTCTCACAAATTTACCCTCTCTTTTTTTCTTCTTTTACGCACTCGTCTGCTATGAATGCTTGATTAATTCCGCGTAGGAGAAAAAAAAACATAACGATATTAATTTCTGATCTGAAATTATGAACTCCCGTCGATCATAAGGCAGGACCCTTGGAATGAGATAAGATGTCCACGTTCCAGTACGATTCTATTATTTCAATGAGTTTGCATTTTAGGATATGGAAATCTTTCCTTTCTGTTTTTTCTGTCATGTATCTCGGTCTGGAAATCTAAAGCTTCAATGTAACTGAAACTGGAAAGTAGGTGTCGAACAAATTTAACCAAAAAAGGAAATATGGCTCGGTGAGACAATTTAGTTCCTTGCCTTTCGGGTAACTAATGATAAAGATATGTTAACTTGTGACCAAATAAACTAAACCATCATGCACTATGCACCTAACTGAAAACGATATATGCATCCACCGGACAGAGGAAATATGAACACCTTTAGAAAAGTCGTCATTCTGTAGAACTACTAGTGATGATCGAGTTGCGTGCAATCCTCATCTTCCTAATTAAAGCATTTTAGTCCAGTGGGGATAAAAAGAGCCCGTGAGTGAGACATTTTTTATCTTGCAATGATATCACAGGAACGAGCTTTATGTCTTTACGCTTTTCGTCTTGAATTAAATTAGTCGGCAATCGTATTATAGTCCTTCTCAGTGTTTGCCAAAGAAAAAGGCATTTTCTGAAAAAGGAGATCTCATCAGAGAAGGAATAAGATAATATTATCAAGCTGGCAAAAGCCTGATTTTAGCAACAGATGCTCTGTCCATCATACATAGGCACAGATTCCACGTTCAATTTGATCGAGCAACAACTCTCTTCTGATACTGAATCAAAACTTAGATTATAGTTTAACTTAGGCAACATCCATGTGGTGTGGGATCTTTCTGTAATTTCAATGCAGACAGTCATTACTTTATGTCGTCTGAATTAAACCTGTCAGCGGTATTGGTTGCTATTCCCACCTGCCAAACTGAGCTGCATCATTCCTCGTTAATTGCTTCATGATGATAAATTAGTAGCTCTTGACGGATCGAATCAAGTTAGTTCAACAAACTGATACTGGGAGTAGTGCATCATATGTGTGTGACCAATGAAGACAATACGGTCGTTAGCATTTTGCCCCTTTCTTGGGCCATGCCATTTGATGAGCTTTTGTCATGTGGGAGGATCGGAACAGCACGGCAGCAATTAGACTGATTCCATCCATCAGACGACAACGAATGATCAATTAGATATTTTGTAAGGATTGAACTCCAAAGATGGTTTGATTGAACATATGGGCAAGTAGTCGTAGTTTTATATGTGGCTACTCCTTTTATCTATTAAAAACGTGTTTTTAATTCGTGTGAGTTGTCCAAAGCGAACAGTATCTAGATTGGGCCGGGGTGTTACAGAATGATATCGCCGATCTCGCGTGCTCACTTGAGCTATATAGAAAATACGGACTATGGGCTAATACGGACCGTGTTCAACGAGAACGTCGACCCCTTTACGGGGGAAGATTGTAACGATCCGAGGTTTAAGAATCATATGCACTAATTGAAAACATGATGAGGTCGTTACATATTTGATTCAAGTATATTATTTTAGGTAGGTCTTAAAAAGAAAGGTTGCTGTGTGTAGTACTTCAATATAATTGAATCTGAATGATAGGTACGGCACAAATTATGTAACCTTTTTCTTTTCGGTTGGGGAGATGGTGCAACCAACCTTTTGGTATCATGATACAGTGAAATTCGTACTACAATTTGATTAGGTGGGCGAAGAAAGTTGGAATTTTTTAATTGGGAAAATGGCAAGATAAAGTACGGCTACCCTGTCAATAATCACCTAATTTGGCACATCCATCTGTTGCATTGTCCCTGTTAGCAATAAAGAAAACCCCCCAAAAAAAGAAAAGAAGAATTCCTTTGCTGCGTCCGAAAGATAATTTTGAGTTGAACAAATTAGCTGATACAAGAAGAATAAAATAAATAAAAAGGAAAAAAAAAGAAGGAAAATCGATAATGAAAAAAGTATTTTCTCTTGTGATTAAAAAGTTTAAAAATTATGAATGGCATATAATTCCTGCTTCAAGTTATGTTTTCGTTTGTAACCTTGCTCTGTTCCTTAGCCATCGAGACGGCACTGACATTACGACGGTGCGTTTGTCTTGTGCAGCCATCGAGACGACGCTGTGGTCGATCGAGTGGGGCCTCGCGGAGCTGGTGAACCACCCGCACATCCAGCGGAAGCTGCGCGCCGAGCTGGACGCGGTGCTGGGGCGCGGCGTCCAGGTGACGGAGCCGGACCTCCCGAGGCTCCCCTACCTGCACGCGGTGGTGAAGGAGACGCTGCGGCTGCGCATGGCCATCCCCCTCCTCGTCCCCCACATGAACCTCCACGACGCCAAGCTCGGCGGCTACGACCTCCCCGCCGAGAGCAAGATACTCGTCAACGCCTGGTGGCTGGGCAACGACCCCGCCCTGTGGAAGGAGCCCGACGAGTTCCGGCCGGAGAGATTCCTGGAGGAGGAGGCCAAGGTGGAGGCCAACGGCAACGACTTCAAGTACATCCCCTTCGGCGTCGGCCGGAGGAGCTGCCCGGGGATCATACTCGCCTTGCCCATCGTCAGCATCACCATTGGCACCCTGGTGCAGAACTTCGAGCTGCTGCCGCTGCCCGGCAAGGACAAGGTGGACACCGCCGAGCTCGGCGGTCAGTTCAGCCTCCGGATCAAGGACTACTACACGGTGGTCTGCAAGCCCATTGCTGAAGTCCATTAGAGCTTGTTTACTTGTTAGCGGCCGGACTTATCATCCGATTCACGACTTCTTTCTTCGAATGCTTTTTACTAAGTTTGTATTCGAACTTGGTGAATTTAGTTTGGGGTTGTGATCACTTGTACGACGCGCTGGAACTGGAAGCTCTCTCTCTCTAACCTTTGTCTATTGTTCATGTATTTAATTTCTTTAATATATATACCTTATAATAAGTTTGAATATCAACTTCGAAATTGACGATCAATTGGTTATTTGGTTGACCAAAAGTATTTCTTAAGGGTGTGCATTAGATTGGACTTCAACTGGTCTAGATTTGTTTGCTTTTTTGAGTCGGATCACTACATATTCTTCCCCTCCTCCCAATAGTTACATATTTATATTTATTATTATATTTTATTTTAAGTAAAAATAGACTAACACGGAGGAGTATAATGAACTTTTCACAAATACGAAAAAATTAAAGATAACCGAGAAGTTGATGGAATTGGACGGAAGATCGTGTTAGTATAGGAATTTAAAAAATAAAGTTCGTAATTTAAAATTAAATCTGAAAATACATGATTGTTTAAAAGTGGTTTGAGAAAATAATCATTTACCTCGTAAAGTTTATGTGCATAAGCTTGTAGAGCACATATTATTTTCATGAATTTTCTCATCATCTAGGATTATATTCAACAGAGCTTTTTTTTAAAGAACCTTTGTGCACCATTGTTTGCAAATATTCTTAGGTCGTTTCATTGATACAATATGCAAAAAAAAAAAAGTTGGTTAAAGATAGTAGAATATTTAGAGGTCAATCTCCACGTTTTCCTCCCCAACGTTGAATGTGAGATTCTCATTCTTCACGTCAATGAGTGCTTTAGCATTACTCAAAATGATGAGTCTCTTAACAAAGAATTTATCACCTTCAACACATTCTTCAAAGATACGGATAGGTGAATGAGCGGTTAGCCATTTTCGATGATACAGTAGTAAGTTTAAATTCATTCGGGCGCAATCTCTTGTAGATGGAGAAAGACACACATAAAGCCTTCGCAATATTCAAGTTTCCAATAATACAAGGAATAGAAGCTCTCAGTTTTGGTGACAACTTTCTCTGAGTCACTGCACTGAACTCCTCTATCAAAGCAGTCGGATTACATGATCTTAGAGAGTCATCTTCTTTGACATAATATCCTTCAAGAATTTTGCGTATGTAGAAATATGGGTAAAGGCATATGAAAAAGGAATATTTATATAAGGTTCTTTAAAAATATTACATTTTTTCAAACTTTTGATTTATCTTGGGATTTTGGAGTATTTGGGAGAATGAAATTGGTGGCACATATGGTGGAGGAGGATTGTAGGGAGGCTTTAGTGGCCCAAAGTCATTTGCTTTGCTTCTCATGGCCTAACTTGTTTCCTTTGTCCATAGCCTTCTCCACCGGTGACTCCAATTCCTTACCACTCCTCAATTTTATAGCTTTACAATGTTCACGAGAATTCACTTGAATTTTACTAGGTAAATTGTTCACTTCCTTGCAATTGATGGAGCTCGCTATTTCCCCACTTAATACGTTAAATTACTTTTAGATATGATCAATTTCTCCATCTCTTTCTCAAATTTTTTAATATGTCACCGGTAGCATTTGCCAACTTTTTATTGCAATTTCTTAAGATGGGTTCTTTTTAACTGAGGTTGTGGTGGTGGTTGCTAATATGGTAGTTGGTAATGAGCTTGATATGACGATCTGTAGAATTCTTGAAGGTGATGATCTTGTTTGCTGAGATGGTTCACTTTGATTGCTCGAAGAAAAGTTGGGATGATTTCTCCACCTTGAATTATATGTGTTGGTGAATAGATCATCCCATCTATTTTGGTTCACCACAAAACTAACTTGCTCTAACTGCATGCACTCAAAATTATTGTAAGGCCTTCCGCAACTTTCACAAAACTGATAAGATGCACACTTGATTTGCCTACTAACTATACTAAAGAATCAACATTGGCACTCAAATCTCTATAACTATCATCATTATCTATGATTGGGATGGCTCTAGATGATCATTCTTCATAGTCTTTAACATTCATGGTTAGTTGATCTAATAGATTGCAAGCTTGTGAGTATGGGAGGGAGGTTCATGATAGACCCTCTTGCTCCTACTGAGTCATAGTAAATTTCATACTTGGTGAGAGAAAATTATGAAAAGTTTCAATCATAAGTCAAGTTGGCATTGCATGGTGTGGATATTGTGTCGACAATTTTTTTAACCTCTTCCACGCACTGCCTAAATATTTATTCTCTTTTTGCTTGAAACGTGATTTCATTTCTTAATTTGATAAACTTTAGGGATTAATGTGCATTATTTGCCCCTGGGGGGATGGAGCGAGAATGATCCTCCTAATCGTTGATGTATGATACAAAATTGACGCATGACAGGAAAAATTGTGCATTGTAGAGCCAGTTTCTTGGGTCACATATGAGCAGTGTCGTCCGATTCGTAGCGTCGTTTTAGTTATGATAGATTCAAAAACCGATTGTCGCTACCATCACCGATTAGTTGTTGTCGACTAGTTGCAGGAGATGAAGCTCTGGCAGCAATGAAGCTCTAGCGACGATAAAGCTCAGGTGGCAAAGGCGATGATGGCAATGGTGCAACAGGAGACGACAGAGCTAAGGTAGAACGACGAGCAAGTGAGTAGTTCGTGAAATGACCATCGCTAGCCTCCTATCCTCCTCATCTCCTCTCCTTCACCCCTGTATTCCGACCTCCGCATCACCGTCACCATCATCATGGATCCAGACCCTGTGCTCCTGCTCCAAAGAAAAGGCACCGCGGACCAACAATGCAATCCATCGTCATTGATCTTCCATCGGACGAAGGAGAACAATGGGAGGATAGTCCTCCCAACTTAAGTTGGGAGGATGCACATTATATCCTAAACTTTATAGGAGAAATGGATTTCTTCATAAATGCCTAGAAAAACTCATCTCATGTGTTAAAATTCTCATATGATTGAGAATTCAACCAATCTTGTGCTTCATGTTGGAGTGAAAAGGGGGTAACTTCAACTTGATGGCATCTTCTTCTACCCCATTCATCTTGATAGTGGCACACATATGGAGAAAACGATTAACATGAGATACCAGAACTTCATTGTGGTTTCTTATGAATTGGTTCTGTATGAGCTATGACTTCAACTCAAAACTATTAGCAACAATTCTTGAGCCTACTATGTTTGATGTAATGCCTTTCTAGGACCTCCTAGCTAGGTCCTTCATAAGATGTTTAAGTTCCTCCTATTGATGGTATTGATGTTACTCATCCATGTTTGGCCCCATGTTTTGATTTGCGGTCATTGTTATTCTCTTTGTGATTTTTTGTTTGCATGCCATTGTCTTTCTATTTCTAAATAATATGGCTCAAGTATCTTGTATCAGGGTGGCATACACAAAGAGAAAAATATGTCTAAACTAATAAATAAAATCAAAATTCTAATATTGACACTCTTCATCGGCAACAACGCCAAAGATTTGATAAATCTTTCACAAGTATACGGAGTCAAAATCGTAATATGTAAAATGTTGTCCCACAAAGAAGAGCTCAAGTATTAGAGTTATGTGATTTTGAACTTATTTAAACGATAATATGGGAGTTGTAAAGAAAACAAATCTAAATAAAATAAAGGAAAGAAATGATTTGATTGAATAAAGAGAAGGGTTGTTTTAAGATTGCTATCAGAAAAGAAGTTCTAGGACTTTGAATCCATCTAGAGTATTGATTTCAAGGATTTTAAAATATTTAATCATGAGTGTTTTATTCGATCTAAATTAGGCATCTTTTTTCATGCAAATATAATTCTAATTAAAATAATAAACATATATTTTTATGATCATTTAAATTATTTTAATTACATTACATTAAGTCTTTTAAGTAAAATAATTGTGTTTTAGTTTTAAAAATAATGTATTTCTTATCATTCATTTTAACTAATCTTAATGAATTACTTTCGTAATGACGGAGATAGGAGCCAAGTAAATTCTTTGAACTTACTTGAATAGGAGCGTCGAATCGAGCGTCCAATACTGGAAATATCCACTAAATTAAATCACTGTTACTAAAATTTAGTCAAAAGTAGATAGTACAATCCTTTTGTATGTGGAATCGTGGGGGCGTTGACGGCTCCCAACATAAGACCATTCTTGATTTATTTATTTATTATTTGTTTACTCACTTGAATAGGAGTTGTTTAGCTTGTAAATTCACTAAATTGGAAGTCCGATGTTTAGGAATCATTACCCAATGGATGGCTCAATATATTTATGGAAAATTTTGTCGTTCACAAAATTTAGTACAAAAAATAAGATTAGTCAATGTTTTTTAAAGTTGGACCCTATTAGATCAATTCATTGAGTCATACTTGGATTGCATTGGATTGAGTTGAATTGAATCAAAATTCTCCTAAAATAATAGTATTACTATTTTTTGAAATAATTTCTATTTTGAAGATACATTGTAAATGAAAGTGTAAAAGTAAATAGTGATTTATTTTTGTTATTTTTATGATATATGTGTATTATAATAATATTAGCTCATAATGTTTTGTTTAAAAATTTTATAAACTTTTTCCCTTTGTTTCTTTTTCTCGTTTTTTTCTCCACAAATTTCAAATTTATTTTGTTATTATTAATTTCCTTTTCTAATGCAATCTATTTATTTCCACTTTCTATTCTTTCACCTTTCTTCCTAAATATACTTATTCTATATTAACCATATTTTTCAACAAAAAAATATTTCGAATCCCATTTTGCGGTTCAACCCAATTGAAATCGGTTCATCCTGATTTTGGTTTTAAAAAATGAGCTTTTGCGGAAATGCCAACGATTTTAAAAATATTGCAATTAACGTTTCATGCGAGGGTTATCTTCCAATTATTTCTCTGAAGACGATTCTCGACTTGGCTCATTGCTTATTTTGTTTGAATTCATGACTTGGGTAGCTGAACGTAGAACGTCACAAGATTATGTTTGAAATGATCACATGTTTGGCCGTTTCAGTTATCTGATCTCTCATCGTCTGTTACACGTCAAAACAAACATGCACGAACAATTAATACCCATGAGCACCCGAGAAGAATTTCTTCTAATTTCATTACCCCAGTGCTCCTGAGATTGCAACCAAGATGAGATTTTAACTGGAATCATAAGAAAAATATGTGTACTGACGATGTCATCATTTATGTCTATGATGTTTAAGAGCCCACTGATGTCAATCTTCCAGTACAAGATCATTAAACGATGAATGGCGCTGGTAGCACGAGACTGAAAGAATTGAGGTTATCATAAAACATGTGTTATACACAATCCCTGATAGGGAAAAGGAAACAAAAGAAAAGATGAAACAATGGGGTGTATTTCTTCTCACGGCTTTACTATCATCTAAAATTTTGCGTCCCATATGAGAGATCCGTAATCTTGTACACTATATACACATAAACTCTGCCTACTTACCAAGCTTTCTCAGTCCTATCTATAAGCCATTCTGAGCTCCTTCCTGATGGAGGTTTTGATAAAACAAGGATGATACCGTTCCAAGTCCAATCACATCACCATTTACATTTTTCACCTTGCCTTGCCTGACAACAAATCATGAGGACATTTAGTTTCCCACCAAACAAATCATCCATACCATTACTGGAAAGGAATATTTGCCCAAGGAACGAGGATTAACATATGAGATGTAACACCTATATACTAGGCAAAGAAAAGGTCTAGATACAATTGACATTTGTTTTAAAGAGAACACGGAGACAAACAAAAATGACTTTCAGCTTCTAAACATTTATAACTGCAGATTAGTCGAGAAAAGGATCAATTTAAGCTTAATAAAAATGAGAATTATTTAAAGGAAATGCTATAAATACTTACCAAGAAACTTCCAGCTTCAAGTAATTTAAACTTCAAACGAAGCTACAAATATTCCAACTCAAAAACGTTTTAATGTTCCACTAATCAAAATGGCTAGAAATGTCATCTGGCAGCCTGATCAGGCTTCGAACCATGATGATTTGGCAATTTTCTCAGTATCTCAGCTTCTATAGCTATTTGGATATCAGACGGCCAGAAAATTTGTTGGACAACTTTCCACAGAAAGCGAGGCAACAATGCAATGATTGTTATCAGAATAATTGTGAGCCAGTAAGTTGTTGAAGTTGCTACGTGATATATAGTCCTGTAAAACATGAACCAAACAGCATTTCATCACGAACAAAATAAATAACTTTTTATTTAGAAGACTAATAGTTACTTAATTTATAGGAAAAAGGACTAACCAGTAGTTGGGAAGTGTAGGAAAGGAATCTATTATCAGCATGCACATACATGTTATAACAATGGATCCCCATGTTGCCACATGAGTAATAAAGACCCAACGTTGGATGTCCATTGCCAAGTGAACATTCACAAGGACAACCACAGAGATGGTCCACAGACTGCCTATACTCCATATGTCGATGGTACTATTCCTATACGTGAAGAGTGGGACATAAAAGAGAACCAGACTTTGCCACAAGGTATCCAACATAGTTATCCAGAATAGGCGCAAGTTATAGCTCTCATGTCTATGTCCTGCTCCATAAAGTTTCGGGTAGCAAAGGAGTGTCTTATGACTCAAGTCCTTGTCGAGAACACCAACCACTATGGTAGGGACAGATGTATAAATGACGGAGTACAAGACACTACTCCAGTCTGTCAAAGCAGAAGTAGTGGAAAATGCAGTGCATAAGATATACCTGCATGAAACAATTTATGAAATATAAGAAAAGTTGCATCAGCATAACAAGCAATATGATCATATTATAGGGAAAGATACCTTTACAGCTCAGTTACATTATTTTTATTTTTTTAAAGAACTCATTCAGATAATTTACTAAGTGAATGGAGATTAAAGAAATCTTTTAAAGAGGAATAAGAAAATCCAAATCATAAAAAAATATCAAAACAAAAATTCTCCCAAAGAAAAGAAAAAATGAGTGCTACAATCTGGGCACCACAATTAACCATACAAAAAAGTTAGTATGCCTCAAACATGGAAGTTCTGAAAGAAACAAATAGTTCTTCTTAGCTTTTGCACAGATAATACAAGAGATCTAGACCAAAGCACCTGACGATGTAAAGAAAGGTGATGAAACTTAAATATTCTTTTTTTTAAAAGAACTTCAATATTATTTACAACTTTTATTTTCTCAACATTTAGTACCAGTAGAAAAAGAAAGGAAATGCGCGAGGGACAATGCAACCACCTTTTGTTCTAGTAATGCTTAGCAAAATCAAGTAACACAACTTTTTTTAGTAGTTCAAGGAACATAGATTATCACACGAGGAAATTGATATTTAAGATTTATTCGTGCTCAAGGTCGATTTGATACCAGAAAAGCATCAAGACAAATACAGCATTGCGGTAGAAGTTGTACAAAACCAAATAGCCAACTCGCTGATAATTCCAATGTCCATGCACAAGAAGCAATCTTTTCAAAAATCGAAATTGCCCCATAGCAAAATCTGAGGCCATGACTGCTTGACGACCTTCCTGACCACAGATCCCAACACCAACATCTGCCATTTGGATCATTGACACATCATTTGCCCCTGCAGAGTTATCGTTAGCAGTGCACAAAATAACTAAATATGGATATTATCTACTAAACCAAGATGACAGTAGTAATAAATGACCAAGTTCTCAGTCTAGAACCCTTTTTTTAGAATGAGTCTAGAGCCATGCTGTCAAGGAAATACAGACAAGACATCATAAACGTGCAAAAAAAAAAACTAAAACAGATTGAAATAATCATCTCACCATCACCAATAGCCAAAGTCATGTCATTCGTCCTGCTTTTGATCAAATCAACAATTCCAGCTTTCTGCAGAGGCGCAACACGACAACAAAGCACGACTTCGCAGGAAGTCGCCAAATCAAAGAGCTGAATGGAAAAAAGTATAATGGTCACAATAGCTATGATAACATGGCAAAAAGCGGAAAACATCAGATTTTGCATGTTGCAGTCAAGCAGGCATTCATGAAGTGCATTTTTTATGATGAATAGATTTGTCCATGGTATTTTTATATTATTAAAGCAGGGGTCATACCTCAAGCTCAAGGTCCTTCTCCAATATGTACACAAGACTATTTCCATCAATTATCAATGCTAGAGGGAGATTATCAAAGTCGGCTGCTTTCTCTGCACAGTGATCCGACAAAATGTTGTTAGATCCTGCATATATGAGATTCCATACTTCAATTTCAGGAATTATTTTTTTGCAAGAATAAATTTAAGGAATTGTAATGCTTGGATTACTTATCTCACCAGTATGACCAAGAAAATCATAATCTGGCTTCTTGTTTAGTATCAAATCTTCACTTCTATTTTCTGATGATTTTATTCCATATTTTGCTTTTGCACTAGCCAAAAGGCGCCTGCACTCATCCTCTGAGTTACCATTTATAATAATTTGGCGCATATTCTGGGTCAAAAGTTTACATGAAAGTCCTATTGAGATTGCAGTCTCTTGCTTATCACCTGTAAGCACCCAGACCTTAATTCCTGCTTGCCGAAGAGATTCTATGGCTTCAGGCACACCATCTTGCAGTTTGTCTTCAATAGCAGTAGCTCCAAGAAGTTTTAAATTGCACTCAATTAGAGAAGCAGCATGGCGTAGCTTCAGTGATCTGTCTGTCAATGAAGTGCTAGCCTCTAGATACTTCTCCTGCCATTCTTCAAATTCTGCATCGGTTAAATCCCTGGAAGCAATTACAAGAGTGCGTAAGCCCTGCAATGAATACTGAGTCAAATGGCTTTCTGTTGCATGCTTTTTCTTGGCAGTCAATGGTTCTCCGTGCATCTCGCCATTATTTAAGTCAAGAATACTAAGCACTGAACTGTCAGCACCTTTGACAAGAACTTTCACAGCATTGTTTGGAAATCTTATAACCACAGACATCCTCTTTCGCACGCTATCAAATTCATGTAGACCAAGAACATCTAATCTGGTTTAAATAGAAAAAAGATTTAGCGATATTGGCATAAAAAATGTCCAAGGGAATTTGTCTAATGTCAAAGTTAATCATAAGCGCATGGGTTTACATTTGTTACTTTGAAGCCAAGATTCTCCATAAGCCCTCAACTGAAGGTTCAATTTGAAAAAATGTAAAAAGGAGACAGATATGTACCTCGTTATCTTGCCATTGACATCAACAACCACGTGACCGGTGGTACGTTCAAGGAGTGTGTACCCATATGCTGAGGCTGCAACAACTAAAGCTTGTTCATCAGGAGATTCACCCTGATAATCAATTGCTTCAACCTTGTGTACCTCATTATGTGTTAATGAACTTTTTGAAGACATTGGAATTACAGTGTTGCAGGCTGCTAAAGTAAGGAAAAATTCATGAGTAGCAATTCTTTCTTCCCCTTCTATGCCTTTTTGCAATAATGATAGAAGTTCAGGATCAACAATGATTTCCGACTCAGGCTTTTGCTTATGTCCTTCTGTGTCTCCTTCATTATGAAATCAGAATATTCGGTATGAGATTTTAACAGCCAGATGCTTAGAGTCAAATTTAGGATTCTTTGGTAGTGCTTTTTTAGGGGTACGTTCTTTTGTAATATTGAAACATGACCAAATTACGCAGGAAGAAATAATTATAAGTGACAGAAATGGCTATGAGCACTAATATGTTAATTATAAATGACAGAAATGGCTATGAGGACTAATGTGTGTATTAGTGCTCATAGCCATTTCTGTCATTTATAATTAAGTTATACATATGCAGCATTGGATAGCTACAACCATGGTAGCATTCCTTTCAATTTTCAGAAGAAAAAAAAAGCATATGCATATTCCCAAGACAATGAGACATCTACATCATCCACTTGTCACTAGATAAAGTATTTGTTAGTTTGTTACCATAAAGCAATTAATAACTCTAGAAAAAACTTAATCTACAAGCTAGCAGATGGACTCCAGATGTTTTAACGCATCTTAAGTGCGAAGGAGGAATCATAATTGTTTTATCTGGATGCTGGAAGATGATACACCTCGTTTACAAACACAGTGATTTTTATTCAAAATGATGTTTAAAATTTACTTTCAAGACATTCTCTAAACATTTTTTTCTGGATTAGGTTGAAGGACTTAAAATGACCACAGAAATATAGGAAGAGAAATCTAGAACTAAATAATCAAAGTTTAGACTTTCACCATGTACCATGCTAGTTATTGGTTAACATGTATTATGATGAGTGAGAACAATATTCTGGTTTTAGCATGATCTGCATCTCATATATGAACCATAGCCCTCAGACATTTAGACATCAAAATGAACTCATCAAATGGAGCTTCAATCAAAACCTTTTTTGGCATCCCGACACTACTTTGGCATGTGCATAACAGTTAGTAGACCTGTACATTTGTATGTAAAGTATGGATACACTTTTATGTGCAAGACAAGCTCAATTATCCAAGCAGCATTCCAGAAGGTACAGCAGCTACTTGGTTTGAGAGAAGGAACAATAACTTCTTAAATCTAGATGGACAATAGAAAAAAACTTGGCTAATTAAAAGACAAACAATCATACCAGTATTGACCATTTCAATCATTGATAAATTACTTTGGCGCAAGATATTTCCATAATCCTTTCCATACACACTGGCTCTTCTAAATTCCATCTTGTTCTCAGTTAATGTCCCTGTTTTATCTGAAAATACATATCTTATCTGCCCCAAATCTTCATTGATATTCAAAGACCTGCACTGGAATCTTGAATTCGAACTACTATCATACATATGTCTATCCCCAATCATGAAATACGACTGACCCAGGCGGACTAACTCCATCGTGATGTACAAAGATATAGGAATCATAATTTGGAACACAATAACAGAGCTCAAAAATGAGAAGAAGATTTCCAAGCCAATTCCATAATATTTATAGTCTTCCTTCTTTTCTTGACCATTTGTGAAGTACCTCCGCCGGTAGAATGGTAGTGTATCAAGTTGATGAATATGATGCGATAGCCATAGACCAGTTCCAGTTGCTACCACTGCACACATGACAAATAGAAAAACCGAAAGCCAAAGGGTCTCCCTATTCATGTAGCTTTCCAGTCTACTTCTCTTGGAAGGTGATGATGTACTATTCAACATAGCTTTTGTCTCCTGGCCAGCATAAACGACAACTCCAATAATCCAGTCTATGTTTTTAACCTGACATCCACGTAAAACAATGTTTGACTGTCCAAGTGGAATCCTTTGTCCGTTGAACTCCATGTTGGACTGAAATTCATAAATATTCCTATTTGGTTGCTCACATCTGATAAGGCCTGAAAAAGAACCTTCTTCTTGAACCATGCAAGCAGTTTCTTGCCGAGCATACCTAGTTTTCAAATTTGATTCTCCATCTAAATTCATAGTCTGAATATATGCTAATCCATTTGGATCACTGGTACCTAACAAAACCATGTCACAAGGTATAGTCTCATCAGCATGGATTTTCACCACTTCGCCAGCACATATCTTTTTCCATTTCTTCAGATGAAACTGACCGGACTGGAAAACTAGAGCTTCCCGGTTATTCTCATTTCGGTCGGATCGGTGTCTTCTCCAGTCTTCATATCCATCTTTGACAGCAGTCACAAAAAGCACAAAGAGAAGCGGGAAAAGAGAGACAGTTCTCCCAAAGACAGCTAATGGAGGAAGCTGATTTAGACCAGCAATGACAAGGAAATATACATAAGCCAGTCGATGGAATTGGATAAACAAATTTTTAGGAAGGAATGTGATCAAAGTATATTTGCTCGTCCGGATTTCATTCCCAAAGAACTCGTATTTGTCATTTGTCTTCCTTGGATCATTAACATATATCAGTCGAGCATTTTCATGGGATGAAATTGGATCCTCATGATGAGCACTCTTCTGGCGGATGTGCTGTAGTTTGTCCACCTTTTGCTGGCACGATACTGCAGAAATTTCCAGGGATGATGTAAAGCTCTGAAGCTCCATCGCACCCTGCGAGACAAGTAGTCTTCTGTCGTGATGAGTGCATTCCAGCGACAAGTAGTGAACAAAATTCTGTTCTGTCAACTGAAAGTGTTTAATTTGAAGCCATTTAACTTTGCTTTCAAACAAAATGCATCTTCCAAAGAGATTGCTTCTATTTTATCCACTAAGCTCAGACACGGATTCTGCAATCCTCAAATGTTGAAGAAGAGTGAGAATTTGACAGGAGAAAAAAGGCACGTTGTAACAACTGTGGAAAATGTAGGTTGCACATGATTCGGAAAAAAGAATATCAAGTTAACAAAAACATCTTATGGGATCATGCGACACATGCATTTAATCAACTGGAATGGCATCCCTGATATTTGTATTCAAAGGCAAACCAAGAACATGAAAACTTTCACTTTGGAATGATCAAGTTCCCAACAGATAACTCAACTAGGTTTCTTAACTTGTCCTCTTACAAGAACTTCGTCTGTCCTCTCGAACGTTGTTTCATGACAAATCCAGCATTATTTCAAAAGAACCGTTTCATAATTTGGTGACGACCTGAATGTGATGAACAAGCGAGGGCCTAGTCAGCGTTCTTGCGTACCAAATAAACTAATGAAAGTTTAGTCTAACATTGAAAATCTAATGACAAGAGTCAGTTGGACTATAAAAGAAATCAAATGACTCAATATAGAATGTCAAAGAACACCCAAAAAAACACTCAATCTCAACTCTCCAACTCCAATTCATACATAACCAAGATCACAAACGTACATCATATACACAACTTTCTTGCAAAGACCTGCCGACAAACAGTAACCTGAGCTAAATTTCTCCGGTTTCATTCAAACAAGGAGGACAAATCACAAGATCGCGCTGCAAAATATCTACTTTGACGCCCAAAGGATACCCAAATGCCACCTTCTATCCAACCATCCACGTTAAAAACTAAAAGCAGAAAGGTAATGAAATCTCCCGAGAAAACATACATCCAAAATGATCGAAATCCTAGGAAGCTCCCCCGTACCCGAGCACCGGATTGGCTCCACGGGATTGCCCTATTCCTCTCGCCCCCAAAGCGGCCAAATCTGAGCAGAATCCGACGAAATGGGTTCAGATCGGAGCTCCCCCGCCGTACGTAGATCCGCTCTCCTGCTGCACGGACTCGGAGGTCGATTCCCGAGATCACAATCACTTTTTGCTCTCAGGGTGATCGCAGCAGGAAGAAATGGGCAAAAATAAATTAGGGTTTCGAAGATCGATGAAATGCCACCATTTTTTTCCAAATGTCGCTTATGTGTGAGAGAGAGAGATTGGTTGAGGATCGCGAACCGCTTTCGTTATAAATATGGAGCTCTTTTGTTCTCTTCCTTTGCGTAGCTTTTCCTTTTCATCGGGTTCCCAGATTACCCCTACATTGGAGTCTATTTAGCGGGAATGCCACGGAGAACGGAATCCCCAATCCAACCGAACGGAACGGAGAGCTGGTTGGATAATGGAGACACGTGCGATATAAGTTGGGATTTTGTAATTTACTTGTTTTTATTATGATTTTTTATCTGATACAGATGCCCCCATCGAAGGACCATGGTACATTTAAAAAAAATGAGTGTACCGTATCCTGTGTTTTTTGTTGTTGTTGTCAATACGAAAAGATCGTGGTGTTAATAACACAGGTTGAAGCGAATTCAATTAATTCGATAAGATTATTTCATATAGTGATACGTCAACAAGGGTATGGAAGATTCATAACATCATTCACAATTATTTGAATTCAAAATATTTGAATAAGTCATTTACTATTCTACTTTAAATGGTATATAGATGATGGTTAAAAAGTACTCAATTCTTGTGAAAAAATACACTCCAAAAAATGTATAGGGTGAAATTCAAATTAACCTAAAACAAATTCAAACTAACATACATTTTATAAATCAAGTTTTAACACATGCTACACGCCCATGCCCAAAAAAGAAAATATATAATTAGTTATGTTGGCATGCTTAACTGAGAATTGATTTCTGGATAAGAACATTGTCATGTCAATTCACTTGCCCATAAAATAGTGAGGATGAGGCACACAAAGAAGAGAGTAAAAAGAATCTTGTAATAAAAAAAATAGGAGCACATCCATGAGTTCTTATATAAATTTTTAATTTTCCTTCAAGTTTCCTTTTTTTTCTTGATGCAAAAAGTTTTTGTTCATCGGAAGACAACGTTTGAAAGAATGAGATCATCATTACTCAAACAAATTTGTAATGTTGTTCCGATGGATAACTTGATAGATTTTGGAACTCCCTTTGTTTTTTTTCACTTGTTTAGTTAGTACTATATTTAAATTTATATGTTTATTGAATGTGAAAATATTTGCGACGACATTTGAGATAGCGTTGTAAAACTTGACTCGGCCAGCAGTCGAATCGGTGTTTGAGCATTAAAACGATCCGTGGATCATTCAAAACTTTGTCATTGAGTTGACCCGTTTTGATTCGATCAAAACTCAAGTTAAATCGACCGACTCGATGAGTTTGATGAACTCGTCCATATCAAGTGGTAAAATGTAAAAAAATAAAACATAAAATTTATGTATATATATAGAATTTATGTTTCAACTTCTTCCTTAATTATATATGTGCATATATATATAATTTCATCAATATTTTTGTTTATTTATAATTACCTCACATGACTATCTAAATTATTTTATTATATTATATTTTTATATTTTTTACTAAATAAGATATTATATATTACTAACTTATTTATTTTTTATTAATATATTATCTGATTTGATCATTTGTTTCATCTCGATCGATCCGACTTAATTCGTTGGACAATTCAGATCCGAATTGGTTTGAATGGAGAATAAAAGGTAGTATTGTTCCTTATTCTATTAAAACTATAAAAAAAAAAAGAGCAAGAGCAAAGTCAGTATTAAAAGAATTTTATCTTAATGAATATTAGCGACTTAATAATTTATTGGCTTTGAAGGTGAAGAGAATAATTACATGAAGGCTTTGAATAAGAAAACATGGGAACTTGCACGTTGTGGTTGTGGGCGAGCCGACGGGTCCCTCCGTGAGCAGCTTCTGCAAAAGAGTTCATTAAATTATCAAATTAATATTTTGCTTGGTTCTCTCTCTGCATCGGTTCAAAGTTCAAACTTCAAAGTTCAAACATCCCCTGCCTGCTTGGACAGAGATAATAAAATAATAATAATAATGTAAGAAAAAAATGAAAGACCAAAGATGAGAGAGAAAGTAATTGGAGCGGAGGGGTTTTTTGTGTTTGGATGCGCACGCAGGGCAAATGAGTGCATGCCAGACGAGACTGACTTTAGAAGGGCGATAGAGAGAGAGAGACGAGGCCGACACGTCCATATTATGATGTAGTCGTGTTGTCGGTGATGTAGGGTCCAAACAAAGCTATTAATTATATCCAACCTCATCTTAGGCGGCTGATGAGAAGGATTAAAAGGAAGAGAGAGAGAGGATATCATCCAACCTCTACTGCTTTGTAAAAAAAATGATGGTAAGGTAAAATGTCGAGAACAAGATGCTAATATTAAAAATGTGTTAATATTAAAAATGACCGATTTGTCTATCTCAATAGTTTTCGCAATAACTTAAGCATTTTCGTGTCAAACATTTAAGTAAACGTCGGAACTCGAAACGGAACGCAGTTCTAAAAAAGGGGTCACGTGACATCTTTTTGTCTTTTCTTTTTCGTGGAACCACGTATTATAGTAAATTTTTCTTTTTTTAAAAGTTGACGTCTTACTTTTTTTTCAATTTTATTTATTCAATTACTTTTTTTATTTTTTTCTCACACATGTAACTTATAAAATAATTTATTTATTAAATATAAATTATTTATTATAATATATTAATATAATATTATTTTTTACTTGTTATTTCATTAAACAAATTTAATATTTTACTATATAATTTATTTAAAATCCGATTTCTTAATATTTAAGTAATATATTTTTCTACGAAATTTTTTGAACAAAATTTTAATTTTTAATTTTATTTTTATTTATTAATAATATTTTATTTTATATTTATAATATCAATTTTTATTCCAAAACTCATCAAAAATTACATATCAACTTTTTCCTCATCATCAAATTTCACTTCATCCAAACATAACTAGAACTACGGGAGTTTGATGGAACGTCTAGTTCCTATTGTCAAACGGCCCTTAACTTCATATTCCCATATTTTGTGAAATTTTTTTCAATTGTGAAAATCAACAAACATAAATATGCTTGCAGTGCGAAGCTCCCTACCTAGTCCAATTTCTCCAATGAAGGCTATGTTATTGGAAATGAAATTTTTCAAAAAGCACACAAATTATCATAACAAAGTTGACAATTAGCGAGAGAATTTGAGCTCAAAAGTAGGCAAACATACATTATCAAGATTAAATAATATTAATATAACACTTGGCTTCAGGATAAAATTAAAAAAACATTACAAGAAAAGTGAATTCTTGTGACGGAAATTTCCCACGCTGGCTGAATTGAAAGATACTCTACAAATTGAAATATACTATGTTAGAAAATATCCACAATAAGTCAAAGATAAAATAATAATATGATGATGATGAAAAAGAAGATGAATCATATTAAACATAAAATTTCCCTCAAGATAATGTTGATTGGCTCTTGTCACTTTTATTATGATTTTCATGATCCATCTTGATCCTATGTTAATTATATGCATCCATAATGATGTTTCAGTACCTGATTACTAATATTTATTCTTATGATTACTTTCATTATTGTTTATATAATGATGATCTCGTGATGATGATGTACTCTTGTCATTTTATGATGATTTGCTATGATTTATCTTAATCCTTATTCATATGCTCTTAAGAAGATATCATATTACTTTATGAATCTCTTATGATCATTTTATTTGTTCCTTATATCAAGATGATATTTTGATGATGGTGATACTCCCATGATTTATTTTTTCTATCAATTATTATGATTTTTTATTATTCCTTTGTTCATATCCTACATATTGAGTGTCAAAATTCATAGACGTTTATCTCCCCTACATATTAAAAAGTGATGATGGCCAATAGTAATCAACGAGCTCATGGTGGCAACACATGTGTGTCTTGAGTTTTTTTATTTTCATGATCTAGTTTATCTCTTCTTATGATGAGGATGATGTATTAGATGAGCTATTTAGAATTCATATGATGATTCATGTAGTCTTCCGCACATTATAATGATATTGTTATTTTATGATGTTCACTCTTTCGCATATGATGTTGACCAATCAAAATTTTTATTTTGGTCCACATGTTTCATGTAATCCTGACCCATAGCATCCCTCCAAGTGTATTATGTCAAGTAGGAGATGTGTTTTATGACGTTATAATTAAAATACAAAAGACAAAATGATTGAAAAAGAATGAAATATTATCATCTAAATAAGTTTTTAAAGAATCTCTACATTGTCACATACTTAAGGGGACATTTTGGCTACACAACTAAACATTGTTCACTTGCATTTAATGCAGTTACTTTTATAGTTTGAATTTGATATTAGGAAAAATCTCAAAGGCAATCATTAAGTCTATTCTTGCTAAAAATATCATGGAGGAAAAAAATGCCATAATACATATGGAAAGACATAGAAATAACAGTTGTGCTATGAAAACAGGGCAACAACGGGCAATGCCCAAGGGTGAGCAGAGACACACATGGCACTTGGCATACATGATGTAGAACGTGTGTGACATTTTTCTCCACCTAATTCAGTGACATACTCGGCTTCATTGCTCCAAGTTGTCATAGGTTTGGGACTTGGATGTTGACTTCACTTGATGAGAATCCCTCAGCGGGGGCTTTAGCTTTGGTGTCTTTGAGGTTGCTCGGTGTCAACAGAGTACAACACGAGTTTTTGCACTTGAGGAACTCCCCAACAAGGCTCCCTCTTCAATTTGGTTGCACCTTGCTTAATGGGAAAAAGGATATCAAAGTGAAAATCTTGGAGTTCCAGGTGGGTGTTTTCGTTTTTGTCAAGCTACTTCACCATCTTTCCTCGTGCCAGGTGACAAGTTTCATGGATGGCATAGTTTCTTGTAAGCCACTTTCGGATGTCAAAGAAGGACGACAAAGCAATCTATATATTGAAGTTTCCACGATCATCGTCCGGTGTTCCACTTAAGATTGCTTAAGCACCATCAAATGGAAGAACTCTCAAATCGTGATAACTCCGTACTCATATGACATAATGCAATCTTTATGATGTCAAAACCCAAGTCCTCGATGATGAAGTTTAAACCTGTGAAGTCAGCACCATGTCCATAACCTCTGATAGTCCAAACTAATGATGCCAAGAAAATTGTCAATTTGGGTGAGAGATGATATTTTCGTAAAACATCTAGCAAGCTTGAGCATTATTCCATCATTTTAAATATTTGAAATGTAAATTTGAGGAAGGCAAGTTCATCTTGATCCCAAACGTCCATGAAAAGATGCCTCCGTGCATGTTCAAAATGAGTGTGAATGAGAGAAATGGCATCGTAGCTGTGTTACACTCACATGTATTGAATCGACGGATCAATACTCATACCCTCTCCCTCATTCTACTGCTCAACTCTCATTGCAACAATATCATTAAAGAGTTAGCATAACTACTATCACAACTTAAGCTAACATTAGAGAATATAATCCCTCTGGAAACCTTGGGTGGTGTATTTTCAATCACCGTTCTACAAGCTCAATCTCTAAGTGTTACTAAAGGAAGTGACCTTAGCCTCAAATCTAACAAACTAAGGTTTCGTTTGGCTTAGCTGATTAAAATAATTGGTAAGTTGAAATGTTGATAAGTATTTTATTGACTGAAACTTACTTTTAAAAATAAATAATTACACATTTGAATAAATCTACTTATATTAATAATAATTAGTTAGTTATAATTAATTAATTGACTTATTTCTTTAGAAAAAAATAAGCAGCCCTCCTCTACTTATTTTTTTTTACTTATAAGTAGATTTGATATCTCCTTATAAGTCATATTATAATGTTACTAAACATTAAGATTTTTTCAAAATAACTTATAGATTGCTTATAAACTTAGCCAAACGGGGCCTAACCCTCTCTCAAAGCAATTACATGTTGATAATATGGATCAAAAATATGTAATGAGGATTTCTCGACATATCAAATTAATCATCGATAAACAAAATAGGTCTAGAATCTTGTATAAAAAATAAGTCAAAGAAATAATTGAATGTTGCCATTAAAATCAGGGACCAAAGTATCTAGATTTAAACCTATAAGTGAACTACACAAGTTAGTTTATGGAGAGTACAAAATGCAACAAATCAAAGTATAGTCTCATTACATAATCACTACACGTAGGACGGTGAACTTGCAACTGATAATGTTGAGCTCTCCTTCTTAGCTATTTTCTTTTGCTCCTCTCATCAAATCAAATTTGATCGTTTCAGGTCGGGTCAAGAGGGTTGCGAGTGTCGAATCAGACCCAACCCAACTCGGTTCGGGTCGGGTGGTCGGGTAAACCGACCAAACAATTTTCTTTTTTTAAAAAATTTTTCCTTTCTATTTTTTATATTTTTATTTAATATAAAAATATTATTTAATATTATTTAAAAGCATAAAATAAAATTTCTAACTATTTAATATTATTTTGGCATTTAAAATAATTTATTTTAACTTTTTTTAAAATTTTTAAATCAAATATAAGCTTAAGTTTGAATTAAAAAATAAAAAAAATAAAAAATTCGAATTGATCGGGTTGGGTCATGTCGACTTGGGTTGGAAAAATCCAACCCGTACCTGACCCGATCGGATCGAGTTCGGGTCGGGTCGAGTCCGACCCCGACCACCGACCCGACCCAAACCGGTTCTAGTTCACAGATCAACCCGACCCGGTGAACACCCCTATCGAAAGACCTATTATACTTGCAACTAAGTTTTGTCCTTTTCTGACACGGTTAAGAAATTATAAGCATTCATCACAAGGTATCATAACATTTGTACAAACATAAGAGTTTAAACACAAAAGAGATGTCAAAATACAGTATAAAATACTTTGTGAAGTAAGATAAGTATGCATACACAATGCACATCAACCACCAACACCATTGGAGCTCCACAATGCTTGATGTTACGACTTTCTTACTGAAGCAATTCTTGTATTTATGATTTTTTTTTCAATTTTCAACAATGAATGATGATACATTTCTAATTAAGTTGGGGAATGGCGCATAGTCCATCAACTCAATCTCATATTTTATTTGGCAAGTAGGAGACATCTCTCTTAGTTCTAATAATAATTTTGTATGTAATACATGAAATAGATGAATAAAAAAAAACAAGTTTCTTCAATCACCACAATAATTTTTTTTGTATTCTCTCTGTTTTCGATAAAGAAATTTCTTTATAAATCAATTAGAGAATTGTTGGCTAAGTTTACAAGCATGTCTAAATAATTTATAAATTATTTATAAAAGATTCCTATATGATAAAAAAATAGTTAAGAAGATATAAAATTTGATTTATAAGTCGTTTGGTCAACTTATAAGCAAAAAAGATAAGCATGAGATGTTAGCTTTTTATATTTATAAGTAATTTTGTCAAAATAACTAATCATTAAGGTAAATTCACCAAACGCCCTCGAACTTTTAAGTTTGCTCAGCGATGCCCTCCAACTTCACTTTGTACCAGTGATGTCCTCCATCTTCAAACTTGTTGCATGGAATGCCCTCCCGATCGAGAATAGTCAGTTTCCTGGTCCTGACGTGACGATGCACTCTCTTCGTCATGCAGGAGAGCATTTGATTAATAATAAATAATAATATATTAAAAATAAAAATAATAAAATATTAAAGAAATCATTTCCTCTCTCCGGTCCTCGCCTCCGGCGAGCCCGCGTCGACGAAGAGCGGGGGGTGGGGGGCGTTGTTCGTTAGCGAACAACGAAGGGGAGGGGGGCTCGCTGTTCGTCAACGAATCCTTGCTCTTCGTCGGCGCGGGCTCATCGGAGGCGAGGACAGGAGAGGAAATGATTTCTTTAATATTTTATTATTATTATTTTAATATTTTATTATTATTTATTAATTTACTGATATGACGGTGCCACGTCAAATGCTCTCTTGCGTGGCGGAGATAATGCATCGTCACGTCAGCAGACCGACTTGGAAACTGGCTATTCCCGGTCGTAAGGGCATTCCGTGCAATAAGTTTGAAGATGGAGGGCATCGCTGTTACAAAGTGAAGTTGGAGGACATTTGGTGTACTTTATCCCTAATCATTACAATTTTTATATTTCTAAAGTTTTTGTGAATATAAAAATATATTTTCCCTTTTCATTCATATTTACAAATGCATAAGAAATTAGTGTCTTTTAATTATAAAATAACTTGTCAATCATTTTTCTATCGAATAGTACATAACTTATTGTTATTAGTATGTATGCGTATTGCCTATCTTTTTAAATCAACTTAGTGTTTATCAACATTATAACTTAGCAGCTAGAGTTAAAAAAATGGTTTATTACTATCACCCTTATATATTATCACTACATGATAACGGTCTTCATTATCTTGAGCATCATCCCCAACCCCAAGAAAATATTTCACCGGATCAACTAGAAGGAAAGCACATGAAGATTAAAAGAAAATTCTGCACTCCTATAATTAACTCTCAGGGGAAATAGCAGTGAAATAGAAGTAAGGTTGCCATTGGTTTGCGAAACATAATTTAAAATTACATTCTTATACTCATGTGATCTCATAATTTTTAGAGAAATAAAAGAAAGAAGATTATAGAAAAAAGATTAAAAAAATCAATGTAAAAGAAAATGAAAAGAGAAGAGAGAAGAGTAGAGTAGAGTAGAGATTTACTCATTTTTTTCTGTTTACAATTTGATTGAGAAATTTCTTATCGAGGTTTAACGCAAATGTAGCACTCCAAAATTATAAAACAAGTGATCATTTTCTCCAGAAATCTTGTTGATTTTGCTCTTGAAGAATCATTTGAACAGAACATCTTTTCTACCTTGGCCATGATGTTTTCCAGCCTACATTAGACCTTAAGAAAATTACAACACTGCAACAGAATGTCTTCGTTTATAAGTGCTGAGGTTGGAAATTATGAGGAGCACCCAAGCCGCAAAGAAACCGAGACAATCAAAGGACCAAGAAAAATCTGCAGCACATCAAATCTGCTTCTCAAGTTGCCATTACGGCAGACCTTTTGTGCCCCTGAAGCAACTGTCTCAGTTGATGATATCCATCACGATAGTGCTCAAGTGAGAAACACAACTGCCTTATTGCCTCCCTCTTCCCCTCAGAACCATCAGAAATTGCAACCTTGTGCTTGTCAACCTCGTCTTCGAGCTCTTGCACCCGAGATCTAAGCTCTGCACTAATTTTCATGGACTGCTCAATCTTTGTAATTAACCTTGCATGTTCCAAGTTCAGCTGATGCAACTGTTGATCCATTTGGCTGATTCTTTCATCTCGGTGTTTGATATCATTGATAAGTGAATCCATTCTTGCAGTGGTATCCCGGTTCTCCTCCAATAGCATCTCAAATGCAACTTTCAGCGCATCTAAATTATCATTTAACTCATCAATATGTGGCCTGCATTCTTCGCGTGCTCTTGCCCTGTCGGCCTGAAGCTGGATCATCTGAGCATCAAGTAATGTGGTCTTTGACTGCAAGAATGCATTGGATTTAGAAAGATCAAGAACCTCGAGTTCAAGTGCAGAATTCTTTTGCAGAAGTTCCTCATTGGATCTCAAACTTGAAGTCTTCAAATCTTGGATAACATGTTCCAGTTCTGAGATTCGGATTTTGAGCGATGATTCTTTCTGCAAGAACTTGCTTACTTCCGCTTCTAGTTGGAGTTCAACATCTTTATGTGCTACACATTCAGCCTCAAGGTTGGTAATCTCCTTCACATAATTTGCTTTTGTTCTGGAGAGCTCGTCCTTGAATTCTTCAATTTGATGAGTATGGCAAGACAACTCAGTTGCAAACTGCCCAGCAGTAGCTGCCGCTACTTCTTTTAGACGCTCAATTTCGTGCTTGTGAGCCAATATTGTATCGCGCAACATGGAAATTTGTTCATCTTGCTCCAAAACTTTGCGCTTCTCTTCCATAAGCTCTATATCTTTACTTTTCAAAAGGACATTACTTTCCTTGAGCTCCTTTCGAAGGTTCATGATCTCGACATCTGAATCTTGAAGATTCTTGTTTACAGATGAAAGGTCTTCCTCCAATATCAATATCTTTGGCCTTGGGTTCAATTCATTTTGATCGTCGTTATTACTGCTGTGTTCAAGGTGCAACTCCCCATCTTGGTCCTTAAGTTTCTTCTTTGTCTCCTGAAGCTCATCTTCCAGTTCGAGCAATCTCTCATGCAGTCTAGAAGAAATATATTCCTGATTCTCTTCAACAGCATCATCAATATCAGACTCTAATTCTGAAAATGAGGAATCAACACCACCCTTCCTGGAGCGATCAGAACTGTCACCAGAGCTGAGGAAGATGTCAAATCCTACAGCTCTCGCATCCAACTTGAGATATTGTTTTGATTCAGGTGTGGATTCTATAGAGTTCATCGTTGAAGGAGAAGGTGGTTCAGGAACAATACAAGATTCACTGCCTGAACCATGAGATTTGAGTTCTGGACGGGTGTTCTTCCGCAGATTACTGGTAATTACTTGGTCATGACGGTCGGCAAGGGCACAATACATGCGGTAGAAGTCCTCAACATGAGAGATCAGTTCAGGACGCCTCCTGTAGTACATTTCAGCTCTCTCTGCAAAAGAATTGCCTTCTTCTTCAATCAGCTTCAGCATATCTTTGACAATATCATTCACCTCTGCAGTGAATATGTGGACTAATTAAATTATTTTTGACAACATAATATGACAGATGACCACACAACAATAAACAATTCCTTCGTTATTTATATAATGGTATATTAAGGTAAATACATCCCTCCCATGCGAGCAAAAGGAACACTGAAAATCCAAGAACACAAATCACATTCTTACCTTCTACGTTTTCGGCAAGCCATTTTGAATTTCTCCATCCGTTGTGAATTTCCCGCCACTGTGAATGAGATTTTTCAGAAGCCATGCTCTTCAATTTTTAAAATTCACTTCAAATAACGCGCCTAGTATACAGAGTCTCAGTTCCTGCACAAGACACCAGACGAAACAATCTTACTGCAGTATACCTCACTTTGATATTTATTGATGCTAGCCTTCATAAAAGCTCATTCATATTAAGTACAAGGAAATCACATCATTTATATGTGATGTACACGTTCTAATTAGATAACAAAAAAAGTTCTTAAAATGAACTTTACGTCCTGTTGTAAACATTGATTTCCTCCTTGCTTCTCTCCATCCTCTTCCCACTTCCACCTCATCCAAACAAAATAAACTATCTTTTCTTGAATTCCCCCATTACCTCATGCTCCATGCCGACTACTACCATTTTAATCATCTTATGGAAATTGCCTCAAGTGGTGCAAAACAAAACTGCAGACTACTTTATTAAAAAGGGGAAGTAAACACTAAACAGGGGGGATAGATCTCAAAAGAAGGAAAGGGGAACTTGGATTCTTTTGGAATACACGATAAACACCACAGTTCAGTTTCCATTCAAGTTTCGACTGATTGTAATGACAAGTTTCTCCAGCAAACTGCATCATCTTCCACCAGATTACAGAAAAAGGAAAACGACCGGAATCGAACATTAACCTCAAACGCAAATGCAGCAAAAATCATTGCATCCTAACGCCGATTACTTTCTTGTAGCTACGAGTGGGAAAAAAGAATGACAAAATTAGAGAGGAAAGTTAAGGGAAAGAGATCTCCTTACTGAGAAAAATAATTTATCTCCGCCGTCAGATCACACGATCGAAGGGTCGGACCGATGGCGAGGAGAGCTCATCCCAAATGTTTCAATTTTGCTTATCGCGTACGTTCATATATAATACGCGGCCGAGTGAAAAAAGGGGCGATGAGACGGAACCACCCTTCGCCCTCCGCAGACGCAAAAATGAATGCACGGCACGGATTCGTTCATATTTCGTACGGACAGACACGCGTCGCCGATCGAGGGGCGGTGAAAGTTTACTAGCACGCAGAGGACGTTGGAGCTGCGCGCGAAGTTGGGATGTGGGCCGCGATGGGCCGAGGGGTGGTATCGACCGACGCGACTCGTCGTGACTCCATGCATCGTGGGACCCGCGACGACGAGTGTGACTGTGACCTCTGTCTCTCTCCACCATGAAGGCGGGCTTTACAATTCAAATTTCGAAACGACTGCGTGGCTCGGGAGATGAATTATACGGTGGGAGAGCTTTGAGCTTCCAAGGACATAAATCTGAGTTTCAAAGTTTTTGTAGGATTATCAAAATAAAAAAAATAATGTTTGGCACCCAATGGATATAAATTTGAGTTTCAAAATTTCTATAGGATTACAAGTGATTCTTTCATATATTATTTTCCGTTAGTTAATTTTTATTTTTAAGTGTTTTGATGACTGACAATTTTTGGTGGTCCTCACATTATAGAAGAAAAGAAAAAAATAATGGGTGTCCCCCATTATTTTGATCCCAACGTTGTAAAGAAGAAAAGAAAAAAAAATGAACTCCCACTTAAGTTTTTTATTCATTAGAAAAGACCTTTTTCCTTTATAAATGGGGAATAATGGGTGTCCCCGATCTGAGATGGGGGACACTCCCCCCATTTCATGGTGCCGTCCGATCCGAATCGGACGGGTGCCGATTAGAAATCGGTTTTTGATTTCGCACCCGGTTCATCCGATGGACGCGAGTATAAAAATCCAGGGTAAAAAATTTTTACCCGTTTTGTGAAGCGCTCGTTCTCTCTCTCAACTCTCTCGTTCTCGCCGCTCTCCCTCTCTATATCGCTCTCCAGATCCGCCGATCAAGAATCGAGTTTTTAAAGATAATGGGGGCGTGGGCACCCGGTTCATGCTTAAAAAATTAGTTTTTGATCTCGCACCCGATTCATCCGATGGACGCGAGTATAAAAATCCGGGGTAAAAAAATTTTACCCGTTTTTTGAGGCGCTCGTTCTCTCTCTCAACTCTCTCATTCTTACTCTCGCTCTCCCTCTCTCTATCGCTCTCCAGATCCGCCTCACGTCTGAGATCCTCCGCGGCCGTCATCATCTCCGTCGCCGACGAGATTTCCGCGAGTGCGACCGCGTCAGTCGAAGCCCAATTCTGCGCAGGAAACAACTGCCGACCACATCGTCCGACCAGATCTGACGCCTTGCCGACCGGATCTGCGCCTCGCGGGGTTGCGGGCGTTCGCTGAGGCACAGATCTCGTCGACGACGAGCAAATCTGTTCGAATGCGTTCATGAAGCCTCAGGCACCGCCGACGAGATCTGCTCCTCAGCGACCCCCGCGCGACCTCGTCCCGACAGGTCTGCCCGCCTGCACCCCCCGTCCCGGCAAATTTGCCTGCCCGTCTCGGCAAATCTGCCTGTCTACGACCCCGTCCTGGCAGATCTGACCGCCGACATATCTCCTCGCCTCCAGGAAGCCGCGACCCTCCCTCGATCTGCCCACCGTCGACACCCGCGCGAAGAGAAGCAGAGATCCGAGCTGCGACCCACTGGATCCGCGTCCCCCGTTGAGCGCCACCTGCCCGCCCACCGCCGCACATCTTATTTAATCTTATTTTTATTGTAAATTTTTATTATCTAATATTGTAAAGTAGTTATACCTTTGTTAATCCATCTACGATTAGTTACACTTTTGTAATTTTTTGGTTAATCCATGTTATGAATTAATTAAAAACATTGCAGATCGAACATCAAAATATCTTTTGTAATTTTTTTGTTAACTCATCTTGTAAATTAATTAAAAACATCATGGATGGAAACATGAAAATGTGTTCTTATCGGTGAGGGATCATTTAAAACGTACATAAGTGATTAAAACGTACATAAGTGAGAGATCTTTTGTAAATTCTCGAACATAAGTGATTAAAACGTAACCAAAAGAGGAGTTTATGGTCAATTGTTCCCCATGTAACATTGCGATACGCGAACAAAGTGCGACAATGATTTACAAGAGATCCATTAAGAAACATACATTAACATTTCAAATAAAATTACTGGATAAGCATATAAACATGATTCAATGGTGAGGGGTCAGTGGCGCTCGGCGTGGCTGATCAGCGGCGATTGGCGGTGAATCTCGGCGGAGTCACAGATCCGGTGGGTCGCAGATCTGGCGGACGGGCTTGGATCTCCGTTCCACTTCGCATGAGCGTCGACAACGGGCAGATCGAGGGAGGGTCACGACTTCCTGGAGGCGAGGAGGTCTATCGGCAGTCAGATCTACCAGGATGGTGTCGCAGGCAGGCAGATCTGCTAGGACGGGGTGGCAGGCGGGCAGATATGCCGGGACGAGGTCACAGGCGGGCAGATCTGCCACGACGAGGTCAGCAGGGGTCGCAAGCGGTCACTGAGGTTGTCGGCGGTCGGTGAGGCTTCATGAACGCGTTCGACCAGATCTGCTCGCCGCCGATGAGATTTACACCTCAGCGACTGCCTGCGACCCCGCGAGGCCCAGATCTGGTCGGCAAGGCATCAGATCTGGTTGGACGATGTGGTCGGCGGTCGTTCCCTGCGCAGAACTGGGCTCTGACGGACACGGCCGAACTCGCGAAGATCTTGGCGACGGAGGTGACGATGGCCGTGGAGGATCTCAAGCGTGCGGCGAATCTAGAGAGAGATAGAGAGAGGGAGAGCGAGAGAGCGAGAACGAAAGAGTTGAGAGAGAGGACGAGCGCCTCACAAAAGGGGTAAAAATTTTTTACCCCGGCTTTTTATACTCGCGTCCATCGAATGAACAGGGTGCGAGATGAAAAACCATTTTTTAGGCATGAACTGGGTGCCCACGTCCCCATTATCTTCAAAACCCGATTTTTGATCGGCGCCCGTCCGCTCCGAATTGGACGAGCGCCGCGAAATGGGGGGGAGTGTCCCTCATCTGAAAATGGGGGGACACCCATTATTCCTTTATAAATTGGGTCAATATTTTTTTCCTTTCAAAGAGGCAAAACAAAAATTTTTGCAATTTCAAAATCAAAACTATGGAATGAGCTCTATCCGTTGGAAAATTAGGTATCCAAATAGGCCATAATGAAAAACAATCTCTAATTGGTTATGGAATAAACATGAGACTATCATCTTATTTTCATAATATAGCCAAACATCAGCTGATTTAAGATTATTTTGGTCAAACATCAAAATTCATGAAACCACCTAGAAATCGTCAAAACCGTTATGTTTATACCCATCGGAAGAATAAAGATATTAATAGAGATATTCTCATTTTTTTACTTTTTAAATCGTTCTTTTATTTTGTTATTTTTAATCTTTGCTTTTCTATGAATATCTTATTATTATTATAATATTAAACATAAACTCTTTATAATAAAAATATTTTAATTAAAAGTAGTATATTTTAAAATTTTATTCTCTTCCATCCAAATACAGACAAGAATAAGAATATCTATACTTTTTTCAAGAATATGATATTCTACTACTTTATTTTTCTAAAAAATATTTTTCAACCACAGACCATTTTTAACTAGTGGAGCCTGAATATCTCGATATTCCGATAATATAGTTAGACACGATGCAGAATAGTTATCTCGATCAAAATTTAAAAATCACGAAACCACCTTGAAAAATGTAAAATCACTATTTTTAACCCATGAAAAAGAATAAATATATTGTTCTAAAACTTATTCGCCATTTTTAAAATTTTCCAACAATATTTTGTTTTTTTAAAAATTCAATCACATATTATTATATAAATAATTTTTATTATTATGATATTGAACACCACATATATATAATTAAATATTTAAAATATAAAATATTATAATTTAAAAATTTATTCTCTTCAAACCAAACGGTAGATGAAATAAGAATATCTTTACTTTTTATAGAATACGATATTCTGGTGTTTTATTCTTCTTAATTTTATCCTGCATCCAAACGACACTAAGGGAGTGTTTGGTTATAGAATAAAATTGAAGAGAATAAAGTAGTGTAATAGCGTATTCTCGTAAAAGTAAATATATTTTTATTCTACGTCTTGTTTGGTTAGAAGAGAATAAATTTTAAAAATATAATATTTTATATTTAAAATATTGTATTACACAGAACTTGCATTTAATATTACAATAATAAAAGAATATTTATATAATAATATATGATTGAATTTTTAAAAAATAATATACGTTTCAAAAAAATTGAGAATAACCATATTCTATCATTTTAGAAGAATTGGTTTATTCTTCTGACGAGGTATAAAATGTCGGTTTCCCTTTTTTCAAGACGATTTCACGTTTTTCGAACTTTGACCGATATAGTCTTATTCTGTGAGTTGTTTGGCTATATTCTTGGAATCGACGTATTCTCGTGTTTATTCCATAACCAAACGGACCATAAAATGAAATCAACTAATGGAAAACAATATATGAAAGAAACACTTTTTTATTTTTGTAATCCTATAGAAAATTTTAAACTCAAATTTATATCCATTGGGTGCCAAACATGCCCTAAGTGTTTGGATGACTGATAGCTTTTGGTGGTCCCCACATTGTAGAAGAAAAGAAAAAAATATAGTGTCGAATGAATGACAAGCTTTCGGTGGTCCCCACATTTCAAAGAATAAAAGAAAAAATAGAGCTCTCACTTAAGTTTTTATCCACCGGAAAAAAACCTTTTCCTTTAAAAATTGGGCCAACATTTTCTTCTTGCAAACAAACAAAACGAAAAAATTTCAATTTTAGAAATCAAAACTACTGAATGAACTCTGTCCGCCGAAAAGTGCGGTATCCAAACAGGGCCTAAGTAAAGTCCGAATTCGAGAAAAGAGGGGTAAATAAGGGAAGGGAGTTAGTTGGATTGAGGAAAATAAAGAGATTCCTCCACATGTGAAATAATTTAACCATTCTCAAATCTTTATTAATAGTTTTATAAATTTATTTTTTTATTTTTTTTCTTTATTCAAATAAGAAAAAAAATTTCAATTATTTTCTTCTCTTTCCTTTTATCATTTTCACTTTTGAGCCCCTCCCTTCTTTTTTTCTTTTTACTGGTCACATAACTAAACAAGGACCAAATGAAATGAGAAATAAAAAAAGAGAAATATGGAGTCCTGCTTAGAGGATATTTTCAACACGATCAATCAACTTCATTGTGTAACATGTAGTCAAATTTTACAAATATTTCAGTCGCAATCATCACGACCGTCTATTGCTTATTTATCGATGGATTGCTGATGTGCATGCTTATGTAACACCGCGTTCATATTTTGTCTATCCTTTTTACGTTAGATTTTAAAAAAAAATTAAAATTGTCATGTTAGTATTTTGTTTCTCATTCATTCAAACTTAATTTCATATCTCCGATCATTCAACTCTTCAAAATTTTGAAAGATGATATTTCAAACCTTCAATCACAATTATCATAAAAAATTAAATAATAAAAAAAAATGAAAAGAGCAGTGGTCTCATAAAAGGGACTACTTAAAGATGAGCTTTCACACATGCTCGGATTGGTTAAATCCAAATTAACTATGCCTCGAATTGTTTTGGGTTGGCATGGCCTGGAATTGTGTCGTTCATCCCAACACAATTTGAGCATGACTTGACCGAGTCGGTTGGGCCAGGTCGGGCCACCCTAATTTTTTTAGTATGTATTAAATATATAATATTATAATAATGACTAAACTAGGAAAATAAAAATTAAAAAAATTGCCACATTTTTTTGTCCTAAAATTTGGACTAATAAAAAAATTAATATATATATATATATATAAGGGGAAAATGAGAATGTAGAGTGGCCGTTCCTTCGTCAATGTATGCATGGATAGAGTATTGCTCATATTAAATATTGTAGATTTTATCATGGTCGTCCGTTTAAAATAAACGTCTTAGATTTCATCTAGGAAAAAAGGGTAGACGTAATCCCTAGGGTTGTGTTTGGCAACAGAATAGAATAATCCTTTGTTCTATCAAACACCATATGAAAGTTTCCATCACGTGATCTCTGGCCGGAACATTTGGTTGTGTTTAGGAGCAAAACAAAGGGTAGAACAATCATTTGTTCTACCAAACACCATATGAAAGTTTCCGTCACGTGATCTCTGGCCAGAACATTTGGCCAAATATTTCGGCCAGATCGGCAAGAACTGAACTTTAAAAGTTCTTGCCGAACATTTCTTTTTTTTACTTTTTATGTCATGTCAGTCTCAACTTTTGGCTTTTTTTCTTTCATATTTTTTTAACAATTATTTTATAATGTATATATATAATTTAGTATATATTAATACATTATTAATCATCTTATAAAATAAATTATTAAATGTAATTAATTAAAAATGATGAAATAAATTTAGTTCTTAATAATTAATAAATATTTTATTAATTAAACTATTCAATTATTTTTAAAAAAAATTACATTATATTTGGACCATAAGATATACGTAAATTATTATATTTGGATATTTAGATTTACATAATTTATAATATTTAAAATATTTAATCAAATAAATAGTAATAATATAATTATTTATGTAAATTGTAATATTAATAACATATTCTTATTTACTATCATTTTATATCTCATAAAATAATAAAATATATTTTTAATTTTTACTTTTAATCAAACACCTATTAAAATTTATATAGAGAACTTTACGGCAACTTAAACTCAAACACAGCCTCGAGGTGCAACCGGGGGAACAGTCGTAGGTCTCCCAAAAATTGGATTCACGCTCGCTGCTCCCTCCTTGTTCGAATGATGCCGGCGATCGAAATCCTCCCTGTTCGAAGGACGTCGACAACTCCTTGTCTCCCCCTTAAACGACATCCGCCCCTCCTTTCCAACTTCATGATTGCTGCTCTGCTCCTTCTTCAAAGATTGTCGACGATTGTCCTCTTCCCTATTTGGACGACGCCTGCGGCTGCTCATCTTCATCTTCACAGGACTCCAGCGGGTGCTCATCTCCCCCTTCGAATGACAGTGTTGTTTCCTTTCAAAAGCATTTCGCACTGAGGAGCATTTTGGTTTCTATTGCTTTTCCTTCTTTGTACATAAATTTTATTTTAGCTTTGTTTGGATCTGCTCATCTCCCCTTCAACCGACGTTGGCGGCTGCTCATCACCCCCTTGGAACGACACTTGCTCTCTATAAGTGTTGTTTCATTCCAAAAGCATTTTGTATTTTGGTAGTTGTTGTTTTCCCTTATTTGTACAGATATTTTTTTAACTTTGGTTGGATATCTTTCATCTCTTTACAGATGACATCGGTACCTGTTCGTGCTCTGATCATCTCCCCCTTCAAATGATGCAGTATGTGGTGTTTCCTTCCAAAATCCCTCATCTTCGCATTTTGTGTTGCATTTTGTATTGTGATCTTCCCTATTGTTGTGCTGTTGTCATTTGATCTTCCCTATTGTTGTGCTGCCTTTCTTCAATGTTTGAACGAAGTTATCGCTCCTCTCCTCTTTGAACGACGCTGCAGCTACTCCTCTATTGAACAATCCTTGATTGCCATTTATCACTTTACTTGAGATCATGTAGCTGATTTGTTGTCAAAATGTTGATGCATATAATCATTGTCTATTGTTAGTTGTTCATAAGGTTGTTATCAACCATGTAATTCCTTCATATTTTTATTTTAACTTCATATGTCAACGAAATGTAGGGTTGAATCTGCACATTATTTTTTCGATTTCCATATAGGTGATGTCGGAAAGTCATTCAATATTTTTTCCCGAATGTGAATGCCAAATACAAACTGTGATCAAGCTATCATAGACTCAAGCCAATCCCGGACAAAGATTTCTTGATTGTCGAAATTATGGTGTATGTTTAGTAAAAAAATATGTAGTTTCATTGTTGTATTTTTTTTCCTAACATGTTTTCTTATATTTTTTAGCGAAATGGAGCATGCAACTATTTTCGTTAGATGGATTCACCAATTTCACAACATTACAAAAATGTAATCAGTGGTTTGTTGAAGAAAGTTGATGATTTAGAAGCGAACTTGTAATGGAGCACAAGAGGCTTAAAGAAGGAGGATTATCACGTAAAATGATGCTATTATGTATCATTTTAGTTGTTGTAGTATTGTAGGTTTTAATGGAGGTGGTGTTGTAATGTTAGAAGTTATGTTTGGTAATGTTTTGTTAGGTGGTGATGTTAGTGTGTGAGAAGCAATGTAATGTTTGCTCTACATTTATTATGTAACTGACATGTGTTCAGTAATGTTAGTATGCATCCTGACTATCAAAGGAATTGAGAGTTAGATGTTTTGTATTCATATTTCTTTTGTCCAAGTTGCTATCCTCATTTACCCTGCAATGTATGGAAAAGGAACAGTCTGATTTCCTTCCGAGGTCAGCGTGTTTTGTCTTGTGCAATGCACGTTAGGATGAAGAATGGTTCAGCAGGCCCCCTGTTTGCGACCTTCCTACGCTTGGTTGCCATGTGATCCTGTGTGCTCAGGTATTCAATTGTTGTTTGCAAGGTGGAGGTTGGATGTTATCTTTGGCCTTCCTTTTTTATGTTCAGTTCCAAGAGTTGTTAGCAATTCTGGACCACATTGTGGAGGTCACAATTTGCAACGATAGAGCTGGCTGGTGATGGGAAAACAAATTTTGAACAATTTACACTTTGGTGCAGTGTGCAACAAAAACAATGCACAAGCAATTAGATGCCATATGTCACACGAATGATAGAGGAAGTAAAAAGCTTCATATGTTACACATCAAAACATCAAATGCAAGATGTCGTGTCTTAACATTATATAAACAAACTGCATAAACAAAGCTTCAAAATAGTAGTTGGGATGTCAATTAAGCCAATAACGCCTTTGGACAGATTTGATGCATAAACAAATGCCATGAAGGAGAGCTTCTAAAGCAACGTCAACGTAGTCCAACAGCATCCTTTAGCTCCATGAAGTTTTTTTTGACAGCATGTTAGAGAAGAATCCTAAATTTACTGCAACAGAAACAAAAGAGGGGCTGAACAATGATATCGTGAAATTACTACAAGAAACTTTAATCTTAGCAATGTAATCATTAGAAAAAGAGTTTAGTATGGAACCAACAAAGATACACAACTGAAAAACATTATTAGCATTATCTTACTGTTAGCAGTAGGGTTTTCTTCATTATAGGACACACCATCTCATTAACCACATCAGCATGTTCTCCCAGTCCCATTATCCTTTGTGATTTGTACATAAAAGGCAAAGTGATATCATTAGCAAAAGAATAAAACAAAAGACTTGGAAGCCAAAGTGATTAAAATCACAATTACCTTAAACATTGAACAAGTGCGGCTATTATGACCCTTTTTGCCACACTTTCTACAAGTATCGAGATTCATTTTGTAACATCGAAATCTCAATTCCAGATTTAATTCTGTTCAATTTTTTTGGACGACCTTTTGATTTTACAACACTAGGATCACGTAAAACAAAATCAAGTTTTTGAGGGATGACAATTGTGGATATATTTTCATTCACATTTCCTTCTTTCTCTCTTTTTTCTTCAATTTCCATATTTTCTAATCTATTAATTAAGTGACCGACAACTGAGGTCCCAAGCTTTAGATGACCCGGTGAGTGTAGACCCAAGCCATCGAGTTTCCAAATATTAGCATGCCAAGCCCACTCCTGAATGGGTGTTATGTAAAGTTCTTCATTCATAGATGTAGATGCACTCTCGTTTAACACATGTGCCATTGTATGACGAGCATTAATTGTTCATCTATGGAGAATGTATTCTTCTGGCAAACTTGTAACTCCTTTCTTATAAAGAACATTGATTATATGCGAACAGAAGATGCCTTCTCTCTCAAATTTGTTGCAAGAACACTTTACAGAATTTTTTTCATGCTGAGTGTATTCAACATTTTTTCCTCAACTATCTTCTACTCCCAGTCGATACACTAGGTGTGTGGTCTTGTGGCCATTTTTTGAAATTTTTTGGGTGGAGCAGTTTGCGAAACTCATAAATTCTTATTGAAACTTGGGAAAAAAATTTTTGAGTATGAATTGAACCAGCATGTTTTTCCAATAAATTTTTTGTAAGTAAGGCTGCCATAGAATTCAAAGTCTTAAATTCAGCCCTTTCCTCAACCTCACGACGACATGCAATAGCTTGTTCATATTGCTGCACAAATTCTATAAAAGAGGTATTAGAGTTCACAAAACCATCAAAAAAGGGATTAATGCTTTCAGATCTTTGAGTGTGCATATGCCTACACAAAACACATCGTGAAAGTATATCAGGACCCAATGATGACACTTGTTATACATGCTTATTAACCAATGATCACTTGGAATCTTATATTTTTCTTTTAAGACTTCCCACTCATTTTCAAAATCTGCAATACTCTCTGATTTATAAATCCACTTTGTGTACTCTTCCTGAAAATTGTCTCGTGCAAATAAATCTTTTAAATTGCAGACAACATTCCTCTGAATATGCCAAATACAATATCTTTGTCGTGTCTTCGAAAAAACCTTTTGTATTGCATTACCATTGCGACATCTTGATCAGATATAATCATCAGGATATTTTCTATGCATGAATTCTAACCAAGTACGGAATAACCAAATAAATATTTCATGTTTCATTTGCAAGTAAGGCACAACCAAATAAAGTGGATTGCATATGATGATTCACTTCAGTAAATGGAGCAAATGACATGCAAAATTTATTTGTTCCATATATTGTATCAAAAGAAACAACATCTCCGAAAGTCATATAGCTTTCTCTAGATCTTTCATTTGCCCAAAATACACTCCTTGTGGCTTTATCTTGCAGATCCACTTCAAATCTAAAAAAGAAACCTGGATCATTAGCTTGCCGCTGTTGGAAATGCATCATCACACGCATAGCTTCTTTGCCAATATTATCAACTCTTTTTGTCCTCAAGTGATTAACACAAGTATGTGTTATTATTGTTGTCTCACCAGAATATTTGAGAACCTTAGCGATACTAAATGAGCTAAAACCACAATTATGTAATTCAGAATTGACTTGCTTCGAATTGGTTGATAATTTGGAGTGAGACATCATACTTGTTATCTTTGATGGAGAAGCTAAAATGTGTGTGTTCTTTCTTGAAGGCCTTTACCTCCCACTTACCGTCATCTCTTACTCCAACTTTTATATAGGCTTGGCAGTCAAATCTATCATCTCTTCTACGCTTCACAAGTTTTCCTAATTCCCTTTTCTTTGTAAGATCTTTGTGCCCCTCTTTAGAACAAACAAATTTTCTTCCGATGATATCTTTCCTCTTTCTAGATTTAAAGCTATATAATTTTCGCACAGAAAATCGAACAGGTTTTGCATACATATTATAACACTTGTACACATGTTCTTCCCAGTCATATAATGTTCCAACAATAGGCTTTGTAATTGTTTTCTCATTATCGACCTCACATTGGATGTCATTGTTTTCATTGTTTTCAACAACATCCAAACTGAAAATTAATATAAATTTTATAATGAAGAAATTTAAAGTTATTATATATGATAAGATAGAGAATAAACCTTGGTTGTGTGTCCTCCAAATTTTCCAAGTACTGATTTTGCACATATGAAATTTCCACGTCCATATTGCATTTATAAAATGGCCTACATAGATATAATATTTCAAGTTATAATTGTATATTTTTTCCTCGCTATAATTTGGAACACTAAAAGATAGACTTGATAATAAAAAGGAAATAAGGTGGCCGCATTAATCAGTTTTTCATACACAGTAAGCTAAGAAGGAAAAATAGCTAGAAGAGAGGCTAAGTTGGTCGCAAGGAAGCAAAAAATACCGTTAGAAGATGTGATCAAACAGTGACAAGGGCAGCTGCCAGCATCGAAGAGGTAGCAGGAGCAGCCGTCTATGTCATTCAAAGATGGAGCACGAACAGGTGGTGACGTCGTCTATAAAGAGATGAAAGATATCCAACCAAAGTTAAAAAAAAATCTGTACGAATAAGGGAAAACAACAAGTACCAAAATGCAAAATGCTTTTGGAATGAAACAACATTTATAGGGAGAGCAGGTGTCGTTCCAAGGGGGTGATGAGCAGCCGCCAACATCGTTCGAAGGGGGAGATGAGCACCCGCTGGAGTCCTGTGAAGATGGAGATGAGCAGTCGCAGGCGTCGTCTAAACAGGGAAGAGGACAATCATCGGCGATGTTCGAAGGAGCAGAGCAGCAATCACGAAGTTGGAAAGGAGCTGCGGATGTCGTTTAAGGGGGAGACAAGGATCCCCACCCCCAGCTGCACCTCTAGGGATTACAGGTGCCCTTTTTTCCTAGATGAAATCTGAGACGTTTATTTTAAACGGACGACCATGATAAAATCTACAAGAATACTCTACATTCTCATTTTCCCCTTAACTATTATATATAATAAAATATTTTTATATAATATATTTATATATAAATATATAATAAAAAATCATGCTACATTGAGCCGGCTTCGTGCCCAACACCCCCATCGAATAATCCGACACGATCTGATTTGAGCCTGACTCTTCGGCCGTGCCCGGGATTGGCCCATGACAGGCTAGCCTGGCAAAATCTCATGCGCATGTCATGCAGGGTCGGACGATCGACACAAAAGTCTACCCATAGAGCTCTCGTTCTTCACCTCCTTTAATGCCAGCAAGAGACGGATAGCCTCTTTATATGGTTGCTGTCCTTTTTCTTAACATTTATTTATTTGCCATTTTAATTGTAGAGAGAGAAAATAGAAATGTGATAGTATCTTTTTTAAAAAAATGATTAAAAATTTGAATATTTCTTGAACATTTTTTTATTTTAAAAAATAAATTATTTTAATGATGATTGAAATTTTAGAAAAGTTAAATGAGGGGCTACAACCCCATAAAAGAGCTACTGCCTTTTGTTGATAATTGTGTTTTTTATAATATTTACTTATTATTTAATTCTATTTATTTATTATTTTATCTTTTTAGTGATGATCGTGACTATAAATTTTGAAAAGTTGAATGATCGTGTGAAAAAATTTTGAAAACTTAAATGATCATATAAATACAAAATTAAGTTTGAGTCAAGAAGAGAAATAATGATATGATTTTTTTATTTTTAAATCTGTCATGAACGAGAGAGAACATGCTGACGTAGTGACACATAAGCATTTACGTCAGCGATCCATGGTAAATGGATGATAGGCAATGACCATGACTAAAATATTTCTGAAGTTTGATGAAAGTGAGGTCACAAAATGATGGTAAATGGATGATAGGCAATGACCATGACTAAAATATTTCTGAAGTTTGATGAAAGTGAGGTCACAAAATGAAGCTGGATGATTATGTCGGGAATATTCTCTTAAGTTGGATGATCGTTACTGAAATTTACTAGAAAAATATGTGAAGCGTAATTCTCAAAATCAGTAATCAAAATGATATTAAAAATGAGTCTCACTTTAATTAGAAAAATATATTTTAAAACTTACATTGTGTTATTTAAATTGTAATTCATTTAGACATTAATGTCCTTATATGTTAATTCCCACACCCCTAATCTACGGATAGATACAAAAAGGAAAAAAAATACTATTTTATAGTAATTTTCATATCATTGCATATCACATCAAAAGCTACTCTCGTGCTATAAAGCACTTGGACATTATTGAAGAAACCTTACCTAAATGAACTATACTTTAATAATAATTATTATACATAAATGCATTAAAATTTAAAATGTGCAGAACAATATTACATTCTTATGAGATAGCCAATCCAATAACTATTACAATTTATTATAAAATTACAAATCAATTTATAACCCTAGACAGTACTATGCAGTATCATCATGAGCATCAGTTGGCTACCACGCTATGCCCTTACCTAAAAATATCAAATTACTTGAACGATCTAAATGTATGAAAGACAATAGCAATGAGCATAAAATTTATAATGTAATAAGCCATATAGAAATAATGAATGATAATAAAAAATCAATTTGTCAATATTCAATTGTCAAATATACGATGATCAATAGATAATAATCGATGTCAATTTGAAAATTAATCAATGGAAGACAAATGCTCAATAGTTTATTAACAATTCAATAACATTGGCTCACAGATCAGTCCAATGATTTAATAATAAATACTTTTATTTAGCAATGCAATATCGTTCATTATGTTATATTACATATTTTAAATTCAATGTTTTGATTCAAAGTAACTTTCCACTTTGTCCACCTTTTGATGTTTCCTGCCTTAGGATGAACTCTATGTCAAAACACTTTTATTTTTAATGGTCAGTGATGGGTGAATCCAAAGACACGTGCCCGATTTTAGGGAAGATGAGTGTCTTTCAATTTGCGAGGTATTTTTCAATTCGCTTTCAACTCACGAGGTTTCTTTTCAATTCGTGACAATCATAATAATTTCAATTAGTACACTTTGAACCTACTGATTTTTTTTACTTTTATATGTTTAAAATATGTAACTATCTTTTGACTTCTATTTCTTTAAGTAGACAATAATAAAGTGCAAAAGGAATCAATAACTATCAATCAATAATTAAACCTAGTAAAGGTGAAACTATGGCAAGATTCTACAATGTCAATGGTCTGGTTGAGAGAATGACATTCATTAGGTTCAATAGCAATTATGCAACCAATGCAACCACAACCTCTTCGGTGCGACATCAACATACCATGACTCATGTAAGTTGCGATAACCTAGACATATGAAGACACACACAAGTCAGGGGGGGATGCAAGTCTCTTATGCCTTAGATGCTAGTAGATGCAAATCATGCAAGGTGTGATGATGATACATAGTTAATTCTATTAGCAATGTCATATTCAAAAGGATGTGACCATACTTTCATATTTTTTGTGTACCAAATTATTTTTCTCCTAGCTATAATCATTGCTTTGTTGTCGCGGGAAGAAGAGGAGAGAGCCAAGAGAGTGAAAGAAAAATTATGGACAGAAGAATGTCCATTTGGTTCTATTTATTGGTGTTGAATTCTATGTTTTGATTATAACAAATAAAATTGGCTGACAAATATTACTAATAAGTTTGGCAAGTGATCCATATACAGGGGCAAGTCTAATAGAAAAGAAGTCAATGAAGAAACGACAAAGAAATGCAACTAGATCAAAGATCGATCGATCGATCGGATGTACGGTTGAACGTTCTAGAACACTGAAGACAATTGATTGTTCAAAGAATTAGTCAATCGAACGTCCGATTTGAACAATATGACAAAAGAGTGGAGATGAAAGACCCGTCATAGGACCGGTTGACTGAACACAAGTCCGATTTGAATAATAAGAGAAAACAAGTGAAAATGAGATCTCGACCATAGGACCGGTCAACCGAACACATATTTGATTTGAACAATAAGAGAAAACAAGTGGAAATGTGTGACGATCCTGATTTTTCAGGATTTAATAAATAGATATTTTATTATTTTATTTTATTTTAGAAAATATTGTTATTAATATTAGTGTATTTAATAATTCCGAAAATAAATATAAATAAAATTAGAGAAGAGTTTGATTAGTGATTATTTAATTAATTTCGGAATTTATCTATTCAATTATTAGAATAAATATGAATTGGTTAAAGGGATAAATTAGAGGATTAAATTTGAGTGGAATTAGATAATATGGTTAGAGAATAGTTAAAAAAAATTTATAAATAAGAATAGGGGGTATGAAACTTATTTTCCCGAGTGCAAACGTTTTGGGTTCGTCTTTGTTTTTCGGCTTCGTCTTTGGCGACGTCAGAGAGCAAGGCGTGCAGATACGTAGGGGGATTCCGTTTGTTATTGTGTCAGTGATGTTTTATGACGTAATTTAGTTTTAAATTAGATTTATTACGGCACCGTAATTTTCTGTTCCGGCCGTCAAGAGAGAGAAAGGAGAGAATAGAGAGAAGTAGAGAGAGGTTAAAAAGAAAGATAAAAACAAGTTTGGTGGTTACGGCCGTAAAAGGTAAGGAGTAGTTTTGGAGAGATTGAAAAAATACGCCGGTAATGTAGAGAGAGAGATAAAAAATAGGGGAGGTTTACAGCCGCCAAAAGGTAGGAGAGAGAAAACTCTTTTACGGCCAGGAAAGAAAGAAAAAAAAAAGTGTGGCCATCGATTTTTTTTTTTCGACAAGGAAAATCAATTTTTGAATTTCTCGGTCAGCAAATATATATATAATATATATATCGATAGTACTTATCATTAGCAATTTTAATTATTAATGATTGCTTGTGGTGAATTATTAATTATATTAATTATTGATTTTTTTATTATATTAGTATAATCTTTGATCTTATTGATGATTGCATTGTTGGCTTATTTAGTTTTTGGTCCAGGTCTTGTCTAACCTAATTGATAATTTATCAAAGATAGACATTTTAGGTAAACAAGATAAAAGTCGAAAGCTACTGGGCCCATGTCTACTGATTCCCACTAAGCTGGGACCAATTGAATTGAATTGAATGTGGCAGATAGTGTAAAAGCTATGTTTGTCCTGTGTATGGCAACTCGTCCTCACCATACACGAACCCATTGAATTGTATCGGGCTTGCCGTGACACTGATCCCCCATCGGCCTGCATGAAAGTGGCATTGTGTCCCTTAATTGATTGAGCGCTCCTCATTGAATTGGATAACTCCGAACATTGTAAATTGAATTGAATTTAATTTAAATTGGAATTGAATCGAATTGAAATTGAATTGAATGAAATTGGATCATGGTCATTTGGATATATTGGCATTGAGTTGGCAATTATTATTGCCGTATTGAATCGGATTGTTATTGACCAATGATCATTGATTATTGAATTAGAATTGTTAATTTAATATTGATTTATTGATCAGGCAATTGATAATTGTTAATTGAAAAATTGTTATTGATTTTATATTGGTCTTTTGACCATAGCCTGATATATTGTTCATATTGATAAATTGTTAATTGGTTATTGTATTGACTACTCAATTGACTCATCATTGATTTTATTTTATTTTTAATTAAGCATATTGATTGCCTTTTAGACCTTACATACTGAGTATTTTTATACTCATGAATATTTTCCTGTACCTGAATTCGTACAGGTGAGAGAGCTATAGATGGTGGTCCTGCAGGTGGCTACGCTTAGTGACAGACAAATGTTGCACATGGCATTAGATCGAGTTGTTTAGTTTTATTATTTCCGCACTTATTACAATTGTAAACTTATGGATGTTTTAGCATTTTGATTATTATGGATTATCAGTTATTATTTTTAAAAAGTCGTCCACATTTATTATTTTTATTCTGTAAAAATATTTTATAGGAAATTGAGTAGCGTCTCTGGGATGACTTTGAGCACGTGAAAGTCACGTGAGTTTCGGGGCGTTACAGAAGGTATCAGAGCCTAAGGAGAGACACTTCTTAGCTGTGTCTAATAGATAGAATTGAGTCCATGTACAACTGTCACGAGCAACCACTGCAGTCATCCAGTAGGGTCAGTAAGTATTGAATTGTGCTATTAATTATTGAGCTCGCACTTATGGATTTTATTATTATTGTTGTGTAAGAACAGATTCCTCCTAAAATGATATTTTCGAATCAGATACCACGGGCTCCTAGGAGCGGGTCACAACGGGCCGGTCAGGAGGCCTAAGGTTCTCAACCTAATAATCTCTGAGCTAACAAATGAGTAGACAACAAGTGCATGACTTCCAAGGGAATTAGGCCCAGACTAATGAGAACCGGGAGGAACAATTGGGACAGGGATCACTACCACTGGAGTTCCACTCAGTGCATCCTGAGTACTCAAGTCCTAATGTACCACCTCATCTTGATCGTAAAGACACTATTGAGATATTCCTCAAGTTACAGCCCCCTTAGTTCAATGGGAAGGGTGATTTTGAGGATGCAGAAGGGTGGATTGAGGAGATAAAATAAATATTTCTTGAGATGAATTGCGGCGAGGACTGCAAGATAATCTATGCCACAAGGAAGCTGACGGCAGATGCTAGAGATTGGTGGAAGGCAGCCATGCTCATGACGTTCTTCGGTCAGGACCACATCACCTGGGGAGAATTCAAGAAGGCGTTCGAGAATCGCTACATACCTGCCTATGAAAGGGACAGGAAGCAGGAGTACCTGACACTCCAACATGGTACTATGACTATAAAGCAATACCTTGCCAAGTTTCTGAGCCTAGATAAGTACTCCACCTTACATCAGTCGGAATTTGATCGAGTGAAGCATTGGGTTGATGGCCTGAAACCCAACCTCAGAGAAAGGGTGAAGGGGAGTAACTGCCAGACTCTTCAATTTGCTGAAGAATTTGTCATTTAGAAAAAGGATGGCGATAAGACAAGTGACAAGCAGCAAAGTCAAGCACTAGTCAATCAACATCAGAACAGGTATGGAAACAGAGATAGAAGGCAAGCACGGCGAGACCTCCGCCGCAAAGATGATCGCAATCGGGGAAGGCCATATCCTGCAAGGAATGAGCCTCAACCGCCTAGAGCACCGTGCAACTACTGCCACATGATGCATCTCGGTGAATGCTACCGGAGGACTGGAGCGTGTCTGAACTGTGGCAAAGTGGGTCACTTCGCTAGTGAATACAAGAAGCCGAGACGTGCTGGTCCTCCTTCGCAGCACAACGACGGACCTCCTAGATTGGTGTGTATACTCGGCCTGCAAATGAGCAAATGGCGAACTACACCATCCAAGGTACGCTAAAAGTTGGTGTTCATGCTAATATCCTTTTTGATTCAGGTGCTACACATTCGTTCATTTCGGAGCAATTTGCTTCATTATTGAACATGAAGCCACAACTGACTAGTTTTCCACTTGACATCGGCACACCTCTGGGGTCCCTCGTTACCCAGAAGTACATTCCCATGGTGCCGGTCGAAGTAGAAGGCAAGAACTTCTCCGCATATCGCAGATTTGATCATTATTCCGATCAAAGACTATGATGTGGTGTTGGGTATGGACTGGTTGTCCTACCACGATGCCTACTTACATTGCCGAGCAATGAAGATACTTATCGGAACACCAGGAGAACCTCAGACCATTGTCAGAGGTACACCACTAGAGAGCGGCAAGGTCCTGATGTCTACGTTAAAGGCACAAAAGATGCTGAAGAAAGGATGCCGGGGTTTCTTGACAAGTGTGATCAAGACGGACAGGGTAGAAGTAGATCGAGATAGCATTGCGGTGGTGGAGGAATTTTCGGACGTCTTCCCAGATGACATTTTAAGATTGCCACCACGATGGGAGATTGACTTCCGCATTGACCTGGTGTCGGGCATGGCACCCATATCGAAGGCTCCCTATCGAATGGATCCAGCGGAGATGCTGGAATTGAAGACCCAAATCTAGGAGTTGCTGGATAAGGAATTCATCCGACCGAGCGTTTCTTCATGGGGCGCTCCGGTCTTATTCGTAAAGAAGAAGGATGGGTCTATGAGGCTGTGCATAGACTATCGGATGTTGAACAATGTCACAATTAAGAACAAGTATCCACTATCAAGAATCAATGACCTGTTCGACCAATTATCCTCAGCAAAGGTATTCTCGAAGATCGACCTGAGAAGCGGCTACCATCAATTACGAATAACTGATGATGATGTATCGAAGACCGTTTTGAGAACAAAATACGGGTATTACGAATTCTTGGTGATGCCATTTGAGCTGACCAATGCACCGGCAGCCTTTATGAACTTGATGAATAGAGTGTTCAGGCCATACTTGGACAAGTTCGTGATCGTTTTCGTCGACGACATCCTTATCTATTCGTCAAACTTAGAATAACATGAGGAACATCTAAGAGTTGTGCTACATACCTTACGAGAGCACTAATTGGACGTCAAATTCTCAAAATGTGAGTTTTGGTTTAAAGAGATTATGTTTCTCGAACATATTATCAATGAAAATGGAATATCGGTAGATCCTACAAAGGTGGAAGCGGTTGCCAACTGGGCACAACCGAAAAAATGCGTCAGAGATTAGAAGCTTTCTCGGACTTGCAGGATATTACAGGAGATTCATTCAAGACTTTTTCAAAATTGCATCGCCACTGACAAACCTCACCAAGAAAGGCGTCAAGTATGAATGGTCGCAAAGGTGTGAAGATAGTTTCCAAGAATTAAAGAAGAGACTGACAACGACGCCCATTCTGACCATACCTTCAGGCCAAGGAGGTTATGTCATATATAGCGACGCATGCGGCACTGGTTTGGGATGCGTATTGATGCAACACAGGAAGGTCATTGCATATGCATCAAGACAGTTAAAGAAGCATGAGAAGAATTATTCGACGCATGATCTCGAGTTAGCAGCTGTGGTCCTCGCCCTCAAAATTTGGTGACACTATTTATATGACGAAGATTTCAAAATCTTCACAAACCACAAGAGCTTGAAATACATCTTCTCTTAGAAAGACTTGAATATGCGTTAGAGGAGGTGGATTGAGTTTGTGAAGGATTACGAGTTTGCTATCAGCTATCATCCAAGGAAGGCAAATTCAGTTGCTGACGCACTTAGTAGAAAATGGGGTGGATCACTCGCATGCCTGAGAATGAGTCGTTTGAACATGATTGACTGCATCATCCTGGTCAATCCAGTGACCAACAACGACGGTATACGAATTATGGCACACCTTAGCATGCAACCCGAGCTACTATTGAAGATAGGCAAAGCACAACCAAACGATAATGAATACAATCACCTACTCAAGTTATGCGAAAAGATTCCTACAGATTTTTAGGTCACGGATGGAGTAATCAGATATAAAGAACAATTGTGGGTCCCTGAGTATGAAGCATTGAGAAGACAAGTGTTGGATAAATGCCACAAGTCAGAATTCGTTATTCATCCTGGAAGCACGAAGATGTTCAAAGACTTGCAACGGACCTTCTGGTAATATGAAGAAGGATGTGGCCGAGTACGTTGCAAGATGTTTAGTATGCCAACAAATGAAAGTGAAACATCAAAGACCTTACGGTGTATTACAAGAACTTGGAATCCCACAATGAAAATGAGAAAATGTGACTATGGATTTCGTCACTGGACTTCCAAGAACTCAACAAGGCCACGATGCAATATGGGTGGTGGTGGATCGATTTAGCAAGGCAGCCCACTTCATCATCATCAAATGAAAGCAGTCCGTCGAAAGCTTGATGGACATTTATATTAAGGAGGTTATCTGACTACATAGAGTGTCAGTCTCAATTGTGTCGGATAGAGATCCACGATTTATGGTCAAAATTTGGCGGATCTTACAAAGTGCTTTTGGAACGAAATTGAATTTTAATACTGCATTCCATTCTCAGACAAACGGACAGTCTGAACGAACGATTCAGACACTAGAAGATATGCTCCGAGCATGTGCATTGGACTGGAGTGGCAGTTGGGACATATGCTGAGCACCCTATAGAGGAGTACCAAATTAAGCATATGAAGAATAAGATGATACCCATGGTAAAGGTGGCTTGGACACATCATAGAGATGAAGATGCCACTTGAGAATTGGAAGAAGAGATGAGAAAGAATTTTCCAGAATTATTTAGATAAGATAATACAATTTCTTTTATTCAAATTCGAGGACGAATTTATTTTTAAGGAGGTTATGATGTGACGATCTTGATTTTTTCAGGATTTAATAAATAGATATTTTATTGTTTTATTTTATTTTGGGAAATATTGTTATTAATATTAGTGTATTTAATAATTCCGAAAATAAATATAAATAAAATTAGAGAAGGGTTTGATTAGTGATTATTTAATTAATTTCGGAATTTATCTATTCAATTATTAGAATAAATATGAATTGGTTAAAGGGATAAATTAAAGGATTAAATTTGAGTGGAATCAGATAATATGGTTAGAGAATAGTTAAAAAAAAAATTATAAATAAGAATAGGGGGTACGAAACTTATTTTTCCGAGTGCAAACGTTTTGACTTCATCTTCGTTTTTCGGCTTCGTCTTCGGTGCAGGTACGCAGGGGGATTCCATTTGTTATTGTGTCGTGATGTTTTACGGCACAATTTAGTTTTAAATTAAATTTATTATGACCGTAATTTTCTGTTCCTGCCGTCAAGAGAGAGAAAGGAGAGTAGAGTCATGTGCATATTACGGTCGAGAAAAGGTGAAGAAGAAAAGATTAGTTAGAAAAAAAGAGAAAAGACGTCTTACGGCCGAGAAAAAAAAGGAAAACATTTGCATATTACGATCGAAAGTAAGTGGAGAGAGAAAGGAGAAAATAGTAAAGAAAAAAAAAAGAAAGAGTTTAGGATTTCGGCGAATAGAGAGAAGTAGAGAGGTTAAAAAAAAAGATAAAAACAAGTTTGGAGGTTCGGCCGTAAAAGGTAAGGAGTAGTTTTGGAGAGATATTGAAAAAAATAAAATAAAGGGAAAAGGGGTCTTCCGCCCGTAATGTAGAGAGAGAAAGAAAAAATAGGGGAGGTTTACAGCCGCCAAAAGGTAGGAGAGAGAAAACACTTTTACGGCCAAGAAAGAAAAAAAAATGTGGCCATCGATTTTTTTCGACAAGGAAAATTAATTTTTGAATTTCTCGGTCAGAATATATATATATATATATATAAATCGATAGTACTTATGATTAGTAATTTTAATTATTAATGATTGTTTGTGGTGAATTATTGATTATATTAATTATTGATTTTTCTGATTATATTAGTATAATATTTGATCTTATTAATGATTGTATTGTTGACCTATTTAGTTTTTTGTCCAGGTCTTGTCTAACTTAATTGATAATTTATCAAAGATAAATATTTTAGGTAAACAAGATAAAAGCCGAAAGCTACTGGGCCCATGTGTACTGATTGCCAATAAGTTGGGACCAATTGAATTGAATTAAATTGAATGGGGGTAAATAGTGTAAAATCTATGACTGTCCGTGTATGGCCACTCGTCCCTCACCTTACACGAACCCATTGAATTGTATCGGGTTGCCGTGACACTGATTCCCCACTGACCTGCATAAAAGTGGCATGATGTCCCTGAATTGACTGAGCGCTCCTCATTGAATTGGATAACTCCGAACATTGTAAATTGAATTGAATTGAATTTAAATTGGAATTGAATCGAATTAAAATTGAATTGAATGGAATTGGATCATGGTCATTTGGATATATTGGCATTGAGTTGGTAATTATTATTGCCCTATTGAATCGAATTGTTATTGGTCAATGACCATTGATTATTGAATTGGATTGTTAATTTAATATTGATTTATTGATTAGGCAATTGATAATTATTAATTAGAAAATTGTTATTGATTTGATATTGGTCTTTTGACTATAGCACGATATATTGTTCATATTGATAAATTGTTAATTAGTTATTATATTGATTGCTCAATTGACTCATCATTGATTTTACCTTATTTTCAATTGAGCATATTGATTGTCTTTTAGACCTTACGTACTGAGTATTTTTATACTCATGGATATTTCCCTGTACCTGGATCCGTGTAGGTGATAGGGCTATAGATGATGGTCCTGCAGGTGACTACGCTTAGTGACAGACAGATGTTGCACATGGTATTAGATCGAGTTGTTTAATTTTATTATTTCCGCATTTATTACAATTGTAAACTTATGGATGTTTTAGAATTTTGATTATTATGGATTATTAGTTATTATTTTTGAAAAGTCTTCTGCATTTATTATTTTTATTCTGCAAAAATATTTTATAGGAAATTGAGTAGCGTCTCTGGGACGACTCTGAGCACGTGAAAGTCACGTGGGTCTCGGGGCATTACAAAATGAGATTGGTCGACCGAACACACATTCAAAATGAACATTAAGAGAAATCAAGTGGAGATGAGAATAGCATTGGTCGACCGAACGCATTACCGAAATAAACAACGAATTCAAACAACATGCAAAATTACAAATCCGTCGACCGCATTAACGAATCGGTCGACCGACTCGGCACGATTTGCTACAGTAACTGGCTAGTTTTCTAATCATATCTTTTGAAGATTCTCCCAATCGGAAATATCTCATGAAGCATCCTACAAAAGACATTCAAAAGGCAAGAGAAAAATTATCCAAGAGAAAACAAGCATCCAAGGAAACAAAGAGACCAATTTTGTTATTTCTTTTCTCTTGCAAAATCCTAGATCTCATTTTCTCTCCATCGACTCAAAGTGTAAAAAGAGAGACTGAGAGAGATCTACAAATTGTAACCTTGAAAGCTTGTGTGTGAAAAGAGGCCTTACCTCTTGTGCTTTCGATGTAACAAGGGTTTCCTTATCCCATTGTGAAAGGGGGAAGATAGTGGAACTTCAATGGTCTCGAGGTTGAGAAGTCGAAACTGAGACGTATGTCAAGGAGTTGGACCAAACTTCATCGAAAAATCTTGTGTTTGCTCTCTATCCCATTTTCTTTACCTTTTAGTGTTGCATTATCGTTAGCATTCTCAAGAAGATTTTAAAAATAAATTATTAAACAAAAATCTAGAACTTAAGAATTAAATTTTTACACCAATTTGACCCCCTCTTAGCGCCTTGCACGATATGCATATAAATAAGATGAAAATTTGATTAGAACTCTAATTTTCCTAATCCTCTTATATTTATTTTTTATTCTATCTCTGTTCAAACATTATTATTCTTTTATTTTTTTTCTGAATTGTTTTGGATTTATATAATAATAATAATTATCATCATCATCATCATCATCATCATCTCTTTATTTATTTTTTAAAATAATTTTGAAACTTTTATTTTAATTTTAATTGTGTGTCCGTTATGTAGGGTGAAAGTAGTTCGGGTCGGATTGAGTTTTCGTCTAAAAAAATCAATCGCTATTTTTTGTGTCAGTTTTTAAAATTTTAAAAATTGCCCTAAAACCATTTTAAAAAATAAAAACCACCATTTAGGGAGTCAGGTTTTTCGAATGATTTTTTCTGGACCCTACTTTTATATAATTATATTTTAAAAATACATATAATAAATTTAAAAAATATAAAAATATTTAATTTTATATTAAATATAAAAATATAATACTAAAATTTTAAAGTTATTAAATTAGAGTTTGATAATGTGATAGAAAAGTATGAAATTTTATATAAAATAATATTATATCTATAATAAAAGAAATTGATAAATAAAAAATGGGCTCCACGGTCCCTATGATTTTTTTTGGCTGGGGCCCTAATTTTAGTGGGTGGATTTTAATTTATTAAAAAATCACTCTAAATTATTTTCGGACTCCGATGTTTTTATTTTTTTATTTGATTTTTTCGGTTGGTCGGGTTTTTCTTACACCCTACCGTTATGGGGTAAATTACATGGATCGTTCCTCAATTTAGGTCAATATCTCATTAGTCCCCTAACTTTGATTTGTAACTAAATTATTTCCAAATTTTAACTTTTTTGCATGCATCGTCCTCCTGATCGGTAAATTAATAAAAAATATAGTATGCCGCCTCTCGCCTGAGGGGACAAGGGGGCCGGCTCCCCACCCTCTCTCCTCTCCGACGCCGAAGAGGAGGGGAATGGGTGTCGACCTGTCACTTAGGGGCCAGCGCCCCCTCTTCTCCTTCGCCGGTTGCGAGGAAGCCCCCCTTTTCTTCCTTGCGTGCAGTGCCGGTGTGGGAGAAAAGGGGCATTGGCCCTCCTATGCGAGTTCGCAAGGGGCCAGCACCCCTTTTTTTCTTCGCCGGCTGCGAGGAAGAAAAGGGGGTGACGGTATTGGGGTATTTTTTTATTTTATTATATATTTATATTTTATTATTTTTTATTTCATCACTGTGATCGAAAAATTGGCTATTGTCAATCAGGAGGACGTGACATACAAGAAAATAAAAAATGAAGAATATTATAATTATAAATTGAAGTTGGGGGATCTAGTAGTTATCACACCTAAGTTGGGGATGATTCGTGTAAATTACCTGTCTTATGATATAAACTTAGTTTATGATGTGATGCAAATCAAATCCTTAATGCTATTGTAATCAGAATTCTTTCCCAAACTAATATTTTTCTTTCCTTTTTTATTTAATAACTATACATTTATTTTCTTTCAAACTTTAGTTATCTTTTTTAACATTTCATTTCAGATTTATTTAATAAAATAATTATTAATTTATTCTTATAAAAGTTTTGCGTGCTACATGAATTTTATTTGTAATAGTGATTGTGAGCTCATTTATATTAAAAAATATCACCTTACCTCTATGGTTAGAGAAAAAAAAGGTGAGTTTGTGCAATTCCTTATTTTATTTGAAAAAATATGTTATAGTGGGTCTTCGACGGTTTCAAGTTTGAAAAGTTGGAGTAAGGAATAAGCCAACACATGTTGAAACTTTGCTAACAATTCCTCTTATTTTTGATATTTCTGTACACTCTGACTCCCTTCTTGTTCTTATTATCTTTTGTTTTGAATTTCACAAATCGATTTTGTGTTTTGACATTCATTTTGTAAAATGAATTTTAAGTTCTAATACACCAATTCCCCTTACTCTATCTCTTCTTCATAATAATCACACAATAGATTCAATGGATTCTTCATAATTGTAAACTTTAAATTTGGGTATAAAAGTGGGTCAATGATTGTTGCCTCTCAGAAACATTTTATGCCAATTTGTCAAAGCATAAAAAATCTTTATAAACTATTCAAGTAAGATTCTATGAATCTTTAACATGTCTACAAAAAAATAATCCAATTATATGCTTTCTGTGAAGGCGAGGCTATATTTGCAAAAGTTTTTTTTTGTTATTCAGAAACCAATGCATTTAAACCTTGATTCCTAGTTTCATGTGCATGTTTTAATCAAATTTCAATTTTCCAAATACTGATATTACAAATGTCTAGGTGATGTGTAGCAAAATAATAAATATTATACCAAAAAAACCAGAAGAAATGTAATTGCAAGAAAAAAAAACTATGTTCTTATATAATTGGTTCTAAAAATTAATCACAAGAATTAATTCTTGTATTCACAATTTAAATCCTTCTTTATGCAAACTTGGAATCATAATTTTCTCTCTTATTTGTGTGTTTTTCTTCTTGCCAAATAAAGTTATTTATAATAAGGGTATTGATGATTTTCCTCCTTGAAAGAAACCACTTTATGATTGTTTGTAGCTACCATAAAACTACACATAACTAATTTTTTATTATAAGTGGATAAGTTAAATTAATTATAACATCTCTAACCCACACACAATAAGATATAGGGATCCAGAATTGTGTGGACCCAAAATGAATTTACACATATGGACTACTATTGATCTACAGATCAATGATAGTTTAAATTCATTATAAATTCACTTTAAAAAGTATTTAACAAGTATTATTATTGATTTATATTGCGGTCTACATATATGGAACCATTTTGAATCAACATATTTCTTAAATCCTAAGATATACAATTGTAACAAAAGTTAAGGAAAAAATATTTCTCTTAGTTTGCAATTAGTCATGTTAAAAAATGAGTCTTCGACCAACATATTAAAGAATTTAATACTATGCATCTGTTAGGAATAACATAGCATTGCAATAATGATGGTTCAGAAAGATATATACTAGAATATGAAATACCCTATATCATTTAATCATATGAGAATAACTCTTAATAATGGCTGACCAATTAACATAAAAATGATATAATTATCTTAACAATGTTCCTCTTCTTATGGTTCTCTTAGCCTTGATTTGATTTTTCTTTTAGAATGTTCTCTCAAGTCAAATCATTGATGATTCATGGATAACATTCTAAGATAATAAATATCAATTTAAGTCTTATGTATATGACATGAATCTTTTTGATCAAGGGTAGAGGAGGGAAATGGAAATTTTTTTTCTTTCCCTTCGTCTAGATATGATTTTAACATCAGAATTGAAGAGTAATGGAAGATACTTTTTTCTCTATTTTTTAACATTTTGTTTCAATCCCAAAATAGAGTATAGAGGAGGAAAACCAAAGTGTAGGCATAATGTTTTATTTTTAAATAACATGTATATCTTCATTTTTACTTTCCCTTTCTCCTGCATTCCAATGCGCAGGGGCGGACCCAATTTATTCCCTAAGTAAAATTACATATATATCATATAGGAAATTGCTAAAAAATAAAATAAGTATGATAATTATACATATGAGCCCCCTGATTTTTTGGCTGTGTCTGCTCCTACCCAAGCGTCCATCCAAACGAGTTCCCTTCCTTATTTTTTCCTTCCCTCTCGTTACCTTCCCCTTCCATCAATAAGACAATATCTCAAGAGAGCCTAAGATCAGACACAATAATAAAATAATATTTTTTAAAAATAATAAAATAAGATTATGTTTATGTTATTCTCTTTTGTAGAAAAAATTTATTCCCACCTAATCACTACAACATTCTTTTCAGGAAAAAGATCGCCTCCTTAGTCTTCGCGCTAAGAAGGCCGCTTAGCGTTGCACAATGCACCATCGCATCTCATATGACAAGCACTTTTTTATGTTTCTTTTTTTATGACTTGATCTCACACAAAAACATGAGTGGAGGAGCTCATCCCCCCTTCCTGCTCTGGCTCTATGCCTCTTCTTCATCGTCACCTCACACCATCCGTCGTTGCCGACTACCACCACCAGCCTCCAGCGACAGTTGTAGCACCTCCTCAACTCCCACCAGAGTGGTGGGTGTATGCCAAATTTTGGCGCGCAACTTGTGCTCTCCTTTGGCAATGGCCACTTGCGCAGTAGGCGGGAAGCCCTGAACGGCAAGCTGCCTCTATTCGACACAGAGTGGTTCTACATCATGTTCCTCAGCCGGTCATTTGGCACCGGTGACGATCAGTCCCTTCCCACCCTTACGTATCCTTTTCTCCCGTTTGGTTGTCGGGTGAGCACGCATTGCATATTTGGAAAAAAAGGCTAAACTAATATTCATAGAATTATTTTTTTAATGTCAACAATAATAATGGGATGATGACATTAATATAAAGAAATTAAATAAGACCAAAGACGCAAAAGATTTACGTGAAAAACCTCTTAATGTGAGAGAAAAAAATCATGAGAGCAAGCGTTAAATATTTTACTCTGAAATAATAGTAGAATACAAAATCTTCTTTAAACTACGCTGAAGAATACAATAATTATTTCAAGAATCAATCTCGGATGCTACATAATAAATGTCTCCCGGATATAAGGATAGGAGTCAGAAAGATTTTATCGAAATATGAGGAATAGATGAGAAGACTGTTGTAACGCCCAGCTACTCCTTTTGGCGCCACAAGAGGTGAAACCAGAAAATCAATCATTTAAATTCATATTCGAATCTTCAACGAAAACTAACGTCCCAAAAATCAACTAACTCTAAAAATTTTCAAAAAATTTGGCATGACGTATGCGTAAATTCGTTCATGCGTCAAATACAATGTTTATCCATATTCTTCACTTCACAAGTAATTTATAAAATTTTAATGTGCATCGCTGACAGTTTATAATTACCAAATAATATGGGGCTCAAGCCCAAAAATTTCGAATCATAGGAACATACAAGTTTCGCCTCAAAATTATTACATGAACAAAATATATCCAATGCCTGCCAAAATCCATTAAAAGACTCAAGCCCTTATCCAATTCCATAATAGGAACTCGCTTATATCATTCCATCCATAAACCATGGAGCCTCAACTCCCATGAATCAATTTATATTCACAATAACTCATGGGTCACTACCCAAAACCATGTGGTACCAAGATAGATAAAATCTTAAAAAGAATGATAAGTATCAAAAGGAAGAATACCAAGCCAAATACTCTCATCACAGGATCTCACACACTATCCCTTTTTGAAGTAATACCCATTTCCAATCAAATTCCTTTCCTGTAAATATTAAAGAAAAAGGGGTGAGCTGGATTAAGCTCAGTGAGTTAAAACCATTACCTCAAGTATTAAATCCGTTACGAAAATTCACATCTTTATTTTCAAAAAATATTTAAAATCCACTTTTCTTCAAAAGGAACTCATTTACATAATGATCATGCAAAATGAATGTCATGTGTGCACATGCATAGTGAAATCATATATATATATATATATATATATATATATATATGATAAGTTGGGGAATCATCATCAAATATGGATATCCAATCTCCTCAATGGAGTACTCAATCACACCCCTCATATCCCATTAACTTTCGTCCCTCGTATCTCATTGACACAGAACGTTGAACCGCTCATCGTATCCTATTAACACAGAACTTGTTATCTTTTCTTTTTTTTTTCATTCCATCTCTCGTGTCACTATATCACCGTAGAATGATTGTTCTAATTTCACCCTTCATGTCACTGTATTGACATAGGATGTTGAACCTGCTCCTTTAATCACAATATCGACACAGAGCAAACTGAATCTCAATCGGTCTACTCGGAGTTAATCAATTCTTCGAGATGAAAATACTCCACCTTATGCGAGTTTTTACATGAAGTGCACATGATGTATGAATGCATATTCATATTCAATATTTATGTTCTAACTTGCAAACTTCTCAAAAACAATGTTCCAATTTGTAAATAAAATATCCTTCAACATTTTAACAAGAAGATCCAATGTGCAAGTAGAATATTTCCAATTCATAACAAAACATCACACGTAGATGGCACAAAGCATACAAACAAGTATGATTATGCATGAAGAAAATGATATCGAAAATTCGTCCCACATCGGATGGGACAATGTTACCAGAAGAGTTAAGTAATTAATATCATTTTAGGTAAGTTTCCTCACCTTAGATTCCTCAAGTCCCAACCACCTTCCATTCGAATCTGCTCAAAGGAGAGAAATACCTATTACATCCATTTAAACTTTATTTAGGAACATAACCTCATCATTTAAGATATTTATAACTTCTAGGCATAATTTGTCTTTTAGTTCATTAACCACTTCATAATAGTTCTTTAATAACATCTTGGTGCATAGAAGTAGAATTTATAATTTTCTTACCCAAGTTCATAATTAATGAATTATAACTATCATATGGACTAATTTTTATAAATCGATCATCACTATAGATTTTTAGAACGCTTACCAATAAGAAAAAAGAAATCGCCAACTAATAGCACCCTACTCAAACCCTCAATGGGCATTCACCTATCATATCCACTTAACCATATAAAAATTCGAATTAAATACTATAACTAATTCTTATCAATTTATAAAATTAATCGCCAATCATATCCTGACCACAATAAACGAAGCCCCCTGCTCTCTAAATCGAAATCACACCCGTCGAACGTCAAACACTATCGGTTGCTTTCTTCATTAATAGCATATTAAAATTAATTAAAAATCAATTTTATATCTAAAATCAAATTTACTGTGCATTTTCATTCGCTTACCAATAGACATTGAGGACAAGTTGTCAAAAATATCGTCCGACAATCGGAACCGAAATCGACGAACCTACAAGTAATTTGTGATTAAATTTTTTACGAACAACAACCCAATATGTTTCTCCCTCATATGTACACCTACCATGATGCCGTGGTGAGGTCAATCAGCCCGTCGGCTCGCCAAAAAAGTTTGCCAAAAAATCTCAACTCGGTCACCTATGTGATTTGGAGCAGGAATACATATAAACCTCGTCAAAATGATTCTAATCGGCCTGCGAATGATGTACAACTCATCAGGATGAAGATCGACGCGAATCGAAGTCAAAATCGTCGGCGACGAACTTCTCCCTTCCCTCATGTTCTAAGCTTACTGCGTCACGCACAGTGGACCGATCATCTACATGTCAAAATGTTCGTCTCATCTCTCTCTTTCCAATGACACCTCACACGCGAAAAATGGTGGTCGAACGATGGAGAAAAGGTGACCGAAAGAAGGGACGGCTAGAGCTCCTCGCGCGGCACTGTACCAATCAGGCTGGCAGGGTGGAATGGAGGCGGAGATGATGATTTTCTCTCTCATCCTTTCCACGTATTTATTTATTTATTTATTTTCATTTTTTTCCTACCAAAAGACCAAAATGGCCCCTCATTTTAAAAGTATTTACAATTTTTTTTAAAACTACCAGGACGTTACAACTGCTGAGAATATCTAAAGTTTCATAGAGAATAGAACTCGTCTCTAAATCAAACCCCGAAGTTCTATTTCTCTCTCTCGGTGGAAGTGCACGGTTGCAAAAAGATCTTCTCGTGCAGCTTCATTCTGGTGTCTTCTTCAACAAGGCCGATCACCTCCTTTTATCAATAATTTTACATGAACAAAATACGGAGGTGGTCATAGGTTTATATGTAGTTGTCCTCTTTATCTTTTAAGACACATTTTAAATTTGTGTGAGCCAATGGCCCAAAAGCAAATAATATCTTGATTGGACCGGGGTGTTTGCCATTGCGTGCTCACTTGAATCATATGTAAAACACGGGCTATCGCTCAACGAGAACTTTGAGCCCTATGAGAAGGAAAGCTTGTAATGTTTACTACACTACCTAGTAATCTGCATCGCCTAACAAAAAAGATTACTACTTATTAAATTACGAGCAATGTGCATTACCTTGTTTACTATATACAAATAATTTTTCTAGCAATTTAAATAACACTATACAATTTTTACTAAAATAACTTTTATCACTAATATTAAGTTAAATATTATATAATTCAATTAAAAACTCAAATAAAATTAATAAATTAAATAAATATAATTATAAATATTTCATATCTTTTTTAAATGAAAATAATAGCAATGTATATAATATTTAAAATAATAGCGTAATAATAATATGCAATTCATATGAATAACAATAATAAAATAATTTTAAAATAAATTAATATCATTAATTATGATAGTAATAATATTATTTATTGTTGTCATATGAATTTTTATATTATTTCTATATTTTATTTATCTAAGATTTGGAAAGGACGTGAATGGAAAGAAAATAAGAATAAATTATCATTTGGGTGGCGATCTGGATTGATACTCCTCTTAGTCAATGTTGATTGCTACTTTATAGGCAATTTGCATTGCTAGACAAGTACATTACCTGCAAATTAAAAGAAAGTGAACAAAGGAATGTGGTTGGCTCAGATAATTTAACTTTAGATTGCTAGTAATCTAGAAAGATTACCTATAGGGAAACACCTCCTGAGATCTAAGGATGAAGATGGTTTGATCGAATAAATCCACATGGACAAAACAAGAAGGCAACCTTATATATAGCTACTCTCTTTACCTTTCAAGACACGTTTTAAATTCATGCGTGTTTGACCCAAAGCGAATAATATCTTGATTGAACTGGGAGTGTTATAATAGCTTTATGAGATAACATGTCGTACAAGTTTATTTCATTCTCTGCCTCGAATTTGTCTTCATCTTGGACAGGTTCTATTTTCCTTTTTTTTCTTTCCTACTCAATGTCGGGCACACATAAATAAGAATCTCCCAACACTACAAGCATGTGATTGTAGCAAGTCTTCTGAGGTGTAGCTCATGAGATCCAGATGATGGTGTGTGTCACGGTTCACGGAGGCATCCTCGAGCTCGGTTCCACCGACTTCATCGACGAGAGAATTGGTCACGGTGGAGATCGCCAAGTATCGCTCCAGAAAATGATCTTCGTAAGTCCTAGTGCTACCGGAGCCTGTAGTGGTCCGCCTGCAGGGCGAATGGTGAAGAAGGAGGTTGCCATTGTGCTCTCCTCCTCCATTGACTCAAATCACTTGGACTCGGAAGACGGCCTCCACGTGCAGGCCCATTGCCGTGTGAGAAAGTGGGGGAAGTCAGCGGGTGGGACCTCCGCGAACCACATCGAGGCGGAGCGACAATGCCGCTAGAAGCTAAACCACCGCTTCTATGGGTTGTGCTCGCTAGTTCCCAACGTGTCGAGGATGGACAAGCCATCGCCACGAATCATGGCCATCCAAGAAAAATGGACGTGTAACATCAAAGTCATAAAAAAGAAACCTAAACAAAAAATGCGAACGGATCGGATGAGAAGGTGCGCTGCAGCGGTAAGCAATCTCCTCAGCGTGAGCGCTATGGAGGCACTTTTTTCCCTTTTCTGATTGGATTTGTTATCCTTGATATGTAAATTTCTGTTGAAATTTCTTAATAAATAAAAACTCCTCAAAAGAGACTTAGATCAATGTTGCTCTTGCTATGTAAACTTCTTTTGGATTTTTAAATAATTTTTTACTACATTCTCTCTAATCTTTCTTTGTCCAAACACATTAACATCTTTTTATTAGATTTGTGCCATTACACCTCACATACATTCTTTGCGAGAGAACTAATTTCGAATTCAATTATTCAAGTCATCATTCAGTTGAAATTAATTAATTACTGTCCTAACATTAGATTACTTATTTTAATAAATGTTGAAAATTGATGGACCTAAATTGAAAAAAAAAAGAACAGGAACAAACACAATTTTAGAGTGCACTTAAATTTCTCCTCCTCAATTTTCTCAAAGACGTAGAAAATGAAATTATTTATTTTGTGGTGGTGGTCGTAATCAATTCAATAACAAGTCGTCAGACTTAACGATAACATGGCTAGTTGGTCAAAGGTGGCGATGCCGAGTCCGAACACGTAACGGAACCACCACAAGTTCCTCTCCGTCTATGCATCCTCGTATCGAACCCCAGCGAGCTGAGCCGAACGGACGGATCAGATGAAATTCTGTAGAAATCCGAGGGAAGACATACGTCCCGCATAGAGCTAAGATTTGCGAACGACAGTACCTATGAATGAGGCGACGAGACCATCCAGTTGAAGCGGCCGCATATTCCCGCGTACCCAAACTTTTATCCCGCTAGGAGCGGGGGGAAGAAACCCAATCATATCCGGACACGTGTTCATGCGTGCTGCCCTTTTCCACCTTTTAAATGGGCCGCAGGCGACGTACACAGGAGGAGATCGCCAAAGTGATCCCCCGCGGTTCCTCTGCAACGAAACGACGCCCTCTCCAACAAAGGTGAGCAGAGTTCGAAGAAAAAAATTTCCCATATTTGACGAGATTTTTGCAAGTGTGTTTTTTTTTTCTTTGCGTGTTACGGATGTTTTAAGTTGTAGACTTCGCTGGATTGAATTTTGCAATCTCGTTGTGCTATATTGTTGTATACCAGGATGCGATTTGTTCTTGTTGATTCTGTTTGAAGGCGAGTATTTGGCGTTGGATTGATTTCTTGGATCGAATTTAGGTTCTGATTTTCTGGATTGATTTCTTGGATCGAATTTAGGTTCTGATTTTCTCGATTGATGCTTCGTGAAGATATTGTGCTAAAACGATTGATTCCTTTTTCTTACGACAGAGATTGGATCCTTTTTTTTTTCTTGCTCTGTCAATTTCTATTACTAGTCTCCTTTCGGCGGGGGAGTTAGGATTTTATCAAAGCCTATGGCTTTAGATCTACATTAGGATTGATAGCTTCGAAAATTCGCTTGCGATTAGATTAATCGCTCTTAGACGAAGAAGTTGGATTAACTTGGGATTTTATCGTTAGCGTAATCGAATATAATTTTTGTTGCTAAAGGAAAGTTGCGAATCTGGCTATCATCTCATTTATGTGTCAGAATTTTTCTTTGGCATGGTGTTTTTTTTTTCTGTTGCGAGATCGTTTATTCTTTACTGGTTTTTTGTTTTTTTGTCCTAGATAGAGCTGGACGGGAATATGATTTGGATTTACTGGTGGTCTTTCTTGCTTGATACTAGAATCTACATCTTTGCTCAAGTAAAAGCTTAATTACTAACATCATTTTCACTATTGCAAACCATGTAAAAGGGCTTTCAACTTGTAACTTATTCAACCTCTTTTTATTGAAAAAAGAAATTCTGGGATCATAGCAGGTGGCTTGCCATTATTAATTTCCATACATGAAGTAAAACATCTTTATGATGGATTACTAGGAAAATCCATGTGAACTAAATACGAATTTCTGCTTCTTGGTTACATATTAGATTTTCCATTCTCATCTGCTATTATGCCAATAGTTTCCTTTTCATTATTATCAAAGGTAGGCATAGTATGGGCATTCTATTTGGTGATTCTTGTCAAATGGTACACTGGTAGGTGTAGAGTGTATATGGTAGGATATGCATGCAGGCAATATACTACTCTGCAATAAACATCTGTCTTTTATTAAGGCTTTCTTCAGTTAATCATAACTGGAGTACTTTGAAACTTGTGATTTCTTTGTTACTTTCTTTGCAAATTGAAAGAGTCTCTGTTTGCAGTTTGGATTACTTTAATTTATTAGTGTTCAGATTTATCTAGCTGGAATGGATACTTCATTCTGCTTTTGTTTGCTTGCATTTCCGTTAGTTTTTGGAAGATTATTTATCCCAATAGAAGAGACCAATTAAAAAACTCAGATTCTAGCAATCTGCCATAGCTCACATGCAAAAGTTGACGATGGACGCTCCTATGCTTTGGACTTCTTTTGCTAGCATCTAAGGAAATGAGGATTCTTTATACCTCCATCATGTGTTTGCTTAAGAATTGATATTAAGATCTTTTCTACAAGATCTGTTGTCATGGATATGTATAATTGTGGTATACACCTTGCATAGAAATCTTTTCCAGGATAAAACGAAATGTTCTTTGACATTAATTGTAACCGACAATTATTTATCTTTGCAACAGCTCTAGACAACCTGATCTTCATGAGTTCAAGAGGCACAGTGGCATCAGCTGTTTCCTGTACATCGGGAAACAAGGGCAACTTCTGTCTACTAGTTTGTTTGCTTCCAGGATTCCTCGGAGTTTTTATTTTCTACGTGGATTTCCAGTTAATCAAGGCCATTGTTAGAAATCCTTCTTCATCTGTTCTTGTCTTGGAGGCTTGTGGAGGAGGACTGCCTTAGCAGGAACCATCTTTGAGCATTCATTCTTGAAGTTCATTTAGCATCAACAACATGGTCTCCTCTCGATCTACAACATTATCCAAGAATGATGTCAAAGAGCCTTTTCTGAAACACATACTTCTTCCCATGGGCCCCCCTGATGTTGTGGCCTCTGATAATTTAGAGTTTGATTTTTCAGATGTCTTTGGTCCAACCCCAGCTCAGAATTCTACCGAAGTGAATGCTGAGATATCAGAGGATGTTATACATTCATTGGAAACAAAGGAAACAGTCTATGATGATCCTGCTGTCATTTGCAAGAGATCACATTCTTTAGTGGGCCCCATGACCCCCGTTAGTTGTTTGTCGCAGCTCAACAAGTTCACATTGCACAAGAGTGATAGCTCATTTGATCTTTTGGAGTGTACATCTGCAGAAACAATGGAAGATCAAGACCAATCCATTCCTGTCACTGAAAATGTTGACAATCAAATGGAGGATGGATGTGTAGGATTGGATGACTTTGAAGTTTTGAAAGTTGTTGGAAAGGGGGCATTTGGGAAAGTGTTTCAGGTGAAAAAGAAGGCAACTTCAGAAATCTATGCAATGAAGGTAATGAGAAAGGATAAGATTATGGAACATAACCATGCAGATTACATGAAGGCTGAGAGGGATATTTTGACAAAGATAGATCATCCTTTCATTGTTCAGCTAAGATACTCTTTCCAGGTTTGAAATCCTTTCTTGAGTTGGGGTCTTTTTTTTTCTGAAAAAGTGGTCTTATTAAAGTTTCTAAATTAATTTCTTAAACGGTTCCTAAACTCTTACAATTGCATTCATGATTACATGACATTTCTGGAATATTTGAAATGCAAGATGCAATCATTTTTCATGTTCTCCATGTAAACTTTATTTGCACGTGAGTAGATCAATCCTTATACTTTTGGCCAATATGTTTGCTGCTGTTCTAAAGAACCCAGTTCTGTGTCTTGAACACAATCATTTACAACTCCTTAAAAATGCTAATATTTATAAACAATAACCAACTTGTCTTCCGTAATGGTCATGTCTCATTTATGAGACAACATTTGCATGTGCAGTGCTTTAGCACATAGTAATGCTACTGGCATAAAGAGGGCAGTTGTTCCATATAACCTAGTTTTTCCATATAGCCTGTTTGTCATGAGTTTATCATTCATTGGCAACAGTTCCGTTATGAGTTTCTCATTCATTGGCAACGACATATAGAAGCATCCACTTTAAAAACAAATCTGTTAAGAAAAAGATGCACTACTGCTTGAAATCTTGTAATAAATGTTTTTTTGTGCAGACAAAATATAGATTGTACCTTGTGCTGGACTTTGTAAATGGTGGACATCTATTTTTTCAGCTTTATCATCATGGCTTATTCAGGTGATTTTTTTTCTATTTCAGTTATTGCATAAGTAGATTGAGTTGGGTGTATCATTAAACTTTCCTGTTTGGGCCTGAACATATTACTGTCACTTCGGATTATCAGAGAGGACTTGGCTCGCATTTACACATCTGAGATAGTATCCGCCGTTGCGCACCTTCATGCAAATGGTATAATGCACAGGGACCTCAAACCTGAGAACATTCTTCTGGATGCTGATGGTCATGTGAGAACATTTTCACTATTTATGAGTTTTTATTTATTCACTTATTTTGAGTGAAGAGTTTCTTTTATTTGTGGTGGAAATGATTTATGAATTTCTACCTTCCAGTTTCTCCTTCCAACAATTTTGCTCGTCTCATATGTTTTGCCTTCTCTTGTAGGCTATGCTGACTGATTTTGGCTTGGCAAAGCAGTTTGATGAAAACACTAGATCAAATTCCCTTTGCGGGACATTGGAATATATGGCACCCGAGATTGTTCTTGGGAAAGGGCATGATAAAGCTGCAGACTGGTGGAGTGTTGGAATACTTCTCTTTGAAATGCTTACTGGAAAGGTTATTCTACTCTCTTTTAAAATATTTCAAAGTATTCTAGTTATAATCTCCACATGAGAATATGCTTCCATAAACATCTGCTTTTTTTTCATATTAAGTGCAAGCTTATAAAATGGGTTTTGGAGTGATGAAATTTGTACGTTGTTACTTTTCGATGTTTGACTGCATTTCATGTTTCTGAACCTTGAGCTCTATTAATTATGGCTAGAAGATTTTTGTATGTCAGGGAAATACAACAAAATGAGTATAATAAATTTGGTTGACTTCTAACAAATACATCTAAATGTTGTCGAACTAACCACGAATAAATGTAATTAAACTTCCACTCTCCTAAAAAAAAAGAAAAAGGAAAAAATCCACTCCAGAAGATATAAAATATAGTATTGCATGATCTTCTGTGGCTACTTGATCTTGGTCTGAAAGTGAATTCATCTGTGCCATTATATTCGAAGTAAATCTCATTAGCCTATCTTATTTGTGCAGCCACCTTTTGTGAGTGGAAATCGAGAGAAAATGCAGCGGAAAATAATGACAGAAAAGTTGAAATTACCTGCTTACTTGTCTAGTGAAGCTCATTCACTTCTAAAAGGGGTAAGTTTACATCCTCCCTCATTCCTAATGATTTGACATCCTTTTTATTCTGGGTTATTGCATATGATTTTGAGCATAAAATCCATATTATGCGTATCTGTTCCTTTTCAGTTACTGCAGAAAGAGGCAAACAAACGCCTTGGTAGTGGACCTGGTGGCAGCAATGAGATTAAAAGCCATAAATGGTTCAAATCTATCAACTGGAAGAAATTGGAAGCACGACAGATCCAGCCAAGCTTCCGGCCAAACGTTGCTGGCAAGACTTGCATCGCAAACTTTGACGAGAAATGGACCAGCATGACGCTGCTAGACTCTCCAATTGCCAGCCCTGTTTCCGGAGCCAGCAATTTTGTAGGATTCACGTATGTGAGGCCTGCGCCTTATCTTCAGAAGCCAAGCCCCTTGAACTGAAAAAGCATGTACATATATATATATATATATATATATATATATATATATATATATATATATGTATATGTTTATGACAGTTTCATTTTGCTCGAGGCATGGACCTCTTTACTATTTGTTAGTGTTATTTGTCCACTTTGGATATCCTATATACTAGTATTCTTGTTTCATTATATTTGTTTCGAACCTCTTTTAATTTGTAGCCATGTGTTGAAAAAATTGTGGGGAAAAAGGATCGACAAAAAACTATTTTGATAGAGGCTTTTATGCAAAGTTAACGATTTGATTAGATTATAACGATTCGATTAGAGGGTAATGATTTGATTAGAATATATCAGTTAGTTATTAGTGAATAGCGATTTATTTATAAATTCAATACATATTTGATAAACATAATAGTTAAATTAGTGTATTGTATAAAATGATCAAAATATAAAATATAATTTATGATTCTTTTTATACACATCATATTCACAATAATTAATTTATAATATTTTATTTTGAATAGTAATATTTTTAAAATATTAATTTAATTTAAAAATATTAATTATTTCATAATAAAAATTGTATTTGGGTTGTAAGGATGTATTAAATTGAAATGAAAATAATATATGATGTTTAATAATTAAATACAATTTTATATTTAGAAATAAAGAGATAATAGGAATCAAATATAAAATTATTACTTATAGTATTTTATATTCAAATATCTAAACGCTAAAGAAAAAAAATATTTACCAATTAGCGTTTTAATTCCAACGAAACGTTAATTCACTATTAAGTACTTGTGCCGTAGTAGCGAATTTCCTAGTTCACTCGTTAACGAGACCTTTTTTTTTTTCATCTACCATAATACAACAAGTTTTTTTATTGACTCTGACACGTCAATTTGATGAGTTTACCGTGTCGTTGTCATTGGTGAATCCAGGTAAAAAAGAAAAAAACTTTCTCATAAGACCTGATGAGCTAGCTGCAATGCATGGATTCATCTCAACTTTAACTCAGCATATGTACCTCCCAAACGAATCGGGCGAGAATAATATGTATGTTTCCTTTGTTATTATCGTATGGATATACAATATATATACATCGAGTAAGATTGAATGTTTCAAAAGAATGAAACCCCCTTCCCCTTTACGCAGACACTCGACAACTTAATTATATAGGCATCTTTCCGTTTTCTGCATTCTCTCACAATTGAGGAATGCACACTTCACTACAATTCATCACTGTGGCCGAGAAACGAATCCGTGGGGTTCTTCTTCTTGCAGCTCCAGCGGCAGTTCCAGGAGCATCTGGAGTTGAACATTTGAAGCCTCTTGGACTGCAGGGCGAGGATGTTGGCCGTGGACGGCGACCTCGTCAGGACGACCGCGTAGCCGTCATCCATGTACTCGGTCCCCTCCGGGAAGAGCTGCCACAGGAGGCAACCCCCGCCGCTCCCTCCTCTCTTCGTCGAGTTCAGCAGCGTGTCGTACACCGTCACGATGAGCGAGTCCCTGAACGTGGAGTTGATCTGATTGTTCGTCGACGACGTGCCGAATTCGCTGAACACGACCGGCATGCCGAGTGCATTCTCCGCGTCGTCGATGTGGCTTTGCATCCATGTCTTCACGAACTGGAGCTTAGCATCCAAGCTCGACTTCGATAGCCTTTTTTTTTGCATAGGTGGTATATTATGAGTGACTTCTCACTGGATCGAGTAAAACAATTAAATCGTGAGGTTAATTAATTAATCAGGTGCTTGCTTTTATACCAAGAATCCGGGTAGATGTGTGCCGAAGCGTAATCGATGCCCATGACTCGATGGTTCCTTACGAAATCGGCTCCCACTTGGCCTGAGTACGCGTTGGGGTTGAACTGCACGCGGTCAGGAGTGGAGGGGCCGTAGAAGCCTTCCGTTCCAGTCCCTAACAGGTGCTGGGGATCAATGGACTTCACATGGAACGCCATCTCTTGTAGCCATGTCTACATATATATTTGTTAAGGTCTATAATGATTAGATGCATGCATGCATGCACATGTAGTAATTAATCAAACAGTGATTAATAACATAATGCACACTTGTAGTTTATTGCCAGAAGGGTCGGATGGGCACTGGGGCTCGTTCATTAGCTCCCATGAAAAGATTGTCGGATCGTCCTTGTAGGTAATACTGGTGATGGTATTGACTCGATTCAGAACTACCTGCATGGTCTTGAACTATCAGATCAGTGGTTTTTCACAGCTAATTAAAAATGTAAGAAGTTCATATAATTTCTTAATGCACTCAAAAAGTACGTAGGTTCTTGTATGGCCAAGAAAATGAATATGATGTTACCTTCACATTAGCTTTGTAATAGTCTTTTACCGTAGGATCAGAAAAGAAGTCGTCATCTACAGTAAGATTCAAGCCTGCAGCTGCTGCCCACTTCACGTACTGTGCTTTTCCTCCATATCCAGGCCAGTTGTTGATCAAAGGAAATATAAGCCTAATCTTATATTTCCTGGCTTCGCTCACCACGAAATCTAGTGCCTGTATAAATAATTATTATAATATTATATATATGTATATATAATGACAAACATGCTGTCGTTTTATCAAAAAATAATAATCCTTCGGTACTTCGTGTGTTCAATTCCGCCATATATAAATACTGCAATATGTAGGTGGTGGTGCTTAATTTCCATCTTTATGCACAGTGAGTTAGGGGCGTGTACCTTGAAAACTTCCTCGTCGTAGACTGATGGAGACTTCTGAAGGGCACGCCAACCACCGTCGCTGAAGCCCCAAGTCCTGCAGACGGTGAGGCCGACGGAGGCGGCCTGCTGGAGAACCTCGCCGACCTTCCCCTTCGTGGACTGGTCGACGGCGAGGGTCATCAGCCAATACGTGTTGAAGCCGTTCACGTAGAACGGTCGCCCTCCGACCACAAACTGGTTACCCTTCCTCCGCACCATGCCCCATTCTTCGTCTTGTACTCCTCCCTCCAGTCCATGTATCCTGCACAAATTAACACAGAGGCATGAAGACTATGCAAAATTAATGCTATAAATAGTTGCCATGACTGGATACTTTGGAATTATCATTGCAGTTTAACTGCCTAGTCAATGAAGCTAATCCTAATAGGAGATCGCAACCTGTCATGGCTCTTGGAGTCTCCGATGGAGCCAAGAGGAAGTGCATTCGCAAAGTGAATTGTCAGCAGAAGGAAAAAATGAACAAAGATGAAGGAAAGAGATGCTGAGATGGTTTTCAGGAAGAAGGCCATGTCGAAATTAATCGAATTCTGATCATAATACAAGAAAACTTCAGCTTGCACCATTGATATTTTGAATATGCGAGTGAAGAAGAAGGGGACAACTTTGTATGCTTTGGCACTTGACAGCGGACGAAATGCTCCTCAACTTGGCTTGAAAGCAAGATGTGCTTGCTTGTAAGCTCATGCACTCTTATTTGATTAGATTTGGATGAAGCATCTAAGCCAAGAAGGTTCATGTAGTACAAGGATGGTCCAGGTTTATTTGCTTGTAATGTGGTCATGTGGCTTACAAGTAGAAGTGAAGGTAGGAAGACATCAAATCAATCCCTCGGAATTTGATTACTTTCAACCTCCAAACACCACCACCTCCTCCGAGATCAATGGGAGCTTATAGAACTCAACTTGAAAGAGAAATAACCCTAATCGAATTATTGAAATATCAATATTCCTAAAATACCAAAAGTTAACTTAGCACCTAATAATAATGGTAGATGCATTGAAAGAGAAATAAAACAACAACGAGCTAATAAGAGATGTCATCACTTTGGTCATTCAACCCAAATTAAGGTCGGAATGAATTAGGTGTGCCACTAAGGAGAATTGTCACACAATTATAACACACACACACGCGAGATCAAGTAGTATGTAATTATCATCAATATGCAACCAATAGATTTAGACATTTAACTCTTTATTGAATTTAATATTATTTTTTTTATATTTAATCTCCATCACATAACTTTGAATGCATATTATTATTTAAATTATATCTATTTACTACAAAATTTTTGTATTATTTTAAGGATGACTTTTTTTTTCTATTCCCGCTAAATGTACTCTTTATTTTTTATGTGTACCTGCAATTGGATAAATAGAAACCAGAGAAAATAATAGAAAATTTGATGGTGGAGTAAACTGGCATTTTTTAAGAGGAGGGTAGCGGAATTAATTCTTCTATTTGTTTAGAAGTAGAAGTGAGAGTACGCTAGTTAATTAGGGAGTAAATTTAAATTAATTTTTTTCATAAAGAATCACAAGACTCTAATTTGTTACAGTTAATAAAAAAAATTGGTCTGCGTACCGTACACGTATCCGTGTCTAATAAATTTGATAAAAAAACAAGGTTTATTCAAAATATTGTACTACACCAATCATTGTAAATTATAGTACAAAATTGTTGTGTCTACTCCTTTCATCTTAAAATAAATAACACCATTGAGTTCAGATATATAATATATAATATGATAACCCATGACATAAAGTTATAATTTGATGGATCTCCCAAGAGATCATCACGAAATGCATGTATAAATATTTGTGTGATTGTTATATTGTAGAAACTGAATTCTCACAGTGGGCCATTCATATACCTTTTTTTTTCTTTTTTATAAGAATGTACCGACAGGCCGAGCCAAGTAGGCAACCATGAGCTTTCGGTCCATGGGAATGGAGGTTTCAGTAAAAGCTACTTACCAATTTTATTATTATTATTTCTAAACCCAAATATATATTAAAATTACAGATCGAAGTGAGATCAACAGATAAGCTGGTAGCCTCACCTGTCACAATTGCGGACGACGAATTAATCATATCCGATCTTTCAATTTGTGAATAGTATTATCTTTAATACCGCACAAGTTAAATCACGAGCACCACTTTTCATATATATATATATATATATATATATATATATATATATATATAAACATATTTATCTTTATTTTTATTTGATTTCGATCTATCCTTATAATAATTTGAAATTAGTACAAGAACAAAATTAAGTTACTTTTTAATCGATTGAGTTAATGTGTTTATTTTTACTTTTTTTTCTTTTAGCAGGCATTAGTAGATAACTGTGCAATTAGCAGATAACCATTTCATTAACAAATAATGGATAACTTATAGAGGATCACAAATAACACTTTGGTTAATAAATTTAAGATATACATTTAATAAGTATAGCAGGCATGCTGCACAAAGGAATACATATAAGATGAGATAAATTGACATGAAAATATAATCCATATAAATTTATATATTAGAGATCATTTTTTACAACATAATAATTAGTAATGTTATTATTTTTATATTACTTCATTTAAAAAATTCTAAATTTTTCATAGAGTGAAGAAAAATATTAATCGAAGTAAAATAAATTGTCGATCTAATTTATTTTGCTAGAAAACATGTGTATATAATATAATATAATATAATATAATATAATACAAAACTTTATATTAATCAGAATTATTGACAAGACGTTCGAGCTTGCGGTTAATGTCCAAGATTTTCCAGTCGTCATGTATTATTATTATTATTATTATTATTATTATTATTATTATTATTATTATTATTATCTTTCACAATTTTCAGCTTGAGTGAACCCATTAATCACTTAATACTATATATATTAGCCAATTCCTTTTTTCTAAATAATTATGCTGCTTGAGTAATAAACAAGGCAACAAGGTACCGTTAAGGCAATAATGCTAGCTGCCTACGGATCAAGATTAATCAAGAATCACAATGCCAAATGATTTTTTCGCATCAAAATTAGTAAAATTGAAATCCAATTTTAACGTACTCTTTATTCTTGATAACATGAATCAGGGGAAAGAAAATTAATCAGAGATCTAATTTGATCACCTTTTACCAACTTTTACTAGGAATTAAAGTCAAAAGCGCGCATCTATCTGGACTCTTTTCTCCAAGGAACGATACGCAAAAACAGCAATCGCATTGAAACGTAATAAAAAGCAAACGCTGAAAGGTTTCGTTAAGTAGCAGAGAATTAATTCACTTCTGTGAATAATTACCTGCAACGGCGATTCAGGACCTTGGGCAAGCAGCACAAGCACGGCATGAAGCAGTCCCTGCAGATAACACATGCAATTAGATGCATGTTAACAAGGATGTGATATATATACAACTCTACTGGGATTGAATGTCTGGAACTTTACATATATATACAAACAGCCGTCGCCGCCGAGCTCTTCTTCTTCTTCTTCTTCTTATTCTATTCTCCTCCTCCTTACATGCATGATGATATATATAGCTGTGTAAGGGATCGCCGAGAGGGAAGAAGAGGAGATGGGGATGATATTGGGATGACAAGTGCCATGGTACGTGTAACTGCGCAAAGAAGCAACGCCGAGGAAGAGGTTGACGAGGAGAAGAATATAATGCAATTAAGCCAAATTACACCACTTCAGCTTTTGGACGTGCGTTGCGCCCACCACTGCCACACAAGGGACGATAAACAATTGGAAAGCATCAGTACGTATCACTTGTTATGTTGCCTGCCCTTTTTTATGCCGTTTGATTGCAACATTCGGGGTATCCTACGCCAACAGTTGCATGCAATAATGAGTAAAGCTACGCCGATTATTATGAGAGTGATTAATTAACTACCATAAGTTTATATATATATATATATATATATATATATATATATGTTGATGTGCTTTGAATTTATGTACATTGTACCTAAAATTATGAAAGAAAAAAATGAAAAAAAAAGATGAGAATTCGTGGCAGAAGCGAAGTCTCGCGGTATGAATCTTTATAAATAAGAGGGTTATGATTTTATCATGATGTACTCTTATTTGTTCATAGTGAATTTCTTTCGACGATGTCCTCCTTTGTTCGTGGATATTTCTCTCTTGTTTATATTGATCAAGATGATTTTACCATAGTTAAATCTCTATGTTCATCTTCTTCTTTCATTATTTTGATTGTTCATTGATCCTAGATGTTCTATTCTCAAAAAATTGGTATTTGAGTTTTTTTCGCGAAGATGACTACAATGAAATTCGACGGGAACAAGTTTGGATGCTTGCCATCCTGGTTCAAAACAGATTAAAGAAAGTGTTGTTGGGTCAAAAGCCTGACACTATAGAGACGTCTACCTAGGAGGAACTTGATTAGAGAGTCATGTCTAAAGTTTGTGCCTGAAGAACGATGTTCTTCAAGAAGTTCACTATAGAAAAGATGGCGGCTGATCTCTAGATAAAGTTAGAAATTTTGTATTTGACAAAAACCCTAACAAATCGACTTGTCTTGAAGCAACGGCTATACATTTTTGGTATGGACGAAGGTACATCGATCAAATCGCATATTAGTGAATTTGTTATCATTATCAATGATTTAAAGAACGTAGATGCCAAGGTCGATGATGAAGATCAGGCGTTATTATGTTTGTGTTCTCTGCCATCTTCATATAAGACATTTAAAGAAACTATGATTTACAGTAGAGATAAACTTACTTTTGAAGATGTTAAAGACAAACTTCTTAGTAAAGAAAAATTGAATACTGAGTTGGGATCCAGCAACAAATCTGATGATAAAGCCTCAGGTCTGATCGCAAGAGGTAGACATCAGATAAGAAATTAAAATCAAAATAGATCCAGATCCAAATCGAAGAACAAAGATAAAGTCTGTAACTACTATAAGAAGAAGGGTCATATCAAAGTAGAGTGCTACAAATTACAGAATAAGAATAAAATGATCAATGAGAGCAATGAGAAGGAAAATCAGATTGACAGTTGTAGCCGAGGGTGAGAATGAAGATGTTCTGTTGGTGACGACATCAAACAAATCCAGATAATCAAGTGAATGGATCATTGATTCTAGATGCTCATGTCATATGTGTCCCAATCGAGATTGGTTCTCCACGTACAAATCTGTTGAAGTGGAGTCATCCTTATGGACAACAATGCTACTTGTAATATTGTTAGTATTGGGTCCATTCAGATTAAAATGCATGATGGAATTGTTACAACATTATCTGAAGTCAAATGTGTTCCTGATGTATTAGACTCAAATGGTTGCAAAGTTATTATTGAGTCTAATGGAATGAAGATTTCTCATGGTGCTCTTGGGCTGATGAAAGACCTCAAAATCGGTAATTTGTATGTTCTTCAAGGTTTGACTGTGACAGGTTCAGTAGCAGTCTCATCTACTTTAGAAGAAGATTGCACAAAGTTATGGCACATGTGTCTGGACTATATGAATGAGAAGGGCATGTTCTTCCTAGTGCAAATGTTGAAAACTTAGAGTTGTGTGAGCATTATATCTTCGAAAAGCAGAAGAGAGCTAGTTTCGACTCAGTCATTCATAAGATGAAGGAAATCATTGATTACATCCATTCAAATTTATGGGGTCCTTCTCAAATTCATTTAAAAGGAGAAAATAGATATTTGCTAACATTTATTAATGACTTTTGTAGAAAAGTTTGGGTCTATATTTTGAAGCATAAAGATGATGTATTTGAAACATTCAAGTCATGAAAGACTTTGCTAGAAAAGCAATTTGGAAAAGTTTTGAGGACTGATAATGGATTATAATTTTGTAATTCTAAATTCAATGAATTTTGTGACAAAAAAGGCATTGCGAGGTATCGCACAATTATGAGGACTCCATGATAGAACGGAATCGCATAAAGAATGAATAGAACTCTACTAAAGAGAGATCGATGTATGTTGTTAAATGCAGGACTCGGCAAAGAGTTTTGGACAAAAGCTTTCTACCTGACATGTCACTTAGTGAATCGGTCTCCTCGTCGATCTTTAAACTTGAAAATTCCTGAAGAAGTGTGGTCAGATAATTCTAGAGGTATCTGACCGATCGATTCGGTGAACCCGATGACCCGACCCGACCTAAGTTGGGTTGGGTCGGGCCGCTGGTCAAGTCGGACCCGACCCAACCCGACCCCGTGGTGGGGTCGAGTACGGGTTGGGAAATTTCAACCCGAGTGGACCCGACCGGCCCGAAGAAAAAATAATATTAAATAATATTTAAATATTTGAAAACCTATTTTATACTTTTAAAACAAATATTAGATAATATTTTTTATATTAATTAATATAAAAACAATAAGGAAAAACTAAAAAAAGAAAAATTGATGATCGGGTAACCCGACCACTCGACCCGACCCTACCCAACCAAATTTGGGCGGGTTGGGTCGGGTTTGTTCACGGATCGGGTCCAACTCGACCCATGAACACCCCTAGGTAATCCTCCTAATTATTTAGATTTAAGAGTTTTCGATTGTCTTGCATATGCATATGTTAATGATGAAAAGCTTGAACCTATAGTTAGGAAGTACATATTTCTTGGTTATAAATATGGTGTTAAAGGTTATAGATTATGGTGTCTTAAAATCAAGAAATTTATTATTAGTAGAGATGTTACTTTTGATGAATCTGTAATGCTTCACTCGAGAAAGAATTTGTCTGTCATTGATCATACAAAAAAATAAAAAACTTTGGAGAATGTAGAGTTAGAAGTTTCGAGTTCTTCCGATGAGAAGAATGATGCTTCAAATACTCTTGAAGTTGACCTCTGCCTCAGCAACAATATATGCTAGCTCATGACAGACATAGGGGAGAAATAAAAACACATCAAAGGCTCGAGTTTGAAGAACTAGTGGCATATGCATTAAGTGTTGGTGAAAATATTGAGTTACCTAACATTTCCACTTATTCTGAAGCTATTTGAAGTTCTTATTGCAATAAGTGATTAATAACAATACAAGATGAGATGGAATCTCTACAGAAGAATGAAAGTTGGGAACTTGTAAAATAATCGATTAAGAAGATTATTGGTTGTAAATGTGTGTTAAAAAAGAAAGAATGGATAAATAATGAAGATACAAAGTACAAAGAAAGATTGGTGGTAAAAGACTAAAGTCAAGTGGAGGGCGTTGATTTTTATGATGTGTTCTCTCCTGTTATGAAACATACTTCTATTCGTACTTTGCTTGCTATTGTTACTTTGCAGAATCTTAAACTTGAACAGCTAGATGTTAAGACCACATTTTTACATGGCGATCTGAAAGTGGATATATATATGAGCAATTAAAGGGTTTTCATGTTGAATATAGAGAAGGAGAAGTTTACCATCTGAAGAAGTCTTTGTATGGACTTAAGCAATTTCCTCGGTAGTGGTATGAAAGGTTTGATTCATTCATGTTGAATATTGGTTTTTCTAGAAGCAAGTATGATAGTTTTGTTTACTTATCATTCATATATTTGTTGCTCTATGTTGATGATATGTTAATTGCAATAAAAGATATGTCTAAAATTAACATTTTGTAAATTAAGTTCTGAATTTGAGATGAATGATTTTGAAGCAAAGAAAATTTCTAAAGATAGAAGCAAAGAAAGACTTTTTTTGTCTCAGCAGAAGTATATTGAGAAAGGTCTTAAAACGTTTTAGAATGCAGAATGCAAAGACTGTTAGTACACGAATTGCTGCTTATTTTAAACCCTTAACTTCATGTTCATTGCAATCTGATGAAGACAAAATGTATATGTCAAAAGTTCCTTACTGTATTGCAATTGGTAGCATTATGTATGCAATGATTTGTACTCATCCATATATATCTTATGTTGTTAGTGTTATTAGTAGGTATATGTTTAATCCAGAAGCATTAGAAGCTGTTAAGTGGATATTGAGATATTTAAGAGGCATTTCTAATGTATGCTTGGAATCTGTTAAAAATTCAATTGGACTGATTGGCTATGTCATTCAGATTTTACAGGAGATCTCGATAGAAGAATGTCTCTAACTGGTTATGTCTTTACCATTACTAATTTTGCTATGAGTTGGAAAGCTATTTTATAGGATATAATAGCATTATTCAGAACTAAAGCTGAATACATGATAAGTTGTAAAGAAAACTATTTGATTGAGATGATTAGTTGGGGAGCTCACTATGAAGGAAGAAGCTATTGTTATATATTGTGATAGTCAGAGTGCAATATATCTTATAAAAAATCAAATGCATCATGAAAGGATAAAACATATTGATGTGAGATATCATTTTGTTCGTGATATTATGAAAAACAAGATGTTCAAGTTCAGAAGATTAACGCCCATGACAATCCAGCAGATATGATGACAAAGAGCTTACCTATCGTCAAGTTTGAATATTGTTCAGACTTGGTCGGCATTCTGCAAAAATCAAGCTAGACCTATGTGGGACATTTGACAAAGGAGAGCATTTTGAGCATTTATTTTTTGATAGTTTTATAAAATTCAAGTCAAAATGAAGATTTGTTGATGTGCCTCGAGTACCATGTACCCAAAATTATGAAAGAAAAAAAGAGAAAGGAAAAATGAGGATTTGTGATGGAAGCGAAGCCCCCCTCCCAAGTATAAACTTTATAAATATGATGGTAAGGGTTTTATCATAATGATGTATTCTCTTTTATTCATAGTATATTTTTTCTCGCGACGACCTTATTTGTCCGTGAATGTTTCTCTCTTGTTCATATTAATCAAGGAAATTTTATCACGTTAAATCTTTATATTCATCTTCTCTTTCTTTCGTTGTTTTGATTGTTCATCGATCATCGATGTTTTCCTAACAATATATATATATATATATATATATATATATATATATATATATATATAACTTCTATTGAGTTTGCTGGAGGGATATTGAACACATCTAAATAGGGATCAGCAAATCAACGATTCAAATTAATAATATATTTAAATGATAAGTTTCAATCATCTGTCATCTGAGGATGCGTAAAAGGTAATATATATATATATATCACATAAGAAAAAAATTGTTGGAAATTTAAGTAGGAGGAAAAAAAAGACAATTGAGACGCTATTCAATTGATAACCACAATTTCTTTTGTTTTCTTGACTTTAATACTTCCTTTCCACTTGGGTCATTTAGTTGAAAAATAATTGTTCACTAAATGAGGTCTATTGTTTCTAAAATTTAATTATTTTTATAGATATAAAAGTATTTGATGTGATTTCTGTTTTATTGAAAAAGTAATTAATTAGTCAATTGGACGAGTCATAAGTGAAAATCTTAGGTGCGAACTTATCAAAGTGCTATTTTATTCAAGTTATTCTAAAATAAAGAGATAAAATTATGAAGTTATTTAACCTAGATGAAAGATCTTTCTTTAGTACTTAAAAAAAATGATCCCTTTAATGTTTCAATTTTTTTTTAAATTTACTCTCTCTCTCTCTCTCTCTCTCTCTCTCTCTCTCTCTCTCTCTCTCTCTCTCTCTCTCTCTCTCTCTCTCTCTCTCTCTCTCTCTCTCTCTCTCTCTCTCTCTCTCTCTCTCTCTCTCTCTCTCTCTCTCTCTCTCTCTCTCTCTGCATTTATCCTTTTCCCAATATAGTCATATTTGATATTTTTCTAATTCATTTTTTCCCTTTCACATTTTCCCTCTTAAGAAATCAAAATTTGTGAGCCTATTTATTCATCTTTATAAATTGTTTTTATTCCTTCGAATTAGCTTCTCGGTATTGTTTTATTTTCTTTTCCTACTTACACCATGTGTCTTTGTTTCTTTTATATTTATTTTCAACGTCAATTAGTTTCTACTTTTTATTTTCTTTTATCTCTTTCTTCAATTATACTTTCTTGTTAAATTTGATGTGTTAACTAATTTTTCTAAAAGTTTAAATCGTTAGAAATAGTAATATTATTAATTTTATATTCTTAACACTTTTTATTATGTGTGGACGACTGACAATTTTTTGGTTTAATCCAAGCCCAACATATGAATAATTAAGAGAGAAAATTATTTTTTTAATAAAAGCTTAACGATGTTCGAATATCATGTTAAATTTAATGTGCTAACCAATTTTCTTAAAATTTAAACCGTTAAAAAGAACAACATCATTAATTTTATATTCTTAACATTTCCTATGTTTTCTTTTTTTTCTCAAATTTAATCTACGATTCAAGGAAAAAAAGAACAAACTGAAATAAGGCTGTTCTTGAAGTTTTTTTTGACTCATTGACCTAAAGCAAGAATAAAGATAAATTAAAATAAAGAAGTACATAAATTTCACTAATAATAATCGAACGAGTTGAGATGACTCATTATAATAATTTGGATAACAAAATTACGAGTTATATATGCTACATGACATGACATGGTGTAGGGCATCATGTGTACTAGAGTACTATATATTATTTATTTATTTTTCTCTTCCACCAAATAATGCATGGTCATATATAACGAATTGCGTAATTGCTTTTGCGTATGAGTTTTTTTCTTTTCCAATTAAAAAAAATAAAAATGTTTAGTCAAATTGATTAAGTCTTGATATTTTTTTTGAGTCTTGATATTGAAACTTTGCGAGTTGGCTGTAATGAGAACGTGATTATAAAGGGGGCAAAGTTGGCATGCAGGGGCCAACTTTGAAAGCGAACGTTATGTCACATGGCGTATATATCCCATCTTTGTGGTACTAGTTTCATAACATTCATTGGACAGCGTGATGCGATTCGACCGGATTTAATTATAATTGAGTCAAGTGGAACCGGTGACAGGACGTTCGAATTGCAATTGGATTGGATATGAATTTTCTCGTCCAACACCATCCAATACAATTACTTATTATTTCAAATTTTAGCATTTTTATTATCGTTTTTAAATTTTTACTCATCATCTATATCTTGTATACTATATAGGAAAAGTTGACAAGTATAGACATTATTACAAATTAACAATGTTAAACATTCAATTTATATATTTAAAAAAAAAGATAGTATTAAGGGAGAAGATAACACTTGCCATAATTATATTTTGACAAGTGTTCCTCAAGTATCATTACAAATTAAAAATGTTAAACAATCTATCTATACTATATTTAAAAGAAGTTAATTTGAAAGGAGAAGTTGAGAAATTGTAGCACCCCAAAACTCGACCCGTTATGTGGCGAGATCTCATTCCGTGCGTTACTTTTTTTTCTCTTTTTCATTCGGTCTTTCTTTGATTATTGACCTAAGTGATCAAGATAAACGACATGTAAGCGAAACTCTGAATAATAAAATAATACAATAATTAAAGAAAATACGGAAGCTGATATATAAAATGAAGCGAATGTGGGGAACTCAAAATACATCCAAAAGTGACTTAGTATGAGGAATAATCTCATTACTAATCACGACGCAAAAGCAAAACAAATACATTCAAAAGGGGATATCCATCCATCCCAAAACGTACCTCAAAAGTGAGACAAAACACTAAATTAGAATATATGGAAGTGAATCTGGTGACCTAGTAAGTATCGTCCAAAAAGATACAAGATAGGGTGAAAATATGCGACTAAGGTCATACTCGACTAGAACCATGTGTAAGCACTACCTGGGTCTGAATCGCTGCACGCACATCACCACTCGATGCATCATCGTCACACACTTGTGGAGATCACATAGGGGAGCAAGCTCAACCGTTAGCATAAAGTTGAGTGTGAATTCATATAAATCATAAATCAATTCTGTCAGAATATAGCATGAAGGAAAAACATGTAGTTAATATAAGAGTGAAGCATGATAGAGTGAAACATGTCAGAGTGAAAATAGATAAAGAGATCTTGATTCATGACTTTCCATTTCTTTTTCCTCTTCTTTTCTTCTTCTAATTCTTTTATGTGTTCATTTCATTTTTATCTTTCGTACATTTATACTTGCCTTCTCATTTCTTTTCTTTCTTTGATTCTTTTATGAGTTCATCGTTCATTCTTCGCACTTTTGTACTTTCATGCTTTCGTACTTTCTTACTTTCATATTTTAGAACTTTAGAAGAGTTCTCCATTCTTTTAGGGAATACCATTACAAGCACTCTGAGGTGCGATTATCTAGACCATTATAGATCAGTGGGTGATAAGTGCCATGGCTAGCCCCGTCGGGCAAAAATTATGGAAGACCTCGCGCTAGGCGGAGACATCCGTGTGGGAGAGATTCTCATTTACATAGAGTAAATGGTAACCCGTGAGGAAGTGCCTGTTACGAGACAGTCACAACTTTCCTCCGACATAAGTGGACTATCGGATTGATCAAGGCTATCGGGAGCATAGCTCCAACATCATCTTTACGTTTTCTTCTTTTACGTTAAATCAAGTGGATGGGAGCTTATTAAATCAAGGTTGGCACAGAGGTCATGTCTTCCGATCCACATAATGGATGCCCACAGATCAAGGGTCATTCGTTGTAGGTTCATTTAGGGTCGTCCGAGGAGGAGGCAGACGCCCATTCATCATCGTTCATCGATAACCGAAGAGAGAAGCGGTCGCCAGTTCTTTTTCTTCTTCATTTCATAAGGGTTCATCATCGTTTGAAATCATTCATCATGAGAGTTCGTAGGATCACATCGTTCTTTATTCGTACTTTAATAAGGAAAACATCATCATGTCATAATAACAAATCAAGAGTTCGATGCAATAATGAAGGGTAAAACAATGATATAATAAGCATAATTAATATTGAAACTGATTTGGGGTCAAATGTCCAGATCAGGGGTCTAAATAGTCAAAACCATGATTCTATTGGTTGAAACTTGAGTCGAGTATGAGTGGAACTCAAGCCGATTATGACTGAATCGTCTTCGAAAATTTCCGAGCAGAACTCGGGCCAAGTCGGGTAACACCGGGGCGGGTAGGATCACAATCGGGAGACGTCGAGTCATTGCGCCCGATCGTCTTCTCCACGACGAACTTGGGTCGGGTCGAGGATGACCCAGGCCGGTCCTTGGTTCACACTGAGCTCGAGCTCGTCGTTAATGGTGAACCCGGGCTGAGTTTGTTAGAACTCGATTTGGCTAGGCATGACCCAAGCCAAATTTCATTGAACTCGGGCCGGGTTCTGTCATCTTGAGAACATCTCTGGTTTTGTTTTCTTCGGCGATCGTCCGTGCTTTACGTCAAAGGTTGTACACTATGATTACGAGTTAATAGAGCATCTAATAGCTATGCATGCATCAAAAGACAAGAAGTTCCTAACATGGATTCCTACATTTGCATTAGACATTTGGTTTGACTGGCATGGAAATCATTGGAGTAGAACATGCATAGGTTTGTTCGTTCAAAGCAAGAAGTCAGAAATGAAGCAGTTCAGGCCTTCATAATGCATACATTTGTCTTCCAAAATAAGCTATGATAAAGATGCCGAACAATACACTTTTTGCCTAAGCTCTTTCGAGACGTCGTGCACGGTTCGTCCTCAGATCCGTTGCTGTTCGTCTTCATCCCGTGCGTCGAATAAAGTCTCCGGCATCCTCCTTTCGACCTCTGTCCGCGATCACAGCAAGGGAAAATTTGTGAGAGGGAGAGGGAGCTCAGGGAGAAAACGAGAGAGGGGAAAGGAAAGGGGTCAGGCTCCATATAAAGGAGGCGCCCGACCATTTGCGTCCTGGGTGATGGAGGAAATCTGGCGGCCGGATTTTGACATTGGGGAGCTGGACCGGTGGGGAAGAAAGAGAGGGGAAAGGAAAAATAAAATAATGGGGAAGAAGACAAATAAGAATCTAAAGGGTTGGCCCACTCTTCAGCTTCCATTTTATTTTATTTTTTAAATGGGGTGTTACATAAATCATAGATAAAAAAGATAAAATTGACCAGATGTTTTCTTGTTTAACACCCTATCAATTAAACAAACCCACATGACCCAATTAGGAGCCAAAAGACCATGCCAACAAATCTTGATATTAAACTTTCGAATAAGCGTTATAATCCCCATAATAAAGCCAGAAAAATCAGGACTATTGGAGAAAAAAAAAGGACGTGACTTGGAAGACTAGCAAGAGGGCATTCAATCGGTAAGAATTAAGGGACACTACAACAAAATTAACATTTATGGACTACACTATAGGGACCAATCTTAAGTCCCCAAAAAATATTTATTTGGGATCAATGAAAAATTAGACCCAAATTCTTCCTAGTTTTAGAGATAAAAAAATTAATTTGTGCCTAATACAAATGTTGTTGGTACCAATTAAGACATTGTTGTCTAATAATTTTTCATAAGCACTGGTTTTAGGGACCAGTCACAACTTTGGTCCCGAAAAATAAATTGTAGGGACTGATTTCAGTGGTCCCAAAAAATCTAATTTTTTTTAATCTCATTTCAGGCACCTCATTTCATTCTGCCCTAGACTCCCTCACGGAAAACCCACAGGGAAGGTAGCGGCGTGTGGCTCCTTCCGTCGGACTTCCTACAACCGCAGCCTCATTCGCGCTGGTAAACCTCAGACATGTCCGATTCCTCGTCGTTTCTGCACTACTCTGTTCATATTTCTCAACCCTGATTTTTCTGAAGCCATGGATCTCTAATTCGTCCACACCGATCTCGAGGTCAATGGTGCCTTCCCGCCCACTGCCGAGGCCTTCCGCCGAAAGATCCTCGAGACCGATGCCATCCTTTTCGTTTCCCGAAGTCAACCACTTCCTCACATGTGAGTCCCATCATCGCTCCTCTCCTGCGTCTTTGTTTTGTTTTGCTTTTATTTTTGTTTTGTTCCATCATCACTACCTACTTCCGCTGCCGATCTACTTTCGCAGCCCTAGGTTCCCTCTCTCTCTCTTTCTCTCTCTTAGCTCATGAGAAGGGGCAGCCGTAGAGGAATTAGGTGAGAACTCAAGAATTGTAGCTGTTAGATGGACTTCATTTTGGGGAAGTTTCCGTAGAGGAAGCTTACTGGTTTTAGGAGAACTTGTGTAACAAAACGGAGGGTTTTAATCCGTTCCCAGAAGATGCGGTCGGTTATTCAGCTCTGATGAATATTGATTCTTTCACTGAACTCTGCAATTCAACAACTTCTGACCAGATGTTTTCGCAGTTCAACTATTTGAATGCACAACAGAACTTCGGGGCGCTGCAGAGAAAGGATTCAGGTTCCGCAGTTTGTGATGACTTCTGCAGTAGTCTTCCTTCGAGTACTGGGAAGAACTTAGTGATGTAGGACATTGTTAAGAAAGCACATGACTTGTCATTACCTCATGACATGGACATTACATCAGCGGATGCAAGAAGTAACGCTTTCCTTCCACTTAATATATTTGACAATGATGAACTTAAAGGACCCGTGCCTAGATCACTTGCCAGCGTTTCAGGAGGTGGAATACTTGTCCAAGTGTGGATGCCCTACATGCAGGAGAATGAGTATGTTTTGAGTACACTTTATATAAATCACATTCAAGTGGCATTTTATTATATAGTTTTGTTGTTGCTTAATTAAATTTATGGAGAAAATAAATCCTTCTTCTCTTTATATTTTTATTAGTAGTGTTTTTATTAGTTTTTTAATGATAGTTTTCCATTTTGAGCATCTGAATGCAGGAATATGTAATTTGAATTTATTTGTGTACTTGAAATAACTTCCATTGTAGAATACTACGACCCAGCAATCCAATTTGTGGCCGATCCAAGAAAATATGGTGAGCTTTGTTATACTTGCCCTTAACTATAATTTGTGCATCATAATACTGCTATGTCTTTGGTCATGGACCTAAAATTTTGGTTAGCAGATGGTCACTTTGTTAATTGCAAGAATTTGATTTGTTTGGTTTTAGAAAATTTATAGTTCAAGAGTTTAGGATGAGGCATCATAATCATCTCATATAGAAAATTTCTACAATGCATGTAATGATCCAACGAATCAAAGTTCTCGATCAAATAGTTAATCTCTTTGTGGTGCATGCCATTTGAGCCTATGAGTCATTCTATATTTTGCAGGATTTACTGGTGGAGCTCTAAGAGCTTGGTTTGGAGCAAAAGGAATTGGTAACTACAATGTCAATGGCAAGGCATCATGCGTCAAAACTGGATCAAACATTTGTAGTAATCCGATAATATATGTGAACTGAGATGGGATTCACTTAATTGAGGCTTCTTACAAACTCATTGTTGATGGGTAGATCAGAGGACCTTATGCCAATCCACCCATTATTTAATCCAAGAATCATCAACTCTATACGATGCTTATAATTTCTTTTTATGATTCTTTTGTTGACCTGTAAAATTTAAAGTACGAACTAGAGGGGTAATATGAAGTTTTGTGGATGACACCTCATATTTTTTAAACATTACTTTTGTAGTAAATCAAGGAGGAATATGAAGTTCTATGGCTGAATCTTTTCTTCATGTTAATTTTTATTGTCTAATGTCCATGCATTTAGAAATTCATAAATTAGCTACTAGTACATTGTTGGAGATAAATATATAACAAAGACCAACTTGTTGATCTTTATAAATATGCTATTAGGGATCAACCTCTAGGTTCGTAAAAGGATATTATTGGGAATCAATTTTTTTGGTGTCAATTACTTGAATTTTTTGTTGCCAAAACTATTTTGATTTGGGATCAAAAGTAATTATTAGAGACCATTGCATGATTTTATAGTGCAATATATTAGTGTCTAAAAGTGATACTTTTGGAATCCAATACAAATTTTTGTTCTCAAAACTTCTTAAAGACCAGCTTCTAGGAACCAATGGGAGTACCCACGTGACTTTCATGTGCTCAGAGTCGTCCCAGAGACGTTACACAATCTTCTATAAAATATTTTTGCAGAATATAAACAATAAATGCGGAAGACTTTTTCAATAATAATAACTAATAATTCATAATATTCAAAGTAATTAAAATATCAATAAGCTAACAATTATAGTAAATGCGGAAATAATAGAAACTAAGCCACTTGATCTAAAACATATGCAACATCTGTCTATCACTGAGCATAGCCACATGCAGCATCATACTCTATAGCTCTATCACCTGCACGGATTCATGTACAGGAAAAAATTTCATGAGTATAAAAATACTCAGTACATAGGATCTACTAAACAATCAATATGCTCAATCGAAAATAAGATATGATCAATGATGAGTCAATTGAACAATCAATACAATAATTAATTAACAATATAATGATTTATCAATATGAGAAATTGCAGACTAAGGTCAAAAGACTAATAAATAACAATAACAATTAATAATTGCCTGATCAATATGACATTGTTCAATAGTAGAGTAATGGATCGATGATTCAATTTAACAATAGGACAATAAAGCTATGGATCAATAGAAAGGATCAGGAAAATGTCATATGAAATAGATCAATATTGATTTAACAATTAAATGCCTGATCACTATGACACTATTCGATTTAATCATTTCCAATTCAATATAATGGTCATTGGTCAATAACAATTCCATTCGATTCAATGGGCAGAGGCAATGCCAGTCAATGCTAGTATCCAAATGATCATGATTTATTCAATTCAATTCTATCTCAATCCAACTCAATTCGGTTCGATTTTAATACAATTCAATTCAATTTACAATGTTCAGAATTATCCAATTCAATGAGAAGCGCTCGGTCAATTAAGAGAAACTCTGTCTCTTTCATGTAGGTCAATAGGGGATCAGTGCCACGACAAACCATCCAACAATATAGCGCTAACAATTATTCGTGAATGACGGGGGACCATAACCAAACACAGGACAACCATAACTTCTCTAAAGGATGATGACGCTTCAAACCTTTAGGTACACTATCTGTCTCATTCAATTCAATAACAATATGGCGGGACTTGAAAACAATCAGAGAACATAGAGATCCAACAACTTTAAGCTTTTATCTTGTTTACCTAAAATGTCTATCTTTTAATAATTTTAGTTTAGCTAAAATAAGACCCAGTCAAGAAGATTACTGAATCAGTATCATAATCAATGATAAGATTGGATATGATAACAAAATATGATCACATGACAATATGATATGATATGATGATTAAATATGATAAAAATATAATCAAGAATTATCACAATATGATTAGCACAATCAATAAATTATATCTCAATAATAATAATAACAACATAATTATTATAAAACTGATAAAATAATTAATTAATAAAATAACTCTCAATTCTCATAAATTCAATTATTCTTATTTTATTTTCTCTCTCCTATTCACTTACGCCTTCATTGCCCTTTTTTTTCTTTTGTCTCTCTCTCATCTTACTCAACGGCCACTTAATTTCGTTTAATTCTCTTTTCTTATTTTCCTCTCCTTCTCTCTACCCTTTTCTCTCTCTGACTTCCATCCACCGGTAACGGCGCCATCAATCTCTTTTTTTTTTCTTTTTGCTTTTACCCCTTCTCGCTCACGTTCTCTTCATTATTGTCCACCAACAGAAAGCCTATTTTTATTTATTTCTATTTCTTTCCTTGGGTAAAACGTCTTATCACTTTTTCTCCTCTCACCAACAGAAAGCCCATTTTATCTTTTTTTCCTTGACGCCGAACGCTGCATAATGAATCATTTTCTCGATTCTCTCTCTCCCTTAATCTTCCTCGCCTTCTACCGATGTATTATTTTTTTCTTCCTTTCTCCTTCGGCAGGAAGGATCTGATAGCGCAAAGATTTCAGAAAAATATTATTTTTCCTTTATGTTTTTCTTCCTTTTCACGGATGCAAACGCACCTATTTAATCAATAAGCAAAAATCGACGGTTTCAAATATAATTACGTATCATAATAAATCTACGGATCCTTCTACGTACCTCGTAGCCATTCGATGTCGACTCATGTCTTGTTATCACTTGGACATCACGCCTCTGTCGCCGGACACCGAGAACCAAAAAGGATGAAACTCCTTTGACGACCAACCCTAAAAATTTATTTATAGAGTTCTAGATTCTTGATTTTCAATCCATCTATAACTTCCAATCCCAATCAAATTTAATTTTTTTGATAAATCTCTTTTAACAATTCTGATTTATTTTAATAATTAAATAATTCTGAATTTAATTAAACATCCCATAATACATTTTTATCCTTAATTAAACTCCTCCCCTATTTTCCTTTATTTTCGGAATTATTTATTATAATAATATTAATGGCCATATTTCTCAAAATAAATAATAATAAAATATTATTTTTCCAACTCTAAAAAATTGGGATCATTACAAAGAAGATTTTTGTCCCAAAAAGAAATAGGGACCAAAAATAAACTTTGGAACCAAAATTTTTTGTCCCTATAAACACATTTGTTGTAGTGGAGACTAATGCACAATTAGGTGGGTGAATCAAGAATCTGATTAATATCTTTAGAATAGATCTAATTAAATCTTATATAAGTTTCTTCCATTCTTTGTTGTCCAAATTTCATAGCAAAAGTTATTAAATAATTTCATATGGGTTTTTGTCATCCTTTGATGAAAATTTTTTGAATGATAGACCATAGAGTAAAGAATTATGTCAATGAGAGGTATAGATCGAAAGTTATTAATGCAATACCATCATGCTGTCATAGACAACAACGAAACAAAATTATAAAATATGCTAAAAATAATATTGACGTGATACAAATGTGATAATTTAGAGGTTGATAGAAGATATTGTAACTTTCTTTCTTTTCTAAATGGAATCTTTGAAAAATAATTTGTATACATCAAGTTCTAATTTTTGCAAGTCTCGCCTCTTAAGATATTATGAAAGAATTAGTTTTAATGGATTGTGACATTTATTTAGAACAATTGACAAAGGATTAAAATATGAAATTTTTATGCGTGAGACCTCTGATTGTTTATTTTAGGAAACTTAAAATGTTATAATTTATTTATTAACTATAGGTTGAATCAAGGTTTCAAACTTGAGAATCTATATAGACTCATTTTATGTTAGGTAAATTCGATACATAAACTCTATGAGTTTATAGAGTTTATGTACAAGTTAAAAATATATATAATATATTAGACCCTAAGTAATTTTAGTCATAATTGTTTTCATACATCATTTTTAAGCTTAAAAAGTACCTAATTCATACACTTAGACACATAAAATAAATGATGATTCATCCTAAAATAACAAGTAACTCATAATTCAATGTGTATTAGAACATTGCACTACAACATAAAGTCAAATAAACTAGTGCACATTATGTTATAACAAAAGTTCAAATAAAAGTTCAATTCACGTTATAAAAAGAAACAAGGTTTATTCAATTCAAATTTAACTAAATCAAATAAATATCATAATGCTAAAAATAATTAACCCAAATGAAGTCAATTAACTACACAAACTGAAAACAAAGAAATCATATTAGAAACTTATATCATTGAAAATAAAGAGTGAAAAACAAGTGGAAGCACTTGGAATATATGTACAAGTTCTCGTTCTAATTATACCTCTAAATGTCAATATATTACCCAAAATTTTTCAGCATCGATTCTACTCACGAGTTTATCCAAGTTTAATTGATTTTATCGAGTTTAACGAGTCTACTCGCGAGTCCAGCCGAGTGTACCTTTCCAGCCGAGTCTACACTGAGTTCACTCATTTTTGGGGGCTAGAGTCTTGGAATCGCACAATTCCATGAGTTAAACTCGCGATTTTGAGAACCTTGAATTGAATTTGTTCACACATATCAAATGGTACCTCATTATTGATTGATTTTTAATCACTTTTTCCTTCATATGATTGTATAATCACTCCTAATTGATTATTCATTGGCTCATGGTTTATCGTACCGACCAAGGTTGTCAAGATCGCTTGCAGGATCGTAAGATTGTAAGATCCTACGATCCAATAGTGGGCAAGCGATCCTGATCTCAAGGATCGAAAATGTAAGATCGTATGAGGATCGATCGCTAGATCGTAAGATCGGTAGGATCGTAAGATCCTACATATCCTGTGAATTTATTTTTCTATTTTTTTAATTAGTTTTTATTGAGAAAAACTAAAAAATAGAATATCAAAATTAAAAAAATTGGCAACAAAGGAGGTAACTTTCTTAGACTATCATATTACGATTATTTAAATTTATTTTTAAAAACATAGATATTAATAATAAAAATTTGCAAGGCATTAGATTAAATTCCTCTCCATTCTCTCCCTCTTCATTTCTCCATTTTTTTATGAGTGATCTATTATTAATTAATAAAGTTACATAAAAAATAATATTTAGAAAACAAAAAAATTATTTATTTATTTATAATTCAAATGAGAAAAATGATTTTACCACTGTTAATTATCATAATTAGTTTATCTTAATTTCTAACTTTCTATATTGTTATGTAGCCCATGAAATTACAAATTAAGTATAATGTAGATATTGAGAGAAATATATTAAATAATAATTATTATTGCTACTATTATTATTATCACTATTATAATATTTAAAAAAAAACTATTTTTTTATTCAGAAGGTAGGATCTTACGATCTTAGGTAGGACCTTAGGATCCTCGATCCTCCGAACCTCTAACAATCTTACCTCGAAAAGCGATCTTGACAACCTTGGTACCGACATTATTGATTTATTTGCTCAACACTAACTATAGTAAAATAAAGCTTATCAATATGATAATAGAATAAAAATTGGGTCGCCAGTTCAAACAAAGTGCATTATCATTATTGTTAATTGTTAAAAGTCATTCCCTTCCCTCCTTAGAGGATATGGTCATGGTTTGATCAATCATTGACCATTGGCACACGACTGTATTATTTGTAAAAAATGGCAAGCAAGTTTACATTTGATGTTGATACTGTATTATTTTTACTTAATTTATAATTTTGCAAAGTCTAAGTATTTGATGTTGATACATGATGGGTGATGTTTGACAAAGAAAGTATGAAAAAATAAAAGGTTAATAAACTTTCGAAGCTTGAAGCTCACATTTATACAGGCAGGTCTATTCGTTTTGATGAGCATCGTTGGCGCATGATAATGTATCATAAAAAGAATAATCAAACTTTTATCTTATATTTACTTATTTTGAAAAATTTGAAATTTGTTGCAGGAGAAAAAAGAAGATTGACACTATGGATTTTCTAAGAGTAGAAAACCAATGAGATGGTCAAGCCCACTGCCATCACGTTTTGATAAGTATCATCACATATTTATTTGCTTATTAGCATTAGTGTAAATGATTTCTTAAATTTGTAATATTTAATTTTATAAGATGTGTATAATGAGAAAATGATCTAGAAGTACAGAGATGATCATAATACTCAGTCACCAGGTAATATTTTTAGAAAATGATTCATATTTTTAATGTTATATAATAATTTATATGTTTTTATATAATTTATCTACTTTGCAGGTGATGCTCCTATATTGGGAGGGGGTGTCCGACACGACACGACACGAGGAACAACCGCTTAGATTCCTAAGAAGAGTGGAGAATATGTAGGCGGCTCATATACTCAGAGTTCATCCGCTGCACTTAAATAACGCTGGACAAAGGATTTATTTTGAAGAAGCTTTCTCAACAACTAGCTTTGATCTTGTAGACTCTTCAAAACATTGTCCAGCCACAAACCTAGACCTCGTGAGACCAAGGATCGAGTACGTCGTCGTCAAATGTTAGGGTTGACGTGAATAATGATCGTGATGTAGAATGATATAAATTTTTGTAACGCTGAACATAATCATTTGTACAACTCTAAATGATGATAATACTTATTTTTATATTATTACTTTTTGATGAACTTGTTAGTTTAATTTGAAGCATTGTCTTTTAGTTTATATTGTTATAAATATGTAGAACACATATATATAAATATGCATTGTAAATTGTATGAGAAAGGAAGGAAAGAATGACTAATATGATAAGAAAATTGTGAAACTTAGATGATTAGTATTGCAATGTATCGTAATCAGTGTCACTATAGTGTCTTCGTAGCATGACATAGTAAAACACTAGCATCACAATCAGCATTGCGTTATGTCAAAATGTAGCATTGTTTTAATGCCACAATAGTGTCGTGTCGAGTAAGGCAAGTGGCCCACGTGCCGATTGCTTTTGCGTCTGCATAGCGTCACCAAGGCGTCGCGAAAGATAGCACCACGTTGACGTCGATGCTTGCACTGCTAAAAGTTATTTCTCGAACCTGCAAATAATGTCACCATAGCGTCCTCTTAACACCTTCTATGGATGGGTAATAGTGACAACATTTTCGTTGGGACGACTGCGATGCTAATGGCGCTAGAGTATTTGCGTCGCATCTGCTGAGGCGTTAACATGTCGCTTACATGTTCAATGCCTAGTTAGCGACACATTAGATGCGCTTTATATTTGTCGCTAATAGACCTATTTCTTGTAGTACTAGAATTTATTAACCTTTTATTGGGACCTAAGATATTTACTGTGTGTGGAGTTGCTTTTTGCCGAATACTTGTTAAAAAAACTCACTTGCTTTTTTTGAATCGGTGTTTGATAAAATTGCTCTAACTTTTTTTTTCTCAAAAAGAAAATCAATTGGCCACAACAAATTTGTTACTTTTCCCTAAAACTGATGCACCTCTCCGTTCGATCATAGCAAGTTTTTTTTATATATATATAAAAGTTGCTTTTGTAAGAAGCTCCCCCAAATGAAGCCATAGTCTTTTGTCCAAGAATGGTCTTGCGGCACAAACACACTAAATTGATGATAACACTTCTTATTCTTTTCATTTTTACATGCAAAATTTCTTCTGATCGTGATAACGAAAATTCCTAAAATCGATAGATATCACACTTACATCCGAGTTGCTATTATACTCGGATATTCATCAAGAAATGTCACGGTCTCATTTTCTTCTATTTTACTATTTTCTGATGTGCTGTGCTCTGATTGGATGAAATAATGCCAGTAAATTTCAGTATCTTAAAAGTGAAATCTTTTTATTTTGCTCCGATTATTTGGGGGTGAAAATATCATAATATTCACGAGTTGACCGCACCGACGAGCTGTGTGCGAGACTCGGACGCTCCAGGGCACAACGGTTCACACTTCGCGACAAAAAAAAAGGAGTTTAGGATTTAGGAAGTGTTCCAAAGACGTTAAGCTTCCGCTTTCGAAACTGATAGATTCCCCCACAAAGCTAAAAGCGATCTGCCCACGAGTTATTTTTTTTATTTCGGCATCACAACACGATCTCGATCTTTTCGGCATTCGAATCGCGCCTTCCAATTTGAATTTAGGGTTAGATATCGCTGCGATCTCGTAGATTTGGCCCCCCCCCCCCCCCCCCCCCCCCCCCCCCCCTTTTTTTTTTTTCTCTAATCTTCCTTTTTTCCTCTCTTTCTCTCTCTTGCAGAATTGGGTGTGCAAACATTCCATCTTTGTGTTAAATCTGATTTGGTCAAGGTAGGATTTCGGTTTCTGCACTGCTCTTCTGTTGAACTGAGACTTCTTTCTCCATTTGTTTGTTTGAGATTCGCAAATGTCGAATTTGGACTGATTAGCATATTACGGGACTGCTTATTGGCGTCTGGAGAAATGTGTTTTTTTTATTGTATAGATGTATTCAGACTGAAAAGAAGTGCGCAACTACTAAATAATATCGACAAGGATTGATATGTTACACTTAAGAGTTTGCTATTCTTAGAAGTGAGATGTAGTTTCTATTTCCCTGTCAAAGTAACGTTTAGCTCAATATTGGGTCATGAAGGCAGAATTCTGGTTTTATTATATGAGCTGAGTAATGGATGCAAAGAAGAAGAAAAACAAGAAGAAGAAGGGCAGCCAGAATAAAACTGTGGAAGATGCCGCTACCTCAAACCCAATGGAAGCGGTTCTACAGGAGCCAAACAATGGTTGTGTGGTAGATGAGAATCACTCTGTACATAGTTCTAGTAATGTGGATGTTCAGACTTTTGGGTCGTTGGAATCAGACATGGAGCTGGAAAAACAAAAAGGCAAAGGAAGCAAAGTTTGTAAGTCAAGTACCATAATTCAGATATGATTCTTTTATTTTCTGATTGAGTTGAGCACTTAAGCTGTAATACACAGACATTCAGTCTATCAAAATATTAGAGTGCATGCATTTTTTATGCTTCCGGATACTAAATTACTTCTTTTTATTGTTTCTGTATTTTGATCTGGTAGCAAGTTATCCCCGCTGAATTTTTCTTTTATGGATCTTTTGTCTGTTTCAAATTAATCATCATAGATCAAACTACAAGAAGCAGTCAAGTTGTTAGAAGATGAAAGGAACTCATGGCTGCAGAAACAGGTTGGTGTACCTTCATTTATGATGAAAAATGTACAATAATTCTTTCTATAGAATGTACAGAAAGATAGACATCCCAGTGGCGTGCATACAGTTTTCATTTACGGACAGACCCATAAGTACATCTTTGGTCTTCCCTTGGTTTATAGCACACATGCGCATGTCCATGCCACTACAGACACTAGTGTTATTTGGATTTTTGAAGTTACTGAAGTGTTTATTGTGAAAATGATATTATAAAAATGTTGCACAACTGCTCATGCACTTTGCAGGTCACCTATGAGGAAACGACCAATGTTTTGCAGAAAGAAGTGAACTTATTTGTCCAGAAGGAGGTCTGTTAGTTTGCTTCTTTTGCAACAACTTGTAACATATTTTCTTTGATGAAGGCTTAAAAGTTAAAACATGCCTACTAGACATTGAATAAATCGTTAAGTTTAGGATTTCAGACTTGTCATCTTGATTTCCTCGATGGATGTAACTGATTTCATCTTAACTTTCAGTCTGCCTTGGAACAAAATTTCAAGGAATTCCAGTTGGCTAATGACTCACTTTTACATAATCAGGTACAGTTTACTTTTATTGTCCATTCCTTGAAATGTAGCTTAATATAATATTTATTTCTACTTGGTATAACATCATCAAGTCTTTTGTGCTCAGATTTGATTCTGCTCCAGCAATTATATTTGTAACTATGTAAATTTATGGATACATTAAATTTGTGGTGTTCCTATATGGTTTCCTGTACTATGGTAGAGACTATAAAAATTTTGACTTATAGTTGTCAGGATGTCTTAGTATTTCCCAGATCTTGGTCCAATAAGATGGCTTAAGACATCAAAGTTGTACAATTTTTTCTTCTGAAAAAAATGCATCTCTCATGATAAATGAGGTAAACTGTAATGAAAGAAATGCAGGAAATCATGAATACAAAGAACATTTTTTTTTGTCAAAATGACTATTGTCTTTTGATTGTACAATCAGTGAAACCTTGTTCAACATCACATGAAATGGTGAATTTTTGAGATTTCTGGATCATTAGTCTTTTCCAAAATGAGTGCTGCATAAAAAATGTTTTATTATTTCTTTCTCATTATATTTCGTGTTCTTAGTTCTTGGTTCCCAGTAACCAAATCCATAATAATGCATATACAGGCTATCTTGGAAGATAAAATAAAGAAAGCCAACGACCTGAAGGACTCCTTAATACTAAAGGAGGTGACCACTTATTTTACTTTTTACATTCTTCCATAAGAAATTCATTAAACTGCATATATTAATTCACATTTTTGGCTTCAGCTATCTTTATGCTTGTGAAAGTTACATGTAGACAATTTCTCAATGAAAGATAATCGTTTTTTATTATATATACAATGTTTTGTACTTTGACTGCCTCACCTTCATTCTTCAGCTGTTTCACATCAAAAGGCAGAGACCAAATCAGCTTTATTTCTGATTCAGAATCAGTTCACAGTACTCAGCAAACTTCCAATACATGCTTTGGACTGATTTTTTATTGTGTTTTCCTTCTTGCATTAGCTAAGCTGAGAGCGGTGTGTCAATTTTGATTCTATACAATTAGTTTACTGTTTTTCTTGCGAAGTCAAACTGTTAGTCTGATTCCATAAATCTCTTATTTCAGTATCGTTGTTTCTGTTTTGATAATATTTGTGAACTTAGTGTTCTCTTATTGGTTCTGGATTATTAACGATCTGATGTTGTATCCAGAGTTTGCTAAAGGAAATGATTGCTAAAGTAGAGGAAGTTAACACAACATTTCAAGTACAGGTACACAGTTTGACCAGCTTTGTGAATCCTGCATCATGTTTCTAAAGTATGTTTTGTGTTTGCTGTTGGATTTTCCCCTTCCGTTTGTGCTATCTTTAAATTTTCTATCAAAGTATCTGAATGTCCTAAGCATAACATCGGCTTTTGTATAATCTAATTAGATCTTTTTAGATTTCCAAGTTTTCTTTGTGCTATTCACTAATAGAATATTGACTCATATTAAGTAGTAATTTCCTCACATTATTAAAATATTCTGGTAAAAAAATTACCAATTTCAAACTAACAAAAGGTCCGACGGCATCAACAATTGATTGGGCTTGCCACACATATGAAACTTGTCTTATGAGAGACCTTTTTTCTTTGTTAGGAGGAATGTCTTTTCAGCATTTCTAAAATTACATTTTCAATATTACACTTTTGTAGAATTACATTCTCAAAACAATGCAAGATTAAATTTTGGCAGTTTTTCTGTTATTATGCCAAATCAAGTGACTGTTATTTCACATTTAGAATTCAGAAGATGTGCCCTTATAATATATCCTTGAAAAGCGTTAGCAAGGATGATTTAGTTTTTATTTCGAGGGGTGGATTATGTAGTTTTTAGTACAAATAAAATGATTTGTTTTTTTTACTATGAATGTAATATTAATACTGGAAATCTTGTTAACATTGTTTTGCTAATGGAAGTACAAATCATAACAATAAGTCACCGATTGAATGCACATTTAGTTTATATATCCTAGAGATCCATACTATGCTTGGTTGTTTCCCAACTTATTCCATGCATCAAGATATGTTTATTAAATACCAAAGTCTGTCAGGTAAAACAGCTGGATTTATCTAGAAACAATATGCTAGAAGAAAATCAACGACTCATGGAAACCATAACCTTATTGCATACGAGGATAGAAAGTCTTGAGAAAGACTTTTTGCCGCATGGAAAGTCAACAGAGTTGAACAAGGTTATGCATCTTCATTCTTCTCTTTAAAACCACTAACTTCATTAGTATCTGTATTAGACATTGCTCATATACTTCTACAAGATTGGGGCCTTCTAGTTTTTTTTATATTTGAATATTGTAATGTTGTCTTTCCTAACTAAAATCGATCACAATTGCTGCAGCACTTTGAAGGACAAACCATACTTGAGAAGATTGGAGTTGATGCTATGGTTGAGAAGCAGATAGATAAAAACTCAGAACTTGCTGCAAAGGTAGGAAATGACTTAATGTTTACTTTTGTGATTCACTTGATTTTATCACTTGATGATAGATGATTTGTTCATAAACATTAGGCAAATCCTTTGTCATTTTCGTATAACAAGTTAATCATACCTGACGTTATAGGCTGTGTAATCTTATGAAAAAGTAAGATAAAGAAGACCAAGCTATTTAACCATCATCTGAACTTTTCTTCATGTTGTTTATTGAAGCTTTTTTTATGGTTCAGGTTAATGAAACGTATACTGAAGGTCATCATGGTGAAGTGGCTGATCATACTTCTAACTTTGCTGTTAATCAAAATTGGATGTCAAAGGGAGGTTTAACTTCCACAAAACATAAATTAGAGTACCTTGATGGTAGGTTTGAATCAGCAGAAAAGGCCAATTCACCAGTTGGAATCATGAATGATAAGAATGTCATTGATGACTTTGTTTCTGAAAGTATGGTGCTTTCAAGACCTTCACCACAGTCAGGTGATCTGAGGATAAATGATGAAATTGTGACAGTTCAAACTCCGCCTATATTTTATAGCCGGTCCCAAGCCCGGATAAAGGAGGAGGGTTGTGTTAGGCCCCGACAGCCAGCATAAAATCATGTCGAATCTTATGAACATGGATCAATGAATATAGGAATGGCGTCGTATGATCCATGTAGCCGACCCCATCTAGTGGGATAAGGCTTTGTTGTTGTTGTTGTTGTTGTGACAGTTCCTTTAGATGAGATACAGACCCATGAAGATGATTCACTGAAAGAAAAAAATGATGATAAATCAGAAAGTCTTCCTCTGTCAGATGCTCCACTAAGTGGCGCACCTTTCCGCTCGATTTCTTTCCTTGCCAAGTAAGTTAGTGGTTCTGATTTGGTGAACCAAAAAAGAGCTGACCACTAAGCTCTTTCAGGATTTTGTTACTTCCAACAGTTACTACTTGCAGTAGAATAGTTCCGCCATGGAAAGCTTGTCCATCTAGAAGGTGCAGGTCTTTGAAAGTGAAAATTTCTTTTGACATTTCTCCCTTGCTTCCAAATATCTTGGGTACACCCTTTACAAGTACATGTGACATACAACTAAACTTCATTTGGAATAGCTTATAACCTTGTGTTTTCTCTTTTCTTTCGATTTTGAGTTGTAAAAAAGCTATAAACTTTTGGCATCGTACAAGTTATTCTTTGTTTGCTCAATAATTCATCAATATGATGCCTGGAGCTTGCATGAGAAATTTTTGTTACTAGAAACCATTTCTTCTGACAGAATTATGTCATCCTCAAATCTGATGGGTCAGTAAATTCGCTGAACCCACATCTAGTGGGCGTACTTTGAGGATCCTGTATATTTGCAGCTCTTGATTGTTTAGTGTAAATTCTAAGAGCCTCATGCCAGTTTTATCCTACGTGCCACGGAAGAGGATGACGAGACATTCCAAATCAAGTAACGGCATATGGCATAGCTGTTTGGAATACTATCAAATGTGCACTCGGGATTTTGGCAAAGTTTGTGACATGCTCTTTTGATCGAATCCTCCACCTCAGGACTCTAATTCTAATATATAGGCGAAACTCAAAATGAGCTCAGATATAGGTTGTTTTGTTAAAGAGAAAATTAAAATGATTTGTTTTGAAAGAAAAAAAGAAAGAAATGAGTTTAGTTCCTACAGAAAGTTGGAGTCGCTAGAATCCTGGGCTGTCCATGCAATGCTCGGGGTTTTCAAGACAATAAGGTTCAGTACAATATCAACAATGTAATGTCTTATGCGCTGAGAATCTCTTGTGTCCCAGTCGAGCTGACGGCCTCCCTCTATCATCTTGATCACATCCTCCGTTCTTGCATCATTGCAGTGTGAAGCATATGATGTTCCGGCTAGGCTCGAGCAGCAGCTCTGCATCCAAGGATTCAGCAGTCCACGCCTCTCGGATCACTGATTTCACCCTCAACAACATCATCACGTCCCTGAGTGGAATAAATAGAGAAAAATCGTCTCCGTTTTGTTGGGTTTTATCCTCCAAGATGAGCAAAGCAAGAAGGGGCAGCACATTTCGCAAGAGAACATAGTAAAGAAAGAAGCCAAGGTTAAGATGCAAGGGGATACTAAGCCTTCTTATCTTGGTAAAAAAAAAAAAAAAGAAAATGGAAAACGTAAGAATGGAAACGGTCAGATCCCTGAAATCATGGAAATGCAAATCGTGACAGTAATGAGAGGATAAGAAAATTTATGGGAGAATAAAAAGCGGATCATAACTGATTTGATGGAAGAGAAGGACCATAATCCTCTCAAATACCCCTCACCTTAGCAGAAGCCAACCCCCCTAAGAATCATCAGTTGTAGGCTATCCATCTCACATACCTTTGATAGAAATCTACTCTTGGTTTGTATCTAGTAAGCAGCAATCGGACGTTGCTCTTCCTCATGCATTACCCTTCCCGGCGACATCCCCTCGCGCCTTGTTGTGGTCTTGGTCGTCCTGTAGGTGAAGGACGCCCAAGGGAAGAGACCTCAACGCAGGGAGAACGTAGAGGGGCGTGACATCCGTGAGCAGGCGAATTAGCGAGGACAAACACGAAAAAACAAGGTGTTTCTGAAATCACCTTGTCTAACTCCTTTATAATAAATTTGGATGCTCAAATTTATTCCCTGTTCAGCATGTAGAACATTTCAAGAATGCTAAGAACCACTGACTGAAATTGTTACTTTGTATGTTCGGTAGTTTTTCTTGCTTCCTTAGATCTGTTTGTTACTCCTGTATGTTCATAATTTCATTGATTTGTTACCGTTATGTGCTATGTTAATCCCATATGTTATGGTTGTTATTCATGTTGTGTGAGACTAGTTCATGATCATGTGTAGGAAATCATTCTAATGATCCGGTGATAGATTAAAGTAGATAGATATTCTGCACTCCGCATACTAATAACCCGACCTAGATTATTATGAATCCGACCCAAGTTCATGCAAAATCCGACTGGCCTGTAGTCGCCCGACTCGCATCCGCGGAACCCAGCCTGGTTCACCCTGAACTCGGCCCGGGTTAGCGGACGACTTGAGACAATGGAATCTCGACATTTATTACCCAATCCGAGTTTAACTGGATCCAGCCCGGGTTAGTCCCGCATACAGAAATTATTTTCTCTTTCTTTTGATTGTTAGTATTCTATGGAACCTTTCGATCTTTACGACATGTCTTTTACTTGACCATAGACATTTGATTTTTTCCTATACGAATTTTCATGTTACCATCATATGATTATCACCATGATTGAATCATTGATTTCATATTAAATAATTTTGGAGAAGATAGTCTCGATAATAAGAAACGACTAGAGCAAAAAAATCAACGAAGCACTATGGGTATACCGTACTACATATAAGACCCCGATTGGCACTATGCCATTTAGGTTGATTTATGATAAACACTATCGCCTACCAGTAAAGCATTTTGGGTCATGAAAACGCTCAACTACGACTTCCAAGCTACTATTGGAAAAAGACTCCTGTAGCTCAATGAATTAGACGAACTTTGATTAGATGCATACAATAATTCATCTCTACAAGGAACACGCGAGGAAATGGCACGATAACCATATATTGCGGAAAAATTTCAAAGAAGGCGGTAGAGTCTTACCGTTCAATTCCCGCCTATGGCTTTTTCTAGGAAAACTCCGAACGAGATGGTGAGGACTGTTTATCGTCGAGAAAGCACATGAGCTGTTGACATAAAAAATAGTAACTTCAAAATTTTTAAGGTCAACGGACAACGATTGAAATGGTATAATCTTGGGCCGAGGAATTCAAAGAAGTCTTGTTCCTATAGCCGACTCATTAACAAATATGTCACCATGTCGAAAAAGGCATTAATGGGAGGTAACCCAACTGGATAAACTGTCATTCACCACATGAGCAGCCACAACAGTTTAGAAGTCACCCAAGTTTACCTGAAAAGTGCATTACATAAATTCGATTGAGAATCCCAACAAAATCTATGAGCATATCTCCACAACTGCCCAAATTGCCCATTTTCCCACGTACACTAAGTCGACGACGCCTCAAATTCCAATCCTCACTATTCTTGTCCCCATCCACCCGCTCGTCGTATCCCTTCTCCCCCAAAATCAGCCCCAAATTCTTTGTAAACCCTCTCCAACCGACCGCCATCGCCGACTCCACCTTTCTCCACCCTCAAGCAGATACGATGAAGCGCGCACGGTCTTCCTCCGACTCTAACACCGAAAGCACCTCTGAGTCCTGCCGACGTCACCTACGCCCTGATGGTCTCCTACAACGGCTGTCGAGAGGCATGAGATCGGAAGACAGTGAAGAAAACCAACGTCTAACCAACAACCTATGCAGAAAATGGACTTCCACTAGGTTTCTCGACATCTTTGCTCTCGAAACCATTGGATTTTTCGATGACATACGAACCCTGGTGCACTGGGCCGCACATTCTATGCCCTTTTTTCATGAAACGTTGGGACCTCTATGAAGAGATAGCTATCTAGTTCATTGGAACAGTGAGCAGCGTGCACCATGATGATGACGATGACATAACTAACTGTATTGATTTTCGCCTTTTCAAAAAGGACTTCTCCATGAGCCTTAATGTTTTAACTAGATTTTCGATCTCCCCAACTTTGGCTCTCGAACCCCTCCATCTGATTTCCAATTTTTGAATTTTGGTGTCAATTGACAAGGACACACACCAACGATCCTCATCAGCTTGTGGGTCACAAATTGAAAAATCCAATCTTCTGATACCTCCACATCTTGCTCGCCAATACCATTCTCATTTGCCCCAATGACCGAGACATGGGCTTAGTTTCAATCGTTGAACTATATATTCTGTGGTATCTTCTGACAAACACAGAAGTTAATCTCGAAGCTTTCCTCATGAAAACCATCATTCAAGAATCGACCCGAGAATACAATCCTGTTCTGTGTGGGAATTACAATCGCCGAACGTTGCTTGTTCTTAAGTGATGTTGATCATATTCCTGCCAACAAACTCGACCTAGACTACTTAGGAGAAGGAGTCCTAGTCACTACTGATGGCCAACAGTCTTAGAAATAGGCCGATCTATAGTACTCCTCCCATTCCCTGACCCACGAAGAATGGAAATTCTACAAGGCAAAAACTAGTGGATGAACGATCTCATCCAAATTCCTCGATCAATTCTGGCACTGCCTCCCTTTCTATTTGAACATGGCCAATCTCCACGAGTCCCACAAGCGCAGCTGCCTCCTCTTCATCCTCAGCCCCACATGCCCCTCAAATTGCACTTGTCACCTTATCAGAAAAAATTAATCTCATCCTAGAACAGGTGACCAATTTGGTGGAAGCCAATGCTCGATAGCAAGAAGACATTCAAACTTTGAAGGATCAACTCAATAATTTAGAACAACATGACTTTAGCACCACTAAGAGAATCCAGAACATTGAGACGGTCCAGGATTTTGTCTTCACCGCCCTCGGTGACATCCAACAAGTCATTGATCGCCTACTGGAGTTGGCACTTCCTCTTGGTCCCTCTTCCTGGCATGATCAACACTGAGGGCAGTGTTGAATCCAAGATTGAGGGAGAGGGCATCATGGCACATTTCTACTCTTACCTACTTATTCATTGCTTAATGCTATCATGAGTTATGAAATTTTTTTCCACCATTTTTATAATGCATGAATGTCAATTTTTGAAATTACATTTCAGAATTACATCTGAGGATAAAGAGATGTCCATACTCCCTTATAACTTGTATGTTTCTAACTCTCAGCTATAAGCTAGAAAGCAGCTAAAGATAAGTCGACTCATTTGTAGCATGCTCCACCCATAGGAACAACCGAAGCATCTTCAACTCAAAACCTTTTAATATTAAATATCCCAGATGTTTAGTCAAAGTAGTGTGCCTAATCTAAGAACCTCTTTACACTCTTTACTCTTGTATGATCTCCATTAAATGATGCCCCCTGAGTAAGTAATGATTAAATTTAGTGAAGAATGAAACTCCCCTCGGCTTGAATTTGAATGTTGTGAAGAGTATACCAACTGAGAAGGACTTGACACATCTAATATGCTCGGCTACTAACTATAATTATGCTGAAAAGCACATATTTTCCAAAACTATGCAAACCCCAAAAGAACCTGATGCATGTAATATGCTCAGCCACTAACTATATGTATGAAATGATGGGTATATTTTTTATCTGATCAGTAGCTCTAATTCAAGTTTGGGGGAGTTAAAAAAAGAAATTGAAAAGAAAAAATAACAAAGAAAAAAAGGGACAAGTATACATCCGAAATTATCAATGCTAAAGAGTGTTTTTCAAGATAGAATTGGGCGTGGCAAGGTGATGTCAAACACCTCTTGTTGGCTGCTTCAGTGACTAAATGATCACTAGCTGATCATATTAGATTTTTATCTCATTTTTCATTCATTTCACCCATATCGAGCCCTTATTTTTGGTCAATTATGCTTGGAATGCAATGAATTGTGATAACCAGCTGATCATTCTCATTTTACACTTAATTCCATGTGCATAGAGGTTTTGAATTGCTAAAATCCATAAATATCTTAATTTTATGCCAAATTATTATTTTTTTGGGCGAGTTATCATTCCGATATTTAAAGTTATCATTTCGGGCTTAAAAGATTATCAATTTTAATTATGGATTCCATTCCTGCACAACACCAAATTTTATTTGACAATAGAGCTGATATTACTTGCTGTCCTAATCCTTATTTGTTTAAATCTTATTAGAAAGCTATGATGCTGGTTATTTTGGTTCTCCTAGCAGGTGCAACATGCCTGTAATAAAGCTGCACAAGATGAAAAAGGAGGGGGGACCACTGTTAGCTGTCCAAAAAGACATATGATTTCTGCTGGAATCTCAGGACCACTGGACAGATGACTTGAATCAAGAGAATAGAACATTATCATCTGGATCCAAGGGTGAGGAGAGGACATATATAAGCTGAGAAAGCTGGAGAAGAAAGGGGGCTGGCCATTGCAAGGGTTTCTGCAGGAAGGAGCTGGAGAAAGGAGCTGAAGAGCTGTAACACCCTGATTTCCTATCGACAGCCTTCAATTCAGGATGTTTTATATCAATTTTTCCTTCTATTGTGTATCAAAATTTGTAATCATGAGGAGCTAAATTCTATTTCTCATAGGATAGGGTAGTAATCTAGTTTAATTGTGGATGGATTATGGACATTTCTGATTTCCTGCACTGAATTCAAGTTCTGATTTTTTATTTCTTAAATTCTGATTCATATCGATCTGTTATTGGCATTGTGAGGTCCTACTGATATTTACAATTGAGAGGTTGTCCTTTGATCTACTCTTTGTTCGGAAATGAATCAAGAACTAATGGCAAGTTTCTAGATTCAATCCCAATTAGGAATCTGATTTCTGAATTCTGTTGAATCTGATTTTATCATTGTAGAATCCTAATTGAATTAACAACTGAGAGGTTGCTTATGGTTTCATTCTTGTTCAGAAATGAATCAAGAGACAATGGTATTTTCTAAGATTTCAACCCATGAATTGTTGCAAACTTCTTATTGCTGATTTCTGAATTTCAACTTTTGATTTCCTGAAATTTATGAAATCTGCCTTGCTGTTGTAAAACCCATGATTCCATCATCCACTGAGAAGTAAACTTAGGATTACCTTATTGTTTAGAGATGGACCGAGAAGCAATGGCATGTGTTGAATTCAAATGTGTAACATGTGCTGATTTTATCCAATTGATTAAGACTAATGTGGATTCATTTCAATTTGCAAATGAGAGGCTGATTTAAAATCTCCTTTTTGTTTAGAGATAAGCCAAGAAACATTAGTATTAGGATTGGATTCATTACTTTTCTGATTAGTTGATGCATGAATATGGGTTTGATTGTAATGCCAAGCTGGAATTGCTAAAATCTGAAAAGAAATGGCAATATCAATAAGGTTCTAAATTTGTGCTTAATGTTAACTTGATCTTAGTAGGGATTCCCTCCTCATTCAACTTAACTAATTAATCATATGGGAATATGATAATTGGTTCTGATTTATTATGCTGTGATAACTGTCCATTTTCAAGTTGAGTTAGAAGTGACATGTATTGATAACTTGTTCCATTCCATCTATAATTGAACTAGATGAATCCCAATTCCTAGGAGAACCTTCCTCATTGATAGATAATCTCATTTAGCGCTTAGTCTAACATTTATAATTCAGTTTAGATAAATTTCCAAAAGTCCAAAAACAATTATCCTTTTTGCCATAATTAAAAATCTGTTTTCTACTCTTCTTAATTTCCTATTTTTGCCAATTGAAATAGGATTAGTCTAGATTGTCTTAGGGAGTCTTTGGCTTCAAATCACTATGGATACGACATTTGGATCCATTACAATTGACCTGTACACTTGCAGTAGAGAGTGAGTTAGGGAGTTAATTAAAAAATTGAAAAATTTCAAATTTGACCACAAAATCAACAAGTTATCATCATACTCTTCAATTTCACTACCAAGTTTTTGGCACCGTTGCCGAAGATTTGAGACCAATTAGATTAACTTAGATAGTTTAAATTAGTTTTAGACTAGTTATCAGTCCATTTATTAACTCAATTTTCAGTTTTTGCAAGTTATCATTTTGAATTTTCATTTTTTTTGTCCAGTTTTCTTTCTTTTCTGAATTTGATACTTCTGAATTCATTTATGCAAGACTTGGATTATCAAGAGGATCATTATCAATCAGATCCTGAACTTGAAATGAGATTCTTGAGAAGGAGGATATTGCAAAGGCAAGAGGCAAGAAGAAGAATTTTTTAAGAAGAAGAAGAGGTTAACATGGCTGCACCAAGGACACTCAAGGATTTCTATTCACCTAGCAATATCAGAAATCAACAAGAGAATGGAGTCCTAGCACCTACTGTCAATTTTGAAGTGAACCCAGCATTGGTCACAATGATAAGACAATATCAGTTTGCTGGATTGGGGAATGAGGATCCAGCTTCACACCTTGACAATTTCAAAGAAATCTGCAGCACTGTCCACTTCAATAATACCCCTATGGATGCTGTCTACAAGAGGCTATTCTCCTTCTCACTCAAGGACAAGGCCAAGACTTGGTATAAGACTCTCAAACATGAAGAGATTGCCACTTGGGAGTCCATAATCCAATTGTTTCTAGTTGAATTCTTTCCACCTAGCAAAACTGACACTATAGGGATCATATTGTTAGATTCTATCAATTGGATCAAGAGAACATATGTGATGCATGACAAAGACTCCAGAGCTTGCTGAGGGCATGTCCAATGGCAATTGGTTAACTATTTCCACAAGGGATTGAACTATCCATGTAAAGTGGCATTGGATACTACTGCAGGAGAGATTTTTGCATCCAAAAATATTGATGAGGCTTACCAATTAATTGAGAACATTGCCAAGAACCATCATTTCCTTACACATGACAGGACAAGGAGGCCATCCAATGATAATCAAGTCAACAACATTGCTGTCCAGATTGAAGAAGGATTACAAAAGGCCTTGGAGAAGCTGAATTTGTCAATTAAACTGGGAAAGGCTTCCAATTCTGAATTTAGGTGTGATGTATGTGGAAACCAAGGCCATGTCACTAAGAGTTGCAACCTGATAATGCAGCAATATGAACAATCTATAGATCAAGTGAATGCTGTGGGGAATTATGGAGTGAAGCCCTTTGCTGAGTTTTATACTCCAGAAAATAGGAACCATCCCTACTTCTCTTATAAGGCCAATCACTATCAAAGGCCACCCATGCAGAATTCTAATTGGCAACTCTAAGATTTTGCCAAGGAACCAACCACCTCCATATCAGCATCCCTCAACTACTCCAATGCAAAGACCTCCATATGTGCAACAAATTCTGAAGAAACAAGAGAAGCAAGAGGAGGCAATGCAGAAATTAACTTCTGGATATGAAGCCTTGAGTGCCAACCAAAAATTGCTTGAGAGTCAAATTGCCCAACAAACTAGCACTTCAACCAGATCACCTATGTTACTCCTTGGACAACCAAAAATGAATCCCAAGGAACAAGTTTAGACTATCAAACTCAGAAGTGAAAGGATTATTGAAGAACCAATGAAGAAAGTTGATGACAATTCAACCAAGACAGATTCAAAACCTGCAGAAGAACCAGCTGAATCTATAGTGGAAAACAGAAATCAGCACCCTCAAAATGAAGTCAAGACTAGAATTTTTGATAAAGTGCCTTTCCCTCAAAGATTAGTCAAGGCAAGGCAAGACCAACAATATGGAAGATTCTTGGAAATTCTGAAGAAGTTGTATATCAATGTGCCAATTGTGGATGCAATTCAGGAGATGCCCTCATATGCCAAGTTTCTAAAGGAGATCTTGACCAAGAAAAGGAGAATCATGGAGCATGAGACCATAGCTTTGACTAAGGAGGCTTCCACACTTATCCAAAATAAGTTGCCTCCCAAGCTAAAGGATCCAGGAAGCTTGTCAATTCTATGTGAAATTGGGAATAGAAAAATTAAGAGAGCCATGTGTGATTTGGGTGCATCAGTGAGTGTAATCCCTCTATCACTTTATAGGAAGCTAAAAGTTGTAAATATGAAGCCTACCAACATGTCCTTGTAGCTAGCTGACAGATCCATCAAGTATCCACATGGAATCATTGAAGACATACCCTTCAAAGTTGGAAAATTCTATATTCCTGTGGACTTTGTGGTGCTTGACATTGATGATGACCTGAACACCCCAATTCTTCTAGGCAGATCCTTCTTAGCCACTGCAGGAACTATCGTAGATGTTAAGGAGAGCAGATTGACATTCCAAATTGGAGAGGATAAGATAGAATTCAATTCGACACAAGTTATCAGTAGGCCAAATTTTCAAGAAAGTGATTTTGAAGATGGGCAACTAGATCAGATTGTACAGCAAGTTTTTGCAATAATTCTCATTGTACAGTAAGTTTCTGCAATAATTCCCATTGAAAAGGAGGGATTACAGTAGTGAAATCAGATACAAATGAATTGATATCTACCAGGGCAGTTACTGATTGGAGAATGTGTATTGATTTCAAAAAATTGAACAAGGCAACCAGGAAGGACCACTTCGCACTTCCCTTCATTGACCAAATGCTTGAAAGGTTGACCAAGCATTCCCACTTTTGTTATTTGGATGACTATTCAGGTTTCTTGCAGATTCCTATCCATCCCAAAGACCAGGACAAAACCATCTTCACTTGTCCATATGGAACATTTGCATATAGGAAGATGCCATTTGGATTATGCAATGCTCCTGCCACATTTCAGAGGTGTATGATGTCCATCTTTTTAGATTTCATTGAGGACATTATGGAAGTGTTTATGGATAATTTTTTAGTGGGATTCCTTTGAGGCTTGTTTGGAAAATTTAACAAGAGTATTGCAAAGGTGTAGAGAACCCAATCTAATTCTGAATTGGGAAAAGTGCCACTTCATGGTTCAAGAGGGGGTTGTGTTAGGCCACATCGTGTCCAGTAGCTGAGAAAGCTGGAGAAGAAAGGGGGCTGGCCATTGCAAGGGTTTCTGCAGGAAGGATCTGGAGAAAGGAGCTGAAGAGCTCCAACACCCTTATTTTCTGTCGACAGCCTTCAACTCAGGATGTTTTGTATCAGTTTTTTCTTTTATTGTTTATCAAACTTTGTAATCACGAGGAGCTAAATTTTATTTCTCTTAGGATAGAGTAGTAATCTAGTTTAATTGTGGATGGATTATGGACATTTCTGATTTCCTGCACTGAATTCAAGTTTTGATTTCTGATTTCTTAAATTCTGATTCATATGAATATGTTCCTGACATTGTGAGGTCCTACTGATATTTACAACTGAGAGGTTGTCCTTTGATCTACTCTTTGTTCAGAAATGAATCAAGAACCAATGACAAGTTTCTAAGAATTTGATTTTCTAATTTTTGAATTCTGTTGAATCTGATTTTATCATTGTGGATCCCTAATTGAATTAACAACTGAGAGGTTGCTTATGGTTTCATTCTTGTTCAGAAATGAATCAAGAGACAATGGTATTTTCTATGATTTTAACCCCTGAATTGTTGCAAACTTCTTATTGCTGATTTCTAAATTTCAACTTCTGATTTCCTGAAATTTATGAAATCTGCCTTGCTGTTGTAAAACCCCTGATTCCATCATCCACTGAGAAGTAAACTTAGGATTACCTTATTGTTCAGAGATGGACCATGAAGAAATGGCATGTGCTGAATTCAAATGTGTAATATGTGCTGATTTTATCCAATTGATTAGGACTAATGTGGATTCATTTCAATTTGCAGCTGAGTGGTTGATTTAAAATTCCCTTGTTGTTTACAGATAAGCCAAGAAACATTAGTATTAGGATTGGATTCATTACTTTTCTGATTAGTTGATGCATGAATGTGGATTTGATTGTAACGCCAAGCTGAAATTGCTAAAATATGAAAAGAAATGGCAATATCAGTAAGGTTCTAAATTTGTGCTTAATGTTAACTTGATATTAGTAGGGATTCCCTTCTCATTCAACTTAGCTAATTAATCATATGGGAATATGATAATTGGTTCTGATTTATTATGCTGTGATAACAATCCATTTCCAAATTGAGTTAGAAGTGACATGTATTGATAACAGTCCATCTCCATCCGACGGGCGCGGATGATGAGCGCGGTTTAAGATGAAAAATGAGCGGTTCGGTTCATGAACGAAAAAAATGTGCGTGGTTCAACACAAAAAATTGAAGAAGAGACGACAACGACGGCGAACCAGCGGCGAAGACCGTGCATCGACGATCGCGAATCCTCGATGCGACGAGCGGCCGATCTCAGATCGGCTGCCGACTGTGAGTGGTTGGCCGGATCTAGCCGCCCGCAGCCAGATCGGCCGCGAGCGGCCAGATCTGGCCGCCGCCCGCAGCTAGGTCGGCCGATCCCCGCAGCCAGATCAGCCGCAGGCGGCCAGATCTAGAGGCCGATCCCCGCAGCCAGATCGGTCGCGGGTGGCCGATCTGACCGTCTGCAGCCAGATCAGCCGCGGGCGGCTAGATCCGGCCAACCGCGCGGCCGATTTGACCACCCACAGCCAGATCGGCCACGGGCGGCTAGATCCGACCAACCGCACGGCCGATCTAGCCGCTCGCAATCAAATCCACTGCCGGCGAAGAGGGAAGGGAACGGAGAGGGAGTCGATGAAGAGGGAGCCGGATGCCGTAGGAAGATATCGTCGACGTTGGGAGAGATCCGGCCGGCCGCCCATAGCCAGATCGACCGCCGAGCGGCCGGATCTGGCCGCCCATAGCCAGATTCAGCTGCTGAGCGGCCGGATCCGGCCGCCCATGCCAGATAGGCCGTCGGGCGGCCAGATCCGGCCGCCCACAGCCAGATCGGCACTTGGGCGACCAAATCGCGAGAGAGGAAGACGCTAGGAGAGAGAGAGAGGGAGACGAGAGAGGGAGAGGGAGAGAGAGAGGGAGAGCGAGAGAGGGAGGGAGAAGAGAGAGGGAGAGGGTGAGGGAGAGAGGGAGTGGTTCAACTTCGGCCGGTTCAAACAGTTTTTATCATATGAACCGCGCTCATCATCTCCGCCCGTCGGATGGAGATTATCATATGAACCGCGCTATAGTTAAGAGAATTATATTTTCAATCAATGAATATGATTATTGTAATATTTTTATTGTATTTTAGTTCAATATATTATCATATGTAAAATCATAACAAATAAAATGTTATAATTCTTAGAATTTCATAATATCTGAACATCTATCCAAACACTTTATTGTAATATTCATAGTAATTTTTAAGTCATCTTTTCTAAATATACTTTACATTAGTTTAAATTATATATATAGGGAGGGAGCGAGCTTAGTGTTAGGCCTCCCTAACTTTTTGGAGTATTATATATATTCCTAATATGTATTACTATATATATATATATATATATATATATATATATATATATATATATCATATATCATATATATAGAGGTGGAAGATTTACGTTCTTCCTATTTGACCCAAAACCGATTGATCTAGCCACGAGCAGGTTGAAGAGAGCTCTAACAGGCCATCGCCCATAAATGGTAGACTCCCACTAGTCCGGACCGCAACCGTTAAATTTTGTGAAATTAATCTCCTCAATTTTTTGAAATATTATATATATACTATATAATAAGATTCTTCATGATTTTGTGAACTTAACATAATTATAACATGCTATTATATTTATGAGAGAATATATGTGTATATTTATAATAGATTTATACTATATTAGGTGTATTTATGAATATTTAATGGGTTTACATATGTAGATTCATGGTTGGATCAATATTTAATGGTAGATATTCATTTAAGTTATTTGATGATGTCATCATGACATTAAACAATTAAAGTTATCTTAACTTTACATATTAAGATCCACTGTTTGATTTCAATCTAATGGTTGGACTACACATGTAAATTCTTTATGGGTTTACACATGCATTTTTCTCATATAGCATATGTACCAATAATTTTGATTTCTTCTATAACAAATTAAATTAGTTAATTAAGTAATAAAATATGAGTTACATATATCATTCTTTAACATGATAAGCACAAAAAAATATATACATGATAAACAACAAAAATATTTAAATGAAAATAAAATAAAATTTATAATTTTAAATTATCTTCTAAAATAATATTTTTATATTTTTAATTTGGTTAAAAATTTTGATTATGAATTTAATGGGGGTCATATGCCTTGTTACGCCACTGGGCGATGACGACGCATGAACGATGAAGCATGAGAGGCGAGGTGGGATCGGTGAGGCGACGACGGCGACGTGCGAGCGGTGAATTGTGACGGCGTCGAGATGGGAGCGATGAGGCGATAGCGGCGGCGAGATCGAGCGGCGAGGCGACGACGGCGAGGTGCGAGAGGTGAATCGCGACGGCGACTGTGCATGAGACACGATCGGCGAGGCGATGACAGCGAGGTGCGAGCAGTGAATCGCAATGACGACTGCGAGACACGAGCGGCGAGGTGCGAGCGGTGAATCGTGACGGTGGCTGCGAGACACGAGCGGCAAGGCGACGACGGCTGCGTGACAACGGCGGCGAGGCGACGACGGCGGCGAGGCGTGAGTATCTTGGCGACGGCAGCTACGAGGCGATTCCATCTCTCCCCCTTTCTCCCCGATCCGGCGATGGCGACGTCGAAGCGATGAGGCGAGGGCGGCAGACAAGGCGAGGGCGGCCTGATTGCGAGGATCCGGCAAGGCGAGGGTTGCGATCTATTCTTCCCCTTTCTCTTCGATCGACGGTGAGGGAAGGTCGGAGGACATTGCAGAGGTCCGGTCGGGGAGCCGGCGATGATGACGATGCTCAGAAGTGCCGGTGGCGGCAACGACGGCGGTGTTCGGAGGGAAGGCGGGGAAGAAGAGATCGGAGAAGGGGAGGGAAGGCGGCCACGCATCGCATCGCTCACCGTCCGATGTAATCGGACGATGGATATTGATGCGTATGGGGGTCATAAGCCATACAAGACGTAGGACCCCATTAAATCCATTATATATATATATATATATATATGCATGTGGATATACATTTTATCAATTTTTATTCTCTACCTTTGCCCCCCATCCCCCATGTATATATATGCATGCATGTAGATATACATTTTATCAATTTTTACTCTATACCAAACAATATCTTCCAGATCAGCTCATCGCAGCACGTTCTCAGAAAGGGAAAGAAAAGTACAGGAATCAAATGGGTTGACTCACGTGTTACATCGGTACGTTGACCTCGCTTGCAGACAATTATCCCCAAAAAATCTATTGATACAGAGGATTTGATATGAAATGACGTATACGGCAAAAACACCGTAACGTGGATAGCAGCCACGTATGATTGACGACTAAAACACAATAACTAAATATAAAATGGTAATATGATGTCGACCTTTTTGTTTCAGGATGAACATGGCATCGTGTTCAATAATATGTTACATTTTTTGACTATTTCTTAAGCAAGATATACAAAAATGGGGTCAGGTTCATCTTTCTTCAAGAGGGCCCCATGCCAATCCAACATCATGGTAGCTTTCGAGTAATGCCTCTTACAATTCTAATAGAGTGCTGGTGAGATGTAAGACTGTCACAAGGCACAATTAGAGCTAGCCAAATGAAGCCTCACAGTTCATGAACATAAAAGATTCCATGGCCAACAAAATACAACACACTGCATCGGAACGAAGATATAAAAAAAAAGAGCTTAACCAACGTTCGGAGAATGATCAACAACTTCTTGTGGAACATATGTTAGTACTTGGAGGCCTTGGACATCTTGACATTAGAAGAAGGAATGAAGATTGCATCTTTCTACTTGCAAGATATGCAATGAGCTTATAGTAACATTGTAAACGTGGCATAGAAGCTCCAATTATGACATGAAAAATATTCATTAAGAAGTGTGTCAACTACTTTTGTCCAGCAAAATTGAAACGGGAGGCCAATATCACTTTATTCATCATTAGCCAAAGGCTGCGTCGAAGGAATACATGACAAAGGTCATCGAACTTCATCTAAAAAAATCTCACGTGGACGAAGTCACATTAAAGATGTGACACTAGTTTGACACCAATAGAGTCGAAACAACGACATCGATAGAGCGGAGGTGTCAGTTGTCTCACAATAGTTTCCAATTAGCAACACAATAGCGTTACCTACCCTCGACGCCAAAGGTGACGCCACATTGGTGCTACGTAGTCACTATTTGTGCACGCCAAATTAGGAAAAGACGTAGTAAAATGTAGCTCTACAGTGGCATCAACAAATGACAACGCTAAAATGTCTAAAATAGTGTCGCGACTCAACCCGAATGTGACGCTAATGTATATAAAAATATAGATATATTTGTTATACAAAACTTTAATTGATAAATTGATTGAATGTTAATTATAAATGTATCTATATATGTATATGAATACGAAGACATATAGATACAAAGACACACATATATGTATATAAATACAAATACATACATACATACATACATACATACATACATACATACATACATACATACATACATACATACATACATACATACATACATACATACATATATATATATATATACACACATATACATTTGTTAATATAAGTAGTACACATATATGCATAACATAATTAATTATGTAACTACTTATATTAACAAATTTATATATATATATATATATATATATATATATATATATATATACATACATATATAATATAAGTAGTATACATATATGCATAACATAATTCATCTAATTAATATACTTACATATATCTATCTCTCTCTCTCTCTCTCTCTCTATATATATATATATATATATATATATATATAACATTTTGTTAAATCATACAATTATAATGACATAAGTAATTAAACCGTGTAATTTCTCTTGGTATAATTTAAATTAGACATATATATACATATGTAGAAAGAAAAAAATATTATTTTCATTATAATACATATAGATATACAAAAACATATATACAACATTGGTTTAGGTAAACTTGGCTTCTCATTAGCATCACAATAGCGCTACATTTACTTTTGGCACAAAGTTGGTGTCACAATAGCACCTCTTTAGCACCACAACATTCTAACTCTATTTCATGTTTAATCCGATTTCTTTAATGGGCTTTTCGTGTCATATTAGCCATGCAATAGCATCACTTATGTAATTTAAACTTAATTACACAATTTGTATATACAACACATATCATATCTTAATTACCTATAAATTACATTTTTATCTCATAAATTATACAATTTTGGGGGATGGAATTTAGCTATATAATTTTCTCCATAGTTTAATTAGAAAATTTCAAAAAATATATAAATTGGTATGAATATTTTCTTTGTACTGCACCATTTTAGCTTCTAATTAGTACTAGAAGTTTTTCGACACTAATTAGCGCAACTACAACATCCTTTTAGCGTCATCCCTGTTTAGACGCTACTTTGTGTTGAATTTGATTTCTTTGTCACCACCCCAATTTAACCATTGGTCTAACCCGCAAAACGTGGCATAATATAATCGATCAAATTCTTATGGCGGAAGCGCGTTCTTGTCATGTAGAGACATGTGCAATAATATTGATATACTATTGTTCACAAACACTAATATTTGATCTCAGAGTACGCTAATTAAAACTTATACATTCTAAAAGGTCTTTTCAAACATTTAACTTTCACTATAAGAAATTAATCAATTAGCGACGCACGTATATTGACTCTAATGCATCGCTAATTTGTCGCTAAACAATGTAGCGACGAATTAGCGTCGCCTACGCATCATAGTCATGGCGACGCCAAAAAACCGACGCTATTTGCGTCGCCGTTACTAGTTCGACGCTAAAATAGCGCTGGAGTGTGCGACGCTAAGGTGACACCGGATTGACGCTAAAATAACACTAATATGACGTTGTTTTGACACTGGTATGGTGCTAAAACAATGCTTAAGTTTATCCTCATCATTGGTTGTGGCGCTACATAGATGAACTGTGACTCTAAGTGGACGCTAATGGGGCGCTAATTTGCGACGCTAAAGAGACGCTAAGTATGACATCTTCATCCAACAAAAATAGCATGCTTTGTACAATCTAATTTACATTTCACATTTCACATTTCTTTACACAAGTTTAATTACGATACTCGATCATGTACACATTCTAATTAGGTTCATCAAATTTATCAAATTACACATTATACATCAAGTTTACATATACATTTCAAATTACACACATTCGAAGGGGAGAAGGCGGTGCAGGAGCAGACGGCGCAAGGAGCAGGCGGCGGCGGGGGCAATAGCGGACACATGGGGGGCAGCTGATGAATACTTTTCTATAGAGTAGAAAAGTTCGACAAGTATACCGATCGCACAAGTAGTAAAAAGATATCGATCCCACGAGGACTTTTATCTCTCACTCTTACTAGATGACAATTCTTGTAGAGAAGTGAATTAAGAAGATAATCAGAAGAAAACAAGGATGCAGATCCAAGAAAAGAAAATACCAATTAGAGGAAATGTTGGTTTTACTAAGCATTCCTCCACTGTTAATCGAGTAAGAAAATTACATCTGATGGAAATAAAATAAATTAGGATTCTAACCAGATATCCAATCTGTTGTATCAGTTAAATATTTGAAGAAAGTTTAACTAAATCGTTCTCCAAATATTTAAGGATTAAAACATAAATGATTGATTCATTTCAAAGACTCCTCAACCGAGTAAGTCTAAGTCCATACCCCACTAAATCTCACAGAGTAGATATGAAAGAGATACGAGATGTTTTAAGAATAAATTTGATTCAAACAGAACATTCGTATTCAGAAAATAATCTTTCATCAAAATAACAGTGGAGTTCAACAATGTAAAATAAACAACGGAAGATTACTCCATTGCTGAAGAATAAAACGTTATAAAGCCGAAATTCAGACTACAAAAGAGGAGCAAGAAAATAAAACTCTAAGATGTGACTCTAGACAAAGTAGCCACAAGACTCTCTAAATGGATGATTTTCTTTCTCTCTGCTGCCTCTTTTTGGTGTGGAAGTGGACGTCCTTTTATAATCACTGATCGGTGTCAAAACGGACCGTGTCATCATGACACGGGCCATTTTCTCTTTGTTACAATGCGGTCCGTGTCGACTCGAAACGGACCATTTTAATAAGAACGTGACAAAAATTCCCCCGGCCGTGTTGGCGGTGACGTGACTTGCTGAAAAATGGCTCATTTCAAAGTAACACGGTCCGTTTTTCTTCTCCTGCACAGAAAATCACACAATAAATCAAAAGAATAATATTCTATAAGAAAAATAAGATAATTGATGCATGATCATTCAATTTTCAATTTCTTAATGTGTTAAAATATATAAAATTGAGCATGCATCAGCGGCAGCGGACACATGGGGGCGGTGGTAGACACATCGAGGGGCAGCATTGGATGGCGTCAGGGAGGCAGGCAGTGGATGACATCAAGGAGGCAGGCGGTGGCGCCAGCGAACGATGTCACATGTCAAGGAGGCAGGCGGTGGCGGCGTCAGGAGGCGGTGGCGGCATCAGGAGGCGGGTGGCGACGTCAGGAGGCCGTGGCGGCATCAGGAGGCGGTGGCAGCGTCAGGAGGCAGGCGGTGGCAGCAGCGGACGGCATCAGGAGGCAGGCGGTGGCGACAGCAGACGACGGCGACAGCAGACGGCGTCAGGGAGGCAGGTGGTGGCGGCAGCAGACAACACCACGGAGGCAGGCGGTAGTGGACGCGTCGGCGGCAGAAGGCATCGGAGGGAGAAAGCATCGAAGGGAGAAGGCATGTTGGAGGGGAGAAGGCATGTTGTAGGAATTAAAAGAGGGAGACAAATCGTCTTAATCAAACGACGCGTTACGAATTGTCGGATTAAAAGAACGGATGGTCATGATTCGTTCCTTGATGAGCACACGGATCGCTAGTTAGCGACGCCAATGATGCGACGCTATTGAGTCGCTAATATGGTGCCATGTTGTATGCCAAATAGCATCTCAAGTTAGCGACTCAATATATTATGACGCTAAGTTAGAGTATCACGTCGCATTGGCGTCGCGCATTCGAGACACTAATTTAGCGTCACAGCTTTGCGATGTTATTGTGGCACTAATGTGACCGCTAAAATGATAGCGTGACTATTGTGACGCTTAAGTGGCGCCAAACTATATGTATGTATATGTATATGTATAGACCATTTTGAATAGTTTTTAGATTTGGATACAAAAAAAAATTCTAAGAAAATTGGCATTTCTCAGAAAAATTTGAAAACTCTATGTCAACTAAATGGGACCGTTCTGAGCCCTCTCGAAAGGTCTGATTTTGAAGAATGTGCATTTTTAGATTTCTTAGAGGGGATGGAAGTCTTGAGTAATTTTTATAATTATGAAAAATAGGTATTTTGAGAATCGAAGAAAACAAAAAACACATGAAACGTGAAAGGTTTGCAATACCCAGCCTTCTCGAGCCATTCGAAACGCCTATTTTTCGATAGCAATCCGATCTAGGACTGCGGAGAACCGACCATTTCTATTCCAAAATTTTGCTCATTTTATTGAATTTCTTCCAACCTCCAATCACTGCGATTCTTGTGCGGGTGGACAGCTCATGTCAAACTCTACGAGTCCATAATTTTTGTTTCGACTAATTCCCACTAGACTCACATCAAAAACCGTCGGAAGGCTTTTTTCCTAGGTTCTTAACTCTACCGTACGACCTCCTAAAATCGTCAAAAAATGCTGAAAAATCTGTGTTGCAGTGCTCTATGGGGGATACAAATTTTGTGATGATCCAACAGTCGGATCTCCGGCAATCTCCATTTGAATTTCTTAAAAAATGAAGAAGCACTATTCCTCCGATTTTGAAATTTATGAATTAGAGTATAATGTATGTATAGCATGGCATATTATCTTTTGTATATTATATAATAGAATAATATAGTATAGCATGGTGTATAATATAGTTTAGTATGATATAGTATAGCATAATATAGTATAGTATAGTATAGTATAGTATAGTATAGTATAGTATAGTATAATATAGTATAGTATAGTATAGTATAGTATAGTATAGTATAGTATAGTATAGTATAGTATAGTATAGTATAGTATAGTATAATAGTATAGTATAGTATAGTATAGTATTGTATAATATAGTATTATATAGTATAGTATAGTATAGTATAGTATAGTATAGTATAGTATAGTATTGTATAATATAGTATTATATAGTATAGTGTAGTTAGTATTATATAGACTATATTAAAAAGAGCGTAAGAGACTTAGCGTCGACTATACTATATATACATTATATGATATTAGCATCCACTTAGCGTTGACTTAGCGTCGCGTTCATAGTGACGCTATGTAGCGTCTCATGCTTGCGACGCCAATGTAACGCAAGAAGTCAACGCTAATATCGACTCTTACATTCCGTCGATTTAGCGTCACTTCGCTTGTGACGCTAATTTAGCGTCGCAGTCCTACGACGCCAATATAGCGCTACCATCTGCCGCGTGTTTATTAATTTTCACGCGTGATAATAGCGCCGAAATAGTGTCGCTTTGGCATCTCACTTAGCGTCTACTTTTTGTGACGCTAATGAGACGCTATATGGATGCTATAGAGAGGCACTTAGCGTCTCCTCTTGTCAATCCAATGACGGCGCTATTGTGACGCTATTAGCGTCAATTTAGAGTCGCGTAATTTGGCGACACTAATTTGCGTCGCTATTCAGCAGTTTTCTTGTAGTGTTTTATACATTACATTAAGAGGAGTCACACATCTCCAACAAATGACAACTATAGATTAAGTCTCATATCTATCTTCTATCTTCCAATGTGTTTCTAATTCAATATGAGATTTCCAAGTACGACCATATGATTGGTATACTAATATGAAAAGTGTTGAAACAATATTGTGAACAAACAACAATTTAGTAATTTGAAAACTCATAACCTATGTATTACCACCTATTCCATTCAGATAAGCTAAATCAGTATGTGAACGAACTTATAAGAAACAAGCTAACATCTTATTACTCATGAACATATATCATATTACTAAGGATATATTTCACTAATTGAAATCAATTAAATAACATAACACAAATTTATTTTATTTCATATATCATATCTTGTCATATCAGGTATGCATGTATGCATAACACACATGTCAGAGGTATCCTGTAGGGTTTCATATCAACCTAAATCATGTGGTACCTCTCCTACAGAAGACATATCATCCCTGACTAGAAGCCTAAGACATCATATCATTCATGTCGGAGAACATATATTATCTCATAGGATATCATATCATTCTATGAAAATAGAGCACCTTCCCTACATAAGGCATATCATTATGGTAGAGGAAATGCAAATACATGACAAATAAGACATGCATCAACCATATCATATCATTTGCATTAAACCCAACTCATTCACTTTCCAATCATATATGGCATATATATTCACGTCAAATAATATTTCCAAGGCATAACTTGGGTTATAACAATGATGGCTTACTTCTAGTGCACCTTAATACACTAACAGTTTTTGTGGTGTTGAATTAATACACATAACAATTAGTAAACATTTGATACTAGCACGATGCTAATTATTCATTATCATATACTTCATTATGTCTAAAACTTTGAGAATTTCCCATTAAGGCCTATTCTGTAAAACCTATACAGATTCTAGCTATACAACTATATCCTTCACCTTCTAAGTTTGCTGATAGATTGAGTGGTGTTGAGTGTAAAATTCATAACCTCGGAGCTACTAATGATAATTCAAGAATTCAAATTTTCCTTGAAACTAGAGCCTCTAAGGTTGAGTACATAAGATTTTCAAATTTTATTCTTCATATATTGTTCCCAAAAATTCAGAGATTTGCTTTATTCTTTTTCACTTTTGTGTTCCGGAAGACTGACTGATGTTTGCCCTAAAAATCATAACTTTCGGTGTATATGGTCTATCAAGATTATTACACTTGGATCAAAAAGAGCACTTTAACATCTTTAATAAATATAAATTTTATTTATTAAGGATAAGTATTCAAATTACCATAGTATTTACAATACGGACTACTCATCACAAAAAATAGAAAGGTTGTAAATCCGATTAACATGATTCTAGATCCTATGGAAAGTATACTCAATTAAGGTTCAGCCTACGAAATTTCATAATTTTTGAAAGATTCTGAGACCATGTTGACAAAATTCGGATCTTATTTTGTGTGCAGCAAAGGTGCAACTTCATTTAGGTGACCTAGGGTTTGATGTACACCACAAGGGCATAGACGTAGAAGCACAAAGACATCATGGAGGCTCAAAAGAACATATATTCATTTGAATTTCGTAGTGATAATTCATAGAAAAGGAGTAGCCAACTTACCTAAATGAAAAATCTCAAGAAATTCCTTGAATTTGAAGTTGATTTCCCTTCCTTTTCCACTCTTGCTCCCTTCCTAAGTTTTTCAATTTGAGGGCACGAAAACTCCACTGGCTAGTTGAAAGGAGTAAGTGGAGAAATGTTATCCATGGGGAAACCATCTTACTAAGGTCGATTCTAGTAAAGTCTCAACTTTGCCCGTTAGGTTGGCCTTATTTGGTTTGTCATTTATTTTATTTTATTTTATTTATTCATTTTCTTAATACATTACATGTAAATAATTCGAAGAAAATATTTAGAAAAACAAAATTTCCAAAGATTCAAAATCTAAATTTTTGTCTAAAGAACAAAAATCGTAATTTTACATAATTTTTGTTTTGCACTATCATTTAACCTAACTAATACTCCTCTTAAAAATTATTAAAAATAATATTTAACATACTTCCATATATAGTAACAATTATCATAACTTTAATTTTTTGAATTCTAATGTTTTTTAAAATCCAATTTTCCACGTCCTTACTTAATCTTCATCAATTACAAGTGTTCGAATATATAGAGTTGAAACGCATATTATCATAATACATTTTAACCATATAATAGGTAACTAAATTATATAATCATATATGGATTAAATCAGGGATATTTTGGTCTTTACGACACCAATTTGATCTCGAACTAGTGTCGCATATTTGGATATGCTAAAAAGTTTAGCTTAAATCAATATCCCCTGATTGCCACCACCGTTCCTTCCTCGATGCCATCACCGTCGCTCTACCGTCATTGTTCCACCATTGCCAAAGCCACTCTGTCGTCATTGTTCTGTGATCATTGTCGCCGCCCGATGTGTTCGCCATCACCTAACACTTAGTTGTTGTCGCTCTACTGTTGCCAACGTTGAGCTGTCCTCCTTCAGCCATCAACAGTAAGTTTGCCGCCCTTCTTTTGAAGAAATTCATCAAACTGTACATCGGTGATTCGGCTCGGTAGGTATCAGAGAATGATGATGTTTAATAAACTGAGATTGTATTTTGTGGTTTGGCTTTAAACTAATTTTCTAACATTGTGCTTAAACTAATTTTGTGGTCATTTTCATGGAAAAGAGTTGGTAGGAAAAGGGTTTGTATACTCGAGTAGTCATCAATGTTGATAATCAAACAATCCATTTTATGATGTCATTAGTTTCTCTATAATATATTTTATATTGTTATGAATGTGAAAAATGCATTTTTAGATGCGTTGTAAATTGTATGGAGAGGAATGGAAAGAATAAAGGCGCATTTGGGGTAAAATATATCACAATTAGCGTCACATAGGCAACACATTAGCGTCGCATTGGTGATATCACAAGTAGCATCATGGTAGCGACACCTCAACGAGGAAAAAAGTTGGCACCACAATAGCACCTCCCTCGCATCGCGTATTAGCCTCACTATAGGGTCGACACAGCATCAGAGTCTAGTGTTGGCATCACATAGAAGGTGGTTTTAATGATGGCGTTGGCGTCATGATAGTGTCAACATAGCGCCAAACAATGTCACCAGTACATAGCCCCGCCATGGCATCAACCATTGCGATGCTAAACATCTTTTCACCAAGAGACAACCGATGTCACTATAGCATCTTACTAGCGTTCATATCTAACGATAATAGTATCATCTTTCCTATTGGAACTAGAGAGATGCTAATGGAATCGAAATGCTCGGCATTGCAGTATTGTGGCACGGAGTCAATGCTAATGTGTGGCTACATTTTGTAGCATCGATTTAGTTTCATTTTAGAGTCTTTATTAGGTTGCTAATTATGAAATTTCATGTAGTGACTATAGAATTCCACAACGTTCAAGATTGTCAATGTGAAGCCTACTTCGACCACAATGACAACTCTTGTAGTGAAGGCTCACATTAACAAACGTTGTGAAAGATCGACACAGTAGTCACGCTCGTGGATGATTACAAAGGAGTGATGAGCATTTCTTTCCTATAACACATCGCAAACCGCTCACCAACTTGTTAGTCATCATCGATCCAAAGGGATCGTAGAATGTTTTCCTAAACAAGAGCACACCTTTCTTAGGGCCACGATCTTGAAAAGTCGAGGGCCCTCTACTCCAACCTCCTAAATATTTTTGAGATTTTCAAGGGCTTTGCAGATGTTGTGGCCCTAGAGCTGCCAAAATAGTTACCTTGAAAGCATGAAGTAGACCATGTCATCAACTTGGTCCCAATATCTAAGTCACAATCTCGAGTCCCTTATCAATTAGGCCCTCAGGAACTTGTTGCATCCCATAAGAAATTAATTGAACTACTAGAGGGTATGTTCGGCCATTCAAGTCCTCACATGATGCCCTAATTCTTTTTTAGATGAAGCATCATGGTTCCATCTAGATGTGTATCGACTATCCTGGTGAACTTGTTCGATTAATTTGACGAAGTGAGATGGGTCACCATGTTGGCTCTTCGCTCGAGTATTGTCAAGATCGAATTACTGATGAAAATGTACAGAAGACGATGTGCATCACAAGATATATATAACTCTTTCGAGTTCCTCATGAAACCTTTTGATCTCACCAATGTTTTAGCAACTTCTACATATTGATTAACAAGCTATTGCAATTTTCTTAATAGGTTCATGGTTGTCTACCTCAATGTTGTCAAGTTTGAGAGTTTAGGTATACTCATTTTTTATCCGATAAACTCGTATCAAATAAGTTTAAATATTTAAATAATTTTATGCACTTATGAACACATATATATGATGTATGAATTAGAAATAACTAATATATTTTCCTCATATGAAATAAATATAAAAGTAACCAAATATGTACTATCACTTATAACTAATAAATACTAACTAACTTTAAATTATTGTGTTTATCAAGATAAAAAAGCATATCCAAAATAAAAATGAGTAAAATTATTACATTAAAGCTTTTAATATTTAATTCTAAATAACAAATACATTAATCATTAAAATAATTAAGATTTTACAACCATTTTATTATACAAAATAAATAATGGTATGTAATCATATAGAATTGTATAAACTTGTGTAGAATAATACAGACTCTATTAGAGTTTATAAGACTCTACAGAATTGTTTAAATTACTTTTTATGTAAAATTGAAGAGTCTAAGTTATTTAAGATTTATGCATTTTGATTAATTTTACTTACGTAAACTCTAACTCGAGAGTTTAACAACATTAGTCTACCTAGACGCATTATGATATATAGTCGTATTCGAAGTAGTGTGGCATAATTAGCTCTACATGAAGCGAGAGGAGTGTCTTTTCTCAATCAAAAGTACACTTCTTGGACATGTCAGCAGAGGTGGGAAGTGGAAGATGGATGTAGCAAATAGGGGCCATTATGAAGTGGGAGCCACCGAGCAAATTCCTAATATGTGTTTGTTGTTTGGCTTGACGAACTACTACCGAAGATTCATCAAAAAGTATTCATATTTACAAATCAAATTGATGTACACTTTAAATAACTTAGACTCTTAGTTTTTACCTAAAAATTAGTTTAAAATTTTTGGTAGAATCTTATAAGCTCTTATATGCTAACAAGTTTTTGAGATTCTATATGATTACATAATACTATTATTTGTATAAGAAAAAATGTAAAAGTTTAACTATTTTATTTGATTAATGTATTTATGATTGAGAGTAAAATTAGTATCATGATTACAAATTTTAATGCAATTATTTTACTCATTTTTTTGTATAAGTTTTCTAACTTAATAAACATAATATTTTATTGTACTTATTTCGATTACTTTTATATTAGTATATTGTTAGTTGTTTAATATTATAGCTAATAGCTATGTGCTTATTATTATATAATTATATCTTAAATAATTAAACTTATTTGGTAGATAGACTCTACAAATTCACAAGTTGATTCATGATAAGAGTTTATGGGACAAAAAAATGAATTTATTTAAATTCTCGAACTTGACAACATTGATCAAGAGTTCTATTCTCAATATGATTTCAAACTTTTTCTAATCCAAATACATTTACATGAAGTGTGGGGTTGCAACTCATAAATTGAGAGTAAAAAAGATTAAGCATTCCTCCTAAACACCCATTTGTTCATAGATGCTTTCATTGAAATGTTTGCTCACTGAAAAACATGAAATTTGAAAAGATACAAAGTAAAAACTCCCACTACACTTAGTCAAAAGAGTTTGTCTAGACAACGAACATGTCTAGACGTTGCAATGGTCTGTCACAAGCAAAAACAATCCAATGACAGTAGGAAGTGAACAAAATAAGCCAACACAGTGGTGGTCTATTATCCAAATTCCACAATACAATTTGAATAATGGGTGTATAAAGGATAAATAAAAGAAACCCTTTTGATTACAAAGACTCTTAATCCTAGTCCATTTGCTTAAAGCGTGAAGTGATAACACATACATCGAGAACCTTTCGGTTAATCTCTTCGTCTAGATGCTCATTTGTCAACAAATGCATCCGCTAAAATGTTTGCTTGGAACAAATGCCCTATAATCGTGGCATTTGGAAAATCACAAAGCAAAGACTTCTACTATGCTCAATCAAAAGAAGATGTCTACGAGATCAACATGTTTAGATGCTATATGAATTGGTGTATAGTTCACTTTCCTTTCCTTTTTTACTTTCTTTTTTTCTTGACAAAACATTAAGTTCAACTAACTCATAATTAAAAGGTGTAAAAAAAATTTTAACTTTTCTTTCGAAAGTGAATGAAGTCAACTCATGCACTTACATCTTAGAATTTGTACTGCCCATGACTTTTCCTTTCCATTATCAATGGAATGACTTTAGACTAACTTAATTTGTTTCTAATCTTATGTTGGCTATGGTGTTCTTGTACTTCTATTTATATTTCTATAATGAGTTTTGCCCGTGGATGATTATGAGATTGTGATGGTTACACATTATAGCATGTCATTCTGTTCACCAACTTCTTATTAATTAATTTTGACTCAAAAAGACCCTACAATATCTTTGTGAGACCTATCGGGATCCTCTTCATCATACAAAAGGTGAATGGGGTTGAATAAGCATAGGAGCACACCTTTCTCATTATCTTGAAAGATGTGAGGACTTCATCCTCAACACTATCTCAGAGCCTTAAAGCTGTAATAAAATTCATAGACGTCATATGCTAGCTATCAAAATGATTACTTTTGAAATATAAGGTGTATCATATAGTCAACATGGTCTAAAGAGCAAAGTCTGTAATATGAAATTCATTGGTGATTTAATATATAATTCATATATATTTTTTATCATAATTTATATGTTTGATGATAAATATATTTATCTCAATTTTCTTAAATTGTATAATTTCATAGGCATACCGTTTATTTCTATTATTAATTTATTACAATAGATAATATGCATTACACTTTATTGTTATAATAAATATTATTAACTATTTAAATCCTACACTTATCCTTATTATTGTTAAAATTATTTTTTGTTGCATAACTTGATAAAATTACGCATTCTACCATTTATTTAATTTGTTATTCAAATGTAAAAGACTTTTTATTTCACATAAATTATATATATGCAAAACTATACATGTTCCTTTGTTGCTTAGTTCATATTTATATCATTATTTTAATGTTTAACTTTTCCCATTAATTTATTATTTTTTGCTAAAATGTTAAATTCTTCATAATAGATATCATCAATAATTGTTATTTTGTTCAAAGTTATAAATATCTTTACTTTACAAAATAACTACAACACTTAAGTAATAACTATATTAAATAATTACTTGAAACAAATAATCTTTATTAAGAGTATATCTCTAATAAATTGTATGATTCAAACACATTATTTTATTTTATTATTTTGCATGTTTGAAGAATATGTTTCTTGATCATGTACTTGAATTTCTTCTTTCTAACATCATTTAATACTTAAAATGTCCAAGAATATTTATAATTTTTATAATATATTAAGATTCAAATCCCAAGATTAATAATATATATTTTATGATAAATGTATTTATATGGAACTAGAAGTTGCAAAATATGATAGAAAATCTCATTTCTAAGCCAACTCGCTAAATTTCATACAAGCAACTTTTCATCGAGGTACTTGACAAAATCATAATGCCCTTCTTAGAAGGAGGTATGTAGGTTGGTACTACCCTCGCTCGCAAATTTTTTAAAAAAAGTTTCAAAATTTATACTCTCAAACTAAAATAACTTCAACCACAAGTATACAACATTTTATGTAGTATATTTAGTATTGAATAGAGAGATAGCTTTGTTTTTTAGACTAATAGACTTCGGATGAGTATAAGTGGATTCGAAAAGGAAATGAAAAAAAAAGTTTTAGCAAAAATGGCAAACTAAAAATTCAAAACCAAACAGTAAATATTTTTGTATGACTTTTTTCTTTTTGAATTGAACAACAACAAGGTAGAAAAGTAACTAATGTGAGCATGACGAAGACGACTCAACAAAAAATAACCATTAGAGCTTAGAAATTCTTTTAGTAGAGAACTATTGCTAGTCTACTCGATTAAATTCACTTAAATGCTCATGTTATAAAAATGTTAATGTTTGATATCCACTCTCATGGTGAAAATCCCTCCAAGTCCTTCCATTACCGTATCAAGACTAGAAATTAAATCAAAACATTATAGACTACAATGTGGGTTCCCACTTTCATGGTAAAAACCCCTCTTGGTCTTTCCACTCTTGTATCGGGACCTATGATTCAACTTAAAATAAAAAATACTCCTCTAGGATTTTCCATCACCTCTTCTAATAAAATCACAAAAGTTGGCTTGAAATAATTCAAATGTTGATAAAACTTACTTTCATAGGTCATATTTCTTGAAATTATTCACACTCGTGATTGAAACTTATTATTCTAAAAAGTCATTCAAAGGTACCACATATCCCTTCAAAATTCTCTTTCTCATGGTTCGGGATTTTGAGATGCTAAATGTATAAAACAGAATCCTTGTAAAGCAAAACAACCTTTTCTCGTAGGTCAAAGTACACCCCCTACCTGCCCCAAAACATGGTTCTCAATGGCAACTTCTCAATCGCCACTAATTGATAATTTAATTAGAAAAGCACCTCTTGACTAATAATCCTGTATCAAAATCACAAGCAAGTTGTTCCTCACATTTTGGCCTCAGCTCATCAAAGAGTATGAACAACACTAACACCATCTCGGTGTGGCAAGTAACAAATACTCGAAAAAGGATATATAAATTCAAAGAGAAGAGTTAGTACTCATATGAACTCAACAATGCAATTCAATCGTAAAGAGTGAAAACAATTTGGGAAAAATCAAAAGTATTAGAAAGTATGAGTTCATAAATAAAGATGAAAAAATTGAACCCTTTAGGGGTAGTTAGATGATTTAGCTATAACAACGTTAGATCATTCATCTCCATCATAGACCACACAAAGTATGAAGTGTCTCTAAATCATAAAATAAAAGAGTTCTCTGCAAGTTGTTCCCCTCAATTCTCAGCTCTAGAGGAAGACATCTCCTGAGTAAAAACAATCAGCCCCAGAACTCCGTTCCTTCTTGCCCTTTATCTTCTAAGGTTTCATCCCTCTCTCCTCGTGAAATATGTCCTCTTTCTCCAACCTAAGAAAAATTTCAAGAACTTTGCATATAGAATATTTTAAAAAATTGACATCTTTCGGTCTACTTTGCAACTTTTTCTATTCTAAGCATTTCCTAGCCCTAAGCTCCATGTACCCTTACTTCTTTAAGTGCTCCCATGTGTCAAAACTTCACAATATATTTACCTTCCCCTACGTCTAAAACATATATAAGCAAGTGTTATGGACATTTCACATTTAAATTATAGTTTATGAGATCATAAAGCTAAAAGATAATGCTTTCAAAAAAATTAATGAAAAGTACCATTACAAGTCAAACTAAGTGCAAATAAGTATGAAAATTAGATCAAATGAACTTCTTAACATACGAAAATGTGCATGTAATTATTTGTCACCAACGATATTTATGATCTATAGACGCATGTTGGAGGAGCACACTGAGAAAGTGTTCGAGGTGTTACATTAAAATGAACTCTATTGATATGAGAGAATTGTGCCTTTGATCAATAAGAAGTGCACTTCTTGAGGCATATGTTTAGAAGTAAAAAGCTGAAGGTGGGCAGGGGAAAGATTTGAGCCATCTTGGAGCGGAAACCATAAAAATGGTTTCTGAGTTTTGTTCATAACTTGTACTTATGAACTATTATCGGTGATTCATTCAAGGACACTCTCATATGACGATTCCTTTGATGAAACTCCTTTCACATATGCAGAAGTGAAAGGAACACCTACTTGTCACCTTAAGAGGACCATGATGAAAGAATTCATGCTCACCAGATCAACTTATGTCAAGGCATGTCAAGTAATAGATGGATGTCTCTTACTTGATCACCAATGGCATTCTCTTATAGGAAGAGAATTCCTTGATGTTTGAGACCTACAAGCTTAACAACATTGAACAATGGTACATGGCACAAGAGAAGATGATGATTGTAATGATCCGCTGCTTAAAGACATGATGACACTATCTTCTAGGGTCACATTTTCATGCCAAGGTTGACAACGCCGTGATTAGCTACTTTGAGCATCAAAAGAAGCTCTCACCAATGAGAGCAAGATGACAAGATTTATGATGAAATTCGATTGTCTTGGATTACAAACATAGCAACACAAATGTTGTTGCCAGTGCCTTCAACTGAATAGTGTAATTAATGATCATCTCTTGTTTGAGAGGATCAAGAAGGGACTAGAGTCGAATCTTATGAAAAAAAGACTTGTTTTGAGCAAGCAAGTCCAAAACATGTATATTTTATATGGAAGATGGGCTAATCTTCACGAACGTTGCATTTTATGCTCCATGTTCAGCAACTTGTGGCACATTACCATAAAGGAAAAATGTGACTCCAATTGGGTATACATCCAATCATCTACCATAATTTGACATTCATCGAATATACATATTTTTAGTCGGTCATTGAGTATGGTATTGAAGTCTTAGTGAAGACATGCCTCATTTTCTAGCAAGGAAAATGCATCCATCAAACATTCGATGAACTTCTGAAACTCTTGTCTATTCTACACTACTAGAAAAACGCTGATTACCGACGGTCCGGACCATCGGTAATCAACCCGAAAACCGTTGGTAACGCAATTACCGACGATTTTTCAGTCGGAATCGATCCGTCGGAAAAACGCTCGTCGCAAACGGATTTACGACGGTTGAAAAAATTAGTCGAATATATCGACGGTTCTGACCGTCGGAACAGTCCCCGGCGGTTCGAACCGTCGAAATTTTTTGACGGTTGTAACCGTCAAAAAAGTCCCCAACGGTTCGAACCGTCGAAATTTCCGACGGTTGCAACCGCTGGAAAAGGCCGGCGGTCCGAACCGTCGAAATTTTCGATGGTTGCAACCGCCGAAAAAGGCCGACGGTTCGAGCCATCGCAACTTTTCGACGGTCACAACTGCCGAAACTTTGGACGGGCGTCGCAACCGTCGATCTTTTGACGGTCGCAATCGTCGCAAATAATTTTTAAATATAAAAAAATTAGCGGCCGGATCGGGCCGCGGCCAGCTCCGCAAGCCGGTCGATCCGGCCGCTGGGGCCGGATCCACTGCCAGGCGGCCGGATCCGAACGTCGGGCGGCCGATCCGGCCGCTGGAGGCCGGATCCAACAGCCTGGAGGCCATATCCGCCGCCATGCGGCCGGATCCGAACGCCCGGCGGCCGATCCGGCCGCTGGAGGTCAGATCCGGCAGCCTGGCGGCCGGATCCGGCCGCCAGTCGATCGATCGGCCGCTGGGGGCCGGATCCGAACGGCCACGGCCGGATCCGGCCGATAGCGGCCTTTGGCCGGAGAGAGAGAGAGATGCCGGCATGGAGCGGGAGAGAGAGAGATGCCGGCGCGGGAGAGGGTCGCCGGTGCGGGAGAGGGTTGCTGGCGCGGGAGGGTCGTCGGCGTCCGGCGCGGGAGAGGGTCGCCGGTGCGGGAGAGGGTGCTCGCGGCCGGGAGAGAGAGAGAGGAGAGGAGGGAGAGAGAGAGGAGTGGAGGGAGGAGGGAGAGAGAAGAGGGAGGAGGAGGAATATATATAAAGGGAAAAAGTGGAAAGAAAGCGGGAAAAGGGAAAAAAAGCGAGATAACAAAATTTTAATTACCAACGGTTTCGGCCGTCAAAAACGTAAATATTAAATATTTTTATAATTACCGACGGTTGTGACCGTCAAAAATATATTTAGTTATATGTAATGTTTATTTTTTATTTTACCGACGGTTTTAACCGTCGGTAATCGTTACCGACGATCAAAACCATCGGTAATCGCGACGGTTTGGACCGTCGCTAGTTATATTAATAAAATACTCTTTATATGATATTATTATACATTTACCGACGGTTACGACCTTCGGAAATTGAGGCGGATTTTACGATGGATGGATATTCGTCAGAAATATCGACATTCCTAATCGTCGAAAAATTAAATAATAATATAATAAATTATATTTTATTTCCGACGGTCATGACCGTCGGAAAATCCGTCGAAAAATTAAATAATAATATAAAAAATATATAATTTAATTTTTTATTTCCGACGGTCGTAACCGTCGGAAAAGTCGTCGGAAATTGCGACGGATGGATATCCGTCGGAAATATCGACGTTCCTAATCGTCGAAAAATTAAATAATAATATAAATTATTTTCGACGGTCATAACCGTCGAAAAATCCGTCGGAAACGGAATCGTCGAAAAATCCGTCGCGAATTGCGACGGATTTAGAACCGTCGGAAATTATCTGTCGGAAAATCGTAATTTTCTTGTAGTGCTAGAGCGACCATGAAAGAATGTATTGTTGGCTTCATCATCAGCCTGCCCAAGTTTGATGATTGATATTATAACAGTGGTCATAGATCAATTCTTCAAGTATGTCATATCCATCTTCAGCTTGGTAAAAATGTCCTTTGGAATGCCCATCAGGCAAATCACACCAAATACATCTAGACTTCCACTAACATGGGGCGTGAAAAGTAACCTCGTGACTGACATCTCATGCTGCCATTCAAATGTTACTTTAAGAAACATTCCATCCTAGCCTATTTTGGTCTTTTTTTAGTATCTCTACCGGAGACTTTTAGCATCCGAGACTATTAAGGTTCGATGAATTCAAAGTCGAGAAGATAAAATAATAATAATTTATTCCTCTTAACAACGTGTTAATGTTAAAATTTGAACACAAAATTAATAATATCCATAGAAGCACTGACTTGTCGTGGAGGAAGATCTATACATGACCGCATGCATGATTACGAGCATTTTCTAAGGCGTGCTTTATGTGGAGGTCTCCAGGTAAAAGTTAAAACAGAGACCTAGCACTAGCAGCATCCAACATACATTGTTATGCTGTCAAAAAATTGGTTCAGAGCTCTATCTTCATTTCACGCATATCTTTAATTTTATATGCATGAATGCTGTGATTCTTTATCCATTGTTGGAGAGGAGACCAAAGGGTAGTGATACGTCTCAGTCACGCCCCACCAACAGACCCTCAGCTTTGAGCAGATTCAGTTAAAGAATGATATATTCCATCTTAGTGCCAGACATTACAAAGAAAAATGTGCCTTTGCCCTTGTTTTCCACCCAGAGTCAACAGAATATTTGTCTGCCCCTCGAAGCACGCCGATGACCTGTTCCTTGCAGGTCAAGCTCGATCTATGGCCACCTCGATGATGTCGATTTCTAAGGTGCTCCTGGTCATTCTGGTCGTCCTCTTCTCCAGAGTTAACAGCACAAGGCCTTGTCCGAGCTTAACAGCCATGGCGTACGACATTGACTACTGTTTGAGCTGGAGAGTCGCGGTGGAGGCCAACAATGCTCGAGCCTGGCGCACAGTGCCCGCCCAATGCATTCTCTATGTCGAGAACTACATGCTCGGGGGCCAATATAACAAAGATCTGGAGACAGCAGTTGATCAGATTTTTAGCTATATCGACGGGATTATTGCTGCTGATGACGGGATGGACGCTTGGGTCATCGACGTCGACGACACTTGCCTATCCAACCTTCCATATTATAGAGGGAAGCACTACGGGTGGGTGTGCCATTCTCTTCCTTCTTGCCTTCTCCTTTCTCAACCGTGATCCTACAAACACCCCACCCTAGTGTTGCTTTCCCGGTAAATGCTGCATAAATTGGCCATATTTATTAATTTATCTCTCTTCACGGTTACTCTTGTTCTTCTATGCCTTTAGGGGTGACCCATTCGATCCCGTAGCCTTCAGAGCTTGGGCTCTGAGAGGGGCATGCCCAGCGATCCCTGCACTGCTCGGGGTCTACAAGGAACTGGTAGAAAGAGGCTTCACAGTTTTCCTCGTCACTGGGAGAGACGAAGAGTTGTTGGCTGAAGCAACAACTGAGAATTTGCTTCTTCGGGGGTTTGTTGGGTACGAGAGACTGATCATGAGGTAAAAGCTTTACCTCGTTTGGAATAAGACTGATCATTAAGAAAAAAAATGGTTTATAACTTTTATGTGCATGAAATTGGAATAACATTTAAGTTTTCAATCGTCCTAGAAAATCAAGTAGAATTCAACGCCGGTGAGCTGCTAGTTCTGCAAGTTCAAGTTTGCTATGACTAAAAGCTTCTGACAGAAATTATTCTGTTATATCTAGCTATCCCATTGCAGATTCATGTAGTTTTGATACCTCGCAGAACTCCAGCATACAAAGGAAAAGGTGCTGCGTTCTTCAAGTCTGATATCAGGAAGCGATTGGTGGCAGAGGGATATAGGATCCGAGGGAACGTGGGAGACCAATGGAGTGACTTATCCGGTGATTGCATCGGTGATCGTATATTTAAGATACCTAATCCCATGTACTTTGTCCCATAAAATACATTTGATTGCTTGCCTACTTAGTCTTGGTGTTGCAGGGAGAATATGCAGCATTAGTAGGTATTCAGAAGCCATCGGAAATCTGTAAACTCGAGACCGCATTTCAAATGGAAACAAGATCTGTCAGGTTTAAGTCCAACTTATGCAGTGGTGTGGTTTACATTATCATTTGGAGTGTTTACTACACAGACCAGCATCTATTATTGCCATCATGGTCAATGATCCACTAATGTTCAGGACTATTAATACCAATCTAGTGTTTGGGTGGGAGCCATAGAAAAATGTCATGAGAACTTTAGGAATTTATCTCAGGGTTAGTGGCAACAGTAGATTTTAGGACACAACTCCAATTTCCAATTGTGATCATACTATTTACTGGAATTTCTGCCTAGGGCCTGTGTTCACATCCCAATAAACTTTCTTGGCTGCCGATCCTGCACAAAATGCGTCAATTCTTATTAGTTCAAATTCACATCATTTTGGCATAGTAGTGGTTTTTTTTTCGGTCGTGCTCCTCGACTTGGGGTGCTTTGTTGTTGAAGCTAATGAGTGAGTTCATATGAAACATGTTGCAAAATTTTTAAGAAAAAAATTAAAAAAAAATTAAGTAAATTTTCAAGGTTAAGTTTAGAATAGAAATTGTTCACTTTATACCATAGAAATGACTCATTTTATACCAAAGGTTAACATGGACAAAAGAGTGTGTATAAACTAGGGGTATACACCTAACAATTAAAAATAGAATAAATTTCATTAAATACTTTTTAACTTTACTTTGTAATCATACCACTCTCCAATTATTCACTTATTTCACTAACTATAATTTCGACTCGAAATAGTCAATTCCTACTGATTGTTTTTAGATTGATATTTTATAATAAAATAAAAAGGGAGGCTCCCCTCTCACTCTCTCTCTCCAGTTGTCCGGTTGCTTGAGAGCCACATTCACGAGCCCGCTTGCCGGTGAACATGGTGCTCATCTAGTACTGGTAGGATACGAAGGTGGGCAGTGAGAACCCAATCACGAACAGCATGGTGATGTATCCCTTGACGAATGACACGAGGGACATGCCTAACACGATGGGGGTTGCAAGCATGATGAGGAAGGCGCAACCATAGTGCAGTCCGAGTAAGTCGCAAACAACGCCCATGACGAGATGAGAGAAGACGGAGGCCACACCAGTGTTTCCAATTTCTCCCTTGGTGAGGTTGAGGTTGTTGCGGACGATGGTGATGAGCAGGGTGGCGGCGAAGGCGGAGAGGAAGGAGGTGAAGAAGGAAATTCAAGAGAGGTGGAAGGAGTACATGTGGGGGTTGGCTAGGGGCATGAGCCTGAAGGTCTTGGCCTTGTTCAGTCCATTGTAGGATCGAAAGCACCAAGAGGGAGGGTGAATTGGTGTTTAAAAAGTTTTTCGCAAAATCACATTCGGAGAAATTAATAAAATCAATCACAAGCAAATAATGATAACAAGTGAGTTAAGAGAGCAAACACAGAGAGACACAATATGTTGATGATATTCGGCCTCAACTTTTTTGCCTACGTCTTCGGTCCGACTTCTCAACCACAAGACTGTCGGAGATCTACTATCTTTCTCTTTTCTTGTAGGGAGAGAACAACTCTCTTTACACCACACACTTTCTTCTCCGCTCAAGAAGCAAGATACACCTCTTTTACAATGAGCTCACAATTCTTACTAGATTAGAGAACAATGATTCCATCCAACTATCTTCTTTTACAAAATATTCTCACACTCAAAGCTTAAAAGAGAAAAAGGAAAAATTTGCAACTTTGGGCTCAAAAACTTGAAAAGAACTTTAGAATGTTCTTGCTTGGGTGAGTTTTCTTCATACTTTCGCACTCCTTTTATAGGCTTCTACAAGTGAAAATTTCGTCTAAAAAATCTTCCACAAATTTCTCCTTGAAAAATAGCTGTTACTATTCATCTGACACTGCGGTCGACCGCATTAATGGGCCGGTCGACCGTTCAATATGAACGTTGCGACATATCTACGATTTTATGCGTTGTCCGGTCGTCCGGTCCTTCGACCGATACATCACCGATAACATTCCGATGTCGACCGGTACATCTCGAAGCCGACCAGTACATTGGCCGGTATAGTCTCAACGTCGACCGGTATAGTGTCATCATTTCTGAATTCAATATTGTATTGGCCGATCAATAGGTGCAACGACCGTACCGTCGACCCGTACAGTTTTGACATTTCTTCCACTTGATATCAATCAACCGATCTTCCTGTCCGATCGACCGATTGGTCGATTAGTTGTATGCTGAATCTTTAATTTTTAATATTTAATTTGACGATTTCTTTTGTGAATGAGATCATATCAATGTTACATTTGCATTATCATCACTTGAGCATACATTAGTAACTTTTATGTCCAATTTAATTTATTATCGTCAAAACATGGGATTCAACAATCTCTCCTCTTTTATGGTGACAAACTAATTGGATGATAAAGAGAGAAAAGAAAAGAAATGTAGGTTAAGCTAGTAAGTAATGAGCGGGCTCCCCTTACATTCATGCATATTTCATATTTTTTCCCCTAAATAGGTGGCCTTTATATTGTCATAATAATATGGAACAATATGAACATTATGACATCAAATAAGGAACAAAATAGTCATGAAATCAAATAAGGGATACACAAGTCATCACATTACATCCATAGTCGATAATACATCATGTGTTCATGCACTAACAAATGTGATTGTAGTCACTACAAAATGGTGCACGACACTAGTACAAATGCAAACACAGCAACTAACTAAGGTACATCAAACTAAAAGCACATAACTTAAAACACATAACATCGTTCCATCCTAACCAAACTTCTCCCCCTTTTGATATCATTAAAGAGGGAGGTAAGACATCTACAACTCATCGGAACTATCCTCATCATGAGCAACAGGCAGAATAAATCCCTGCGATGCATAGTAGGTCTGTAGCGAGCTAACAAGATATCGAGAGTCACGCTCCATCCGTCGAATACGATGATCCATCTAGGTCAAGCGATAGTCTATGGCACCCACCTACTGTGACAAGGCCGTGAAATCATAAGCGCCATAGGAAGCCGAGTGTGAAGATCCAATTTGCTCAGCGAGTGCCGAAGGTGGAGGGAAGCTAGGGCCAGCCTCCGGTGCAGCCTGAGTGTTCATCGGTGTTGGCTCTCCATCTGTGATATCATCTCCATCGTCAGAATCTATCGGTGTCGGCTCGTCAAACCTCAGATGTTTTCGGTGCAAGGTCCCGGAACCGATGATGTTAGTGGGGCGGGGTTGGATGTACTCCTCGTCTACAAGAATGTTGACACCAAAATAGAGTAGGTGGTACCGGCCATGAAATCCTGAGGAGACCTTTTGGAAGGTGTAATCCATGTGATAGAAAAAGAAAAGGCCAAAATGGAGGAATGAGGCGTCGCGTATACAGAGACAGTGAAGAAAGGATAGGTCAAAGTGTGTGACCTCTATATAGTGTCCGGCTCTAGGTGTAATCTTATGACTCAGGATGTGATGTGCCATTTTCATGGTCAGATGAAGATGTCTATAGGCTGTTTCGACGGTATATTGGATATCTTGTCCACAAAAAATCGTACGAAGGCCATTCGCGATTGAAAGATAATCGAAAGGCCAACCATGTGTGACAAATGAATAGAAATCAGGTAATGGACACGGAATGCCAAAGATGCGACAAATAGGTGATTATGGCCTCTTGAGTGATCGTCATGTTCATATAGAAATGATGAACAAGACGAGGATACACACGCTTTGTAAAAGAGAAGTGATAGCCAACCGATGGTTGGGAACATCTCCTGAACATCTGGAATGTTCAGAGCGTTCCAGTCAATGGTATAGGCACGTCGGACTTCGCAAGAGGCATACAAGGCTTCGAAATAGCAGAGACGTCCTTGGTCACAAAGAGATGACTATCAAAATCAGTAGGATCAGTGGTCACAAAGAGATGACTATCAAAGAGATGACTAGCAAACTTGAGATACTTGTCAAGCTTCTTTTCATCGAGATCTTCATCTTCTTCACTTGTGTCTTCCTCTCTTTTTTTTTTTTTTGCTTTCAATACCAAGGTTTTTCTCTTTGGAGCATTTGCTTCTTCATCCTCCTTGATTCTAATCTCATATGTCAAGAGTGAACCTATAAGATCGTCAAAATATAACCTGTTCAAATCCTTCTCTTCGATCATGGTCCTTTTTTATGTCATTTGGAGGAGAGGGATTTGAGAAAATTTTTCACTTTTTGCAGTTAGTCCTTGGCTCACCCAAAGAGATAAGTCATTTACATCATTAAATTGTATGACCATCCTATTTATAAATTCATTTTCATGCATTTTAAAAAAATCATATTGGTGATTTAGGATATTTAATCTACTATCTTTCTCGACCACGAGACCACCGGAGATCCACTATCTTTCTTTTTTCTTGTAGGAAGAGAATAACCCTCTTTACACCACACACCTTCTTCTCCGCTCAAGAGGCAACACACACCTCTTTCTCAATTCTCACTAGATCAGAGAATAACGATTCTCTCCATCTCTCTTCTTTTACAAAATATTCTCACACTCAAAGCTTAGAAGAGAAAAGGAAAGTATTTGTAACTTTGGGCTCAAAAACTTGAAATGGACTTTAGAATGATCTTGCTTGCTTGGATAAGTTTTCTTTATGCTTTCGCATTCCTTTTATAGGCTTCCAAAGGTGAAAATTTTGTCCAAAAAATCTTCCATAAATTTCTCCTTGAAAAATAGCCATTACTGTTCATTTGGCACTGGGACCGATCGACCGCATTAATGGGTCGCTCGACCGGTCAATATGACCGTTGTGGCATATCTGTGATTTTATGCGTTGTCCTGTCGACCGGTCCTTTGATCGATACATCGACTGGTAACGTCCCGACGTCGACCGATACATCTCGAAGTCGACCAGTACATTGGCCGATATAATCTCGACATCGATCGGTATAATATCATCATTTCTGAATTACCTGTTATATTGACCGGTCGACTGGTGCAACAATCGGACCGTCAACCGGTACAATCTCAACATTTCTGGCCGATCTTCCTAGTCGGTCGACATGGGTCGATCGATCATATGCTGAATCTTTATTTTTTAATGTTTAATTTGACGATTCTTCTGCGAATGAGATCATATCAATCTTATACTTGCATTATCATCACTTGAGCATATATTAATAACTTTTATGTTCAATTTAATTTATCGTCAAAACATGAGATTCAACATCCATGGGAGGGTGAACTTGGCGATCATGTCCATCAACACTATCAGGGAAGTGACCAAGAAGGCGAATGTCGACTCCTTGCTCGTCACGCCATGCGTCGAGCTCCTTAGTGTGCCCCGCCTCCTTTGAGCGTCGCGCACAACGCAGAGGAGGGTGAGGGGTGCCGCTCCCTTCCTCTATAACACCCCGACTTTTTTTCAAATTAAAAACTAATTTTCGCAACAAGAAATAAAAGTTAGTTAGATGGAGGATAAAAGAAGAAAAAAGACGAGATAAGAAAATTTTGAATATTAATAGAAGTCTTATTAGATAAGAGATAGGGAAATATGATTCTTAATTAGATTAGGAGTTGAAGTTATAACGAAATTAGGGATTCAAAATTTAATTTGAATCTAATTAGAAGTTTAGGATATAAAAGGAGTCTTAATGAGAGTTAAGATAAGAGTTTTATTCCTAAAAATATTTAGTTGATAAAATAATATTATTTTATTTTGAAAGTTAAAAGAAAAGAATAATAATTATTTATTTAATTATGAAATTAAGGAATAATTATGTTTAGAAGAGATAAAATAAAGAAAAGATAGTTAGAAGAGGATTAGGGATAAAGTTTATTGAATGACTGAATTGTGATTCCTAATGAGATTGAAATTAGGAGTTTTAAGGATAAAAATATTTCAAGAAATAAAATAATATTAATTATTATTTTAAATCTGAAAATCATTAAATAGTTATATTAATTATTTCTTTAAATCCAAAATTTGTGAAAAATAAAAGATAAACTATAGATAAGAAGTGTGGATAGAAGTTCTAATTAGATTAGCACTTGGGAGATTCTAGCCTATAAATAGGATCCCAAAGGGTCTCCTCTAACATATCTTTCTCTCCTCTCTACTTCAGTTTTCCTCCATCTTTTGACCACATTTTCTTCTTGCTCGGTGTGCGTGAGCGGGAGTTCTGACCGGCCATCAAATCTCAGATTTACCCTATGTCCAAGACTCCGACCTCATCGTTAGTCATCGCAGGATCTCGCTAGAAATCACACTCCAAGTCTCGGGTTTCAGGTAGTCTGAAACAGTTAAGTTACGTAAGATTTTAGATTCACTTTTGGATATGATTTCTCAATGAAATAGTTAAGATGATGGATGAGTTAGGATTGGTATGTGTTCTCCTATGTTCCATGAATAGATTCATATAGTTTTTATGTCAAACAAAGTACTGTACCAAAAGTTATTCTACGCCAATGTCTCAAAAAAAACACCGAAGTTTCGATAGTCGGAACCCAGCCCACGCACCATGAATCCATCTCGAGTTCTGTTGTGAAATTGTAAACCCGTTAGAGTCCTTTTCCGAACCCGACTTGGATTCAGAGGAGCCTGGCCCGGGCATCCGACGCTCGACTGAGATTTGTCATGACACATTTCGGTCTTTCAGTCGATAATGACTGAACGAACCGGCCCGCGTTGGGATTACACCAAGTCCGGTTAGGTAGACGTCACTCTACATGACGATGAAGTTAGCAAACCCGACTCGAGTTATTTCGGACCCGACTCAGGTTCTGTTAGGAAGAAGAGAAGAATGCAACACCGAGAACCCAGCCCGAGTCTCGACGAGCGCGGACTGAGTCTAGTCACGACCCGGCCCGAGTTTGATGGCACCCGGCCCGGATTCATAGAACAGAAAAAAAGTTATTTTATTTTTAATTGTTATGATGTGCAATGACTATTTTACCCTTGTGTTAACAATGTTTAATAGAGAACAATAAGGATGTTAATTAGGTCAATAGATAAAAGATGTAAGATGGGGCTTCTGGCATGAATTATCACTGAATCGAATTGTATAGAAAAAGTAAAGGTGCATATCAATAGCCCCATCACCCTAATCGTTATCGTGGGTAAATAAAAGCCCCGCACCTCTTTATTAGGCCCGTCATTACCCTACTTTTGGTCCTGGTTTGATCCACCTTGTGCATGACATGTCATGATTGCGCATGATAAAACAAGTCGAGCTCGCATTAGAAGAACACATATAGATGTCTTAGAAATTATTTAAAGTAAAAGATGTAGTGAAATGAACAAAAAAGAACAAAATTGAAAGAACAAAAAGGAAGAGTTGAAAGAACGAAAAGAACAGAACAAAAAAGAGGAAGAATAGAAAAGAACAGAATCGAAAAGAAGAAAGAACGGAAAAGAAGAGAATTGAAAGAATAGAAAAGAATTGCATGAAAAGAACAGAATAAAAAATAGAAAGAATAGAACATAACAAAATAGAAAGCTGAAATAATCAATGTTATTAAAACCAGACAAGACCGGCCGGTTCAATTGATTCAATCACGAATCGGCCGGTGATCCGGTCCAGTTAGGCATGAAAAACCATTTTGGCATTGAACCGGGCTGCTTGAACTGGTTCAACCCGGTTCAATGTAGATTTTGGAAAAAAATTAAAAAAATGATAAAAGTAGGAAAGTTAAATGAGAAAAAAGAAAAGAAAATAAGGAATTTTAAAGAGGAGGGAATATCATGTGCATACAATTAAATAGGAATTGAAATAAAAAAGGTAAGTATTTCAAATTGAATAATATTAGAATAGAAACTTATCAAAGGACATTAAATAAAGGAAATAAAAAGAAAAGTGTTAAACAAAAAATAAATAAGAATAATTTAAGATAAAATTTATTAATATAACATCTATCATTATTAAATAGTAGATATTAAATTATTAATAATTTATTTATATTATCATTATAAAAATTTTAATTAATAAAAATTATGTTATAATATTTTTTTAATATTTTGAATAAGTTATTAGTACAATATTCATATACTATATCATATAACTTATACTATATCTTTATAATTATTATAAATAATACTATTTTAATAAAATCCAGTTCGATCTGGTCGGACCAATCCAACCGCGACCCAGTGATGAGTTCGGTCCGGTCGTCGGTCCGATTCTAAAAACATTGGAAATAACAGAAAGAATAGAAAGGAAAGAATAGAAGTATTTTTCTCATACTGAAAACTTGCCTATTTTTATTAAGTCTTCTTATTCATTTGTATTATCTTATGTACTGAGTATTTTATACTCATGGAAATTTTATTTCCCTGTGTTTGAATCCCACAAATAGTTGAATCGAAAAGTAAGGATGGAGGTGTGGACACCAGCAACGTTCGTGGTGATGTAAGCATGCACATGGAAGTTGAGTCAATTGGAACTTTTGTAGTTATATGATGTAAAGTTAAGTTACCTTTCAAGAAAAATTGTATTTTTCGACGGTCAAAACAGTCGAAAAGTGGAGAAAATCTATCGGTAATAGAGGTTTTTGACGAATTTATCAATGGAAATGATCGGTTGAAAAAGGTGGCGTCGCAAACTGTTTCAAACGGTTCGAAAAACACCCGTCGAAAGTTCTGATGGTTGCGACCGTCAGAAACTTCCGGCAGTACGACCGTCGAAGAGTTCCGACAGCTGCGATCATCGAAACTTCGACAATTGCAACGCTCGAAATGTTTCGACGGTCGCAACCGTCAAACTTCCGACGGTTGCAATCGTCAAAACGTTATTGGCGGTTGCGACCGTCAATACATTCCGGCGGTTGTGATCGTCGATAATTTCAGCGGTTGCTCAACCGTCGATAAGTTTCGGCGATTGTGACTGTTGCAAACAATTTTTAAAATATAAAAAAATTTGGCGGCCGATCGAGCAGCTGGCGGCCAATCAGGTCGCCTGGCGGCTCAATCTGGCCGCAGTCGGTCGAATCAGGCCGCCTGCTAGAGAGAACGGAACGGCCGACGAGAGGGGTCACCGGGGGATCGTCCTTCCGTCGTTGTCCCGGAGAGAGAGAGGAGGTAGAGAGAACGGAGAGTAAATAGAAGGGAATGAATAGGAGGTAGAGTGAATGAATAAATAGAAGGAAAAAGAAAGTGGAGAGCGGAAAAAGAAAAAAAAAGGCGGGGAATGGGGCGGGATTATTTTATAATTACTGATGATTTTGATCATCGAAAATGTAGTAATAAAATAATATTTTTACTTTATCAACGGTTTCCATCGTCAAAAGTTTCGACGGTCTGAAATTTCGACCGTCTAAACTTCCGACGGTCCGAACCATCGGTAATTATAATAATAAAATACTAATAATATTACATATTATGACGTATACGATTATAATATTTAATCTTTTTTACAATTATCGACGGTCCGGACCGTCGGAACTTTCGGCGGATGAGGAGCCGTCGAAAATTCCAACTTTCCATAACGCCAGAAAATAAAATAATAGTATAATAAATTCGATAATTATTATTTTATTTTCGACAAAAAATATCCATCATAAAATCTCCATTTCTTGTAGTGCGACGGTTATGACCGTCGAAACTTTCGACGTTCCTAATCATCGAAAAATAAAATAATAATATAATAGATTTGATAATTTATTATTTTTATTTTCAGACAGTTGCAACCATCGGAAATTTCGATGGAGACCTATCCATCGCAAAATTCGTCGCAAATTGCGACGTTTTTTGTTCCGTCGGAAACGGCCCATCGAAATATGCAATTTTTTTTGTAGTGTTTCGAGGACTATTAGGACAGAAAAGTCATTTCCGCACTCTGTTAAAAGAAGTATTTAAATGTTATTTCACTTCCGCACCCTATGTAAGAAAAGCCCAAGAAGAAGAGATTATAGGTAATGCCGGTCCAAATAAGCTCAAACGCCACGTGACCAAATGTGAAATTTCGAGGCATTACATCCTCTCTCTTCTTTGGCACCAGAGAAGAGAGGGGGAGTGGAGCGCCTCCCCCTCTTAATGTGCGATGCAGAGGGGGAGGGGTGTTTCTCTCCTCCTGGAGAAGAGAGGGTGAGGGGTGCCTCCTCCTCTGCGCGTAGGCGATCGGTATATATATGTGTGTTTGTGTGCACACACGCACGCATTTGTATGTACATAAATACATGTATATTTGTATTCATAAAATTCTATAAAAATAAATATAAATTTAATTAATATTTAATTAATTATTAATTAAAGTTTAACATAGATAATATATATTTATACTTTAGATATATTGTCATCATATTAAGGTCACACAATGTCCTTAGCCCACTTTAGCTTCTAATTGGCGTCACAATTGGGCAGCGCGAAAAATTTAGCGCTGCACGAACTCGACGCCTCTATAATGCTGAGCTCAATGCGCTTCAAAAAAAACAATAGTGTTGATATCTCTTTGCCGACAGAAACATGGAGGCTCTATTTAAGTCAATTAATCATTGCAACATGTCGACGCCAATGTAGGCTATGTAGCGCTATTGTTTATCGCTCACTTTGGTGTTCGTGCGTGCACTAGTAGTGGCTCTGTAGCATCGAGAAAATGCTAAATTTGGTGTCGACACATTATGACACCAAAGAGATGCTAAGCCAAGGCGAATGCGATGCAACTAGCATCGATTGATCTCCAACTCTACTGTGTCGTTGTTACGTCACTATTGGCTATGAGTTAGCGTCGAAGGTTTGGATACACTAAACTATATGGCTATTAGGTACATTTCTTGTAGTAACCCCCTCTCCCTCTAGCCGTGCACTCACAGAGAGTGGGAGAGGGGCGCACACCTCCTTTTTAATTTTTAATTTTTATATTATTATTTTATTTTAAAATAACAAGCCATGTCGACAAAAGAATCTAGAAACGGGCTATTCCTAATCAAAAGGGTAGTTAGTGAAATAAGTGAATAATTGGATGATAATTTAGTTGCAAAATAAAGTTTGGAGATAGAATTGAGAAGGCGGATAAAGTGAGAGGGTATTTAGTGAAATTTACCCTTAAGACAAAAGTCTCCTCACGTTGGGCGCTTTCTTCTTCATATAAATTTTAAAATTTTATACACCTAACTACACAACTCTGGTTACAAATATACACCTTAAGTATAACACTTTTAAAATTGAATTCACTTTGAAAGCGATTTACAAATGTTAAGACCAAAACTAATTGTCACTAGGACTTAAGAAATATTTTTCGGAAAATTTTCTAATACAAGTTAGCTGGAAATCGCTCAGATATCGATCAGCTTACTCTCCTAGGTCATATCCTTTGGAACTTTCTCACTCTCATGAGTCAAGACTTAGATATTAAGCACATGGAACAAAATCATCCATATGTTAATATGTCTGCTTTCGTAAGTTAAGATTCTTTTAAACTCCGCTCACTCTCGTGATTCGGCACTTACATTCTGATATAAACAAAATTGAAACAATACGAAGTAAAACAATCTTCTATGGAAGCATCAAACTATTCCCGAACTTGACTTGCTCAATACTTACACAACAATAATTTTTTAGCTACTACCGGGTAATTAAACAACTAGAGAAGCACCTCTCGATTAAAAACCCAATAGCGCCAAAGACAATATCAACATCCACTCATATAGTTGTTGCAACAAGGAACAAATGCCCAAAATAAGAAATGTAAGATTTAAGAGAAAAGATGACCACTCACTTGAAACTCAACAATGCAATGCAACAAACATAAAAACCGATTAAAGACAAATCAAATGGTCATTAAAAATTGTGAGTTCATAAAACATGATAGAAAAACAATCCTACAACATGATAAAAAAATTTTGATGTTTATTTAGATCAAAATATCACATCGAACATCTCATAATAAATGCATAAAGTTTAAAAATGCAAAGTTCAAATAGTCTAGTGTTGAAACAAAAGCAATATTTATTTCTTCTTCACTGCAACCCCTCAACCCAAGGAACATCTTTTTTATAGTAGGCCCATTAACATCTTTTTTATAATAAAAAATAATGTATGATCCAATACAAAGGAAAGAATGTAATAGAGTGCTATTGTAATAGTACTCTAAGTTGCATGTTGGGGTGTTCAGGGTTGGATTTGACCCAATCCGACCCGGCCAATTTTAGTTGGATCGGGTCGGATCGGCCTCTTTTGAGGGCCGGGACTTAATCCGATCCAATTCGATTCAGATCAGGTTCGTTCGAGTCGGGTGGCCGAGTTATTCGACCACCATTTTTTCTTTTATTTTTCTTAATTTTTTCCATTATGTAATATAAAATTATATTTTAAAATGTTAATTTTTAAAAAAAAACATTTAGTATTATTTCCACATGTAAAATAGTTTATTTTAATACTTTTCATTTTTATATCATATATAAGTTTAAAAATAAAAAAATGGGATCGACAAGTCTAGTTGGGTTGAAAAAGTTCAATCCGTATATGATCCAACCCATGGTCGAGTCGAGTTCGGGTCAGGTTGGGTCAAGTCTAGTAAGAAAAAGATAGAAAAAGTCCTCGGCAACGGCGCCAAAAACTTGATGCGAAAATTTTTGTATTGCGCAAATACTAGCAAGAGCACTAGGTCAAATCAAATAATAAAGAGTGAGAAGAGTGTCGAACCCACGAGGACTAGTCTATCTTTATCTTCTATCTTAATTTAATCAGATGAGGAAAAGAGATAATATTTTGTTCAAAATAAATAAAACAAAGAAGATTAAAATTGATCCAGCCTAAAGTCTTAAAATAAATAAATCAGAAATGTTCAAGCAAGATGAGAGTAACAATATCTTTCAATAAAAGATTTAAAACAAATTCGAATTTTCTGATGGAAAGGATGCCAAAAAGTAAAGGTCTCAAACCAGATGACCTAACTATATTATCACAATATTAGAAAGAGAAGGTTCAACCGAATCAATCTCTAACTAACTTTTGATAAGATGCTTTAGCGCTGCAATCCTATCTCAAAAACACCTCAATCCGAGTGAGTTAATGATCCACAAATCTCTAAATCCCAACCGAGTAAATAGAGATGGGATATGAAATGCTTATCGAAAGATCAATCAACTGAGATAGATCAAAAGAACAAATCTAGATAATACCAACCAGTTAAAATCGAGAACTCAGAAGATAGCATTAAAATCAGCATACATATTCAGAATATTCAGAGTAGTAAATCTTATTCAACGATCTAACAAAGTCTAACATAAATTGATCCTAATTAGAACTTTATTACATAGAAGAAACAGTAGAGAGAAAAACAAGAGATTAAAAGATAGAAAAAAAGGAGAAATGATCTCTTCAAAATTATCTAAACTCCTCTAGAAGAATCTCCATCGACTAGACAACCAGAGGCTCTCTCTCTTCTTGCTTTGCAATGGGTTTTTGAATTCTTGACTTGGATGTCTAAGTGGGGTGATATGGAACCCTTTATATAGTTGAAAATGCATCTGCCTCCTGAGAATCAACGTGAATCAATACCGTCAATACCGCATGAATCAAAATATAATGATTTGATTGAGGAAATCTGACAAAATTAACAACCCGAATCGTGCTATTAATAACAGGGGATATTTTATATTTTGTTAGAGTGATTTCCGCCCAATCTCTCAGATTTTGAAGATATGGTGACTGTTGACTAACATGGACCATGTTGAAGGAAACATGGATTGTGTTGCTGACAAACACGGACTATGTTGGCTGCTGCAGAAATAAAAATAACAAATTAGGTATCAACTGGTTCTTTGAAAGTTTTTAATTAAAAATGAGGAAAAGTTTATATATGATAGAATAAAATTATGAAAAATAGACTGAATGATATGAAATAAATATGTATAAAATGTCATGCATCAAATTCTCCCAACCTTGAACTATTGCTTGTCCTCAAGCAAGTTTCAAAGTAAGAATTGAGTGAAAATGGTTCCATCATAAACTTCAGGCTCATGACTAATACTTTTCTAATACTGCTATTTCACACGTTCATTGCCGAAGCATATCTCCTCTTGTCATTTGACCTGCCTCATAGAATTTCTGACACTTAAACATATTTAAACATTTCTAGATTCAGCTTGACAAAAAAACTATAGATTATCATATAATAGTCTTTATATTGAAAACATAAATACAAGTTGAGCTTAGTTTTCTTATTATTATAGCAATTCAAACATTCATGTGTTTCTCTATATTGCGCAAGGTGGTCTATGTAGCGGGTTTTCGATCGATGGTTTTCAGACCAGTTGGCCTTAAATCATCAGGCAAGAATTTCCTACGGATCTAATTGCCCAAACACACAAAGGTGCCAGAGAAACATTCATGACTTATTCATTGCATTTTTTCACACTTTTTTTTCTTTTTTTTTCGCGTGTTTCTCCATCTTACTCAAAGTGGTTCATGTAACAGGTTTTCGATCGACAGATCCTAGACCAATTGGCCTTAGGTCGTCAGGCAAGAATCCCCTACGGATCTAATGGTCCGAACACACCAAGGTGCCAGAGATAACACATTTCATTTTATTCAACTTCTTTGGAAGGTTTTTTTTTCTAAAGCTCAAAAAGTACTTAAAGCATTCAATAAAAGACTACTCCAATCCAATCTAATAAAAGCAAGCTAAATAAAGAATTGTAGTTCAGGTATCATATTTCTATTTGGCATCATTCTACTTTTCCAGTAACCCAATACTATGGCAATGAGACGATAGAAACTTCAGCGTAGAATTTCATGAGTCAATTAGATGTCTTTTAAAATTGATGCCAAATATTAAAAATTTTAATTTTTTTTATTTTTTTTGGATTTTAGATGATATGTATGTAAAGAAAAAAATAAAAATAAAAATAAAAAATAAAAAAATGCAACTACTAAATAATAAAACATGTGAATGCAGTAAACATGAGAAATGCATCAATGCAACTCTCCAAGCTTAAACTAAGCACTGTCCTCAGTGCTAGCCTAGTCGAGTAAAGTTTGTAACAGAACAATGACTTAAAAAATATAGAAAGAAGAAACAGAGAGACACAACCTATTATTTTAAAAAAAATGATGAAAACAAAACGTTGATCAATGGTGGAGCACAAATGTTGATGGTTCTGGATCGCAAAAAAAAAATCCTCTGCTGCAATACGATCAGTATAATGACTGCCCAAGCCATGTCATAAATGTGGTATGTGGTTGTTGACACAATTTTTGAATTTTTTTTAATAATGAAGCACATGGATCATGTCGAAAAAGAACTTTCTGCAAAAATAGGTCGAGTAGCTAGTCCATGTTGAAAATACAAGACATATCAAAATGCACCTAGGTCATTTGTTTTTCAAAATTCTCTATCTATGAAATGAGTGCCTAAATCTAACAACTAAAATTATTTTAAGAAAAACTAAATTGACCTGAAATAGAAAAAAATTCCTTAATAAAAGGATTAGCATTATGATCATGAACAAATTTTGCAATTAAGAACAATCTCACCCGAATTATGTGATCATGATGTGTTTATAATGGTGACAATCAATGAGTGTGGGTGAACACACATCCAACTGTCACCAATTTTTGGTAAGTCATCTCTGTAATTTTTACCTTACCCTTGATTTGAGATTTTACAATTTCTACTATTGGGCTCTTTGGTCGTCATTCTTTCGATGACATTGATGCTCGTGATGTTGTTCTTGCTGATGATGATGCCGGTATTTCGATCACCTCCTTTTGTGGTGGCGGATTTGATGATGCGGTGATGGTGGTAGATGGTACTTCTAAAGTTGAGCTCCTCTTTCGAACTTGTCCATTTTCGATTATGTACGGACTTGTCTTCGTAATCATCCACTCTGTAGCCCATGTCTTTTATTGATAATATCTTCGTGGTTTCCATTGTCGTTGATATGGTTCTCGATGATGACAAGGACACATGAAAATTGGCGGCCTACCTAAAATGCTTGCCTTTTGATATTGGGCCGAATAAGAAGATAAATTTGCTACTTCCTTCTCGAGTAGTTGAAATTTGGCCTGCATATCATCAAACCTTTGTTGAATCTCAGTTGGATGCGATGAAGGTGAACTCTCATTGTTAATCTTGGCTTGATCTTTTAGCTGTGTCAAGTGAATCTCCAAATTATGGATGAGTTGGTCCTGCAAAGAAAATCTCTTATCAATTGTAGATATGAATTGCTTAAACATGTCCTCTAATTTGGTTCTTGACTCAATTGATGAATTGATGGCAACATCTATATTTGTGTTGTGTCAGTTGAGTAATCTGATTCTTCATATTCTAAATGTACTCTTCCTGCATAGAAAATTTGTTCATTAGCATGCTTGTCATATGTGTAAGCAAGGATAATGGGTCAGTTGAAATGTCTTCTGATGAAAATTGTTGAGTCTCCTTGTTGTGACTTTTATTAGGTAGATTAACACCAACTTGGATAATTTATGATATTGAAGGATCTTCAAGTTGTGTTTCTTCCTGGATAGTTATTTTGTTCATATTTTCAGATGACATTAGTTGTTTATTAGATTTGTTCTTTTTTGCCATTAAAAATTGAATAAAATTTTCTATCTCAAGATCAAAGCGAAGTGGATCCTTCAAACTTCTAATGTTGTGTCACTCAAAGGTTCCAGAGAGCGACCCGAACAATAGAGAGAAAAAAGTTAATAGGGAAATGAGAATGTAGACTGTTTTGCATTTTAGGAATGTCGTGTCGCCCCCCAAAAATCATAGAAGAAGGTGAACTCGGGTCGTGTATAGAGGAACACGGACCGTGTCCAAGAAGGCATGGCAAACTACACGGTCTACTTTATGAAACACGGATCGTTTTCGAAAATATCGACATAAGTCGTTCTCCAAAGAGGTTCATTTCGGGATCGAAAATAGTGAAGTGCACATGGGCATGTATGGACGACACGGACCGTATTAGCACAACACTAAAGTAAAAAAGAGGAAGAAACAAATTTGGCTCGACACGGATCATTTCAGAAATATCGACACAAGTCGTCTTCTAAAACAAGGTCTATTTACGAGTGAAAAAAGAAAATGTGGCCCTTTTTCAATGAGTCATACGAAAAGGAGAGAAATCAGAATATTCAAAACTCAATCAAGTAAGAAAAAGATAGAAAAAGTCCTCAGCGATGGCGCCAAAAACTTGATGCGAAAATTTTTGTATAGCGCAAATACTAGCAAGAGCACTAGGTCGAATCAAGTAATAAAGAGTGAGAAGAGTGTCGAACCCACGAGGACTAGTCTATCTTTATCTTCTATCTTAATTTAATCAGATGAGGAAAAGAGATAATATTTTGTTCAAAATAAATAAAACAAAGAAGATTAAAATTGATCCAGCCTAAAGTCTCAAAATAAATAAATCAGAAATGTTCAAGCAAGATGAGAGTAACAATATCTTTCAATAAAAGATTTAAAACAAATCCGAATTTTCTGATGGAAAGGATGCCAAAAAGTAAAGGTCTCAAACCAGATGACATAACTATATTATCACAATATTAGAAAGAAAATGTTCAACTGAATCAATCTCTAACTAACTTTTGATAAGATGCTTTAGCGATGCAATCCTATCTCAAAAACACCTCAATCCGAGTGAGTTAATGATCCACAAATCTCTAAATCTCAATCGAGTAAATAGAGATGGGATATGAAATGCTTATCGAAAGATCAATCAACTGAGATAGATCAAAAGAACAAATCTAGATAATACCAACCACTTAAAATCGAGAACTCAGAAGATAGCATTAAAATCAGCATACATATTCAGAATATTCAGAGTAGTAAATCTTATTCAACGATCTAACAAAGTCTAACATAAATTGATCCTAATTAGAACTTTATTACATAGAAGAAACAGTAGAGAGAAAAACAAGAGATTAAAAGATAAAAAAAAGAGAAATAATCTCTTCAAAATTATCTAAACTCCTCTAGAAGAATCTCCACCGAGTAGACAACCAGAGGCTCTCTCTCTTCTTGCTTTGCAATGGGTTTTTGAATTCTAGACTTGGATGTCTAAGTGGGGTGATATGGAACCCTTTTTATAGTTGAAAATGCATCTGCCTCCTGAGAATCAACGTGAATCAATATCGTCAATACCGCATGAATCAAAATATAATGATTTGGTTGAGGAAATCTGGCAAAATTAACAAGCCGAATCGTGCTATTAATAACAGGGGATATTTTATATTTTGTTAGAGTGATTTTCGCCCAATCTCTCAGATTTTGAAGATATGGTGACTGTTGACTAATATGGACCATGTTGAAGGAAACATGGATTGTGTTGCTGGCAAACGCGGACTGTGTTGGCTGCTGCAGAAATAAAAATAACAAATTAGGTATCAACTGATTCTTTGAAATTTTTTAATTAAAAATGAGGAAAAGTTTATATATGATAGAATAAAATTATGAAAAATAGACTGAATGATATGAAATAAATATGTATAAAATATCATGCATCAGTCGGCTCGGACCATCGGGTTCACTGAACACACTTAGTTGCATGTTTAAACATATGACAATATGAAAGGAAGAAGGTGTTACTTTGTATTCATTCTCCTAATATGTAGGGATTTCATGTTTGAAATATAAAGTTTTTCTTCTTCCCAATTTCCACTACGTCTACTTTTCTGCACAATTACTTTTCAATGAAGCATGATTGATAACAAGGAATTATTCAATTCATATAATTTAACATAACCATATATTTGATTCACGTATATTTATTGGGACTCTATTAGAAAGATCAAGAAAATTAGCATGTTGGATATCTAGCATTGTAAAAGGGGAGGAGTGGGATATGGGAAGTGGGGTATTAATAATTGTCCTATAAAAGAAAATTGATCAAGTTAAAGTTATGTTAAAAAAACTTGATAAGTGAATGAAGCTAGTAAAGAAAAAAAATCTAAGATGAGAAACAAAGAATTATTGACTAGATTCCAACTTTATGATCTATATAATTTTCTCAACCTTGTGGACTTCAAAAATTTTAGTATCATTTTTCTTCATTCTAAATTAGGTTGATGGAAAATCATTTTTGCATTGCTCTAACTTTTTTTTGCTTGAGAGGTAAAGCAACACATCCTAAACAAAGGAGCTAAAGTAGCAGAAAAGAAAGAAGAAGAATTCTTACAATTCTAATTTAAGAATGCTCCATTGCTTTGTGTAATGATCTTGGGTGGAGAACCTTTCAATTGTAGACTTGTTAAGATACTTGAGTGCTCAAAGTATTTCTAGTAATCCAAACTTCAAATCTCCAAACAAGTGCACTTTTTCATTACGAAAGTTTAAGCATCTTTAGTAAAAAATATTCGATCAGAAAAATAAATCTTCATATTACAATTCTTGTTTTTTATGCGGGCCCAATGCAACATCTTTCTTTATTTTAAACCATGATGTAAAAGATAACCCAAGGCGAGCAAACAATGACCTATATGGGTTTTCATATGCAATTCAGCAAACCTATCACACGCAAATAAAATTTTTCCAATGACAACTATTGGACAATGAAAGGGAAGGCCACTTAGAATTTTACTTCAACTAGGTATGTTAATAGCAAAATTAATTTTCTTTTTGGATATTTTTTAATAGGAACTAGGCATCTAAACAAAGTGGGCCTAACTAGAACTGGTTGACAAGTGTTCTAGTTTGTTCAAAACATCTTTTAGATGAAAAGAAATTAGCCCGCAAGAATTGTTAAATGGATGGTGGAACCTCAAAACCTCATTGGTGGACCACAAAAATCCAATGAATACAAGAAAAAAAACGATGAAGAATAGGAAGAACAATAGATTTGACACAAGAATAATTGATGAGGCAAATATTTGTTTTTTATGCTCTCATTAAGCTTCAACTTGTTTAATCCAAACATCAGAGGAAGAAACCAAAAAGAACTACTTGATGTCTTGATCTAGTATACAACACACTCATATGAGACGGTTGACCCTGAAAGATGAAGTAATTTGACTCTTCTTGAATTAAGTAATTTGCTTAATCCAACTAAGTCATGCCGGTGATATTTACTCTTCTTGTATCCTAATTTATGAAAATTTTCACATACAACATATAACGTCGCTTAGGTTTTTTACTATAATTCTCCCAATTGGCATCAGGAAATGCATATTGGTTGGTGAGCTTGTATAAATCATGAATTACTCTGCCTTGTTCTTATTCCAATTAACATTGAATAGGGTTACTTTATGGGATATAGCTTTAACTATATGAATCATTAAACTCCATCAAGATTTTATACATACATATATACATACAAATATACATACATATATTTGCTTTAGATAAACTAAGCATAATTTTAATGATCCATCACAAGTAATTGTGGAACCATTGTAGCAAGTTCTTCCCATATAAACTTCAACTTTGAAGAACAATAATATGTTTCTATCATAGAACCTTGACATAACGCATATATCTTATTATGTAAAGTATATATTGCTGTTCCATTTTACCTTCTCAAACCTTTCTATTATACCTAGCTGAATGTGCATATTTTTTGCTATTGTGCTAGAGATCCATGATAGAACTAAAGCCTAACACTTTTTTCACTGGAAGTGCAACACTATCAAATTGTTCATTATGTTTTATGATATATAAGATGTTATGAAATATAAATAGGCAAATGTTATCATAACTTACAATTTTAGTGTTCATTAATAAATGAATGCGTGAAGAAATTGATATCTTTAATATTGATTTCTAATATTTTCTTATAAAAAGTTTAAAACTCAAAAAAAGAAAAGGAGTGATGAAATGATAGAACTACACAATGTAATTACAAAATTGTTATGAAGCATTGTTTTATATTATATATGTATATAGAATAAACATAGATTTATCTTTTAATAAATAAAATTATCTTTTATAATATATAAAATTTTATGAAATATGAATAGACAAATGGTATCATAATTTACATTTAATGTTCATTAATAAGGGAGAGCATGGTTAAATGTTGAGTTAAAATATATTATTTAAATATATTAATAAGGGAAAATTGTGTTAAAATATATTATTTAAATATAAAAATTCTTTTTTAATGGAATAATATTATATTAATTGCTTATTATAAATATTTTATATTTATTAAATAATTTATTTTACAAAATAAATATATGAGAGAAAAGAAAAAGAAATAATAAAAAAACTTTGCGATCAGTTTCGCTATAGTGCTCCGGTTCCACTAAAATAATAGAATGCTCTGAAATCAGGTCACGTGATTGTTCCAAGTTTTGATTCCCAAACCGGAACTATGTTCCATGGTCAGGTTTGGTGGAATCATCCATAACAAAGGTACAGTTTGCCAAACGCATCCTAAGTAGAATAATTAGAGGTATAGTCAAAAATTAGTTACAATAACTTACATTTAATGTTCATTAATAAGGGAGAGCATGGCTAAATGTTTCACCTTCCCCAATGGTTACTGACTGAATCGAATTATCCAATTGAATTTTCGTTCGGTTAACGAATAAAAAATTTATTAACTAAATTGACTCGGTCGCTTACGAAGAAATCATATTAACTAATAATTAAATTTTTATATGTTATTATATTTTTGTAAAACTTATTATATGCATATGAATTTATAATTTTTTGTTTAATTCCATTTGATATCTTAACTATTTAAAGATTTTTTATCTTATCGGTTGTAAATTTAATATTTATAATTTATTTTGAATAAATATTTAATTTTTACTTTACTATATTTTCAGTTTTTGTGAATTTTTATAATATTCTTCTTAAAAATTTTAAATTCTACAAAAATAATGTTGGAATGAGAGAGCCCCGACAATGCTATCATCCATGGCTTTATATTTATATATATATATATATATATATATATATATATATATGTATACGGATATGCATTAATTAATACTTTCTTATAAAAAGTTGAAAGCTCTACAAAAAAGAATGAATGATGAAAAAAGATAGCTCCTCACTGTAATTATAAAATTGCCATGAAGCATGATTTTATATTATATATAGATTTATCTTTTAATAAATAAAATTGTATTTTATAATATATAAAATATTATGAAATATGAATAGTCAATAGTTATTGTAACTTACATTTCTATTGTTCATTAATAAATGATTGCACTAAGTAATTACAGTCTTTAATATTAATTTACTAATATTTAATTATAAAAAATTAAAAATTTACAAAAGAAATGAATAGTTAAAGAAAATAGCTTCTCACTTTATTATATATAGAATATAAATATAAATATAAATATAGACTATGCTCGGACTGTCGCCCCAAAATGAATAAAGCCTATTTCTTTTTTTTTTTTTGTTTTTTGATTAAAGCATAACTAAGAATTGGGTTATCATCAAATTTAAAAGTTATCTTAATTTATAAATAAGAAGGAATGTAAAAGATTTAATCACAAGAGACTGATTATTCTCGAAATAGATTTATTCGGGCAAACAAATCTGCTTGTTCATGAGACTTTCTCGATCCAGAGAGTAGGGATTTGATCAGCATGTTTTATTTTTATTTTATTTTAAATTATATTTCAGTGAAAGTGAACAATTAAGAGTTAATTTTTGAAATCTTTTCTAAATTATAACGATTTTTCATGTATAATCCTCATATATGAACACATCCATAAATTATCTTGGCATGCTTGCGTTTAAGCTCATTTTTCGCTTTTTCTACTGAAGGTCCTGCAAGATGTTATCGACAGATCAAGAACAAGCCGTATCCCAAATCAAGATACTGTCGTGGTGTTCCAGATCCTAAGATTAGGATCTATGATGTGGGCATGAAGAAAAAAGGAGTGGATGAGTTCCCTTTCTGTGTTCACTTGGTAAGTTGGGAGAAAGAGAATGTCTCCAGTGAGGCTCTTGAGGCTGCTCGTATTGCATGCAATAAGTACATGACCAAGTTTGCTGGCAAGGATGCTTTCCATCTCAGAGTCAGGGTTCATCCCTTCCATGTTTTACGTATCAACAAGATGCTTTCCTGTGCTGGAGCTGATAGGCTCCAAACTGGAATGAGGGGCGCCTTTGGAAAACCACAGGGTACTTGTGCCAGGGTGGCCATTGGTCAGGTTCTTCTGTCAGTTCGTTGTAAAGACAATCATAGCAATCATGCACAAGAAGCCCTTCGTCGTGCCAAGTTCAAGTTCCCTGGGAGGCAAAAGATTATTGTGAGCCGAAAGTGGTATGTATCATATTGACAAACACTTATTCAGCATGAGATACTCTGTTGTTAAAGTTGTCTCCTTATAGGTTATTTTACATACTGTGTACTCTTTAATATGCTTGGCAAACCTGACATTCTGCTGTTAACTATCCAGGGGCTTTACTAAATATAGCCGAACTGATTACTTGAGGTGGAAGAGTGAGAATAGAATTGTTCCAGATGGTGTCAATGCCAAGGTTTGTTTCTATCTTTAAGATTTTCCACTGTGTTTTGTCAACATGTGATTGTGTTCCATTGTCCTTGGTCATCTCAATTTAGTTTGATACAACCTTGGGGCATTAGTTACATGACATTGCATAATATTTTACCACCCCGTTCTAGGATATTTTCCATGAAAGTCAAAAAGGTTACTTGTCCATATTTGGTAAACATCATTTACACAATGTTTAATTGCTTTTCCCTTGAAACTTGATATGATTTCATGCTTCAGTTATTTCATTGTCTTAGGTAAATATTGTGACGAATTCCATTCAAAGTATTCAGTGCTCTCTTTTGGATGAGTTACCATTTGGTTTCACATGAATAATATTTGTTTCACTATTTTTGCATTTCAGTTATTGGGATGCCATGGAAAACTTTCTGCTCGCCAACCTGGAAAGGCTTTCTTGTCTGCGGCATCTGTTGAAGCGTAGATCCAATTTAGAAGAGTCAGCTGCTGCTCCATTTCGGACTCATTTATGCTCCAGTGAACTTGTTACTTTGATAGCCAGAGTCTGACTACGTCCTTAAATTTATATGCTTCTTTGTGGGCGATATCATATTTACCTGTTATCATTTTGCTTTGGATTAATAAGACTTGATCTCTTAATTTATTATTGGTTTTTAGATTTGGGTGTTTTCAAGCGATTGATCATAATTTAAAGGCTTGCTTATAATGATAGCACGGGACTTTGTTGAAAATGAATCTTGGGTTTCCCGTTTCCTACCTTGAGCACGCCTCATGTTTATAAATATCGCCAATTTCTCATTGATGTCTTGGTCGTGGTTTGGCATTTTGAACTGAGCAATTGCAATTTATTTCATGTGCTAGCCTGCCACATGTATCTATGGCGTTGCTCATTTGCTTTCATTCGAGGTGGTTAATTTGATTAATCGCAACAAATTTCAATACTGTATCTGATTTCTACCCGAAAACCAAACATATTTTTGCTTACTATTTTCTCGTGAACATCTAGGCCCTGTTTGGTTGCGGAACCGGACGGGAACCGCGGCCTTATTCCGTCCGATTTCGCCAAACACTGTCCCGGAATTCGATTTGGGACGGAAACAACATTAATGAAATCGGGATCACGTGACCTCGATTTCACCACTCCGGTTCCACTTTTTTAGGTCGGAAGTTGCCTCCTTTTTTTTGTTTTGAAGTTGACATGACTTTTACTTTTTTTTCAAAGTTTATTTTTTTTTCTCTTCACACACTATCTTCACTAAAATAAATGATTTAATAGATATAAAATAATTTTAATAAGTGTTTAATATAATATTATTTATTACCTATTTTTTCATTAAAAAATTTTAATATTTCATTACATATAATTAATTTAAAAAACGATTTTTTATATTTAAATAATACAATTTTCCTCAAACTTTTTCCCATAAAAATTTTTTATTTTACAATTTTATTTTAATTAATAATAAAATTATACTTCATAATTATAATAATTATTTTTAATTTAAAACCCATCCAAAATTCATCAATCACATCTATTTTTTCTCATCACATCAACCATCTTATTCCTCATCATCAAATTTCATTCCAACCAAACACACTACGAGGAATCGCGATTCTATTTCCAAACGACCCCCTAGAATAAGGCTTTATGCGTTATATTTTATCAAACAAACATTTAACATATCTTCATCTAATGATGAGGCGAAATATTGAATTTATTTAAGCCCCATAGATGAAGAATATTTTTGGACAATAAGAATTTTATTTAAGAGAATATAATATCTTTTTATATCTTTATTCTGTTTTTTTTTTGGATCAGACAAGAATAAATTTTAAATATATTTTATAATAAAAATATTTTTATTATACATGATATTTAATAATAATTATTATTATTATAAAAATAATAGTATATGATTAGACTATAAGAAAATAAAAGAAATGGTAAAAAGATTGAAATATATTCCGGAATAAGAAAATTGAACTATGTCAATGGGGGAATAAAAGAAATGATTGATTTAACTCTATTCCATTATCTGGTTCAACGGGGATAAGTAATTCTTACAACATGTAGATATTATTTTATTTCCAGCTCTATTTCAAAAGGTTTGATAATTTTTTTAGGATTAATTAAACTTACTCTAGGAATAATATTGATATGCCAAAGTATGCGCACAACACACTTTATCATGTGTATATGTTTATTTATGATCATTCATATTTAAATGTTATCAATGCAGGTTATACTTAATTGGGATTAATGAGCGAGTGATGCCCCTTGGGACGTCGCTGGATTGCGTCGGATGATTTGCTCCCTCTTCATCTTTATCTTTTTTTTGTCCATTCTATTTTTTTCTTGGGATCTTGCCGAGGTCAGTATAGAATGGCGACGCGCTGGCACAAATTGATTATCATACATCATGGTGTTGGAGGAGAAAGGGTGTCGACATCGAGGAGGGCGGTGGAAGAGGTGTCGATAAGTTGTTGGAAGTAGATGAGACGAGAGGAGAGGACGAGAAGCAGGTGGGGCGAGAGGAAAGGGGAAGCAAGTGTATGTGGATGACCGGCGTCGAGGAGGGTGGTGGGAGATGGGTCCCTTCATTTTTTGCCTCATCTCCATTGCCAATCGTGGCTGCCCCCTCGGTTTTGAGCGGACGATTGGCGTCGGGAGGCAAGACGCATTAAATCCGCTCACATCCCTTCAAATCCGCATCGTTTCATGGTGCGACACCCCTTTATTTAATTGCATTGATATTTGTTTGCAAATATATGCGATCAATGGATAGATGGGTTTTTCATTGAATTCTAGGGTTACGTTTGGAAAATCCAACCGTACTTTCTCTTAAGTTCTTGGTGAATATTTAAATTAATAAATTAAGTTTGAGATATGTTTGGATGGAGTGAAATGTAATGACGAAGAATTAGGGAGTTCGTGATAGGAAAAAAAATCTGATGAATTATTTTTTTATGGGTTTTTAATTAAAAATAGTTACTATAAATATAAGTTATTATTAATAAAAATAAAATAAAAATTCCTTATGGAAAAAATTATGTTAAAATATATTATTTAAATATAAAATTATTTTTTAATGAAATAATATTATATTAATTCCTTATTATAAATATTTTATATTTATTAAAAAATTTATTTTATAAGATAAATATGTGAGAGAAAAGAAAAAGAAATAACAAAAAACGAAATAACAAAAAAAACTTTGCGTTCAGTTTCATGTAAAACATTTTTGTATTGATTAAATAAAAATATAAAAAAATAATTTGACAAAAGAAGATATGGTGACATGGAAATGGTACGAGAATGATTTGATTGAAAGGAAATATTAAACCTTTTTGTGCTTGACTCGTTGGATAATTGCAAGATTCCACCTAATCATATCCTCGGCACTTCTATTTATCTATTTATTTATTTCGGTACGTACCTCCATTTATTTATTTATTCCATTATAAAAAAAGTTACATACTTATATTGTTCCAGTGTTGTCCCATGTTTACAAAAAAGAGACATTTACATACTTGATTTTTTGGGGGGTTTCTTTCACCAAAGAGTTTGTTTGGGAAATAATTAATTGAGGGGTGAGATGAGATGGTGTGGTAGGAGGTGATGAAGGGTGGTGTGATATGATAATGGGAAAGGATGGAATAAATTAATTCAAATTTTGTTTGGATGCAATACTTAAAACATATGGTTTGAGAGATTAATTTAGATAAAAATCTTTTTTATCTTTTATCTTTTATTCTTATTTATATTATTTAGTAAATTTTTATTTTATAATGCAAGTTAATATTGGAAGGTAAAGAACAAGAGTAGCTGAAACATGATTTTTTTACATAAATATATTTGAAAAGATTTATTATATATATTATGATCATTAATTAATAATAAAAAGATTATCTTGAAAATAAAGAGAGAGTACAAATCTCGAAAATTGTTTGTCACCTAAAGTTCAAATTGTTGCTTGTATAACTAAAAAATCAAGGAGAGAGAAAGCGCAAAACTCAAAAATTATTTATCACCGAGAGTTTTAAATTCTTGCCTACAAAATTAAGAAATCAATGAGAGAGAGGAGTGAGAGGGTGCGCTAACCTCAAAAATTGTCTATCATCGAAAGTTTTAAATTGTCGTCTACAAAATCAAGAAATCAATGAGAAAGAGGGGAGAGAGAGAAAGGAGAGAGGGGGAGAGAGAGCACGCAAACCTCGAAAATTGTCTACCACATAATTTGCAAATTATTGATTGCAAAACCAAGAAATCAAGGAAAGAGAGCGCGCATTAAGCTCAAAAATTGTCTGTCATCGATATTTCAAATTGTTGCTTGTAAAACTAAGAAATGAAGAAGAAAAAAGAAAGATAAAGAGAGGGGGGAGAGAGTGCAAATCTTGAAATTATCTGCTATTGAGAATTTCAAATTATTGTATGCAAAACTAAGAACTAAAGAAGAGAGGGTAGAGAGCGTAAATATCAAAAATTATCTGTCACCAAGAATTTCAAATTGTTACTTGCAAAACTAAGAAATCAAGAAGAGAAAAAAATTGTGCAAAACTAAGAGATTAAGGACCGAGAGAGAGAGGAGAGAAAGAAAGCACAAATCTCGAAAATGTCTACCATCAAGAATTTCAAATTATTGACAAAAAAACTAAGAAAACAAGGACTATGAGAGAGTGTGTAGAGAGAGACAAATTGTTCTGTGCAAAATTAAGAAATTAAGGAGAGAGAAAAAAACCTCAAAAATTGTCTGTCATCGAGAATTTGTAAATTATTGTTTGCAAGAATTACGTAGAGGAAGATATCACGAGATGATGGAAAATCACAGGAGTCTGACAAGTAACAAAGAGAAAGATAAATTAGGAAATGAGAGAAAAGAAATTGGGGTAAATAAAATAATCTTAATAAGGGTAATTTTATCTAAAAATTATTAATCCTCCTCGTTCCACCAATTTGGTGAAATAAAAAAATTGAGATGTGGAGGTATTCATGCCACCAAACTTTTCATAACTTTTAAAATAAATTTTACCAAACAAAATTTTAAAGAATTCATCCCCTCATTTCTCATCTCATCATTTTTTATTCATCAATCCAAACAAACCCTAAGGCCCTCTACGGTACATTGTTGTGTTTTTAACAGTGAGTTCATTATTATTCTAAAGTCGAAATATACGAAGAGAAAATGTTATTCTGATGTCGTCTTTAATAGTGTCAATTAAAAGCATGAATGAACTCTGTTTTGTTCATAAACGGGTTTTCATATTTCTACTTTTGGGCCCTTTGGGGGGAATTTACAGTGTTAAAAATCATGAGAAATTATTATTTATTTTAAATGAATCTTTGTCACTCATATTTTAAAAATTTAGCATTCAAGCCATTTTACTAACAAAATAATTATGAGACTGATTTTGGTATCAAATATTCATGAATTCTGAGTTCACCGAAGACATCGTTTTTTTTTTTCTTTTTGAGATTTATAAACCGGGGAAGAAAAATATTAATACAACTTTTTCCAACTTATGCAAATCTTTAGATACGTTTGGTGTATTACCGATTTAATTAATCAATAATTTAGATCACTATTTAGATAAATTATCATTACTTAAATTATCGATAATATTATATTTAGTATTTATAATATAAATAATAGTTAAAATAGATAGTGAAAAAAATTATCAAAATATTCTTAAAAATTATTTCATATTGTAATATCATAATATTATAAATAAACAAAGAAAAAAGTGAATATATATATAAGTTGAGACAAAATTAAGAGTAATTCATAAAATATTCTAAATAATAAAGAAGATGAAATTGAATGATATTTATTTTTATTAATAAAATATTTAAAATAAAAAAATAATTGAATGAATATTTTTGTCAAAATATATTTCCACTAGCTGATAATATGAAAGTCACATCCCCTATTTGCTATTTAGATTATTAGTGAGGTGATAATCATATCAGAGCAATTAAAATTATCGATAATGAGTCACAGTCAAACAAAATAATGTGATAAACTTTAAGAATTTTAAATAAAATAACTGATAATCTATTCATATTATCTCGTACCAAATAATCCCTTAGGATTTTTTTAATAAGGATTTTACATGAAATAGTTTTGTAAAATCACATATTCATTTTATCCGTGCAAATAAATCACATATAGGTATAAAATATTTCTTGGGCTTGTTTTTTGGGCCACTAGTCGATCCATGAGATCGTAACAGGCCGATTAACTTACAAGGCCGTCAATTTTAGCTGGTTATTTTAATTCATCTTTTATTATTCTTAATACTGTGCACTGCACAACTAGCAAAATGCTTGGCAAATAATGACGCCCCACATGTTTGGCAAATAATAATTATAATTAATAAATTAATAAATGTAATAATATTTTATTATTTTAAATTAAAAGATAATTGGAAGATCATTTGAGAATCTTCGAGCAAATATTAGAGTTCAGTGTAATTGAAAGATAGTTCCTGTGACAAAAAAAAGAGAGAGAAATATTTGGTTGTTCTTTCGCCTTGTTAATACTGGTGAAGACCGGAGATAATCATATTAAAAAGCGTGATAAAAATACTTTTTAACTAGTAGTTTAATTAGAATAGTACTTTATTTTCAAAGATCTTAGCCGTTATAAATAACACTCCATTTTCGATTTTTCTTTTCTCATATAAACCACGATTTTCCCTCTCGTTCTCTCCTTCGTGCCCATGACCCATGGTACAAAATGCGATTTTTGAGACACTACGCTCGTACAACTATCACAATAGGGACATCAAAGCAAGGTATGTAAGGGAATTTTGCATGTCGTGAGTGAGGATGTTCACGATGTTGTAATTAGGTATGACACGGTTTGTGTTCTTGCAAATATTCATACTAGGGTTTGTGTTCAGGCGAACATGATGCCCTTTTGTTCAATTAAATTACTTAAAAGTAAAAAGAAAAAAAATAGACATAATAACTCAAATAAAATAAAAGATAAAAATTGTGAATTATTATTATTAAAAATTAGGAGTTATTTGCATAAACTATCCCTAAACTATCATAATTTTTCACATCTAATTTCAAACTACGAACTTATTTTTTGGGTCCCTAAACTATCGTGATTTTTTTATCCTTCCATCGAATTTTGTTATTTTTTCTGTTATTTTTTATTTTCTCCAGCTGTGAAAAGTCAAAAATATCCCTCTATAAAAAGAGTGAGGGACAGAATTTGATGGAAGGATCAAATTGGAAAAATCGTGATAGTTTAAGGACTCAAAAAAATAAGTTCGTAGTTTTAGGTTAGATGTGAAAATCGTGATAGTTTAGAAGTGGTATATGGAAATAACCCTAAAAATTATTCAAACATTGAAGTTATGAAAATATTATTGATTGAATGGGAAAATAGAAACTAGTTGATAATAGTAAAAGGATAGTCTAAGGACTCATAAAGATGAAAACATCACTTTTCCTACGAACATCTAATTAAATTAATTACAAAGCTTAGTGAAACTAGACTCATAAAGAATTAATCACATTTAACTTTATAATTTTTAAACAATCCGAAGGCTTGCAAACTTCCAGCTAGGTTTTTAGTTTCAAATTTACTTCAATTTAGGATTTGTTCTTCCCCATTAAAGTTTAGGGTTTGATTTTTCCCCAAAATTAACTAAAGTTATAGAATGAGAAGAGTAAATGAGATTAAGAGAAATCTATTTATCACATAAGAAATCATGCAAGAACTTACCGTAAGATGCACCCTAACTCCTCATTTTCCTTCAATTCCACCTGACATGGTAAAACCTCTAATTTTCTTTTAAAGAGCCAGGTAAAAGAGTAAAGGTTGGGAGGTAAAGGATAAGTCTCCCTAAACCTACTCAAGGTCGGTTAAAGTTGGAGGACCACTTTCCCATGAACTTTGACTTATTTACTTGTAAGGATCGTTTAAGTAAATGATTTTGCTTTTACCTTTTAATTATTTTAATTATTCATTTATTTAGGACATTACATGCAAATAAAAAATTATCCTCATTTGAATAAAAATAAAATATTTTTAAAAATAATTAATTAATCTATTGCAATTTATTTTTTTGGCCAAAGAATAAAAATGATATACTTTTTTTTTGTAATTTTTTGCTTTCATATTATAAGTCTTTGTCATTATTTTTTTTGTCATTATTAGTGGTTTGACGAGCGCATAACGGTTCAATTAGTGGATAGCGGGTAGCGGAGGATAATTAGCGATTAGAGGTTGTACCAAATAAATGTTTGATAAACTTAGCGGAAGAATTAGCTGATGAATACAAAATGATATAATTAGACATATAAAAATTTATTTAATTTAAGCACTATACAAATTTTATTATAAATACAATAAATTAAATATTTATATCTTAACTAAATGAAATAATAGTTTACAACTAATATTTTTGTTAAAATATATAGAATTTATATTGGCAATGAATTTTATATAGTGCACCAATGATATAAAAATATTAATTGAAAAATTATTTTTTATTCATTGTTAACATATAAATAATTTGTAATTAATTAAGCATGAATATAAAAAATATAGTTAAATTATTATACAATAAAAATGAGGAAATAATATGATAAGTTAGAAAGAAATAATATATTTAAATAAGTGTAAAATTGCGAAAAAAATATAAAACACTAACTTCTAATGTCTAAACGCTAGTAGAAATAGTTTTTTAATATTTTCGTATGAAACACTAAATGCTATTTATTTTTATCATTTACCAAATAAAAAAATTAGCATTTGAATCGTTGAACGTTACTTGAAATGCTAATTTTGGTGTTTCCAAATTGAGCCTAACTAAAATTCCATCTAAAATTTATTAAGATCATATTTAACATATTTTTTATATAAAATAATTATAAAACTTTATTTTTAAAAACATATATTGTTAAAAATCATATTTTCACGTCTTATGTGAATTAAAGTTTTCGCGATTCAATACTTTTTAGTTAAAGCTCATGACACATATATCATATTACTTGTCAATCAATAACATGTTTCTAAACACATATATATGACATGTTCAAGAGTTTTTTACTTGCAACAAATTCTCATGCATCCATTGTCTTTGAATCTTTGTCTGAAAAGCCTTCTCCTAGATTGGACTAAATGATGCCAAAAAGAACAAATTAATTCTAATCAATTAATAAAACTAAAAAATGAGAGTTTGAGTAAATGAAGCAGCAACGATCAAGATTAAACTAGACTTGTAGCGTTCCAAAATTGCACTCTATCATGTGGCAGAATACATCTTAGAGGATGCTACAATAATACATATGTGAACATCATATTGATCAAAAAATTTTTTTTTGACTAGTTAGCTAAGAACAACATCATATGTAGAAAAAGTACATATGAAAGAATAATAAAGAAGAATAACATCATCATTAAGTATGTGAAAAACTAATAAAAGAATCATTATATGAGTGTTGAGAATTTCATCTAATACAACATCATACATACATGGAGGATAATTAAGCTATGAAAGTAAAGGACTAAGGACACTCATTGTAACACCTCCAAAATCAGTTCAGATTGACCAAGGGAGCGCTACACTGCCTACTACTACTTTGACTTTGACCGGTCAATATATGACACACGTGGAAAAAGAAATGATAGAGAAATAACAATGAAATGTGAATGCAGAAGAAATATCATTGAAATTTAAAGGTGTCACATGATATGGGATAGTTCAAGAAAATAGGGAAATGAGGGTAATTTAAATAGTTCTAGGAAATAACAACATATGCAAGGCTAACAAAGGGAAATTCAAGTGTTTCATATGTACAAAATCAAGTAATCCAATGCAGAATACATATGGCGGAAAGCTTGTGGGTTCTCTGTAAGTCATGTGCTGTCACCCTGAAGCTCTGCATTATCCACTTCCTCCCTAAGCAGGGTGCTCACCTGCAAAATCCCAAAGCATGGGCATGGAATGCCCGTGAGCTAACGCCCAGTAGATATAGACATATAGATGATAAATGATAATCTGATGAAAGATAATATTCTTTATTCATTGGTTCCAATACTTTGATCTCTATAGGTTATGAACCATACATATATAGTTCTGTACTTTATCCTTTACTTTAACAATATCTTATTCAATACCATACTTTACTATACTTTACTCTGTTCATTACCATACTCTGTTATTCAATACTATACTCTATTATGCTTTGTGTGGTAGTACGTCTTTTACATTACTATAAGGTCTTTAATGTTCGTTATCATATGCGAGCTCGACTTTAATTAAGTGGAAAGCTAGATGTGTCTCTATACAATATGTCGTCAAGATGCCCATGAAAGGGAAGGTGTATGCTCTGGCATACCCTTTTCGAAATACAGGTGGAAGAGGATCTGCACCCAAGAACAGTGGTCGTTGCGGATCCGTAGATTCACCGAGCTACCTGTCCCTCTGGCATAATGCAATATATTCATATATGCCCTCGTGGGGGAAGAGTGCGGCATCTCGTCACTCTTATTCGGAGCACAGGTGGGAGAGGGCCTGTGGTCCAAGAACAATGGTAGTCAATACCAGTAGATGTACTGTCTCCTCAGCACAACTATCTACCCTTCACAATACCATACCTTAATCATTACCTTGAACAACACATAGCTATCACATTCTTTTATCTTTACTGTACTTATCTGCTTTAACATGTGTGAGGTTTGAAATCGACATTCAGAGAAGAGGGTAAAGTCTAGTCCCCTTCCTATGGAAAGACCCATTATACGTCCTACTATGTGGAACCAGTCTTAAATGGCCCAATCGAAATATGGGCTGAATTATGGTGGTTCTGGCAACTCAAGGGGCATTTTAGTTATTTTCTTCAAGGTTTGGAATTATTTCTATAAATGGACCGGTCGATCACTAATATAGAATCGGTCGATCGATATCGTCGAACCGGTCGACCGATGTCATTGGATCGGTCGACCGATAGGGATTTGGCGGTCGGTTCGCACCGAACCGGTAGGCCAGTCGTGGCGCATTGGGAGAATAGCGGGATCGGTCGATCGATCATTGGGGTCGGTCGACCGACTCTATGTGAATGGCCTTAATGGTCTCTGTCGGAGCGGTCGACCGGACATGAGTCCGACACTGAATGTCGAAGATCGGTCGACCAACTTTGCTGGACGACCTCTGCATGGTCGGTCGACCGATCAAGTTGAATCGGTCGACCGATGATGCGGCTGGTATTATCGGATGGATCGGTCGATGACTACCCGAATCGGTCGACCGATTCTCTAGTTAAAACAGAGTCGCCGACCTTGTTCTTGATTCCAGCGGACCTCCGATCGTCGGATTCCGACGAGCACAATACGAAAAATGTTGCTAAGTGTATTCAGGTCATAATGGAATCAAAATGCATGACTAATAATATACATTTCTTCATTTAGAGATTTTATACATCTACGGTACCTTGTTCGTTCGTTATCCGATCGCCGGAACTATCGTCGTTGATTGTTCGGTCGTCGGACGTTCTCGGCCGATGGGGAGCGTGCGCCTAGTCATCGCAAAGGGGTCGAGGGAGGCTGGATCGTCCGGGTCATCTCGTTCATTCATCCGTTGGCGCTTCGGTCGTCGTTCGTCCGTTCGTAGTTTCGCCGGTCGCCGAAAAAAGCAGGGAAGAGTAAGAGAGAGGAGGGGCGGCTATGGCGGCAGATGGAGAAAAAGGGGAGGGAGTCCACATCTCTCCCTCTCTTATACTCCCTGGCTGCATTCTCTCTCAAGGGAGAGACTCATGTGGGGAGTGGGGTGTGAGGGGAGGGAGAATCGTCTCGTCCCATAAATTTTTTTAAAATGTGCATGCCGTTACATCACTACTCCCTTAAAAAAATTCGTCCTTGAATTTAGATGAAAGTTATGACTTACCGAATAATTTGAGAAACTTCTCTCGCATCTCTGACTCTAATTCCCATGTGGCCTCTTTGTCTTGATGGTGCTTCCACGTCACCTTGACCAATGTCACTGTCTTCTTTCCTTTTTGGACTTCTTGGTACTCCAGTATCTCTATGGATTGCTCCTCGTATGTTAAATCCTCCTTGAGGTTCGGCTCCTCAATTTGGATTACGTTGGTGTAGTCGTGCTTGTATTTTCGAAGTAATGAGACGTGGAAGACGTTATGCACTTTGGCGTATACCGAGGGTAACGCCAACCTGCATGCCGAGTCACCAACCATATCTAGAATTTTAAAGGGACCCACATACCTTGGGCTCAATTTCTCTTTCTTGCTGAATCTCATGACATCTTTGGTTGGTGAGACCTTGAGTAGGACCTGTTCATCTGCCTTGAATGTGTGTTCTCATCTTTTCTTGTCGGCGTAGGCCTTCTGCCGATCTTGCGCAGACTTCATCCTTTTCTTTATCAGTTCAATTCGATCAATGTATTCTTGTGTCTGCTTGCGGAGTTCAGTGTTCAGTAGTTTCCTTTCTCCTACTTCTCCCCAACATACTGGGGAACGACATGGTCGGCCATACAGAGCTTCAAACGGGAACATCTCTATGCTTGCATGGTAGCTGTTGTTATAAGAGAACTCAATCAAGGGAAGATGGTTGTCCCAATTACCATGCCAGTCCAAGGTGCATGCTCGAAGCATGTCTTCCAGGGTCTGAATAGTTCTCTCTGATTGGCCGTTTGTTTATGGATGAAATGTCGTACTATATCACAGTCTGGTGCCGAAAGCATTCTGTAAACTATTCCAAAATATGGCGGTGAACCTTGGATCTCTATCGGACACGATGACTGAGGGAATTCCATGGAGTCTGACTATTTCCTATACATACATATCCATTAAGCTATCCAATGACTGCTTTACCTTAATGGGTAAAAAGTGGGCCAATTTAGTGAGTCGATCCACCACTACCCAAATAGCACCATGTCCCTTCTGTGTTCGAGGGAGACCTGTGATGAAATCCATAGCGATTTCCTCTCACTTCCATTGGGGAATCCCGAGACTCTTCAGTGTGCCTTGCGATTTCTGGTGCTCCATCTTCACTTGCTGGCAAACTATACATCTGGAGACATACTCTGCTATTTCTTTCTTCAAATTTGGCCACCAGAAACTTCTCTGTACATCCTTGTACATCTTCGTACTCCTAGGATGGATCGCGAACTCGGACTTGTGGCATTCATCCAAAATTTCTCGTCATAGCGCTGAGTTGTTCAGTACCCATAGTCGGTTGCGGTACCAAATGCCACATATGAGGAGATACTGAAATCCTTGCCCTCCAAACTTATCTTAATCATCATGGACTGATAGTCGGGGTCTTCGACTTGGGCCGCAATGATCTGTCCAATAAGATCGGGCTCAATCCGCTGCATCATCATGAGTGAGCCATTAGGCGTTACCTACGGAGCCCAATTGAAGAGTTCCTCCATTATCTCGTATTGTCGGAGATGCATGAAGGCTACCGAGCCTTCTCACTTCCGACTAAGGGCATTAGCTATTGAGTTCGCCTTCCCTGAGTGATAGTTGATGGCGAATTCGTAGTCTTTCAGTAACTCCATCCATCGTCTCTAGCGCATGTTCAGATCTCTCGGTGTGAACACATATTTCAAACTCTTATGATTTGTGTACACCACAAATTATTCTCCGTACAGATAGTGTCGCCAAAGGTTGAGGGCAAAGACTACGACTGCTAGCTCGAGGTCATGAGTAGGATAATTGACCTCATGTTTCTTCAGCTGTCTCGATGCATAGGGGACCACATTTCCGTGTTGCATCAAGACGCATCCCAATCTTGTGCCACTAGCATCGCTATAAATCAGATAACCACCGCTGTCTGATGGTAATGTGAGTATAGGTGCGAAAGTCAGCCGCTTCTTCAGTTCCTGAAAGCTTTCCTCACATTTTGTGGACCAAATAAATTTCTTGCCTTTCCTTGTGAGCTTAGTCAATGGTAGTGCCAGTCCGGAAAAATCCTTGATGAATCTTCGATAATAACCAACCAGACCGAGGAAACTTCTGATATCTGAGACGTTCTTTGGCTGAGTCCAATTTGACACTGCATCGACCTTGACCGGTCCACTGAAATCCCATCTTTGGAAATAATATGCCCAAGGAACATCATCTGACCCATCCAAAATTCGCATTTGGAGAACTTCGCATACAACTTCTTCTCTCGTAACGTCTCCAACACAATCCTTAGATGTTCCTTGTACTGTTCCACACTGGATGAGTAGATGAGAATATCATTGACAAAGACGATCACGAACTTGTCGAGGTGTTCATTGAACGTCCAGTTCATCAGGTCCATGAATGCTGCAGGAGCATTAGTTAATCCAAATGGCAAAACGAGAAATTCGTAATGTTCATACCGTGATCTGAAAGCCATTTTCGTAGTGTCCTCCTCTGCTACTCTGAGCTGATGGTATCCACTTCACAGATCAATCTTAGAGAGTACTTTGACATTGGCGAGCTAATCAAATAAGTCATCAATGCGAGGAAGAGGGTACTTATTCTTTACCGTAACCTTGTTGAGCATCCGATAATCTATGCACAGCCTCATTGAGTCGTCTTTCTTTTTAACAAAGAGGACCGGAGAGCCCCATGGCGAGACACTGGGTCTGATAAAGCCTTTATCCAACAACTCTTGAATCTGAGTCTTCATCTCTTTCATCTCTGCAGGAGCCATGCGGTACGGGGCCTTGGAGATTGGAGTTGTGCTGGGTACTAACTCAATGTGGAAGTCAATGTCTATCTTCGGCGGTAGACCGCTAACATCTTCTAGAAACACGTCTGAAAATTCCTTCACGATATCTATGTCTTGTGGGGTCTTGGTAGGAGCTTCAATTCTTGTCACGCTCGCCAGAAATTCTCTATGGCCTTGCTTGAGAAGTTTCTGAGCCTTCATTATCGATACCATAATCTTTGGTTCTTTACGGTGTATACCTCTAACTATGACTTTTTCTTTAATATTTGCTCCTATCACCACTTTATTCTGCTTGCACATGATGGAAGCATCATGACGAGTCAGTCAGTCCATGCCACACCATAATCCCTCATAGGACTGTAGTAGGTAGACTGTAGTAGGTAGCTTGGCGATACAGATCGTACCTCGAATGACGTCTTAGATTGAAGAGTCTTCCTTGCACTAGGGGCTTGCGATGCGGATAGTCCCTGGAGATGTGGCCCACCACGTCACAATGAAAGCACGCCCCGGTGTTCATGCGACACTCGCTAGTATGAGTCCTGCCGCAAGTGTTAGATAAGACCTTCTCACCTTGCACAGGTTGTGCCTGAGGAACTCTGGGTTGCTGGGGTCTCTGTTGTGTCCGTCGCCTCATCGGCTGTTGCGGTTGCCTCTGTTGGGTTTGCTGTCATTGTGGTGCTTGTTGAGGCTGACGTGGTGGTGGTAGAGGTGGTCGGGGCTGTTGCTCATAGCGGGGCTGATCGTGCTATTGTGGCGCAGTGTACGGTCGGGGATTGTTATCCCATCGCTAGTCCCGCCGCTGATGGTGGTGATCGTTCCTTTTGTACTGCTGCTGCTGTGAACCTTGACCCACATCTCCAACTGTCCTCTCTTGGTCCGTTGTAATTCTTGCTGGTCCCTTTCCATCATTGTGGCCAGCTGAACCGCCTCCGTTAACATCTTACAGTTGTCGGGTCGTGTTTGACCTCTCAGTCCCGGATTCAGCCCTTCTACGAAGCGGTTGATCTTCTCCAGCTCATCCATGGTCAATTTTGAATATTTTTGGAGGCGAACAAACTTGGTTTGGTACAGGGACACAGTCATTGTCCCCTGAGTTAGGTTCAGAAACTCTTGTTGTTTCATCCTCCTCTGAAAAGTAGGGAAGAAGCGGATTTCGAACAGTCGCCGAAAATCTACCCACGATACCACCTTGACCCCTGAGAACTCAGTCGGCTTGGTAGCCTTCCACCAGTCCTTGACGTCCTTGGTGAGGGTGTCGACAGCGAAAATCACCTGCTTGTGGTCCAGGCAGTCTATCAATTCGAATTTGTCCTCCATTGTATCTATCCAGTGCTCTGCCAGATCAATGTCTCCTTCGCCGTTATAGGTTGGCGGTCTTATTTCGAAAGGAAAATTAAACATCTAAAAGAGCCCCTTGTCCCATACTACTCATTGCGTTGTGAGGTCTCCCCAAGTTCATCCTTGGAAGTCCTTCTATGCTTAGCAATACTTGGGCAATCCCCGGAGTAATGCCCGAATTGTATACAGATTATGCAATAAGACGAACTTGGAGGATTGCCCGAGCGTGCTACCACATCTTCCTATTCCCGGCTTTGCAATTCTCTTCCATGTTCGTTCTCTTTAGGCACTTCAGATGGTGGAGGAGACATCACTGAGTAGTTGCTCCCCACACTTTCCAAATCAGATTGCTCCTGCACCTCTGGAGCTGGGGGTGGTGGGATTGAGCTATCACGGCCACGTCTACGGCCCTGTGCTCGTGCTTGCACCTGCTCTTGAGTTAATGGAGTTGGGGGTGCGTAATGGATTCAGTTACCCAGAAGACTCGCCTTCCGCCACGTACTACCCTGAAAGTTATCCAACATGGAGGCATTTATAAAAATAAGTTATCTCAATATAAAATCATCCATATGAATAATTCAACCAGTACTTACTTGAGGAGTGGAGTCGCAATTGCTCAGGAAGCTTGCACTTGACTTTACCATGACTATTAGACCAATGGACAATGAAGACAATGCAATGACTTATACTCTACTATGAATAACAGTGACACTGGTCTATACTCTACTATGAACGCTGGGAGCCAAGAACTTAAGCTCTGATATCAAACTGTAACGCCCCCAAAATCAGTCCTCCTGCCACGCTGGCACTTAGATTGATCAAGGGAGCGTTACACTACCTACTATTACTTTCACTTTGACCGGTCAACATATGACACACATTGCAAAAGAAATGATAGAGAAATAACAATGAAATGTGAATACAGAAGAAATATAATTGAAATTCAAAGGTGTCACATGACATGGGATAGTTCAAGAAAATAGGAAAATGAGAGTAACTCAAATAGTTCTAGGAAATAACAACATATGCAAGGCTAACAAAAGGAAATTCAAGTATTTCATATGTACAAAATCAGGTAATCCAATGCAGAATACAGATGGCAGAAAGCTTGTGAGTTCTTTGTAAGTCATGTGTTGCCACCATGAAGCTCTGCATTATCCACTTCCTCCCTAAGCAAGGTGCTCACCTGTAAAATCCCAAAGCAGGGGCATGAAATGCCCATGAGCTAACGTCCAGTACATATAGACATATAGATGATGAAATGATAATATGATGAAAGATAATCAATGATTAGATTCTTTATTCATTGGTTTCAATACCTTGATCTCTATAGGTTGTGAGTTCTCTGTAAGTCATGTGTTGCCACCCTAAAGCTCTGCATTATCCACTTCCTCCCTAAGCAGGGTGCTCACCTGTAAAATTCCAAAGCAGGGGCATGGAATGTCCGTGAGCTAACGCCCAGTACATATAGACATATAGATGATGAAATGATAATATGATGAAAGATAATCAATGTTCAGATTCTTTATTCATTGGTTCCAATACCTTGATCTCTATAAGTTATGACCATACATATACAGTTTTGTTCTTTATCCTTTACTTTAACAATACCTTATTCAATACCGTACTTTACTACACTTTACTCTGTTCATTACCATACTCTGTTATTCAACACTATACTCTAGTATGCTCTGTGTCGTACTATGTCTTTTACATTACTATAAGGTCCTTGATGTTCGTTATCCTATGCGAGCTCGACTTTAATTAAGTGGGAAGCTAGAGGTGTCTCAATACAATATGTCACCAGGACGCCCATCAAGGGGAAGGTGTATGCACTGGCATACCCTTTTCGGAATACAGGTGGGAGAGGACATGCACTGTCTCCTCAACTCAGCTACCTGTCCCTCTGGCATAATGCAATATATTCATATATGCCCCCGTGGGGGAAGAGTGCGACATCTCGTCATTCTTATTCGGAGCACAGGTGGGAGAGGGCCTATGGTCCAAGAACAGTGGTAGTCAATACTAGTAGATGTACTGTCTCCTCAGTACAACTATCTGCCCCTCACAATACCATATCTTAATCAATACCTTGAACAACACATAGCTATCCCATTCTTTTATCTTTACTGTACTTATCTTCTTTAACATGTGTGAGGTTTGAAATCGACATTCAGAGAAGGAGGTAAAGTCTAGTCCCATTCCTGTGGAAAGGCCCGTTATACGTCCTACTATGTGGAACCATGCCTTAAATGGCCCAATCGAAATATGGGCCGAATTATGGTGGTTCTGGCCACTCAATGGGCATTTTAGTCATTTTCTTCAAGGTTTGGAATTATTTCTATAAATGGACCGGTCGACCGCTAATACAAAACTGGTCAACCGATATCGTCAAACCGGTCGACCGATGTCATTGGATCGATCGACCGATAGGGATTTGGCGGTCAGTTCACCTTGTGCCGTGGGGTCGGTCGACCGACTCTACGCGAATGGCCTTAATGGTCTCTGTCGGAACGGTCGACCGATCATGGGGGATCCATCGATCGGACATGAGTCCGACACTGAATGTCGAAGATTGGACGACCAACTTTGCGGGACAGCCTCTGCATGGTTGGTCGTCCAATCAAGTTGAATCGGACGACCGATGATCGGGTGGATCGATCGATAGACTAGCCGAACCAGTCAACCGATTCTCTGGTTAAAACAGAGTCGCCGGCCTTGTTCTTGATGCCAATCGACCTCCGGTTGTCGGATTTCGACGAGCATAATACGAAAAATGTTGCTAAGGGTTCAGGTCATAATGGAATCAAAATGCGCGACTAATGATATACATTTCTTCATCTAGGGATTTTATACGTCTACGGTACCTTTTTCGTTCATTTTTCGATCGTCGGAACTGTCAACGATTGTTCGGTCGCCGGACGTTCTCGACCGATGGGGAGCGTGCGACTAGTCCTCGCGAAGGGGTCGAGGGAGGCTGGATTGTCCGGGTCATCTCGTTCGTTCGTCCGCTGGCGCTCTCGGTCGTCGTTCGTCCGTTCGCGATTTCGTCGGCCGCCGAAAAAAGCAGGGAAGAGGGAAAGAGAGGAGGGGCGGCTATGGCGGCAGATGGCGAAAAAGGGGAGGGAGTCCACCTCACTCCCTCCCTTATACTCCCTGGATGCACTCTCTCTCAAGGGAGATTGTCATGAGGGGAGTGGGGTGAGAGGGGAGGGAGAATAGTTCGTGAGACCGATTCTCTCGTCCCATAAATTTTTTTTTTAAATGTGCAGGCCGTTACACTCATGTCCTGCCACCATGAGTTTGATCAGTCATCATTGGTCATATTCATCATTGAAATATGTGCCTTGCCTGCACGTATGAAGATGCAGGGGAGATATACCTCCCTATGAGTTTTACAAATCACTATGTAAATAAAATAAAAACATCATAAATATGATAATATAGACAAGAGGATAAATAATTGGATCATCATCATCGTATAAGGAATAAAGACATGATCATCAGATATTCATAAATCAAAATGACATTTTTTTATATCATACGAAAAAGAGTCAAAATATATCATAGTGAATCATCATAAAATGACTAGTGTCAATCATCATCGTGATAAAGTCATCATCATGTAAAAAACCATGAAAATCATTATAGGAGCAAAATATTTATAATATAATATTATCAATGTTTTTAGTCATATATATTAATACATATAATATTATTAAAGTTAATATCATTATATTATAAACATTGATAATAAATAATATTATTTTAATTATCGACGGGTATTTTCTTCAAAATTACTGACGGGTTTCAAATCCTTTAGTAATTCCGAACGAACTACCTATCGGTAATTAAAAATAATTTATTATAAATACTTATAATATAATACATATCTATCTTCCATTTATTTATAACATTTATAATTCAATATTTTATTATCAATGTTTTTAGTCATATATATTAATACATATATTATTACACTATTGTATATAATATAATATTATTATAATATTGTGTATATATTATTCTTATAATATTATATATATTATAATGTAAAATATATGATTAATATTTTAATATTATTGTTACCGATGGATCAAACCTTCGATAGTACGTAACTAATATTTTAATATTATACACATAATACAATATTTCCACCCTCTCCTGCCTAATTTCCCCTCTCTCCCTATGTCCCTCCCTCTCATGTTTTTTCAGTCTTTGTACGCCTCCCCTCTCTTTCTTTCACTTTCTCTCTTGGCTCTGTCCACTTCCCACAACTCCGATGACTTTGCGTAGCTTTGGCGACCTCTCCCTCTTCCACCGCCTCTCTCGCGGCTTCATCGACCTCCCCCCGACTTCGGCGACCTCTCCCTCTCTCTCGACCCCGGCCGCCTGGCGATCGGATCATTCTGCTTGCAACCAATCGGTCACAAGTGATGGATCTGATCGCCTACCGTCGGATATGGCCGTCGGGCAGCGAGATCGGCCGTTTGCGGCCGGATCCGGCTTGTAGGCAGGCAGAACCAGCGCCTTTGGCCGGATCCTGCTCCAAGCCATCGATCTGGCCGCTTGGCACCGGAGGCAGCCACTCGGGCAGCCGGATCCAATGGCAGGCTGTCCGTTCCTGTAGTCTATTGTCAGAGGCAGCCGGATCCGATGCCAAGCAGTCCGATCCTGACAGCCTGGAGCTGGAGGAGGCCGCCCAGGCTGCTTGGCGACTGGATTTGCTACCCGATGATATGATCCGATAGCTTGGAGTCAGAGGTGGCCGCTCGGACTGCCTAGCGGCCGAATCCGAAACTCAACGGTCCGATCCTAGAGTTGGAGGCAGTCGGTCGGGCTGCCTGGCATTTGGATCCACCCTCTTGCCACCGATTTGTCCACCTGCCTCAGGTTTCCACCATCGGGCGATCGAATTCAGACACCGGGCAATCCGGCCCCAGGCAACGATGAGCCACTGGTCGTCGGCAGCCGGATCCAACGACAAATGATTCCCTTGGGCCCGCGACCAACGACCTCCTCCTCCTGCTCTCCTTCTCTTCGACAAGATCGACCATCTGCTATTGGATTTGGTAGCAAACGTTCGATTTTTTTATATATTTAAAAAGGTTTTTGACTGACATATTCGCCGCAACCTTTGATGAGAAGACTCCCGTCGGGACGTCAGGCGGAATATGCCCATTGAGAATTTTGACGGGTGGTACCCATCGAAAGTTTCGACACGTGGCCACCCGTCCTAAGATTCGACAGGGGCTTGTCTGCCGTACTCATCGAAACTTTCAGGTTTCCTTCTTAACTTACGACGGAAGTTCCATCGGAAATTCATCGGAAATTTTGAAGGAAAGTTTCTCTCGTCAGAAATTTATTATTAATCAACAATTTCGGACTACGATATGTCCATCTAAAAATCTAATTTTCTTATGGATTCCATTACATTTTTTATGGATATACCATAAAATTGTTGTAGTGTTCACAATAGGCATAAACCCTAAACATGGGCCGAGTATAGGCCAAACTCGAGCCAAGTTTGGAAGTCGTTGTCGTCATAATAATTAGCAAAACCTCGAGCCAGGTTTGTGTTGATCCGGTCGAGCGTCAAGCATGACTCGGGCTTCATTGGGTCAGAACTCGGGCTAGGTCATCCTCAACTTGGGCCCGACCTAAACAAGAGGTTGATGGCTTTGGCTATGGTGGACCCGATTTGAATTGCAGAGAATTCGGTCCAGGTTCCAGCTAATCTTGGTCGGGTTACAGAGAATCCGGGTAGGTTCTTGCGTTGTGAATTTTTTTACCATCTTTTCAGGAATTTGTTGGTATCATGCATCATCATATAATATTTATTTACGACTAAGGGTGTCACGACCCTGATTTAACCCTTGAGTTAAACTTCGTGACTCATTACGAACGATCAAATAAAATTATGAAGAAATGCAAAAACGTGATGTAATTTACTCTTCTTTTATAACATAAGAGTACAAGTATATCATTAAATAAATTACACAATATGTGATCATTTCATAGCAAACTGATACACCTTAAGTCGTACATTTGACAAAATGACTTTATTTTCAATACAACTTATTTTGACATAAATAATAGACATCACTAGCTCTCTCGACATCTTAATAGAAAGATACAAGAGACATAAATTCTCTCATCATACCACCAAGGATGTTATAGAATCCTTTTATGACTATCACCTCGCACGATCCCCAATGAGCTATATGAATCTGAAAAATATTAGAAACAACATTATGAGCAAAAATAACTCAGTAAGTTGATAACTCATAAGTTATGTGTTACCATCTACTAAATTTGGGGAGACATAAAAATACAAGAATTAATCATAATATCAAAATCAATATTTTCATACATTTAATAAATACATATATAACATTCCAATCAAAATCATCACACCCAATTTATAATTATAGTCATTTAAACATATCAAACATGTGTATGCAATGCAATACTTTCATATGTATGCATGGATCACCAACTGGCCAGTGGTCAGTTGATGGAGTCTAGAGGTGGCTCCTATCGTGATCAGTGTTGTAGCACTTAGCTCCATTCTACCTCATCTCTTTCGTGATCAGTGATGTAGCACTTAGCGATAGGTGGACTCTAGAGGTAGCCCCTACGGATTCTAGAGGTGGCACCCATCGCGACTACTCACGATGTGGCACTTAGTTCCGCATGGCACTTAGCTCCAGTCTATCTCATCCCAATATTGGGGAACAGAATGATGGATTGAACTTTAGAGGTGGCTCACATCGTGATCAGCGATGTAGCACTTAGCTCCAACCATTTTATATGCAAACGCTATAGGATCAAAAGCACCAAGAGGAGGGGGTGAATTGGTGAAATTAAATTTTCAAAAATTCACTTTCGGAGGAAACCAATAAAAATGATCACAAGCAAATAAAGATAATGCATAAATAAATAATAAAGAACAAATGCAAGGAGACACAATATGATGATGAGGTTCAGCCTCAACTCTTTGGCCTACGTCCCCGCTCCGACTTCGAGACTTTGAGACCGCCGGAGATTCACTATCTTTCTCTTTTCTTGTAGGGAGAGAACAATCCTCTTTAATAATCAAGCCTTCTTCATCGCTCAAGAGGCAAGGCACACCTTTTATACCAGGAGCTCTCACTTTTACTAGTTCAGAAAGTAAATGTTCCCTCTAAATATTTTCTTTTACAAAATCTTTCTCACACTCAAGGCTAAGAAAAGAAAAGAGAAGAAATTTTTAATTCTATACTAAAAAATGTGAGAGGAGCTCTAGGATGTTCTTGCTTGCTTGGATGATCTTTCTTTAGGCTTTGGCACTCCTTTTATAGGCTCCTAGGAGTGAGAATTCGTTCAAAAAATCTCCCACAAATTTCTCCTAAAAAATGCTAGTTGTTACTGTTCATTTGACTGAGAGGCTGGTCGACCGCCGGGATGGGCCGGTCGACGGTCTATGTGACCATTGTCATTTTTAGTGTTTTGATGCTTGTCCGGTCGATCGATCCTTCGACCGATACATTGATTGATAATGTCTCGACATCGATCGATTCATATCACTATCGACCGGTATATTCTTGACTTTTCTCCATCTTAATATCAATCGACCGGTGCCATGGCCGGTCGACCGATGAGTCGACCGGTCGTGCTGAAAAAATTTTCTTCCAACCTTAAATATGCTGATTTCTTCGGCGAATCTGTTCATATCAATTCTACACCTGATTATCACCACTTGAGCATAGATTAGTAACTTTTATGTCCATTTTAATTTGTTATCATCAAAACATAGGATTCAACGATCTCCCCCTTTTTTATGATGGCAAATTAATTGGACGATAAGGAGAAGAAAGAAAGAAAATAAAATGAAAGTTTTACATAGAAAGTAGTGAACAAGCTCCCCTTACATTTATGCATATTTCACTTTTTCTCCCCCTAAATCGATGGCATTTATATTTTCATAATTCCTTGGAATAATATGAACATATGGCGAGAAGGAAAGTAGATATGAGAAAAAAATTGAAATCAAAGGGCATTTCATTATGAAAAAAGTCATCACATTACATTCATAGTTAATAATACATCATGTGTTCATGCGCTAGCAAATGTGATTCCAATCACTACAAAATGGTGCACGACACAAATGAAAGCACGATACAAATGAAAACACATAACATACACATAAGAGCAAAATATTGTCCTAAACTTCTCCATCTTTTGACATCATCAAAGAGGGAGATAACACAACTACTCCTCATCGGGACTATCATCCTCACGAGCGGACGGAATAAAACCCTGCGATGCATAGTATGCCTGTAGTGAACCAACAGGGTAACAAGAGTCACGCTCCATCAGTCGAACATGATGATCCACCTGGGTCACGCGATGGTCTACGACAACCACCTGCTGTGAAAGAGCCGTGAAGTCATAAGTGCCATAGAAACCTGAGGTAGCGTGTTGGGAATGTCCAACATGCTCAGTGGGTGCCGACGGTGGCGGGAAGCTGGGGCCAGCCTCCGGTGCATCCTGAGTGTCCATCTGTGCTGGCTTGCCATATGTGGCATCATCTCTATTGTCAGAATCTAGCGTTGCCTGCTCACTAAACCTAAGACCTTTCTAGTGTAAAGTCCCGAAACCAATGATGTCAGTGGGACGAGGTCGAATGTACTCCTCGTCAGTAGGGATCTCTCGACCAAAGTGGAGTAAAATCTTCGTGATCCAAGCAACAAAATATAAGTGGTGTCGTCCACGAGCAGCAGAATGAATTTTCTGAAAGGTGTAGTCCATGTGATAGAAGACATAATGACTGAAATGAAGAAATGAGGCATCACGGATGCAGAGACAGTGAAGAAAGAAAAGATCAAAGTGAGTGACCTTTGTATAGTGCCCGGCTCGATGAGTGATCATGCGGCTAAGGATGTGATGTGCCATTTTCATGAGTGGATGAAGATGTCGATAGGCAGTTTTGATGGTATATTGGATGTCCTGTCCAGCAAAGACCGTACGAATGCCATCCGCGATCGAAAGATAATCAGAAGGCCAGCCATGAGTGACAAATGAATAAAAATCAGGTAAGGGGCACGCAATGCCAAAGATGCGACAAAGATGACCCGGATCAAATCGAATGGGTATGCCAAGGACGTAGGTGATGATGGCCTCTCGAGTGATTATCATGTTCGCATAAAAATGTCGAACAAGGCGAGGATACACACGCTCTGTGAGAGAGAGAAGTGGCAACCAACCGATGGTTGCGAACATCTCCTGAACATCTGGAATGTTCAGAGCGTCCCAATCAATGGTATAGGTACGCCGGACTTTGCGAGAGGCGTACAAGGCTTCAAAATTAATTGAGATGTCCCTAGTGACAAAAAGATGGCTATCATACTCAGTGGGCTCGGGGGAAGATGGCTGACGAGTACGTCCACGGGATCGACCTCGTCCACGGCCTCGTCCACGTTGGACAAGTGTAGGTTCGGGTTCTAGTGCCGGTTCAGGTGGGAGAATATGAACGGTGCCGCCTGAGCCATAGAAACGATGACGACGTTGAAAGATAAGGCAAGAACGGGGATACCCTTCGTCGTTAGCCATGGAATTCAACAATAATGGTCAGAACATGTCCGATGATCGAAAATGAAGCTGATGTCGATGACGAAGAGAGGGAGATGAAGAGAGATGTGAAATGAAGCTGATGTCGGTGACGAAGAGAGGGAGATGAAGAGAGCTGTGACGAAGAGAGAAGGACAAAATGATCGGAGGAAAGAAGTTCAGTGGGTGAGAGCAGAGAGGACGATGGCCGGAGGGACGATAAGAGCGACGGCAGGTAGAGAGAAAGAGAGTGAGAGGTGGAGATTGCGGCGGCGGACGATGATGGTGTCGTCCGGACAAAGAGAGGAGGATAGAGTGAGAGAGGTTGGCCGACGGGGATTGCCGGAGAGCAGAGAGACAGACGGTGATGGGGAGAGAGAAAGAGGGCAACCGGAAGAGTAAGACGGTCGAGACGAGAGGCGGCCGGCGGAGGTGTGTGTTGCCGGAGATGAGTGACGGACGATGAGAGAGGAGAGATAGAGAGAGAGCGAGAGTCCGGAGGAGAGAGAGAGAGAGACAGAGGAAATGGACGGTGAGAGAGAGAGGAGGGACAGCCGGCTGAAGGTGGCGGTCGAGTGCCGAAGCCGAAGGAGAGAAGGGGCGGCCGGTCGCTGGAGTGGCCGGTGTTCGTAGGGTTCGCCGGAAGGGAAAGGTTAGTCGGCTGGCCGGAGTTTGGTCGTTGGTCGTCAAAGGAAGAGCAGTGGTCGCGTGGAAAAGAGGGATTTGGTCGACCAATTTGTGCGGTCGATTTCTTATATCGCGCGATTTTGGCATATACCGATCGACCGATCATGCCCAGCGGTCGACCAGACAGTTCTTTTCCAAATAAATCATCTAGCGGTCGATCGATGTCAGTCGGACTGTCATATATTGGTCGACCTGTGTATCATATCGGTCGACCGATCGTTTGTCATTGTGCATTTGCAACTTTCACAGCGTCCGACCGGTCCTTCCAGTAGATCGACCGATCCCCGTATTTTTCAAACTTTGAACCATTTAAAATCATTTAAAATCATAAAAATTATATTCCAGAGATATCATACAAATGTAAGTGTTGTGCAACATTTAATGTTCAATTCATATAAAAAATGATATTGCATAACCAAGTCACTTTTACTTTGAATTGATATGCAATCAAGAGTTAATCATTCCTAATTCTCTTCTAAGCATGCAAAATCGTTCTTCATTTAAGGATTTTGTAAATATGTCTGCAAGTTGAATTTCGATGGACACATGTTCAATGGCAATGTCCATAAGAGTTACATGTTCTCTAATGAAATGATATCGTAAGTCAATGTGTTTAGTCCTAAAGTGTTGAATTGGATTTTTGGTCATTTCTATAGCACTTGTGTTATCGCACTTCATGGGTACATTGTAACAATTTACACCATAGTCAAGCAATTATTGTTTTACCCATAGTATTTATTCACAACAACTACCGGCGGCTACATATTCGGCCTCGGCGGTAGAAAGTGCGATGGAGTTTTGTTTCTTGCTAGCCCATGAAATGAGAGAACTACCAAGAAAATAACACATCACACTAGTGCTTTTTCTATCAACTTTACACCCGGCAAAATCCGCATCGGTGTAGGCATGCAATTCAAATGGAGAATTTTTATCGTACCAAATGCTTAATTCACTTGTATGTTTTAAATAGCGCATTATCCTTTTTACGGCGATTAAGTGCGATTCTTTGGGAGCGGATTGAAACCTAGCACACAAACACACACTAAACATTATATCTGACCTATATGCCGTTAAATAGAGCAAACTACCAATCATACCTTTGTACCTTTTTTTATCAATTGACTTACCTTTTTCATCTTTATCCAATTTTGTAGTAGTCCTCATAGGTGTTGTGCTTGGCTTGCATTCGTTCATCCCAAATCTTTTAAGCAGCTCTCTTGTATATTTTTCTTGATTGAGAAAAATACCTTCCTTGTATTGTTTCACTTGTAGGCCTAGAAAGAAGGTGAGCTCTCCTACAAGACTCATCTCAAATTCTTATTGCATAAGAGTTTCAAACTTTTTGCATAGGCATTCATTAGTAGCACCGTAAATGATATCATCAACATAAATGTGAACTATTAAAATATAATTTTTAAAATGTTTAATAATAATGTGGTGTCAACTTTCCCTTTTTGAAAACCATTTTTAATTAAAAATGAACTCAATCATTCATACCAAGCTCAAGGGGCTTGTTTAAATAAATAAAGAGCTTTTGAGAGTTTACAAATATGATGGGGAAAATCTGGATTTTCAAAGCCTTGAGGTTGTTCAACATAAACTTCATCATTTAGAAAACCATTCAAAAAAGCTGATTTAACATCCATTTGAAAAAGTTTAAAACCTTTATAACATGCAAAAGCCAAAAGCATTCGAATTGCCTCAAGTCTAGCAACAGGAGCAAAAGTTTCATCAAAATCAATCCCTTCAATTTGTAAGTAACCCTTGGCCACTAATATAACCTTGTTCCTCACAATAACACCATTTTCATCTAACTTGTTTCGAAAGACCCATTTAGTTCCAATGATAGGATGGTCCTTGGGTCTTTCCAAAAGTTTTCATACTTGATTTCTTTCAAAATTATTTAATTCCCCATGCATTGCATTTATCCAATTCGGATCTTCAGGTGCTTCATCTATATTGTTGGGCTCAAAATTTGCAAGGAAAGCCGAAAAAGCACATAGATTTTTCAAAGAGTTTCTAGTTTTTATACCTTTATTTATATTACCTATAACTTGATCAAGTGGGTGTGAGTGGGTGTGATAAGGCATGTCTCCAATATCTTGGGATGATTTGATTCTCTTCTCTTTGAGATATTTCTATTTCTTCTACCTTTGGGGTGTAAACTTTTGCTTCCTCTATGTCCACAACTTTAAGTTTTCTTTTTACTTCAACTATTTCTTCATTATCATGTGCTTGTTTGCTCAAAAAATCATTAGTTTCATTGAATTTAACATTCATAGACTCTTCAACAACTAATGTTATTTTGTTATATACTCTATAGGCTTTACTTGTACTAGAATAATCAAGAAAAATACCATCATCGCATTTATCATCAAATTTGTCTAGTTTATCTTTGATATTCAAAATATAATATTTACATCCAAAAACTTTAAAATAGGAGATATTTGGTTTCTTATCAAATAGCATTTCAAAATATGTTTTCTTCTTAAGAGGTCTAAGTAGAATTCTATTAAGAACATAGCATGATATGTTTACGGCTTCCGCCCAAAAATATTTTAGTAACTTACTTTCATTTAAAATTGTTCTACTCATTTCTTGTATAGTTCTATTTTTTCTTTCTACTACTCCATTTTGTTGAGGTGTTCTAGGAGTGGAAAAATTATGAGTAATTCCATTTTTTTGCAAAATAATTCAAATTTATGATTTTCAAATTCCCCTCCATGGTCACTTCTAATTTTTGAAATCTTTTGTTCAAATTTGTTTTGAATTCTTTTTGCAAATTTGGAAAACATGTTTAGCATTTCATCTTTACTATGGAGAAAAATAATCCAAGTGAAACGGGAGAAATCATCAACAATTACAAATATATATATATCTTTTTCTTCCTAAACTTGTCACATCAATAGGTCCAAACAAGTCAAGATGTAAAAATTCAAATGCCCTATGTGTACTAATAATTCCCTTTAATTTAAAAGAACTTTTGGTTTGTTTACCTTTTAGACATGAATCACAAACACTGTTTTTCTCAAATTTGATCTTAGGCAAGCCTCTAACTAATTCATGATTTGAAAGTTTATTTAGCAATTTATAATTTACATGTCCTAATCTTCTATGCCACAAGTTTATGTCATCATGCATGACACTAAGACATTTTTCATTTTTCAAGTTATCAAAATCAATTTTATATACATTGTTGTACCTAAAACTCATGTGTAAAACTTTGTTGTTTTCGTCTAGTATCAAACATTTGTCTTTTTCAAATTTGACTAAATAATTTTTATCGCATAGTTGACTTATGTTAATTAGATTATGTTTTAAGTTTTCAACAAGCCAAACATTTTCTAAATACACTTTGTCATTCTTACTAATATTACTTATATCAATTACTCTTCCTTTGCTATTGTCTCCAAAAGTTACTTTTCCTCCATTCTTCTTTTCCAAATTGATGAAATTTGAGACATCGCCGGTCATATGTCTTGAGCATCCACTATCCAAATACCATTTACCTTCATTGTATTTAGAAGATTCCTACAAGAAAGAAATTAGGAGTTTCATCTTTTTTGTACCCAAACTGGCTTGGGTCCATCCTGGTTAGTCATGGTCCTTTTCGGAACCCAGATTTTCTTCATCTCTTTACTTATTTCTTTCCTAATTCTGCAATCATAAGACTAATGCCCTTCATATCCACAATGAAAATAAATAATTTGTGATCGTGTAATCGTGCGATGCTTTAACAAATAAAATTCTTTTGTCATTCTTCTTTTCAAAAGAAGTGAAACCAAATCCCTTTTTATTTGAAGATATTGTAGAACCACTAAGCATGTCATCTAACATTTTACTTCCATTTGAAAATTTTCAAGTTCAATTTTCAATTTATTAATTTCTTTGTTCAAGCATGTAATTTCTACATTTTGTTTTTCACATAATGATTTTAGTCCATTATTTTCCATTTTCAATTCTTCAATTGAGAATTCCTAACTAGAGTTTTCTTCATTCAATATATCACACTTTTTACATTCTTTAACATTCTTATTTTTCTTTTGCAAATTTTCAAGCTCTATTTTTATTTCATCATATTTCCTTTTTAGGCATCCATATTTATTAATAAGAACTCTAAATTCCTTATGCACATTAAAGGATTCACTATCACTAGAGTTAGAGGAGTTAGATGATACATCATGGCTATTAGCCATTAGACATATGTAGACTTCTTCGTCATCACTAGAGGAGGTGTTGGAGTCATTCTCTTCACTTTCATCCCAAGTGGTTTCAAGAGCCTTCTTTTTTCTTCTTGAGCTTTCTCCATCTTTCTCCTTTTTGACCAAATTTGAATATTCATTTTTGTAGTGTCCAATCTTTTTGCATTCAAAGCAAGTTATTTGGTTTTTGCTTAATGATGATCTTCTCTTGGAGAAATCTTTCTTCTTCTTTTGTTTGGCAAACTTGAGATATTTGTCAAGCTTCTTTACATATAGGAAAAGCTTCTTTTCATCAAAATCCTCATTCTCTTCACTTGTATCTTCTTCATTTTTGTTTGCCTTTAATACAAGTGTTTTACTTTTTAGAGTATTTGCTTCTTCATCTTCCTTAATCCCGGTCTCATAAGTTAAGAGTGAACGTATAAAATCATCAAAGTCTAACTTGTTTAAGTCCTTTTCTTCAATCACTGTCCTCTTTGTATGTCATTTGGAGGAGAGAGACCTGAAAAACTTTTTCACTTTTTAAGGGTTAGTCCTTGGCTCGCCCAAAGAGACTAAGCCGTTTATAATATCATTAAAATGAACAACCATATCATTTATAAATTTATTTTCAAGCATTTTAAAAGAATCATGTTGATGATTTAAAATATTTAATCTAGACGCCTTAACTTTATCCATTCTTTCATGTGTAATGATAAGTTTCTTCCAAATCTCATTAGAACTTTCACAACTAGAAATTCGATTAAATTTTGTTGGATCCAAAGTACAATAAAAAAATATTTTTAGCTTTCCATTCTAGTTTTTCTCCGTCGGTATATTCTAAAGGTTTTTTCTAACTTAAATCAAAACCATTTTGAATAATATCCCACATATCAATATTAATAGAACAAACATAGGCTTGCATCCTAATTTTCCAATATGCAAAATTTGAGGCATTGAAAAGTGGAGGACGATTAATAGATTGACCTTCGGAAAAACTGAAACCACTTGATGCCATAGCTCTAAAGATATTTTAAATCTTAAAGCTAGAGCAACCCACTCTGATACCAATTGTAGAATCAAAAATACCAAGAGGGGGGTGAATTGGTGAAATTAAATTTTCAAAAATTCACTTTTGGAGGAAAGCAATAAAAATGATCACAAGCAAATAAAGATAATGCGTAAATAAAGAATAAAGAACAAATTCAAAGAGATACAATATGATGACGAGGTTCGACCTCAACTCTTTAGCCTATGTCCCCCGCTCCAACTTCTCGACATCGAGACCGTCGGAGATTCACTTTTTCTCTCTTTTCTTGTAAGGAGAGAACAACCCTCTTTAACAATCAAGCCTTTTTCTCCACTCAAGAGGCAAGGCACACATCTTATACAAGGAGCTTTCACTTTTACTAGTTCAGAAAGTAAATGTCCCCTCTAACTCTTTTCTTTTACAAAATCTTTCTCACACTCAAGGCTAAGAAAAGAAAAGGAAAGAAATTTGCAATTCTATGCTAAAAAAACGTGAGAGGAGCTCTAGGATGTTCTTGCTTGTTTGGATGATATTTCTTCAGGCTTTGGCACTCCTTTTATAGACTCATAAGGGTGAGAATTCGTTCAAAGAGTCTCCCACAAATTTCTTCTAAAAAATGCTAGCCGTTACTGTTCATTTGATTGAGAGGCCGGTCGACCGCTGGGATGGGCCGGTCGAGCGGTCGACCGATCTATGCGATCGTTGTCATTTTTAGTATTTTGATGCTTGTCCGGTCGATCGGTCCTTCGACCGATACATCGTCCGGTAATGTCTCGATGTCGATCGATTCATATCACTATCGACCGGTCTATCGATCGGTATAGTCTCAACGTAGACCGGTATATTCTTGACTTTTCTCCATCTGAATATCAATCGACCGGTGTCATGGCCGGTCGACGAGTCGACCGGTCGTGCTGAAAAAATTTTCTTCCAACCTTAAATATGATGATTTCTTCGGCGAATATGTTCATATCAATTCTACACCTGCATTATCATCACTTGAGCATAAATTAGTAACTTTTATATCCATTTTAATTTGTTATCATCAAAACATAGGATTCAACAAACGCAAGCAGATGTCGATGCATGATTCATCACATGACCATCATATCTCGAATATCAGAAGATGAATCATATCAAATATAATTTCAAACCGAACAAAATTGCACTTCTCATAATCCATTCATATCATATCACATATGCTTCTCAAATGTGCAATCATATAATCATTCAGATATACTTTTCATAATTGCATTTCTTGAAATCAATTCATAACATATCCAAAACATATTCAATAATATCATAATCAATGTCACACCAAATCCAAAAGAGGTGAATACATAGAGTAGGAGAAACCAACTTATCTATAAGAGCTACCAAAATGTTTTTAAAGGTTTTTCCTTTCCTTTTTCACTACTTTACTCTTCTACTCCTATACAATAATAATAAGAAACACATTACTTCTATGATCTGAATAGAAGCCTATCACACATGAAACACAATTAATTGAAGAGGTACATGACTCTTGGATATTTACTCTTATAGCTTAAGTAATTATTTATCACAAGAATTGGCCTACTATTAAGACATATTGTTTACATAATAAAAGAAAATTCGTATTTGTTTGAATTGATAACCAAATTTGTTCATTACAATTTTTCTTACTTCCTAGTTGCTAATATATTAATCTATAAAAGTTTCAGATCTTATTTCATTGTGATTTGTTCACAGGAAAATCAACATTCAGCCTAACTTTTATCTTATTTCTATGTTTTGACAAACTAAGAGACCCTACTTTTATGAGTTATATAAAATAATAAACATTCCCTTTTCTCCTAATTTTATCCAAATAGTAGACATCATAGGGTGCAACTCATAAAATTATCTAAATTTATATCTCTTTGTACTGAGTACAATAAATTTAACCAATACTAACATAATTTGCCCTAAGTTCCATGGCAGAAAGGATCATGTAGAATGATAAATCAATTTATATGATTGAACTTTCTATAGACATAATGTTTTCCAATGATTCTAGTTGGAAACACATGCTAACATCTGTACTCTAAGGACCATTAAATATCAATTTATATGATTACATATCCAATTTAATACCTAATTTGCAATCCGGACTAACAACTTTATTAAACAGTATGATAAACCCTTAACATGATTTCGTTGCATAGCTCCTATTAACATGATTTCAAATCTCATGTAAACTAGACTCGGAGATGATTCTACATGTTAAATTTCATAATTTTTAAGGACCAATTGATACGAAAGAAAATCTTAGGAAGAACATCATCAGTCTAGGATTAGAATCTTCACCTTTAATGATCTTCCTTGTCGAATTTCCTTCAAAGTCCATGAAAGGAGTCGTGGTATGAAATTTTTGATGTGTTGTCTAGAGAAAGGATAAGACCATACGAATGTTTGCAAATTTTTATCACCTGAATAGGTCGGTTGAAAAAATAGCCTCAGGATGAAGTGGCAAGCTGCTAGCTTGCTGGCAGCTTGAGTTAAAATTCTCGTCCAATTAAAATTTAGCATTCAAAATCATTAATTTAATCCCTAATTGATATTAATTAGTATAATATAATCCATGTAATTTATTCACATATTTTATATATTAATTTTTGTTACACACACATATATATTTCATATGCCACTTGGCGACATTTGATTGGTCCACTAGACTTAAATCCAATCTTAAAAAAGAGAATATGATTTATCATAATATGATTATTAATCATACTTTAGTACTTTAATTAAATTTTATAAATTCTTATTATATCACTACGTGACATTACAACATATACTACAACATATATTCAATTGATTATAGCCATATAATATAGAACCCAATATGGATTAGATAATGGATATTACAAAGAGTTGTCTAAAATAATTGTCATCATGCTTCAAGTCATTAATATTCTTTAACATTCTACAGGTCCCGAAGGAGATACTCTCGCAAAAGGTCCATCAAACTCATATGCTCTCGCACAAAGTGAGGTAATAGGTAAAAAAATAAGAACGACAAAGTTAACTAGTGAAGTTTGGAATTATTTTGAAAAAAATATAGACTAAAATTATTTAAGAAAAGATAAAGCTTTTTGTAAAATTTGCAAAGCTACCTCTTCTTTAGGCACGTGCAATTTAAAATGACACTTATAATCACATTCAATAATGATAGAGAATAATTTTTTACAAGTCAATTACTGTAACAAACTCAACTCGCTGCACCCGACTGTGACACTACGGGGAATTTTTTATTTGCTTATAATCAAGAAAATATGCATGAAGGTATACCAAGATATGCTATACATGCAAAATATCCATATGCATTTACTAAAGATAAAAAAAATTATATTATCAACAAAAATGCGTACAAGATGCCTTTAGAAATATTAGTACAATTCAATTAAATTATATCATAAAAAGAAAATGGAACTAATTATTTTTTTTTATTCTAAATTCATGTTTAGTTTGACTCGTGACATATAGACTTCTTTAAATTATGATGGTTTTTTTTATCTATTTCAATACATTGGATCAATAGAAATTGGGTAGTGCAAAAAAAATTACATTTAAAGAAATTGAACATCCTCATAACGGTTTGCAAATTGCAAAGATGACAAAAAAAAGTAATTAACGAATATGATTTTAAAAATAAAATTCTATGTCTTACTCTTGATAATGCAAGTACTAATTATTTCTCTACATAATTTTTTATTCAAAGATTAAATGAATTATTTTCCACCAAAGATGTCCATGCCATAGTATTAATTTATGTGTTAACAAAGTAGTTTATATTGCTTGAATATCTTATAACAGTAATTATAAATTTACATCACTTTGAACTTACAAGACAAACACTTAAAGAAATTGTCATCGTTATAATATTTCGTATATAAAGTGAACACTCATATGTGTACAAGATGAAATAGTACTCATTACATGCTTAAATTATGTATTCCATTTAGACATGCACTCAATTATTATAATTTGATTATGATGTGATGTCCACCAACTCTAATTACTAATTCGGAATGGGATGTTGCTAACATGGTTGTTGGACTGTTGAAAGTTTTTTACAATGCTACCTTAGAATTATCTATCATTTACTTCCCTATACTTCACATTTAATAATTAATCAACTTCATGAAATGACAAAATTATTTAATAAAAAATGTGAATTATCAAATGAATTTTTTGAAACAATTTATTTGATGGAATCAATTTTTTTTTAGAATAATGAAATAATTTATCCCTTATAGAATTTTTAGTAATGATGATGGAGCGTAGATACATGGGATCTAGTCCTAAATGATACACAAGAGAAATTAAGAATGAGTATGAAAATATAATAAATTGATGATTTTATTAATGCAAATTATTATTATGAAAATATAATAAATGCATTATATAATGTTTATGAAGAAAATTTTGGTGTACATAGAGAGCAAGTGTTAAATAATTTTTTGTATCCATATCTTATATTAGTGGTGGTGGTGGGTGGTTGGTGGGGGGGGAGGGGGGGGGGGGGGGGGGGGGGGAGGGGGGGGGGGGGGGGGGGGGGGGGGGGGGGGGGGGGGGTGGGGGGAGGCTTGAATGAAGGTGACAATGAAATAGATGCTTTTTCCCGCTTATAATTATTCATAAAATAATTGTTATAGACATGTAGTTTGTAAATTTCATTTCTTTCTTGTTTCATAATAATAAATAATAAAATATTTTCATGGATGTAAGCTAAAATACTCAAATCACGTAAATATCGATATCCATTACTACTTTTAGTACATAGTAGTTTAGTACTTAACTACCTATATACAAATGTTATAAATTATAGTAATATGATATTCTACTATTATGAATTATATAATAGATTATTTATAATATATTAATATTTACTATATTATTAAATACTTACCAAATAATGAATTAATGAATTAACATATTTAAAATTTTAATTGTATAATTATAATATAATAAGAATTAAAGTGGTCACTAAATCATATATAGAATATTAATATTATATGTATTAATTTTATGTATACATAATAAGTAAATTAAAAGTTATAAAATTTGAAGCAAAAAATGAGCCATCCGACCCAGTCGGCCGGACCATGCACGGACCGTGTGGGGTTGGCGTAATGCCAATCCAGCACGACATCCCTTGTGGGGTCAGTTGACCCACAAAATATAATTATTATATATAATACTATATCTATATATCAATAAGTTACATAGAATTAATAACTTTCTTATGTAAAACTAACAAATATTATAAATAACTTCACATGACTAATTTTCATAATTTTCAACATGCAAATTTTGATTATATTGTGCTGAAACTTATTTGATTTTTCTCTTTATATCCTGTAGTTTGTTCTCTTTGGAAACCATATATTTTTCTTTTCATAAAGAAAAAATAATTTCTTTAAGGTTTTTCCGATAACCCCCCTAAACTATGAACTTTTTTTGCGTCTACCTACGACTTTCGAATATTCCGCTGACCCCTCTGAACTATACCGTATTTTTCACTTAAGTCCATCTGTCAACCTCTATCAACTTTCACGTATTCATTTTTATTTATGAAATGACCAATATGCCCTTGCAAACCGGGGGTCCGATTCGGATCGGACGACTAGGTGCATCCTCGCCTCGCATTGGCTATCCCCAATGCTCACCCACCCATTCTGCGCCACCGTCGGCCACGTCCACGCCGCGTTCAGGTCGACCCAGCAGCCGGCCCGAGCTAAGGCCGCACGTGCTCCCCGTCCCGCCTGTGTAGACCGAGACATCGAGCGCCGCTCGTTTGCTGGAGAGCCTCTGGAGTGTGGCTGGGTCAAGGCTGATGACGATCGGAGATGAAGGTGGGATGCCAATGGCCGTGGATGGCGGCGGCTCCATTAAGTTGGTGGTGGATGTGGGGTCGAGGACAAGGGGGAGAGGCGCTGTCTGGGAATAGTAAAGGAAGTCCTGGAGATGGAGCGTGCAGAAGCACGGGGTGGCTGATGGGTGCACGCCAGGGCTTGCGACCGGTTGCGCCACTGTTGGGAGCTTTAACACCAAGCCTCGACGATGAGCTGAATGAACGGGCATAGATCCATCCATTTTCTCTTGTGTTGGGTCGCCTCCTGCGAACATAGCAGAGGGGGTCCCCCTCCCCCATGACTTGTGATCTGCTGGTCGCAAGGGAGACATCCGACGACGAGATCGCGGGGGAGGGGAGGACGCCCCCACCCTCTACGATCTCGTCGTCGGAGATCGTAGGTCGGGGGCCCTCTATGATCTGGTCGTCGAAGATGAGATCGCGGAGGAGGGGGACACCCCTCCTCTGTGATATCATTTTCGGCAACGAAATCGCAGAGGGGGACACCCCCTGCAACCTGTGATCTCGTCACTGGCGATAAGATCACGAGGGATGGGAGGACGCCCCTCCTCTGTGATCTCGTCGCCAGTGATGAGATCATAGGCCCCCTCGGCGATCTCGTTGTCAGCGATGAGATCGGAGGAGGGCGACGTGCGCTGACTAAGTATAATTTTTAAATTTTTATAACATATTATTTTATATTTTCCAATATTAGATGATACAAGGGAAGGGTAATTTGGTCATTTCATAAATAAAAAAAATAAAAATTAATGAAAAAGTTGATGAAGATTGACGGATGGACTTAAATGAAAAATGCGATATAGAGTCAGCGAAATATTCGAAAGTCCTGAGTAGATATGAAAAAAATTTATAGTTTAAAAAGGTCAACAGAAAAAATTCTTTCTTTAGTTATAGATTGCTTTGGAACTCGATCTCTTGCCGTATGCCTTGAGACACACTCATGAACGGTATATGGGCGGGGGGCGGCCAAGCCATTCTTAGGCAAGTGGCGGATCGATGTAGGACAGATCACTGTACATGGGAAACGGAAGGAGAGGCCATCGGACTTTCAGGTGACTTTCAAGTGGTGGAAACTTATTAATTAAGCTAAATTTCTTCGTAGCTAAGGCTTAAATTTTCCGTGCTGAATTAGAATAGATCAATGCCACCGTACGCAGGCAGAAACAAGTGCAAGATACGGCATTGGCTCACAAAATTGCAAGAAGTCATATATAACAGGGGCGGACCCACATGGGCCTGACCCCCTAAAATTTTAAAACTTAATTACTTATATAGATGAATATATAAATTTTAGTTATAAATGTTAACTTTGCCCCCCCCCCCCCCCCCCCCCAATTATATTTGATGAGGCATTGTGACAGAAAATATGCTATTGATTTAATGGATTGATGCTCTTCCAATCTTCTAATGATTTGGATCGCATTTTTGTTATCATCACCATCTAAAGAATTAAATAAAAATATATCGAAAAAAATAAAAAAAAAAGTATGCATAAAGTCGTTTAAGACGCGCTTCACACGTAAAACGTTTGACACCTACATTAAATCATATATAAATGTTGATTAGTGAGCATAAGACTTAATCAGATATATTTGGAGAAGGAACTTGCATTTCGATTAAGGTGCGAGCACTTGGCATTATTCAAGTACACAAGCAGTCTATGCGAATGATTGGACGGGTACATGCAACATCTCATACACGGGAGCCTGCTCACGGTGTATTCGAATGATGAATCGGGTATACGTAGCTTGTGTACTTGTATTTGATACAAATAACGATAGACTATTAAATTATAATGATTAGTGATTGATTTCTAGTCATTAAATTACAATAGTTAAAGTAAATAAAAATATTTCACAAATATAATGTTTTAGTTAGTTGATAAATATGACTTAAAAGATATAGAGAACAGTTTAAATAATTTGAATTTTTTTCGTGCATTTTATTTTCTATTGGTAAATATTTCATCTATTTTAAGAATAATAAATATTATAATGAAGTATAAATATAATTTATTGTACCAATAGTTTAACCAATAAAATCAAACAATTATAAATTACAAAATGGTAATAAATAGTAAATTGTGCCATCTCGTAGGGATAATAATTTTATTATACAAATGGTAATTAATAGTAAAAATTTTATAAGGGTGTATGTGGAAACAATATTACGCACTAGTCGCCATACCTCCAGATATTAGATCCTTCAAAGTAGTAAAAACATTTCATTTGATCAAAAGGCTACACATTTTTTTAAGAAAAAATGGAGGTGTCCCCTCTTTAAAGAAGGAACATCGTGTTCTTATGTTTTTATCCATTGAATTAAAAATCTATGGATCATATTTTATTTATTTTCATTTAAAAATTTTAAATCTGATTTATAGATTCTTGATCTGATAAATAATAAGTAGGGAGATATTGTGTCCCTCGTTTAAAGGAGGGACACGTCCATTAAATTTTTTTTAATATGTATCAAGTATTGTCATAAGTCATTGACGCCATAAATGATGTCTCCAATCTCCAAATGAATTCAGCTGTACTGGCTTATGTAATTTTGAAGATATTTTGTATATTTACTTCAGAAATAGAAAAAAAACTGAATTATGATATGATTACTAATTAATTAACTACCTTGTATAGATTATTACTGAATTATGGCGTGTCCATGTACTTATGACAATAATTAGCAGTAGATGTTGAATCGACATGAATGATGCTTCCATGGCCAAATATGGAACCGAAAGTATATATGATCTTATCCGTCGATTCACTCAATCGTCATGGATTTGATAACCAAGCTAGATGCATGCATGCATGATATACACGTTTGAAGAAATATATATACACGATTATTACACAATGCAGAACGATAGTTAATATTAGCATCATCATCGTAACAGATTAAACAGCATACATCACGCATGTCTACATCCATAGAAAGCGTACATGAACAGGTTCTGACATAATTATACTAATCTCAAAACATGTTTTGTCATGCATTTGGATATGTATCTTTGTCCCGGGAGACTGCCATAAGCGAGGATTTAGGGATTATTTGGCTAAGTTTATAAGTCATTTATAAATTAGTTTAAAAAAAATATCAACGTTTAGTAACTTAAAATTTTGACTGATAAAGATATATCAAATTTACTTATAAGTAAAAAAAAATAAACAATGAGAGTGGTGCTTATTTTTTTCTAAAAAATAGGTCAATTAGTTATCTCACAATTAACTAGTTATTATTAATATAAATAATTTTATCCAAACGTGTAACTGCTTATTTTTAAAAATAAATTTCAACCAATAAAATACTTATCAGCACTTCAACTTATCAGTTATTCTGTATCAGCTAAGTCAAACGGACCCTTACTCAACAAACAAGTGACCTTTAAGAATATATCATAGAATATACTTATAATTTGGACGCTAACTTATACATATATATATATATATATATAATATGGGATAAACGTGCACATATTTTGCATGTCAGATCTTATTTTAATTTGATACAAACCTTTAGGTCATTAAAGCAACTTAATTAATTCCATATTCATGTGGATCACTCTTCGGACATCGTAAATTCCTATCTCTTGTATAGTTTAATAATTTGCAATTAGCATCACTGCTAATAAAACAGTGCATGCACATGAAGTAGATAAAAAACAAATTAAAATAAATTTCAAAGTAACATGCAGGGAAGGGACAGATATATAGATCCCTAGAATATTAATTTTCTTTATTGACTCTTTAGTTAACTTCGGATAGATGATCACTGGTATCTTGGAACAATGATTCGTGAATCCAATGCCTTTAATTAAAAAAATCAATGCCACATTAATTAGGAAATGACGTCCAATACTATGTATCTGTACTTTTGCTGATTTAATAACGATATTCTTCAAATTATTATTATTGCTATTTTTGCAATAGTATTTTTTTCAATTTTACTGTAATTACATGTCTTATACATAATAAGTACAGATGAGTCTTGACACAACAAAGAGAAGAAAGAACAAAATAAAAGACATAAGAAAACATGACAAAAAGGACCAAGTTGAAACAGTCACTTCAATTGATTGAAATAAACATAATAAGAATATTGCTCAAAACAATCAAGCTGCAATCGGAAATTGATTCATGTAATCAAGAACAATATCTAAATGGTACTTGATTCATTCAACCAAGATCACAAGATGTAGATAAGTCCCTACTTGAATCATGCATCAAAAGAATCAACCTAACGTTATTCAATATTTAACATCAATTCCCACACCCTGTCCTCTCCTATAGAGAAGGTTACAATCTGTGTTTAAATCAAGCAATCAGAGAATTAAAGCTATCTACACTGAACAAGCAACAAACCCATCCCTGCGTTAGTCAGAGATAGACGGCCATGGAAAGGAATCAACAAATGGAGCTATTCATAGTCTCGAATCCTATGAATCACAGTACTTCCAGACACTGTCGTAATCCATGGATGGTCCGGCCGAGCAAGACCCGTCGAGGTCGTCGTAGTGCTTCGACACGACCGAACAGATCTCGGCGTTGAGGTCCGCGCTCAGGCCGGTGTCCTGCGACGGGTTCGAGTGCTGCTCCACCTTGCAGTGCGTCAGCGCGTCCCCCGCCCGGCCCTGGTGCAAGTAGCCGCTCGCCGCCGCCGGGAACGAGAAGTAGGAGCTCTGAGGAAGCATCGGCGAGCGGAAGACCGCATTCTGAGGTGGATTTGGGTCTATCTCTTGATGGCTTATGATCTGCTGCTGCTGGTGCTCCATGCCCAGCAAGCTGAAGAAAGTGGGGACGCCATTGAAGTCGAAGCTGCCTTCGGTGACGTGCGGGAGGTCGACGAGAGGGGGCAGGCCGGAGGAGGGGTCGACACGGGCTTCACCGAAGGAGTTGGTCCTTTCCACTTGGCTCGGCTGCGGCGGGGCTTTCTTCAAGCCAGTGCTCTTGTGGAAGACCCTGCAGACGACCCATTCATCCTGCAGACGACGCAGATTCCATGGTTAAGGTTCAGCGCGAGCACCAACAGTTGAAGAAGTTTTTTTCTTATAGTGCAATTGCAATGAAATGGTATTCAACTACGCATGCAGTGATGCAGATGCAGTGCAGGGTGGTGTACTACCTTCGCATGCTTTGGCAGATTGCCGAGAAGGGATTTGCCCTCGAGCCTGTACTCATGCATCACCCAGTCGCTCTTCTCGCCCTTGGGCGCTCTGCCCTTGTAGAAGACGAGCGTCTTCTTCATGCCGACGAGGGCACCTTTCCCTCTGTAGATCTCCTTGTCTTTCCCTGTGGCCTTCCAGTACCCGGCTTCCGTGGCCCTGTTGGTTCGCATGCCGGTCGGATACTTCCTGTCCCTCTGGCAGAAGAAGTACCATTGCTTCCCGCCCATCTTCGCCTTGCCTAACAGCACGAAGCACGTAAATAAAAATACTTAAATTTTACCAAGGAACCAAGATCAAAGCAACAGAGGAAGGATTGATATCAAGAACAAGAAGAAGCTTTGATCATTACTTGGAAGATCCCATGGCTCGCACTTGTTCAAGTCCACCTCCCCGACAGCCCTTGCAGTGAAGCCGTGGTTGAGGACCTTTGGCGACAGGTAGTGAGTTATGATCTCCTCGTCCGTGGGGTGGAACCTGAATCCGGGAGGCAAATCCATGCAGTCTTCCTGCATGTGGTTCAGAACCTGTGCATCTACCGTATATGGCTGCATCGATCGATCGATCGAGAGAGAGAGAGAGAGAGGAGAAAGTGTTTCGATCCAAAGATGGTACCCGTGGGAGATAGCAAGGTTGGACAAATGGTATTAATGTGAACGAGGTGGGGAGGATTTAAGGGATCAGAGATAGGAAGGGGGAGTACCAGTGTACCACAGAGAGAGAGAGAGAGAGATGGTAGACCCGTGCGGTTTAAGGCACTGTAAGTTGTAAGAGAAGCCTCGATGGACCTGCCCTCTTATTGGCTCCAATTTTTTTCCTTGCAACAATAAGATATGAAAAAAGCGTTTAAAAGAGTTAACTGATTAATTTTGAATCAAAATTTCAAAGAATTTTTTTTCAAACGTAGAAGAAGCTAAATTTGTTGCTCAATAAATTTTGAGGATCGAGTAAATAAAAGAAAATATCCTGAGTTTGTCTTGGTCTCTCGAAAATTGTCGTTGGATTAATGGATTGCGTAGTTCCTAAGTATCTGCTGCTGTTTCACATTAAAAAAGTTCTTATGGAAAGAAAGAGTGGACGAGTTCTGATATTTTGCTGTGGAACATGTTGGCCTGTGTCATGAACCACACAAGTCAGAATGTTGAAACTGCGTGTGTATGCATGGGCGGATGAGCTGGAGATAAATAGAAAAAAAGTGCATTGGCAGCATTTATCTGCTTGAATCCCTTGGGACAACTATGAGTTTGGAATTTTATAATTCCCCTCTTGCATTTGCAAGAAGACCAACTTCCTTTCTCCTTTTCACAGCAATAAGCAAAAGAAAAAAAACAGTAAGAGGAAAAAAAAAGCACATGTACGAAAGTTTTCTTCTCACAGGAAAAGGGAAAGAAAAACAGTAAAAGGAAAAAAAATAGTGTTTCCTTTGAAAAAATAAAAAAAACAAAACTGAGATTTAGAAGCTATCCAATTCTTTGACATCTGAGTCTCAAACTGAAACAGTCAGATTTTTAACTGTGTAACAACGTCGCTGCACTTGGATGAATGGATCCTGTCATCCTCCAATGGTATTCCTGATACATATTTGGTGGTGGTCAGATGTTCAAGCTAGGTGCATGAATATGTTTGACCAGTAAAAATATCAAGCAAATACAAATATCTACCCCAGTTAGGATATTCCTTCATTTCTCTCTCTCTCTTTTGAAAGAAAAAGTTTCCTGACCATTCCTTTATTAATTGCATGTTCAGAGGAAAATTCTCAGTTTGCAACTCCCTGATGCCGTGTACAGTGCAATTTTTAGACGCATCTCCATTGGGAAGTCTCCATTTGGGGGGAAGCAACCATTTAGATGGAACCATCTGCACCAAGTCCACCTGCAACTCCAATGCACGTAAACAGCAAACAGTAGTACAAATTAATAACCTTCTGTTCATCTTTTCTCTTTGCAGAAAGTTGAGAAATCTTTCCAGTTCTCAATCTAGAAGTACTCGAAGAAAACAAATGAATTTTCTTTTCTTGTATTAATTTCTTAAAAAATCGATGAAAATGTATATATATATATTATATAATAGGGGGAAAAAAAGACGGCGAAAAGTTCACAAAAAGCCCTCTGACTTTGTCTCTTTCAGTTCGATCACGTGTTGACTCTTCGCAACCGTCCAAACTTGTGGCAGCGCATGAAGAGACATTTATCAAGTGCCATCTCCTCGCCCCCCTTTTCCCGCACGTGGTCTTATCTCGACGCATTTATATCCGTTCTTATCTGCGTTAATAAATCAAAGATGTAGCTTTTAATTGCAACAAGATTTCGTAAACGAATTCGAATGATAACAAAGATATATATTAATTAATTTCGGCCAGCAAGATAAGAAACATGAATTTTAATTAAGTAAACGAATAATATCCAGAAAAGTAATTCCACCATAAGCCAAATTTTTACAAATGTTCAATTTACCTCCAAGGAAACTTGAGCCATGATACGAATTAAGCTTGAATAATTACATTTCATTCACAAGAATTTCAAAAAATTTGAATATATCACTTGGACAAAATAGCAATGCTTTTGAATGGAGATCCAGATGACTATTTTGATAAAATAAACTTCTATTTTGATAGAAAAGGCGACGAGTATGATTGGAGAATATTTTGGAGGAAAATAAAATAATATAATATCATATTCTTAAAAAAAGAATAGATATTTTTATTTTCACTTTTGGTTAGAAGGAAGAGGATAAAATTTTAAAATATAAATATTTTATTATAAATAATTTATATTTAATATAATAAAAATAAAAATTTTAATATAAAATAAAAATTTTAAAATAAAAAATAAAAGAACGATTCAAAACGTTAGAACGAAAGAATATAAATATTCTTATAATTTTGAGAATAAAAATGATGAATTTATCACTTTTTAGGTGGTTTTATGATTTTTTATTGACATATTCCTATTGTAGAAAGTGTTTGACATATTCTAGTATTTATTCTGCACTAAACGACCCAGAAGCATCCTTAAATTCTATGGTTAAAAAATAAAAAAAGGTTATAATTTTAAATGCTTGTATATTAATATAAATAATTTCAAATAAGTGGGTCGTGATATGAAAAAAGCGTAGTTAATATAGAGCGTGAAAAGATTTGTTATTATTTTTCATATCAACGTTTTAATGGATGATCCCACGTCAGTCGCAGTCCACGTACGTCTGACTCGAATCTGACTGCGTGACCGTTCGTGAACGCATTTATGATCCCCGCCGCCTTAAATAATAATAATAATAATAATAATAATAATAATAATAATAATACATGTGGAAAATAAGTAGATATTTGTAATGCATGCAGAATAGTATTGAGTTGGAACTTGGAACGGAGGACTCGATCGCTGGGCATATGGCCTTTACCTTTCCACATGTATAAAGTCTTACGGACTTCTCTTGGTAAAAAAAATGGAAATATATGTGACGAGCCCATCTCCGTTGTTAATATATGAAAGTTTCTCGGGTTTATTTTATTCCTCCCCTCTGTTTGATTCATATATGCAAACTCATTTTAAATTCACATATTTCTTAAATCCTAATTATACACACATATATATATATATAATCAACTAATGTTTTTCGGTTCAGTAGAAATTAAAAAAATCAATACAAAATGACTTAGTGGAAAACCATCCAATTTTTTTAAATGATTTTGTCGGATCCATACTTTAATATGAATATTTTTAAAGTTCAAACAATAAAATAAAAATTAATATAAATACTTTTGATATTAAAAGTAAAATATAAACTTAACACTAAACTTTGAATTATATAAAAAACAGAGTTTTAAAATGTAATATAAGAATATTAAATCATATAAAAATAGTTTCTAATGAATGTATCATATAAATAAAACATCTATATATAAGAAATGGAACCCTTGGCCGCCTCTTTTAATTCATTGGATGGGCTTCTAATAAACCTAATCAATAAAATTTTAGTCGTTCGTGGTCCTGGATCTCGTGAAATCCCACAGATCTCCCCTCGACAGCTTCGGGAGCTTCGGGCCACCATCACCATCACGGAAGAAGTCCACATCCCTTTGGAGGATCTCTCAGCAAAAATCGAAGAGATCAGTCGCTGCCTTCTCGGGCGGTTCTTCAGCAGATCACGAGCGGTGATCCATCTCCGTGAGGCTCAGGCCCCCTTTGGCACACCACCCTCCCCTTCTTTGTAGGGGAGATGGGAAATGGTTACATTCTATTTTGTTTCTCTTCTACCCAGGATGCTATGCAGGTTTTAACCCAGGGGCATTGGGATCCATCCGGCCTCCTCGTGCCGTTGGCATTGGTTCAAATCGGCCTACTACCTTCCCTCCTCGGTCCGATGCTCTTCTTACAGACCACGTGAACAGATTTGATCCCCTCGTTGTCTCGACCCCAACACCGACGTGCCATCAGATCTCCCAGAGGTCTCGACAAATCTCCCCGTATCTCCTGCTGATACAATTGTCCAACCCCAGGCTCATCCGCATCAACCAGTACATTACAGCTGCACACCACCTACTGCCCCGACCCTCTCTCTGCGTTCTAACACGTTATCTCGTCAGTCGCCCACCAACAATCACACGCCCCCTATTTCCTCGAGTCTCCACACACACACACCCCCCCCCCCCCCCCGCTGGCCATCCACTCCAACCTGACACCCTGTCGCCCTCATTTCTAACACTTCAGTCCCTCCTCCTCAGGCTCCCCTTATTTCTGATTCTCCCACCTCCCTGCTCTCCCTTCCCCCTCCCCTTTGTAGTGCTGGTCCTCTAAGTATCTCCCCCTCCTTCTACCCCCTCCATCCTCCGCCCCCGCCTCGTGTCCCCCCGCCTCGTGGCTCCTTCAGCACCATGACGACGCGATAGCCACTATGCTTGATTTCTTTGAATTTTTTTTATGTTGTTTGTGGATAAAATTAAAATATACATAACATTAATTTTTCTTAATTTTTTTATGACCAAACTAGACCATGAATTCCAAAATAATAATTGCTGACCTGAACAAGAATGAGAAGTTTAATGGCGATAATTATGATATTTGGCACCGTAAGGTCCAATATCTTTTAGAAAAAATAAGAGGTCTTGAAGACCATTAACCATGTTGTCACTGAATCTGTACCGGACATAATGCCCAACGTCAGAGGGACATGGAGGCCTATCAGGCATGGACAAAAAAGAATCATATTGCTTGCATTACGTTGCTGAGCACGATGAATAACTCCTTGTTGTGCGAATTCGAAGTCTATAAGACAGCATTCGAAATGTGGGCGGCGCTCCGCAATAAATATGGGGTCACTACGACCACCAAGCGCCGGATGCTCACGGTCAAGTTTGACTCTTATCGGAAGCGACCAAATCATACGATGAGGGAGCATATCCAGGAGATGTCTAACATGATCCGTGAACTCAAAAGTGTGGGACAAGTGCTCGATGATGAACAACAGGTGCAAACTCCGATCCGCTCTCTTCCAAAAAGTTGGGAACATATGCGTTGTAATTTGATGAACAACAAAAGTGTCAAAACTTTTGACCAAGCTGCTCGCCACATTGAAATGGAGGATGAGGCCCTACAAGTCATGAATCAAACCTCTGAAGCATTAGTTGCTGACAATGGTGGACAAAGAGCTGGTTCCCAGTCCAAGAGAAAAATGTTGCATAAGTCGTAACCAAATAATAAGAGCGAAAATGCTGGACAAAAGAAAGCCCAATGCCACCAGCACAAACGTGAAAAACGTGACGGCAAAGTAGACATGAATAAAGTAAAGTGCTACAATTGTAGCAAACGTGGTCACTTTGTTCATGATTGCACTGAGCCAAAGAAAGTTTGTCCTTACTACAATTTTTTTCTTATATCTCAAGTTGTGTCTTAATTGCTGAAACTCATCCTTCGTGGATTGCAGATTCAGGAGCCACCGACCATGTAGCGAGAGATCGCGGGGTCTTCGTGGAATTTCGTCGAATAAGTGCGGAAAGCAAATGGATTTACGTTGGAAACAACGAAAGAGTTAAAGTTAAAGGCATTGGATCGTGCAAGTTAGAACTTCGCAACGGCCAAATACTTTACCTTCACGACGTTCTATATGCTCCAAGTTTTAGACGAAATTTACTTTCTGTGTCATCATTAGACAAACTTGGTTATGTAATAAGTTTCCAGAGGAAACAAATGACAATATATTATGACAATGTTCTTCTATGCAATGATTTTCTCAATAATGGTTTCTATGTTTTAAATATAGCATCTCTTGCTAATAGTTATTCTTTTATATCATCTGTTGATGTGAATGATAATGCCAACATTTGGCATGCCAGACTAGGACATATTGGTCAACATCGAATGAATAGATTTGCTAGAGAAGGCCTCTTTGGGTTTCTCGTAAAAGTTTATCTTCCAACATGTGAGGAATGTCTAGCTGGTAAGAAAATAAGAACACCATTTGGGATGGGAAAACGCGTCGAGCACCCATTACAATTAATCCATTCGAACATATGTGGTCCGATGAATGTTCACGCAAGACACAGTTTCTCTTATTTCATCACATTTATTGATGATTATTCACGTTACGGTGTTGTATATTTGATTTCTCATAAATTTGAAGCATTGGATTATTTTGTACGATTCATGAATATGGCAGAGAATCAAGTGGATCGAAAGATTAAAGTCTTGCGAACTGATCGTGGACGTGAATATCTCTCTAACTTATTCAAAAAGTTATGTGATGAAAAAGGTATAGTTAGGGAACTAACAGTACCGAGAACTCCACAACAAAATGGTGTTGCGGAAAGACAGAATCGTACCTTATTTGATATGGTCCGATCCATGATGATGCAAGCTAATCTCCCAATTTCGTATTGGAAGATGCATTATTGACTGTAGCCTAGATTTTAAACTGTGTACCATCGAAATCCGTTTCTACCACACCTTATGAACTTTGGATAGGTCAAAAGTTTAATCTTAGTTATTTGCGCCCTTGGGGTTGCGCAGCCTATGTTCTAAATAACTCTCATAAGTATGGGAAGTTGGGTCTTAGAGGGCAAAAATGTATCTTTATAAGATATTGTGAAACCTCTAAGGGCTATATATTCATAGGAGAAAGAGAAGATGGTACGATAACGGAAATCGAAAATAGAGATGTGACATTCATAGAGAACGGATTTCCTAAGCAAGGCGAGATAGACAAGGGATTTCTAAGAAAGAATAGATTAAGGCAATGGAGGAAGAGTTATGGTCCATGCAGAAAAATTAAGTCTGGGACTTGGTTGATCTCCCGCCAGGCCGTAAAGCAATTGGGAACAAATGGGTTCTCAAAATTAAACGTGGCGTGGATGGATCAATTGAGAGATGTAAAGCCCGTCTAGTGGCGAAAGGTTTCACCCAATCTGCGGGTGTTGGCTATGAAGAAACTTTTGCATCAGTTGTAAGATTTGCTTCAATTCGCCTAATATTGGTTATAGTCGCACATATGGACTTAGAATTACATCAAATGGATGTAAAAACCGCATTTCTCAATGGAGAACTAGATGAGAAAATTTACATGGAGATACCTCAAGGTTTCATTGTAAAAGGAGAAGAGCGCAAAGTTTGCAAACTGCGCCGGACCATTTATGGACTCAATCATCTGAACAGTGGTATCTGAAATTTCACCAGTCAATCATTTCGTACGGTTTTAATATGATTGATGAATATCACTCTGTGTATGTTCATAAGTTCGAGAATAATTTTGCTATACTGACATTATATGTCGACAACATTCTAATAGCTGAGAATAATATAGACTATGTCATTACCATTAAGCAATGGTTGTCCTCCATGTTTGAGATGAAGTACATGGGTGAAGCAGCATACATACTGGGTGTGAAAATTCAACGCAACCGTTCCAAAGACTCCTTGCCTTGTCGCATGAATCATATATAAAAAATATTTTGAAACGATTCCGCATGGATGGCTGTAAACCCATTGACACTCCTATTATGAAAGACGAGGTTTTAAGCTTGGACATGTGTCCAAAAACTCCAGAGGAACAAAAGGAAATGTCCAATGTTCCTTATGCGAGTGTGGTCGGTAGCCTGATGTACACTATGATGTGTACTCGGCCGGACATATGTTTTGCCGTGGGTCTAGTTAGTCAATATCAGGCTAATTCAGGACGCTAACACTGGAAGGCGATGAAGAGAATCATGAGATACCTCAAGGGTACTACAGATCTTGCACTGTGCTATCATGGATGAAGTCTACAACTTGTTGGATTCACCGATGTCGATTGGGCTGGTGACGTTGATAAACGTAAATCCACCTCCGGATACACTTTCTTGCTCAACAATGGTGTTGTTACTTAGAGTAACAAGAAACAAGATTGTGTGGTACTGTCAATTATGGATGCTGAATTCATAGCTTGTTCAATGGCAGTACAAGAGGCCTTATGGCTTAAGAGATTCCTTCAAAATCTGAGGATCTCTGAGAATGCAATGAAGAAAATGATTCTCCACTGTGACAATCAAGCAGTCATAGCTTATGTGAAGGACGAGAAATACCATTGCAAAGGAAAGCATATCGACACAAAGTACAAATTTATACGAAATCAAGAAGTCAAAAAGAAGATTTCAATTGAGTACATATCAACGCACAAAATGGTTGCTGATCCGTTCACTAAGCCATTGCCAAGAGAGGTATTCTTAAGACATGTAAATGCCTTAGGGCTGCGTAGATTATAAATGTAATGATGTACTCAAATTTTTCAATGAATAAAAGATTATTTTTCTTGATAAATTCATTGTTGTGAAGTTTGTTATGCATGTGAAAAATATGTCGATCAGGTCTAGATTTGTTCACTCACACGAACAAATGTTTCCGGCGCTCACGAAGATAGCGAGCGGAATGAACTACGTGAGTCATAGTGTGATTTAACATGAGTTTTAGTAACTCATTGTCGCCTGATTTAAAGAGAGAGAGGCCAGATGTGAGATTCAAATTTGGCGCTATTGATTAGCGAGCAATTTGAAAACTCGGGTCAGGCGCTAAAAGTTAGCGACTAGACTTAAGTCTGTGCGGTGTATAATTAAACAGAGTTAGAAATACGCTCCTTCAGTGGGAGTCTCCGCCGCAGTACTTGTGTTTAGTACCAAGTATGCAAAGTCGACCTAGAGAGACATGGCGAATTGATTAGTTCAATGGTCTTCATGGTGTGAGTCTCTGACAGATGTTTCATCTGCACGTGCCCTTAGACTCTTGACTATGTCTTAAGGAAAGGAATTAGTGCTTGCTACTTTAGCATGGTACTCAAAGGTGAAAAGTAAAGTAGCCTGACGAGCCATATTTAGGAAAGCAACTAGTTCACTACTAAAAGACATGAGGGCGAGAGAAAGAACTATTATGAATTGCATAAAGCTTTCGCATACAATTGGCCAACTATTTTTTTGAAAATAGTATATGTGAAAGATAGTTACCGCGGAGCAAGACATGTGTTGTCTTAGCTAAGCTGCAAGACAGATCTAGGGCATAATGAGTTATATTATTTGAGCATTTGTTGGCTCATATGTGAGCTATCATGAATCCCTAACGGGCATGACATACACTCTAAAGATAGCTGAGCGATTTAACCTAAACAGGTATCTTTCTAGCTCCTATAAAGAAGCGTGCTTGTACTCGTGGGTCGCACGGTACATTTACAAATTCTGGATAAACGAAAGCACAATGCCCAATGCGGGCAAGTGGAAGATTGTTGGAATAGTGCCCTTTTGGGCACATGGGCCGCACATACACATGGCCCATTAGGGCGAGGCGCATGCCTGCGCAGACACATCATCATACACGTGATGGACACGCATGATGCATTCTGCCTAACTTGTCGCCCAAGTCTCCCCACTCTATAAAAGGGGACCCATAGCATAGATCCCAAACACACTTTCGCAGAGGTTCATCTAGAGTACTTGTGCTGTGGCAAAAAGTTCCGTTCCCCAGAGGTTCGGTTCCCGATCCCGAGGTGTAAGTGCATTCGTCAAGAGTTCGTGGGAAAGCCCCGACGATCCGATTCCGCTGCAAGAGGTATTCCGCAACCTCTAGAATTTATATCTGTTATAAATTCTAATAATTTCTTTGCAGTGCAACCTCGCCCCCCACTATGTCAGTCCGATGCTGAGCATATGAAGGACCTCCCCGACCTTCCCATGGAGCGTCGGCGCACGAAGGCTCATCGGATTCCCCGCCCAACTCCGTCGTCTCTTAAGAAAAAAGGTAAGGTTCCCTCAGCTCCTTCATCCAGTCGCTCACCCATCCATTATGTTTCACAGGTTATTGTCGTCTCACCAATCCCTCCCCAAGCTCCATGGAAATCATTGCCTAAAATTGTCGAGGGGCATTTCGTGCCACCGTCCGTGACCGACTGCCCGAGATAATTCGTCTTCAACAAGTTGACATCTTCATCCTCCTTGAGATCCACACCACCGCCTCCCATTCTCACCGAGTCATTCAGCGGCTTGGATCCCGGTGGGACGACATTATGGTCGATGGCTCGGGCGCTTATGGCGGGATCCTGTTGGTGTGGCAGGCAGAATCTATCAAGGCTCCTTGTGTCCATTCAGAAGCCCAAGCTCTCCACGCGGTGGTCACTTATGACAACTTTACATTTCTACTATCATGTACCTATGCCAATACTCAGCTTGTAAGAAGGAACAATTTGTGGAATGCCCTAAGGACTCCGGGTGTAGATAACATTCCCTTTCATGAGACCACCCCCTCACGACTTCTCTCCTAGATCATTGAGTCCAATGGCTTAATTGACGTTCCCCTGCGTGGGTCGCAGTTCACATGGTGCAATAATCGTAAAGGGTTGGCCCACGTTCATTGTCGACTTAATCACATTATAATCAATCATCAGTAGTTCTCCACATATACAAACTTAGGCCTATCATCCTTAACTCGCAGAGCCTCATATCACACTCCTTTACTCCTTTGCACCTCTACCCATAGACTTAGGTTTAAAACATTCAAATACGAGTATTTCTAGCTTTAATACCCGAAGCCACGTGCCATCTTCGCAAAGCAGTGGCCCACAGACTCCTCGGCCACTTCAAACCGCAAGCCCTTCAGCGCATAAAGAATGACACCCTCCACTGGAATCGCCACTCTCTTAGCTCACTTGAGCTCAGTAGGTCCTTAATGATATTCATACCTGGGAATCGCTTGACGAGACCACTGGGCTCTCCGAGCTCCAACTCGGACACCTCCGATCTCACTATCAATTGCATGCTGTCTTACTACGAGAAATCAACCTCAAGTGGTGGAGCAAAGCTCGCTCCACTTGGTTGAAACATGGAGATCAAAACTCTAAATTTCTTCACATATCAACAATAATTCGCCATAAGCGCAATATGATTACCTCCGTCAAAGATGGTTCCAATTGCTTGAACGCCGAGGGCCAACATATTTGGTGTGCTTTTGTCGACCATTACCAATGTCTCTAGGGACCATCATTGCACCCCTCCATACATATAAATCTTTGGCCGTTACTCCTTGAGCTCCATCCTTCATCACACATACTCCCCATGCCCATTACGTCCGATGATATCTGACACTTGTTCTGGAGCTTTCCTCTCGACAAGGCTCTGGGTCCTGATGGCTTTAGAGCTGAGTTTTATCAGACATACTAGGATATCATAGGTCCCCAACTTACCACCTTAGAGCACAACTTCTTCACCACTAGGGCCTTACCACTAAATTGGACTCATACCAAACTCGTCTCTATCCCCAAACTTGATCGCCCCACTAGTATAAAGGATTATAAGCCTATTTCGCTTTGATCGAGCTATCTCTAGGATTCTCGCCAATCGACTTCGTTCTGTCCTTGATAATCTCATCAGCCCAATCCGCCTTCATTCCTTGACAATCTATATAGGATAATATCCTCAATCTATATAGGCCATGAGAAAAGGAAGCATATTCTCATTAAGGTCAATCTAGAGAAAGCTTTTGATAATATATCTTGGCAAGCCATCGAAAATATTCTATTGATCATGAAATTCCCTCAATTCATTTTCTAGATTATGTGTTGCGTGAAATCACCTCGCTTTACATGCTCTATCAATGGCGAAGACTCACCTATCTTCATTAGCCATCGCGACCTCCGTCAAGAGGATCCTATCTCTCCTTACATCTTTGTTCTCATCACACAAGTACTCTCATCTCTTCTAAACCAACAAGTCAGAGCTCTTGCTATCCAACCATTCTCCTTTGGTAATGGTGCAATTAGTCACATCTTCTACGATGATGACCTTCTCATCTCCATTCGGGCCACTCAAAAATCCTGAAAAAATCTACTACGCACATTAAAGCTATTTCAGCACCTCACCAACCAATCTAATTTATACTTCCCAAAAACCATTAACGCTAATAGGAAACGATCCATCTTGCATACATTGGGCCATAGGACTGGCTCTTTTCCTTTCGGTGTGCCCATCTCTAACACAACTCTTCCCAACCCTCATTCCTATTTAGTCCATCCTACTTCTGATCAGCTATTGAGCTGGAAGCATTAGCTCATCTCTATGGTCGGCCGCTCCATGCTCATCAAATCTGTCCCCAATACCTTGCCGATCTATGCTATGGGCACCTCTCGCCTCTTTGCTACCATTGAGACCCTCGAGTGCCTTTCCCAGGGTTTTTTGTGGGATCCGACTACGGGGCGTCGGAGTATGCACCTTATTAGCTGGGATACAGTTCAGCTGCCTCGATTCCTTGGGGGGCTTGGTATTTGCTCCCTGCACTTGGTTCATCCTTCTCTTCTTGCCAAGCGAATTCAACAGCTTCTTAATGATCATTCCTCCCTTTTACTCAACTCGTCACTTAAAAGTATGGTCCTATTCAACCATGGCACTCCTCGCCATCTAGAAACTCTTCTAACTCTTGGAAGCTTACCACAAATACCCTCCCCATAATCCGCATTGGGTCCGACAACAACACTTACATTATATCCGATCCTTGGATCTTCCCTACCCCATTAAGCCATATGCCAACTTATTTTGATATCAACTCACCTTTCATTCATGGTACTATTGCAGCCCTGCGTAACAATGGGTCCTAGGCTCGTCTATCTCAGATTTTTGGGCCTGATATTTGCGATATTATAACTTAGATTCACTGTTCTCTATTGATGATGCATGGATCTGGGTGACTGATACCCACAACGTTGCCCAAGCAAAATCTATTTATAGACTCCTTTGTTCCTTAGCTCCAGCTCCAATTTCGAATGGACGACAGACCTAGTCTAAAGTGTGGAACATTCCGGTATCCCCCAAGATACATCACTTCCTTTGGAAATTTCTCCATGGACGCCTCCCCACATTATGCCATATTGCTTGTTTTTGCCCCTCGACTAATAAGTCATGCTCCCTATGCGGTCTTCAGTCAGAAACCATCCGCCACCTATTTTTTAATTGTCCATTCGCCCAATCACTTTGGCATATTTTTCAATCCCATCTTGATTACTAGTTCCTCTACCTCCAATTCTGGGAGGACGTACATTGGATTTTTGAGGGACCCGATCTTGAGCCTCAGTCCCAGCGTCTTCTCCTTGCTATTTTTACCTATTGCCTATGGAGAATTTGGAACAACCGGAATGATGCACACTTTCGATCCAAGTCTACAACCGTCGGCTTGGTTTGGTCCCAGATGCTGGTGGCTTGGAGTTTGCTGACACCCATGCGCCTGAGGCCAATCACCCTAGAGATCTTATATGGATCCCATTGGAGCCTCCTATCCATGCTCGGTTGTGCCTCCATACGGACAGATCTTTTTGCTGAGCCCAGGATGGGATGTGCTACTTACATTCTTTGAACTAATACGGGACAATTTATTTTTGCAGGTGCATCCCCCATGCACATACTTCTCCTTTTGAGTCCGAAGCTCGTGCCTTGCTCCTTGGGATCTCCTGTTGCGTTGAGAAGTCTCTCTCCAACATCTGTATCTGCTCCTATTGTGCCTACCTTATCCAACTCCTTCAGAACCAATCTAAGTGTCTGTGGCAGCTTCATGGCATTCTCTGTAACATGAAGCTCTTACTTAACAGAATTCCTAACTACACTATTGAGCATTGTTATCAAGAAGAAAATCAACCAGCTAACTATCTATCCTCCTTCGTGAGATCAGTCATAGGGCAATTTTTTGGAATGACCATATCCCTTTCGAGTTAATCGATCTTTTGTACTCTAACTCCCGTGGAGATTTTTATAATAGATAATTTTCTTTCTTTTAAAAAAATATACGAAGGTTCAATATAACTCTCACATCCTTCTTATGTTTCTTTAAATATGATCTTGTAACAAGGGCTTAAGTATAGGGCCAGTTCAAGGCATCGAGAGGCCTAAAGAAAAATTATTTGATGAGGCTTTTATATAGTAAAATTTATTTTTTAAACCTTTTTTATATATAGTAAAATTTTTATAACTCACTTGCCTTAGTATAAGGTATCTAAGTCATTTAATCTTTATTGAGAATTGTTGATCTTAATTAGAAATTCTAAGGAAGATTTTTATTGAGACATTTTATAACCAAGAATTTCTTTAGAGTCCCCTTTTGAAATTTAACAAATAATCAATTCTTTTTTAAAATTTTGAATAATCAGAATAATATTTTTTAGATAACATTTTCAAGAAAATATGATATATATATATATATATATAATCACAAAATATATAATATGTATATTTATTAACCCTAAATAAAAAATAAATAGAGAAGAGAGTTGGAATGATATGACTTGGATGGCTCGAATGAATTAGGAAAGTTTGAAAAAAATAAATTCACCCTTGATCTTAATTATTTTAGAAAGAAGTTGGAGTGTGAATAAAAACAAGTTAACTGTTAACATGCTTTCAAATTTTTGGCTTTAAATGTCTTAGGAAAAAGATTAAGAAGATTGTGATATTTTATGGAATGAAGATTAAGATATCAAATAATTAATTTCGGATTGCTTGCCAAATTTTAAGAAGCATTAAAAAATATTTGAGTAGATGAACCAATAAAAAGAGAGAGTCGACTAAGATCCTCATTAATTAAGAAATCAATTAACAAAGTGAAAAGTGATAAGCATTGATTGGAGCAATTATAAAGCCTAAAAATAATAACTTTATTGATAACTTTAGATATTTATAATTTATTATTGATAACTTTAGATATTTATAATTATATGTTCAATATGATTAATATAAAAATACATTAAATATTAACGGCCCTCAATTAATTGGGGGCCTCAAATAGTTGGGGACATAAAGTAAGAACTTTGGTCAATTAAGTACCATGTAACGAATATTTACTTTTATAAATAGATATAACATTTCTTCTGTCCATTTTCTTGGTACCTATGTTTGCTAAGAAAAAAGGTCCAGCTCATATGTTTGGTTCACTAAATTCATCATCTGATTAGTTTAATATTTGAATAAAAAAATTTTAAATAAAATATTAAAAAATTAATAATTTCTGGGAACTATTAAACAAACTAAATTCATCATATGTTTTTTGGAGTCTAACTTGGGATAATTCTCTGTCTTACATGTTCATTCCGAGAACAAATATGAATCCGCAAATTTATATACAATCCAAAAAAGTGTCATATTATAGAAGGATATGGATAAGTTCATGAAGTAAATGATGGATTACAACTCCAATAAAATATACAGTAAACATCAAAATATGAACATTTAGTACCGACTATCATGTGAAATCAAATACGAATCAATTTTCAATGGACTATAAATCTAGAGAAATTAAGATTTGACAAAGGGAATGAGAAATGTTGGAACTTCAATAAAATACGGGACATGACTTATATGTACAATATTTTGATTAAAATAAGGCTTTGAGCGGTCAACAACCACGGAGACATAAATGTGAAAGAAAATATAGCTATCATATGGAAAAGAGACATAACCAAAATGAGTGCGAAAGTCTTAACCAAATAATATAATTGAGTCTCAAATAATATAAACACGAGAGTTTCCATAAGATAAATACAACTTGATAAAAATAGAAAGGAAATTGAAGAGACTCGACTTCATGTACAAAGGTCACCACGAGCTCGATTTGTCGCCAGTGTCATCGTCTTTTTACTGAGACATGTTGTTACTTGTGACATTGAATACATAGAGGAAATGAATCTCCATGTGAGCTTTGACGCCCAGTACATGATAATCATATAGAAATGTAAGCAACGATGACATCATAATGATAACCAATTGAGCATAATCATAAATGATAGCATTGTGTGGACATAATGGATAATATCATGGTCAAGAGATATGAAATAGTGTGGCATGAAATGTTGACAACGTGATAAGTGTAATAGAAGAATAACATAATCATCATTAAATTTATATGACATATCATTAGGCATTGCTCATCATCATAATCATTGTCATCTTTTCATTTTACACTTATTTTGGAGTTTCTTTCAACTCCCTTTAACATGGGCCAGTGGAGTATCTTTTGACTCCTTGTGGCCAAGGTGGAGTTTCTTTCAACTCCTTAAAGTGGGCTGGTGGAGTATCTTTCGACTCCCTTTTGGTCAGGTTGTCGTCAACGAAATAAAAGAGCTCTTCTATTTAATTTTTTTTTCACATTTTATCTTATTTATGTCGTAAATGTCTTTGAGTTTCATTGAATTGAAGTCATAAGACTCAGATCCAGACTATTCGATTGATCAAATCATAACATAGCGAGACTTAAAATGTGAACATCGTAACTCAGAGTGTTAAAATGATCAAATAGGGTTAGGCACATAATGAATCAGTAGGATAATTAATAATACAATAGAATATGAGATGCTAGCGCTAAAGCACTGTCTCATAGAAATTCGACTACACGCACTTTGGAAGAGGTGACTGGGGCTATTTCATGAACTTTTGAAGGAATGAGTCATTGCAATTATTTAGAAATATGGATAACCACACTCCCAATAGTTTACTACAGTAATTTTGGTTGCGATAAAACACATGCTGATTAGGATAGATTACACCAAATGCCCTCCAACTTTCAAGTTTGCTTAGTGATGTCCTCCAACTTCACTTTGTAACAGAGATGCTTTTCATTTTCAAACTTGTTGCATGAAATATCCTTTCGACCGAGAATAGTCAGTTTTCCAATCGGTTTGCTGACGTGGTGATGCACTCTCTCCGCCACGCAGGAGAGCATTTGACATGGCACCTCCACATCAGCAAATTAATAATAAATAATAAAATAATAATAATAAAATAGTAAAAAAGATATTTCCTCTCTCTTCGACGTCCACGCCTCCGACGAGCCCGCGTCGACAAAGAGCAAAGGGGGGCTCGCCCCCCCTCTACGTCCTCCGACGAGGTGGGGGGAGCCCCCCTTTTGCTGTTCGCCAGCACGGGCAAGGGGAGGGGGGGGGGGGGGGCTCGTCCCCCATCTGCGACCCCCCCCTTGTTGTTCGCCGGCGTGGGCAAAGGGGGGCCTCGTCCCCCCCTCTGACGAGGTCGCGGGGGGGGGGGGGGGGGGTCGCTTGTTCGTCGGCGTGGACGAAGGGGGGCCTCGCACGGCGAGGTCGCAGAGGGGGGCGAGGCCCCCCCCTCCCCCCTTTGCCCGCGCCGACGAACAACGAAGGGGGGTGGGGGGCTCGCCCCCCTTTGTGACGATGAGGTCGTCGGAGATAGAGGAAATGACTTTTTTTAATATTTTATTATTATTATTTTAATATTTTATTATATTATTATAATATTTTATTTTTATTATTATTATTAATTTGTTGACATGGCGGTGTCACGTCAGCAAACCGATCGGAAAACTGGCTATTCCGATCGGGAGGACATTCCATGCAACAAGTTTGAGAATGGAGGGCATCGCTGTTACAAAGTGAAGTTGGAGAACATCGCTGAGCAAACATGAAAGTTGGAGAGTATTTATGTAATTTATCCCGTGCTGATTACTGTAATATGAGAAAATACTGTAGCTACAGTACAGTGCGAAGGTTAAAATTCAACGTATGCATTTCCGTGGTGAGAGATATGTCTATTCTGATGCATCATGTCATTAGTGCATAAGTACTGATATCAGCAATCCAAATAGTGCATTAAGTAAAAATGGTCTTTCGATGTATGTTGATGGGTGTAGCACATACACAAAAAGTATTAGAATCGGCTGTGCAAAATAATATCTAAGACAGACTGATTAATTAATTATTAAGACATCACTTCGATACCTGCACCTATGAAGAGATGAATTTGAGTACACTATTTACCTATGGTTAGAAATATATCTAGACCCTATAAACAATACGGCACATCTTATAATTAAATCCTAGTCTGATGTCGCCTCTGATTAATATAGAACTATTCATGAAGAATCCACCAACGAATGCTATTGCTATGAGCAGGTACATATGACAGATTATATAAAATATTTTTCTATCGGCATGTCAAAACAATTGCAGGACGTATCTTACACACCAAAGATTGAACCTTTTTTTCTCTCACATGTCTGCACTCACGTCCTGGCCGTCCCACGTCTCTCACGCGATTTGGTATTTCTTTCTCCCCTTCGACGTCTCGTGCAATTCACCTCTTCTTCTCCTAGCGCCGCGATGCATGAATCCACAGTAAACCATAGCCACTCTTCAGTATATGTTTCGAGATATAAGGACGCTTTATTTTTCTTCTTTTTTTAACGTAATTCTCGGACGTCACATATAACATTCTTGCTCTCCAGAATACCTATACATTTTTAACATTAGATAAAATAATGGGTCATATCTCTTTTGTTGCCAAAGCTCTAGCCTCCTAAGAAACTTGTTTACAAAAAATAATCAACATGCGAATCTTATTTTATACCTCTAGAAATGTGATTAACGACAATCCAACTAAGAATAACTCCATAAGCAATCATAAAATGTGAACTTACTTGAGTTTGGCGTGTAACTTACTTGAGTTGCACAGAAAATAACAACTCCAATAAGCAACCAACCAACAATAAAGAAAACTGAAAAGCGAGTATTAATAACTCTAACAAAATAATATTTAGGGCTATAGAATTAAGAGCAGAATCTATTTATTACTTACTCTAATAAAACAATAACCCAATGTGAGTATGTTGAGTGAAAAATGAACTTACATCATTTTTTAGTATCTATTGTGTCATGATAGCCTTTTGAACCTATTCTTTATAAAAAAAACAACTTAGTCATATTGAGCCTATTTTCATAAAATATTTTAATAATAAAAAATAATAGAGAATATATTACCTTACGCACTCGACAATTTTTTTTATAAAATGACTTTATTTGTCACACTTCTTGCAAGTTATCTTTTTTGGCTCGTGTCGAGACTAGGACAATGAAATCTCTATCCCAGATTTTATTTTTGCACATCGGTTTCCCTTTTAATTTTCATAGGATTTGCGCCATGTATCATAAACTTGGGTCCTTGTAAATCTCAATATTAAATTACTAATGAGAATGCACACCTATATCTAATGCCCTTCATATTTTAGTCCGCTAAGTCCACATATACGAAGGATTGACATAATATTCATTTGTTGAATCAATATCATAAATATATACACGTGTCTTCGAATAATGAGCACTTTTGTCAAATAGTGAAGGATGTACTTCTCCGGTATTATGATAATTCCTTTTCATTAAGAGTAAGCATAATATGAGCACAAAATGCTTTGTCTTGTTCAATTTTTTTTACACGAATAACTTGCACAAATACTTAATTAGCACATTAAAGTATTCTACTTTTATTCTTTCCTTGTCTTTAGAGTCAACTTCATATGCCGATTACATTTTTTTTCTATTGTATTATGATATTTCCTTGACCAAATTTTAAAAAACTCATTAAATTCATTTTGCATTAGTAGGAACCATTTTTTAGTGAACATTTTTGCTACATGTTTTTCGAAAGGTCTAGGTGTGGTTGAAATATTTTTGGAGTTAAATTTTTTTAAATTTTCTAGTTCCTCAACCTCATGATAGAGACGCAGGTGCTTGGTCATATTAGAAACAAATTCACTCAATGAAGTATTCAATCAAGGACATATAAGAATCTCTTGCTCTACCATCAATCCTCAAAATTTTCTTGCAATGTAAGTCCCATCCAATGCTCAAATAGAAAAGAATGAATATTCTTCATATTTCTTATGAAAATATGAAATTATATTCATGAATTCTCTATCCATATTATTTCATCTTATTTTTTTTAAATGGTCCTTGCAATTTTACGTAGTAATAGATAAATCACCACAAAAATTGAGGACTTTTACCATTGCCGATAGATCAAATCCACTTTGATGTAATGTTTCCATGCTTGCCTTAGAAGATGTTAACAATGATGGATGAGAATACAACATGCATATTTTTTATGGAGTAGGTAAAGAATGCATATATTCTTCACCAAATGATTTTATTTCCCACTTAGCATCATTATTTAAATCAACTATCAATTGTGCTTTACAACCACCCTTCTTTGCTTCATTTCTATTCCCACAGTTTGTTTGTCATTAGATTCTTATAACCCTGCTTAGAACAAACAAGTCTTCTTCTTATGACTTGGTTTTTTTTTGACTTAATCGGATAATCTTTTAGTATTGAAAAATCAACTACCTTAGCATATAAATTGTAATGTGTATATACATCATTCTCTATATCAAAGTCATTTTAAGATATGTTTTATTAATTTCATAGGACTTTTGATGCACCTCAGAGTTTCCTCAAAATTTTGCAAACTTTAGTAAGAAAAAAGTCCAAAACAATTATTGCAAGCTTAAATAATTTGTAACAAGTAGAAAGATCAATGCATATACCTTTCTTGTGTGATTCCAAGTTACTCAATGCCTCTATCTTCACAATGTTCGTTGCTTTCGATTGCATCCATGTCTTACTAGAAAATATTGGAGAATTTTTATCCTTGACACTTATTATTTCTTACTGTTAAGAAATACAAACGAAATCAAAAGAAAAACTGACTGTGATCATATATGCATTCAATGTAAGTACTTAAACTTAACTAAATTATTATTAGATTAACATATAAAATGAATTTGAACTACTTAAGATTATGTGCATTAGGAATATGAAGTAGAACAACCCCACACAATATCCAATTGTTAAACTTTTGTCACTGCATTAAATCATCCTACCTCCATATTTTTGTAGCCTTCTCTTCAGTGCATCATTACAAATAAGAAATCCTCTTCTCTCACCATTGTATTCAACTTATGCAATTGTAGTTTTTTTTACACATGAGAACTCCAAATGAACACTAAATTTCCACCATTAGCTTTTAAATATCTTGACATGAAAGACACTTAAAGGTAACAAGAAGTCCTTAGCAACATGCCAATATGCATAGTAGCTTTCATAAAGAAAGTTCTTAAGATGGACAAACCTGATTGAGCACAAGAAATCATTAGCAACAAATTCAAAACGAACAACATTGTAAGTATGCGATGAACCCAAAAGCGGATATGGGAGAAAACTCAAGAGATAATAGAACCAAATCACACCAAATTATCACTCTATTTGTAATGCCCCCAAAATATACCCCGCCACATCACCTTGTAGATGTCACGAGACATTGCGTACATGTACAATACTTTGTCCAAAACAAGACTTTAAGTGATCAATAAAAATGGAGAAGGAAACATAGCTATCATTTGATTAAAAAGAGGCATAATCAAATTGAATGCGGAAGTCTGAACAAAATAACATAATTGAGTCTCAAATAATATAAACATGAGAGTTTGTATAAGATAAATACAACTCGATAAAATAGAAAGGGAATGAAGAGACTAGACTTCATGTGCAAAGGTCACTACGAGCTCGATCTGTCTCTTACGCTATTGTTCTGTTTATTGGGCCAAGTTATTACTTGTGACATTTAATACACAAGGGAGGTAAACCTCCCTGTGAGCTTTGATGCCCAGTACTTAATAATCATATGGACATAATCATAAAGGATAGCATCACGACGATAATGATCATAAGGACATAATCATACATGGTAACATCATAAAGGTAGTAACATTATCAGAATGATAATATTGTGATCAAATAGACATGGAGTAAAATCATAGCATGAATGATAACATTATAAGAATAGCAAGAGAATAACATAGCCATCAATAAATTCATATGACATAGTCGATCATGAGATTTAGAATTCATCATCATAAAACATCATAACATCATTAGGCATTACTCATCATCATAATTTCTTCTTTTTATTTTCATTATGTTATACTTATTTTGAAGTGTCTTTCAACTCCCTTTAATATGAGTGGAGTATCTTTCGACTCTCTTGTTGTTAGGATGGAGTGTCTTTCAACTCCTTAAAATGGACCGGTGAAGTATCTTTCGACTTTCTTGTGATCTAGTTGACTGTCGTCAACAAATATAACAGCTTTTTCATTTATATTTTTCATCTTTTATTTTATTTGTTCTTATAACTATCTTTGAAGTTCAATGTTCAACAGATTATGGATGAGAAGATCAAACCTGGTTGAATCAAGATGAGCTGATAATGTGAATGATATACAAAAATATGAATACATAATAAATCGGGCAAGAGCGTAAGAGACAATAATTTCTGTATTTGAGGTTTGACAAGTGATTGAATTAAATAAAGGATTAATGATAATATGGTACCAAGTACGGTGAAAGTAAGAGATATAAGAGAATAATGACATTAACACTAATGGTCACAATACAAATTCCCGTACGCTACACTGTGGTGTGCATCATTTGGTACATTTTCTACACCTTAGAACCTCTCACCTTATGACATCACGTTGATATTGATGTTAGTGCATTTAATGTTGGATAGAGTGCATGTAATACACCTTTCGAACTGTGCAAAAACGCCGCAAGCACATTTCCTTTTTCTTTTCTACAGTGTCGTACCTCTCTAAGACACTAATGCCACATAAAAGATGGTTTTATCCAGCCCTTTGCCCTTAGGTACGAATAGTAGACTTGATGCCTTCATTGCTATGCATTTCATAGTCTATTCACATTTAATACCTCAACAACGCATTAATTACTCTCTTTACCTATTTAATTAGGGGTGTTCACGGGTCAAGTTAGACCCGACCTCAATTCAAACCCGACTCGACTCGCCCGACTTCGATCGGGTCGGGTATGATCGAGTTGGGTCAGTTTTGAAGTTCAAATCCGAACCGATGGATCGGGTCGAGTCAAATCGTCGAATTACCCGACCATTTTTTTCAGTCATAATAGACCAAGTTTTGATTCCAGATGATTTAGTTAAACTCACAAAACAATTGTCTTTCCTTCTGGAGGAAAACGTAAGAAGAGTTCATAAAGTTGAATTCCTACAATGCTGAAAATTTAGTAAAGGCATCAAAACCAGCAGCTTCTTTGTTGACTCAAACATTAAGGCATCAAAAGAAATAGTCCAATGAGGAAAGATCCTAAGAGAAGATGCTGAGAAAATGTAAGATGTGTCAAGAATTAAATGCAAAATCTTTTCTATGGGTAAACACACAAAATCTTTATGACCCAGTGTTAGACAAGTTCAGCAACTATGGGTAAACATACAAAATTACTCGCTTACGGCTATGAAAAGAACAAACAATATAAAGCAACAATATAAATGAAGCACATATAGATATACACACAAGCTACCAGGTAGAAACCCATTTTTTATTAGGATAAAATTACCACACATCTAGCGAACAACATGAGCTGTTCTATGCAAAATGAACAAACTTACAGCAAACAGTTCCAGTCAGAAATTGAGATAAGGCCTACCTTGACTATGCGGACCTGAAAAGATGCAAACAAATAAGTTTAGAAATGTTAGTAACGCATTTCAATAGGATGAATAATTTTCTTTATTATACAGAAAGAGAATGTTAGACAGCATTTCATCACCAAAGATATTAAAACACATATTAAAAAAATTATACAATATTTGCTATCTTATCAACTATCCTATTCATTTAAAGTAGAATCTCATATGAACATTGTCAAACAATATCTAGAGCACAATATTCTCAATACCTTTGTTCGGACTGAAAGTGGATTTGAAACGGAAAACTTAAAAAACTGTGGCAGATACTTCCGCTCACCATCACCATCGTTGTACAATGCCGCGCAAACAAGCCTAAAAGATTGGACCACAGCATAAAATAAAAAAGATTCATGTGACAAAGGCATATCTATTAAGGTAACAGAAGAAAATTTGTTTCAGATGTGTAGCCAAAAGCAACCTACGTACCTTAAGAGCTAAGAAAACATATTGCCATTCACATTCCTCACTTCCACTTTTAATGGGTTTTTAACCAGGTACTTATTGCCTCATTTTCTGAACAACTTTTGAGAAAGGGTGATTCATAGTCCTGCAACATTAATCAAAGATGGTTCATTAAGGAAGTTCACCATAATTTAGTAGACAATAATTCACCATAATTTAGTAGACAATAATTCACCATAATTCAAGAATTAGGGCAGAGCAAACCCGGGACCGGGTCCGGGTCTGAGCAGACCCGGTCCCGACCCGGATCATGCCGGGACAAAAAAATTTCGACCCGGTACCGGACCCGGACCCGGCCGGATCCGGTTCTGGGTCGGTCGCGGCCATCCGGGAATGAGACCGGGTTTGCGGCCGAGAATAGGTGGCCGAATCGGCTCGCTGCTGGCCGATCCGACACTAGGCAGCTAGAGTAGAGAGGAGATTAGGAGAAGGGGAGGGCCGCCGTCGTGAGAGAGAGGGAGAGGGCGAGAGAGAGGGAGAGGGCGAGAGAGAGGTAGGAGAGAGAAAGAATAAGATTGAAATGAGAGGAGAGGTTGGAGAGAGGGTTTATATAATGAGTTTATATCAGGTCGGGGGGTCCGGGTCGGGTATCTGCATTGCAGACCCGGTCCTGACCCGATACTCGGCGGGTTTTCAAGTTAAGAGACCCGGTCCCGGTCCGGATCTAATCCGGGCCGAGTTATTTTTCCGATTTTCCAGGTCGGGCCGGGCCGGGTCGATCCGGCCCGTGCTCAGCCCTTTCAAGAATCCTTGCAAACAGAACAAGAACATGCACAAAACCTCCTTCAAATATTCACTTGTCACTTTGATCACTTGCTGATCACTATATGTTTCTAGCCCATTTTAGATGCTTTTCACACATGTCGAGTCCTATTTTTGCCTATTTTTGGGCCAATTATACTTGGAATGCATACATTGTGATAACTAGTTGATATTCCTCATTTCATACTTATTTTCATGTGCATAGACATTCTGAAATGCCAAAATCCATTAATATTTAAATTCTATGCCAAGTTATCATTTTGAGAACAAGTTATCATTCCTATATGTCAAGTTATCATTATTTTGAGTGAACTGATTTTCAATGATTTTCTTGCTCTAAATCCATCATTATCATGTATAAATCATATTTGGATAGTCATATCTCAACTTGTGCAAAGTTTTAAGTCCATTTGAACAAGTTATCATTTTTCAAGTGCCAAGTTATCGTTAAAGGCCAATTCTGTCATTTCGACATGCAAAACTATTAATTCTGCACAGGGACCTTAAGCAATCATCTTATTATTGTTCTAACTCATTGCTGGTCAAATTTCATCATATTTGGATAACCACAACTCAAGTTATCACAAGTTATCATTTTTGGGCACCCAAGTTATCACTTCTTAGAAATCTCATTCATATTTGATTTCTGAATGCACTCACTTGTTACCCTAGTCCATTTGATGCTTCTAATGCTTTGAATCACTTGCAGTTGGATAATTTTCATGATTTGTGATAAGTTATCATTCCGGGCCCCTAAAATTATTAAAATCGATATATGTTATCACTCCTGCACAACACTTAATCCCATCTGAAGTTGGAGCTAGTAACTATCATTATCTTAATCCTTATTTGTCAAAATACTACTCAAGAGCTTTGATGCTTGATGTTTGGGTTTTTTGTAGCAAGAAGAAAAGGTGGCCAAAAAGTGGAAAAAGTAGGGGGGACCATCTACTTTTTCCTGCACAAAAAGGAATCTGCAGCTGGAATTTCTGCAGGGGACACATGGCTACAATCAAAGCATAAAGAATGTTTTGATGCTGATCCAAAGGTGGAGAGGAGTCATATAAAAGGTGAAATTTCTGGAGGAGGAAGGGAAGCTGGACATTGAGGGTTTGGAGCAGGAGAGGTTGCTGCTGAAGGAGCTCAAGCTGCTGCCGAGAGTCTTCAAGCTTAAATGATTTGTATCTGTTTCTCAATCCATTTGATGTTAAGCTTTGTAAAAATGAGGAGCTAAACTCCATTTCTTCTAGGATAGGGTAGTAGTTTGGATTAATTTTGGATGGATATGGACTGATTTGTAATCCTGCATTGAAATCAATTCTGGTTTTCAGATTTCAGAACTATTCTGCATTGATTCATGCTATCATTAGATCCATTTGTAAACTATGACTGAGATGTATTATTTGATCTAATCATCCTTCAGAAATGCATTAAGAGATAAAGTCAGATTTCTGGATTCCATTTAGTTGCAAATCTGATTTCTGATTTTGGTTTCCAGAAAATCTAATTTCCTGATTTTTTTCTGAATCTGATTTCCTGAACAATTTGAATCTGTTTGTCATTGTGGACCTGATTAATTGAGTAACTGAAATGTTCTCATTGCTCATATCTTGTTCAGGAATGAATCAAGATGTTGGCATATTATCTTTGACTCAAAACAGATTGCAAATCTGATTTCTGAACTTTAATGAAATATGTTTTCTGATTTCCCGCTGAAAACTGTTTTATCAATTGAACCCCCTGATTTTATTCAATCATTGAGAGATGAACCTTAGGGATCTCTTGCAGTCCAGAGATGGATCAAGAAGCAATTGATAAACCTAGTTCCATTGATATATGATTCTGATTTCCTAAATTGCAGAATTCTATTTGCTGATTTCTAGTTTCTGATTTCCAATTGAATTCTGATTTCCATTGTTAAGCCTCATTTTAATCCACTACTGAGAGGTAGCCTTAAGACCATTCTTGAGAGTCAGAGATGACCCAAGGAGCATTGGACAATCACTGAATTCCCTCCTTTTTGATAGGATGTTTCTTAACCCCTTTAATTGAAGTTTTGTGTGGATTTCATTCTATTTTGCAACCGAGAGGTTGAATTAAAATCCCCCTAGAATTCAAAGATGAATCAAGGAGCACAAGCACCATATTTGGGTAGATTTCATCTTGGTTTGATTGTTTGAAGTGGTTCCATCTTTTTAAGATTGCAATTTCAAGTTATCATTTCAGAATTTCTTTGAATTGTAAAATTCAGCATTGAGCCTTCATTTGAATCCATTGATAACTTGATTTTCAGTGAGGACCCTCTTTTGATTCAACCTAGCTAACAACTATATGATCATATATTGCTTAGTTAGAGGCCAATTGAGCTGTGGGAACAACCATTTTTAGGTTGAATTAAAAGTTGGACATTTAATGATAACTTGATCCATTCCATCCTTAATTAATTTAGATGAATCCCAAATTTTAGAAGAACCTTCCTCATTGATAGTTAAACCTTTCTAGCCATTAATTTAGCAATTATAATTCAGTTTTGCAAAAGTTTTCAAACCCCAAAATCTGTTATCATTCTGCACTTGTTAAAAAACTGTTTTCATTTTCAACTTAAAAATCTGTTTTTAGCCATTAGAGTAGAACTAATCTAGATTATTTTAGGGTGTCTTAGACTTCAAATTCTTGTGGATACGACAATCTGAGTCTACTACAACTTACCTGTGCACTTGCAGCTAGTGAGTTGGGAGACAAAAAATTTAAAAATTTGACCCTTTCTTTAATTTCAGCAAGTTATTACTACTCAATCTCAAATATCACTATCACACTTAACATGTAAAAACCTCTTTCAAACATGCACAATGGCACCTCAAACCTGTACTGAGTTTAAAAGTTTTCACAAGAGAATATCATTGCAATTAAAGCATGTGAAAATATAATAAATCTATAAGTATAACACACAAGTCACATCTCTTATACTCCAACTTCCATAGTACCAATATACCATCAAGATATATCAATCACTGAAAATTGCAAAAATATAAAACAACAATTAGGCAGCCATCTAGTCCACAATCCATTAGTCATTACAAAATACAAAAGTAGCATCACATAAGCTACCATTCCAATTACTTCAGTTTAATGAAACTTCCAAAATGAAACAATAAGGAGGCACTAAGCAACCAACTTCACTTCAGTGTATCCTGCAAAAAAATATAAAAAATATGATAAACATTTCCAATCTAAGTATACATTTAATGAATAATAAACAATGAAGCAAAGAATGATATGACCTTTACCTTGAGATTCAAAATCCATATCCACCTCTTAACAAAATGTCACCTTCCAAAATGCAGGTAACTAGATTACGTACGATCCTCTCTGAGTCCAAGCAACCCTACATTAGAAAATAGAAATGCACATAACAAATTAAAATACATAGTGAAATGAAAGTATAAAAAACATTATAAACTATTTTAAAGATTTTGTTACCTTCTTCAATCTTCTCAAGGTCATCCAGCTCTACGCGAAGATCAGTTAACTTTGTAGGATTTCTTAACCAATTCTGAGTGCAAATCAAAGCCTCAACGGTGGACGGAAGCAAGCTACTCCGAAATGGGTCAAGAACTCGACCCCGCGTGCTAAACGCACTCTCCGATGACACTGAAGACACAGGAATAGCCAATATATCTCTAGCCATATGAGAAAGAACATAATATTTTGAAGATTTTGCTTTTCACCACTTCAAGATATCAAATTTGTCGATATTTTTCTCAACATCGTCCTCGATGTACCTATCTAATTTACTCTTTTTTACTTCATCTTGTTTCCTCCTAACTCTCAATTTGAATTCATCCTCCCAATCAACATCATTTTTACAAGCATTAGATGTTGAGTCTGTCATGGAGGTTAAGCAACTAGAATCACTCCTATCAAGAGGTATTAAAATTTTGTATTGCTCAAACAATAGGTGGATGTAAGTTAACAATTTCTCTAGCATTTCCTTGCTTCTACCTCCATTATACATTCGAGTAAAACAAAACTCAATATATTCTAATTTGTAGCGTGGATCAAGTAAAACTATAATAAATAATAAATAATTCAGCATCTTATCATTATCACAATATTCCTCAAACTTTAATTGCATTGCCGTCGTCATTGCTTGTAGCACTGTGTCATCAACTTGCCCCCATCTTTTCAATTGCTTTTGAATATCAATGAAGTTATGAAAGAAACTATTTGATGTAACATGCAATGATCCTAAAAATGAGTGAGTGACATCATAAAACCCCTTCAAAAAGTGCACAAATACTCGAACATGAATCCAATCTTCACTTGTAGGAATTGCTTCTTTGGCATCCTTAAAATATAATATGTAAGACCCATCATGTTCAAGTCTTTTAAATGTTTTTTCAAACTTTTCAGCAATTTTTAACATTAAGTAAGTGGAGTTCCACCTTGTAGCTACATCCATGAGCATCTTCCTCTTGCAATTTATATTTGCCATTTCAACGCATCTATTAAAAGCCGCAAATATGCTAGGAGAAGATTTAACATACTTGCGTGCAATTCTAACTCTTTTAATAGATGCATCAATTATATTCATTCCTTCACGAACAATTAAATTTAATATATGGGCAGCACATCTCATATGTGTCATCTCTCCATCTAGAAATGTAGAACCACCTTAATCGCACATGCTATCAACCAAATAAGCAATAGCCGGCTTATTGGAATTTGCATTATCCACTGTGACACAACTATTTTCAAAATCCCTCAATCTTTCATGCATGTTTCCAAACGTTTCCCGATGGTATCACCTTTGTGATCGGCAATCAAGTCAAAACTTAGTATATTCTTATGCAATTCCCACATGTCATCTATGTAATGGGCAGTAATGCACATATAATTCATATTCTGAATTGAAGTCCAAGTATCGGTTGTTAAAGAAACTATTTGATGGTTCTCAGAAAAGATATTTTTCAATTTTTATTTCTCAAGCATAAACAATTGCATAATATCTCGGGCAGCAGTGATACGAGAAGGAAGTTGAAGTCTTGGTTGACATTCAGCCATGAACTCTCTAAAATCTTAATTTTCAACAAACTTAAATGCAAGTTCATCAACAACAAGCATTTTGGCAAGTGCTAATCTACACCTTTCTTGATTAAAATCAACTCATTTCATACTAATGCAAGTGTTAGGATCATCCTCACTTTGCTTGCCAATAGCAATTGTTTTTTGCTTCTTATCAAGGCCCCTTTCTAGATTTTTGTCACAAAGCCTTATATGCTTTAATAGATTTGATGTTCCGTTATTACAAGTATTGCAAGTGTAAGACTTATGACAATAATTACAAATGGCTCTATCTTTATCTCTTTTAAAATGTGCCCAAGCATTAGAAGGAGGTCTTGATGGTTTTCTTTTAAGTACCTCTTGTTCTTTTTCTGAATTAACCTCCTCTGGTGGTTGAGCTTCAAGTGATGATTGCTGACCATGTATTTGTTGTAAATCATTAGAAGAAGCTCCACGTAAAGTTGTCGAAGTAGGTGCACTTTCAATTTGGGTTTCACTTGTATTTTGGGTTGTCATTCTTATTATCCTATAAAAAGAGAAGAAATTAGAAAACTATGAACAATTTGTCATAATAAGTTAATAATCTACATTTTACATATACATAGCATACCTCAGTTTGATCTTTGATAAGCGAGGAGAGGAATTGTCGATTTGAGAATGCTTTATATTTCAATTTTAAGGAACTGAAGAACATTTAAGAGAGACATCAAGCTGTAACAACATAAAAAAAACCTCCATGAAAAAATAGGCAGGAGAAGTGGACAATAGTCAACAGATGCATAAAAATTGATAAGAAATACATTTTGTTCAACAAAATTCATGTGCAAACTGCAAAGAGTTAAGCTAGTCAAAACCATCCTTAGCAAGGTGGATTCAATCCACTGGATTGTGACTTGTGTTCATGCATTGACTATTGTAACTAATTGACTATTGTGTTCATGCATTTGCTATTGTGCTATGTAAAGTTTATGAATCATGACGACAAATTATAGGGACACTGACTCCGTCCAGAGGGCGGCGGGCATGAGAGTTATGGTCTAAATCAAATGCATTATACCTTGCAAAAGTAATAATAATATGATGCACTAGACTATATGCATTCATATGTGATGTGAAAGCAGTTGCTGGCCATCTTAAGTCTTGAAGGCTGACAAATAGTTGATACAGTAAAATCAACTAGAGGGGAGAATAGGCTGACTATATGCATTCATATGTGATTTGGATGCAATGCAACGAATTATCATCGATTCGGATTGTTCACCTGCGCATTTTTGTGCAGCGGCAGGCGTGAGTCGTGAGAGGACCAGAGGGGCCGAGGCGCCGAGGATCACCAATCATTCAGCCTATTTTTGTGAGGCGCCAAAGCACAAGGATCGTCGATCGCGCGCCCTAGCATAATGGCGTGTCTGCGAGAAGGTAGGACCGTCCGTGGCCACTACTGGCCGGCGAGAGGCTTCAGAGTTTGAGACTTTAGGTTTCTATGACTGTGAGGCAGCGACGCACGCGGGAGACTCGGCGAGGCTGAGACTGCTCCCGCTACTTTTCGATTGACAGATCCGAGATGAAGCGACGCCGGCGGGATAGTGCTGTCGCCTGTCGTGCCGTGCCGTCGTGTGTAGCCATGTAGGCGCTCCGGCGGCTCCGCACTTGGCTCAGGGAGAGGGGATAGGGCAGCAGCAGCACTATGCACTCAGACCGTCAAGGCGTCAACTTCAAATGCCCTAACTTCAATTCAACCCGAGTCCCGAGTCCCGATAGTCCTGCAGCTCCCGCTCACGCCCGAGTGGATCCGGTTCGGGTCGGATCCATCCGGGTCAAAAAAGTTGAACCCGAACCCGACCCGAACCAGGTCGGATTCAACTTGGTTCGGGTTGGGTTCGACCCGACCTTAAATCCGAACTGACCCAAAAGTGTTTGGGTCGGTTCGGATTACCGGGTTCACCGGGTCGATCTGATCCTGTGAACACTCCTATATTTAACAATAACATAGAGAGCTGACATTTAAGGTACAATAGGCACACACGATCAATGCAATTTAATATAAGACAGATCTAGCGTCAGACGAGCATGAGTATGAAAATGAGTTGATCATTAAGTCTCGATCATGGAAATAAATATAACAAACACAATCACGCAATATTTGTATATCTACAGGAATTTTTTGAACCTTTTTGACATGAAAGTTGATTGCTCGGACGTCCGTGTCTTCTCCTGCTATCACGATGTCTTCATGCACTATTCCTTTATCCCTCTTCCTCTCGTGCCGCCAAGATAATGAGATGGAAAACAAAAACCTCAAGGGGTCATTTGTCAATGGGAATTGGAGTTCTATCAAGTTCCCGTAAATAGTTTGAGTTGATAAATTAGTTCGGGGTGTATTTGGATGTAGTGAAATTTGATGATGAGGAATAAAGTAATTGATGTGGTAGGAAAAAGTAGATGTGATGGGTTAATTTTAGTGGGTGATTGAATTAAGAATATGTATTATAAATATAGATTATAAAATAATAATTTTTTTAAAAAAATATAATATATATTAAATAACTTATGTAAAAAATTTTGTTAAAAAATATATTATTTAAATATAAATTTTTTTTAATCATTAATATTTAATGAAATATTAATTTTTTTAATGAAATAATAAGTAATAAATAATATTCTATTAATCATTTATAATAAATATTTTATATATAATAAATAAATTATTTTATAAAAGAAACGATAAAAGAAAGAGAAAATGATAAAAGCAAATAGAAAAGGAAAAAAAGTCAAATAAAAAAACAAAACACGAAAAGCAAAAAGCAAAAAAAAGCAGCAACATGTCAGGTCACCCTGATTTCAACACAAAAAAGGTTCATGATTCCACCTCGGGAACCAGGCCCCACTTCTTGTTTGGGGAACTAATTAGAACCAGGGGATTGGTTCCAGCTAGTTCTCCTAACCAAACAACTCACAGATCCCTTTTTTTCCATTTTTAACGGGTCATGAATGCATCATGGTGCTCCATTTTTGTTCTTTAAGGCTGTGTTTGGATTGGAGATTTTAAGTTCTCATAAGTTCTCGAGAACTAATCGATTTAATAGAAAAGTTTGGATTGGTGTTTGGATGAAAAAGTGTAATGAAGGGGATTTAAAAAATTGATTTGATAGATAAGTTTTAGTAGGTGTTTGGATAAAAAGTAAGAACTAAGAATATAATTTATTATTTTATGAGATATAAAATTATAGTAAATAAAAATATGTTGTTAATATTATAATGTACATAAATTATTATATTATTGATTTATTTTATTAAATATTTTAAATATTATTAATATTATAATTTACGTACATCTTAATATTCAAATATAATATATTTTTTAAAAAACTAATTGAATAGTTTAATTAATAAAATATTTATAATTAGCAAATTAGATAGAAGAAAAAAATTTAAGATAAACTAATTAATAACTAAAACATGAAATATAAAAGATAATTTAACATCACATTTATATAAAAATAATTATATAATTATAACTTATTTTGAATACCATAATTAATAATTATACTAATATCATACTAGTTAATTTTTATTATGATATATTATAAGTAAAATAAATAAAAATATTTATGTCAACATTTAAACAAGAAAATATATATTTTCATAATAAATAATAATGGAAAATTTTATTTTATTATAACACAAAGTAAATTGTAATAAATAATAAATGTACTTTTTATTATAACTAAATAAATTACAAATTTATGATAATGTATAAATAATAAATAAATATAATATATGTAATAATATATAATATAATATATAAGAATATAATATACATAATAATATTATTAAAATAATAAGTTATAGGTCTAAAAGTAGCTCCACCTACTTTCGGAGCTACTTTTAGACCTATGAAAAAAAAATTAAAAAAAATATGATTGTTCTTGCAATTAGCAAGAACTTGAAAAGTTCTTGCTAATTGCAAGAATTTACGGTTGGAACTTTTTGCCAAAAGTTTCCGCCGTACATCACGTGACCGTTGTATAAGGCGTTTGGCAGAACAAAGGGTTGTTCTACCCTTTGTTCTGCAACCAAACGCAGCCTAAGGCTGTGTTTGGTAAACGAACATAGCCCAGAACCAAGCATAGTTCTGCCAAACAGGTGGTAGAAAAAAAGGTGGGGCCCATGCGAATTTAAATTCCAATCAACGCGTAATGTTCTGGAAAAAATGTTCTCGCGATACGCCAGAACTTGCCAGTTCACTTGCGACGTCCCGAACCATGCCTCATATCCCATGCCCAACCTCTCTTTCTTTCCTTGCGGGCGACGACATCACATTTTCTTTCCTGTCTTCGTCCGTGACTTTTGTCTTTCCTTCGTTCCGTCTTCCACGACGCCGGTCGACTGAGCAATTCCGTGCCGGCGAACGACAAGAAGCCCCAATAGATTTAGCAGGTACGACCCCTTCTTCGTGTGTGTCTTTTTTCGTGTTTTTTAGTGTTCGACTGTTTTGAGTAAATCATGCATTTCTTCTGTGATCTCGACGCCGGTGTTGCGTAGGAAGCCACCACAGAGAGGGAAACTGCGAAACTCCATCTTCCATGCAGAAAAGTGCAGGTACGCATTTTTTCCATCCGAAATTTATTTCCAAGAACAGATCCCCTTATAGGTTTCTTGTTAGGGTTTTTATTTTCGAAACATTTTTTTCGAAATTTATTTCGATAACGCTTCCTCTATTCGATCTGTGTTAGGGTTTAGGATGTGTTACGAATCCTCTCTTCGGTTGGATTTCTTCCGTGTTAGGGTTTAGGATTTCTTTGTGTGTTAATGGCATGATCCCATTATTTCTTCTTCGGCAATCTACTATTATATCTCCTGACGTCTCTTTTTCGATGATTTGCTATTATAGATTGTTCCTGCGAGAGCGCCAGTCATAGCAAAGAACTTCCTGTTTGCTGCGAACTCCCCGAGATAAGTAAGATATCTAAAAAATCTCTAGAAATTTTTTATTTCATTGTCTGTAATTCCTCTACCCCTCTGTCACTTACTTCTTCGCATTAAAATGTGTCGGATTTCACCAGTGCTGCAATACATCGTACCATTGTTGTCAATGAACCTCTCTATTTAGTTAACAATTGTCAATGAACGTCTTTGTTTAGTTAACAATTGTTGATGAACCTCTATGTTTAGTTAACAATTATCATGATAGCAATGTCGAACATCATTTATATATGTGCACATTTACATGTCTATTTTATTCTGCTTTATGTGTGTTATGTTTTTTGACACTGCTATATCAAGCTTGTTCATTAATTGGACTATATTTATGTTATACCGATGCTCTTTTTTCTCTACTTATCTAAATCTTTTCGACCTCATATTTACCATTGTGCTTTGCTTGAATGAATGAGCTCATTATGATAGCAATGTTTTTCATTTATATATATGCACATTTGCATATCTATTTTATTCTGCTTTATGTGTGTTATGTTTTTTGACACTGCTATATCAAGCTTGTTTATTAATTGGACTATATTTATGTTAAACTGATGCTCTTTTTTCTCTACTTATCTAAATCTTCTCGATCTCATATTTCCCATTGTGCTTTGCTTGAATGAATGAGCTCATTATGATAGCAATGTTTTTCATTTATATATATATGCACATTTGCATATCTATTTTATTCTGCTTTATGTGTATTATGTTTTTTGACACTGCTATATCAAGCTTGTTCATTAATTGGACTATATTTATGTTAAAATGATGCTCTTTTTTCACTACTTATATAAATCTTTACGACCTCATATTTCCCATTGTGCTTTGCTTAAATGAATGAGCATAGCAATGTTTTTCATTTATATATGTGCACATTATGATAGCAATCTTGTTAATGACATGTTGAATGGACATCACAAAAGAGGGTACCATCATTTCGGATTCCAAAATACAACTTTCTTGATATTGGAGGAGTTGCTAGTATCTCGAGGGCTCATTGCATCTACCAGGAATGTTAGTGCACGAGAACAGCTGACCATTTTCTTGTATGCCATCCGACGCGATGAAAGAAATAGAGACATGCAAGAGGAGTTCCAACACTCTGAAGAAACAATATCTTGTCACTTTAGGCAGGTATTGAAAGCAATTTGTTCGTTGAGCGATGAGTTCATATAACTTCCTGGTTCCGATGTAGGGGTCCACCCACGAGTACGAGGCTCTCGCACTTTCTACCCATACTTCGTGGTACGTAAAACCTCATTATATAAGGATGCATATGAAATGATAATTGTAACACTCTACGATTTTATCAAGGGTAATATAGTAATTTTATAATTCAATTAGAGTGTTTGATGGATTGAAAGAACTTAAATCTCGTTGGAAGTAGAAATCATAATTAGATTGAGATTAGGAATTTCAATTTGATTTGAAATTTAAAAAAATGTTTAATGGATATAGGACTCTCAAATAGGATATGATTACAAGTCTTATGGCTTAGAAATATTTCATCCATTATTAATTCGAAAATTAGTTAATAAAATATTATGAAATTAAATAATTCCAAAAAAATAAAGGAAAATTAGAGAGGAGTTTGATACGTGATAGAATTAATTAATTAATTGAATTTCAAAATTTATCTATTTGATTATTAGAATGAAATTAAAATTAGTTAAATAGATTAAGTAGAGGATTAAATTTGAGTGGGATTAGATATTATAATTAGAGTTAAATTAAGGATTTATAAATCTTATAAATAAGGAGTTAGTGACGGCTAAACTTAAAAAAAAGAGAGAGAAATTATTTCGGTGCGTGGCGTTCTTCGGTGACGGACGCAATTTTCTCAACGGCAAAGGCAGGGATTCACATAGGTACGTATTGTGACGTTGTTCTACTGTGTAATCTGGTTTGCATAATTTTATTACGGTCGTAAAATTATTTTGTCGTGTGACATACGCAAAACATAAGGGGAGTTTGCACTGCAAAATAAATAAAGAGAATAAGAGGAAAAGATGAAAGAGGTAAAAAGAGATTTTTTGTTTTATGGCCGTAAGAAAATAAAAGGAAATTGAGAGAGAATTAAGGGAGTAAGAGAATTGGAGAGAGAAAAGTTGAGGGAGTAAGAAAATTGGAGAGAGAAGAGATGAGGGCGTAAGGGATTAGGAGAAGGTTAAGGCCGTAAGAAAATAAAAGGAAATTGAGAAAGAATTAAGGGAGTAAGAGAATTGGAGAGAGAAAAGGTGAGGGAGTAAGAACATTGGAGAGAGAAGAGAAAGGAGTAAACATGGTGCAGAGAGAGAGGGATAGTAAAACATCAGGAAAAAAAAAGGTGCGTGTAGGTTGATAGAAGAGAGAAGTTGAGAGAGAAAAGTAAATAAAAAAATGGGAAAAAGAGATTTGCGGTCAGAGAGAATTGTGGGTTTGCAGCCGAAATGGATTGGCCATAAAGGAAAAAAAGAAAAAAAAGAAGATGGGGCGTGATGGACATATTTGGCGCCCAAGAAAGAAAAAAAATAATAGAGAGAGAAGATGCCAAGAAAGAAAACGTAGGTCTAGAAAGAAATAAAATGACGAACGTAGAAAATAGATATTTTATTTCTTTCATTTATGATAGTTCATTTATTTAATTTCTCGATCAAAAAAGAAAAATAGAATATATAGAGAAAAAGGATTGGAAGTAATTGCTGGGCAAAATTTGGCATTGGTACAATCAATTTACGATCAGAAACAGAGTTATTTTTCAACCAACTTGAGGTACGTAGGGGGTCCCCATGTTGTCGATTTTTCACGACATGGACCCCAAGACTCTTCTCCATTATACAAAGATTATATATTATTTACATCGATAGGATATCAAGTAACATAGACAGAATTATCGAAGATTGTGTCGAAAACATAATTCCTGACAGTGACAAAATCCTGCCGGGTTCTGTCTGACACAACCTGGGTTCCATTTAATACGACCCGGATAATGATCGACGTGCATAAGGTTCTGAAATAGAAAATATATTTTTATGAATCGATTTATAGTTTATTGGATTGTTAAGATTGTTAATCATTATCGATCATTGGATTAACATTCCTAATTTTAGTATGATCGTACCTGATCAAATTGCCATCATATTGATTATTATTGTCATTACACTCAATCGTGATATTAATTATGGTATTGATCCATTGACCTTATTATTGATTGATCCTACTCAAATTGTTATCGTACCTGATTGATCGTCATCATATCTGATCATACCATTAATTAATATATTGATATAATAATTTTCTGATTGGGTCATGTTAAACCTAAGATAATTGTTAAAGATAGACATCTTAAATAATTGAGATAAAAGTTGAAAATTTATTGGGCACATGTCTACTGATTGCCACTGGGACTGATTGGGCCTTCAGGCTAACTGTGCCTTCGGGCTAATAGGGCTTTCGAGCTAATATTGCGCATTCGGGCTGATAGGTCCTTCGGGCTAATATTGTGCCTTCGAGCTAATATTGCGCCTTCGGATTGATAGGGCCTTCGGGCTAATTACGCCTTCGGGTTGATAGGGCCTTCGGGCTAACTATTTTGGTGTGATCCTTCGTCCCCCATTATAGCCAAACTTATTGATTAAAGTGGCATGGTGTCTCTTAATAATAGGAAGCTCTCTTATTGCGCCCGAAAGAGTTGATCGTAACTCCAAAGATGGAATTGATAATTGAATTGTTAATTAAATTGCACCCTAGTGGCTGATGGACAATTGATTTCGTCCTAGTGATTGATAGACTATCGATTTCGCACTTATGGCTGATGGATAATAAATTACGGCCTTTGCGCTTGATAAATGAATTGATAATTGTTATTGTGACCTTCATCGACTTTTGTCCAAGTGAACATTGATCAATTGTTAATTATTAATTGAATTATTGTTGAATTGTAATCTTCCTTGACCTCTGATCAATTATATATTGTTATGGATAATTATTTATTGATGGTATTGAGATTGATATTTACCATGGTTCATATAGATATTGTGGGTGACCCTACGTACTGAGTTATCTCATTGGGCTTTGCCCCTGTATTTGGATCCATACAGGTGATGGTGATGGTGATGGCGATGGTGAGACGGTTGGTGACTCCTCTGACGAGTGACATGCACATGGATATAGGACCTATTATTGTATAAATGTGGGCCCTAACCCATAGGTTATTAGATATGGTATAATAGCTTCCGCATATTATAATAAAATATTATAAATTAGTCTTCCGCTTATGTAAGCAAGTTCATTGACTAGTCAAAGTCAAGGTATAGAATTGAGTGGCGTCGCCGAGATAGCCTTCCGGGCAGGCAAAAGAAAAAAAAATCTCGGAGCGTTACAAAGATATCAGAGCCTAACAAGAGACACTTCTTAGTTGTCTCTAACAAAATAGTGTCCATGTGCACACATCATGAGCAACACTGCGCCATCAAGAAAAGGTCAAGTAAATTTTTGAACCATGATTAACTTAGATAGCTTATAAATGCAATATGGAATATGGAGTCTTACAAGGCTATCGATAGAGTAAGGGATGACATAGATCGTAAGACGATGGAAATAGAATTACTTCATTGAAGGTATAAGGCAACGCCTAAGGAGGTTATTCCAAAATCCTAAGGAGGTTATCCCCATATGATATGGTATGATGATAGAATAAGTTGTGGATAGAACACTCATGATGATTTATGTTTTATGGATACAGATAGAATCAAGGATGAGCTTTTCGCACAACATCCCACGAGCTCCCCGAAGTGGATCTCAGCGGGCCAATCAGCAAGCCCAAGGTCCTCAGGTCAATGAGCGGCAAGTTTGGAGTTCGGAAATGATTAGACATAATGTACAAGGCCCTCTCATTAATGGAGTACAGGCCAACGGACAGCAAGAGGAGCAGTTAAGGCAAGGATCACAACTTCATGAATCTCACTCGGCCCACACTAAGTACTCCCAGCCCAGAAACTTCAACCTACCACCTCACCATGATCGAAGGGATACAATTGAAAGATTTCTCAAGTTACAACCCCCTCAATTTGGAGGGAAGGGAGATTTTGAAGATGCTGAAAGGTGGATCAAGGAGGTAGAGCAAATTTTTCTAGAGATGGAATGCGGTAAGGACCGCAAGATGATTTATGCAACAAGAAAGTTGACTGTTGAAGCAAGAGATTGGTGGAAAGCTGACAAGGCTACCACATTCTCCGGACAAGACCTGATAACTTGGGCAGAATTTAAGAAAGTTTTTGAATATCGATACATACTAGCCTACGAGAGAGGTAGAAAGCAGAATGAGTACCTAACACTCCAGCAGGGCTCAATGACCACCAAACAATATCTGACAAAATTCTTGAACCTGGAGAAGTACTCGACAGTGCAACAATCAGAACTAGATCGGGTGAAGCGCTGGGTGGATGGCCTTAAGCCCAATCTTCGAGAAAGAGTGAAAGGAGAGAATTGTCAAACCCTCCAATTTGCTGAAGAGTTTGCCGTCTATCTAGAAGATGGAGATAAAGCAAGTGACAAGCAACATAATCAAGCATCTGTTGGCCAATATAGAAATCGACAAGGAAAGAGATATAGATATCCCGACAAGAAAGACCAACGTAACGATCATCGGGGAGATGATCAAGGCAAAAGAGGGAATGATTTGGAGTCCATTGAACAGAAAAAAGAAAGGCTACCTTGTTCCTACTGTCAAAGATATCATGTGGGAGAATGTTATTGCAAAACAGGAGCATGCCTCAATTGTGGAAAGCAAGGGCATTTCGCTCGTAATTGTTTGGAACAAAAAAGGAATGAACAAGATCAAGGAAGACCCAATCCATTCTTGGGGTCCGAAAAAGACATCAGTGACTTTGCACAACAAAGCGCTCTCCGAGGGCATGGAATGTATCATTTTTTGGTCAGAATCTCGACAGTAATGTCTATGTTAGATTCTCCGGTCGAAATACGGGAAAACCCCGGGGACTGACTTCCAATATATATCCTAATAAGACACAAAGCTTCCGCTTGAAACGAAATCAGAAGCGACAGGAAAAAGCCCTTTCCTTTCCTAACATGCTGCTCACTGGCTAGATCGGACTGTCTCTACCTTTGTAACTCTGCCTGTAAGGAAGCTTGAAAGAGGGGACAAGTGGAGGCTCGAAAGCCGGAGCACGCTAGAGAACAAGCTCAGGTGTACTGCTACCAAAATGTGCGTACAACATAGAAGTTGATACGGAGCATCACGTAGATGAGGAAGATTAAGGCATCGCTCTAGAATGAACGATATATTTGGAATAAGGGGTTGAAAGAAACATAGATAATTAGTTTCATTCTTTTGAGTAAATTAGTAATGATCACAATTGATATGAATGTTTCTTTAATGAACTTATTTACTAAATTTTAGATTGGTCAAATTTTCCTTCGTAAAATTCGAGGAAGAATTTATTTTTAAGGAGATTATTATGTAACACTCTACGATTTTATCAAGGGTAATATAGTAATTTTATAATTCAATTAGAGTGTTTGATGGATTGAAGGAACTTAAATCTCGTTGAAAGTATAAATCATAATTAGATTGAGATTAGGCATTTCAATTTGATTTGAAATTTAAAAGAATGTTTAATGGATATAGGACTCTCAAATAGGATATGATTAAAAGTCTTATGGCTTAGAAATATTTCATCCATTAAAATAATATTTATTATTATTTTAATTTGAAAAATAGTTAATAAAATATTATGGAATTAAATAATTCCAAAAAAATTAAAGGAAAATTGGAGAGAGAGAAGAGATGATGGCGTAAGGGGTTAGGAGAAGGTTAAGGCTGTAAGAAAATAAAAGGAAATTGAGAGAGAATAAGGGGAGTAAGAGAATTGGAGAGAGAAAAGGTGAGGGAGTAAGAACATTGGAGAGAGAAGAGAAAGGAGTAAACATGGTGCAGAAGTTGAGAGAGAAAAGTAAATAAAAAAATGGGAAAAAGAGATTTGCGGCCAGAGAGAATTGTGGGTTTGCGGTCGAAGTGGATTGGCCATAAAGGAAAAAAAAAGAAAAAAAGAAGATGGGGCGTGATGGACATATTTGGCGCCCAAGAAAGAAAAAAAATAATAGATGGAGAAGATGCCAAGAAAGAAAACGTAGGTCTAGAAAGAAATAAAATGAAGAACGTAGAAAATAGATATTTTATTTCTTTCATTTATGATAGTTCATTTATTTAATTTCTCGACCAGGAAAAGAAAAATAGAATATATAGAGAAAAAGGATTGGAAGTAATTGCTGGGCAAAATTCGGCATTGGTACAATCAATTTACGATCAGAAACAGAGTTATTTTTCAACCAACTTGAGGTACGTAGGGAGATCCTCATGTCGTCGATTTTTCACGACATGGACCCCAAGACTCTTCTCCATTATACAAAGATTATATATTATTTGCATCGATAGGATATCAAGTAACATAGACAGAATTATTGAAAATTGTGTCAAAAACATAATTCCTTATGGTGACAAAATCCTGTCGGGTTCTGTCTGACATGGCCCCGGTTCCATTTATCATGACCCGGATAATGATCGACGCGCATCAGGTTCTAAAATAGAAAACATATTTTATGAATCGATTTATAGTTTATTGGATTGTTAAGATTGTTAATCATTATCGATCATTTGATTAACATTCCTAATTTTAGTATGATCGTACCCGATCAAATTGCCATCATATTGATTATTATTGTCATTACACTCAATCATGATATTGATTATGGTATTGATCCATTGACCTTATTATTGATTAATCCTACTCAAATTGTTATCGTACTTGATTGATCATCATCATATCTGATCATACCATTGATTAATATATTGATATAATGATTTTCTGATTGGGTCATGTTAAACCTAAGATAATTGTTAAAAATAGACATCTTAGATAATTGAGATAAAAGTTGAAAATTTATTGGGCACATGTCTACTGATTGCACTGGGACTTTCGGCTAACTGTGCGTTCGGGCTGATAGGGCTTTCGGGCTAATATTGCGCCTTCGGGCTGATAGGGCTTTCGGGCTAATATTGCGCCTTCGGGCTGATAGGGCCTTCGGACTAATATTGCGCCTTCGGGCTGATAGGGCCTTCGGGCTAATTGCGTCTTCGGGTTGATAGGGTTTTCGGGCTAACTATTTTGGTGTGATCCTTCGTCCCCCATCATACCCAAACTTATTGATTAAAGTGGCATGGTATTTCTTAATAATAGGAAGCTCTCTTATTGCGCCCGGAAGGGTTGATCGTAACTCCAAAGATGGAATTGATAATTGAATTGATGATTGAATTGTTAACTGAATTGCACCATAATGGCTGATGGACAATTGATTTTGCCCTAGTGATTGATAGACTATCGATTTCGCACTTATGGCTGATGGAAAATTGAATTGCGCCTTTATTGCTGATGGATAACAAATTACGGCCTTTGTGCTTGATAGATGAATTGATAATTGTTATTGTGACCTTCATCGACTTTTGGTCAAGTGAACATTGATCAATTGTTAATTATTAATTGAATTATTGCTGAATTGTAATCTTCTTTGGCCTCTGATCAATTATATATTGTTATGGATAATTGTTTATTGATGGTATTGAGATTGATATTTATCATGGTTCATATAGATATTGTGGGTGATCATACGTACTGAGTTATCTCATTGGGCTTTGCCCCTATATTTGGATCCATACAGGTGATGGTGATGGCGATGATGAGATGGATGGTGACTCCTCTGACGGGTGACATGCACATGGATATAGGGTCTATTATTGTATAAACGTGGGTCCTAACCCACAGGTTATTAGATATGGTATAATAGCTTCCGCATATTGTAATAAAATGTTATAAATTAGTCTTTCACTTATGTAAGCAAGTTCGTTGACTGGTCAAAGTCAATGTATAGAATTGAGTGGCGTTGCCGAGATAGCCTTCTGGGCAGGCAAAAGAAAAAAATCTCGGGGCGTTACAATAAGCCTTAGGATTGTCACTAACCTTAATCTCTTGTGTCTTTGTAGAACGCTTTAGGAGCTGTTGATGGGACACACATTCCAACTCATGTGCCAAAGTCAAAAGCTACACCGTATCGAAATCGGAAGGGATTTCTATCGCAGAACGTCATGACCACGACCTCGTTTGATCACGTATTTCATTTTGTCTGCGCTGGTTGGGAAGGCTCAGCGGGCGATATGAAGGTGTTGCGATGGTGTGTTGAAAGGAATGAGTTCCGTGTTCCTGACGGTATCTTTCGAGAATCTCGCTTCTAACAACCTTACTTGTTTCTTAATTTTATGAATTAATTTGTCGCATTGGCATTCTGCATAGGGAAGTATTATCTTGTCGACTCAGGTTACGTAAACTCCGATAAGTTCATTGCTTCTTATCGGGGTGGAAGATACCATCTGGGGATTTTTATGGAGAGTACCCCGACGGGCCGATATCATGATGCGAAGGATATTTTCAATCACAGGCATGCACAACTGCGAAACTATGTGGAAATGTCTTTCGTGATATTGAAGAAGCATTTTAAGTTATTTCGAAACCTAATTCAATATCCGATGAGGATTCAGAAGTTTATTGTCATAGCATGTTGTGTGATACACAACTTTGTGAAACGACATCAGGCCGACGACAGGTATTTCAATAGGACCATCCATCCTGAGCCCGAAGAGTTATGTGTCGATGACTTGTTACCCTCTGTGCCCGCAATACAATGGATAAAATGAGAGGGGACATTATCCGTGACGGGATAGCGTCTCGCCTGTGGGCTGATCATCGACAACATAATAGTAAGCTAGATTCCGTGTTACACACTCTAGACGATATCTTTTCCATGATAACATCTTTATTCTTGTGCATTGCATATTTACTTATCTTTAGTGCTTCCAACCTTTATTCCTGTGCATTGCATCTTTGTTTCTGGTTTTGTAGTTTAATATAATAACTCACCTTACCTCATTGTTGTACACTGCTATACAGGAAATCACGATTCTACTTAGGATGGCGCCACACAAATTCTACGCAATTTACGAAGGGAGGAAGCCCGAGTTGTACGATTCGTGGGCAGATTGTCAAGCTCAAGTTGTTGGTTATCGCTATTGCGTGTTTAGAAAATTTGACTCATTTGAAGAAGACAACAATTCCTTTTCAGCATACATTAACATGCAATACATGCCACCTGCTCAACATGCTCTTCTCCCAGATGCAGTTGCAAAAGTCACTCTTCAACAGGCCTTTCCATCAACTTCACTTTCTTCGAAAACTTGGAAGGATTCACTTGTGCTGCTAGTGTGTGTCTGTTGTACTTTTGCGCTTGGATATCTACTTTGCAAATGTTGTGGTGAAACCTCAAAATGTTAACTAGGGTGAACAAGTTGCAGGTCTTTTGCTCTTTTGTGGTAGTGTTCCCCTTTGTTATGTTATTTTGATGAATGTCGTGTTAATTAGATGTCGTCCGCCCTATGGTGGTTAATTTCTTATGGATTCTGATAGCTCTGTCGATGAAAAACTCATGGACTTATCTTTTGGCACTTCTAACTTATGAACTTGTACTCTTTTTACTTGTTATGTGTCAAGTTGGCCGTACTTGTTAATGAAATGTTATCATTGTTGCTTTGTATTACTGTTATGGTTATATTTGCAATTCTTCTTATCGACTAATTATAGCTTGTAATAGGTCCAAGAAATTTGCAATTTCTATCATTTTGATATCGTTGGTTTCTTCTCAACTTATGTTTAGGAATTGTTCAGTTTCGTTCGCAACTTATTGAATTGTTCATGTCGTTCGTAACTTGGAAGCCAGTTCGTAACTTGGAAGCCAGGCCGTTGCATTTCTTGGCGCCAGCAGTAGAAACTTTTGCCAAACAAGTGGAGAACAATTTTTGTATTAAACCATCAAATCAAAAAAATTAGTTCCCTTGACAGCCGAATATATCTAAACGCTGGATACGAATTTATTGGTCATTTCAACAAGTTCGAACATAGAAGAACTTTTGTTCATATTACCAAACACAGCCTAAAAAAAATGGTCAAGTGTTACACTATTTGTAACACTCCGAAAATTCACCCTAAAAACTAAAGGACAATTAGGGGAATTCGACAGTACTAGCCCGTTCGTCATAACATAATAAACAAAATGATACACATAAGTACACTACAACAAAAAGTATTTATAGGAACAAAAAGTTTTGGTCCCAAAATCATTAATTTGGGTCCCTATTTCTTCTTGGGACAAAATTTTTTTTGGCCCCCATTGGTTCCTAGAAGCTGGTCTTTAAAAGTTTTAGGAACCAAAAATTTTTGTTTTGTTGGATCCCAAATGTATCATTTTTAGACACTAATTTATTGGTTCCCATAAGATCATTGGTCTCTAATAACACTTTTGGTCCCAAATCAAACTAGCTTTGGCAACCAAAAATAAAGCAATTGACACAAAAAAAAATTGGCTCCTAATAGTATACTTTTAGGAACCTAAAGGTTGGTCCCTAATAGCATATTTATAAAGACCACCAAGCTGATCCCCATTATATATTTAGCTCTAACAATGTAGTGGTACCAAATTTATTAATTTCTAAATGTACACACATTAGCCAAGAAAAACTAACAACAACAACAACAACAAAGCCTTATCCCACTAGGTGGGGTCGGCTACATGGATCATACGACGTCATTCCGCTCTATTAGTAACCAAACATTTCGGTATATTATTCACTAATAGATCTTGCTCTATTAGTTCGCCAAGTGTCCGCCTTGGCCTCCCTCTCCCTCTTTTAATCGGACTCCAGATTATTTGATCTACTCTTCTTACTGGCGCATCTAATGGTCTTCTCTGAACATGACCAAACCATCTCAAACGATTCTCTACCATTTTCTCACTAATAGGAGCCACTCCGACTCGTTCACGTATATGGTCATTCCTAATCTTATCTAATCTTGTATGACCACACATCCATCTCAACATCCTCATTTCGGCTACCCCCACTTTACGTTCATGTTGTCCCTTCATAACCCAACATTCACTACCATATAACACTGCTGGCCTTATAGCAGTACGATAGAATTTTCCTTTAACTTTATTGGGTACCTTTCTATCACAAAGAACTCCAGTGGCTTTCCTCCACTTACACCAACCAGCTTGAATTCTATGATTAACATCGTCATCAATCTCACCATCTTGTCTTACAATTGATCCTAAATATTTAAACTTTGTCACTTTGCCAAGAAAAACTAAAATGAAAGAAAAAAATTCAGCCACAAAACCTCATATTATGCCTTGATCCATTACAAAAAAATGCTAAAAAACATAAAAAGTGTCATTCAACATCTTTAACTAAAATATTTACTACAACATCAAAGTGCAAATGGCTATTCATCTCAATGCTCTGGTGAGGTCCAGTGACGATCTCCAGCAAGGGGAGAAGAGGATGGAAGGTTGATGGGGAATCGGGTTGTTTGAGAGAAAAAAATCAGGAAAAAGGTGAGAGAAAAATTGAAGGAAAACATAATTTATGAGCAAAGATGGAATGCTATTTCATTCACAGAGAGATAAGAGAAAAATAAAAAGCAAATATGTCAGAAAACCAACGATTACTTTATACAAAAATGTGTATGGATTATTTTCGGCTACTAGAATTTGTGCTCAGGCAATCCATTTACAACCTTCTTGCCCTACAAAAAAGAATTAAAACATAACATATTAGTATTACTCATTATATACTTGAACATAATATAATACCAATATTTGAATCAAAGTGAAATAGATGGAATCAAGAAGTTTAAAATTCATAAACAACGTATATAATGGACAACTTAGAAAGATTTGATGTAAAGTGATAATAAAAAAAATCTGTGTTGTTGTTGCTATCTTTATTGGTCATTTCCAACCCATACTACTTCAAATGGATAATAAAAAAATACATACCAAATGGTGACAACAAAAAGTAACATAAGTTGGGCTCTCCAAAACATTTCTGATAAGACTACAGTAGTAGATGCACAACTCCAATGCATCTACAAGGAGGAATAATATTTTCACAATATTGTGAAAGGAGAAAACTAAAAAGAGAAAATAAAGAGAAAGAGAGATGTCTAGTGATTCCTATCATGTTGAGACCTCTGAGAAAACTAAAAAGTTCTTATCATGTTTTTGAGAGCATTATACTATAAATAAAAAAATCAAAGGTCAGAACCAGAAAAGAAAGAAAAATGGAGCATGCATTCATGCATATGAGAAATAAATATTCTGATTACCACATACCAAGTTGATGGTGGTTCAAATCACTGTGGGAATTAAACAGAGGAAAAGCTACTCTTTCTTGTTAACACATGTCAAATCATATAAGAAGATTCAAATCATTTATGTGAGGAAGAGCCGGACGTGAATGTGAACGGAAGAACTCTCGGAATTCCTGTCACCAGATGAACATGTGTGGCAATTGAGTATCATGAGTAGCTGATCTGCACCAATTTTTCTGCAAGCATCCTCAAAGTAAATGACTCCATTCCGAGGAGAAGATGTACACCTTAAGAAAAATCAGCAATTTTGTTGCCACTTGTTGGTAACAACAGATCAAGTAAACTGCTCAAGATCATCTGTAGATCCTAGTTGACGACATGTTTTAGAAAATATGTTACGATCACTTCATCCTCATGAAATTGCAGAAATTCTTCAAGTATGCAACAAAAGGCTCCCATGTTTCACCCCCTTGGTGCTTGAATCATTGCTCAGAAAATCAGACTTCAATATAAACAATGCTGGAGAAGTTTCTATATATCTCAAACTGAGCATAACAACTGAACATCACAGGCATTATGAGGCACTATCCTTGCTATAATCAAATGTATTCTTTGACTGAAAGAAAGCCTCAAGCTAACATTTGCATCATCTATCAACTTATCCATAGAAGATGCAATTAACAATTTATAGGTATTGTGCTGGGGAGATTATGCCATCTGAACATTCTGGATCTTGTGAGGAAGTAAACCATCTAAGGCGGGATCCCATTGTCCATAATCAGTAGGTAAAGTTGCCTGAAGTCTTTCAGATAGATTGTGTCATAATGTATCTTATTAATATTCAAATCACTAGATGTAAATCACTGCAAAAATTAATCAAGGGAAAGCTACTCTGTTCTTTTTAACGCATACCAGATCATATAAGAAGATTCATATAAATGAATAAATGATGGAAGATTAGGAACCTAATCCGTTCCTTCCTTTAGTTATTTCTTTTGAGAAAGTAATATATCCATTCATGCAAGTAGTATTATATTATAGCAGACGATTCCTCATAACTCCCCAAACTCCAACACACTTCTCATGTCTAAAACAGAAACATCCGGCCGACACATGAGCAAACCAACAGCCACAGCAGTAGAAAAACCCATTGGAATGCAATGATTAAGCTCGTTATGTAAAAGATGCCATGGCAATCTAATTTGAGGAATACCACTCATCACCTCCACAAATAATTTGAGAATTTTTTTAGGCTAAAAGTATGTCTACCAAAAAAATCCTGGAAATCAAATTAGCATGCAAAAACCACCAAATTAGTAGAAATAGGACAAAATCTTTACAACTCACCTCACGATGAAACCCTCTAGGTGCCAATGGATTGAAGAGTTGTGGTGTTGTGGACTGAGGGTTGTGGTGCTGTCGACGATTGAGGTTTTCAATGCTGCTACTGGTGGCGGCAGTGATGATGATGAAAGGAGTTCGGCAGTGAGCGATCAACGATTGGTGAAGCACCAGTAGTGACGACGACGATGAGGGTGGCCGATGAAGTTGAAGATGAAGGCAGCACGACTGTGATGAGCAAGAGATCGACGCGACATTGAGCAACCTAGTTTAGGGTGATGAGGACGGCACGACATTTAGGAAGAGGATGGTTGTGACGAGGATGAAGAAATAGCTTTTAGCTTTTAATCAATTCTAAAGATGTTATAGGGACCGCTGAAATCAGTCCCTATAATTTATTTATTGGACCAAGGCCTCAATTAGTTCCTAAAATTATTGCTTAAGTCTTTGTATCGTCTTAGTTAGTCCTATAATATTTGTATTAGACACAAATTAAGTCTTTGTGTCTAAAAATACGAAGAATTTGGGTCTATTTTCTCCTTGGTCCCAAATAAATATTTTTTGGGAATTTAAATATAGTTGGTCCCTATAAAATAGTCCCTATATTAATTTTGTTGTAGTGACTATAGCGAAAAATCATTAATCATGAAAATAAAATAAAATTTATCTTTTCAGCGAAAGTCTTAAATCAAAACCTTTGCAACTAATGTCATAGATAAAGCTAAAAGTTCATATTCAGAAAACATTTCTAAAATAGTAGTTTAATAAACTCATGACATTATTCTTAGTCTAAACCATGTGCAATCCAATCCATTCAAATAGATCAGTTACCTGCACGGATCTAGGGCGCAAGGTTTAAGTTAGAGTGTAACACCCCACGATTTCATCAAGGGTAATATAGTAATTTTATAATTTAATTAGAGTATTTGATGAAAAAAAGATTAAATCCTTTTGGAAGTAGGAGTTATAATTAGATTGTTATTAGATATTTCAATTTGATTTGAGATCCAAAAGAATGTTTAATGGATATAGGACTCCCAAATATGAGAGGATTCATAATTTTATGGCTTAAAAATATTTCAGCCATTAAAATAATATTTATTATTATTTTAATCTAAAAATTAAGTGATGAAATATTGTGTAATTAAATAATTCCGAAAATTAGATGATAAAATCTTATCATATTAAATTATTACGAAAATTAGAGAAAAGAAAGAAATAAAAAGATATAATTTGATTAAATTATTGATAAAAGATGGAGATAGAGTTTGATTGAAAGAAGTTATGGAGGAGATCAAAATGAATTTGAGTAGAGATGGATTTTTTGTAAGTATAGTTATGAAATACTTAGTGAAATTCGGATTTAATTAAATTTGAATACTTAAGAGATGATAATTAATGATGATGGTCATGATTGATGAAAAAATAGCCCACGGTCCAATAAGAGTCAAAAACCTTAATTGAGAGCTATAAATAGGATCTAAAGAGTGACTAGATATTATTGTTTGCCTTCATAGAATTTCTACACGAGAGCCTCATCTTTCTCCTTCATTTTTTCACAAATCGAGGCACATGAGAGTGCGGGCGATATACCGTTTCGAAGCCTCGACATAGGAGAATAAGATCCAAGTGGTAGCCTAAGGTTTCGTTGGCCAAAGTCATAACGTCCGTGCAGTCCACAGACAGTAGGAACATAGTTGATTTTTCAATCAACTTAAGGTACGTAGGGGGATCCCTATATCGACAATTTTCATCGGTATAGACCCTCAAAACCTCCTATAATTAAAGTATAGTATGATTTAATTGCTTATAGAAATGCATAGATTATGGCATCGGAAATAGAGTCGAAAGTCGTGTTGAAAATGCATCTTCTCGACGGTGGCAGAACCCGACCCGAGTTCTGAATTGCCCGACTCAAGTTCTTATGAATCCGATGCAAATAGCATTGAAATCGGACCGAGTTCCATGAACCCAGCCCGAGTTATGATTAGTGTGGTCTGGGTTCTGCAATCCGAGACCGAATAGAAGGTAAACGACGCCGACCTGGCCCGGGTTCCCTCATATCTGGTCCGGACTCTAGCGATTATGAGTGGACATAAGTGAATCGGGCCGACCCGGCTCGGGTTCACCTAAGACCTGGCCCGAGATTACCCTTGGCTGAGGTTTGGATGCTGAACAATATAGAACTCGACTCAGGTTCTGCATAGCTCGACCTGGGTTCTTATGAATCCGGTGCGAATAAGATTAAAATCGGACTGAGTTCAATGAACTTGGTCCGGATTATGGACAACACGGCCCGAATTTCTTTATCCGAGTGTGACACAAAAGTAGACGAATAGATTTGGACCAAGTTTGGACCCATCAGGCCCGAGTTATAGTATTGAGGAAATAACAAATTGGAAACGTAGCGACGCGGCCCGGGTTCCATCAGACCCAACCCGAGTTTAGTTGTGGAAAATATTATTGTTGACGTATTGATAAGGATTAATTATGATCATTGTTATATTGATAATTTTTTGACATAATAGTATTATAATTGATCATGGATTATTGGTTATTGATAATTGTTTTATTGCTATAATTGAATTATTGATATGATAATAGATTATCATGAATTATTATATAGAATCATTGTTAAATTGATTATTGATAATTGACTTATCGATAAGATTGAATTATGTGCATGATGATACGCCATCACATATTGTTATTAATAATTGATAATGGAGAATTGGAATAGATGAAAAATTGGTTATTGAAAATAGATATATGGATTTATTGATTGACACCTAATTGATATGACATGGTTGATATGATCTAATGATGGTACCCCAAATTGAAAAGGCGCCTAAATTGATAAAGATATACGTCATAGGTAAACAAGATAAAATATGAAAATTGTGGGTCTTCATACTTTGCATATTGCGACCTTTATGGTTGATTGGTCCCACGCGGTATTATGTTCCCTCAATAAAAGAGAGCTCTCAATACGATCTTATGGTTTGTATGGTAACTTCAAAGATTAAATGGATAATTGAACAATTGTATTGTGACCTTTATGGTATTGACAATTGTATTGCAATCCTAGTGGTTAAAGAATAAATAATAGATAATTGATTAATTGATAATCGTATTGTGACCTTAATGGTATTGACGATTGTATTGTAAATTGATTAAATGACAATCGTATTGTGACCTTTATGATATTGACGATTATATTACACCTTGGTGGTTGAAGAAAAGATAATTGCTAACTAATAATCGTATGGTAACCATTATGGTATGGATGATTGTCTTGCAACTGATATGGTTGATGGATAAGTGAATTGCACTTTAGTGACTGATGAATAATTGATTTCGTCGTCATGGCTGATGGATAGTAGATCGCGGCCTTTGTGTCTGATCGATAGTTGATTGATAATTGCTAAATAAGGCATCCTTTGAGTTTGGCCAATTAGATAATTGATTAACGATAATTGATAATTGAAGTGATTGATATTGATTTTTATAATATAAATTGTTTATCCTTAATCATGATGTTGTTATAACATATATTGTTTATTCTTAATCATGACTTTGTTTATAGATTATTGATTGTTCATAGAATTGAATAGTTATTATTGATATTGATTCATGGTTGTTATGGGTGACCCTACGTACTAAGTTATCTCATTGAATTTTACCCCTGAATTTGGATCATGATGGTGATGGCGATGTGAGACGATTTGTGGCTCCTCTACGCGTGACATGCACATGAATATAGGGACCATTATTGTGTAGACGTGGTCTCTAATCCACAGGTTATTAAATATTTCGTAAATAATTTTCGCATATTGTAGAGTTTATTGTAAAAATTAGTGTTCTGCTTATGTAAGTCAATTTATTGACTGGTCAAAGTTAAATTATAAAATAGAGTGGCGCAATCGAGATAGCCTTTTGGGCAGGCATAGAAAAAATAATCTTGGGGCGTTACATAGAGTATGTAAAGACCAATGCAGTGAAATGCATCCTAAGCAGAATACAACATGACATATATATAATAGTTTCATAATAAAAGGAAGCATGCATATTCATAAGATGTACATATCATCGATTCATATCATAAGGTCATCAATAACAGTAATATAAGTAGCAGTAAGTATCCTAAATGACTAGCACTTGTCATTACCTTGCTTCAGTAATATCATCAGGGTTGCTTCATAACTCATTGGACTCCACTTGCGTAGTCATCAGTTTTTTCAGTTCAGTCTTTAATCTTATCAGTAATTGAAGAATCATGTCATTGCCCTTCAGTAGGCTAGCTAGGCTTTGGAATCGAGGCTCCATCACCCGATGGTGAATGGGAATATATACCGTTACCAATAAGATACAATTATTTTCACAGGAAATGCTAATTCCAAGGTGCAAGGCACAGTAATTTTTTGAGAAAAATTCTAACACAATGGAAAAGGGCACAGTATTTTCTATCATCAGTTTGAGTTTGGGTTCATTATTATCACAATCATCAAATAATTTACGTCGCTCAGTCTTCATATTTTAATTTAAGCATTTCGTGTATCTAGGTGATAATCAATACTACAATCAATATTTCATAAAAAGCATCACATATTAAATGTACAAAACATCAAGAGATATTATACATTCTCAAATCATTTCATCTTGAATGTGTAAACATTTAAAGACATAACAAAGTTAACATAAATAAGATAATAGGTCACTTTCCCTTTTTGACAATTCTGGTGTATCATCAATAAAAAATTATAACTTAATATATAGACATTCTTTCTGATTAATTTCAATTTTCTAGCAAACTATACTTTAATATATTAATCACATATAAAATCTATGAATTTTATCTTTTTGTCATCTAATTCAGAAATTCATACAAATATCTAAATATATTTTTTGTATAGTATTTTGGCGGCAGACACTAAAATATTGATAATTCATTCTATGCATATTATTTTCAGATGATTCCAAATTTCACAAAAAGATATAACCAAATTTAACCTGCAAATAAATTTCAAATCCTATTTCAGTATTTCCAAATTATGACACATTTTACAATTTTATTTCGCTGTCACCTAAGACCGCATGATAATAGTTCACGTTTCTGATCATAACTATTTTAATACACCTTCAAATCAATGAAACCAATTTGCATGAAAAGTAGACTTCGAGAGTTTCCATATTATTTATAATTTTTGGATAAGTAAAACATACGCGAATAATTATTGCAAGAACAGTCAAGAATTTAGGCAGATTAAGACGTAACCCTTAATCATGTAACACACAAACCTAACCGTCATATCTATACAATTCTAAGCATGAAAAATAAATCAGATTTAGAGAGACACATGAAATCCCTCGGTCATAATTTCTATAAAGAAATAGAATGTTCTTGGATCTCCCAATCTAATCATGCAAATATTGAGAGGGAAGAGAGAGATTTGGATCCCCCTTATACATTGTTGTTAGTTCCTTCTTCTTTTTCTTCCTCTTCTCCATCGTTGTTCCTTAGGTTCTCCTTCTTCAAGCTTTAGCCGTCAAGATATTTTTTATGAATAAAAAGATGCTAATAAGACATTTAGGTCTTTTATATAGGAGGACTTAAGAGTATTGGACATAGATTAACTATTAAGTCCAATTAAAAAATTCTGGGGTATTACACTATTAAACAAAAAGAATAAAGAAATAAAGGGCACTAACTTAAACTAGAAAACAATAATGGAACTATTTTAATCCATGCTGAAATCGAATGATTTATATTTGCTAATAAGAAATTCAAAAAACTCACTGGAAAGGATAAATAAGCAGGATGATGGAATCGACCATGGCAGGACAATGACGGAGGCTGCAAACATAAGCAATTGTCGATCGAATGTGAGTAGGCGAATGAGAGATCATCCACACAAACGGATACGACACTGGAGCAAGCGAATGGACGATTATCTACACGAGCTATCGTAGGAGAGACAAAAGTTAGGCCACCTCTCATCAAGCCTACCATCGAAAGAAATGGACGATTGCGATAAGTGCATTTTGTTGAAAACCTTCCTGAACTCCGATCGCCCATTAGATTCGTCCAGTGATCGCAAAATATGACGAAGTAACGAGGAATGAAAAGGATTGGGAGGGAAACCATAAACTTTCATTCAATGAATTCCAAAATATAGTTCCTCTCTATCGGGTTTTATACGCGTTTTATAGAAGTGTCATAAACTAAAAAACCGATATAAAGGTACATATCACATAACTAACAAAACTCGGACAAGTGTTAAAAACTCTAATTGTCGATAGTCTGACATTACAAAAATAGAACATTCAAATAGAAAACCAGCAGACTTCATCAACAGACTTCACCAGACAACACGCCCCCTCAAGTTGAGGTTTCGAACAAATCGAACAACCCCAACTTGCTCACAAGATAATCGTGCTGGTGTCATCCCAATGCCTTTGTGAAATGATCAAGTAGTTGATCTTTAGAAACTACATGTAAAATCTTGATCAACTACTGCAAAGTCTTGTCTCGAACGAAGTGTCAATCGATCTCAATATGCTTAGTTCGTTCATGAAAAATCGAATTATTTACCATCTGAATTGCAGCTTGACTGTCTGTATATAGTGAAAAAGGATGCTGCAAGGGTAAGTGTAATTTTGCAAACACACGATCTAGCCAAATCAGTTCTGCAACAGTTAAGGCGAAACTGCAATATTCAGATTCTGCAGATGATCGAGAGACAACTGTTTGTTTCTTGGATTTCCATGAAACTAGAGAATTGCCAACCTTAATGCAATATGCAGAAACTGATCTTCGAGTCAGAATGCAGGAGGCCCAATCAGCATCGGTGAAGACTGTGACAGTATTATCTTTGGTAGCTGAAAAAAGAAGTCCACGGCCAGGGGCAGATTTCAGATATTTAATCAATCTCAAAGCTGCTTGATAGTGGGATGTTTTTGGAGCATGCATGAATTGACTCAAATGCCCTACTGCAAAAGCTGTATCTGGTCTCGTATGTGTCAGATATATCAATCGACCAATGAGCCTTTGAAAGTTTTCAGGGGATTGTAAAGATGTATCTGATGCAGATTTGTCAAAAAATTGATCATACTCCACAGTAGTTAACTTCAGATTTTGCTCAAAAGGAGTGGAGATTGGTTTAGCAGTTGTCAGGCCCAAATCAGCAAGCAAATTTAAAGTATATTTTCTCTGATTGACAATAATTCCTAAAGGAGAACGAAGTACTTCCATGCCTAGAAAAAATTTCAATTCCCCCATATCCTTCATCTTAATATGAGACTGCAAATCTTGCTTTGCTGAATTAATAAGTTTCAAACTATTTCTTGCAACTAAAATATCATCCACATAAATCAGCAAGGCTACAAATTCATCACCTTGTGCCTTGGTAAAAAGAGTATAATCATTGTGGCTTTGGACAAATCCAGAAGCAATAAAAATCTCTGAGTTTAATGTTCCATTGCCTAGAAGCCTACTTCAAACCATACAAGGATCGTAATAGTCGAACGGCTTTACCATGCTTCTCTCCCTAAATTTGTAAGCCTTCAGGCATAGACATATAAACCTCCTCAAACAAATCGCCATTAAAAAAACATTTTTTAGGATTTCTGCACGAGAGAAATTATGCACCGCGAGAAAACCCGAGAAATTTAAGGCGACGCAGAATTGTATTAGATGGAAGAAACAGAAGAGGATTACAAGATCAGATGATCCAGCATTGTCCAAGATGGTCTTACAAGCCTTGATTACAAGTCCTTTTATAGGGCCTTGAAGAAACAACTCCTACTCTAACTTAAGGACATAATCCTATAGGCATGCAAGTCCCTTCTCTAGAAAAAACTTCCTTGGAGTAGGAGTAGAAATCTGACTTCCTGAAGTCCCTAAAGAATCCAGCCCCCTTCAAAGTCCATCTTAAAGTTCAATTCGGCCAGGCCTCCTGCTTGGCACCCTGCCAAGCCCGGATGCGCCCGAGGCATGCCCGCCAGGGCAGTCCTAGTCCCACTCAGACTAGGACAAGTTTTGGATTGCACCTTCACATCTTCAGCCCTTCTAGGAGTAGATCTTCGACTTCAAGTGCCCCTCGGTCCAAGAAGAAAGCTCGGCCCTCCAAGAATCCGCCATGTCTTTCTTGACATCGGAAACCGGCCGACTCCTATTCCTACTAGGAGTAGGAATCCTTTCGACACTGCACTTCTCGTCCAAGCATCTCTCGAAGTCTTTCTATTACTTTTTTGGATCCAAATAGATTTCCAATTAAAGTAGGATTCAAGGCATTATTTAACAAATCTTCATCTTGAATTGAATCCTACAATCAGATATCTAACACTCTCTGCCGCCGCCAATCTCTGTTTTGATTTTGCACGTGCGATAGCATCCTTGTAGCTTGATCCGGCGATTCCACCTCTTCAACTACTTGGAATGCATATACATCCATGTCCTCAAAGCCATAACGCTTAGGAGGACCTACTTGCCTGCGAGCACGTCCTACAGCTAGACTTGTCATTGCTTCCTCTGCTTGCTCCTCAGACTCTGGTTGTTCATCCTGATGAGATTCTTCTGACCCATTCTGAATTGGAGTTAATTCAAACTCCACCTGTTTGTTGACACCCTCCTCTGCTGAGTCAACAACATCTGATTTCTGCTTGAGCATAGACATCTCATCAAAAGATATGTTTCTACTGTGAATAACCTTGTGTTCTGAGGGAGACCAAATTTTGAAGCATTTTACACCTGCACCATATCCTACAAAGACTCCTTCTTTGGCCCTTATTTATAGTTTTCCATCGCTGACGTGATAATATGCTGGACAAACAAACACTTTCATATTAGTATAATCAGCGGGATTTCATGACCAGATCTCAATGGGAGTCTTCAGATTGATCGCGGTTGCAGGACTCTGATTGACAAGGTAGCATGCTGTGCTAACAGCCTCAGCCCAGAATGACTTGTTCAGTCCAGAAATAGAGAGCATGCACCGTGCCCTCTCCAGAAGAGTTCTGTTCATGCGTTCTGCTATACCATTCTATTGTGGTGTATCTCTGACGGTGTGATGTCTGGCAATACCTTCATCCTTGCAGAATCGATCAAAGTCAGACGAACAGAACTCCAAGCCGTTATCGGTACGAAGACGTTTCACTTTTCTCGATGTCTGATTCTCCACCAGAGTCTTCCATTGCTTGAAAGCTTCGAATGCCTCACTCTTGTGCTTCATCATGAATACACAAGTCATCCTTGAGTAATCATCTACAACATATAGGAAGTATCTAGAACCTCCTAGAGATGGAACATGAGAGGGGCCCCAACAGTCAGAGTGGATGTAATCGAGTGTTGCCTTCGTCTTGTGCACGGCTTTGCTGAACACAATGTTTGCAGAATCCAATTTCAGATATCTTCTGTTCAGAAGATTGCGCTTGCTAAGGATGTCCATCCCTTTTTTACTCATATGTCCAAGTCGCATATGCCACAACTTGGATATTTCTGATTTGGACGAACTACCTACTACAGCCATGCCAGAAATTACTGTGCCTTGTAGTATGTACAAGGACTTTTGCCTAACTCATCTCATGACTTCAACATCAACCTTGTTGACCGAGAGCACATCTTCTGCGACATCCATCCGACATCTTTTGGAGTCTAAAACTCCTAATGATATTAGATTTTTCTTCAGTTGCGGAGCATGACGGACATCTGTCAATGTCCTCACCCGATTGTCATGAGTTCTGATCTGAATTGAGCTGTTTCCAACTATTTTACAGGCTGCATCATTGCCATGATGACCTTTTCCCAATCAATATTCTGATAAGTTGAGAACCACTCTCTGTGCGGAGTCGTATGATAAGAACATCCTGAGTCGAGAATCCAATTCTCTTCGATCAGAATCCAATTCTCTTCGATCACATCTATATTTCGTAATTCCATCAACAGAGTATTCATCTGATCAAGATGATCTTTCAGAGGGGTATCTTCTTGCATGCAGAGGGCAAACAAACGTTGCTTCAACAGCAACTTGTTGGTCAGAGACTTGGTCATATAGAGACTCTCAAATTTTGACCACAGACCGACCGCCGTCTCTTGATCGATGACTTCGATAATCATCTCGTCCGCCAGACACAATAGGATCATAGAGTGCGCCTTCTCTTCCTGTGCCATCAAACTTGCGAGGTCGGACTCCTTTTCTTTTTCCTTCGAGTTTTCCTCCTTCGGTTTGTTCTTCGACACGTTCGCGAGCGACGTCCATACTCCCTATTGTTTCAAAAGTGCCCGCATCTTGATCTATCAGAGATTGAAACTATTTCGTCCTATAAATTTCTCGACGTTGACGTTGTGCGATGCCATCTCTACGCCTGACGGAGGATCGATGATGAAACCTCGCTCTGATACCAGTTTTTTAGGATTTATGCACGAGAGAAATTATGCACCGCGAGAAAACCCAAGAAATTTAAGGTGACGCGGAATTGTATTAGATGGAAAAAACAGAAGAGGATTACAAGATCAGATGATCCAGCATTATTCAGAATGGTCTTACAAGTCTTGATTACAAGTCCTTTTATAGGGCCTTGGAAAAATAACTCCTACTCTAACTTAAGAACCTAATCCTACTAGGCATGCAACTCCCTTCTCTAGAAAAAACCTCCTTGGAGTAGGAGTAGAAATTTGACTTCCTGAAATTCCTGAAGAATCCAGCCCCTTCAAAGTCCATCTTGAAGTTCAATTCGGCCAGGCCTCCTGCTTGGCACCCTGCCAAGCCCGGACGCGCCTGAGGCGTGCCCGCCAGGGCAGTCCTAGTCCCACTCGGACTAGGACAAGTCCTGGATGGCCCCTTCACATCTTCAGCCCTTCTAGGAGTAGATCTTCGACTCCAAGTGCCCTCGGTCCAAGAAGAAAGCTCGGCCCTCCAAGAATCCATCATGTCCTTCTCGACATCGAAAATTGGTCGATTCCTATTCCTACTAGGAGTATGAATCCTTCCGACCCTGCACTTCTCGTTCAAACATCTCTCGAAGTCTCCCTATTACTTCTTTGGATCCAAATAATTTTCCAGTTAAAGTAGAATTCAAAATATTATTTAACAGCATTGTTGACATCCCAATGAAAAAGCAACCAACCCAACTGAGCAGCTGCAGTGAGAACATCCCTGATAGTAACAGATTTGGCGATTGGTGAAAAAGTTTCCTTGAAATTTACTCCTTCCTTTTGGTTGTAACCTTTAGCCACAAGTCATGCCTTAAACCTTTCTATCTCGCCAATGGAAGTGACTTTAACTTTGTACACCCATTTGCTGCCAATAGGCTTCTTTCCTAGTGGTAAGGGAACTATCTCCCAAGTCCCATTATCTTGCAGAGCTCGTAACTCATCATCCATGGCCTGAACCCATCTGGGATCTTGGACTGTCTGACTATAGGAAACTGGTTCTTCAAATTTAGAAATTGCAGTAAGAAAAGCCTGAGAATGAGAAGTGCAAGCATGATAAGACAAATCTGATTGCAGAGAGTGAGAAACTGAATTCAATTCTGTAGATGTAACAACATAATCCTATAACCATCCTGGTCTCCTTACTACTCTTTGTGGTCTTTGACGAGTGGCAGGATGAAGAGGTAAAGGAGAGACTTTCAAATGGTATGTTAAATGCTTTATAATAGAATCACTGACAAGTGAAGAAGATTCAGGAGTTGCCAATTCAGACTGTATAGCATTTGGTAAAATATCAGGAGTGTCAGATGAACATGTAGCCTCAGAAGGAGAATCAGGAAGTGGATAAGAGCTGTGAGCATCTAGAGTAGAAAAATCCAGCACATTCTGGAAATTTACAAGAAACTGATTTAATGGAAGTCTGAAATCCTGTAACAAATTTTCAGATTTAAAAGGGAAAATAGTCTCGACAAACTTGACATCTCTAGATATAGAAACTTTGTCTGAACAAAGATCCAAAACTTTGTAGCCCTTGTGAGTCATAGAATACCCCAGAAAAACACAAGGCCTAGCTCTTCTGTCAAATTTATGTGAGATTATTTTGTTAGTGACATAACAAAGACACCCAACAACCTTGAGATGAGTGATATCAAGAGATTTGTGAAAAAAGAACTCATAAGGGGTGAGATTATTTAAAACCTTCAAAGGTAATCTGTTAATGATATGAACAGTAGCCTTAACTAATTCCCCCTAGAATTTTATTGGTAGATTGGACTGAAACAACAATGCTCTTGCTATTTCCAGAATATGCCTATGTTTTCTTTCCACAACACCATTCTGTTGTGGAGTATAGATGCAAGAACTTTGATGCCAAATGCCCTTATCTAAAAATAATGTTTTGCACTTGCTGTTGTGATAATCTGAGCCATTATCTGTTCTTATCACCTTTACCTTCTTATTATATTGATTAGTGACCAAATTAAGAAAACTGCATAAAGTTGAAAAACATTCTGATTTTTGTTTTAGCAAATACACTCATGTGAGTCTTGAAAAATCATCAACAAGGGTCATGAAGTAGTTGCAACCATCATGTGTGAGAGACTTAAAAGGACCTCAAGTATCTATACGAAGCAATTCAAGAATGTCTGTTGATTTATTCAAGTCTGTCTAGCCATTGGACATACGGTACAATGAGATAAGTCTTTATCAAATTTACAATTTTTGAAATCAGAAATCAAAGACATTCTATCATAAGGCAAATGTCCAAGTTGACGATGCCAAAGTTCCAAATCAAACTTTGATGCAGCTACTGCCCCTCCTGCTATACCTCTTAAAATGCAAGGACTCTTCAAAAGGTAATAGAGTCCTTCTCGTACTTCACCAATCTGGTTCTCCTTGTCATTCAGACAGCCCAAATGAAAATAGAATTTGAAGAGAATGATACAACACTAGACAAATCTTTTGTCAATTGTGCTACAGAGATCAAGTTGAATTTGAAATCTGGTACAACTAAAACATTATCAAGCCTCATGCCAGAAGTTAAGCAAAGAGAGCCTGCATGAGTAGCTGCAGAGGTTGATCCATTTGGTAGTGAAACAATGTTCTTAGAATTAAAGGCCTAACATGTATAAGCCAATCTTTGTGAGAAGTCATGTGGCTTAATGCACCTGAATCAATTATCCACTCCTGAGAAAACAGACTTGAAGATATACCTGCCATATTTGCAGTGTGGTCCAAAGAGGATTTATCTTGACTGCCTTGCAACAGACTCAATATGTATTTCTGTTGTTCCTCAATAAATGGAGAAATTATCTTTGTGTCATAGCAATCAACCTTAACTGACTCAACTTCATAAGTCTGTACTATAGCTGAATTTTCTGCATTAGGTCCTTTATTTTTAAACTTTGTGGATAATCAATGAGCTTATAACACTGGGCCTTTTTATGGCCAGGCTTCTTACAGTGTTCACAGATAACCCGATAGTCCTTTTTTGTCTTAAACTAAACTTTGTTCCCTGATAGGGCCATTTGATCTCTTCCCATATGTATTTGTTTCCTTGTCTATGTTCCTCTTCAATCAATGAAGAATAAGCCTGATTGGGGAATCATGATGAGAATTTGTGTTCTAACATGATTGAAACACTCGTTGACACCCATTAAAAATCTGTATAGCTTCCTTTGTTCTAAAAAATCTTTATACTCCTTCCAACTGCCTGTAGTAGGAGTCTCAGGAGTCATAAGGGACAATTCTTCTCAAAGACACTTTAATTGTGAAAAATACTCAGAAATTGAAAGTTGCCCTTGTCTCAGCTCACACAAACTATTCTTTATTGAATACACTTGCATAGAGTTCACCTTCTAAAACCTCTCTCTTAGATCTGACCACATAACATGTGCACTTTGTGTATATAAAATCTTATTTATCAATCCTTTTGCACAAGACATACGAATCCACGAAATTACTAATGCATTGCACCTTTTCCTGTGACATTGGAAATTGGCATCTACTTTATCAAACGTGAAAGAGCCATCAACAAAAACATGCTTGTTTTTTGCTAAAAGGGCATTAAACATAACATCACTCCATTCAGCATAGTTTTCTGCACCTAGTAATTGATCTGGAGTCAAGATGAGTCCAGACATATCTGATGGACTCAAGAAAAGTGGATTCATCACATCAAGAATCGACGAATTCGTTGCGGAAGAACTTGAATCAAACATTGTGAATTCAAGAAATCAGAAACTCAAGTCTCAAATCTGATCTTACTAAACACACCAGAAAACCGAACGCAGCTTCTCAATCTAGAGAAATCTATAGAAGAACTCGGATCTGAGAAAACTTATCTTGCAATCGTGTAAAGTAGAAGAATCAGATTTGAAGCACCCTGAGATGGCTATGATACCATGTTGAAAACCTTCCTGAAGATCGCCGATCATATTCATCCAGTGATCGTGAAATATGACGAAGTAATGAGGAATGAAAAGGATTGGGAGGGAAACCATAAACTTTCATTCAATTAATTCCAAAATACAGTTCCTCTCTATAGGGTTTTATACACGTTTTACAGAAGTGTTATAAACTAAAAAACCGATATAAATGTACATATCACATAATTAACGAAACTCGGACAAGTGTTAAAAACTCTAACTGACATTACAAAAACAGAACATTTCAAATAGAAAACCAGCAGACTTCACCAGACAACACATTTAAATTTTAAAAGGAGAGAGAAAAAAAAAGCCAACCATTAAATATTTGCGAGCACCTTAGATGGACTTTAAACAGCCTCTTAACAGAAGGGCCAAGAAGACACTCTTTACTCTTTTACTTCCTGCCATGCATTGCCCTATCTTAACCCCCCTGCCCCTCTTTCTCTCCTCTTCCTCTCCATCGCCAATAGATAGTTGATATGAGGAAAGATGAAGGGACAGATGCATTGTAGTTCTATTTGTCTTCTTTTCATTTTTTTTTTCTTTTTGCTTTTGTGCAGAAATGTTGTTACTAAGGTTGTGATCACTAAGAGAGATTGTTTTAACGATTTTGCCTTAGAAGCTGGATGCTGCAAAGTGGACCTGCTTATAACGAGTGATAAAACTTATATCCTTCAAAAGGAAATCATCTTATTTTTTTTCCTAAATTATCCTTGAATTTTATTATATATGAATATATGTTGAAATGTTGGCTCGTTTATTACAAAGTTTTTGTAGTTGAACATTTTTAGACTTAAAGAAATGTAACCACTTGTCCTATTTGATGTAAAATAATATAAATATTAACAATCATTTTATGTAAAATTTATTAATTTGAAATGCAGATAATGATTATTTTAGTTATTTCTATTATATTATTTTAATTTATGTTTAACCTTATGCTCACTCTTAAATTTATCAAAAAGTACCAAACAATAAGTTGAAGCCCATAAAACCTTAAACGGCTTGGTTGCATCAGACCAGGCCCACTATCGACCCGGTCCCTTTTTTTTATCTTTTTGAATGTTTAATCTTCTAGAATTCAGCGTTTTTGTGCATATAGTGCTCATAATGCCACTCCTAAAAACTTAATGTCACTCTAAATAATAATTTTACCCTTCATTTTATTATAAACTTTAAATATCATTAATATAGTCTCTTGCTTGTTCATCTTCCACCCATTTTTTTAATGACATATCATTAATACACCCTCCTTTCTCTTGTCTCTTCATCTTCAATGCAATCTATATTAATTTAATATATTGTCATTTTTATATATTCCTTTCTTTCTATGTCTCGTGAACTCCTAGGAAATTTATTAAATATAATCATATTGTATAACATTAGATGAAAACATATTAAATTAGTGTATATTATAATATACATATTAAATTTGTAAAACAAATCACCAAGAAGGCAATAATCAACATATCCAATTGTTTCAGAAAAAACTTTCATTTTCATTTTTATCTATAGTAATTTATTTCCATTTTCACTATCTTAATTTTCATTTTATTTCATATACTTTTGAATATTTATATATATGTAATGTAATTACACTTTTCATATTAATTAAATTTGTATGTATGAATCATATCTCATATTATATAATATTAATATTCGATTTTTTTATCATGAAGAATGATAATACTAATATCTGGAAGAGAGACAATAGATAAAGAAAAAAAAATGATTACAAGATTAATTAAGAAAAAAGTTGGGTGGGATCAAAATTGAAGAGGTGAAAGTAAATTAAAACTAAGGAAAGGGTAAAATAGAAAGATTGGAGTGACATTAAGGTTAAAGGCATCCGTAAGATTTAGGTCAGGGACGGAAGTACTAATATATATACTAATATGTATTATGTATAATAATATATATACTAATATGTATTATGTATAATAATATATATACTAATATGTATTATGTATAAACCTATAATATTAAACACATATATCCTCAAAATTTTAGAAAATCACAACTGGTCTGGTGGTTATATCATCTTTTTATGTTTTGGAGGTCTTGCGCGTCATGTTTGTTAATATGCGACCAAAGCATTAAATTCGATTTCTTAGAGTTGCATTTCTTTTGTTGCTATTTTTTATTATACTTTTTTTATCCTTCTTTTCTTTGATATTTTTTAGTAATATTTTTATTTATTAAGTTAAAACTAATTAACTTATTTTTTAATTATATATTTATGGTATATATTAGTGGTGTAAGAAAAATCCAATACCCACTTAAATTAATGCCTCATTCGAAAAATTCGTAGTGCCCATGGAGCTCATTTTTATTTATTATTATTTATATAGTTTAATATGTTCAAATCATATTATAAACTCTAACTCAATAGTTCTAATATTATATCTTATATTTAATTATAAAATTAAATATATTAATATTAATAATAATTTATTATATATTTTAAAAAATATTATTTCACTAAATAGAGGTCCGAAAAAATTATTCAAAAAAATGGAGTGATTTTTTCTTTTTTTTTAAATGATTTTAAGATGATTTTTGTAATTTAAAAAACTGACTGAAAAGTTATGGTTGATATTTTTGAACCGAAAAATCGATCCGTCCGAAACACTTGGCAAATTCAAATATACGCAAAATATCTACTCAAATTTCATCCATTTTATTATGTCATTTGATCCAACTGTGCAACCACATGAGGATTAGACAGACCATGCAACTGGAGTGGGTCTGAAGGGAAACTACATACGAAACATTTTAACATAAATAAACAAATTATTTAATTTTAATTTCTACCTTTTAGAAAAATACAAAACCGAATTAAATCTTCAAAAACCATATGTGGTGACGAGATGCAGGAATGTTGAGAAAATCAGAAATTAAATTGTGATATATATATATATATATATATATTACGAATATTCGATTTTCTAGGACCAATACATAGGTTAATCAATCCGGTGCAGAAAATGAGAATGTATCATGAAACTAGGTTGAAACAAGAATTCATAAATAATAAGAAGAAAAGAAAAAGAATTGTTTGAACCAATTATGATTTAAATGTATAATTGATGAAAAGTGATGAGAATTATAAATTAATTTTAGAATGAATAGCATGCACTTAATCGATTACTTGATAATATTGATAAAAAAAGAATATATCATATAGTTATTGAAGATTATGAGTCCCAAATTATAGGTGCCTCTTGTGTTGCTTTTACCGCCCCTTCACAGAATCTAACCAGCAATTCATCACTCCACAATCTGATTAAAATATAAGCAAAAAAAAAATACCGAGAGAAAATAAAAAAAATAAGAAAAGCAAAATGTGGAGATTACAGATATGAATGATTAATTTAAAACGAGCTAATTAATTAGATGCTACAAAATTGCAGACGACTTTACACCTCATGACCATTATTCATGGACTTTTGCCAATCCGACCGAGCTCTTAATTAATTGCCTTTTTTTTTTTTGGTTTCTTACGAGTGCGTACAACATGCCTTGGTTGGCAGGTCTCTTACTTTTTCGAAATATATAATATTCATATATATTATATATTACATGTACTATACGACGACAACTTATCGCGTTTCATGTGACGATCTGGATAATACAAACACGTGGGCGGCTTGAGCTGTATAAATACGTATATATATGCGTACACAGAAGATTGCATACATATATGTCAAGTTGTTGTTGTTTTTAATTAATTAATTAAGCATGCGTATTTCTTAATTTTAAGGGGTCATGTGTTGTTATATAAACGCTTCAAGTAAATTATATAAATCCATCATGCTCCGATAATTCCTATAGCCAGTGTTGTAAAACCCGACCCAGCCAGTCGGATCGGTGTCCGGGCACTAAAACGGTCCACAGGTCATTCAAAATTCGGTCATGTGATTTCAAACTCGATCAAAACCCGAGTTCAACCGGCCAACTCGTCGGATTTGGCCGACCTTGCCGAGTCGAGTTATAAAATATTAAAAAAACAAAATATACAAAAATTATTAAATTATTTTAAAAAATTTATGTATATACATTTTTACTTTGAAGTCTATGTTTCAACATCCTTCCTTATGATATATATAAATTTTATCGGTATTTTTATTTCTTATAATTATCTCGCATGATTTTTTATTTATAAAATATTCGATTGATGCTTTGATTTATTCTTACTTTAGTATATTATTTGATCTGAATTATTTTGTTACATTATATTTTATATTTTTTCTAAATAAGATATTACATATTAATAATATTATAATGGTCACTTTAACTTATTTTATTTTTTATTAAATTATATTATTCGATTCAACAATTTGATTGGATCAGGTCCAACTGATCCGACCTGACCTGTTAGATAATACGGATCGACGACCGAGTTGGATCTTACAACATTGCCTATAGCGCATGGATAATCGATTTCAAAACTAAGTAACATTAATTTAATAATTAGACCGCGAAAGACTTTTAAAGGTAAATCATTTCAGAGAAATAATTTCATAGCATTCATAATATAAAACCATTTTTTTAACATAATTGTCACTATTACATTCATGACATCCAAAATTCTTAGCATATGCAATCTCTTCGTCATCAAGTATTTAAAGTGCAAGTTTTTTTTTTCTTTTACTTAGAATATAAAAATTATACCACATGATATGCACGAGTCATAATAAAAATGTGCATGCTATTTACTATTTTATAATCATCACAAGCATAACACTATGCATATATCCTTAATAAAACATTCATAACCATGTAATGTTTTTAGGCAACTCCATGAACATTATTTTTTTCATTCATTAATTAACATCTCCTTATAAGGCTGTGTTTGGATGTTGTAACTATGATTCCAATAAATTTTTTAGAACTTGTGGACGTGATATGGTAATTCTTGGTAAAAAAAAAATTGTGTAGAAGGTTGAACTAGGGGAAAAAGATGGACGTGATAAGTTAAACTTAATTTGCAAGTTCTGACCATGTATTGAAACTTTTTTCGAGGATTAGTGAGAACTAAACGGGTTGACTAGAACTCAAAAATCCATAGTCCCATGAGAACTTTGTTAGGTGTTTGGCGAAACTTTTGCTAATTTTAATCGAAAGTTCTAATCGAAACGGATCCTTAGACAATGTTTGGTTCTTGAGTTAGAACTTGATCCAAGTTTCAAAACTTTTGCTAAACACCATATACGACGAGAACTTGCTAAGTTCTCGTCACGTGATGTATAGCTAAATCTTTTGATCAAAAGTTCTAGTCATAAATTCTTGCCTTATATTTTTTTCTTTTTCTTTCTATCTTTTCAACTCCGCCTATATTTTATAGCCGGTCCCAAGCCCGGATAAAGGAGGAGGGTTGTGTTAGGCCCCGACAGCCAGCATAAAATCATGTCGAATCTTATGAACATGGATCAACGAATATATTTAGAGCAAGATCTATTGGTGAATAATATACCGAAAGGTTTGGTTACTAATAGAGCGGAATGGCGTCGTATGATCCATGTAGCCGACCCCACCTAGTAGGATAAAGCTTTATTGTTGTTGTTGTTGTCGTCGTCTTTCTATCTTTTCAACTGTCACATTTTAATTTTTTTTCCAGCTCCCTGACTTCTTCCTTTTTTAATTATTTTTAATGTAAGTATATATTATTTAATTATTTATTAATACATTAATAGTCAGCTTATAAAATAAATTATTAAATTTTATCAATTAAAAAATTTAAAATATTTAGTTCTAATAATTAAAAAATATTTTATAAATTAAAATGTTTATTTTGATAAAAAAATTATATTATATTTGGATCTTAAGATTTACCTAATTACAATATTAATATATTTAAAAGATTTAATCAAAATAAATAAATATAATATTAATAATATAAAATATTTATGTAAATTATAATATTAATAATTATTTAATATAATTTTTATACCTCCTAAAATAATAAATTATATTCTTAATTCTTACTTTTTATCCAAACACCCATAAAAATTTATCTATCAAATCAACTTTTTAAATCAACATCATTATATTTTTTCATCCAAACACCAACTCAAACTTTTCTATCTAATATATTAGTTCTCAAAAACTAAATTTTTTTCCAAAATCGGACCGGATAGGCCGATTCAACCGATTCAACCATGAAGTAGGTCCGGTCTGATTCATGTGCCAAACAGAAAGTGGCATTGAACTGCCCAAAAACTAGTTCAATCGGAAAACCGATTCAACTTCAAATGTGATAAAAAAATCATAAAAATAGGAATAGAAAGTTAGAAAGGAAAGTAAAAAATTGGGAAAGTATCAAAAGTAAGAATAGGTGAAAGCTAAAAAGGAAATAAATATGGAAAATTATTAGGGAGAGAGAGTAAATAATGGAAATAGAAAAAGGAAGGTATTAAAATGAAAGTAAAGAAAAAGAAAATAAAACTAAGCATGATATATGACCAAATAAATTTATATATATATATATATATATATTATTGCAGAATAATTTTTAAAAAATAATATAATATATCAATATACTAATAACTCAAATTATTTTTTAAAATATTTTACTATAAATTATAAGTTATAATTAACTTCTTTATTCACTATATAATATAATTATTGTTTATATCTTTAAACTATTATAAATAATATTACTTTTATAAAATTTAATTGGACCCAATCGAAATTGATTCAACTGATTAAATCATGACCCAATTAGTCGTCCGATCGAATCCAATTTAACCGGTCTAATCACGATCCCGATTTTCGATCCGGTTAGTAAAACATTGTTAATAAGGTATATATATTCTTTCTTATCTTTTGTGAGTAGTATATTTTTTATGAAAGTAGTAATGCTCATACGATTGACGACCACAGGAAACATATATTGTTGATCACTACTAGGAATTTTATTTATGCGATAATTAATCATAAAAGAAATATACGTTGCTAAACGCGTAGCGAGCACACACGGATCCATGGACGAGGGTTTCAACTTTCAACTGTGGTCAGCGCGCGACGACCCACCAGGGTACGTAGTCAGTGATAATTATTAACAAAGATCCCATCCAAACGTGTTAGTTAAAGGATTTAAACATGTTCTCTTTTACTAACTAACCATATATATATATATATATATACATATATATATATAGGTGTATTAAGGTGTAATCACAATCTATGATAAAATGATCCAGATTAAAATATAATTTGGAAATGTAATTATTTATGTTATGGTATTAAAATATCAATAGCTTATCATTTTTATCATGACACTAGAAAGTTTTAAAAGATCAACTCCTGCTATATGCATATAATTATTTCTTAAATATTATCTTAAATTAGAGTTCCCACCCGAAAATAACGAGACCGCGTAGGCTTTTTCTTCCTTAAGGAAAAAATTAGGAATACTTTTTTTTATACTTTAAGAAAAAATCACTTGAAATTTCCATCATCACTCCTTATAATACCAAAAAATATAAAATAAATTGAACCACGTATGAATTGAATCATTGGCGTCATGATGTAATCAAAGGGTTGGATTTCGATCTTTCCCTTTTGGTAAAAGTCTTATTAACTTTTAGCCTTGTGTCAAAATTTCCACCACTTGAATCTATAAAGAGAAATGACACCTTTAGCATTTAGAAGCTAATAATTCTTTTATGTCATGTGCTACACAAATCATTCAACACGTTTTAGAGAGAGAGGGAGAGAGTGGAGGGAAACTTCCAATTAATAATATATAAAGTACTTCTTTCTTGCCAAAACAAATGTAGATCATTTAATGATTTAGGTGCAAACAAGTGAAGATGAGTGATGATGTCCTAAAAGAGAATTAAAGAAAGACCGGATAAATCTCCACGCGTATAAATACCACAAATTATTAATATTCACATGTGTGATATAATAAGTATATAAAAGTGCTGAATAACGCAGTAATTGTTCTTGAGTAAAAATCAATAAATTTTTTTTCTATATTTACACGAATTAATACATCTACGCTTCCTCCGTATATATTTTTAATTTGTTACTGTGCACTTCTTTGGAAGAAGATTCAGCATAATTTATATTGTTGTTCAAGCAGCATTCTTATTAATTTTTTTCTTTTTTTTTTTTGTTAAAAGTTAAATTTGATGACCCCCCTAATAAAATAATTAATTTAGGTGCAAAAATAATTAAAAACAAAAACAAAGCAGCAAAAATAGAATATATATATATGGAAGGACAAAATGGAGGTCGAGACGATCCCATTCGTTTCGACCTGCATATGTCACACTCTGTCCGATCGAGGTGGAACGACAGATTTGATGTCCGTTCGAATCAGCGATTTTTTCTCACAAAAAAATAGGCTGCGTCTCCATTCGAGCAGAGGGCGAGCAGCGGCCAGACGAGCGTTAGAAAAGGTAAGCAGCAGCCAGGCAAGCATCGGAGAAGCGAGCAGCGCCGATCAGGCAGGCGTCGGAGGCCGAACGACAACGGAGGCAAGTGGCAGTGGTCATGCCAGTAGGGCGAGCGACGGAGGGGAGAGCAATGACATCAGATCCGTCATTGCCCTAGCGGAGCTCATGATTTCATGATCCCCCATTCGAGCCATGATAGGGTGAGCGGCAGTAGAGGTCTGGCGAGCAGTGGCCAATTGAGAGTCGGAGGGGCGAGCACTGAAGTTCAGACGAGCGTCGGAGGGGCAAATGATGGCGGAGGGCAAGCAGCAGTGGTCAGACGAGTAGCGACAGGGCGAGCAGTGGTCAGGCGATCATCGAGGGCGGGGGTGGGGGGGTGGGGGGGGGGGGGGGGGTGGGGGCAGTGATGTGAGCTCACAATCTCATGATCCTTCATTCGAGCAATGACAAGGTGAGTGGCGACGGTAAGGTGAGCGGTGGCGGTCAGGCGGGCTGTCGGAGGGGCAAACGATGACGAAGGGCGAGCTGCGGTGGTCAAGTGAGCAGTGGCAGGGAGCGGCGTCGGAGGACGAGCAACGATGTCAAATCCCTCATTGCAGTGGAGCTCACGATCTTATGATCCTCATTCGAGCAGCGTCAGAGGGGTGAGGAGTGACGGAGGTCAAGCGAGAAGTGACAAGAAGAGCAGTCAAGCAAATATCGGAGGGGCGAGCAGCGGAGGCAGGGCGAACCACGTCCGATCACGGCGAACGACGTCACTCGTCAGGGTATTGTTGAGCGGCCGGCAGCAATGACGACAAGTGATGTTAGGCCATCGGCAAGTGTCGTCGGGGCGTCAGCGAGCGGGATCGAGGTATCGTCTCCACCGGCGTCTACAAATGGAGGAATCGCCGAATGGGGGAATACCAGGTTTTCGAGAGAAAAAATCACCGGTTCGAAGGAGCGTAGATATGTCGTTCCATCTCGATCGGACAGAGTGCGACGTAGGCAGGACAGTCGGGATGAATGGGATTGTTCGGACCTCCTAAACAGTATAATTATTTAACTGCATAACGTTTTTTAACAAAAAGGTTAAATAATAATAATTTATATTCTAAATCACTTGTATTATATTTAAACTTCAACCAAACAACGTGATTTTAACTTGCAAAATTTCATTTACATCCACAGAGCTAATTCTTGTATGTGCAAATCAAACAATAGGATTTCACTTACAATCATTTACGTTCTAAATTTGTAACTACATCAAATCAAACTATACAAGTAGTGGCATGGTAATTTGCGCCAATAATTGATACTTATTCAAATTTTCAACAATTTCGCCAATAATGTTTGGATGCCACAATTTAAATTTTTTTTACTTGAACTGGTTGGTTTGACAGAAATTTTGATTTAATGTTGTGATGAAAAATGTAATGATGAGAAATTAAAAAGTCAAATAAATAGGTAAGTTTTAAAAAATATTTGGATAAAAAGTAAAATAAATTTAATTTTATAATATAAATATTATTTTAATTTGTCTTATAAATTTTTATATTTAAGATAATATAAAAAATAATTTAATGAATAATATTAACAATAAATATTAATTAATAATATTTTACTATACTATAGTAATAATTAAATTATAATAAATAATTTTAAAAATAATATTTAATTAAATAAAATTTATTTTATAAGCTAAATGATAATATATTAATAAAGAAATAATCATATATATATATATTAAGAAATAATTGAGTAAAAAGAAAGAAAATAAAAAAAGTAAAAAGAGAAGTGTCATTTTTTGCTTTAAGCAAGAACGAGCTTAGAAAGTTCTTGAGTAATTTGATACGTTTGTTCCGATCATTTTTTTACCTTCGATTGAACTATCAGAAACTTGATTAAGTTCTACCTCAAATTTCCATATCTAACATATTTGCACAAGTTCTAACCTAAGTTTCATACCCAAATTCGATAGGAGAGAAAGAGAGGAAGGGGGGACTAATGACATGGGACTTGTGCAAAAAGAAAGTTGAAAATCGTGGATTAAAGAATAGTCATTGGGACTAGAAAGGTAAATAACAGAAACTGGTATATATTATCTCATTAAAATAATACTTTGGACGTTAGTATCGTAATATCATCTTACCCCCCACCCCCCCCCCCCCCCCACCCCCACCCCCACCCCCACCCCCCCCCCCCCCCCCCCATACTTCTTTGAAAGTAGACTTTTCTAAATATTCTTGAAAATCACACAACTGTTAAAGAAACACATCAACAGGAAATTTAAAAATAAATGTAATCCTTAGTTAGGTATGCTTTGCTACTTGCTAGAATGACCAATTGGGAAAGGGACATTATTTTTTTGATAGTCAGACTTATTTTTTCGGTATTCAAAATTATTAGCCAAATTCAAAATTATTTTTATGACCAAAATGATGACTATTCTAAACTATTAACATTCATCAAATCACGTAAAATCAGCATAAGATTTTATTAAGTAGAATTGATAGATTTATCAATTTTGTGGGGCGGCAAGTGAAGTGGGAAGCTAAAACCAGCATAATAATGTAAACGACGCGGATAAATGGCTTGACTAATTGGGATGGCAAGTAAATAAAAGGTGGTAGGGTGGGTGCCTACATAAGCAGATGTTGGATCAATGGTGTCACATTTCCATACTTGCATAATAATGTATATTATTGCTATGTTTATTAGCTTTTGAGTTGCACTTTAAATTGACCGTTCCAAGGAGCCCATGCAAGTTCTTGTGCACGAAACGTAGGAAAAAGATATCCAACCATTAAAAGTATTAAGGCATGAATAACGATATTTTACACTCGTGAAAAGATAAGGCCATTTTCAGAAGAAACAAAACCTATCCTTTCCACTTATGACTTGTCCTCGGACTTTTTTTAGACGGAGGATTCAGAAGGGATGAATAAGATTTATTGGAGTGGGTAAGTTTAAAAAGCCAACGCTATATTTAAATATAATTTATAAAATTTGAAATAATACAGATTGATGGTTTTAGTAGGAGTGTAAGAAAAATTCCACCAATTCGATAAACTTGTCCGATCCGGAAAAATCGTAGAGTTCATGGAGTCGTTTTTATTTATACAATTAATTTATAAATAATTGTTTCCTTATTATTGGTATAATAGTTTTTTATATAGTTTAATATGTTCTTATCACTTTAATTTAATAGTTCTAATACTATATCCTATATTTAGTTATAAAATTAAATATATCAATTTTGATTTCAATTTATTATATATTTTAAGAAATATAACTTATTAAAATAAGAGCCCAAAAAACATCCGAAAAGATCGACCCGCTAGACGGTAATTGAAATATTTTTTATCAGCGTGTGATATTGTCCACTCTAAGTTTTCGTCCATACGGTTTTATCAAAATGCGTCATATGCGGCACCTTTCTTGTGACTTATGCATGTGGGATTAATCCAAGGCATGTCTCATGCATCCTTCCCCTTTTAGGAGACTCAACGTTGTCGTTGAATGATCACACCCCACCATGCACAAAGGCTCATGCGGAGTGGCTCTGATACCATATGTAACATCTTTGCACTTAGATAGGATATTGTCTGTTTTAAGCTTCGGCCCGCATGATTTTGTCAAAACGTGACCTACCAAGGCAATGCCATGTTCCATATAAACTCAATATCTCTCTCATGACTTGTGCATATGAGACTAATCCAAAGTATGCCTCATACATTAAACATGTCACCTAGTATCAGAGTAGCGCAACAGCTCAATTCTATACTGAGCATGATATTGTTTGATATGCCCCCATCCTAAGCTTATGATTTTTTAATGTGTCACCTGGTATTAGAGTAGCATAGCGGCTCACCTCTGTACTCAGTGTAATATTGTCTGTTCTGCCCTCTTTTTGGACTCACGATTTTTCTAACGCGTCATCTGGTATCAAAGTAGCATAGCGTTTCACCTCTATACTCAACGTGAAATATTCTCCGCTTTAAGCCTTGGCCCACACGATTTATCAAAACACGTCACCTAGTATTAGAGTAGCATAGCGGCTCAATTTTATACTCAGCGTGATATTGTTCAATCTTCCCCCACCCTAGGCTCACGATTTTCTAACGCATCACACTTGAACAAGGCACGTTCCAATATATACTCAATATCTCTCCCGTGACTTATGCATGTAGAAGTAATTCAAAGCATGCATCAACATCATTCTCTCCTTAAAGGACTCAACGTCCTCGTTGAGTGATCACAGCCCATCGTGCATAGAGGCTCACACGGAGTGGATCTTATACCATATGTAATATTCCTGACTAGTGTGTGATGTTCTCCGCTCTGAGCCTTGGCCCGTACGATTTTATCAAAATGCATCACCTGGTATTAGAGTAGCGCAGCGACTCACTTCTATACTCAACGTGACATTGTCCACTCTGCCCCCACCCTAGGCTCACGATTTTCTAATGCGTCACACTTAAACAAGGTCATGTTCCCATATATATCCAGCATCTCTCTTGAGACTTATATATGTGAGACTAATCCAAGGCATACCTCATGCATAAGTCAATCTATCACAACCGTGATTTAACTTGCGGGTCACGACCTATTACCAATAATTGTGTACGGTTTACGAAAGCGTGCTATAATTCATTTAGAAGATACAATAATTATAGTATCCAAACTACACCATATAATATTATATCATTCAGAGTAAGTAAACATTAGACACCATGTAATTATACAAAAGTAGTATCACATAGTCCAATGAAACCCTTCTATTTTGTCTAATAATACATGTCTAAAACACTTCTCTTTAGCCCTCTCAAAGGAACTCAAAACACTTAAGGCCCATATACGCCTTTTACTAAAAGTGCTGCCAATCCTAATAGAGGATTACCAAGCATAGCCACAAATTGATCTGCTGATATGAAAAATATTGAGAACAATAATATGAGCAACTAATAGCTCAGTAAGTCAGGAACTCGTAACTCATGTGTTGTCACATACTTCTTTTGAGTAAAACAAGATTAAACATTATTTTTTGATACTTGAAACGTATTAATATTTTATTTCAACATATACCATATAACAATAAATAACTAGCAATATCATATCATAAGATATGAAATACATCTATAAGTCATGTTAAAAGTACAATCATCATATCATACATAAGAATGAGACATTGATGCACCAATTTTGAATGCATAAATGCATGAATACTAAATGTCTATACATGTCATATCACCATCTAACCAAAAGCATCCCTTTCGGAATATCTATCAATTCTGTCGGGGACGCTGATGGATTCTAGAGGTGACCCTACGAATTCAAATGTGATTCACACTGATTTCACAATTTGATTCACATGGCACTTAGCTCCAAACAAGCTAAAATCTCTTTTGGAATATCTATCGATCCTATAAGGTCTTTCAACCAAATAGGGGTAAGCTGTCAGCTTTACAAAGTTTTTCAACTATGTTAAATTGTTCGTCTTGCAAATCTTTCAACTATACAAGAATAAACTATTTTCTGTCAAGAGTAATGCAAATGCATGAAAATGAGATGCAAATGCATGACTCAATCATATCATATCATATCATGTCATGTCATATCATATCATATTATGTTTCTACATATTCTATCGCATCATATCATGTCATATCATTTCATTTCTTGTAACAGATAATTTCACATAGCAATTAAATAATTTTATTAGTGCACATAAAACCTATTCATATGACATATAATTGTGTAACATATCATGTAACATGTAATCACATAAAACCATTAATGAACTTCTAAATTCACATAGCATATGCTCTTATAAGCACAAAGACTTTGTTCTCATTTTGCATCTAACAAACTTCATAGTGTAGAATGTAAAATACTTAAGAATTAGTGTATGACTTCTATTCACTTGAAATAAATTTTAAGTGACAGAAAACTTCATCAAGTGTAATCATCATAAAGCTCATAATTCCACTCATTATAAAATGACCTCAAAAAATTATAGAGTTAAACTGTATTCTAATTCACTTTGAAACCCTGACAGACTATATTATAGAATTATAGAATCCATAACATTTCAATTAGATCAATTAGACATCCTATCACAAAGAACTAAATTTCTACTAAAATTAGACTTCCATAGATTGAAGACATATAGATTTTATAATTTTTATCTGTCTATATTGATTTAGTAAAATTCCTAAATTTAGAAGTGTTTTGTCATAATCTTGAAAATAGGCAGACTATGTGCTATGCATTAGAACATTTATAATTCTCAGTGCACATACTATTTTCATGAAATTCCATTTGATCCTGAAATATTACACACACACACACACACATATATATATATATATATATTCCTTAAATTCAATTTTAAACTTTAAGAGTGGAATTTATGACCGAATGATCATTTCAGCCTAACTACTTTTTGGAACAGCCTGAGTGATCCATAGGGTTTTATACATAACTTTCTATGTAGGTATTCAATCAATTTAATTCCAAAGGCCATGAACATTAGACTTCCACAAGTAGTTACATATTTAATTTTTATATTTTTTGAAGGTATAACAGGTATGAGAACATAATTTACAAGTGATAACTCAAATTTCAATCTAGATAGGGTTTGTTCTTCACCTTGCAACCGACTCTATCTTAAAAACATAGAATAGGGCATAAGGGAAATCTAATTGAGATCAGGGAAAGTCTTGTTTTACAAAAAATTCATATGGATAATTCATAGGATAAGAGCTTTCAACTTACCTATGTGAAACTCCAAGGAGTTATTGTTGAACCCCCTCTCTTTTTCCTTTCCTTTCTCCTTCTTCCCTTGCTATCTTCTTGAGTTCGAATGGGGATGTCAAGTTATGTGAATAAGTGATAAAGAGATAAGGTTTGGGGGTTTATATATGATACTAACCGACCTTAAGTCGGTTGCAGGTCAAAGCTCCAAAATGCCCTTGAAGTTCTCCTTATTTACATGATTATCATTTAAGTAAATGGCTTGTCACTTTTTCTATTATTTATTTTATTTATTCATTTACTTAAGACATTACATGTAAACACTACAAGAAAATTAGAATTTTCCGACGGACAATTTTCGACGGACAGAAATCCTTCGCAATTTGCGACGGATTTTGCGATAGATACCAATCCATCAGAATTTTTTACGGCCCTAATCGTCAAAAATTAAAATAATAAATTATGAAATCTATTATATTATTATTTTATTTTTCGATGGTTCTGACTGTCAAAATTTTCGACAGATCGGTATCCGTCGAACTTTCAATGGTGGGTCCCTTCAGTAATTATAAAATTAATTAAATATTATATAATATATAACATTATTTAATATATAATATAATTAGTATTTTATTATTATAATTAATGATGGTTCAGACCGTCGAAAGTTTCGACGGATACCGATCCATTGAAACTTCCGACGGTTTGGACCATTGGTAATTAGAAAAATAATATAATATTATAATATATAACATCATATAATATAATTAGTATTTTACTATTATAATTACTGATAGTTCGGATCATCAAAAGTTCTCACGGTCAGGACCGTCAGAAATTGGAAAAATAATTAAATATTATAAAATATATAACATTATTTAATATATAATATAATTACTATTTCTTATTATCATTACCTATGGTTCGGACTTCTGAAGGTCCAACCGTCGGTAATTTGGAAACTAATTTAATATTATATAATGTATAACATCATATAATATGTAATATAATTACTATTTTATTATTATCATTACCGTTAGAAGTAATTGAAAAAATAGTTAAATATTATAATGATATATATATATCATAATATATGATATGTTTAATATTTTATTTATTTAATTACCATGGGTCGGGCCGTCGATATTTCCGACAGACCTAACTGTGAGTAATTCTAATTTCATTCCCGCCCACCCTCCCCGCCAATTTTTCTAATTTAATATTATATATTTCTCCTCACTCTCCTTCCCTCACCTCCTCTCATTGGCACTTACTCTCCCCCGACGGCTCTCTCCCCCTCTGGCAGCGGCTTTTTCGATGGTTCCCTCCTTCTCTTCGGTTCCCTCTGGCAATGCTTCATGTCTAGCACTCTCCTTCTCTTCGGCTCCCTCTCCCTTTCTCTCTATCTCCCTCTCCGATCCGGCCATGGCCTGATCTCGTCGCCTAGCGGCCATCCCAATTCAGCTGCAGCCATCCGGCAACCCTCTCTCTCTCTCTCTTTCCCATGGCCGGCAACTCTCTCTCGCTCGCTCATGGATTGGCCACGCGTAGCCTGGAACGTCTACCTCGTGGCCAATGTTTTTTTATTACTTTATACCTTATTTCTGACCGGGCGTCAGAACTTCAAACGGTCGCTGCCTCGGAATCTTCCGATGGGTGCAATGTCAGAACTTCTAGCGGTCTCAGCCGTCGAAATCTTTCGATGGGTAGAGCCATTAGAACTTCCGACGGCTGTAGTCGTAGGAAGTTCCAATGGGTGCAGTCATCCGAAGTTCCGACGTTTGTGGCCGTCATAATTTTTGACAAGTTTTCTCACCCCTCGGAAATATTTTACGCCGAGCATTCTTCCGACGGATCGTATCCGTCGAAATAAGCGTCAGAAACTTCATTTTCCGATGGGTTTCTCAAAATTTTCGACGGTCGTGACCGTCGAAAAAGTTGATTTTTCTTGTAGTGAAATAAGAAACTATCCCCCATTTGAATTCAAATGAAATATTTAGAAAACTAAATTCCAAAGAAATCGAAATATATTTTTTGTCCGAAGAACAAAATCGATCATTTTTATGATTTTTTTATTTTGCGCTATCATTTAACCTAACCAAGACTTTACCTAAAAATGATTAAAAATCATATTCATGATATATTAACATAGGAGAACTCTGGACCTTAATTTTCTTAATTCTAATATTTTAAAAAATTATCTTTTTATGACAAGTGATTTTTCATCACTTCTTGCGCTCCCCCAGTATATACACACACAGATATATATATATATATATATATATATATATATATATATCATAATGCTAAAAGCATCACATAATATAATATTAACACCTTTAATCCATAGGGATATTACATTCTACCCCCTTTAAAAGAATTTCATCCTCGAAATTTGATATACTTTATGAACAAGTTATTGGCTTCTGAGATATTATATTCTAAGAGATTCAATAATAACACATCATAGGATTGGTTCACATTTCTTTAGCATAGGCACACAGACTGCATCATGTGCACTTTCCACGTAATGCATGGTTAAACATAAAGCGATTGATCTTACCTATCCACCAATATATTAATCTAGTTAGGAACACGTCCTATTGCTTCATCTTAGTATTTCATTTGCTAACACTAATATTAGTTATAATAATTAACTCTCTATTTAATATGTTTGATATTTCATACGCATTTGTTGAATGATATATAATAGAACTAAATGACATAAGCTTCAAATCATATATTGGGTATCTCTAATCATAAGCTTCTACTTGGCTACATACATTTTTACGTATGCCTCTACTATATTCTAAATTGAAATTATTTATTTTCCTTTATTCTTTTTTATATCACTTTATTTAATATTAAGAGGGTACTATATAAATTTGAGAACGACCTTTGATAACACATATACATATGACAATTGTCCAACCAAGTAATTTTTTCTTGATAACGGACATTTCTTCATTGTCACTTCATTTAACTGTGTACACTCTGAGAAATTTATTTCTCTTCTCGGTCACTAAGATTAGAGTTCTATACGCTAACCCTATGGAACTAAATAAATATTTTATCTAAGAGTCATTGTACTTGTCTTTTAAATTCTTTTAATATTTGTGTTGCCATGTCATAAAATAATAGAGTAGAATTGACTCCAAGGATTTAATTAGTAGCCTCCATCACAGCAAGCCACTCCTCTAGGAACAACTTTACGATAAAGCCACAATTACCAATTATCATACAATAACTAATTGTAGATTATAACTTATTGTCTTATTTGAACAAAGGCAAGGGTGTAAACATTGGTAGGTTTATTGAGAGTATTTTTTTTTCCTCTTATATATTTGCAATGTTGAGATGTGGGTTCGAGTTGACAATTGAGGATGGAAGAGACGTTCCCATTCAATCTCTCTTTCGCTAAATTTCCAATCAACACATCAAAAGTGATGAATTCTATGGTATGTTTTGAGCTCTCAATCGATGATCAGAGGAGGCCTCACTCTGATACATCTTTTGATGAACTCCCTAAATAACAATCTACATTTCTTATGTAGGCATCATGCTACCTCGCACGATGAAGAATCGTTCTTGATACATCATATTAAACTCTTTTTCTAAGTTACATGTATGTTTTCAATCCCACAAAGTATGCAAGGGTTGTGATCATGATACACCAACTTCCTATCAAGTTTTTGTTTAACCCTATCATTGGTATCATGCATCTTATCATAATTACGATAATCTACTAGCACTCTAGTCTCAATATACTTTAGCATGTTGGGGTTTCTATTTCTATCTAATATCATAATTAACTATGTGAATGACAACATTACAAACAATAGATTCAATGAATACATGGTAAATCATACACTAAACCATATAATTATGATTTTTTTCTTGCCTCTAAATAGCATGCATATTTTTAGGGCGCCTAAGAGTGGGTAAATTTATAATTAAACAAAAGATATGTCATGATGGCCCATATAAAAATGCTACCTGTAATTATCGCATTTGAGGTTTCAGCATCTTTCTAGGTTAAAGCATACACTTGTCCTTGTACAACCTGTTGTTTCCCTTTAGCTATTATTTTATTTGGTGGTTGTGATTGATGTTGTGGTTTTTGATACTGCCTCAAAGTACAATCCTTTGTGTAATGTCCCATATTACCACATATAAAATAAGCTTTAGTATCTACAAGACAAGGAGTTTTCCCATGAAGGGTGCATGAGGCATACTATGGATTAGTCCCATATGCATATGTTACGGAAGAGATGTCGGGTATATATGAGAATATGTGTTTCACTAAGTGTGACACGTTTTAGTAAAATCGTGCGAGCCAAGGCACAGAGTGGATAATACACGCTGGTCCGAAAAGTTACATATGATATCAGAGCCACTCCATGTAAACCTCTGTGTATGGTGGGGGTGCGAATCACTCAACGAGGACGTTGAGTCCCATAAAGGGAAAGGATGCATGATGCATGCATTGAATTAGTCTCACATGTATATATATGAGAATATGACTTTAGCTTGGTAGAACGCATTTTGATAAAACTGTGCGGGTCGAGGCTTGATTTTAGGATGTTTTTAATAATTTTAAAAACCAATTCAAAAAATAATAGGTAATTTTTTGGATAAAAAAATCGACCGACCCATAGGTCCGTCTCATAATTTATAATAAAACACACCAAATTGATGATTTTCTATGGGTTAAAAATAATCATACTCCTACCTTTAATCAAATTCAAATTAAATAAAATTTACTCTGATAATTAAAAAGTACACACTTAAATAAAATATAATGTAAAATGAATAATTAATAATCATTTATCATATATTTCAAATTTCATTATGTTAAGTCAGATAAAATCTCATGTAAAATAAATATTTAATAGTTTTTATCATATATTTTTAGCTTTACTATTTTTAATTTAAAATTGTGCTCCTAATTTTTTTCCTAATATAAACTTTGTGTAATATGTGATCCAACGGTTCAGATGAAATCCCCTAATCTTAATCAAACAGTCGTCTTTCACCCCTCTGCCCTTGCCCTATGCGATCGTCAGCAAGGAGCACCATCTTTGGCCAAGAGCGAGCGTGATGCATGCAAAATACAACATATTTTAGTTAATTATTTTAATTAAATTTTCTGTAATTTGATTATGACATGCATCATTTTTAGTCACTTTTAATCGTAATTCCGGATTTATCAATTTTAATTATTAAATTCTCTGAATATTTTAATTGTGGATGGATTAACTAAATTTTGATAATTATTTTGCAGGAAAAATCAAGATTTAAATGGATAGTGCTGTATTGGCCAAAATTTCGAAGAATTTATCATTACGGCCGAGATTAGGATGAAGAATTCATCATTACGGCCGAAATTTCTAGGGCGTAACAAGATTTAATTCTTTGTTACGGCTAAGATTGGAATGAGTAAAGATAAATGATTTTATCTTTTGGGTGTAACAAAAATTAAATCCCTTCCTTACGGCCGAGATTTAAAGGGGGCAAAGATAAATGGAATTTTAACTTTTGGGCGTAATGGCATGAAGATGAAGATGTTACGGCCGAGATTTGGAGGGGGTAATGGCAATGAAATCATCCGTTTGGCCGATATATGAAGGTGTAAAGATAAAATTGTTTGGGCGTAAAGATAAAAGAATTTTTATCTTTTGGGAGTAATGAAAAGGAGTAAAGATAAAATAATTTCCTTACGGCCGAGACTCTAAGGGAGTAAAGATAAAAAGGATTTATCTTTGGGCGTAATGATAAAAAGGATTTATCTTTGGCCGAGTTTATCTCATAATTTTAAAGTCAACCGTACGATGTTACGGCCGAGATCAAATTGAAGGCCGTCCACACCCTATAAATACGTGAAGAAATTCGTCGTTTCAATTGGTGCTCTGAAGTTCAGGTTTTCTTTCATGGCGAGTCGTGAGCTCTGCAGGCTACGACCAAGAGGAGAGAGGTGCGACGGTTGGAGGTTGATCGCGACCCTGATCAAGTCCGAGAGGCTGCCCGACTGTCTGCCCAATTCGAGAGCTCTACTTCTATTTTGAGTGTAATTCTTTCGATTATTATTGTTATTTTGTTATTATCTCTCCAGAATTTCTAGGATGAACTCCATGTTTTTAGGGTTATTATTTTAGGAGATTATTAATTGAAGGGAAATGTTTGGACCCTACTTTATTTGTTTTAATATTTTCTGATCAATTATTAATTGTGCTTAATGTTTTTATGTTAGTTAATTGAATTTCTGAATTAGGCTATACCAGTTTGTGGAGTGTTTAATTTCAGAATTTATTATACTAATTATAATTGATTTTATTTGGAATTAATAATTGACATAAATTTGATAACTAGTGTGTGGAGAATCAAGTTTGTGTAGTCTATTAATCTATACCAGTTTGTGGAGTGATTAATAGTTTAGAGAATCCAATTTAATACATCTTAATTTTAATATGATTTTGGGGGTACCAGTCGTGGAGACTTCAATTCTTATTAAATAAAGATAGTTCTATATGATTAAATTGAGGGATGTCAGTCGTGGAGACCACAAGTTAATCATGTTAGATTACTTTAGGGAGACTCTAATCCATCTTTAAAGATTAAAGTTATCTTTTATAGTTCAAATATTTATCCTGATCTATTTTCATCCTAAGGCCTAACTTCAACACCACTATCTTATCTTTATCTTATTTTCTTTATTTTATTTCATAAAACCTCTTTCTAAAAATCCATGTTTTTCCTCTCTTATTAATTTATAAATCTAGATATTAAATTAATAATATTCCTCATGGGTTCGACACTCTTACTCCTTTTTACTATATTACTTGAGCGACTAGTGCACTTGCTAGCAAATTTTATTGTTACAAATACAACGCATCAGAGCGCACCGTCCACTCCATCGCGAGCGCGTTTGCCATGACATTGATCATGCTGTTGTTGCATATGCGATCGACAATCGGAGGGGAGGAGGCGATCGGTGGCAGGGAAGATGGGGGCAAGAGAGGAAGGGCGGAGAAGATGGGAGCTGCCACCTGGCAGAAGGGGAAGACAAAGGGAGGTCGATGGTCGTAGGGGAGAGGGGGGGGGGGGGGGGGGGGGGCAGTCGCAAGCGAGAGGGGGGCAATGGTCGCAGGGGAGAGATAGGGGAGAGGGTTGCATGAGAGAGGGGGTGGGCGGTTGCAGGGAAGAGGGGAGGGAGAGGGTCGTAGGCGAGAGGGAGGCCGCAATTGCAGGGGAGAGGGGCGCAGGAGAGAGGGGGTGGCAGTCACAGGGGAGAGAGGTCGGTGGTCGCATGGGAGAGGGGTGCGGGTGAGAGGAGGGCGGCAACTGCAGAGGAGAGAGGAGGGGAGAATGGTTAGATCAATCTGGACCGTTTGTTAGATCCAACGGCCCAAATTTTGGTGTTACACAAAATTACACTTAGGAGGTGTTACACCTCCATTAATCCCTGCATATATATATATATATATATATATGTTATTTGAATGAATTCATTTCCATTTTTTAAAATTAAATTTAATTATTTAGTATCATTAGTTAGATTTAATTATTTCAAATTCTTTTTGTTAATTCCAAATTTTATTATATATTTTATTCATTTATTATATATTGAATTCTTTAAATATTATATATTTTATTCTTAGATATATTATTGGATAAATTTCTCCATAGATTTTAAAAAAATTGTTAATAATTATCTGCATTACCATTGTTTTTGAAAAATTGACTAGATGCTATGTGGCATGAGACTATTCTCTGGATAGATAGGTAACATATAGAGGTTAATGAGTATATAGAGCACCCTGCTCTATATCTCGATGTAGAACATTTATTTCTTATCATTTGATTCTATTAATTATTATAATTTATTATTTAATTGATCATATACTTCTTAGTTGAAATAATATATATTTATCTAGGTAATTTGATAATTAAAAATATACCATTGAAGGCTAAATAATTACAATAGTCAAATTAGTCATATTTGTTAACATGGCTTGATCACGACCATCAGATAATATGATAATCTTGATTTTAATCATTTTTATTATTTAATATATACTTTTAAATTAATATATAATTATTTTAATAATTTGATAAGTAAAATTATTGCTCTATACTTGTTCTACATCAAATCCTCTACATATACATTTTCCTCCAACGTATAATTATTGGGGTTAATAATTATGTAGAGCACCCCACTCTACACCTCGATATAGAGCACTTATTTTTTTGTTATTTAATTAATTTAATATTTATGATTAAGTTAATTATATATTTTTAGATAAAATAATATATATTTATTGAGGTAATTGGTAATAAAAAGTTATCATCTAATATTAAATAAATTATAATTATTGAATAGTCATATTTGTTAGCGTGACTTGATCATGATCATCGGATAATCCGATATTGATTTTAATTATATTTAATATTTAATATATATGTATAATTAATATATAATTATTTTATAAATTTAATAACTAAAATTACTTCTACGTCCATTTTACGTCACATGCTCCACATATATATTTTCTTCATAATTATTTTATTAATCTGGTAACTAAAATTAGTATTTTATATTCGTTATATTTCAAATTGTTTACATATATGTTTTTCTCCTATTTAAAATAATCTATACAATAAAATATATCGTACACATAACAATATATTTATTTTCTTTTAGTTTTTCAAGGGAACCATCCGTTCTAACTCAAATGGAATTTATAAAACATTTTTGAGCATTTTTTGAAAAACTTGTGGGCCCTTTGACAACGGGAATTGACATTCCATAAGTTTTTAATGAATAATTGAATTGACATATTAGTTTGTAGTGCGTTTAAATGATGTTGAGGAATAAGGTAAATGATATGATAAGAAAAAGTAGATGTGATGGATTAATTTTAGTGGATGATTAAATTAAAATATGTATGATAAATATAGATTATAAAATTATTTAAAAAACTAAAATACACAATATTTATTTAAAAACTTATGTCAACAATTTTGTTAAAAAAATATTATTTAACTATATAAAAAATCATTTTTTAATAATTTATATTTAATGAAATATTAAAAATTTATAATAAATAATAAAATAATATTATATTAATATTTTATTATTTATATTTTATATATAATAAATAAATAAACTTATGTAAGTAAGGTTATAAAAGAAAATGAAAAAAAATTTGAAAAAAAGGAAAGAAAACGTCAACTAAAAAAATTAAAAAAAATTGTAAAGAAGTTATCTAGTTCCACAAAAAAATTGTGAAACCGGAGCACGAGAACCATGGTCACGTGACCTGTGATTTCATCTCAAGTTTTTTATTCAATTTCGTCAAACGTCACATCATTTAACGGAATCGACTCAACCCTAGTTCCGTTTGGTTTCCATCGCCAAACCACCCAGTGAAGAATTACTTTGGTCACAAATTCTCGGTCGCAAATTTTTTTTTTAATTTTCAGATATGCAGTCGTACATGTGGATAAACATGTTGGATTCCATCTCTGTGAGAAAATTAAAAGAAAATAAAGAGGAATACAGGAAATTAATTAGGATAACAATTTCACGTGATAGTAGAGAAATAAGAAACTGTAGATCTTGTGATACATATACACAGCAACATATCACTTTAGTCAACAATATCATCTCCCAGACTAAAATATAGTGTTATTATACCTGTAAATATATAGCTTATCGCTACACGACTAAGTATTCACATATCAATACATATATATATACCGTATATATAATATCTAGTTTTATTACTTTTTTATGACCTATACATATATAATATGTCACTGCATGATCTGTACATCTCTAACATTTGGGTCAAGGTTGGAATACCCACATTCCAATTGTATTTTGGGTTGTAACAAATTGCGTGTATACTGCACGTGGGCGGCTTGTATAAATACGTAACAAGACCTATGTCGAATAATAACACACAACCTAATTTTTTTCTTCCGTTACATAGGGAGATCATAAATATGATACAAGAAAATTGAAGATTGATAATAAAGAAATACATAGTATCTCTGGTGAAGTGGCCTATTCACCTCTTATATCATAATAATTTGTTTTAATTAGTTTTACTTATTTTTTTTCTTTGAAAAAGGGACGCATTATCTCTTAAAATCTATTAGCATAGAAACCTGATCAGATATCGTGAGTTGGAATCTCCTACAAAAGTGATAATATATAGAAGATGTTCTTTTGAGGTTTACTAAAAAGGCTTGTCCCATTAGTTTCAATGAAAATATCTTCAATTACAAATAATCCAAAAACATTCCAACCCTTACGACGCCATTACTTCATAGTGGTAAATGACCGTTACAACTAGTTATTTTAATTCCATAACACATTAAGGAACCAAATTAATATTATGCATATACATACATACATATATATATAGAGAGAGGGGAATATTAGTGTGCTACCATAGATTTATGGTAGCACTGTGCATCCAAGCCTTCAGGCCTGTCCGATCTAAGATGGATGGATAAGATTTTAGTGCACCGATTCAAGGTGGAGGGCAAGTCAGTTCGGTGAGCGGAAGACCGATTCATCTAGGGGGAGGGTGCGAACACTGGTGGATGGCGACCTTGTCTCCGAGCGAACGATGTGATGCTTTGCCTCTCCTCCGCTGACGATGATGTCGCTCTCTCACTCGCCGAGATCTGATCGTCGTTCCTCCACCCTTGCCGAGATTTGGTATGTCGCTCTAGGTCGCTACTTATCCTCCCTCGTCGATCGAGAGCACATAGAAAAGGGGGCATCACACAACCCCCCCCCCCACTGCGAGCTTGCAGTCGTCGTTCTTCCTCCTTTGTCAACCGAGTGCACACAAAAAAAATCAACCGTCTGTATGTTTATTTTAATTCTTCAAAAAGAAAAATCAGCCATGGCTAGAACGACAGTCCGCACGGCTGCTTCCGATCACGCGGGATGCCCGATGAGACCAGTCATGATCTCCGCCGAGCGGTCAGATCTGGCCTCCGTCCCGCCGGATCTAGCGCCGAGCGGCCCGATCCTGCCGGCCATAGGCGGATTGGCCGCCGGGCTGCCCGATTGTGCCGCCCGTAGCTGGAATGACTACCGGGCGGGCAGATCCAACCCTCCGCGGGAGGCCAGATCTGGTCGCCCGTAGTCCAATCGGCCGTCGGGCCACTGGATCCAGCCGCAGCCGGGTCGGCCGACGAGGAGCGGCCGATGACGAGCTGCTGATGATGAGAGGGCGAGAGGGAGAGGGAAACGCCAACGGAGGGAGACGCCGCCCGAGGAAGAAGTTGTCGTCGAATGGTCGGAGAGGAAGCCGTCATCGAGTTGCGCCAGAAGATGCCACCGTCATCGGAGTGGAAGCCGGAGCCACCATCAGAGAGGAAGAATCCATCATCGCTGTGCTAACCTAGGCGATCGCAAGAATGGATCGAGATGACCGGATATATATGGTCGGCCATGAAAAAGCCGGGAAGGAAGTTGAGGCGCGAAATCAAAAATAGAATTTCCCACAGTTGGAGCCATGGGAAAGGTTCCTGCGGCTCCAGCCGCAGGAACTTCCCACGGCTCCAGCCAAGGGAAAGATTCCAATGGTTTCAGCTGTCGGCAGTGGAAAAAGTACTGACGGTTCAAACCATGGAAAATTCATCTTTATGTAAAACAAATTCAAAAATGACAAAAATTAGAAAAACCCATCGAATGTGCATCACGTTAAATAGTCATACAAATAAATACAAGTACGATAACCGTAAGGTGGAAATTCATATGTCCAAGTATGATAACAGTCATACAAATAAAATACAAGTAACAACTATTCTTCTTCTTCTTCATCTTCACCGTCATCGACATCTTACTGGCCACACATCGCCTCACGAATCAATCTCCTCACCTCCTTTCGTTGTCGTGCTTCAAATTTTTGGCGCACCTCTTGACGGACCTCTTCGCGGACTTTTTGTTGGACTTCCATTAATCGTTGATCTCACATCTCATTAAATAGTTGTCGCGCGTCCTCACCGGGAACGTTGGATATTAATTTTCGCTCATAAGAAATATCCATACTACTAACGGATGACCCGAGACCGTAAATCCAGCTCCTATTCACTCCAACATGGTCCGTCCATAATTGTCGACAGGTCAATGGTGCCGCCAACCCCTACGTGACCTGTGAACGATGCTCGGCTTCTTTTGCTTCGAAGGACTCCTATAAGTTAACGGAGTGACATTATGAGAGTAAGAAATAACGAAAGTTACATTACGAAAAGGGACTAACTTACGTATGTGTTCCAAGCACGTGGTGAAACCCATTCCGCGTTCTTTTTCTGATGAGTTTTTAAAAAATCTCATCTTTAGTTGGTGTTTTACCCATCTCCTTCTCCTACATTTCAATAGCACATGCTGCAATTCAGTTTTGAAGTAATATATAGAAAATTAAGTACTAGTCAACGTCGAAACACAACCACCCACATGCGGGCATGCTCCCTGGTCGGACTCGCGATTCATCTTTGCTTTTTGGCACTTTGATTTATATGACTCAGTGGACCACTTTGCTAATAGCTCGGTCTCGATTGACTCGCCAATCCAATTGGGACGCTCTCCTACAGCCCGTGCGTCTGACAACATTGATGACAACCATATGGAGCACTTAGAATTGAATGCCTTCCACATCTGCTACATGTGCTCGGGATTCCACCATACATCGGCTTACAAATAAGTAGCAGTGTCAATTACATCGGCCGCGTTGAAAAATCATATTATAACAACATTTTGGTATACTACCTGAAACTCCCGAAACATTATCTACCATGTAGCATATGGAATATCTCTCCAGGTAAGACATGATTCCGTATATCTTTGGCGAATGACTTTTGTGCACGCAGCTGCCGCAGGTTTTGATGGGTAAAACCTAAAATTTTGAATCAAATTTTGGATTCTTCAGGATAAGGCACAAATATTTCCTCTAAAAAAGTTCATATACAACTACTTGAAGAATAACTTATCCGCAATTACCATCCGACTGCAAATATTTTATATGCAGATTTTGTGGCGAACCGGCATCACCGCGTGACTCCGGGATTCGTGTCTCCATATCCAAAATCCGAGAGTTAGATTATTACATTTATATGAAAGTTGAAGAATTCATAATTTGAATAATATTTTACTCCACATTATCAGAATAGTTACATGATTCCAATTCATCTTTTACAACCATTCACGAAATACACGGGCCAACTTGTCACCTGTCAACTAGGACCCCATGCTAAATCAAGAAGATTATCCATATTGGAAGTTTGACCACTAAGAACCTATAAGGGTGTTACAAGAAATTTAACTAAAGTAGACACCACACTTAAATGGACCGTATTGTACACAGAATTTTGTGCGAGGCTTACGCGATCCTTAAACCATTGTGCAAAATCATTCTCGATTCTTACTTGTGCGTCCTCATCCGAGATATTATAGTATTGCAAGAAAGCACTGCAAAAGTAAACATGATAGGTTGAAATATTTTGGTAATTTGAGTACACTACAACAATGGAAACATCAAGTACTGGACTTACGTGACATAGCATTGCACCTCCTATGTATTTAACAGGACATGATTCATTGCCAACTTGAATTCAGCGTCATTTAACCATCTACTTCTTGACTTGCCGTAATGTCTACCAAGTTGATCGAAGCTCCTTTAGGTATTTCATCATTTCATCGAACTCTAGTTCTGGCGCACTTGACATGAGATTCGAAGTAATATGAATAGAAATAGAAAATCTCTTGAATAATGTACACCTCACAAATGGAGCCTTCGACTCGAGACTTGTTTTTCACAATTCTTTTAATTATGTCAAGATATCTCTCAAATGGGTACATCCACCTATATTGAACTGGTCTCCCCACTTTGACTTCATACGGCAGGTGGATCAGCAGATGTTCCAGCTTGCATAAAATGATTGGAATATTAAGTTCCAGATGCACCATATTTTTCATGATTAGTGTTGTCGAACAAAGATCTCTGAAAAATTGACTCAATTTAGTAAGAGGCTTCCATATCTTTTCCAGCAGCTGTGAAAATGCAATAGGTAACAAAGACTGTATGAAGACATGGCAATCGTGACTCTTCATGCCGAACATACGCAAATTGTTCATATCCACACATCGTGTCATATTTGAGGCATAACCATCTGGCATTCTGAGCTCACGTACCCATCGAAGCACCTGGATCTTTTCATCTTTCGCAAGTGTGTAGCATACTTTGGGTTTGGATAATCTATCGTTGGCCAATGTAACAAGATGTAACTCGGAACGTCGACAATATTCTTTCAAATCCAATCTTGCCTTAATATTGTCTTTGGTCTTTCCCTTGATGTCCATAACAGTGTGGAATACATTATCAAATACATTTTTTCTCAATATGCATGACATTCAAATTATGGTGAATAAAATTATCTTTCCAATACGGTAGATCTCAAAAGATACTACGCTTCATCCAATTGTGCGAAGCACCATAACCACTATATTTGACGGTTGGATTTTCAGTAATCCTGCTTAGACAACCGACCATATCATACAATTCATCTCCCGATAACCCGGTAGGAGGAATTTCATGCACTATTTTTCCCCTACGAAAGGCATTCCTATTATTCCTAAAGGCATGATTATCAAGCAGAAATTGTCGGTGGCAATCAAACCAACAATTTTTACCTCCATTTTATAAAGTGAAAGATTTTAAATTATCCATGCAATAAGGACATCCCAACTTACCGGCAGCCATCCAACCACCTAACATCTCGTATGTTGGAAAATCATTGATTGTCCAGAGAAGGTAAGCTTTTGGGGTAAAGTTTTGTTTGGTTGAGACATCATAAGCTATGATTTCATTCCATAACCCTTTCAGTTCGTCGATCAAAGGTTGTAAGTACACGTCTATCTTCTGTTTAGGATTGTGTGGAACAGGAATGATACATGTCAAAAATATATACGGAGCAGTCATACGTACTCTAGGAGGTAAGTTATATGGTGTAACTATGACTGACCAACAAGAATACGGAGTTGTCGTTCCACCATACGATGTGAACCCATCTGCGCATAATCCTAGTCTTATATTTCTTTCATCATCTACAAATTTTGGATACAAACGATCGAAATGTTTCCACGCCTCACCATCAGACGAGTGAAGCATGACACCTTCCGTTGTCTCGTGTCGTGCATGCCATTTCATCTGTGATGCGGAACCTAAGGACGAATATAATATTTTAAGTCTTGGAATGAGGCAAATAGTCCATTGTCTTCACTGGAATCTCCATCTTTGTGTTTGATTTATACCGCTCAGCACCGCAAAATTTGCACTCCCTAAGGCTTATGTCATCACCGTAGAATAGCATACATCCATTTCTACAACAAGCTATCTTGGTGGAGCCAAGACCAAGTTTTGAAACCAATCTTTTGGTCCTATAAAAGTTCTCTGGTATTAGAGCCTCGGATGGTGTGACCTCTTTTAATATCTCCATAAATGCATCAAAGCATTGTAACCGTTAACGATAATTTTGAATGATTTTCACAACCAGGCCACAAAGGTTCACTCGAGGCTTCTAGTAAGTTGTAAAAATCAGCGGCTTCTAAATGTGGTGGATCATTCTCGCACTCATGTTGAAATCTGATATCGCCATATTCAGTGGTAGCAGCATCATAAATAAAATTTTGATATCTAGAAATAAAATCATTATCTATATTAGTGGGAACCTCTTGCGCAATATCTAAGTTCGATGATGATTCTATCTCACCAAGGTCACTCCAATACCAATAATTCAGTTTGAAACCCTTTCTATACAAATGGACTTTGACGGTTTCCAAAGTTTGCAGTTTTGTGCTTTGGCATTTCATTTTATAGTTCCATCTCGTTGAAACTGTGTAGTCTGACAAGCTATTATCATGTAGGATTCAACACTATCTATGAATTCTTGTGTCAACCCTACACGACCATGATTCGTTCGATTGTACATCCATCGACAATGCTTCAGAGAAAACATGTTATTTGTTAACTAAAAATAAAGTGTACAATGTTAACTTCTTTCTTTAACCATGAGTAAAAATGTTAACATGGAAGCATAAACATAAAATATGAAATACGAACGTCAATGGCCAGATCCTAGTGCGTATGGCCAGATCCTGGAGTCGATTCGCCAAAGATAGCAGCTGACCGGATGTCCTTTGTGTTGACTGGAAGCGGCATGAGCGGCAGCGTCTGGCCGAAGATAGCACCGGCACTGGATCATCGCCAGCGACAACGTCTGGCCGGACGTTGAGCAAGGAGGCCGGCACTCTAGCGAGGAGGCCGGAGCTTGAGCGAGGAGGCCGGAGGATGAGCGAGGTCGTCGGGGATGTCGATTGGTCGAGGGAAGAAACGGCCGGAAGCAGAGGGGGATGGTTATTTATAACTTGACCTCCGACGGATGTTTCGACGATTTAAGTCATTAGTACTATTTAAAAAATATTTCCCAACGGTAATTTATTAGCACTATTTTTATTATTTTTCAGTGCTCCGACAGCTTCAGCCGTAGGAAACATTTCCCTCGACTGTAGCTGTAGGAAGTTCCTACGGCTGAAACCGTGGGAAGATTAATATATATATATATATATATATATATTTGTATTATTAAATAAAGGAAAGCCGGGGGAAGTAATAAATTAGCTTTCCGATGGCTGAAACGTGCGACGTCACAAAACTGTCGGTACTTGCGAGGGTTTGAACCGCGGGAAATTTCTCCGTCTTAACTTCCAAAGGATTGCTAGAACCATCGAAAAAAACACTAAAAAATGCGAGGGATAGCCCGCCGTCAGAAATTACCATCGCAAAAACTCATTTTTCTTGTAGTGCATATGTACTTATGTCTTGACAACTATATAGTCAAATGTGCAATTGAAAAAAAAAAGAAAAAAAATTCTGTTGTCAAAGAAATCTACCAAAGAAGTCTACTTTGTATAGTAAATATATTATTAATGTTTATGCATGCCTTGGATGCATTTTTTTTTCAAAAAAAAAGTAGCAATTGGAAATAAGGTTATGCTAGATGTGCAATATATCTACGTGTTTCTATCCCTGCTACCTCTAAAGCAATACAAAGTCATGTCCGCTTTACCAATACACTAATATTTACAAAATCCATTATTATATACATACATACATACATATATATATATAATATAGGTGTCTATATTTCTATCTATTAGATTAAAAATTTATGGATCCTATTTTATTCATTTTTATTTAAAGACTTTAAATCTATATATATATATAACCCGTTCAAATTCCTCTCCCCGGATTTTTGTGTCATTATTTGTAATATTTTTTTATATTAGGCCTTGGGGCTTCTTAATAAAAATATATATCTAAACACATGAAGCATAAGCTACTTAATGATAACATAGACGACATGTTTTAGGGTTGGGATCAAATTGCTGAGGTGTGCCCATTTTGTCCCGTTTCTTCCACTTGGCTTGGCCTCTGACGTGAAACGAAGGAAACTTGTGAGTGAACAGGGTGACCATGCCATGCCATGTCCCTTTCTTCTCTCCTTCCGTTATGCCATGCATGTCAGATCAGATGGGTGTGTTGTGGTGGGACTTGACGTCGACGAGGAATTTTGTACACATTATTGGCCCCAACCTTCTGTTTACATATACACCAAACATAGTTTTAAGGACCATTCCATGAAGCAGATAAGGGAAAGGAACTTATTAGTCAGCTAGTAGACTTCCATGGGGGTTTTATGACGTGACGATCCTCCTCCGAATTTAACACGAAAAATACAAAACAAAATCGTCTTAAATACATGTTTTATTTTTAATTATGGAGATAATTCTAGGACTCCCTACCTAAAATGCATTTTTTTATGGAGATAATTATGTTACAAGAACCCCAAAATAATAAGAAAAAATACTAGTGGACAAAGAAGATAATATTGTTGAGAAATAATCATTGTCTTTTTTTTCTTCTACTTATTAAATTCCCTTTTTATTTGTGTTGTGTACATGTTTAATTAACGAATAAAATACATGTTATATGACGCAGAGTCCATTGGATCCACGGACGTCATGATCGATGGCAATTTGCGTCAACAAATAATCAATGGGAATCCACGCGCTTGCATACCGGGATTCATCGAGTTGAATAATATAAATTATGTAATGGAGTGTGCTTCCACATCCCACACGTGTTTCATGCCAAGGGTCTCAATAAATGGTTGTTGCGTTGTGTGCATGAATATGAGAGAGAGAGAGAGAGAGCTATTTACTATTTAGGGCTCATAGTTGAGAGAGAGAGAGAGAGAGAGAGAGAGAGAGAGCTATTTACTATTTAGGGTTCATAGTTAATTTACTATTTACGGCTCATAGTTAAACTACTAAACTAAAGATCTATCATGATGATGCAACCATTGTGACCTCACTCGAGCCCCAAATTATGACGTACCACATTATGATTTCAGAAGAACAACAATCATAAAATCAAAGATTTGACGTGAATGGTCGCTCAACAGTTTGATGAGCACCGGATGACCCATCCAAGTTCCTCCTCGATGAGTAGTGGCCTTCGCTTTCATCCCTACCAATCCGATCCCAATTTTGAATGTAGAAAATATAGGTTTGATATTTTTTACACTCCATTCGAGCCACCTTAAAATTTGGCCTGAATTTCGATAAGAAATTGTTATAGAATATGATGCAGAACATGACATGGCCCGTGTCATGGATGTACTCCATCCCGAATTAGTGTATACTCGAATTTTTATAAGAATTTGTTATTAAATTATTGGGGTGTTGATGACCTTTTTGCCCTTGTATGGATTATTTTTTATGAATAGATGATTAATCTAAATGTCCACCATATTTTTAAAGAAGTAAACTAGATAACCACATATTATCATATTTAATTATTTTACTCAGTATTAGTTGATTGATCACTTGTCAAGTTAAGAAAAATAATTGGTCCCAAAAATCTACTTGGTAAAAAAACCATCTGATGAAAGAAAATCTATTGGTTAAAGAAAACTCACATGTGGAAAAGATAAAGAAGTAGCATTCAATTGCAAAGTTTACTTGTATTGGATAAAGAAGAAAAGTTAAATTGCATTTAATAATACCTCAATTGCAATTAATGGAAGTATAAAGTTCAAGTTATACATGTGATAAAATAATAGAAAGAATGATAATAGTAAAGAATGAAAAGTATGGAAAGAAAATGTTTATATGATTATATTTTAAAATCTAAATTATTTCATCTATTTTATATTATCTCATGAATTGTTAACATATATTTTTGAACCCCAAAAATAGTTAAACTGATAAGTAAAGATGGATACATGCACAGCGATAATGTTCATGATGATGCAAGAATACACATGAGAATAGAGTCATTAAAATTTTTTATGATTACTTCGTGTAAAGTTAATTGAAAGTAAGATAATCTTTGGAGAACTGGTAGGAAAAGAAAGGTAGAGAGATTATTCGCTTTCGCACTCTATTAAAGAAAATAATCAAATGTTATTTTTCGCTTATGAATTTCACATAAGAAAAGACGAAAAAGAAAAATTATAGGTAACACCAATCTAGATAAGTTCAATTATCACGAATAGGAGAGTAAAATTTGGGGGATGTCACATTGAATGCTTTTTAATTATATATGTAAATTGTTCGAATACCATGTCAATAATTATCAAGAAAGAATTGCATAAGGCATAAAGTAGTGATATTAAAATATATTATTGACATATCATGAAGTATACTGCAATTTATACTGCCTCTTAGTGTCATTCATAAATACATGAGCTACAAAACATCGATAAAGTTTCTTTACACTTAAAACCCATCAACGCATGTCGTTTTTATATCAAGGATTAAAAAAAACGCTAAATATAAACGTGAGTTAACACATCAAATTCACATTAATGGATTTCAAATTCATGTGAGTGGATTGATTACATGTGGCACCTCTTTTTTATAATGCCAGCGTCATTCCCTTGGATCTTGTGACCTAAGCTACAAATGCTACCTGGTTGCTTGCTTTATCTCTTAGCATTTTCCTCCGGATTCCTCCAAAGCACAAGATCTCAAATATGCATCAGAGGCTGCAGAGAAACGAATCTACGACTTGTTTTTACCTTGCAATAAATTTGAACTGTTCTTTTTTTTCATTTTCTTATTATTTGCAAGTTTTTCTTTTTACTATATTTTCTTTGGTAGTTTAGTATTTACTATAATTTCTTTGTACTATATTTTCAAGTTTATTATGTTTTTGTATCTCTAAATTATTATAATTTTTTCGCTTTAGTCCTTCCATTTTTTAACTCTTTTTATAAAAAAAAAAGAAAAAAAATTGAGAAAGGATAATTTAATCTTTTTCATAAATAACAAAAAAAATTTATTTACCACTTTAATTTTCCAATATTTTTTTATTTTATTATATTTGTTATTTTATATTTTTCTAAAAGGAGGGATAATTTAGTTTTTTATAAATGAAAAAAAGTACAAAATAATGATAATAGAAGTGGAGAAGAGGATTAAAATAAAAAAGTTATCATAAATTAAGAATTAAAAAATTAAGTTCGTAATTTAAAATTAGATATAAAAAATTTGTGAAGAAGGTTTATAAAAATAATACAAATCAAAGTTAGTTTTACTTTTACTAATTCGGAATCTATCACGAGTCTGTCAGAGAGATAAGGATGTTTATATCTACATCATCAAATCTGACCAAATGCAAATAGTAAAATAATATTAATTGAGCAGCTCTCTTCCTGCTTCCTCACTCCATCGTGGTCGAGTTGGCTCAAATGAAGGGCCAGACACGTGGGCCCCCCCCCCCCCCCCCCCCCCCCCCCCTGCGTGTGTACTTTCTCTGCACCTGTGTGAAGGGGGAGGAGGGCTTTTGAGGGCTTTTATATATAAGTAGAAATGGCCGGCCGCAGGCAGATCACCACCAAGCACCACAACAGAGAAGGATCAGAGCTCAAGAACAACCCCAAAAGAAGAATCTTGAATCATATTTCAGAATACACCTCTGCAGGGCTCTTGAATCGTGTAGCAGAATCATCATGGCAAAGCGTCTTCTCCAGCATGCGACCTTCGCAGGTGCAGCAAGAAAGAAGGCGCGGCTCCTGCAGGAGGCGGCCGCGGCGAGCTGCACAGCAGCAGCTGCTGCTGCTTTCTTCTCCAACTCGAAGCCAACCATGATGAAGGCCGAGCCATGGGATGCCGCCGGCCACGACCTGGGCTTCCCGTTCGTCGGCAGTAACGGAAGCCATGGTCAGCGGCCTTCTTCCTCCGCCGGACCAGTCAGGAGGGATCATGGAATCAAGTAAGAGTCTCCCCCGTACAACAAATTTTCTGGCCCCGAGGTCTGTAATATGGAACAGTTCTGGAGTTTCTGATTCATGTGCATTTGCTGCGATTCCAGCAGAAGAAACTCGGCAGGTTCGAATCAGAAGTTCACAACTGTGCCGTATTACGACGGCCACGAGTGGAGGAAATACGGGGAGAAGACCATCTCCGGCCTGGACTTCCCGAGGTTTGTCGCCCGCCACTTTGCTTACATCATCCCGCACTCTGCATGAACTCGTTACGAATTCTCCTGCAAATGGATGGAACTTTGATAGACCAAAGTTCCTTCTTTCGAGCGCAAGTTGGTATTATAATTTGTTCCCTTCCTTGACATTCCTCTTAATCCACAGATGCTACTACCGCTGCACATACAGCCCATGTCCTGCTAAGAAGAGGGTGGAGCAGATCGGCCATGACTACCCGCCCGTGTACCTGGTGACTTACCAGAAGGAGCACACATGCAACGCCTCGACCACAGGCGCTAATTCTGCCGTGGAGACGACGGCGGCGGCGATGACCGCTCCAAAAGCTGAGCCACTATTCATCCCATTTGCATCAGAAGTACGGGAAAGTATTATTGTGGAGCAGAAGCATTTCCCTTCCACCCCAAGCACAACCGCCGACGGCAGCTGCAGGGAAACATGCTCCCCGCCTGACCAGCCAACTTTGCGAGAACTCTCGAGCCCCGAATCCATGGAGATGATAAACTATGATGAGTTAACAGACTTGCTCGCCTGCTCCTTGCCGGACCTGCCGATTTTGTCAGATCTGGTGGAACTGGAATACATGGACGCCGCGAATCACTGGGAATCAAGCATCACTCCGAGCAGGAATGGCTGCGCACGCCCCTCGCCAGACCAGCCGCACTGGTCTGATCTCGCGGCTCTGGAATTGATGGACGTGGCGGCCAAGTACAAGGATTCCACGGACTCCGCCGGCGCCGACGATGCGCAGGGGTTCCTCGCCGGGGAAGAAGCAGCCGCGTGGTCTGACTCGAGCTACTTGGAAATTTTGGGCCAATTGAAATTCGACGAGGAGGATGCTCTAAATCCGCTGTGGTCATGGTGACGGTCAAATATCAAATGTGTTTTTGTCTGTCGTGAACGTAAGGTGGAAACCCAACAGAGAGGGAGGGAACTATCATGAGCATGAATTACTTAGCTGCCTTCCTTTCACTCATCCATCAAATTCATACAAAATTCCAAATTAATACTTAACCTCATATTATATATATATATACATATATATATATAGGGCTATGAGTGTATAGTGCATTATACAATAGGTCGATCGTAAAATTTTACCTTTATAATAGATCGATGAAGCTATTTCGAGAACTGCAACTTGCAGCTCAAAATTGAGTTGTACTCTTTTTAACGTATATATATATATATATATATATATTTATGTGATTCCAAATCCATATTATGGAGTAAGGTATAATAAAGAAAAAAAAATCACAACATCTAAACTACTCACACAACAAGAAGTCGCATGGACCCACAGTCTTGTTAAATGGATGAGAGACTACTTAAAGATGAGGATTACTTGGGGAGAAGCACATATGGCAAACTGCTCCAGTAATTGAGCTCACGCCTGAATAGTGCAAGGAAAGAAAAATAAATATTCTAGCAATTGTCAAATTGGTCGTGGGAAAATATCTAATATACTCGCCGACCTACATGTTAACCAATAAGACAATTGACCCATTAGCATTTTATATAAACAATAAGCACCACAACATAATATAAGTTTTTAGGTTTTTTTTTTCTGAGAACATACAGCATGTTGACTGAGTTATTAACATTTCTTGAATATTTTTTCGCAATGAACCTGTGATAATTGTCATTCCTGATTCCTCTGTTTTTATTTTATGAATTACCGTACTTGTTTATCTTCCCTTTTTTAAAATGTTATAATTCACTGTGGAAACACATCCACAATATAAAATAGAAAGTGAATTAAAAATAGGAGCCTTGAAATCTCAAGTATTTTTTTATCTTATTTTTTTCTTAAGCACTTTTAGAATTCAAATGATTCACCTTAATTAAAACAACGACAAATCACCTTAATTAAAAACTGCTTCTTCTTTAGAGAATGTTAAGATAAAATAGGCAAAAAAGAGTAAATTTACGTGGCATACATACATCTTTGAATATAATCATGGTGTCAACTTATTGTAAATTTTATCAAAGAAGTTAAAAGTAAAAGTATTGTTTATTATGAGTAGAAACAATTTAAACCATACAATTTAGATACAAACGTGAAATCGCACATTTTGGGGTTTGCGCACTAATTCGTCCCATTTCCATGGGTCTTTTTCCACTTTATATTCAACTACTCTGATGTCTATTTGGTTCCTTCAGTTCGTACAAGGAAAAAAAACTTACTAGAAAAAAATAAAATCAAAGGTAATATAAATGGATAAAATTTCCTAACCTATTTTACTTTATCAATTGTCTCATTACTTAGGAAAGGACTTGGTTGAACAAAAAAAATTCAAAAACCGTAATTTTTACATTTTATAAAATGAAAATAGAAAATTAAATTTAAACCCATTAGTTTTAGGTAGGGGTGTAAGCAAAAAATCGAAAACCCGAAAACCTAAAAAACCGACCCGACCCGACATGAAATTTTTAAGTTTTTTTTATTAAAAAAAACCTAGGTGGTTTTTAAAATTAAATAAACCACCCGAGGAGCCCGACGAAAACCTACATAATTAAAATTTTATAAAATATATATTAATATTATATTCTAAATATTTATAATATATATAAATTACTCACAAAACATATTATTTACCCTATAACATGTATAGGAAATTAATATAAGCCATAAATAGCACTATTACAATATATAACATGTGAATGTTGTTAATTTATGAAACAAAATATCTCTTCATATCATTAATAATTTTTTATATAAATATAAAATGTATAAAATAATGGGCCCCGAAAAAACTGATAAGATTTTTTTAATTTTAAAAATCTAATCAAAATATATAGAGTGGTCTTTTTTAACGAAAAAATCCATCCAATCCGTACCATTTTCACCTCTAGTTTTAAGGTCTCCTCGGTCCGCCACTGCTCTGCTAGGGTGACAGAAACGTGCAAGGCAATTCACATTTAACAGACAACCGCATTATTTAAGTGAAAAAAACAGAAGTTGGCCTGCAGAACACATTATTTATTTATTTATTTATTTATTTAAGTGAACTAATGAATTCATTCAGACAACCGCAATCATCTCAATGCACAGTCTTAGCCTAGTTCTAGTCAGAACCACCTTGTTAATTCACAAATCAGTCCTGCCACTTTGTCTGCTTTCTTTCTTTTTCCTCTGTTCAACAGTCTGCGTTTTCATTTCAGTGTCGTCATTTTGGTTTTTCTTTTTCCTGCCACTTTGTCGATTTCTTTTTTTCTCGTTCAGACAGTTTGAGATAATAACCTTAATAACCCTAAAACCGAATGAATAAAGAATAATTTGAAATCTTCTACCAACTCCCACCCCCAAGAAAAGTTAAAATCTAAAGCATGTTACTTCCTACAAGACTTGCCATTTTACCTACGAATATAACATAACAAAATCCTTTAACCATCAAACATCAGGACTATGAACCAAAAGGCATAAACAAAGGCATGCTACCTGAATAACGTAAAAGAAAACAAAGGCCAATTTCAGATTATGTCTTCATAGTTCAAACATAAAGTAGCACACAGACATACCAAAATATAAGGGTCAGTCACAGCTGGGAGCAACCTAAATTGATTCTGAGATAAATGAAAAAACGCAGAATTGACTACCGAAACAATTTTATTGCATATAACAGGATGCACTAGAGGATCACAGAAGTTGATGCATAGATTCCCAGATGACAACATCATCATACTAGTTTCCTGCAGTAAGGGAAAAAGTTCAGATCACAAGATGACAAGCAAGCTGAGTAATGTCTCAACTGATGGTTCAACAGGCATGCTTGGACAAGCTCCTAAGAACAGGATCTTGGTAATGAAGAGATTATAGACAGATACTTCATGCATGAATGGTTACTCCACACAGTTTCCTTTTTTTGTTTTCTTTATGAAGAACACTTCCTCACACAGTAACAATCCAGGAGTATGCAACAAGATACAGAAATGCAATTGTTTTGCTTTTGTACCATGAACATTAGCAGATGCTGGTGACAAATTATGATAGAGACATGTGATTGCCTTTTGTGGACATTATTTATGTTTTTTTTAGAAGTCATTATTTATGTGTTACCTAATTTCTCAAGTGTTGTTTAAGTTATATATTTGTTATAAAGTAATTTCACATGCTGTAATCCAACTTTACACATCTTCTCATAACGGTAACTAAAATTTGTTTTCTAATGAGACATAATCCAATTTCTAAAATCTTTATAGGACGGTCATGTTTTTCTGCCATGGTCAGTGCCCTCTTTACATCGAGTATGTAACTGCCATGCAGGCAACTTTCTGTCTCTGCCGCATCAAGACTTTATTTCAAAAAAAAAATGTTCTCTCATATGTGGCCATTAAAAAAAATAATGGAAGAGAGATATCAACACTTATAATAAGTGTTACAGACAGATAGACAAGACTTTTTATTGGCTATATAGGAGAGAGTGATAACTCTTGAAAAAATGGTGAGGAGGAGAAAGAAAGTGGTTTTGTGGCAACCAGGTATCCCAGGTAACAGGGAAAGCCAGCAACAGTAGCTCAACATGACCATTCCTGAAAGGTTTTAAAGGTTTGATGACACTTCGTTACAAAACAAATTTCTAGGAAGATGAGCAAAATTGAATAACCATATGAGAAATTTATTCATTCGTTACATGCACTGACAGTGTGCCAATAACGAATAATAAAACCAAGAGAAAAAAGGAGTTGTGAATATTATCTGGACATCGAATAAGGATTTTCACTTGAGTCCGATGCAATAATAATATGCATTTCTAAAAAATATATTGTAGATTGTAGTCACATTTTCAAATTAATATCTATTGGAAGTTTGTCTATATGGCTGAACATAACCATGCCATTTTCCTGTACAATGAGCAGTGTTCTCTATTAAGTACTCATGACACAACTATTGTAATCTTTGAACTGTTATCTAGTCATCAATAAAGGTTTTGAATGATTAACATTCTGGCTAATCATCCTTTTTCCCCTCAAAAAAACAAAGTAAGCTTATGTGAAAACAAAAAGATGCTAACCTCACAAGCATTTCGAGTGGTAACTTGATGTGAAGTTCTTAGTCTCCGCTCGCCTAAAAAGGACTCTCACTCCGGCGGCGCCACCAGCCGTCTCCGACAACCCATGTCGGAGGCGCCATCACTCCGTCTCCGACATCCCCTGTCGGAGGCGCCACCACTCCCGTCTCCGACATTCCCCTGTCGGCGACGCCAGACCTCCCCTGTTTTCCTCGCTATCGTTCTTTCGCCCAGAATGCGGCCCCGGCTCCAGCATCTGAATAATGGTTGGACAGCGATCTCTCGGTCACGATCATCACGCCGGCCAGCCACCCACTGTTTCCAATGTCTGGGTGAAGGACACTTCGCCCGCTCATGCTCCGCCCCTATCCGCTGCCTCCAATGTAAGAAGGAAGGCCATCTGAGGGCCCTCTGCCCTCAAGTTCACCGGAGGCGACCTGTCATGAGGGTGACTGCCTCCCCTCTGGTCAACAGGGTCGACAGATGTGTGCCGCCGCCTGCTGTAACGGTTCCATGGTCGCCGCAGATGCAAGGGGCCACGGATTTCCTCCGCTTGTGTCTCGTCGGCGAACCCACCGGCGGAATCCCTGATTTGTCGGCCCTTCGCACGGCCGTCGTCGCGAGTGTTGGTGCTTCGCCGCCATTTCACCTTAGTTCCATAACGTCGGCTATGTGGCTGCTGGTCCCAGGCTCACCCCAGCAGCGTGAAGCTCTTCTGGCAATGGCATCCCCTGTCTCGCCGGAGTGCCATGTCCGGTGGCGTCCCTAGAAAGAGAGTGACGGAGCTGTGGCCGCGCCGGTGTGTGACAGGGTTGCCATTGATATCCGCGGCCTTCCCCTTCATCTCTTGCACCCCGAAGTCGTCCTTGCAGTCGCCCGCTCTTCGGCTGTCCGTTGTCCCTCTCACTGCCGGCAATGGGATCGCCTGACCTGTCAGCGGTCTCAGTGTGGTGGCGATGCAGGTGGGCGCTTCTATCCCCACGACCGTTGTCCTCCACTGTGGCAGCTCCTCCTTCCTGCTCCAGGTCCGGCGCACTGACGCAGTGGTTTCGTGGGCCGACGTCGCCACCGGCCGCGCATGGTCACATACGCATGAACGACCGCCGTCCACTGAGGAACACGATGGAGCTCGGGAGATGACGTACAGCTCACCTTTAATTCAAAACACTGTACACGCTACAGTGTCAGCAGCGGTACGAGGGACAACTGTCGAGCATCAGCACCACTGGTCCCCTCCTCCTCCACCCACTACCGGACCCCTCCATCACACCCCCAGCCACCTCTCACAGCCATACCTCGCCACGTAAACCCCTCCACTTGCCACGTAGAACCCACTTCGCCACATCAGGCCTCCACGCAACACCCCTTCAGATCAAACAGCCAAACCCCTCGACGCACCCCACTTCGAACAGCCAACCCGAGCCCAAGTCAAACCCAAACCCCTAACATGACCCGGACCGGGCACCCACCTCGTGCGACCCGACCCGGTCAGCTGTCCACACCCCCTGCCCGTGATGTTCTCTCATCCGGCGCCTCCACCGACGCCGGCCCATCCCTCCAGTGAGCCCCTCTCCTCAGCCCACCTCCATCATCAGACCTCCGACACCAGATGCCGCCATCCCCAACGCGTAAAGGAAGACGGGTTGCGTCCACCCGCGTCTACGGCCGCCACCGCCGCTCTGTCGCTGAAGCCTCCGGCCTCGCGGACGCGCCGCTGGAAACCGCCACGCCACCTGTGACTCAGATAACTCAGGAATCCACCGCGAGTAGATCATTTCCTCCTCCCCCTCCGGTGTTACCCATGGCACCCATGGAGGGGATGGCGAGCGAGTCCTCTCTCCTCCCTGGACGGCTGGATGCCGACGTCCTGGATGTCGCGGCCCGGGCTGGTTTCAGGTTGACCAGGCGACACCTCCGCTCGAGACCAAAGTCACGTCGACGGCCACTTGGAGTTCACCGTCCGCCCCAACAGTTCCTGCTACTCACCCAGGGTGGCTCCAGACAGCGGCCAGGAGTGGGTCGTGTTTCACCCACAGGCGGGACGACTACGGTTTCTCTATGAAGGTTCTTACATGGAACGTCCGTGGTCTTGGGGATGCGGGGAGGCGCCGAACCATTGGCCGCTACCTGAGGGAGTGGGAGGTTGATGTGGTATTCCTCCAGGAGACTAAGCTCATGGAGTGTAGCACGCAGATTTGGGAGCAGATTGGCTGTACTCGGCTTACGCAGCACATCTGCCTTAGCTCGGTCGGGCAGTCTGGGGGTTGTATCATTGGCTGGCGGGCAGATCAGTTTACTATGGTGGAGTCCTGGACAGCCCGTTTCTCGATGACGATCCACCTGAGACGCAGCTCTGATGGGTTTGCCTATCTCCTATCTTGTGTATATGGCCCCTGCTCGGGCTCCCTTCGGCACATTTTGTGGGAGGAGCTGTCGGCGGCCCATCTTCATCTTCCGGATGGCCGATGGCTGATCGGTGGTGACTTCAATATCACTCTGGACACGGATGATCGGCCCACCAGACGTCAGGGGAGAGACCTTGGCGCGGAGGAGTTCAGGGATTTCATCGACTCTCAGTCGTTGTCGGACCTCCCGGCAACGAACTGCCGTTTTACCTAGCGGAGCACGACGACACCATCTTCCAGATCCAGGACAGATTCCTTGGCTCTTTGGAGCTGGTAGAGGCGCACCAGCTCTCAACTGTTCACGCCATGGACCAGCCATTTTCGGACCACACACCTCTGTTGTGGAGATCCGGAGATGGCCAGCCTCTGCGTTCCCTTTTTCGCTTTGAGAGGTCCTGGCTCTTTAAGGAGGGGTTCAGACAGGTGGTGGCCGAGCACTTGCAGAGTGTATCAGCTTCGGACTCTGCCTCGCGGACCCTCGCTGACAAGCTCCACAGCCTGCGGCTTTTTCTTCAGGACCGCCGGAGACAGATCCGGGCGAACCGGGAGGCGCGAAGGACAGAGGCATTGGGGGTCATCGCTCAGCTTGACCGGGAGGACTCGCGACACCTCACGAAGGCTGAGGTGGCTCAGCGCAGGCGGGCTCAGTCGACCATTCAGTTGGAGGACAAGTTAGTGGAGATTCAGTGGAGGCAGCGTTCCCGACAGACCTGGCTTCAAGAGGGAGATGCCAACACTCGCTTCTTCCACCTGTATGCGAGCTCGCGGAGGCGGGCAAATCGGATCGACCACTTGGAGGTGATGGGTCGAAGGATTACGAGCCACCACCACATCGGGACTGCCATTGCCTCCTTCCATCGGGACTATTCCAGACGACGCCCTCCGCCGGCCTAGAGATGGTCACCCAAGAGTATTCCTTGTCTTACTAATGATCAGTCTTCCATGTTAGTGCAGACCATCACCGAAGATGAGGTCACCGACGCACTCCACGACCTCAACGGCGAGGGGTCCCTCGGCCCCGATGGCTTCCCAGTTTTCTTCTACAGAGAGTTCTAGCCCGTGGTGAAGGAGGATGTCATGGCGGTCATCCAAGAGTTCTCATGCGGGAACCGAGGCTTTGAGCGCCTGAATCGGTTCCTATTGTTTATGCTTCTCAAGCGCACGCCAGCGGAGAGAGTGGAGGACTTCCGGCCGATTGCCTTATCCAACGCCATCTACCTCTTGGTGGCTCGGGTACTGGCTAATCGGCTCCGGGAGGTGCTCCCTACCTCATTCATCCTGGTCAGTCGGCTTTTGTACATGGACGGTCCATCACTGATAGCTACTCTATGGCCTCGGAGATTCTTGCACAGTGGAGACATAGCAGCCGGCGGCAAGCCTTCCTTTGAAAGGTCGATTTTTTCAGAGCTTATGATTCTCTCTCATGGTCTTTCCTTTGGTATTCCTTACAGGTGAGAGGTTTCCTTGCGACCTGGATTACCTGGATGAAGCGGTGTATCACCACTGCTTCTTTCTCGGTCTTGGTTAATGGGTCGATGGCCGGGGACTGTGTACAGCCCCAGCGAGGTGTCCGACAGGGGTGCCCCTTGGCACCCATGCTATTCACGCTGGCAGTTGATGGCCTCGCCCGATGCACTCAGGACACATGCCTGTCCGGCCTTTCAGAGGATTTGACGGCAGGCTCGTACCCTTGCTCCAGTATGCTGATGACACCGTCTTTTTCGTTGAGGGTTCAGTGATTGAGGCCAGACAGGTGTCTATCTTGGTGGAGATCTTTGGGGCAGTTTCGGGTCTTGAGATCAACCATGTCAAATCATCTTTCATTCCTTTTGGCATGGTGACGGAGGACGCTCTGTGATGTGCGGTGGAGTTGCGCACACCTGTTGGGGCCTTACCTATCACATAATTGGGGCTCCCCCTGTCGGACCGTCATATTGGCTCTCGGAGGTGGACCCCAGTTATAGAGCGGTTGGAGTGCCGACTTCAGGGCTGGAGCTCCCGGCTCCTATCTAGCGGTGGTCGTCTTATTTTGCTTCGATTAGTACTATCAGCGCTCCCGATCTACTTCATGTCGGTTCTCCAGATGCATGCACAGGTACTTTCACAGATTGACTCTTTGAGATGCAAATTGTTTTGGCAGGGGTGCAATCTCACTCGTCGGGCCCACCTGGTGGCTTGAAGCAGCATATGCAGGCCTACCTCGCAGGGTGGTTTGGGTGTTCGAGATCTCTGCTGCACCAACTAGGCACTCCTTGCCCGGTGGGTGGGCCGGATCATGGGGCCCGACTATAGTGTATGGAGGGAGGTTTTTTTCGCTTGCTATAGCCGGGATCTCTCATGGGACTCTAGGCCCACCGTGCCCCCCTGGCTCTTCTTCTTTTTGGAGGGGGGTCGCAGCTATTTTCCCTCGTGTGCCCATCACTTTGGCTCTGGGGAGGTCTTCTCTTTTTAGCAGCATGACTGGTGCCCAGGGGAACCCCTTGCAGACTCCTTTCCCCGGCTACTGGCTCTTGCGGTACATCCTGAGGCTTCGGTGGCGGAGTGCTGGTCTCAGAGAGGTGATCATGGGACAGGCTCCTGGATGCCCCTTTTTAGGTCTCCACTCTCCGATCAGCGGCTTTCAGACTTACTATCTCTTCAACAGAGGATTGCCCCCTTCCATCCTCATCCGACCCAGTCAGATGGTTGGGTATGGGTATCGGGCGCCTTCTCGGCACGCAGCCTCTATCTTCGCTTCCTTTCAGCTTCTATCGATCCTGAGGACCTCAGAGTTGATTGCAGATTGATTTGGCGCTTTTGACTGCCTCTTATAGTCAAGATCTTTGCTTGGCTTCTACGACGAGAGCGGATCCTCACCTGAGTTTATAGAGCGAGGTGGGCGCCGCATGCTGACACCTACTGCGTTATGTGTGGAGAGGAGCCAGAGGATGGTACGCACTTGTTCTTTAGCTGCCGCGTATCTCGGGACGTATGGTCTCGGGCTTCCATTATGGGTGGTGTTCCTCCGGCAGCGGCGGACTTCTGGCAGAGCATGAGGGTGCTGGGTACACAGAGACAGGGCTGGAGACTTCCGATGGCGACTTTTCTGGCCGGTGCCTGGGCTATTTGGCTCCGGCGCAACCGGTCATTTTTTGTGGGGAGAGATGTCAGGTTGACAGTATTGTTTCTCACATGTTTTACCTGCTTCGAGAATGGGGTTTTGGTTAGCTTCTTTTGTCTTTTGCCGCTCTACACTGGAGAGCTTTCACTTGCATATGATGATTCTCTTTAGTGATATATATATATACATGGATGACTGGTGGTCATCTTTTTTCCTCCCAAAAAAAAAAACCTCACAAGCATTGGATAAACATATGCATATGCTCAATCGGGAGAATGGAACGAATGCATAAAAAAATGAAGATTTAAGTTCTATTGCCAGAATTGACATTTACTATAGTCAGTGAATCGGCCACTTAATTTATAATTTGAAATGATTGAGGTTAAATGCTATATAAAATTAAAACAGAATTAAAAATGTTATTCTTAAAGGGCAGAGAAGTGTTGTCATCTAAAGTTACCTGATCTAAGAAACAACAGGGCAGAAAACTATGGAAAAAAACAGAGCAAATCTAGAAAGCATAGCAAAGCAGGTCTCAAAAATTGTGTTTTCGGGAAAAAAATCAGAGACCTAAATATAATTCCATAGAAAGAAATTCTATCAGTAGAGAAACATAATGCCACAGCCTTGTCATTGGAATCAAGAAAAATTCCAACGAGAGATGAGAAAAATCAACAGAGGGCAGCTGAAGAGAGAGAAAGAAAAGAGTTCAATGGAATAAGGGGGTTCAAAGCATCTCTCCTAAAAAGGAAATAGGAATCTCGATCTTCAAATTTATATGACAGCTTAAATCTACGAACTGAATGTGTGCAGTGCAATAGTGATCTGCACCTTCTTGCTTAACAGTTGGAAATTTATCAATTTTCGTGCATAGAACAGTACAGCTGAGAATATTCGGTAATATTAGCATAATTGACCTCTGAAGTATTAAAGCAACAAGAGGTTGGGTGGGTTTACATATTTATTATTTTATTTTGATCTTATTATAAGCAGCTGATGATGTTAGCAGATAAACAAAACTCTCAACTTCTATATATGTTGTAAAAGATCTTTTGCTTTAAAATGAATTAAAGAAATAAGGATGAGGCATGTCTAAGAACTCACAGCGGGGAACAATCTTCCACCTCTGGTTTTCTCCCTTCAGCCATTCCCAAAGCACCAGAGTTGTACCATCTCTCACGCCGCCATGGTTCTTGTCTCCGTTAAAGGCATCAAAGTTCAAGCGGATGTTATTGACCATTCTAATGCATCGATAACCATCACCCAGATCTTTGCTTTCGGCCCATAGGATTGACTCATCAAGATAATTTGGATTGTATGGAATCAGCCGAACCTGAAACAATTTTTCAAGATAAACAAACAAGCAAGACTATAGCCAGAAAAGAGAAGAAATATACACAAGAGCGAGCAATGATGCACAAAATACATAATAAGTAGATCCTAACTGAAAATTATATATATTTAAATGATCCAGTTCCAAGTTACAACATTGGCTTCTCACATAGTTCACATTTGGTTTACAGAGACACAATCCTATAGTTTCTGGAGTTCATAGCGATACTCTAATAAAAAAGTTGAATACAAGAGTTTCACTTATTCGATTTCTAATCATTTTTATATTTTCACACATTTTGATTAATTGCATATGTAAGCCATATGCAATAGTTAATGTAAGATTGTCTGGTCGAGTACACTACAAATTTGTTGCATGGAAAACTTAAAAGATCTTATGTTTAGCAGACTTATCAAACCCTCATTGAGTTCACTAATTATCAAATGAGTGGACAACTACTTTTATCTATGAATCATCACAACTAGGTAATTCATGTGCAACTCCTGGAATTTAACCTACACATCTCACTGTTCTTACTGAATCATGACAACAAATAACACGACTGCAAGGTTTCTATTAATTTCGTGAATAATATGAAGTGACTTGCTCAAATGCCATCAGATCTTTGTCTATAAGATAAAACAGAAGCATATGAAGCTGAACTTACAGGATGAGTTGCTCCAATGGAGTGCTTCAGGGCTTCCCCGGTGACCTTATTGATTAAAGAAAAGCCTGGAAAGCCTTCTTGATCCTTTACCTTGGTGCTGTACCTCAAGTCCTTGATCCAATGCTGTCCCAAACAGAAACAGTACCATCTCAGAACTAAATAAATAAACTAAAAATCAAAAGCAGAGTCTGTCTATTTGCATCACAACTTTGCACGCCGAACCCACAACAAAACCACAGCAAAAGAAAAAATTTTCATCAGAGAAAAGATATCCTAACAAAAAAAACGACTTTTAAAGTAAAGGTTGAGATCCAATTATTGAATTCTAGTTTCAAGTTATCTATTGCATCATAACTTTTCACGCCAAAACCACAATAAAACCACAACAAAAGCGAACAAACTCATCAGAAAAAGGATATCGTAACAAAAAAAAAACATAAGTAAAGATTGAGATCTCATTGAATTTACAAAATCCAACTTTGAGAAGAAAAGACGACCAAAATCGCAACTTGGATCAACATCGCTTGCCTGATATTCGTCGTAGGGGTCGTTGCGCACAAGGACCACGTTGCCGTCCCGGATCGACAGCGAGAAGTTTTCCTCAGCCTTGGTGAAGATCCTAACCGTCGGCTGTGACGGCGGCCTCCGTCCGGAGCCCCCTCCCTCCCAGCTTTCGTGGCTCACGTGTTGCACATCACTGGAACCGCCGTGAGAAGGCGGCTGATGGCCGGAGCCATGGTGATGGTGGTGGTGGGACACGTGCTCGACGTGCGGGTAGGAAGGGCGGTCGTAATCGTGCTGGACCGAGTGGGAAACGTGCTGGACTGCGGGATACGGAGGGCGCCCGTAGTCTTCCTCTCGGCCTCCTCCGAAGTGGGAGACGTGCTGGACCGAGGGATACGGACGGCCATAGTCTTCTTCGCGGCCTCCCCCGAAGTGGGAGACGTGCTGGACGGTCGAATAGGGCGGGCGGCCATATTCGTCTTCACGGCCGCCGCTGAAGTGGGAAACGTGCTCTACGGACGGCCGGCCGTAGGGATCCTCCCCGCCGTAGAAGGGTGCCGGAGGAGGAGGCGGTGGTTGGTATCCGGGCGGTGGATAGCGGTGGCGCTCCTCCTCCTCGTCCCGGCGATGACCGTGACCATGGTGGTGGCCGAATGGAAACTCCATCGGAAAATGGGGAAAGATTCTAGAAGTAGTGGGTATATGTATTTAATTATCAATCATTCTAAAAATTCATTCTAATTTTCTACCAAACATTCACCAATTAAAAATTGCCCTGAAACATTTGATTAAACTAAAAGTAATGCCGTTACTTTGAGTTAATAACAATGTCTTTGGTCAACGGCAAAATATTTTTAAGTCACCAAGATTTTTTTATTTTTTTAACAAATATCTTTCATATAAACAAAGGCATTTTTCCAGACTAAAACTCATGTTATTTAATAATTAAAATTCTAATAACTTTATTCATTTCAACCCAATTCCTTAAATGTAATAATATTATACAATACGATATGAAAATGTGTTAAATTAATGCAATATTGTAGCATACATATGTATTGAAAGATATTTACTAACTTAGTTCATAAAAAATTGAAAAGGGGCAGAAAAATGACTACAGTATGCAATTGTTTCAAAAAGAAGAAACCTTTTTCACTTTCTTTTTATTTTCATTTTATCTACAGTAATTTATTTACATTTTTCATTATTTTATTCCTATATTCGTATATTTTTTAAATATTTTATATGTTTAATTCTATAATATTTTTTCATATTAATTATATATATATGCCTCATATTCTATATTATATAATATTGGTATTATATTTTTATCATAAAAAATGTGTCATTACCACTCCGTCAAATCTTAATGCCATTCCAAACTTCCTATTTTATTATCTTAATTTAATATTGTGAAGTTTTAATCAGTAAGTAGTTTACGTCTCAAAAAGCTAAAAGAAATTATTATGTCTATCTTATAATGTATCTTTGCTTAAGGCCTGGCTCGCTGTTGAATCGATTTTGATTTTATTTAAAAATGACTCAAACTTTCATATTCTTATTAATAATACAACCTATAACTAGTAAGGCTGGAGGTATATCGAGCGCATTGCACACACAATTTTCTTAATTTTTTTTCGATGTCAACATGATTGAAAAATGGCATGAGAAATGACATTTTTGCTAATTTGATTTGAGGAATAAGGATTGTGCGGAAAAAAAAGTGACCCATATATATAGATTATCGATGAATCGTGATCTAACAGTTCATAAATACACATTTGCCTCTAAATGTTTAGATGATATTTATTTGTGATTTGTCAGATCATGATCCAATGATAATTGGGTATAATGTTGGTGTGAAGCGGGCGCTGCTCTGTAGCGTGCGAAGCGGCCCGATCGGCGTCCGATCGCGATCGTGCGATCGAGATGGAGGCACCCGTTGGATTGGAAGCGGGCGGCCGGATAATATCTCGCGAGATTTTGACATATTGTATGAGAAAAGCGGAAAGCAGCCGGATCCCCCTTTTTTTGCTTCCCTCCTCTTCTTTTTTCCTTTTTTTCCAATCTCCCTCTCTTATTGGTGTCACCGCTTTCTCTCCTCTCTCCATGGCGAGTGATGCCAGCGAGTGGATCCCCGGTTTGTCGACGTCGTCGCCCTTCAGGTACCTCCCGATCGCGAAGCGCACATTCCCTACTCGATTTTTGCATCTTTTGATCTCCCTCCTCTCTACCACAGAGATGGTGAAGCTGGCGATCAAGAACGTAAACACAAATCAACACTGGAGTAGGTGGATCCGGCAAGTGGATCTGCCGATCTGACCCTTGGCGATCGTCATTTAGGTACCTCCGATCGCGATCGCCTTAACTTCACATTCCCCGCTCTATTTTTCCCTCTTTCAATCTCCCTCCTCTCAAGACATGGATCCGGCATGTGGATCGCATGATTTAGGTTTGGGGTTTAGGCCAGGACGAGTGAAGCCAGCGAGTGGATCCCTTCCCGGTTTGTCGACGTCGTCGCCCTTCAGGTAGCTCCCGATCGCCTTCATTTCACATTCCCCACTTGATTTTCCCTCTTTTGTTCCTCCTCTCTACCTTAGAGACGGTGAAGTCGGCGATCAAGAACACTCCTCAAATCGACGCTCTCACGATGTGGATCCGACAAGTGGATCTGCGGATCTGACCCTTGGCAACCGTCATTCAGGTACCTCCCGATCGCGATCTTCTTAACTTCACATTCCCCGCTCTATTTTTCCCTCTTTCGATCTCCTTCCTCTCTCGACGCGGATCCGGCATGTGAATCGCATGATTTAGGTTAGGGGTTTAGTTCAAGGGATTTCAATCTTTGCAAGATACAATTAGTTCCATCTCTTTTAGCAAGGTTTAGTTACTTTACTTGCATTAATTGACGACACATGATTTACACTCTCTTTCTCTCACCCTCTCACACTCACCCTCTCTCACAATGTACATTTCTTCGATTACGCTAGGAGTAATATAAAACCTTCTTTTTAATGTTTACATGCTTATGTTTTGTATTTTCATGTCTTCTTTAATCCAAATGATATTATGTGTGGCAAGGGGTTCTCCTTTAGCATTCTCTTTTTTGCTGTGTATGCCATCTTTGATATTACCTTTCATATTTCCTTTCTCTTTAGATCTATTTACTTACAATTGTAACTAATATGTTGCATTCTACATTGCTAATCAAAATGGTGCTCCAATGCTATTGTCACGAAGAAGCAGACGTTAAGACATCTTGGACGGAGCTCAATCATGGTCGGAGATTCTATGGTTTCAAGAATCACGGAGTAAGCCTTCATTTAGCTTATGTTTTTTTACTACATAATGCTAACTTGAATTTTATTTCTTTTTTTGAAGCTAATTGATTTCCGAGCTCTTCAATTTGTTGATTTCCGAGCTCTTCATTTTCTTGGACTCGAATTTCATCCATCTATTAAAAGGATATCTAAACTTTAATATATGGCTTGCCGAGGATGTAACCTAACACTTCTGCAAAAGAAGTGTCCATACAATGGAGTAGCAACCTGCTCCAACAATTCAATTGGAGTAATTGGACAAACATTTCAGAAGAGAACTTGAGAATTCCATATACAATAAGAAGGAAAGAGGCATTACATGAAGTAACTAATCCAAAATTGAAAGATTTTATTACTGTGAAAACTCATAGATACATGTATCAGTTGGAGGCATTGTTGAAAAAAGAAGAGTTCATGCAAGTAAGAAGTTTGGATTGCAAATGAGAGGCACATACAGAATACAAAATTTCTAACATGTATTAATGCTTCAATACTGTGAACCATGATAGTTTAGTTTCATATTGGCCTAAATCATGTGTCGACTGTTTATGCAAGTAAACTAATTAAATCTTTCTATTACAGATGGAACTAACTGTATCTTGCAGAAATTGGAATCCCTTGAACTAAACCCGTGAGCTAAATCATGCTAGGTTTACAAAAACAAAAACCTAAACAATGTTAGTCAGATGAAACTTGAAAAATAGAGTGGACTTGCCTCAAATCGAAAGGCAGTCACCGACGGTGCAGATTGTTGAATAAGTACTTCCGCGCTCGCCAGACAAGAAGGGGTCGGATCTCTGCACTTGGGCGAGAGAGGAGCGAGTCACGACAAGCAATGAGAGGAGAGCAAGACGGCGTGAGATAAAGGGCATTCTCGATCGCCGACTTTCACCGTCTCTAAGGGTAGAGAGGAGGGAGATCAAAAGAGGGAAAAAATTGAGAGGGGAATGTGAAGTGAAGGCGATCGCGATTGGGAGATACCTGATTGGTGGTCATCAAAGGTCACATTGTCATATCTACTCGCAGGATTCACGTCATGAGAGCGTCAAGAAAGCATCGTTCTTGATCGTCGGCTTCACCCTCTCTAGCGTAGATAGGAAGGAGATTAAAAGAGGGAAAAATCAAGCAGGGAATGTGATCATGCGGGCAAATGCGATTGGGATGTACCTAAAGGGCGACGACGTCAACGAACCGGGAGGGTCTCGATCGTCGGCTTCAATCGTCCTGAGAGCGACTTGCCGATGCCGACGAGACAAGTGGAAATCGAAAAGGAAAATCGATCGGGGATCCGGCCGCTTTCCGCTTTTCTCATTACAATATGCCAAAATCTCGCGAAATAGTATCCGGCCGCCCACTTCCAATCCAACGGGCGCCTCCATCTCGACCGCACGATTGCGATCGGACGCCGATCGGGCCGCTTCGCACGCTGCAGAGCAGCGCCCGCTTCACACCAACATTATACCCATATATATAAATCACGTTTTGCTCTACATAATTCTTATCCCCTTTGATTTGAGTTAATATAAAATTTTCTTAATTAGCTTGCATCAATATATTCATTTCGTCCATTAATTTGTTTAGGTTATCCAAAGGCCGCTAAATTAATTTAATAAATTCAATTGAGGAGTACATATTAATGGGTTGTTCTAATAGCGACTTTAGAATTTGAGGTTTCTTATTCTAATTTTTAGTTTAATTTAGTTGACTTACCAATTATTCTAATATCGCTTTATTTTCATAATTTTGAAAACGCCCAAAAGTTTTCTATAAAAAAAAATGAAAATGGGAGCATCAACCACCATATAAAAGGAGTCCAACGATGTTTCGCGTACCTTCCGAGTAAAAGCTCCGCTGCGAATGGAGTCTTCGTCTCTGCTGCAAGTCCTCGTAATCACGCTAATCCTTCTCCCCTCTGGCACCGCCGACGCCCTCGTCCTCCACCTCCCCTCCGGCCGCGCCAAATGCCTCTCCGAGGACCTCCGCGCCGGCGCCCTCTCCCTCGCTGTCTTCCGCATCGTCGCCGACGAGGGCGAGCCCCAGACCCACCACAAGATCTCGGGCCACGTAAACCAATCCTCCTCCCTGCGATCCTCTTTTCTTGATCCTCTTTCGCTCGCCATTTTCAGATCACGGCATGGCAATCTCGGACTATTCCGCAGGTGATGGATCCGAAAGGCGACAGCATCCACCGGGCCGACGGAGTCGAGTCGGGTCAGTTCGCCTTCGTGGCCGCGCACTCCGGCAAGTACACCGTCTGCTTCTGGTCGCCGCAGTTCCAGCTCGACGCCGCCGTAGCGGTGGACTTCGAGTGGAGGACCGGGATCGCGGCACGGGACTGGCAATCCATCGCTAAGAAAGGGAAGATTGATGTAAGTGTCGGCGCAATATAATCTTTGCCTTATTCTGTAATGCTGATAAGATGTTGACGGTACTGTTTGGAAAAGAAAATGTGATCCAAATCGAAGATAATTGGGATATTGGAGGGGAATGGAAACTTCTTCACCCTTTTTCTTCATTAAAATCATTATCCAAACAAAAGAAATGGAGAACCTTTCTTTCCTTTCACCATCCAGCTGATATTTGTTTTTCTAAAGGAAAAAAGTATTTTATTGTTCATCACTTATAGTTGTACCCAAAATTTCAAGTTTTATTTTTCTACTACGTTAAAATAGTTATCCAAAAAAGGGGAAGTCGCGAATGTGTTTGATGGATTCTTGTGCATGATGTTAGCACATTCTATAAGTTAGGTGATAGTAATTAGTAACAAGGGAATTCTATGCTGATTTATCATAGATTTACACTTGTTTGCTTCTTGGTGATGCATCTTTAGCCTCCTATGGATTTGCATTACACTAGTGAACCATCGATTTGCTATATTCAGGCAGTGGAAATGCAGCTGAAAAAGCTAGAAGGCTCAATCAATTCAATACATGAAGAAATGAAATTTCTGAGCAATAGGTATGTGCACACACTCCAAGCTCTTATGCTCTACATCTCCACAATATGCTCATGAGTCTTTCTCTTTTCCTATTTAACTTTAGGGAAGAAGAATCCAGGAGACTAAATGAATCCACAACATCAAGAATGGGCCTTCTGGGAATCTTGTCTTTTATTGTCTGCATGGGAGTTGCTGGCTTGCAGCTTTGGCATTTGAGGACATTCTTCGAGAGAGAAAAAATTCTATGAAAGCTCTACATGAAGTCCTGATGCCTCTTTCTTACTAGATTACTTTTCCAAGTTGCTTAAAAGCTTGTAAAGAGTTGGTTTGTTGTATGATACGAGTCATTTGTTGGACCGGTGTTGATTTCCATGGGCAACGATTTTCAAACGAAATACTGTATAATAGTAGATTTCCAGAAAGAAAGTGTCAACGCAATTCCATGACTCTACATGGTACTCAAATTTCATATCGAATTCACTTCCATAACATGTTAGAGTACAAAATATTTGTGGACAGAGATGCTATGTTTAAAATATAGTAACTTTTGTTGGACCTTGTATAGAGAAGAGAGTGGAGGGTCCATGTGACTCTTTGCTTAATCTGGAAACTTGTTCTAATTGCAATATATTTTAAGCTGGATAAAAATGGAACCTTCATCAAGAGAACATATTAAAGTACACCCAATATCCTATGTGAATATGCTGAATGCTTTTCACATTGAAGTTATGGAGACAGAAAACCTATGTTAAACAAATAATCTAATTATTCCACCATCTTAAAGAGAAAGGTTCGGACAAAGTAAAGCCAACCACAATTTCTTCATAATTTCTGCATAAAATGTAATGCACACTGACATAGATTTCTGTAAATGTCAACTTATATCACTTTAAATCCGAAAATAATGACTAATCAATCTCAATGCAAAAATGCGTCCACACAAATGTAGGCCCTAATGTTAAATCTAATGTCAACGGCTTATAGTTGATGTTAATACGTCGGCGGCCTAAGTAAGAGCTGCATCTTAAAAGTAGCAGCAGGACATGCGATCAGTATGTTGTCTCCTGTGTTGATGCAACTTCAATGGCACTACCCAACGGCCATGCAGCTTCCACAAAGGCATCGCCATACTGCACCTGTTTTACCAATGTAATCTCTTGATATGGGTCCAAACCTGCCAAGAAAGAGAAAGAATTGGCATCAATAGGAGCTGGTGAAACGTTATGAACTTGACTATGACAGAATTTATCGAAGCATTACCAAATCCGTCCACAAGCAATGTATACTGGTAAACAAGATCCATGCACAGATAAGGAAGGTTTCCCTCTTGGACACGAGGATAGGTGGTTTTTGCATCTTCAACGCTCAATTTGCAGGCATGCTTCGCAGCCTCCTCAAAATCAGCTGGTATAACCTTCACAACTGGCATGTTGTGATTGATAAAGCCAGCCTGATGATGATAAGGTAAAAAGAAAGTTCAGGAAAATAATTCAATTTTGAAATATCTTATTTGGAAAAGCAAACAACCTCAGCAGCTCTATCGTAGAAAAAAGATGCGACAAACAAGTTTTTCTGCCCATCTCCACCGCCACCATTCCATACACCACCAAATGTGCATTCCATATGAGTACATGCAGGCTCATCAACCTTGAGAGCTTTAACAGCATCAGTTCTGCATTTGAAGAAGTTAGCACCAGATGCTGAAGTTGATGCTTTGTATTCATTCTCTCCATATCTGTAAGAACCTTGGAGTCAAATGAAAAATTGTGAGGAAGCACAATTAGATCCTGAGATTGAATAAATATTTGTGTCAAGAATGACATGCACGTGTCCACACATGTGAGGTATTCAACTGAAGCCATCATAGTTTAGCACAAAACACGAGCGCGCGCACACAGGCGTCCATGCATGTGAGGTATTCAACTGAAGCCATCATAGTTTAACGCAAAACACACACACACACACGTGCCCATGCATGTGAGATAATCAACAGAAGCCATCATAGTTTAGCACAAAACATGCACACACACACACAACTTTCATATTGAGAACTGGAAACAATTCTTTGGGAGTGGCCTTTATAGGTGTGAAATATAAAATGTAAAAGCAGCATGATACATTTAAAAGATGGATATCCATACATCAGTACGTAATGTCCCGCATAGTATAGTGTTCCCATGTATCAATCACAAGCACAAAATAATTAAATTCTCTGCGCCTTATTGTTTTAATCCATGCAAGGATTGGTGATATGAAATTCATATAATACAAATAACAGAATTTAATATACAGGGGAATGCAAAGCATACCATTATGACCACTCAAGATGCAGTGACTATAATCATCAGCAACCTTTAGAATCTCAGCACGAGCAGCTAACAGTCCATAGAGCAAGTAACTGCAAGGACAGAAAAGAGGTCAGGTATAACTTGTGAATGACCACACAATAGTTGTCTTTTCTAATGAACATTTTGTAGTAGCTGCAAGGAAGAACTGATTGGATGGTACTCATAAGAATCTGACATACATGAAAATGGGATAGTGTGAACATTTAAAGGTTCATACATATAGACCTGCTTTTGGAGGCGGTCAAAACATTTTCAATGTCATAGTGACATCATTAAAGTGTTTTTAAACGTTCATATTTGAATATCAATCCACTGACCAGTCCACCCTTCATGGAGCCACACATTTCTTTAATTAACATATTATGCTTGATATACATGTCAAACAAATTTCAGTTCACAGAAATGTTAGAAAAAGTTGGATTTCATGAGAAGAAATAGGAAAGAATAAAGTGAACGTGGTCATACCTGTGGACATACAAGTAATAGATGGTTCCTTTGAGTAAAAGTTTTTGCACGCAGAGATCTTCACCCTCCAAAAGTTTCGGAGCATTTTGAGCATTCTCTTCTGAGATAGCATACGCCATTTGGACAGATCCACCTCCTAGATCAACCACTCCAACTGTATTGGAATATGCCTTTCCTAATTGTCCTAGGAGATAATTGATGGCAACCTACATACAGAATGAACTTGTGAGATAATCAAGTATAGCTGTATAGATGACAATAAGAAAACTCAAACCTAAGAGCCACTGTTGCCGATTCAGAAGCAGAGCCCAACAAACCTTGAAGAATATCAGATACGACATAAAGCAATTATAGAAAACCTTGAGGTAATAAGATGACTAATCTGATGAAATTGTGTTTGAGATATCAATATGAATAAGTGTAGTTTCTGTTTCTGCTGATAACTGGATAATACTTGAGGTGAATCAGAATTACAGTATATCAGACTGTGAAGGGTGATTTGAAACAAGAATTGATAGCATAGGATCTAAAAGGGAAGATAAAACACCTAGAAGTGGCTGACAAAAATGCTAAAAAGAGAACATTCAGAATGCTGATAATTGATTAAATTAAAATGACATATAACATGTTAAATTACAGGATCAGGAGGAATAAGTAGATCTAAATAAAATATGAGAACTGATATTGGGAACCTACCCACTGATAGGCACCTTCCTGAGTTCCATCTAGAACAGTAACCCAATCGGGCTGAAACTTGAGTGAGCTCTGTTTTTGCATGAGATCCCTCACCTGGATTCAGGTTAGAAAATGATGTAACTAATCGGACAAAGAATGATCTCATGTTATGAAAGAAAAGAAAGTGATCAAGCAGTGCACAATCAATGAGGATCGGGCAGAATTTCAAAATGTCTTCCATCAAATCAAGGGGAAAAGGAAAAGAGGCGAACCTCACCGCTTGCAAAATTTGTTCAGAGGTATCTTGTCCCAAAGATCTCAGACCTGCTGTGGCCTGCATAAGCATACATGAAGCCATCCATGAGTAATATCAAGAAGGAACCATATATAAATGATGGTCCAATCAAATACTACTTACCCCAACTCTGACAGGTGTCTTCTGCCTTAAGTTCTCAGGAACTACACTCTCAGCTTTTTCCAAAAGTGAAATAAGAGAATTTGCAGCCTTCTGGGGTTCTTTGGCATAAAAGCTCAAACCAGGTGTTTTCTGCAGGAAAGAAGATATCGATTGTGAATACAGAATTTTTTTTTACGGAAAATACAGAATTTATATGCTTGTGGGTGCATCAATAGTTAAACTACAAGTTTTTTTTTTCAAACACCAGTTCATTTTTGTTTCTTACTTTCAGCGTGCTGACAGATTATATGCTACATATCAAGTTAGTAACTTTCTGTTTGTGTAGGCAGTCAGATTCTGTGCAAGAATACATTTTACAGAGGGTTTCTTAGTTTTCTTCTATATCTCAAAGAGTCACGGAGCAACAAACTTACTGCATTACACCTTCCAGAGATTGAACACCTAGATGTCATACCAATTTCATCATTTCTCCATTCAATGTCATAAGAAATGAATTGACGCCACTACATATCCATGCATTCCTTGTTCGCGTAAACTTTCTACCTTCTTACGCCTACCTGTTCGAAGAGTTCGATCTCCTTGCCGATGCGAACCAAATCCAAGTTGTCATCAAAGCAGTAGACATGAACCCTGCTCCCGGAGCTTCCCGCGTCAAAAACGACTGCATAGCTCTTAGATCCCTCCTCCCGACCGCCGGCGCTGCGAGTCCTTCCCAGCCCATCAACGATGTGTTCAGAGTTTCGTGGCGTGAAGAGGAGGACAAAGGAGACGACGAGGAGCGATGCGACGAAGACGAGGACAAGGCCGCTCCGCCGTCGGGCCTCCAGACGGGGGACGGAAGTGGAGGGTAGCCGCTGCCTCGTCCTGCCCTCGGAACCCCCTGCGGCGGTGCTGAGCTCGGTCGCGGACGAAGAGCGGTACCGGATTCTCCCGTTGGTCGGCGGTAGAGCCGCCGCCGGTTCCGGCGACGACTCCAGCTTTGACACTCCGGACGTATTCGGAGCACTAAAAATCCAACCTCTCGTTTGGTCGATCGGATGCTTGACCGAAGACGACCGGGGGAAGAAGAAAAGATCGAAACGAGCGAAGCATCAAAGAGAGAAAAATAAAAAAAAAGTGAACCAACAACGCAGCCCGAAAAGTCACCGTGCCGCCACTACATCATGGTTTTAACATGGCACCTCAGACTGGGTCCACTGGGCAGGTCATGGAGAGCTGAAGGTGTAACTGTGAGGGGTAAACTCGCAGTTCAAGTCAATGCGTATTAGCGTGGGTATTCGCAAGGGTCAGTAGGAGGTTGAAGTATTTTGATTTTTTTAAAAAAAAAATTATATCTGTCTATCATAATTATTTATTTTGAATGAAATTTATTTATTTATATCATGCCAAGCAAAGGGGACCAATCAATATTGTTGCTAGGGAACTTAGTGCTGCCTTATAGAGGTGGCATCCGATCCTTAACTCTTCTCATCCTTGACCGTGCCGACTAGTCCTCATCTCAAATTTTTCGGTGCGAAGAGAATTTAATCCCCCGTCTCCACTCCTGCAGCCATCGTCTCCACCTTCACCTTCTCCGAGGGCCACCCTCGTGACGCCCTCCCCCTCGGCCCTGTCCTCTCTCTTCCCCCTGCCACCTCCTCTCCCTCCTCTCTCCCCTTGGCCACCTCATCCCCTCCACTCCGATGTCGTCTTCCTCCTCCTACAATCCTATGCCTCCATCGTGTCTTCCTCCTTTCCCCCTCGTTGGCTTCCTCGCGAACCTTGTCCTCTCCACCAGGCCCTCACCATGTACGCTGCTGTTGACGCCCTCCGCATGTTCGATGCCCTGGTCCACTGGTGGGACGTTGTGATCAAGTTGCACCTAAACAAGCTCTTCCGCCCTCGTGCTCTTCCTACGCTCACCCTCCTGTAGCGACTGCCACCGCCAACCCCTACAGCGACCGTTACTGCTATCCTACAACGACCGTCACCTCTGCCTTCCACGATGTCAATGTCCTCGTCGTCTTCCATGATTGTCGCCGCCATCCTCCTACCACCTTCCACAATGTCAATGTCCTCGCTGCAATCCATACAGAGCTGATGGAAGAAAGAGGGGGTCACCTGATGTTAGAGTTAGGGATGAAGAAATATATATATATGAAAAAAATGGATGGTTGAGATTTAAATGTAATACGATGGTTGGTTGATGATTTATAATACTATATATGAGACCCGATAGGGCGAGGACAATCTACCCCAATCCCCGAAAGAGGGGGCAGGGCACTTTGCCTCCTATCTCCACCCCCGCAGGGAAAAAATTCCTGAATTTGGGGCCGCGATCGGGGAATCCTCGCAGGCCGGGTGGGAGGGGGGGGGGGGGGGGGGGGCTTCCATTCATTCTGAAAATGATCGGTTCAACTAATCAATGTCCATTATAAAGTTATTATTTCCATTGGTCCCGTTTGATTATTGTTCTTGCAAAATAAAAATATGATAGAACAAAATTGTTCTTACCAATCTTCGGAATCCAAATTCTCACTTCTTTTTTTCTTTCTGTTGATGAGGAATAAAATGTAATAATGATACTTTGACTGTCTAAAAAAAATTCTCACCTCATGATGTTTAGATGCTACACCTTGAATAAATCATTACTCCAACTTATTTCGGTGAACCAAACGGAACCAATGGTACATGGTGCATGGATCAGCCTTCATAAATACTTAATTTTTTGTGGGGAAAATGTTCTTTTGTGCCTTTTGTGTAAGTTGATAATCATGCTTCAATTAGTGGCTGCATCTCTCTTTCTTTCTCCATTTTTGTATTTTCTCCTCAAGGATTAGTAGGAACAATTATCTATCATTCGGGTGTGGTTGTTTAAGGGTAGAATTCGACCTTTTTGTTTCAACACCCTAGTTAGTTGAAGCGTAAAGTATTATTTTTTATTTAGTAAAAAAGGAAAAAAACATAGCATTATCATCAACAAATACTTCATAATGATTTTCATGCTAGATACTCATGTTACAAAGCAAACACATAAATAATAATAATAATAATAATAATAATAATAATAATAATAATAATAATAATAATAATAATAATTGTATTAAATAAAATATGTAAATTAATGTAATTTTTGTGCGAAAGAAATTATGCACTGACGAATGCATAAAAAATTTAAGATAAAGTAAAATTTTATTAGATAAAAATAGAAGAGGATTACAAATCATATTTTTTTTCGAAACCTCAGAGATTATATAGACACTCTTTTATTTCGAAGTTATCTTGAGGATTAGATGAGTTTCCAACTAGAATAGAATTCAAGACATTATTAATAATTAAATAAACATCTTTCTGCTAATTTTGTAAAATCTGGCTTTCAAATAGTTATATAGTACATTAGAATATAAATTAGAGTTTTCATGTGGAACTTAATATCATCATGAATATCGTCGCCGCACATGCTTTCATTCTAACCAACCAGGATCAAGTATCTATGAAATTTAAACATATGAAAATAAAATTTTCATGAACATCCACACTCAGTATATGACACATGGATATATTTTTTAATAGGAATAGAATCAATCTCAGTAAAATATTATGAAAAGACAAGCGATAATTGATTCAATAAAGTAAGTACAATTAATAAATAATTTTATGAATTCAATTAAACTTTTCTTCTTTAACTTAATAATTGATTCATTAAATTAATTACAATTAATAAATAATTTTATGAATTCAATTAAACTTTTCTTCTTTAACTTATTTTATGTCAAATGCAATTGAACTTTATTTTTTTTCATCAATTGCAAGTGAACTTTATCAAGTGTAATTGAAATTTTCTTTTTCTTCTTATACAATTAATATTTCTTTTTGGTGAGTTGAATTACATATTTTTCCTTATGCAAATTGCCTACAAATCTTTTGTATGTATTATCGTATGCGAGATCTTCAACTATTATTAAGGATCATCATGGCAAGTTTATGTATCCTTGGGTAATGTTGGATCAAATCAAAACTTTAATATGTAGGGATTAGACATCAATATCAAAACTCAATATTTGTAACCTAAATTTTAACTTTAACTTTATTTTGATTTTAACAGTACATGGTGAACTTGCATGATACAACTTTACCTAATGACCTAATTATTTATCTTTATAGACTTCAACTTTATTTGATCAAATATATGGTAAAAGGATTATTTAACTGAGGATCAAATCATAGGATACGATCCTTTGAAAAATTGATGGAACTCGGCCTAATTAGGTCAAACTCGGGTTATATATGTATGTATATATTTATATATTAGTATCTTGATAAAAAGATTTTGAGGCCTCCTCTAGCAACACTCAAAATTGAGAAACTACAATATTACTCAAGCTCAAAAACTCTTCTATCTTTGCTGACAACTAATCTTGCTCTCTACTCACACTTGCTAGTTACTCACTTGGACGCCACTTAGATGATCAAAATGGGTAGCCTTGAGCCTTATTTACAAACAACCAATCCCATGGCTTTCATGTGAAGTCATAACTGTCAGCTACATCATTTAAATTTGTGAAGATCGACATTTACAAGGAGTTGCTTGCTGAATATTTCTCAACAAGCATAGAGGTGGCAGGGGAGGGGGCTTATAATATTAAATTTAAACCTATTAAACATATATATATTATAATATTAAATAACTGATTAAGAATAAATTTTTTGAACTTAGACTAGGTCCTGAACTAAAATAAATTAGATTTTTTACTAATCCAACCCCGTGCCGAACTCGATATTCCGAATTGAACAAAATTCTATAGAGGGTTGGATCAAGGCAGGATATTACCATTCATGCTTCATCCATACATATACCAATGGCATATTATTTTTTATTATTATTTTATATTTTGAATTTAAAAATTCCTTTTGATATGACATTAATGAGAATAAAAATAGCTCAAAGGATTATAGTTTAGCATTGAGATTTAATATTCATTAATGATGCCTTTCATTTGTTAAGTAGCCAAGATAAAAAAAATGGAAGAGTTATTTATTGTGATTTGGAACTTGGATCCGTCAATTAAGTTCCATATAAAATCTATGAAATTATTATTTATAAAATTTCAAAATTGCATAAAATATTACATGAGGTAATATTGCACAAAATGCTATTAGACTAAATGATACTTTTACACATATTGATTATTTTAAATTTTAAAATATTCTTATCTTAATAAGGAAATAATGACATATTTTTGGACAAGTTGAGGGACTAAACAAATATAAGTTAGACACTGGAAAAATAACCCAAAATGCAATGATCCTTTCATGAGCTATATATTAAGATTTATTGTGAACATGTGATATATTAATGGCACATTTTGTGTATATATTTCAAATTCCAGTATGGTGTCATCTTTGCTACGTCATTAACGAGAGAGAAATTAAACATAGTTTAAAGGATTATAATTTTGTCCTCAGGTTTAATGCTTGTTAATGGCTCATTTCATCTATTAAGTAATCAAATTTCTTTTTTATTAAAAAATGGAATGATATCTACAATGGGCAACTAAAATATCTGCTATTAAATGAGGAAAAAAATAATGGTATGATATGTCATGGCAGCGCAGTTTGTGTTTGCTTTTGCATTCTAATTTTAAAAAAATCACCTTTTAGCTAGTATCTTATTAAGGAGAATTAAGAAACAAAAGAATAATTAAATGTTTAAAGAAACAATCACATACATAAAAGAATAAAGATCACAAATCTGTAGCATAGAACTCACAAGTTTTGATACAAACAAGTCTCCAAACCTTTCTCAAACTTATTATGGAAGGCTGCAGTTTCGCAAGGGAAGGCACGCGAAGCACGGAGCAGGATTGAACGAGTGGAGGAGAAGAAGCCTTTGGCTTTGAGCGAGTGAATAGTTAATTCCCTTCTCGTGTTCGCAGATATTAATTCCCCTTCTCGTGTTCTTTTATAAATTGGAACACAAAGCCAAAGTGTCGTTAACGTGAGCTTCTTCCATCAATCCTTACATTTAACATGAGTACTGCTGCTAGTAGCTACTACGTAGATAGAGGACCTACATCGATCGATCGATCGATCGATCTATCAAGCCAAGCAAAGGAAAGGAGGAGTGATCGACGACACCATGGCGCGCGCGGCGGCGCTCTTGGCGTTTCATCTGGCTCTGCTGCTGGGCGTGTCGTCGAAGTTGGTCGGCGCCGAGGACCCTTACCTGTACTTTACGTGGAACGTCACCTACGGCACCCTCTCTCCTCTCGGGGTGCCCCAGCGAGTCATTCTGATCAACGGCCAGTTCCCCGGCCCCAACATCAACTCCACCACCAACAACAACATTGTCATCAATATCTACAACCAGCTCGACGAGCCCTTCCTTATCTCATGGTTCGCCCAGCTTGAACGCTCGATCTCATGCACGCACGCACGCATGCATGCATGCAGACTGAGTGCATTGATTTTTGTATCCTGCAATATTACATTCTTAAAATTTAATATCATTCATGTTCTTCCTGTTATTTGGTTATATAGAAGAATTATTCATGAGCTAATCACGTAGTCAGTGCGTCCGTGCTTCATGCATCTTTACGTGCAGGCATGGCATCCAGCAGCGGAAGAATTCATGGCACGACGGCATGCCGGCCACCAACTGCCCGATTCCTCGGGGCAAAACTGCACTTATCATTTCCAGGTGAAGGATCAGATCGGGAGCTTCTTCTACTACCCCTCCATCGACATGCACAAGGCCGCAGGCGCCTTTGGCGGACTCCGAGTCAACAGCCGCCTCCTCATCCCCGTCCCGTTCGCCGATCCCGCCGACGACTACACCTTCATCATCGGCGACTGGTACACCAAGAGCCACAAGGTTCTGTCCAAGATCCTGGACTCCGGTCGCAGCATCAAGCGCCCCGACGGCGTCCTCATCAACGGCCGCTCTGGCAAGGATAGCTCGGGCAAGGACGACCCGCCGCTCTTCACCATGGAAGCCGGCAAGACCTACCGCTACCGCATCTGCAACGTCGGCATGAAGATCTCGCTCAACTTCCGCATCCAGGGCCACTCCATGAAGCTGGTCGAGATGGATGGCTCGCACACTGTGCAGAACATGTACGCTCCATAGACGTGCACGTCGCCCAGTGCTACTCGGTGCTCGTGGAGGCTAATCAGGAGCCCAAGGACTACTACGTGGTGGTCTCCTCGCGCTTCACCAAGTACATGCTCACCGCCACCGGAGTGATCCGCTACGCGGGCTCCAACGTCCCTCCATCGCTGGAGCTCCCTGAGGCCCCCGTCGGTTGGGCGTGGTCGTTCAACCAGTGGAGGTCCTTCCGATGGAACCTCACAGCCAGCGCCGCCCGCCCAAACCCGCAGGGATCTTACCACTACGGCAGTATCGACATCACCCGCACCATCAGGCTCGTCAACTCCGTCGGGATTGTCGACGGCAAGCGCCGATATGGGCTGAACGGCGTCTCGCACCAAGACACCGCCACACCCCTCAAGCTCATCGAATACTTCGGTGTCGCCGATAAGGAGTTTAAGTACGATATCATCGGCGATGAACCTCCGGCCGACGACTCACACATCACCTTGGCGCCGAACGTTCTCAACGTCACCTTTCGGACGTTTGTAGAGATCATCCTCGAGAATCCGGATAAAACCATCCAGTTCTACCACTTGAATGGCTACAGCTTCTTCCCTGTTGGGTGAGTACATATTCCACTCCATGAACTAACTGATCAACAAAGGGCCATCTAGCTTCCCTTCGAGATTTTTGTACGTAAAATTCGCATGAACCATCATTGCGAAAGTGAAGTATTCACCTCTTAATTAACGTGTTGGCATCCAATGTGCACAGAATGGGCCATGGACAGTGGACACCGGAGAGCAGGAGGTCCTACAACAATCTTGATGCTGTGAGCCGGCACACCATTCAGGTCTACCCGAGGTCATGGTCGGCGATCTTGCTTACCTTCGACAACGCCGGAATGTGGAACTTGAGGTACGAGCTCTGGGAGAGGCGCTACCTGGGCCAGCAACTCTACATCAGCGTAGTCTCACCCGCCCGGTCCCTGAGGGACGAATACAACATGCCGGAGAACTCACTAATCTGCGGTTCCATCGCCGGACTCCCAAAGCCGCCGCCATACACCTAAGATCACTTCGGCATGCGCGCAGTCCTCCATTGCGAATGGAAGGTTGAAGAGGTAGACCGAGAAGGGAGGTATTAATTTACACTGGTACATGGAGTAGTATATAATCAAAGAGGGAGATGATTAAGACGACATGGAATCAAGGAGAGTTTTGAGGAGACAATAAGCTTGATATTCTTTCGTTTTTTGTTGTTTAAGATTAATCAATTTTGCTCAAGCGTTTGATTTGTCCTAATGTATGTACCAACCTCAAATTCACCATTTTTTATCATTTAGAAAAAAAATTTGCATAATCTACTCATCCGCGATATATCATTTTAATTATTTAACAATGGAAAACTTAGATATTTAAGATAAAATGATAATAAAATGATTTTTCTATGAATCATATAACATCTCTTCAACTAATATTTCATAAACTTTATTAAATAATTAGCCTCAATATTTTATTTGAACCAACTTATTTAATCCTAAGTATGTGTAATACTTCTATCATTAGCTTGAGCTATCATTTTTTTTATAAAAAAAGCATATGTGCACGATTTTAGAATGCAAGGTTTTCTAATTAGAATATATATATATATTATCATCATCGTAATAAAACAATCATATAAATATACATATCATAAACTATATCATGATCCTTACATCACATCGTATACACTTATCATTCTTAACATAATATTTATTGAAATGTTAATAATTTTAACATAACTTCTCAACTTTAAGATCATAATCTTCTACAAACATTATTGTAATATAATAAGAGCATACATTCATCACATTCATGAACATGATATATAATTTATCATTGTATTTGTTCTTTATTACCATGTATATCCCTGGATTTTCTTTATAACACCTTTATCTTTCACTTATTACTTAATATAATTCTTTTATTTCTATTCACTCATTATTTACATGTTCTCAAGATTACTTTATCACCCTTTGGACAATTATTCATTTTTCTTTCTTTCATTATGATATCATTAAGGTGCATTATAACCTCACTTTCATTAACTTTATCATATGACATCTTTCATCTTTACTTATTGAAAGCATAGCTCAATATCATTGTATTTGTTAGCTAGGTCATAGCATTATGCTCTTAAAAAATATCAAACACCTTTTAGGTGATAGCACTTCACACTCTAACTTTAATGAGTACTTTCATTAATTTTATCATATGACATCTTTCATCTTTAACTTAATTGATGACACATGGCAACGTCACATTGGTAGCTATGTCACATATTGGAGAACACACATATCATAATAATGGAGGACTTTATTTCTAGTCATATTTAGGAACACACTTTTTATGAAGGAGTTTGTTCCTTGAAAAGCACATACACAAATGAAAAATTTTATTTTGTGGAAATTAATGTCCTTGAAGAACATTCATAAGTGCATGACTTTATTTGGCATCTTTACTTTGCTATCATCTTAATTGTTTTTCTTTATCATAAGTTAAACTTCACTTTAATTCATACTTTGTCTTATGTCATCTTTCATCTTTTGAAAATTCAAAATATCATTACATTGGCTAGCTAGGCCATGGGGTCACTATGCATTTGAAAATTTTCAAACACCTTTTGATTGATGACATCATTTTCTAAGAAGTCTCAATCACTATAAGGTGAAAGATATTTACTTACTCTCTTTAATGAGTGTCGAAACATTTCCTTCGAGACATTTCCTTCAATTTTATTAGAGTCATCAATATATCAAACATTTGTCTAATATCTTTTCCTCTTTTAGTCTAATTATGATTGAACATGCATCACGTGTATGTAGGTGTGATATACAAACATCAATCATTCATACATAGCATATATATTTTAGAAAACGCATTTAACATATCATAAAAAATATACTTTACACATTGGTCATGCCTATGACAACATCTATCATGATCGTGAAGTCCAGAAGTCCAAAAGTCTTGTTTTCCTTCTTGAAATTACATGTTTAGAAAATTTTGGAATATCATGTGGATCATCATGAACAATTTCTAATAACATTTATAAACATCCAAAAAGAATTTAGCATGAATAAAAACATGCAAATCATAGCATTAATAAAATTTCTAGGATTCTCCAAAATATATAAAACCTTTGATATAGGGCATGATCATATTTACAAAGCACATAAACATATAAATCTAAGCATAAAGCATGCAGCTCAATGCACCTTCAATCACAATCCAACATGAGAGATGAATGTAAAATTTTGATTATGTTTCTATTAAATTTTATAGAGAGATGAATGTAAAAACTGCATATAATTTTCTTAGATTTCCTTAAACTAAAAAATCATCTCATTTGAATAGTCATGCAAAAATTTGTATATAAAATAATGCAGACCTATCAGGCGGCTAAGTAAAGTTCCAACAACCAATCGAAAAAGTTCATATGTCTAAAAGTTGTATATCGAGAGAATTTTGGCCAAAAATGAGATTCAGATGTTTGAAAGTCCAACGACTATAAATGGTTGGTGAAAATAGATTCAAATTCTAATAAAAGATTAAACATCCATTTTTTTTAAACAAAAGATACAAATGTCTAGTTTTAGAAACTAGAAGAGTCTCCATAAAATGTCATACATGCTTTCATGATTATAAAAAAATGTCAAAGCCATAGAAGAACATAAAACTTGCAGGACAAATCATTCTAGAGAACTTGGGCTATTTGGAGCTTTATTTGCATTTTTTTCCTCTTTTCTCTCTTATTATCTTCGAGTGTGAAAATTTGTCAAGCTAGTTTGGATATGTGAAAATTTGCATATTTTTTTCTTCTCTTATTATCAGATCGTGAGTTCCATTGTACTAGAGGTTGTCACCTTACCTGCCAGCCTAGAGAAAAAGGTGTAGTGTGGTTAAGCTCATTGTGACAAGAGGTGTACTTACTTCTTAAGCGAAGAAAAAATGAGTGAATTTTTTTAGAAAGAAAGATGTGCCTTACCTCTCAAGTCAAAGAAAAGATCATGTGGTATAAAGAGTTTTTTTCTTACCCCATTTGGAACAAAGGAAGAGTTTGAGAAATCTAAGTGAGAACATAGGCTAAGGCATGACCATATTTGCATTCTTTTCTCTCCTGATTTTATTGTGTTTGCCATTAAAGTTATACGAATCAATTTTATAGTGCTTGATTTATTAAATCAATTTCAAACACTAATTCAACCCCTCCTCCCATTCTTGGTGTGTTGTGATCTATAATAGATTTTTTCTACAAAAAAATATACAATATGTTTTACACGTTTTCAAAAATTTTTAAGGCATTCTATGCTTTATCACTAAAATGAACATGATTAACATAAAATGGAAGAGAAATGATACCAAAGCGAATAATTTGTATTGCCTCTTGTACTTTTTGGAGGTAATTTTTAAAATATTTTCATAAAGAAATTGGATCTAACTTTTAAGAGATCTTAAATCTTGAGCAAAATAGTCAAAATAGCGAACCATCACAAATTTCATTACCTTCTTTCTTCTCTTTTTTCAAGTCTTTTTACTATTTTCTTTTAGATACAAATATGAATGTGAAAAAAGTTGGGCATAATTTTTTTTAGATTTTCATATGCTCTAAAATTATTTTATTTGTATAATTGTGCAAAAAAGTTATATATAAAATAGTTCTATGGGCATGAATTCGAATGTTTGAAAATTCTAAACAGATATCATTTTGGCTTGAGGTTCGAACGTCCAAAATTTTTTTCACAAGTTCAATAATTATAAATGCCTAGTGAAAAAAAATGTTTGGATGTCTGATAAAAGATTTGAATATCCAAGTTTTTTTAAAAGTACAAAATCGTTAGTTTTACAATCTAAAAGGTTTGAAAAGTCTCCACAAAGGTCCTATGCTTTCAAAACTTATAAAAATATGTCAAAGCCATAGAAAAACACAAGGCTTGAAAGACAAGTCATTCTAGAGCACTTGGAATGTTTGAAGTCTTATTTGCATATGTTTTCTTCTCACTTAACACTTTTATTATCATGAATGTGCAAAATTGTTAAAGAGAGTTTGGATGTGTGAACTTTATTTGTAATCAGAATTATGAGCTTCGTTGTATGAAATGTTGTCACCTTTTGCCGGACTAGAGAAAATGATGTAGTGTGATTAAGCTCAACGTAGCATGATATATACTTTCTCTTGAGCAAAGAAAAGATGAGTGATTTTTTTTAAAAAACACTACAAGAAAACTAGCAAATAGCGACACAACCAGTGCGACATTATTGCGGCGCTATTGCGTGTCTGAAAATAATAGCGTCCCTTTAGCATCGACCTAGCGCCGAAAACATGAGACACCGAGAATCAGTAGCTAATAATGTCGCAATAGAGCCAAAGAAGAAGGCGACGCGACTAGCATCAACAGTCAATGCTACCTTGACGTTAAGATGACGCATAAAGTGTCGTTGCGAGCAGTCGAGTTGCGTGTGTCACGAAAATGGCGTAGAAAGTAGAGACGCTATACCGATGCTCAAGTGACACTACGTTTATACCTTTGTTGACGCTAGTTCGACGCTACTGTGATGCCAATGTCATGTATGTGGGGTCGCCAAGGAGACACTAAAGTGACGCTCAGTATGTCGACGCTAATGGGACGCTAAGGTGACGTAAGGACGATATATTTAAAGTAGCGTCAACTATTCTTGTGATGCCATTGAGATGCTACAGAGGCGCTAATTTCAAATATTTTTGCCCCATTACATCCATATTTTCTTCCCTTCCCACACCATACAATTACATAAGGCATATAAATGCATTCATCATTCATCACTCATCACATGCACCGTATGAAAAGTAATAAACTGAACTAACAAAAGTATTACACGTATATCTAATAACAAATGTATAAGTAACAAAAGTATATCTAATATGATGTAAAAGTTTCTATCGGAGTTGTTGTTGTCATTCCGGATGTTCGATCCCGACGTGCTCAGTCCTTGGTCTCGCAGGGATTGATTCTACAACAGGATCAATCCCTAAATCGTCTGTAATAAAGGAGCCAACTCCTGCGATAGTTGCTGCGACACATGTTGCGATAGTTGTTACGATAGTTGCGTGACATCAGATGCAGCAGATGAGTTCAGAGCAAATGGGTCGTCTGCATACCCTTCGCTCCTCCTAGGTACCTGAGCGATTGTGCCTAAGCCAAATAGGAAACTATAAGAATATAAAAATAAGATATGATATATATATGTTGTATGCATATATAAGTAATATATATAATATAGGTAACAAATATATATTTAAGAACACACATATAGTAGGCATATATAAGTAATTATGTAGGAATACATATATATGTTGAAGGTACACATATAACATATATTAAAGTATATGGGGTTGCGTCATAATAGACAACATATATATAGTTATATAAATATAGATAGCATATAGTTAATCAATTTCTTAATTAACATACATGTTCCTCAAACATATATAGTTATGAGATGCCAAGTGTTAACATAGTGCCAATTAAGCGTTCTATGTGTAGGAAACAATAGGAATATGTTTTTATATTGGCGTTCACATAGTGTCGCACTATATGGGATGCCACGTAGCGTTGCACATCTCGGCGTCAAAACCGCGCAAGTATACAACGCCCATATCGATTCCTCTCTAGTGTCAACAAAGCATCTCAATGACTACGATGTTAGGTTCGCGTCGAATGATGTCGATGCTACAACATCGCTACATTCTGCCGCGCATTTCCACTCCATCGCGCGCAATAATAGCGGCTAATTGTCATCTCTATGGCGCCTCGGTTAGCGTCTATTTCACGAAATGCTAATGTGATGCTATTGGGAGGCAAGTAGCATCTTCTTTGTGTGACTCAACTGGGACGCTAAATCAACACTCGTGGCATCGACTTAGCGTCACTGGTAGTTGAGACGCTATATTGCGTCGCTAATCGCCAATTTTCTTATAGTGTAGGTACCCTTCTCTTGTCATGTCGGCCACATCCTCCCAAATAGCAGGGTCGTCTATGAAATATAAAAATTATGCAATCATATAAACATTATAGATTATATAAATTATATAACATCAAAAAACACATAAATGAAAAACATGAATCGCTTTCGAGAAACGTTACCTGGTGGCTGAGTACTCGGATCATCTCCGTACTTTTCAGCAGTCTTCGCATTAAACTCATCCTTAAAAATTTAAACATTGTGCATTTATAAAACCATTTGCACTAACGTCACCAACCAAGTGAAATGTAATGAAACTTACCAGAAGCCTACGAGCAGTGGGGATGACCGAGTCATTGGTCTTCCGGCTCTTATGCATGGTCTCGTAGACCACGCAAAAGTCCACAAGACCGCCTTGTTTCTCCTCCTGCAATAAAATTTTAAATTTTATAAAACAAGTATAAGATAAAAGTTTGATTATTCGATTTTGATGTAAATTATCATGTGTCGTCAATGCTCGTCAAATCGCATCGACCCACCTGTGTGAATGTGAGCCTCGATTTTTGAAAATCAATTGACTCTTGCCTTTTTTGACTTTTTTTGCCATTGTTCATATGTCGTGTATGAACACATCAAATACTTAGACTTTAAAAAAATTATAAATTTAATAAAAATAATTTAAATGTAAACATACTTACCACTTCCTACATACTGACTCCCAAATTGAGCGTATAATATGCCTTGGGCATCTTTGTATGCTCTGCTCCAAAGTGAGGCATGTTGGAGCAAAGTTCTAATGACATATAAAATTATATTTTAACCAAATATAAAATTAAAATTATATTTTGATTTTAAGCTTCCGCGATGATTTTTGTAAAATTGATATTTTTAGATAGAACACCAATTCACCCCTCTTGGTGCCCTTTGAGATCCAACAAGGCCGACGGACGTGACGACCTTGCAAAACTTATATATTTTGGGTACCAAATACTGATAATATTTTTTGTCATTTTCTTATGTCTATTTTTTTATCATATTCTCATTTTATTGCCAAGACTGTGGATGTGTATCCTTAGTAAAATTTATGAGAATATGATAAAAAAGATGTACTAGAATTATGAAAAAAAACTTTATCAGTGCTTGATTTCAAATTGAGTCCAACCTCAAATTTGATTCTTTTTATTAAATTGCCTTATGTCCTAACATATGTCATATGAATCATATTATTTGGCATAAGAATTAATTGCCTTATTTCCTAGTATAATTAACATAGCATATTATACATCTACATAACATTACAATAATTATCATAACATTACAGTAATTAACATAGAATTACAATAATTAACATAGCATTAAAGTAAATAATATTACTGTAATTAACATAGTACTACAATAATTAATATAGTATTACAATAATTGACATAGCAAATTAACTAGGCATTACATAGTGGTGACGGGGCTCATACCTTCTTGCATGTTGGCATCCAGTAGGGCGGCGGCCAAAGTAGTGGGCGGTCGAACAGCAAGGCGGCGGCCGAAGTAGTGGGCGTCGATCGGAGCAGAGCGGATGGCGTCAGTGCAGTGAACGGTCGGAGCGGAAGGGCGGTGGCCGAAGCAGAGCAGAGCAGACGAGGGCGGATGGCGGCCGGAGCAGAAGATCGTTGGCCGAAGCAGGGGTGGCCGGAGCAGAGCGGGCGAGGGCGGATGACATTGGTGGAGGCAGTGTCGGAGGACGGTGGATGACGGCGTCGAAGGAGGCGGGGAGGGCGGGGGTTCAGAGGGGATTGTGAGATCAAACGAGGGTGGACGTCGACGTCGGAGGAGGTAGGGAGGGAGGGCGTTGGAGAAGTAGGGTGTCGGGTTCGGGCGTCAGGCTTCCAATGTCGGAGGTCGCGGTAAAAATGGTGACCGCGTAAACAATGAAAACGGAGAAGGGGATTTAGGGATTTAACCTCAAATTTAGTGCCTTTGTAATATGTGATGCTAATGACGCGTCAAATATTGCGACGCTATTCCGTGGCTCTAGTGATGCCACTTTCTAGATTATATTTATATATTATTAATTTTATATAGGATTTAAAGTTTATGCATTAGAACTTTATATTTTATAAGTTTATATTATATTAAGATTATATTAAAATAGGTTTATATGACAATAATGTGTATATGTATATGTATTATAAGTATATATGTGCGAGATTAAGTGACAATAATGTGTATATGTATATGTGTTATAAGTATATATGTGTATGTGTGTATGTATATGTCTACATGTGCGAGATTAGGTGACAATAACGTGTATATGAATACATATTATAAGTATATATATATATATATATATATATATATATATAAGCGAGACTAAGTGACAATAATGTGTATATGTATATGTATTATAAGTGTAAGTATATATGTGTATGCATATGTTTATATGTGCCCGATTAAGTGAGAATAATAAAAAAATCAACTAAATCTATAGCGATGAAGTGAGAATAATAAAATTTCGACGCTACATAGACGCTAATGAGTCAGTATATTAGCGACCATCTAGCATCGCAGTAGCGTCTCAATCGACGTAGCGTTGGCGATGTGTGACGCTATGGCGACGCAAGTAGTACCTATGCAGCGTCAACTACTCTTGCGGCACTAGTGTGGCGCTACTGAGTCTCAATGGTGGTGCTAGTTTGTAATAAGTAATAAATCATGTCACTTAATTCAACCATTATAATTTCATGAATAAGAATATAAAAATAATATATCTATAGTTAAGATAAGATATATATTGTACGCAAAGGTAACATATATAATATAGGTAACAAATATATATTTAGGAATACATATATAAGTAACACACATATATATGATGTAGGAATACATACGTTGAAGGTACACATATAATATGACATTTATTTATTAAAGTATAATATATATAACATATATAACATATATAATAACATGTGTAGTGTCAAAATAGCATCAATTAATCTATTTCTTCAGACACATCGGCGAAATAGTGTCAAAATAGCGTCAATTAAGCATTGTATGTGTTACATGGATAGGTAGGAATACATATGTAGGTAACATATATAGTTATTTAAGAGTATTTTATTCGTATAGCGTCTACCTAGCGTCTCGATGTTTGAGATGCCAAGTGGCGTCGCATTTGTCGCCGCCGACAACCTAAACATCCTACGCCCATATCGACTCCGTTTGTAGCGCCGATATCACGTCACGTATGATGTGATTCTACTTTAGCATCGTCGATGTCAGACGCTAGTACAACGCTACGATCTACCGCGCATTCACCCTATCTCGCGCATAATAATACCGTCGCAATAGCATTCCCATGGCGCCGCAGTTAGCGTCAATGGATTGTAAACGCTAAGTCGATGTGAATGTGACGCTATTGGAAGGCACGTAGCGTCACAGTGTTGTGACTCCACGTAGACGATATCGGGACACTTTTGGTGTTGACTTTGCATCACCTGCATATGAGTTGCGTCGTTATTCGCTAGCTTTTTTGTAGTGAAAAAATAGTGCGGTATAAAGAATTTATTCCTTACCCAATTTGAAAATAAATAAAGAGTTTAATAGGTCTCTGAAGATCTTGAGATCGAAAAATTAAAATGGATACGTAGGTTACAACGTCATTGTACGTCAACGAATTTTCTTGCCTTTGTATTTGCATTTTCTTCTCTCCCCTCTTGCTTAATGTCTTGTGATCCAACACATAATAGATTTTTTTCTACTAAAGAAATTATACAATATGTTTTACAAATTCTCAAAGTTTTACGAGGCATTGTTTATCACTGAAATGAACATGATTGACATAAAAAAATTGAAGAGAAATGACACCAATGCATATAATTCTTATCTGTCTCTAGGAAATTCTTCAAACATGTTCATAAAGAAATTGGATATAACTGCCAAAAAGCTCTTATGTCTTGAGCAAAGTAGTCAAAATAGTGAACCATCGCAAACTTCATTACCTTCTTTCTTCTCTTTTCTCCAAATTTTTTTTTCTAAGTTTTCACTGTTTGTTGCGTCAAGAATTGGTAAGCCCACCATAATAATGGAAAAGGCTTATATTGCGACTGTTTTTTTAATATCGAATTGCCCTTCAGTGAGGCAAAGTCATGAGTGACTAATATTAGAAGAAACCATTTTTTTCGGTTAATATGAATGTACTTGTCACACGACACATATATTTCCAGAAAAAAACGTACAAGATCAGAAAATCAAATCTATTAATTTGTAGTATAATTACATCCTAGGCATTAATTGTTTACATGCGTGTCATAATGAATATACATCCGAGATTCCATTTACAGAAATATTGGTGTAAAGGGGGCATTCAGAGCCAAAACTTAAAAGAGTTGAGATATCGGAAGAGGATCTTGATATAAAACATCTGCACATACCAAGTTCTGGCCTCATTGTACCACATTAATTTAGCAGACGGAAGACAGGCACATCAACAGAACTTATCGCAACCATGACCTGTAATGCTGTGAATTATCGAAGCTTCGCCTCACTAGATTTCCTGCTCCTAAAGGTTGACAGAGAGAAGAATGACCTAGAAGCTGGAAGTAAAAGATTGGCGCAAATATTGAAAGATCATATAATAGAAGTGCATAGTAATGTAAAATGGAAAAGGCCATAGATGTATTGGACAATACTCACCTTTAGTTGAGGTGGCTGTTGAAGTATGACCTTCTCGCAACTTATCAGAACCCATAAAAGTGGGATTGCTAATGTTCAGCGAAGCTATCCAGGCATATACAGAAGTATCAATGACAAGCATAAAGTTTTTACCAAAAAGTTCACAATCATTTATCCATTTAAAGTTTTCCAATTAATCATATAACTCCTATATTATGATAGATGTCTATTTATTTGCAGCATTCATAATGCTTAGTATGTTTTATGTGCATTGTGCTGTAACAATATGAGGTGCTATTCCATTATGCTGACTCTAAGCACCGCAGAGAACTCCGAGCGCCGATAATGAACTTAGATAAAATGTCAATGTAATGTTGTCAAGCTATTGTACATACCAGAAAAGACATTAGGAACTCCCTGGTAATCTATTGTCCACTTGCTTGAATTCCCATCGTCCAAACTTTCATTTAGCGTGTTCTTCTGTTGCCCAAGGCCCTTGGTTTGAAGGATAGTCTTTTTTGATATTTCCATGTTCTTATTGGTAGTTTTGGAATCCTCTGTATCATCCTCGCCTTCTGAGAAGACGGACGGACTTGCAGATCCAGTCACATTGGCTTCAGGCCTGCTCTTCCGAGCAAACTTCAAGAGTCTCTTCAATCCTTTCGGCGCATCTTTTTGATAAACAAGTGCAGGTGGGTTCTCAGCATTTCCCCATTCTATTATTTCTGGTTCGTTGCTATCTGCTTGCAGCATTTGAGATAGTGAATGGCAGACACGGGGGCTTAATGCCTGTGGTTGTGAAGGAGCATGGCCAACTGTGTCAGATGGGCCAGTGTCGCATACTGCAGAAAATTCCTGATGCTCATTATCTACCCATGCATCAGAAGAGATTACTATATACTCATCAGGTTGGAAGTCAGCAACAGGAATCTCTTCAGTGTTCTTGAAGCTAGTATCTACAGCAGCTAAACTTTGGTCCAAATTCTCTGTTTTTTCAAGATTCAAATCATTATCTGGTGAGATTTCTAAACTTACATCAACATCATTTATTTGTTGTAAAGGATCAACCTCTAGTACCTTGGTGGTTGACTCAACTGTTTCAGAGGTAATGTTCTTGGATAAATCTTCATTGTTCTTGGATAAATGTTCAGGTTTATATACTTTAGTTTTGTTTAACACATGTGCAACTGCAGGTCCAATTCCAGAACCCTTTTTCAAGAAGGGTTTGGCTTCAACTGGAACTATGCTACTTTTCTTTGCTTTGTAAAGATGTGGTTTTGTTGTGACCGGCGCAGAGTCTTCTTTTGAGGCAGCCTGGACCTTCATACTTTTGTTGCTTTTTGTTGTTTTTTTCAGCTTCTTTTCTTCCAGATCTTTGGTAGTAAGCTTAATATTAGTTTTTTCCGACTGACCCTTCGGTTGACGCAGTGGTCTTTCAGGTTTGGGTCCGGTTGGTATAAGTTGAGACTTTTGGCGGTTTGGTGTAATATTATGTGAAGAGACCCTAGGAGAGGATTTGGTTGGTTGTGTTGCATTTGCTTTCGGTAATGGTCCTGAGGACCATGAAGCACGAGTAGCTGGTGGAGTCGGCTGCTTTGATAAAAGTTTTCGAGATACTGCGGCTTTTTCCACATCTTTCTTTGGTAACACTGGTGGAGCTGAATTTCTTCGAGGCTTTTGAGACAATGTGGATGAATCTATCTTTTTCGTAATCTTTCCAGATTTTGAGGACATTACTGATTTAGTCTGCTCCAAGGTTTCCTGTAATACCTTAAATTGTTCTTCCATCACAGAATGCTTTACAGCATTTTCGCTTCGAAGTTTCTCGTCTCGCTTTTCCTTATACTGAATATAAAGTCCACCCTTCTGATCAGTAAGGTCTGTGACATTTCTGTTATAACCAACATTTGGGTATTTTTCAGGCTTGCTCTCCATCATCCTCATTATCATTTGATTAAGCTCAGTTTCCTTCTGCCTGGTCCATTCAGCTGAGGCAGTTCTCTCATTATTTTTCTCATTTTGACATGCTGTCAACTCAAAGGGAGTATCCTCTAGAAGGATTGGTGTATTATCAGTACCTGAGAGCTCATGAACCTCAGCATCCGTAAACATATTCAAATCATTAGACATACCATCAGACTCAGCTTTCACTCCAGATGATTTATCCTCTCCTACCTCAGTTCCCACATTGATTGAAGTGTTCTGTGGCATGGAATGGGATACATTTTCCTGAGAATGAAGAGAATCACCCATACCAGAACTCCATCTTCTTAACACAGATTTGTTTTTATTGAAAGTAACCTCTACTGAAGATTTCTGAATATCTGAAGTCTGATCTTTCTGTTTACTCTCAAAGAGATTGATTGCATCTTGGACAGACATTCTTCTAACATTATTCTCTGTTTTTTTAGGTGGATGTTCAGATTCTTCAACACCACTGTCATTTTCACCAGCATCCCTTGAGGATAAAGTTCTTTCTCTGCCAGGAAAGTAATTGAGACTTTTGATGGAAAGTGCAGTAGATCTGCGAGTTCCAGATCTTCCTATTTGAACTCGACGCATTGGTGAAGCAGACCTTCTAGGTGATGCAGATCTTATAGCAGGACGGCTTCTTTCAGCAACTCTCTGACCTTCATCACTTGACTCTGAGGACTCACTTTCTGTTGAGCTGTGACGCTCGGCCTGTGCAAATTTGGCTGGAGAGATACCATTGCTAACAGGTATCTCTTTACCAATCACTGAAACTGGCTTGCAGATATCTTCTGTAATATTGTCAAATTTCATGACCGTGTCATTTGAGTTCAGTTTTTCCACTGGATCTTCCACTTGTTGGTCTTTGGGAATTAATGATAAGCATTTCATTAGTGGGTCCCTTAGTTCAAGAAACAAGTACGATTGTCTTAGATAACCTGAATAAAAGTTTCACAATGATGGCATAATGGAAAAGAAATGTGGTAAAGGAGGAGGGTTGTGTTAGGCCCCGACAGCTAGCGTAAAACTCTGTCGAATCTCATGAACATGGATTAAACCATGTAGCCGACCCCACCTAGTGGGATAAGGCTTTGTTGTTGTTGTTGTAATGATGGCATAATGGAAAAGAAATGTGTAGATTCCAGAAGTTATATAAATTACTGCTGAAGTATTCAATTATAATTAGTTAACAGAATTGCAGGCCTCTGGAGGTGAAAAACATCCATGAAAATCATGTATAAAACTGTGATAAAGGAACAAGAGACTAGAACATCACGAGACATCGGGCAGCCTAAGAGAATCGTAGAAAAATGTGATAAAGTAACAAGAGGACTAAAACATCATGAGACATCTGGCAGCCTAAGAGAATTGTAGAAAACTGTGATAAAGGAACAAGAGACTAGGACATCACAAACCCTGGTGGTCAGTTTTACTGGTATACGTAACACATGGATGACAACCACAAACCCCGATAGTCATCTTTTGCCTTCTCAAAGAAGGTAAAAAAACGAGACTAGGACATCACGAGACATCTGGCAACATAAGAAAATTGTAGTTCTTTGGAGGTGATAAACAGCCATAAAAAATGAAAAGAAAACTATGATAGAGGAATAAATAAATTGATCAAATCCCAGCAGGAGAGTAGGATATCAGGAGACCGCTAACAATCTAAAAACACCTTTTAGGGAAGAAATTCTATCATAGAAAACCATGTGAAAACAATATTGTTTGAATGTCTAATTGAATTTAATTTTGCAACTATGGCTTCTACAACTTTTTTACTATCTTTCCTAAGAGCGAAATATGGAGGTACAGTCGGCTTTTTTATTCTCATCAGCCGATAATGTATGGTTAATTGAAGGAGCAGCTTAACTCTCTGACCAACAACAAAATTTTCAAGAAACTTCACATTAAGCATAAATTGATATTTACATCATCTCCTGAACCAACAGAATCGAACAGTGGAGTCAGCTACAGAAAAAGGAACACAGAAGAAGCCACATAAGAGCGTACATTACAGCAAGATCCAATTTAGAAGTAGTATAAACAGCACAGAAATAACAGCACTATAAATTGACTGAAACATAGCCTTGCTGCCAAATGCCAACCACATGATGTTTATGTAAAAAATAAGAGAGTAGAACACCAAAAATAACTCAAGGTACCTCAATTCTCTGACATCAAAGTGCTCAGCAAAGGCAGCTAAATCAGACAGTAATCTGACTGATAAAGTGACACTTGTAGATCGGTTGAATACAGCCACTAGTTCTTCTTTTAAGGTCACAAGTCTCAAGTCCATTGCTCTCAGTAATTCATTCCTACAACAGTAAATGTTAGGTGAAACAATACTTCAAGAGAAAGCATAATGATCCAAGAGAAGAAACTTACTTCGTGGCGTCTGATGGAACATTCTCATGTTTTACCTGCAATATATTGGACCACTAATTAATACGTTCAAATTGGAGTTCCTTGAAGGAAGATAAAAAACAACAGGAAAAAAAAAGAACGTTTATTTAGCACATAAAAATTACCTTTTGTATTGAACTAGTATTTTTTAAAGATCCACCTGTCAGAAATGTACGAAAAGCAACTTATGAACAGATGTAATAACGAATAACATGCAAAAATGTTGCTTCAGATCCAACTCAATCAAATGAACAAGACAGTTTAGTCTATCGATAGAAGTTTTAAAATGTAAAAGAAAGAACTGAAAAACAATTAGTTCAAGAGTTTCTAGTGAATCAAATATTAAATATATGTTAAATTATCTAACTTCATCACCAATGCACACGTTCACAGGCTTCATTAAGCCCCTACACTGCTTTCTTTTTGTAAATTTCCAAGCCCGTAAGTTTTTTGAGAAAATTTGGCTGAGTATATTGTTTCAGAGTATTCTTTAGAAGTTAAAATTTCGTCAAAAAGAGGGTTAAAAAATTCAAATGCTATCTGGAAAAGATGGAAGGGAAATCTATGGTAGGAATGAAAAGCCTATAAACATGAATACAAAAGCTATAATGGAAGTGGCCAATGTCATATAAATTATTGGACTTGTACAAGGTATCTGAATGAAAATTTTATAGAGCATACCTGATGGTACAGTAGAAAGGTTTTGATGATCCTGATAAATGAGAACATGATATAGTCATAACATATATAGGAAACAAATAATACTAAAATAGCCAGATTCAGAACATTCTACCTTAGAATAGAGGGTAAGATGAAATCTTCTAGTGTCCTCCAACTGAGACATTTCTCTTTCAATTGCATTAGCAGATTTCAAAATCTCGGGCATATTTATGAGGTGCAAAAAACTGAAAGAAAAGGCACATGCATTTACTTTTGTTGCTCAAGTGAAAACACATACATATTTAATATTTTCTTCATCCTAATGAAGATACCTGACTAAAGTTGACCTTGTGAACCAAGATAAATCCTTGATGCTTTCACTTGGTTGCAATTTAAAGCAGTTTCCATTAGAAAGATATTCATTCGCCTGTGATAAGTGTGTTGCTAGAACATTCAAATGACCAGAAGCTAGTGTTTCAACTGCTCCATTGCTGAAAGCAAGAGCTTTATAACTGCAGGACAAATGAAGAAGGCAATAAACATCTGTCAAGCAGTGTCATAGAGTTAACTCATCACTCTTTCTTTAAAATTTAAATACATTTTCAGACTAGGTTTGAGACAACAACAAACAACAACAACAACAAAGCCTTGTCCCACTAGGTGGGGTCGGCTACATGGATCAAACGACGTCATTCCGCTCTATTAGTAATCAAATCTTTCGGTATATTATTCACCAATAGATCTTGCTCTATTAGTTCGCCAAGTATCCGTCTTGGCCTCCCTCTCCCTTTTTTAATCGGACTCCAGATTATTTGATCTACTCTTCTTACTGGCGCATCTAATGGTCTTCTCTGAACATGACCAAACCATCTCAAACGATTCTCTACCATTTTCTCACTAATAGGAGTCACTCCGACTCGTTCACGTATATGGTCATTCCTAATCTTATCTAATCTTGTATTACCACACATCCATCTCAACATCCTCATTTCGACTACCCCCACTTTACGTTCATGTTGTCCCTTCATAGCCCAACATTCACTACTATATAACACTGCTGGCCTTATAGCAGTACGATAGAATTTTCCTTTAACTTTATTGGGTACTTTTCTATCACAAAGAACTCCAGTGGCTTTCCTCCACTTACACCACTAGGTTTGAGAATGTAACGTAAATGTCAAAGAAAATATTTTGTTAGAAACTAACTAGAGGAACCATGATGAATAGACTGAGAATATGAAGCTCATGCTTACGGATGAAAACAGACAGCACATGGTAATCTTTTATAAAAAAACTGATCGTACAAACAAGACAAAATTCTCAATAATTTTATAGTGAAATTCTGTAGGTTGTTCCTTACCTGTTTTCAGATGATGAAGCCTCAAAAATAATATAGTCAAGAACTGAATCCACTTCTTTTTCCCCGTCCATTAATTAGTGTAACTCACAGAACAAATGCCTTGACGTACTTCTTATAAAGATATATCGCTACAACTGACAATTGGTAAAAACCTTGAGAGATTCTTTAGTATGTTCTCTGCAATAGGGATTCAGGGGAACAAAATACTGTAAAATGATCCCTTGCACCTGCACATAAACTTCCATTTACAATACTCTTTTTTGAGAAGAATTTACAATACTGTTCATGTCCAAAGTAGATTTGTGCTAAAACGGTGAAACCCACTACAAGCAAACAAATCAAATAACAAGAAAGAGGTAAGAACAGAGAACAAAAATGACACCAGAAAACATCAATATTATTAATTGCAAACGCTCCCCTACTATGTATTTTTAATTGGTTTCCATATTTGGAACTGCATCAATCCAAAAGAGTTCAACTCCTGGACTTATCATCACATAGAAAATTCTGAAATCTAATCACCTCCCTACTGTTTCACATAGAAAGAAGGTGGCCCTTTTAAGACTAGAAATACCCTTACAGTCAGTTCCCCATTTTGACCATTGAGGAACCAATAGCAGGATCCTTAGCATTGTTCCTTCAAATTTGTTGAAAATATAGCAGGATGTTGCTCTTCATAACGTTTTAAACTTTTAGAAAAATTGATTAGCACATCAAATTTAACATGGTTTCAGGGCGGCTCCTGAGTTCAAACTCGTTAAGCTCTTATTAAAAAGTATTTTCTCCCTTAATTGTTCACGTGTTGGGCTTGAGCTAGATCAAAAAGTTGTGTGCAGCCCACACGTGAGGGGGAGTTGTTAGAGAATATAAAATTACGTTGCTCTGCCTAACGGCTTAAGCTTTTAGGAAAATTGGTTAGCACATCAAATTTAACAAAATTAACATTGAACATACAAAAACGGGACACCCTAAAGCATCACCATATAGGTCCTATCTCTACAGGAGCACAAGTGCATCTAGAGATTTCATGGTCAACTTCTAAATCGTTCCTTTTTCTCTCATTCATAGCAGAAGAAAGCTGCAATTGTTTCTAGTCATAAAAATCATCCTATCTTTATCATGCAAATTATTCGGAGAAAAAAAATCACTCTCCTCTGCTCAAAAAAAAAATCACTCTCCCCATAGCACATTTAAAAAACGTACCACCTAATGAGGAAAAGAAGATCTATAGCAGAAGAAAAAAATTTCATCTCTGAACCAACTGACGTAGAGGTCGTTGTATTCCCATAAATCGTTCCTCCCAGAAACGCCAACCAAACGTTTGCTCCCCAACTATTGGCTCCACCTAAAACCCAAAAAACTATGAACTGTCGAAGGAGAACGTTGAGATCTCACATACATTGCTCGATTCTTTCTGTAGACCGACCAAAGTCCAATTTGGTCAGCTGGAAACGGACTGCAGTCCAACGATCGCAAGGCGACAAATACCATCAAAAACACACCAGAAGAACAAGGGGCAGACGAATAGATCGACGAACTCTATAGCTGTGTAAAGTTGGAATTACCAGATTCAATTGGAAACCCTAAGCGCAAGCGAGAGGAAGGCTCGGAGGAGAAAGAAAGCGCAAGAAGAAGCCTGACTGAGACAGAGAGCGAGAGAGAGGAATTTTATATGGTAAGCCATTTTTTGGATGCGCGTTTAAAAGAGTTAAATTCCATTATGCGCCATTGAGATTTAATAGCTTGTCCTTTTGTTGGGTATAATAACGGGGACCTCTGTAAACCATTATCAAATCATATATAGTGGGATTTGTATAGATTTGATGATCAAGTCAGATTGAACTAATTCGATTCATTCAAACTAAACGGTATCATTATAAATTAATAAAAAAATAAAATATATTAAATATTTTTTTTCATATTTTTAATGCTTTGTAAGATGTCTAACAAACGCAATAAATTAAAATAAAATAATTTAAAAGTCAAATAGTATAATAAAGTATGTATGTATTGAATAGTTATTACATAAAAGATGAATTTTTTTCATAATCATAAATAAAAGAATATCAATTATATGTGATCAAAAATTAAAAAAAAGTTGGAGGATAAATTTTAAACACACACATACATACATATATATATATACACACGTGCGCACATGTATGCATGTAAGTAATGTGTTCTAAAAACAATTATTTTTTTCCTAATTATTTTTTTCATCTTGATCCGATCAGATCATCCAAACATGTTAGATCAGCCGATTGAACTCGAATTTTGACTGTGTAAAAAATGGATCAACCTTAAGCGCATGTTTGAGGTCACCCGCGGAATATCTTAAATACCGGTCGATCGATTCGATTGGCAAGGCTAGTTTTATAGCACTGATTCTAAGGTCGTTGGCTATTAATAGCCTCATGTTCGATTTTTAGAGCCACCACTTCAGCTGGGATTTATATCTCGTCTGAACATCAGATTAGTCGAGTGCTAGTAGTCATAGACACATCTCGATCGAAAAAATAATTATTATTATTATTATTATTATTATTATTATTATTATTATTATTATTATTATTATTATTATTATTATTATTATCGTCGTCGTCGTCGTCGTCGTCGTCGTCATCATCATCATCATCATCATCATCATCATCATCATCATCATCATCATCATCATCATCATCATCATCATCATCATCATCATCATCATCATCATCATCATCATCATCATCATCATCATCATCATCATCATCATCATCATCATCATCATCATCATCATCATCATCATCATCATCATCATCATCATCATCATCATCATCGCAATAGTTGAACGGCCATGTTGATATTTATTTTGGAACCTTAAATGCTAATTTAAAATCATAAACGAAGGAAAAAACTCAATTGAATTAGTAATATAATATAAAAATAAATATAAAGCATGGCAACCGTATATAAATTTATTAACATTGCTATTTATGAATAGATTCTTCCATTTATTTTCATGGTTTTATGTCCCGCTAGATCTAGCCGATAGTAGTTCAATCCATTGCTCTTACCAATATTTTTTCATATGTTTTTTTCCTTGAAAAAACATTTTATAATTTTTAATTAAAATTCCAAATTTTAGTAAATAATAAAGTTTTTTCGGATTTATCCAAATTTTTTAAAGAAATATAACTTCGAACGATATAAGTATGTATATATAATATATATTTAAATTCATGTCTCACAATTTGAAATATATATTAAAGAAATATAATTTATCCAAGTTTTGAATGGGAACTTTTAACTTCTTGATAGTTTTCGAGAACTAATCGATTAGATATAAAAATTTAAGTTAGTCTTTGGTTAAAAATGTAATAGTAAGAATTTAAAAAGTTGATTTGATAAATAAATTTTAGTAGATATTTGAATAAAAAGTAAGAACTAACAATATAATTTATTATTTTATAATATATAAGATTATAGTAATTAAAATATTATGTATTTATTTAGTTAAAATAGTAGTTACTAGCATAAAATATTATACATAATTATTAATTTAAAATTTATTAGAAAATAAGTTGTATCGTAATATTTTCATATTTTCATATGTTATTAATATTATAATTTATCAAAAATATTTATATTAAGTTAAAAACTTTATAACCTAAATGATAATATATTAATAAATAAAATATTATAATTGATTATTATTTAAGAGAATAGAAAAATAGTTTAATGAATAATATTAATGTTAAATTATAATTAATAATAATATTAAATTATAATTAATAATATTAATATTAAATTATAATAATAATATTTTATTAATTAAAATATAAAAAAGAACTGAAAACAAAAAAAAAGTCATTTTCTAGCTTCCAAAGAGAACTTGGAAGCAAAAACTTGTGAGAACTAAAATTCTCAATTCGTGTCGTGTGATTAAACTGGCGGCAAGTTCTTGTCGGTTCAAGTGTGTAGCAAAAATTACAAGAATTTAATCAAATTCTAAATTTTAATTCTCATGTCAAACATACAATATCTTTACCTCTCGTGGAAAACATGTTATAAGAACACAAAATTTATCAAAGAGCGTGTGCAATAACATGCACGATGACGGCAACTAGGACGGTCTGAACTTTTATTTTTTCAAAGAATATTTTTCTATTTAGTTAAAAATTGATCTAATTTTTTTATTTGGATTGAGAGTTTTAAAAGGGTAGGATAAAAGTATGAAGAAATGAGATTGAATAAATCATGTTTGTTTATATTTTTATTTAAATTAAAAGTGATGGAGTGAAATGACTACGTCCTTGAAATATCACATTTTTTATTTCATCAAATTGAAGAAATAAGAAGAAATAAATAATTTTCGATCAAATTAATCACTCACTTATTACAAAATTAAACAATATATATTGATATTAAATTACAAAACTTTTCTAATCTGTCTTTTATATTGATAAATTTATCTTTTTCTTTCTTACGAATATTACATTGATAAAATATTTTTTATTTATAATTATTCTTTTATAGATATTTATCTCTCGTTCTTTATTTTTAAAAATAGATGAATAGTATATTTTTAAAAAATGAAATAGAAAAATAGGCGGAACAAAAAATAAAAGAGAAATTACTCGTTAAATATTATAATACCTTATATTCAAAAAGTTTATAATAGTTTATATATAATAAAAGATAAAATTAATTTTTTTAATAAATAAAATTTTTATTTTTCATCAATTCATGTTTTAGAACTTTCTATCCAAACATAAATTTTATAATGACACACCACACTCCACACTCTCATCACACACCCCATCTCTTCATTAGGTAATAGATCATGTTTAACGACGATCCTAATCAATTTCGTCAAAGGAATACCACCAAGAACCCAAGATGAAAATCAGATGCTCACGTGATCCTAATTGTCATGCTTTGTTTTTTTTTTTGAAACTGAGCAATGCAGTTGGTTTCCACTTTTTTTTTTCAAGTTTCTTTATGTGACAGATGCTTTTTTCATTCTTGCCTTTCCTCACAAAAAAAATTTATATATTAAATGTAATATATTTATTATTTAATTGAAATTAATATTTTGTTAAATATAATTTATTATATATAAATAATATTTTGTAAGAAAATTTTTAATGAAAAATTTAATGTATACTATTTTTGTTAATTAATAAAATTATAAGTTATTTTATAATATATATTTTATTCAAATATTTGTTAAAATTATTTTTTTATTAACTATTCATTTAAAATTCGAAAAAACTATGATTTCACTGTCTAAATGCAGCCTTAGGATGATCTAATTACTTAATTCTAAGAATTAATTGCTCGACGGAAAGTGCATCCTTAATTACGTCAGCCGATTAGTTCAATTAATAATTGATTGATTGAATTATTTAGTTAATAAATTGAATCAAAATGTATTTATTATCTAAAACTGAAAACAATTATCGAATATTTTATCATTGGTTCAGTGAATTGATAATTTTATCCGAAAGAAAAATATAATTAAGTCAACAAAAGTTTAAAAATATCAAACTAGCTAGGAATAAAATATGTGTTCAAGACAAAAGTAGAGACTAAACTTGAACGTAATTTAAAGATAAAAAAATACTAAATAACTAGATATCCAAATATGATTAAAAAATATGAATCCAATACACACATACACATAAACACACACGCATGTATATAAAGTTATAAATGAGATAATTTTTAAAAATTTACAGCTAACTTAAGGTAAAATTTAAAAGTTTTAATTAATTATTCTTCAAATGAATTTGATTAATAAACTAAAATAAATTTTGATAATTTCGTTTCAATTAATTGAATACAGTTCCGGTGGATCAATTAAATGATCAATCTTGCTCCCATCTAAATCTCGATGTTGTTGGTGTCTTAATTGGAGGGTTTTAATACTGGTCCAGCAAAAGTATCATAAAAGTTTCTTAATAGTATAATAATTACACAATTGAGCTGATTATATAAAAAAGTAACAAAATTTGTTGCATTTTGTCTATTAGCAGCTCACCAAATTTGAATGGAAAGATCTCTTGAATATCTCATTAAAAATTTATCTACTAATGTTGGATCACGAAGCAAGGGGGAGTGAATTAGTACAATAAAAAATATTAATTTTACGAATACATTGTAGAAGCACAAAATCAACTTAGTAAAAATTAAGTCAGCGCAATAGCAATTAAGTCATGTATAATAGAGTAAATAAGAGAAGGAGAGGTATAGAGCACAAACATAAAAGGCATCATCATTTGCTGACAAGGTAAGGTTGGACTATACATTGACTTATATTCTCACTCCAACTTTTCAAGATCATTAAAGATTTCATTATCACACTTTCTTCATTTTAAATGAGAAAGGAAGAAGCCTTTTACAACCTCGAGAGATAAGACACACTTCTCATCCTTCAAAACTTTCACCTATCTTTTCTTCGCTCAAGATCACAACATTTTACCACTTAGAAGGTGATACGATGCTAAAGAACAATGCTTTGAGTAATCAGAATAATATATGATAATAAAAAAATGAGATCAAATGAATTTTTAAGACAGCGGAATATCAACTTCAAGATTTCAATGAATCAAACAATCTATATTATAAATAGATGGATTTAATAACAAAATAGCCAACCTTGTAATTAACGGTGAAAGTTTTCAAAGAACGAGTTGCAAAAGTTCCCTCACAGCAAAAGCAATTAAGTCATAATTCAATATATTCAAAGAAGTCTCAAATAACAATAAGTATTAGTACTTATATGCCCCAGAAACAAACTTTGTACTGAAAGAAAATATCATAACTTAGCCCACAAGTAACCTAACTAATTTAGTAAAATAACAAACTCAATTTCTATTACAATCATCATCAACATATTTCATATTTAATTAATTCCAAAAATTTAAATAAATATGATTAAATCATGATTTATTTGGCCCAAGTTATGCTGACTCTTCGTGCGGTCCAATTTGTAACACATTGAGTAGTTGGCTTTAATACAACTTGATCTTGTAATTTGATCAATTGTAAATCGCAGATATTCTTAATTATCTTCAATTTTTTTATGTCTAAGATTCACAACATTATCATCATCATCCAACTTTGCTAGATCATTTTTCTATCACCGACTGCAATTATAGACATTTCCTTATTCATATCATTTCCCTCCTCTTCAAAAGGATTCGTCCTTGAATCTGCATTCCCATTAAGAAGAATATGTCCAGATTCATATCATTTCTCTCATCTTCAAAAGGATTCGTTCTCGAATCTACATTGACAATAAGGAGAATATAACCTATCATATATATGAATTTATTAAACAATTTAGGACATGCATAATGGAGATATTGATACTTCATTTGATGTGTCAGATGGGACGATGTATCTCTATCAGAACAGCAATAATTTCTTATTTTCGTCATCCTGTCAAAATCCTGCAAGTTTTAAGAAACAACAACATAAGTAATATAAAAAAGTAATGTAACTATTATACTCACCTGGATGAAATATCTTATGCTCATGTGACAATGGTATTTTAAAAAATAAATTGTGAAACTTGGGGTTCTTCCTTCGTATAAGGATCCAGTCAAATAAAATGTGCAATGTATTCCATGAAACTAGAGATCTAGCAAGGAGATTGTCAAGTAGTTCCAAAATAAGATCTGCAAGTGAAATATTATAATATCTGTAACACAACAAACAACTTGACTTATAAAGGGAATCATGCAAGTCCTTACAACAAATCAAAACATCACCAAAATTATCTTGCAATGACTGCTATTAATCAAGATATCTCCAAAGAGATTAACCCCAAATCTTTGTTGAAAAATGCATAGAAGTCTTACTAATGCAGATACAATGAAATTTCCAATCATGATGTGAAAATTATATGCAATTTTCCAACCATCATCAGCAAAAATAATCTTAGAACAACACAAAGGTAGATTTAAAAAAATGAATAAGATTCTAGACTCATCGAAAAATTTTGAAATCATAATCAACCAATCAAAAGTACTCATGACTAGAAAAATATTCATTCCAAAATTTTAACATATGGTTGAAATAAATTTTTCAGCACATGAATAAGAAAGTGGAATACAAAAATGAGATCTAATGATTGCATGCTATTCAATACTTCTTCCAATTAAGACCTACAAGTTAGTCATATCAAACAAATATAAAGTTTCAAAAGTAAAAGATGGACTTTTCAAACTAATTGTCATAAACTCAATACAACCTCTTTCAAATCCTTGCATGATGAAATTATATCTTCATATACACCACTCCTACATATCTGCATGCACAAATCAAAATTAAAAGACAAAAGATGGTTAGTGTTATGAGAAAAATTACTGAATTATCTTTCTTTTATCTTAACACTCAAGTCTTTTTGCTCATATATCTTTGGAGGTGGTCTTTCTAAACACTCAAGATCTAATCTTCTCTCATTTTCACAGCTTTTGTAACACTCGGCATTTAAATATTGTATCTTAATGCTTTCAGAAGGTGACATTTCTAAGCACTCAAAACTTGTGTGACTATCATTTTCATCATTCAATTTGTGGCACTCATATTCTTCATCTTTATTTTTCTCACAAATCTCAAAATTATTTTGAGTTGTTGTACAATAAACTTCATCTTCCTTCAAATGATGTTGTGCAACCAAACTTTTTCCAACTTCTTCAATTTCTTCCTCACTTTTATCTTCTCAGGATGCTGCACTCTTTTGTGACAACTCTTCTTCATATGTAATATCACTATTGTCCATCATGATCATAGCACCATTATTTGGACATTGTGAACTAACATGACCTAAACCAAGATAATGAACACATTTAATGTCTTAAATCCTTTGTGAGCTGTTATAGGTTTAGGGTTTAGGGCAATACTCCCTTGAGTTGAAATTTTTATCTTTGGTCTTGTCCTCCAATTTTTGAGTTGACTTATCAATTGACTTGGAGTTTGCACGCATTTTAATTTCCAAGCAGAAGTTGAACTTTCAAATTTGCTATGTGGATGAATATCTTTCTTCAATTGCTTCTCAACCTTTATAGCCTTATGTAGAACTTCATCCAACTTCAAATACTCTTGCAATTACACACCACTAGAAATCTCTCGATTCAGTCCACATATGAATCTTGCAATCATGTCTTCAGGATCCTCATTTATGTTGATGTGGATGGATGTCATTTTCATTTCTTTATAGTACTCATCAACAATCTTTTATCCATGTTTCATAGTCTGTAATTTCATGCGTAAGTCACGATAATATGATGGAGGAACAAATCTTCTCTTCAATATAATTTTCATGTCATTCCAATATTCAACTGGAGGCTCTCAATTTCTGTGCCTATTAATGGTTAATTGATTCCACCAAGTAATAGCATAATCAGCAAAGGACAGTGTAAATTACACGATTAGTCCACCAACTTTGAGTCGATTTCAAATCGGCCCCCCAACTTCAATTTGTAATTAGAACGTTCTCCATCTTTGATTTTCTTGCACGATTAGTCCCTTTGATCGGTGATAGTATGTTTCTCGATTGCCTTGCGTACGTGGTCGCCACGTGAATCATTTATCTTTCAAATATGTCATTCAAGTCATCCACGTCATTTAATGCTACTAAATGAGTAAATTACACGGATCATCCCCAACTTTGAATCGATTTTTAAATAGTCCCCCAACTTTAATTTGTAACTAGAACATCCCTCAACTTTAATTTTATTGCACGATTCATCCACTTGACTGATAATAAGTAATCTCTCGATTATCTTACTGACGCGACGTAATAAAATATAATAAAAAAAATTTAACTTGCTAACGTGACATAATAAAAATAAAAAATAAAAAATGACAAGAGGCGTCCCCCTCCCTCGTGAGCTCATCGGCGCCCTCTGTCCTTTTTTATTTTTAATTAATTTTTATAATATTTTTTATTATGCCATGTTAGCAAGTTGAATTTTATTATTATATTTTATTACACTGCGTCACTAAGGTACAGTCAAGTGGATGAATCGTGCAATAAAATTAAAGTTGGGGGATGTTCTTGTTACAAATTGAAGTTGGAGGACTGTTTAGAAATTGACTCAAAGTTGGAGGACGATCCGTGTAAGTAACTCGATTTAGTAGCGTTAAATGACGTGGATGACTTGAATGACGTGGATGACTTGAATGACGTGGATGAAAGAGAAATGATTCACGTGACAGCCACGTACGCAAGACAATCGGGGTCGCATGGAAGGAGGGGGGTCACCCCCCCTCTCTCCCTGCGCGAGGTCGCAGGGAGGGGGCGACCCCACCACCACCTGCGCGGCGCCGACGAGCATAGGGAAGGAGGGGATCGCCCCCCTCCCTGCTACCACCGACGAGCACAAGGAAGGAGGGAGGTTCGCCCCCTCCCTATGACCTCCGACGAGGTCGTAGGGAGGGGGGCGACCCTCCCAACCCCTACGCCGCGCCGCGTGAGCGCAAGGAAGGAGGGGGGGGGGGGGGGGGGGGCGACCCCTCCCTCGTAGGGAAGGAAGGGAGTCGCCCCCCTCCCTACGACCTCTAGTGCGATGGGGGTCGGCTCCGATTTTTTTATTTTTGTATTATATTCTTTTATAATATTAAATATTAGATGATACGAGGAAAGGATAATTTACTCATTTCATAAATAAAAAATTGTGAATTAACGAGAAAGTTAACAGAAGTGATGGATGGAAAAGATGATATAATTTAGGGGGGTTAGTGGAATATTCGAAAGACGTGGGTAGACGCGGGAAAAGTTCATTCACGGGTCAGCGAAAAGAACCCTAATTATCAACACAAAGTAAGTTCATGCAAATTGTGCTCTCTCTCTCTCTCTCTCTCTCTCTCTCTCTCTCTATATATATATATATATATATATATATATATAGGGTCCTCCCCCCATCCGCGCCTTTTGGTTCGGCATGAGTGCCTTTTCATTTTTTGTCTTTCCCTGCCGTGTGATGCCTTGGTGTCTTCTCCGCCACGCGACGGTCACCGCTGCCACGAGTTCCTCATCACCACTGCCATGCCCTAGGTCAAGATCGCCCCATGTTCTTCTTTCTTCGATTCGAGATCGCAGTCGCCACCCGCCCTTGCCCTAGGTCGAGATCTTCCTTCTCAAGGGCTCAAGGTCGCCGCCGCGGCGCTATGAGGTCGTTCCCGCTGCCGCTTGTGATTCTGTGAATATCGATTGAATGTCGATATGTGATTCTGACTCTGTGAAAGTTTTTTCCCACGCCAAATCTGAATAAAAAACCGTGCAAAAAAAAAAAAAAGAATGTCGGGGAGGGGGTACTCCCATCCTCCCCCCTCACAGGGGGAGGACCCCATTAAATCATATATATATGTATAATTGGAACAAATTTTTTTATGCTATATTTGATTATATAAATTTTGATTAATTAGAGTTATATTTAATGTGCTAAAACAATTTAAATAGGAATGAGATATTCTATGCACTAAATTGAAATTAATATTTGAATAAGTTTCATCTATATTTGGACTATAAAAATTATGGATAATCTTATTACCTTTCTGAAAGATAAAAATCACCTCATTTTGATAATAGTGCGAATAATTATATGCAAAATAGTAATTGTGATCGAACGGATGAACTAGTTGACCGATCAGCATGGAAAACACATTGATCGAGTGATATCTGAAGACCGATAGCCGAAGTGATTGACCAATAGTTCAACAGGTTGAATCAGTTAGTGAAAAGTAGGATCACTTGAGCTTTCAATGGTCATATTTTTTAACAGTTACAAGAAGCGATCAACCAACGGACATAACGGTCGACCGGCTTGCACGCATGATGTATAGTTGTGACTAGTTTTTTGCCAAAATGATGGCAACAATCATATTACCCAAAAAACTTATAAAAGAGTCCAAAGAATAAAGAATCCATTAAGAATTCAAGGAAAACACTAATCATAAAAGAAATACTAATTTCTTGAACTTCTTATGTTGAATATTCTCCTCTTTCTCTTTTTTTCATGTGATTTTGATATTGTAAAAGAGAGAAATTTTTTTTTTAATATTTGGATGTGAGCTATTTTTAGTAGTGGGTTTATGCTACTTTTTGAATTAGAAAAAAGATTAAAAATGCTCCATCATAAAAAAGGTATTCCTACCTCTTGAGTGAAGAATCGACATATGAAAACGTCTTAGGACGAGAGATTTGTCTTACCTCTCGAAAGACAGAGAAGACGATTTTTTTCCTTGTCCATTTGTAATGAAGGAAGAATTAGTGGAATCTCCAAAAATTTTAAGGTCGAGAAGTCGAAGCAAAAATGTAGGTCGAGGTGTGACATAATTATCATGCATCTTATGTTTGTCTTTCTTTCTCCCTCTTCATCTTACACTATTATGCATATGATTTGATTATTATTGTGTTGATTTAAATTTTAACAAATTCATATATATATATATATATATATATATTTATAAACCAACTTGCTCATTTCTTTTTCTTCCTTGATAAAATGGTTTTACGACATGTGAATACAAAAAAATTATTATCGGGAGCTTCATCTGTCACTGCTAAGGACGTGATCTAAGACGGTCTTATCGAATTAATTAGACTCGATGATGAGTCGACTTTTTAATCTATGATCAGTGCACTCAGTACCACTGTGTGAATTTAATAATGGAATCGACGTTGCTTTCTATATATCGTTGGCCGGTTACTGAAAAAAAAAAGTTAATTCAATCATCCGGATGCCGAGCACCAAGAAATCATGAAGCATTCGGGACAAAGTTGCAGCTGTGCGTGCCCAAAATGGGACGAGTATCTTAGAGAGCCAGATGGCATACCACTATATAATGCTCGACAACCGTCCATGCATGCATGCTCGACGGTCGACGAATCTCAGCCGTCCATGACAAATCCCACTATGCTCGACCTCGACAGCCGACCGATCTCAACCGTCCATGTCTCCATCTCCGGTGATCAATGCGTCAGCTTTCCAGCCTGGTGAACCATGCGTGTCCCCTTGTTTGTATCATCCAACGGGATACGATTTCTCTCTAATTTCTTTATATAAGGGGCTGGCTGAATTTTATTTTAATATATAATACTAAATTATAAACATACATTTTTTTCAAAATCTTAAAATTTATCGATTTACTATTAACTCATTGTTTTATATAAATGAAATATTAATTTTATCCTTACTTTAAAATATATTTCAAAGATAAAAGGAATTAACATAAGCAAAATATTATTTAATAATCAACTTTTTAATAAGTACAAAATATTGTGTTCATGTTACTATTTTTCAAAATATTTTTTGTGTTATATTAAAGAAGCAACGATGGGTGACTAAAATTGCCATTCATAATTATAAAATAACAATTAATTAATAAAATGTTGGATGAAATTTAACGGAAGGCATTAGGTGTTAAATCGAGATATTCAGAAATTAAAAGCAATAAAATTATAATTTAAAATTAAATTTGGAAAAATTTATTTGAGAGAGTATGAATAAATAATTCTGAAGATTGATATTTGTTTTCAACAATCTTTTTTCAGGTTAAACTCTAAATTATTAGCTCCGTCCTGAAATATTTTATAAAAATAATACTGCGATTATGCCAAAATGTGGATTTGTAAATTGAATTGTTTTTCATGTTAATAAGATATATGTTTACATTTTTATAATTTAGTTTAGGATTTAACGGGCTCCTGCCTATTCAAATAAGTAGAGCCTCCTACCTAGCACCCCATATCAAATCTGACAGCCGACAATGATGCGCAATTTATTCTTATTTTAGAAAAAAGTTTTGATGTTGTTTTAGAAAAATTGGCACGATTAAGTAGAATTCCTCCTCTTAATGTTTGTGCCCTAGCAACTCCGGGATTGCTGAACTCCTTTACCGACCTCGCCATCCAATCTCGCCCTTCATGTTCTCGTCGTCACTGTCCCAGGATCTCCTCGGCATCGCCTTGCCAAATCTCGTCGTCACTGACCTCGCGATTATCGCTGACCCAAATCGCCTTGCGATCTGATTGCCTACTAGATTGTTGTCTCCGAACCAACTCACCTCACCATAACCCTTGCCGATCTCATCATCGTCGACCCCACTCACCTCACGATCAGACTGCCCTGTCCAATCTTGTTGATGTCAGCTCGCCTTGATGTTTCCCCTTGTCTGATTTCGCCATCGCCGACCATGAGAACTCGTTGAGAGAGGGTCAGCCTTGCAAATGTCAACAAGGAGACGAATCAGGACAACGAGGAGACGATCATGAGGTGAGCAGATCGCCGATTGTGAGGTTAGCATGTCGTCGATCGTGAGGAGGGAGGCCGACTTAGACATATTGGTAAACCACTCTTTTGAGTCGCACAAGTTCTTTTAAATAAAAATGAATTGCGCCTCACTATCAGCCCGTCTAATCAGATCGAATGATTGCGATGTTAGGCAGGAGACTCTACCTATTTGAAAGGCAGGAGCCCCATTAAACCATTTAGTTTAAGTATGAACGTAAAGTTGAAATAACATGTGTAATAGAAGAGGAAGACATTTTTATGGACCCTAATCATTAACATGTGCGATTTATTATAGGGCATATATAAATAAAAGGGTTAATTCCTTAAACATCCTTTGAATTATAACGATTTTTCACATCTTCTCCTAATATATGAACTTACCGTAGAGCTCTTAAACTTTGTTACAATTTTCATTTTAGCCCTAACTTTCCCATTATTTTTTCTATTTTTTATTTATTAAATGACTAAATTGTCCTCCTGTGACTTGAAATAAATGTCTATTTTTCTTCGTTGAGGGTAATTTAGTTATTTAATAAATTAAAATGAAAATAATGGGGAAGTTAACAAAATATCATGAATGGAATAAGCGAAAATCACGGTATAGTTTAAGGACACACGTGAAAACTCACTCTAGTTCATAGAAGATTTAAGTAATTAATCCTAAATAAAAAATTATCCAACCTGAAAAGTTGATTGGAAAAGATTGAAAATTTGGATCTTAAGTTAATTTTTGGACATATATAAAAAACCAATTAGGACTCCTAATAATAAAGACCTAAGAAACTCAACTCTAACATAATACATTTGTTTTAAAACATTATAATTAAAATATCACTTTAATTTTCAAATAATATTTTTTTAATTTTTACCTTTCTTTCTTTAACACACACACATTAGATTATATATATTATTACTAACTTAAATTGCTACGGTGTGGGTGAACTTGAATATTATCAAGTTATCAATATATTTTAGTGAAGTTTATATAAAATTACTTAGGGTATCTTGAGTTATAATATGGTACTTTGATATATTTAGATTAAGTTGAACTTATAGTTCAGTTTTATTTTTTTAAGAGAAACAATTGATGTGATATATTTAATTGAGATTGTCTTGGTTATTTTTTTTTTCTTCTAATGAATTTTAAGGTGTTTTTTATATTTTAAAAGATCAGCACATTCAAACCATTTTTTCTCCTAATATATACATATATTACTGTTATCTTTATAATTATAATTTCACATGCTAAATTTGCTACTTTAATAGTTTTCTTGGATAACTGACATATTTCGTCTAGTTTAGCTCATATTACTATTACACAAAATTTGATGAACTGACAGTCAAATGAAGTTATATTAATTTAATTGACTAATTATATATATATATGAGTTTAAATAATATGCTCTATCTATTTATGTGTCATCCATTTTTTGTCAGAGTTGATCCAAAATGACTCCAAATATTTTTTTGACATTTTTCTTAGCAGCATTAATGACCATCATGTCCTAAACAGTTTTAAAATTTTTCATGTTATCATGTTCTTCCTTTGTGTATAGCAAATTGTATATACTATTATTTTTATTATCCTTTTTTTGGAAAATTTGTTGTAATCAAATTGAATGATCAACTAAATATTATTATATGTTTTATAGCAAATATTTTAGTAGAATAATATTTTTAAATAATATATAATATATTTAAATTAAGTAATTGTAACTAAATATAAGATATAATATTATAACTATTTAATTAGAGTTTCATAATATTATAGTAACATATTAAATTATATAAAATATTATACCAATAATAAAAAATAATATTTATGAACTAATTCGATAAATAAAAAATAAAAATAGAAATGGACTCCACAAGTCATTACGAGTTTTTTGGCTAGGGTTCTAATTAAAACAGATCAATTTTAATCTATTAAAAATCACTCTAAATCGTATTCGATTTTTTTAATTTTTCAAATTTTCGTTCGATTTCTTTTTTGGATCAGATAAGTTTTGAGATCAGCTGGATTTTTCTTACATCCATTAATACGTACAATATTTTATTATATAAATGATTATTTTTTTTATAATTTGTCTCACGTGGACCTACTTGGTGCGGTATTTTTAATAATTGGAACGAAACATGAGTTGGAACTTTTACGTAGCATACTTTTCTACTTTACATGTGCCTAATTGCCGGGTGGCATACAATACATCTTTTCTCATGTGGATGAATATTGGATTTGGGTTACTTTTTAATCTTTTTGAGGCACGGCCATGTGACGGCAACGTGGATGATTTGAGTTGTGCATGTGTTGTGTTGTTTATCTTGTGGAATTCAAGTTTAGTCGTCTATGGTTCTTTGATATTGGACAATGGTTTAGTGGATATGTAGATGATCTAAAATTTGAGATTAAAAAGCTAATAAATGTTGAATGCACATATAAGTCAAAAAAATATTTTACATATCCATTAAACTTTTTTATATCCACTCGGGCCGTCGTATTTAGGACTGACTAATCCGGAGTTAAAGTAAAGATGAGAACGGTACTCTCTAAGCGATGATTCTAAGGATCTAATATGAAGCTACTAATTCTCAGCGATTCATCGGAACACAACCTACTAACAACTAATTGTGCTAACCAAACTTACATAACCATTAAATTATTAGACAAAGCACATACCCTTGCAAGGACGCCTGGTTAAGAATAAAAGATTTAGTCGCACGTGCCTAAAATACAAAAAATAATCATGAACATAGTAGCTCACTAATTTTACCTATCAAAGACACTTTTTAAATGAAATCCCTCGGGCTAGAAGCACAAAAATAATATCGAGTGATGTATCAACCAAAGGAGATAGATTTTCCATCGGCATTCAATAAAAAGTAATAGCTACCTGTTGCAAGCAGTTAAGTTTGTGGGGGACAAAAATGGTCGACATTAAAAAGCTTTAAATGGTGGTGGAATAATTCTTACAAGTAGGCCCTCAAACATTGATGAAGTTGATGGTAGCAGGGGGGGGCATGAGAATGGCCGTAGGTTAGGTGGGGGATAACTTCTGGTTTAGCCTCCTCAGGAGGCAACTGGCACTAAAAAGAAATGTGGGTCAGTTGGCAGGTCAAGGAATGAGAAAAAAGAAAGAAAAAAAAATTGATGCCCCACTTGTTTGAGAAGTGTGGAAATATGAAGGGATGCAATCTACTAACTATGCTGCTCTTGTGGATTGTGGGACTCGCTCCCTAATATATCTCCTCTTGTACTCGAATTATAACTCTGTTAGGTAATATCAAAATTAACATTTCAACTAGCGTTAGCAGTTCAAAAGTTAATTTTTTTATTTGATAAATGATAAAAAAATGTAATGTTTAATATTTTGTATGAAAATATTGAAAAGTTAATTTTACTAGTGTTAGCGATGAGAGGTTGGTAATTTATAATTTATTTTTTCTATTCTACCCTTATTCAAATAGATTACTTCTTTCTCAACTTATCTTATTATTTTATCATTTTTATTTTATCATCATTTAACTATATTTCTTTTTATATTCATGCTTAATTAATTAAAAATTATTTATATGTTAACAATGAATAAAAACTTATTTAATAATTAATACTTTTATACCATGTGTGTAGTATATAAAATTTATTGTCAATATAATTTCTATATATTTTATTTTATTGAGATATAAATAATTTATTTATTACATTATAATAGAATTTGTATAGTGTTTGAATTAAATAATTTATCATATGTCCAATTATATCACTTTATATTTATCATCTAGTTCTACAATTAAATTTATCAAATACTGTTGAGATATGATTTGCATATCTTTTTATATTTTTGCATATTTTCGTAATAATATTCAGGATTAATATCCCAGATTTTCTAAGATAATATCCCAAATATTTTGGAGTAATATTCTAACATATTCTCCTTTTTCATATTGCCTACCTTTATTATAAATAAGGAGGCATTAGTGTTTGGTGAATAAGAAGTGAAAACATGTTTCTTAACATGTTATCATAGCGGGTTGATTAGAGATCCGTGTGAGCTCCTCTCGCCGAATGATTCGTTGCCTTCTAATTGCTTCGGACCGCCCTTCTTAGGCAGCAACTTAATTGTCTCTAAACTCAAATGTAGATGTTATGCCTTTGTGTGTCTCTGCGTTTTCTTCTATATTTCACTCTTTTACTTTGACATCTTGTCGGTGTCATCGGCGTCTTTGCCGAAAGTGTTGTTGTTATCGATAGTTATCGGTGTTATCATCGGACTTACCTTCGGGTCTCTATTGATCGGAGCTTAACCTCCGAAATTTTACTGACGTCATTGTGGACGACCGGACTTGACTGACATTGTTATCGACGATCGAAACCCTAGTCGCAATGAAATCTTCTTTTGCTCTATTTGATCCACGACTTGCGAGACTTTGGTGCTCGAAATCGACAAATCTACACATCTCTAGTTATTGCACGTTCTTCCTTGGTAGGTGTTTGACGAATTGTCAAGTCACCGTCGCGCAAGCTTCCTTGAGAGTTATTTGTTCAGCATCTCCTTATCTCCTTCTTTGATTCATTCTTTTCAATCATGTTTGGAAGTTGTCGATGGTGTTCGAGAAAATGTCTATATCGGCATTTGTGGAAACGCGTCAACTTTTCTCACTGGTCATCATCGCCAAATGAGATTCTGCAGTCATAGTTCGTGACCAAAGATCTTGGTCCAAAGCTTATGAAGACCAAAGATATGACATCTTTACTAAAGCACTTCCCAAAGAGAAACTCCAAATTATATGTTCCAAGCTCCGAAGAGTGTTAAGATATGATTTGCATATCTTTGTAATAATATTCAAGACTAGTATCTCAAATTTTTTGAGATAATATTCTAAATATTTTAAAATAATATTCTAACATATTTTCCTTTCTTGTATTGTGTACCTTTATTATAAATAAAAAGACATTAATGTTTGATGAATAAAAAGTGAAAATATGTTTCTCCACAAATACTTATTCACTATCCACTAATTAATAATTAAACCGCTATCCACTATGAAACCGAAACCGCTAATAGTACCAAACATAACCTATATCTCACTTGGATTGGATTGCCAAGTTGTTCGGAGTGCCCCTAGTGAATTGCAGCACTCAAGAGGGGGCAAACAGCATAGTTACAGCTCTGCTTGTCTCCTTTGTGGATGTTGTTATGGTAGGTACTATCAATCACAGAAGAATTTGTTGTTTTGCCAATGATCTATCCAAATCTCGACGTGGAAAGTCAAACAAGTGGTGCCAAGGGTCCACAAAAGATTGGAGATTAGGGGCCGTGTAGACCACCTGACTGGTTCTAAATATAGTTTACAAGTTATATAATTAAAACATGCAAACTTACGTCTAGCTAAACAGACCCAAGATTTTGGTGGGAAAACTGCAAGCATTCCCTTTCAGTGAGCATCTTATAAAATGGAAAAAATGCCAACAGAATTGTGAAGGATCGAAACACCGCCGATTAAGGCCACGAAACAAGCACGTTAGATGTAGCGGAATTTGTAGTCTGGAACTCATCATGAATCTTTCTCAACCTGGAGAACCACATTCTTTTGCTCACTGAAAGATCAAACTGGAGCAGATGGCTATGAACATTTACAACTGTTCACAAGCTCACTGTAGTTGTGAAAAAAAGGCCAATAGATCCATATGAACTAATTTACAGAGGTTACTGTAAGAGGATGAATGCAAACGCCACCTTGTTGATTCTACTATGCACGACCACCTAAGTCGAGGAGCAACACAGCTCTTACAACACGGATTCCACAACTACTTCCATGGCGGCATGACCACCTCGTTCGAGCAGAGCTAGAGCCAAGTCGTACTCGTGCCACACCCTAAGGCAACTGGCCAGTTTTCGCAGTGTTTCCATCTTCACCCCTGGAATCCAAGATGGAGCAAAAGTCACTAGCAAACCTATGAAACATGAGACGTATACCTTCCATGTCGTTGGATCACACCCCAATAATATGTTGCCCTCCACAACCCCAGCCATGAAGTCCATATGGTTCCCGATCACCCGAGCTCGTCTCGATGAGAACACAGGCGTACAAGCTGGAGAAGTATTTCCAACTCCCCAAACAAATGCCCCAGACAAGATGAGCATATAGGCCATAGAATAACCTTCCATGACATTGCATACTGTATGCGAACTACCTAGCTTCTCTTCCCCATTGGATAATAATAATGTTGGCACAGTCTCCTCAAATAGCACCTGCACTAGTTCTACGCCACCAGCAATATACAAAAGGCTTGCCCCCAACGTGGCGACCTGTTGAACACCAGTTGCAGCAGCTGCCAGTGATATGCGGCTCGATTTTAGACGAGAAGGTCCACCTGATGTCCATCCGTTAGCAAATTTATGTGTCCACTCAATTACAAGTTTGACAATCAGCCCATTCACGAAATCCGTGTCTTGAAAAGTACGACAGCTCCGAAGGTAGAGGAAACCTGGTTTAGTTGGCAGTCGGACCCCTTGTTCAGATAAAGAATTACCTAGCAGTTCACTTACTCCGCGGCTAGATGTAATGTGGGAACCTCCAGTAGCAGATGCTCCAAAAAATGATGAGAAACAGCTTCGAATTAGTTGAGACACAGCATCCTTGTCCCGCGTGAATGGAGAACGGGAGCATGACAAAACAATGAAGTCATGCCACTTCTTGACCTTCTGCGTCCACAAGGCCCCTATAATGGGCATGCTCGGCCAGGAAGAACCGATTGCACAATTTTCTAAGGCCTGGCCAAAAACTCCATGAATGTACTCCACACTTTTATCAAGCTTAAATGTTATCGTCAAGCTGACAAGTGCGGCCATTGGTAATGGGAGCATTGGTGGCACACCACCTACAAAGACACCCAAAGTTATTATTAGTAGACAACTATCACAATAATTCATTTTAACCAGCATAACCTAACTAATTAAACATGCCCAATTTCGCATCTGCGGTAACAACAATTCAGCTAAGAGATATGATCATATAAATTTTAGAAAAATGATCAAAGTTAATCACCCAAACTGAAAACTTCTTTCTGGACAGCATGCATACTGAGAAGAACCTTCTATTGATTGAATGTTTATATTGATGACAGGAAACATGGAAGACAGAGTAGAGAGAGGAATGTCAAGAAAGGAATAATTATTGAAATACACTGCTCAAAGGCCCATGCTTTAAATTTAAGAATTCTCCTTGGTGAAGAAGGAACTTTAAAATAAGCATAATTCAGTAGAACTATATTAAAAAACCATAATCGTAATGAGCACGGAGAACAAAATGTAGAACAACACGTAGGAATCTCATCTCAAATCATTAATAAGAACAGGTGAATCAACTAAAAATTTTGATGTTTTGAGTGACACCTAAGAAACTTGCAAAATGAAGAAGGTGCAAAGTGTGCCAAATTAGTGACCAAGTAAAATAAAAAATCGTTAACTTCTCTAGAAAATATACATGAATAAGTCATCATTATTAGGAAAAGAGTTGAAGTAATGCAATAAGAATTATGTGCAGACAAACTACGTGGATAACCGCTCTGTATATGAACCCCTGCAGATGCAAGTATCTCTTTTACTTCAGATTCAACTGAATGAAGAGTTGGATCAGGGGCAGGCCAGTCAGATCCATTCATTTTAACAGGCTTCCAGATTCCCCGAGTAATCTCTGCTGAAAAGTAACTGATGATGGTGGCAATGGATGCTGGTAGAAAGTCCACCAAGCCCCTCAAACCTATGAAACATCAAATATATATCAAGGATGGGCATTGAGAACACAGATGCAGCTAATAACCAGACTAAAACTCAGGTCATCTGGCATGATGCAACACGGCATCATGCCATATCATTCTAGCTACAATCCAATACTGACGGTGGACGCATGATAATGACAACAAGAACATTCAGAGGAAAAAGGATTAACCCTCTTAAGGGACTAAGCTTCTCTAACCTGTAGTTAAATCCCGCGACGAAAGTCTTCCATGGGCGCATGCAGTCAAGAGAGCTTCAAGAACAAAAGGAACAGCTTCCAGAACCTCCCATGCAGGAAGCATTGGTCTCTGGAAAGTATCTTCTGATGTACTTGCAGAAGAGCCACTTATGCTGCTACCGGAATTTGATGAAAGGTTACTAGGAACATGTCCAACTTTAGACATTTTCCGACAAATCATATTCAATATCTTATTAGCAGTTAGATGAACTGGATTTTTATTAGACAGGCCAGAAAGAGTTGATGATATGCACGCCTGATTCTGAAAGTACCAAGCCCGTAATTTAGGAAATGAGTCAACATAGATAGGTTGATTTCGTGATTCATGAAGTGGATCTGCAGTATTATTACTTCCATCCATAGAAGAGTTTTGCGTAGGAACACGACTATTACGCAGAAGCAATAGATAGTCGAGTGTCAGCTCCATTTTTATGGAGCCTCCTCGCCCTGCAATATAATGCTCTTGAGGGGGTTTATAGAACTTCCACAATCTGAGAAGAAAGAGAAAGACACATGAAAACACTGAATAAACAGACGTCTCATCCAATGTGCCTGATCTATGATTGGAAGGAGGATGCAATGAACCAAAAGCCTCACAAAGTGGCATCAAGATCGCTGCAACTTCTGGTACCTAGAGATGATACAAATCAGGATCAGTTACTGTCAGACATTCCACTGCTCATAAAACCAACAAGAAATGGATCACAGAAAGAAACAACAAAGGAAGAACTTATTGAAAGCAGAAGCATATGTGAACGTATACCATATGATCATCAATCCTTCATTTCAGTTTCTCAAAAAAAAAATGTTGGTAATGTGACAGAATCCCTCTATCAACAGCAGCATTCCATTTCTCCCACCGCGCATCAAACCACCTTCCTACATAGTGGATGCCCACTACAACCTTCTGCCCGGTAACTGCCCACTACAACCTTCTGCCTAGAAACTGCCCACTATTAGTTAGTCTATTTCTTTATTCCTATAGATATGTATTTAGTATCTATTTAATCGTATGTTTTGTTATTAGACCTGGTATTCTTGGAGATTTGTCCACTCCATACAGGCAGTTATCTTTTAATTCCATCTTATGTTGCTTTCATTTTTGTTCCGAAAGTTGGTATTCTACCAGAGCACTAATGATCCCACGATGGTGAATACATTCTCCGTAGGCTTCCAAAATGATCCAACATCCCCACCCCCTAATACACATCCATTTTTCCATTAGACCCAATTACCCAACAACTATCTTCTATTGCACTAAAGTTAGAATCTATTGATGCATTAGCAATACCAGCTCAAGTTGCAGCCCTCAAAGCTCAAACAAGTTCTCGACAACATAAGGCAACCATTTATACCACCAGGAGATAGGAAAGGCTGCTGAAATCGACTTTGGCAGAGGCAAATTTAATTGGACAACAGGAGATAGATGTGGGTAGTCCATGGTGGCTCAATCATCCTTCCCGGTGTCCCCACACAAAAAGTGGAGTTTTCAAAATTTGAAGGAGGTGATCCTTGTTATTGGATTCTTAAAGCTGAAAAGTATTTTCGTTATCATCAAACTCCAAAGGATGCAAAAGCTACATTGTTCCCATGTATTTAGAAGGTGATGTTCTTGATTTATTTGCTTGGATTAACCATAAACGTACTGTTTTGTATTGGGAGGAGCTTGTCAAAGCATTGCAGGAAAATTATGGACCTGCAAAATTTCAAAATCTTGATGAGCATCTTTGCAGTATGCGTCAACCAGGATCTGTTCAACAATATCGATAGGAATGCTAGCAATTGGCCTGAACACTGTCTTATAGGAGTTTTCCTTAATGGCTTGAAAGAAGAGTTGAAAGTTGACGTTCACATTCACAAACCAAGAACTGTCTACAAAGCTGAGTGTAGCTTTTGAAAAACTCGGCCTTTCTCAGGAGAATAAGGGCTCCAACCATTACAACCGACCTCATTCAACTCCATCTTTTAGAAAGGCATCAACATCACGTCCATTCACTCTTTCACCTGCAACTACAACCACAATGACAACAACCTGTCCACCAATGGCAGCACACTCGTGGGATGAAGAACGTCGTTCTCGGTTGACCAGAAGTTTATGTTTTAGATGCAATGAAAAGTTCTCCCCAGGTCATTGTTGCAAAAATCCTTTAATGGAACTTGCTAATTCTGAAGACACTATGGAGGAAGAAAATTCAATCAGCAAAGTAGATCCTCATCAAACCATGCAAAGATATCTCTTCATGCTATCTTGGGGCAAGCACCATGCAACAATATGAAGCTACTAGGCAAATTGCAAAATAAGGAATAGAGAAACTATCATTCTTGTGGATAGCGGTTCTACACAACTTTGTGGTAGAGTCAATAGTGAAGGAATTGAAATTGCATGTTCATACACTTCCAACTTTTGGTATTCAAATCAATCGAATATGTATATAGAAGTATCTAATCTTACTTTTACTCAGGATTTCTATCCTTTCTCCATTGGTGGCGTGGATGTGGTACTTGGAATCAAATGATTGGCCTCTCTCAACACTGTACAAGCTAATTGGAATGATATGTCTATGATACTTAATTGACGAGGCAAACATTACAAGTTACAAGGCATTAATTCAACCATTTCATCAAAAAATTCTCTGCATACATTCTGCATCAACAAAGCTGGAATCCCAACTTGTGAGTCGTTTTTCAAGATAAGGCATCTTTCCAGTGGGGGATATACCGATAGAGTCCATCTATCAACAGCAGCATCCCACTTCTTCACCCACTAGCATCAAACCACCTTCCTACATAGTGGATTCAACTGCCCAATAACTGCCCACTACAACCGTCTAACTGCCCACTAACTACCATCACATGTCCACCCTTAAACAGATACTAACAGATACCTTATTTGCAGCACTTACTAGTTTGTTTGTTTCTTTACAACAACAACAACAACAACAAAGCCTTATCCCACTAGGTGGGGTCGGCTACATGGATCATACGACGCCATTCCGCTCTATTAGTATTCGTTGATCCATGTTCATAAGATTCGACATGATTTTATGCTAGCTGTCGGGGCCTAACACAACCCTCCTCCTTTATCCGGGTTTGTTTCTTTATTTCTAAAAATATGCGTTTAGTACCTATTTAAGGGTATGTTTTGTTGTTAAACTTTGTGTTCTTGGAGATTTGTCCACTCCATACGGACAGTTATCTTTTAATTCCATCTTATGTTGCTTTCATTTCTGTTCTGAAAGTTGGTGTTGTATCATAATGTTTGTTAATGTGGTTGGCATATTTGAAAATGATAGAAACCATAAGTTTTATGAAAATATGCTTGCTTGTGCCAAGTTTCATGCATAATCTGAGAAAACTAGAAAGCTTCTTAAAGCATAAGATATTAGAAACACAATAAGTTAAAGAACGACTTCTTATATGCCTAATTTTTTACTTTACGTTTAAAATGGTATTATGGGTAAATGAAAAGTTTATTGATGTTATGGACGAGTTGTGCACAGATCAGGTATCACATACATGAGAATAAGTTTCGGGAGATGGAACAATCACAACAAAGAAATAATTTGAAGGACCAAGAATATTTCAGATACACCTTCCCTCACCATGCCATACAAAGAGAGAATATGAACAGTATCAACACCAGAAAGCCCAAATAGAATGGCAGTTAGCACAGGAACATGATCAATCAAATAGCTTTCAGTTCCAGATGCTGAAGAATCAGGCCTAGGGGACAGTAACTTGACCACAACTCGTACAACATGTTCCTGAAACATGAAAGAAGTTACAAGCGCATGAAAAGTCAAATTGTAATATGTAAAGAATATAAGAGTAACAGGTGAACGACTTCAGACCGCTTGAACACTTCTACACCCAACAGTTCTTAAATTGTTTTTTCTCTTTTTTGGGGCGAACAGTGATAGCTAAACAGTAAAGTTTGACATTTATACAAATTAGAAACACTAAAAGTATTCAGGGAACAAAAATATAATTGGTGTTGAAATAGGAGCACAACAGCTAGAATCCAATAAATATATAATATATATATATATATATTTTTTTTGAGAGAGAAAAGGATGACAACCAAAGTTGAAGTTGTCATCCAGATATATATATAGCTGTGGCAAAAAACATGTACAAGTGGAAGCTCTCAATAAGAGAGCAGCAAAAGAGGGAGGGCTGCACAGTCCCTAACCAAAGCCCCACTCCCGAAGAAGAAAAGAAGCATGAATCCAATAAATATTAGAAGGGTTAAATGCTTGTGTGGACCTACAACTTACACAGTATGAACTCTAATTCTTTTTGAGAACAAGTATGAACTCTAATTCTGACCATCTAATTTAAGATATTTGGTGCTAAACATTATCAATTTTATGATATTGAAAATATAATGTGTGTGTGTGTATATATATATATATATATATATATATATATATATATATATAAGAAATATATATATATATATATTTCTTTTATAAACTTGATTTCCCTTAGAGTCGAAACTTCTTATAATATCTTGAACCACAGATCTTATAGATTGGACGGTTAAAATTATAATTTGAATAAATTGTGAGTTCACAAAAACATTTAATCTATATAAAAATTCATTGAGCGAACAGTCCTGACCTTTACAGAAAATAATTGCGTCAACACAAAGGAAGAAGCATGTAATGCTTTCTCAATGTTACTTGGGTAGAACTAAGAATGGCGATTGGTCAAGTCGCAAGGTGTGTACTCCCAATTTCCAAATCATAAACAAGATATGCAATGAGAAAGATTTTTATGAATGGCTCTTATTGTTTATTGAATCATAATTAAATCTAAATAAATAAAAGATTGACAATCTTTGTAAATTTAAGAAGGAAAAGATTGAAAATCCCTTGCACCTTAAAACAACAATGCAAATGATAAATGTGTCTTGACAAACGTGTCTGGACTCTACCTGGATATTCCAGCCACGAAGAAATGACGCACCACATAGAATTTTTGCTGCAGCTGTTTTTTCTTCTGCTGATCCATTTAAGGCAATGCTGTGTAACTTTTCCACTTCCTTTACACTACAAGAAACAAAACACGAACATTAAAGCACAAAGTGTTCAATCAGCCAGTGCATCCTATTCTGAAAATTATTTATTTGGTGTACCTTGATGCAGGAGTCATCATGAGGGAATTTTTCAGTGCATCAGAAAGTGGGGCACCCCCAATGAAGGTTGACCAAGGAGAATCTTGAATTAATGTTTGATCTTTAGCTAATGCAGACGGAACAACATAGCCAGGCCAAAAATAAGCAGACGTATCAACCAAATTTCTAGCAATGCAGGCTTCAACAATAAGATGCATCATGTTCCCAACTGCATACAAAGAAACAAACAAAATGCAACTGGTTATTTGCAAAAGAGAAAAAAAAAAGTTACAGGGAGCTGGGGAAGATGAATCAGATCCCAGTAGTGTTTTCTCAATTTTACTTTTGAGCCTAGTTGATATTTGCTCTTTCTTCAATTTTCTTTTGGCAGCAGCCAGGGTTGCATACTTAGGGATCCAAGAAAATGTCTTACAAGATGGTACATAGAAGTTGAATTGTAAATATTCAACAGTCAAGACATGCAGCAAGAAAATATTAGTTTTTTTTATCAATAGTTAATCCATTAAAAATTGTGTCACAACATCCACTAACCTGCTCTGATAGAAGAATCTTTGTAACCAGAAACGTTAAGATTAGAATTCCCATTCTTGAAATTAGAAACAAAAACCGCCGCTTTAGTAGCTGCAGTATTAGCTGCATGCATAACTGATGGAGGAGGCAAGAGGAGCCTAGAATATTGTGAGAGTAGCTGGAGGCAGGATAGCAGTCCATGTCGTTTGGAAGCTATCTGGTTCCCTTCATCTCCTTGAGTAGTGTTTCTTGAAAAGCCATTAATCATTAGAGAAGAAAGTTCATGCTCTTCCTTAACTATGGGGACAATTGCTAAAGGAACCACTGACAGAAGTATGCATAGACGAGCATCAAGGCGAGGCACAGGTCCTTCTAAAGGTTCTCGATCCTAATTGTGATACACAAGCAAACCAGTCAGGAGAATATCTATCAACATACATATAGTTCATGCATAAATATGTATATCAATAAAACTTCATAGAAAAGGAAAAGCTCAAAGCTTGTGTTATCTCAACTCGTTGCACAAGTCGGAGAGCTGAAACCCAAAGTGCTTGAAATGTCTCCTGCCAGGTTGCGTGATTAATTATTTGCAGAGTCTTGATCAGTTCTGGTCAACATAAAAGATGATCAATAATTGTATTCCTGAAACGAAACATGTATACATCCGACAAGAAAGGATGACACAAGATTAAATAAACAACAGATATATGATTATGTACATCGGAGAGACAGGAAACTGAGCAGCAAGGACCTGTAAGCATCTCCGAAGCAGATATAGCATAAAGATGCTTCCCATCCATTGCATTCTCCAGAAAAATATCAAAAGGAATCCAACAAGCATCTTTTCCAGCTCCATAACTGTTACATGAATTTAATTGGCATGGCGCAGAATCAGCCAGTGCCCCAAGAATCTGATGCCTATTTGACTGGTATCCTCCATCAATGGAATTTTTTATATTTGTGACCATGTTATCCACATGACAATCTGCAGATGCCAAAATTTGTGTTGTTGGTCTATGGGCTTCGATAATTTGCAGTCTTTGCAGTAAAGCATTGAATTTCTCAGGCCTGAATTTATAACAAGATGGTTAAGTAATAAAAAACCTCAGAACAATATATAAGAAATAGAAAGAGAACGAAACTGAAAGTCTAAGAGGAAAAAGAAAGCAACTATTGACTTAAGTATATACCACTATGCAACTCGACGGAACATCATATCTAAGGACAGAGATCAACAGACCAGAATACAAATGATACAAATATGAGACAGATCAGGATCTGATCAAATATTGCCTTTTTTAAGGGTAGGAATCTGATGAGGAATATATCAATAATGAATTCAGTGGACGTTTTAAGCCATTAAATTTTAGCGAGTTGCCTGCAAAATAGAACAAAACTCGTAGCCATTTTCTTTCACATAACCATCTTATTCATTAATGTTCTTATATTCAAACAGTTAACAAGTCTATGCAAGCAAAGTAAACATCATCAAGAAAACACAAAATATATTCAAAACGTTAAACGAACAAAAAGGAATCAGCACATACATGTTATGATAGATAAGACGAAGAAAGACCTTTGTCTTCTTGTTCATACTGAAATTTTCCACCACCTTAATAGCAACTAGGACATTGTTTTTACGCAGAAGCTCATGGTGTTTGTGTCTTTTATCACTTGAATCTCCCCTAACATCAACGTCCATTAACAGAACCCCATCATTGGCATATGAAATGGACTGTTTATCTGCCGATATCAGAGGTAAACCACAGCCTTCCATTATGCAATCAATCAAGCTTGTAATGACACAGAAAATGAACAAGACAACTGCATGACCAAAATTTATCTGATGTACATTGTACACATGTGAAAGTTGTAAAGCATCATCTATTGATTTTGTGATCCTGAAAAGTTGAGTTAACGAAACATTGATCAGTCTCAGTGATCTCAATGAACATAAATTTAGATGTTGACTATGAATAAGACAGTAAAAATTTTGATATATATGTGGAAAAACCTGAAAGCGGAAGCAGAAAATATGAAAAAGATATCATTCATAAATTTCAAATATATTCAGCATTTCCATCTAGAAAATAGGAATGACACATGTAGGGAGGGTTTCTAGCTACACACATGTTTACCAGTTTTTTTTTATTCAGATGCACCAATCAACAACAACAACAACAAAGCCTTATCCCACTAGGTGGGGTCGGCTACATGGATCATACGACTTCGTTGATCCATGTTCATGAGATTCGTTGATCCATGAGATGCACCAATCAATTTTTAAAAAAAATCAAGAAAAGTCATGTTGTCATGATAGATGTGGTCTGCTCGAGGCAGCAATGTTATGCATCAGAAGTTGCTCATGACATTTATGCCACACAACTGTCAACAGACTTAATGACTCATTCTCATCATTCTCTTTGTTCTTTCGCATTTATGGAATTTGACAATGCAGGCACAGCAACAAGATCAGACTCCATGAATGGCCCAAAATCTTTCTCATGCTGACCAACTGCAGACCTTCCTCTTTCATATACAAACAATTTCACTAGACTGTATACATAGTCCAAATGACAGTACACACGTTATTCGACTAGATCCATTGTCCGAATGATGGTCATCAGCCTCCTCCCACTCTCCCCTCCCTCTTTCATCCTTCTCATGACGGCTGCAGACCTCCATGAATGGCCTCTCTCTCTCTCTCTCTCTCTCTCTCTCTCTCTCTCTCTCTCTCACACACACACACACACACACACAATTCCACTAGAATGTATGCACTGTCCAAATGCTAATACACACATTATTCCACTAGGATGAATGCATTGTCCAAATGGTGGTCATTGACTTCTCCCTGCCTCCCTTGAATCTGTTACAACACAGGATGTTCAAAACACAGCATGTTCTTTTCCCCCGTCATTGGTTCTGGAAACAGGTTCTCTTTCTAGCATGATGACTGGCACTCGGCTGGAGCTTTTGCCGCCCTATTTCCCCGCCTATTTGCCATTGCCCAAAATAAAAGCGCCACTCTTGCTGAAGTCTGGGTTGACCCCTCGGATGCTGATAACGGCTGCTGGACTCCTACCTTCAACAGCTCGCTATCAGACCAACATTTTTTTGAACTACTGGAACTACTGAATCTCATCTACCCCCACAAACTCAACACGCACGCAAATGATGGCTGGTGCTGATCGAGAGGTGTCTTGAGTGTCAAACAAGCCTATTTGATTCTGAACACAGCTGTGCACCTTGACAACAATGACATCTTATGGATTGCAGACTAATTTGGAAACTCAAGGCTCCTCTAAAAATCAAGGTTTTCATTTGGCTCCTGCGTAGAAAACGGCTTCCAACAGCATCATACTGCTCACGATGGCTCAATGGGATGGCAGATACCTGCAAGATGTGCAGCAACAATTCTATTGAAGATACAAAACACCTTTTTTTCAATTGTGATATGGCTAGAGAAACTTGGAACAAGCAAACAGTGTGCAGATCACTGCTATGTCCGAGCCGACTTTCTGGACTGCTTGTCGCAGTGGTGGGAACACGGGGCAGTTCATCACTTACCGATCAAGGAAGAGTCAGGCGCTCCTTGCAGCTATTCTCTGGGCTATCTGGTTACATCGAAATAGGCTTGTTTTTCAAAATGAACGATGTTATGTTGATAACATTCTAAATCATGCTTATTTTTTGTACCACGAGTGGTCTTCTATGTAACACTGGTCTTTCACACTTTGTAACCTTTATGCCTCAATTGGCTTTTTAATATTGGTTAATCGTCCTTTTTCCGTTTCAAATAAAAAAAACAGTTCAAAACGTCGCTCCTCCATCAAAGCAGGCAATTTTTTTTATCAGCCAGAAGTAGATTTGAAAGATATTTATAATTAGTTTGAAGCTTGTGTTCTAGCCCTTACGATAAACTCAAATGCGTTCTTGGGCAGGGGCATACATCGCACATTTTTTGCTTGCTATGGTAAGGATTTATAACTCTGCCTATGTTTTATAGCCGGTCCCAAGTCCGGATAAAGGAGGAGGGTTGTGTTAGGCCCCGACAGCCAGCGTAAAACCCTGTCGAATCTCATGAACATGGATCAACGAATATCATCGAGCGGAATGCCGTCGTATGATCCATGTAGCCGACCCCATCTAGTGGGATAAGGCTTTGTTGTTGTTGTTGTATGGTAAGGATTTATCATGTGATTCTAGAGCACAGTTCATTTGTGGCACATCATCATCCTTCTAGCACAACATCATTTTGGTCGTTCCAGTGATGTGACCACTCTTCTATGCTTCTCAGGTCCCGGGACGACCTTTTCATTTTGGGACCATGTGTGGGCAACAGGTGACACACGTGACATTGCATTCCCTAGACAAGTGCTAGCATTAGACCCAACAGCAGCAGTCTCCAAGTCTTGGACTACACTGGCTAGCAGTGGCCAGAGCCCAGACCCACTGGTTGGTATAGATTTCGCTTGTCGAACCACAGATTTACAGAGCATCTTGTGCTCCTGGAGGTTCTCAAGTTTGTTTTTTTCCTTTTTTGAGAGTGAAAAGGATGTCTACCAAGCAATGTTGTCAAACCCGTAAATCGGACTTGATACGAAAAGCTGAGGTATACACGTAAATCGTGAGATCATAATACGGGTCGGACGATTCTACCAATTTTTTATTTTAAAATATTTATATGATTTATTTTCTGCGAGATTAAAAACATTAAAAAATTCAATATATTAAATTTCTAAGAACTAAATAAGGTAGAAATAATTAGTCTAAAATGATTGCATATATCATTCATAAAACATAAATATAATTGTTAGTATAAATATTAAAATCTACGTTAATGATACAACAATAAATAAGCTTTTTTTTGAAAGAAAGAAATAAACTTATTTTAAAAAACAAACATAACAGATGGAGCAAAAGAAAAAAAAACTTCCCTGCACACGAGCAGGGGCATTTTCAAGATGGAGTCAGCACGTGCATAAGCAAACACAGAACATGAGAAGCTTCGAGGCTGATAGAGGACGGAGGAGAGAGGCATATCTACAGGTAGAATGGCGAACAGTAGCAGCGAGCTCTTGCAGTAGCATGGCTAATGAAAGCATAGGCGAACTACAGAAGCAACAACGACAGCAGTGGCGAAAGACGGCAGCAGCGAGCAGCTGCGGCAGCTACCAGCAGCGACAGCAAGAAACAGCTGCGGCGAACAGCGAGCAACAGAGGCAAACAACGCGCCGGCGAGCAGCAGCAATACTAAGCAATGGCGGCGGCTAACAGCAGCTGATGATAAAAGGCATCGTGGCACAGAACTCAGGTAAAGGGAATAGTTTAGTGGAGCAGCCAATGAAACACCTTCAAGAAGGATCAGTTCGTGTTTGGATTTGGGGCATGAGTAAATGATTAGGGCGTCGTGACACAGAACTCAGGTAAAGAAAAAAAAAATCTTGCTGGACTCGACGGGGCGCCGTTCCCACCGATTTTACGAGCCAGCATGCGATTCTATCGCGTGAATCACGTGCTGACTCAAAACGAGTTTCATCGTGAGTCAACTCATTTTCCTGGGCTGAGATCATAAAATTGTCCGATTCTACCACTCAACTCGTGATTTTGACAACACTGCTACTAAGGTCTGTAGACATCAATATTCAGTGATGAAATGACGGTTATATTTCCCATGGTATGTACATAGTAGTGTCACCTATCCTTAGTCACCCGCCCACAATCTGGACATATTTAACGTGAAGATGATATTATCTGTGTAGCATTGTTCCCCCATGAATGATATTGTTCTTCTTTGGAGACACAATGCCCATAATACAGCAAGAGGAATCACTCTATTACGATCGTACAGTCTAATATCCTGCAGGCGACCACCAATTCAGAAGGATTTGGAGAACAGATGATTGGGCATGGTTCTTTTTAGCAACCCTCATAGTCAAGACTTTTACTTGGATTATGAAGTGGGAAGTGTTCTTATCAGGGTATACAGGGCTTCATAGCACTCAGCACAAACACCTCATGCGCGCTGCATGGATAGCGATGGATATTGCTCATTTATTTTCTCATTGACCCCTTTCCACTCAGATATGGTGTTGAGTTTAGAGCACAAATGTGGAAATATCAGCTGCAGAGGTTTGTGGAGCTCTTAGAGCAATCAGAACACATAGAAGCCCGAACTGGCAGCGTCATTCATGAATTCCATGATGCTCATATGGTCCATCTAATTACAACATAATTGTACCACTTTTGGGGGGAGAGATGTGTTACCTAAAGAACAATTTACACAAGTCTTTTTGGCAATCGAGGGGCTGGGCAACATATTTTGCATGGTAACACACCCATTTAAGATTTTGGTTAGGTTTTGCTTTTGGATTTGAACTTGTAAGTTTCATAGTTCTTATTTTTAATGCAAAACATATGGCTGTCCAAACTCAGTATCCATCCTTCCGTATCCACTATACCCATATTTACATAAAAAAACATATGATTGAACCATCTATTGCATAACAAGATGAAAAAAACATACTGCTCAAGGGGAGGACGTAGCAGACTTATTCTCGAGAAAATTTGCTGTGACATAAAGCGGTCCCAAATGCAGCCTTGATCACAAGTACCAATGCGCATTGAACAAGCATTAGAATTTAATTCCTAGAATGATGTTCATTTCTTCCCTAATAATGGAGGAGATTCCTTTGATCAAGTGAATGGACCATAATGGCAGAGTTAGAATGATGTTAATTCTTCAGACAAAGAGGAAAGACATCTCCACGTGAATTGACAGTAATGAAGGAATTTCTTTTCTACAACGATATTAAATTCTATGGATAAAGACGTAAGTCATCTCCTGGGTCTAAGACTTGACAAGGGAACAAATACACATCGAAGAAGTATTATAACTTCTTCCTTCAAAAAAAAAAAAAAAAAAAGAGGCATTATAAATTATTATCAAAAGCACTAGAGTCTCAATGGACCTCTCAAACAAAAAGCTAAAGTCTCATTCGAGTTGATCCATTTGGGAATATTATACTCTATAGAAGCAATTAAAGGCCAAATTCCAAAGATTGAGTGTTAAAAGGAAAATTACAGTTTGGCATGAACTTCTGAGCATTTGGGTTGAGATGAAATACTAATGGAAAGAATAAGACCTTTTGTACTTCTTTTCTGAAAAAAAAAATGAGACAACTCCTTGGCCTAATGATGGCTCACTTGAGTGTCTGAAAACTTGTGGCAGTTGCACATCTTGTTTCAAATGTCATAGAACAGTACTTCAAGCTTTGACTAAAAACAATGATATCTTCAACTGCCGCCACAATGTGGTCATAGTATGCTATGTGACACATGTCAACTCTAGAACTTTGTTATCCAGTTTGTTTGTTCTTCGATAAAATCTCTCAAAAGGTTATTTTCATTTTTTTCTTTAGACAGAGATAATTCTCATTTCAACTCAGCTAGCAATCTTATTTTTCTGATTGCCATTAGAAATAAGCTTAAGCTGCAAACAACAGGTAGACAGATATACAAATGTCAAATTGATCTTTAGAAAAATGTTGTCAAAGAACAAACAAACCAAACACCCAGGAAAAAGAGGATCCACGTGATCCATGGACAGAGGGAAAAGATAAATCATATCTTATTTTTGCATGCACATTTATCTACAAAAATTACTATTTACATCGTAACATATTACAAGTACTATTTGAGGATTAGAAACTTCTTCCCCATCAGCAACACTTTTGTGTTACAAATAATGCAAATGCAGGTCAAAATGGTTCACCCCAAAGAAAACATTGTTCAAAATATTTTTCCATACTACTTTTCACGGTATATATGGAAGATATTTTTCGATGCCAACGAAGAGATTATCTCATTAAAAAGAAAAATAAGCTGTCATTTAAATGATAAACATCAACCAACAACAACAACAACAAAGCCTTATCCCACTAGGTGGGGTCGGCTAATGATAAACATCAACCAAAATGCTAAAATGCATGTTATATGAGATACATCATTTAAATGTTTCTTGGCTAATAGCTTTCTGAGATGATCAAGTAGTATTTGTAGGTTCTATTTGACCTTAAATTTCAACAGGATTTGTCTTTTTTAATATCATGAAAAAGGTTTTCTTTTGAAAAAAAAATCGATAATTCTTTCTCCTCAAAAAATTTTGATTCTTAGTGGTATTGAGCTCTTCCATATAATGGCACAGAGGGTTGCCAAAAAAAATTATCGATTTTTTTTTTCAAAAGAAAACCTTTTTCATGATATTAAAAAAGACAAATCCTGTTGAAATTTAAGGTCAAATAGCCTACAAATACTACTTGATCATCTCAGAAAGATATTAGCCAAGAAACATTTAAATGATGTATCTCATATAACATGCATTTTAGCATTTTGGTTGATGTTTATCATTTAAATGACACAAAGGGTTGAAATGTGATGGGAACTAGTGGAGGCGAGGCAGAGTACTAACCATTTCTACTCTAAGGGCAATCTGGTCACAAAGGAATGTAATCATCTTTAGTAATGGACGATGCTACACGGATAATATTGCCACGCAGGCTCTAGAGTTAGTAACACATGGTCATGCGAGTAGTGGTGGAGGGAGAAATTCAGCATTCAATTACTTTTGTTGTAATTATGATATAACCTCTTTTTATCATTAATAAATCCGGATGTCTACCAAAATGGTAGTCATCCTTTCTGCTCCAAAAAAACAGGTAGACAGATCTACGAGTGTCTATTTTGAATATTTTTTTTTGAAAGGTACCTTGAACATTTATGGCAATTTTCAAAGGTTGAAAAGAAATGAAATGTGTACTTGTGATGGAAGAGGAGCTTGATAACATAGCACCACTTACATAAAACGTTTTTTTTCTTGTGAACAGATCTGCAACCGTGACCAGATTAATGGCAAATTATGCAATGACATGATAAAGGAATTTTCTTCCCTGAAGTATAGGGTGCTACTATTAGAACAAGACATTCCCAATGTCTCTCTTCCTATATCTAGATTCTGTAAGGAAGGTTACCAACCCCTTTTCTTTTTTCTTTTTTTTTATTGAGAGGAGGTTACCAACCCTTCCGGTGCTTCTTTCCCCTACAGAGTTTATCTAACTCCAAAGTATACATCTAACTTCATAGCATTCCTGTCAAATCATATGATACATCATTAAGATGCCCACATAACAAGCTAACTACTTGCATTCAAAAAACCATGCTTCCTGATATTAGAAAAACTGAGCAAACATCAAGGAGAATAGCTTAATGTCTATGATGCACGGGTACTCCAATTTCCTCGACGTACCCGTACCCGGTACCGGTACTTCATGGGTACTCGTACCCATAAGTACCCAATAATAAAATAATTTTTTAAAAAATGGGTACTTCAATGGGTACTCGTACCTATGCTATTGGGTACTCTATATCAAAATTTTGTTAGGTAAAATTTTAAAAAAGATAATAAATGATTGATGATCATAGAAACACTAATACTAGAGAACATGATACACATGTATTTTGCTACGTTTTTATCAAATGTGAATAATAAAACCTATAGATATTAATGATGAGTAGTCATAAGGAGAAAAAAAAACTATTAATAACTCCTCATTTAGGCATAATCAGTAAAGTGAATAACTAATTATTTATTTTGAAAACTTAAACAATACGAAGATACTAGAAATATTATGAAAATTTATTTATATATATTATATATTGCCGTACCCGTACCCTAATTTTTTAAAATTTGACGTATCCGTATCCGTACCCGTACCGGGTACCGATACCGCACCCGTACCCTGGCAACATAGCTTAATGTTGAACTTATATGACTGCAAAGATCATGAACTCACAGAAAAACAGCATGCTTCCAACTATTATTGACCAAAACAAACAAAAAGTTCAGGGGAAGGATGAAAAGAAAATAACTATCGGAAGGAAGGTGACACACTTCTCTCTGCAAGTTCCAAACTCGACGAGAGACATCGAGAGCGCATATCGATTTAACAACTCCAGGTACAAGCTAAAGGCCTCGGGCTGCGCTTGTCTGTTGGGTATCACCCTAGAAGAAGAAAAAAAAACTCAGCAACATCCAGAAATTCATCGAGAAAATGCCCATTTCCTAGGCATCAATAATCCTGCGAAAAAAGAACAGTTTTTCCCCCTAATTTTTCCTACCTTGGTGTGAGGAGAGCGAGCGTGTGGATGGGGGATAAAAGGCGGGCCGCCATGGCCTGATCGAGCAGCTTCCACATCGCTGGTGTGTTATTAGAGAAACAGAGGTTGGAAACCAACACCTGCCCCAGCTCCAGATTAGGCATCTCGGAGCCTTTCTCCTGGACGCAACGCGCCACCTCCATCGCCCACAGTAAAGGTGGAACGCCGCGCTCCTCCCCGGCCTTCACGACGGCCATCACCCGTCGCTCCAACTCACCTCCGAAACCGACTCCGTCCGCCGTCGCCTCTACCACCGTCGTCGCCTCCATCGACTCCGGAGTCCGGACGACGGGAATCTCAGCTCCTCTCGCCGAGGAGAGAACTACTTTATCGAAGCAAGTGGGAGTGGGGAATGAGGATGCGTGTGCAAGAAGCGGCCCGGCGGATGGCGAGATCTCGGCCGTTGGTAGGGAGAGGTCCCACTCGCGACCGCGTGACGTGGCGTATTGCTGTTGGATGCATTGGGCCCACAGGAGGCGTTGCGGCGTCGGATCCACATGATCGGTGATCCACGGCCAGGGAAGAAAAGATAAATCATAATTTACTTTTTGCACTCACATTTATCTACAATAATTACTACTTACGTTTTGTAACATATTAATAAAGTCATGAATGATGATATTTTTGTATCTATACCTATATATAATATAAAGTAATACGTCATCGTATTTTTGTAATTAATTTTGGAGCACTCTCCTTTCATCGTTCCTTTTATTTTTTGTGATTTTTTGAATTATCAATTTTTAAATTATTTGTGGTGTAACTCAGTAACTCTCACTTTTAATTTGTTTTAATAACTTTACGAAGACATTAACATTGATGATGTCATAATTAATGACATCCTATTTAATTTAAAATCAAATTTAATTTAAGGTGCCTTATTTAATATTTTCATTTGAAGATATTTCTTTAAACTACACCAATTAAATATTTAAAGTACAATAATTAAAATGCGTTTAATCTATTTAATACATCAATTTTAAATCTATATATCTATATATAATATAAGCCTATGAACCATGGTATTTTCGTAATTAGTTTTGTGGACAATTCACTAATATTTTCGTAATTAGCTATTTACTATTACCCTTTTTGGTTCCACATCTCTCTCTCTCTAAGTGATCAAGATGTGACAATGGGTAATGCTATTCACAAGGTTTTCCTGATACACGACATATGTTCTACATATGGCACATTATGAAAAATGCTATAACATCTCCATGATTTATACACGTGACAACTTTAGAAAAGAATACAATCATTGGTTGTTTCAATCCTTAAGTACACAAGAATTTGAAGAAAAGTGATTGGTTTTGAAGAATAAAATGTTCCAAATGGCTGGTTGGAACATATGTACAAGAAGCGTGAACATTGGGTCCCGATTTATTTAAATGATACCTTTTGTGCAGGCATGCAATACAAACAAAGGTCTGAGAGTATTAATACTTTGTTTGATTGATTTATCAATTTTAGTATTTCACTTAATGATTTTGTCTATCAATATGATTTAGCCCTTTTTACTCATCGTGAGGTCGAAGAACGTGAAGACTTAAAAAATTTGTATTCTCAAGCCGTCACGATCCCAAAAGTCCTTTGGAGATTCATGCCAGGAAAGTTTATTCTGAAAAAGTGTTTCTGATATTTCAAGAGGAATTTAAGAAAATCATGCACTTGTGGTCACAAATTATTTCACAAGATAATGAAAGAGTTATTTACTTAGGTGTATTTATTAGGAGGAGAAGAAGATAACAAAAGATTATCATGGAGTATAATGCACAACCAAGCATTTTCGGTGAAATGTTCTTGCAAAATATTTGAACAAGAAGGCATTTTATGTGCACATGCATTGCTTATTCTTAATGAAAAAGAGCTTTGAGCTTAGCAGAATAATATATTCTCTATCGATGGATGATGAACTCTAGGTATTCAACTATACACATGGGACCTGACGATGGGCTTATAATAGGTGAATGTGTTATAGCTCCTTTTAAGAAAAATAAACTTTAAGAGAAACTAGCGTAAAGTGGCGGAAATGAGTTTGCGTTCACCGCAACATTTGAGATGTTGGGTTTTTTATTTTGAAGGAAGGTATTAAAAAATTGTCATGTATCAAACTAAGTGATGCAATTGAATGTTCTTCAATTGGCATAAATTCAAACCGAAAGGAAGGTCAGGGTTCTTTAGCAGACGGTTCTCAAGTTATCATACATGATCCATGCATCATCAAACCGAAAGTAAGGCCAAGAAATATAAAATCAAATCTATGATTGAGATTTCCATGTCACAAAGTGGAACTAAAAAAAGAACATTGTTTGACACAAGGGCATTATGCCACTCTCCACTCAGAAAGACATAGGTAAAATTATATATACTATATTAATATCTTTTTTATGGTTTCCTACATCTACTTATGTATTACTCAAAATAGGTTCAACAACAACGGAGTGCACAAGATGAACTATTAAACAATACTCAATGAACTTCATGAATACATCATAGCTTTGGTTGCCATATGTAGGTATTTGAATATTTAGATTTAGTTACAACTTTATTTATGCCATCAGGTTTCAACCAATGCTTACTTCCTCATATATGATTTCAACTATGTTGTGATAATTAATCTTCAAGAAGGTGAGTCATATGCCTTTGTTCTACAATATATGTAATATCATTATATTTCAATAACGAGTATGCGGAATTTGAAACATTTTTTATTTTTTATGACATGAATTTCTTTCTTATTATTATTATGGTAGAAGCCTAATTTTCTTAATTTATGCTGCAATTAAATAACATAAAATCTACACTTTTAGATTTTTTTACTTGTTATATGAAATTTCCATGTCATCTTAGCTCTTTTGTTGAAAACATAGATAAATTTTCTAAATTTATAAACTTTTAACCTTCACGTTGTATGGGGGTATATCTGGCGCTGCTAAGACTAGAAGTTGAGCTGACAGAAAATATAGCTGTCACCTGACGCGCGCAGGGAATAGAAACAAAGTCAGTAGAAAAAGATAAAAGCATTAGGACAAGTGTCACACATCCACTTGCCTAATGAAGGAAAGAGAAAGAAATCAAAGACATAATATGGTGTATCAGACTGGACATGTATTACACATCTAATGGCTGGACAAAAGATGATGTTGCAAAAGGGACATGTGTCAAAGATCAAAGGGTGGACAGAAGTAATGTCAGGATATAAAAAGGAAAAAATGTCTCAAAGAGAGGGGTTGGCCAGCAATTATCGTGAGAAACATTAGAGAGACAATGTGAAGAATCAGAGGACATGGAGGAGGCCAACCTGCAGGAAGGGAAAAAGCCATTTTGGAGAGGGAGAATACCAGCTGAGTCGAGAGGGGAAGCTGGAGCTCTAATCCTAGTGCTGCCTGCTGCATTTCCTGCTTTTCTTCTTTTCGTTGCTTTTTCTTTAGTTTTCTCGATTTAACAATGTTTAGTGTTAGGATGATGATGTTTTGTATTGTGATTTCTATAGTTATGTCTAACTAATCAGCCAATGAGGTTGAGGGATCATTTGATGGGTGTGGATTCAATTTGATATTTTTACTTGATTTTGGATGATTTGCTTTCATGGTGTTTGATCTTATTGTTATTCCTACGAATGACGTGATTGCAAGTTCCTCTTCATGCGATGGTTTTCTTGAGAAGGGAACATATGTCATTAATAACATGCTGTGAGCCGAGATGTTAGCATGGTTGTAGAGAAGAGAAATCGTAGTAATGGATCTTTACTTTTTTTTCCTAGGTAGAACGAATCAAGAGAGGATTTCTACGAACTTCTAATATGATATCACCTACTGGTGAAGTGGCTCAGTCCAAATACGAGAGTAGGAGGACCAAAGGTTATCTTTCATGAGAATGAAAAATACCCATTAAGTATCGTCATCCGAATGCAAGAAACAACATATGTTTGCCAAGTCCCCCCATAAGAATGATCCATCGTACCTCTATTTTACATACTGTTGAGCAACGAGACTTTACTCTAGGATTTATTTTCCTTAAGTTTTCTAGTTAAACATGAAAACAACAAACAAATTACAAAATCTAAAACATAAAAATACACCCTTACTTCTCTTACTATCAAAATCAGATTCTCTTATCTTATTGCTATATAAGTCTACGAACAAATACAACTTCTCTCTCTGTGGTTCGACCCCGATCTATACATCGATGACAATTGTATACTTGCAATTGAAGAAGTGTAGTTGGGATTATAAATTTAAAACTTGTTTACATTTATGTAAAGGGAATTCGATCTTTACGTACCCGCATCTAGCGTGCGAATACTACTTCCCACACTTACATAGAGATTTCTCACAACAATTTTGTTAATGATTATGCCGGTCCATAACTCACAATTTCCAAATTGCTTGGAGGAACACCATGATGCCACATTACTCAAACTTAGGATGCTTAGGATGTTTGTTGTAACTTAAAATCGTTGTGACTTAAGATGTTTGTTGTAACTTAAATGCTTAGGATGTTGTAACTTTAAAACCATTGTCCACTATGGTAAATGCTTAGGATGCTTGTTGTTTAACATGTGAGTTACATGTAAAGAATATACAATTAAAGATGTTGCTCTTCCTAACGGTTTAAGCTTTTAGGAAAAATGGGCAGCACATCAAATTTAACATGGTATCAAAGTCAAAGGTCAAGGGTTCGAACCTCGTTGAGCTCTTATTAAAAAAAAGTAATTTCCTCCCTTAGTTGTCCACGTGTTGAGCTTGGGCTAAACCAAAATTGTCAATAGTCCACACGTGAGGAGAGTGTTAAGAATATAAAATTAAAAATGTTGCTCTTCATAACGACTTAAGCTTTTAGAAAAAATTGGCAGCACATCAAATTTAACACTACATGTTGTTATTTTCTATTAGATGCTTAGGATGTTGTAAATGCTAAATGTTACATGGGCTGTGACATGTTGTTATTCAGTTTGCAAGGGAATGTTACTTCATGTGATTGTTAGTTCATGTTAATGGTAAGGAAATGTTAGTTCTTCTATCACGAGCATTTTGGTAATGGTATAATATTGATCGCTTCTTTATGATATAATGTTAAGACTATGATTTGATATTAGAGGTTTAACAACTTTTTCTTCTATTGCATGCATCTTGATCTTCATGACTCTTCCTTATCGATCAAACCAGATGTGCTTCTTCGACCAGGAGTTCAAATTTCTCAAGGAAGAAATAAATTTTAAAGCTCAACAAAAGTTCCGGCACGGATTTCTCATCAATATCTTTCGTGGCACTTATAAAGTGAGACGACCTCGTCGTACTCATTAATGTCTACCATCCATGTACATGTCCGGAATGTATACAACAACCTCTTTAACACCTCTCTAAATCTCTTCACAGCTACTCATGACAATTGCACAATCGCCAAAAAAAAAACATGACACAAGTATGGTCATAATAACAACAAGCTGTTGGATGATATCCAATATTGGGTTTAATATGAAAGTAAATTATATAATTAGTAATTGTCAAAATAAGTTAAGATCTAAATAAAAGTGATCAATATATATTGGGCATAGTAATTAATATGTTATGGAATGTAATGTGAAGAGATCAAAGGTGCATTGAATTTCTACGATGGGTAGAAATTCAAATCACATGAAAGGGTGCTTATTATAAATAGATGATCATGATCCCCAAAACACACATTTTGGAACATTGAATGAAAGATTGTCTTCTTCTTTTGCTTTCCCCATCTTGGAAGAGAAGAAAAGTTCTCGGTGTTGTTTTGGAAGTCCATTCCGTCAAGTAGTTCTTCATCAATCATTCGCGATGGACACTTGTAAGTTATTGTATTTATATTTTCAAATTTTTTAATGATTTTAACATGATCCGATCATAATTCTGATTTCTTCACAAGCAACTAAAAACATTTACTAATAAGTGTAAAACTCAAGAAAGAAGATTCCGTTAAGACAAAATTCATAACACCAAAGTCATACACTAAAGTACATGGCAAACAAAAAAAGTTATACAATTAATGTCACACCCCACTCCGTGACTAAATTCTAATCTCAATTATTATCTTTCTTAATTATGTTTAGAAATTCTATAAATAAAATCAACAAAATCTCCTCCTTTACTTATCTTGTGACATATTTACATATTATCATTTAACATTTAAATAATTAGATTCTCCATATGAGAAAATATTTAAAGCATAACTCATATAACATAAGTTGTCAAATCATATGAATGCTTACATAAATAAAACTATTTCAAGATATTCACAGTTAAACTCCATACATGTGCCATCGCACATACTCACCATGGGTCAATACGTATCATACACTTAAGCAGATGTTCATAATCAAGAGTCTCAGATACGTAGAGCAAAACATAAGTCAATACGTATCCCTCCATGATTGTGTCCTACAATTAAACAGAGCTTAAAATCAAGCGTCTCAAATACGCAGAGCAAATCATGGGTCAATACGTATCTGGGATACACAGAGCATATAATGGGTCAATACGTGCACACAACAGTCCCAAAAAGCAAAGACACCCAGTCTACGCCCCAAAAGCTTCATGTATATCGAATGCGATCCCAAAGACCTTCATCAACTAGCATGTCCAATGAACACATGGAGTTTAATAATATCAAAATACACATATCATAATCACATATCATTATCAAGTAAAACTTCTTTTAACTTCACTTAAAGCATTTTTGTGTAAAAGGTTACTTCATCTCATATGAAATTCTTGAAACATATCATAAATATCTTTCATAACTCAAGATATGTTTTAATAATAATAATAATAATATTTGCTTGAGATAATATCATAAATAAAATAACTAACATATAATATTTTTCTATGTTGTAAATTTACCTACTCATCTTGTACTTTATGTTTTCAAAGAGGTTTACTAAATTTTCCTCCTTTCACTTGTAGCTTGTTGGTTTCCTACAAGCAATTATGCTATTTCACTTTCCAATTACTAATAAGAATAATATGCAATGCATGCTCATGATGCATGAACCACTTGTTCACCTCAAAATGCATATAATTCCTTCTAATACTAATGTGTAATTTCATGTGTTTATATTCATATGCTACTTCACACTTCCAACTATTCAATCTTCCAAAACTTAACTAGGTGATGTCTCAGAATTTCTGACTGAATGACTCTCAATAAATAATTCATAATTTCTTAATCACATGAGCAAATATTATGTTTTTGGATAAAAATATAAATTAAACTTGCTAAGGTTTCCAACCCCCAAATGTCAGTTACTAATTCCAAATGATCAAGTCATGAAATCCAAGGCAATCTGACTATTTGTGTTCTGGCAAACTATGTATCACTGAAAGATTAATTTATATCTTTAACAGTTCTTATTCATTTGATGAGACACTAATTCTCCTAAAAATTAGACTTTGGTACTGTTTAGGCATAAAAATTGTAGAATTTAATTCCTTGTGTACTATTATAACAAAAATAATCCATCGAATCAGGTACTGTCTATGTCCTGAAATCAGACAAAAGAACACATATGAAATGAACAATTCATTTCTCCATATATTCAAGTTTAAATTGGATGATTCCACTTCTCACCGAACCATTGTGAAGTGTAATTTAACTTATCAAAATTTCAAACCCTAATTCATTTTATACTAATCATGACCTAATTGACAAAACAGACCTACCTCTGACTTAGGATAGAGTGAGCGACCCATAAAACTGGGTTCATAACTTCTTCTATAAAAGTGATTTTGAGATCATTCCAGAGGCCATGGAAACCTATCTTCAAAAGAGTGGACCATGTATCATAATTTATGGAGAAAGAAACATGAAGATATGATCTCATGAATAAGAAGGTTAGTTTCGGATCTACAGATTCACCTTAAATCAATGGCCTTGTAGACTTTCTTCAGGCCTAGGTCTTTTTCCCTGAAAAATTTTCTGCTCTCTTAGGATAAGGATATGATTTATATATTTGTTTCAGATTTTTAACACGTCATATGGCGGTTTGTAAAAATCATTTTCTAAGTGGCTAGTGAGCTGTCTGCTTGAGCTGCTTGAAACCCATTTGGTTGGAATAAATGCTCAATCATATTATTTTATTAAACATTATGCTAAACCTCTAATTAACCTTAATTAATCATAGTTATATATTTATTATAATATTTATAAATATTAAAATTTATTCATAATAATATTATATAATTTCTTTATATAATGCTTATAGATAATTTAATTATCATTATGCTTTAATCCAAAAGTTAATTGCTACAGACAACCATGACTATATGAGTATCTAGACTAACTTAATATACTAATTAGATGCATAATTACATAAAAATGATATTTGTGGAGTACGTCCGTGATAACTAAGATATCACCATCACTATAACTAACACAAGTAAAAAAAAAGTTGAGCACTTCCAAAATGATGAACAAGATACATGTTTTGGATTTTTTTATCATCTCAAGTTACTCCTTCAAGTGTAGGATTTCTACCTCACCCTCTAACCTATTTATCTTTCGTGGTAATCCATTAATAAGATTTCTATAGTGCTCTTCAAGAGGTCCATCCATCCAACGAAAATCGATTCGCTTCAATTACCTATAAAATTCAAATTATAATCTTAGCATCAAATAATGAATGAAATAAAATATAGATTACATTTACTCAAACTCCATGGTTATTGCAACCGTAGAACCTTCGCCCAGGGTTAACTTCTGTCTGGGATGTTTTAATGGTCGCTTCTTCTTCGCAATAACATTGAAGCACCATGTTCTTTTGTGGCATACCCTTCACTTGTAATTTTTCTAAACAATAAAGCACAAGAAACAATAAACGAACACAATAAATCAACTACAAGAGCCAAACTTCAAGGTTATAAAAAAGAGTACTAACAATCATACTAACATCCATCTTCTAACTTGAAGCTCAACATTTTGCTATAGAACCAATCGTACTCATGGTGTGTAGTTAGTTATGAAAAGAGAATAATCCTACACTAATAATTCTATAGAACCATTATTGGATGGCATCGGTTGGATTCTTTGGCATGGCTTTGTCTTCATAGCCCTCTGGCCAGAAATGATTTTAAGAAGTATTTGATAAAGATTACTCTTCCCAATTAGGTCCAAAGAGAGCAACACCGCAGGTCACAAGGATATTGCACCATAAGATCAGTTTATATTTGTATTTCTTGGACTAAATATCATGTTAAACAAATCAAAAAAATATCAAAGGCAAAATTTTTAGCTGCAAAAGAATGCAACTTTTTTAGAGCAAGCTTCTTCCCTTGTTTAGAGCAAGCTTCACTAATTTGATTTTTCTAGCGTTTGTGGCAACTACAACTAGATGTCCCAACAATTTTATCATCAGATAATGCAAACAACTAAGTTCAAGACGAAGCCCTAAACCCCTCAAATAAAATATTGAGCTCGAAATTATCAAACAAAATAAACACTTAGGGTTTGCTCAAAAACCTAAACCCCTAAAATCCTATCGAATAACCCTAAATTTGCTTGGACCTGAACCCTAAACCCTTGACGTCGCCATCTTCTTGCACTTTGTCAATATCGTGCTGGCGGAATTGGCATTGTCATTTCACGTAAATCACAAAAGAAGAAGAGAAAGGGAAGTATCAGCCGCACCTATGCTTGCCGGGGAGAAAGATGGGGAGCACACTTCGTACTTTGCACTCCACTCGCCTGAGAGATGGGAAGCAAATGTTGTCACACAGCAGCCGAGAAAGAGGAGAAAGGCGAGAGAGAAAAAGATCAAGGGAGGGTAAGTGGGAGACACAAAACCAAAAAAGGGGAAAATGGAGGGGGCTTCGTGCGTCTACCTACTCCATCTCGTGAGAACTTGGATCGGTCGTAGGATCGCATCTCCGGTGTTTGAAACACATGCCTTCTATCGAACTGTTGGATCCATATGCATGGCCAAGATGCTAAGTGACACACTCATTTTACCCATATATACATACATATATATATATACCTATTAAACACTTTAATATATCTATCTACATATTATATATAATATAAAGCCATGCACAACAACTATCAAAATTTATTATTTTATTTAATTATCGTAGGAGAACCAATGCCAATCTAACAACACAATTTTAATTATTGGTTTAAAATTATGTTAATAAATTATAACATGATAATTAAAATATTAGTTTTGGGCTTAACTCTAATTTATTTTTTATGCTCCCCACAACTTTTCGTCATTATAATCAACCTATTAAGTAAGTTATTATTGTTCGATTATTATTTTCATAATTAACCCACTAACTCACTAATTTTAAGATTAATTTTTTTCATAACCTTTGCATATTCCTCTCCCTCACTACTTATGTGGATAGTTCTAGCCTTTTCTATTTCGTTCCAATAACTAAAGAAGAGAATTTTCTTTCATGTGCACAAAACTTTTTCTACTTTCTTGATCAAAATGTCATATTCTCTTCTTATCGAGGAATGCTAAAGATGGTTGGGCCATTAGGATTAGGATATTTCGAAAATGTAAGGTCATTAAAAAAAATTGGAGAGCTATACATTTGGGTATGATTTTCATATACAAGAAGATATTTTTATTTAGTTTTTTTAATTAAAATTTTCTTTTTTAAGTTGTATATGTTTATCTCTTACTTATTTTTCCTAGATGAGAAATTTGGATATGATTTTAAGTTATATAGGATTCGTGCTTTAATAAAAAAGAATAATGTGAGATTATTGTGCAAAAATATGATACAAAGAAATGAACTAAATCAATAATTGAATTTGATGTCTTTTCTTATAAATTTAAATGAGACTACCTAATAAAAAGATTTAAATATTTCAAATATTTTTAATATGTGTTATCATTAACATCGTCATTTATTATTATATTTTACACATATAAATATCAATACCAATATGATTAGTGTGAAGCGCGCTTATGTCTCCTAGTTAAAAATAATATTTGGGGGTCAGATTTTTTTTCCCATCAGCAGCATTCGTGTGTTGCCACGATGTATATGAATGATATTTTTGTATGCCAACGAATAGATTATCTCATGAAAAAAGGAAAAAAATAAAATGTCAACATTTGAACAAAATACGTTTCAGTAGTATACTTGTTGGCCCTATTTGACCTTCAATCTCAACAGGATTTTTGCTTCTCAACATCATGCAAAAGGAAGAGGGGGGGTTTCTTTTGAACAAAATTGATAATTGATGCATTGTGCAAAGAATTCAGAAAGGTACGAAGCCTACCTATAATTAAGATAGAAAGTCACTTGGGTACAGGTGATTTGCTTTATAATATGAATCTCCATGATTTTAAAGCTTAGTGGGAGGTATTACATTTAACTGCAAGTTTTCTACCGAGAGTGTACTTCATCACTAAAACTGTGCTCTGAAAAAATTAAGGGAAAAAACTGTGGAGGAAAAAGAAACAAATGGAATTGGAAAGGGTAAGGTCCTTTAATGTTTCTTCTTATCAGCAAATGGACCCAGAGGAATTTTCTGCAGCACCTTGGCATCAAGAACTGCATAATGCTTGTTAAATTTGGCTATCGCCTTCTCACCAGCAATGTCAACTTGGTCTTCATACATCTCGTAAAGGACTGGACCAGTATATGACACCAGAAAAACTGTACCAAGAGAAAGGAAAGAGATGAATCAGACTTACACTCTGAATCCCTCTGATAGAAATCATATGTGAAATGTTTCATAATAAAGCAAATCAACTTCATGGAGCTGCGGATAACTTTTAAATGATCTACATGATCATTCCATCTTTAAAATGTGTTGGATTTCTGCTAATATCTTTGCAACCATTTTGGACAAGGATAATGTATTTTTTCTTTGACAAGTGAATGAATGCCTTCAAATCCAAAAGTTGGCCAACAACAAGGATACAGAATTATGAAGCATTATGCCGATCAAGTGGCCATATTCCAATACTTCAGTTCATCTATGTTAGATTGTGATAGGCACAAAACCTTTGGACCACAGTACCCATATATATGGCAGTGGTTGCATTGCAAATCATCATTGCTATAATGTTGAACAAAACAGAAATTGACTTACTGATGTAGAAAAGGGTCAACAAACTGAACCAGCTACCAATAACTGAAACAACCCACAAACCTGCAATTACCTGCACGGAATGAATTCAGTCACTACATTGAAACCTCTCCATAACAAATGTGACTTGCAGGAACTTGAGCCCTACCAAAAGGAAATTCTTCCGGTCCTTCCCTAAAGCAACGTAGCGGAAAGTTGCAAAAGCTTCATTAATTTCATAACTTAGTGTTAGAGCCATCTTTATGAACATATCCTCTGGTAATATGACATCTGGAAACTTTGGTGGGAACCTAAATATCATGGATTAGAAAAATCATTTGTGAAATTATTTGATCTTTTCAACACATAATATATGGACCACTCACACGTAGGTTCTGGATTTCACCTGTTGACAAATGATGCGGCGTTAGACCAGAGAAAAAATGCTGCGAGTAAGAATATAAGCAGGTGGCATATAAAGGTCAGTAGGTGATATCCCATGCACTCGAAGAGGAGCCATATAAAAGTGACTCCAGCAAGTATGCAGCCAGATAGCTGTTTGTTCCTCCACAAAACTATATCAGCAGCTGAAAGGGCAAACAATCATTCATCAGAAATATATGCCCACAAGATAAAATGCTACATCCTAGAAAATCATAAGATGCTAGAGCTTTCAAGTTCTTTTTCTTTCTTTATTTTTGTCATTAGAGAATCCTATTTCAACTGAATCAATCTTCAGCAGAAACATTGGAATGTGCATTTGTCAATGGTCTTGACTGAAAAATATCCAAATATTGAAATCATAAAGCAATCTAGAGGATATTATTTGAGACTTTAAAAATGTAATATCTGCAATTTGCAATGAGCAACAGATATAAATAAACATGGACAAGAAAAGAGAAATTAAGTTTAGTTTTTCTAATAGAGCGAAATGGCGTCGTATGATCCATGTAGCCGACCTCACCTAGTGGAATAAAACTTTGTTGTTGTTTGTTGTTGTTTTCTTTAGACGCTCGGGGCAAGAGCATGAGTAAAGAATAAAGCAGCAACAAATACAGAACATAAGATCATAGGAAGCCAACAACAGAACCAATCATTGTTTATAGGATCATCTAAGCAAGAAATGGTGAAACCTACGAACTTCTTTGAAATATATATTCAGTCTTTGTAAACAAAATTCACATGGATTCAGATTTTTCACATTGTACTTTAATAACCGCTGCATTGAGTTCCTAAATTCTCTTTGTTCACATTGTTTGTTCAGATCCTATGTCGACAAACCAATATATATTTCTATGTTTTATAGCCGGTCCCAAACCCGGATAAAGGAGGAGGGTTGTGTCAGCGTAAAACCCTGTCGAATCTCATGAACATGGATCAACAAATGAGCGGAATGGCGTCGTATGATCCATGTAGCCGACCCCACCTAGTGGGATAAGGCTTTGTTGTTGTTGTTGTTTTGCCGTCACCAAAGTTCCTAATACCTTTCTAATATCTCAATTACTGTTGTGATGAACTCCTACGTAGGAGAAGAAAAAAACAAATAAAAAGAGAGATGCAAATGTTGCACTGCTACAACTGATATTGGATCCGAGCTTTTCTGGAAAATTAAGAAAGAAATATAATTATCATGGAGCATACGTCTTCCTCCTCCAAGGACCTTGTGCAAAGGTTCCTTCCTCCCAAACAGCCGCTTCTTTTTCAGGCCGTGGGATGAAGGCTTCTTCTCCCCTTCTGCTTCTGAGTCCGACGACGATGACCCCTTGTACTCGTGGATCTTCTCATTGATCCGCTCCGCCATTGAGGCTTGCTCTCCGGCTTCCGACATCTCTTGTAGTAAGATCCTTCAATATGAAATACCATTTCATTTCGTACATTAAAGATAGATCACAGAACGACAAACTGAATATAAACGCCTTCAATATATTTCCAGAAACAACTCTGATTTCACAAGTACAACAAGCAATGATTTGAGTGAATGGATCATGATCATATAAATGAGGAACTTTTCTGCACATCAGAGGAAACTTTGACATTACATTACATAGGCATTGCAAACGAAAAACAAAAATGTAGAAAGCAAGAAGAATTGTACTGTGAGAAAAGGAAACAAATCGCATAGATCTTAAGATTCCAATGGAAAATCTCATACTCACTTGGTTTTTTGTTTATTTCGTTCTTTGCGATCCCTGCACTGAGAACTGAAACAAGAAACTGGCAGACGATCCAGAGGAAAAGGCGGGGGTCTCTATAAATGGTCTCCAAAATGGGTTCGCACCGCCGAGAGACACGTGGACAGGACCGCGGGGCTCAAGGAACGGCTCCATGGCAGAATTAAAAGAAGCAAACGCTTTTTAATAATGTTATTATATAACTTATAATTTTTTTATTAGTGGTTGAGTAATTCCATATTTGGTTAAATGATAATTGTTTTTTAGATTAAATATTTTAATAAAATTAAACTCAAATTATTACTTTATGTCGACTTTAAAAGAATGCAGATCCGTTAATTGATTTCAGTGAATTGATACATTAACATTAATATTTTTTTATTTTATTTGAAGTTTTTGGTAAAAAAACCTTTTTAACCGTTTACAAACAAAAGTGCTAGAATGATTGGTTTTTATTTTAGCCATAATTTTATTTAAAATTTCATGATGTTATCTCTCTTTAAAAACAAAGATAACGTCATTAAATTAAAGATTTTTAAATGAAACATATCAAACATTCACAAATTTTTAATCAAACGATTAAAATTATACAAAAGAGATGAAGGATTACTCTATTTTATTCTTTTATATATTTGCTCTGCATTTGCATTTAAAATGTTTATTGAGAGGAGATGAAATATTAAGACAATAAACTCAACTTGTATGATTTTTTAACTCATTTTGTTCTCTTTGTTTTCACAACATAATATATATTTATTTTATTAATTGTTGTAGTGATATATCAAGATTTAGATCTATCAACCAACCATTTGAGAAAAATGTATATATAGAATATTTAACGAAAAATATTAATTTTACTTATTAAATTAATAAAATAATTATATATTAATTTAAAAATATATGATAAATAATAAATGTGATTAAGTTCAAGATCATCAAATTATTCTATGATCGAAATCAAGTCATTTTAACAAATATGATTAATCCAACGACTATAATTATATTCATCTAAAACTATTTAATTAATTTAATCACAAATTACAATTAAATTAATTAAATAATAAAAAATAAGTGTTCTACCTGTTTTACATGGAGATATAGAATTGGCGTTTTAGTACTCATTAACCTCTTAAGATTTTACATATATATCACAAGGAATCTATGATGGAGAATAGAATAGTAACTCATAATTCCAAAACTGTTTTTGAAAAGCATAAATCAATATTACCGATAAAATAGAGTTGTTGGATCTAAATTTGTAATTTTCATCGATATTAATATTTTTTTAGAAGGAGTATCTTAAAATTATTTAATTTAAACTCAATTTAACCAATGTTTAAACTTCTCTCGACAATATGACGATTTCAGATTTGACCATAAGACCGCTACGGCGCCACATGTCGGGATTTACATACTTTAATGAATCAGTTTGCCAAAAGTCAAATGATTTAAAAATAAAGTATTTTTATATGTCATCTTAACTTAATAATTATAAAAATCGCCAAAAATTTCATCGCCGTGAATGAAAAAAATGAAAAAAAATTAACGTTACGTAGAATCATAGCTTAATAAGATCTAACATTATATAGAATCATAACTTTAAGTTATTAACATGTAAATTAAGATTCTAGAGTAAGATAACATCGATTCAGTGTTTGAAAATATTGAAGATCGTATTTTGTTTGATCCAGATAACCTTGTTAATTGTTATAAAATTATAATATAGTTCGATCTCTGTATCTTTCTCATTATTTATCATTAGTTTTAAACCTTTAAAAGCTAATTGTCAATAATTACGTGTTTTGTTAAATAACTATTCGTTATTACTTATATAATTAATTATTCCTTTGAGAACGGCTATTTTATTTTGTGACAAAGGGCACTCATTATAAACTTACAAAATTGATGAAGATGGAACCATATGATCCTTTGAGAATGGCTATTTTTTTGTGAGAAAGGGCACTCATATTACAAGATTAATGAAGATGAAACCATCAGAGTTCAAGACAGATTGTGGGTACTTAAAGATAAAGAGTTTAAGAAAGAAATTCTGACTGAGTGTCACAAGACAAAATTTGCTATCCATCCCGGAACCAGTAAAATGTTAAAATATATGCAAAGGACATTTTGTTGAAGAGAGAAAAGAGGTGACAGTTTGTATCCAAATGCTTAATTTGTCAACAGATCAAAATTGAGCATCAGAAGCTACCAGCATTGTTAAAACTCATTACTCACACCACAGTGGAAGTGGGAAAAAATCACAATAAATTTTATTGTTGGTCTTTCAAAGACACAGAAGGATTATGATGTCATCTTGGTCATCATTGACGGATTGATTAAGTCAGTTCACTTCTTACCATATAATGTAAGACAATCAGCTGCAAGTATGATAAAGTTGTATGTTGATAAAATTATCCGACTACATAGGATTCCTATTTCCATAGTATCGAATAGAGATCCCAAGTTCACTGCAAGGTTCTGAAGAGAATTGCAAGTACAAGGTTGCATTACAGCACGACATTTCACTCTCAAAGTGATGGATAAAGTAAAAGAACAATTCAGATCTTGGAAGACATGTTGAGAGCATGCGCAATAGATTGACAAGACAGTTGGGATGACCATCTCACTCTAGCTGAGTTTGTCTATATGGAAGACCTTGTAGGTCTTCCCACATGTTAGTGCTGTTGGAGAAGGAAGACTATTAAAACCAAAACTAGTAGACAAATATATAAAGAATGTAGATTTGATAAAAGAAAGAACAAGAAAAAGCTATGCTGATAAGAAAAGAAGAGAATAAATCTATCAAGTTGGAGATCATGTGTTGCTAAAAGTATCTCATACTAAAGGAGTCATGAGGTTCAGTAAGAAGGGCAAGTTGACTCTTAGGTATATCACTCCATTTGAGAATCTGAAGAAGGTGGGAGAAGGAGCATACAAGTTGGCATTGTCTTCTTCATATGCCAGAATCTACAATATTTTCCATGTGCCAACGTTTCGCAATTACACATATGACAGTTTACATATGGTGGTGATTGAAGAGCCAACCATAAGGAGGACCTCACCTATGTATCCTACAGAGATACTAGAGTATGGTGAACCTCGACTGAGGAACAAAGTAGTAAATAAGGTGAAGATCGTATGGATGAACCAGAGCGACATGAGAACTAGAAGAAAAAAATGAAAGAACAATTTCCAAAATTATTTAGTAAGTATTCTATGTCAGTTTAAAATTTGAAGATAAATTTTGTTTGGGGTGGGGGGGGGGGGGGGGGGGAGGAGGAGGATGTAATACCCTAAATTTTTATTAAAGAGCAATTTGGACTTTTTGTCTAATCCCTCGTGATATCCCTTATATAAAATTCTCTATTCCTATTGTTCACTTTTTTTCTCCAAATCTCTTGATGGCTAGGGCTTGAGGAAGGAGAAAAAGAACAAGGAGTAGGAAGAAGGAAGAAAGAGGAGAAAGATTCAAGATCAATGTATGTAAAGCGGATTCAAATCGCTTTCATCTCTCAATGTTCTTCCTGTAATGGATTGAGAGTAAAATGACACCTCGTTCTCTTATTGGATTGTGCTTGAGGATTATTATTCATGAAAATCATTAGATCTATACTTGTAAAGGTTTTTCATGATTAGATCTATACCATGTTCAAGTTTTACGATTAGATTCATTGTTAGGGTTCATGTGTTCTTCTCATTCATAATTTAGGGATGAACCGTAGACATAGAAATTGAATGTTTTTGCATGTTTTCATGTTCTTTTGATCCTATATTTTTTCGAAAAATTTGTGTGTGTTATTATTTATGATTTATATTGAAATTCCCGAAGTTTTAAATTGAAAATCGTGCAAAAACTCAGGATGGCTGTGGAGATTTTAGGGCTCTGTCACGACCGTGATGAAATTTGTCATGTCCGCGAGAGATGAGCAAGAATCAGCCCAAAAATCGAGCCTCTATCACGTTCTGATAGATGATGTCATGATCGTGACGGTCAACTAACACGACTGTGATAGAGAGAGTCATTTTTTAGAGATCTGTCACGACTGTGACCAACATCATCAAAGATAGTTTATGATATTTTAAATGTTATTTTCAAAGTATTATTAGTATGTATTGATGTTTGTTGATTGTATAAGAACCTAAATACATGGATATGCATGTTCCCCACGTAACTAGGTTAAAAACTGAAGACTGAGCGACATAAATATTTGTTGATTGTATAACATAATGAATTCAATTGTAGATGATGTTACATGTCGACGTCTATGGCCCTTTATCGAATATTTACCCGGAATGATCGTCACACATTGGCAATGGTGTATCATTCCGATGTCTCCCTCGGACGAGAGTTCAGAATGATCATTATATACATTGGCAACACTGTGTGCACTCTGATGTCACCTTCGGGTGAGAGGGGAGCATTGTCTCCGCGGCTTAGCTAGCCTATTGAAAGGGCAATGACATAAATCCCAGCTATCGAAAGATATAACATAAATGAAAATGCCAATGATCGATCGAATGGATTGATGTCCTATGAAAGTAGAAGCTGAAAGGGTTATAAAGTAACCTTGAGGAAAGTTATGGAGGCAACGGTTATGGTAAGTGTACTACACTTATATGCCTATGAATTGAGTGTATGATTGTATGAATGTCCATACTATATGTATGATGATTTGACTATATATTTCCATGATTTTAATTATCGCATGATGATAAAAATGAATGAATGACATGTAGTTAAGACATGTCATGCATATTATTTACTTCTCTTATATCAAGATGATTATGCATATTATGTAGTATCTTATATAGGATCATACCATCACATGCATGGCCTTTACATACTCTAACAGGAAACCTCTGCATCTTGGATTCGTGTAGGTGCATAACGATTGGATAGATGGCGGCTCAGTTCATGATAATAAAGATTGCACACTAGTTTAGGAGTCTTAAAGTCTTTATGTTTTAAAGCCTTTTGACTATGTTTTCCATGAGATGTTTAATAATGGTTTCCAAATATTTTAATTATTATAGGTGATGATGTTTTAGATGTATGTTTCAATTCTATAACTATACTTTTGATATTTTATCGAAGTCTATGTCTCAAAAGAGTTTCTCTTATTTAAGGAATTGATGCTTCCACTGAGTTAATTGAAAATCATATTTTATTATGATTATGTGACGACGAACGGGCTAACACAACCGAATGACCTAATTGTTCTTGACAATTTAGGAGTGAAATTCGAGGTGTGACATCTTTGACCTCCCCCTGGCCACGACAAGCTCCTCCCTTTCTATCTCCTCAAGCTCATGTCCTTTAGCTACCTCTGTGTGGCCTCTCCTAGTCACTACCTCCTCTCCCCCAAACTTATCTCAGGAACCTGCCCGTGCCATCCTATGAGTTCACTATCCGCGCCGGCCTTTGTCATCAAAAGATTTTTGTGTAATTTGCACAGATTTCATCATTTCTAAACTTTGGGCATCATTTTTTTTATCAAGTGAGTTAGAGATGCATTTTATGCTACAATTGATAGAATCAAGGAGTAATTTTCACAAGATGATGCCTGCTTTATTCTCGAAATAGGTCTTTGCAGAGAACCAAGACTTGAGATACACGGTGAGCATGTTCGAAATGCATGTTGGGGATATCTAGAGATAGAAAAATGGGTCGTGTCATTCCGGTCAACCCATGTTTGACTGTACCGTGGGTCGTATTGTGCCAAACGGACCATTTTCTACGGTCTGGGCCCGGCCTGATCGGGTCGGCTGGGGCGGGTCGTGCTGGGTCGAGCAACCCATTTTTTTCATTTTCAACTTTTCAAATTTTAAAATAAATTTAATTATTAAATTACTATATAATATAATTAGTATTATTATTTATTATATAATATACGACTGATAATAATTACATAGTTAAATTTTTAAATACATTAATTCATTAATTTATAATTATTAAGTAAATACATTTGTAAAATAGTTAATTGAGTAATAACTAATAAGTTATAACCTTATATATAAAAGTAATTGACAAGTATTTATAAATATATATTAGTAGTATTCTACGAGAGAAGAGACAAAAAGTGAGAGTGAGAGTTTGAGAGAGAGAAAAAGAGAGAGAGAGAGAATATAATATATAGTACTACATTATATATAATTTATTGTATAATTCATAAGTAGTATAGATAATTAGGTACTTAGGTAGTATAGTATAGATAATTAAGTACTAATTTATTTTATAGTAAAAATAGCAATGAGCATCGAGATTAATGTGGTTCAGCTATTTTAGCCTACGTCCACATGAGTTTTAATATTTTATTATCATTGATTATTATAAAATAATCAATAAATGCAAATTTACAAAAAAATAAAAAATAAAAAATACATCTTGGACAACAATTATTTTATGAACAATTATTTTATGAAGAATTATAGGTGGAGGAGACATCTATTTTATCATCATCTTCTATGTATGATAATATGGATTCCTGATCTTGTGTTCGAGTATCTACATCAAACCAATCTTTTAGTAATATACAAACCTCCATCGGCTTAGAGCTCATTCTATTTTTTCTCTCATCTAAAATTCTGGAACCTACAAAAAAACATTGTTCTGATGCCACTTTAGGCATCGAAATAGCTAAAAAATCTCGAGCAAAATTGGATACGTACGACCATTTAATTTCCACCAGGTCAAGACATCGATTTCACTATCACATTCATTTGAACGTGATAAGTAATATTGCAGTTCATTATACAAAGGGACAACTAAATTGGATGAACCTTTATCTGAGCCTCTTGATGTGCCCCTCTAATAGAAGACATCAATCTAGAAAATGATATATTATTGGAAGGTCTGGGTGGTACTTGTGGACGTGATGAAGATGATTGCTCTCTACGTACACAAAATTTTGCTTCATAAATATTATATAAGTTATTTGTTATATTTTCTAATCGTGATCTGGATTAATAAAACATGTTAGTTTGCAATTCTGGACGACTTCTTATATATTGTTCGGGAAAATAATTCTTAATTTCTCTTATGAACCATTTAGGATCGGATCCCTTAAATCTAGGATCCATCGTCTATTTATTATATTTTCATAATCGTGGATTAATAAAACCGTTAGTTTGCAATTCTGGATGACTTCTTATATATTATTCGAGAAAATAATTCTTAATTTCTCTTATGAACCATTTAGGATCGGATCCTTTAAATCTAGGATCCATCGTCATTTCTAAAATCCTTATGAGAGGCAAATTATTTCAATATTATAAAAATTTTGATTCCATCAAATAAATTATTTCAAAAAATTCATTTGATAATTCACATTTTTCATTAAATGAACTTGTGATTTCATGAAGTTAATTAATTATTAAATGTAAAGTAGGAGAATAAATGGAAGATAACTCTAAAGTAGCATTATAAAAAACTTGTAACAATTCCATAACTGCATAAGCAACATCCCATTCCGAATCAGTAATTCGAGTAGCTAGACATTGCATCATAGTTAAAATATAATTATCGAGTGCATGTCTAAATAGAATACATAATTTAAACATGTCGTAAGTACTATTCCATCTTGTAGACACATCATTGTTTAATTTTCTATAAGGAACATGATAAGATACCAATTTGTATTAGTTAGCGATTGGTTAATTAAGTTGTGGATAGTTAGAAGATACCACTTTGTATGAGTTAGTGGCTGGTAGAAAGTATTGGGTAATTAGTTATATTTGTATTTTTATTATAGTTATTGTAACTACCTTTGCATGTTATAAATACATGCATGGGTTTTAGATTTAAGGCAGCCTTTTGAAATGTATTTACCGATTAGGTAATTGAAGTTTGGTTCACTCCATACGGACTCATGGAGATTTGTCATATCGAATTGACAAGTTATTAATAGTAATTGTGTTTAATATTCTTGCACTTTTACTACTACTAATAATAGTTATCTTAGTTTTATTTTAGTTGTATTTTCAGTTTGTATCAATTGCTATCAGAGCCTCAAAGATCCTAGTAGCAGAACACAAAGAAGCGGCATCCATTCCGAAGAAATTGGCTTTTTATCACAAGGAAAAGCTGATTTCATAAGAAGAGAAAAGTTAGCGGTTCATATTGGTTCAAAAATTTCTCTCTTGGTCTAAAGATGGAGTTAATAAAGTTTGGAGGCTTCAATTGCACCTGTATAATATTATTATTAATTTTCTTTTCTTCGCCTTGAGGATAAGGTAGAATTTTAGGAGGAGTATACTGATAAGATACCAATTTGTATTAGTTAGTGGTTGGTTAATTAAGTAGTCGATAGTTAGAAGATACCACTTTGTATGAGTTAGTGGCTGGTAGAAAGTAGTGGGTAGTTAGTTATATTTGTATTTTTATTATAGTTATTGTAACTACCTTTGCATGTTATAAATACATGCATGGATTTTAGATTTAAGGCAACCTTTTGAAATGTGTTTACCAATTAGGTAATTGGAGTTTGGTCCATTCTATACGGACTCATGGAGATTTGTTATCTCGAATTGACAAGTTATTAGTAGTAATTGTGTTTAAGATTCTTGCACTTTTACTACTAATAATAGTTATCCCAGTTTTATTTTAGTTGTATTTTTTGTTTGTATTAGAATATTATAACGATGACAAATTTTTTTAAATGTTTATCTCCTAAGTCCAGAGTGACGTAAATTTACAATAACTGATCTAAGAGTTTCAAGTACTCTAACAACTATTTTTAATCTTTTTTAACACACAAATTAATAATATGACATGCACATATCTGATGAAAAAGAATTCCATTTAAAGGAGGATTTAATCTTTGAATTAAAAATTGTGCAGCAGAATTATTAGCACTTGCATTATTAAGAGTAAGACATAGAATTTTATCTTTAAGACCATATTCGTTAATTACTTTTTCCATCACGTTGGCAATTTGCAAACTATTATGAGGATGCTCAATTTCTTTAAATGCAATAATTCTTTTTTGCACTACTCAATTTGTATCAATCCAATGAACTCTAATACATAAGAAACCATCACCATTTAAAGAAGTCCATATGTCTCTAATCAAACTATACATGAATTTAGAATCTAAAAAATAATTAACTAGTTCATTTTTCTTCTTATGATTAAATTTAATCGAATCTTCTTTAACAGTTTTTCTACTAATTTCTAAAGGCACCTTGTATATAATTTTGTTGATAATATAAAAAATTTTCATCTTCAGCAAATGTGTAAGTATTTCCGCATGTATAACATATCTTGCTATACGTTCACGCATATTTTTTTGTTTATAAGCAAATAACGAGCTCCCGGAAGTAACACGACTGAGTGCAACTATTTGAGTTTGTTGTGGTAATTGACCCGCTAAAAATTGTTCCCTAATCGTTATAGGATGCGATTCTAAATGCCATTTTAAACTACCTGTGCCCGAAGAAGAGGCGGCAGCATAACTAGCCTTGCAAATTTTACAAATAACTTTATCTTTTTTTGAATAATTTTCATCTATATTTTTTTTTCAAAATAATTCCAAACTTCACTAGTTAACTTTGATGTTCTTCATTTTTACCTATTATCTCACCTTGCACGGAGCATCTGAGCTTGACGGACCTGTGGGCATCGCAGTTGCAGTTGTACAATCTCCTTCGAAACCTGCAGAATTTGAAGCAATATTAAGATTAGGAATGACATGAAGATTAACATATGTAGTTGGATTTGGCAGTTAGTTGATGGCGCCATAATTTTCATATAACCCGATGAATCGCCACTTAGTTGTGCTGATAAGGAATTAGAATCGCAACTACTATTAGTATTATATGGTGTACCATATGGATATGTAGGTAGTGGTCCACAAGGTGAATAAATAGCAAAATCACCATATAGACGAAAGGGATCTCGCGGGTCCATTATGAAGTTATATATAAGAAATTAAGAATGAGATAATGTAGTAGTAATAATAATAATAATAATAATAATAATAATAATAATAATAATAATAATAATAATAATAATAATAATAATAATAATAATAATAATAATAATAATAATAATTAAAATACTACTAAATAAATATACAATATAAATATAAATTAAGAGTGAGAGAGTTTGAGAGCAGAGCACGAATGGAGAGAACAGAAATGCAATCACTTAGTGTGAGAGAGTCATAGAGAGGCAGAGAGAGTCATAGAGAGCACTATGGAAGACTTGGAAGTAGACAATATTTGAAATTTCGAATGGTGGAGTGGAGATGAATGATCGACTGCGCCTTTTATAGGCGGAGGAATGGAATAAAAATATTCCAACATGGCTCGTGTTGAACGTCCGTGTTGAACCCTTTAACCGTGTCCGTGACCTTACGACTCATGTTTGTGTTGTCAAATCGTGAATCTCGTTTAAAAATGAAAAAATGGGCCGTGTTTGATCAGCGTGGCCGTGTTGAAGTTTCAAATGACCGCATAGGCCGTTGTCCTCTTCTAAATGCGGACTGTGTTAGGGCATACACGGTCTGTGTTAGAGTACAAATACGGCGTTGGTCCGATGCGTCCCGTCATCAGCGGACAGTTCTAGTATTGCACGGTCCGTGTTTGAATATTGAAAAAATAATCTGTGCCAAAATGGGTCGTGTCGTGCTGGGTCCATGTTCACCGTGCCCGAGCCATGTCGTGCCGATAGTGTGGATGGCCGACTCGACATGAAATGGCACGACACGGCCCATTTTTTCATGCGCAGGCCGGCACGGTTTTTGGGCGGGCCGGCGGCGTGCTTGAAATTCCATCTTTAGGGATATGTTTGTCAAAGTGCGACCATGGAGTTGAAAGAGGAGAAGAAAAATGATTTTAATTGTTTTCGTAAAAGTCATTTTTAACTGATAAATGTATTCTTGAAATTAGCTGCAGTATTTACTTTCTGATGTCCATTTTAAAATATAATATTTGAGAGTTTTTTTCTGATGAAGAAACTCCTTTAGCAAGAGCAATTGATTATTTTTTAGCATTTACTATTTATCTTGATACAAAACCATTGTTCTAGGGAATAAAATGAAGTATAATTCATATGGATCTTTCAAGAGTGAAGTTCTTTTTCAAAACTATATTCTTAACCAATCATTGTCTTCAGCATTATCCATCAATTTGTTAAACATGAATATTAAGCTTCTGTTTTGATAATTATGAATGCCACTAAAATAAAGAAAAGGGATTGCTGATATGATCTCTGCCTGCAAAAACCATCGTTAATTTAGCCCGAGTATCAATAAAACCAGGCTGAATCACTGTAATTTATAGCCTGTAAGTTATAGCCTCCATGCAGCTTATAACAACGGACCTAAAGAGATAAGCTGTTGTGATTTGAATATTGATAGAAGCCTTTCTTCTTTTGTCAAGTTCATTTGTTTTTTGTGCATTAAATCTTTTGTATGGTTTCAGCTACGCGAAGATGTATGTTCAGCTTGGCAAAAGTGAAATTAAGTGGTAGCAATTGGTCCCTAATAATTTTTTTGGTTGTAATTGAAGACTTTTGGATTTTCCAACTGAAACCTCCTTCATGGAAAAAGTTGTATTGTTTATTTGTTTCAAACGGTTTTATATACACAATAGACAGAAATATATAGAAATTAATAGATAAATAGAAATATCATATTTATTAATTACTTTTAGTTTTTAAATTTTTTATTTCCATGTGCAAACCTGTTTTCTCCTTTCACCATACAATTTGATATTTTTGAATTTATATATTTTGTAATTATTAATAATCATTCCATTAATTTATTGCGTCATTTAATTCTTTACGTTTATATGTAATTCGGTATTTTCATTATTAACGTGTGTTTTAAAATTTTAACATGATATTTAATAGTTCACAAATTAAATGTTGACTCTTTATATTTAATTATATTTTTATTCATAGCATAAAAATCATATATAAATGAGTCCATAATTAATATATATTACTTTTTAATAACATGATTAAATTTTATTTTCTTAATTGACTAATTTTTGGGCACTCTCTTCTTCTGTCACAATTCATCCTATTTTTTATGTGAATTTTTTAAACGTATGTTTATTAATTATTATTTTAATATCCTATTAATTTATCGCATGATTTATTTCTTTACACTTAAATCACAATTGCTATTGTCTCACTCCATTAAAATTTTGACGTTATGATTAAAAGTTCTCAAATTACATGTGACTCTTATATTCCATTATATTATTATAATAATAACAAAATAGCTATATATAAATGTGTGTAACTAATGAATACTTAATTTTAACATAATGACTAAATTTTCATGAATACTATTTTAAATCTTTAAACTTCTATTATGTTTTTATTCATAATAAAAATTATTTTAAATTTAATAAAAATAAACGTATAAACAAATGGACATTAAATTTGATATTTATATAATTACTTTTAGTTTTAATTTTGTTATTTCCATACGCAAACCTGTTTTCTCCTTTCACCATACATTCTACGTTTTATGTAAGTGTTTTTAATTTATAAATATTTTAATTATTATCTCAACATCCCATTAATTGTTGGCGTGATTTAATACTTTCAACTAATACGACATTTGTTATTTTTTTTGTCAAATTGTTAACATAGTTAAAAGTTCACACTTCAGTATATGTTGATACTTTATTCATAATAAAAAAACAACCATTTATAAAATTTATCATTAATCAATGTGTACTAAATTTTAAGATCATGAATAATTTTTCATGAATTATTCCTTTTAATGATTTAAATTCTATTATATTTTATTCATAATAAAATATTTTTATCTAAAAAAAGAAAAGTGTAAATATTTTATACAGATGGATATATATATACTTAAATATTATCTAAATTAATTTTAATTTATTTTGGGAAGGGAGACAACTTCTAATTATTTAATCTTTATTTAATATATAGAATCAATATCTATTCAATATAAATAGAAATAAATTGAAGGGAGGGGGTTGTGGGGCAAGGCTGCCCCCAAGCCTTTTCGCAATTACACATGTATTCGCTTGTCTGTGGAGTTCATCGAGTTTATTAACAAATGATCACTTAGTACTAGTTTATCAATGACAACATATTATTTGAGGCATGCCTCCTATTCCATCACGATGAACATTTAAGAGCTTTGATAAAATCAAGAACTTGAGGCTCATCAAGTTCTTCAAAACTCCAAATACTTGACTTTAACTCCAAGTATGTTACTTAGCCTTTCCAATTGCTCCAACTCTCCAAAGTATCACGACAGACATAATTTTAATCGGTTAATGTTCTCTGAAGTTTCAAGATTTGGAGGGAATCAACCCTAAAGTACTTCACATTTCATGCACATAGAATCATAAGGAAACATGGAGCAGATATGAAAATAGGATTTTAGATGGCTCAGTATGAGGATATAACTTGATCTTAGAGCTGGTAAGATATCTGTTTCTTCATCACACAACTCACTATGTAACACGGCATTCCATTTGTTCCATCTGTCTTCATCATTTCATTTGCCCTCATGTTGCAGAAGTGTCCCAAGTGACTTCACTACCAACGGTAATCCACCACACTTCTTGATGATCTTCTCACTTATGGCCCTCAGTGCTGGGAACTAATTTGGGTCTCGACTGCTAAATGCAAGACCCATGAACAATTGCAAGCATTGTTCCTTAGGAGAGTAGATAGGCGATGAGGATCATCAGTCATCCTTTGCATGACCGTTGCAACCCAATTGTCTCTTATCGTCACAATTATTCTAATCATTTTTTAGAATTCTTAAAGACTCCCATTTAATCGATAACCTTTTCTCTTCGTTCCACACATCGTCCAACACCAAGTGGACTCTCTTCCCCTGGAACTTCTCTTGAAGGGATCTTTGTAACACGCTCAACCCTGACAAGGTACATGAATGTCCTGTGATACTCTCTATCATTGCCCTTGTGAATCTTACAATGTTGAAATCATCATAAACACATATCAACATCATTTGTTTGAAATAGTACGCGATCTCGTGATCACTTTAACAACCGACCAGTTTAGTATTATCAAGTTCATTTATACATATAATATATATATCTAAATATTTTATACATATGGATATATATATATATACTTAAATATTATCTAAATTAATTATTTTAATTTATTTTAGGAAGGGAGTAAACTTCTAATTATTTAATCTTTATTTTATATATAGAATCAACATAATACTCAATGTAAATAGAAAAAAATTTGAAGGGAGGGGGATTGTGGGGGCAAGGCTGCCCCCAAAGCCTTTTCCTAATTACACATGTATTTGTCTGTGTAGTTCATCGAGTTCATTAACAAAGGATCACTTAATTAGTACTAGCTTCTCAATGGCACCATATTATTTGAGGCATGCCTTGCTATTCCATGCAGGATGAATGTTTAGGAGCTTTGATAAAATCAAGAGCTTGAGGCTCATCAAGTTCTTCAAAACTCCAAATACCTCTTTGATTCTGACTCCAAGTATGTCACTTAGCCTTTCCAATTTCTTCAGCTCTCCAAATTCTCACGGCAAATGTAATTTTAATCAGTTAATGTTTTTTGAAGTATTAAGATTTGGTAGGAATCAATCCTATGATGAGAGATAGAGCCAACCATATATCTTTAGGCCCATATGCCAAAGGAAACTATGATCTTGAAGTGATGGGAGTGTTGAAAGTCTCCCGTAATAGTTTATTTGTATCTGGAGCTCAAGGAAGTCTCATTCTTTCAACTCATCCCATTTCTCTCAGTTACTCAGGTCTTCAAAAACAAAAGAGGTTAGAGATGGAAAATGTCAAATAATATTGATTGTTTCCTCCTTTGCGGAATTCATTGCTAATTCTTTGACTTCATTATACCAATAGATTTCGATGGTGGAAACCAACCTAGTGAATGAAATTGATCTAAATGGAAGTCACTGAAATAGATGGTGATTAAGGACATTGAATAAACCCAAGGATTCATTTTGAACACATAAATGTTGAATCTTGTGCTTGCTATACCCGCTCAAATCCTTGTCTCCGATACATAATGTGCTAAGTCATGGATATTGGTATGCATCTTGTACATAGTATCAAAGAATGTAATGGAATGGTTCCAATAATCAAAGAATGGTTATGCAACTCATTAAAATACTTATATCCCATTTCCTCCATCATATTTTTTACGCCATTATGTTGGATGTAACCATGGGAAGCCCACAACTTGACAAGTATTTCACCTTTCGTGAATATATAATCTTTAGACAACATGGTGCAGATATGAAAACATGGCTCGACATGCCAATATAACTTAATCTTAGAGACGGTAAGATATTTGTTTCTTCATCCCACAACTCACTATGTAACACGACATTCCATTTGTTCCATCTGTCTTCATCTTTCCATCCGTTCCCATGTTGCAGAAGTTTGCCAAGTGACTTCATCGCCAACGGTAATCCACCACCCTTAATCCACCACAAGTCACCGCCAACGGTAATCCACCACCCTTAATATACCACACTTCTTTATGATCTTCTCTCCTATGGCCCCATGTTGCAAGACGCATGAACAACTGCAAGCATTGTTCCTCTGGGAAGTAGCCAAGGTGATGAGGACCATTAGTCATGTTTGCTTGATCGCAACCCAAGTATCTCTTGTCATCACAATTATTCTAATCATTTTCGCAACATAAAGGGGAATTCTTAAAAACTACCATTTACCTAGTAACCTTTTTCTCTTTGTTCCACATGTTGTCCAACACCAAGAGAACTCTCTTCATGTGGTACTTCTCTTGAAGAGATCTTTGTAACACACTAAACCCTAACAAGGCATAAATCTCCTATGATACTCTCTTTCATTGCCCTTGTGGGTCTTACAAGGTTGAAATCATCATAAACACATATTTGAAATAGTCCGTGATCTCGTGGTCACTATAAACCAGTTGAGCAAGTTTATTAACAAAGGACCAATTTAGTACTATCAAGTTCATCAACTTCTCTATACATATAAATAATAATTTTAATATTTAATTATTCTGCTAAATTAATCTTTAATTTTTATATGTAATGTATATATACTAAATGTGAGTAGAAAAAATTGGGAGAGGGATGGGGTGCACAAGGCTGCCCCACAAACCCCACCTCAATTATAATTCAATTTCATTAACAAAACCAGTTTAGTACTATCAAGTTCATTAACTTCATCTATACTCACTCACTCACAATCACACACACACATATTAGGTGAGGGGGAACTTCTAAATTAATCTTTAATATTTATATGTAATGTATACACTAAATGTGAGTAGAAAAAATTGATAGAGGGGTAGGGGTGTTGAGGGGCAAGGCTGCCCCCCCCCCCCCCCCCCAAACCCTACCCCAAGGCTTCCATAGTTACCCCAAACCCTACCCCGATCGAGTTGGAGTACTTAAACTTGATACCTTAAACCTACTCTTTTTAAACTTCATACATTAGAATTTTTAATCATTTGATTTGAACCTATTAATTATTAACCTAATTACATATCTTAGCATTTATGGCTCTGGCATTTATTGGAGCCTAATTCCAGGGAAGTCGAGCTCATCGAGTTCATTAAATTTCTACTGTTATTAGTCTAATTACATATCTTGGCATTTATGACTTTCATATCTCGATATATATATATAAAGCTGATGCATTGATATTATCCTCAAGCCTCCACTATTTTTTATATTTTTCTTCCACTTTTTGAATTTGTATTCATTTTAAACTTCATACCTTAGACCTATTCATTTTAAATTTCATACATTAGAATTTTAATTCATTTGATTTGAACCTATTAATTATTAACCTAATTACTATCTAGTTACATATCTTGACATTTATGGCCCTGGCATTTAGTGGAGCCTAATTCCAGGGAAGTCGAGCATAAGTTAGAAAGTAACGTATTAAATTTTTACTGTTATTATTCTAATTACTATCTAATTACATATCTTGGCATTTATGACTCCCATGTCTGCCTAATTTCAAGAAAGTCGAGCCCAAAAACTAAAATTTTAAATGTAATTTTGTTTTTTTTAATTTTCACCACATCTTCATTAAGTTTTGCCCTCATATCTTGGCATTTATTGGAGCCTAATTCTAGGTAAATCGAGCTCAAAGCTTCATTTTAAACATCATTTTTGTTTTTTTAATTTTTACCACCTCTTCTAATTATTATCATTAAGATATATCTTTTTTTAGTTACCAAAACTAAAATTTACCTTTAAAACTTTACCACTTTTTGTGGTTACTTAAAAGTTTACCACTTTTTCGATTGCCACCTCAGTGTCCGGGAAGCGGCGCCGATCGTACAACTCAATTGGCGTTAAGAGTTATGCGCACTGGTCATGGATTGGAGTCTCGGCCCACCATCGAGTCCGAATATTTTGATGTCGCCCCAGGCAGCATACCTGGCTATGATAGGTGAGGCTCCCAGCAGGAATTTTCTGCATCCACAGAGGTTCGAATTCGAGACCTCTGCTTAAGCGGTGAGGAGCTGCTATCCATTCCACCCGAACTCTTGTTGGTAATGCCATTATACTCTACTCTTTATAAGCTAATAAAAGTAGCTTATAGCGTTTTGTCCTAAAACCTCTAAACGCTATTTTAAAAGAATTTATGAAATAATCAAAGTAGTGTTTTAACTCCATCAAAACGCTAATCGCTACTTAATACCCTAATTTTTGTGCTTGCCAAACAATGCCCTAAACAGATTTAGCTTTGGGCTCACCACCTTCCATTAGCAAAATAAAAAGAGTTTAAAAGAAAAAAAATTAGGGGAAGATTGACCAGGGGTCTAAGCACTCATAAGCGCAAGCGGAAGGTTCCAAAAAAATGGTGTAGCACTGCAGCGGTGTGCAGAAGCCTCCCGATTCATCTGGATATCACTGCACTGGTGTGCGAAAGTGAGCAGAACTGCAGAAGCCTCCTGGTTCATCTGGATGTCACTGCAATGGTTGCACCATATACATGGCCATGCCGAACACGCGGAGCACCAGGGTCAGGGCCTACGCCGGCCCGACCGCCGCATTGCACTAGGAAGGGTCGCCGACCCCCCGCGCGTAGCACCCTCTCAGGGACATAGCACCAACCAGTTTGTGTCCTCTTCTTTGTACACATCGGCCGCACGTCTGCATGAGTTGGTCCTACAAAGAGGAGCAAGAGGGTTGCCAGGAGGTGGAGTGCTACGTTTGCATGGCCGATCGAAGTAATAAGTAATTGAAGCCGTGAAGGTATAGGTGAAAATTTGTTGTTGTACTATTAGTTTCTTTGACCTCTTATTTTCTATGATGTTTCTCCTGTTTCAAAAGGGTGTATGCGCGTTGTTCATTATTTAAGTTATATATAAAATATTATTGTTATTATCTATCTAACAATTTACTTTAATAATAAGTTAGTTATTTCAATTATTCGTTCTATAAAGTGTAAATCAAACACCTGACAATAAATTACCATTAAGTTAATATATGTGGATTTGACACCCACATTTGTTTTTTGTAAAACCTAGCATGTTCTTTATTTTCCAAGTAATAAATTAATGAGGGACTACATAGATCTTATTCTTGCTAAAAAAACTTTCAAGTTATAATTATAATTTTTTATATAAAATATGAAAATAATCATATAAATATTCAGAATGTCAATGAAATTTAATAAAAGAATTATCAAATCATTTATGATCACATCCTATGTGTTTAATAATATATATTTATTTGTACAAAGCACAAGAATTTCCCTAGTTGTCATATAATATCAACATTTAAGTTTTCCCCTCTCTTCCCCTCACTCCAAACAGGTTAAAGGTTTATCCCCTCATTTTCTTTCTCTGCCTTCTGATTTTCCCTTCTATTCACCTCCCTTTCCTTTAATGAGGTTGTATTGAAACAGACATCGTTAACTCTAAAGAATACATTGATGTTGACCCCAATGAGTCAAGTAATTAGGAGTCCTCGTTTATTATAGTTTAAACTCAAGTGGGACCTAGATCTTTTATGGGTCCATAGGTGCTCGATGTAAAAGAATAGGCCTTTGGAGTACTGTCACAAATTCACAACCTTGGATAGGATGTGACTCTTCAAATTTGTCTATTCACAAGGAAAATACGGTTGTCAATGGAGGCTATGGAACATCATCTCGTATGGTTAGGATGCCTTAGACCAATTCAAACCTTTTTAATTAATAAAACTTTTTTTATAGAAAGACATTTCTATGCCATAAATTATATTATAAATTTGGCTCTAAAAGTCAACTTCTTTCAACTTTGAGAGGGCACTCCTCCTTCGGGCCTCAGAAGCTTCTTTATTTGGGCTCTTCAACTTTTAGTAATAAATACATATTTATTTTTTCTTAAGAAAGTATATGTAGGATGCGTTTGGTTGGGAACTTTTCGTGAGAACTACGCGAAAAGTTCCCAAACACCTTACGTGACGTGAACTTTGAAAAGTTTCCGTCACGTGACTTTGGCCAGAATATTTTGCAAAATATTACAAAATTATTATGTATTTATTGCTTTGCAAAATGTTCTGGCCAAAATTCTTGCCGAAGGCAAGAATATATTTTTTTCTTCTTCTTCATGTCTTTTCAGTCGCAACTTTTGACCTTTTTTTTTCTTTCATCCATTTTTAATTATTATGTAATATAAGTATATATAATTTAGTTATTTATTAATACAATTAGTTATCTTATTAAATAAACTTTTAAATGTAATTAATTAAAAGTTTACGTTCTAATAATTCAAAAATATTTTATAATTAAATGTTCAATTATTTTAATAAAATTTTATATTATATTTGGATATTTAGATTTACTATAATATTTAAAATTATAATATCAATAATATTTAAAATATTTAATCAAATAAATAATAATATAATAATTATCCAAACACCTACTAAAACTTATCCAAATAAATAATAATAATATAATAATATAATAATAAGTTATATTCTTAGTTTTTATTTTTTATCCAAACACATACTAAAACTTATCTATCAAATTAACTTTTTAAATCCCCATCATTACACTTTTTCATTCAAACATCAACCCAAACTTTTCTATCACATTAATTAGTTCTCGAGAACTAACGTTCTCTCAATATTCTCATACCAAACGCAGCCATAAAGCATAGAAGACATTGAAAATTGCATCATTCACAATTCACTTACAACGCTAGGTAAATTTCTTCCAGATGTATCAAGCATCACGTTAGAAACAAGTGAGTGGTTTTGAAATCAGTAGGTAATGCAAATATCCAAATCACTGAAGAAAAAATGATACTTGAACACTTTGTAAAACACTACACTGATCTATGAAAACCCTCTACCTACCCTGACATATCAATTGGTGACTGGCCTAACCTTCCTCCATTACCTAGCTATTGGCATGCACACCTATCTGCCCCGATCACTCTTGAGGAGGTTCGGGAGGCCACCTGGCACATGCCTCTAGGTAAGGACCCGGGACAGTTTTACCCTTGAATTTTATAAGATCTACTAGAACATTATTGGACCTGATATCACTAGGGAAATTGTGAATTTCTTCCACTACGGGCATATGCCTCCTCAATGGACTATGACAAATCTCATATTTATCCCCAAGACCTCACATCCTTCTAAAGTCATTGACTATCGCCCTATTGCCTTCTATGATGTGCTATATCGAATAATTGCCATGATTCCTGCCTCTAGACTCAAACTAATCCTTGCACACATCATTGACACTTCTCAGTCCTCCTTTCTGGCAGGTAGATCCATACATGACAACATACTTACTATCCAAGAAATTGCATCACTCCATGGGAATTGGTAGGAAGAAATATTTGATCCTAAAGGCAGACATGACCAAGGCTTTTGATAGAATCTCTTGGGATTCCATTTATAAAGCTCTAACTATCATGAAGTACCCTGCTAAATTTATTTCTCGGATTATGGTATGTGTTAGGTCCCCCACTTTTTCCTATTGCATAAATGACACTCTTTCTGCTCCTCTCCACAATTTCAAGGGTATCCGACAAGGAGACCCCCTCTTCCTATATCTTTTTATCTTAGTCACCCAAACCTTATCCACTATCTTACATAAGGTAGTGCAAAATAATGTCATCCGTCCTTTTAGAATTGGTACCTCTACCATTAGCCATCTGCTCTATGCCGATGATCTCCTCATATGTGTAGAGGCAAATGTCAAAAATTGTAAGAATATTAAAAAATCATGTAGCTCTATTTTCTGCTCACAAATTAGTTAATAAACTTAGATAAGTCCTTTGTCTACCTACCTCCTAAGCTATCTTGTAGAAGGAAACAATCCATCATCTCTACCCTAGGAATTAAATCGGGTACTTTCCTTTTGTATACTTGGGTGTGACAATTTCTTATAAATATGTCTCCAAAAAGCAGCATCATTTCCTGTTCGATAAGGTGAATGGTAAGTTATCTGGTTGGAAGGGCAAACTTCTTGTTGATGTGCCTTGAATTATGTACCATGTACCCACAATTATGAAAGAAAAAAATGAGAAAAAGAAAAAAATCAAGATCGTGGCAGAAGCGAAGGGCTTGCACGGCCCAAGCCAATAGCCTACCATTGATTCTCATAGGGCTGTGGGGGGCGAAGCCCCCGTAGTCACTACAACAAAATTATGATTTATTGACCAATTTTTAGAGACCAATTATATTTGGTTCTTAAAAGTATAAATATTAGAGACTAATGTGATACTAGTCCCAAATTCTTATTCATTTGAAACCAAAATTTAATTTGTGGCCATTAAAAATTCATTTTTTAAGGACTAATAGAAGAATTTTGGTCACTAAGAATTTTTAATGACCAGCTTGTAGGGACTATGGGAGACCAAGATATTTTGATCTAAAAAAGTATTAAAGACTAAAATTGAGGATCTAGGAACTAATGTGTTTGGTTTCTAAAAAGCTTTTTTGGTGTAGTGAGTATGAACCTTTATATATGAGGGTTAGGATTTTATCATGATGTACTCTCTTTTGCTCATAGTGGATTTCTTCTTGCGGCGGCTTCTTTCGCTCGTGGATGTTTCTCTCTTACTCACATTGATCACAAAGTCTACTTTCATAAATGTTGATTTTCCTCTTCACACGATAAACGCCTCATGTCTCATATCTGATGGTAAGTGGAACTCCTCTATGCTTAAACTTTATTTTGATCCAAATCTTATGTCGGCTATCTCTTCTATTTTCTTGCCCCCACTACCAATGATGACATCTGCATATGGAAAAATCATCCTCAGGGTATTGCCACTGTGAAAATTGTCTATATTCATTTGTGCAGCCGAACAACTATGTTGCTGGATATCGGGCAGCATGCTTAGACTGACATTTGGACTTTGTGCATTCCTCATAGGCTTAAGATTTTTCTTTGGAAGTTTAGGCACAATAAACTACCAACTATTGACTTCATTATGTGTTTCAATTCAAATGTGTCAAATACTTGTGCTTTATGTGGTTTAGCTCCTGAATCCATTTCTCACCCATTTTTCAAATGTTCCATTTCAAATGCTATATGGAATAAGTTTTCACAATTCACTGGTTATCAATTTCAGTACCACCAATCTTGGCAATCCGGGGATTGGATCCGAGTGGGGGATAACCTGGATTCTTTTTCTAGAAATTCCCTGAGATCTCCTTGCTTTTTCATTATACTCATTTTCAATCCAAGCATGTTACTATTTTGGCCGTGTGGGAGAAGGTTCTAGCCGGGCATTATGAATATGTTAGACACAACGTGTCTGAGGCGAACAACAATTTTCCTTCCCCCCACAACCTTTTGGACAAGTGGGAGCCTCCTCCTCCGGGTTGGGTGCATCCAGAGGTGGCGCCAAGCGCCTTCAAGTGCCTGCACGTGCAGGCACAGGAATTCTCAATAAGTAGAAGATAATAGTGCAATTTGCCATATTTGTAAGCTTGTCATAGTGGTTAGCAAGACTAATAAAGTGGCAATTGGCCAAGGATCGAAACCGGTGAACCCACTGGATTTTTTTTTGCCTCCGCCTTTGGGTGCATCTCAACTCGGATGGGTGTGGGCCCAGGCAAGCAGAAGGTGGGCACTGTCTTGGAAGCTGAAGTTTGGGGACTCATGAAGGGCATTCATTGTTGCGTTCAGCTGGGCTTTCTGCAAATCTCATGCCAGACTGACTCCACACACATCTCGCTCATATCGTTCTCTAGAAAAAGCCTTGCCCATGGAAGATTCTAAATGTTGTACGCGACATTTTTTGGGAGGAAAGGCCTACTCAATCATTTTGTATCAGGACAATTCCCCTCTACTTTTGATCGTAATCTAAGTTAGTTTCTTTTTCCCGAAAAAAAGAAACAAGTGAGTGGATGATTGATGAACCCACTGGATTTTTTTCTGCCTCCGCCTTTGGGTGCATCTCAACTCGGATGGATGTGGGCCCAGGCAAGCAGAAGGTGGGCACTGTCTTGGAAGCTGAAGTTTGGGGACTCATGAAGGGCATTCATTGTTGCGTTCAGCTGGGCTTTCTGCAAATCTCATGCCAGACTGACTCCACACACATCTCGCTCATATCATTCTCTAAAAAAAGCCTTGCCCATGGAAGATTCTAAATGTTGTACGCAACATTTTTTGGGAGGATGGGCCTACTCAATCATTTTGTATCAGGACAATTCCCCTCTACTTTTGATCGTAATCTAAGTTAGTTTCTTTTTCCCGAAAAAAAGAAACAAGTGAGTGGATGATTGATGAATAGCACTATATATATATGCTGATATTCACAAATATCATTAAGTAGGGGTCTCGAATAGCTTTTGTAGAGCAAGAAGTCCACTATTTATTCATGTTAGATCAATAACATCTTTTTTGTAGTTAAAAAAACAAGCTCGTTTTTTTCATCTATCTCCTTTAGTTTATGAATTTTTCTCATTAAACTAAGTAATATATATCTATTTACTGTGAGCTATAGAAAATTCAGTCCGCTACAGTGTTTTTTATGTTACATTTTTTCCATTTCTTATTTGGTTATATTTTTTCACTTAATCATATATCATGTGGAAAGAAACCAAAAGATAATATCCACTTACTTTGAGCTACAGATTAATTTCGTTACTGTATTTTCCATATTATACTTTTTTTTCCTTTTTTATTCAGTCTTATTTTTTACCCCTGATCATCTTTCAAAATAAACTTATCAGGATATTTTTTTTAAAAAAATCTAGTAACAATCGTTTTTTTTAGTTTTTTTGAAATGATAATGAAGGATGAATAAAAACTAACTATTAATACATAAATTAGTGCATGATTATGGAATTCTGTCCCTGCTACAATTCCCGTTGCAGCATAACGGGAAGGAAAAGATGAGTGTTTCCATAAGATTCAGACCAAGTAAGAAATTACATAAGATCGAGTTTAATGAGTCTTATTGAAATTACATAACTAAACAATATTAAGTAAGATCGAGGAGTTTAATGAGCTTTGAGTAGTTCATAAAATCAGAACGATGTTTGTATGTACGCATGCATGGAAGGTGGAGTCAGTAACTTGTGGTCGGAACTGAGACAAATCTGCTTACAAATTAACACATCTTCGAACACATGCACGCAGCAACGAGCAAATTAGACGGCGGCGGACGCGCAAGCCGATAGGCATGCATCAGTCACGCTCCCCAAACTGTCACCCCGCGCATCATGTGCTTGAACTCGCCGAAGTCAACCCTCCCGTCGGCGTTGAGGTCGGCTGAGCATATCATCTCCTGCACCCGCGCGATGTTCCCGCCCTCCGGCAGCCCCAGCTTCCACAGCACCACCTGCAGCTCCGCCGCCGAGATGAACCCGTCGCCGTCGTCGTCGAACACCCGGAACGCCTCCCTCATGTCCTCCTCCTCCTCCCCCTCAGCCGCCTCGTGCTCCCGGTCCCCCTCTGCGCCGCCGCTGAAGAGGGCGTCGCCGAGGACGCGGTGCAGGGCCTCGAAGTCGTCGAACTCGAGGCCTTCCCGGCCCGGGGGGATGTGGTCGGCCAGGGTGGCCGCGAGCTCGTCGCGGTCCGCGCCGAGGCCGAGGCGGTCGAGGGCGAGGGCGAGCTCGTCGACCGTGATCCGGCCGTCGCCGTTCTGGTCGAAGAGGTCGAAGACGCGGCGCAGGCGGAGGGTGTTGAGGCTCTCGCTGCGCAGCCGGAAGGACGGGGACGCGCGGGCGAGGGTCGCAGGCGCCGCCATGACGTACAAGTGAATGCTAAGGAATATTACTGGCTTCGATGATAATATTAACCTATTCTCTTGTATAGTTGACGTACCAGTTTAGCGTTAGATACAACTACTAGCACGCATGATGCATCCATAAATAAACTTAATCGTTATTGTTAGCCATATTAAGTCTGCTTAACATATAACTATTTCCAACTACTTTAATTAGTAGACATATAATAATTAGTATAAATCATGGCGCAGTTGGACGGATCTCGTGGTGCACGGGCAAGACTCTTCAGAGTTCAGACCCATGATGATTGATTCAAAGATTTCTAGATGCAGGACCCGAGTGAGATTAAAAAAAAAAAAAGTTATGTCCATAGCACTGGACAATTTCTTTTAGTGTGGGTTCGTACGCAATGGACGCGACGAAGTCTTGTGATCGGGACCCTGCACGCGGATTCGTTTTGTTGCCGAGGGAATCCGCAATACGTCCCAAGAATCGGCCCTTACTCGTTATTGTCATGCTAGCGGCATCTGATGTGATTACATGGAGCAAAGGTACAAATTTGGTAAGCGGTCACGATGAATTATAGGGCGTTGAGGAGGGCCCGCAGACACCGGAATGCGTGTTGTATCGTATAGTGGAGAAGTAACATCTTCTCCGGTCAGTCGTCGTTGTCTTGTACAGTTGAAATGACACATAAAACAACGAAATGAAATGAGAACACAGTAAAATAAACGGAGTATATAATATACATACAAGATGAAGACCAAGGCATCTTATTCATAATCATATATTGAAAACGTCCCACTTTCTTTAGACAAATAAGCTTACAATAATAGAATAAAGGAAAAAATGGGGTTCCCCCATCTAAAAGAGGGGACATTTCTCTCATTTTACGGTCGGATGGGTGCCGTTTTACATCTAAAAAAATGGCATTTTAACTCCAAAAATCATGTGAATCGGCCGTGCGTCGAACCGGCCGTGCGTGAACCGGATGCTCGTGAACCGCCGTGATAAAAAGATCCGTGCAGTGACCGGCCACCCTTTCTCCCCGCATTTTCTCTCTCCCTCTTTCTCCCCTCTCGCGCGACGACGACCGGACGGGCTTCCTCTCCTTGCGTGACGACGATCGGACGGGCTTCCACCACTTGCACGACAACGACGACGTTCGTGCGACCACGACGGACGCGACACGATCCGCGCAACCACGACCGCCGCCGATCTTCCGATCCACGCCCACCATGACTAGATCCGCGCCCACCACAACCAGATCCGCTCTTCTTCGACCAGATCTTCGACCGCCGGCCGACTGGATCTGCTGCGACGACGATCACGAGGTACTCTCCGACAGATCCGCTCTTCTTTGGCCTTTGTACCTTTGCCGATTTTAATCTCGGGCCAATCTGTCTTTGCCGACAGATCCGCCGCCGGCCGCCCTCCCCGCTCGCACGAAAACGCTCGCACGCCGCCGACCTTCGTCGAACGTACGCCGCCGCCCTTCGCATGCCGCCGCCCTTCGTCGCACGCACGCCGCCGCCCTTCATAGCACGCCCCGCCGCCGCCCTTCGTCGCACGCCCCGCCGCCGCCCTTCGTCGCACGCACGGCCCCGCGCCGCCCTACGACGCACGCACGGCCCCGCCGCCGCTCTTCGTCGCATGCACGGCCCTGCCACCGCCCTACGACGCACGCACGGCCCCGCCGCCGCTCTTCGTCACATGCACGGCCCTGCCACCGCCCTACGACGCACGCACGGCCCCGCCGTCGCCCTTCGTCGCACGCACGCACCCGCCGCCGCCCACGCACATTTGTAATTTTTTGGTTAATCCAAACATTGCAGATCGAACATCGAAATGTCTTTTGTAATTTTTTTGTTAATTCATCTTGTAAATTAATTGAAAATGTACATTGTGTTTGGTCAATTGTTCCCCATGTAACATTGTGATACGCTGACGAAGTGAGGGATTAAGTGATTAAAACGTAACCAAAAGAGGAGTTTGGATCAATTGTTCCATGTAACATTGCGATACGCGGACGAAGTGAGGGATTAAGTGATTAAAACGTAACCAAAAAAGGAGTTTGGATCAATTGTTCCATGTAACATTGTGATACGCGGACGAAGTGCGACAATGATTTACAAGAGATCCATTAAGAAACATACATTACATTTCAAATTAACGAGAATTCAACAAGCAAAATCTATAGTATACTATTTTCAATCGCCGGCACCAATGTTCATGAGCTATCACAACTTCATCACAATTTTACATTATCACAACTTACTCACAGTTTTACATCTATCAAGGAAGAACGTAGAAACTGCTAAAACAGAACTAGTAGATTTACATGCTCAATCCTAACCAATACAACAAATTACCACTAATTACACAATGATAACACATCAAGGAATAGAACGTTCAAACTGCTAAAATGGAACTTGTAGATTTACATGCTTAATCCTAACCAATACAACAAATTACAACTAATTACACAATGATAACACCTAATTACCATGTCGATTAACAACTAATTACAATGTTAGGGTCAGCGGAATCATGGCGGAGGGTCACGGCGGTGGTCGGCGTGGCGTGGGCTCGCGGCGAGGGTCGACGAACGGTGGTGCGGGCTCACGGCGGGGGTCGACGAGCGGTGGTGCGGGGTCGCGACAGGGGTCGGCGAGTGGCGGTGGTGCGGGGTCGCGGCAGGGGTCGGCGAGCGGCGGTGGTGCGAGGTTAGCAGGGGTCGCGGCAGGGGTCGGCGAGCGGCGGTGGTGCGAGGTTAGCAGGGGTCACGGCAAGGGTCGACGAGCGGCGGTGGTGCGGGGTTAGCATGGTCGAAAGCGACGCGGGGTCTTCACGAGGTCGGCGGCACTCGGCGTGCTCGAGGTCCGCGAGGGGATTCGCTGCTGCGCGAGTTCGGCGGCGCTCGGCGTGCTCGAGGTCCATGAGGGGGTCGCCGCTGCCCGCAGATATGGCCGGAGGTCGACGCTGCGTGCAGATCTGGCCGGGGTGAGACAGATCTGGGCGCGGGGAGGTCGGCGGCAAGTCTGGTCAGCAGGGGACGTGGTCGGGCTCATCGGCGGTGGGAAGATCTGGTCGTCGATGTCGAGATCTCGCCGGCGGTCGCAATCGCGCAGATCTGGAAGCGGAGATCTCTTACGGCGGTCGTGGATGTGCTGATCTAGCCGGCGACGACAAATCTGGACGAACGCAGCGGATCTCGTTGGCGGCCGGCCGAGTTCGCCGCACGGAGAGGTGAGAGAGGTGTGTGTGTGTGAGAGAGAGAGAGGTGAGAGCGAGAGAGATGAGAGAGAGAGAACACAAGTAAAAAGGGGTAAATCGGGATCCGCCGTCTTTTGTACTCACCCTGCTGAATCGGATCGACGAACCAGCCGGTTTTTTCGCCGTGAATCGAGTTTGATCCCCGGCTCATCTTAAAAAAATTCATTTTTATCTGATTTTTTCCTAGAATAAATGTAAGATTAACTAGATAAAAAATGACGAAAAAAATTATCAAGTTCTTTCATCTCAACATCGTGATGAGTCATAGATAAAATATAATTTTGTTTTCTGTCCATCACTTTCCAAACTTGACTAATCTTTGCATAAATCTCTCCTTTACCCCACCTCCTATATACAAATCAAAGTTGCATTTCTAGTCCATGCTCCCAATGAAAGAACATGGGTTCACACCTGGAGTTCTCTAAAAAGTATTGTAACATAATTTGGAATTATGTGTTCACTTCTACATTGAACCTTTTTTTTATTACAAAAGAAGATGCATGTACCAGATGAGAGGAAAGTAAAATTAAAATGGTACATAAGATTCAAACTCATGACATTTAGATCTCTAAATGGAGAGTGCACCAAGTCGCATTTACCCCTAAAAAGCTTACTCCAAAGATAATCTTGTGCTTCTGCTTCAATGTTCTTAATGCAATACTATAAAATTTGACGAGGGCATTGATCTAAATTGACCAGATCGGTCAAATCGAGTCGGACCAAATGGTCAGACCAGAATATAATAAATTAATATAATATGTATAAAATTAGGATATATATTTTGTATCACTAGTAACAGTGAAATTTATTCATTTTATTTTTCATATAAGGAAAGAAATATTAAAGACTTTAATATGTACATAGATTTGTACATAGACTTGTAATACATATGTACATAGATTTGTTTCAGACCCGATTGAAAAGAAAACAAGAAGAAAGAGGCTACAACTTTAAAATATTATGTCACATGATCACAGGCTAACAAAATTTGATCACATATCATAGATACCAAAGTCTAATATGTAATGCCTCATGGAACTTGTCTTCCAAACTGAAGAGATTGGTCGACATTCCTCCTCTGCATCCCTCCTTTGTGGCCTCGGTCATGGGCAATGATGAACCCGAACGGCTTGAAATGAAGCTCTTGAAGGCATTCAGAATTCAGATAGAAGGATGAGCGGCAACAGTGGTGGCAGGATGAGCTCTTGAATTGTAATTTGCCCCTTTTCGCTTTACTATTTTGGCAAGTGGCTGATGCTATTCTGTCTATTCCATTTCCTCACACCTTAATTATAGTTTAATGATAAGTGGGTCTGAATTGATGATACACATGGTGAAGCTAAGGGTAATTAAGTAAAAGCTTATTGAAATATGAAAACATACCAAAGAAAAAAAGTTATTGTAATTGATATTTTTAATATATAAAATAATTATGTAATTTTCAAAAGTATGTTATTAAAGAAGAAAAAATATTTTTGCGCCTAAATTATTTAACGATACTCTTTATTCGTTGATCATTATGTAATTATTCAGTAATTCTAATGTGACTATCTCCATAATAGAGCTATATATTGTAATATTCTATCTTTTAGATCAAATATTGCGGAGTCTACATTATTAGTTTACATATTTCAAGAATCTCAAAACTATGACGAAAAGGCAAAATTTCACCTTGAAGTCCAGCCAATATGACTAGCCTTTTTGGATCGTATTGGAGCGTTCTAGACCATATTAGACTCGTAGGAAAAATATGGGCATGTCATATTAGACATTTGCGGACCATACTGAAGCAAGCATGGTCGTATTCAGCTCACACAACGCAATATGGGACCGCAATGAAGCCCTTCCCACCATATTGATGTCTTCCAATAGCGCACATCTATTAAACACGAGCGACTCCATCTAGACCATAACACTTCTTCTTCGGTTGTATTGGGATAATTTCGGATTTATTTTGGAAATACTATTTTAACCCTAATTATGGAGGGTATAAAAGGACATTTAGGGGCTAAAATTAAGGGTTCTCGAGTTGTGTTTTGGAGACAAAGATGACTGTGATGAATTCTCTTTTCTCTGTACTTGTGTACTCTTTCTTAACCTAATTTTAATTTCTTTTAACGCGTACTTGTGTTTTGATGTTGATTTTCTCCATGGTTTGACTATAGGAAAAAAATTTATAAAATCTAAGATGCTTTTTGTCGTTCATGTATTCATTATGTTTTTTTATTAGAGTGGCCATCTAATTAAACAATATAAGGCTTTTTTTACTACAAAAGTATTTTATTAAGATTAGTTAAATGAATGACATGGAATTCATTGTTTCTTATAAATAAGGATAATAATCTTACATGTGAAACTTTGATTTATAATGTAATTAAAATAATTTGAATAATCACGAAAGTATGAATTTATTATTGTAATTATAATTATGTCTGTCTGAAAAGAAGATGTATGATTTTTAAAGATTGAACGGAGCACACACGATTACATTATTTTTAAAATCCCTATTGTCACACCCAACTCCGTGACTAAGTTCTAATCATAATTATTATTTCCTTTAACCATATTTAGCCATTCTAAAAATAAAATCGACAAAACCTCCTCCCTTAATTATCTTATGTCATTTGTTAATACATACAATAGATGCATTTATATATTTATCAAAGTTTAAATAAAAGTTATAATATATCACATTCGCACACTATCATTATTGTTTCACAAACCATTCCACATATAACATCCCACAAGATCAAGTTTTATACAACCTTACAAAATGATTTTAATAAACTCTAGTACAGCTCTCGAGTTTATCTATTACATGCATGCTTTCAAAAATAAATGTGAAAGAAAAATAACAGTGCTCCGGTGGTTCGTCCTCTTCTATATGCATCAAAAGTAAGCTTTGAGTCGACTCAACTTGAGAACTTACGAGTATCTAAAAAATTTAAAATGGGTACTGTGAGCAACAATCATTTGCTCAGTGAGTGGAATAAAAGTACAACATAAGGGAACAATACGAGTGCATATAACATTTAAAATAATCATATTTCTTTCATATGAGAAAACATTTAAAGCATAACTCATATCACATAATTTTTCAAATCATATGAACTTTTACATAAATACAAATTATTCAAAATATCATCATATTCACAATTAAACTTCACACATGTGTTATTGCACATATTCATCATGAGTCAATACGTATCCCTCTATGATCATATGTCATACAGCTAAGCAGAGCTTCATAATCAAGAGTATTAGATACGCAGAGCAAATCATAGGTCAATATGTATCCCTCTATGATTGTGTGTCATACAGTTAAGCAGAGCTTCACAATCAAGAGCCTCAGATACGTAGAGCAAATCATGGGTCAATACGTATTCCAATCATGATTGTGTGCCACCCAATCATGATTCTCATATACGCAGAGCGATCATGGGTCAATACGTGCACGCAAAGCAGTCCCCAAAGGGCAAAGACACCCGATATACGCTCCAAGGGCATCATGTATATCGAATGCGGTCCCAAAGACCTTTTTCAAATAGCATGGCTAATGAACACATGGAGTTTAAAAATATCAAAATACACATGTCATAATCTCATATCATTATCAAATAAAACTTATTTTCATCTCATATGAAATCCTTGAATCATATCATAATACTTTTCATAGCGCAAGTTATGTTTCAATAATAACAATAATAATCTTTGCTTGAGGTAATACCACAAATAAAAGAACTAACATATAATATTTTGCTATGTTATAAATTTACCCACTCACCTTGTATTTTATGTTTTCAAAGAGGTTTACTAGATTTTCCTCCTTTCACTTGTAGCTTGTTGGTTTCCTACAAGCAATGATGCTATTTCACTTTCCAATTACTAATAATAATAATATGCAATGCATGTTCATGCATGAACCCTTGTTCACCTTAAAATGCATATAATTCCCTCTGGTACTGATATTTAATTTCAAATATTTATATTCATAGACTATTTCACACTTGGAACATCTCAATCTTTAATAACTTAACTAGGTGCTGTCTCAGGATTTCAGACTGAGTGTGTGTCAATAAATAATTCATAACTTCTTAACCCTAAGTGCAAATCTCATGATTCTAGATAATTTAGAAACTAGACTTATTAAGGTTTCTAATTCCCAAATATCATTAACTAATTCGAAGTGATCAAATCATAAAAATCAAGACAATATGATCTAGAGTTTATGCTTTGGCAGACTGTGTGTCACTGAATGATTAATTTATATCTTTAAAAATACTTATTCTTTTAACGAGATCCTAAATTTCCTAGAATCTAAACTTCAGTAGTGTTTAGGCATAAAAATTGTAGAGGTGAGCCGCTGCGCTACTCTGATACCAGGTGACGCGTTTTGAGAAAACTGTGCTGGTCGAGGCTTAGAGCGGATAATATCACACGCTGGTGGGGAATGTTACACCTATGATCAATTCCAGGTGGATTCAAAGCTTTAGAATTTTTCTTCTGATAATAAACCCTAAACAATTATTTTCCTGCTCTTTTTTTTTAAGTTTGTGAACTTATTTCTTTTATTCCATTTCTCACTTAATCTTATTTTCTATTCACTTCTAATGTAATTGTTTATATATCATTTAAAAACATTCAATTTTAGTACTTGAGATTTTCTCTATGAGATGATATTTATATACTACTAAATTGACTCCGTATACTTACGAGACAGTTATCATTCATGCAAGAAATCATCACAATTATTGTCATGTTGCATGCAACACATTATCTAGTTGTGCTACTGAATTTGGCAATAATAGGGTAACAAATATGAAAATATACCAAAGCAAAAGCTTATTGTTAATAATATTTTTAAATATGTAAATATATTATAACCTAATTAAGTAATTTTTAAAAATATGTTATTAAAGAAGAATAATATTTTTTTTATTCGAAGCATTTAATGATACTCTTTATTCATGCATGAGATCGTCGGGCAACAACTATAACATTAGCTAGTTGTGCTACTAAATTTGAAAATAATTATATAACAAATAATTGTCGAAGATATGATATCATTACTCATTGATTTGCATCTATATATTCCTTGTCATAATCCAAAAAGTAGTACATAACATGCATCTTTAAAAGTTTGGTAAGTACAATTGTCAGCTTTCCAAAGTTCTTCAAAGGAAGTTGGGCACTTTATTAGATTCAAAAGTATTCTCAAAATAATATAAAATTTCCATTCTAGGTGCAAAAAAAGGGAAATTCTCCCAATAAATAATTCAAAAGTTTTCAAGCCAAATTTTCATTTTTGTTTATGTACAAACTTAAATGAAAATTCTACATAGGTTAATCCCCTTGATTCAAAAAATAATTTATTTGGTTCAAACAATTGTAAACATATTGACTTCATTTACACTTGGTCTACTAGAAACAACACTACTGAGATTATTACAAGATAATATAGCATTCAATTCATTTGTAAAATGAAAGACTAACGTTTCTATTGGCGGATCACTATGGTGAACTAGAACCCCAACTATTCTCCAATGAAGATTTGCATGTTAATGTTATTTCCAAGGTTGCTAGGATCTCAATTTAAATTTTAAGATTTTACTATGCTTGACCAGTCTCAATATCATCTTGAGAATTCTACGTGTAAAATTTTAATAGGATCCTAATTTTGATCTATCACACCTCATTTTCATTACTTTATGGTCCATTATTTTAATGTTACTATCTTTTTTTTTGGCAATACAAGACAACAATTTTGACCTCAAGTTGGAAATTCTCTAGTCGAGTAATAATAACTTTTCATAATTTGAAACATATTGCACAAAGAGAAAAATGTTGGATTACAAGGAATCAAGAGGAGGGGGAGGGTTAGTAGGTGTTAAACTAAAATAATTAATTTCACAAAATACATTGCAGAAGCTTAAAATTGATTTATTAAACTTTCAACTAACACAATAACAATCAAATCACATAGATAATATAATAGGAAGGAAAGGGAGAGAAATAAAATAGTAATGCAAGGTCATTTGTTGATGAGGTTTGGTCACACCATAACCTACTTCCTTGCTCTGACTTTTCAACCTGGAGATTGTTGGACATTCCACTAACATTTCTTTCGTTCCCAAATGGGTCAAGAAAGAAACACTTTACACCACATGACCTTTTCTCAACTTTGAGAGGTAAGATATCTCTCCTCCTATGAATCTTTCACCCATCCATTCAAGAGGTAGGTACACCTCTTTTATAAAGTAGCATTCTTCATAATTCTTTTAGCTTGAGAGGTAAGATAAAGCCTTTACTACAAAGGAGTTCGCACCCAAATCTTAAAATAAATATTTCTCTCTTTTTACAATATCAAGTTCACATGAAGATAAGAGAGAAAGTAGAGAAGATTCAATAATATAGTTAAAGAACTTCAAGGAATGATTTCCCTTTGATGCTTGACATTTTGTTGAATTATTGATGGATTATGCACCCTTGGATCTCTTTAGAGACTTCTGTAGCTAAGATGATCATTGCCCTTATTTTGGCAAAAAAACTAATCTTTACTGTGGATCTTGCCCTCAGACCGATCATTCTGTCCATAGGTGGACCACTCCTCCTGGCTGTTTGAAAAATATGATCATTGAATGGTCAATCGATCGAACTTTTCATTGACCGGTCCTATGATTGGCACAACAAGTGATGTCGTTGGTTGAACCGTCGGTCAATCGCTCGTTATTTACACTTCATCCAGTGTCAATTTTATAGTCACTAGTCGATTGGTGGACTCTACTCGAACGGTCCTCAAATATTGCTGAACTAGTGTGTTTTCCATGTTGACTTGTCGACCGCTCCACCTGACCATTAGATCGGTTAACCAACCGACTATTCAATCATCCAACACTATTTTGAACATATCTTTTCGCATAGTTATCGAAATTGGGTAACTTTTTATTTATTAGAAAGCTAATAAAATTATCTACAACTTTTAAATTCACATGTTAGTCAAATATGAAAGAAACATATTCAAATATTGATTCCAAGTTTAATGCATAAAATAATTCATTCTCACTTAAACATTACTGGTACTTTAAATGTAACTCTAATTAATCGACATTTGCATTATAAAAAATATAATTATACGTGGCATAAAAAATTTGTTTCAACAATCTATCTTTTTAATGAAAACAAATCAAGAAATATGAAAAGTATATGAATAGAGAAAGAAAAGATATTAAGTCAAAATTTCGCTCTCCCTAATTCTAAACTTTCCTTACACTACACCACATTTTCTCTACATCGAGAGGTATGGCACACATCTCTTCATACGAAGCTTTCACTCACTGATTTTTCATTCAAGAGGTAGGAACATTCTTAATATTATAGAGGTTAAAACCTCTAATACAAAATAGCTCATAACCAAATCTCAAAATAAATATTTCTCTTTTACAATATCAATCTCACATGAAGAGAAGAGAGAAATAAGAGAAACAACAATACGGCTCAAGAACTTTTTAAAAAATTCTTTGATGATTGGTGTTTTCCTTGAATTCTTAATGTGCCTCTTTGGCTAATATGAATGTTGCCTTTGTTTTGTCAAAAATACTTACCATTACTATGCATTCTATCCAACTATGTCTACCGGTCAATCATTCCTTCTGACCATTTGAAATTTTTGATTGTTGGATGGTCGATCGGTCAATCGATTCTTCGACAGACACAACCAGTTATGTGAATCATCAATTGACCACTCATAATTTACACTTCGTCTGATGTCAATTCTACAATCATCGATCGATCAGTGGACTCTACAAGTCAGTTAGTCCTCAAATATTGCTGAATCGATGCATTTTTTCATGTTGACCAGTTGATCGCTCCACCTGACTGGTCGACTGATTAATCAATTGATTGTTCGACCACCCTACACTATTTTGAACACACGCACACACATTGCATAGTTATCAAAATGAGAGGATTTTTTTATTAAGCTAACAAAATTCTATCTATAATTTTCATATTCATATGTTAGTCAAAATATGAATGAAACGTATTCAAATATTAATTTCAAGTTTAGTGTATAAAATAATTCATTCCTACTTAAATTTTTTCAGAACTTCAAATATAACTCTAGTTAATCGATGTTTGTGTGGTAAAAAATATAATTATATAGAATATAAAAATTTTGTTCCAATAAAAAGAAGGATATAAAATAATAAGAAGATGAGAAGAAAAAAGGGGGGGGGGGGGGGCATAGATGGATGAAGGACATTGGTGACTATACCGACAAGGTGAATTTCGATTATTTTCGCAGCTATCGGCTTTTGGAGAATGGATTCATTTAAGCCAATGTTTGGCTGAACTTTTAAGTTCTTTTAAGGAATTAATGTAATTAACATTGCTGGTTTGATTTCTCTATCATTGAAGTTTTGGATGTTTATCTTTGTTTAGTTAAACTCAATTTGAATGCATATGTTTGTGGTACTTTTTGCTTGATGCATGCAAAATATAACATATTTTATACTATTATTTTAATTATTTTTTCTATAATTTGATCATGGCATGAATCGTTTTAGATCGTTTGTAATCATAATTCTAGATTTATTGATTCTACTTATTAGTTCTCCGAATATTTTAATTGTGGGCGGATTCATTAAATTTTGATAATTATTTTACAGGATTACGACTCAAACGCCAATTCATGCATGATCAAGATGACATTTTATCCTATTGGGCACAAAACACACTTTGGAGGTTATCAATGGCCGATATTTTATCATGATGAAAGAGATTTTTTGGTCGTGAAACGAATCTAGAAGAGTTCTTACGGGGCGTGAAAGCAAGATTTAATTTAATCAAGTCGATACTTTATCTTTTGTCGATCGAGAAGTAGGTCATCATGGGGCGCCAAATCAATATAATCATAAAAAAAGTTTATCTTTAACGACCGTGATCATGGGCGCAAACCACCATCATAACCAAGATCTATGGAGACTATCGGCCGTAAAATCCAATCGTGATGTCCCTATCATTAGGCGATAAAGTATTGAGAAGCTTTCATCATTAACCAACATTCAAGTTTGTTGGCCGTAAAACTATATCAATGCCTAATGGATAAGGTTTATTATTAACCAATGTTTTATCATGTCGATATTTGAAGGATGTAAAATTTATCTCCACAAAGTTAACATGAAGATTCGTCTGCACTTATAAATAGAGGAGGAAGCCAATCATCGCAAAGTGTGCCTTGAAGTCCAAGTTTCTTCTACAGTGGAGTCGTGAGCTCTAAAAGCTACGACAAAGAGAGAGAAAGAGAGTTGATCAGACGGCTAATCCAGACGCTCCGACAATATCCGAGGATCCTTATTTATTCTTAGTGTAATTATTCCAATTATTATTATTATTTTGTTATTATCTCTCTGCAATTCTAGGATGAACTCCATGTTTTTATATCTTTTATTTTAGGAGATTATTATTTGAAGGGAAATTATTTGAATCCTATTTTATTTATTTTAATCTTTTTTGATCAATTATTAATTGTACTTAATGCTTTTATGTTAGTTGACTGGATTTCCGAATTAGGCTACACCAGTTTGTGGTGTTTAATTTAAGAATTCATGATGCAAATTTTAATTGATTTTAAATGAAATTAATAATTGACATAAATTTGATAACTAGTGTGTAAAGAATGTTTGTGTGGTCTGTTAATCTATATCAGTTTGTGGAGTGATTAATAGTCTAGGGAATGCAATTTAATGCATCTTAATTTTAATATCATTTGATGGGATGCCAGTTGTAGAGACTTTAATTCTTATTAAATTAATATAGTTCCGCATGCTTAGATTGAGGGGATGAGATCGCAAGTTAATCATATTAGATTACTATTTTATGGAGACTCTAATCAATCTTAAAAGATTAAATTTATCTTTTATGGTTCAAATATTTTTCCTAATCTATTTTCATCTTAAGGCCTGACTTCAACACCATTATCTTATCTTATTATTATCTTATTTTTAATATATATTTTATAATTATAAAAACCTATTTTTAAAATTCCTTTTCATCTATTATTAATTTATAAAATCCAATATTGAATTAATAATATTTCTCGTGGGTTCGACACTTTTTACTCTTTTTTATTATATTACTTGAGCAATTAGTGCACTTGCTAGCGATTTTATTTTGCTACATCATTTTACGCATCATTGCTATTAGATTGAAAATTCTATTTTGTTTTGTTTCATCTTATTCGAAGTAGAAGATGAACTTTACACTATGCATTTGATTATCTAATTATTTTAGAACTTCTAAAAATCGAAATGTCAATATTGCAATTGTGTGGCGAGAGCCAACAATGATTTGATACAACATCTGAGAGGAATGAATTTGCGTTAAATAGAGAAGGGAGTTAAAATTCATATAGATCAAAGATTTATCCCCTTTGTGTGATAGCATTCAGAGGTAAATCATGTCATCTCTAGTCACTTAATATTTAGTCTACTCTGTTCTATGCATTCTAAGAGAGATAAGAGAATTCCTTGTGAGGAGAGAGTCAAAATATTAATTAGAACATTGATTGGGAAATCAATAACTTTGTACTAAGATTTCAATTTGTAGTAGTTAATTAATCTTTCCTCAAAAAATTCTAATACATATCTATTTACTTTATTTTTCTAATTGTCTATTTCCTATCATTGTTCGTACTATCTATTTGTTCTCCGATTGCATTTGAGGGAAAGAAAATTTAGATCACCGTGAATATGATACCTGTAGGTCTCCCCACTCGACATGTATATTTGCATAAAAGTGTGGACTATTGAATTTAATTTAACATGATTGACTCGGATTTTATTTATTAACTATAACTTCTTAAAATTTACATCAAGATTTTGGCTTCATTGTAAGGGATCTAAATTCTTTTTCTTATTCAAGATTTATTTGAGAAGCATAATTGTCTTGTTGAAGCGCCTTCTTTTTGTCTTAGGTTCTTTGCTGAGTGAAAAACTCAATTGTTACAAATTGAAGAAAGTCATTATTCTGCACAACAAGTAGCCAAATTGGACTTTGTCGCACAGGAACTGACTATGGCTAAAATGTGATCTCCACTTGAAGATCTTTACTCGCCAAACACAAACAAACTTGAATTTGCTATACTAAAACCAACAATTTCAAGCTAACAATTTTGAATTGAATCATTTCTAATATCAACCATTCAACAAAATCAATTTGGTGGAACCCCATCTGAAGATCTAAGCCAACACTTGAAGAATTTTTTAAAAAGCTATAAGACTACTAAACTGAATGGAGTTACACCCGAGGCACTTCAGTTGAGGGTATTCTCCTTTTCATTAAACGGAAGAGTTAAGCTATGGCTTCAATATTGGAAATTACGAGACCTTACTACATGGGATGAATTGGTAAAAGTTTTCTCATCTCAATATTTCCCTCGTAGTAAGACAATCATGATAAAAAATCAAGTTATCAAGTACTACAAGAGGAATCAAGAGATATTATATGAAGGATGGCAAAGATTTAAAAGTTTGCTTTGTTCATGCTCTCATCATGAACTTGACAAATGGATCTTAGTTCAATCTTTTTACAATGGATTGAACTATGCATAGAAAAGGTACTAGATAATTCTATAATTGGAGTGTTCATCAAAAATAATGTCAATGAAGCATATGATCTAGTTGAAGATATTGTGAGGAATAAATATTTCTTCGCACACTCACAACTAATCAACCGACTATTAATATGATAGTTAGAAGTTGTGAAGTGCATGGAACTCAAGGACACTCTTATGTAAACTGTGAACTCTTGCAACAATAATGAGAATTGCGACAAGTCAAAACACTTGGGGTGGTATAATCGGAAATCCAATAATGACCCATATTCCAATACCTACAATATAGGTTGAAAAATCATCCTAATTTTTTTTATAGGAACAACTATCAAGCAGCCTCGAGGTAGTAAAACCAAGAAAATTAGCGGATATGACCTCAAAATGTATCAACCTCAAATAGTAAGCTAGAATTGATGATGGAAAAGTACATGTCCAAGCAAGATGTAGAAAATGTTTGACGGGATTGAGAGTATTTCAATTCACAATAAGATGCTAGAAAAGCAAATTGTGCAACAATCTAGTCTTCCTCAATAGTACCAAGGACTTTTTCAAGGCAACCGGAACAAAATCCAAAGGAACAAGTATAAATAGTGATGCTAATGTAGGATCCCAAAGGGCACCAAGAGGGGGGATGAATTGATGTTCAATCGAAAATGTTGATTTCACAAAACACGTTGCAGAAGCACAAAATTGATTCTTTAAAACCTTTTAAAATAGAACAATTAAGATCATATCAAACTCAATGTGAGAGGGAGAGAGAGAGAATCAAACGCAAAGGCACGGTGGTTATTGACGAGGTTCGGCCACACCTTGACCTACGTCCCCGCTCTGATTTCTTGACCTCAAGACCACCGGAGATTCCACTAATCCCTTCATTTGTTCCAAATGGGGCAAGGAAGAAAGCCCTTTACATCAATCACCTTTTCTCCGCTTTGAAAGGCACGGCAACCTCTCATCCTATGAAGCTAATATATTTCTCTCGCTCAAGATGTAAGATTTTGAATCTCTTTTACACAGGAGCTCTCTCATTTTTTTTTTGAACAAAGGTGTTTGTAAATGAAGCATATAAGAAACCATATGTAACTCCCCCTTAATCAATTTTTTTAAAAAATTTATTCTTCTCCCTTTTGTCATATAATAGACATATAGAGTATTGCAAGTTTTAAAAGATAACTTCTCTTAAATTTGTGGCTATTTTATAATGAAAATCAATTTATGAAAGTCAAAACAAAAATATATTAAGAAAAATATGGCATAAAACTTTGTTTCAACAATGATGTCCATGATATGTCAAAATAAAGGTTAATCATGCTCCCCCTACCACTATTATCATTTTTCATTTATATGTTCCTCTTTTCAAAAAATAGTAGTTTTTAATTTTTGAGTGTCATGATACTTTTACTATAACCTTTGTGCCTTCACATTTTCAATTTCATATATCCTTTGCATGTGGGGCACACCTGAAAAAATAATCAAGTAATTTTTTATACCCAAACTTCTTTGGATCCGGTTTTGTTAGATAATGTTCCTTTCGGAACCCAGATCATGCCATGTTGTATGGATGTTCTTATTTTACATTGATATGCATAATGACCATAAGAGCCACATGAAAAGCATTTGAAATGAGATTTTCTACTAAAGGGATGATTAGATTTTCAATAAGAGTTTTTATGTTCAAAATGATTTTTAAGATTATTTTTTGTTAGTTGAAAAATAGTCTTATTTTGTGTATTTTTCAAAAAATATTTTCTTGTTTTAGTTTTTCTAATGAACATGCTAGTTTGACAATTTCACATGCATGTGTAATTTCCAAAGTTTCAATTTCATTTTTGAAATTTTCATTTTCCATAAAGCATATATCCTTCTCTTCTTTTAATTTTTCAATCTCATGTATTAATTTTTCATTTTCTTCTTTAAGTGAGAAATATCTTTTTATAAGGGATGAGAGTTCTTTATTCACATCTAAAGAAATGTTTTCTTCGGAAGAATTCGATGAGTCATAATTTGAATTTGAAGAGTTAGAAATTACCTCATCGTCGTGTGCCATCAAGCATATGTATGCTTCATAGAAGAACTTGATGAACTACTTGTTTCACTAGACTCTTCATATTTTTTCTTTTTACCTTTTTGGAATTTTTCTTCTTTGTGGTGTTTGTATGATTTTCTTGTTGGCTTCTCGTTCCTATCTTTCTTTTTAACCAACCTGAAATACTTATCTAATTTTCTTGAGTAGAGTCCAAGTTTCTTTTCATCAACTTCCTCTTCACTTGAATCTTCTTCTATCGTATTTGTCTTCAATGCCAATGTTTTCTTCTTGGGACTTTTTCTTCTTGATCTTCTTGAATAGAGATCTCATAGGTTAGAAGTGAACCAATAAAATCATCAAAATCCAATTTGTTCAAATCATTTTCCTCGATTACAGTCCTCTTTGTATGCCATTTGGAGGAGAGAGACCTGAGAATCTTTTCCACTTTTTGGAGATTAGACCTTGGCTCGCCTAAGATGGCTAAGCCATTCAAAATATCATTAAAATGAGCAATCATATCATTTATGAATTCATTATCATGCATTTTGAAATAATCATATTGATGATTTAAAATATTTAATCTAGGTTCTTTAACCTTGTCGGTTCCTTCGTAAGTAGTGATGAGCTTCTCCCAAATCTTGGTTGAAGATTCACAACTTGAAATCCGATTAAACTCCGTTGAATCCAAAGCACAATAAAATATATTTTTGGCTTTCTAATCAAGTTTTGAAAAAAAATCTTTTCTTTTTGTTTAGAATCAGTAGATAACTTTTCATGAACATAATAACATTTTTCAATTATGTCTCACATGTCGATATCAATAGAACAAATATATACTTTAACTCTAATTTTCCAATATGCAAAATTTGATGTATTTAAAAGGGGAGGACGACTAATTGATTGCCCTTCGGCAAAACTAAATCCACTTGATGCTATGGCTCTTGAAGATTGTTAAATCTGAAAACACGATGATTAAATCTTAAAATGATTAGATCTAAAGAAAATTAGATCTGAAAACAAGATGATTAAAAAATTCAAAATAAGAGCAATCCGCTCTGATACCAATTGTAGGATCCCAAAGGGCACCAAGAGGGAGGGTGAATTGGTGTTCAATCGAAAATGTCGATTTCACAAAACACATTGCGGAAGCAGAAAACTGAATATCAAACTCAATGTGAGAGGGAGAGAGAGAGAGAAAATCAAACGCAAAGGCACGGTGGTTGTTGACGAAGTTCGGCCACACCTTGACTTACGTTCCCACTCCGATTTCTCGACCTCGAGACCACCGGAGATTCCACTAATCCCCTCCTTTGTTTCAAATGGGACAAGGAAGAAAGCCATTTACATCAACCACCTTTTCTCCGCTTCGAGAGGCAAAGCAACCTCTCCTCCTAGGAAGCTAATATATTTCTCTCGCTCAAGAGGTAACATTTTGAACCCATTTTACACAGGAGCTCTCTCAGTTTTTTTGAACAAAGGTGTTTCTCTCCTTTACAATTCTATGCTCATAAGAAGAGAAGAGAGAAAGAAGAGAAAGCTATGAAATAAAAATTTTAAGAAATAATATTTCTTTGATAACTTGAAGTTTTTCTTCAATGAGTGAATGTGTTGGTTTTGCCTATGGTTTTGGCACTCCTTTTATAGCCTTCAGTGTGTGAAAACTTCATCCAAAATTTGTTCCACAAATTCCTCCTTAAAATTTGTTACTATTTTGATCATAACTTTTTGCACGATTATCCAAATTAGATGATCTTAGATTCTATGGAAAGCTAACAGAATTCTCTACAACTTTAATATTTATCATTCATCCAAAGTCTAATCATATTATAGTCAATTATGTAATCAAAGTTCGTTCATAAAGTTATCTCTTTTTCTTAATCTTTTTTAGCATTTTAACTTTAATCTTTTGAGGTTTGGTTTGTTTCATCAAAATATAATTTTATATGTCATTAAAACTTTGACCCAACAGCTAAGAAGTGAAAAGTAGTGGAGGATATCAAGAGGTCAAGACCTCAAACTCAAAGCCAACCAAATTAAGATGATGAATTCAAAGAAGAAGAAACCATATCAAGGCAAAAGCCATAATGGAAAGAAGTTAAAGACCAAAAACCTTTGAAACTAGTTGCCTTTCCTCGAAAAGAAAAGCAAGATCAACAATTTGGAAAGTTGTTAGAGATCCTAAAAAAGTAATACATCAATGTTCTGTTGATGGAAGCAATACAGGGATGTCTTCCTATGCAAAGTTTTTGAAGGAAATCCTATCGAATAAGATAAATATCCAAGAAAATGAAAACATGGCACTCACTATCGAGGCAAGTGCTATCATGCAGAACTCATTGTCACCTAATCTCAAAGATTACGAAAGTTTTTCTATCCCTTGTGAGATTGGAAATGAAAGAATTCATAAAGCCCTTGTCAATTGGGAAGCTTCAGTGAGCATAATTCCCTTATCGTTATGCAAAAAGTTCGACGTATGTGACACCAAGCCAACCAACATGTCATTGCAATTGATCCACATATCAATCAAAATCCCTAGGGAACTTTGAAAGACATTATTATAAAAGTAGGCAATTTCTATATACATGTTGATTTGTCGTATTCGACATGGACGAAGACAACAAAATTCCTATCCTTTTTGGAAGAACGTTATAAATTGGTATGAAGAATGGACGACTAACATTCCAACTTGGGGATGATGATAATGAATTTGATTAAACCAAGTCATGAACTGCCCGAGCATGGATGACTATCACTTTCATCAAGAGCAGATAGATCCTCTAACTCGGAAGGTTGATGTTGTTATCCATGTATCAAAACCATTGAAAATTTCTTTGAAGCCGGCCAAGACTCGACCATATGTCATGAAGATGAAGCAAAAGTAATTAGCAGTTATCTCATTGAAGCAAACCGACCTTACATAACTTGTAATTCTAAGGAGACTCAGATCATTTCATGAGAAAGCAAGGTGAACATGATGATACAACCAAAATCTGAACTCCCAAAAAATCTATGATACAAATTCTTAGGAGAAGACTCCAATCACTTAGGTATACACTCCATGATCTTATGGGAATTAGTCCTATTTGCATGCATAAAATTTCTATGAACACAATTTCAAGCCCACTAATGAAGGACAAATAAGGCTAAATTTGACAGTGAAAGGTGGTTAAGAAGGAAGTTTTAAAACTGCTCGATGTAAATATTATCTATCCTATTCAGTAGTCAATAGGTGAGCCCTATTCAAGTGATGCCAAAAAAAGGTGACATTATGGTCGTAAAGTCTGAATCTAACAAGTTGATCTCTCGACCAAAATAGTCTCAGACTAAAGGTTGTGTATTGACATCCGAAAGCTCAACGTGACGACAAAGAAGGATAAATTTCCTTTGACATTTTTTGACAAAATGCTAGAAAGATTGACAAATCATTCTTATGTTATATTGATGGATTCATGGAATTTCTACAGATTTCTATACCCCCACTTGACCAAAAGAATACTACGTACCTTCGCCTATAGAAAGATGTCATTCGAAATATGCAATGCACCAATAAGTTTTTAAAGGTGTATGATGTCTATTTTCTCATACTTCATAAAAAACATCATGGAAGTGTTTATGGAAGACTTCTTTGTGTATGGAACTTCATTTAATAATTGCCTTGAGAATTTGACAAGAGCCTTTCAAAGGTGTGCAGGCATGAATCAGATTTTTAATTAGAAAAAGTGCCACTTCATGATTCAAGAAGGATTAGTACTCAGTCATGTTGTATCGGGCAGAGCAATCGAAGTAGATCGAGCCAAGTCAAAGTTATAGAGAAGCTACCCCACCCTCAAATATTAAGGGAGTTAAAAGTTTTCTCGGATATTGCCAATTTTTATAGGCATTTCATCGAGAATTTATCATTAATTGCAATGCCTCTTACAATACTCTTGTCCAAAGAGGCAGAATTTATATTGATGAAGAAGTCTTCAAGCATTCTTTGAAGAAAGATCTTACTTCAGCACCAATTACACAACCACCAAATTGGTCATTGTCATTTGAGCTCATGTATGATGTAAGTGATCAAGCAATACAGACTATTTTGGGCCAAAGAAAGGACAAAAAAAACAACAATGATCTATTATGCAAGCAAGACTTTTGAGGAAGCTCAATTGAACTATGCTATAACATAAAAAGAGTTTCTGATATTAATATTTGATAGAACATCTGAGAGGGTTTAATTTGTGTTAGATTAGAGACGAAAGTTAAAAATCATATAGATCGAAAGATCTACCCCATTTGTGTCATTACCATCAAGAGATTGAGGTAATCACTTCTTCTCTAGTCAATTAATATTCAACCTACTACTCTATCCTATGAATTCTAAGAGCGATAGAAGAATTCATAGAGATGAGAGAGTCAAAACATTAACTTGAACGTTGGTTGGGAAATCAATATCTTTGTAGTAGGATTCCAATTAACAGTAGTTAATCAATCTTTCCTCAAAAGTGTCTAATACATTGATTTTTATCTATTTTCTTTTATTCGAATTGACTTTCTATCATTGTTCCTATGATCTATTTCTTCTCTAATTTCACTTGAAGGGAAAGAAAATCTAGATCATACTCCTAAGTCCCTACTTGACCTCTATACTTACAAAAAAGTGTGGACTATTAATTTAATTAAACATGTTCAACTGGATTTTATTTATAAACTATCTCTGATGATCGTATTTGATCTCATATGATTAATATGATTATTTAAAAAATAAAAAATATATGCATGATAATAATGATTAATTTTGATGAAATTTGTTATACTTTTCTAGTTAGTATCATGTTTTCATGTGACTAAGTTATAAAATTAAGAGAAGTATAATTTAATGAGATGCAATTTAAGGTTTGCGATAAAGTTTTAAAATATTTTTTATTAATACGTTCTTACGGTTCTCAATCCAATTGTATGATATCTAATCTAAAATTTTGATCTTGACAACGTTGATTACACCATAATAATATAAAAAATCATAACCGGTATTGATTTCATCTAAAATATTTGATGAACCTTCTTTATTTGTTTGATATTAATTAATTGCATTATTCCACATTAATATGAGCATCATACTTTAATAAAAAAAGATCGGTACTATCCAAGCCAATGCTATTCTTATTGATACTTGTATCATTATCTTTTATTTTAAGCATGGGATAATCATCTTCATTACTCATGGTTGATTCAATGTATTCTTTTAAAAAGTGCTAATATTCCATTGTTCATACAAGGATATGACTTTCTAAGACCACCACATGGATAATGCAACAATGAGGTTATGACCATATTATAATAATGAGGATCTAACAAATCGTGAAGAATTTATAGTATAATAATTTAATTAATAGTTTCCGTTGTTGAAAATTTATTACGCATATGGGGAAAATATCATATATTGAGTATTAGCAATCCTCATTTTTTTAAGGACAAAATGTGTGTCCTCCTAATTAAAAAGGGAGGACCATCCTCCCTCAATCCATAATCATCGATCGTAGATCCAACCACCTGATTAATGAAGCGCGATTCAACAAAAAAATCGAAAACATGATTCGACTATTGTATCACGCATGGATCCATAAAAAATGGTGAAGGGCGGGGGAATGGGGCGATCGACGATCAGTGAAGGGCGAAGGGCAGCAATGTCATGCTAGGATGTGAAGGGCCATGATCAAGGAAGCATGGAGGGCGGCGGCAGCGAAGGGGGAACGACGATTAGCGAAGCGTGAAGGGCGGCGAGTGGCGAAGTGTGGAGGGCGGTGGCAGTGAAGGGGGAACGATGATTAGCAAAGCGTGAAGAGCGGCGATCAGCAAAGCGTGAAAGGGAGGTGTCAAAGAAGGGGAAACGACGATCAGCGAAGCGTGAAGGGCGGCAGGGGCATGTGCTAGGGTGCGAAGGGCGCAGAGTCGTGCTAGGGCGCGAAGGGTGGCAGCTTCTCGACGAATGGCGAAGGGTGTAAGGGAAGGGGAATGACGATCGATTGAAGGGAAAAGGGTGGCGGCATCGAGCTATGGTGGGGGGAACGCGATCAGCGAAGGGTGGTGGTGTCGTGCCGTCAAGCGAGGGTGGTATCAAACCATGATTAAGAACGGTTTTTTTTTTTCTGCGAGGCAATCAAACCATTTTTTCGTCAGTTTTTTGGCTGAACCGCTCCTCATTAAATTGTCGTTGGATCCATGATTAACGGCTGGGGATGGCGGAGGACGTTCCTCCCTTTTTAATTAGGGAGGACACACATTTTGTCCTTTTTTTAAGCTCGATTGTATACGTTACTTATATATTACTACAATGTTTTAAATAAACAAATAGTTCTAAAACCATTGATAAAGATATATAAATTATCGAATTTAAAAAATGTCAAAATTTTGATATTAATTTTGTAGTTGATTTCTTTTACCTTTCTAAAATATTTGTCTTACCAAAGTTTTTTACTTAGTGATCTAATTAGATTTTTTTGCTTGGTGATCTAATTAGATTTTGAATACATACTCTAAAAACGTGTCCTCACCATCACTAGGGATTTAAACCTAGAGATTGGCAAACAAGTTTTGCAGAGTCAAGCTGGATTCGGTAAACCCAAGCTTGACTACCCTGATCTTCGGACTTGACCATGCAGAGCTAGAAAAAATCATCACTGGTTTCACTAAAATAATAAATATTAATAAAAAAATATATGAATTTAAAAATTTTAGAAAAAAATAAAAATATTTTGTTAAATTTTTAAATATTATTTATAAGAAATTATATAATTATCTATCCATTTCTTTGGTGAATGGACATTAGCAAGAAAATGAATGAAAAATATATTTCAATTAAAAAAATATTTATAATATGCAATATTAAATGGTTGAGCTAATTATGTTAAAAATTTGTTTGATATTTTCATATATGTTTCTTCCATGTTAAATAATTAAATAGAAGGTAAATAAAAAAATTATGTAAAGATATTTAAAAACATAACATATAAAATATTAAAATGTTTGAGATGATTATTCTAAAAAAAATTAGCTTTTCATATTTTTTATTTCCATATTGAAAAATTAGATAGAAGTTAAATAAAAATTTATGTCAAGATATTAAAAATATAGCATAATAAAATACTTGAAGTAATTATTGTAAAAAGTCATTAAAGAAAAGAATTAAAAGTACACGTTACAAAAACAAAATTGGAGTGGGGATTCAATCTCAAGACAAATGGAAAGTACAAAATGCAACAACCATTGAACCAACAGAGAATTTCTAATGCAAGTAATACTTTGCTTTTATTTCAGTGCCTCCACATGCAGGCATAGGTGCCTTTGGTACTCAATGTTTTCAAAAGTAGATCGGAGATCGGATGGCAAGCCAATCGAGTCGCGGTTCAATCGAGATTCAACTAGTTGAATTAGATTTTCATATAACAATATTATTTATAATTATTTAAGATTAATTTAATATATAAGTTATTACAAAAATGATTAAACCAATTATATTATTATTATTATTATTATTATTATTATTATTATTATTATTATTATTATTATTATTATTATTATTACCAATGTTAGTTTAAGTAATAGATTTCTTTTTATTATTACTAATATAATAGCATAAATTTAATTTCAATCTAAATTTATTACTAATATATTATTACCAAATTTTTTATTCTCTTTTCACATACAACTCTCTTTTATTTTATTTGATTAATAATATGTTTCTATTTTAGTAGTTTTCTTTCTATTATTAATAATATAATAATCTGACTTTAATTTCAATCTAAATTTATTACTAATATATTATTACTGGATTTTATTATCTTTCCGCATATATATATCGTTTTATTTAATTTGATTAATATTATATTTTTATTTTGATTCATTTCCTCTAATCAAGTGTTCAAGATCTTTCCTTTTATTTTATTTTTAATTTTTTTTCCTTTTTTCTCCTTTCACGTGCATAACTTTTCAATTTTATAATAAAATCATTTAAACATTCATATCTCCTAATAAAAGCTTTCCATATTTTATTTTTTTTCAACAAAATCAAGGTCGGAAATCGAAAAATGAAAGTTCACCAATAGTCAAGGATTAAATGTTTAAATGATTTTATAATAAAATCATAAATTGGATTGATAATATTATTTATAATTTTTTGACAGTAATATAATATATGAATTGCTACAAAAATGATTAAATCAATGTAATAATTATTATTTATCATTATATATTAGTTTGAATAGTAATTTTATTTGAATATATAATTACTAATATAATAGTCTAAACTTATTTTCAATCTAAAATCACAATTATATTTTATTATCTTCCATCTATAATTCTGTTTTATTTTATTATTCTCTTAATAATATTTTTTCCATTTTTATTCATTCTCTCCAATTACATCTTTCCTTTTAGTTTCTTATTTTAAATTCTTTCGTTTGTTTTCTCCCTCAATCTTCATAACCTTCCAATTCCATTTAAAATAATTTGGTAACTTTAAACCTTAATATCCACTAATAAATTATTTCCATATATCATATCTTTTGAAAAAAAATCGGGTTCAACCATTTCACGAGTTCAACTCGGTTTTTTCCATTTTTGCCAAGCCAACTTGAGTTTTTATCATTTCCAGATTTATAAATGAACCAGACCAAATTTCTTACCGATTCACGGTTGGATCGATTGAACTAGTCAGTCCGAACTAGTTTTTAAAGATTGTTATCCACTCATCATTCTTTCTTTTAGATGGCCAGCCCTCGATTTTGAGAAGCGACATTGATTGTCCATCTTATGAGGCGCTATTGAGTCACATTAACATCAAGTTGGAGGATTGATTCATCATCGAGCTTAACTAATTCGGTTTATATCGTCCCGAGTCACGTTCCTAACAAAGGCAGGTGATGTTCTAACAAGAATTTTCTAAATTTGAGGCCTCACTTTGAAGTCACTTACCACTTCATCCCAACTCGTGATCCACTAATCATTCTTTTACGTTGGAAATTTGGCATGAGCTAATTTGCCTAAGATGGCATTTTTTTATTCTATTTTAAATCTTTAAAAAATTATGTGCAATAAGTAAACATTCTTTGCTCTCTAGTTAAAAGTGATTAAGAGTAGTATTATATAAATAATCTAGATATAATATGACATATTCTGCATTATGAACTCAAAAATATAAATTATATTAACGTAATATAACACAAATTTATGTTAAATAAGTACAAAAGTAATAATCAGACTGCATCGGTAAAACTATTATTGGATGGCTAAGTTAGTGTTCAATGAGAGTGAGAAAAATATTTAAATTGACTATTTTGAAAATAAATAAAAAACTAGAGGATTTAATAGTGGTCACTACAAGAAAAATAACAAATAGCGACACAGGCTTCGCGACGCTAATGCGGCGCTAATGTGTGGCATGATTATTGACCATTGACCTTATGATTTTTTTATAATTAAGTTTGATACATTTTTGTCGTAAATTTATATCCTTTTGTATTATCTCATATACAAAGTTTCATCGCTTATGAAAATTTTAAGTAATGATGGAAGGGAATAAAAAGAAAATGAAAGATTTTTGTTTCTTTTGCGAGTTTTTTAGAACCGTTTGAGTGAAGAGGAACCGGATCGGAAAAATGAAGAATTCTGGGATTCTTATCGATACTGGAACTCACAGGGAAGAAAATGGATTCATTATTACTGAAAGGTATTCTATTTGTTCACCGTTCCCGTTATTATTTTCTTGTATTTGAATTCCACATGTAATTAGACCGATAGATGTGTACAATAGTAATATTCGTGATGATGTAAAGCTGCACATATATATTGCATCATTAGAACTCTTATTGTAAATTAATGTAAAGTTATTTAAAATATAGTTAAAAGTAAGGATTATTTCCGCACTCTGAAAGAAATATTAATAGTTATTTTGCTTCCACATTCTATATAACAAAGCCCGAGAAAAAATTATAAATAATGCGGTCCAAAATATACCCAATTGCCACATGACAAGAGAGTGAAATTTTGGAGCATTACAATTCGTATTAAAGCAAAAGTATTAGGTCTTCCTTCGTAATCAAAGTTAGTTGAAGGTCTATGTGCAAAGCATCACGAACAATTGTCACACCATATTAAGTAACTTTTTATTTGACATGTATTGTCTAATAGAATGGATTGGTATTACAATTGAAGATCATTTTCTACTCATAACTAAGCTAAGTCACAAAGTTAAGTACATGTGCTCTAAGGGGGTAATATTGATTAACTACAGAATGACCTAAGGATCATAAGGAATCTCAACATAATGAGATTTCTATCAGACTAGTTTTATGGTACTAATAAGTTACAAGGTTGAGAAAAGGAATATGACATGTTTTGGGCATAAAGAAAAAGTTCAAGATAGCCAAGAGGGGACTTAAGTTACTTCACATAATAAGTTTATTTATTACAAGTTAAAGGGTAATAGACTAAATTATATGTTAAGGAATATGAAGAAGTTAACACATTAGAAGTTACCGAATACTTGGTAAATTTTTTCTACACGGACAAAATTCGAGAACAAATGTTTTTCAATGGGCCAAGAGGATAACAATATATCACTGCAAAAGTTTTCAAATTAAAAATTAATTTTTATAACTAAATTAAATTCAAAAATTATGGTTTGGTAAATAAAGTTAAAGTTGAAAGGAAATGAAAATATAGTTAAGTGAAGAGGAAAAGATAGAAAAAATTACACCAAATGCCATCCAACTTTAGTGTTTGCTCAGCTATACCCTCGAATTCACTTTGTAACACGAAAGACCTTCATCTTTTAACTCGTTTCACTCGGTGCCTTCTTTACTTGCTATCGCCCATCTTCCGGTCGTGGCGTAGATGTGGCGCTAAACATTCATTGTCATGATAATATTAAAAAAATAAAAAATGCCACGAGGAAGTGTCGCCCCTCCCATACGGCCCCCCGCCCTCTACGACCTCGCCGACGCACCTCGACTTTCTCCTCGCTGGCACGCGGGAGGGGGGCTAGCCCCCTTGACGGCCTCGCTACCGGTGGTCGTAGGGGAGGGGCGACGTACCTCATGACTTAAATTTGCCATGTCAACGAATGTTTTGGTGATGAGAGAAAATATCGTGTCAGCGCCACATCTATGCCACGTCAGCTCCACGACAGTGAGACGGGCGATAGAAGGTAAAGAGGGCATCAGGTGAAACGAGTTAAAAGATGAAGGACATTTGTATTACAAATTTAAGTTTGAGGGTATAGATAAGCAAACGTTAAAGTTGGAGGGCATTTGGTATAATTTTTTCGGAAAAGATAAGATAAGAAAAATTGTAAGAGTATAAAAGTATAATTAAATAAAAAGATTATAATAAGATTAGGGATTCAAAATCGAATTTGAATCAAATCATAAGTTTAAGATATAAATGACTTTCAATGAGAGTTAAAATAAGAGTTTTATATCCAAAAATATTTAGAAGATTGAATTTAGCACTTCTAATGAGGTTTAAATTAGAGATTTATATATATGTTAAAAATATTCAGAAATGAAATAATAAAAAATTATTATTATAAATATAAAAATTAAGAAACAGTGATATTAGTTAATTATTTAATTCTAAAAATTTGTAAAAATAAATGATAAATTATGAATAAGTATGCTTAATGCTTTGTTCGGATGTAGAACTTGAGAAAAAAAGAAAAAAATGGAACTTTTTTATCTTTTCATTTGAGAATAATAGGACAAAGAGTAGATACTTTTGGCCATAATTATAAGCCTATTTACTAATTATATATATAATATTTAATTAAATATACATATATATAATTATTTAGGCCTAACACTAAATAAATATTTTATTAATTGGTTTAATATTAAATATTATATATATGATATATATGTTTATAAATATAAAAAATATTTAGACTTGAATAAATATTATATTACTTTTTATTACATTTTACTTAGTATTATATTGAAATGAAAAATATTGTTAATTAAGTAAAAATAATGAAAATCTTATGTATAATTATTATTTAATATAATAGTATTTTCTTAATTAGAATTTTCAGTTTTTTAGAGAAATTTTGCATAATCTAATTTATATTATTTACATAAAATATAATATTATTTACTTATAAAAGAAAACTTTAATCAAAATTTATATTAATATATCACAACACAACTTATTTTTTAATAAAATACAAAATTTTAAATTAATAATTACTTATAATTTATATGGTACTAATTATTATTTAAAATTGATAATTTTTTATAATATTTTTATTTATTATAGTTTTGTATCTCATAAAATAAAAAATTATATACTTTTACTTCTTACTTTTTATCCAAACAACCATTAAAAATTTATTCGTTTAATCAACTTTTTAAATTTTCATTATTATATTTTTCATCCAAACATCAAATAAAAAATTTTCTTGTCTAATTGACTATTAAGTTTATGCATCCAAATACAAGCTAAGAGTTCTAACTATATTAGAACTTGGGAAATTATTCCATATAAATAATATCCCAAAGATTTTTTCAGACCATCTTTCTTTTCTTTCATGTTTGCATTTTTTTTATCCATATATGATTAGAAATTTAGAATTATGATAAATTTTTGGAATTACTTTGGCTTGATTTTTAAAAAAGACAGTAATTTTTTTATACTAGAAAAACTTTCCAGTAACTTATGGCTTTGTCATATATCGTATGAATTATGAATTACCTATTAAATATTATAACATTTTTCATCAAGAAGTAAAAAATACCATGTTTAACTAACTTCATTTGATGCATGAGACATACATTTGATTAGTCCTACATGCATAAGTCATAAAAAAAATATTGTATATATATGGGAACATGATCTTGAACATGTTTTGATAAAATTATGTGGGCCAAAATCTAGAGCGGATAATATCACGCGCTTATCGAGAATATTACATAAATTTAATAAAAAATATTTGATAAATATGACTATTGAACTAGTTTATATTTATACAATGAAGAAAATGAACATATCAATAATATAATTTACATTCACTGTTATAAGCAATACATTCATAATAATTAATTTATATTTTAATAATAATATTTTTTAGAAATATTATTTTAATATAAAAATATTGATTATTTTAAAGTTTAAACCTTAATTGAATTGTAGTAAACTAACAAATATGATATATTAAAATAATAATATATGATGTTTAAAAAATATAACAATTTTTTATTAAAAAAGAGGGTATAGTAAGAATAACATATAAAATTGCTATACTCTATAATGAGAGTAGTTTATATCTATTTCGAAACGTTATTTTCAAAAACTATTTATCAAGCAATTACATTAACGTTTTGACTTTAAAAAAAATTACTATTCACTACTTATATTCTACTTTTTGGGCTAGAATAATCAAAATGTTGATGTTTAAACAATATTGGAAAATAATTTGCGTCTTCAGTCTAAAATATTTTTTTAACAAAAAAAATCGAAGGTATCGTGAGGTGCCAATGCCGTGTTCCCTTCCTTTCATAGATACATGACAAACAAACTTGGCTCTTCATCCACTGATGAGCACGTGTTTCTCATCAGATTTTTTTTTTACGTAAAGAAAACTGATGAGAAACTATGTACTTTGAATAGTGTATAAATCATCGCATATGTTAAAATGAAAAATGTTGAAATAGAATAATCCCAAACTTCAAGAGCGAGAACACGAAGTTGTCTCTAATAACTACAATTTATAAGAAACGAGATTTTAAATATTTCACTTCACCAGACATTGTACACATACAGAAGAAAAACATATCTCAAAGATGTTATCAAAACCGGGCTGGACCAGCCAGTTCAATCAAGAATTGGTTAAAAATTTGATTCGGTTTGATGCTAAAATCATTTGTACCATTGAATCGGAAAAAACCGATTGAACCGGGCTAATTGAACTGGTTCAACTCGGTTCAATGCAGATTTTGAAGAATAAAATTAAAAAAAATAATAAAAAAGGAAAGTTAAAAAAGGAATAAGGAAAGAAATATAACAAAGGTAAGAAAAAGAGGGAATATGATATGTCTAAAATTAAATAGAAATTGAAATAAAAAAGGTAAGTATTTAAAATTAAATAACATTAAAATAAAAAATTATAAAGGACATAAATAAAGGAAATAAAAAGGAAAATATTAAAGAAAAAGATAAATAATAATAATTTAAGATGAAATTTATTAATATAACATCTATCATCAATAAATTATAAATATTAAATTAATAATGATCTATTTATATTTATATGTTAATCATTATTAAAAATCTAATAAATAAAAAATATGTTATATTAATTTTTAATATTATTAATAGGTTATTATTATAATATTCATATACTATATCATATAATTTATATTATATATTTATAAATAATATTATTTTAATAAAATTCAGTTCAATCCTATCGAGTTCTATGGGATGGATCCAACCACGGTCAGAGTCGGATTCTGAAAACATGACTCAAACTACAACCACCACTGAAGGCGACATCACAAACACCAAATTCCATGGAATACTTACTGTATACATTGCATGTTTTACACATCTCTCTCGAAGTTTGCACGTAATTGTATACATGTGAGTTGTCGTAATTTTCCAACTCTACAATCTTTAATGTTGTATATTGTTCAAGTTTTTTCCTTACATGAATTATATTGTTCCAGGTGAATGGATATAATACATGCCACGACTGTGGGGTGGGAGGGGCACGTGCTGCTTTTCTAGAGCGGCCGCTGCGCCTGGAGCTCCGACTGCGTCACGAAGATGCCGTGGAAGCCGTAGGGAACTCGCCGCGGCAGGAGCACCTCCGCGACTATCTCCAGCTCCGGCGACTGCGCGTCCATCACCAAGAATCTCGACTCCCCGTTTTCTTCGTCGTGCACGTAGCTCACCAAGTAGCCTTCGTCCTCTTCCTCCTCCCCTGCCGGCTTCTCCCCCTTGGGCACGAAGATGGGCTCCCCGCCGAAACGCCCGGGGCCGAAGTCCCGCCGCGCCACCGCGCAGTCGCCTTTCCCGGCCATCTCAAGGTCGAGCTTGACCACCCCGCCGATCTTGGGCATTGGGGACCCGACGCCCAAGTACGCATACCGGTGCTTACGCCCGACGTACCGGGGGTGCGTTACCCCGAACTCCAGATTGCCCGCCGAGAGCGGTGTCCGAGACACGACCCGGCCGCTGTCGCGGAGATCTACGCGAACCATCTCCACGGACGCGTGCACCTTCTCCATGCGCTCCAGCGCGTGCTCGATGGGTAGGAGGTTGGCGGCCACCACCACGAGCTCGTCGTCTCCCTCCTCCCAGGCGTTGAGCACGTGCACTGGGTTGAACCCGGGCACGTCCACCCAGCGGATGCCCGCCTCCGAGTTCGCGTACCGCGGCAACACACCTAGGCGCGTCACCTTGCCGTGGTCCGTCCCCACGGGCGATCCGCCTCCCACCATCATCTCCATGGGCTTCATCACGATCTGGATGTCGGGGAACACGGCGTACCGCTCGGTAATGGCGAAGTCGTGCAGGAAAGACGGCTGGGTCATCGAGAAGATTGGCACGTCCGGCCCGGACTTGTTGCCGTCGACGTCGAACCGGAAAAAGGTGACAAAGGGCGGAACGGGCGCGTATCGGAATGCAAAGAGCTCTCCCGTGACCGGGTCCTTCTTCGGGTGTGCTGTCATGGACATGAGGAGCCGGCCGTCGAAGTCGTGGCGGCCCAGCGTGGCGACTTCACCATCTTGGGTGGAAACGCGCACGGCGTACGGCAGGTCCGATTCTCCCAAAGCGTAGAGGCGATCGCCGAAATAGACCAGGCTGGTGTTCGCCAAGCCAATGCCCTCCACCGGATTCAACTGACCAGTCAGCACCCTGGCCGCCGTCACAGCGCCACGGGCTACGCCGGCGACTCCGTGGAAGGCCGCAAAGGTGCTGGGCAGCAGAGGGGCACCGGAGTCGCGCTCGAGGAGGTACCTGTAGGTGCGGACGTAGCGGGAGCAGAGGACAGGGTCGCCGCGGCCGTTGCCGCCTGAGGGGAGAAGGAGGGAGTGCAGCATGCCGTCGCCGTCGAAGAGGTGGTGCGGCCCGCGGGGAAGGTACTGCGGGTTAGGCCCGTTTCGGATATAGGCCCCTCCGGCGAGACAGCGGGGAATAGCGCCGCGCACGACCGGGCACGGAGTCGGCGGTAGCTCGTCCACCGGGGCAAAGTTGTCATGGAGGACGTGGCGCGGGTCCACAGCTGGCCGCAGTGCTGGAGGGTCGATGAAGACGTTGATGAGGTCGTCGAGGGCGTCGCAGAAAGCGGCCGGCAGGGACGGATTACGAGCCAGCGGTCTCTGCACTCTTTTCTGCTCCGTCGCAGGTCTCTGCGCTCGGTTGCGTGCCTGAACAGCAGCACCAGGAGTACTACCAGCGGCGGGAGACGTCTTCGTGTATTTGTTAGCTTCGGCAGGTTTGAGTTCTATGGTTTGAGGCCTCTCTTCAATGTGGACGGCCGAGATGGTGGTGCTCGGTTGTGAAGTGGAACGTGGGGAGTGGAGTGGCGCATGTTTGGAGGGAGCTGCGAGCACTCTTGCAGCAAAAAAGTTGGAAGATGAGGAGGAGAGAACAATGTCCATGTCTGAGCTCTTTAACTCTTGAACACTTTGGCTCCCTCCTCCCTCTCTCTCTCTCTCTCTCTCTCTCCCTCCCTCCCTCCCCCCTGTTTCTTCTACTTGCTCAACTGGAGACAATGGTGGTGATGGTGGGGGATGACAAATTGATCGTGCATGGGCCCTCTATTTATACACTGAGGCCTTTGCTTTGGAGGTTTGGAGTATCTATTAATTGCTGACGCTCACCTGCTGGTGGATTCCTATCATCCTTTGCCCAGATATTTGTAAACTAAAGGCTTCTTGCTTGCCATCCACAAATTTAATTAGATCGTGATAGTTCGAAGAGGAGCTGGATTTTTTTATGACATATTTAATAGGAATTCTGTATGAGGATATTGTTGGTTTTGGATTCTTAAAACATAGGAATTTAAAATGTGCCTTAATAGACACATTATACATAAAATTTATTCTATGTTTTGTACCTTGGGGACTACCATTGATACTCTAATCATTTGGTGTGTTATGAATAACTTAGATCATGACTTGAATAAATTATCACTAATTAAATCATCGATAATATACTGATAATATAAATAATAATTCAAGACATTTAAAGAGAAAATTATCAAAATCCTTCTAAAAATTATTTCATATTTTAATCATTATTATGAATAAATAGAGAAAAAATAGAAAGTGAATATACATTAAAAAAATCAGCAAAATTAAAAGTTACTTGTAAAATATTTTAAATAATAAAAAGAACGAAGTTCAATGATATTTATTTATTAATAAAATATTTAAAAGTAAAAAAATTATTGAATGAATATTTTCGTTAAAATGTATTTTAATCTGAAAAGTCATCTCTCTTATGGTGGATGTTGACAATCAATATTATCAGAGTAATTAAAATTATCGATAATTAGTCACAATCAAATGAAGTAATGTGACGTGACTTGAATTTTAAATAAAATAATCAATAATTTATCTGAATTATTGTGTACCAAACGACATCATAGTACATAATTTTGGACCATTATGAATTTTGCTAATGGTTTAGTTGTAGCCAATTAACTGCTCCCAAAGATATCAAATTGCTTGGTGTCATGATGCATGCAATGCACATATGCTGAAGCGAGGGACCCTAAGAACAAAAACTCATACATATGCATGGATACGAAGGAACTTGTTAACCTATGATATTAGAACTTGGTACTTACGTACAACAGAAATTTAAAAAAAAAAAACTTTTTTCCAAGGCCACAAGTGTATCCCTGGAGTTGAAAATGTATGTTCTGTGCACCACAACATGAAGCAAAATTTACTTTTCATGGTCACAATCTTATCTGAACTGGCCTTGCGAACGAACTAGAAACAGATGGAATGCTGAAAGGAAGAGATAAGATTGCGCCATCATCCGTGGGACAGTAGATAAAAACTGGACAGTGACCTTGTCGGATTCTAGGTGCTGAACTGGTGGATATGAACTCAGCATTTAGTTCAGAGTGCTAAAGATCTATATGGCATCCAAGATATAATGCATTCTGCTGGCCACTGAACTAGAAGCCAGGATCCACGTTTTACTTAGCATGAGATCGCTTGCAACTCTCACTGGATCCTGAGGACCTGAATTATCTCTCCCACAATGATTTGTGGACCTCTCACCAGTTTATTCATGTCCGTGAATATTGATTATTCATATTTTGAAATTATGAAATATTAGCTGAAATATCCTGACTCGCGGCAACTTCGTACAAATTTGATCCTATAACTTTAATTCATAATAATTTGGTTTCTCAAATTGTTTGTAATCTATTTCATCGGATGCCATCAGGTTTCTGACAGCCTCCTCATGTACATGACACGCAACCTTTTTACTTCTGATAAACTGTTCTTAGATTTTAATTCCCAAATTCTAGTTAATTATCACACAATAGTGCTCCAACTATCTGTCATGTCCAATAGAAATTATATAGTTATTTATCTTTGCAGATACTTTAAATTCTGAGTTAATAGTTCATATTGTCATTCGTCACTACCTGAATGGATATCAATTCCAAAAAAAATTCCATTTAGGTCCGACCCATTAAACTGAATGAAATGAAATAATATAATTTTAAAGTTTAAAAATATTAATTTAATAGTTATAATTTTAAATTAGTATGCAATAAATTTTTATCTAAAGATTTCAAATAAAAAATAAAGTCATAACTCATAATACAACACTTGTTGTAATAAGATTTATGCATTAAATAGTTTTTTTAGATGGTACAAAACCAGGGAAATTTTTTTGTTGAGAATATGTATACAAATAAAATAATCTCACATTAGGGACGTAAAAGAATGAGAGAACAAAGCTTCTAATTATTAAATAGGGAGAAGATCAATAGGTCAAATCATGATTGTCAGGATCTCGATCCGGATAGGAAGATCTTATGATCTCGATCCTATATGAAAGATATTAAACATAAGATCTATACCGAATTTATAGTCGAATCTTAAGATCATCTGGGATATTAATACAATTTTATTTATTTGAATAAAATATTAAAAGTAACTTGAGAAACATTTGTTTAACTATTTTATTTATACCTATTATATATGTTAGTCTCACTTTCATGAACTTTAATATATTCTAATAGTTTAATATTATGTTATGAATCTAATACTATATTATCTTTCATCAAAATTAAATTTTATTATTGCATGTGTACTAAGAATTATATATTAAATTTTATTATGAATCTAAGAATTATATTGCATTTTATATAGTCCATTAAGATCAACTATTATATATTATTATTTTAGTGTTTTTAAGAATATTTCATATTTTATTGCTCATGATATAAAAAAAATTTATCTATTATATTTGAAAATATGAATAAAATATTAATGATCAATGTTTAATTAAATTATATATAAATATAATATTTATGAATAAATATATTAAGTTAATTATTTTATATTAAAAATATTTTTTTATTCATGAGATAGGATCTTATGATCTTCAATCCAGTACGATTCTATCCTCGAAATCCATCCTACCGCGAAAAGTGATCCTAACAACCTTGGATCAAATTCATTCATATTTATTGGTTAAAGAAAAAATAAAAGAACAAATTCTTGGCTGGTTCATCTAAATTAGTTTGTTTTAATGGATTTTGATCAGTTCAAAGTGGTATAAATCTTCTTTCAATTTTAAATTGAGCCATAGACCATTTTGGTGATCAATCCGATCACTTGGTCCAGTTCTATCGTGTTAACACTGGCAAGACAATCCAGTCCATCCTTTTTTTCAAAAATTATAAATATTCTTTATTCTATAAGAATCCAAAGGGAAAACACATATATAACTCCCCATCTCATATCGATGTTCTTCAACTTGGGATTGGTGGAGAATCTTCCAGTCTTTTTTTTTTTTTTTTTGAAGTACTAAAATCTTCTTCTTGAAGATTGATAATTTCGACTTCTCTTTTAAAAGTCTTCTCGGTGTTGGTAGAAAGAGAAACAGGTGCATATCCTACAATAAGGTTCATATCTGGAATTCTAATTGAAGCTTCTTAATTATTGACTTAAAATTCATCATTTTTTACATAATTTGCACGCTGGATATGACATTTGCCATCATCCCTTTTAAAAAAAATTTGTTGAGCGTTACCATGGAGTAAGTTATCATGTTGTCTTTGAAGAAATGTAAAATTTGGTGGTGACGCATGCTTTTGTAATATTCACCATTTAATCAGATATGGATTAGATGTTGTATAACTAATAACTATTTAAATATATGTGTTAGAAGCATATATGGTCATGTCACTGATTGAGTTATTAAAAAATATTAAATTTAATTAAAGTATTAAAATATGATTAATAATCATATTAAGCTAAAGTATATATTTATATGATTAAGTATCCATGTGGTCATTAACATTTGGACTAAATCTAAATGAGTAATAATATATCGCAAAGTGATATATGGAAAAATATGCATGTGCAAGAATATTTAATATATAAAATATGTGAATAAATTATATGAATTACATTATTATGATATATATTAATGTATAATTAATGTGCGTTAATAATAAATATTAGTATGCCAAATTTTGATTGGACAATAGCTTGAACTCATAACCTGCATGATGCCACTAAGCTAGTAGCATTTCCACCTCGCTTGGAGTATTTTATTAACCGATGTTCTCTTCTAATAAAAGTCTAGAAAAATTCTTCGAGCCCGCATTCCCCGCCCTCAACTGAAAACGGCACTAGGGCACAATTTTCTTATGTGAAATTAAGCAAGGATGACCACTCAAGGTGATAATCCTAACCTATGTTGTTGAAAGCCTCTTTCCTTGTAAGTCCTCTCTCATAATTTATGTTTCTTGGACTCTTTTTGGATCCACTTTCCACTAGAATTGAAATCATCTTCATAGGCGCTCCAAAAAAGAAAGTTATGCCATCATGTTTAAGGGTCCATCATATAATCTAGTAAAATTATTAATCTGAATTGTAAATAAGGTACAAAATTGGATATTTAATGATATAATTTCATATTTAAGGTTTTGGAGGAAACTGAAGTCATCATGTGTTTTCTACTAGAATCATTAGAAAATATTATGTCTTCCAAAAGTTATGAAATTATCCTTCTACTTAACTCTTTCTGCCAGGAATAATGAATAGATCAAAACATGGTTCATGTTGAAAATTTTATTATGATCGTTCTAGAATGATATAAATCATAAAGATTTTATGGTTTACACCAGCCCCATTATGCATACTTCCATATAAAAATGGAATCATCTGAAAAGGTTATTTGTAATAGGAATTTTAAATTAAACATCACCTTATTTGCTAGCATAAAATTTGGAACATAACATGATCACTAATTTATTATAATCATTCAAGGCTAGAATAAATCCTAAGGATTTTATGAGTTTGAACTCAGCAAGTTTAGCTTCCGAGAAAATTAAAAATATCAAATTATGACTCATTTACTAATTGATATAAATGCTAGAAGCAATGTCACTCAATCTATTAGAACATAGTACCAACACAAAATATTGGCTGTGTTGACTTTTCTTAAAATCAATCATAAGGAAATAACACCTCAAACTTCGTAATGGCAATCAATATCTCTTTACACATACATTAGGATTCATCCAACCTCTTGGATAGATTACCAATGGATAAATAAAACCTATCTCAGAAAAAGATAAATTGATGTCAATGAGAACAAATATTATAAGTTCAAATGTGTTCACCTCTCAGTCTCACTGAACATACAATTCTATGATCGCCTATTGGTCTCACTTAGAAATTATGATCATGACATCTTTTAACGTATATTGAGATTCATCCAACCTCTTGACCTATGGTAAATCAAAATGAGTAAAGAAATTTTCTCTTGGATAAATGATTGATTTTCAAAATATCACTACCGGCTCCAAGTTCACCTCTTGGTCTTATTTGAAAACGATAATTAATCTCCTTTTTTAATATACATTGGGATTCATCCAATCCTCATTAACAAGGATAATTCAACAAAGAGTACAGAAAATTCCTCTCGAGCAGAGGATATGATTTATGTTAACAAAGAAATCGCTCCATTGCATCCAGTAAATGCTCAAAGAACATCAAAGTCGGGAATGCAAACATATCAGTAGAAACAATAGTGAGATAGACAAGAAAATTACAACACTTTCTAAGTATGGAAGAAGATCATATGTATCCATCAAAACTCCCCACTCCTAAATGACTAGTTATCAATACATTATAGGAGAACAAAAAACAAACATGTTTTGTTTAGTGTCTATTATAATAATCATAAAATAAAATAAATAAAAACAAAAGAATAAAGATAAGATTATGCAACTTGGTGATGCTCTCGACTTCTCCTCCGTATAATCATTGTCAAAATTCCCCTAAATAGAAGAAGAAGAAGAAGAAGAAGAAGAAAAGAAAAGAGGATTGAGCCAAAGGGAGTGAATGCAACAATCATTCTAAAAAAATGAAGTCAAATGTCCTTTTGAAATATGAAACTAATGATTTCATAGGTCGTGATATCATTGTCATGGTGTCATTACATATTGACTTCATAACCCATTACATACATATCACAATAGCAACTGAAGTGTAGATTCCTAAGGTTTCACAGGCGTTACCAAAAAATTATGGTCGTTACAATAGGAAGTCGCACCTCATTATTTTTGGCTCACAGACATCACTGAGTGCGAGAAAGTTTGTAAAGGAATATAATGGGTCATGAATTTATGAGATTTATGATCGTTGATGTGGATAAATTATCTATACTTTTCATCTATGTTTAATATGAACCTATTCCATATTTTACTATATTCTCATGCTTGAACACATGCTTTATTGTTATTGAAAATACAACTTCTATTATTTCACCACATGCATCTTCTAAATACCGTATTTTTAGGATATTATTACTTGTGTTGATCACTTTTCATGCAGAAATCTCAATCGATAATTCATAAGGGTATTCAGGTGTATACCCCCACATGCACGCATATGGGAACACGGGTGTGTTCCCTCAACCCAGGCACTTAAATAAATTTGAAGGCAAACGACGCAATTAAGTAGCCCAGTTGTCCAAAGTAGCAAATAGCAAAGAAAATAATACTTTTCCACGTCAGCCTAGCAGATCCCTTGCACTAGATACAGGAAGCTTCCTCTACACCTTTATGGATAGATGTTGACAACAAAAGACTATAGGACAATGGACAGTGGATAGGTGGTAAGCTGATGGGAGACAGCCATGCAGGACCACAACCAAAATTCCTTTTTGCTGACAAATTCTGGACAGGTGACAAACCAAGTAGCAAGAGGGACCACAACAGATTTCATTAGCTAGAAAATGAGTTATTTCTAAAGAACTTCCAGTAATTCTTAATCATATTTTCTGAATCGATCTTTTCTCTCCCTTCAAATCGTCTAAACAGTCACACTGATACACTAGTTTCTTGTATTCTGTCCAGGAGAGTTGTCTGTATTCCACTAAGGTGAGCATGAGCCAATCGTAGCCATCTCACCTTGAGTGTATTTCTCTTGAATGCTTGATACTCAGTAGACACGAGACCATAACTCAAATCCTTAAAGAAAGAAAGCTCGTTCTGCATCCTGGGACATCGTACACGAGACCGATGATTGCACCCATTTTATTAACCCCTTCACATGAGCAACATAGACATCCTACGAGCACTAGAGTGTCAAAGGTAAGTCGAGTATCTTTCCCACCATGATTGACTATATACACACGTGAAGGAGCATTCAGTCGTTTTTATCCTAAAAGAAGTTTAGAGGGCGTAAGTTCCAAGTGAAAACATTCCCCAATTCTAGTGACTCTTCTCTGTCTACTTTGATATTAAAATTTGACAAAAATTAGTGTAATTGTATTTGTTGCGATTTTTAGTTTATAACATTTCACTTTCATATCTTGAACAACACCTATAGACTTATACTTTTTCCTTCAAACAATTTAATTAAGTGTGAACATTTCAACTTTGTCTCTATGAATCGATCCTCAAGCACTACAATGATATGACGTATACTTTCGGTTCTCGTAGTAATAGTGGAGATGATTTATAAATTTAAAACTTCATTCGACATTCTTTTGTATTTAACGATATACACACTTTATGCAACAAAGTTTTTGGCACTATTGTTGGGGACTAAGTCTTGAATTGTCACATTTGATTCTCTGTTTTGATCTAGCTAAGTTTTGTTTATAGTCACTATTGATATTTCATCATGTTGTGAATATTCTGCTTGCTTGTAGTTTAGTTGATTTTTTTCTACTTAAAATAGATGTTAGCTTTCTGCAATTTTCTTTTCTTTACCTGTTTATAGTAGTTTTCACTTAGATCCTATTGTTGTCATCTTTACTATTCTATTCTTGCATTTCTAGTTATCAATTCTCAAAGTTCATATTCTGCACATGCTACAAAGTGTCTACTAAATTTTTATAATGCAGAACCATTGTTGAATTCTGATTTTATATTCTAAATTTTGAATTTCATATTATGCACTTATGATACAAAGTGTCTACTCTGTTTTCATAGTGCATAATCTTGCTAAACATTATTGAACACTCTACTAAACATGCTAGCTATTTTCATATTTCTGATTTCTTATTACTATAATTGATGAACATTCATATTCTGAAATTGTTGATTGCTGAACATTCATATTTTGAAATTGTTGATTGCTGAAATTGCTAAACATTCGTATCCTAAAATTGCTAACATGTGTTCTTATACACATTGTTGAACTTGATAGTTTTTTATTTCCTGAACACTACTGAGCATACATGTTTTCTGAATCTTGGATGTTATCATTAGATTGCTGATTTTCAATTTTAGACCTCTCATTTCTGAATTTTGGTCTCAGATTTCATATTTCTGCACTGACTTCTATGATCCTAATATCATATTGTGCAAAAACATTGCTGAAATTGCTGAACATGTTCTTAATCTTGGAATGTCACTTTGAATTTCTGATTTTTGATCTTATGATTCAAGATTTTTGTACTTACTTAATAATCCTGAGCTTTTTTGTTATTGTCATTGTGCAGAAATATTATTAAACATGCTTACTTTTGATCTTTGAATGTTTAGATCATATTTAAAATATCATATTTGCATATTTCAAATTCCAAGTTTAAGATTTCAAATTTCTGGTATTTGATTTCATATTTCAAGATTTATTTTTTAGATTTCAATTGTGCATAAACATTGTTGAATATACTAGCTTCGTGATCCTTGAACATTCACATTAGATTTCCAATTTTTAGTTTTAAACTTCTCATTTTTTATTGCTGATTTCATATTTTAATTTTTCACACACATCATATGATCCTAAGTTCCTATTATGTTGAAACATATTTGGACATGTTTTCTTTTGATCCCTGAATGCTCACATCATATTTGACATTTCATAATTCAGATTTTAGATTTCAAACTTTATAATTCAGACTTTCATATTTCAAGTTCCATATTTCAAATTTCATCATTTCATATTTCAAATTTCTGGTTTAATCTCATATTTCATATTTCAATTTTTTATTTTCTGCACCTATTTTATCAACTTTCTCTTGAGTTTCAATTGTGCATAAAATATTTCAGATTTCATAAATGGATTAGAATTTCCAAAGTTGGATACATGACATGGAGAATTCTTATCATTCAAATGGAGAACCAAAATTTGATAATTGAGACAGTTTTGCTTCTAGAGTTGAAACCATAGTGGACCTCCCACAACTTCCCTAGCCTATTGCAGTCAATTACAATCCTACAATCATGATGAACCATATGGACAATTTTACATGGAAAATCACAACAGCCAATGGAGCAACTAGATTTCTAATTCCTATGCCCACGATCTGAATCCATAGAGTTATCAAGACTATGTCTATTACTCTGGACAACACTATTATCCTATAGATTGCGAGCAAAATCTCTTGAAGTTCTGAAACTAAAGGCTAGATGCAAAAGATGACAGACCAGCAAAAGAAGCAAAGTGAAATTATGGAGGAATTGTCTACAAAAGTGGAGGAACTTGAAACACAATCAAAACTATTGGATGTTCAATTTCAGCAAGCTACAATACAATCAGTGGAGCCTCCAAATCCTATAACTCTACCTGAAGAGAAGTCAAACGTGGAGCTGACGATGGAGGAGATAATTAAACAACAGGAATGGCAGAATGAAGAAATGAATGAGTTATTTCATAAGGTTGAAGGTCTAGAAGCTGAAACAAGAATCTTGGAGGAAAAAAATTTCAACAGTCACTTGACACTTCTCTGAACAAATTGAAGTTAGGCCCTAAGGGTCAAAGTCAAGTCATGCAACTTGAAGGTGCAAGACAAATGGAAGGACATGATCCCCTACTGTTGAACACCTTGCTAAATTTCAGAATGAAGATGATGAAGCCGCAGCTCAACACATAGAAGTAGTTCCAAAGGAAAAGTGTGAAGCTGAATTTGAAGTAGGAAACCAGACTGAGATTAACTTCACAACTGACCCAACCTACCCAGAGACTAAAGACACTTGTCCTGAGGCTGAAGGCACTTTCTACAGAAACCAACAAAAGACTCCATCGATTGAAGAATGTCAGCCTATGAAAATACAAGAAAAAGACTATCCAGAGGAAATGAACCAAAAGTTGAAGAAAGCAACATGACGCAGGATTAAGTACTTCAACAAATGATAGCAACCACACATATAAAGAGAAAAATCAAGAAATGGTTGCTGAAGCAAAACAGAGATCTAGTGCAGTTAGAAAGGTCATTTCAGGCTGATACTTCACAACAAAGTAATGCAGCCAAATTCTGCCATGAGTACAACTTGAAGGAAGAGAGCCATGCTGAAATTGAAATTGAACTACTCAATACAAGGCTCAAGCTATTTTTTAAGAAGCTGAATTTTGTCAGGTCCAATCTGTTTAGAGTAAAACATGAACCAAGAACTTTTATTTTTGACATAGGAAAGATGTCTAAATATGCTAGGCATCAACTGAAGACCCACCAAGCTAAAGATATGGGTTTAAAGTTACTGAGTCTAGTCTAGGACTATAAATAATGGCGCTTGTTGGGAGGCAACCCAACCTAATAAGTTCATTTCATTTTTCTCTATTTTGCAAAAACCAAGCACCCCCAACAATTGCTAGGGGGTACCACACCTATGATGAAGCTACAATTACTTAACCTGCACCCAACTATAAAGATGCAACTAATTTCATACTCTCCTCTTTGTCAATTTTAATGATTGTTAGTTATTATGAAACCTGACTATGATCAAATATTTTCTGTAGAGGCAAGGAGAGTAATTCATTGATCCACATTTTAAGGAGTGTTGAAATCATTAGAGAACAATAGAAGATACAGACGTATGCCCCTGCGCACCCACCTTCCCCATCTCATAATTTAGTCTCTCCTAACTTAAGTAACACTTAGGATAGTGTTGAGCTTAAGTTTGGGGAAGTCCAATGGTATGTTTCTATTAATCTAACTATTATTATTTTTCATAGAATATACCATTGTGATTTTATTATAATTTTTTCTGATTCTAAAATTTATCATCGTTGTCAAAAGTTTTGAAATCTACTATTCTTACTAAAGTACTGAAATTTTTTTAATTTTTTTTAAATCTATTTATGGTAGTTTCAAAACCTCACTTAGGCTTTTGTATGTAATCAATCAAATATTAGGAAACATTATGCATGACATTATTGATCTTATAGTTTTCATGACTAATCTATCTTGAACCTTTCTGAAGTAAAACATAAATATATAAATGGCCCTAGTCTGAAATCAAAGCATATGACATGTTTACTGACCCTCCACATAACCCCATCTAAGATCTTGCACTCAACTATTTGTATGATACTAAACTATGATCTGCTACAGTATAATAAGAGTAAATTGTATAGTTGTATGTCCTCGTTTCAGCACTTCTCTTCTTTTATATATTGAGAAATATTTTTGCTCTTTCTCTAATAAAAGTCCCAAGTGCCTCACGAATATTCTAGGAAGAAAATGTGAGAAAGGCTGTGAGCAACTTCTATATCTTGAATAACTACTCATCTGTCATCTCGCTTGAGAAAGATAAGAGTATGCTATGCCTGGCACCATTAGCACCTAAGTCGAGTATTCTTGGAAGAAAGGCAAGGAAAATGCTAAGCGGAAACTCTCTTTCTATTTTCAGTTTCTCAATATACAATTGAAGAGAATGTCTCAGCAGCAAGAAAAGAAATAATAAAAAAGTAGGCAAATGAAAAGAAAGTTTGTTTAATAAAGGGACAGGTAAGTGCCCCTACATGTGCATATCATCTTTTAGTGTTAATACATGTTATGTGAATGTGTAAATTCTTGGGTGAGATTATGTGGATGTTCAGCATGCAATGTGATTTCATTTGACACCCATAGACATTTGCTTCAGTAATTACCAAGTCAAGAGTTAAAAGGTCTTAAATGTGTAAATGACGTTCAGATAGTCAAATGTGAGGGCTAGGGAAATGTAGTATTATGCACAATGTGGTCATGAAAACCTGAAAACTCTTGACCAAAGTTCCTAATTTTGCTTGAGGACAAGCAAAGTTTTAAGTTTGGGGAGCTTGGAGAAATTATGTATACTTTTTATCTATGTTTAATATGCATCTATTCCATCTTTTACTATATTCTCATGCTTGAACACATGCTTTATTATTATTGAAACTACAACTTCTATTATTTCTCCACATGCATCTTCTAAATACCGTATTTCTGAGATATTATTACTTGTGTTGATTGTTTTCTATGCAGAAATTTCAATCGATAATTCATAGGGGTATTCAGATGTATGCGCCCACACGCACGCATATAAGGAGCACGGGTGTGTTCCCCCAACACAAACACAGAAGGCAAACAACGCAATTCACTAGCCCAACTGTCCAAAACAGCAAACAACAAAGAAATAATATTTTTCCATGTCAGCCTAACAGATCCCTTGTAATAGAGGAAAGAAGCTTCCTCTACACCTTTATGGATAGATGTTGACAACAAAAAGGCTACAGGATGACAATGGAAAGTGGACAGGTGGCGACTTGATGGGAGGCAGCCATGCGGGACCACAACAAAGATTCCTTTTTGCTGGTAAATTCTGGACATGTGACAGGAGGCAAGAGGGACCACAACAAATTTCTTTGGCTGAAAAATGATAGAGGTGGTCCAAAAAGTAGGCATAAGGATTTAGTCTAGCTGAGAGCATTGTTCCAAACCAGCAAATAGCATAAGCAGGGACTAGCTAATAATTATTTCTTCCACAGCAAGAAGAAGCTTCCTACAAAGCATTTGGAGGTACTAAATGTCGAAAATGCCACTGAAAATTAGCAGTAAGAGTGAGGCTATAAAAGGGGTTGAAGGCAGCCTTGAAGGGGGTTCGAATTTGGTCTGAATTTTGGCTGAGTTTTGAATCCCTGTTGCAGCCTCCCTTCTCCCTTCTCTCTTATATTTTCCTTTCTTCTTTTCCTTTTTTTCTAATTTTCGTAATGTGTAACTAACCAGCCAACTAGTGGCTAGGAATGTTGATCATGACTTTTGTACTCTGTTCTTATTCTTTATTGATGCTTTGATGATAATTGAATGTTGAGCTTGCTTATAATTTTAACGATGTCTGTATGATCCTGTTTCATTGTTTAACTCTTTAGTTTTCTGATCTGTGTTTGGATTTCAGCTCGTGAATTCACCACACCCTCGACCATAGGAACGTTAGAGGCTCTATTGTGATCAAACGTAGAGAAATCAAGTCTGGGTGAGGATAGTTCCTTATGTAGTTTTTGTGTTTTCCACGTAGTCGTAAGCTAGGAGGACTTTTTTGAGTCATTGCTGCCTTGCACCCCCGACCATAGGGACGTTATAGGCTCTATCGTGATCGAACATAGAGAAACTGAGCCTAGGCATGCAATGGTTCGTAGTTTGGGTTTTTGAAGGATCAGCAATGGGGTTCTTCGTAATTTGGTTTAGACGTCGTTCACTTTTTTATCCGCAACCTGAAAAGATTATGCATATTCCGAGTCTCTGACAATAAACGACCGAATTGAGTTGGAGATTCGGATCATCCTACACGAATTCAAAGAGTGTTCATTTTGTCATTGTTTTTTTTATTCCTTTTTTATTCTAGAAAGTTCTATCCGAGAGGGAACATCTCTGATCCTCATTTGTAATCGTCGACCCGAGTAGGGCGGATGACAAATGAGTTATTTCTGAAGAACTTATAATAATCCTTAATCGTATTTTCTGAATCGATCTTTTCTCCCTCTTCAAATCATCTAAACAGTATCAGTGATACTAATTTCTCCGTATTCCACTAAGGTGAGCATAAGCCGATCGTAGCCATCTTGCCTTGAGTGTATTTCTCTTGAATGCTTGATACTGAGTGGACACGAGACCATAACTCAAATCCGAAAAGAAAGGAACCTCATTCTGTATCCTGGAACATCGTACGCGAGAGAGATGATTGCACCCATTTTATAAACCCCTTCACATGTGCAACATAAACTTCCTGCGAGCACGAGAGTATCGCATATAAGTCGAGTGTCTTCCCCATCATGATTGACTATATACACACATGAAGGGGCATTTAGTCATTTTTATCCTAAATGAAATTCAGAGGACGTAAGTTCCAAGTGAAAACATTCCCCCAGCCCTAGTGAACTCTTCTCCGTCTACTTTGGTATTAAAAACCCATAAAAATTAGTGTAATCTTATTTGTTGTGATTTTTAGTTTATAGTATTTCACTTTCTTATCTTGAACAACACCTATAAATTTATACTTTTCATTCAAGCAGTTTAATTAAGTGTGAACATTTCAACTTTGTCTCTGTGGATCGACCTTCAAGCACTACAATGATATGATGCATACTTTCAATTCTCGTAGTAAATGTGTAGAGGAGTTATAAATTTAAAACTTCATTCGACATTTTTTTGTGTATACAAACTTTATGTGAGTCAATCGCCTATTGGTCTCACTTAGAAATGATGATCAAGACCTCTTTTAATGTATACTGAGATTCATCTAACCTCTTGAACTATGGTAAATCAAAATGAGTAAAGAAATTTTCTCTTGGATAGAGAATGATTGAATTTAAAAGATGACTACCGGCTCCAAGTTGACCTTTTGGTCTTATTTGAAAATGACAATTAATCTCCTTTTTTGACATACATTCGGATTCATCCTATCCTCATTAACAAGGATAATTCAACAAAGATTCCTCTCAAGCAGAGGATGATTGATGTCAACAAAGAAATCAATCCATTACATCCATTAAATGCTCAAAGAACATCAAAGCTAGGAATGCAGACATATCAGTAGAAACAACAATAGTGAGATAGACAAGAAAACTACAAAACTTTCAAGTATGGAAGATGATCATATGTATCCATCAAAACTCCCCACTCCTAAATGACTAGTTAGCAATACATTATTCGAGAACAAAAACCAAACAAGTTTTGTTTAGTGTCTATTATATATAAACATAATCATAAAACAAAAGAAATAAAAACAAAAGAATAAAGATAAAGATTATGCAGCTTGGTGATGCTCTCGACATCTCCTTCGTATAATCATGGCCAAAATTCCCTTAAATAGAAGAAGAAGAAGAAGAAGAAGAAGGGCTAGAGGGGCCAAAAGAAAAGAGGATGGCAGCCAAAGGGAGTATAAGTCATGATATGATTGTCATGGTGACGTTACAAATTGACTTCACGACCCATTACATACATATCATGATAGCAACCAAAGTGTAGATGCCTAAGGTTTCATAGGTCGTTACTAGAAAATTATGGTCATTTCTATAGGAAGTCGCACCTCATTATTTTTGGCTCACAGACATCACTGAGTGCGAGAAAGTTTGTAAAGGAATATAATGGGTCATGAGTTTATGAGTTTATTTATAATGATTGGCAATGACACCAAAAACTTGGTAGAAAAATCTATCTATATATAAAAGAGGTCGAAAGTGTCGTGTGTCAAGCTCTCATAAATTAAATATATAAAATGATAATATTTTCATTATATAAATATGGATACTTGAAAGTTAGTTATTAAAAATATATAATGTTATTATTTATAATTTAAAATTATATTTTGTAACTATAAATAGAAGGACTTCCAATGTTCATTTGCATACTCAACGCATTCTTTGAAAGCAAAAAATACGTGTAGGCCTACAAATATAGGTCTGTGCATGATAAAAAAATTAATTATATATAATTTTTTTGTTCAAAAAATGTAATAGAAAAAATTATTTATATGTAATTTATTTATGTCTAAGAAAAAATGTTAAATGGCACAAGGGGCTTTCAGTTTTCATTTGCATACTCGACGTCCTCTTTGAAGATAAAAAGTATGTGCGGACCAAAATATTATGTCGTGATATGAAGTTGAAGCTAACAACATGCATTTCATACTCTAATGAATATTTAGAAGTTTCCTTGGGCATGCCAGATTTTATCGAAGATTTATCAAAGACTTTTCTCTCATTGCAAGACAATTAACAAAACTCCTATCCAAAGAAGCAGATTTTATATTCGATGAAGACTACTTAAAAGCTTTCAACACATTGAAAAGAGCACTCACGACAGCCCCAGTCATCCAATCACCCAATTGGTCCTTACCTTTCGAAATCATGTGTGATGTCAGTGATCAAAACCATTAGAGCAGTGTTAGGACAAAGGAAAGACAAGAAGCAACACGTTATTTACTATGCTAGCAAAACTCTAGATGAAGCACAGATCAATTATGCCACAACAGAAAAATAATTTTTGGATAAATTCATATCCTACCTAGTTGGCTCTAAGGTCATCGTGTACACTGATCATCAAGCCATCCGATACTTGATTTTCAAGAAAGATGTCAAACTCATATTGATCAGATGGATCCTTTTGTTACAAGAATTCGACCTGGAGATCAAGGACAAAAAGGGAGCAAAAAATCAAATTGTTAGTAGGAAAACAATCTTACCAATTATCGAGCTATTAATGGTTCTTTTCCTGATGACCAATTGTTCTCAATTCAGGACGCACAACTTCCCTGGTTCGCAGACTATGCTAACTATTTAGTTTCAGGAGTCCTACTGCCTGACCTCTCTTATCAACAAAAGAAGAAATTCTTCTCCGACATCAAACGCTATTTCTGGAACGAGCCATTCCTTTTCAAAAAATTTGATGATGGAATATATCGAAGATGTATTCCAAAAGAAGAATAATTTTTCGTACTACAGGAGTGTCATTCATCCCCCTATGGTGGTCATGGAGGACATCAAAAGACAATCTCCAAAGTTCTCCAAATAGGTTTTTACTGCCTACTCTGCTCAAAGAGGCAACCAATTTTGTGAAGTCTTGTGATGCTTGTCAGATGACAGGAAACATAGGTAGAAGAAACGAAGCACCCCAACAGCCGATACTCGAGGTAAAAATCTTTGATGTGTTGGGAGTCGACTACATGGGACATTTCCCTCCCTCGTATGGGTACAAGTTCATACTTCTAGAAGTAGATTATATTTCAAAATGAATCGAGGGAATTCCCACAATCACAGCAGACTCGAAGTCAGTCACTAAACTCTTTAAGGAAACTATCTTTCCAAGATTTGGGGTGTTAGTCATCAGTGATGGAGTCTCACATTTTATTGAACGAAGTTTTGAAAATCTATTGCTTAAATATGGAATCAAACACCGAGTCTCTACTGCATATCACCCTCAGACTAATGGACAAACAGAAGTTTCAAATAGAGAGATTAAAATGATTCCAGAGAAGACAGTTTCAAAAACCAGAAAAGATTGGAGCAAGAAACTCAATGAAGCATTATGGGCATACCACGTTGCATACAAAACACTAATAGGAACAACACCATTCAAGCTGATTTATGGCAAGCGTTGTCATTTACCTGTGGAATTAGAACTTAAAGGTTTTTGGGCAATCAAAGTACTCAATTATGATTTCCAATAAGCTACTGATAGACAACTACTGCAGCTCAACGAGTTGGATGAACTAAGGCTAGATACTTACAACAACTCTCGCCTCTACAAAGAACGAGCAAGGAAATGACATGACAGCCGCATACTGAAAAAGGACTTTAAAGAAGGTGACCAAGTTATATTGTTCAACTCCCGGTTATGATTTTTTCCAGGAAAGCTGCGGACTAGATGGTCGGGACCATTCACAGTTGGGAGAATTTATCCTCATGGAGTAGTGGACATCAAAAATGGCAATTCAGAAATTTTTAAAGTCAATGGACAAAGGCTGAAACGTTATAATCCCAGCACTGAAGAATTCAAAGAAGTTTTGTATATGCAGTCGGAACACTGAAAATTAAAACCGCAACGTCGAGACAACGACTTAAAAGCAAGGCGCTATAGGGAGGCAACCCAATCGAATAAATGGTCATCAGCCACGTCAGCATCCACGTAAGCCCAAAACTATTAAATACCACCTAAAAAGCACACCACATAGATTTGGTTAACAATCCCAATAGAATCTAGTACCATATCTACCCAACAGCCCACCTGTCTAATCTCACACACATGCGCCTGCGACGCCTCGATTTACCACATACCCACGATCTCCCTACATCTACACTCCACCCATACGACGGTCTCTCAGTCCCCAATACTCCCAAATCACCAAAAATACATTCAAACCTTCCTCGGCGTATTCGACGAACACCCTAAGCTCGTCGCACCTCGGAGCCGATTGACAATATGAAACGTACGTGGACATCTTCCGACACTGACACCAATAGTTCCAGAATCTATCAGACGCCGCCTACGCTCGGACGACCTCCTACGAAGGTCTTCGCACACAAGACAACCGAGATAGCAAAGAAGCACAGGACCTGCTGAAAGTGCAAAAATTTCTCCTCCACTAGGTTCTTAGACCTTCCAACTCTCGAACCTCTCGGCTTGTTTGAAGATATTAGAATGTTTCTACACCGGGCACGTTTAATGCCCTTCTTCATGAAACGTTGGGACCTCTACGAAGAGGTAACAACAGAGATCGTCGGAACGGTGTTTTGCGTCCACCATGACGACGATGGCGTTCCTGATCACATTGATTTCCGTCTTTATAACAAAAATTTCTCTATGACCCTTGACACTTTTGCCCGTTTCCTAAACCTCTGGAACATAGGTCACAAAAATCCTTCACCTGACTTTCCTATTTATGAAGTCTGGTATCAACTCACAAGACAATGTACCAACAACCTCCTCCAACTTGTTGGCCCCACCTCAAAAACTCTATTTTCCAATACCTCCATATCCTCCTTACCAATACCATCCTCATCCATCCGAATGATTATGACATGGACCTTGTTTTTGCAGATGAACTTTTCATCATTTGGTGTCTCTTGTCCAACTCAGAGGTTAACCTTGCAGCCTTTCTCCTGCAAACTATACTCAAGGAATCTACCCACGAGTATAACCCAATTCTCTGTGGCAATCTCATCTCACCGATTGCTGAACACTGTGTTCTTAGGTGACACCGACCCAACCCCAGCAACTCTACTCAATTTATATTTTCTAACGCAAGAAGGAGTCCTCCTTACAATCAATGGCCAGCATTTTTGGCGGCAATTCGATCCCTCAGAACATTTACAACTGCATAATCCTAAAAAATCATCAATCTTACAAGGTCGAAATTAGTGGATGAATGACTTCATCCAAGTCACACGCCCAATTCCAACATTACCACCCCTTGTGCTAGAATCTATTTTCTCCCCACGAGCCCCTTTTGGAACAAGAACAAGTAGAAGACCTACAGTCGTCTCTTCTTCTTCCTTTGCGCCATATGCTTCACATACTCCATCTTTCACCTCAGCTGCCAAACTGATCCATATCTTAGAACAGGTGAACAAGCTAGTAGAAGCTAATGCCTGCCACCATGAAGACATCCAAGCATTGAAGGACCAGCTCCACAAACTGGAACAACAAAGTCTCACCCATATTGGCAAAATTCCATCCTCACCACACTTAGTGACATTCAACAAGTCATTGACCAGTTACTTGAGCTTCAACCTACCCCTGGTCCCTCTTCCTGGCATGATCGACACTGAGGGCATCGTCGATTTCAAGCTTGGGGGAGAGGGTGACATGGTACATTTCTACTCCTTCCTTTTCTTTCTTCACTTATTATTGTGCACCAGCTACTCTACTATTAATTGCTATCTTAAATTTGAATGAACATTTTTTTTGTTTTATGAAGCAACATTGAAACATTTCATTTCTAGCTATAAAGTAAGAGATGTTTTTATTGCCCCGTAGCCTCGGACCTTTTGTGACTCTCTTAAGCCATGTTCAAGAACACCCTGTCAAATCGATGAAAGTTGAAGCATTATGACTCTCATTCAATGCTCTAAATGTAGGGTTATGGCTTGAAGAAAGTAGCTAGGTGAAGCTTTAGAAGCTTGATGACTAATCCTATTCATGCTCAAACTTTACTTTTACTAAGCATGTTAATAATTATGTCATGCTAACTATTCTAGTGCAGTCAAGCTTAGCAAAAGTAAATAAGTGAAAGTCAAAAGCGAAGAAAAGAGGGCTGGTCTAGCCCCAAAAGTTACAAAAAGAGTGTACTCCGGAACGTGGGTGAATCTGGATGACTAGATCCGTAGGGATTCATGCCTGGCAACCTAAGAGCAACTGCCCTAGGACTTGCCGATCAAAAATTTGTTACATAGACCACCCAGTGCACTATGGATAATCAAATGAGTACCGGAGTAATTAAAAGAAATGTCAATCAAAAGTCAAAATGCTCGCAAACAAATTAAAGCCCATATTGCACTTGTGCACTCATCATTGGCATTGTTATTATCAAGCCATCTTTTTCTTTGTTTCTATGAGCTAAATTTGGAGGAATTTAAAATTTTCTTGCTTCTAACATCTTCACTAAAGTCGAGTTATGTGGACAGTGAAAATGCACTTGAGTAGAGAATGTAAAGTCTGAATGCCAAAGAGATTAGTTGGTGAATAAGGTGGAAGTTGTAACTTCTTATGTTGAACATTGCTTGAGGACAAGCAAAAATTCAAGCTTGGGAGATTTTGATCATCACTTATTTTACTTATGATTATTAAATTTAATCCGCCATATTCATATTAAAATCTTGTTATATTTACAACATTTGAGCTATTATCTATCTCGGTTGCTGAATGAGTCAAGAGGACTAACTACTTTTCAAAATTTAAATTGGAACAGGAGAGGAGAAAAAGGAGCCCAACGAGAGAAAGGAGGTTGAGTGAGAGAAGGAGAAGAGGGCAGAAGGACGAAGATGTCAAAAAACTCACTAATATTGTTGGAGACTCTGTCTAGCTAAAACTCTGATTTCCTTGCGGTGACGTTGTGTTGATGCCACGGTTTTGAATTCTCTGAAGCCGTATCTCTAAACTTCTAGTTTATTATACTTCTGATGCACTGCAATTTCATTAATTGCCTATAAATTCTTATCAGATTGAGAGATCTACTTGTCGTCATTACCCTGTCCCATTCGAGAGAAGGAATAAGTTGCTTCCCTTTGCAGTATCTCATTAGTATAGTAGTTATTAATTTCTAGCGGTTGGGAAGCCCATTTTTATATCTGTTGTGAAGCGAGAGTCCATAACAGCGACTAGTTGTGTTAAATTCATTCTAATTGTTCAAATTAGGATAAAAGAATTGGTAATTAAAGATCGAGAGATTGGCTTCTTTTCTAGTTAGGGTGAAAGATCAACTAATCAGTCATTCCTAATCTACTTAGTAACGGCTTATTCCCCTTTGAGCTCAAGGACAGATCGGGGAGAGAATAATTGATTTACATTGTAAGGATCGAGAGATCATTTATCTCATGACTGAGAATCAAAACACAATAACTTCAACTAATTCATCACAAGGGAGTCTACTTCCCTACATTCTAGTTTTCTCTATTAATTAGTTCCCTACTTTACTTTTGACTTTTGAATATATTGTGACAACTTCTGACATATAAATATATTGATATTCGATTTAAATCAATAGAGTTACGACACTCATAGTTTCTACTCGACCTTTGCACTTGCAGCAGTGTAGATTTGAGAGTAAAGTTTAAATACGACCAGAACTATATCGATTGGTGTGAAAAAAAATCACATCTACCAAAGTTCACATCATGCATTAGTCACTTAAGTAATCACGAGTCATGAAACTAACATAATGGCTCTAATAGTGATGGGACATGGAAAAAATTATAGGTCATTACTTTTCTATAAAGATTGTGACATATGTAAGTTATGAATGGCTGCTAGAATTATTTTGATTCACGGGTTGTGATTTTGAGTTCACAGGTTGCGACTTCCTCAACCAATTCTGAATCCAACACCGATTGATCCGTGATCAACGATTCATGGGACGTGATGAAGGGCACATTCAAGTTTGAAATTATTTTTGAAAGAATTGTCAATGCATGAAGATTCCTACACATACCATATGTCCAAAAAAGATCAATTGGAAATATTTTATGGTAGAAATTTCAAAGTTTGACGAGGTAAATACTTCAAAATTAAATCTACTCCATTTTTTTTCTTATTTTAAGTTGAAAGGATTCCCTTTTTCCCTTAGATTACATGAAAATATGAACCCACTAAAAATAGAGCCCTTATATAACCTGGTGAAAGGATGCTAGATCCTACAACCATTGAGACTAGGATTACATTAAAAGGTTTATAATTTCATATTATATACTTTCATGGTGGTGACAGATGACTAGGAGACTCGATCGAAAGCTTTCTCTATATCGACTTTTATAAGCATGAACTTGCTCCTTCCCAAATTTATGGAGTGAGCTAGCTCTTGAGTTATCAATGACCCGAAATGAAGGCTGATTGTGCCTTGTCAATGAGATTATCCAAGGTGGGTCTAATCCGGCTAGCTATTATCTTAGATAAGAGTCTATATAGAACATTACATAATGAGCTAGGGCAGAAGTCTGTCATAGTTTTTGCTTCTTTGGTTTGGGGGATGAAGATTAAAGAAGTATCACACCAATCCGAAGGCAAGGATCCAAGCGTGAAGAAAGAGGTAATGGCATTTATGATTTGTGGGCCCGCCCCAATGTTCCTAGTAGAATTCCACTGTGAAATCATCTAGGCCCAGGGCCTCACTCGGAGGCATGCTCCAAAGCGCAGAGTGGATCTCAATAGGAATGACCAATTGCGTGAGGGTATCAAACCAAGAAGGGTTTAAGGTTGGAAGAGGAGTCCAACAATCAATAGGAATATTCATGTTTGGCATGGGTTGTCGCAGATTTTGTAGTGATCTATAAACATAGTCCTTATAGTTGCTTCATCCTCTAGAGTCCTACCTTCATTATCTTTAAGATGATGAATGATGTTCTGTCAGTGCCTAATCATGATTGAGAGGTGGAAAAATCTTGTTTTTCTCCCCTTGTCTTGCCCAATTGGTCCTAACATTGCTCCACTACTTCAAAATAATTTGCTTGAGTAAAGCGGCATGTTAATGATAGGCGGTGCGAAAGTGACCATTTAAGAGTCAAAAGACTACCGGATATCCAAGGCCTCCAGCACGATGATTCTCCTAAGGGTCAGGTTTCTAGTTTGCTTAAGACCTCCCTATTCCAACAAAGTGTGTCCATGTTTATAGCTTTAAGAGCATCCTCAATTGTCTTGTTTGGCTCCGCGAAGGACTAGTGTCTTCTAACGATGTCTCGAAGCCCCTGGTGCATGAGTAAAAAATGTTCAAACAAGCAAGGCTTAAAGGTGAGTTTCTCTGGTTGAAATAAGATTATGGCATGGTTCGAGACGTATCTCTGGAGTGAGGAGAGGGTTAGGGAAGGGAAGGCATCAATCCAATGGCGATTGAGGAATATTCTATCTAAATGGCAATAGATGCAAGCAAGGCTGGACCAGTTGTTACACCAGGTGTACTTCAAGTAGTCAAGGGTTACAACTAATAAGCCTTCATGTCAAGCAAGTTCCTAAGGCTCTCATTGATCAAGTAAGGGTGAAAGGAGATCCCCCTTGTTTGTCCTCCAATGATAGGAGGCAGTTGAAATCTATTAACGCCCAAGAATTTCCTTGATACCAAGGTTGCAAAGTTCATTACATAAGGGTTTCTCAGAGATGGAAGATGAGTAGCATACATGCAAAATTAAATTAGCATGAGAGACCACAACATGCACAATTTGCGCAAAGATAAGGAACCTGAGTCTCGTGGTCCCACTAGGACACAATAATGCCCCTGATGCGCCAACTACCTCCCCGAATAGGCCCTCCTACTTGGACCCGAGGCGGCGACTAACATGTTTAGTTTTTACAAAATTTGTGTGGGATTATAATAAAATTGTGATGCTCGATTTTTGAGTTCTAAGGAGATTAGTAATCGTGTCCTTAACTTTATCATAAAAAGCACCTATGATAGTTCCACATCAGAATACGCACTATAAAAGAGGTGTTTCAACACTATCGCTTGGTTGAAATCAGGAGGCCTTAGGCAGACTAGAAAGGCTAAGGAGGCTCTTAGGAGAATCACTGAGCTAGAGGCCTTGCCAGCAAAGCTTTTTTTTATTTTGAAATGAGTCATCTTCACACGGCCTATCAAGCAAAACTAGAACTAATTGAACAAGACAAGGAGATAAAAATATTAATTCTTGGTTTATTTTCATAAACCACCACTAAATTATCATAATTTTTTTACATCTAATCCCAAATTATGAATTTATTTTTTTGGATCACTAAACTATCGTAATTTTTTTAATTTCATCCTTCTATCAACTTCTCATTATCTTTGATTTTTTTCCATTTATAAAAAGTCAAAAATACCTTCCCTTCGATTTTATGTTTTCATTTCGACCTCTGCAACTCGGAGGGATATTTTTTTACTTTTCATAAATGAGAAAAATCAAAGATAATAGAAAATTTGATAGAAGTCAACGGAAGGATCAAAATGAAAATCACAATAATTTAATAATCCAAAAAAAATAAGTTCATAGTTTGAGATTAGATGTGGAAAATCGTAATAGTTTAGGGGTAATTTATGAAAATAACCCTTAATTTTTTTTTACCTCCCAATTATGATTAGGAATCCTCACAACACTATCTATTTTGACATGCACGTAATGGCTTGTATATGAAAACTGATTCAATTTTGAAGCAGGATTGTCTTACCTTTGCCTTTATTGGTTTTGACCTTCCAAAATGAATCATGGCATACACCGGAGAGCCTTAAGGTCTATTTGGATTGAAGGTTATGGAAGAGTGGGTGGAATAAAAGGGAATGAAATCTTGTACCCTATGTTTGGATAAAAATATTTCAACATTTATAAGGGGTTTGGAGGTATAAGTCATGCCACGAAATACCACTTTTTTTATTCGATCAAATCGATGAAATGAGGAGGGATGACAATTTTTAAGACAATTTTACCCTTAAGAAAATTTATTATCTTTTGCCTTAGATGATTCATCCTATTATTTGTTACTCTTTGCAACACACGGCAGCATTGCACGATGGCATTGCACCACGGCACAGCTTCTCCATTTTTTCTGTAGCGGCTTTCAAGTTCTCTCCACTTTTTCTTTAGATCTCACTTGTCCCTTTCTACTTCTTGTCACTTTCTACTGTCTTGTGCCTTTTTCTCTGGTTTATAATATATAGTTTTTGTCCTTTCTTTGATTGATTGGTTTCACATCATTCTTTCTTTGATTTTGTACTTATATGTGATATTTGTCCTTTTTTTTGCTTATATAGCCTTATAACACGGATAGCGGATATGTACTAAAAATTATTAAAAATAAACTTGACTAGTACATCGAGAAGAAAGAAAAAAATATTATGTGAGAAAAAAGAGAAAGGAGTTGATATTAGTTCTCCTTTTTCTTCTTGATTTGTTATCTAACTTTTTTATATATTATTTAAACAAACTAATTATCTATTAATAAACATGCATTTTTATATATTTTCATAATCCTCTTATTCTTGATGAATATCAATATATCAATTTTAATGTGGTACATAAATTTTACTATGTTCATTAGATTTTTTGTCAATTTATTTTAATGCTCAAATTTAATGAGCTCTCTCTTCTAGGAAAGAAGTAATGAAAGACATTCTCACTTTTTTTATGAATAGTATTATTTTATTAGATATATATGCATGGCTTAATTTTGATGTTGGTATTTTATTCATGTTAAAATTTTATAAATCATTTTAGGTTAAATGGATCAAAGGAGTATCTAATACTGACGCTCTTAAATATCATGATAGAAAAGATGTTCCTACATTAAATATTTTAGCTGCATGTGATTTTAATATGAGATTCACTTATGTCCTATCTGGATGAGAAGGAACCTCGAATTGGAGAACTAAAAAAGATACATTAAGAAGGAAAGACAATCTTAAGATTCCTCAAGGTAAAAAAAATATTTTCTTACTTTGTAGTCTTAGAAAGAAGCTTATGTGATGTTAATGTTGAATAGGTAAATATTATCTCATTGATTCTAGATTCTTATTGACTTCTGGCGTTATTACATCACAAGGGGAACGATATCACTCGAAGGAATTTTCAAGTAGAAATCCACCACGAAATGCCAAAGAACTATTCAATTATCATCATTCATCTTTACGGAATGTTATTGAACGAGCATTTGGTGTCTTTAAGAAAAGATTTCCAATCATAGCAAGTGGCACTGAAGCTCGCTATAATGCTCAAACTCAAAAATGCGTAGTGATTGCTTGTTGCATTTTGCATAAATTTTTCATGGGTGTCAATCCAAATGAAGATTTAATTGCTGAAGTGGATCGTGAACTTGCACATCAAAATCCAAATGAAGTTGACCAACCTGATCAAAATAACAATGACGAGGATGACAATCAAGAGACGAGTATAAGAGATGAAGTAGTTGCATTGATGTGGAATAATTATAATATGTAGTTTGCTTTACTATGATATCTTTTTGTCACATACTTTTTCTTTATCAATTTGAACTTTTTTTGTCAATTTTTTTATGAAAATTATATTAAGCTTTTGTTGCATGCTATATACTTTTACTATTTTATTAGGTTGATCAATGTCAAAAAGGAGTGGTAATGAAGTTGAAAGTTCAATGAAGGATTGTTGTTTGCAATGGAATCCATACATGGACGAAAAATTGCTTGATGCATTTGTTTATGAGTATCAAATTGGAAATAAAGTTAATGGAACATTCACATCACAAACTTATAAAAATATATTGATCGAGGTTAACAAAAAAACTCCAAAAGAATTTGACCAAGGACAATATCCAAACTTTGAAAAATAATTTTTCAAAATACCATGATATAATCAAGATTGGATTGAGTGGATTCGGATGAAATCCAGCCACCAAAATGTTGGCAGCTAAAACTAAAGTTTGGGAAAATTTGATTGAGGTAAGTATAATTTTTATCTACATACTTACATTCATATGTAGTCTTTATTATTTTATTATAATATGCACTTATTTGTTATACTTTTTTATAAGCTCATCCTGCAGCAAAAGAATTAAAACAAAAATAAATTGAGAGTTATGACAAGTTGATGTTCCTATATGGAATGCAGAGACCTCCAAGGAGATGAGAAAACGTCAATCAATTGAAGTTCAAGAAGATCTTGTCGACACCCTGATGATATAAATAACCTTATAAATCAAATGAAATTAGTCTTGAAAATTTTGACACTGCCTTCAATAATGATACTATGGACAATGGAAATGTGGAGGTGACTTTCCAAACACCATATGAAAATAGTTCAAGAGCTAAAAGGACAAAGATTTTGAACGATGATTTTTTTACATCTATTCAAGTTGCTATTGAAGGAATCACGGGAGCTTTAGAAAGAGGAAATGATGCATTCATTCATGCTTTTCCGACACCTCCATCACCTCCTATTCCAGAGTGAAGTTTTTAAGATTCTCAAAGACTTGCATATTGATGAAGGTCATTTAATGGGCGTGCCTTTCTTTTTTGTGGAGAATCCAAAAAAAATTTTAAGGCCATACTAGGTTGTCCAAGGGAAATGGACAAATCTTTAATGATGCTTGCAACATTTGTTCGAGAATTCCTTCAAATATATCATGTTTTTCACGAAAACTTAGTAGGCTAATTACTTTCTTATTCAATTAGATACAAACAATTAATGTTAATGATCCATTACTATTTTGTATTATTTAGAATATTGTTATAGTGATCTATGTGCAATTCATGGTAATTTTTATTCTATTACTTTTTCAAGTATGTTTCCAACAATACTCGAATGCATATATAATACTTTTATGATGAAGTTTTCATTCACAGTGATATTCTATATGATAAAATGAATGTTTCAAAAATTTATTTTAATACTTTATTTTTATTTTTTCATTAAATATGATCATAATATATTATCAATTTTGACCAGATTTTTTAACCCCAAAAGAATTTGTCTAAGTTTTATTAAACTTTTGAGGTTGTTCTTATGCCATTAACTTGCTTTACTTTTAAATAAACAATTTATTAAGTGATAATAATAATAATAATAATATAAAGGGTAAAAGAGACTTTTGTTAAACATAACATTTGAAAAACCATGTTTTAAGTCATTCCATCCAAACAAAACATGTTAAACACCATCCGCCCCCACTATTTTTTATCCAAACATGAGCTTAATAAAGTTATATCACATCATCCTTCACCCCCTCTCACTACACTATCTCATCTCACCCCCTTCATTAGTTGTTTGTCAAACATACCCTTAGGGGGTGTTTGGCGTGAGGTTAAAATGCGAACAAAATGTTTGTTCTCTGTTTTTCATTCAAACATCATTTTGAATATTGTGTGGGATCTCATTGTAAGAATACAAAAAAGTAGAAACATTTTTGTTCTTGCTTCCCCTAAAACAAGCATGTTCTCATCTGAAGAACATATTGAGAACAAAATTATTTGTTCTAGAATCCAATGACCCCATATCAAACACCCCCTTAAGGAATAGTACTGTGTTCAGGTGTCCTCTTATCCGGTCGGTTTACATGCCCATTTTGGTAATTAATTTTTTTTTCAGACATCGTGTATGATGTAATATACTGGTCTGATCTCTATAATGAAATGTTGCATGTGCAAAGTTTTCAAAAATCCATGTTTGAATTGTCCATGCCAACATTTACTGGTAGGTCCTCGCAGGCAATCATGGTGCAGCGACAGTAGAGCAATTTGAGCTTCTGCGTGGATTAGAGCCAAATAATCATGAAAATGGATCTCGAATTAACGATTGAAATTATGACACAATAATCCAATGTTGGATACAATTTGGATTAATAATATTCCCAACGATTGGTGGAATGCGATGTTCTACCTCATTTTGCGTTATATTCCAAGCTATGAAATTTTTTTCTACTTCTATTTCTAAAGTGTGGTTTGGTTCATGAATAATTGTTCATGGGCTGCAAAATTAATATTTTTTTTGAAACTTAACTAAGAAAAAATGTTATTTCATCTTTTTAATGGAATAAGTTATCTCTACAAAACTAATTATTCACGTGTTCTTTTTGTAATAACAAGTTTGTCCTTTAACTTTTTAAAAGAATAATCGCCCTGTTTGATAGAATAAGCCCCTGTTTGGTTTAGAGTACAAGGGAGTGAGAGGGGGAAGGAAGGTAAAAAATTTATTTACCTAATTTGGATAGATTTTTTATGATAAAAAATGGAAGGGAATGGATAGAAATTTATCTTCCATTCTCCTCTTGGCTTTTTTACAATTCCAAAACATATGTTTAATTATTTTAATAATCAAAATGATTTATTCTTGTATATATAATTTATCATTACTCATTTCTAAGTGGCATGCGAAATTTATACTTAAAATTTTTTTGTAAAACTTTTTCCACCCATTACCTTCTTTTTCCTTCCCTTTTTTTCTCCTATATTGATGATATATCCAAACAATTCCCCTTTTTCCTCTTTTGTTGATGATATATCCAAACAAAGCCTATAGGAGAATAAACTCATATTCTATGTTTTATCCTGAACCAAACGACACCAGATCATTCTTAAATCAACGAGTAAGAATACTTATATTCTTGAGAATATTAATTTTAATTCTCTTAATTTATAATCCCATTAACTCCGCCTATATTTTATAACCGGTCCCAAGCCCGAATAAAAGAGGAGGGTTGTGTTAAGTCCCGACAGCCAGCGTAAAATCCTATCGAATTTCATAAACATGGATCAACGAATATGAACGGAATGACGTCGTATGATCCATGTAGCCGACCCCGTCTAGTGGGATAAAGCTTTGTTGTTATTATTGTAATTTATAATCCCATTCCAAATGGGGTAGGTTGAAGAGGTAATGCTAGCTTAATTGGTCATTTCCGGTCAAATAAAAACCATGATCGATATAACCACATATTTTCTCTCATTGCCAATAAATGATGATGATAGTTAAGACATGCAAAATTACGTTACCATTACAAATGCCACAAAGCATGAATGACTGGTATTACACGCATCAACAAACCCACAACTCAGAGAACACAAGATGAACAAAAAACACATCAAACTGACTCTTGGCACGAGGGCATGAGGATCATCTTTGAACCCAATCGTCATCAGTTGCTTAAAGAGGGAGTTGATGATTTGACCGGCCTTGAGGCAACGGAGTTGGCGTGGGAGGCACAGGTAAAATGGGGCAATCTTCAGGCAAGACGATGGAGGAAGATGGTGACAGTAATGGCTGAGTAGCAGCAGTGATTTTGTGTACATGAGAGGGTGTAGTAGGCATGGGAAGAACAGATGTTTCTGCCACCACATTTTGCGAGGTCAGCGAAGGAATTGACGAGGCATAGACTTCAGAGACCTCTTCGATGCCTTCATCTACGTAGACAACATCTTGCATGGTGAGTTGGTGGTACTCCACTATTTCTCTCAGGAATCTGTTCTCTCGTGCATAAACGGAGTTCTCATGAGCCAATCTTGCCTTCTCTGCCAGTAAGGTCTCCAACTGAAGACGTATCTGTATGACAACAAGACACTTTATGAAAAAGGCTTTCTGTTAATGTAGACATCAAAGATCTAACTTTTGACTGAAAAGAAAATTGGCAGAATCAAGGGAAGAAAACTGACAGAAGTAATACTATAGAACTCAGCAGCTGTATGTTATAGAGAATATGTAGAAATCAGCAATCCAGTAATACTGTAAGTGCCTAAATAACCCAAATACAGGTCACCAGCATTTTCATTACTGTGGTCAATTCATGCCAAAGCAAACTCAATTATTGAGATTCTACATATAAAACCTTGTGCAACAGTATGTTGGTGTCCACAGGAAGGAAAAGATATTTTAAATTCATTACACATATTACCTGACCACAAAATCATTTTAAATTCATAAATGCAACTAAGGCCCTGTTTGGCTAATAGTTATTTTAACCCAATGGGTTTTAAAATTCTATAATATGTCACTTTTCAAAAAAAAAAATGGCATACCATAGAAAAAAAAGTTAAAAATCTCTCAAGCTGTTTGGAAGCAAAAGGATTACCTTGTAAAAATGTTAAAGAAATAATGACTTTAATCTACCTTAATATTTCTCTTTCTGCTGGTGCCAGTCGACGTCAAAAGAAAAAAATTTGGAGGTCTGACCTCCTAATTTTTTTCATGTCAAAATAGACTCTAAACTATGGTATTTAATACCATCAAAATGATATCCAAACACTCGTTTGTAGATATTTCTGTGGTAGGAAAACAAACTGCAGTTTTTTGTCATTTTGTTACTTTTACGGTGATCCCAAACAGGGCCTAATTATTAGAATCACAAAAAAAGGTAAAGAAAGTAATAGAAAGTCAAAGCATAGACTAAAAGTTTATTTATTCATTTAGACGGACTAGGGAGTTAAACTCCTGTTTACATCTGGTTGATGCAATTTGTAAGTCATTATGAGGAGGTCGTGCATGGGATGACGTGAGATGGAGGTTACATCTTGCTAGCAGTCTCTAGTTGTCATGTAACCCTACTGTTCTTTAGAGACAGCGCTGATACACAGAAAGTATTACATCACATCACATTTTGAGGTGTGATTGGTGATGGTGAGGGGTGGATAATGCCTTTTGCCATATACGCACTTGCACATTTATCATTTTCTATCTCTCAATACAAGGCGAATGACTACTCAAAACTCATACTCATCCTTTTCTTTCTTAAAAGATCCTGTTACCAGATACTCTTAAGCAAGGTAGTCAAAAACGCGAGTCAACTCGTAGAATCGTACGATTCTACGAGTCCACTCCGGCAAAGCGTGTTCGATTCTAGCAGGAACGGCATTCTGACGAGACGCGGTGGAATCGCGTTCAGACACGTAGAAACGGTGGAATCGCGCTCCGTTTTTTCCCCCTTCCGCTCGTTTGCCCACGTGAGAACGCCACTGCTCTTTTTCTCCCAAATCGCTGGAGCCCTAAATCATTTTCGTCCTCTGCTCTCTCAAGCCACCACGCCGCTGCTGCTGGGTTTGCTTCCGCAATCACCCCTTTCTTGCACTGTTCACCGCCTACAGCCGCCGCCCATGCTCGTGCCGCTGCTGCTCGGTGCTGTTCGCCCCTGCTCATGCTGCTGCTGCTCAGTGCCCCCTGCTCGTGCTGCTGCTGCTCAGCGTGGTTCGCCCCTGCAGCCACCATCCTCTCGTGGCTCATTTGGTTTCTTTCGCTGCTGTACTCTCTCTCTCTCTCTCTCTCTCTCTCTCTCTCTATGTGGCTACTCACTGTGCCATCTCTCTCCTTTCTATGTGTGACCTCACTGTTCGCCGCCTAAGGACGCCCTGCTCGTGCTATTCATCCCTGCAGCCACTGCTGGCATTTTCCCTCACTGCTGACCTCCTGGAGTACGCCTTGCTCATGCTATTCATCCCTGCACCCACCAGTTCGCCCCCACGGATGATCTCCTGCAACCGTCCGCCCTCCCTTTCTACTGCTGCCGGTATGCCGTCCCTCCCTTTTTCTCTACATGTTTATGATCGTAGTGTCTGTTTGCATCCTCCCTCCCTCCATCCATGTGTTTGCAAACAGAGGCACAAAGGAACCTCCCTCAGTTCCTCCCTTTCCTCTTTGTGTTTGCGAACAAAGGAACCTCCCTAGGTTCCTCCTCTTTCTCTATGCGTATGCAAACAGAAGAACCGAGCTTGGTCCCTCCCTCTTTCGCTGTGTAGGAACTGAGCTCCGTGTGATTAGATGAACCGAGGGGTTTAGAACTCAGAATGTTAGACTTAATCTAATTGCATTAGTCTTGTAGTTGTAGTATGTATGCATATGATCAACAATTTGTTATTTTGTATGAACTTGGTTGATGGTTTGATGATTTTAAGTTGAAAATTGTTTCGTTTTAAAAAAAATGTCATATCTATGCTAGTAGTAGAATCGGCCGTGTCGTGTTACGTGTATACGATTTCGTGTTTTTCTGGGTGCTCCGTGTCGTGTCCGTTTTACGTGTTTGCAACATTGCTCTTAAGTAATCAATGGTTATGATACATTCCCCAAAAAAAATGCTCATGATACACTATATTCTTAATACAAATGCTTATTTGTTAATATATTCAAGTTATCCCTTATTTCCATCCTACAGAACTTTTTCTCAACCTTTGTCACAAAGAAACCAGACAGTGCGTCAACATACAACTATACCAATCATTTGAAAATAACTAAAATGTAGTGTACACTAATGCTTATGTACAAACCTGAAATGGTGATATGGCTGAATAGGGATGCCACAATCCCTACTCATCTTCTATAACCAAGTGCAATTTCTAAGTTTATTGTGATTCCATTTGTCAATTTTCCTTTACAATGCTTAAATCTTTATTAAATTCCTTGCATCTTTTTCGGGCTTCATCACATACCAAGTCTTCATCGTAGTGTTGCAACCCTCTATTTCATGTAATCTATTGTTTAATGATTTTTAATGAAAATTCCAATAACAAATTCCACATTTGACCTCACTGAGTCAAAATCAGAAGTTACTATCAACAATACAAGAATAAAATAACTGCCCATATCTTAATGTAGGAAAACTAAAGTGGATGTTGATCAGGCATGGTTAAAGATCAAATCCACTAACATGACTTCCAGAGTCAGTTCAAAAAGAAAAATGAGTATAGGCTCGAAATTTCATGTTACCAGATCATCATCTTCCATATTGTCTCCATTCTCATGGCTCTCCCTAAGCATCTTGTTCTCTTCTTCAAGCTGAGCACAACGTTCCTTTGCAAAAGCCAGATCTGCTTTGACAGTCTTCAGTTCACGTAGAAGAAGTTTGGCCTTCGCTGCCATCGCATTAGCAACCTGCAAAGATATTCAACACATTATTTGTTCAGTAAAAACTGAAACAATTAAACCATCATACATGACAGAAAAATCTTTCCTGAATGAAAGAACCATGTCCATACAAGATGGACAGTCATAATAATGAAATCTCATGTTATATTATTCATGCCCCTGAGATGGCAAGTAAAGCACTAAAATACGCATTGAACCTCATGAACTGGATCTTTTGGGCATGCAAATTTCAGATGATCTGTGACGGTTCGAAATTTGCAAATTGAAAAACAGAGAATACAAAACAAGCCAAAGCCTAGAAGCATTTGGTCGAACAATAACATTTACCAACAAGAAAATTTGAAAATGTAAAATGAAACACAGTGATGCACTTTGCCACCTTACGTCGCGAGATGCCTTCAGTTGAGTCTCATAGTCAGTTTGAATATGAGGGAGATGTTGTTGGCCCAGCTTCTCTTCAGCCTGGCTCTGGGCACTGCTTCCTTTTCTTCTGATGTTGAGCTTCCGAGTTTCTTGTATAATATCAGCTGTCTTGTTCTCTACTTTTGTAAGGCCCTCCTGGATATTATTAGAAACTGCATTATTACATGAATCGAAAGCTACAACTGAGATGCTGTTAGAAATTCATAGGCTCAACTCAGTATTACTTCCAAACTCATTCGGAGTAAGCATATTCAAGCTTCAAATGTACCTTAGTTTTTTTTTTTATTCAAAACAAAATTGCACCTTAGATTTTTTTTTTTTTTGAAAGTAGGAGAGGATGAGGCCATGTGCACTCATCCATATTTATTAATAGAACAATATTACATCAAAATCTTGAAATAATAATTGTTACATTCTTGCCCAGTCTCTCACCAAACATCTAGACATAGATATGATGTTTTCAACATAACATCATTCACACCTAAAAATGCATCCATTTCGTTGGCACCATATGGACCATAGGAAAGCCAATGCATTGCACGCCGATGCTTGGATACATAATATGGACCATAGATTGTTATAAAGTGTAAAGTTGCCAATTGCCATGTGCACGGAATGATGACCAGAATAAGATCAAATGAGTGAGAGGGTAGGTCGAAAGTGCAAATTTGTGTACTCCTAATTCATCTTTATTTGGGTTTAAGAGCTTGTCCATTTTATTCATGTTGCTCTTACTTTGCCCGATCATATTGTCCAAGGACTTATTTTGGCCTGTCATCATAATACATGGGTTGTTTCCTAAAGCCAAATGAATACATGGAGTAGAATTTTGAGGAAGGAGGTCAAATTGGAGCAGTGTGGCCTTAACGATAGTCATGCACACTGATCAACTACTAGATAAGGTCAGAATGATAGAATCTCATCGTTTACTAGAAGAAGCATCTTTGGTATTGCTCAAAGTAAAATACAGAGAAAGATTTCGGGGGAGGGAGAGGGAAGTCAATCTAAACTCTTATCTTTTCCATGGTTTAGCAAATGATTGTCTTGAAGGATATGCTTAAATTAATGATAACCAAGATAATATTCTTCTAACACCCACGTCAATTTTCTGAATATTTACCAATGGTAAAGTATTATTGTTTTCAGTTCTCATTTATTTCTTTTGATAATGAGGAAATAATGAAAATGACATGGTATTACTTTTAGGGAGATTTGACATGATGTTCGAGCAGCCAACAATGTTATGGTATGGAAAAGAGATACATCTAGAACTTAAATCAAATTCCATATGAATCTGTGGTCAATGTTGTCAAACACGTAAAACGGACACGACACGGAGCACCCAGAAAAACACGAAATCGTATACACGTAACACGACACGGCCGATTCTACTACTAGCATAGATATGACATTTTTTTTTTAAAACGAAACAATTTTCAACTTAAAATCATCAAACCATCAACCAAGTTCATACAAAATAACAAATTGTTGATCATATGCATACATACTACAACTACAAGACTAATGCAATTAGTCTAACATTCTGAGTTCTAAACCCCTCGGTTCATCTAATCACACACGGAGCTCAGTTCCTACACAGAGAAAGAGGGAGGGACCAAGCTCGGTTCTTCTGTTTGCATACGCATAGAGAAAGAGGAGGAACCTAGGGAGGTTCCTTTGTTCGCAAACACAGAGGAAAGGGAGGAACTGAGGGAGGTTCCTTTGTGCCTCTGTTTGCAAACACATGGATGGAGGGAGGGAGGATGCAAACAGACACTACGATCATAAACATGTAGAGAAAAAGGGAGGGACGGCATACCGGCAGCGGTAGAAAGGGAGGGCGGACGGTTGCAGGAGAACATCCGTGGGGGCGAACTGGTGGGTGCAGGGATGAATAGCATGAGCAAGGCGTACTCCAGGAGGTCAGCAGTGAGGGAAAATGCCAGCAGTGGCTGCAGGGATGAATAGCACGTGCAGGGCGTCCTTAGGCGGCGAACAGTGAGGTCGCACATAGAAAGGCAGTGAGGTCGCACATAGAAAGGAGAGAGATGGCACAGTGAGTAGCCACATACAGAGAGAGAGAGAGAGAGAGTGTGTACAGCAGCGGAAGAAACCAAATGAGCCACGAGAGGATGGTGGCTGCAGGGGCGAACCACGCTGAGCAGCAGCAGCACGAGCAGGGGGCACTGAGCAGCAGCAGCATGAGCAGGGGCGAACAGCACCGAGCAGCAGCGGCACGAGCATGGGCGGCGGCTGTAGGCGGTGAACAGTGCAAGAAAGGGGTGATTGCGGAAGCAAACCCAGCAGCAGCGGCGTGGTGGCTTGAGAGAGCAGAGGACGAAAATGATTTAGGGCTCCAGCGATTTGGGAGAAAAAGAGCAGTGGCGTTCTCACGTGGGCAAACGAGCGGAAGGGGGAAAAAACGGAGCGCGATTCCACCGTTTCTACGTGTCTGAACGCGATTCCACCGCGTTTCCTGCTAGAATCGAACACGCTTTGCCGGAGTGGACTCGTGGAATCGTACGATTCTACGAGTTGACTCGCGTTTTTGACTACCTTGTCTGTGGTAACTATCTTCCATGAGATTTTTCACAATTCATGATTATGTTTTCCTTTAAAAGAATTACCTCAATGGCATTTTTAATTGTGCCACCAATGTCCTTGAGGGAAGAAGCTAACACATCTGAACTTTTCTGATAAATTGGTTCTCGCTTCGTTTGGTATTCATGTGGCTGATATGGATGATTGAACTGAAGAATAAAGATAAAAAAACGTAAGCATTAACGCGTTGCATGATTAACTTAAGTTGGGAGCAACCAGTACAATTTTAAATTGATTATTATCAAAATAAATACAATAACAGGGCAATATAACTCAACAGTAGGTAAAATCATGGTGACATAAAGAAGAGGGAATAAGCTACAATTCCAACCACCACCATCAAACTTCCACCCACCCACCCACCCCCTCCTCCTCCTCCTCCTCCTCCTCCAACCTTCAAATAAAAATATATCACAAAAAGGGAAAAGAGGATAACCAAGAGAACAAGTAAAAGACAAATGGAAACACACATCCTTTTACATAACAAAGAGTTAAACATCCATTTCAATACCAAGAACCTTTTAAAGACTTTCCCAGATTAAATCAAAAGACATAATGAAAACATCTCGAAAATACCACGTTTGTAGATATTCTTGCAGAAGACTAAAGGCAGGGCTTTCTGTAGCGAGAAAAGAAAAAATTGACAAATAAATTGCCAATTGCTTCTCATGTACACGTGGAATGACTTTGTAGATTACAAGTGATGTTGTGTTAAAATAAATTACCTAACCCACCACATTACCCTATTCGCTTGAGGCAAGTAATGACTAATCTGGATTGCCTAAGAAATCCACATTACCTATAAAGTGGCAATGCAAATTACCTATGGTAAGGGTAGCCATTCAGATTGCCACTTGAGTTGCAATCTATTTTTTTTAATTTCACTTTCCCCATTATCCTTTGAAGTTTTATTTAAATAAATTATAAAATTAATCAAATAAATCTTAGTTAAGTATTTATGAATATATTATTATCATATTTTTTAAAATATATTAATTATTTTATAAATGATAATTTTGTAGGTGAAAATATGTGTATCTAATTTAAGCTTACGGAGTTCAACTATATATATTTAAAAATAATTATTTTGATTAGTGGTATATTGGTAAAAACCATATATTAACTCATAAGTCTTCTTTTTATTATAAACAACCAATATGGATTGTCAGATAAATTAATTATACATACTAAACAAAGTAATGCACATTCCTGACAATTTAATAAGTGACAATTTTTCTGAGAGGCAATTCACATTGTCAGGTAATCTTAAATGGCAATGTAGTGAACGCAACCTGAGATATAATAAGGGAGTTAAACATCATGTTGAAGGCACAAAGAAAACTGGCTCCAGACTGAAAAGACCTAAAGGAGTCAACAAAACTCTCGAATCACAAATGCAAAAGCTCACCAAGTTCCTGGTAGTCTAAGAAATATCAAGTTGGAAATCATCAATCCCATTTGCTACTCCGCTAATATGGGATTAACAACATATCTAAGACATATAAATCTGTGGCTTAAGGAATGGAATACCTAGTGTCTATCCAGATTTCATTCTTACCTCAGTGCTTGTAGGCATCTCAACTTTTCTGCCATGGGCTTGAAATTGCTTGGCTCCATTATCATCATCGATAAGTGCTTTGGCTTTTCTTGCCAATAGACCCCAGAACCCATATTTAGACTCATTCGAGTTGTTAATTGATGTGTACTCATAAGTAGCGGAATCCTGTAATTGAGAAAAAAAAAATTATACCAGGATGCCGGAGGAAGTAGACAAGTGAGATGCAACAACAGAACAGAAATCTTAGAACAAAAAATACTATCGTTCTTTACAGCTTATGAGCAGTTTCTATTGTACATAGATGAATGGCTGAATAAATCATGTCATTCACAAGGAGAACAGCTTCACCAACTTGATAAAATGTCATCTTGGATATTTGCACAGTAATAATTGCATAAGCACATTGCGAATCTAGTTCAAAAAACACTAAAGATCTACCTTGCATAGGTTGCAATCTAATCTACTAAAATGGTCGGATTATTCATAATGGCAAATTCCAGATACATTACCAGTCCAGCACTACAATTTCAAAACCCAACTTCCCTATTATAAAACGACTAATAGATCATGTCGGAAATTTAATTAGAAAAATCGAATTGCCAGGTGCAACGATCAAAGCTACAAGCTCAAGAAATGTTTAGGACAAGGGAAAAATGGGGGAAGTGAAACCTTCGATTCAGAAACAAGCAACGAAAACAAAAACAGAAACGATCGCCCAATGGTGCTCAACCATCAAATGGATAAAGCACAAGAAGGGGGCTGGCCTGGTGCGGCGGCGAGGCTTTCGGCCGGAGTGACTCGATTCGGGGAGACGACACGGCGGATTCTCCGTAGGCGGAGGAGAGGGAGGAGGCATCGCGGTGGGCGGCAGAAGCCCGGATCGCCTGAGCGGCGATGGCGGGCGGTGAGGAGGCGGTGGCGCGGCCGTCATCGCCTGGAGGGGAACCGGATCCGAAGTTTCCGGCCGGAAAAGTGGAGAGCCTAGAGGGTGGCTGCTTCCGGCGGTACGCCATCGCCGGCGGCGTCGCCCTCGCTCGCTTCGCCTTATTTCTCGGCGATCGCAGGTCGTGTTCGGGCCAAAATCCAACTGCTCCGCTATATCGGCGTCCGTTTGTTTATATCGGCGTGTTAAGTGGTTGCCAACGCGGCGTGTTGCCATTGGAAGGTTCCGTGTGCGGTCGTCAAATAAGAACATGATCTTTGGAGTGTTGGAATGAAGCCAAATGCAACACCACATTTGTGAATATACATACAAATCACTTAAAAACATCTTAAACTAATTTTCTAATTAAACTATCTAAAATTAATTTCCAAATTTTATGTATACAAATCATTTAAAGCTACCTAATATTGCTATCGATTTTTATTAAAATTTTATTTTAAGTTTACTAGCACGAAAAAATTTATTCAATGGTATACATATAAGTTAATTTATACGGTCCTCGTATTTATGTGTTGTAATATGCTTAACTTGATTCATATATAAATAAATAAAATGCGTTAATGTTCATGCCATTGATAATTAACATGATAGATGTGTTAAGACATAAGTTTCAACTCGTGAGGAGACGAAAATTCTTCTAAAACATGCAAATATGATTTTTTTTGAAAGTACGATAATAAAGATCTGATAATTATTCTTATGTATAAAAGTATGTTAAAAGTGAATTTTAATAAATTTTAAGTGAATTCTTAGGTAAAATAAAGGCACAAAATGAAAAATCATAAGAACTGGCATTTTTCTTTTTTGAACAAAAATTTAGGTTTTGACTCTTTGGTTATTTATTTTTATTCAAATAAGAGTAATTTCTTATTTATATGTAAATGTCTTAAGTAAATAAATAAAATAAAGAAATAATAGGAACAAGTAAAATCATTTATTTAAATGATCTGTACATGAAAATAAGCTAAATTCAAGGGCATTTTTGTATTCCAACCTTAAACTACTCTTGAGTAAGTTTCCCTCAGTCGTATTTATTAACATTCAGTGATTTTACAACAAGTTTTCATTTCCTTACCTGCCTCAACGAAATCAAGGACTTTTACCACATCAACAAGAATTGAAAAAGAGGAGAATAACATAGTGAATTCAACTTGAGGTAAGTTCTTCTCTAATTGTTTTACTAGTTTCAGCTCACTAACATCCATTGCCATAACTTCAGTTAATTCAACTTAAGGTGACTTCTTCTCTAACGATGAATCCAACTTAAGGTGAGTTCCTCTGAAGTTTCCCTCTTCTCTCCATTCCATATCGGTGATTTGAGGAAAATTAAACCCTAAACTCTCATGGGGAAGAATAAGCACTAAATTGAAGTAAACTTGAAGCTGATAACTTATTGGTCTTTTGCATGCAATTAATTCCTATGAGTTTCATTGAGCTTGGGAATTAGCTTAATCAAATGTCTGTAGAAAAAATATGTCTTCATCTTTAAAGTGTTATCGTTCTGTTTATTGAAATTGTTATCTATCTTTGTAAGTTAGTTATTAAATCAAATATGCCACTAATTATTTGACTAACTTAGGATCAAAAGAATACTAATGTCATACTTCATTATCCAATATGAATCACTTGCAAAGTTAGTGTGTAGTGAAAGTGATAAATAATTAATCGAACATCACTACTTGTTAACAGAATGAAATTTAAAAAAGATCATGCTACTACTTGTTAACATTATTGTACTTATTTTAGAATGATATAAATTTTAAAGATTTTATTAGTTAGCCTTAGGGAGTCTAATTTCATGGAAAACTAGAAGTTCAATTGATACAAATTATACAAGCAAATTTACTCAATCTATCAAAACACATAATCAACATAAAATTCAGGTGGAATGCAGATTTTTATGACCAACCATAATGAAATTAAAATTAAAATTTTTACTATTTAAATTTAGATAAATCTATGTTCACATAAAATTATCATCATGATATTTTAGTATGTATGCTAATGTAAATTTGATTTCACAAAGTATGCAATCTGATATGGTACAAGATAAACTCTTATGATTGATTAATTACTTAAGTTATGAAAACGAATTCTAGAATAATATAAAACATTGGTCATTGTTATACCCATGTAAGTTGTTTTCTCGTAGTCAATATATTCACCTCTTTTGAACTCAGAGCATTACTTAATTGTTATATGTATTGAATATGTCTTTTGATAAATTATTGTGAAAAACATATTTGAAATGATTTACCAAGTGGTTACGCATTTGAAAAGCACATGTAATATGTTATTGATTGTATAAAATACAATCTTATTTCATTTGAATGAAGGTTCGATATGGTTCAACTTCAAATATTTGAAATATGACTAGTATGATAGATCATTCATTTGCATATGTAGTACAACTATACCATGCATCTACATGTATATGGGTTAGAACTTAGAACTAAGTGTTGTATCACTAATGACGATGATAATTACCTCTAGAATTCAGTCCATCATTTATTGTTGTATAGAGTTAAGTGTCATACGGAAGTAAGTATTATATCGTGAGAAATCATAGTGAAAAACATATCTAAATATGTAGGGGCCACCTCTTGAAATCCATATATCTATTGCTTTTTAATATGTATAGTGGTTTGAGCTAAGTACTACATAATTAATCACGATGGAAGTTACTTCTAAAATTCAATCCATAATTTTTCTGAATTGGAATGAGGTAGAATGAAGTTAAGTGTTACGCAAAACTAAAGTGCTACATCGTACAAATTACGATGAAAACCACCTTTAGAATCCATAGGATCCACATCTAAAATTCATCTATTGACTATATAAATTGGTCAATTGATAATTTGTGTAATCATATGAGCGTGTATGCATACAAATGTTCATTTAATTGCAATTTTAGTTGATGATTCTTCTTAGAATATTATACACAAAAATGTTTTTCATTGATAATATGGTTATTGCATGTCTCTTTATGTCTATCTAAATTGATTAGTTAATAATACATAAATTAAGAGTTATCAATTTACTCAGCTATTTTATTCTTTTTTTTATTTCTAATATGTTTTAGATCAACATAGTTGTTTGGATCATACAATTTGATAGTATTAGAAGAGTTCTATAACACACTCGTATTTTTTATTAGGAAACGAGGAAGTTAGTTATGTGTATTATAAATGTGGAATTTTGTATCTTACAATCCAAATTTATTTTGTGAAATATAAATTTTATGAAATATTCAGTATGTTTCGCATTATCATTATAAATTTCATAATTTATTTAATTATATTTATATTCTTTATGTTATTTTTATCATGTTTCACAATTTTATGAGACGTGAATTTCAGTTAAACTAAAATTTAAATCGAAATTATGACACACTTGTTTTAGACGAAAGTTGTTTTTTACAAATGTTTCTCCGAATTCCATTCCAACTGGAAAATTTTCAAATGACAATATAACTTTTTTCGGTCGAGTGATAATAATAATTGGAAAAATGAGTGTGTTATGCACTTTCATATTATTCATATTACGGGCGGGTCGTATATATATTGATGATTTAAATCGTATTATTGTAATGAAGAAAGGTATTAAAAAAAAAGAAAATAAAAAAATATGTATAAAATCATTTCACAAGAAAAAGCGTAAGAATTAGAGAAAAAATGAAAATTTTTAATGGACCTAATGCTGTTATCACTCTTTTAAAATAGAGAGACAATATTTTCTATCTTTTTATTCATCAAATAAAAAAACATTATTGCAAATTATTATTATTATTATTTCTTTTTTATATATCGAACTCCAATTATTAATATTTGAAATCCAACTCGCTAGTTCACTGTCATCTGATTTGACACTCGATGTAGTCCAATTCCAGTAGATCTTCCTTGAAATGTCCTTTTTCTATGGGTTTTCTTCTTAGAAAAGGAATATTGCAATAGAGTCATTGATGATTTATAGAGAGCTTCTTCAACGTTGGCTTGACGACAAATTGCATAGCAGAAGAGGAGGTAAGCGTTTTTTTTTCAAATTTTACCTGTTCATGGCTTGTCATAATAGTCAGGGATAGACCATAAGAGTAGTAGTCCTTTATTTATTCAAACGGGCAGTAGCTACAAGGTTGGTTTGCACAGCACATCCACAACTTTGGCCTGTTCAGACACTTCCCGCCACACACACAAAGAGGTCTTAGTTGCCTGTAATTTCCACCGAGGATTAACAAGCCCTAGGTCTAGGAACAAGCAAGCATACTGTTGAACACTTGGATGCATAAGTCAGCAAGTGCCTTGACAAGAAAGAAAGACACTTCAACCTCTCCAATTATCCTTCAGTCTTCTTATTTCCATGATCGCATCAACAGCAGAATCACAACCAACTTTAGCCTGCAAATCAGTGCATCAAATCTGTTAGGCAGATATAAAAGTCGATCTGTTCCATCATTGGAGCTCTGCAAAGTTAAATGTTGGATAAAATTGGTAATGATGATGGAGAAAAAAACTTGGGCATTTCTAAAATTTATTGGAAAATAGAGGTTTTCACATAGATAAAGCATTGCCCATGTATTTACTATCAAATTCAATTCCTTTAGATTTCCATCTGTGCCCTTATGAACATGGATCAACGAGTCGTATGATCCATGTAGCCGACCTCACCTAGTGGGATAAGGTTTTGTTGTTGTTGTTTGTTCCATCTGTGCCCTTACATAGTTGCTGTGAAATTTTTGGCATTTGGACTGCATTTATTATAACATATACATATTCGCTAAATTGAGGCTTCAGATTGCTGCAACTGTAAATTGACGCACAGATTGAATTAGTTATATTAAATATGTAAAGAAGCAGTAACCTGTATCACTGGTAGATCAACTCTCATGAATGGGTTAATTTGAAATTCTTCTCCTATTGTCGATGGCACAGTTGGCAAACCAGCCTCTCTTTGATTTTGTGCCCATTTAAGCTTCTGTGATATTTCTTCATTCTCTGGTTCAACTGTTAATGCAAACCGCAAGTTCTTTTCGGTATACTGAAAAATAAATATCCTGTTAGACTATGAATTATAGCTCTACCACATAAAAGATAATGGCAAATGAGGAAAATTATTAGTAGAAGGAAAAATTAGAAGTTATAATCCACCTCAATCCATGTTTGTATGAGCATCACATCTAAAGCAAACAAGTGACCGAACAACAACAACAACAACAACAAAGCCTTATCCCACTAGGTGGGGTCGGCTACATGGATCATACGACGCTCGTTGATCCATGTTCGTAAGATTCGACAGGATTTTATGCTGGCTGTCGGGGCCTAACACAACCCTCCTCCTTTATCCGGGCTTGGGACCGGCTATAAAATATAGGCGGAGTTTATAAACAAGTGACCGAAATCAATACAAAAATGTATATGCATAATCCCTTCTTACTTTGTTTAATTTCATGCACAAAGTACAGGTGCACTGTGCGCAACAATTGAATGATGTTAAACAAGCTATTCTGCCACCTTTTTCTCAAGTAATTCCAAGTAACTTCAGCTAATATGCTAATGAACGCTTCATGAGAACCTCACACATATTCAGATATGACACACTTCAATTACGAGTTATTCTCAATCCTTTCTTATGAAAAATATGTAGACCCAAACTTCTCCCGTCTTCACTGTAATCATAAAGTAACATGGGAAAACACAGTTATGCTGCTGTGACAATTTTTCTTAATAAAAAGGTTTATACAAACGGATTCTGTGTATTCAATTTTCCATATATTTTCTATTTACTTTCCTTCAATTACACTATGAGTCTCCCCTTTAACTGAAATTGGTTTCACCTTGTCAATTAATATAAGATCAAAGATGATAAATCTCACATTTCAACTAGACAACAAAAATGGCAAAGTAATCAAACCGAATTTGCTCATACAAAAATGTAGAGAGACAAGGGATCAAAGAATAATCAGCTCATACCAAACTAAGAGACAAAATAAGAAAAGAGGAAAAGGAAATCGTGCAAGAAATCTCAAAAGAGAAGTGAAAATTCGTGTGAAAATTTTGTCTAAGCAAACATGTACCTCATGCCCACAGTATACACGTGTTGGCTTTGGCAGGGAACCCAAAGTCACGCATAGAGATTGATACATCTGTTCTGCAGAACCCTCGAAAAACTTACCACAGCCAGCAACAAACTGAGGGGGAAAAAGAAGAATGTCAGGATAATCTCAGAACAGAAGTTTTTGGTATCCACAGTGCTGCAACTTGGTATTACATACCAATGTATCTCCAGTGAAGACTGCTGGATCCCCTTCTTTACTTGTGATATAATAACTTATATGACCTTTTGTATGGCTGACAAAAGTGGAAGAAAGAATAATACACATTTCTTCAAGCATTGTGACAATGATTTGTAATGCAATAAAACTTTTACAGAATACTCGATTGACAGAATCCTGTCAGGACAGTACTAAATAAGAAATATGGAAAATTGAAACAAATATGGTTCCACATGTTATCAATATTGAGTTATCCATAACAAACAACAGTACTCTGGCCTGCTGTTTACTTGAGCTAGATCATACAAGTCGTAACTCAATTCATTCATCGATCCTGATGTCCAATCAGATCAAAACGTAAAATATTCAGTAATCAGCCCCATCAATTTTAAGATAATAGAACTATCAATTATCTGATAAAGGAAAAGCTACATAGGCATGGAACTGTTTATCCTTCCTTTATCTCTTGATTTGTAACTTTCATTATGAATGAAGGACTTGTGTAGTGCATGGTGTAGTACATTTGGATCTTAATATTAGGACTCAAATATTACGGGCACTATAAAAAATTTCAAATCGGGAGAATGAGATCCTAAAATAAAGACCCAGGGGACGCAGAATACATTCTGTTACAATGTAAAAATGGTGTTATAATGCCACTACAATGTAAAAAATGCAGTAACAATGTGGTTTTCAATTAATTTTCATCTCAAATTTCTTTTTCTACATCAATATATTTGGTGTTCTTCACTTCATTACCCATACAATCCTATTTTATTTTGATGCATATATGATGTAAAAGAAAGAAGAATAATTATACACATACTATCAAGTTATCTAGTTCATTAGAATGACAAAAAAAATATACCAGAAGGAAAAAACATATAGAGCATCAAAACAGAGTATGTACCAAGGTGTATGAAGTGCCAATATTTCAATGTCAGATCCCAGTGACAACTTATCCCCATTCTCCAGCTTATCAGTACACCCCTTAACATTGTCCAAGGATCCTCCATATACCTTGACTCCTGGGACGAACTCCTTGATCTTCTCATTCCCACCTGCATGATCCCTACAACAAAAACACCCCAATAGCATCACAATACCCAAAGAGAAGAAGAGGAAAAACAACTTGTATTGACTCCAAGAGAAAAAGATGATAATATCGCATCAACTGGTCCTGCTTCATTGATGAACAAAATAATGTATAGCGTAGGAACAAAATAATGTAAGAACAACTTCCACATTGAGCACGATGAGCAACTCCAGCGCATGCAAAGATGCAATTTTACATCATATAAGACCATGAAATCGCAGATAAACTTAAAAAAGAATGCAAAAATATATATTATCGCCAATAAAAGCCATAATCAAATTAGAACCAGAAGATGTCTTTTACACATTTGATGATATGCTAAAGAATGTTTGATGATATGCTAAAGAATGTTCAAGCATTTGATGAGATGTCTTTTACAAAATTTCTTTCCCCCAATTGATGATATGCTAAAGAATGTTTAACAAAGCTAAAGCATAGAAATTGTTCAAAGATTCAACTTTTACACCAAATACAGACAATTATGTTCAAGCAAAAAAAAAAAAAACTTTGCTATTTTAGAGAACATATCAGACACACCAAAATATATATTATCGCCAATAAAAGCCATAATCAAATTAGAACCAGAAGATGTCTGTTATACTCAAAAATCACGTAAAATGGATGGAAACATAGAACCAATCTACAGGGTCAATGAATGGATGATGATTGATGATATGCTAAAGAATGTTTAACAAAGCTAAAGCATAGAAATTGTTCAAAGATTCAACTTTTACACCAAATACAGACAATTATGTTCAAGCAAAAAAAAAACTTTGCTATTTAGAGAACATATCAGACACACCAAAATTTCTTTCCCCCAATTACTTTCGGCAGCCTTTTCGGAAAAAGAACAAAGGAAAAAGTAGAAAAAGATTCCGTAGGGCTTGCCAACAAACCAGTGATGGTGGGTGGTTAGGACGACTTTTATATCGGCGCCGATCTGCTTGGCCGCCCAAACGACCTTCTCCGGCTCGACGGGATCGACAGCCGCAGCCTCACCAGAATTTTCATTGACGATTCTACAGCAACATTTAGGAGGAAAAGGTAATCGAACGGGATCAAAATAGAAGAAAGAAAGAATCCAAACTTTAGGATTTCAGCTTACAAGTAGGCGTAGTTGTCCTCTAAGCACGAGACGTGAAGAATCCTCATGGCCTCCTCTCTCCTGAACTCTTCGACTGGCGGCTATGGCTTGCCACTGCTCTGGGATTCGAAATCTCAGGCCGACGCTGGTGCACTGTGGAAGGTTATCTTCGCGGCACGTGTGCCTAAATCGAGAGCCGTGGCGGTCGTCGGCCCCCTTGAACAAGATTGGAAAAGACTGATATAATTTAATAATTTTCGTTAACGAAAATGTTATTAGTGTAATGACTAATGATGTATTGAAGTATTTTAATAGCTATCATGACATTGCCAAAAAAGAAATTATATGTCTTGCACCGGAAAAAGGGAAGCTACACGGTTATTAACATGGTTTGTAAGAATCTTAAAATTTTAATGGACATATATTTATAAATACTAAGAATTTGAAAAGGATATTTCCAACATTTAGAAATATTCTTACCAAATTTTAATAATTTATAAACATTTTTTTTTTGGTGAATGATTTGACTGGGATAATTTTTTATGGAATAGTGAGCTAGAATATATTATTATTATTGTGTATTCGAATAATATGTTATCCTGATTGAAAATGAATAAAATTTAGAAACTATAATTTGACTATAAGAAATGTTAAATAAGCTTAATTAGATTTAATATTATATTTTTTACTAATAAATAAATACTTCTAAATATATAATTAACTTTTAACTATAACACTTTAGTCATTACAATAATTTTGTTTATTGATTAATTCTATTTACATCATTCGTACCATAAAAAAATTTAATTATAAGTAATTAATTATAGATCAATAAATTAAATATATATTCATAAGTCATATTAACATGCGATTAGAAGAAAAAATAGTGAAATATAATGGAAAAAGAAGTAGAATAACATATTCCACATTAATTATTAAAAAGTAATGATATTGCATATTTTTAAGGTGGATTTAAAAAAATAGAGTTTAATTTTATTGTAACTAATTTTTGACTATATCCCTAATTATTCTACTTAGGATGCGTTTGGCAAACTGTATCTCTATTATGGATGATTCCACCAAACATGATCCTGGAACATAGTTTCGGTTTGGGAATCAAAACTTGGAACCATCACGTGACCTGATTTTAGTAGAACCGGAGCACTCTAGCGAAACTAATCGCAAAGTTTTTTTTTGTTATTTTTTTTCTTTTTCTTTTTCTTTTTCTTTTCTCTCACATATTTATCTTATAAAATAAATTATTTAATAAAATAAAATATTTATAATAAGGAATTAATATAATATTATTTCATTAAAAAATAATTTTTAAATTTAAATAATATATTTTAACACAATTCTTTTCATAAGGAGTTTTTATTTTATTTTTATTAATAATAAATTATACCTTATATTTATAGTGACTATTTTTAATTAAAAACCCATAAAAAATAATTCATCACATTTATTTTTTTCAATCACATTGAACTCTCTAATTCTTCATCATTATATTTCACTCCATCCAAACATATCTCGAACTAATAGATTAATTTAAGTATTCATCAAGAACTTAAGATAAAGTACTGTTCGATTTTTCCAAACGTAACCCTAGAATTCAATGAAAAAACCATATATCCATTGATCGTATATATTTGCAAACAAATATCAATGTAATTAAATAAAAGGGCATCGCACCGTGAGACGATGTGGATCCCGCAACCGCACCGCTTCTTCTCTTCTTCGGCACGTGAGCGGATTTAATGCGCCGTGCCTCCCGACGCCAATCGTCCACTCAGAACCGAGGGGGCAGCCACGATTGGCAATGGAGATGAGGCAAAAATCGAAGGGACCCATCTCCCACCTGTCACGCCCTTATTTTCCACCTAGAAGTAAGGGTGTGTGGCACTGAACTTCTCCTCGCCGTCCAGTCAGCCTCCAAGAAACACACTGCAGAGGGCATTCGACTACTCAATAGAATTATGCACACAAGAACACTTATCATTACACACAAGAAGATAGGAGGAAAGCCTTTTATTAGAACAATAGTTCTGGACCTGTCAAAGTCTATCGACAGCTTCTTCGCTGTCACCCGACCTTAGCCTATCAAGTGTTGTCCATCTGGTCATCTTACACACTCAACCCATCTGCCCCACTGTACTACACTACAACACACTTGCACTCACATGCACACATGGCATAATACACCACTCCTAAGGATCTGAGACTCCTTGCAAATGCCTACAGCATATGGGTATTTATATACAAGAGGGATGTGGTAACTACCACCCTGGTAACTACCATCCCATTTGAGTTCAAATGTTTCCTCAGTAGCAAAAACCTTGGATGGCCTTCCCGCCATCTCTAATGTTCTGGGACATTTCTAAGTGCCTTCAAGCCTTCCCGCCAAAGTGCCAAGTCCATCTAGCCACTGGTAAGTGCCACTGCATCCCAGCCGCTCGATGTTGCGTCCTGAGATTTTTTGCGCAAAGATCTCCCTAATCAGGTAGTCTCCACGCCATCCTGCATCAAGAGAATCCTTCTGCATCATTGCATGTGACTGCCACACACTGCCGCCGGTCTTCTCCGCAAGAGCTCGACGTCCTGATGACCTCCTCGTCACCTGGCAGTGCACCTGTGCTTGCTTGGCCTTGCAGACTGCCCCAGAACCTCCTATCTTGGTGTAGTGCGCATAACCGCAGCTCCGCGCCTCAGAGCAACCCAGAATTCTCCTTCATGAGAATTCTCTTGGCCGACGATGTTCTCCTGACTTCCTTCCACCTGAGAGACGAATGGGATGAGGCACTTTGGCTCTGGGACGATATTGTCCTAGAATGCCAAAGTGTGCATTCGGTACGCGCCTCCTGCGTGCCGGGCAAGCCTCAACGTCCCACGGTGATTCTGCCCGTCCCATCCCGCCTGGATCTCAGAATGCTCCTCTTGTGTCCTTGGGACGTCCTGAACACATCCTGAGACGAACATGTCCGCCGTGTGCTACGCCCGTCATACCGGGCGTCTTGTAAGTCAAGTCTTCATGTCCCAAAGTCTTTTCCTCATGCCATATGACCTGCTCGTCATATGATATCCAGAGGAAGCTTTTGTGATGACTGAATTTGTCCTGGGACGATATAGACTCTTCCTGCCAAATCGGGCAGTCATTCGCGCCGCCTGCGCGCCATACGTCCCAGCGACAAATTGCTCATCCCAGAATGTTCACATGCTCGAGAATTCTCTGGCCGGATAGCCCGCTCGCTATCCCCCATCCCAGACACTCGTTTGGGAAAGCAAGACTCGTCCTGGGACGGTATGGACACGTCCTGCCAAACCGGGCAGTCGTTCATACCACCTGCATGCCATACGTCCTAGAGACTAACCTCTCGTCTCAAACGCTTGGGGATGGTTCTCAACATCTGACCTGCACGTCAGCATGCTTGCCCTGACATCTGCCTGCTCCTGGGATAATTTGAACATGTCCTGGGACGGACATGACCGCCAGCCTTGGCGCCCGCCATGTCCCTGCTATGTCCTGGGACATGCCGCACAAAAGGGCGTGACACACCACCCTCCTCGACGTCAATCATCCACATACACCTGCTTCTCATCCCCTCCTCTCGCCTCACCTACTTCCAACAACTTATCGACACCTCTCCCACTGCCCTCCTCAGTGTCGACACCCTCTCTTCTCCAGCACCATGACGTATGATAATCAATTCGTGCCAGCGCATCGCCATTCTATGCTGACCTCGGCAAGATCCCAAGAAAAAAATAGAATGGACAAAAAAAAAGATAAAGATGAAGAGGGAGCAAATCATCTGACGCAATCCAGCGATGCCGCGCATTAATCCCAATTAAATATAACCTGCATTGATAACATTTCAATATGAATGATCATAAGTAAACATATACACACGATAAAGTGTGTGTTGTGCGCATTCTTTGGCATATCAATATTATTCCTAGAGTAAGTTTAATTAATCCTAAAAAAATTATCAAACCTTTTGAAATAGAGCTGGAAATAAAATAATATCTACATGTTGTAAGAATTACTTATCCCCGTTGAACCAGATAATGGAATAGAGTTAAATCAATCATTTCTTTTATTCCCCCATTGACATAGTTCAATTTTCTTATTCCGGAATATATTTCAATCTTTTTACCATTTCTTTTATTTTTTATAGTCTAACCATATACTATTATTTTTATAATAATTATTATTAAATATCATGTATAATAAAAATATTTTTATTATAAAATATATTTAAATTTTATTCTTGTCTGTATCCAAAAAAAAAACAGAATAAAGATATAAAAAGATATTATATTCTCTTAAATAAAATTCTTATTCTCCAAAAATATTCTTCATCTACGGGGCTTAAATAAATTCAATATTTCGCCTCATCATTAGATGAAGACATGTTAAATGTTTGTTTGATAAAATATAACGCATAAAGCCTTACTCTACATGTTTCATAAAAGTGCGAACTGCACGAGAAAATAGTAAGCAAAAATATGTTTGGTTTTCGGGTAGAAATCAGATACAGTATTGAAATTTGTTGCGATTAATCAAATTAACCACCTCGAATGAAAGCAAATGAGCAACGCCGTAGATACATGTGGCAGGCTAGCACATGAAATAAATTGCAATTGCTCAGTTCAAAATGCCAAACCACGACCAAGACATCAATGAGAAATTGGCGATATTTATAAACATGAGGCGTGCTCAAGGTAGGAAACGGGAAACCCAAGATTCATTTTCAACAAAGTCCCGTGCTATCATTATAAGCAAGCCTTTAAATTATGATCAATCGCTTGAAAACACCCAAATCTAAAAACCAATAATAAATTAAGAGATCAAGTCTTATTAATCCAAAGCAAAATGATAACAGGTAAATATGATATCGCCCACAAAGAAGCATATAAATTTAAGGACGTAGTCAGACTCTGGCTATCAAAGTAACAAGTTCACTGGAGCATAAATGAGTCCGAAATGGAGCAGCAGCTGACTCTTCTAAATTGGATCTACGCTTCAACAGATGCCGCAGACAAGAAAGCCTTTCCAGGTTGGCGAGCAGAAAGTTTTCCATGGCATCCCAATAACTGAAATGCAAAAATAGTGAAACAAATATTATTCATGTGAAACCAAATGGTAACTCATCCAAAAGAGAGCACTGAATACTTTGAATGGAATTCGTCACAATATTTACCTAAGACAATGAAATAACTGAAGCATGAAATCATATCAAGTTTCAAGGGAAAAGCAATTAAACATTGTGTAAATGATGTTTACCAAATATGGACAAGTAACCTTTTTGACTTTCATGGAAAATATCCTAGAACGGGGTGGTAAAATATTATGCAATGTCATGTAACTAATGCCCCAAGGTTGTATCAAACTAAATTGAGATGACCAAGGACAATGGAACACAATCACATGTTGACAAAACACAGTGGAAAATCTTAAAGATAGAAACAAACCTTGGCATTGACACCATCTGGAACAATTCTATTCTCACTCTTCCACCTCAAGTAATCAGTTCGGCTATATTTAGTAAAGCCCCTGGATAGTTAACAGCAGAATGTCAGGTTTGCCAAGCATATTAAAGAGTACACAGTATGTAAAATAACCTATAAGGAGACAACTTTAACAACAGAGTATCTCATGCTGAATAAGTGTTTGTCAATATGATACATACCACTTTCGGCTCACAATAATCTTTTGCCTCCCAGGGAACTTGAACTTGGCACGACGAAGGGCTTCTTGTGCATGATTGCTATGATTGTCTTTACAACGAACTGACAGAAGAACCTGACCAATGGCCACCCTGGCACAAGTACCCTGTGGTTTTCCAAAGGCGCCCCTCATTCCAGTTTGGAGCCTATCAGCTCCAGCACAGGAAAGCATCTTGTTGATACGTAAAACATGGAAGGGATGAACCCTGACTCTGAGATGGAAAGCATCCTTGCCAGCAAACTTGGTCATGTACTTATTGCATGCAATACGAGCAGCCTCAAGAGCCTCACTGGAGACATTCTCTTTCTCCCAACTTACCAAGTGAACACAGAAAGGGAACTCATCCACTCCTTTTTTCTTCATGCCCACATCATAGATCCTAATCTTAGGATCTGGAACACCACGACAGTATCTTGATTTGGGATACGGCTTGTTCTTGATCTGTCGATAACATCTTGCAGGACCTTCAGTAGAAAAAGCGAAAAATGAGCTTAAACGCAAGCATGCCAAGATAAGGTACTAAGCTTTCTTGAGAATGCTTACTCTTCTTTCATTAAATCAGGGGATAAATAATTTCATCTTTCTAATTTAAGTAGTATTATTTGATGCTATCTTCACAATTTTAATGTGTCAATGTTTCAATTTCAAGATACAGTACTACTGCAAAACTATATTGAATTGTTGATGTCACTTAATAAAATGATAAACCTTCTAAAAGTAATAATAAAATGATAAACAAAATGGAAAAGAGATGCTAATGCATTGGATAAAATGAAGATTACTTTTTACGGAAATATTTTTATTTGTTTTTTACGGAAAAGGAATGGCGTCGTATGATCCATGTAGCCGACCCCACCTAGTGGGATAAGGCTTTGTTGTTGTTGTATTTTTATTTGTTTTTTGACGGAAAGAATTGAGTAAGATCCGCCTAATTGCAGGTAGTCTTAACTATGGTGTGAATCAGGAAAGCCGGAAGGCTGTTCCCGTCCCCATCAGGGGAGATGCAAACCGCATCAGGTAAGATCAACTAAAAACTTTAAGTTGTTGACTAGCAACTAAAATGAATCCATGTAACAAGCTTCAGAAAATATCTACGGAACTTGCTGCTCATATTCTCTTTATTGTATACTTGTTTGCATCTATTTGAATGATTCATCAACGTTTCAAGGCTAAACCAGCACATCACCAACAACCCCAAATGTTTCCACCTGTTCATTCTCTCCTCAACGCTCTTTTTCATCTAAATATCTCGATAGCCGAAACCAAAACTCGCATCTACGAGTTGATGCAAATCAAATAAAAGAACACTAACAAAAAACATCTAGCCATTCTCTAATTCCAACATACACTTGAAAAAAAAAATCCATCGTGTCAAACAGATTACTCAATTACAATAGATACCAAACTACATGAATCGAATAATTTATCATCCTCCTGGTGAAATTGCAAGCATAAAACAAGAATCGAAAAAGGAACGAAAAAAAAAAAACTAGAAATCATCGAGATCGTGGAACTTACGACGCCCCATCGCTGGAATCGGCAGGTGAAACGATAGTGAGCAAGCAAGCTACCGCGCAAACCCTAGCCAATGGCAACAAAGGCTGGTCCTTATATAATAAGCGTGCATGACCATAAGGAACGCGGCCGCCTCATTCGGCGGCCGGACCCAATTGGTCCATATGAGCCCAATAGTTTGATGCGAGTTTTTTTTTGTTTTTTCCCTCGATTAAACAGAAGGCAAAATCAACAATTTCTTTATTCAATTAGAAATTTTCATGGATTGCTAATAATCCTTTAGCTCCCTACATTATGCGATTTTTTTTGTCCAACTAATTATTACACATATGTATAGGAAATGAAATTTCTTTATAAATTTTAGTTTCTAAAAAGATTGTTAATTACTGGTTAATTAAGATATCTAGAAGGTATTAAAACAGGAACTTTGACCACAAAGTAGGATCGCGTCTCGCGACTTGTGTGTGCACACGCGCACCAAGTTCACGTTGCACTCACACTGTTACGTGTGTGCATGCGTAATATATTCATATAACTCGGAAAAGTGATCATTTGGCTTTTGAACCCTCAGCTCGGCCGAAATGAATAATAAGAAAATTAGATTTTAAATACTTTCCTTTACAAACAATTTTAGTGCCGTCTTCCGTGAGTATTCAGCGGCCGAGTACAATACAAACAAATAATAATGAAATCATTTTTTTTATACAAAGCCAAAAGATTAGAAAATAAATAAATATAATCTAAAGAACACGTTAGAGTCTGTAGTGTCCAATTAAAAGGGAAAGAATTTACTAATGTTTTTTTCTTTGAAAACATATCAATTCTCTTATATTATTAACAGGAGAAAGTTTATTTTCTTGATAAGATAATCCATTGTCAGAGTAGAACGATCAGAATCAAAACAATATAATAAATTATAGAACTAAAATAAGAGTAGATGAAATGATAACATCCAATATTTAATTTTTTTGTTTAAAGATATGTGACGACTTCGATGAAATCAATACAAATAAAGAAGAAAAAATTAGCGCCAATTTTTTTGCCACGTGAACAAGTTAAAAAAAATTAAAACAAATAGAAATTATGACTAAACATTACGCAAATTAAAATTGGCATATAAATTATATGATTCATTTGAAATAAAATTAATACAGTTTGAATAATAGGTCTGGCCTTTGGTGCCCTAATGTGTCCAAGCTATTCGGTCTCTACTTTGATTTTTGGATTAATTCCTGTTGGACCTACGACCGTTATGGGCCGGCCTATTTCATATGCAGCTGGATAAACTGCATGTTTTGGAGTTGTGATAGCTGCGCACCGTCGAGTTATAAGACTACCAGCAGAGCAATTACTTAATCAAAAATACATAAATATCTTTTTCAAACAAAATAAATAAGACTATATATATTATATATAATGAAATCTGTTACATATTAGGTGTGCGTGAGTATTGTTTGAAGCCTGTCCGATTTAGCAAATTAGATTATGAACACGTGATTTTTTTTCGTACGTGATAGAAATCCCGACGATGAGTTCAAAATAACGTAAAAAAGTCAACGGTATTTATCTTCTGCTGTAATGTATTTCAATAATACTTCTATATTTATTTGTACTAATTTCTTCGCGCGGGCCATGACAGCGCCGCCTAGTTCGGCGCGAGCGGACTAGTGGCCCGCTCGCTAGTTCGGCGCGGGCGGACTAGTGGCCCGCTGGGCGATTTGGGCCGCCAAAGGTCCAATTGAACCCTTTTTTTAAAGTAGATTTAGAAAACTCGGGAAAAATAATAGGAAAATGGAAAAAAATGTTTTTGAACTCAGAAAATTTTGAAAAAAATTCTGAAACATGTGTTATATATGTTTAGCATAATTGTATCCATTTTTTTGTTATGATTCATTTTATATGTGTTATTATGTCATGATAAATATATATGAGAAATTAGACTTTTTGTCTAATTTATGCACATTATTGAGTTAGAAAAATATGAGTAACTTTTTTAAAGTTCCAGAATGTTTGAATATGCATATTTAGCATGTATGCAATTATGTGAATTTCATATAATTTAATATGTATGTTAGTTATAATGTCACATTTAATTCTAAATATGAGTGATATGTACTTAGTTAGTTTCAATATAAAAAGATTCTAATTGATTGTTAAATTTTTTATTTTTATAATTATGTGATGAATTGATATGAAATGAACTTTGCTTTGAAAAATTAACATGTAATGTAGATTAGAAAATTATTTGAATATTTTTTCTAAAATGTGTATGACATGATTTTATGCATGTTAGTGTTATTATGCATATTTATTAGTACATGAAAGTGTCATGTTATTTTATGATACATTATATATGATTATGAATTTAGAGTAAAATTTATTCATATATGTCATTACATAATTTTTTTTAAGTGTAGTATGCCACACTTAATTTGAATTTTCATATGAATTAAATATTCATTCACATAATTATATTATTTTTACTTAAAGTGTGTTTACGTGTGAACTTGTGTAAATTGACATGATAATAAAGATCTGCACATTATTAGTACATTATGTAAATTGAATTATATAAAAGAAATTTATTTTCTCTTCGAAGCAGTTTTTTTTTTCGTCCTCTCACCCCGGCGTGATTATTATGAAGGTCATGTGGATAAATATTAGGCCCAAACTGAGAAGTGTTGCACCCCTTGAAGTGGGTGCATGCATCTCACCTTTGGCCACCAATCGAACGCGATATATGGACTCCAATATGAGAAAAAAAGTCTTATCAATATGATGGCTATCATTGCATGTTACCAAATAAATATAAGAAAATTACATCTTGACATTCATATATATCAAGCAAGTTTTATATTAATATTTTTGCTCCGAGTTCATAAACATGATCGAGAAGGATTAGAACTCAGAACAAATAGTAAGAATGATTGAACGTATGAATGCGTGTAAGGTAACACATGTAACATAATGGAGGTTTCAGGGACATTCTTCTTGGCTATGTGCTCGGTCATCCACTGTGAGGCTTAGGGTTCTCTACATCACTACATGGGTTGCGGCGATGTCGCCCAATGAGTTTCACGCATATGTAACTCGAGTCGGATTCATCCGATGAATTCGATGATTTGACTTGATTCAATTTATATTAGGTCGGATTAAGTCTATGTTTAGGTCAGATACGGCTTGAAAATTTTCAATCCAAATCGACTCAACATGATGATCCAATATTTATATTTTTTTAATTTAATAATTTTAATTAAGTTTATATTAGAATTAATTTTTTTTGAAAAATTAAACTAAATTAGTTTAAGTAAAATGACATTATGCTTTAAAATAAATATTAAATAAATATAAATCAGTGAAAAAACAAAAAAAATTGATGATCATCGGACTCGACTCCATTCCAACTACCCATCTTCATCGGTGGAATCCAATTTGACCACCCTCATCTCTTCAAGTATAAATTATTAATTGGCATGAAAGCGAATCGGATACTATAGAACATAGTCTACAAAATCTACCAACTTATTTAGACTTTTGATTTTTTTTCCCAATGTACTCATTAAACGTATTTAGATTTTTTATTTTTTTTTCAAATGTACTCATTATTACATTAAGGAGAACAGCGCTACTGACCACTTATCGAATCGAAATTTCGGCTTCGATGTAGTTTTTTTTTTTTTTTTTTTTGGGGAGGAATATGTCACTCCAAAACTCCTCCGTTTTTCTACTCGGCCCTTTTGGACTCCTTTGTTAATAGATGAATATGTTTTCTTAAAAAAACATCAAGATATTTTAAGATGGAGAGAATATTTTGTGTATAATTATTCGTATCGCAGAACACATCTTTCATCAAATCAAGATGTTTTTTCAATTACGAAACACGAGAAGCATTTCTTAAAAATCAACTTTCCCGAACAAACATCACATAAACAATCATTTCCCCTGACACTTTTATATTTTATTTTCAGTCTCTATTAAAAAACTATTTTTATTTGTCCTTAAATTAAATATGAAAATTTTTATTTAAATCCTGAATTTTCTTCTATATCACCATCATCTTTTTTTTTTCTTTTTTTGCAAAGGATAAACGGCTCGATTATATTTTAAACCTCCACTATTACTTTTCATACAAGAAAACCTATTTTATTATTTAGCAAATAAATTAAAGAAAATTACAATTATATATATATACACACACACGAAGAAATGTATGTGCTGAGCATCCTCAGCTTCACAGCATGAAGCACGATTTGTGCCGTCCAGATCAGATCGGATGGTTTAGATCAGATCTAATTTGATGTCATCAAAGTTTGATCCAATGGTTCTCATTCATCTCACCAGATACACTCCCTCTCTTTCTCTCTTCTGTCTCTCCCCCTCGATCCCTCACTCGCTCGGCCCCTTCCCGTCGGCCGCCTCATGTTTCTAAGCCCGCCACCCGATCCGTGATGCCGCTCGTTGGCTCGCCCCAACTACGCCATCATTGTCCTCGATACCATCACCATGGATTCAACTTCTAGTCGAACTCCCTACTCGATCTCGCCTTGCCGGGAGGTTGACCTCAGATCGAGTTATCGGAGATCGATATAGGGAGACAAAGATCACCATCGCCAAAGATCATCGTCACCTCACCGAAGTCCGAGAGAGAAAGAGAGATCGCCGCCATGGCCGAGAGAGAGATAGAGATATTGAGAGACATCGTCGTGGTGGCCGAGAGAGAGAGAGATCGCTAGTGATCTCAACCTTGTGATATGGATGACCGCCCAGATCGACTGCCCTTGCGCTTGATCATTGGCGCTGCAGCTTCCAGCCATCCTCATCGTCAATCTCCGATGTTGTTGCCTCTAGGTTCGCCGCCCTTGTCATCGTCATGGCCTCCTTCGCTGTTGTCACCGTGGATCGAAAAGAAAATGGGATGAAACATAGAAATAAAGGGGGAGAGATGGGTTCCAAATATTGTGAGAGAGAAAGGGGTGGGGGAGAAAGAATAGGCGATGTCAAAATCTCACAACATTTTCGCGAGATGATATTAAAATCTCGTGTGCTTTGATATGAGCCATTCGATCTAATTTGGACAGCTCATATTGTGCTTTCCACAAGTATTTAACACATTCAACGATTTATGATTAAATATCTCAAATAATTTATCATAGTTGGATGAAGATGAAATTTTAATGGTGAAGAAAATAAGGAACAAGGTGAGATAGAGAATACCTTCATTTTATCCTACATATATATATATATATATATATATTACTTGTTCTCATCTTAAATTTTTTCTTCTTACTTCAAACATACAAATACAGAGTATAAATATAATTTTAGAAATAAAATAATAATAGCAAATGTAACAACTATAAAAAAAGATTTAAGAAGATTCATTAACTAGACATATTAATGTTTCTAACTCTCAAATATCATTAACTAATTTCAAGTCAGTAAGTCATAATATCTAAGGCAATCTTACCTAGGGTTTATGTCCTCGCAGATTGTATAATACTAAAAGATTAATTTATAAACTTCTTAGTACTTGTCCATTTATCTAGATCATAATTCTTCTAAAACCTAAATTTCCTTAGTATTTTGTCATAAAAATTAGAGAATAAGTCGATGTATAGCCTTATAACAAAAATAGTTGATTAGGGTCATCATCTGTTCATGTCTTGAAATATGACAAAAAGAATCCATATGAAATGAAAAATTATTTTCTCCCAAGATATATGTCCAAATAAGATGATTCCACTTCTCACCGAACTCTTGGAATGTCTACTTTAAGCATATCAAAATTTCAAATCCTAATTCACTATATTCTATCTGTGCCTTAATTTACAAATTGAACATATATCAGACTCGAAACAGAATGAATGATCCTCGAAGATAAGTTCATAACTTCCTCTATCAAACTCCTTTTTAGGTGATTCTAGAGGCCATGTAAAGCTAACTGCGAATGGATTGACCAGAGAACATCCTAAACATGATAGGATTTCATTTTATCCTTTCTTTAACATATCACTGTATGAATCCCATTTGTATCATCCTCTGATGACTTACATAATTAAATATCTTCTTTTCCCATTTGGATTTTATCAATTATTATTACATAATTATTTATCATATACGATGAGATATTATTGTGACAACTATATAAATATATAAACAACCAAAATAAATCAATTAAAGACTTATAGTTCACTTCATATCCATCTTAGGTTCATAACTTGCTTATTTAAATATCTTGTAGGGGTCTTATAAAATTCCTCATACATTACCTTAGACCAAACCAAATTTCATGATTTATGGTTGTATATCAATGAAGGAATAATCCTCGCAATCAGAAGAATAATTTTTAGATTAAAACTCACCTTGAACAGCCTATGTTCCCGAATTTCCCCTGTCCAATCCGCTCGAGTTCCTCTTTGGTAATTTGTCTACGGTGAAATGATAATGTTAAGTGGCTTATATATTATTTTCAGAATTTTCTCACGACATAAGATGATTTGAAAAAATATCCTTTTAAGCAGCTGTCTACCTGTCTGCTTCAGCTTGGAACTTAAGTGACGACAAATCCTTTTTTTTGTCATAACTAAGTGTTTTAACTTTAATTAAGCTTACTTAATCATATTTAAAACATATATATTATAATATATATAAATTTTATAATTTATTCTTAGTAACCTTATAATTACTTTATAAAATTTATCGATAATTAAGTAATCATTATTCTCTAATCGAAATATTAATTATGATATACAAATATCACTAAATAAACATCCAAACTAATTTAATATGTTAATTAAATGCATTATTACGTAGAAATGACACGTGTAGAACACGTTCGTGACAATTGAGACTTGGTTAACATAATAATCAATGCCATAACGTTTGTAGCGTTCTCATATTGTTCTTCGCCACGTGACATGGGTCCATTTGAGAGTCTTACAACAAAATTGAAAGGTGCAAAAAACAAATTTCATCAAATAGACAAATACATCATTGTTCGTATCTAGAAAATAAAAATAAAAACAATACCATTAAATCAAGTGCAGAGAACTTATTGTAGTCCTGTCGTTCCACATATTTCCAAAATTTGTAACACAACGTGTATCACTATGTACATTTTTTTATTAAAATACGTAAATTAAATGTGGGCTTAATTTGACCACATTTGTAAATAACTCGTTCTTATATATGATTTTTTAACACACACATTACACATATATGAATAAAGTAGAACTTAAAATATTTTGACATTAAGTATATAAACATGTAAAAAAATGTAAAATCAGGGTAAATTGCATAAAAAGTTTGAACTTTTGAATTATTCTCAAATCTAATCTCAACTTTTATTTTTGCGTAAAAAAATTATAATTTTTAATTTTGTTCTCCAATCTAATCTAAACTTCTATTTTCACGAAAAATATCATTAATTTTAATTAATTCTAAAATATAGCTTAAACTTTTTATGTTAAAATTTTAAATTATTTATCAATATAGCCTATTATTATATTGTTATTAGGAAATAATAATTTAGAGATTATTACATAAACATGTCAAAAAAATAATAAGAGTAAGATTAAAATATTTTGTACAACTTTGATAGTAAATTAATTTAAAATTTTAGCCTATTCTATTATTAATAAAATATAATAATAGGCCATATTTATTATTAATTTTTTTTAAAATTTGAGAATTAAATTAAAATTCATGACTTTTAACATAAAATAAAAATAAAAATAGAAGTAAGTTAGATTTGAGAATAAAATTAAAATTTGTGACTTTTTATGAAATAATAAAAATTTAGATATTAGATATGAGAATAAATTCAAAGTTCCAACTTTTATGCAATTTACTATGGAATTTATATATGCCTATGAATTGTCAGTGAGAAAATAATTAATTAATAAAAGTAAAGCGGGAAAAAGATGTTACATGGCTTTCTATACTATGATGACTCAGAATAGCGAACCAGAATCTATCGGGGTGGAGCGGCGTGCCATGTGTTTTTGTCCATTTTTGGGAACTCCTCTACCGTCCATTGTCCACTTCTGCGAGACCTTTTAATTTATTTCGCATTCATTTCCTCTCTCGTTTCCCATTTCTCTCTCTCTCCCCTCCTATCTCTCTCTCTCTCTCGCGCGCGTCGCTGGAAGGGAACGAGCTCCCCCGCCGCCTGCGGTCTCTCTCCTCGCCGATCCAAGTTTCCTCTTTCTCACTGGTAAAAGCCGAGTTCCCTCTCTTTGATCTGGTTGCTTTCCTGTCTATTTTTTTCGCAGCTTTGTGGTGTTTTGTACAGTTTTTTTTTCATGGGATTTTGTATAATTTTCGAGCTTGGACTTGGTTTCCTGCCTCTATCAGTAGAAACGCGATATTTTGTCTTTCTCCGGCGCCAATTACCCGCCCGTCTTGTCGAAGATGTGGCGCGGCCATGATTTGTGTGAGTTCTCTCGCAATTTTCTCTCCCGGAATTTGGTCTGATTTCGAGTTATTGAAGCCTATTCTTTTTCGATGGTATTGATTCCTTCCTTCTTTCTTTCTTTTCAATCAAAATGCAATCTTTTACTGAATCCATTATTCTTGTCCTCAAGTTTGTGATAGTGCGGTGACTTTGATGATGCTCTTTTGTCGCAAAACATAACTTTTGTGCGTCACGTTCATCCATTTTCTTTGAAATTTGGGTTTTTCGTCACCTTAGATTGCTCAGCTGGAAGGAGATGCTGCACGATGTTTCTCTTGTTTTAATTTTTCAGGAGGTAGAGTGATGAGATCGTTACTGAATGATGCTTCTCAGCTGCTAAATTTCTCCTTTTTTGTGGATTTTGTGGCTTCGATAGGAATAAAGCATAGCTGTGACGATTGTTTTGTTGATATCTTTGCTGCTATTAAGGGGTGCTGTACTAAATGATGACAGATATTGGCTTGTGAACCCATAAATCGAATGACACGTTTTTGAAATTTACGATTGTGGGACATGCATACAATGGCTGTACAAATAACTCCTCTTCTGTTGTGTCTTTATTGATTAGCCATGCCATTTTTTTCATTTATCATTGTATCTGCAGCGCTGAAACTAGTTCCTTTTCTTAAGAAAAAGAGAAAATGGAAATCAGAACTGGGGTTAAGTCGTTTTTATGTGTAGCTTTTTATACAATTTATTTGGCAGGTACTCTTTTAAGTCCCATTCATGGCTTGATGATTCAAAAAGAGTCAGCATTAAGAAGGAAGTGGCAAGTGTATGAAGAGATTATTGCTTCCATTGCATTTTTACGGTACATACAACAATAACTAAGACGGGTGCTCTTTGTTGTGTGGCCGCTGGGCCACATGGACCAAAATCTACTGCTGGCAGTCAAGACTGTTCCATGGACTCCAATCAACCTCGTTGGCAAACTAATTCCAGCTTTTCGCCTCCTACATCAAGGAGGTGGTGGGACTATAAGTCTCAGTCAGAAGGATTATCCCATACGGTTTATGATGCCCCTACATATCGGTCGTCATTGTCGCCCCGCAGTAAAGGTAGCGGAACTGAGTTGAATAGAGACCAGTATCCAAATCATCAGCATTCTGTGTCTGATGGTGCAGTTTCCTATTTTGGGAGTCCTGACACTTTCAAGGCACCTAGATGGACTCTACCTTTACAAAAATTTGATCGTGCAGAGTTCTCTACACCTTCAGTAGGTACGTTGTTGAGGGATTCAATAAGTAACTGATACATCCAATTCCTTTGAGGTTTAAGTAGTATTATTATACGAGTATTATGACATGCACATCATGTAGAGTTCTCTACACCTTCAGTAGTAATTCCTTTGTTTAGGAATTCAGTAGGTAATCAATGTCTTTTATATGGACAGATTAATTTTCTTTGACGTTTTGATTAATAATACTGTATGAGTGTTAAGACACACACACAAATAATTCAAGCACTACATGGTAACTTACTTTCATTTTAGAATTAAACAACCATTGATCCAATTTCAATGTTGGAAATGCTTAATTTTTACAGGAAAAAAATCTGATATGCCTTCTCTGGATAATGTTTAGTTCATCTAAAGTTTAACCATCAAATTCATAAATTCCTCTGGAAGAAACTGAAGGTTGTTTACCTCTAATAGATGAGAACATTCAATTGTTGTGTTTGAAAAGAGAAAGCTGGCATAGGCTGGCTGATCATTGCATTTTGAATGAGAATAAGACACCATGAGTTGCTTAAAAAAAAGAGGCATGGAGTGTTCCCATGCTAAAGTCCTCTATGACTGCATCAACATAGAACTGATACCTCTCTATGAGGTTTTGTTGTGACATGCATACTTTTGTTGTTACTATCTGTAGGATGGCTGAAAGTTTTGTACGTATGTTTTTTTCCCATCATTAAAAAGGGAAAATATATAGATGACTACTGTTCATCCAGTTGTATTTTTGCACTTAATAGAAAAGGCAAAATATCCTTTGATAATAATATAGACCTGGAGACTGTTAAACTAATTCTGTGCGTGTGTGTGGTGTGGTGGGGGGTGGTGGTGGTGATGTTTTTATCCATTTTTTTTTTGGACATGCAAATATGAGGCAACTTTCATGCCGCCAGATTTTTTACTGTTTTAATGTTTGTTTTTCAAAATTTATCATTTGACATTTGGATTATTTTTTCTCAGTCTAGTGAGTAAAATTATGTTTTTTCATCTGATTCATTGGTATACTATTTCCTGATGGGAAAAAGAATATGTGGGAGCTGTTGCTCACTTCACAAATTTGAAGCACCATTGATCTTAATATCCACGACTGAGATCTGCCATAAAAAGGTGGAATATATCTTGTCTTGTCTAAAAGGTTGAGCATATGTTAATTATTGCTAATAAGATCTATGATGTTCACATATGTGAAGCAAAAATTGCTCTCCACAATCTTTTTCTGATGCATTGTTTTCCTCTTTTACAGCTGCGTGATAGTAGGTACTATAACCTTGTCATATGACATTTATTCATGTCAACTTGTTTTATACGGTAATGAAGACAGCCTTTCCTTAGTCATCAAACCGTTAGAGCATCTGTTTCTCAGTTTTATCTTTAAGTACAAGTTTTAGGGACTATACGTACAAAACTACTTCTGTCACTCAGCGTTTCTCTCTTGTTGATATGTTGAACTTTCCTTATTATACTATTTGGTTGCATTGAATGACTAAGTGTGTATTCTACATCCATCTAGTTGCAGCACGTCCTATGAGGTTTGTTTCACCTTGCATTTGTTCAGGGTTGGAATGATCAGCTTGCTAACTCCTAAATTTTGTTACTCCTTTTTCATCATCTATCAAAATGAAAACTAGATTACAACTTTAATTGATGAAAAGTAGAAATTGCAAATTGTTACATTATCTTGTCTCTGAGCAGGTAACTTGTCCATCTTCAGTCATACTGATCATTTTCTCGTCTTTCATGATCAGGAGCAAAACCAGAATCTTCTGTCTCCTCAAGATTCGAGGTAACTGTTTTCAGTTGTTTCTTCATTTGTTTTTGGAGCTTTGTTCTTAATGATGATGCAGCAGGCTTAGGTTTTGGCACAGAATAACAAGTGGTATCTTTTTGTTCTTTTTATGATTGCAGAGACGCTTTTCTGCTAAAAACACTTTTCAGTCTCCATCCCAAATCCCAGAATCTAGTAGATTGTCATCAACCAGCAAGCATCCTATACTTTTTCTACCTCAGAATTTCTCTGGTCGGCGGTCATTCATGTCAAAACCTGTGTATCCAGTTGTTTTCAGGAATCCTGTATCAGAGGCTGAAACCTCTGTGATAATGGAAACAAGTCATGGTGGGAGGATGACACCTGATGATGATAGCCGGAGCTCATCCATGTGGCGCGACAGCATTTTGAGGCAAGAACTAAAGTTCAACAGAGGTCTTAATGAACTTCAGAACATGGAGGCTTCTCCAGATCTAGGCACAAGTTCTAGGAGGGAGGGATTTAGATGGAGCAATGCCAGTAGTTATGAGTTTGGCTATGATGGAGATAGCTTTGATATTACTGACCATATTGGGTCTGAGCCTCAGAGATGTCCCAATAACTCATTGAGGTACCAGAAGTGTGGATTATGTGAAAAATTAATTTGGCAAAAGTCGCCATGGAGTTCTCACAGGATTGTTAGAAGCACTGATATGCCAGTTGCTGCAGTGCTTGCATGCGGTCATGCCTTCCATGCAGATTGCTTGGAAGAGATCACGCCAAAGAGCCAAATCCATGAACCTCCTTGTCCATTGTGCCAGAGAGTTTTTGGGGACAAAGAATCTGCATCCTTCTCAGAAACTCTGCAGGTGGCTTTCAGGTCAATTTGCAGGAGTCAGGGTGAAAATATTGCAGCAACTGGTGCAAGCAGCAGCAAAATAATCTCACATCACAATGGTGGTGATTTGCGGCGAAATCAGACTCTCACGCTCCCGCGGCAGGGAAGTTCACCGATAAAAGGCCGCTTCAAGAAGCGGTTTTCCTTCAAGGGAAAAATGGGAAAAAATCTCTTTGGGACGGAAATATCCAGAAAGGCTGGATCATCATCTTCTTCCATGCCTCCTTAATTTCATAGTCAGACAGGGAATTTCAAGGCTAGTTAGCACTCTGAGATGTTCAGGATCATAAGAGAAGACAGTATCTTGACTTCTTCTGTTGTAGATCAGTTTTTCATCTGATTTAAGTGAGTCAAGTAGTAAGCCACAAGTACGTAAATCTACTCTACCGTCCAGAATGTACAACCATAAGTGCTACAGACTTATTCATAGACGGTCAACATCTCGTGGTACTGGTAGTGACATATTACTTTTATTTCGCCCACCAGTGGTGTCGGTGCCTTCTGCATGTATGAGCCTCTCCTCTGTGATCCGAGTTATTTCCATACAACACCAAGTAAATGAAGGGCCATGAGATGTCATGACAATCTTGTTAGTGAATTCAGGCTCTAAAGTCTCGTGTAATGTGACCATTTATGGTTCTGTTCTTTTTATGTTGGTGTTTGATGATGCTGATTTTGGTAGCTTTTTTTATTGTTATGACCCCTTACCACTTAAACTTGTGAAGCCCTTTTTTTTATCTTCCATTCTTTCTTTCATGTGATGGCCATTACGAGCATTACTCACACCACCTCTTTTATTCACTCAGTTCACGCCCTGGGAGGGGCGGCAACCTCTTTTTAATCAACGTATCCTATCGACGTCTCCAGTCACTTGAGATTAAGGAGGATTTGTACCTCTTGTTCTTGGGAATTCGACCTTGGCTCCAAGATGAAGAAAGGTTTCAGGAACTTCTGCCATGGCGTTGGTTCCACATCAACCCTGAAGCAGAAACCAAGCCATGAGGCCATGTACGTGGGAGCCCCCTCGCTGGCCGACGACTCTTACATGGAGGAGAGCAATGCGACCGCAAGCCCCGTTACCCTGGAACAAATGATCTTGCAGCTGGACATGGAGGAAGAAGCTGCCCGGGCAGCTAAGTTTGATGACTGCAGCGAGGCGTTCAGGAGGATGTCCTGCGTGAATAACTGCGACATCCTGAGGTCCGCGAGGAACGCACTGAATCAGTACCCTCGGTTCTCTCTCGACGGGAAGGACGCCATGTACCGGTCGTCGTTCTGCAACTACGGCGCGAGACTGAGCGCTTACGAAGGCAGCCGCAAGCCCTCGTGCTGCCGCAATGGCTTCGCCGGAAGGTCCTGCAGAGATGGGCATCAGATGGGTGCCGAGAGGAGTCAAAAGTTGCCTGCGACGCTCGCAGGGGAAAGCGTGGTCTGGTGCAGGCCAGGGGTGGTCGCAAGGCTCATGGGCTCGATGCCGTGCCGGTGCCGGTGGGCAGGAGGCAGGGGAAGAAGGCCATGAATCCTGTGTCAGATCGGAAGCACTACCTACGCAGGCTGGCAAGGCTGGAACTGGAGAGGGAGAGGCTTTACGTGAGCCTTCATGGCTGCAATGGTAGTTCAAGCAGGGAATCGGTCGGCTCGTGCTCCAGAACTGGTTGCTGCATGATGAATCCGAGCTCCGTCGAGCCGGCGAGGGGTGCCAATGATTGGCGATTCAGGCGAGCTTGTTAGCTTGATGAAGAGATCAAGAGAAATATGTGAACACGTACATGTGTTTTTCAAGTTTTAACTCTTGTAATATTGCTTCAGTTCGATGCACAGCAGATGTGTCTCTGCATGCATGTAATCTGACATTATCCATTCTTAGTCATTAGTTAATAAACTTATACTTCCAAATACTCTGGATGCACGATAAAATTCAGATAGATAAAGGGAAAAAAAAACGATGTTCAAATTTGTATGGTTGCATAATATATTATATGGCTTGCCTCAAGAACATGAATCAGGGAAAATCCGGATCATGATATACATACAATAACAACAAAGCCTTATCCTACATATTCTGTCTTTTTCTTGGTAATGCTGTAATTGAAGATTTTTGTGCATACGGATGATGAACATTTGCGTTCCCAGGAAAGATGCTAAACGTTTTGTACCCGAAAGAAAAAGCACCTCCATAATTTGAATACTTTGAAAATGAAGATACATTTGTTATGATGATGAAAATAAGGATGACTCTCCAGTTGAGATGTAACGATTAAAACACGAAGATGATCATGAGCTTATATAGTTACTCCCTTTATTTATTAAGACATATTTTAAATTCGTGCGGACCATAAGTTCAAATCGTACAATATTTTGATTGGATCGGAGGTATTACATAATGGTATCAGAATCGACCTCGCGTGCTCACTTGAACAATATGAGAAACACTTGAGCCCTTTATGGGGGACGGTCTAAGGATAAAGATGATCTCAATGAATAATTTCACATGGGGAGATTATGGTCTTATACGTAGCTATCCCTTCACCTATCAAGATACGTTCTAAATTCATGCGGGCCATAAGTCCAAAGAGAATAATATTTTGATTGTCGGGAGTATTACGTGAAGAGCTTAATCCAATAGTTAACCTATAAATTGGAGTAGCACTATTAAATCCATCTTAGATATTTCGAAGACAAACAATTCCTAGGACTTAGGAGGAGCAAGATGAATATAATGCACATTTAGCAAAATATAGCATTGGATCAACTTACCTTGTTAAAAAGAACTATGCATTAACATACCTCTCTTAGTGGTGGCCAATTCTTATTGTTAGTGTTAGATTTCGGACGAGAGAAACTATGCATCGAAGAATGTACGAAAATTAAGGTGACGTAAAATTTTATTAGATAAAAATAGAAGAAGATTATAATTCAAATTATTTTATACTCGAATCTCTAACGAGTTTATATAGACACTATTATAGATAATAGGAGTTACAGATCGACTTCTCAAAATTAGGACATCAATCACATACAAAATACTCTATAAATTAATTCTAAATCACATATAGATCCCGTAATGCGAGGACGCCTTTTGCTTCGAAGTATCTTGAGGTCCAAAGAACTTTACTAAGACATTATTAATAGTTAGATTTGGATTACTCCTCCCAAGTATGCAATAACCAATAATAGATATATGATGAATCCAATCAGCATACTACAGCTTCCCTTCCCAGTAAAAAACTCTATTTAGGTCTTTCACAAACTGGTCCACTACACTTAATTTGAGACGATTGTTAAGGCACACAACATAAAATATAACTGAGATCATACCAACCCCCACCCCCCCTCTCCCCCTTCTGTTGAAGTAGCTTGTGAAGTCCGACAGCCACATAACGTTTTGATGATCCATTTATTGTATGTGATGTGTATCAAGATATTCCAATATTTGGAAGAACCGAAGAAGGATTCGTTCATTAGTTTGATTGATAAAATTGTTGAATCAACAAGTAACTATCTTACCTTATCTAATTATAATATAGGCTAAAATCCAAACTAGTTTTAAGAAAAGTTGTAAAAAAAATGATAAAATACTAATTTTAATCATTTTTTAAGTTTTAAAACTTGCAGCATTTATTTATTTATGTGGTGACTGGTGAATTAATGTTTTTCTAATAAAAATATAATAATAAGTCATATTTACAATCACAATTTAAAAATTCATGACTTAATAAATAAAACGAAAATTCAATTTTTTTATGTAATTTACTCTTTATAATATTATAACTATTGAAATAGGTTTTATAAGTTTGGCAGCATATTTTAGGTTGTTGATATGGCCTAATGTTAAAATCTAGATGTTTAAAAGTCAGTTTGCTCATTATTTTATAATATTTGACACTTTCTGTTCTGTTAGTATAGTATAATATTGAAATATTTATAGTTTATATAATCTCGATTACACAATAGTTTATATAATCTTATTTAGTGCTTTTACTGATGGATTTAGTGGGGGTGGGAGCACCTTCCTCCAAAATCTCCTCACCGTCCAGGCGCAACGGTGAAGATGTGTTCTCCTTTTCTCCCAACTCTCCCCACGAGCCCTTTATATCCCGTTCGACCCATTTCAATTGACCTCACAATCGATCGCTTCTCGCGAGACCTCACCATCGTCACGAGCTGTCGTCGCGATTCCTTGCCGTCGCCCGAGTACCTCATCGCAGAAGGTGCCCTCTCCTTCGATGCACCCCTGCTTCGATCAATTGACTTCCTCGGCATCGTGTCTTGGATCGATCACCGTCTTCACTCGACGTCGGCGTTGGATCCATTTCGCCCTCGTGTCCGAGTTTCGCACGTCTCCCTTCGCTCGACTTCGCCGTCGCCTTCTCGAGCACCTCGTGACCGTCCAAGCGAGACCTCACCATCGTCTTTGCTCGACCTCGTTGTCGCCTTCGTTCAACCTTGCCGCCACCCAAGCACCTCGCTGCCACCTTTGTGACCACCTTGCGATCACCTCGAGTGAGACCTTGCCGCCGCCCGAGCACCTCGCGGGCACTCGAGCAAGACCTCACCGTCGCCGTCGAGCAATATCTCATCGCCGTTGTTCGAGGGATCGAACTATGCAGAAGGAGAGTTGAATCGGAAAGGAGAGAGATTGGTCAAACCGTGGTGGGGAAAGTCAGAGAGAAAAGGATAAAAAAAGTCACCCCCACCATTAGGAGCAAGAAGCACATGTCACGGGGTCATTCTCGGACATTAGACCACGTGCGGCAACTAGATGGATAGGCACCTAACCAAGCCTGTTTTGAGTTTGCAGCGGAAGTTTTATGTTCGAGACGACTATGCCGAGAGTCGCTCTTATAGGCATTCAATCATGGACATGACTAGAGTGTTGGACTACTCGTCATGGGACAGTGACATTAGCGCGTTGCGGCACTAATACAGACGCTTGGACGTTTAAAGTCCGAAAGGGAACAACGGAACGCCACGAAGGGACACCGATGTGGGTTGCCACCCCACGCTCAAGGACATGACATTAGAATTAAAAGAAAGCTTACTTGTATTAAATATGATAAAACATAACATAAATTGAGCATCGGAAGGCACTAGTGAACTCCTCCCAGTATACCGTAGGTATAAGAGTCTTGTTACATATTGAAGATGCAAAAGACGTACCCTACGGGAACGTCACATAATTGACCATTCATAAGGATAGTCTTACAAGATAAATACCCTAAGGACGGATAACTTGGTACTCCGCAATATTACACAGTGCGGGGCGGCTGCATGTGTTCCATTATTTCGGTGTTGAGCGGCCGAGAGTTATAAATTGAGCGGCACTGGTGCCTCGAGGCTTCACGCTTCGTGTCACGGAAAAACGCTCCGTGACATTCTCCTCCACCAAAGTCGGCGACGCCCCCGACGCCGTTGTCCAGGCTTCCTCGGGGCCTTCGTCTTCAGTCTTGACTTCGCTTGTCTCGTTCAATTCTACCTTCGTTGCCCTGACTTCTACTTCACCAGCATCACGCAATGCCAGAAATGCCCGTTCCTTGGGGTCTCGTTGAGGACTCCTCCCTCAGGCCTGCTTCGCTTGCTGATCCTTCGTCCAATCCAGGGTCATCACTTGTGCAACGCTAGTGGAGTCCGCCATGTGCGGTCTGACTTCATCAAGCAATTACCCGTCCATCAAGTTTCTGTTGGCTTCACTTCTCTCTGACTTGCGCAGCGTCAATTTGTGTGGTTTGGCTTCTTTGGGGGTGAAACAACTCTTGTATGCTTTCAGGAATAGCGCAGAGAAGAGTTGTCTCGGGGTCGTGTAGAACACGATGAAGAGTCTCGCCATTCGACCTGCATGACTTGACTCGATGCCTTCATATTGCGGATGGCCGCAGCATAAGGTCTCCCTTCCGTCGAATACGAAATACGGGACCATCTCACCCTCGATGATCGTTTTGAAATTTCGACGGCTTGAAACAGCACAAGTTCTTCGATGTCGACGCTTGCAGCTTGTCTGCTTTGGGTGCTTCGGGTCGCTATGATGAGCGACAAGAGTCTTTCCATGAATGCCTCGGGACGCTTTTGGTCTCTTTGTGGGCTTGACTCAACGTCCCTAAGTTGCAAATGGTTGCAACGTAGAGTCTTCCATACCTCTGTCGAACAAAAAGCGCAAGACCACCTCCTCCTTGGTGATCACCTGATGTTTCGGCAATCTTGAGGCGGGACAAGGTTCTTTGATATGACAATCTATACCTTGTCCATCCAAGTCGTCATAGTGAGCGACGAGAGTCTCCCCACGTTCTCTTGTGGTTTAACTCACTGTCTTCAAGTTGCAGATAACTACAACGTTGAGTCCTTCGTCCGTCGAGTATTGAGAGCAGCTCCACCTTCCCCTTGGTGGACATGAGATGTCTCGACGATTTGAGATGGAGCAAGGCTCTTCGGTATAACATTCCACACCTTGTCCCTTCCCAGTCGCTATGGGGAGCGACGATGAGAGTCTCCCCACATGTGCCTGCGGTTCGACTCGATTCTCCTGCTTCGATAGATTATCCTTGTCTTTGGCATAAGTAGCTTCCTCCTTGCGACTTGAGCTTCTCTCCCCCCACCATTGCCTTTGCCCAAGGGCTATTGGTGGTATGACACTTGTCCCGATTGACTTGGCAACGACGACTAATGAGCGGAGGTTGAGCGATCCTGTCGTTCCAACTCCTACCTAGTCCCAAGCTTCTAACCTCTCTGCTTGAAGAGCACCAACATTGGGTCTTTATCCTCCTGGGAACACTGTAGGCGGAGCTCGGTGATTCCTTTCACTTCCTCCTTCAACATGCTCATCTGGCCGATGCTGAACAATGCAATCTTGACCTCTAGTCTCAACTTGTCAGGGCTTGCGTAATTGATGAGGTGCCACTTCCTCTGTCTCATGTCTCAATGGGATGCATGTTTGTCACATTCCACATTGTCGCGATGGCAACGCCATCTTAAGTTTACCACATCTTGCAGGGTTCTTGGGATATGCCTTCTTCCGATCCTAGGACCTCCTTTGAAGCTTAGGCAACCCTCTTGGGGTATGGACGAGGAGATACCAATGTGCTCGTTCATGAGAGGATACACCTTTGGTACTCGTCCATCCACAATTCCGATGAAGTAATGCCATTGCGCTTGTCGACAGGGATCATGCGTCTTTAACATACTTGTCCACCGGACGACTTGACCCTCGCGAAAGAGTAGTCGTTCCGGGCCTTCACCGATTCATGAGAATGCTCGTGAAGACACTCCGCTTGAATAAGTGGATTGCGGTTGGTGAACTCTTGGCACGAGCCCCCAACATTACCTCCATCTCCATCTGAAGGGACGACTTCGCCAGTGTGTCCTCCGAAATATTTGGATTGAGATCCTTGGAGGCCGCTTTGATTGCTCGAGGCGTTGGCCGAGAGGAAAGTGCACTCCTTCCTTCGGTTGGCAGCGGAACGCTTGACAGCAGCATGCCAAGGTTCGCCGATACTTGACGCTCAGACCATTTGCCAAATTGGTCGCTGAGCTGAGACGTCGATTTGCGTTGGCATGAATCAGGTTCATCCCACTCCTCGATGGATGATGTTACGCCGCTTGCGGGACGACACTTGACAAGGCAGGCAAGGCTGACAGCTCGTCCCCAACTGTTTGCAAGTAATCAACGCTTTGATCCATCTTGAAAGTATCGTGGCGTGACAGGCGATGCTGCGACATGATAAGATGCTTGTGATTGATGCTCCTTGGCCGAGAGGATGATAATCCTTAGCTGAAAAGGGACTATGAACCTTGATGTTTAAACTTGAGCCAACTTCTCCCGTGAAGCGGTTGTGCATTTCACGTTGCATGACTGGGCATGCGATGCAACGTCACGAAATACCGAGCAGGCCAGGTCGTCATGATAGTGCATGATCGACAGTCCCCGAATGTGACACGGGTCCTCCGAGTTACACGATGCTCGTGTAGGCGACCCCATAGTATGGGTAGTGCAAGACCATCATGCAGAGCATATGACCACTCTTGACGCAGCGCGACATTTCAAGATTCCTGACTGTATACCTGGGGTGATTGATCTACTTGAGTGAGCGACGCATGACCGTCCCGGTTAGGCGGGGCGATCAGTCCGCCATCATGATGCGTGACGGACGTTCCTTGACGCGACACGGGTGTATGAAGAACATGCTATGGGGCACGACTGGGCGTGCGGCGAGGAAGCTTGCCACGCATTCCTCGTTGGCGTCCACGATCAAAGACCATGGTACCGGTGCGCCTGAACGTAATGGAGTATTTGGAGTATCTGAGCGGAAGCACATATCCTACGCTAGGGCACGTTACGACGATACAAGCGAGTCATCGTCGTTGGGTAATCCGAGCAGGAAGAATTGCTCTGATACCACTTGTCACGGGGTCATTCTCAAACACTAGACCACGTGCGACGACTAGGCGGATAGGCACCTAGCCAAGTCTGTTTTGAGTTTGCAATGAAAGTTTTATGTTCGAGACAACTATGCCGAGAGTCACTCTTATAGTCAATCACGGACATGACTAGAGTGTTGGACTACTCGTCATGAGACCGTGACATTAGCGCGTTGCGACACCAATGCAGGCGCTTGGGCGCTTAAAGTCCGAAGGGGCAACAAAGGGACCACGGGACGCCACGAAGGGATACCGAGGACGCCACGAAGGGATACCGATGTGGGTTGTCACCCCACGCTCAAGGCCATGACACTAGAATTAAAGAAAAGCTTACTTGTATTAAATATGATGAAACATAACATATAATTGGGCATCGAAAGGCACTAGTGAACTCCTCCCAGTGTACCGTAGGTATAAGAGTCTTGTTACATATTGAAGATGCAAAAGACGTACCCTACAAGAACGTCACCTACTTGGCCATTCATAAGGACGACCTTACAAGATAAATGTCCTAAAGACGAATAACTTAGTACTCCGCAATATTACGCAGTGCGGGGCGACTGCATGTGTTCCATTGTTTCGACGTTGAGCGGCCGAGAGCTATAAATTGAGCGACACTGGTGCCGCGAGGCTTCACGCTTCGTGTCACGGGAAAACGCCCCGTGACACACACCCCCGTTAAACCCTTTACAGATAGTGTGCTTTTTAATGAAAGAAATGATAGTATTAATAAAACAGGTGATAAAATTGTCAATTAGATTACTTTATAATTTCTTAATTATTAATCCTCTTGTAAACTGAAATTAGTTACCAAGATTTGTTGGTAAAAAAAAACTACGAACCAGCCCGCTATATATTTAAGTTCGTTATTTTCATTTAGGCCCGCGACTGCTGCGGGAGCTCAAGCCTCTAGGGAGAAGAACGATGCAGCAACCCCAGCCGGCGGCCGATCCGGCGGAGTCCGGCGCCGGCGCTGCTGACTCCGGGGCGGAGGCGCCTCCGAAGTTGGTGGCTCTGGCCATGGATCGGCTGGCCTCCGCCGCCCGCCTGATCGCCGACATCCGCATCGGGGCCGACCGCCTCTTGGAGGCCCTTTTCCTCAGCACCGACGCCGCCCAAAGCCCAGCGAAGACGTCGCAGCTCATCATCAAGGAGGAGGCCGCGATGCGCCAACATTTCCAGGATCTCCGAGCGCTCGGTACGTCGACTTCTCTGATCCCCTTGTCTCCTTTTGGTTTGCTTTAGAATTAGGGTTTTAGTAGTTCTTCCTGTATCAAAAGCACTTAATCTTTTCTCTTGCGTATTGTATCAAAAGCACGAAACCTAATCCGCCGCCGCTATCTGTTGGTTTGTAGGAGTTAGTGGTCTGGGTTTAAGAAAAGATTAAACGAATGGGTCTTCTTTTCGTAGCTCCATACCTGCATATTATTAAGTTAGAGTTTCAAAGAATTAGCGTTCTAAGACTGTAACAATTATTATTCCATGGATCGAAAACTTTGCAGTGAGTTATTTTTTTATGAAATAATAATATAGTTTGATATAACGTGACAATCGTTTACAATAATTTGTGTGGGAATGAGAATTCATACCTTTTGATAGGATTCCAATGTCTGATATGTTACCTGGAATCCTACGTGAGCCGAGCACCAATCCTGAAATTTGAAGGCTTAAGACTTTGTTTAAGATTCTGTTTGGTCTTAATTTGTAGATGTCACAGACAGAGTTATTCAAAACAAAATGTCACATTCAGTGTACTAGTTGCCTCTTTAGAGTATCAATTAAGTCTTATATGCAGTGCCATTAAGGCATTAATATGTTTGTAAGAATATCAATGAAGTATTGAAGTCCTATATGAAAGCTTATTTTTGTCCTTGATGTGCATGGGTCATGCATTCTTTGCATTTGTTCGTTGAACTCAACTGATTGTTATATGAACTAAAAAAGTTTGTTGCCTCAGTTTGAGTAATTTCCAATGTAAGAAATTATGCAAAAATGTTGATGATATTTCATTATTATCCTGCTTACTTAACTGATTGTTATACAACAACAACAAAGCCTTATCCCACTAGGTGGGGTCGGCTACATGGATCATACGACGCCATTCCGCTCTTCGTTGATCCATGTCCATGAGATTCGACAGGGTTTTATGCTGGCTGTCGGGGCCTAACACAACCCTCCTCCTTTATCCGGGCTTGGGACCGGCTATAAAACATAGGCGGAGTTACTTAACTGATTGTTATATGAGTTAAAAAAGTCAATTTTCTCAGTTTGAGTAATTTCTAATGTAACTCAATATGCAAGGATTCTAGTGATACTACATTATTATCTCCTCATGAGTCATTATTTTATAATAGAAGATATATTACATAGACTTGTTTTGTTATTTTGTTTGATATGATTATTATTTGCTATCCAAACTCCGCCTATATTTTATAGCCGGTCCCAAGTCCGAATAAGGGAGGAGGGTTGTGTTAGGCCCCGACAGCCAGCATAAAATTCTGTCGAATCTTATGAACATGGATCAACGAATATTTGGTTACTAATAGAGCGGAATGGCGTCGTATGATCCATGTAGCCGACCCCACCTAGTGGGATAAGGCTTTATTGTTGTTGTTGTTGTTGTATCCAAACTACCTCAGCCTGGCAAATAGCATCACACAATTGTGATGAATAGTTTGATGTTTTTTTCATTAGACTTGGTTGCAAAGATCGTATCAGTTTCCTTTATTAGATTCATTCTTTAGAAATGTGAGTTGCCACCTCTTAGTTTTCAAATTTGATGCTTGATTCAAATAGAAAGTTAGTTCTCTTATCTCATTGTGGGATGTCTATGACATGACTGAAGAAGATAAATCTACATTTAGATGTCAAGGAGTGATAATTATAGTAGAAGAAATTGGCTGAATTTTTTTGCATTTTGATGAATTAAAGAGTTGAAAGATTGAAACGGCAATTGGTTCTTGCTCTGTTATTTTCCACAAAAAGAATTTTAATGCGTACAGATAGCATAAGTACTCTTTATTTAACATGGTCTAGATAGAGTATTTTTAATTTTTTTTTTGAGGAGGAAAAGGATGACAACCAGAGTTGTGGTTGTCATCCATCTATATATATAATTGTGAAATGAATGTACAAGTGCAAGCTCTCAAAGTGAGCAACAGAAGGATGAAAAGTATCCCGGCCAGCCAAAACCCCATAGAAGGATGACTCCAAAGCTTAGGTAGTCATCCACTATATATTAAGAAGTCAATAGCGTGTAATTACATGCGCGTATGAGGAAAAAGGAAAGAAAGGACGCAAATGCAAAATTCCAACTAGGTGCGTGACCCCAAACAGAAAACTATCTAACACCCTAGTCACTCAACAAAAAAGATATGTGCTGTGCAATGTTCTCTATGTAGCACCTCTCTCCCTGAAATATCGTGTGGTTGCATCAAAGCCAGATGGTCGCATGTCAAGGATATCAAAATCTCGATCTAGATATTAAGGTCTTATAATTTTACGATTTTACTGCCTCTAACCAATCTTGATTTTATCTTTTTTTATCTTCAGAGTTTTGTGTAAGATTTTAGTATGATATTAACTGGTTATATACAAACTCATATGATTAATATAATAATTTAAAATTAATATATATATATATTATGATGATAATAATTAATCTGGATGAAGTTTAATATATTTTTTTATCTCAATATGTTTTGATGTAATTTGGCTTAAGAATCGACAAAAATATGACTCAATGAGGTGCAATTTAAGATTAAAGTGCAGTAAATTTATTATTTTTAAAAAAATATATATTTGTTAATAGGTAGGATCTTACAATCCTTGATTTGATCTTATGATATTCGATTTTATTATGACCCTTAGTATCTCAATCTTGGCAACATTGCACGTGACCGTGATAGCCATCCAAGGGCACCTCCATCCAATCTGCCATCCGTAATGCTTTTGGGTATTACCTTTCAGATGTTTGCAAGTTCACAACAATCTTGACTGCCCTTTTACTGTCAGGAAAGCAACTGGAAGATTCTGGTGTGCTAACCAGTTCTCTCAGATCACGAGGCAATTCTTGGGGGTTACATATGCCTCTTGTTTGCCCAGATGGTGCAGTGGTTGCATATGCATGGAAGCGTCAACTGGCTGGCCAAGCTGGTGCTTCTGCTGTTGATAGAACAAGGTGGGTTCATTCGATATTTCCTAATACAAGAAATATTGCTGTTCATTTGCTACGTAATATGTTTTAAATTTTATTTTTGTACGAACTAATTTTCTGACAAGTATTAATCTTTATTAACTTGGACATGTTTTATTTCTGTCAGCATTTTATTTCTTTTGCTGCAGTAAGTAGGTTTAATTGTGTTATCTAACTTTGAAGCTGTTTAAAATAATTCATTAGGCGGAGTGAGCTCCAAAATACGTTTGCATAATTTCTGACCTTCATGATAAAAGCATATGTGAAAAAGGTGAAAGCAGACAGAAGAATTGCACTTCATTTATCTTTTCTGCATTTTAGATTTTAAGAACTAAAAACAGAAGTGATGCCATAAACTTCAGGTTTTGGGCTTCAAGTTTCAGTCGGCTGCCTATTAATACATGGAGTGGCTTCATATTTGGATCAAAATATTTTTCTTGAGAAGTGAGAACTCATACCAAAAAATTCTGGATTCAGGAGTTCGAAGATTATTGAATGTCCTGTTAATCATTGGTAATTTATTTTTTGAGGAGAACAAGGATAATCATTAGTAATTTATATCTGTTTTTTTTTTTGAGAAGGTAATTTATATCTGTTAATGTTGGCAATTACATGCATAATTTCTTATTCCTAGTTACAAGATCAAGATTCTTATTCTATTAAGGAATTAATGCATAACTTATCTTTATCTTTTTCCTGTAGGATTAGTTCCTGCAATATTATTGCATCTTTATCTAGCTTTGATATGTCTCTTTTGTATATCATTGTAGTTTTCGCTTCTGAAGCAATAACTTGGCCCCTAAATATCAGATATGTTTGGTAAACTTTTGTTACTGTTATGTTCGGTATGCTATGTGGTACTTTGCTAAATTCAAGAAATCTGAGGAACATAGATTCTCATGCAAGCCTTTCAATATTGAAAACTAAATCGTAAGCCCATAAGAGTTTATCCCTTAAAAACAATTCAAATGACAATGGAATCATATTTTGGGTACTCTCACAACTACTAGAAATGGCTTAATCATAGAGTTCAAAGTGGACTCCTAGATTGAATGTGTTGGATGAAAAATTAGGGTTTGTCTAGCAACATTGAGAAATAAGTGGCACCGCTGCATGCATTGATTCACAATCTTTCATCCAAAAAATATCAATCTTCAAAATTTGTATATATATATATATATATATTATCTTAGATAATTTTATTGATTAATTAACCTATTTCAATTTGTCGAGAAGTTAAATTCATCATACTTTTTTATTCTTGATGGTTGAAATGGATCTTATGAATTTTTTTTGAGGAGAAAAAGGATGATCACCAAGTCGTGATTCTCATCTGTATGTATATATATAATGAAATGGCCACATGTATATGTGTAAGCTCTAGAGGAAGAGCGTCAAGAAAAAGGACAAAACAGGAAAGTGTGCAATCCACTAGCCAAACCCCCACTCACTAAGAAGATAAGAGATTGAAGCGATGATTATATGAATTAGTTGAGACTAAAGTGAATAAACTTTTTTTGTCATTGTAAGAGAATATTGTGGTTTTTATAAATTTTAGGTCTATTTAAAGGTTTAAATATTGCATGCTAAAGTTATATAATAATTATTATTATACAAAATTTGTTTGAAACATAAACTCTATGAGCTTACAATATAATTTTATGATACAAATTCATGAAGTGAAAAATAACTGTGAACTCTCGATATTGAGAACCTTGTTCTTGTACATTATATTTGTTTCATAATTTTCTTCATATGATGCAAATCAACTGGAGGCCCATTATTAGCACTATTTCCTTTAGTATGTATATGGGATTGTTTAAGTAACAGAGACTTGTTATCGTGGATGAACAGCTATATTTCTATATGAGAGGTTGATAAACAATAAGCCATTAAAAAAATATGTAGATTTCTGAGTGTGCCATTTTGTGTGCATAATTTTCAGGTTAGCTCTTAAAGCATTCAGTGACCAGAAACGACGTTTTTTTCCTCACCTGGAAGATGAAGTTTCTGGGCATGCACATGATGGGGAGCCTGGAGTGACCAAGAAGCGTTACAGTCCTCGAGGATCGTTTCCAAACCCAAGAGATCTTAAAGAAAAAACTTTGTCTGAAGTCTTAAAAGACCTAGAAGATGAGATGCCTTTTGTAAGAATCTTAACATACCAACGGCGGGATTGGACAAAAAGAGCTTCTCTCTTAGCATCTTCTGCAATTGATAGTTCAAACCATTCAAACAAGGTCAGACCAGGTTCAATCGCTTCAGCTGCTGCAGATCGTACAGCCGTTATTGAACTTCTGGTTCCATCTGTTTTTAGAGCTGTGGTATCATTGCATCCTGCAGGATCCACAAACCCGGATGCTGTAGCATTCTTCTCTACTTCTGAGGTACCAATTTTCTAACATGGTTATCACAATGTTCCTGTTCCAGTGGTAAATGGTTATACATCTATTTAACTTGATTAGAAACTTTATTTTCTTTCGGTTTCAATTGTCCGTATATGATATCATGGTTCCTGATCACTTTGACATTTAACAACTAGGAATATCTATCGATTCACTACATATGATGTATTTTATCATCGTGGAAGCATAAGAGGATGTGTTGTTCCTTTTAAAGATCTACTTAAATTGGTCTGAGATTCCTTGGTTTCAAACTATTTACTCTACAAATATTGTATGTGCTCATCTGATATGTGTTTTCGCATGCCCTCAACATGCTCCTGAGCAAATATTTAACCAATTGCTTTTTTGTACAATGAATTAAGGTATAGCACATGCCTAATCATTTTGATATTCTAGGGAGGGAACTACATTCACACTAGAGGCTTATCAATCCATCATTTGTTTAGACAGATCACGGTAAATATTTATTTCCCACCCACCTTACACTTATTTACTTCCTCTGACTTCTTGAATAACCAACGTTTTCATGATTCTACCTAGATTAACTTCCCTGTTTTCCTTGCAGGCACATGCTGATAAGGCCTTGCAGTATTTTCTTAGTACAGATGAGAATATGTCACTTTCTCTTCTTTTGGTACATTTAGCCTCACATTCCTTTAACATCTTTGCACTGGAGCAAATATTGTTTCAAAGAATTGACATTTGTTGTAATAGCTTGTAAAGTATTCTCCAGAAAAAAAAGAGGCCTTTTTGAGTGTATAAACCTCTCAAGTAACCTTTACAAGTGGCTTAATTAAGAGACATTTTAACTTGTTATAATAGTACCCTAGATGTCACCTTAGGAACTAAAAGACACAAAAGAGCTAAAGATATGAATCTGGTCCTTGGTATTCATTTTGTCTTAAGTTAGTAATTCAAGTATATATTGTGTTGACTTCTATATTTCTTGCAGCACTGGATCTGTAGCCATCATAAATTATTCTCAAAGGTTTGCAGGTAATATTCATGCATCCTTTTTTTTAATAAGAGATTTTGTAATTTTCTTATAAAGCTAATATCACATTCATGTGCAGTGCATGTGGGCGCCTTATGGTTATGGATAAATCTTCAGCTTTGCTCCTGCCTCCTGTGCACCGTGCTTATCGTGAAAGCTCTGCAGTTAAACTTTTCCAAACTGAATCAATAACATCAGAAAAGGGAATGAACATGGACTTTTCTGTTGCACATCATATTGGATGCTGTGCAGATGACTAACTTTTTCTGAGAGCAGAGTGCAGATGACTAACTTGTATGGCATTTATACTTTACTGACAAATGGTTGATTCACTGCTGTTTGTTTTCATCTGTAGTTAGAGCTAATTGGTAAGCACTTTCATGCTAGATCTTTTAAGGTAATTTTCTTACTGCACATATTATGGGAAGTCGAGATTTGTCAGAAAACTGTCCATTTCCTGTGTTTACTTTTAACTCAAAAGTTATTGATATTTTACTAATTCTAGAATTCTGTTATTTGATTCTTCGACCTTGTTAGTTTATAAGGGAATGGCTCAATTCAATTTACATGATGACAACCTATCGATCCTCTTACCCCTCAACAAATACTTACGACCATTTCATCCTCTTACCCTCAACAAATGATGACAGACTTTTCATTTAGCTTCTGCTAACAACAAAGCATATGGAATGCCATTTATCCTTTTCCCTTTCAGCATTCTGTGGTTGGTGGTAATCTATATTTCTGATCATTAAGAATATTTCTCTGAAGTATCTATAAAGCTTGTGAGTTCACTCAATAAATTTCTTCTACAGAAGATTGCTGTCCCATATATGATAATGTGCATATGATTCTGAGATTTCTATCGTGTGTTTGTCTGCATTTGTGTTCATGGTTGATGCTGAATCATTGACATTGAATGACTTGTTCGTATGTCAAACGAAACTAGACCATACCACAGTTGTCTCTGTGCCAGCCACATTTGGCGTTTTTGAATTTGAGCATGATTCATCTTCAGCTTTACTTTTACCTTTCTGGGAGCTTCATTTTGATGGCTATATAATTGTAATTGCACTTTGCGAGCATTCTATATAAATTAATGCTTGCAAATTTCATGAGAGAAAAAAAATCAATGCTCGCAACTATAAATGCCTTATTCAGTTTAAGGACAGAAATGCACGAACTAATGTAATATATGTATATGTATAATTTGAAATCCTTATGTCGGCTGTTTTTTTTTTTCAATGTCGTCTCCATCGATATGGATGCATTTCCCATTCGTTGTGTTGTTTCATTCACTTAAACAAGTAAAATTTTAGTATCCTTTTCCTTTTGAAGTTTCAAGAAGACAACGACAGAATGTTTCTTTCAGTATTTTGTGTTTGAACATTGAAAGCGTCTCGGGTTGTATAAATATTGCAGAGTGACGCATATACCAAGATTCTGATTTTTTTTTTCTTCCTTTAGATTTTGAAAATTGTAGCTGGATTCTTATTATGAGGATCCATCAACATATGAACAAATATTTATAAATCATGCTGGAGCGACGCAGCATCCGGCTGATGGTTATGTTGACAGATAAAACCAATCATGCTTTTGCTTCTCCTTCGCAGTTTGTGTAGTAGTTGGTACTTGGTCATAGCAAAGCAAACGTGGACGTCATACGTGCTAAAAGAACGATCGAGGGGGTCCAGTTTGGGTTGCTGGTACCGTGACAGGCCATTGTGGAGGTGGGTCATGGGTGGGGGTCAATCAAAGCATTAGATGGAAACTAGAATCATATGTAATCTAATCATTGAATATTTTATTGACCTAAAAGATAATTTGCATGTTCATGTGTTAATTAGTGATATCGTCCTTCAACTTTATATATCCAATTAAAATTTAATGAAATACAAATCAAACAACAAGTTCATTAGTTCCTCAAATTGCAAGTGGAGAAAGAAATGGTGCATTGGTGCCTCTGATTTATTAAAGGGAGAGACAAAATGTATTAATCATAAGTTCTTGTATGCTATTCTAGCTTAATATTGTTTTTTTTACAAGAGTTTAATATTGTTTTTTACAATCGTATTGTCCCGATTGGGATTCACAAACTTTTTTCAGCTAAAATTGTACATAGGCAAGACGATATAATTTTGAAGATGTCTACGAGTAAAAATGGCATTGATGAGATGATCTTTTTAATGAAAAATCGTATTATGTTTTTCAAATAGTTTTTTTATTAACTTTTTATAATTATAACAAAAACATATATTGTATAAATTGGTGTTATATTTCAATATCACTATTTATTTTTTAAAAATTATTAATATATATATATATATATATATATATATATATGTAGATCTTATGTCGATGGTCAATTATATACGTTAAAAAGATTCAAAATATAAAAAAATAATACGTATTTATATGATTTTAATTATTATATTTCCATTGAGCACCTCGGATCTTTTTTATTTAAAAAATGTCAAGCTTTATCAAATACTAAAAGAATATAAATTTTATGTCCGTTTAAAATAATTTTTTAGTTTCTTTGTTACTCTTGTGTTTTTGTTTATTCCCCTGATATTTAGAAGACAATGTTTGAATCGAATCACGTAATGCAATCACACACATAAAGAAAGCAAAAAAAATGATTAGTTTTTGAAAGTTCATCGTAATGTTAATGTGCAATTCCAAAATGCCAAAAAGTTACAAAACCTTATCTGGTGATAGATTTGGTAAATATGTTAGCTAGCTAATGGAATAATCTTCTTCAACGTGACGTTTCATGGACAAAAATGTTAGTCCATCTCAACACAGATAAAAATCATCATGGGACACCACCTCTCCTTATTTTGTTAATTACTCTTATTATATCAGAAAAGGATCTAATATTCAAACTAAAAGAGTTCAACCATGAAGTTTATAACTCGTACCTTATAGTCAAATGTGACATTAAATACTTTGTTTCCGCTTAAATACTTTGTAAACAATTATATGAATTCATGTATACATATTTAAATACTTTGTTTCCACTTAAATGATCTATTTCCTTCAAAATTTGGTAGAAGAATTAAATCACCTTTTTATTAAGGATGCATGCATCACATATTTCGACTAAGACCCTATGTAACGGGATTCATTACAACATTAGTTAACGAGATCATTATCCACACTCAACCCATCACAAGCATGGTAACACATACATACAAGTTTGACTTTGGATAGGCTAAATTTGCACTTCCCTCGTGTGCTGCCTTCTGATTTGCAAGCTAGATCACAAGCCGAATTTCGAACACACATCTTCTTCGTGAAACTCTCACTTTTTGTCCAACAAAAATTTTCTCCACCTTGTGGCCTTGGTGGTGCAGCATTGGCTCCAACTTGCGGGCCTGGTGCAACAGCAACTACGAGCTTAACTGGTATCATCTCTAATAAAAATACAAGATAAAATATTAGGAAAAAAGATTTTTTTTATTGAGAACAGTAATTAATGATATATATGAAGAAATAGTTCACACAAACATCTACGAGGTCAACATGTAAAAATCCATACAAATGAATAATAATTTAAAATTACAAAATATAAAAGATAGAAGAATAAAATATAAATTTTCCTCGGGCCAAACGGGCCAATGGAAGAAAGTAATGATTCTTCTTTGTTGATAATTAAATAGTAAGAAAATCACATGTGAAAAATAAAATACTTTTTTACTTATAACCTATTAGAGTACTAAAACAATAATAAATAGCGTTAATCAAGTTAACTATGAGATTTAAATATTATATATATACACACATTTATATTTATATATAGAGGGAGAGAGGTAGAGTAGGACCAGAAGCAAAGATGAGTAGTAGCAGCATTGAGCAGACGACAATTTGTTTGGCCTCCATGATAATATAACAAAGAAGGGAGGAGGCCAAGAGATTAGAAAAAAGGCTAGGTGAGATGGGTTCTATGAGTGTGTATATTGTAATGGCCTATTTATAGTAGTAAGTTGTATGAGAAATATTTATTGGGCAATTACTATAACACCCTAGTTCCAACCTGGTCATTAACTTTTACTAAAGTTATTTGGTGGTCTTTTAATTGTTAGATAGATAGCGCACAACTAGGCCCAAGTTAGATAGTAACATAAGCACAATGTTTTTAAAACCGGACCGGTGATCGAATCGGCCGGCCAACTGAGTCATGGTTCGATTGATTCAACCGAGTTCGACCGGATTGAATCAGATTTTTATTAAAATACTATTATTTATATTTTTCAAAAAATATATTATAAATTAAAGTATAAAAGGTAATAAGTAATAAAATAAAAATCATGTTATCATCATTTTAAATTAATCAAATAGTAGAAAATTATTTTTATATTTTTAAATTGTATATTAGTTAATTTCATGAATAACTTTATTTTTTATTTCAATCATTCTTTATACTATTTTCCCACGTTTTAGTATTATTTATTTCCTTATTCACAATCACCCTATCAAATTTATTATATTATTTATGTTTCAATTTTTAATATAAATTATTTATAATGAATTAAATTTTATCATCTTATGATAATTTTTCCTTTATTTAAATTTAACTTTACTATTACCTTCTTATCTTTTATTTTCAAATTCAAATGTAACTTCCTTATTACTAATATCCTTTTTTACATTCATTCTATAGAATCTAATCCCTTATTTTTCTCCTCCTATCAAATCTAATCTCTTATTTTTCTCCTCTTCATATTCTTCCATCATTAATACTATAATGTACTTTCCTTTTTTCTATTTGTTTTTTATTATTTCAACCTTTTTTATTTTTTTTGAAAAAACCCGGATTGAACCAGTTTTGGCCGAATTGACCCGGTTCAATCCGATTTTTTTGACAAAATAGTTTTTAATACTAAATCGGACCGAACCAACGATCGGTTCGCAGTTGAACTGGTCGGACCGGCCAGTCCGGTCCGGTTTTAAAAACACTGCATAAGCATCAATATTTTTAAAATTGGATTTGACAATTCAACCACGAATCGGTTAGTCCAGTTTGACATAAATTTTTTTATCAAAATGTCAGACTAATCTGGACCAACTCGATAGATTGAACTGAGAAATTGGTTCAGTTTATTTTTTTTAAAAGAATAAAAAATCAGACAGGATGGGAAAAAAATAAAAAAATAAGGAAAGTATATTATAATAGGAAAGGTGGAAGAATAGGAAACTAAAAAAATTATAAAGGTGGAAAAATAAGTTATAAAGTAGATTTTATAAAAAAAATTTAAAAAGGAAAATAATAATAAGGAAAGTGAATTTAAATTTTAAAAGAAAAGCGGAAATACAGTAATAAAAAATTTAAACAAAAGAGGAAATTGTTCATGAAATTATAAAATAAGAAAATATTTTTTCTAATCATTATAAATGATATATAATAAAAACACAAAATTGGAAAATAAGTAATAAATTAGATTTTATAGGATGTATTTAAATAAGGAAAATATAATTATGGAAAGTAAATTTGAAGTTGAAAAATAAAAGGTGGGAAGATAGTAATAAAGAAAAATTAAACAAAAAAAGGAAATTATTCATGAAACTATTAAATAGGAAGATAATAAAATTGAAGTAATTATAAATGATATATATTTAAAAAATATATTATAATATTCGATTAACTTAAAATGATTATTAATATAATTTTATTCATTATTCACACGTCCATACAGATGCACGCACACGCAAGTCAGCGTAATCCTAGTTCAAGTGTTCAATTAATCTATCATTATCCTTCCCTTATTACATAGGCTAAACCTATAAGAAGCTAATCTCATTATAACACCCCAACTTTTCAGCAAATGAAAAAAAAAGAATTTATCAGAGACAATTAAAATTTGAAGGAAAATAAAAACATAATTACATAAGTAATAGAAAAAAAGAAGAAATGATGTCATAAGTTAACTAGTAATTAGATTAAAATTAGGTATTCAAATTTGAATATGAATTTAACCATAAATTTAGTGTAACACCATGACAATTAAAAAAAGAAGAGAAAACAAAGAGAGCTCGGCTCTCTCTCTTCCTCTCCCCCCTTCAATGGCCCAACCGTAGAAATAGAAGAGCGAGGGGAGGGGAAGGGACAATAGTATCTTCATAAAACCTCTTCCTCCACTCTCTCTTCTAGTTTTCCTCTTCACCCTCTCTCACTCTGTCTCCTCTTCTCATTCGACGCACACAGACAGCAGAGGAGGGAGGCGCTCCGGCTGGATCTTTCGTCGTGGACGGTGCAGGAAGCCTAGGAGGAAGAGCAGGACACAACCGCCGAAGGCAGGCTCGACAATCGTAGTCTAAATGTGTGATTTCGAGATCTATTTCATAGGTTTAGCTTCTGGACGAATTTATGCATGTTCTCAGGATGTAATTAGACTAAAATCCCTGTTTGCATATTTAGAAATCGTAGCATATAAACTTTTGGAATCGCATATCGACTCTCGCGAACTCTAGGAACTTATCAAAATGATTTGTATGTAAATTTTGAACTTGTTTAGATGATGCATGCGTAGACTAATTTCGTATGATTTAGATGATTATATGATGCCTTTCTCGTGTTCATAGATTTGTAATAACCTTGCATGGTACTTGCAATCACTGAGAAAATGAAATGATCAAACAAATATCTCTCGCACTGCATAATAAGAACCCGACCCAGATTAACCTACTCGGATCGATTTCACTTGGAACTTGGCCAGGATCCTCCATGACCAAACTTGTTTAGATGATGCATGTGTAGACTAATTTCATATGATTTAGATGAATTGATGAGTCTTATCAAGTTGTGGCCGACCGTAGACCTTTCTATGTCTAGCTTTTACATTGTATGTCTCATACCGAGACATTTGGATGTACTTCTCTTTTTAGCTTCTGCATGTAGTTTCATACTGTGACAATTAGACATACCTTTCACTTATCTAGCTTCTGCACTTTTCTTTTAATTGTTGTATTATATTCATTAAGTCTTCCATTTACTTGTCATGATTCATGACCATCTGGGTCAACAAAAGGGTAAAAAAAATACCGAAGAAAGTAATGACCGATAGGAGATTTCACCACGTGGCGAGATCGAATTTCGGGACGTTACATTTAGATTGTAAAGGAATTTTAATAGAGGTGAAATTAAGAGTTTTAAGTTAAAAAGTCAGAAGATAAAGTAATAAAATATTATTATTTTATTCCAAAAATAAGATAAGAATAATATTTCATTATTTAATTACAAAAATTCAACAAGAGGAAGTATAAATTATGATTAATAATCACAATTAAATGTTCTAATTAGATTATATAGAGGCCTTTTTTCTTATAAGTATGATCGAAAATGCCTTTTCATCTCACCTCTCTTCCTCTTTTACATTTGAATTTTCACTCCTCCTTTGTGCCCATGTCAGAGTTGTGCGAGAGCCAAGGATAAGCCATAAGAAAGTTCAACGTGAGAGGGTTAAGATAGTTTTCCGTCCAAATTTTGTACAACTTTTCTTTTCGGACAGGTTTTAATCTTTTAAAGAAGATATCCCTTGAAGTCAAATTTCTTTAAAATTAAAATTGATCTCAATCTGAGCTATTAATGAAAAGTTATTAATGTTGTGAGATTGTCAATAATGAAGTAAAATTGTAAAATCGATCATAAATAATATTTTTGATAGAACCATAATAATTTAAGAGTTGACAGAAGAGATTATATATTTATATTCCAACTGGAGCCTTTGAAAAAATGACCTTTGTAGATAGAGTTTTAATTATGTTAATTCTCATCTATAAACATGTTAAAAAATAGGATTAATATTATTGTAAAATTTTATGGGAAAACTAACAAGGGATTAGAACATGATTTTTTTTTTTATGTAAGACCTATGATTGTTTACTTTCAAGAAAAAAGACTAAAATAACGAAGTATGATATCTATGAATAAGTTTATAATTTATTTACTAATCGTAGGTCGAATATATCTAATATGAGAGATATTTGATTAAGATGTCTACTTGATTATTAATTGACTTTTTTTTTACTCCTATACTTGATGATGCGATTGCTAAAATATTACAAAGATAAGTACATAGATTAATTACATAAAAGTCATAATGGGGGATTCATCATGTTTATTGATTTATAGTATTTGTTATTAGTTCATGTGTTAACAACTCCACTCGGGAGTGATGCATGTTCCTTAATTGTCATGGACTGAAATATATGTGACTTCTATTAACTAGTGAAGGAAACCAATGAAGAATGACACTGAATCGGTAACGACGGCAAAATCACTCTTCACAAACGTGACCTATATTTTTCCTCCATGGACTATCGATTTTCCTCAAACTTGTGATTTGATGTCCTCTCCCAAGTACTACGTGATGGTGTGATCAGCTGAGGTTCAATGATGATAACTTTGAACATGCATTCTCCTTCCGCAAGTTGCCCTTGTTAAAATTATAAAATCAATAATGTTACTTTTTCTAATGACTTAAAATTTTAGGAATATTAATTGAAACATCTAATTCCATATAATATCAAAGCTAGAGGTCTCGAGTTCAAACCTAATTGTTACTTATATATTTCTTGCTGAGTTGTCCGCATAATGGTTTAATTAAATCAAAGCTATTAGTCACCTATACTTGAGAGAAAATGTTAAGATGATCAAATCAATGATATTATTATTCTTAAAAGTTTATAATTTCACAGCCCAACTTCCAAATTGGCATTTTCTTCTTCTCGTTGCGCTAATTGTTGTGGTGCCTTCGGATGTCATAAATAAGATGAGAAAATTTCACTAAATCCCCTCTAATTTTACCCACTTTCTCAACTTTGTTCATAAATTTTACTTTATAACAAAATTATCCTCTAATTTATAACTTATTTAGCTTCTACCCTTTTGACCTATAAGAGCAGGTTCCAGTTACTGCGTGACAGCCATGTACTTGTTTATATCTCTTTGGCATCATATTTAAAATAATAAAAAAAAATCATCATTTTACCACTCTTCCACATCATATTAAAAAATAGTAAAAAAGCAAAAAATAAAGAAAGGCGTTCGTTCCTCTCCTCCGCCATGAGATTGGCGTCACCTCAAGCAATGGCGGCGGAATCAGTTTTCCGATGGCACATTCCCTCGCCCTCCTAGTCACAGCCTTTGTCGACCTCACCAGCGCAGCAGCCATGCCCACCTGCGGTCCCACCTCAGTCTCCCTTCAGCACCGTGAACAGAAGCTCTAGCTCTGCCAACAACAATCGGAGGATGAGGATGAAGAAGACGATGACGACAATGTAGAAGACACATGACGGTCAGGCGCAAAGTGTCCGTTCTCGACGGCGGAGGATGTAGAGATGAAGTGAGCAGCGTGGCAGAGGGAAGATGTGAGGGAAGAGAAGTCATGTTCACATCAGAGAAGCAAAGAGTGCGAGAGATTCGTGATGGGGGCAGCCGCTCCCTCCACTGGCACCAGTCGACCATCCAATGGGGTTTCCTAATCCCGGCTGTCTGCAGTTGCCCTTCATCACTGGATCCTAGCCTGGATGCATGAATTGGAAGGGCAAGAAGGCAGGCAGCGGACAATCGGAAGAAGGTGGCTGATGCAAGTAGCTAGATCAATGGAATGATCCCCATCGGAGTTGGCAGTGGCGTGTCTGGATACATTCCATGCTTAATGATCTCCGGTTCCAAAATTGGGTCAAGGCCCATGTGTCACGCCCTTAAGCTCCTTGACTTGAACTTGAGCGTGCGGCACGACCAAATCCTGCGCGGTCGTCGATCAGCCCCATTCGGACGTGTTCCAGACGCGTCCTGGATGCACAACAAAACACCCACTCAGTTAGAGAGACTTCATAAGATAGAGGAAAACTAGAAAATATATTGAGCAATATCATATTGTTCAGGATGGTCTTACAAGCCTTGGTTACAAGTTCTTTAATAGGGCCTTGGAGAAACAACTCATACTCTAACTTAAGGACCTAATTCTACTAGGCATGCAAGTCCTTTCTCTAGAAAAAGCTCCTTGTAGTAGGAGTAGAAATCTGACTTCCTGAAGTCCCTAGAGAATTCGGCCAGCCCTTCAAAGTCCGTCTTGAAGTCGAAGTGGTCAGGCACCCTACCTGGCGCCCGCCATGGCCGGGCGCGCCCGTATGGACAGTCCGAGTCCTACTAGGACTCGAGCTGCTCCACCGTGGCCCCACGAGTTCTTCCATCCTTCTAAGAGTAGATCTTCAACTCCAAGTGCCCCTCGGTCCAAGAAGAAAGCTCGGTCCTCCAAGAATCCGCCATGTCCTTCTCGACATCAGAAACCGGCCGACTCCTATTCCTACTAGGAGTAGGAATCCTTCCGACCCTGCACTTCTTGTCCAAGCATCTCTCGAAGTCTCCCTCCTCGTCGACCTTCGAGATCTTGGAGCTGCTCCGGCCCGAAGACTCCACCCGCCACTCGATCCGCATGGTTCTGCACTCCGTTGCCCTAGTCCAACTCCTACTTGGACTAGGAGTTCTACTCCTAGTAGGAGTAGGAGTGCACCGTGCCTCCTCGCCCGTCGCACGCCCGCCATGTCCCAAGCATGCTCGGAGGCTTCTCCTCGATCCCCTCGCATTCTTGGACATCGACGCTCGTCCTCCAAAGCCTCCTGCTTTGGCTCCATGCCCCGAATCACCACGCGCATCCCGATGCACCTTGCGTCGCTCGTTGTCCCTGCGCGTCCAGCTTGCGGCCGCTTCGTCTCAGCTCCGTCCTGGGACGTGGTAGAAGCGAGGCGTGATATCCTCCCCCACTCAAGCCATTGCCGTTCCTTGGCAATGCCTCTTCTCACTGCCACATACTCCATCTAAGAAAGCCTTCGACTCGCCTCCTAGATTTCGTCGTCCGGAAGACCTCCGCGTCTCCGAACTTGCGCAGTCCAGAAGACCTCCGCGTCTCCGAACTTGGTCCATTCAGAAGACCTCTGGGTCTCTGAACTTGGTCATGACTCTACCTCGAGCCGTTTTGACCACACGCTCCTCGGTGTCACCTTGCTGTCCAAAGGTTCCACCCTGCATCAATCTTCGGTCCGTTGAAGATTGTGGGACGTAGCCACCTTGCCGTTGTCCCGGGGATGTGACCTACGTGCCACCTCCCGAAGTAGGGCCTCGCTGCCTACTTGTGCGTCTTTGCTATCCGAAGGCGCACTCTGCAGTAGTCTTCACTCCGCTGAAGACTTTGGGATGCGACCTCCTCGTCGTTTCCCTGGGATATGACCTTCTCGCCATATGCCCGCCTCGGACTTCGGTACCTTCGCGCACCGGCCTGCTCGCAAAAGTCTGAGGTTTGGTGGACTACAACCACCACTCAGAATATCACCCGCGACACCCTGACGCCAATCTTCGGTCCATTGAAGATTGTGGGACGTAGCTACCTTGCTGTTGTCCCGGGGATATGACCTGCGCGCCACCTCCCGAAGTAGGGCCTCGCCGCCTACTTGTGCGTCCTTGCTGTCCGAAGGAGCATTCTGCAGTGTCTTCCGAAAAGCAATTGAAAACACGAGTCTTCAACTCATTGTTCCCGCAGGTCTTGCAGAGATAACATCTCGGTAGTCCTGATCTTGTCTCATGGACTATCCCGTAGTGGTTCTGTGACCGCGCTCGAAATGGGACCTTCCTTAGCTTGTGTTCCTGTTTCAGGTGAGGATGCAGGTGCTTTCGCTTTGGCGGGCCTATAATCGCGAGTGAATCCTTTGTGCCCAGAAACTCACTCCGCTGAAGACTTTGGGATGCGACCTCCTCGTCGTTTCCCTGGGATATGACCTCCTCGCCATATGCCCGTCTCAGACTTCGGTACCTTCATGCACCGGCCTGCTCGCAAAAGTCTGAGGTGTGATGGACTGCCCCCACCACTCAGGATATCACCTGTGACACCCTGACGCCAACTCTCGTCGATGGCTGCTTCCCCGCGCCAACGACCTTCGAGACAGCCACTATTGGTCTTAGCCGTCTCGCTCCGCTTTGCGACCTTTAGAAGGATGACCCGGCGTTGGGTCAGCCCAAGGAGCTCCACTCCTTGACCTGCGCGTCTCCTCGTCCAGAAAAGATCCTGCTAATCCAGAATCAAGCCACCTGCTCAGATTCTCTGGACAGATTCATCACTGATGTGCTCCGCCACATCCAGTGCACTTGCGCTTCCGCATCCTCGTTCCGCCATCTTGCGCTCTGACCTCCGAACAGTGTGAGGTCAAAGGATTTGATGAGTTTGTCCCCTCATCAAACCCATCGCCGTGTACCTCCTGCCTCGAGATACACTCCTCGATGGTTGAACACAGTAGAGTCACCTCGGCTTCCATGATCGGAGATCTTCCATGGAACCCCTTCTCTACTTGCACTACCTCCCTTGCAAGTTCCACCTTGAACTTTACCTCCACGAAGCGCAATGCTGTCCTAAGACCTTCCTGCCTTAGAACTTGAGCCTCCAGCTCCTCGAGAGTCTTCTGGATCCGTCGGAAGTCCTCTCCTTTCACCATGTTCGGGGCTGAATCCTCATCTCGATCCACCTCCGCAATCATGGCTGAGAGCTGCCTAGCACGCAGGCTCTCTCTCTTCACGGGCACTTCGTGATATGCCCCCGGAGCACCCAGATGCAACCCTTCTCAGTCCATCCTCACCTCTGGGAATAAATCCACGAACTCCATGCCCAGAACGAGTTTATGATCGTCCGAGTCGACCACGATGATGTTGAGCGTGCCTTCCCAGCCTCCCACCTTCGCGTGGACGTCTTTGGCCGTACCAAAGGTTGGTTGGGACTCAGCATTCATGGTCTTAATGAGCCCTGATTTCTTGGCAAACCCGATGCCAAGTCGCGCTGCTTCCTGTCTTGACATGAAGTTGTGCGTAGCTCCAGTGTCCACCAGAGCGGTCGTGGTATGTCCATCTACCTCGACTTCTACGAGCCCTTCGCGGCCTTCTTCATGTCCTTCGTCAGAATCGTTGCAGCGGTCGTTGCCAAAGCCATAATAGACCCCATGTGAGCTGCACCTTGTTCATCATCTGAGGTAGACGCCATAGCGGCTAGGCCAGTCTTCCTGTCGCACTGCCACGCGTAGTGCGGCCCTCCACAGACATAGCACCTCACCGGCTTCCTCGCGCCACCTTTCCCGGTCTTCACCACCTTCTAATCGCCTCGCTCGCCACCAGAGACGGGGCTTGTCCTCCGATGACAAGTCCCTGACCTTGACCTGCTTGCCAAGATCCTTGTTGGCCGCATACTCCACCAGAGCTTCGGCCACGACCAACACCTCCTGCATGATCGATACTTTCATCCTTCTCACCTCTTGAGCCACCCAAGGCTTGAGGCCTCGCAGAAAGAAGAATAGCCAAGTTGACTCCTCCATGATCCCGGGCATCTCCAACATAAGCGGCTGGAAATTTTCGATATATTCCTTTACGGAACTCGTTTGCTTGAGCGCCGTCAACTTGTTCATAGCCACCTCTTGCGCGTTGCCAGGATAGAATTGCATCTTCAATTCTTTCTTGAAGTCCAGCCATGAGTCGATGACGACCGACCCCTTCACGACTCCCTCCTCCATGCGACGCCACCACAAGAGCGCACCATCCACGAGATAGCGCACGACTAGGCTGATCTGGTCCTTCTCGATCGAGATCTTGCTGGTCTTGAACTCCTGTTCAAGATTCCAAATGAAGTCATCGATGGCCGTTGCCTCTCGCACGCCATCGTACTTCTTCGATTCTGGGCCTACGAACTTCGGAATAGGGGTACTCGTCTGAAGCCTACTCGCATCGCAGAGAAGCCCCTTGAGCAACAACAGGTCCGTCTCCAACGCCTTGATCCGCGTCTCCCTGGCTACTCCCAGGGACGCGACCTGGGCGACCAGGTCCTGATGTGCGGTTGCACCTTCTCCCAAGGCCAAGCCATGCTCGTTCGACACATCTTCCAAGATACGAACCTTCTCATTCATCTCTTGAAGACTTCTGCCCACCGTCTCCACATACTTCTTTATGTGGTTGACGGGATCTCTGGACTTTGCTCGCGTTCCCTTCCTCTTTTCCCCGACGTCCGCACCTTGGGCAGCACCTCGTGTGCCGTCCTCGGTCTCCAACGAACGACCTCTTATAGAAGGACCTTCTTCGTCTCCAGACATCTAGAACTCTGGCCCTGATATCACGTTGTCATGCCCTTAAGCTCCTTGACTCGAACTTGAGCGTGCGGCACGGCCAAACCCTGCTCGGTCGCCGATCAGCCCCGTTCGGATGTGTCCCGGACACATCCTAGATGCACAACGAAACACCCTCCTAGTTGGAGAGAAGAGAGACTTCACAAGATAGAGGAAAACTAGAGAATATATGGAGCAATCTCAGATTGTCTAGGATGGTCTTACAAGCCTTGATTACAAGTCCTTTAATAGGGCATTGGAGAAATAACTCCTACTCTAACTTAAGGACCTAATCCTACTAGGCATGCAATCCCCTTCTCTAGAAAAACCTCCTTGGAGTAGGAGTAGAAATCTGACTTCCTGAAGTCCCTAGAGAATTCGGCCAGCCCTTCAAAGTCCGTCTTGACGTCGAAGTGGCCAGGCACCCTGTCTGGCGCCCGCCATGGCCGGGCGCGCCCGCATGGATAGTCCGAGTCCTACTAGGACTCGGGCTGCTCCACTGTGGCCCCACGAGTTCTTTCATCCTTCTAGGAGTAGATCTTCAACTCCAAGTGCCCCTTGGTCCAAGAAGGAAGCTCGGCCCTCCAAGAATCCGCCATGTCCTTCTCGACATCGGAAATCGGCTGACTCCTATTCCTACTAAGAGTAGGAATCCTTCCGACCCTGCACTTCTCGTCCAAGCATCTCTCGAAGTCTCCCTCCTCATCGACCTTCGAGATCTTGGAGCTACTCCGGCCCGAAGACTCCACCCGCCACTCGATCCGCATGGCCGTCCAAGTCCTACTCGCATTAGGACTTGTCCCGGGCATGGCCGCCTCCTCGCGTCCATCCTTCTAGCTTGCATGGTCCCTCCTCGGACTTGGATTCCTTGGCAACTATCCTCAGCCTTCCGCACTCCGTTGCCCTAGTCCAACTCCTACTTGGACTAGGAGTCCTACTCCTAGTAGGAGTAGGAGTGCGCCGTGCCTCCTCGCCCGTCGCACGCTCGCCATGTCCCAAGCATGCTCAGAGGCTCCTCCTCGATCCCCTCGCGTTCTTGGACATCGACGCTCGTCCTCCAAAGCCTCCTGCTTTGGCTCCATGCCCCGGATCACCACGCGCGTCCCGATGCACCTTGCGTCGCCCGCTGTCCCTGCGCGTCCATCTTGCGGCCGCTTTGTCTCAACTCTGTCTTGTAGTGCAAGCTAACCACAAAGCCCTGTCATTGTCACTTCTGTTGGCATTTGAGATATGGTCTAGATCAGACTTGCAACAAATCCACCTTCGACCTCATGATGAAGAGATGAGAGGAATTAGCTCCTCCATTGTCGATGGCAGTTCCAACAAGCAAACATGCGAATAGAGGAAGGGGGCGGGGGCGGGGGCGGCGATGCCAGGGAGGGTGGTGGGTGGGTAGGGGTGTTCATTGAGTCAGGTCGATCTGATGAATTGATGACCCGTCCAGACCTAGTTTGGGTTGGGTCGGGTCGAACTCGATCATGGGTTGGGTCGGGTATGAATTAAAAAAATTCAACCTGAGTCAACCCGAGTTTTTTTATTTAAACTTATGTTTATATTTGATTGAAAAATTTTAAAAAATTGAAAGAAATATTTTAAGTACAAAAATATGTTTAAATTGTTAGAAAGCTTATTTCATGCCTTAAAATAATATTTTTATATTAAATAATTAAAAATAGTAATAAAAAAATTGAAAAAAAGAAAATTAGGTGATTAGGTAATCCGACCACCTGATCCAACCCAAAGCAGATTGGGTTGGATTAGGTCAAAGGCCTTCAATTTGGTTAGGTCGGGTTGGGTTTATTCATGGGTCAAGTTCAACTGACCCTTCTTTTATATTATTATTTTAATAGTCTCTATTTTTTATGTTAGGATATTAAAAATATACTTTTCCATGTCAGACATTTGTAAACTTGGAGGAGGGAGAAAATTGTTGTGTAGCCACCACATAGACCACACAATAGGAAAACAAGGCGATCACAAGTAAAAAGGGCAATTAATGAAAGTTGAAGGGTGATCTAATTACAAAGTAAAGTTGGATGATAGAGTTAAAAAAATGGTAAAGTTGGAAGGCATTTAGTGAAATTTACTCTAAACGAGCTAGTTCCAAGCATCTAAATTCCACCAAAATGGTGGAACTGTCAAGTTCCCATCGCAGCATGTTCCATCTGAAAATTCTCCCCTTCATTGCCCTTTCTTCCTCTCTCTTTCGCTTGCATTTCTTCGCCCCTTTTCTCCTTTCGCTAGCCCAAATCTAGCTAGGACGATACCTACGATGGCTCCTCCATGAAAGAGAGTTGTGAATTTGGGTGGTTGCGGACCATCCTTCACCTCCTCCGTGTTCACCGGAAAGATGACACTCTCGCTTCCTATTGGCTTCCCCGTTAACGTCATAGATCTGCCCTACAGTCAGCGTCCTCCTCCAGTCAGAGGTTAGCAGCATCCTCCTCCAGTCAGAGGTAAGCTTCTCCACACGACCCCTCTCATCTGTTTTAATGTTCGGAGATGCTCCTTATGGACTATGACTTGTCGAATCTTCCTATTGATGCCAACTTGCAAGTTTTTGTTTCATGTTCGTAGTGTCCTGCTCAAATCACACATCGACTTGGCATTTATTGCCCCCCGATCTCCATAGTTGGAAAAGGTTCAACGATTTCCTAACACAACCTAATAAAAGCATTTTTTGTTGTGCTGATCAGAATTATGCTCTCATCCAAGGCTTCGAGCGTAAGATAGACTGATCACGACCAAGTTCACGACCAGCTTAGCTTTCTTGAACACTATTGAAAAAATTTTCCCTTTTGATCAATTTGGGTTGTAACGAGACAAACATTCTAGTATTATGAGATTTATGATTCTCTTTTGTAAACGAATAAAAGTGTGCTAATGCATGCACCTTCAAAATTAGTTCATTACTTCCTTTGTATTATTCTCTTTGTTGGATGACAAGCCACTGAGTGAGAGGGAGGGGTGAATTGGTGTTAAATAAAAAATACTAATTTTTTGAAAATTTTAATGGAAGCTAATCGATTTGTTAAACTTTAAACCAACACAATAACAATTAAATCACATGCATAATAGAGTAGGAAGGAGAAGAAGAGAGAAAGGCAAACTCAAGATGCAAGTAGTTGTTGATGAAGTTCTGCCACACCTTGGCCTACATTCCTGCTAAAGCTTCTTGACCTCGAGACCATCGGAGATTCTACTAACACTCTTTCTTGATTACAAATGAGATGAGGAAGAACCCTTTTGCGCCTCATGTCTTTTCTCCGCTTAGGGTTTGTTTGGCAAATAACTAATAGAGGGATAGGGTGGGGTGACGTGATGAGTGGTGGGCTGGGGTGACGTGATGTATCATTAGAAAGTCCATGTTTAGATAATAAAGTATATAAGATGTGGGGTGGTGTAATGAAAATTTTATTTGTATAAAAGTCATTTTTATCCTTCATTATATAATTAAAGTATTTATAATCATTAATTAGGGGTGAACATGATGACCTGATCGAGCCATTGCCTGCACTAGCCCGAATTTTTCAAATTTTTCCCTACCCCATGGATAATTGGGTTAGGAGCGAGTCTCATTTCTTTGACATCCGACCGGATCAGGTCGGGACCGAATCTGAATTTTACGTTACAACCCGGTTGAATATATTATATTAGTATTAAATTATTTTTAAATAGTATATTTTATGTTTATTTTGAATAAAATTTTATATTTACTAAAAAGTTTTATTTACTAAAAATGATAGATAAATATGTATTTATATTAAAAATATATAATATATCAATGAATGAGAGAGAGAGAGAGAGAGAGAGAGAGAGAGAGAGAGAGAGAGAGAGAGGGTTGTTTAATTTGGTAAGAAGAGAAATGATTTAATTTGGTAATAAGAAAGGAAAGAGGTTAATTTGATCTAAAATAATCTATTCCTCCTCATTCCACCAAACTCCACTCCTCTTAACTTAAATAAAAAATATAACCAAACATGACGTAACTAATTTCATTCCCTCATATTCCACTCCACCCCTTCATATCCCTCATACTTGGAAGTTTTCCTATCTTTTCTTCGCTCAAGATGTAAGGCACAACATCTTTTCAAAATAGCTATTACAACATCGCAAGAACACTTCCCAATGTCTCTTTTAGAATTTGAAACTTTACACAAGAATAAGAGAGGAAAACAATGAAAGATTTTAAACTTGGACATCAAGTGGGCTTCACAATTGTTCTCCTTTAATTTTCTCATAAGTCTTAGTTTTCTTAATGTATTTTGGACCTCTTTTATAACTTCAAATCTTTCCCATAGCCGCTAGTATTTAAAATTAACTACTTTATACTTTGGACGAAATGAGCGTCCGTTTAGTGGAGCGGACGTTCCCTACTCTATTGATAATATGATAGATTTACACTCTTTTATACATATCTTTTTGCACAATTACCCAAAAATGCAATTTTTTTTATTATATGAAAAGCTAATGGAACTATCTACAAATTTGATATTTATTTTTCATTCAAAATCTAATGGGATCATGGTATAATATTAATTCAAAGTTTAGTGTATAATGTTGTCCATGACTAAATTTCACCAAATGCATTTCAACTTTGGGCACTTTTGCAGCGTTGTCCTCAAACTTTATTTTGTAATAAGATTGCCCTCCACCATTTCACTTGTTTCACCGGATACCCATTTCACTTACTATAGGTCATTTCCTGATTGATTTGTCAATGTGGCGCCCACGCGATGATTTTCTCTCTCCTCACGCATGCAACAATCCTACGTGGAATTTCTCTCTCCCCATGTTCCTCACGCTGCCCCATCCTCTTCTCCCATTGGCCGGCGCAAGGGGGTGGCGCCCCCCCTTTGGCTTCATTGACATGCGACTTGAAAGAGGGGGGGAGGGAGTCACTCCCCCTTCTCGCTTTGCTAGTGTGCGACACAAAAGGGGGGATGCCCCCTTTTTCACTTCGTTGACGCGCGCGACGTGAAAGCGGGGGGCGCCCCCTTCTCTCTTCGCCAGTGCACGACGTGAAAGTGGGGTGGGGGGCTTCTCGCTTCGCCCGTGCATGAAGCGAAAGGAGCCGACGCCCCCTCTTTCGCATCGTGCACTAGCGAAATGAAGGGGGTGGGGGGTGGGGTGGAGACCCTTATTCGCATCGTCGGCATTCGATGCAACACAAAAGGGGGCGATGACCCCTTTTTTGAATTGCTGGCATACAACGGGGTGGGGGGGGGGGGGGGCTCCCACTTCCCCTTCTTGCTTCGCTGGTGTGCAACACGAAAGGGGGGAGCCTCGCCCCTCCTCTATGAACTCCTACGTCGAAGAAGGCAGGGGGAGGGGGCGCGCCGCCCTCTCCTTCTCTGCGCACGTCAGAGGGGTCTCACCTCTCTTCTTTGGCGCTAGAGAAGAGAGGGGGAGGGGGTGGGTGCCCCCTCCGCCGGCCAGTAGGAGAAGAGGAGGGGTTAGCCCCCTCATTTTTAAAATTTTTATATTATTATTTAACATGTATTTGACATGTGGAGGCGAGAGAAACACCACTTAGGGTGACTGCCTACACGAAGGAGAGAGAAAATCATCGTGTGGGAGCCACGTCAATAGATCAATCGAGAAACGATCTATAGTAGGTAAAATGGGTAGTCGATGAAACAAGTGAAAAGATGGAGGACAATCATGTTACAAAATGAAGTTTGAGAATAGCACTGGGAAAGTGCCCAAAGTTAAAAGGGCATTTGGTGAAATTTGTCCATTTCAAATTAATCTTTTTAGACATTTACTCTTTTATATATAACCTTTCGTACAAGCATCCAAATGATATGATCTTTGATTCTATTGAAAGCTAACAACATTATCTACAACTTTCATGTTTACCTATTATCCCAAATCTTTTGATAAAGTAATCAAATATTAAGTACATAAAAAAATATAAACTTCAAATTTTTGGGCTTCACTTGTTTAGTCATAATTTTTTTGTGGTTATCCAAATGAGATAATTCTTGATTATCTAAAATATTATAAAATTATATTTAACTTTTATATTCGCATATTAATATAAATCTCATGGGAACATAGAAAAAATAACAACAGGAGGTTTAGTGCATGAAGCAACTCTTTCTTTATCTTCTTATTTAAACATTTTTGGCATTTTAAATATAACTATAATTTTTTGACGTTTGTATCATCAATATATAATTATATAGGGTATAAAAATCTTGTTCCAACAATCTCCTCTTTTTTTATGAAGACAAATCGAGAAATATGAAAAGTATATAAGTTGGAAAGGAAAATATATTAAAGTTGAAATTTCACTCCCCCTAAATCTAAACTTTCCTTACAATTGATAGATATGCACATGAATAATAATTGTTATATTCTTTTCATATAGAACTATATTCATAAGGCCCAAATAATAAATTAGGAGTTATATACTTTTTCTATTATATTTCTCCCATATAAATTTCTCTTATGTTCTTGTCATAGTTCTCATATATTTCTCTCATAAAAAAGTTGTTTCCAAATTAAACATAATCGCGAGACAAATGTTAACTCCTCCCTAATCAAGTTATCATTTAAAATTTTTTATTCTTCCCCCTTTTATCATACAAGAAACAAAAAAGTAAAATCATATTCCAAGTGAATAGAGGAATTAATATTTCAAACTTTTGAACAAGCTCCCCCTATTAGTATGATCATTTTTCATTATCTTTCCATCTTTCTTTAGTCCTTTATATATTCCCCTTTTATTCCAAAGAAATGATAACAATTTAATATTGTGAATGAGGAGTTAAAACCTAATTTTCAGAGTATGAATATTTTAAACTTAAAACTTAAGAATCGTGCCAACATATGATATTAAAATAATTTTCCAAATTATGAAAATGTAGATCCATTCTCATGTAATCCAAATAATTGATACTTTTTTATCGTATAAATATCTCAAATGTAAATACATTATTACACGTCATAAAATCTTATGTATATTTTCATTTTTTTCAATAGAGATATCATTTAAACATCATTTCAAATTTGATGGTCACGTGTCATACGATATATGAATACTCAAATAATAATAAGTCATGATCATATAAATTTATGCACATTAATTTTATAACACAAGAGTCCATATGCCAAGATTGTTGGATCCCAAAAGACACCAAGAGGGGGAGGGGGTGAATTGGTGTTAAATAAAAAATTTCGATTTCACAAAGATCATCGCGGAAGCACAAAACTGATTCTTTAAAACCTTTTAAAATAAAGCAATTCAGATTATAAGCATACTATGAACGGAGGAGAGAGAGAATCAAACACAAAGACACAGTGGTTGTTGATGAGGTTCGGTCACACCTTGGCCTACGTCCCTGCTCCGACTTCTCGACCTCGAGACCGCCGGAGATTCCACTAGCACTCTTCCTTTGTTCCAAATGGGGCAAGGAAGAAAAATCTTTTACACCACCACCTTTTCTCCGCTTCGAGAGATAATGCATACCTCTCCTTAAATGAAGCTAATCTATTTCTTTCGCTCAAGAGGTACGATTTTGAACCTCTTTTACACAGGAGCTCTTTCAGAATTTTTCTAACAAAAGTGTTTCTCTTTTTACAATTCTATGCTCACAAGAAGAGAAGAGAGAAAGAAGAGAAATCTATAAAATGAAAACTTCAAGGAATGATCTCCTTTTGATGATTTGAAGTTTTTTCTTCAATGAGTGAATGGATGTCTTTGCCTCTTGCTTTGACACTCCTTTTATAGCCTTCAGTATGTGGAAAATTGGTCCACAAATTGTTCCACAAATTTCTCCTTCAAATTTGACCATTACTGTTCATTTGACTGGGAGGTCGGTCGATCGCACATCTGGACCAGTCGACCGGTCTATTTGACCGTTGCGCGATTTCTTCAACTTCTGTGCTTGATCGATCGACCGGTCCGTCGACCGATACATCGATCGGTATTAGATCGTCATTGTCCGGGGTAGGCTCAGTATTTATCGGTCGACCGATATCATCTCGATCGGCCTTTTTTATTTCGATCGACAATTTGACCGACCTGCACTCTTTTGATCATAACTTTCTTCACAGTTATCCAAATTAGATAATTTTGGATTCTATGGATAGCTAATATGATTCTTTACAAATTTGATGTTTATCATTCATAAAAAATCTATTCATATCATAGTCAATTATGTAATTAAAGTTTGTGCATAAAGTTATATTTTTTTCTAAACTTTTTCAGCATTTTAACATTAATCTTACGAGGTTTGTTTCATCAAAATATAATTTCTTATGTCATTAAAACTTTGACCCAATAATCTCTCCCTTTTTATGAAGACAAACTAAGAAATATGAAAAATATATAAGTTGACGAAAAAGTTGTAAAATCTTGTAAAAATCATTTTACTCCCCCATAACACTTGACTTTTCTTACAATAGGATATATCAATATAAAGTATATTCAGGTCATATTTCTCCTATATTTCTCTTCCTTTTGTTTTATCAAAAAGAATAATTTATATATGAAGCATATAAGAAACCATATGTAACTCCCCCTTAATCAAATTTTCAAAAAAAAAATATATTCTTCCCCCTTTTGTCATATAATAGACATGTAGAGTATTGCAAGTTTTGAATGATAACTCCCCCTAAATTTATGGCTATTTTATAATGAAAACCAATTTATGAAAGCCAAAAAATTTTTTAAGAATCAAAATATGGCATAAAACTTTGATTCAACAATGATGTCCATGATATAAATAAAGTTTAATCATGCTCCCCCTATTACTATTACCAATTTTCTTTTATATGTTTCTTTTTTTAAAAAAAATAGTAGTTTTGAAATTTTGAGTGATATAAAAAAGTATATGATACTTTTACCATAACCTTGTGCCTTCATATTTCCAATTTCATATGTCCTTTGCATGTGAGGCACACCTGAAAAATAATTAAGTAACTTTTGGTACCCAAACTTCTTTAGGTCCAGTTTTGTTAGATAATGTTCCTTTCAGAACCCAAATCATGCCATGTTGTGTTGATTTTCTTATTTTGCATTTATATGCATAATGATCATAAAATCCACATGTAAAACATTTGAGATGCGATTTTCTACCATATAGATGATTGGATTTCCAATATGAATTTTCATGTCCAAAATGACTCCTAAGATTATTTGTCGTTACATGAGAAATAGTCTTACTTTGTGAGTTTTTCAAAAGGTCATTTTCCTTCTTTATCTTTTCTAAAGGACATGCTAGTTTTACAATTTCACATGCATGTATAATTTCCAAAGTTTCAATTTTATTTTTGAGTTTTTTCAATGTCATATAGTAATTTTTCATTTTCCTTTTGAAAAATATCTTTTTATGAGAGGAGAGTTCTTCATTTACATCTAAAGAAACATTTTCTTCAGAAAATTTCGACGAGTCATTATTTGAAATTGAAGAGTTTAAAGTTATCTCATCGTTGTGTACCATTAGGCACAAGTATGCATCATCACTAGAAGAACTTGATGAGTCATTTGATTCATCTTCACTTGGCTCTTTATATTTCTTCTTCTTCTTCTTTTGAGATGTCTCATTTTTGTCTTTTGATTGATGTTTACATAATCCTCTTTTCGGCTTCTTACTCTTTTCTTTAGATTTCACCAACTTGATATATTTGTCAAGTTTTCTTGTATAGCGGACGAGTTTCTTTTCGTCCACTTCTTCTTCACTTGAGTTATCTTCATTTTCGTTTGCTTTCAAAGCAAATGTCTTCTTTTTGGGAGCATTGGATTCTTCTTCTTCTTAGATTCCGATCTCATATGTTAGAAGTGAGCCAATAAGATCATCAAAATCTAATTTGTTCAGATCATTTTCTTCAATCGCCGTCCTTTTTGTATGCCATTGGGAGGAGAAAGAACTGAGAACCATTTTTACTTTTTGAGGATTAGTTCTTGGCTCGCCCAATGAGATTAAGCCATTCAAAATATCATTAAATCGAGCTACCATATCATTTATGGATTCATTATCATGCATTTTGAAAGAATCATATTGATGGTTTAAAATATTCAATCTAAATTCTTTAACTTTGTCGGTTCCTTCATAAGTTATGATGAGCTTTTCCCAAATCTTGATTACAGTTTTACAACTTGAAATCCGATTGAACTTCATTGAATCCAAAGCACAATAAAATATATTTTTGACTTTCCAATCAAGTTTTGAAAAAATCTTTTCTTTTTCTTTAGAAGCAATAGGTAACTTTTCATGAACATAATAACCTTTTTCAACTATGTCCCATACGTCGATATCAATAGAACAAATATATGCTTGAATTCTAATTTTTCAATATGAAAAATTTGATGCATTTAAAAGGGGAGGACGACTAATTAATTGACCTTCGGCAAAACCAATTCCACTTGATTCCATGGCTCTTAAAGATTGTTAAATCTTAAAACAAGATAATCAAATCTTAAAATGATTAGATCTAAAGACAATTTGATGTGAAAACAAGATGATTCAAAAAAATCTAAACAAGAGCAACCCGCTCTGATACCAATTGTTGGATCCCAAAGGGCACCAAGAGGGAGGGGAGGGGGGAGGATGAATTGGTTTTAAATAAAAAATGTTGATTTCACAAAGATCGTCGCGGAAGCACAAAATTGATTCTTTAAAACCTTTTAAAATAAAGCAATTTAGATCATAGGCATAATATGAACGGGGAGAGAGAGAAAAAATAAACGTGAAGACACGGTTGTTGCTGACGAGGTTCGGCCACACCTTGACGTCCCCACTCCGACTTCTCGACCTCGAGACCGCCGGAGATTCCATTAGAACTCTTCCTTTGTTCCAAATGGGCAAGGAAGAAAAACCCTTTACACCACCGCCTTTTTTTTGCTTCGAGAGGTAAGACACACCTCTCCTTAAATGAAGCTAATCTATTTCTCTCGCTCAAGAGGTAAGATTTTGAACATTTTTTACACAGGAGTTCTCTCATAATTTTTCTAATAAAAGTGTTTCTCTCTTTTACAATTCTATGCTCACAAGAAGAGAAGAGAGAAAGAAGAGAAATCTATAAAATGAAAACTTCAAGGAATGATCTTCTTTTGATGACTTGAAGTTTTTCTTCAATGAGTGAATGGATGCCATTGCCTCTTGCTTTGGCACTCCTTTTATAGCTTTCAGTATGTGGAAAATTCATCCACAAATTGTTCCACAAATTTCTCCTTCAAATTTGACCGTTACTGTTCATTTGACTAAGAGGCCGGTCGATCGAACATCTGGACCGATCGACCAGTCTATTTGATCATTGCGCGATTTCTTTAGCTTCTGCGCTTAATTGGTTGATCGGTCCATCGATCGATACATCGACCGGTATCGGATCATCATTGTCTAGGGCAGGCTCAGTATTTGTCGGTCGTCTGACATCTTCTATTCGGTCGACCGGTATCATCTCGACCGGCCTTATTTGTTTCGATCGACGGGTTGACCGACCTGCACTCTTTTGACCATAACTTTCTTCACAGTTATCCAAATTAGATAATCTTAGATTCTATGGATATGTAACATGATTCTTTACAACTTTGATGTTTATCATTCATCAAAAATCTTTTCATATCATAGTCAATTATGTAATTAAAATTTGTGTATAAAGTTATATCTTTTTCTTTAAACTTTTTTAGTATTTTAACTTTAATCTTACGAGGTTTTTTCATCAAAATATAATTTCATATGTCATTAAAACTTTGACCCAAAAAAGATAAATAGAAATGAAGCATATGATATGTTTTAAAAGTTTTCCAAATTTCTAGTAAACTTTTAAAACTTTGACTTCTTTCAATTGCAAACCTACAACGCATCAAATGTCTAAATGAAAATTAGTAGAATCCTAATTAAATATACATGCTCACAATTTTTAAGAGATAAGCATAATAAATAACAGAGGTATTTCTAGAGTTAAGCTTATCCTAATATGTCCAAAAATTGGCATTTCAAGAAACATAAATTTGTGCAAAAATTATAATAACTAGTAGACAAGTATAAAGCACAAATAATTTTGACACACAAGTATATCCAAATTTTCATTTATATGTTCAAAGTGATACTTTTACTATAGATTTTGTACGTTCACTCCTTAAAATCCATTTTTTTCTTTTCTTACTTTCATTCTTTCATTGTCACAAGATAATAGTCAAGATTAATGATAAGGAAATAACAACAAAATTAGAAAAAATGTCAAAGTTTTAATTTTTATATATTTACCCTTTTTAGGAAAAAAAAACTAATAACACTTTAAAGTTATGAATCATGACAAAAAATTTTCATTACATGATATGATAATTTTAAACTTCAAAAGGTAAGAATCATGTCAAGATAATTCATAAAGATGAATGTATAAATTAATTTTGATATGAGATGTATATAACAAGTTGAAAATGATCTTCTTAATAGTATGCTTCTTTCAAACATGTGCATAAGTATAGAGTTTAACAATTAAATGACTTATGCAACAATTTCCAAAGATCAACTTTATAGATCAAAATAACATATTAAAAATCATAAGATGCATTTGTACTCAAATAAATTATAATGTAACAAGTCATAACAATATATGTTCATCCACTAAAACACAAAAGTTTATTCTGAAGTGTCATTCCAAACCTCTTTCATACATAAGTAAACACAATTCAAGTTAATTTATGAGACTTTGCAATAATATTTTCATGTGTTTATTTTTTTCAAATAAAATGATATTTATGATAATAATAAAGACAAGTATAAAAATAGGTATATAAATTTTTTCTTTGACATGTATGCAACATAGATTTTGCAAGTATATTATCACAAATAAAAAAGAGACTATTATGGATTAATTTCAAAATTCTTCGTAAGTTTTTGTTTTTAAACATTCAAAAGATATTCAGTTCTTATATAAAGATTATGACTTCCTTTAAAATCACAAAAAATCAAATATTATAAAAAATGTGATAATCAAACTTCAAAGAAAAATCATTTATTATTTTTCACTCATATTTCAAAATATTATTTCTTTGTACTTTAAAATCATAAGAATCATATAAGTATATTGAATTACAAATATTAAGATGTCAACTAGTACACAAGATTCATATACAATCAAGTATACATCCTCAATGTCAACATAAACAAATTTTGAGTTTGAATAAGTACTCTTATTTAGCTAAATAAGATTTTCAAATGGAATAAGTAAGGTAATTAAAAAAATGACAACTTAGTAATCATCATGCACATTTAAATAGACATATTTCATTAAGCATATTTAAGCAAAATGAGTAATCTAGACACTTTCAAAGTTAGATGAGCAAGATAATTCTAGCACACATAAGTTCAATTATTAACTTAATGAATAAATTCAAAGCATAAGTATGCATGATATCAAAATAGACTCAAATTATTAACTTAATCCAGTAGAGCCTCTAGTAGGCTATTGGAGGCGAAGTCGTCGTCTTCTCCTTGTCCTTTGGCGAATGCTCCCGGTTGTCGTCCAAGGAAGAAGAAGAGGACAAGAAGCAATAAGGAAGAAGAAGGATGATCGAACATTGCGGGAGGACGAGCAAAGTCTACGACAGCTAGGTGTGAAGAGGAAGAAGAGGTGTCTGAAGCCGATTCATTCTATGTTCATTTTCGTATAGGTCGCGGCCTCCGATCTCAATCGTCACCGCCGTTGATCTTCATCGGCATTGGGCATCGCAATGGGCGTCCTTCGATCTCAATCGACGTTGTCCCTGATCTCACACTACAAGAAAATTGGCGATTAGCGACGCTCAGTAGCGTCGCAAATTATGGTGACACTAAATCGACGCCACTAGCACCGCCATGGCGTCCACGTTGCATTCCAACTAAGAGACGCTATTTGCCTCTCAATAGCGTCTCATTAGCGTGTTCTTAGCTATTCAAAAAATAGATGCTAACGAAGGAGCCTTGGAGACGCTAGGTAGACGCTATTATTGCGCGCCATGAAGCGAAAATGCACGTGAGAACCTAGCGCCGTTCTCGCGTCGAAATCGCTCGACGCTAACCTCGCGTCGCACACATTGCGACTCTAGGGAGACGCTATCTGACGTCACAAATGAAATGACGCTATGTAGACGTCAATGCGATTACTTGGAAATAGATAACTATATATATGATATCTATATCTATATCGCTATTTGTTTTATATTTAAACCCTAAACCCTATCTATTATCTATACTGTATGTTAATCATAAATAAATTAAATATTATATATGTATCTTCAACATATATATGTATTCCTACATGATTACCTATATTATATATATGTACTACATGATTACATATATATGTATTTTTACATCATAGGAGTGTTCCTAAATATATAATTTGTTACCTATATTATATATATTATTTATACATACAATATATATATATCATATCTTAATTATGCATATATTATTTTTATATTCCTAATTATGAAATTAAGATGGTTGAATTAAGAGAGTGATTTGCTACAAATTATCCCATTTTAGCGTCACCGTGGAGACTCAATAGCGTCTACTTAGCATCCAACTAGAACCGCCGACATTGTTGAAGCCATGGTGACACTATTGGCGTCTCTATAGCGTCGCCATTTTGAGGCGCGAATAAGCTTGAGATGCTAGTTTGGCGCTACGGGGTCGCTAAACCACTTTAGCGACTCAATAGCATTTGTATTGAGCCGTCGTAGCCGACTTTTTATCACACTCGCTTAATCGGGCACATATAGACATATAAATATGCGTATATACTTATACTTATATATAATAAGTACATATATACATATTATTATCACTTAATTTCACACATATAAACATATACATACATATATACACTTGGAATACATATACATATACACATTATCTATATATGACTCGCACATGTACATACATATACATACACATATATACTTATAATACATATAGATAAACACATTGTTGTGACTTAATCTCCCACACGTAGACATATACATACGCATATATTATATATATACATATACACACACACAATTTTGTTATAGACACATATACATATAGACTTATAATTTTATATACATACATGATACTCGGAAGGGAATAAAACAACTGGAATGGGGCACAATGCGATGAGATGCTATATTGATAAATAAAATTACATACATAATAGAAAACTAGAAATAAAAAAATAATTAGCATCTCTCTGGCGTCACAATTTTGAGACGCTAAATCTAAATAGATGATGTCGCTATAGTTACTTAGCGATACATAAGCCTCTCTATAGCGCCTCATTAGCCAAATTTTTATTACCCTTTTTTAATGGGGCACCTATATAGCGTCTACGTAGAGTCACAATAAAATGAGACGCTAAAGAATTTACTTAAATCCCTAGCCCCTCTTCTTCGTTTTCGCTATTTACTATTTACTATTACCCCTCCGACGCCCGATGCCGACGATCGACTCCTCCACCGCCTCTGCCTCCGCTGCCTACGCCTCCTTTGCCACCCTGCGCCTCTCTCTCCCGATGGTTTACATAGCTTTACTGACCCCTCCATCTCCCCTTTTTTATTTGAAAGTTGATCAAGAGCACTCGTCCTTTTTCTTGCCCTCGTTTTATTCATGGTATTTGAGCTTTCATTTTTTGGCAGATTTGGAACTCTCTGTTGCTGTGTCTTAGACTCGACTCGAGACCCGTAATCGACATCTAGCTTATTCTCGGAAATTTTTTCATGCAAGCCTGACCTCACCTGTCCATTTCTTATACATTCAAGGCGCCCCTAGTGGACTTGGCGGTGTTCCTTTCTCAAACCAGAACAACTCTGAACGTTATGTTTGGCGAAGGAATGAAAAGAAGATTGAACTACATTTTGGGGCATTCTTCTTCCTTTCCTTGGTCTTTCGTTCTGTCATATTCTTAATAAACTGCAGCCTTTTCGAGCGAGCCTCTGGGATCTCCTATAAACCCCCATGATGTGGTAAAGGGAGGATATTAGGGGAAGCAGTGAGTGGAGATTCCCCTGCGGAGTGCTGACCTCCGCCGCATCCTCTGCCACCATTTGCCTCCGCCGCCCTCCGCCTCCTCTGTCGCCATTCGCCTTCGCCTCCTCCGCCTTTGCCGCCCTCCGCCTCCTCTACCTTTAGCCTCCTCCGCCTCTGCCTCCGCCTCCTCCACCGCGCCCCTCCGCCTATTCCACTGCCTCCTCCACCGTGCCCCTCCGCATCCTCCACCGCGCCCCTCTGCCGCCTCCGCCTCTGCCTCCTCCATCGTGCCCCTCCGCCTACTCCACCGCCTCTTCCACCGCGCCCCTCCGTCTCCTCCACCGCCACCTCCGCCTCCTCCACCATCGCCTCCTCCTCGTCCTCCTCCTCCCTCCGCTTCCTCCGCCCGCCGGCTGTGCTCCTCTGTCGGCCATTGCCCGTCGCCTTCCTCCACCGCCGCCCGCCGCCCGTCGCCATCCCTCTCCGGTTAAAAAGGTATGAGCCCGCCACCATGTTAAGTTAATTACTAATGCATGTACGTTAAATACTACTTAATTACTTGAAACTATTATTGTTAAGTTAGTTACTAATGCATGTTAAGTTAAATACTACTTAATTACTTGAAACTATTGCTATTAAGTTAGTTACTAATGCAGGTTAACTTAATTACTAGAACCTCTTTTTGATAATTTTTTTTCATAATTCTAGAACCTCTTTTTGATCATGTTCTCATAAATTTTACTAAGGACGTACTTCGACATTCTTGGTGATAAAATGAGAGACGATGAAGTACTTGAAACATGTGATTTTGGACTTCGTAAGTTCAAAATCACACGTTTCAAGTACACGAATTTATTGACATATATATGGCTTAATGTTGTCCGTTACAAAAATGATAAAGCCATATCGTAGTTGGATTCGTTGTTGAAGAATAAACATGACATCATAACTGAAGAATATAAGGGTGGTGTTGAGGAATTCATTAATGTGGCATATCAAAATGAAGGCGTTGCTTTTTCATATGGAGAAATCTTATGTCTATGCCAGAAGTGCAAATGTTATCAGTGGAAAGTAAGATATGATGTGCATAAGGATTTATATTACAACGGTTTCTTACTGACATACACAAATTGGTTCTTTCATGGCGAAGAATTATGGGCTAAAGAAACAACTAATGTAGATACCGTTGTGGGCGACTCGAGCAATCCGTACAGGGACATGATAGAAGATGAAATGTTAGGAGAAAATGTTAGCAAAACATTGATTGAAGAAGACCCGAATCCTTCGGCTTCTAAGTTTTATAGCAGATGAACCTTTATGGGATGGATGCGTGAAGCAAACTACACTTTCTGCAGTGGCACAACTAATAAACTTGAAATCAGAATTTAATATGAGCGAAAGTTATTTTGACCGGATGCTTGCCATTATTAAGAGTATGCTTTCAGCTTCAGAGAAATTACAGGGACATTTTTACAAGTGCAAACGGTTGATGAGAGATTTAGGGTTAGAATATCAGAAGATTGATGCATGTCACAATCATTGCATGATGTACTATAAGGAAAACAACTCACTTATGAGTTGTTCTATTTGTGGTGAGCCTAGATTCAAGCCGAAAAAGAATTTCCAAAGTTCGAAAAAATGTGGCAAATGCAATATTTAGATACTTTCCGATTGTTCCAAGATTACAACGACTATTTCTTTATGAAAAACTGCATCATTTATGAGGGGGCACAAAGAAGGGACACGTGATGATCAAAATTTAATTACACATCCTTCTGATGCGGAGTCATGGAAATGATTTGATGCACTTCATCCGGATTTTTCTACATAATCACGCAATGTTAGATTAGGACTTTGCACCGATGGCTTCAACCCATTTGGCTTATCAAGTGCTGCTTTTGTGACACCTTATAATTTTCCTCCAAGCATGTGTATGAGATGAGAGAATATATTGCTTACCTGTATAATCCCGAGTCCTCGATCTCCTGGTAAAAGTTTAGATATTTACTTAAGATCTTTGATTGATGAACTCAAGATGTTGTGGGAGGATGGCGTGATTACTTATGACAAATCTAAAAAATAAAATTTCATTATGAGAGCCGCATTAATGTGGACCATAAGTGATTTTTCGGCATATGGAATGTTGAGTGGTTGGAGCACAAAATGTAAGCTTATCCCATATGTGGAAAGAATACAGAATCATTTTATTTGAAAAATTGTAGGAAAGTTTGCTGGTTTGATTGTCACAGGATGTTTTTACCATTGGAGAATTTGATGCGTCGTGATCGAAACTCATTTAAAAAGAATACATCCGAGAACACTTTGTCTCCAACTCATTTGACGGGACAAGAATTGCTAGATCAAGTAAACTCTCATTCGGACTGAAGGCCGATAGTTACAAGCAAATTGAGTTTGAAAGTGAACATAATTGGGAGAAAAGAAGTATTTTTTGGGAGTTGCCTTATTGATCTTCAAACTTGGTACGTCATAACTTGGACGTCATGCATGTGGAGAGGAACGTATTTGACAACATCTTCAACACTATTATGGATGTTAAAGAAAGAACAAAAGATAGCATACAGGCTCGCGAAGATATGAAATTAATATGCAAAAGACCAGAGTTAGATATCATTCATCTTCAAAATGGTAAATGCAAAAAATCAAAAGCTACTTATGTTTTGAGCAATGATCAAAGAAAAGTGATTTTCGAATGGGTAAAGCAACTGAAATTCCCCGACGGATATGTATCAAACATATCTTGTTGTTTTAACTTGGACAATGGGAGGATACATGGGATGAAGAGTCATGACTTTCATATTTTTATGCAAAGGCTGTTTCCAATTGCCTTTAAAGAACTTTTTCCAAAGACCATTTGGGAGGTTTTAACAGAATTGTCTATGTTCTTTAAAGAGCTTTGCGCATCCATAGTTCGGAAAGAAGACATCTCTCGGTTAGATGTTTCTATTGTGATTACCGTGTGCAAGGCTGAGAAGATATTTCCACCTTCTTTCATTGATTTGATGGAACATTTGATTGTACATCTACCATATGAAACAAAAATTACGGGTCCGTTCAGTATCGATGGATGTATCCTTTCGAAATGTGCATGTTATATTTGAAAAGGAAGGCGAAGAATAAGGCAAAAATTGAAGGCTCCATATATGAAGCATATTTCATTAAGGAGGTGTCAAACTTCACTTCCAAATACTTTGAGCCACACATACAATCACGACACACCCAAGTTCCAAGAAACGATGATGGGTGGTGAAAGAGAAGTTGACATGAATATTTTATCCATCTTCAAACACCCATGTCGGCTTCTTGGTACAGGACGCAAAGTTATCTGAATGACAGAGATGTCACCGCCGTTGAGAATTATGTTCTTGCAAATTATATCGCAGTGACGCCGTATCTCGAGTAAGACAATTTGTTCTAATTTGTTATATAATTTAAAGTTAATTGTTGATATATGATTTCATTAATTGAAAATTATGAATTCAGGAAATTCGGAGAATTACAGTGAGAAATCAATCCGTTAGTTTCAAACGATGAGTTATTGAAACTACAAGACAAATATTTTGCCGATTGGTTGAGATGTGAAGTAAGAAATCTTTCCGCGTGTTCTTAATTGTTATAAGTTCGTAACTTGTTATAAATTTTTTAGTTATTTTTCTTGTAGGTTATTAATGGCTCAGTCGTAGAGAACAAAATACAAGATCTCGGTCATGGCCCGAAGAAACAAGTTCTTAGCTACTGCGACATCATAGTCAATGGATAACGGTTCTGTACAGAAGAATATAGCTGACAACGTTCAACTATTAATAGCGGCATATGTGTTCTAGGAAGCATGTATGGGGATAACGACTTTGATTACTACGGTGTTATAGAAGACATCCTAAAATTGTCTTATTTGGGAAAATCTAACAAAGTCGTGGTGCTAAAATGTTGTTGGTTCGATCCAGAGAAAGGAGTTCGGATCGATCAAAAGTTTAAATTGGTGGATATTAACCCTCGGTCGAGACTTCAGCCATACGATCCATTCGTATTGGCGGAACAAGCGCAACAAGCGTACTGCACTAAGTATCCATCGAAAAGAACCAATGATGAATGGTGGACGTCATGCAAGGTGAGGAGTAGACTATTCTTAGCAGAAATAATGGTAGATGACAATGAAACATCATCCGTACACAACGATGTGCCCATGGATGATTATATCAAGAAGATAGAGTGAATGAGACGATTGGTGTGGCCGATGGAGTTGAGAATTTTCAATTGGTCGATGACGCTGAGCCAATGGAAGAGTTCAATTCAAATGACCTCTTGGAAGTGAACTTTGATAATTTCGTTGACGATGACTCGAACCAAGATTATAGCGACGATGATGAAGATGATGAAAATAAATCAGAATACAAAACAAGCGAATGAATCTCGTAGTTATTCTAATGACATAAGCTTTTTACTTCTTTTTTAAGTTATATATGGTTACCAATAATAAGAGAAGATTATTACTTTTTTTTAGTCATGGTTACTAGGGGTCGAGCATTTGGGTCATTTCGCTCTTCCACGCGTTCACTCTAGATGAGTCAGCCACCACAACCACCAGGTAATATATTTATTGTCAGATGCTTATTTGTAGTCGATTATAATAGTTAAATTCATTTTTTAATAATATCAATTCCTCCGCCGACGACGGGGCACGTAGCCGAATCGTCACATTGTAGGCGATCCCATTGGTGGGTCTGCTCCGCGTATCACTCCAGGTACGTGGCACATTGTAGGCGATACGTAATAGGAGATAGAATTTTTTAAATATTTTATTTTTGTGACAGTTGCTCCACCGTCGACGGGGGACATAGTTGGGACGTCTCGATCGCACGATGACGATCGTCATGTCACACCAGATTATTTTTTATATATTTCATAATTTTAAATAGGAGGCAAATTTTATGTATTTTTTTATGATGATAGTTGCTACCCCACTGCCACTGGCGAGAATACCGGATGCTTCACCACATTCTAGCGTTGGCGAGCGACATCTTACGCCAGGTGATCTATTTATTATTATTGACATTATATTTCTCAATTAATTATATTAATTACTTTTTAATAATGTCAGTTGCTACGCCGCTGATAGCACAAGCACCTGGCTCAATTCAATCAGATGAGCGGACTGCCACTGATCATGCTGGTGGTACACATCAATTGAGGTGAGAACATTACTTTACATATATCAATTATCACAACTTTTGTTTGGTACGACACTAATGATTTATTATGTATTAGGGCCTGTAGACGATGTCGGTCCTTCTCAGCCTATCCTAGCTGTACCGGATGATGATTCCTCTTCGAGTGATGAAGAGGGGTTATATGATAATGGGATGATTACTGTGAATAATATTGCTCGACCGTAAGTTAAATAAGTTGTACAAATTTTGTTATAGTTTTGGTTATCATTGAAAATTAATTATTCTTTATAATTGACAGGACCACTTTCATACCCGCTAGTACCGTGCGGGATGTCAGTGCTCTCATTTTTTCTCACTTGCCGGAAGAGGCAGGATCCTAGAAAGATGTCCCAATTCAAGTGCGGGATGACATCTTTCGTGCCTTTACGGTACGATCTTGTATTTGGGTTATATAATTTGATTTATATTATTTTAAAATTACTAAGTTTTAACATATTTTGTAGGAGGCAAATCGGTTTCATCCAGATCTTAGTTTAGGGACTATCCATAGAGCTTTTGAGGAGGTCGCTGCGAAATGCCTCTGAAATCGATTATACAAGTTTCGCAAGGTCGTCACGTTCATCGGCCTCACTTTGGAGTAGGGCATACAAAGATGCCCAAGGCATATTAGACGCTCGGTTTGGGAGTCCTTATGTAGGAAGTGGTAAGTATGTTTACTTTTAAATTATTTTTATTAAATTTATAGATTTTGAAAGCATAAGTATTTGATGTTCACAAAGGACGGATGAACGATGGCAAAGGAAGTAGAAAAAGGCAAGAGTTAACTATCTTTCGAAGCCTGAGGCCCACATCCACACACGGGGTCGATGCGATTTGACAAGCATCGATGACGCATGGTAATTTACATATAAATTCAATTTATCAAACTTTTGACTTATACTTATGTTATCAAATTTGAAACTTTATTGTAGGAGGAGAAAGAAGGCGGTCCCGTAGACTTTCGTGTGGTCTATGAGGTCACGCATAAGAGCCGGAAGACAAACGACTTAGTCATGCCCACTGCTCGTAGACTTCTGATAAGTCTCATGATATGGTCATTTGGTTGTTGACGTTAGTGCACTATATTTGAAATACACAATGTTTAAATTTTTTAGGATGAGTATAATGCAAAAATGGCTGAAATGTATGGAGATGATCCGAGTACTCAGCCACTAGGTAATGTTTCTTCATTGGTTTTGTCATGTTTTTAATTTATGTATTTCTTGATATATAATTTATATATTATATGATTGTATAATTTTTCTATTTCGTAGAGGGCCCTGCTGTTTGGGAGGAGGTGGCCGGCATGACACGAGGGGATACTTGTGTGGTCTCGGCACAGCCGCTCAGATACCTAGGAGGATCGGAGGATATGCAGGTGGTCTGTCTGCTCCGAGCTTATCCGTTGTACCTGATATAACACAGCTATCACAGTAGCTATCGTAGCAATTATCGGAGCAAATATCGTGACAGATGTCGCAGTAGTTGTCGCAACAGTTAGCTTCGCTATTACAGGCAATTCAGAGATTGATCCTGACGCAGAATCCATCCCCGCAAGCCATGGACCAAGCACGTCTGGGTCGAACATCTGGAATGATAGCAATAACTCTCAAACCTAGGATAGAAACAAACTATGAATACAAATTATGCTTTTGTTAATTATAGACTTAGATATACATATAGTTTGTTAGTTCAGTTTATTACTTTTCGCATTCTTATGTTAAATATTATGTCTGTGATGCTTTTATATTGCTTATGATGAATATCAATGCATTTTTTATATGCATTATATAATTGTATAATATAGGAAGGGGAAAAAATGAGGCTGGTATGGGTAAAAAAAATCTGTAAGTAGCGCCTTCATAGTGTCACATTAGCATCGCATACGTAGTCGATGCTAATTTAAATATATCATTCTTAGCGTCATATTCGTGTCTCGTTGACGACGCGGATACCATCATATTTGCATCACTGCAGCACTGAAATAGCGCCTACATTAGTGACTCATGGGCGCCGGAATAGCGCCTCAGACTTAGCGCCACCTACGCGTCGAAGTAGCGACACATTTCTTCTGCGCCCAGTCGGACACCACGCGTCTTAATAAGGTCGAGATAGCATCAACACTGGCGCTAGTAGCATCTCATTTATGTTGACTCTATTGATACGCCACCGATTTCTAGCGTCCCATAAATGTGGCACTAGTTGGATGCCAATGAGATGCTCTTCATCACGGAGACGTAATAGCGCCTCCCTAGCATCGTAATTTGTGGGTCGCTATTACTCGATTTTCTTGTAGTGTCGATCGGCATCAGACATCACAACGGTCTTTTGATCTCAGTCGTTGTCGCCCCTGATGTCAAATGACATTGCAGCGGCCCGCCATCAACATCCAACGGCATTGTAGTGGCCCTCCATCGACATCAGACATCGCAACAGCATTGCAATGTTGCAGCGTTCTTCGCTGCCACTTCTAGGAAGAACGAAGAACGAATCAGCCGAAAGGAGGAGGAATGAAGCAGTAGGCTGAACCAGCAGTTTTTTTCTTTTATACCATCTGAACCGCGCACAAAAATAACAACTTTTCGATGAGATCAGATAGCTTGAAAATTAGGTAGGACGCTCCTACCCAGTCAGATGGTTAAGAGCAACATTAAATCCAATTCCATAAGATAAGTCTTTGTGAATAAAAGTAAGCGTCATATTTCAATTTTCATATGCAAGTACTATCACCAAAATAGATATTAAAATGTAACTTGCATGAGATAAATGTTTAATATATGAAATCAACAAACAATTAATATATCAAATCAAAACGCACATGCATATTTAATCATAACAATATCATCATTTTCTTTAACATGAAGATTTCAAAGTTTTATGTATTTGAACTTGTCAATAATCACGATAAAAAAATGGACGCATCCAAATCAAATGCACATTTTAAATATGATAAGTCATAATTCAAATCACATGTTCACTAAATAAATTTAAATTTTTACTTCAATGATGCTTTAAAAAAAATGTGAGTGCATTCACTTTACTTGAATCATTCTTTTTCATTCATTGTGAAGCAACCTACAAAACACATCAAATTTTCTTTGGTACCCAAACTTATTCGTGTCAAATATAATTAACTTCTGTTTCTTTAGGAACCTACATTAATTTCTTCTCAATATTTATAAATTTTCTAATTTCGAACTTTTTCAAATGCAGAATGATCATGAGCACCACAATGATAGATGGTATAACAAAATGATAACGAGCATATTCAAGTTTCAAAGTATTATTATATGATTCATTATGAAAGTTTTTATTTTCAAATGATGAATATGAGTATGCTTAAATTTCAAAGAATATGAGTATTTTAAATAATATTCATTTGAGTTTTAAATTTTTTCTTTAAATAAATTTTCTTTTGTGATGCATGAAAATTATTCTTTATAAGATTTTCACAATATGGATAAATTTTTTAACCTTCTTAATATTTTTCCAAGAACGAGCAATTTTATCATCTAATGATTTTTTTGTAAAGAAATATTTTTCTTTTGTAATTCATTATGTAATACAATCAACTTTAAATTCTTAACTTTTAAAAATTCATAAGATGCATGTAAATTATCAAGGGAAATAAATTCCTTTTTCAAAGCCTTTTTTTTCAAGCATATATACATCATTCTTCTTTTTCAAATTTTTAATTAGATTAGCAAATTTTATATTTTCACATTTTAAGAAATCACAATATGCAAAAGATAGTGAAAGAAAATCATTTTTCTTTTATAAAAAATCTATTTGAACTAAGAATGCATCATTTTTCTTCTTAAGAGATTCATAATTATTTTTCATGATAAAAAAATTATTGGGTAAATTTCACCAAATAGCCATTCAACTTTGGGCACTTCCCCAGGTCTATCCTCAAACTTCATTTGTAACAAGATTGTCTTCCATCTTTTCACTTGTTTCACCAACTACCCATTTCACCTGCTATAGGTTGTTTCCCGATTGATCTGTCGACATGGAGCCCACGTGATGATTTGTCTCTCCTTCACGCAAGTAGCCATCCTACGTTGTGTTTCTCTCTCCTCATGTGTCTAATGCATGTTAAAATAATAATATAATATTTTAAAAAATTTAAAAAATGCGGAGGATGTCCCCTCCTCTTCTCCTGCCGGCTGGAGGAGGGGGTACCCATCCCCTCCCCCTCTCTTCTCCGATGCCGGAGAAGAGAGGGGGACACCCCTCTGATGCATGCAGAGAAGGAGGGGGACGACACACCCCTCCCCTTGCCTTCTCCAGCATCAGAGTTTGTTGCGCGCAGGCCAAGTGATGATGCGAAAAGGGGGGGGGGCATTGCCCCCCTTTCCCATCGCACACCGACGACGCGAAGAAGCCGGGTGCACCCCTCCTTTTGCATCGTGCACCGGCGAAGAGAGAAGGAGGGGGGGGGGGGGGGGGGCGATGCCCCCTTCGTGTTTCGAGCCGACGATGAGATTAGGAGGGAGAGCAACCCCTCCCAAGGTAGTCAAGATCGGGATCTTATGTAAGATCGGAAGGGGTCCGTAAGATCGTAAGATCGGATCGAGGATCGTAAAATCCTTCATTTATATTAAAATAATAGTTTAATATATAAAATTATGTAAAATAATATTTTTAAATAAATTTGTAATATTTTAAATTATAAATAATGTTATCTTGAGTACTATCCTATTAAGACTTGTTACAAATGATATATATATACTATTTATATAATAATTTAATATAGATTGATAAAAAAATGGCAATAATATGGTGAATATGAAATAGCATTATATAATAACTCTTAATATACATTTATAATAGAGTTATTTTGTGCAAAAAGTATTTTTAAAATTTTAATTATAACCAAAAACTTTTTTCTTAATTTTATTTCTCAAAAAAATCATGTTGCACTTGGTGAAAAATTTTAAAAAAAACAAAAATTTGAAAAAAAAAATTGGATTAGTAGGATCGGTAGGATCTTACGATCATAACGATCTTACGATCTTGCTATTACGATCCTATCGATCCTACAAAAATGATCTCAAAGTTGAGATCGAGATCGCCGACCCTAAGTAGGATCGAGATCGTACGATCTTACGATTAAGATCGCGATTTTGATAACCTTGACCCCTTCCCCCTTCACGTCGTGTGCCGGCGACGCGAAGAGGTGGCGCACCAAACATTGGCAATGCGAAAAAGGGGTGGCGCATCCCCCACCACCCCCTGCATCGTGGGGAGTTCACAAGGGGCCGGGTTGTCCCCCTCCCCCTTTCGTGTCACGCTCCGGAGAAATGAGAAGGGGGGTTGGGGGGACGCCCCCCCCCCCCCCCCCCCTTTTCGCATCGCGTGCCGGCAATGCGAGAAGGGGAAGGGGGGTTTCCCCACTTTTGCGTCGCGCGCCAGCGAAGCAAGAAGGGGGCATCCCCCTCTTCGCGTCACGTGTCGTCGAAGCAAGAAAGGGGGACGTCCCCCTTTCGTATCGCGCACTGACGACAGTGCGAGGGGGTGGGCAGCACCCCATCCTCCTGTCTTCTCCGACACCGGAGAAGGTAGGGGAATGGGGTGCCGCCCCCTTCTTCTCTACGAGTATCAGAGGGGTGGTCTCCCCCTCTCTTCTCCGTTGGAGGGGGAGGGGGTGGGTGCCACTCCACTAGCCGATAGGAGAAGAGGAGGGGGCAACCCCCTCATTTTGTTTAATTTTTTAAAAATTTTATATTATTATTTAACATGTAGTAGACACGTGGAGGAGAGAGAAATTCCACATAGGACGGTAGCATGTGTGAGGAGAGAGAAAATTATTGCGTGGGCACCACATCGACGGATCAATTAGGAAACGACCTATAGTAGGTGAAATGAGTAGTCAGCAAAACAAGTGAAAAGATGGAGAGAAATATTATTACAAAATAAAGTTTGAAGATAGCAATGAGAAAATGCCCAAACTTGAAGAACATTTGGTGAAATTTACTCGAAAATCATTTATCAAAGTTTCATTATTATTTTTAGACGAATATACTTTTAAAATAAAGAAGAAATTTTGTTATGCACATCAAAGTCAATATTATAACGATCATTACTAGAGCAATAAGATGAGTTGGAGGCTACCTCATCATCTCCGCTCTTTGCCATTAATCACAAAACTTCATTTTTGGATGTCGTGGATGTATAATTGTCACTTTCTTCATTGTCCACATCTGGTGCACCCTTTTTATTAAATTCACTCTCTTCGTATATATTTAATAAAACTTTCCAAATATCATTAGAAGTAGAGCATTTAGAAATAAGATTCATAGCATAAGAATTTAAAGACGAATACATGACATTTTTTACTTTGTAGTCAAGTTTTTCAATTGAAATTTGAAAATTATTATATTAAAAAATGGGAAATCAATAGAAACATCATTTATAATTTTCTTTGACATTTCAAAATAATTTTCTAAAAGTTTTCACATATCAAAATCAATAGAACATATATAAGCCTTCATTCTAATTTTCTAAAGGGGAAAAAAGGTCTTTAAAACTCGGTGGATTGAAAATGGAATCCTTCTTCCAAAAATGATGTCATGCTTTAAAAGATGGTTAAATATTAAAAATAAGATTAACCTTTCTTTGATATAAATTGTTTGATCAAAAGACACAAAGAGAGGAGGAAAATATTAATTTTTCAAAAATTATCAAGAAAGCTTAAAATCAATTCATTAAACTTTAAATCAATACAATAACAATAAATCACATGCATAATAGGGTAGGAATGAAAAGTAGAGGGAGACACAACCTCAAGATGCCCGATAGTTGTTGATTGGGTTGAGGAATTCCAAAGGTTCTTCGAAGAATCTTTTACACCTTAAGTCTTTTCTGCTTTGAAAGGTAAAGCACACCTCTCATACTTGGAAGCTTTCCCCGCCTTTTCTTCGCTCAAGGGGTAAGGCACAATATCATTTCATTAATGAGACAAACAATTATTACAACATTACAAGAACACTCCACAATATCATTTTTACAATTTGGAACCTTATGATGCATGCAAAATATAATATATTATTATCCATGCATTTATTCTTATTTGAATTCATTTTCATATTTTACCTTATTTATTTTTATTTTATAAAAATAGAAATGTACCCAAATTCTATGTTTATTATAGAAAAAGTAAGAGAAAAGAGTTAGGAAGTCATTGAAGAAAATGTCACTCAAATCGAAATTAAAATGGAGCTGAATATAATGGGTCGTGATGAGCCTGTAATGGCCGTAATAGTAGGGGCGCTATAAGTTCGTAATGACTTATTAAATGCCCAATTTTGTGAAGAAGTCATGGGTCATGACTAGAATGTTACGGGCAGTTAAAATCTAACTTTTACTTCGATTTGGACATTGTGAGGGTCGTGAAATCCTGTGAAAAGCCATATTTAGTTGTTATGAATGTGCCATGGGGAGTTATGAAGTTGTATTTCAAGATTTCTTCGACGTTTCTTGAGAATTTCAATTGCAAATCGACTCCAAATAATACACAAGTCCCATGAATAATTAAGAATCATGTTTACTGAGATTTGAAGAAGTTTTGGATGGTTTTAAAGTCCAATCAAAATCTATTCCAAATTTTTATTGTTTTGATATAAAACGACTCTCAATTAAATCGAAACTCTACGAAAATTTTTGGGACACCTGAAGGCTATAAATAGAGACCCTGTAGGAGACAGAAAACGTAGTGCTTGAGGTCTGAGAGAAGTGCTTAAGACCTGGGAGCCATGCTACATTGTAGATGACGAATTTCAGAGTTTTTTTATGTTTATTTGGGAGAAACTACGGAGCAAGTTAGCACGTGTACTCTATAGTGATACAAAGATCATCAAAGGCGAAGAATTTTGTCTTCTACCTATTGTTTGGATGCTCTTTACTCATATTTTTATTTCCAATTTAACCTGTAATAGAGATATTTATTTTTTCGACAAAATTGCATGGACCTTTATATAATTAGATTTAATTAATATATTTATTTTGATTTTTTATTATAATTGCTATGCCCAATGTTTTTTTACTAGATTATTATATTCTAAGGCAAGATTATAAATCAAGTGTGGGGTGGTTAGTTTTAGTATTTGATAATTCTCAACGAATCGATTTTTAACTTGAAGTTGAAGTAATCATAATACAAATCTTGTAACTCATCATTTGTGCTAGATTTCGTGTGGTCTATTAATTTGTACCCAGTGTAGATGATTGTTAGTTTAGGACTTACAAATTAATGCATCTTAACATCTTGCTAACTAAAGATTAACTCAGCGGTCCTAAGTTTCAACAAGATTTAAGATAGTTTGATTCACTCAGCGTAGAGGCCAATAGTTTAAGTAATCCTAATTCATTTTAAGAACTGAATCTATTGATAATTATTATAATTCAATCATCATAATTGTTCATGCTAGGTTATCCTTATTTTTAACCATCCATCATCCTAAGGCTCAACACTAATTTATTTTATTATTTAAATTTTTGTAGATTCATTTTCTATTTTCACATCACATCGCCTTTTTTTCTCTTAGTAGATTATTAAAATAAATTAGATTTAACTAATTCCTCTCTACTCTCTACTTTATTACTTTATACGACTACTACACTTGCTAGCAATTTAATTATTACAAATTCATAGCATCAACACACCTACAAATAAGAGAGAAAGAAATGAAATATTTGAACTTGAAGCTCAAGTGGACTTCACAAATGTTCTCCTTTAGTTTCCTAAAAGTCAGCCTTCTTGATATGTTTTGGATCTCTTTTTTTATAACCTCAAACCTTCCTTATAGCCGTTGATATTCAAAAGTAAACATTTTATACCTTTTGTAATGAAACATATGTCCACTTCTTCTAGTGGACACCCATTTTGGACTAGCCACTGAAATATTCATTATTTCGATAAAACGTGCATCCATTTTTTGGAGTGAATGTACACTACTCCATTGATAACCCGATAGACATACACTCTTTTATACCTATCTTTTTGCACAGTTATCCGAATAAGGCGATTTTGATTCTATGAAAAGTTGTGAGAATTGTCTACAACTTTGATACTCATTTTTCATCCAAAATCTAATGAGATCATAGTCTAATATTAAATCAAAGTTCAGTGCATAATATTATTTATTTCAAATTAAATTTTTTAGATATTTACTCTTTTATACATAACTTTTTGTACAAGTATCCAAATGATATGATCTTTGATTCTATGAAACTCTAACAATATTATCTACAACTTTCAAATTTAACATTATACCAAATTTGATGATAAGGTAATCAAATATTGAGTTGAAGTTCAGTGCACAAAAATATCAACTTCAAATTTAAAATTTCGGCTTTATTTGTTTAGGTATAATTGTTTTTGTGGTTACTCCAATGAGATGATTCTTGATTCTCTAAAATATAAGTGAATAAATTATATATTCACCTTTTAATATAAATCTCATGGGAACATAGACAAATAATAACCGAAAGTTTAGTGCATAAAGCAATTCATTCCTATTTAATTTTTTTGAAATTTTAAATGTAAACTCTGATTTTTCAAGATTTGTATCATCAAAATATAATTATATAGGGTATAAAAACTTTATTCCAACACTCTTATCTACCTTACAATGGATTATATCTTAAAGCTATTAGTTTCATGTAAAGTTATTTACTTGCATGCACTACAATGGATTTTTTTTCTTATGATTCATCCACAATAGTCCAATCCATGTACAATTAGCCACTACATAACATATTTTTTTTTATGCCACTATAATTTTTCCTTATCTGGATGATTAAGAATTGTGATCTTCCTCAATTTGTCAACTTTGGACTAGACTAATTACAACACATATTGCTTACACCTCCATGCCTCATGCAAAGTTAAAGAATGTTAGAAACTGTGAATAATAAGATATATCTTCCTTGCATAGAGTTATATATTGCTTACATGTCTCTATCCTTATGTCGACAAAAGAATTTCTTGGTGCTTAAATTTTTTATATTCATTTATGTCTACGAAGCTACATCACTTTTGGTGCTCCAATTTATGTTTTTGCACATGACACATTTTTGTTTAATTATCACCAACCTTACATTTTACGACATTTATTCATGTATTTTTTGTTAGAAAGTGATGTTGCTTTCTGATATATGAGCGAAGAAGTGTAGTGTCCATTTTTCATTACATTACCAGTTTTTGACCTTGCTCATCAAGACTCTGTTATCATAATATTCATAAAATAATCTTTTCCAAGGTTATTACTTGTTTCATTCCAAAAATAGATAGTCAAATTTTCTACTGGTTGAAGAAGATGTAGAGCTAGCTATAAATGAACCTTTTCTTCATTAGTAATATTTTCAAGTTTTTTTCTTGTTTATACTACTGAATTGTTTAATTAACTGTTGGTCATTGAAAACTAATCTTTTTCATGCTAGCTCCTGCAATACTTACCCCATTGATCATGTTATAAAAAGCAAGATAAAGCTTCTGATGTAGGATCCCAAAAGGCACCAAGAGGGGGAGGGGGTGAATTGGTGTTCAATCCAAAAATATCGATTTCGCAAAAATCATCACGGAAGCTTAAAATCGATTCTTAAAATCTTTGCAATTCAGATTATAAACACAATATGAGAGGGAGAGAGAGAGAGAATTCAAACATAATAAACACGGGTAGTTGTTAACGAGGTTTGGCCACATCTTGGCCTACGTCCCCGCTCCGACTTCTCGACCTCGAGACCTTCGAAGATTCCACTAGCACTTCCTTTGTTCCAAATGGGGCAAGGAAGAAAGTCTTACACAACCACTTTTTCTTCGTTTCGAGAGACAAGGCAACCTCTTCTCTCAGAAAGCTAATCTTTTCTCTCGCTCAAGAGATAAGATTTAGAACCTCTTTTACATAGGAGCTCTCTCTATTTTTCTGAACAATAGTTTCTCTCTTTTATAATAGAACACTCATAATAAGAGAAGAGAGAAAGAAAGAAAGTTGTAAATGAAAATTTTAAGGAAAAAGATCTTCTTTTAATTTCTTAAAGTTTTGTTTCAATGCTTAGATGAGTGTCTTTGTTTCTGGCTTTGGCACTCCTTTTATATGCTCTAGTATGTGGAAAATTTGTCCAGAAATTGTTCCACAAATTTCTCCTTCAAATTTGATTGTTACTATTCATTTGAGTCGTGGACCGGTCGACCGCATTTATGGCCCGGTCGATCGGTCTATATGACTGTTGACTTATTTTCTTCATTGACCGCAGTAGACATCGCAGTTGATCGGTCGATCGCATTAATGAACCGGTCGATCAGTCTATATAGTCGTTGGCTTATTTTCTTCATTGACCACAACTGGTCGGTCGACTGATATATCAACCGGTATCATCTCGGCATCGACTAGTATCATCTCGTCAGGGAACCTGTGCAGTACATGCATTGATAAGTCGACCGGCATCTTGGATCGGTCGACCGATGTTGTCTCGATCGACCTGTTTTGCTTCGATCGACAAGGTGATCGACCTGCACATTTTTTATCATAACTTTCTGCACAGTTATTCAAATTAGATAGTCTTAAATTCTATGGATAGCTAATAGGATTCTCTACAACTTTAATATTAATATTCCATCCATAATCTAACAAGATCATAGTCAATTATTTAATCCAAGTGTAGTGCATAAAGTTATCCATTTTATTTAAACTTTTTCAGCATTTAACATTAATCTTTCAAAGTTTGTACCATCAAAATATAATTATATAAGGCATTAAAACTTTTACCCAACAATATCCCCCTTTTTTATGAAGACAAACCGAGAAATATAAAAAATATATAAGTTGCAAAAAGTTATAAAATTCTTGTAAAATCAATTTTACTCCCCCTAACACTTAGCTTTTCTAACAATGATAGATATTCTCATAAATATTAGTTATAAGGTACTCTTCATATAAGGTTATATTCAGATCATATTTCTCCTCCTTTTGTTTAGTCAAAAAGAATAATTTGCATATGAAGAATAATTCTTCCCCTTTTTTCATAACATGTAACGTATTGCATCATAAAGATAACTCCCCCTAAATTTATGGCTATTCTATAATTACCAAATGGAAACAATTTGATGAAAGTCAAAGAAAAATATATAAAAAATCAAAATATGACATAAATTTTGATGCAACAATGATATCCATGAAATGTCAAAATAGAGTTTAATATGTTCCCCCTATCACTATTACCAATTTTCATTTATATGTTTCTTTCTTTTCTTTCAAAGAAATAATAATTTTGAAATTGTGAGTAAAATAAAAAAATAGGCTTAACACTTAAGAACAACAAAAATGCAAGAATATAATCAATGATACTTTTACCATAACCTTTGTGCCTTCACATTTTCATTTTCATTCGTCCTTTGCTTTACATGTGAGGCACACTTGAAAAACAATCAAGTAACTTTTGGTACCCAAACTTCTTTGGGTCCTATTTTGTTAGAAAATATTTCTTTCGAAACCCAAATCATGTCATGTTGTGAATGTTTTTTTACTTTGCATTGATAAGCATAATGACCATGAAATTCGCATGCAAAACATGTAATATGTGATTTTCTATTATAGGAATGATTAGATTTCCAATAAAGTTTCTCATGTCCAAAGTATTTTTTAGGATTATTTTTTGTTACATGAAAAATAGCTATATTTTTCAAAGAGGCATTTTCCTTTTTATTTACTAAAGAGCATGCAAGTTTTACAATTTCACATGTATGTGTAATTTCTAAAGTTTCAATTTCGGTTTTTAGGTGTTCATTTTCCATAGTACATGTATCCTTTTCTTCTTTTAATTTTTCAATCTCATGTATTAATTTTTCATTTTCCTCTTTAAGTGAAAATATCTTTTTATAAAGGAGAAAAATTCTTCATTCACATCTAAAGAAATATTTTTTTCGGAAAAACTCGATGAGTCATTATGTGAAATTAAATAATTATAACTTACCTCATCGTTGTGAGCCATTAAGCATAAATATGCTTCATCACTGGAAGAGTTTGACGAGTCACTTGTTTCACTTGACTCTTCGTACTTTTTCTTTTTACCTTTTTGAGATGTTTCTTCTTTGTGATTTTTGTATGATTTTCGGATAGGCTTCTCATTCTTCTCTTTCTTCTTCACCAACTTGAGATACTTATCTAGTTTTCTTGTATAACAGGCGAGTCTCTTTTCGTCCACTTCTTTTTCACTTGAGTCTTCGTCATTTTCGCTTGCTTTCAAAGTCAATGTCTTCTTTTTGGGAGCATTGGATTTTTCTTCTTCTTGGATTCCGATTTCATATGTTAGAAGTGAATCATTAAAATCATCAAAATTCAATTTGTTCAAATATTTTTCTTCGATCACGGTCCTCTTCGTATGCCATTGGGAGGAGAGAGATCTAAGAATCTTTTTCACTTTTTGGGGGTTAGTTCTTGACTCGTCCAAGGAGGCAAATCCATTCACAATATCATTAAAATGCACAACCATATCATTAATGGATTCATTTTCTAGCATTTTGAAAGAATCATATTGGTGATTTAAAATATTTAATATAAATTCTTTAATTTTATCCATTCCTTCATAGATAGTGATAAGTTTTTCCAAATTTCATTTGAACTTTCACAACTGGAAATCCGATTAAATTCCGTTAAATTCAAAGCACAATAAAACAAATATTCTTTGTTTTCTAATCCAATTTTAGGATTTTTTTGTCTTTCGTCATGTTCTAAAGGTAATTGTTCATTTAAATAATAGCTTTTATCAACAATATCCCACATATTTACATCAATATATGTAGGCTTGAAGCCTAATTTTCTAATATGAAAAATTTGATGCATTTAAAAAGGGAGGACAACTAATTGATTATCCTTCGGCAAAAGTAAATCCACTTGATGCCATGACTCTTAAAGATTGTTAAATCTTAAAACGATGATCAAATCTTGAAACGATCAGGTCTAAAAATGAATAGATCTTAAAATAAGAGCAACCCGCTCTGATATCAATTGTAGGATCCCAAAAAGCACCAAGAGGGGGTGAGGGTGAATTGATGTTCAATTCAAAATTATCGATTTTACAAAAATCCTCACGGAAGCTTACTTAAAACCTTTGCAATTTAGATTATAAACACAATATGAGAGGGGGAGAGAGATAATTCAAACACAATGAACACGGGTGGTTGTTGATGAGGTTAGGCCACATCTTGGCCTACGCCCCCGCTCCGTCTTCTCAACCTCGAGACCGTCAGAGATTCCACTAGTGCTTCATTTATTCCAAATGGGACAATGAAGAAAGCCCTTTACACAATCACATTTTCTCCACTTTGAGAGACAAAGTAACATCTCCTCCTAGGAAGCTAATCTTTTTTCTCGCTTAAGAGGTAAGATTTAGAATATCTTTTACATAGAAGCTCTCTCTATTTTTCTAAACAATGGTTTCTCTCTTTTACAATAGAACACTCACAAAAAGAGAAGAGAGAAAGAAAGAAAGCTATAAATGAAAATTTTAAGAAAAAATATCTTCTTTTGATTTCTTGAAGTTTTGATTCAATGCTTAAATGAGTGTCATTGCTTCTGGCTTTGGCACTCTTTTTATATGCTATAGTATGTGGAAAATTTGTTCAGAAATTGTTTCACAATTTTTTCCTTCAAATTCGACCGTTATTGTTCATTTGAGTCGTGGCCAGGTCGATCACATTTATGGGCCGATCGACTGGTCTATATGACCGTTGGCTTATTTTCTTCATTGACCGCAGTTGATCGGTCGATCGCATTAATGAACTGATCGACTAGTCTATATAGTCGTTGGCTTATTTTTTCCATTGACCACAGCTGGTCGATCGACATTAACCGGTATCATCTCGGTGTCGATCGATATTATCTCTTCATGGAAACTGGGCAGTACATGCATTGATCGACCAACCAGCATCTTGGATCGGTCGACCAGTGTTATCTCGACCGGCCTGCTTTGCTTCGACCGATAAGTTGATCGACCCGCACTATTTTGATCATAACTTTCTGCACAATTATCCAAATTAGATAATCTTAGATTCTATGGATAGCTAACATGATTCTCCACAGTTTTAATATTCAACTTCCATCCATAATCTAACAAGATCATAGTCAATTATTTAATTCAAGTGTAGTGTATAAAGTTATCCATTTTATTTAAACTTTTTTAGCATTTAACATTAATCTTTTGAGGTTTGTATCATCAAAATATAATTATATAAGACATTAAAACTTTGACCCAACATATGAAACTGGGGACAAAAATTGTTGAAACCTATTATTAATTGTCGTAATCAAGTCACATGTTTGCAAGCAAAATATTAGTATAATAGACTAGAAACTATTGGATTTTGCATATGACACATTGGATTATGTATATGCATATGGTTGTTTCTTTGAGTTCTAGATGTACAAATAATCACTCAAGGATTATTGCTGACTTGTCAAGAGTTATGGATAAAGGAAAGGGCAAGACAATTGCAACATCTAGTAAGAGGACGTCAGAAAAGATGCATAGATCATTTGTCGCGATCGAACGCATGGAGTGTTGCCATGTCAAACACTTTTGTTGGTTTGATAATGTAAAATCACGTCGATGGCTACGTGAGTAACAAAACATTTGCCCCGATCCGAGGGTATGCAAATCCCTCTTCTATCCGACCGTACGACAAGAGAGAGGGCGATTAAATGAGAAGGGATGTGGCCGGGTCTCCATAAAAGTGAGAAGGGCACAATAGTCATTTCGCATGATGATTCTAATTAGTTCTCTGAACATTCTTCGAAATTAACTTATTAAATCAAGTGATTATTATATTTAAATACATATCTAATTATTCTATCAATTTAATTATTTGTTGGGAACTTCAAAGAACTATTCATTGAGACACAACTCTTAAAGCATCTAATCTAAGTAGACGTGACATATATGTTTCCTGTACGTAAAGGCGATTTTTCCTATTGAAATGGAGGGAGCACGCATATATTACTTTATCTCGAGACGTTAGGAGATGTGACAAATTAAGGTAGGCGGTCCTTCGATTGCTTAACAACTCGAGACGTGATTGATGGATGATGAGGGGGGGCTTTGGAGTCTTTTTCATCAATGATGAGGTTGCTACTTTTTTGGACATTAGCAAACGACTAAACAAAATGTGCAGTAATACTAATATAAGTCTCATCATCAAATTAGTAGGAGTAGGACCGCTTTATTATCAAGTACCAAGTCCCATTCTGTGAAGCCAATCAATTCCATATCCTTGCAGATGCCACACCAACCTCAAGAAGACATAGACATTATCTCAATGATCCATATAAAAATTTATTCTACTTGGTCAACATCTCGGTTTTGATTTGTTGGGTCTGAGCAAAACGAAAACTGGAGCTTGAAGCAATCAAATAAATGGTCCAATGCTTCTTAAAGATGTTTACACAGTATCACAAGCCTAAGCTTCAAAGATTTGTTCGTTTGCAATGTACTTGTTTCCTTTCCTTTTTTTTTCTTCTTTCTTCTGTTTACTGTAACGTTGGCAGCTTTTAGCAGTGAAGTGTAACCGGATTATTACGCTCATTCGCCTATTCCACCAACACAGCATGAAAATTCCTTTATGAACATCTAACTTACATGAGATCATGTTTAAAATTATTAGCATCCGATTAATTTAATGTTTGAACGAAAGGGATCACTCTTAAAATTGAACACATCAACTTAATTAGGTAGTGCCGGAGTTCGTGTCGTTGTTGTTGCCTGTCACAGTTACTAATCATCAAAGCTGCTTCGTTCTTTTCTTTTTTCTCCTTCTGAAACCACGTACGCACGTCATTCTCCGGTCGGCGCATGGCCACACCACCTGCTATGAGGCCCCGGAGTCAAGGACGTTTCGCTTGATGGGAAAATTCGAGAACAAGGAGAGAAGATCGTAGAGAAATTGTAGAAAAATAGAGGAGACACACGAATTTACCCAGGTTCACCCTTGAGATGAGGGCTACGTCCTGCAAAGAGGTTCCACTATATCGTTTAGGTTTACAGCCGCCACACAGATTACATCAGAAATTAGACTATTAATAGTATCTCCAAACCGAGTTTAAAATCCAAACAAATAGAGAAAAAATCTAATCCGAACCACACGGGCCGGCTAAACAAAAGTCCAAAACCCGTCTAAACAAAAGTCCAAAACCCAAAACCCGGCTAAACAAAACGCTGCCCCCGAACCCCCGCCCCCTCATCGGCGAGCGGGACCGTCGTCGGGGGGCAAGGCCCCCGAACCCCCCTTTCGTTCGTACGTCAGCAGCACTGCTAATTGGATAATACTCAGATTCCCCTAAGCTCACGCGGACGAACCCGGTGTGAGAAACAAGGGGTCTTGAAGTATTCACCAACTCTAACATTCTCCCACTTGGTGGATACTTCACACCAATGAGAGCTTTGCCAGCAACATTCTTCTTCAATCCGATAGCAGTAGAGTACCACTCGAACTTTACACCTGTAACTACTTTAGTCAGAAAATCAAAACTATTCTCTGTTGTATCAACCTTTTTAAGCTGAACCTCTTTCTTTTCCACCTTTTTCCGAATGAAATGATATTGGATGTCAATATGCTTTGTGCGTGAGTGAAATGCAGGATTCTTAGCTAACTGAATAGCACCTTGATTATCACATCTCACCTCTATGACACCTTGCAAATCTGAGCTCCAAGCACAACCGCCGTAGCCACATGACTTCCTTTGCAGTATGAGTAAGAGCCATATATTCAGTTTCTGTAGAAGAAAATGCTATCACGCTTTGTCTCTTGCTCATCCAACTTAGTGCAGCCCCAAATAATGTAAAAATATATTCGCTAGTGGACCGTCTACTATCAATATCTTCACCCCAATCAGCATCTACATGGCCTATAATATCAAGCATTTTTTCTTTCCCCGCATCTTCAAAGCACAAAGCAAAATCTGAAGTTCCACGAAGGTACCTGAAAACTCTCTTGATAGCATTCCAATGTTTCCTACTTGGGTTAGACATATACCGACTCAAGACTCTCATTGCTTGGGCTATATCTGGATGTTCGCACACCATTGCATACATCAAGCTGCCAACTACACTTGCATATGGCACACGGTCCATCTCTTCGGTTTCTTCATCCGTCTTCGGATATTGCTCTGCAGAAAGTTTTGTTCCTAAAGACATAGGAGTACCCACTGGCTTGCAGTCCGACATGTTAAATTTCTTCAACACTTCTTTTATGTACTTCTCCTGTCCTAGCCACAACTTTCGCTTCCGACGATCCCTTCTAATCTGCATACCCAAAATAAAATTCGCTAGCCCCAAGTTTTTCATTTCAAACTTCTTGGCCAACAAACTCTTCACTGAATTCACCATCTTCATACTGTTTCCAATCAGCAACATGTCATCCACATACAGTGTAAGAATGACAAATTGATCTCCAACTCTCTTCACATAAACACAATGATCTGAATCTGAACGTACAAACTTGAGTTCGAGCATGTACGTATCAAATTTTTAGTACCACATCCTTGGCGATTGCTTCAATCCATACAGAGACTTCTTCAATTTGCACATCAGCTTCTCTTTACCTTGAACCTCAAAACCTTCTGGTTGTCTCATATATATCTCTTTCTCCAAGTCCCCATGAAGGAATGTTGTCTTCACATCCATCTGCTCTACCTCAAAATTATATGCTGCTACCAGAGATAGAACAAGTCTAATTGAAGTCATTTTCGTCATGGGAAAAAAAATCTCATCATAGCCGACTCCCTCAACCTAAGAGTACCCTTTAGCTACTAGCCTCGCCTTGTACTTCTCTACAGATCCATCCGGTTTCAGCTTTCGCTTAAACACTCATTTGCAACCAATTGTCTTTCTATCCTTGGGCAATTTACACAAGCTCCATGTTTCATTCTTATCCAGTGACTGCATCTCATCTACCATAGCAAGCTCCCACTGATTTGCATCATCCATAGACCTTGCATCTTTTACAGAACTAGGTTCTTCTCCGATGATGCTCAAAGCATGAAACGAACTCAGAGCACTAAGAGAATATCTAAGAGGTACTCTTCTTTCTCGTGTCGATCTCCTGAGAACTGGTATGGTAGTACCAATATCTGGGTCTTCATCTGAATCTGCATCTTCAACTTTATTAACCGAGTCCTCTTGATCCAGTTCTGGAGCAGACTCAACTGAAGTATCTTGTGCAACCACCTCTGAAGTTTCAGAATCAGAATCTTCTTCAAGCACTACCACTTTCTTAGGTTCATCACCTTTTGAACTTCAACTTGGGAACGTGATTCAAGAAAAATAACATCCCTGCTGTAGACAATAGTCCTTGACTTTGTATTTCATAGTTTATAGCCCTTTACCCCTTCCTTGTATCCGACAAATATGTTCTTTTCAGACTTATTGTCAAGCTTACCCCGCTTTTCCTTAGGTATATGAACATATGCGTCACATCCGAACACCCGAATATGAGACAGATTCGGCTTCTTCCCAAACATTGCCTCATAAGGCGTCTGATACTTCACTGATGAGGTCGGTGAGCGGTTCTTCAGGTAGTTTGCTGTGGCTACAGCTTCTGCCCAGAATTCTTGCCCCAATTCAGCCCAACTCAGCATACATCTGGCCTTCTCTATGAGTGATCAATTTAATCTTTCAACTACTCCATTCTGCTAAGGTGTATATGGAGTTGTCTTTTGCCTTGCAATACCATTGTCCACGCAGAATTGCTCAAACTTATCTGAACAAAATTCACCTCCATTATCTGTACGAAGGACCTTGATCTTGCAGCTCAATTAGTTTTCCACCAAAACTTTAAATTCTCGAAACTTATCGAATACATCTGATTTATTCTTGATAAAATAAATCCAACTATATCTCGAAAAATCATTTATAAAAAAAACATAGTACCTGGACCCTCCAATAGATGGAGTCGGAGTTGGTCCAAAGACATCACTATGAATCAGTTCGAGAATTTTCGTTGCTCTTGAACCTGTGTGTTAAAAACTGACTCGGTTCTGTTTTTCATGGAGGCAATGTTCACAGAACCCGAAGCTCACAGAACAATCCGGAACTCTTTCTACCATTTGACTTGATGCTATGGTAGAAAGTCCTTTCTCACTGATATGGCCTAATCTATGATGCCACAGTATAGATGTGTTGTCTTCATCTTCTTTTGCCTCTTCAAAAATAAATTCGCAACCCACAGAAATAGTCTCTCCGAGCAACTTGTACAATGTGCCATAGCGAACCCCTCGCGCAATCACAATAGACCCTCTGACCATCTTGCACGAATCCTTGTCGCAATTGAATATAACATCCGAATCTACCATTGTACAAACAGATAATAAACTCCTGCTCATAAGTGGTATATGCATCACATTTGGTAGAGTCTTCACCATGTCATCATTCATCCTTAGCTTCACCATGTCACGTCCAATAATCTGAACCGTAGTGTTATCTCCGAGCATGACATCCCCACCATTATACTCTTTATATTCACAAAACCAGTGTCTATGAGGTGTCATGTGGTATGAAGTACCAGTATCGATGAGCCAAACATCCTTATCTGACTGTACCATACATGTAGAAGCCACATATATATCTCCTTCCTCAGTCTCTTTTTTATCCGATGTTGACTCAGCTTCTTTCTTGTGAACCGACTTGTTTTTGTAATATCGTTTCAAATGGCCCCACTCTTGACATCTCCAACATTGCACCTTCTTATCTTTACTCTTCGAACGCCCACGAGATTTGGATCTCCCTTTCTAATTTTGATTCCTTTTTTGTTGCCTTCCTCTGGCCGCCAGCGCCTATTTACCAGAACTTGTCGATCCCTTTCTCTGTATTTCCTCTGATAATAAGGTAGCACATACACTTTCATACGAAAGTTCTTTATCCCCGCCATCAATCATGACAATCAGATTGCCCCATGAATCCGACAGCGAACAGAGCAATGTTATTGCCTTATCATCATCTTAAAACTTAACACCGATTGATACAAGTTGACTGATCACTGTGTTAAAGTTATAAAGATGAATAGAAAATGAGTCACCCTCCTGCATCCGAAGATTGTACAATTTCTTCCTCAGAAATAACTTGTTAACTAATGACTTACTTTGATATAGGGATTCCAACTTCCTCTACAGATCTCTGGCTGTATGTTCGCTCATCACATTCGTAAGAATTGAATCCGCGAGACAAAGCCGAATCAAACCCTTTGTCTTTCTATCAATCCGATCCCACTCTTCAATCGCCTTTGGATCTACCTGACTGGAAGAAGCCGTATCTGAAGCCTTCGCCGCATCTGCAGTCGTCGCCGCTTCTTTGCCTGGCTCACCTTCTCGATTGCCGTCCAAAGATCTCGATCACAGAGGAGATCCTCCATCTTAATCTTCCAGAAATCAAATTGTGTTCCATCAAATTTTTCTATCTCGATTCGCGACCCTCCTGACATCTCGAATAAACCCTAATTCCTCGAACAACATGTGCTTTGATATCAATTGATGGGAAAATTCGAGAATAAGGAGAGAGGATCGCAGAAAAATTGCAGAAAAATAGAGGAGACACACAAATTTACCTAGGTTCACCCTTGAGACGAGGGCTACGTCCTGCAAAGAGGTTCCACTATATCGTTTAGCTTTACAGCCGCCACACAGATTACATCAGAAATTAGGCTATTAATAGTCTTTTCAAATCGAGTTTAAAACCTAAACAAACAGAGAAAAAATCTAATTTGAACCACATGGGTCGGCTAAACCATGTTCATAAGATTCGACAGGATTTTATGCTGGCTGTCGGGACCTAATACAACCCTCCTCCTTTATCCGGGCTTGGGACCGGCTATAAAATATGGGTTGGCTAAACAAAAGCTCAAAACCCGTATAGATTTCGGGGGCGCTGCCCCCGAACACCCGCCCCCTCACCGGCGAGCGGGACCGTCGTCGGGGGCGGGGCCCTCCGAACCCTTCTTTTCGTTCGTACACCAGTAGCACTACTAATTGAATAATACTCAGATTCCCCTAAATTTACGTGTACGAATTCGATGTGAAAAATAAAAGGTCCTAAAATATTCACCAATTCTAACATCACACACGCCAAAAGTTGCAGTGTAATATATTGATCGCTGCTTGTACATGCAAGTAATGGAGGGATGGAGTCTCTCTCTCCGCTCGTGCAGACGTGACGTTAGTCAGTTTTGCTCTCCCAACAGTTTGCTGAAGCCTCCCACGTGCCAGTGCATTGCTGCATTTTGCTTAACCTCTTTCTATGCATCATGATTGATCATGAGATCCTCCTTAAAAGGAAGACCAAATCTCTGCCAGTGGGTTTGAACTTCAAATTTTTGGTAATGCAATGCAAACGTAATGTAATGAATAACGATAGTTATGAATCCTGCCTGGGTTCTTTTATGACTGTCCCATCACATTTAAGCCTATTGTAGAATGGCTGGCACACAAGTTTTCCACCGGGTTACCCTTATTTCTCTCTCCAAGTTGGGTGTCAACAAGTAACCATCATTAGCATTTGGCCTCCCCAGTCAGGCATAAGATTTCATTAGCAACCATGTACAAGTTCATCTTGCCTTTGCTTCTTCTTTTGTTCCTTGTACATGCATCTAGCTCTAAATTATGTTTCTTTGCACAAGTGCTTTTGCAAGGATTAGTTCCCTGTACAAGGGCTTGAATCAGATATTTGAAGGCGTCCAATCACGAAATGATGATGGAATTTGCATATAGTAAAAAATGAAAAAAAAAAGATAGTGCATTTCTGCATTGCAAAAAAGCATGAGAAATTTCATTAGAAAATCTCATTTGATCTCTTTTCCATGGGTGATTTTTGACTCCTCAACGGGAACCAACTGTTCTGAATATGATTGTTTCTTTTTTTTTTTCTATTTATCAAGGAAAGAAAAAAGAGGAATACGCCCCCGCGCGCACTTACTGTTCCGAGTATGATTTTGATCCAGTGGGGGTCTGGAGCTATGACAAAATGAAGCAGTCAATTTCAGTGCCAGTAGGTAGACCTCCTCAATAGCCCTCAATTTCGGATGAAAAGAACAGAATTAACAAAACAAAAGGAAGAGCAGCACTGTAGGCCTCATGAACACCCACTTCACTCTTTCTCGATATATATAACAAGTGATTCATGACCAACCTTCTGGGATTTTGTGCCATATCGGCGACAAAACCTCCTCCCCTCTGTAAGTGGGAGGCTTCTGGATAAGGAAAATGATGTGAAGTTGTAAGAAAACAAACAGTTTAACGTTGGCTTCACTGTCTCCCACTGAATCAGGCATTCAGGGTTTCCCCTGTGGAGGATTGCATTTAGTTTTATATCTTCATGGAACTGCTATGTTTGCATCTTCCCTTCCAGGAAAAGGATGATGTGGAAGCAGATTGAGCAGTGGGGTTGGTGCTTCTCCATGACCATCAAAGTTCTAATCATACAAAGTGACGCGACCTTTTGCCATGGGCAAGGCCATGATTCATTATTTAGTTGTTGCTCTCATTTGGTTAAGTTTGAAGTCCGCAAAATTGCATAAAGATGACCACCACCTGCATCAGATGTGCGGTGAGGTATGCGATGCCTTGATGCTCCTTGAGTCTGGACAGTGTGGTGAGTCTGAAACATATCCAACTCCGCCAACTTTAGAACTAAAGGTGAGCACAACAATGCCACATTAATTGTCATGTTATTTGGGGTACTGTTTGGTGGGTGTTGCATTATTGTCTCCAAAGGAGAACAATCCCGGAAATGAACCAGACTGTTCAGAGATGACAACCCCAATCAGCATTGTAGTTAAACATGAGCACAGCAACATGAACATAAAAAAGATTGGACGCCAGAACTCGTTTCCAGGCATTAATGGTCACTTGCTGTTTCCAGTCAGTGCATCTTTATACTTCCTAACTGCCCTATGCCCCAAATAGGGACTTTGCATGCATTGAGTTACCTGTGCCATCCACTATAAATATTAGTAGTTAAGGAGTGGTCCTAGGGAACAGAACTCTACAACAAATTGAACTGCAAATATGATGCAAGCCAATTTTTTTTCACTTTTCATTCATTTGCCTTCCAGAATAAATTATATAAGAAAGATAATAGCTGATGATTGGAAACTAATACCAGATCGCACTCTTTAGATTTTTAGAACAACTGGATACGGCGCGATCTTATCTGATGCTACTTTTCTAAGACGAATCCAGAGTTCAGGAACTAGTTTACTGGCAACCTTGATTTGTTGGCTTAAGGAACATTACATTGAAGGCCTCCAGCAACAAGAGCTGTTGCAGCTTTTTTAAGAGAGCAAAAGAAATGCCATTGCCTTCAGGCTGCGTTGATCCTTTCTAAGTTGCTCCGACACCTAAGAAATCAATGAAGGGCAAGGTAATCTTCTCCCTCCCGTGATCTGCTTCACATTCATCATGCACCCAGGCACTATTTCTCATGCTGAGCACATTCTGCACCTTTGGCTCAGTTGCTGAAGCTTCAGAACTCGTATCAGAGCAAGCAGATTGCTCAAACCCAGGAATCAGCATCAAGGGAGCAACTTGAGCGAAAGAACTGCTACCTGGATGGTTGTAGTTCTTGTAGAACCTACTCGCTACAGCTACCGTCCTCCGGTCAGGCCCTGCTGCAGATGTTAACAGAGTCATTCATCGGAATAGATCAGCATCTCGTCAAATATAACTATAAATCATTCATGTCGATTAGTATGAAGTCAGAAATGTTAAAGGTGGGATGGGAAAGGTCAAGGAAAATACCACTGAAAACATCATGGGGATGCGCTTGGTACTGATAGCTGTATCTGCCGTGGTAGCTGGGCAAACCACCGCTAATGAAGGAATGGAGAGAGAGATCCGTGCGTGTGGATGCAGACTCATCCCTGGTGCTGGTGACAGTGGACTCGCCGCTCCATGCATTGTTGCTGGTGTTCATCCCCTCCACCCTCCTCCAGGAGATGGCCTGCTGAGATAGAGAAGGGGTGCAGGGGGAGGAGTTAAGAGGGGCAGAAGAAGGCTTCCTCCTCCGGCAAGCATTCGATTGCTCCCTTTGCTTCCTCGCCATGATCACATGCCAGTGGTTCTTGACTGCATTGTCTGTCCTCCCGGGGAAGAGTCTTGCGATCAGTGCCCACTTGTTGCCGTAGAGCCTGTGGGCGGCCAGAAGCCTCTCCTCCTCCTCCTCGTTGAAGGCTCTCCTGTTGATCCTAGGGTCAAGCTGGTTGAACCATCTCAGCCTGCAGCTCTTCCCTGTTCAAAAACCATCAAGATAACTCTGTAAAACTAATCGAAACCATCATATCTCTATTCTCGAGAGATGGTAATACAAATGGTTTTGCAATACCTGATCTGCCTTCCAGCTTCTCAGCAATCAGGTTCCAGTTCTGAGGGCCATACTTGCAGACGAGCTCCTTGAGCTTGGCGTCCTCCGCAGGCCTCCAGTGGCCCCTGGCGCAGAGCTTCTGGTGCGGCCCTTCCTCATGGCCACCGCCCGATCCATCACCGCCTTCGTTCACTTCTCCGTCCTTCGCCCCACCGTCCACATCTCTGTGGTACTGTTCTTCTCCTCCTTCCGAGCCCTGAAAGCCCCAGCATTCATCGCCCGTCGGCCTGCAGCATTCCCTGTCCCCAGGAAATGAATGTGGTGGTATTGGTGGTGGCGTGAAGAACCCCATGTCTCCTGCTTTTCTCACGCTCAGCTCGTTTGGATCCATTTCTTCGTCCACCATGAGAAATACAGAGAGAAACCTGTGAAGTCTTCCTCCCTCTTTCGGTGGAGTTACTGCGAAACTATGTCTATGCCCTGTGTGTCTGAGGGTACTACTGTGTGTGGGGGGCAAGCAACAGGTGCAAAAGAGCCGCTCGTGGGGGTTTATAGGGAGTCTTTGAGTACTCTGCCCCTGCACACGGACACCCCCCTACACCTCTTTTATACATATCACTCAATGGAGCTGCCCGCTGCCTCCTCCAAGTATTGACAAAACTCACCAGAACTCTCTTTGTCCCTTTGCCCTTCCCCCCACACCCTCCCTCCCTCCCTGTTATTTTCATTTCTTTTTTTTCTTCAAACCAAATGGTTAAAAATTTACAGTAACAAAATTAAACAAAACGAGAGAGTATATATATATATACATATATATAAGTTAGACTATGCAGGTAGACATGAGAAAAAGGTGGAGTACACTTACTGTTTCTTAAGCTCACATTTACTGTTTTCTTTTATTTTCTGATACCGTATGCTTTCTTCATTCTTTTATTTTTTTTTACTTTTTTACACCTTGTTGTCTAAGAAGTTGGATTGTGTTGATAAATTCTATGTGGTTTTGGATATTATATTTAAACAACATATAATTGTGTAGAATAGCTTGTTAACTGAAAACATGGTGCAAATATAAATTACAACAACATTGATTCATGTTCATAAGATTCGACAGAATTTTATGCTGGCTGTCGGGGTCTAACACAATTCTCCTTCTTTATTCGGGCTTGTGACCGACTATAAAATATAGGCGGAGTTTATAATATAAATTATAAATTATTAAATATAAATTATTAAATAAATTTCAAAATAGCATTTATATACACAAGATATCGGATTCATATGACCTGGGATTTATAATATAGACTACAGAGTATTATGTTTACTTTTGTAAATATTAAAATATCTCTCAACTCATCCAATTTTGTTTTCGTGGTAAAATTATCCTCCAATTGTATGCTTTAGTTATCAGATGACACATTAATTTTATACCAAGGAACCAAGAAAAAGAGAATATAGGCGGTCATACTTCTTCAGAAAAAATTGTGGATGCAATACGTTTTTCTTTAGTTTGAATCAAATGATCCGACATGTACAACACAAATGTTAATTACAATTTTATTATAAAACAATGAAGTTAAAATATTATTTACTAAGGGATGGCTGGGTGAAAAGATAAGAGATGCATTTTTGTAGGTGAAGTCGTTCCTCTTGATTTGTAAGATCTCGAGTTTGAGTTCTTGTAAATACAAAAAAAAAATTATTATGAGCCTCACCTGCATTGTCAGATACGTGATCTCGGATGACTTAATCAGATTACTTGAGCTCGAAGGTGGACCGACCATCAATAAGTGATTTGTTGTGTTTAGTAATGTCACGCGAATTAGATTGTCGGAACCGCTTTTCAAATATGGAAGGTTGACTACCTAAAAATATATAATTTTGGAAAATTAAGAAAGTTGAGAGATGAAGCACTGCAAAGCTCTCTAGGTATAGATGCAAGAAAGTTTATTTTCTTGGCATTTGATCAGTGATCTCAGACTGGATGGGGGCACCATATGTTTCACTTTTTTTCTTAATTGTGTAGATTTATTGAATATTTTATTTAAAATTTTCAACGATTCATTATATTATTAGATTTAATTGTAATAAATCATCGATAATTTTAATTTTTTTAATAATATTAATTGTCATTTCATTATTAATTCGGATAACAATAATGAGAAGTGTGTACCAATTAGGTGGAATATGTTTTGATCAAAATATTCATTTCATTAGAATTTTATTTGTTAGTGTCTTATGGAAAATAACATGATTCGATCTCATCTTTTCTATTTATTTGAATCTTATATCATGAATAACTCATGATCTTGACTCCTTTCCTTTTATTCGTATCAATTTTTCAATTCTTTTTTGTTTTGTTTATCTATAAGTAACATCGTGCGACTATGATTTAAAATACTTTTTGAAGGTATTTTAGTAATTTTTTATTCAACTACTTTAGTTATAATGATTTACACTACTAAATACCAATACTAACTAAACATTATATTGTGACGTTAATTGAAATAAATGACAATATAATTGAACGTACAATGATGTAATTAAATTATTGATTAACTAAAATGACAATACCCCACGCCGCCTCAAATTTACTTTGTCAAAAAAATTTCCTTTTTTTTTTCTCTTCTTGTTATATCCTCTCGTGCCCCTTGGAATTCATGGTTATTTATTAATTTATTACTATTTGCCCAATTGAGAACCCAAGACCAAGTTCGCCTCTTTTACTTGTACATAAATCCGTCTAGTGTGTTAGGTCATGAGAAATGAAAGAGCTTCTAATTTTGATTCTAAGACCAAAATCATTACGATACTTTGGTTAATATAATTTGCTTGAAAAGCACTTTAATTAATTCAATTTCCTTATGAAACTTGAGTTCTTCCTTGATCATGGCCACCTAATTAAGACAGTCTACATCAAACGAAAGATGAAACTTAAACTATTATTAATTATCAGGAGTCACAGCTCATGATTCAAACCTAAGCAATTTACAATATATATATATATATATATATATATATATATATAAATTAAATCACTTCAAGTCAGAGAGACCCTACAAAATTAAGCTGCAATCAATCTCCACATTCATGATTCAACCTCTCCTTTTTAATTTCCTCATGGCACAAGTATATTGATTGAGTGCTATTTATTTAGCTCCTTTTTAGCACGTGCATGGTGCATGGTGACATCCACACCAGTGAAGCATTTTTCTTTTTTATATATAAATACAACTCCACATGTGGCGTTCCATGTTTCCATTAAATACCATTGTTTTTGTTTCATTGCCTAACTAAAGCATTCTGGCCTTATTATAATTAAAAGTGATTAGAAGAGGGAGGTGCTCATTAATTGATTAGCATGCTAAGCTTCAAAATAATTAAAGGATGAGTTCAAGTAAAAATATCCTCTACATTCTAAGCAAAAAAAATAATTGAATTAATAGCTCAAGAAATTATGCGCACAACCTATAAAAATTTAAGAAAAATGTTGGAACTATGACTTGCTTTTGATTTGAAGACGAGATCAATCTTGCCACCATTAAATTCCACCTTTTTTTTTTGTCTAAGTCAATATAGACTGCAAGGAATCATGTCATCATCTTGTCCTGTGACCTTACATTCTCTACATCGAGGTTGTCGTCTTCATCATCATGTTGCATTTCTTAACTAATTAATGATGCTATTATTCCTCAGTGCTAACAAATTCTCGTCGCTTTGCTTGATTAATGAGAATAAAACTATATGATATTCCTATCCCTCATATATATATATATATATATATATGTATGTATATATATATAATATTTATGGAGAGAGATAGAGAATTATAGTACTATTAATATTAACTAATGTTTTAACAAAAAGTTGCGAGCTACACTTTTAAAACAAAAATTATGCTGTAGGCATTTTTTAAGCCTGATTATGTATATATATATATATATATATATATATATATATTGACAAGTACAAAGGAAAAAGAAAAAAATTGTATACAAAAAATCAAGTCGTATTTGGAGCTGTTTCATACTAGAACAAAGATAAAAATAAAGACTTATTCTAATGGAGGCAGCAGCCCATCATTACAGGAGAATAAGAATAAAAAGGAGATATGTCTTTTATCTTATTTGGTAACATGTTTTTGTATTAAATAGTTAAATATATACTTTTAAAACAGGCATGGTTAGAGATTATTTCAAAATCACGTTGACTGTTTTTCATGAACTTTGAATTAGCATAACATTACTATAATTGAAAATAAACTCTTAAAATATCGTAAAGGAAGTTGAAAAAAAATACGTGGCATCCAAATAATCACTTAGTAGGTTGAGAGTTGAGACTCTCTCTCTCTCTCAAAATGCAACACACTGGTCACAATGAATATATGTAAAAACTTGTAAGTGTAGTATCCTTTTTTATCATGAAATTTTACAAAAAAATATCAATCGTCCTTTCATAATTAAAAATTAAGGTTCTTTGTGGAAAATAAAATAATAGAAGCTATTCAAAAAAAAAATTTGGTGGGTATCCAACCTTAGGTGCTTGGGAAGGGCGCCGACGATTTAATTCGTACGACGCTAAAGAATACACTGTACACAAATTAAAGATCAATTTACCATTGAGTCCAACTAATTCGATTGGATTCATCTCAGATCGCATAGTGATAAATGAAACTACTACAAAAATATTTTGCATTTATAAAAATTGGAACTCAACATCTTTTAAGACTCCATTAGATTATTAAAAATCCTTTTCTTTCATGGTGCAGACGTGCAGTACGCATGTACTCGGCGAAATATATAATTGGGGCATTGGTCATAGAAAATCATGCACCGTTGGATGCTGTTCCCGAACACTAATGAGCTCCTTAAGCACTACGTACCATGATACGAAGATAGAGGAGGACCGTTGGTACATATATACCTTTGTTTAAATTAAGCTTGGATATGCATGTTATATATGTACCTAAAAATATATGGATATGTACCATATATAAGCGTAACGAGCTCAAACATGTACGCTATCGTATAGCTTAATTTTTATTAGTTGACTTGACTCTTTACATTTTCTTACTATGGTGAGAAATAGAGAGAGAGAGAGAGAGAGAGAGAGAGAGAGAGAGAGAGTTAATTACCCGAAACATATGTTTCCACTAGCCAATAAAAAATAAATAAAAAGATATATTGTAATTAATATCTTTTTTTTCCATTTATTTTCCGGTGTATTAGATAATGACTCGAGCCCGTTTGAAATGGGCAAGGGAGTAAAGCATTGTGTTTCCCCCCACCTATTTCTTGGACCCACTAGGCTTAGTACAACTGTGAGTCATTGGAGCCTTCTAAAGTTTAATCAAATGTTATCACCTTGGCCCCACGTATAATATATATATATATTAGCCCCACATATAATATATATATATAACTTTGGCCCTTATCACTTAACCTCATATATAAGTTTAAATTCAATAGAAAGTAAATTTCAATCATATAATCATCATCTAATAATTTTTATTATTTATTAAATTTAAAAAAATTTTGATTACATACTACTTAATTCTTTCTTTCTCTCTCTCTATATATGTGTGTGAATACTATTTTTTTATCGCACTTCACCGCACTGTGATTGGCTTATATACATTGCAAGTTAAATATATGCTTTGAAATGCGAGCAAACAAAATCGAATGGTCCTTTTCATATTTTTCTTATATCCAATTCCCTAAGTAGATGGGAATGGAATATAACTGCGAGGATCACGAGCAACTTGTCCGTGTCTCAGTGCCTCACACATCAATCCGAACTTTCTTTTCATTTTTTTTAACGTTGCCCTGTTAATTAGTCATTAGCTACTAATTAAATTCTTAGTGAGGAAAATTAATGTATAATTTTGAACTTAGATAATTAATGCGATCCTTTGTCTTGTAATTCAACTTGTAGCAATTTTTTTCTAAGAAAAATCTTTGGGCGAAGAATTAGGAGATTGAAATTTTGTATGAGTGCTAAGATAAAATGAGAACGAGAAAAGAGGGAAAAGGTTTTTGAAATTTTCACATAAACAATAAAAAAAGAAGTATACATGGATATTATTTTTTGAAACATGATATTTGATTAATTCTAATTTGAGACATATTAAACCCGTTCATTTTTTTTAATACGGATGACTACTTGATCATTAAACTTTTCTATTTATTTTTTCATTTCATTCATTACTTAAATTATTCATTACATCAATGAAAGATCAATGCTTTATCTAGTATTAAAGATAAGATGACTTGTGTTCGAAAATAAAAAAAATTAGTTGTGTTAATCTTTTTTTTTCTTTTGTCAATAGCGAAATTGGAGACGTTATTAAACGATTCCGTTACAATGTAGGGAGAGGTGCCGGTTTTCCGAGCCCACTTCTCCCGTGTCCGTTCATGTCGTTTCTGTCATCGCCTTGCATCCTCTCTCTCTCTCTCTCTCTCTCTTCTTGATAACAAAAGAGAACATATTTATAAGATACCTGCTGTCTGTGGTAGATGGTGCCGAATGGAAGGAAACGACTTGATAACGCTGTTCCCTCGTCAACCGCAAGCATTCAATAAATCTCAACTAAATATATAATTTGTAATCCAAATCAGATGGCTCAATTTGGCGATGAGGAAGAAACTTTTGTCGTACGTACATATATATATATATATATATATATATATCTTTTAACTATATGTTAATGTCTTAGATATTGGAATATTTTTCGTTGTCGTAATTCTACTTGTGATGATTTCTTAGATATACCTTTTTTCGAATATGACATCGTATTTTGGCCTTGTCGATATTTTACCACATATACTTTCCTCTTGCCATTTTTTGTATATATAAGTGGGACAAAAAAAATTGTAACTCAAGAATAGGGGAAGAAGTTGCGATATCATCCACGCACGATCATATTGTGCACTGTGCACACGTGAAACACAAGTTGCTGAACAAGAAAACAAAAAAGTAATACAATAATTTTTCATGATATTAATTATGTGTCTAATCTTCGTACCCTAGTAATTGTTGGAGATATTTCAATTCTTCATCCATAACTAATTAAATCTAATAAAACCGACGACAGGTACATCGTCGATCCATGTATTTATTAATTGTCTAATTAATGATATATATGGATTTATTTAATTCAAGGATTTAGGGTCGTTTAGTTTAACTAATATTTAATACACTACAAGAAATGTGTGATTTTCAAATGGATAAATCCGTCGCAAAACCATCAAAATCCATCATAAATATGGATTTTTGATAATAAAGAGTCAGTCGGAAATTAAGCCATTGGAAAAGAGTTACTGACGATCCTATAATATTCCTTCGAAAGCTTAGGCGGATGTCTGTGACGGCTAGAATGCCTTCTGAATTTTTGATGGGTATCATCCATCACATTGTAGTCTACATTTTCAACGGATTTGGTTTCCTTCGAAATTTTTTACGGACGCCACCGGTCGCAACTTCAGAAGGAACGATTTCCTTCAAAACTTTCGATGAATTTTGTCGTCGGAAGCTCTAAGCAGCTTGCCAGAAATCAAAGGGAGGGTTGGAGAGGGTTGTCTCCCTTCGAAAGTTTCGACGACAGATGCCGTCATAATTCCGAAGGTTCGATCCGTCAATAATTATAATAATAAAATAATAATTATGTAGTAATATTATATATTTATTATTGTAAATATAATTATCGTTGGGCCTAGCCGTCAAAAGTACCGACGAATCTAAATCTCTCAGTAATTTCAAAAGTTATACTCATCAGTAATTTATCGATGGGATTTACCATCACGACAAGTGTTGTGGCCCTCGATATTTTGGAAAGATTTTTCTCTCCATCGCAACTGGCGTCGAAAATTGCAAAGGATTCGTGTCTATCGTAAAATGTCCGTCGCAAATTAATAATTTTCTTATAGTGATAACTGATAAATTAAAGTGCTATATTGATTGAAATTTATTTTAAACGTATACGTTTAGATAAACTAATTATATTAATAATCACTAAATAGTTATACTACAATCGACTTATCTTTTTAGAAAAAAATAAACAACCCTTTCCTTATTATTTATTTTTGACATATAAGTGGATTTGATATTTTTTTCTCATCCATATTATAAAGCTTAAATTTTTTTCAAACTAATTTATAAATTACTTATAATCTTAATTAAGTGGGACCTTAATCTTACGTCCGAACCTCGTTAAATTAAATGGTTAATGACTACTAAAAGCTGCTTTAATGCAATCATATAACTAAATAAAAGCATCAAGGTGATCGACTGGGTCCGGCCACTTGATCAATAATTAACATAAACACAGCAAAACATGAATAATTGTGTACGTGCACCAGGAAACTAATGACAAATTCTGATATATTATTATTATTTGGCATGCATGCGCGAAAGGGAATCAAGTCAGATTTCCTTGTTCTTCGTCCGGTACGTGATGTAATGTAATGGCCATTCCAAAATCCCATGCATGGGACCGCCGGATATTGATCACAGGAGATCTTACTGTAAATATTACCTATATATATATATATATATATACATGAATTCTATGACACATATTTAAATAAATTCTGTGTCAAACATATCTCAATCATTTATTAACTATCATTTTTTAATTATATGATTTCAAGATCATTAATAATATTAAAAAAATAGTCTTATAGCTAATGTAGTAATCGCCAAAAATGACTGCCACAACGGTGTCCCACTTCAGGTCACTTCATTTTATCTCACAAAAATAAAAATGTTCAATATTTTCAGTATCACGATGGAGTGACAATAATGTTTTAAAGTGAAAATAGTGATGTTCTATTTGTAAGGTTTTCAAAACTTAGAAATAAAAATATAATTAGTATCAATAACTTGAATAATTTGTATTTAATTTTAAAATATTATTAATGATCTTCTATATTATAACTAACGAAATATGCAAAAAAAAAAAAAACAAAATATAGACAATGTTGCTCACTTGATATGCCTTCAAATGAGTGTTTTCCAGTACCTAATTATTGATGACATGCCAACTTTAATTTTTTACATTATATATATTTCTTCGGGATATTCTGTCCCTTTTTTTTATTAGTAAGATAAAAAAATTATGAATTACATTAAAAGTTCTTACATGAAAATATTATTGATATTTTTTTAGCTCAATGATATATATATGAGATATATTAGGGTTGTGTATGCACCGTGCAATCACAAGATTATAGCCGTTGGATCGAGTGTGGATTGGTTAGACGGTTGAGATTGCATTAACTTAAGTCAAGGAACCAGTGACAGTCACATCATGTAGAATCCGGTTCGTCCTAAAAAAAGTTTGGCTGGTTCACCTAGGGGATCACATACCCCATTCTGCCATTCCAATCCTTTTTATCTCTGCATTGCGTCGCTCCCCTCTGGCACCGGGAAGGAGGTCGTCCAGCCTCCGAGCACGTCCATCTCTTTGTTTCTACATGCCTTCTTGCTCTGCTACAATGCCAGAAGGCTGCCAGGTCGCTCCAACCTCCGCACTTCGCCTTCTTCATCTCCCCCTCCCTCTCTCTGGTTGCAAAACTATGATGATGTAATAAGACGACTGCATTGATGTGTGTTATGTGCTTCGTCTCCTCATGAAACTAAGATGATGAGATAAGATGATAATATTGATATGTGTTATGTGTGTTTGACTTATTTTATACCTTCTCATTTTAATTTATTCCAACTCTTAATAATGGTTCTTGCATTCGGTGATCAGTGTTTATGACCTTTTTCTAGAGTACCATTGAAATATTATGAATTATAGATAATGCACTATAAATAATGCTAAGAAAATTAGCTCCGTTGACACCATGGACAACACGAGGAATCATGTGTCATTGTATGAATCATGTTGAGCGACTGGGAAGAACCAAAAAGAGAAATAATGAATAAAAATGAAGGAGCTGAGGGCAAAATCAAGTCCTTCCTCTCTGTTCATGAAGACAGAAAAATGATAAAATTCAAAAAATAATTAGAAAAAAAATTAGGACAAAATCAACAGGGAGGAGAAAGAGAGAGATTGTGTAGAGACTAAATAAGGGTGAACGGACAATGCAGATACCTATAGCAGAAAACGATCGTGCGATCGCTTTTTGGACTGCAGAGAGAGGCTTCTTGAGAGGGACCGAAGAAGACAGAATTTGCTTGCCATGGGCTTTTTCCTGACGGCGACAATTGGAGCGAAGGAGGGATGAGTCTCTAGGGAAAGGGGGAAAAGAACTTGCACATTTTTTACGAACCGGAGAGGCTAAGGTGGACCGCGAGAATGAAAAGATGGACCGTGGTTTGTTTTTTGAACCAATGACTAATGATCTCTTCCCTTGTTCTAAATCTGACGTCCCAAAAAATGAGATCGCAGGGTACATACATTTTTTGTGTATGCACCCTAATACACCTTATATATATATATATATATATATATATATTTATAGAGAGTGCATTAAACATTCATTTTAAGCTTTTAGACAACAAAACATTAGCGAATGAATGCTTTAACTAATAGATGAAGGACACCCTATACAATCGTTGTACGCACAAGAATAAAGACACGCCAACACAAATACCATACAAATGAAAGGAATTAATCATTAATGTCGTTAGCTATATATATATATATATACCACCATTTGATTAGGTCGACAGGATTAATCAAATCACACAATGTCCTCTTATGTTTTTCATCATGACTAAATTCATGTCACGTCAAATAATTACTGTCAGCTTAAACTAACTTCGAGAAAGATATGTAACAACTTCTGTCCTCTCTCTCTCTTTCATGCATGGGTCATGGAAGCACATACCAAAAGATTCCAATATGCCAAAACCTCCAAGAGAATGAACACAAATATGGCGATCGAACTTTGAATTTTAGGGAATTCCGCACGCATATGTGTTGAATTGCAAGAAAATTAACATGTCCTAAACCACCCTGATTGATTATGAGCGATCGGCTTCTCTTCCATTGAGAAAGGGGAAGAGACAAAGTGACAAGCCTTATGTCGATCCTCACCTACTCAAAGAGAGGTCGGCAAAAATGGCGTAACGTCAAGTTCATTGCTTTCCAAGAAATGAAGTGGATAGCATAATATATAAGATGACTCCAAACGAGTTGACAAAAGCCGGACAACATGTTCTTGCCCAGATCAAGACGTACCTGCTAATTAGTACATGTAAGTGGGTCAGCATATCTTAATTTATCGATCTCTTTCCATTGTGGATTCTCTGTAAGTCATGTTAAAATAGACTTGTTGATTGATTCAATACAACAATGTGATTGAATACAGAATAAAAAATGGTAGAAAATTAGTAACCTCAGATTTAAAATTTAGAACTAAAATTTATTTATAGAATAGACTTTTATTTTTTAATATACAAAAAAAATAAAGAATCTTAGATAGATCGCATGAACAATGCAATTCATTGTACTTAACTAGGCGATTTCAACGTCATGGAGTAGGCAACGGCACCCCCAAGTCGCCATCTTGTCGGTAGTATGCGGCACGTCTCAATTGCACGTCTCATGTGCATTACTTACAGACTCGTGTGCTAACTAGTTCTCATACTACGTACGCACAGACTTAAATATCATTAATTATCAAGATTAATTATTATTATAATAGTAAATGTGTCCGGAAAGCTACGCTGACTGTTCAACCCAGTTCGCTAAGAGTTATGCGCACTGATCACGGGTTGAAGTCTCGACTCACTGGTCCGACTATTTTAGTGTCGTCTCGAGTAGCATGCTTAATTATGACAGATGAGACTCTCGTAGGAATTTTTTGCATTCACAATTGTTCAAACTCGAAATCTTTGCTTAAGCTCTGAGGAGCTGAAATCTATTTTGTCCAATTAATCAATTACTTGACTAATTAATGAATAGATAGAAGGTTGATCAAGTGATATATTAATTATTAATTCATCATCTGAGTTTTATATATTAGCCAGTCGGCAGTCGACTGCATATAAATGCGACGTGCGTGCATGCACGTACGTCACCTTTCGGCGCTTATTCTATTTTGTTAATTAGCGTATTTTTCTTCTAGGCAACGTGATGAGTTTTATTTATGACCAAAAATAGTTGGACGTCATTGGAATATCTCAAATTTTTGACAAAAAATAGTTGGACATTCGCATCCACTTGATATAATTGAGAATGAGTTCATTCATAACATACTAAAGCTTAAAATCCTACGTCGACGAAAATACCTCGAATCTCGTGTAGAGCATGAGATCGATACATATATAATTTTAAGGATGGCACTGAGTATACTACGTATGTTACAATTAGTCGATCAACTTAATGTATAATAAAACTATTTTTATATAATAAGTCGATCAACTTATTATTTTGTGTAGTATATATAATGTGCATTATACTCGTTTTACTCCATGCTAATTAAATAGGTTATAGCTCTTGTTGGTAAGATGGGAGGCCAATGACAAGATAAGGAATAATGACCAATAAATTACGTATAAATAACAATTGAATTAATAAATAATTTAAAAAGATTAACTATAACAGTTAAAATAATATATAATAAGAAATGATAAAATGAACATTTTTTAAGAATATAATTTATCATTGATTCTTATATGCATATGATATTTATTACATTTTATTTTAGATATTTTAAAAAAAATTAATATAAAATATTATGGTTATTTTAAAATAAAATTTTATTTATGATGATAAGTAAAATTACAATATTAAATATTAAAAAATAAAATATGATACATGATATCTAGAGGTTAAATAAAGTTTTATTAAAAATAATGAGAACATATTAGCAATAAAATGTAGAAATAAAACTTTAGTGCTTATACTTTATACTCTATCGACTAGTGGTAATAACCTATAAAATTTTATCTTTTAAACTTTAAATTTGCTTTCAAGAACATTTATCGAACAAAGATTTAATTTGGCCAAAACTTAATTTTTAAACTACCAAACAGTGCCAAAGTTTAGATATTACTAAATATTTTTCTATTAAATTCATATTCACAATTTTTTATCTGATAATATTTGTCGTTATTATTTAATTAAACTTCTATCATCTAGTCAAATCAATATTCATTAATCAAGGCACTAACTTTGCCAATAGTTAAATCAGTGGATGGATATAGCTTCTATAGTTGAGAAGGTAAAACTTTGAACTCAATTTTAAAAATACGTACATCATATAGTAATACTCTAAACTTTAGTTTAAAACTCCATTAAAATTTCAAAACTTTAAAAATTGTACTTTCCCAATAAAGATTATAATTTAAACTTTAAATTTATACCCCAATAAAATTTCTAGTGAAACACCAATATGATTGAACTTGCACATTTGGTTCAATACCTTGTGTTTAGTTACTACTTTTCGCATCGAGCCCAATCTCACCATCAATTTAATGGTTATAATCGATATTGGCAGAATCATGGACATTATGCTGATTATTTTGTTCTTCGGCCCAAGGTCAGTATGCTAATGATGGTTAATACAAGATTCACCTCTTCTAATTCATCTTTTAAGAAGAAAAAGCAAAGACCCACCTTTTTTTTCTTCCTTTCTTATATGTTTTGGGATAGAGAAGAGGTGTAGGTTTTATATTATGGCAATAGATGTCGAAATATTTTCAGTATAATATATATAGATCTGTAGCTCCTTGTTGACAGACCCGAAATAGGAAATGTTATAATGAGAATTAATTAGCCTATATTTGTATGTCATGGAATGTTCCAAAACTTGACCAGTCACGTGATAAGATGTGCTCTCACTGCATTATGATTTCTTCATCATGTATTTGATACTTTTATTGATCAATCCCTTTAATGAAAAACTTATAAAATAAAATATTATAATAATTAAATATAAAAACAAAAGGTAAAATAATAAATATAATTAAAAGTACATAAATGCACAAGCTTTTTTTTTGTGACTAAATAGGCACATCACGTAGTTCATCACATACACATCTACGCATATAAAAGTTCATAGCATAATACAATTCGTACATAGATCACATATGACTATATATAACATAAAATAACATAGGCTATATCCATGTGCAAATCCACCCGAGCATAAGTCATCGCGCACACATCAACTGAGTCGTGCATGATAATCAAATAACTGCGAGGATGAACAATGCAATGAGAACTCTCTTGTTAGTAAAAAAAAACTATAATATTGATGATCCATAAAGCATATGCATAAAAGAAAACATAGTAACATATCATTTAAATTTTATGAAGATCATCACATGATCATATGTGAACAACGACATATACGATTCATTTCATATATATCATTTAACATTTGATCATCCTTGGATCATGATAGTGAAAGGCCAACATCAATGATCATTCATATGGTTTCATGAGATTATTCATCTTTCACTTGAAAAGGCATTCATTTCATTTCATTTTATGAGGACAAAATTCTTTTATTCATATTTATCCATTCATTTCATCTTTTCATGTAGTTTAAATAACTCTTCACTTTTAGGAAATGTCATGCAAGCACACAATTGTGTAGCTCTTAATCATGAATAGGCCAATGAAAATGCCTGAAAAATGGTAGGACGATCTCATACAAGACTGATAACATCCTCGAAATGTGGAGTGCCTCACACAAAACTCATAACCTTAAAAAGGGGTTATCTCACACAAGGCTGACAAGTGTCTCACACAAGATCGATAATCTTTCATCTAAGTAGGCAATGATAATCATCCATTTCTCATATTATATTTATTAATCTATCAACTTATCTTTTGATCATAATGAATCAAAGCTTTAGAGAGGAACGGTTGGCAGATAACAAGAAATCATAAGAAGTGTGAGAGTAATAATGTGGATAGATAAATCAAAATACATTCATTAACTTAGATCATAGTTAGTTCAATATCCAACTTTTGGTCACCCGTGAGATTGAGGCCATCCAATGTCCACTAACTTCTTGAGTGTTTAGATCACTAGTAGCTCCCATTTAACTAGCTTTAGTATTCACTGACTTTCCTTCTTTGGTCGAGAATATAACACCAAGGTTGAGAAGATGATTAGTCTAATTTTATTATTCATCCGTCCAAAAGTCGGGTGCGATTTGAACATCTGACAGATAAGGCGAACGTTTGATCTTCCTTGGACAGAAAGTGTGAACTCTTTGCTAAAAGTTTCAGATGCCCGAAACCCCTACTGGTCATCTGGTCTATCCAAGTCACAAAGTTCATAATTAAGTTCATAATTATTGATTGTCCGATGTGAGGTCACAAATGAACATTTAATACATATTTCTACCTCAGTATATTAGAGCAGACATTCATTCTGTAACACCACCGAAATCTGCCCCATGACACATGCCACGAACCGGTCCCGAAGTACGTCACACGATCGATAATTCAATATACAATATAATAACAATGAGACATAATTATATATATGTGTGTGTAGCAGAAATGATTAGACAATATCAAAATAAGATCCACTAACATAGTACCATATGAATGAAAGGATGCATAATGACACATAACATAATGACAATGATAATAACATAATATATTGGCAGAAGGCCCAACAATATAATAAAATGACTCCAAGAAAAGACTACATAATCCATAAGGATCCTCATCCTAGGGGATCCAAATACATAACCATAATATAGATTCATAACCCAAGCCCGTAGGTTGCTACACGATCATACTAGACAATAGAGTAAAACACTTGATATGATAAGACCCGGCCATGTGCAACTTGTCTTCTTGAAATCGTCCCACCTCATTCTTGCATAGCTGCACAAACCCGAATGTACGATAGACTCACATCCCATTAGTTATATATAAGGGTCATAAAATAAAATAATAACTTTCAATGTAGCAATAAAAAAACATTAAGAAAATGACGAATCATATTAATAAATATCATTCAATATATCAATTTTCATTCAATACGAATGAAATCCAATTACATTAAATCTTTATTGATGCCCAATAGAGATATCATTAAACGACTAGCCAATAATAATAGCATTAAATATTTAATGTGCTATATAAATATTACTATAAATAATTTCCAACTATTTCGTGATTTAAGTGATTTTTTTATGAATTTTTGGGTTATCAAACATTAAGTGTGCATTCCATATGATGTTGGTACTTAGTGATCCTTGAAGTTCATAAATGACTTTTCGGTCACTCTTTGGAACAAAAATACACCCAGAAGGTATGCCGAAATCATAACCCATGTCGGGATCCCATAACAATAAGCAATTAAACAAGAGCCAAGTTTTGACCAACAACATTGCACATTCAATAGAATGGTTTATTTTAATCCTACGACTTGGATACATATTTTGGAATCTAGGTGGATTAACCAATAGCATGATTAATCATATTAGTGCATCTATTAAATATGACATAAAAGCATGTGTATCATAACATGACATTTCACAATATAATCGCAAGATCGATAGAACAATATGTCATAGGTGCTAAAATAATTAATAATAACATAATGAGGTTAAACATTCAATAATCGATCAATAAATCATTCAATAATTAACCATACAACATAAACATATTTGAAAGGAACTAAAAATACTCCATATTTTCTACTTCTAGTGTTCACGATCATAAAAACAAAGTCACGACCGTGAAAATAACATGACAAACATTATGTCTGTTGAAGTAACAATCATGAAAACATGTTTCATGACCATTCCCGAAGGCCGATTCCATCCTAAAAGTATCAAGACCATGACAATCTTTGTCATGCCCGTGATAGCTTGACAACACCTTAATTACAAATTTGACCATAACTTTTCACATGACTCCCAAATGACATGAAACTAAATCTACTGAAATTAGACTTCGATATATTTCCAATTACATATTATTCATCATTTTTTAACCACAAAATCTGTCCAAATATTATTTAGAATAAGATGCGCAGATTGAGAACAACACTTAACATGGTTCTTTGCCAGCTAACATTAATAACATTTTGTAAACACTTCACTTTTAGATGAAACCAAGTCCTTTAGAAAGATTACCTAATTGCATATCTGTTTCATAAATTTTATTCTCAAATTATATAAATACGAATTTTGGTGTACTTTATAAATCTATTATGTTGCTACTCGAGGCAACCTAGCATGGATCGATTCTTTGACCATAACTTTCCGTACACAATTCTAATTAGGTTGAAATAAAAAACCTTAGTAACTAGACATCAAGCATCCAACCATATATTATAAATAATTTTTCGACAATAAAGATATGTTCAAAATCATGTTGGAAAAGGGTGGGCAAATTTGGACATTTTAAGGATGAACATGTTTCTAATTTTTAGACACATAGCGATCATCATACATCCATTAACATTAAGATATTTTGTTCCACGTGATAAATAGAAAATTAGGGGAAAAAAATATAAAGAAGGTTGTCAAGATCGAAATCTTACATAAGATCGAATATGGGTCGTAAGATCGAAGATCGTAAGATCGGATCCAGATTACTTTGATAAATTTATCATATTTAAATCTTAAGTTACACCAAATTGAGACATATTTATATTGGTTCGTGAGCCAAATTACATCAAAATGTATTAAAAATTACAAAAATATATTAAACTTTAACTAAACTATTATTGTTATTATCATAAATATATAAGTTTATTATTATTTTAATAATATAGGATCGATAAGGTCGTAAAATCGTGTGATCAAAATTAAGATTGTATTAAAATCTTACACATAAAATCCTGTAGGTATAATCAAGATCAGTTCGAGGTAATAAGAACGTAAAAATCGTAAAGTCCTAAGATCTAGATCGAGATACAACCTTATTTATAAGGACAAATCATTTATTAAACAATCCATATATGCAACATTAATAGAATAAACAAGTTAGAACTTCCAACCTATGGGTCAAATGGATTGAAAATGGTTCACCCTTACATTATACCTAAGAATTTTTGTCTAAAATCTTTTTAATCCAATATTCCTTCTTCTTTTATTCAGTTCATCTCCAATGACTGAAGCTCTAGTCCCTCTTGCACTTCTTGTCCTCCTTGAGTTCCTAACGCGCCATGATAAAAAAAACTCCTAAGTAGCAATGGTGGAGGGTTTTAGAGGAGGAAATGGCTGTTGGTTGTGAAGAAGAAATGGGGAAAATCATAAAGGTAGAGAAGGTTTAGGATTGATTCTTTGTCTTATTTTGAGAGGCTAAAATGTCATTCTAGCCACCTCTTCTAAGGGCGCTTTCGACCATTTGCAACCTCTTCCATCAAAAGACAAAAATGCCTTCTTTTGTTTTTTTGTGTCATTTTGGTCTAATTCTATCTCTTCCATAAAAAAATCAAAATTGCCCTTGAGATGCTTTCACTTTTGCGATCAATTTATTCATTACTCTTATTATATTTATTTATAATGTTTTTAAGATATTATAAGATCAGCAAATCAGTCGTCTGATTCAATATTCACTATCTTCTACCGAGAAGAAACAAACACTTGATCAGGGACTGATTGTTCATTCTGCTCAGTAAAATCACATGTAATTATGGTGTACTTAGGTTTTCAATCAATATTAACACAACAAATATCCCTAGGTACAAGCAAACTTATTTTTACAATTAGCATTGTTCAGAGATCTATCATAATAGTCAGAAAGTCATAATGACGCAAATTCAAGGCACTCATTCCATAAGTTCATCAATAAGGCATTCATATATCATTTACAACAAATAAAATAAATTCAAAGAGTCCTTTAAGCATTCATAATACTCTTGCCTTTATTTCTTCCATGCATAGCCTCACAGTTCATAAATATCATGCAATAAGAACTTATAATTGAGATCAACTAGGCACCAACGTAACTGAATATATAACCTTGACCTATAGGAACTATAGGCCTTAGTCATGCTTAAAAAACCACTGAAAATGTCATCATTTATTTTTCATGATCATGATCATGACAACTATAAACAATAAATTTCAGCGTAAGATGTATTCATAAGAACATCAAAAGCATCATATAAACATGCTATCTATAGAGTTGAAACTTAGTCATGGATTCTACTCATTTCTAACATGATCCTAAGCCCAAAATTATCCTAAGAACATGCATAGCTATCAGGAATTCTATCTTATGACTTAGATTTTGAATATCACACTTTTTTGATGATTTTTAATTGTTCATTCGATTCCCTAGGGTCGTTGGTTGAAGAATAGTTTTTAGAAGAATAAGTAGCAGAATATCATATTTTGAAAAAGTATAAATATTCTTATTCTAGCTTGTGTTTGGATTGAAGAGAATAAAATATTTTAGTTTTATTATAAATAGTTTATGTTTAATATTATAATAATGATAAATATTATTATAAAAGTATAAGATTTAAAAATAAAAAAAAAATAAAAGAATGATTCAAAAAGTTAAAAATAGAAGAATAGTAATTCTTCTAATTTTGAAGAACATGCATATTGTTTTGAGGATAATAAAAATAATGATTTCATCATTTTTAAGGTGACTTTATGATTTTAAATGTTTGCAAAAATATTCCTAACTTAGTTGATGTTTGGCTATATTTTTGGAATAACGGGACATTCCAGTGTTTATTCTACAGCACAAATGACCCTTAAGCTTCAGTTGTTCTTCCTTCTTCCTCTTTGGTTCCTCACATTTTCAACACCCACTAGAACCCTCCAAAATCCTCTAGCCGAGCCAGCAATAGAGCAAGGCACACAGCACAAATGGTCTTGAAGAGAGAGTGAGAAGATGAAGAGATAATAGAGAAAGACATGTTCATAGGGTTTTTAATATAGCATTCGGAAAGTAGAACAGTAGTTCTCCCGAGTTCTACGTGACTAGTTGAATTGACGGGTTAATTTGGAGTGTGTTTGGATGGAGTGAAATGTAATGACTTGAAAAAGTTGATGTGGTAATGAAACGTTAATATGATAGATTAATTTTAGTGAGTGTTTGAATGAAATAGAGAAATTGTATATATAAAATATAATTTTAGTAATTAATAAATATTGAGTATAAATTTACATTTTATGTTAAAAAATTTATATAAAAAGTATTATCAAAATACAATAAATAATACTTATAATTAATTATTTTTTAAAAAAATATGAAATACTTTTGCCCAAAATAGCAAATAATAAATAATATTAAAGTAATATTTTTATAATAAATGTATTATATCTAATATATAAATATTTTATATGAAGAATGTAAGAGAGAAAATCTTAGAAGAAAAAAATTGATTTGAAAAAAACACATAAAAAAATAAGTTGAAAAAAACGGGATGAATAGTACTCGATTCCACAAAAAAGGTGGGAACTGAGGTCACGTGACGCTCGATTCCCATCTTGCATAATGTCCTATTAATTAGTATAAAAAGTTAGGGGATGTGCACAATTATGCACCCAACTCCACATATTGCAGCTAAGTGTTATATATATTTATATATATATCACATTTTAAAAAAATACTAATCTTAGGCCTTTTGTATGCTTTAAAGTAGGGCCCACATTGCTTGTCTAATTAAAAATGTGAGAATAAAAAGTTTATTCCCATACCAAATGGACAAAAGAGTTGCTCAAGAACATTTTTTCCTACTCCCACATTTTCTACTTGGAGCAAACTTATTCTCATCCCAGTTGGGAAGTCAAATGATTCGTAATTATATTATTTTTGCAATGGTTACTAGTGAGGCCCACAGGTAAAAAATAATGTTTGGATAAAATGTTTAGAACAAGATGTTTGTTCCCTTTTATTTTTGTAACAAGGAGCCCTTATGTAATTATTTAAATATAACAAAATTTTGCCATGATTTTGGCCATCGTTGAAGTTTTTGGATGCTCATTTTTTTCAACTCATGATGGATGGTTTATATCCATAGATATATAGGACTATTAGCACCCTATTACACAAATAGTATATTCTGACCAATTAATAAAGATTATTAACTAGATCAACCTTGACCCCTACCATGGGACACATGAAAGAGTTATTGACAATGAGACTAAAAGGATGCTGAAAATTTTGAGTGAGATATTGCATAATGTCCTATTTAATTATTATATCATTTACATCACCATTATTTGAATAGCTAAGTATATTAAGGGCCTGTTTGGTTGGAGGGTGAAAGGATGTTAAAGGAGGGAAGAGGAAAGGGAAAGGAATGGAATGCATTCTTCTTATTTGGTTGAGTTTAAGTTGAAGAAAAAAGACGGGAAAGAAAGGGACTTTCCCCTCCATTATGTCATTTTTTTTCCTCTCCAAAATGAGGTGGAAAGGGGGAGAACTAACTAATGACCATATATTTTTTTATTATGATCATAACTAATGTAAATACAATTACATATATGAAGGATATAATCGTCTATAAAAAATATTACTAAACATTTATTCCTTTCTTCAGTTGCTCTATTCAAATAAGGTGAATACTTCACTCTCATTCTCTTTCTTTTCCTTTCCGTCTGTGCCCTAAATGAGTCATCATCTTTAAACTAAAATGTCAAAATATTGAACGAGCTACTTCACACGTACCGTGTTTTGTTTAATCAGATAAGGCAAATGTTAGCACGCGAAGACACACTACAAGAAAATTGTCAAATAGCGACACAGGCTCCGAGACACTATTGCGACACTAATGCATGGCTAAAAATAATAGCGTCGACATAGCACTAATAATATGAGATGCTTGGAATCGATAGTTATTAGCATCACAATAGCGCTAAATCCAAAGGCGACACAACTAAATCAATAATCGATGCTAACCCGACGTTAAGATGTGGAGAAAAGTATCATTGAGGGCAGTTGAGTTGCGTCGCTAAAGCGACGTTGAAGTGGTGCAAAAATGTACAACGCTATTCTGATGCTCATGTGATGCTATAGTTATACCTAAGTCGATGCTAGTTAGATGTTAGTGTGGCACCAATGTGATGTCTTAATTGGGTCTTGACGGAGACGCTAATGGGACGCTAAGCACATCGACGCTAATGTGACGCTAAGGTGATGCTAATGATGATGAATTTAAAATAGTGTCGATGACGCATGCGTCACTGTTGAGACGCTTCAGAGGAGCTAATTGTAGACAATTTTATCCTATTACAGTCATATTTTCTTCCCTTCCCACACCATACAATTATACAATGTATATAAATGCATTCATCATTCATCACAATCATCATATCAAAGATAACAATATGAAAACTAATAAACCGAACTAACAAAAGTATAACTACCGCGCGTATATTATCTAATAACGAATGTATAACTAAAAATATGAACTAATAAAAGTATATCTAATACATGCAAAAGTTTCTATCCTAAATTTGGAAGTTGTTATTGTCATTCCGGACATTCGATGTTGACGTGCTCAGTCCTTGACCTCATGGGGATTGATTCTACGGTGGGATCATCATCTAAATCGCTTGCAAGAAAGGAGCCAAATGCTATGATAGCTCCTGCGATAATTGCTGTGATAGTTGCGTCAATCAGGTGCCACCTACATATCCTCCGCTCCTCCTAAGTACCTGACTAGTTGTGCCTAGGCCATGCAGGTATCTCCTCGTGTCGTGCCGGCCACCTCCTCTACGAAATAGAAAAATATACAATTATATAAATATTATAGAATATATATATATTATATAACATAAAAAACACATAAACTTATAAGGTGTTATATAAATTAAAAACATGAATCATTTTCGAGATACGTTACATGATGACTAAGTACTCAGATCATCTCCGTACTTCTTAGCCATCTTCTTGTTATATGCATCCTAAAAAATTTAAACATTGTGCACTTAAAAATATCTAGCTAGCTCAACAACTTTAAGGTAGCTCAGTTTAAGCTAGCTTTAAAAAAATATCGAATGTCAGGAATGACAACGACGATGATAACAATTTAAGATAAAAACTTTTCTATTATATATCTTTTATATGGTTTTATTTATGATGTATGATATCATTTTTGTTATCTTACTAGTACTTTGTGATGGTTTATTAGTGCTTTTGTAATGGTTATTAGTGTTTACCTTTATTATTATTGTTATCAATATGAAAAATGCATTATATATGCATTTCATAATTTATATGGTTTGGGAAGGGAACAAAACGGCTGGAATGGGGCAATATTTGTTATATTTAGTGTCGCCTTAGCGTCTCAATAACGATGCAATCTGATCAAACGTTATTATAAATATATTGTAAGTGGCATCAGTTTAGCGATTGTTTACTGTTGCAAAATTGGCATCACATTAACATCACATCAGAGATGACACACGCCATCACGTTAGCGTCACATTATCATCCAATTAGCATCACAATGAGCAGAAACTTAGCATCAAATTAGCGTCTCATCAACGTCGCTGTACTCAGTGTCAACATAGCGTCGACATAGTGAAGCCAATAAACTCCTCGAGGTACACATTTCGCATCATGTTATCGTCGCATTAGTATCACACCGTGGCGCTACTAGAGTCGCAATTCTTGTCGACTCCGTTGCAACGCTAATAGCTATTGAAAGTTGACGTCTCTTCTATGCGGCATCATTTAGATGCTAATGTGTGGCTATATATTCCCTTTAGCCTCGTTTTAGCGTCGACTTACCTGCATCATCAATCAGCAGATTTCTTATAGTGTAATATATATATATATATATATATATGGGTTTAAGTAATATCCAATCAAAAGTTGTACAACCAATATGCATCCAATGAATTTGAACCATTGGATGATGATTACATAGTTGAGATAAAATTTAATAACTTAAAATTAAATTTAATAGAGATTGAATCTCAATCATATAATCGTGATCTAACGATCCTAATTTGTTGGTTACATATTGGTTGTACATAAGTTGGTTGCATGCTACCTAACCTCTCTCTCTCTCTCTCTATATATATATATATATATATATATATATATATATATGTGTGTGTGTGTGTGTGTGTGTGTGTGTGTGTGCACGCGCGCGTAACACATGATATAGGAATGCATATGCATGTAATACATAAATACATATAATGTAGCTAACATATAGTAATATATACATATTGGAACAATAATATCAATGCTATCGCTAGATCATGTCACCTAATTCAACCGTCATAAATTCCATGGTTAAGAATAAAAAAAATTATCTATGATACATATATGTAATATAGGAATTTAATTATATATGTAGGTAATACATATAATGTAACTAACATATACTATATGAATATATACGTAACACATATAATATAGGAATACATGTGTAGGTAAGTATGTGAATACATATGTAGGTAACATATATATTTAATTAGGAATATTTAATTTGAGCAGCGTCAACTTAGCGTCTAGCTAGCATCGCAACTTTTGAGACGCTAATTAGCATCACAGTAACGTTGGCATGTAATGACACCACTAGTGTCGCATTTTTTCAGTGCCAAAATAGCATAATACGTCGGTGCCCATATCGACTCCGTCGTTAGCGTTGACATAGCGTCTCAAGTGATGTGACGCTACTACAATGCCACGATCTGTTGCGTAGTTCCCCTTTCTCGCGCACAATAATAATGGCGTAGTAACGTCTCCATGGCGCCACATCTAGTGTCAACATCTTGTAAACGCTAAACTGAAGCTAATGTAACGCAATTGGGAGGTAGTTAACGTCGCGATCACTCAACTTCGATGCTCTGATGATGCTCTTGGCGTCGATTTAGCATCACCATCATTTGCGACGCTAATTGGCGTCCCTATTTGTCAATTTTCTTGTAGTGGCATCCGATCAAATTCATAAAGTCCATTTCTTTCTCCACTAGGTGAATTAATAGCCAGTCATGAACCATTTTAGAGTAGTTATGAATAAAGAAAGAATAAATTATTTAGTTTCATTCTTCTTATAATCCCCTCAATCCAATCAAAATATTGTTTATTTTATGTTATTGATCCATACAAAATTAAAATATGTCTTGATAAGGGAAGGAGGTAGTTGCATATAACCATATGAACATTTTCATGTTTTGTTCATGTAAAATCATACAATAATATTCTTGTATTGATATATGGTCAGTGTTTCTCACGTGACTCGAGTTTGTACATGATGTATACTACTTTGTAATACCCTCGGCCCTTGGTTTAATTAAAGTATTATTCACTTTGTGCCATTAGCCCACGTAAATTTGAAATACGTCTTGATAGTTAAAAGAGGTAGTTACATATAAAACTATACAATAATACTCATGATCATCTCCCTATTTTGTATATGAAACTATACAATAGTACTCTTCGTCTATAACTTCACATTTCTTCCATTTTAATAGCAAGTATATGTATATACATTGGTCTATATATTCGTTTCTTTTCTTCTTTTTCAAGTATCTCATTATCTCAGTCTGATAACTATCTGCAGTGCTGCAATGTGTTTGACTCAGTTCTGTGCGATGGAGACAGAGGTACGAAGTACGAACACACAGGGAATGCCAATGGCAACTCCTTGACATGCATCTTCAATCGATGTGGCTCGCCATTCAGAAGCATGAAAGGGACTTCTACCTGAGCCTCTCAGGTGCTGCACGCGCAAACTGCGCATCTGCAGAGATATCGTTTCCGCGCGACGCGAGTATTCCGAGTCACGACATGAAGCTTGCAAGCAACAGAAGAAAGAAATAGTTATTATAATGAAGTACTAAACGATGTCCGTAGTCTGTTCACAGTACAACTTACGCTGCACTGCAGGGTGTTAAATGTTAATGCATGAAGCCCCCTGCAACCTGATCATGAAGTAAATGACCTTACTTAATTGCAACCAGTGCGTCTGAGGGAAAGGGAGGAGACATCATGACGAAGGAGGACGACCGAAGGAGCCAATGAAGAGCAACACGTACCCTGCAAATATGAATCAGCATATGTATATGGTAGTCAGTATTTGGTAGCACATATATATAATATATAGGACTTGGTTATCTGTACAGTGTACATAATGCACGACGCTTGAACACGGGTGCTTCGTGCTCCTGCTGCGTCGAGTCCACAATTTCCATTTCTGATACTGTGGTGGCGTGGTCACCTGAAGGAAACTCGCTTATAACCAGCAGTACCATTTCTGACTGAAAGGGAGACTCTGAAGGAATCGACGTTAGACATGCTGCACCAAAACCCTACCTGATCAGAAAAAAAGTATACGTACGTTTAGCCCAATAGTTTTAAGCAGTAACTTGAAGCCAAACAAAAAGAAGAGTACAAGATATTTATACTAACATATATAAAATAACATAACAAGTTTTTAAAATCCGTTGTAGTCTAGTTGGTTAGGATACTCGGCTCTCACCCGAGAGACCCGGGTTCGAGTCCCGGCAACGGAAACTTTTTATTGTTGACATCTTAAAAATTCATTTTCCTCATTTATTTATTTTAAAAGCGATGCCTTTCACATACTACAATTTTTGTGCGATTTTTTGTTCTCATTTATTGATTTTTCTTGCTCGTACATTTTATAGGAGCTGTTTTCCTAATAACTCTTTTATTATGGGAAAATTTTCTCTTCTACATTTTAATCATTATATATATATATATATATATATATATATATATCGATGCCTTTCACATACTACAATTTTTGTGCGACTTTTTTGTTCTCATTTATTGATTTTTCTTGCTCGTACATTTTATAGGAGCTGTTTTCCTAATAACTCTTTTATTATGGGAAAATTTTCTCTTCTACATTTTAATCATTATATATATATATATATCGATGCCTTTCACATACTACAATTTTTGTGCGATTTTTTGTTCTCATTTATTGATTTTTCTTGCTCGTACATTTTATAGGAGCTGTTTTCCTAATAACTCTTTTATTATGGGAAAATTTTCTCTTCTACATTTTAATCATTATATATATATATATATCGATGCCTTTCACATACTACAATTTTTGTGCGATTTTTTGTTCTCATTTATTGATTTTTCTTGCTCGTACATTTTATAGGAGCTGTTTTCCTAATAACTCTTTTATTATGGGAAAATTTTCTCTTCTACATTTTAATCATTATATATATATATATATCGATGCCTTTCACATACTACAATTTTTGTGCGATTTTTTGTTCTCATTTATTGATTTTTCTTGCTCGTACATTTTATAGGAGCTGTTTTCCTAATAACTCTTTTATTATGGGAAAATTTTCTCTTCTACATTTTAATCATTATATATATATATATCTTTTTTTCTTCTTCTTACCCCCTATTTCCTTTCCTGCAAATTAATTAGCACTATTGGGCATCGATCCAATTAGACAAAAAAAGAAAACTGGTTAAAATCATTTGAGTTAATTGTTTAAGTCCTCAGGCCATTTTTCCGTATGCATGTTTCGGTTCGCCAATATTTTGTTTTCCTTTGTATTATCACATCATCTGTTGGAATAAAAACAAAAATCTCATAATCCAAAGATTAATTTAACACAAGGGAGGAGATCAAGATTACCAATGTCTTCGCGTTTTAACGATTTTATGGGCCCCAATGTGCCTCTGTCTCTTACAATGAGGCCACATGTGCATGGGCTAAAAGCCTTTCATTTATTCATGGCCCCGTTAATTATGGCACTGCATTTATCATCATACGATGATAGGATTATTTTAGTTTCTAGTTTCTACGGAAAAAAGCTTATTTCCTACTTTTGAACGTAACAAAAGAGAAGAGGAAAAAAAAAAAAGATACTTGTGACTACATACTTTTCTCTCTAATACTTTTATTTCATCATATTTTATTGAGCTCCAACTCGTAAATTACATTAAAAAAAATCATCTGATTATTGCTTCTCTTATGGTTTATTTAATTAAATCTATTGTTTCCTACAAAATATATGGTGCGAAACTTTTTTTACCTGCGATACATAATGCATGTGTTCACGGCCTTAGGCATGGGTAACACTAATGATTTCGTCTCCATGCATGATCTTTATTGCTAAACTTGCGACTTAAATGGCAATCGATGGATTTTATGGCATATATGAATCTTTCGCAAGGGGGCAACCGCAGGTGGACTGCACATGCGGTCACTGTATCCAAACGGCTACATATGCTCAACACTCTCTCACTTGTCGGCATTGGCCATATAACTGTTATTTCATTCGTCTAAAATAGTAAAATGAGTAGTCAAACTTCTTTATAAGAACTAGAGTGAGACATGATAAGATTCATAATTGCTCAATTATCTACAAAACATATATCATGTCAGTCAGAAAGTTATATTTTTTTCTTTAATAATTGATACCACTACATAATCTTGCTTCTTGTCACTCCAAATAACATAATGTCTAAGCGAGAAAAGTATATTCGAAGTTAAAATTTTGTTCATCAACATCATCAACATTGGTGAATCCAATGAGTAGCAAACTTCCTTTGTGTTAGCATAATGCTGTCTACAATATTTTTAAGGTATCTTATGATTCTCCCTTATCATCATGTGTTTTATCTTCAATTTGCTTGATATCCACTAATCAGAAACATGTCTTGTCAAGTACACAACATAACATACATTGTCGACACATTCATAAGAACATGGGACATTAACATTTATTCTTCCAAAGTGAATTTGGGGCACATGTTGAGACTTAGAACTTAACATTTCATAATAACAGTGTTAATGAGTTTGTAGTTATCCATATTGAAGTATTCTAAAATTTTGTTTATTTATGATTCCTACAACAAAGCAAAGAATTTTTTTTGAAACGGTCTAGTTGAATTTTTACATCCGATATGTAATATGCTTTGTTCGTAGTCTTAATCCCAAATATGAATAATAATAATTGTTTAATGATGATGACAAAAAAATATCTATAGCCATCAAAATGTCATCAACATATAAAGTTAGAATAATAAATTTATCTCTAATTTAATGAACATATACACAATGATATTAATCAATCACATTAAAACTATATAAAATAATTGACTGATGTAATTTAAGATACCACTAATTAAATAATTATTTGAGTTTAGACTGATGTAATTTGCAAGCTTCACATTCTTCTTTTAAAAACAAGGCTTTGATGTTGCTATATGTAATTTTTTTTATATTGTTCATAAATGAGATAATCTTTATATTTTTTTACATTATCTATCAATTTAATAAAAATAATTAGGTGATTTGAATTGTTAGATAATAAATAAATGGTATATTGTTGATAATTTTATTTGTCAAGTAATATATAAATTATTGGAGAATGAGAAAAAGGAAAAAAAGTAGAAAATGCCTGGTGAGAGAGGAGTGGAGAAGGCGTTAGCTGATTGACACCCATCACATGCACTTGCACAAATGCAAAGCCCGTTTCATCTGAGAGGAACTCTACCGATTTCTTTTATTTTCCTGATTCAATCTCTTTTTAGTTTTTCTTTCTCCCGGCTGGCGGTATCGTTCCTGTTTTACAGTTTTATCGTTCATATTATTGTGAATCAAGTCATACTTATCTGCCTTATCCAACGAATTATATGAGATTTGAACTATATAAGTAGTGAAAGATGTTGAGCTTTTAGAATTAATCCAGTTCATTAAGAAGATAAACTTATTTAAGTTAATTAAATCTAATGAACTTAGACACTTTTCTCTCTCTTGAATTTGTGGCTGGTGAATAAAAAGTTGGTTTTCTTCTTCAGCCTACCAGCCGCCGAGAGTTCTTAGAAAAGAAAACAAAAAGATGTTTTTTTCTTTTTTTCAAGAGTTGATTGAAAAAAAAAGAGTATTTTCGTTGGTCAACAAGAGAGTAAGAGAAGAGAAGATGGCTGAAAAAAAAAGACAAAAGATTTCTTCTTAAAAAGCAAAGAATAAAAAATAGAGTCAGATCTGAAGGATCTATGAGGTTTTATTAATACTATAATCACAGAGAATTATAGTAATCATGTGATATTATTCATACTATTATTGTACTATTTTTTAGAGAAGAATTATTTATCCCAGTGAATTATTATTCGAGTTTGGGCAAAATCCGAAAGACATTGTATTCTATTCTTGGATTAGTGATATTACTTTGTGATTGCCTCGTGATTTTTTTCCTTCTCGTTGGAGGGTTTTTTCACGTTAATTTGATGTCTCTTTTGCATATTATTATTTTCTTGTGCATCGTGTTAGGCTTATATTATTTAATTCACACATAAAAAGATGAGTTAATTAGAATTTGTTTTGTGTGAATTAAATGGAGGAAAACTATTTTAACGGGACGATCAAACTAACATTGAATAATTATTCAGTTTGGAAAGCTAGGATGTAGAACTTTCTTTACTGTAAGGACTTATTTGATTCCGTTGAATTAGGAGATAAAAAGTCGATAGGAAAAATTGATGAAAGTTGGAAAAAGATGCACAAAAAAAATTGTTGAGATGATTAGGAAATTTATTGATGTTAGCATTTTTCATCATGTCGCTCAAGAGATAGATGCACAAGTTTTGTGGAAGAAGTTACAAGATTTATGCGAAAAAAATACTGCTCAGAATAAATCTTTCATGATCAGAAAACTAGTGAATTTGAAATTTAAATATGGAAATTCTATTGTTGAACACTTAAGTGAATTTCAAGAAATAATCAATCAATTGGAAGTAATGAAAATCATCTTTGATGATAAGATGCAAGAATTAATGCTGTTGAGTTTCTTGCCAAATTCATGGAAAACTTTGGTGATAGCACTTAGTAATTCTGCTCCTAATGGTGTGGTATCACTCACCATGATCAAATATTATTTGTTCAATGAAGAAACAAGGATGAAGAACATGAGAACAGATACTACACATGTTCTTGTTACAGAGAATAGAGGTAGAGATAGAAGCAGATGATCAAAAGGTCGTAGCAACAATATGTCACAATCAAGAGGAAAATTTATATATTATTACTGTGGTAAATAGGGACATATCAAGAGAAATTGTAAAGACTGAAAGAAGAACATAATGAGAATAATCAGAAAGATTCAGAGTACTGCTACAGTGACATCAGATGAGGATCTTATATACTTTTCAAAAGAAAATGAAGAATGCAATGTCACAAACTCTTTAGTTGAGTGGATCATCGATTCAGGGGCTTCCCATCATGCAACTCCATTAAAAGAATCACTACAAGAAATATGGGAACCGTCTATAATTTCTCGAAAATCGTTGGAAATGACGATTTTCGACAGTTTTTTCGACAGAATCGATTCGTCCAAAAAATGGTCGTCGCAAATCAAATTTCGACAGTTAGAAAAAAAATGCCAAAAATTTCGACGAAAGTTTGGCGGTCACGACCACTGATATCTGTAGCGATCGACAAAATCGTCAAAACTTCGACGGTCACGGCCGTCGATATTTGCGGCGATCGACGAAACCGTCGAAACTTCAGCGGTCATGACCGCCGAAACTTTCGACGATCGCGACGACCGTCGCAAATTTCGACGATCGTCACGTGACCATCGCAAATTTCGGCGATCATCATGTGACCGTCGCAAATTTTTGCGGCTGGATTTGACCTGCAGAGGAGGCCGCCCGAGGCCGAAGGAGAGAGAGAGAGAGAAGGGGAGAGGGACGCTGGCGGGAGAGCTAGTCGCCGACGATCGACGCTTGTTGTCCGGTCAGGAGGCTCGCCGACAGAGAGAGGAAGAGGTAGAGAGAGAGAGGAGAGGGGGAAAGAAATAAAGGGTAGGTGGGATTGGGTATATATATATATATATGGAAAGATGAGAAAGCAAGAAAATGAAAAAAAGGCGGGATAATAAAATTTTAATTACCGACGACTCTGACCATCGGAAAAGCAAATATTAATTATTTTAAAGTCACCGATGGTTGTGACCGTCGAAAATTATTTAATTACAAAAATAAAATACTATATTTAGTTATATATAATATTTATTTTTTATTTTACCGACGATTTGAACTGTCGCTAACTATTACCGACGGTCGGAGCCGTCGACAATTGCGACGGTTTGGATTGTCGCTAATTATATTAATAAAATACTCCTCATATTATATTATTATACATTTACCATAGGTCACGACCGTCGGAAATTACGACGGATAGATATCCGTCGGAAATATCGACATTCCTAATCGTCAAAATATAAAATAATAATATAACAAATTATATAATTTATTATTTTCATTTCCGACGGTTGTAACTGTCCGAAATTTTGTTGGAAATTGTGACAGATTGATATCCGTCGAAATATCGACGTTCCTAATCGTCAAAAAATAAAATAATAATATAACAAATTACATAATTTATTATTTTCATTTCCGACGATTGTAACCGTCGGAAATTCTATCACGACCTCGATTTAAACGGTGATTTAAATCAAAGCTCGCGACTGATTACAGACGATCAAAAATTTTCATTTTTTAGAGAAAATTTGTGCATAAATTCTCTAAATAATATAAGAAAATGATAACACATATAAGCAAACCACGCAGTTTATATTGATCATTCAGAGCATGAACAACCCTAGGGTTTACACTACCATATAGTCATAAAAGATTTACATTTTACAAGATACAAAATTACTTTTCATACATAGCACATATCAAACTCTCTCCATATCCCAACAGAGAAATATGAGAGTTACAAGTCTTCTATTTAACACGCGCGATGGGCATATAACTTCTCAATACCTTAGCAGCAAAAAAGATCCACACCCTGCTAAGGCTGTCTCTCGCGATTCCAAAAGTTCTACTGATCTGAAAAAGTGTACAACAACACTGTGAACAAATAATAGCTCAGTAAGCTGATAACTCATAAGCTATGTGTTACCATTTAATAAATTCGAAGAGACATAAGGATACATGCATTAATCATAATATCAGGATCAATATCTTCATACATTTACTAAATACATATATAACATCACAATCACAATCATTACACTCAATTTACATTCATTGTCATTTAAACATATCAAACATGTGTATGCAATGCAACACTCTCATATGTATGCACGGATCACCAACTAGCCAGTGGTCGGTAGGTGGATTCTAGAGGTGGCTCCCATTGTGATCAACGATGTAGCACTTAGCTTCATTCTACATCATCCCTTTCGGGGAACAAATCATATAACAATGGTGAATTCTAGAGGTGGCCCCTACGAATTCTAGAGGTGGCCCCCATCGCGACTACTAACGATGTGGCACTTAACTCCACATGGCACTTAGTTCTAGTCTATCTCATTCCATTATTAGAGAACAGAATGATGGATTGGATTCTAGAGGTGACTCCCATCGTGATCAGTGATATAGCACTTAGCTCCAACCATCATATATGCAAATACAAATGGATGTCGATGCACAATTCATCATATAACAAACATCTCCTGAATATTAGAAGATGAATTATATCCAATACCATTTCAAAATGAACAAGATTGCACTCATCGTAATCCATTCAGATCATATCACATAAACTTTTCATAATTGCATTTCTCGAAACCAATTCATAGAATTCCAAAACATATTCAATATATATAATAATTGATGTCACACCCAATTCAAAAAAATGTGAAAACATAGAGTAGGAGAAATCAACTTACCTATAAGGGCTAACAAAATGTTTTTTCTTTCCCTTTTTACTATTTCACTCTCATACTCTTATAATAATAATAAACATATTACTACTATGATATAAGCACAAGCCTAACACATATGAAACATAATTAATTGTAATGGTATATGAACCTTAAATATTTACTCTTATAACTTAAGTAACTATTAAATATAAGGATTGACCTAATATTATCACAGATTGCACACATAGTAAAGAAAAATTCATATCTTATGATATACATAATCAAATGACATCATTCAAATTTTCTTTAGTTTCATATTACAGAGACATTCATCTGTAAAAGTTTCATTTCCTATTTCATTATGGTTTGCTCTCATTAAAATCAACATTCAGCCTAACTTTTATATTATTTCTATGTTTAGACAGATTGAGTAACCCTACTTTTATGATTTATATAAAATAATAAACATTTCTTGTTCTAGTACTTTTAATTTTCCAAAATTTTAGACATCCTAGGGTGCAAGTCATAAAATTACTTGAATTTTTTCAATTTGTACTGAGCACAATAAAATTAATCAATACTAGCATAATCTTCCTTAAGCTCCATTCTGACAGACTGAGTAAGGCTCGGTAAAATATTTATAACTTTCGCTACACATATCATTTTCTAGTGATTCCAATTCTCAATGAAACCTCACATTAGTTTCTATAACACCCTAAATTATCAAATAATTACATGACATATTGAATTTAATACATAATTTACAAATTCAGGTAGTAATTTCGGCGGATAGAGTGATAGTACCTTAAAAATAAGAACATAACTTTATTTACAGAAATCATATTAACGTGATTAAAATCTCAATGAAAGTAGACTCATATAGGATCAATCAGAATAAATTTCATAATTTTTGGATTATTCGAAGGTATGGAATTATGTAGCTAAAGATTCGTGAATCAATTGAACATAGCTAGGGTTAATCTTATCCATGAACAATATGAGTTTTGCCCCATGTTCAAGTAAAATCCGAAAATGAATGAGATGGGAAAGATTCACAGAAACCCTAATTAGAAAGGTATGTAATTAAAATTAAAATAAATTAAAGTATGAACTCACCACAAACAAGAATTCCTAATTTCCTCTTCTCTTTCTCAAATTTCCTTCAACATGTAGTAAGCTCTTTACTACCTTTGCTATTCGGCCAAGGATGGTGAAAGGGGCAGAAAATGGTGGTAAAGGGTAGAAGTTGAAGGATAAGAAGACAAAGGAAAACCGACTTACCAAGTCGGCCAATGATGGGACCAAGTTGCCCTTACTATTTGTCTTATTTACATCTAAGGCCATTTAAGTAAATGAATATAAAATATTTTAAAAAATAAATAACTAATGAATCAAAATCTAAATTTTTGTTCAAAGAACAAAAATCGCGATGTCACAGATTTTTCGATTTTGTGTCTACGTTTTACCTAACTCACACACCTCCTAAAAGTTTTTAAAAAATACTTTTAGATTTCTTTCATATATAGGAACAATTACTGGGACTTTAATTTTCCAATTTTTCACTTTTTCGAAAATCACATTTTCATGCCTTAAGTAAATTTCCATCACTTTCGCACTTTAGTTGATATTGAAGTGTAAGTCTTAACATCACATTCATAGATATTATCAATAAGATAATATAACATCACATTCATACAACTAATCATGCATGGTTAACTTAGGGATATTACAAATTCCGTCGAAAATTGCGACGGATCGATATCCGTCGAAATATCGACGTTCGTGATCGTCGAAAAATAAAATAATAATATAATAAATCATATAATTTATTATTTTCATTTCCGAAATTCCATCGAAAATACTTCCGTCGCAAATTGCGACGGATTTCTATCCGTCGAAAATTATCTATCGAAAAATGATAATTTTCTTGTAGTGAATGTTTCAGTGTGTACAAGACTAGTGATTTTGGCACAATGAAAATGGACAATAAGACATAGTCTAAAATTGTAGGAATTGAGGATGTATGTATTCGAATAGATGTTAGTTGTGAGTTGGTTTTGAAGAATGTTAGACACATATCAGATTTACGTCTTGATTTCTTCTCGGCTCTTGGATCAGGAAGGCTACTGAAGTCACATGGGTGACAGAAAGTGAAAATTGATCAAAAGATCCATGTTTGTTGCCAAAGCAAAGCTATCGAGGGTCTTTTACAAAACTCAAATAAATTTGATTGGACAATCAATTAACGTAATAGAGGAAGAAGGTTCACCAGATTTATGGCACAAAAGATTAGGACACATGAGTGAAAAAGGAATGCAAGTTCTGACGAGGAATTCTCACATCATTGTTATCAAAAATAAATTTCTGAATACTTGAGATGATTGTCTATTTGTTAAACAGTGCAGAGTGTTATTTGTGTCCAATTCTAAGAAGGAAAATAAGTTGGATTTGGTGCATTCTGATTTGTGTGGTCCCATTGAGATAAATTCTTTAGGTGGCAATATATATTTTGTTACTTTTATTGATGACGCTTCACGAAAATTATGAATTTATTTTATGAAGATAAAAGATCAAGTATTTCAAATTTTCTAAAAGTTTCATGTCATGGTGGAAAAGGAGACAGACAATCATCTGAAGTGTCTTCCTACAGACAATAATGGTGAATATACGTCTCAGAAATTCAAAGATTAGTACGCAAAGCATGACATCGGACATGAAAAGTTAGTATCTAAGACTCCACAACACAATGGTATTGTTGAAAGAATGAACAGGACCATTCTGAATAGAGTTAGATGTGTGCTGAAGACAATTAATCTATCGAAGATCTTTTGGAGTGAAACTACGAATGCTATGTGCTAACTGATTAATAGATCTCCATTAGTTCCTTTGATTCAGATACTCCTGAGAAAGTGTGGACTAGTAAGAATATATCTTACTCTCACTTGAATTTTTTTTGTTGTAGAACTTCTGCACAGGTGGCAAAGAAACAAGGACAAAAATGAAATGAAAGGGCTCAAGAGTGCATATTTCTCGATTATGGAGATATTGATTCTGAATATAAGTTGTGGGATCTAGAGAAGAAAAAAAATAAGCAAAGATGTGATTTTTCATGAATTAGAATCTTTGGCAGACTTCAAAAAATCAAAGAAGCAGAGTAGTGATTATGTACAAGATGAACTTGGAAGCAATGAGTCAGACGTGGATATAGATGATGCAAATGTAGATGATTTTGTGCAGGGAGAGCAAGATGCTTCTCCATCTTGCAGATCTACAAGAGAGAATCGTGCTTCCACTAGATATTCAAGTTCAGAGTACTCAGTGATTACTGAAGAGGGAAAACCAAAGACAAATCTAAAAAGAAAGTCAGAAGGAAGTGTCGAGTTGGCCGATATAAAAATCAAACGATGATTCTTGATGGAGGATCTCCTTCTAATGGGCTGAAGGGGGAGATTGTTGGACTTTTGGAATTAATCCAACCCATTAAGAAGATAAACTTATTTAAGTTAATTAAATCTAATTAACTTGAGGACTTTTCTCTCTCCTACGTGTGTGGCCGCGTGAAGAAAAAAGGTGGATGTTCTTTTCTTTGCACCAGTAGTCGCCGAGAGTTCTTAGAAAAGAAAAAAAAGATTTTTTTTTCTTTTTTAGAGTCTAGAGTTGATTGAAAAAAAAAGTTTTTTTTCTTTGAGATAAAGAAAAGAAGTGCTAAAGAAGAGAAGAATGTTGAAAAAGAAGATAAAAGATTTCTTTTTGAAGAGCAAAGAATCAAGAACATAGTCAAATTGGGAGGATATCTAAGGTTTTATTGATACTACAACCACAGAGAATTATAATAATCAGGTGATATTATTTCTATTGTTATTTCAATTATTTTTCACAGAAGAATTATTTATTCAAGTGAATTATTATTCAGATTTGAGCAAAACTCGAAAGATATTGTACTCTATTCTTGGATTAGTGATATTGCTCTATATTGCCCCGTAATTTTTTTCCTTCTCGTTGAAGGATTTTTTCACGTAAATTTGATGTCTCTTTTATCAATTATTATTTTCTTGTGCATCATCCTTGATTTATATTATTTAATTCACACGTAGAAAAAGAGATTAAATTCCCAATGCCATCATTAAAGTTGTCAAAATGATAAGATTTCATAAAGATGCCATCATTAAAGTTATCAAAATGATAAGATTTCATACTCACGTTCACATATATGCGGAAGTTTGTGTAGTGTAACAATCATCTAATGGTTCTTGGAAGTATAAGATGTCATTAATTTTTGTGATTGAGGTCAATTAGCAAGTGTGGCTATTTTAAATTAATAAGTGCATCACGAAGGTACGTAGGCCCATGCATGATGCGTAAATAGTTACCAAACCGAACTCATATATATGCTTAGAGGAGTCCACATGACATTGATCCTATGTTTTTGTAAACGATGAAATTGACATATTGTAACAGATCACCTCAATCATGATCTTGAGCTGGTATAATATCGTAAAAATAAACTACAATTATACGTGATGCTCATGGATTTTTCAGTCCCTATCTCCCACAATTTCTATGGTCTTTTAATCCTCTATTTTTTTTCTCTCTTTCAAGACGAGCCATTTATGTACATTCAAATGTAAAATGATGCATCATTAATTTAGTCCGTAACTATTAAATTTAGGACCCACTACATGAAGTTGACTAACTTGCAAATTTGAAACATGGCATCTAATTAAAAGGTTAGGACATCGATTCAGTTCTTTGAAATTATGAAGCAACTCTGATATTGATCGGTGTTTAGTGTTTCCTTTTGCAAATTTGTAACAACTCTGACATCTAATTTCTCTGCGGTCAGGAGCTAGCGGACGTAATCAGGGGGATAGTTGAATGAAGAAATGCAAATTGACAATCTGCATAAAGCTGCACGTTAAGATGTCCCCATAATCAGTAAATTGAGTTTTTACATGCAGAGGCATCGCAAACAAAAAGGCTTACTTTCGCATATCTTCCTCTAAATTATAGCAATTTTCACGTCTAATTATCAGTATTGCAAGACCCGACCCGACCCGGCCCGGCCGATCGGATCGGTGTTCGGACATTAAAATGGCCCGTGGGTCAATCAAAACCTGGCCAAGCGATTGATCCGCTTTGATCCGGTCAAAATCCGGGTTCAACCGCTCGACCTGGCGGGTTTGACCGATCCGAACGGGTCAAAGTTGTAAAATACATAAAAAAATAAAATATATAAAAATTATTAAAACTGTTAAAAAAATTATATATATCTTTATTTGAGATTTATGTTTAACATTCTTCTTTATTATATATATAATATTTTATCAATATTTTTATTTTTTATAATTACCACACGAGATTTTTTAGAAAATATTCGATTGATTGATGATTCAATTAATGTTTACTTTATTATATTATTTGATCTAAATATTTTATTATATTATGTTTTGTATTTTTTCTAAATAAGATATTATATATTAATAATATTACAATGATCATCTTAATTTATTTTATTATTTTATTAATTTGTATTATTCGGTTCGATCATTCGGTTCGATTCGGTCCGACCGGTCCGACCTGACCCGTTAAGCATTCCGGGTCGATGCCCGGGTCGGATCTTACAACATTGCTAATTATAAACTATATATGACATCTCTAAATTTTATCATGATTTTCATTTAAATCCTTTCTATTAAATTTTTTTATTATTTTTAATTTTTCTTATTCACCAAAAGACTAAATTATCCTCTGCGAACTAGAATAAACATATTTTCGTTTGTCCTTCGTTCACACAGATGAAAATTTAAAAATGCGGGAGGGCATTTTAGGCTTTTCATACATAGGAAAACAAAAAAATAGTAGAAAAGTTAACAAAATATAAAGGAAGATGAAAACCATGGTAAAATTTAATGACGATAAATTCATAATTGAAAATTGTTATTGATCAAGGGTGGTTTATGAAAATAATAAAGTTACCCTTTTTACGACCTTATCAGGTATTAACGATTATTTTAGCCTAAATTAATTTTATTTTGCTGGTCGATGAAACAAATGATTTTTTTTTCTCTTGCAACCCACTGATGAAAAAATGGACACTGAAGTCATTCGGCTAAACTTAATTATATCGATCTTTTTTTAGTTAAAAAGATAAATGAAGGAGAATCACCCAATTCCTTCAAGGGCCTGAAATCAGCATAGTTTCATAAAGTTTGCTCCCTCATATTCCTTTTTGACCCTCGCAAAAAGATCAAATTTTGATAATTTTCTAGTTTTCCACTGAACTTTTTAGTTTATTTTGTTGTTGTATTATTGCAATTGATGTGTTAATTAATTTTTCTAAACATTTAAATCGTGAAAATGAAAAATGATTTTATATTCTCAAACATTTCCTGAGTTAATGACAGCTTTAGTTAACGTGGTCAATCGGGAGAGAGGATTTTAATTATCCTCAATCATATATCACTGTCGAGACAGAACAAAATTAAGAAAACAAATGCAGTGCTTGCATTAGCTTCCTGTCATGTCGTTAGCGATAAATTAATATATTAAAAACACGCATGCAAGCGGTGACAGGAAATGCTGCGGTTTCATTTGGAGCGTTTTGGTAGGTTTGATTTATGGAATATTATACAGGCAATTGAGAACAGTTCACGAACGTGGCAAACGATCCAAAATGAGCACAATTCTTCCACTTACTGCATGTTGAACAGATACTCCGACTTTTGTCAGTTTGGGAATTACCAAGAGGACAATCCAAAATGTCCAACATGTTAAGTATATACCTCACATTGCAATCGTCCTATTAAATGTAATAAAAACATTTTATCGATATAATAGGGTGATCAATCCGTCATGTACGCTATAAATTATAATTTTAAAAAAAGAGCTTCTCCTTTGTGTGTATATGTATAGATATATATTGCACATGGTTGTCTCACCAATTAAAAAGATGGTAAATATTAATTCCTTTAAGATTATGACCACAAGCTCCTTCATATATAATTTGTTGCTGTGATTGGAATTTCTCTTAAGTTACTCGCGACGAAAAATTGATGACGACATATTAAATTAGGTTATCTTGGGTTACTACGTAGTGTTTCAACAAATAACGAAGAGTGACATCTTAACTAACAGCCCCGTGAATTAGCCACCAAATGCCGGCGCCGCTGGTCACTCCTTTTCCTTACGTTGTGTAATGTAAAAATGCATGCATGATGTGCTGAATGATTTATTTATATATACTGCGTGGTTTAGCTGTATGATTTATTCGGTGCATGTTGTGTGCAAAGTCCCTTGTGTTTGTGCACGAATAATTACAACCTCCTCCGCCAACCCCTCTTGCTCTCTCTTGCACAAATAGTTTTGTCTTGCAAGACCAACATGACATCAGCCCTAATAAATTATTGCTGGCTTCTTTGACCATGTTTTGGACGCTTCACTCTTCTGCCAGATCTGTAACATTATTCGTGATCTGTTGATGGGGAAGGAAGGGTTCCTTCCCCCATGCAACCCCTCCAAAACCTCTCACATGTCCCTTGAGTGCACGACGCCGAACCATCCGCCCTCTAGTTAGAGCTAGCTACCATAACATTGCCAAAACCTTCCCCACACTGTAGACGCCCTTGCAATTTCACGTACAATAAAACCGTAAAAAGACCGTCTGAGTTCCTACTTGCTATGTCCACTCCAAATTTAAGCCTCAGTCACAATGCATGAATGATAGCTTAATAAGAATTGGATAAGAAGGATTGATGCCTACTCCACTTATCATATTATTTTAGAACATGCTTTGCACCATCAATCACGCTTGTGGACTTGAATGGAAACTGTCTTTCAAAAGCAAGGCCTATGCACATGGAAGCTCCCGGACGAAAGATTACAGTTGCATAGGAATTAACTTCTTGTGAATTTAATTTGATCGTGCATGCAAATTAGCAATTGATGGTCTACATTAAGTCCATTTAGTACAAGTTTGGACTCAAGCTAGCGACGCATGTTGTTGTATTGTTAGCTAATTGTCACTTGTAGTATTCGTACTCGAGTCTTCTCTGAATATTCAACGCATTTGTCCGTCAAACTAACTATGTCCTTGATTGGCATTGATTATGCACTTTCATAGCAAAAAATTGGTGTCTTATACCAATCCTTGAATTATTATTATATGAATTATCATGCGATTGATGCGTTCTTCTCAAAAGAGATAAAAAAAGAAATAATGGTATTATTTCCTGAATATCATTTCTAGATACCTTCATTTTAATCTACTTATAATAACAACATGAAGACTATTATTCTTTTTAGCTTTAATTAATGCTGACCCAGTACACACGACAATTTTCTTTTCAAATAATACAATAAATTGGAGAATGTTCCAATTAACTCAAAGTAAAGACTTCATCGGAAAAGGGGAAAAGAAACGAAGGAAGACATAATTAAGCCTTTCATATAAGTTAAAATATATTAAATATGAGGCGTGTAAATTCGTCAATACGCATTATGAAAAAAAATCAACAAATTAATAAAGCAGAATGCCAGGTTAAGAAGATAATATTCAGTATAGTAGTACGATTTGATGTACACGTATTTAATAATATTTAGTGAAGTAATAAACCAGATTGATTATTATTTTCGATGCATGTAACTATAGGTAATTAGTTTAACATCCTCCTTAGTTAACAATTATAACCCTAAAAACATTCTTCCTATGTGGTCAGAAGCTACCAATGTTTAAATTATTAGCGTATGATTAATTCTGTCTTAAAGCTTTAAAAATTAATTATGTTTTCCAATGCAACCAAACTTGGTTGAATGCCGAGTGCATGTGGCTGGCTAACAATGCCTTAGTGGTGTCAATGTCAATTCTCTTTCTCCTCTTCATCCAGGTACATGTAAATATTATAGGTAGAAGAAGCAACCTCTCTCTCTCTCTCTCTCTCTCTCAGTCTTCTCCTTTCCCTCACGCCAACCGAACCTAAATCAACCCCTGAGCAATCTGAGGAGCCATGGATCATGGCGAAGCTAAAGAACACCGCAATGGCGTATCGGCCATCGCCGCCGGAGATTGCGTGGCGCCAATGGAGATCGTGCGCTCTCGTTGGACTCCGAAGCCGGAGCAGATCCTCATACTGGAGTCAATCTTCAACAGCGGCATGGTGAACCCGTCCAAGGACGAGGCAGTCAGGATCCGCAAGCTTCTCGAGCAGTTTGGCGCCGTCGGCGACGCCAACGTCTTCTACTGGTTTCAGAACAGGCGGTCGCGGTCCCGTCGCCGCCAGCGCCAGCTGCAGGCTGCCCTCATGATCGATCGGGTAGGAAGTACGTCCGGCGATGCAGTTGCTTTGTGCGAGCAGTACTCCTCTTCTAACAGCAGCTGCTCGTCGAGCGCTTCATTTAATCATAAATCCGGCAGTGATGGAGGTAGAGGAGCAGCAGCTGGCGGCTTCTTACCTTGTTCTTCCTCATATTCTGCTTGCTTCATCGGAAGCGGCGCCGATGACGGCGACCTCTTTGCGATCTTTCGTCAGATGGGCATCATGGAGAGTTCTCAGAGCCCTTTCCTGCGGTCTTCTGAGTTGTCACAGTTACCCTACCAAGCTGGTCAGTGGTGCATGGTTTACACATATGTATGGTGTTATAGGATTCTTTTTGTTTCATTAAGGATCTCGTGCATGTTGTGGTTTTTCACAACATAAGATTCGGGCGTCAGTACTGGTGATCGTGGTGGATGTGCTTCCATAGAATGATCAGATTCCACTTTGCTCGATTGGTTCGGTACACATGAAGCGACGACTTGAAGATTTAACTTTTTTCTTCAGATCTGAACATTATATTTCATGGATCTGCCTAGTTCAATTTGATTATCCATGTCAAAAGATTAACACACCCACTTTCTCACTCTTGTCTACTTCTGGTCGATCTTATGAGTTACAGAATATTATACTTAGATCTAAATTATCTCGATAATTTTGTGGAAAAAAACACTAAGAAGTGCCCGTATGGAACTATCTTAGGATTAACTTATACATGAGAGTTTAATCCGAGTTTGCATGCAGACGAAACGGAGAATGATTATTCTTCACATTTTCCCTTATGAAATTAAATTTATTTTACTTTATTATGATCGAAAATTTACTCCACGCTTCTTTCTTTTCCATTTTTTTTCCGATTGGTATGACAAAAAAAATCAATTGTACTTCATATTTCAGATGTAACTGCATATTTACCAATACATTTCCTTCGATCTACGAGTCTTCTAGCTATGTCTGAACTAGTTAACAGATATATGCAACATATGTGTTAATATAGAACAGTAAGATTTAAGCTGTGTTCCTTGACAGCTTGTAAAATTCACATTTGTCGTTCTATGTCTCCAGGGACTATTACTGTATTCATCAACGGAATGGCTTATGAGGTCCCAAAGGGGCCGGTAGATTTGAGTGCAGCGTTCGGTCCAAATGTGATACTTATGCACTCCTCCGGGCAACTACTTCCAGTTAATGAATATGGAATACTACAACAGAGCTTGCAGAATGGCGAAAGTTACTTCTTGGTGAGCAATTGTTGTTAACCAATTAATGATGCCTTCCCTCCTTTTCCATGCAATCCAAACATATAAACCTTATTCAAGAAACCCCAGAAAAATAATGGATATTGAATTATGAAAATAAATAAAAATCTAATCAATAATCATTTTATGACATTAACCCTTGTTTCTTGGCCTAGGTGTCTGCACTAAATGGAGGTTAGACAAATGTCACTGGGTTGGGGGGTGCTGCAGCTTCAATTTAGTTCGAAAACTGAGAAGGAATAATGCATATTGGAGCTCCTACCTATAAGTTATTCCAGAACTGTCACTTCACTTGCTTGTCCTTGGTGAAGTCATTACCTATACGATTGCGTACTATGGATTGAATCTTTTCTATGGTTTCTAAGGACTAAGACTCTGATTCAACTTCAACTTTTGAGTTGAATGCATGAAGCAGATTATTAGGACCTGAAGCTCTTCCGGCTGCATCTGTAGGCGGTGATCATTCTAAGTGCTACAACATTTTATTATCTCATGGTATGAAGTATAAACATATGTGTCTGTAATTAATCAGTTAAACACAAAACTTTCTGAGCTTGCTCATCCTATGACAGCACACACAGATTTTATGCAAAGTAGCTCGAAAACATATAGAACAACCATTAATATAAAATGACATGCATGATCAACGAATTACTATGCATTAACAGTTACCTAGAACTTTATATGGATAATATGTATAAGCTTGATCTTTATTGAGAGATTGATTTTTATTTTATAATATTTTATGCTCTAAATTTATTTTCGCATTCGTCATTCTTCTTCAATGTACAAGTGGCAGGTAACGTGATTCGATTTTTTGGAAAAAAGAATAATGATACAATATTTGTTTGAACTGCCACACATTGTATATCTCATGAGCTTTAGGGCATGAGATAACGAGTGCATCAAGACAGATCAATCAATTAGTTACATTAATAATGTAACAACCCGAGGTCTAGCATCAAGAATATCAATGCATAGTCTCATATGAATAAAACGTTAGTTAAATCGTAAATTAATATGTATCTATCCGTATTATCTATTAAGATATATTTTAAATTCGTACAGCTAATGACACAAGAATCAGAGTGTTACAAAATGGTAGCACTTTAAAAATTCATGAGCTAATATATATCTAACTCTTTTCTATCAGGACACATTTGATCCATCCAAAACATATCATAACAACAGCGCTTATCATATAACTAGTTATATCTTGGATTTCTTCTTAAAATTTTGAACTTAATTTGGATCATATGCGAGTTATTCAGCATGAAGTCATTGGATCGAGAGAATAAATTCAAGCGAAAAAAGACAAAATGTGTATGACATATTGTTGTCATCAAGTTTTTTTGGATAAGTAAATATCATAAAATTAAGTTTCGAACTTATAAAGACCAAAGTACTTGTAAAGATATAAGGTTATTCCCATTTTCTCCCCTATACTATTTCATATTCACTTTACTCCCTAATTTTAATATTATCCGCTTACCCTCCCTTTAAACTTCTAAACACTTATATTTAATCTGGAATGTCTAGAATACATTTAATTTTGACGATACATTTAAAAAAAATTTAAAAAACAATAATCAATAGGACCCAAACCTAAACATATCCTTAGTGGTCTCATTTAGTTTTCTTATTTTTTTCTTAGAATGAAGTGTATAAGATTTGATAAGGGTAAAAAGATAAATAATATTTTCAGAAGTAAATATGTTTTAAGCAATTGAGATTAAGGAGGAACGTGTTTAAAAAGTTCAAAGGAGCTAAACGGATGATAATAAAATTTTAAGAGTAAAGTGAAACTATGATATAGTTTAAGAGTAAGATGACAATTGGTATAGTTCAGGAGTTTTAAAATTATTGCACGTATTACATATGAAAAGATGTTAATGTGGCAAAAATAATATACGGCTCACAACTAGCATGAGTAGGGAACATGGGTGCATGGAGGCCCCCAATCTTTTTATTCACGTAGAATTGTACAGGAAAATAGAGGGGGAAATTAAAACACATAGAATGCTACATATGGGCTGGGTTGGATACCGGTGATATGGGCATGCCACTCTTCGTACACACAATGGTATTTCTAGAATAGATGAACTTGATAATGTCCTCTTTGGTGGGGAGGGCTCATCCCTAATTTTGGCATAATTTTCCTTCACTTGTCGAGAAGGATATTAACGTTATCTTAGCAGCAATCACTATAATTACATGTAGCATCAAACAGATATTGTACTCGTTGAAAAATACTACTCACTGCTATATATGAAAACCCTTCCCGCCATAGAACACTGTACTTTGGATTTTGAGACGTTATTTTTTTCTGAATCCTTTCCCCCAACCCCTACAGTTAATGAGGGAATTGTACATACTAAACATCTTGATCAAAAGATGTCGCCCAAAATTCCTGACCACCGACTCCCCCACCAATGAGCCATCACCCTCCCATACTTTGTACCGTTTTGAGACCTACCTGATCAAAATGTGTACTTAGAATATTCTTAATAATTATTATACTCAAAATTTTTTGAGACCTCCTATTAATAGTCTTAGAGATACTATCAACTTTTTCATAGAACAATTTTTTTTAAAATAAAATGATAATTTCGAATGATTTTCAGTAATAATTATTATACTCAAAATAATTAGAATATTCACCGGTCTATGATTTAAAAATATGAAAAAATATAAAACTAAACAATAATATTTGTGATTTAATTCTCGACCATGTACAATAACCATTTTCCACTGAGTTGTGTGACTCCAAGTCTATTCTCTATTGCTTTCTTGTCACTTGCACAGATTTAGGTATATGAAAAAAAAATCATGAGTACAAATTACTTAGTATATAAGTGTTGAAAACCTGAATCGAAAATTAAAATGACATAGAAGAGGAACCGATTGGGAGGAAAACCAAACTCTCATTCTATTTTCTTCTTCTACATCCGATCAAAACTCTCTTCTCTGCTTTTTATACTACAGATTACATGTTCTATTGTTCACAAGAATCATTTGAGTTATATTGCTCCCCAGCTATAGTACAAACAATCTATCGTCACTATATTACAATCATCTATATAGTATATGTACAATGTATTAACATATTATGTTTTCCTTCACTCGCCCTCAAGTTTGGCAATGATAAACATCAATCATGCCTAAACTTTCCCATCAAATGATTGTGTTGACGTGAATCAAGTGCCTTAATTAATAAATCAGCAATTCGGTCTTTAGTAGAAACATGGTGCAGCTTGATTATTCCTTTCAAAAACTTCTCATGAACAAAGTAACAATCTACGTCAATGTGTTTGTTTGTTCATGGAAAATTGGATTTTCAAAAATTTGAATCGCAGCTTTGTTGTCGCAATATATGGAGACAAGTGTTCTGACTTCAAGACGTAATTCTGCAAGCAGACACATAATCCATACCAATTCAACAGTGACAAGTGCAATGCTTCGGAATTCTGACTCAGTCGATGATCGAGAAACAACATCCTATTTTTTTTACTTCCATGATAAAAGACAGTCACCCACTTTGATGCAAAACGCAAAGATTGATCAACGAGTAAAGGGACAAGATGCCCAATCAGCATTACAAAATGCTGATAAAGAATTTTTTTGTTGGCTAAAAAAAGAATACCTTTGTTAGGCGAACTCTTCAAGTATCTAACTATCCTGAGAGCTGCTTCCCAATGGGAAATTTTTGGTTGATGCATAAAATGACTTAAATGTGTAACAACATAGGTAATATCCGACCTGATGTGTGTGAGATAGATGAGACGACCTATAATTCTCTAAAACATGTCAGGAGTGTCCAATAAAGGATCATGTTTAGTTGATGAGCTAGTAATACTGCAATCGTAATCATATGGAATTAACTTTAAATTCTGTTCCAAAGGAGTAAGTGCAGACTTGCATCCTCCTAAATCAGTCTCTTCAATGAGTTCAAAGGCATACTTCCTTTGATTCAAAAGAATCCCTTTCGCTGATCTCAATACCTCCATGCACATAAAAAACTTACTTCCCGCAAATCTTTGATTTTCAGTTGACTCTGTAAAACATTTTTGGCTTGAGAAATTAGATCCAAAGAGTTTCCTATAATTAAGATAACATCAACATAAACAAGTAAAGCCACAAATTGTTGTTCTATATGTTTAGTAAACAATGAATAATCATTGTGACTTTGAATGAAACCAGCATCTAAGAGAATATGAGTGAATTTGAGGTTCCATTTCCTTGATGCTTGTTTAAACCCATAGAGAGACTTAACCAACTTACAAACTTTAGACTATGTTGTCTGAATTTCGCCCCCCTTAAGCTAACAATTTAACTTCCCCTTGCTGTGATATCCTTCTGGCAAAGTCATATAAACCTCTTCATATAACTCTCCATTAAGAAAAGCATTGTTAACATCCAAATGATACACAGGCCAATTGTTTTGTCCAGCTATAGCTAGCAATGATCTGATAGTAACACGCTTGGCTACTGGAGAGAAAGTTTCTTTGTAATCTACCCCAAGTTTTTTATTATAGCCTTTAGCAACAAGCTTGCTTTATACCTTTCTGTCTTCCCATTCAATTTTATTTTGTAAACCCATTTACTTCCTATAGGCTTAACTCCAACCGGAAGATCTACTACCATCCAAGTACCATTTGATTCCAATGCTTCCAATTCTGCATTCATAGCTTCAACCCAATTTTGATCTTTGATGGCCAACTGATCAGATGAAGGTTCATAAACTGTTGATAAGGCAGCAAGAAAAGTCTTATAACTATCACTTAAAGCTTCATAAGAGACATAATTTTGTATAGGATGTGAAGTAGATGCCTTGCTGGTTAAATTTTCTTGTGCTGACATGGTGACATAATCCTATAACCATGAAGGTGGTTTAACATTTCTTTTGCTTCTTTCCTCTATAAGTGGCAGTGTGTTTCCTGTAGAAGTGACAGAATTTTGTGGTGTAGCAATGTTTTCAGAATTAGAGAGTTGAGGAAGCACAACTTCCAGATTCAATTGTGGTGAAACTTATGCAATATGTTCTGAATTACAATTCTGTACAGGGGAACTTGGAATTGTTTCAGGGATGTTAATGAGATCAAAGTTTTCAACTAAATATTTTGAAACCTGAGTTTTTTTAAACTGATCAGAAGTAGTGACGTCCAAATCCTTTTGTAAAAGGAAAGGAAATATATGCTCAAAGAAAATTACATCTCTACTAACCTGAATTCTATTTTTGTCTAAATTTAAAACCTTATATCCCTTTTGAACAGTTGAATATCCCAGAAACACACATGGCAAGGCTCTATTGTCAAATTTATGTGCCACAACTTTGTTAGTAATGTAACTCAGACAACCAAAGGTTCTTAAATAAAACAAATCAGGTTCTTTCTGAAAGAACATTAATATGTTGATATGTTATGTAACATTCTCAAGGGTAGCCTATTAAGAATATGAACGGCAGTTAAAATACTTTCTCCCCAATATTTAAGTCGTAAATTTGATTAAAACTTCAAGGCGCTTGCAACTTCTAAAATATATCTGTGTTTTCTCTCTATCAAACCATTCTGTTTAGGAGTATAAGCACAACTTCTTTGATGAAAGATACTCTTACTGAAAAAATAATCACTGCAATATTTTTTCAAGTATTCAGATCCATTATTTGACCTTACTACTTTAATTTGAACATCAAACTATTTTTCGGCAAAAGCAATGAACTGTATCAAAACTTTGCTACATTCATATGTATGTTTAAGGAGATTCACCTAGGTCATTCTGCTATAGTCATCTACAATAGTAAGAAAACAAATTCTCTCCTACATGAGTAGAAACTTTAAAAGGACCCCATGTGTCCACATGAATCAAATCCAGTTTTCTTAAACTTCTTGCTGAAGTAGAATGACTTTTAAATGGTAATCGTGTCTGTTTTGTCAAAGGGCATATAGTACAAATGATATGATGACCTAGGCTATATTTCTTTAAGACCGAAATGTATTTGAACACGTCAATTGCTAAATGACCAAGTCTTTTGTGTCAGATCTCCTCTTCTGATATGTTGTTTTCTGCTAAGAAGCTTGTGTATGCCTACAGCCTATGACCTTACTTCAGTTCTGTAAAGTAATATAATCCATAATGTCTTCTACCAATCTGGCTCACCATGCCACTCGATTGATCCTGAATTGTACAAATATTATCAGTGAAAGTTACTGAGCAATTAAGATCTTGTATAAGATGTGATACTGAAATCAAACGAAACTTAAATTCTCGTACAAATAGATTTGTAAGAAAATTTTCTGAATTGACACAAAATTCACCACAATGTGTGACATATGATTGCTGACCATTTGGTAATGTAACTACATTCTTCCCTGATAATTCTTCCACATTAACCAACCATTCCAAATGACATGTCATATGATTGGAGGCTGGAGTGTCAATAATCCAAGAATCTTGAATGACTTTAGAAGTGACAAGCTTATACTTGTCACGTTTACAGAAGCTTCAATTCCTCCATCACTGGAGTCTTTTTTTAATAAGTTTAACACCTATTTGAACTGATCCTCAGTGAGCTTCTGCTGGTCTCCAATTGAGAATGCTTTATCTTGTTGTCTTTCAGATTGTGCAATAGCATTATTGGCACTGATTTGATTCTTTCCCTTGTTGAACATGAAATCAGGTGGAAAACCAATTATCCCGTAACATTGTGCCTTTTTATGGCCTATTTTCTTACAATAATCACACACAATATTGTCTCTTCTAGGTTTAAAACTCTGATTATATGACTTAGCCCCTAAAAAAGCCAATTGTTGATCTGAACTATTGTTGAACTTTTCCTTTCGTTGCTCTTCTTCAATTATTATTACGTAGGCCTGATTTAAGTTTGGAAGTGGCACCATCTTTAGGATCTGAGTCTTGACATGGTTATACCTCTGGCATTACGGCCTTTACCACAACGATTTTGTCCATAGATCAAATTATTTCGTGGATTGGATTTCACTTGACTGTCTACGGCTCCATTGTGTGTGCTCGGGGTAGAAGTTTTGTATAAATGTATCGTCGTGTTATTAAGTATTTTGCTTTAAGTTTTTTTCTCTATAAGAGGTGGAATAGAATAACCTGGTTGAAGCGTAATGATCATACGTCTGTAATGCATGTTGGAATTTATCCCATAAAAAATTTAAACAATTTTTGTTGTGCTAAGTAAACATGATATTCCTTTGTATTATTTGCAATATCCAAAGTTGGAATCATAGCTCATAACTCTTGCCGCAGATTTTTCAGCTTTGTAAAATAATCTATAATAGGAGGAACCTTGTATTATATTGTTGACTTCACTATGAAGTGAAAATATCTTCATACCATTGAACTTCTCAAACCTCTCCCATAGATCTTTCCACAGATCAAATGCATCTTAAGTAAATATTACATTACTAAACAAATCTTTAGAAATTGTGCTTTTGACCCACGATACTACTATTGCATTGCATCTTTTCCATTGAGAATGTAGTATCAGATCTAGTTTATCTAACTTGCAGGAACCATCGATAAAACCTTGTTTATTCTTTCCAACTAATGCATTATTGATGCATACAAAATATAACATATATTTATCATGCATTTAATATTATTTCGTGTAATTTACTCATAGCATGCATCTCTTTTTACATTTATTCCTATGAATTCTTTGAAGTAATCATCTACCTTTAGTTCGATATTGCAAGAATTTTGAATAAAATAGCAGAGGAACGAAAGAAAAGAAATATAGCGTAGAACGGAGTCCAACTAGCTTCTCAAAATGGCAAATTTTGCTTCTTCACGAGCCGTTATGGAGCTCGATCTCACGGCCGTTACAAGGTCACCCACGTCTCGCAATCAAACTTTTTGCATAGAAGAAATATGTCTCATGAGCCGTGACAAATGTCTTACGGGCCGTGAGACAAGGAGTAACACTTCAGCTGCCCATTTTCACGACTCTAGCAGAAGCAAAATGGTGATTTCATGGGACGAGAAGTACTCCTCATTGTCGTGAGGACCAAATATTACGCCACAAATTACACTTTACGGACAGAGGCAAATGAAGACTACTTACGGGTCATGAAGCAATTCTCACGATCGTTACTGCAAAATCTCATGAATCACATAAAGTCTCATGGCTCCTACAGGAATCGGATCTTGAAGTTTAACAGGCGTAAGATGATAACGGACCGTGAAGTATACAAGCTCATCCAAGACAAATAAGTTTACCGGGCATTAAATTTATCTCACGGACATCACAGGAAGTTCGGAATCAACTACCAAATATTAACGAGCCATGAATGAGCACTAACAGACTGTTAAACGCCAAAGAACTATTTAATGGGTCGTCACAAATGCTTCACAGATATCACAAAACAACTAGGGTTTCAGAATCAACGAATCACTGGCCGTTAATATTATGTTACGGTCCGTGAAAGACGTAAGTCACATGAGCAAAGAAAAATCGCTCGATTCACGGGCCATGATTTCTGTTTCACGACCCATGAAGACATTGGAAATTCCTACTTCGACTCTGATTGAGCCATTAAAATCAATTCAGAGGGCGTGACCGACATTGTTTTCAACACAAAAATATTATTTTTGGAAGAATTCTTAATGCACAAGGACTCCAACTCCCACCGTATGTCCTTAGGATCTACTGGAAATGAATTAAGCCAAAAATCTTGAAATTTTACAAGACAAAACTCTCAGACCCAATGGGACTCTGAAATTACTTTATTTCACATGGAAAATATTTTTGTATCTTCCTAAGCCACTTGAAAATCGGAGACCCTATAAAAAGAGACGTTTGGGAGACAAAATTAATCATGCTAGGGATGCTAGGGCATGCAACTAGAACTTTGAAGCCAAGAACATGAGAGAATTCAGAAGGTTCATCGAGAAGATGTCTGCACGATATACTCTAGAAGAGGATCGAGTAGCAATTCATCGACGTTCCTAAGAATATTCTCTGTTCTATTTTATGTTGGGATGATCTTATGCTTAATTGATATATTATTCTATCTTCTATAATTCGGATAATTTAGTTTTATTTCTATTTAAGACTTTTGTAATAGTTCTATTGTTAAAGGCAAACTGTTAAACCTTATTCATAATCAATTATAGTTCAGTTTTCTTTCGAATATGCATGCTATTATTAATGCTTTTTCAAAGAATGATCGTCTTCTGTAGTTAGCTATCATTTTTGTAGGAGTAGTTACTTTTGATTGCATGATTTCTATGGAATTGATTCTTGACTTTTAAGACCAAGCATTGCATGTCACAACACGTATGATCCTTAGCGGAATATTAGTTGTGCGGTCTATTAATCATTACCATATCATGGGTGATAATAGTTTAGAGACTATATTTTAGTGCATCTTAATCTCAGGTTCGATTAGATCATGATCCATGGTAGAATAGTCTTAATCTAATTTGAATTAAGATAGGTTGATTGATCCTAGATGGAAATCAATAATTTGAGTAGAATTTAATCCGTTGCCAGAAATTAACTTGTAATATTTGATCAATTCTGTTTGTCCACAATTTCTTTTATCATCCTAAGTCCTATGCACTAGTAGATTCGATTAGATTAATTTAATTTTACTCTTTATTTTTCTGTAATTTTATTTTTTGCACATCTTTTACCCAAACCATGTTATCTCCTATTAGCCTCTGAAATTAGTTAAGTAAGTTAATTTCTCGTGGGTTCGACACTCTACTCTTACACTTTATTACTTGCGCGACTAGTACACTTGCTAACATTTAATTGTTATCAATTCTCGTATCAAGTTTTTGGCGTTGTTGCCGGAGAATCATTCTTTACTTACTACTCTTATTTTATTCTACTTTGAGACTTTATTTTTCTATTACTTTCACTTGTTCTTTTAGTTGTGTAAAGTTTTTAAGTTACATCTTTTGTGCACAACTTGATTATCACGTGCATATCATCACATTCTCAATGGCAAAGAAGAAAATGGCTAGCACATTAAGGAAAATCAAGTTGTCGTCCAACATGATAAAGTTCACATCGAAGCTTCATCGAGTAACAATAACAGAAAGATGCCTCAACAATATTCATATGAAGACTTCTCTTTGGATCTAGACTCCGAAACAACTTTCCAAGCAATCATATCAAATCGAAAATTTGGAGAGTCAACTTTTAAATTTGCGGCATCAAAGAAAACACAAGAGGATGTCACATCACTTCTTAATCAAAGCCTTCAATTGACCTTAAAGTTGATATTGAAGGAATGATGAGTCAACTTATTACAACAATTGAAAGAAAACTACAAGCACAAGACCGATAAATTCAAAAGTTGGTAGCCCAATTGACTCAAATTTAGAGGCAAATCGAAGTGGATGATTCGACTCGGTTATTCGAATAGAGCTCAAGTTTGATGCCTTGGAAGCAAAGGTTCATGCATTAGAGAGTCAAGTTGTACAATTGACTTCTCTAAATTATGAAGTACCAAAGCATAATGACGAGAGCCCAATCATCATTATGTGCCCATGCCATCATCAACATCCATATCAAAGAAGAGGGCATCCAAGACCAAAGGTTTCAGCAAGGACAACAACTATGCAATGACGTGTAAAGGAGACAAGTGAATACTACATTGAAGATGGACATGTACGAAGGAGGAGCTAACCTTCGGAGGTCCTTATTACACAAACTTCTTCTCCAACATCAACATCATCATTAACAACATTGCCACCATCAATGTCAGCTGTCACATCTTCACAAATTTAAAAATTACAAAGGAGATAAGGCACATCACCAACTTCAACAAAGACATCTCTAACTACAACACAACAGTGGCAAATCAAAGGAAAACAAAGAAGCACATCACCGACGTCAAACACACCAACCAAATTAGTCCAGTGGCGAATGAAGAATCATTAAACTATCCACGACAATAAGCAACACAACTCCAAACTTCAATACAAGAATGTTGCTGCACTTGAAGAACCAAATCATTATACTCAAATGCAAACAATACCACTTAAATAATATCAAATATATGTTTGCAAATGCAACACCTTCGTATAAATGCAACACCCTCGTATAAATGCAACATCCACTAATTGACTAGTTTGTGTAGTTGATAGATGGCTTTAAGAGGTAGCTTATATGGATTCTATAGGTGAATTTCATCATAATTTCTCATGATTTAACACTTAACTTCGCACGACACTTAGCTCCATCTTATCTCATCTCATTTTTGTGAATAAAATGATGGATTGAGCTTCAAAGATGTCTCCCATCATGATAAGCGATGTAGCATTTAACTCCAACCAACAAACAAACAAGAAGACGATAAATAACTTACAGAGGTGGTCCATTTGGATTCTAGTGGTAGCTCTCACTATAATTTCTCACGATATAGCACTTAACTTTGCACGACACTTAATTTCACTTTATCTCATCTCATATTTGGAGAACAAAAAGATGGATTGGATGCTAGAGGTGGCTCTCGTCATTATCAACAATGTAGTACTTAGCTCCAACAACCATACAAATTAGATGCATGTTACAAATAGACGTAGATGCATATTCATCATATAATAATTATATCTCAAATATTAGAAGATGAATCATATTGAATACTAATTGAAATGGAAGATGATTGTAATTTTATGAAATCAATCTATATCATATCACAAATCGTTTCAAATTCACAATAAATTAATCAATCATTCCAAACATACTTTCTATAAGAACTTGTCGAAATGCGTATTCAATACATATAACAATAAACACCACACCAAATTTAAAAAGAGGTGAATATATAGAGTAGGAGAAACCAACTTATTTTGTAGGTGTTAACCAAATGTTTTCCTTTTCTTTTCTTATTTTACTTGTCTACGTGTCCTATAACAATAATAATAATCATAATGTTACCACTATGATTTGAATCTAACATATCATACATTAAGCATAATATTTACAAAGGACACATATCATTATTGAACTTATATTATGACAAGTTGCATATTTAGTAAAGAAAAATTCATATGTTTTGGTATTCATTAAGAAATTTTGTCATTCCAATTTTGGGTAGCCTTTTATTAAAAAATCACTAATCTGTAAAAGTTTCATATTTTATCTCATTATGATTGGTGTTTTAACATTCAATCTCAATTCGGTGTTAATTACGTGTTTTGACATACTAAGTGATATCGATTGTGTGGTTTATATCAATTAGTACACAACACATTTTCCAAACTTTCAATTTTCCCTAATATAAGACTTCCTAAGATATAAATCATAAAATTACCAAAATTTATATCTTTTTGTACTGAACATAATAAATTTAACGGGTAAATTTCACTAAATACCCTCCAGCTTTACTTTTTTCCAACTCTATCCTCCAACTTTATTTTATAAATAGACTACCCTCCAATTATTAATCTATTTTAGCAACTACCCTTCGGACAAAAAATAGCCAATTTTTTTATCATTTTTCTAGTGTGGAATTTTATTTAAATATAAAATATATATTTAAAATATTAAATAAATAAAGAGGGGGCACGCCCCCTCTCCCTTTCGCTCTGTCCATCTGAGCGTCACCCAGCTCCTCTTTTCTTCTGCACTTATGTGCATACCCCTCCTTCTCTCCTCTCCTCTTCAGCGCCGGAGAGGTTCCCTTCTCCCTCATACCGCTTGACCTCTCCTCTCCTCTCCGACTCCGGCCTTCCCCTCTTTCTCTCCCTCCGGCCACCTAACCTCTCCTCTACTACTTTCTGACGCCGAAGAAGAAGAGGGAAAGATGGGAAGAGGGGGTGGGGGGGTCGAAAGGATAGTTGCTGAAATAAATCAATAATTGAAGGTTAATCTCAGTACAAAATAAAGTTGAGAAAGAGGTTGAGAGTAATTTGGTGAAATTGAATAGTATTATGCTTTTCTCTAAATTCCATCCCGATAGATAAATCAAGGTACACTAATTGATTTATAACTTTTGTTGCCGATGTCCAAATTAAAAGAAACTAATTTTATTTAAGAGAAGACTCCATAATCTACAACAAATATTAAATTTATTTTTTTGTTCATCATAAGGTATTTACAAAAATGATTACAGACATTTCATCAACTTGAGATGTGTCACTTATTCTCCTCGTAACTCCTTCCACATATATAATTTTGAAACTATTACAATTGGATTAGGCAGCTTCCAAAAGCAAGAAACCCACATAAAATATTTAACTTTCATATGATTGATGTGGAGAAGAGCATAAGTTACAAACTAACTATATCATTGTCAAAAACATCACAACAATTGCTCACTGTTTTATAGATAAGATACTACATACATATACTTTTGAGTTTATTCCCAAATTCCATGGAAACTAGACTTATAGAAGATTGGGTGATATAAATTTTATTCTGTCAGCAATTTTTTATAATTAATCAGTAGTAGCCATTTTCGGGCAATGGGAATTGTAAGAAGTTCTATAACATATTTGATTCTATATGTTAACATAAAATCAATATACTATTATTACTCATCCAAAACTTGATCAATCAAAATTATTTTAAACATAATTATGCAATGATCTAAAACAATAAAATCACGAAAAATCCACCTTTCATACCTTACTATTTTTTTATTTTGGCTTCTAATGTTCCTCTTCTTCCCTCGGTTCAGCTGTCATTGAAGAAGATAAGAAAAATCTTTCTTTTACTCCATATATTTCCTTCCTTCTCTTTCATTCTCTTTCACTCTATTGGATCAATTAGTTATTAATTAATTAATTAATTAATCACTTTCACTCTATTCGATAATGACTACTTGGATCAAGGAGTTATTTATTAAATCATTAATTAAGACCAACAAGGGTTGAGGTGGAGTGAGTGTGACTCCTCCTCACTTAAGTAGAAGTCTCAAGTTCGAGTCTCTATAAATGCAAAAAATTTTGTTGGGAGTCTCACCTATGATTATTAGGCATATGACACTGGACGGCCTTACTAGATTAGTTGGACTCGATGGTGGGCCGACCTCCAATGGACTGCATGTACATCTGTTAACACCGGGGTTTTGCAACAAAAAATCCTTAGTTGAGCTAATTAATTATTTGCAATTAAATTAGCTAACTTAAAAGTAATTTGGATATTAGCATTATTATAACATTAGATAAAGAAAGACAACTAACGTAAACATTTGAAATTAGAGGTAAAATCTTGGGATGTTATATTATTTATACAAGATTTTTATCTTGTATAAGTTGCCTTCAATATATTTTCTCTAATAAGATAGACATTTTCAACATTTTCCTATGTTTGTTTCATTTGTTTTTCAGTTAAGAACTATCGCCCTCAACTTCACTCTAAGGGTGAATGACATGGTCTTCACTACATATGTGCAAAAGTTTCTATGCTTATATTGGAGTGGTAACTATATTATTGTACGTGAACTTAATAAGAGGGGGATGATTGCCATAACTTACACTCCAATCAAACGCACATGCTCGCAACATGTCCTCTAATATTTATGCCGTCCATTCAGATTGTCCATTTGTCTATGGATGAAAAATGATGTTAAAGTTCAATTTTATTCTAAATGTTATCTATATGTTATGCAAGAATTAGATCCTAAATCGTGAACCTCGACACTATGGATACTGATATGCCATATAGTTAGATAATTTTCTTCATATAAATGTCCATCAAACTTTAAACAGAGTAATTTCATCTAATGGATATGAAATGAGCGAGTCACGACCCCGAATTAAACCTTAGTTTAATCCAAAATTCACGTGATCAAGTAAAAGTGCAAAAGATTACAAAAATGTGATGATTTTTTTTATAACATAAGAAAAATAGTATCATTAAAAAACTACAGAATATGTGATGATCATTTCAGAGCAGACCAACTTTATTAAGTTTTACATTTCACCAAAATGACTTTGCCTTCTTACAAGATACAAATTGACACTTCTATAATATATAAAATCAACTCTCTTGACATCCTAATAAAAGGACGTGAGAGAATAACATCCCTCAATACTTTAGCATCAACATATATAAAACTTGCTAGGATTACCAACTCGCGTGGTCCAAATAAATATGTTGATCTAAAAATTGTTAGAAACAATAGAGTAAGCTAAAATAACTCATTAAGTAGATAACTCATAACTTATGTATTACCATTAATTCGGAGGGATATAAGAACACACACAATCATCATAATATCAAAATAAGCCTTCTTATACATTTGATAATTACATATACAACATTCTAATCAAAAGCATCACATCCAATTTTGCAATCAATATCATTTAAATATATCAAACATATGTATGCAGTAACACTCTCATATGAATTCACAAATTATCAATTAGCCAATTTGTATAATCGATAGATGACTGCGAGAGATGGTCCATACGAATTCTAGAGGTGACTCCCACCATGATTTAATATAGCACTTAACTCTGCACGACATTTAGCTCCATTTTATCTCATCCCATTTCTAAGGAACTTATCAAAAAGCAACAGATGACTTCTAGAGATGACTCATATGGATTCTAGATGTGGCTCTTTATTTCTCATGATGTAGCACTTTGCTCCGCACGACTCAGCTTCTCTTATCTCATCATATTCCTGGAAAACATATCAAAAAGTGATAGATGACTTTCAGAGGTGGCCCACATGAATTCTAGAGGTGGCTCCCATCATGATTTCTCATGATGTAATACTTAGATCCGCACAACACAGCTCCATACTATCTCATGCTATTTCTGAGAAACATAATGATGTATTGGATTCTACATCGTAACTCTCATTGTGATCAATGATGTAGAACTTAACTCTAACCATCATACATGCATATGCATGATACATACATATGTAGATGCATGATTCATCGTACATTATATCTTGAATATCAGAAGATGAATCATATCAAATACTCATTCAAAAGGTATAAGATTGCATTTTATAAAATCGATCCATAACATATCACATATGCTTTTCAATGTATAATCAATTGATCAATCATCCAACATACTTTTCATAAGAGCATATCCAAAACATATTAAATACATATAACAATCAATATCATACCGAATTCAAAAGAGGTGAATACATAGGATATGAGAAACCAACTTACCTAAAATGCTAATAAAAGTTTTCCTTTTCTTTCTCACTATTTTACTCTTCTACTCCTATAAAAATAATAATAAGGAACACATTAATACAATGATCTGAACATTAACATATCATATGTGAAATGTGATTAATTATAAAGGATACACGACACTCATGCATTTGCTTTTATGAACTAAGTAGTTATTTATCATGATATTTGGCCTAATATTATGACAGATTTCCCACATAGAAAAGGGAAATCCATATCTTATGGATTTCATAACCTCCCACCATTCTAATTTTATTTAACTCTATATTAGAGATACATTGATTTGTAAAACTTTCAAATTTTATATCATTATGATTTGTTCTCGAAAAAATCAAGATTCAACCTATCTTCCATAGTGTTTTCTGAAATACTAAGTGACTTTACTTTTATTATTTATATAAAATAGGAAAAAACTCATGTTATGATAATTTCAATTTTCCCTAAACTTAGACATCTAGATTGTAACTCATAAAATTTCTTGAATTTATTTTCTTCTCGATCAAGCATAATAAATTTAACAAATACTAACATAATCATTCCTAAATTTTATTCTGACAGACTGAGTAAGTTTTGGTTAAACATTTATAACTTTCACTAGACATATCATTTTCAAGTCATTCGTGTTGTAAATGAAACTTAATATGTTTATCATTCTGATAGTAAATTATCAAATAATTTAAAAACAAGTTCAATTGGCGAACAGAAAAATAGCACTAGTATATAACTTTTCCTACATACATCCGATGAACATGATTCCAAATATCGTAAAACTAAGCTCGGAATGGATTAGAACTATCACCTTAAGTGATTGGCCTTGTAGAATTTCCTCCAGGATCCACATAAAGGATCGTGATATGATAATATAGGTGTTGTTTTAGACATGTAATGGAGATCAAAGTAATTTTTTTCGTACTTTTGTCATATGATAAAGGCAATTGAAAAATTCACTAAGCATGAGGTGGCAAGCTGACAGCTTCCATGTGAGAAATTCTTTATCCAATAGAATTTTAACATCTAAAATTATTAATCAATAATTCTTATTAATTTTATATTATGATAATATAATCTAAATAATTTATTCATACATTTTTTATATTGAATATTTTTACATATATCTTTCCTAGGTGTCGCTTGACAACATTTGATTGGTTCTTGTGATCTAATCTACATGTTAATAACTATATGTGTACTTAATTATATGAGTATATGCTTTAGTATAGTATGTTTATTAATTATATTTTAATGTTTTATTTCAATTTAACAAAAATTAAAAAAAACTCGATAGGTGATGTTACAACGAACACATATATCATATTGCTTATCAATCATATAATATAATATTAACACACATGTTTACATGATAATTAGATTTGGGATATTACAAATCTACTTTGCTGTATTGATTCCCGACTACCTGTATCGCATTATGTCCATGCTGAGTTATTAGAAGTAGAGATGTCACACTCTTGGAGTATACCATAAGATCTCTGATTGCTCCACCTTAACCTATGGCATACAAGATATCTTGTAACATATTATTCAATATCATTTTTCATGTTGTTCCACCATAGCATTTATTGCAACTCCATGTACATTTTTACGCTTTCAGGATGATCAGTGAATTTTGACTTATACCATCCAACATTTGCCTCCTCAAGTCTTCATCATCTAGGACTTATAAGCTTTTCTTGTATTTGATTACACAGTTAGTGAAAAATCAATGTCACAAAAAATCAATTAATAATAATTCAATAGATTCACATATGACGGGGACGAGTGACCATATACAATACATCCATAATTTTTATTAGATATTGACGTGTCAATACCTAGTTATGCTATCTGACACATTCAATTAAATTTAATTCAATTCAATTAATAATTAATCCTAGATTTGGAGGCAATTAGTAAAAATGGAGATCCATAACTTTCTTCTAACTTGTTTATTGTCCTTTCTAAATTAGATTTGATAAGAATCAGTCCAAAAGTTATATATGTTTTCAATACGATCAACAAGGTGATCAGAATAATAATATTAAGATTAGAGCAATCAATAATAATAAATAATATAATTAACTATGAATAAATATAATTCATTTCTCGATGTATTGTTTCACCTAGTCATGACTACGAGTGGGGATCAGCAACTGCGTCAAGTCGCGGCTAAAAATTGCATCTGAACGAGATTAGCCTCATAGCTAGTCGTGACCCTTCATTCTTTTTTTCATTTTCTTTTTTATTTCACATCCGCTGGCCGGGACTCTGGCCGCTATTTTTCCCTTGTCGACACTCGGTTGCGACTCCCATGAGTCACTCGACGGCTGTAACATCATCATCCTTTGAACAGGGAAAGGCCATTTTGCCACATTTCACGGCTGAAAATGTTGATGCCGCAGACAAATCAAATCAAATCAACAAGGTACAAAAGTATAGAGACTTGCGTTTTATTTATTTGTTTATTTATTGGATGGCGAATTTTTATATATATGAGAAATGATTCCGATTATTAAATTCATACGGGGCTAAAAAAAATATTCTTACAAGTTGAAGATTAATTTATCATCCAGATCAAATAATTCGATTATGTTCACTTCAGTCACATATTTGACATTAACATATGAGACTCTTAATCAAAATATTTTATACTCACAAGAATTCGAATTCGAGACCTTACTTAAACGAGGAGAAATCGCTTAATACTTCATCCTAACTCTCATTAGTTACGTTTCATTTATTATTTATTTAATTATATATTATGATTTATTATTTAGTATTATTTTTGCCTCACTCGTCATATCCACAAACTGCTATTCATGTTCCAAACAAAAATCTGGTCGTGACAACTCATAATATGTTGACATGACATGTATACCTTTTTGGTGCAAAAAATAATTAGTTAGTTTTGCTTATAGTAGCACTAATTTGAAAATTCGATCTATATTATTATCTTCAATCAACTCTGGTAGTACGTACTCTGATAAATTATTATACAATACTAAACATTGGAATCACACTTGAAATATGTTCCTGAGCAAGAGAAACTGGAGTTTCATGTGATATTTCTTGCCTCAGAAAACAATGCAAGAATGCAATTATCAAAGTGATAGTATGGGAAAGTACTATACATCCAATTAATTAAATAAAACTAATGAAGAGACTTTAGTGGCTAAAAGATCTTATCAAATTATAATATCGATGACAGATATTGTACGTCTCTCTAGCTTAGGATAAGGGCGGATAGGATAATTCTTACGTACGCATCATATATATATCATGAATATCATATATATATTAAAGCGAAAGGCACGTTTCTATCACTCGAATCCCCCTGCAAAGTGGAGGGGATAAAGGAAAGATACGCGGGAGAGAGAGAGAATATGAATATGGGATGTGTCCAATTGAGCTTATTAAAATGGAGACTTCGTTAATAAAGGATGATCGTCACAATTGTGTCATGAAGTCTCTAATCATTTTGGTTAGAATTTATTCATACTATTTTCTTCGAATATCGAATGCTAATAACTACTGAAAAATAGTAATATTTTTATCATAATTTTGATTAGAATTTATTTATACTGCTTTCGTCCAATGTCAGATTAGTCAAATACACTTCAAGAGGTCTCACCCCACATTTTAAAGTCATACCGCCACTAATTGTGCCAACAGTTACTAATCAGGCTCCCCTAAGCAAATTCTGCCAGCACAAAAGCTGCTCCTCAGAGAGACCTAATTAATTAAGTCATCCATCAAAACTTCAATAACAGTGCACCTCTGATCCTGGAAATTCTATAAGCATTGCATGTAAGTGTACCAAGTGTCTAATCCAACAAAATACATACTCTTGGCCAGCATCCAAAGTAATGGTCAATGCCAGCTCCCGCAACTCAACCAAAAAAAAAAAAAAGAAAGAAAGAAAAATACTAGACGCATGGCTTAAGATCGATTTCCTTGCCAATAGCTTTCTGTGAAAATATGGCCACCCTTCTGATATGTTGCTGTCGAGCCCAATAATGCTCACCTTTGCCACATTTACTGGAGCCAGGAGCACACCCCATTTTGTTGTGGTCGACCTAATCATCCCGGATCTCCATCAACAGATGTCTCGCCTTTTTCATGTATCCTTTAGGTGGGTGGACTATTAGGCCAGTCTCACCAGACGTTTGGCACTAAAGGAGGAGATAGATACCCTTGTAAGTGAGATCCAACAAAGATCTGCAAACAATACTGCTGCATGTATATCATTTGGTCCTCTCGTTAGCACTTTTGATGCCCATAAATGGTTGGCCGTATATCACCAAATTGAAACATTCGCGCGATGACAGCATGTAGATGCAGACCGTACCCTCGCACCATATTCTTGGAGAAATTTAGTAGCTCATAATTATTGATACCACGATGTTTATTGGCACCACGATGGCTTTTTTCCTTATTAATGTTAAACTTGAGGATTATGCTTGTGCGTGTGGTGCAAAATTAAAGTGGCCGCAGCACCATGGAACAAAGTCCTGGATCATGTGTCACTTAAACAATTAACTTCAAGAGAAGACCTACATCATAAATATTTCTCTACAATCCTTGAAAGAGTGTGGCTTGTAAGTGTTTTTATTCTTCAAGGGGGAGGGGAAAACCGGGAAAAGCATGAGCCAGAAGAATGAATTAATGAATATAATTATAATAATAATAATAATAATAATAATAATAATAATAATAATAATAATAATAATAATAATAATAATAATAATAATAATAATAATAATAATAATAATAATAATAATAAGGTTGGGAAGATATAACACATTATAAATAGTGGAGAAGTTGACCATAGGATGCTTGTGGCCCCTTGTCCTTTTTGTGCAGTATATAAACACCATGACCACCAACCAATACCATTGTCTTCTTGCCTGTCGAAGACTTCAACTTTGCTGCTCTCATGGGTGGGAAGAAGCCTTTAATGATCAGCTTGTCCACCCTCTTGCTTTTCACATGCATTATCTCTTTGATTGCAGCAGCTCCTCTTGCTAGTACCGTTCTTTCACATTTAATGATTAGTATTACTTTCCTCCGGCTAGAAGTAGAGCAAACGCTCAGTTATAACCTATGCGTTTGAAAGTTGATATCTGTTTTTTTTTCTTTTTTTTGCAGGGACACTTGCCGTATGGCATCATGAGGCTTCAGCAATGGACAAGAAAGACCAGGTCCTTTCTCTCTCTCCACGCTTTTGTGTGTATATATAGATCTGAATACAAATGTTCTTTGAAGACAATCTTAATAATCAATTTATGACGGTCTCAAGATTAATTTGATGTAAAAGTTCTCTATACCATTCAATCTAAGGGGAGATCGTACGTAGTAGTGAAGATTGATATCTTTCTGGATACAAAATGGGATAGATGTATGAATGTATGATCCCGCAGATCCTTCCTTATATGCCACGCTTACTTTTTTGTCTCTTGGTTCAGGTAATTAGAGCAAGAGAATTGTCACCGGTGGATGAAACAGGCTTTGTGAACGTCAGAATGGGCTTGGAGATTAATGACTATCCTGTATCCGGGGCCAACAGCCGCCATGATCCTAGGAATCCAGGAAGATCTTAACGCTTGCATGATCACTATATCTATCTATATATATATATATATATATATATATATATATATATCTTTATGAGTCGTCATCTGTGTACTGTATAATCTATCCCAAGTAGGAAGTATTAGTAAGCATCCTTAATAGCTTTAGTTGGTTTCTTAGACTCATCATGATCTGTAAGCGTCCTTGGAATATTCATATGTTTTAATGTAACAGTAGGGAACATCACTTCTGATGTATCATTGCATCATCTTGGGCTTTACTTTTTTATATGTACACAGTCAGATACCGTTAAATATTTTTGTGCAACAAAATTTAGGGCGAAGTACATGGTACACAGCCACCATACACGTTTACACATGTTAACTGCTAAGGATATTTTGTGCAACTTGATGTCTTATTTTTGATATCTTGAAGTGGAAAAAACAAGTAAACATTTTGGACCGAGTCTGGAGAGCAAATAACTCGTAAAGTTGTGAGGACGCCACAGTTCTGATCTATTGCAGTACCGTCACAGACGCATTACACAAGTTTCAGAGTTGCCGCATCATTTTAATTATTTGGGAGACAAAATGAACCTATCATATTAGCACAGCACATGACGCAATCTCTGCAAGTCCTTAGACATATCACTTGGAAAACTTCATGCATGCCTAATATAACGTACGAGCTGAGGAAAATTTATGATAAATGATCGGGCGATGGCAGCATCAATATCCCACGTTTGACCTCACGCACTTGTCGTCTGCCAGCGTCGAAATATTTTTTGGCTAAAGCCAAGGACGCCATGACATTAAACTCCCAAACATATAAGGCATCTCATAATTCTGCTAACATGATCTTAATTGACACCTCTTTAAGATGAATTAAACCTTTAAGTGCAGTCTAAACCTTGACTGAGGAAACTTTTGGAAATTTATTTGGGGCTCCTTTGCCTACAGGAGGTTTACTGTTTTTTATTTATATACTAATGCGAAAGAAATTGATGATTTTTTTCTTCTCACAAAGCAAAGCTTTCCATGCAATATCCTTTCTTCGGCCAAAAATACTGACATACTAAATAAAAGAAAAACAAAAATCATAAATTTAAAAGGTAATATTATTGTCCAAAGACCTGAGGATAGTGATGCAGATTAAATGGGTGAAGATGAAGTGGTACGAAGGTCTTTTAAAATTTCAAAAAGAAAATATTAAATGTCATGAAGGATTGTTAAGATTTCTAAGAGTCATATGTTAAAAGAACATTTAAGATTATGAAGAAGTTTAGAAGATACATTAAGAGACGAAACATTATGCAACTTAAAGAATATTGATCGAGAATACAACTTGAGGAAGTGAATAATCATCTTGGAAAGTGAAGGATCATCTTGAGAAGTGAAGTGTTATCTTAAAAAGTGAAGTATCATCTTGAGAAGTGTTATCTTGAAAGATTGGAAAGTGAAGGAACATCTTGAGAGTTGAAGAGTCTTTCATTTATTATGTTATTTAATTATAACTAGTATAAATAGGGATGAATATAAAGTATGAAGTTATATTATGTTTCGTTGAATTATGAACTTTGAATTTGTATCCTTTGACTACGTGTGTCTTGGTGGATTGCTTGATATACTTATTTGTGTTCTTATCTTTTGACTATGTGTGTCTTGGTGGATTCTTTGATATACATAGTCGTTTTCTTGTTATTTTTGGAGGCTTCATTCTCCTCTATTAATTCATCCGTCATCAGATGGTATCAGAGCCAAGTTCTTTCCATGGCTGATCGTAGTCGACGTGGTTCGAACTTCAACATGGGCAACAACGAGTGTGATCTTCGTGATATCGAGATGGATGAGTTGATAAGGCAAGTGCAACAACTCCGGCAACAGCTTAAAGTTGTCCAGGCTGCAAATCGTGACGAGCAACGTCATGATTCGCAAGTTGATGATGAAGAGAATTTCAATCCGTTCCATGAAGATGATAGTGATTCATCTAGTGGGAGAGGTTCTTTTCGTCTCAATCAACGACGTCAACATGGTGATTACGACAAGTTGACATCCCTAACTTTGATGGTCAACTACATCCAGAATACTTCATCGATTGGTTTGCTATAGTCGAATGAATTTTCGACTATAAAAGCATCCCGGAAGATAAGAAGGTCAAGCTTATTGCCATCAAACTGAAGAAACATGCCTTGATATGATGGGAGAATCTAAAAAGACAAAGGAAGCATGAAGGAAAGCGAAAGATTATGACGTGGGAAAAGATGAAGAAGGAATTAAAAAAGAAATTCCTTTCCACTAGTTATAAACAAGATTCCTTGTATAGCTTGTACAACTTCAAAGAAGAGTCTAAAGAGCAAACTATCGCTCGATATTGCGGCGATCTTCGATCTGAGGAGAAAGGTGATCGTAAACTCTTTGGAAAAGGAGGCTTTAACTGAGGGAGTACTCCAGTCATCAAGTCTCCATTGCCTTCTATCAAAATGATTTCTTCTAAAAGTGATCCGACACAAAAAGGTAATCCTCGCATTGTCAAATCATGCATCTAAACAATGCTTTCAATGTCGAGGATTTGATCATATCGCTTTCGACTGTCCAAATCAGAGGGTTATCTCTCTTATTGAAGAAGTTGAAGATAAATCTATATTTGACATATATCCTAATGAGGAGGACAATGAACAAGAGGAAATTACTTATGTTAATGAAGAAGAGGCTCTAGTGGTTCAACGCCTCTTAAAAGCATCACATGTTGAAGTAGAAACATGGATTCATCAAAATATCTTTCATACTCAATGTGCTTCACATAAAAACGTATGCACCATCATTATTGATAGCCGAAGTTACTACAAGAAAATTGACGATTAGCGACCCAACATCGGCGACGTTAGGGAGGCGCTATTACGTGTCTATTGTAAAGCGCGTCTCACTAGCGTCCAACTAGCGCCGCATTTGTGGGACGCTGGAAATTGGTGGCTACTGGCGTCGCAATAGAGTCAAAAAAATGAGACGCTACTAGCACCACGTGTTGACACTATCTCGACGTTATTAAGATGCGTGTTTTCCGGCTGTGCGTACAAGATGTGCGTCGCTAAGCCGACGCTCAAGGGGCGCTATTTCTGAGGCGCTATTCCGGCACCCACGAGTCACTATTGTAGGCGCTAGGAAGGCGCCGAAGTGACGCAAATATGATGGTGTACGCGCCGAAGTCTTCCTCAACCGAGGAGAATGATGGAGATTAAATGGCTGAAGATGAAGTGATATGGAGGTCTTTTAGAATTTCAAAAAGAAAACATTAAATGTCATGAAGGGTTGCTAAGATTTCAAAGAGTCATATGTTAAAATAACATTTCATATTATGAAGAAGTTTAGAAAATACATTGAGATATGAAACATCATGTAACTTAAAGAATATTAAAGAAATTGAGAAGACAACTTGGGGAAGTGAATAATCATCTTGGGAAGCGAATGATCATCTTGAGAAGTGAAATGTTATCTTGAAAAGTAAAGTATCATCTTGAGAAGTGAAAGTTCATCTTGAAAAGTGAAGGAACATCTTGATAGTTGAAAAGTCTTTCATTTATTATGTTATTTAATTAGAATTAGTATAAATAGGGATGAATGTAAAGTATGAGGTTATGTTATGTTTTGTTAAATTATGAACTTTGAGTTCTTATCCTTTGACTACGTGTGTCTTGGTGGATTCCTTGATATACTTAGTTGTGTTCTTATTTTTTGACTACGTGTGTCTTGGTGGATTCCTTGATATACATAATTGTTTTCTTATTATTTTTGGAGGCTTCATTCTCCTCTATTAATCCATCCGTCATCAGATAGCAACAAGAAAAATGATGTACTAACGATTCTTGAAGTATTAGTTTGAACAGGATAATTAATGTTCGAAAGAAAAGATCGTCCTACGATTTCTACAGACAAAATGGACGATCGAAAGATTTTCGAACGTCCGCTGGGGGAATAATGGATTATCAAATGTCGAATGATCGTAGAAGTTCGAGAATTCAACAATTTTTAAAATGGACGATCAAAATCATTTTGGTCGACTGTTATTAGCAGCAAATGCGAAAGCTACCTAAGAGATGGACGATCAAAACAACCATCACAACAACCACAGATTTCTGAGAAATCAGCAATTTTAAATCGGACCAAAAGTGTTCTAGTCGACCGTTCTGGACGGCAAATGCAAAAGCTATATAAGTGACGGACGACCGAAACGACTGTTCTAGACATCAAGTTCAAAAGACTAGCATGAGACGAATGATCAAAAAGTTACTACAACGATCGCAGAAGTTTGAGAAATTGATATTTTTAAAACTAACGACCGAAACATTTGCGGACGACCATTTTGGACAGCAAAAACAATGACAACGATTATTTTTCTACGGACTATTGCGCAGAAAAGACGCTATTTTTTTACACAAAGTGGATGATCGAAACGTTACCGATCGACCACTAAGCATATGACAAAAGGCACAATGGCTAGAACCTATGCAAAACGGATGTCCGAAATCAAAATGGGCGCCTGCTTTAGAAGTGACGACACAAATTTAACTTTTTCAAAAGTTTTGCAACGGTCATATTTTGAAGAGAATACTATAAAAGGGATTCTAAAAACTAAATAAAGATTATCCAAAAAAGGAAAATAATTCTATAGCATCCTTCAAGTCTAAAGCATATTCTACAGCTTAATTTTGCAAATTATCTCTTCCCTTTACTAGTTCCTAAGTGTGAGCATTCTTTGTAAGAAGAGAGAATTGAAGGGAATACTTATGTTCTTGGTTAGTGAATTTGCGAGCTCCTCATAAGAAAAGGTGTGCCTTACCTCTTGAGCAAAGAAGAAGACGGTGTAAGAAAGCTAGCGGTTCTCATGCGATCTCGAGGTTGAGAAGTTGGAGCGAGGATATAGACTAAAGAGTTGAGTCGAACCTCATCAACATATTGTGTCTTCTTGAGTTTGATCTTTCGTACTTGCTTTCTTACTAAGTTATACTTGCTTGCGATTGTTTTTTAAAATCAAATTTTACATTTTTTATTATAATTTTTATACACCAATTCATTCCCCCTAGTGCTTTTGATCCTACAATTGTAGAATCCAAAAGAAATTACTTAAGAATCTCTTCACAAGTCATGTCGGACCGACCCGACTCAATTCAATAATTTTTTTATCAGTTTATTGGGTCAGGTTGAATGTCTTTGGACAGTCGGATTATGTTCTTTTTCTTTTAAGATTTTTAATTAGTATAAAAACTTATTTAATAATTTATTTTAAAGAATGAAATTAATTTTAAATACTTAAATATTTTCCCTATATTTTAAATTTTATATTACATAAAAGATCTAAACTAAATAAAAGTAATTGAGTTTTAATAGAAAATAAAGAAGTAGGTTGAGTTTGGATAGAATTGATATTTCTCAATTCATACCCGTGGTTGGATTTTTTTTTTTTTTTTGAGTTAATCAGGTTGTCAAATTTTACAGGTCATAAGGTCTCAGTCGGGGACAATGTGTTCTTGCTTGGATTGTTCCAGTGACATTTTATCAATTTGGGCTTGGATACAATGAAAACATACAAGTAATTATTCCAAACTACAATATGAGCCTGACCCAAGAACATGGTCGCTCCCATGTTAATTCTTGGTTTGGGATTAATTGTTGTAGGCCCCTGACAGTTTGGTTGGAAATATGAAATCATATGCCCCAATTCGTGAATTGGTTCTTGAACCTAACGGTTCCAGCAACATGAATAAACTTGGGATAAACCAAACCTGAAGCTTCTCAGCCACCAGTTGTTCTCCACTGCTCTTAGAAGGTGGTTCCGAGTGCCCCGACGTTAATTGGCAACAAAGTTGCAATAAACTAACAAGAAGATGCAAACTTTTTGACAGCTATTGCTAGTGGTGAATGATCTATATATATATATATATATTATATATATATATATTATATATATATATTCAAATTCAATCTATTGTTCACCAAAAACCACGCTTGATCTGTTGTTTGCTTCTCCCTAGTTGTTTGCCATGGAACCTACTGCTTGATTGCAGTTAGATTTTTATGGTAGGTATTGACCTTTTTTTAGAAGTTAGCTAGTATTGACTTTGATGCACGTTTTAATACTTTTGAGTTTGACACCTTTGCCATAGTTACCTTCTTTCTTCCAATTAATTGAATCTTTTCGTGGTTTGACATTATCTGGAAATGTCCAGGAGTCATAATCAACATTTGGAGTTCCTCTTCCTTTCGAAACTTGATGATAGTGATCTCATATTCATGAAAAATTATATCCCTCCAAAGATATAAATTGCTCTTGCATTTGTCACGGTTTGCAATGTCTTACAAATCCTCTTAAGGGCAATAAGATTTGGGATGATTCCCGGCAGTTGGTTTTGACAGTTGGTAGTTATTAGTAAGGTTGTCGAATAATATTTTAGTTACTGTTACATTAGTGTATATATACTAGAAACAGTGTACCTATCGACTGGTAAATTAGCACTATATATAAATACTGAAAGAGGAAGTTGTTTATCGTATGATGTAAGAAGCAATTTGGAATGCAACAAGAAAATCATCCCAGTTACTCTCGTTTTGTTATGTTCCTAAACATGTCACAATTCATACAATCAAATGCAATTTCAACTCACATTAGCAAATGATCCATAAATCATCATGGTACGTACCACAAAAGGTGATCTGATCGTTTTCGATCTGTTCATCTCACGAACAGGTTCTTCATCTCAATTTTCTTCCAATCTAAATCTGATTGGACTGTCGTTTTCTTGAGATCTTCTTGAAGAGTTTTCTGAATTTGAACTTTAATTTGAAGTATGTAAAGGTGTCTTCTGAGACAACTATTGCATCAAGCATTCTTTCGATTGATTTCACAAATCATCTTTATCTTAATGCATCAGATGCACTTGGGGTTATTCTTGTTCAAGTTCGATTGACCAATTCATTGAATTATTCTTCTTGGAGCAGTGCATTTTATAACGTCTTGCTAGCCAAAAACAAATACGGATTTCTAAATGAAACTTGTCTTTTGGAACATTCTGATAGTTCCCAGCAATTCTCATGGAAATGGAACAATTCACTCATATTATCTTGAATGGCTTGCACAGTTTCAAAGGGTTTAATCGGTAATTCGGCTTATGATTTCTTTGCTTGGCAAGATTTGGAGAAAAATATGAATGCTAATCCCTACTGAGATTTTTTTCTACTCAAGGAACGCAATGCATAGCTAATTATTGTATGAAACTTAATTTTTGTGAATCTATCAATCATTGTATCGGAATTGCCTGTAATTGATATTCTTAAAACTTTTTCTGAATATATATTTGATGCAACAAAAATTTTATAATTCTTCATCTGGTTGAATGTATCTTGTGCATGTTATAGGAGTCAAATCTTGATGATGAACCCTCTTCCATCCATGAACCAGAGCAAAGGAATCTTGTTTCGATTAATGCTTCTTTACATAAATCCTCAAACTTAGCTTTGTTGAGTGTTAAATCTCATAATTCATGACCTAAGCAATAGAAATATTACTCTTGAACAGTATCATATATTTAAACATATTCTTTATACCTTAATGATACAAATCTCGAGTGTTTAGGGTTATCAATTTGATGTACTGAAAAAAAAACTTGGAATGTGTGATTACACTTAATTTTCAATTAATACTTTATGATGTTTTCTTTAAATTTGGACTAAGTGATGAACGTAAAGGTTTCAAACAATTTTCTTAAATTTTTAAAAAATTAAAAATCATCTCATTTCAATAACTATAGAAGAAAATATGTGCAAAAGAATGTTGGAGTATTAAGTTGAAAAATTATAAGAATTAATTTATAGCGACCTGAACTTCAAGAAAAAATATTTGAAGAGCTTTTAAAAGCAATTAAATGTAGATAATATTATTAACTTTGGATATCTACAAAATTTTATGAATAAAATATTTTAGGAGTATCAAATTGAAAAAAGTTATAATGACTAATTTTTAGCAGAAACTCCGCCTATGTTTTATAGCCGGTCCCAAGCCGGATAAAGGAGGAAGGTTGTGTTAGTCCCCGACAGCCAGCGTAAAACCCTGTTGAATCTTATGAACATGGATCAACGAATGGCGTCGTATGATCCATGTAGCCGACCCCACCTAGTGGGATAAGGCTTTGTTATTGTTGTTGTTGTTGTTTGACTAATTTTTAGCAAACTAAATTTTAATGAAGATTTTTAAGACCTTTTCACTATATCTCGATTTGAGCTATGACTAGATCAATGTAGATAATTTCATTAGCTTTATAAAAAATAAAAAAAATTATCTCATTCTAGAAAGTTATGGCCAAAAATACTACAAGAGTTTCAAGATGGGAAAAAATCAGAATAGTTAGTTTCTTGTTTAAACGGCTAAAGATGGTTATATTTGAAGACTACAAAATCTGTTCCAAAAGAGCTAAAATGAAGTAAAGTTTCAAGGAAACATCAAGTATCAAAAGAGACCAATTCTTGAAATATTTGAGTCAAATTATCAAACTTTTTCTTTTTGTTCTCTCTTTCTTTGTATTATAAAGAGATTAAAGGTTATTAGTTCGAGGTTGTGAGCTCCTTTGTAAAGAGGTTTGTCTACCTTTTACACGGATTTAATATAATAGTGGAACTCAGGCAGTCTTAAGATTGAGAAGTTAGAGTAGCGATATAAGTCAAAGAATTATGCTGAGCCATATCAATAAACTATCTTCCTTTCTCTTTTTTCTCTTACTTTCATTACATTCATGTGTTATGTTTTACAAATTGATTTTATGCTTTTACGCTTAATTTGAGAAATCATTTTAAAATATTAAACACTAATTCAACCCCCTCCTCTTCTTATTGGTATCTTCTGATCCAACACCATAAACCTAGGTATATGAAATCTCAATATTACAGTCAAATAGGTCCCTGATTTCATGTTCAACAAGAATAAATTTGAAGGATTGACAAACAATGCAGTCTTATCAAAATCATCATTTGTTATGCCAACTAAAGTGTTCTGACGGAATGAATAAAAGCCCAATTCTTACAGGCGAGCAATGTCAATATATCTTGAAGTTAACCATTAATGATTAAACTACTTCTATAGCTCTGACTATGGAGAGTATGCCATGTACCATGAGTTTTCTCTTCATGTTAAGACTCTTGGATCATTGATAGTGGAGCTTCGAGTCCTATGACATGTAGATTGGGTTGGCTCATTAATATTAAAGAAGTATTCCATATGTGTTCCATGGCATCTCCAAATGGAGATGAATCTAAAGTTACTCATATTAGTTCATATGTTTTGGATAAAAGAAGTGAATTAACAAATGTCTTGTGTGTTTGATATTTCAAATTTGATTTGACATCTATTACACAACTCGCCAAAGACTTGAGCTGTTCAATAATTTTTTCCTTGAATTCTGTGTTCTTTAGGACAGGTTCAGTGAGAAGGTGAAGCTGATTGGTGAAGAGAATAAAATTCTATAGTACCTTGGCAGACTTCAAGATATAGACGGCATGAATCTGACAACTACTCTTGTGGCTGCTGCTGCAAATGAAGTATATATGGAATTCTTGCGGCACAGAAGATGCAATATGTTTCAGTGTTCTGTTTCTCCAAAAGCAAAATAGTGTAGACAAGGATTTCCCTCAAACATGCTTGTTGCAAGTTCAAATCTGCTTGATGTTTTATCAATTGATACATGGGATCATTATAAACATGTTACACGCGATGGTAAAAGATTTTTCATGATTATCAGTGATAATTTCTCCAGAATGACATGGGTCTATAGGTTAAAAGATAGCATGTTGCTTCTGAAACTCTAAGGAGTTGTTTGGTTGTAGGTTAGGAGGTGGATTAAGAAGATATTCATCGGAATAGCGCACGGCTCACGATGAGTGTTTAATTTTGACTTTTTGTATTCTACACTTTCGATGGATTATGGATAATCCGTTGGCAATGCAAATAATCCATTCGTGCGTGTGGGTTACAAAACCTTGACCTTGGATTAAAAGTTTGACATCCAAACGGCACCTAAGGCAGCACGTTGTGTTTTGCCAAATGCCATATTGATGCCAAAATTAAGATTATAAGGATGGATCATGGAACAGAATACTGCAATGTTACATGTGATGATTTGATGAAATGAAATCTAGATGTATTTACACCCCTAAGCAAAAAGGGGTAGTTGAGGGAAAACACAGACATCAAGTTTGAAGTAGCTTGGGCTCTTATATTCCAGGCATTAATGCCTATTAAATTCAAAGTGCTGTTCATTTGGTTAATCTGATGCCTCTTACAGTTTTGAATAATATATCTCCTTATGTGAAGTTTTTCTCCGAGCCACAAGATCTCACTTGCATCAAAGTGTTTGGTTGCCTATGCTATTTCAGGAAATTGCTACAAAATTTCCTTCCGTTTCCTTGGGTTATTCTGCCACCCAAAAGGACTATAGAGTTATGACTTTGGAAGATAATGATTTTCTGGTGTCAAGGGATGTTAACATCTTTTCCCGTTTCATTCTTCTAAACAGGTTGACAACTCTATTTCTCATGAAGGACTTTACATGTTGATGCTAATAACTTCTCTATAGAAATTCCAATAGCACTGCCAATTGCTCAGGATCAGCTTCACTTGCCTACTGAAATATCAGAGTGCACAATACCTACAATGTTCTAGCTTCCTATACGCTGCCCGATTCTCCTCCAACCTTGGATTTGGAAATCATTCTTCCTCAGTGTTATTCTTTGCATTATAATTATCATTTTCTATTGTTCTGAAGAAAATCCTTAAAGTGTTACACAACTGAACACTTCTGGTGATATTCAACTTCGAGCAAAATGATCTATCAGACCTCCTGCATGGTTACAAGACTACTTGTTCCTCATTTCACATGACAGGCATCCTCCACCGTGAATCCAATTTGCAAATGCATCTCTTAACATTCATTATCTGGTTCATATCATTCTTTTCTAGCATGCTTGACTTTGTCTCGGAACCCTCTACTTACTCTCAAGCTATTAAAGATCTTCATTGGGTTCATGTTAATGGGACTTGACATAGGTCGATCTTCCTCCTGGTCAAAAACCTGTTAGATTGAAATGGGTTTATAAAGGCAAGATCAAAGTTAATGGTGACGTTAAGAGGTTTAAAGGCAGACTTGTGGCTGAGGGTTTTACACAGAGGGAAGGCATTGAGTATAAAAATACTCTTTCACCTGTCATGAACATAGTAACCATCTAGTTTATCCTTACCGTTGCTGGTCAATCTAACCTCCCTTTGTATGATTTTAACATCGACAATGATTTCATTAACAGGGAACTGCATGAGGAGGTGTATATGAAATTGCCACATAGATATCACCAGCAAGGGGAGTGTGCAGGCAAGATCAATGTTTGCAAGTTGATAAAGTCTCTTTATGTTCTTAAACAAGCCTTTAGACAGTGGAATCTAATCGTTGCAAGCTTTACTCAAAGTCAAGATGACTATACCTTATTTACAAAAGAGAATGATAATCCGTTTGTTGTCTTGTTGGTTTATGTCCATGACATTTTGATCATAGGCAATGGCAACATCTCGATTCAACAAGCCAAGGGTACTCTACATTTAAATTTTAATGTAAAGAATCTAGGAGATATCAAGTTCTTGGGATGGTATGACTGACAAAGGAATTGTGCTTACGCAAAGAAGTATGCTTTGGAGTTGTCAGATCTCAGATTAACAAAATGAAGAGCAGCTCTGATTTATGAATATGATGGGCGTAAGCGACAAAAAAAGGGTCTAAAGTGTGCAAATTGATTGAAGATCCTTTACTTCAAGATCTAGAGAAGTTCCAAAGACTAGTAGAAAGATTAATCTATTTGACACAAGAAAGACTAGATATTACATTTGTTGTAAGGCATCTTAGTCTCTTTAAGAATCAACTGAAAGCATCACATTATGGAACTGCGATTTGTGTAATGCGCTATCTTAAGCGATTGCCAAGGAATGGATTATTCTATTTAGCAACTTTATGTGTACTGTGATGCTGATTTGGCATCTTGCATTTTTACTCGCAAGTATTTCAGCTTTTTGTGCACATGGTTTCTTGATCGTTGGCTGAATCTGAGCATCACATCATGGCACTTGTGGTTCCAGAAGAAATCCGGTTGTACAGATTATTTGTTGAACTTTGATTTCCATCCCAAATTCTAGTTCCTATTTTCAGTGATACCAGACCTGCAGCTTAGATTGCTGAAAATCCACATAGAGGTCGATTCGTTCGAGAAAGGGAAGTATAGAAGAGTACAGTACATCTCAGGTAAGAGCAGATAGCTGACTTGTTAACTAAAGCTCTGAGTAGGCAGCAGCACGATTATTTGGAGTCCAAGTTGGGTCTGATGGATTTGTATCAACGTTCAACTCGAGGGGGAATGTGATGAATCTTGGATGTTGGTTATGACAGTTGATAGTTATAATTAGTGTGGTTGTGGAATGATATATTACTGTTGCATTGGTATATATACTGGAAACAGTGTACATGGTAGAGTAGCACTACTGAAAGAGGAAGTTGTTTTTCATATGATGTAAGAAGCAATTCTGGATTGCAATATGAAAATCATCTCCCCTCCCAATTTCTCTTGTTTTGTTCTGTCCCTTCGTGCGCCACAATTCATACAATCAAATGCACTTTCAAGGTCCTAGAAGATGGCATTCCCCATCAATTTATCAATCTTTTCATACTTGCATATACAGATGCTTTTTCAGCTTGCTCTGTACCACTTTTCTATTAGTATATCTCTGACCCATTCGAAACCAACAGTTTATTTTGGTTAATATGACAGTTAGGATGACAAATCTTAGTAGATCCTGGCCTGATGGTGTTATAACTTGAAACGTGGAACCCTTCGTCTAATGCTGCCCATGTTCCCCTGCAAAGCAGCTTCAGGTAAAGCCATTCAAGTCAAACAGCTCACACTTAGACGCACCTTCATGATCTTGATTGGCATTGAGATCTAGCTGAGTTGTATGGCATGTCAGTCCATACTCTGTAGATTGCATTCTGCTCGTGCCTTCAAGAAACGCATGATCTTGATCATCTCTTTCCCTCCATCTGACTTCAGCAAGGATTCTGCATTCTCCTTGATCCCCCTTGATATTCGCTGGTAGAATGCTAACGTTCTCCATTTTTAGGGATGTCCTTTCAGATTCCGTCAGCCATACAGATTGATTCTCTCGCTGTCTGATGCATTCTCCAGCTCCTACTTGCTGTCTATAGATCCTAGGACTCTGGTGGTGGTGGTGGTGGTGGTGGTGGGCTGTCATGGTCGCTTCATCTATTATGTCTTGTTCCCTTTGTGATCCCTCGGATGAGGTTAAGGATCTGTCGAGGGTGAAGTCATGTTGATTCGGATGGATGCGTAAATCGTGCAGGCCAGACATCTCTTCTAAACCAGCAAATGATTTGGTAAAACATTCATTTGAGACCTTGGTGACCAGCTCAGAGAGTTGGACCTTAGCAGCTTCCAGCCCCCCAGATCCCACGCTTTGCTTACCCAGAGTTTCTTGGGCCTTCTCCAGCACCGATTGTAAGTACTTTCCTTGTGCCTCTATGCGCAGTTGTAAGTGTCTTTGCACCTTGTAAACATAAAACTTTATAAATATAAACGTAGTATCATCTGAGATCATAAGTTCACATAGAGACACAATAAATAGGTACTGAAATATGCAGTGAAACAATCTTTGACTTGGCTCTTTCATAACATCATTCATTCATTTATTGAATCTGTGGAATTTAAATATATCTAAACAAATTTCTGTTGTCCATGCCTTTGGAGCGTGAAACAGAAGCCTAGTAAGCGAGACTGCACTCTTTCTTCTTTGGTATTTTAACATGGCATACTAGTTCTCTATCCTTTTCCTCTCAAACACAAAAAGCAAAAATGATAACAACATTCTTTATGAATAAATAGGAGCTGTCTCTTCAGTCACGGATTAGTTGATGTTAGAGCAGAGTTTTTTTTTTTTTTTTGAAAAAAAAAACTCAAACAAGATGACATGTTAGCCCAAAAGCTGATAGAAATGTAAGGAAGCTGTGGACTACTTATTTGTCTACCTCTAGCTGTTCATGTAGATGCCTCTGCACTTCAATTTGCATTTGAAGTGCTTCACTTATCTGAATTGTTCTAGGAAAAGCATTGAAAACGGTTAGCTTGAAATGTTGGCACCATTCGCATGTCAAATAATAATGCTGTTAACATCTTACTTGTTCGTCTGGGGCACCACATCTGTTCTAGCCACGAATGTTCCATTACCTTCAGGCGTCTTCTCTGGTGCTTGTGTGCCACCTATTAATTTAACAAGTTTAATTCTCTTAACGCTTTATTCCCACATGCACGCACGCACACGCGCAACTCAATAGATAGATAAATAGATAGATAGATAGATAGATAGATAAAAGAGAGAGATAGAAAGATCAATCATGAATTCAAAGTGAACTATTTACCACTCTTCATGCATCCACTACTCGCTTGAGCTTGGAGACTTTTGCTAAGCCTGTATTTCTACGTTCTCATGAAGTAATTTTAATTTTAGAATGGGTCAAGAATGAGAACCAAGAAAAAGAAAAAGACAATAAACAAGAACCTAACTAGGACCTGAAGATGACTTTTAAGGTGATACAAAGTTAATCCTGGAATTCCCATTAGCCTCATGACAGTCTTGGGGGTGGCTTCTGCAAGACAAATGACCTTAATTATAAGAAAGTTTCCAGGGAAGAATTCATTTCTTTGTAGAAGAAGGTTTTACTTTAGATTCTTTTAAGAAACTCACTGTCCGCTCCCCCAAGCTGGTTCACTGCATCGATGAAACGGTCATGGAGCTCAGGCGTCCACTTCAATCTGGGCTTAGCATCGGTGGAAAGAACTAATCCTGACTCTTCTCCTGGAATACCTTCCCCCTGCAGAAACAGATGCCTCTCTGGTGCAAATGTTGTCATGGAGGACGCTTGGTGACGATGATGATATTGCGGATACATCTTCCTTAACAAAAAGCACGTCAAGTAGAGATGATCAGGAGGTGAATTAGAAGTAACCCGTCAGAAAGCAGGTAGAATTTGCTGCTTGTTTTTGCTTCTTTACCTTTCTGTGCTTGCTCTAGAAGGTATTGTCCGAAGGAGAAGTGCAACTGCAAGTCTCACCAAAGGATTTGAAGCATCACAGTCGGTGTAGTGAGCAATTAATGCTTCCGATCGAAAAGCTAACACATGCACATCTTAAAATGTACCTGCTATTTTAGAGATGGACTTGAGCTGCTCCTTGCTTGTGCATGTATGAGGTGACCCTCGGGCTCTTGTTATAAGGCGAAACTAAAGAGAATATGGAATCATCTGAAAGTTCAATCTTGACGTCGACTCCAAAAGAGATATTGTCCTTGTCAACTTTTATTCTCCATTCTTATTGGCCAAAACTGGCACAAGTTCGGTCTTAATCTGCATTTATTTTGTGGAGCAGCTTGAACTTGTGACATGTGAAGAGGGACAGATTCATAAATACCAATTGTTTTAGTATGAAGGTCTCTATAAGAAAAGGCACGAATCTTATACCCTCGCGAATTCTCTGACATAAAGGCATGCACTCCCATGTCTCGGAATATTTGAAGTTCTCAGATTCATGAACTGTGCAATAACAAATCATTAGTGGGCTCCACTGCTCATTGAAAACTTTGCAAACTATGAGACTCCAGAAGGCAATTTAGCTGGTTAAGTAGTGATGTTTTGGGATCTCATACATGTTACAGGAAGACTATACATTGGAAAAAAAATTGCATTACTGAATAACTCTTAACATTTTCAGAAGTCTTATGCGTTCAATCAACTCAATTACACGTCCATAGGTGTAAGTTCAGAAGTACTATTTGATTGGATGCATCCAGAACAGAATCAGATACAATCTTTCAGGAAAGGAGAGCAACTTTCATGTGCGTGCTTCCTACGGACTTATTGAAAGCAAGGAATGGAATGTGGAATGCGCATGCGATTCCCTTTTGTCCCGTCATATAAGTTTGGTACTTATTCAATTATCAGGAAAAGAAGAGGAAGAAAGGGCGATGCCAAGACTTTCTTAATGTCTGATATGATTGCTTCAACTTAAGCCAAATGCCATTTCTGTACAAAGACGGATTTATACTTCACTCAGATCTATAACTGCTGGGCTGAACGACTTGACTTTCCTATATCAGCCATTCCTTCAAAGATATCAGCAGAGTGATGTGTATAAATGCCCAAACATTAATAGAACGATTTCATCTGCCAAATGTATACCATTTATTGCATGTAGTCTTCGTTGTTATTGTTTTCAGATGTGATTTTGAACGCATGCATACATTTTCATCAAACTAGATATTGGATATCATCAACAATGCTCAAGTTTACTCTGTGTGTGTTTGTATATATATTGACTTGTGATTATCCTAAGATTCACGACACAAATAGCCTAGCGAAATATGCTCCTGGTTCAAACAATATTTGGGTTGTTCTCTGGGAGAATACCTTACTGAATTAGTGGAGATCTGTTTGTTCTTATAAATCGAAACCACTATAATAAGACACCGGACAGGGCCTCACAAACACCGTTCAGGACAGAATCAGAGTGACACCAACTTGACCTCTTTCATCTAACAATTTTAGCCCTTAATACTTTTAAGTATTCCCTTGTCATCAGGAGAAGCCTGTGCACAGGAACTGGAGCATGGCAACATTTGGGATCGCAAGAGAATATATAACAGTCGCAGCACATAATTTACCCATCATTGCCTATAACGGCCTACACGATATATGCCCAGAAAATTATGCCTTGTCGAAAAGTGCCATTGGCGGTATCCCTTCTTCATTTTTCATGAAAGAATCCTACTCTGCTCATGTTGCACACTGCAATTGAACAAGAACGTATGCTCCCTCTCTCTTGAATATCTACACATACTAAGATATGATTCTGAACAGTGGAATGATGCCTGTCATGCTTTGCAAAAAATTGGGTTTTACTGGTTCTTTGACGTCCCTGTTAGGATATCATTCTCTGCTTTTTGTTTTATGAACTCTCACCATTAATTCCGGACTGAGTTTGATCAACCCGTCTCACCTCTTCTCTCGCGAGTTAACAATGCCAACTACCAGGCGTTGCATTAAACAAGGCAGCTTATTGAAGTGCCAAACTGAAGAAGGCAAAAAAATGTTGTCTTTGTGATGAAGCTAAAAGGAGAACATAGATCACATGAGATAACATCTATTCCATTTTTAAGCGTGAATGTTGCTGGTCTGAAGAGCAAGAATCGGATGCGGCTATCTTGAACGTTCATTAAACCGGTGCTGGCTGAGTGCTATGATACTAGGTTTGATATGGTCTATCAAGGAAGTCTCCCCTTTGTTAAAATTGACGTGCTAACTATTTTTTTAAAAAAATTTAAGTTGTTAAGAAGAACAATATCATTTATTTTATATTTTTAACACTTCTCTTCACATGTAAACTTCCACAACTTTGATATATTTCACCTCGAAATCGGATCTAGCTATTTAATCAAGAGTGTCAAGAATTCCTTTCTCTGGTGTGAACTATTTGATTCAAGAAATGTCGTAAAATTAAGCGAAAATATTATTAGGTCTCTAGTATTACTAAAGGCCTTCTCATTAGAGGACTTATAGTATAGGACCCAGTATTTTGAATTATCAAATTAGTCATGTTGTACTTGATAAACTAAAAGCAAAGAATACCTTGTGTAACATTTCATAAGAGTAAGAAAAGGGAATTTGTTTGTCCACACTGTATCTTATTATGTATATGAAGCCGGGAGAATGTGTGAAATATGAGCTCAGTTTCAGTAATGTGTGTATGCTTTTATATATCCTTGATAAAATATTTGTTCCAAGTCCTTGAGTAGGTCCAGATCAGCTGAGGATGCAAATCTTTATAATTAATGTCGAGCTTTATAATTAGTATGTCTTCATGAAAGGCAGGTCAACGAATTAGCCTATATTCCATCAACGACCTCAAATGGCTGCTCCAACATTGAGAACTAGGCATCTGTATATTGTGGCTACTTGAACCTTTTCCTACTTAATGGACAGCTACATGAATCCAAGAAACTTGAGAGAGAGAGAGAGAGAGAGAGTCAAGTTTACACTTTTCTTCTTTTACGTACATGAATTCAAGAAATTTATCACTATAAATTACTGTTCAAATCATTTTGATCGGACGAGCTAACAATGCAATAAAATTTGAATTGTATTTTAATATGTTGTTTAAGAAGCTGTCCAAGTGAAAGAAGTTCAAACAAAAAGTTAATTCTCATATACTTAAGGCGGTGCTGTGATAATCATCAAACTTTGATTGATGATTATATCGATTATATTTAACTGAGAGTGTTAATTATTGTAAAGAAAAATTGTAGTATTGATATTCATCAAACTTTGATTTGATTTGATTGAATAGTAATCTTCAGTATAACATCTCTCGTCAACACTACATGGATAGTTAAGATACCATGATCATATTGATGATATGAGAGATGTTAGATATATGACTATTATAATCATTAAGAAAATGACAATTATAATGAGACCTTTATGGTCATATGATCATAATAGCGTAACGAACACACTTAACCACAATATAAAGACGTGGTAGGGGACAGATAACAGTGGATGTACACATCGGTATAGCTCGATGTCAAACGGGATGATACTGCCTTCGGATGGCCCCTAAATAATTTTCACAATTTTTTCTTTCAGATTTCATAATGCAATTACATGCTGCTCTAATAAGTAAAGATGATAGTCATTCGAATTTGTATTCGATAATGAAGAAAATATCATTTTAAATATTTTTTATTTTGCATCGTAATGAAATATTCTTCTTTCAAATTCAAACGTGCATTCTACTTGTGTCTAAGATCCATTAACAATCGGCACAATTAAACTGACGGGAATGATGACATGAACCAAACTCGAATCGAAACCATAAAAACGTCAATGGCAATAAAATAAACCTTGATGGTCTCAAGTTTCCACCTATGGACGATTTCGGCAATGGTAATATGTTAATGTTCCTCACTCCATCGGTATGGAATTTTGGTTGATCTTACCACAGCAAAAAGTTTAAAAAAGGAAAAAAATCGATCTTCTTTTTCATATACAAACTTAGGATCCTTGTTCATATCAAATTAAATTTACAGACTAACTTATTGATATTTTCTGCAGGTTGGTGTCATTTTTTTTCTTCTTTTTATTTTCCTTGGGTTCTTTGCTGATATTAATAAAGGTACATATATATATATATATATATATATATATATATATATATAACATAAATTAGGAAACTACATTATTCTGATTTTTGTTATAATCTACAAGGCCAAGTAACATATTATCATCACCATCCTTTGGATAAGGCACAATATAATCTTTGATCTCAGTAAATTCATCCCATAATGTATCCCCTACTTAAAAAATTAATAGACAACATAGCTATTACAAAATCATTGGAAGATTAGAAAAATATGTATTACAATATAATATGTCTACTTTGCACACCATAATTAAGAGGCAGCGATTTTTCTATTGTATGCAGAAGTAGAAAAAATATATAAAAATAAGAAAGTTTTGCAAGAATCTTTACATACATGCCAGAAATAAGCACTTATTTTCTCCATTTGTTCTCTCGTGATAAAAGATTCATAACACGAACAAGGGAAATTATCATGGTGACAAATTTGGTTCTTTCTTAATGGCGTATCATGTGGAATAAAGAGTTGTCACTAGTTCCATAAGTACTATATAGTAGCTGAAAAGTGGCATATCCTATTGAACAAATTCATATTTAATTTTTTTCTTAACAATTTGAACTTCAACTCTCATAAAATGTTTTATGTTTTCTATGAATAACAAAAGCTCCATTTAGGCACTTAAATTGTAAATCTATATATCACATCATCCATCATAAATTTCTTGAGAAGAAACTCTACAAATTACCTTTGGCATAATTCATATTCCGAACATATCTGAAATAATGTCTATTTAGAAAACAAATTTGAATGTCTATCTAGTTTGATCCAACAACTAAAAAGGAACAAATAAATTACTTAAGTTATGCTTGGTAATTTTCCACACTTCTTTTCACATACTAATTTGGCTTTATCGAATTACATTTATCCACTACAAATTCTCAATATCAATTATATCAAATAAGAAATAGGCCAATACTAATACCACTCTTAATGAAAGATATCTCGACGAATGTTATTAATGAATTATTAATTAAAGTAATAAAAAAAGATGAGGGTCGTCATACTAATATAGTTGCCAATCAAATGTAGACAAAGTAGTTCTACTTCATTCAAAGTATTCCCTATTTATATCAAGATAATTTTGTTTGACAAGCATAAATAATAAGTATAATCATTGTATTATGATGACTAATAATATAAAATGATGTAAGATACATACAATGAAATTGATTGTGCAGTTACAAATTAGAGGTTGACAAGAATTCTCCTACATGACCACCAGTTTCACGTCCAAATATTGAGTCATTATTACTTCAAAATTAAGGTTATCAATATGATATTGAAAATCCTATTATGTGTCACGCGAGAGAATTTTTAACAAAAGTAACAACTTATAGCTAGAAACTCATATAAAGATACATGCAAAGTCATCATATTCATCAATATTAGACTAGTTACCGTTAAGAAAACTATCACTCTTTATTCTCATTGTCATTAATAGATGTTTCAAGTACAATGCTCAGCTACACTATACCATAAAAAATAATAAGAGGTCCACTACGTAAGGAAGTTATCTCAATGCGAGAAAAAAAAATAGCTGGATAGGATAACCAACTTTACCTTTCATTTGGTTCATATTTGATGTTCCACCAAAGTCATCAATCAACTTTGTGATTATATGATCATGATTGCTAGCATCATTGTACCTGACCTAGTGCAACATTTAAAGAAGGTAAATCATGTCATGACAAAAGTTGTCATGCAATAGAAAAGTGTTTCTCTGAAAAAAAAATAGGCAAAATTATTTTCTTGAAATACATCCAGAAAAGTCATCTTTATCTTTTGATGTGTGCTAAAAGGTTTTCATCATTTCTTGACCTTATGCTTCTTGTTATAATCTCCAAATCCAACTAATGAATTATCATCAGCATTCTTGGGATAATGAACAAGATGGCCTTTGACCTCAGTAAATTTGTTCCATATTGCATGCCCTACCTGAAATTTCAATAGACAATAGAGTGGTTACAAAATCATTGTTAGGTAACAAAAATATGTATTGCAATATAAGTTATAAAATAGAATGCAAAGAAGAAGATGGAATAGGTAAAGTTTCAGGACACAATGGGCATAGAATGCATTATCCTAGTTTCGAAGATGCCATCATTCGACGCTCCTTCATGTTAGTTTATAGCTTTTGACGATGACTGAGCAGCTACCAATTTGCCCAACGGCATCTAGAAGTCAACAAACATAAAGAGTGTAACCATTGTACTTTATTTTGATGGCTTATATTATACAATCACTACAAGAAAATTGCGATTTTCAGACGGATAATTTCCGACGGTTCTAAATCCGTCTCAATTTGCGATGGATTTTTCGACGGTTCCATTTTCGACGGATTTTTCGACGGTTATGACCGTCGGAAATAATTTATATTATTATTTAATTTTTCGACGATTAGGAACGTCGATATTTTCGACGGATATTCATCCGTCGCAATTTCCGACGACTTTTCCGACGGTTATGACCGTCGGAAATAAAAAAATTAAATTATGTATTTTTATATTATTATTAAATGTTTTCGATGGATTTTCCGACGGTCAAGATCGTCGGAAATAAAAAAATTAATTATATAATTTATTATATTATTATTTAATTTTTTGACGATTAGGACCGTCGATATTTCCGACGGATATCCAACCGTCACAATTTCCGACGACTTTTCCGACGGTTATGACTGTCGGAAATAAAAAAATTAAATTATGTATTTTTTATATTATAATTAAATGTTTTCGATGGATTTTCCGACGGTCAAGACCGTCGAAAATAAAAAAATTAATTATATAATTTATTATATTATTATTTAATTTTTCGACGATTAGGACCGTCGATATTTCCGACGAATATCCAACCGTCGCAAAATCTGTCGCAATTACCGACGGTCAAAACCGTCGGTAAAATAAAAAATAAATATTATATATAACTAAATATATTTTCGACGGTCACAATCGTCGATAATCATAAAAATATTTAATATTTACGTTTTCGACGGCCGCAACCGTCGGTAATTAAAATTTCGTTATCCCACTTTTTTTTCCCTTTTCCCGCTTTCTTTCCACTTTTTCCCTTTATATATATTCCTCATCCATCTTCTCTCTCTCCCTCTTCCCTCTTCTCTCTCTCCCTCCTCCCTCCACTCCTCTCTCTCTCCCTCCTCTCCTCTCTCTCTCTCCTGGCCGCGAGCACCCCTCCCGCCCGTCGGACGCCGGCGACCATCCCACGCCGGACGTCGGCGACCCTCCCACGCCGGACGTCGGCGACCCTCTCCCGCGCCAGCGTATCTCTCTCTCTCCCGCTCCGCGCCGGCGTCTCTCTCTCTTTCTGCTGTCGGTCGGCCGAAGGCCGGATCCGACCATGGCCGGCCGGATCGGCCGCCAGGCGGCCGGTTCCGGCCTCCAGCGGCCGGATCCGGCGCCAGCCGCTAATTTTTTTATATTTAAAAAATTATTTGTGACGGTTGCGACGTCCGTCCAAAGTTTCGACAGTTGCGACCGTTGAAAAGTTGCGACGGCTCGAACCGCCGGCCTTTTCCGGCGGTTGCAACTGTCGGAAATATCGACGGTTCGAACCGCCGGCCTTTTTCGACGGTTGCAACCGTCAGAAATATGGACAGTTCTAACCGCCGGGACTTTTCCGGCGGTTGCAACCGTCGGAAATATCGACGGTTCGAACTGCCGGGCATTTTTCCGGCGGTTGCAACCGTCGGAAAATTTCGACGGGTCTAACCGCCGGGGACTTTTCCGACGGCCAGAACCGTCGATATTTGCGACGGATTTTTTTGAGCCGTCGATATTTGCGACGGATTTTTTTGAGTCGTCGCAAATCCATTTGCGACGAGCGTTTTTCCGACGGATCGATTCCGACTGAAAAACCGTCGGTAATTGCGTTACCGACGATTTTTGGGCTGATTACCGATGGTCCGGACCGTCGGTAATCCGCGTTTTTCTAGTAGTGAATTGAGTAACATACAACAATGAAATTGATTGTGCAGTGTTACAAATAACATCTAAAAATGTTGACAAGAATTCTCCTAATTGTCACCAATTTCATACCCAAATATTGAGTCATTATTACTATAAAATTAATGTTATCAATAAGATCATCAAATTAGTTAAAAATTGTATCATCTGTCATGTAAGATAATTTTTTTATAGAAGTAATAATTTATACTTAGAAATTCATCTGACATTACCTAAAAGTTCTTGCAAAGTCATCAAAGTCAACGACATAACCCTAGCTACTATCAAGAAAACTATCATTCTTTTTATTATCATGATCCATAACAAAGGTTTTCAAGTTCAATATCTAATTGCACTATACCACCAAAATAATAGGAGATCCACAACATAGGAAAGTTATCTCAATGCAAGAAAACAAAACAATATAGGATAATAAACTTTACTTTTCATTTGGTTAAGGTTCGTTATTCCACTAAAATCATCAATCAACTCTTGTAATCATATAATCCTACTCGTTAGCATCATTGTACCTTCAATCAAGTGCAACATTAAGAAAGCAAATCTAGCCATGAAGCCATATTTGGTTATGTAGCAAAAAGTTTTTTTGTGTCATAGGCAGAGTTATTTTTTCGAATACATACAGAAAAGTCATTTTTATCTTTTGATGTGTGCTCAGATTTCAATGCTAATCATTGTTTCTTCATTATTCTACTTCTCACTATAATCTCCAAATCCTAGTAATGTATTATAACTAGCATCGTTTGGAGGGGGCATAACATGGTCTTCGACCTTAATAAATTCATCACATAATGCGCCCCTACCTAAAATTTTAACAGACAATATAATGGTTAAAATTCCATTAGCACATTAAAAAATATGTATTAAAAATATATATATAATGCATCCTCTTTGCACACCATAATTAAGAGGCAGGTGCTTTTTCTATTGTCTATAGGAGAAAATAAAATATGTAAAAGTAAGAAAATTTTGCGAGAATCTTTACATACGTGCATATAAATGAACACTTACCTTCGCAATTTGTTCTCTCCTGATAAAATATTCATAACATGGAAAGGGGGAGCTATCATGGTGGAAATTTGGTCCCTTCTTAGTGGCATATCTAGTTCAACAAGCACTAGTAGCTGAAAAATGGCATATCCTGTGGAACAAAGGGGAAATGTTGTTTCATTCTCATGTTTAGTTATTTCGTAGCAATTTGGGCTTCAATTGTCATAAAATGCTTTATCTTTTTTTATGAAATAACAAAAGGCTCCATTTAGGCATTTGAATTATAAAACTATCAAACTATCCATCATAAATTTTTTGAGAACAATCTCTATAATTTACCTTTGGCATAAGTCATATTCCCAACATATTTGAAAAGTGTTTATTTAGAATGCAAATATGAATGTCTATCAAGTTTGATCCAATAACTAAAAATAAATAAATAATGTTAAGATATTCTTGATAATTTTTTATAGTACTTCTTTTCACATACTAATTTGACTTGATCTAAAGCACTTAAAGAATTACATTTATCCACTACAAAGTCTCTATATCGATTATATCAAATAAGAAATTGGACAATACCAGTACCACTCTTAATTAAAGATGTCTTGATTCCATATTATTAACTAATTACATAATCAAAGAAGATAAGGGTCATCACACTTATATAGTTGCCAATCAAGTGTAGGCACGGTAGATCTACTTATTTAGAGTATTCCCTATTTATATCAATATAATTTTGTTTGGCAAACATAAAGGGTAAGTATCATCAATATATTATATTTTTATGACTTCTAATATAACATGGAGTATGATATATGAAATGAAATTAATTTGTGCAATGTTACAAATCACATCTAAAGAGGTTGACAAGAATTCTCCTACAAGGCCACCAATTTCATGTCCAAATATTGAGTCATTATTATTGCAAAAGTAAGGCTATCAATATGATCAACAAATTGATTGAAAATTATGTTGTGTGACAAGTAAGAGATTTCTATACAGAAATACAACTTATAGTTAGAAACTCTTCTGCCATTACCTAAAGATACTTGAACACTATTGTTTTCTTTATCTTCATTGTCATTAATAGAGATTTCAAATACAATGTCTACCTACACTATACCATAGAAAAAAATAGGTGATCCACTACATAAGGAAGTTATCTCAATGCAAGAAAACATAACTAGATAGGACAGAGACCTACATCTCAGTTGGTTCATATTTGATGTACCATCAATATGATCCTTATCATTAGCATTATTGTACCTAATGCAACACTAAAAAAATGCAAATCAAGTCACGAACAAAAAAATAAGTCATGCAACAAAAAGTATTTCTCTCAAAAATTAGGCAGAATTATTTTCTTGAATACATCCAAAAAAGTCATTTTTATCTTTTGATGTGTGCTAAGAGATTTCGATGTTAATCCTTATTTCTTCATCTTTCTGTTACTTGTTATAATCTCCAAATCCAACTAATAAATTTTCATTAGCATTCTTGGGATAAGCACAAGATGGTCATTGATGAAATTTTAACAAACAATATATTGGTTACAAAATCATTGTTATATAATAAAATATGTATTACAGTATAAGTTGTAAAATAGAAAGCAAAGAAGAAGATGAAATAGGTAAAAATTTGGGACACAATGGGAATAGAACACATTGTGCTGGTTTCTAGAGATGCCATCCTCCAACACTCCTTCACATTGGTTTACAACTTCTGACAATGATGATGATGACGACGATGACGACTGACCGACTATGTGCTCAGCAATTTTCCCGACAATGTCCGGAAGGAATTTGACAAATATAAAAAGTAAGTATCATCAATGTGATATATTTTGATGACTTCTAATATAAAATGGAGTAACATACATGTAATAGAATTGATTGCACATTTTCATATTACATTTGAAGATTTTGACAAGAATTCTCCTACATTGCGACTATAAAATTAAGGTTATGAATATGATCATCAAACTCATTAAAAATCATAGCATCTACCAAGTGAGATTTATTTCACAGAAGTAACAATTTATAATTAGAAACTCAGTTAGCATTACCTAAAAAATCTTACAAAGTCACCAAAGTCACGACATAAACACATCAACTATCAAGAAAACTATCATTCTCTTTTGTCATCATGATCCATAACACAGTTTTTCAAGTTCAATATCTAGCTACACTATACTAGAGAAATAATAGGAGATCCACTCCATAGGGAAGTTATATCAATGCGGGAAAACAAAATAGAATAGGATAATAGACCTTACCTCTCATTTGGTTCAAATGTGATATTTCACTAAAATCATTAATCAACTTTGTAGTTATATAATCCTTATCATTAGCATCATTGCACCTTGGGCGGCTGTAGGTGAGCGGTCACAAACTTAAGTTGAGTGGCATTGGTTTCGCGATCCTTTGTGTGTCATATCACAAAAAAAAATACTTTGTGACATTCATTGGGGCCATGGTGCTTGAAAAATGTCACACCAAAGACTTGTGGCACGAGGAAAATGCTGCTTCGGAGGCTCATGGCGAATGCCATAGGGGCCTTGGCACGTGCCTTGGGGGCCTTATGGCAATGAGTGGCCAAAATGTTTTTCCTTGCGTTCTAATCATTATTTATGATAATTAATAAAGGTGTATATATGTGTATATAAATATATATATGAATTATTTTGTAACCTAGTATTGATACTAGTTTTTGTTCTTAAGCTCAAAGCTTATAGCCTTTCGACTTCTAAGTTTGAGTCAGTAGTCTCTGAGCCTTCTACTTCAACCTTTAGTCTTATTTATAATAGAGTGAGTGAGAAGTGTGTGCTACTATGTAAATGTTCATAGGATGTTCCTATGATGTCAGAATCTGCTGGTATCATGTTTGGACTTCGTCGTCGGTACCTTTCAAACATAGCCCTTAAGATCTATTTTTATCCCTTTTTTTCAGGTCCATATCATTATTTCACAAAGGAGTTCTACTTGGGCCTCGATTTTCGACCAGGCCTTGGGAGACTGCTTGAACCCATAGATAGCTTTCAAAGCCAACAAGATAAAAGGATGTGCTAAAAGACAATTTATTATTAAGTGAATCGAGTCTTGCACACATTAAATCTTGTGTACATTTTGCAGGTCGATCACAATGGCCCAATACATCAGGGGGTTCTATTCAACTTATGCTTTGGATTAATTAAGATAATCCATCATGTAGATTTCATCTCGTTAAGAATGCTTTTGTAATTTTGTTTATGGATGGTGAATGAACACGATGAGTTACATTTAATGCAATGGGATCCAGGAGCTAATAAGAAATTTTTGTTTTATCAAAAATTAATGAATAAGACATTAATTTAAGTCTTATTCTCCAATTAAATATAGGCTTAAAGTTCATTAGGATAACTTAATGAATTTGCTCTAAATATTAAAGCAACTAATATTTATTTATAAATGTATATAATAGTAGTGTAGATAAAAAATATGAAAACTTCCTATATCATTGTTAGGTACTGATTTAAAGCATTGAATTATAAATTTCAAAGACTTTTTTAGCTAATTACTTTGATGTTGAACCTCTCTTTTCTTGATATTTCAATCTTATTTTTAAGGTCTTTGAATTTTTATCTTTGATCAAATGACCAATCAAAGTCAATTTTTTTATAAGAAATATTACATAGTTAATAGCATCTCACAAGTTAAATCTTGCCACATGAATGAATTTGATTTAAGCGATTTAAGGGCATTATAATTTTACTTTTTCTAACTATTATATAATTATGACAGTATTACCTTTAGTTCTCCATGCTTACTATTCTTCCTTTAATATAATATAAATTTATAATTTATAATTTATAATTAATATTCACAAAAATACTTGTGAAGACGTATACTTATGAGCATCAACTTCTCTTTAGTTACTATTATTATCATTTATCTTTTATTAAAAAGGGACTCAACGCTTATTGTAGCACACCAAAATTTTCATAAAATTAAAAACTTTTATTTAATGCTGACGTAAAACTTCTGGATGCCCGAAACCGAAATGGATGTCTGTTATCGCGATAGTTTGAACATCGCAGTCGATGCTCAATCGGACGACTGAAGTTTTTTCGGATGTCCGGAAGGACAACGGACAAAAAGACGATGAGATCAGTTTTGATCTCTCCTTCTCTCTCATTACGCCTCATAATGGCTAATGATTTGTAACTCACATTCCACCATGATCTCAGAGAAATGAATGCCCCCACCTTAAAAGCTCGCCTTCTCTCCCTCTCTCTTCTTTCTTCATCTTCCTCATTCTTTCCACTTTTGTTTTCATATCTTTCATTGTGGTCTCGTCCAGAAGCGGAAGGAGGAAGCTCCGCAGGTCCCTTAGGCACGAATGAAGCAGGAAGGTGAAGGGCGAGGAACTAGAACTTTCTCTGACGAAGTGACAAATCGATGAATGGCAAAAGGTGTGTTATTCGAGATTTGGGTCATGGGATAGTTCCTGAAGATCTTGCATGTTTTAGGGGTTGTATTAAGGCTATGATTCATGCTAGTTCGAACAGGAATCATGTATGAAGTTGCTACTAGGATATTCGAATTTTGTATGAATTTAAGATGAGTAGTTCGATACTTGTTTTTATATGATCGTTATACTATGATGTGATTTTTATATAGATCCATGCTAATAGGAGATTTACTTGTTTATTAGTAAATTATTCTAAAACTCCATGTTTTTTTATATTCGATGTGAAATGATCAATGAAAATGCTCAAATGTCGTTATGATGGAAGAATAGTTGAAGTTATGTATTATCTATTGTGCATGAAAGATATATCATAGATATGCTAGAATTTAATTCTTGAATCATGTTAGTTGTTAAGAATATGTTTAGGTTGTGTAGATCTACGTTTGTGTGTGAAAAAATGATTGAAAACCTAAGGTTTCGCAATGACATACGATTTTTCCAATCTGAAACAGACGACCGATCCTCTTTCGAGCATCCAAATCACATTGGCAAAAGATAGCGACTATCAAATCGGACGTCTGAAACTGCATCGGGGTCTGGACCAAAATGAAAGCCCAAAAGCTATTTAGACAACCGAACTAGAGAAATGTCAAGACACGAAAATGGACGATAACTAGTTGGTCGATCAAAACCTTTTGGGGCGACCGATCTAGATTATCCTCGTCAGAAAAGGATTTGACAGGTGACGTACAATCGATTGAGGATCATGGAATTGGTTCCAACGGATGACCGGTCCAGTTTTGACTATCGAAACTCTCAAAGTATGAGAACCTCCTTATGTTATAATGGATGATCGAACACTTTTTGATCAACTAAATTCGCAAAATGACAAAAAGATGAACTAAGAACGGACGACTAGACCCCTTTCGGTCGACTGATGGATACAGATTAAATGTGCGTCTGATCCACTTTCGGACGATCAATGAATGATCCCAAACGAACACTTTTGAATGTCCAATTTGTGGACAGAGAGAACACGACCTTAATTTAAATCTCATAATTTGACAAGTCTTTGTCCACTTGTTGGTACTGAATGATATGAACTTAAAGATGATCCGGAGCTACCATATTTATTTACAGTTTTGATTGATCCAAGTGATCAAAAGATATGTTCATGATTAATAAGATAAAAGATGATAGTTATTATTGCCTACGTAGATGGAAGATTCTCTCGCTTGACATTTTCCACCTCGAGATGTTTTCGCCCTGAGCGAGGTCTTTGTCCGACGGGACATTTGTTGTGACACTAATCCCCCACTAGCCCACCATGGTCTAGCTAGGTGTGTTTACAATGGTATTCTCTAAAAGTGGATATCTCTTTCAATTCATGGATAAAATGAAAGATTATGAATGGATGAATGGATATGAAACCATAAATATGAATATATGAACATGAAATTGAAATTGATATGAAATGAAATGATATGAAACCATGATGATCTCCTTGTTACCTCCACATCTCCATCTTTATGTTTGTTTCATACTTATTTTTTTATGTAACTAACTTATGATCTATATGAATTCACACTTAGCTTTATGCTAATGATTGAGTTTTGTTTCCTATGTGATCCCCACAGGTACATTATATGGATTGTGGGTTGATTGATGTGTGTGTGCGATGATGTTTGCTCGGGTGGTGCGTGCACATGGTTATCGTAGAATCTAGATTGAGTCTCTTTTCCTTTTATTAATCGAGTTGTATTTGAGATAATATATGACATTTGTATTTGGCATGTACTTTTTATTCATATTGTTTTCGAATTTTTTTAGTCAAGTGTTATAATATTTTATTCTCAGTCTTCCACTTATGTGTCATATATTTTGACCATCTAGGTCAATAAAATAGTCAAAAACCGAAAAAAATAGCGCACGAAAGAAAATTTTGCTAGAGTCGTATTTCAGGATTTTACACTTATTGCAAAAAAAAAATCTAAAAATTAAAAATAATGTGAAATTATATTAAAACATAAAGAAATAAAGAAATCGCTAATCAGAAAGCACATTATGTGGTGTTGTGCCAAAGGTCCCCACTTCGATCTTGGGCAGACAAGTTGTATGTTGAACTTTATCGCTCTTTAATTAATCATCTACAAGAGATATTAGATTGCAAAAGAATGTCATTAACTCAACACAACAAAAGTTATTTCCTCAGAGTGTTTATTTCTAATTTCTTATATTAAATCAATGACCTCTTCTTCTAATCGAGAAGAAAAAAGACTTAGTAAAAGTTAGAAATATAAACCCTTTGACCACTGCAACAAGTGCTTTTTTCACAAGTTCAATTTGATAGTACTGACCCTCCTTTTTTTAAGCGTGTTTTTCACTTTCCTTGCTTGGTGCTTTTTGTTTTTGCAGTAGGAAAAAAGATGCAACACTTGACGAAAGGTCTATGCATGGGATAATGCAGTCCGAAATAAACTGTGATCCAGTGACTCGCCACACTCATAATATATTGCCCACACTGCAGACAGTTTTGCAGGATCAGTCCAACAGGGTCCTTATCCTCTCAGCACCATCGACCCCCACTATACATCCTTGGCCGGGTCCCTACGTGAACTTTGATCATTGAGGAAAGAGCAGACCAGGCAGCTCTGGGGAAGGAGCAGCTTTGCCTTTCCGGCCCTACTGATTGGGCGCTGCATATTTCGGAGATCGACTCGTTTGATGCATGGCAGCAGCGTGAAGATTCAAGTGATCAAATAATTATCAGCTCAAATGGGGCCAAACATCTTCTTCTGTAATGAGTGGGCAAAGCAGCTCGATGGCTTCAACTTAGTGCGTGGCTCGTTTGGCTCCAGGTGTTCTTTCACTTGAGATCAGATTTGGTTCCGCAGGTTCGAGTTCATGCTTAGTTTTAAGAATCGAAGACGATACATGAATCGGACATGTTCTTAGATCTGCTCAAAAGCTTCTTTCGCTGCTGCACCAAGAAAGGGAAAAAAATGGTTTCCTTTGGGTTTTGAGGTTACTTTTCAAGATTATATATATATCTATATATATATATGAACGTGACCCCTTAAAAGGTTTAAGAGAGTTAATCATAGAGTGCGCGATTGCTCGCTGCACATGGTGGTGTTTCCCTGAGGTCTGTTTATATATATCACAATGTCGTCGTGGCCTCATCACCAAATCAAGTCAAAGTGTTGTCTTGCTTTGCGACCTCTACCTGCATGTGGCGCTTGATGTCCGCAGTTTGACACATCATGTGGAGAGAGAGAGAGAGGAGAGAGAGAGAGAGAGAGAGAATAAGGATAGGAACACTCAATCGTGAAAGAAGAAGCACATGAACATGCAAAAGTCCATCCCATTTCGGTTTTCATGCAGCATTTCCTGGTTTGAGAACAAAACTATGTTCATCCCAGGGAACAACGTACTGTCACTGCATGCTCTCTTCCTTTTCCTGAGTAACAAATTTCTTCTCTCTTAGATGTCAAGATACATAAAGATATGTTGGGTGAAATGACAAAATGTCCTTGAGTTCCTCGTTTATATAAGATATCACATGAGCCATATTGACATATATATACACATATATATATATATATATATATATATAATCACACGCACACACGCGCATATATATATATATATATATGCATGCAATCACACACATTGAATTTGTAGTTCTCATGAATTAACTAATAACTGGACTGATGAGTACAGATCATGAGTAAAGTCCAACATAGGGGATCTTTGTCGTTTGGGATTTGGGTCAGGGCATGCACTTATTGCAATTAATTAATGCAGCATTATTAATTACTTGAGAACTTAGAAAGTCACTTTTTGGTGTCGCAATTATATATCTGGTTAATCATTATCAATGCTAAATAAGATACATATGTGACAAAATGTACAGTGATTAATTCGCTGAAGAAACTAAACTTGTGTTAGCTTCATATTATATATACAAAGGAGGCACTATAAGGATAAAAGCAGCATTTCGTAATTTATTAAAAAAAGGACATTAGAAGGATTACTAATTATCAAATCGAGATACGTTTGGAGTCTAAATTTTATAATTTAGAGTTAGAAGTAAACTATATATTTCAAAGGTCATTCATTAAAACAATATATATTTATCAATATCTAAAATTATATATGAATCCACTAAAATTAAGACATGTTTTTACACAAAATAGTCACTTGTTTTGGACGATGAAAGTTTTTTTCTTCACTAAATTATCATCGCTTACTAAGAACTCCTAACCATTGTTATCGTTTTATTTAAAAAAATAAAAAAAACACTTCCATTTAAAGCAAATTAAAGTAAAAGTAAAAAAACATATTTTGATTTACTACATTTTTTTCAAATGATAACAAAAAAAAAGTAATTAATAGCTAAAAGAGAAAGGAAGTAACAATGTGGAAAAAGTTATTCTTTTGATTGATATGGGAGGCAACATTTAACTGTGTGGGTCTATCGTTATCCGAAGGCATATATTCTGAACTTATATAGGATAGTTTTTGTTTCAATATAACAACATTAAATGTACAAAAATATGTGTATTCATGTTTAAAGAATCTTGCCCAAAAAAAGGAAGAACTAAAAAGATAAAGAAAAAGGTTGTGCACTAAGAATAATTCCTGGGACGTCACTGGGGGCACTGATGCACTGAACACGGTCACGGATACGCATACAACAACAGATCAGGAAATCATCTTGTGGTCCGCCGGTTGTACTGCATGGCACATGGTGCTGCCTTCCATGACAAGTGCGAACTGTTCTTATTCCATTCAACAGTTGAAACAAGAGAGAGAGAAATAATACTAGGGGTGTAAAAAAATTCCATTCAACAGTTGAAACAAGAGAGAGAGAAATAATACTAGGGGTGTAAGAAAAATTGACAAACTCGAAAAATCTATTTTTTTCGAAAAAATTGATCCGAAAAAATCGAAACTTAGGGATCCGAATATGATAGAATGATTTTTATAAATTAAAAATCACCCGCTAAAATTAGGGCCTCACCCGAAAAAATCGTAGAGCCCGTTGAGCCCATTTTTATTTATAAAATTAATTCATAAATTATCCAATTTTTTATTATAATATAATACTTTTTAAAAAAAATTTCAAACTTTTCTATCGCATTATCGAATTTTAATTTGGTCAACTTTTATATATTAGTAGTATATTTTGTATATAATATAAAATTAAATAGTTTTTATGTTAACTTTAATTTATTATATTTTTTTAAAAATTAATTATATAAAAGTAGGGATCCGAAAAAATTGACCCGCTATAGGGTGATTTTTATTTTTTTAATGGTCTTAGGATGATTTTTTAATTTAAAAAATTGACCCGAAAAATAGCGAACGATTTTTTTGGACTGAAAATTCGATGCAACCCAAACTACTTTCACCCTTAAATAATAGGAGGGAGAGATTACAAAAAAAACAACAACAACATTCAAAAGTGATTCGATATTTTTTTTAATCCTAATCTGTTTATATAACCTTTTGACCTTATGTGATAGACCCCATAGGGAGGCATTTTACTTTTTTTTTTTCCTTTTATATTGAAAGTTCCTACGTAAATTATCTAGAGTTTATATGATTCTAGATTTTTATTTTCATCTACCTCAAGGAGAGAATTGTTGGACGTAACTAAGTTAATCAAAAAGTGAATGTCATAAATATCTTACAATATTTAAGTTCTCTCTCTATCTCCACTTCTCCTAATAGTTAAATATTGTATGGTTAATAACATAATTTCAAGGGCGGCATTATGACTAGTAATTTTATACTTGTAGAGGTGAAAATGATAGGAACGGGATATATACCTTTTTCATGATCTTATTTTTTAATTTTATATTCATTATCTATGTTATATGATCTGGTATCACTATTGATTATTATATAACTTGTCTAATATGTACTTACATATATTTTATTTTAATACATCATTTTTTATATATTAAAATTAATTAAAATATAATAGTACTTGTATATTTTATATCATTTTAATTATTTGATGTCTCTATAACTATTTGTGTCACAAGAACAATCGTGGAACAAAAAATTTTGACTTCAAAATATTTCTACAATGAGAACAAAATGGGAGGTTCTAAAGCTAGGCAAGAACATTTCTATCTCTGCTTTACATTATTCTTGCAATCATTTAAATTGAATCCCATACAATATTCAAAATAATATTTGGATGAAAAAGTAGGAACAAGGGGTTAGTTCTTATTTTGTTCTTCTATCAAACAGTTCCATTGAATTTTCTTGGAGTTTTTTCCTAGTTTGAAAATGAGTAAAATTGATCATATTTTTAAAAAGTCAATTAAGATGTTTCGTGTTGACTTTTTATTTTTAAATTTGATGTGTCATCAATTGCCAAAGTAAGTAGATGGAAAGAATAGCATCGTTATATTTATGTCTTAACAGGATATTATAATAGTTTATATTTTCTTTAAAAGACATCTAATTTAACATTATTTAAATTCTGAATTAAAATTTGGACGGAGCTCTTATTAGAAAAATATATTATCCCTTACTGGTTGGCACATGATCGGTTGCGGTTGGATTAGGACAAGTAGCAAATGTTAAAGCTATAAATATAATGATGTCCTTACTGATTATGAGCTTAAAGTTTTAAGGAAACTGGTACCAAGCCTTAGCTTATCACAAACAAAATTTACAATTTGATGCTAATTTATTCATCAGTCTTGTACTTTTTCACTTGTCAACATCTTTCCCTCTAAGATATTTGTATAACCTATCCGCTATATTATTGAGAAATTTGTTTATTAAAGGTCAAGGATCTATCAATCTCTCTCTATCTCTCTACATATACATATATATATATATATGACCATTGCATCGTGTGAAGCGGACGGAGGATCATCCGATTGTGATCCAGTGGTGGAGATGGAGGCGTCCATCTGATCGCAATCACACGGCTAGACACTACAAGAAAATTGACAATTAGCGACTCAAGGTTGGAGACGCTAAGGAGGAGCTATTACGTCTCTGTTGTAAAAAGCGTCTAACTAGCGCCGCAAAAATGAGACGCTAGTAATCGGTGGCTAGTGGCATCGCACTAGAGTAAAAGATAATGAGACGCAACTAGCGCCACATGTTGACGCTATATCGACGTTACTAAGATGCGATGTTTGCGGCTACGCGAAGCAAGACCGCGTCGCTAAGTTGATGCGCAAGGGGCGGTAGACGTGAGACGCTATTCCGGCGCCCACGTGTGGCTAACGTAGGCGCTAGTAAGGCGCTATATTGACATAAATATGATCGTGCATTTGTCGCCAATGAGACGCTAAGTGCGATATATTTAAATTAGCGTCGACATACGTTGAGACGCCAATGAGACGCTATGGTGTCGCTACTTGCACATTTTTTTTACCCGCCCCAGCCTCATTTTTTTCCTTCCCACACTATATAATTTATAATGCATCTCAAAATGCATTGATATTCATCACATGCAATATAAAATCATCACAGGCAATATAAAACCATCACAGGCATAATATATAACATAAGAATATAAAAACTACTAAACCGAACTAATAAACTATATGTATGTTTAACTCTCTAAGTAACAAATGCATAGTTTGTTTTCTATCCTAGGTTTGGGAGTTATCATTCCGGACGTTCAACCCAAACGTGCTCGGTCCATGGTCTCACGGGGATGGATTCTACGTCGGGATCAATCCCTGAATTGCCTGCAATAGAGAACACAACTGCTGCGACAACTGCTGCGACATCTGTTGCAACACCTGCTGCGATATCTGCTCCGATAATTACTGTGATAGCTGCTGTGATAGCTGCGTCAGATTAGGTGCAGCGGATGAGCTCAAAGCAGATGCACCTCCTACATATTCTCCGATCCTCCTAGGTATCTGAGTGGTTGTGCCGAGGCTACGCAAGTATCCCCTCATGTCGTGCCGGCCACCTCTTCCCAAACAATAGGGTCCTCTACGAAATAGAAAATTATAAAATCATATAATATATAAATTATATATCAAGAATCACGTAAATTAAAAACATGACTAAACCAACGAAGAAACATTACCTGGTGGCTGAGTACTCGGATCATCTCCATACTTTTCAGGCATTTTTGCGTTATACTCATCTTAAAAAATTTAAACGTTGTGTATTTCAAAAATAGTGCACTAACGGCAACAATCAAATGACCATATCATGAGACTTATCAAAAGCCTACGGGCAGTGAGCGTAACTAAGTCGTTTGTCTTCCGGCTCTTATGCGTGGCCTCATAGACCACACGAAAGTCTATGGGACTGTCTTCTTTCTCCTCCTACAATAAAGTTTCAAATTTGATAACATAAGTATAAGTCAAAAGTTTGATTAATGGAATTTATATGTAAATTATCATGCGTCGTCGATGCTCGTCAAATCGCATCGATCCCCCTGTGTGGATGTGGGCCTCGGGCTTCGAAAGATGGTTAACTCTTGCCTTTTCCGACTTCATTTGCCATCGTTCATCCGTCATTTGTGAACATCAAATACTTACACTTTCAAAAAACTATAATTTTCATAAAAATAATGTAAACGTATACATACTTACCACGACATAATTTTCATCCGTCCTTTGTGAACCAACGATATTTTAGCACCACGACTTTGTTAGATTTTTCCAAATAAGATAATTCTAGGATGTCTTCTATAACACCGTAGTAATCAAAGTCGTCATCCCCGTACATGCTTCCTAGAACACATATGTCGCTATTAATAGTTGAACGTTGTCGGCTATATTCTTCGCCATGAAAGAATCAATTGGTGTATGTAAGTAAGAAACCGTTGTAATATAAATTCTTCTACACATCATATCTTACTTTCCACTGATAACATTTGCACTTCCAGCATGGACATAAGATTTTGCCATATGAAGAAGCAACACCTTCATTTTGATATGCCACATTAATGAATTCATCAACACCATCCTTATATTCTTCAGTTATGACGTCATGTTTATCCTTCCAACGACGAATCCAACTACGATATGGCTTTATCATTTCTATAACGGAGTACATTAAGCCAAGTAAGAAATTTCGTGTACTTGAAATGTGTGATTTTGAACTTACGAATTAAGTCCAAAATTACATGTTTCAAGTACTTCATCGTCGAATCATAATCTCATTTTATCACCAAAAATGTGAAAGTACATGAATTAGTTCATAAGTTAACTTAACAATTAACATAAGTTAACTTAACTTAAGTAATACTTAACTTAAGTACTACTTAACTTAATTCATAATATGAATAAGTAATACTTAACTTAAGTACATGAATTAGTTCATAAGTTAACAATTAACGTAAGTTAACTTAACTTAAGTAATACTTAATAAGTAATACTAATTAACTTGATCCAAAGAGATGATAATTAACTTAAGTACTACTTAAGCTAATTCATAACATGAATAAGTAATACTTAACTTAAGTAATACTTAATTCCTAAGAGATGATACTTAATATTATACTTAATAAGTAATATTAACTTGATTCAAAGAGATGATAATTCACTTAAGTATAAGTAATACTTAACTTAACATGAATAATTAACTTAATTTAACTTCGTGCATTAATAATTAACTTAATTTACATGGTGGCGGGCTAGTACCTTCGGCGAAGGGCGGAGGGCGGCCGAGACGGTGGTGGAGGCGGTGGGCAGTGGCGGCGGAGGAGGACGGCGGCGGCGGTGGAGGACGTCGGCGGAGGTGGAGGGAGGACGCGGCGGAGGGCGAACGAGGCGGCGGTGGACGCGACGGGCGGCGGTGGAGGCGGAGGGCGGCAGAGAGCGGAGGGCGGACGAGGCGGCGGAGGACGTGACGGACGGCAGTGGAGGCAAACCGCGGCGGAGGCAAACTGTGGCAGAGGCGAACCGCGGGGGAAGCACCCTGCGGCGGAGGCGAACCGCGGCGGAGGCGAACAATGGCGAATCACGGCGAAGGCGAAGAGCAGCGAAGGAGAACTGCGGCGGAGGCGAACCGCGGAGGAGGCGAACCGCGGCGGAGGCACCGCGACAGCGAACCGTCGGGGAGGGCGGAGGAGGAGGTGGAGGCGGCGAAGGGCGGCGGAGGCGAAGGGCGGCAGTGGAGGGCGTCGGAGGTCGGGTGTTGGGCAACGAGCGTCGAAGGTCGGGCGTCAGGGCACATCGGACGGGTCGATGGTAAACAGTAAGAGTGAAAACGAAGAAGAGGGTTAGGGATTTAAGTAATTTTTTAGCGTCGCAAGAAAACGAGATGCTACGTAGACATCATGTAGATGCCGACACTATCACAATTCGGCTAAAGCGGCGCTATAGAGAAGCTAATGTGTCGTTAAGATAAGTTAGCAACACCATAGCGTCGTTGGGGCGTCTCAATTGTGTAGTGTCTCAAAATCGCGACGCCATTGAGACGCTCATTAAAAGTTTTTTTCAATTTTTTTTAGTATGTATGAAATTTTATTTATCAATGTAACGTCTCATCGCATTATGCCCCATTCCAATTGTTTTATTTTCTTCCGATAATCTATCATGTATGTATACAAAATTATAAATATGTATGTATATGTGTATATAACACAATTGTGTGTATATATATACATATGTAATATATGCGTACGTATATATATGTCTACGTGTGAGAGATTAAGTTATAACAATGTGTTTCGTCTATATGTATTATAAATCAAATGAAATCACGACGATATTCTATAAGAATAGGCATATGTACACCAGAGAGAGACTCGACTCGATATCCGTGTAACAATCTCTGTTCTTGGATTTACATATACCAATCCATGAATTGCACAATGAATTCGTTGATTTCGAACCATAGGGTTGGTCGATGTCACAGTTGATGAATCTATTTTTTTTTCTACTAATGTTACACCATCTTTTTTTAGTCTTATCTATAACTGATGAATGGAGAACTTTCAATTGGAACTAAACTAATTCTTATGATTGGTTTCTTTCTGTCGGATTTTGAAAAAAATGGAAACTTAGGTAAGTGTTTTTTCTGCAGTCTTAGGCTTTGGAGGCATTTATCATGCGCTTCTTGGACCTGAGACTCTTGAAGAATCTTTTCCATTTTTTGGTTATGTATGGAAAGATAGAAATAAAATGACTACCATTTTGGGTATTCACTTAATTTTGTTAAGTTTAGGTGCTTTTCTTCTAGTATTCAAGGCTCTTTATTTTGGGGGTATCTATGATACTTGGGCTCCTGGGGGTGGAGATGTAAGAAAGATTACCAATTTGACCCTGAGCCCAAGTATCATATTCCACCACCCAATAGCATGTTGCCACCAGAAGCAGAACCCCGTATTTCTTTCAGAAAATCTCCTAATTGTTCCAGAGCAACTAGAAAGAGATTCTTTAACCAGAAAAAATTCAGTTCAGATGTAGGATACCTATCTAGAAGTTTTCGCAACTCAATCATGTATGATGGAGTCGTTTGAAATATTATAGAAAAAGAAGCTATTTTGTGTTATCCCTAGAGTAACTTTTATCCGTTGAGCGACGGCCCTTCCACTCGTCTTCTGATAGATGCTTCCGCCAAATAGAAAGAACCTTCTGATCAGTCTATATATGTGTATGTATATGTCTATACATGTGCGAGTCGTATATATATAGATAACATGTATATGTATACGTATTCGAAGTGAATATATATATGTGTATTTGTTTATATGTCAGATTAGGTTATAATAATATGTATATATGCACTTATTATATATAGGTATCAGCATATACACGTATTTATATGTCTATATGTGCCTGATTGAGCGAGGGGTAAAAAGTCAGCTTAGGAGGCGCAATACAGACATCATTGAGTCGCTAGATTCATTTAGCGACACCGTAGCGCCGAACTAACGCCTAAAACAATATGGCGTCTCGAACATGCGACGCTAGAGAGATGTCCATAGTGTCATCATAGCGTCAACAGAATATGTGGCGCTCGTTAAATATTAGGTGAATGTTATTGTGTGTCTACTGTGACGCTAACATATCACTCACTTAATTAACCATCGTAATCCCATGATTAAGTATATAATAATAATATATGCATAATTAAGATATTATATATATTATATGTATACATAACATAAATAATATAGGTAAAAAGTTATATATTTAGGAACACTCTTATCATGTAAAAATACATATATATATATATATATAATCGTATAATTAATACATATATATATGTTGATATTATGCTATTGATAATATGTTTATAATCGTGTACTTAATACTAATATAATATTTAATGAATTTATTGATTGACATATAGTATATATAATATAGTGTTTAAATATATACAGTAGCGTCTCATTAGCGTCTCATTTGTTTGAGACGCCATATAGCGTCGCTTCACAGTCTTCAGACATAAGACGCTAGTGTCGCGTCTAAAGTGGTCGATGACAAAACGACGCTAAGTGTTGCTACGCATTAAGAATAGTGGCGCGAAATAATAGCGTCTACGTAGCGTCTCGATTGCGCTAGAGAGTTAACGTCAACCCGCTGAATAGCTAAGAAGACGCATAATTAAAATATATGCATAATAAAGATATTATATATATTATATGTATAGATAACATAGATAATATAGGTAAAAATTTATATATTAAGGAACATTCTTATTATGTAAAAATACATATATATATAATCGTGTAATTAATACATCTATATGTTGATATTATGCTATTGATAATATGTTGATAATCGTGTAATTAATACTAATATAATATTTAATGAATTTATTGATTGACATATAGTATATGTAATATAGTGTTTAAATATATACTGTAGCATCTCATTAGCATCTCTTTTGATTGAGACGCCATGTAACGTCGCTTTAGAGTCTTCATACATGCGACGCTAGTTTCGCTCTAAAGCTATCGACGCCATAACGACGCTAGGTGCTGCAGCGCATTTGCAGTTCCTGGTGGGAAATAATAACGTCTACGTAGCATCTTGATTGCGCTACTTTTAACGTCAACTCTCTGAGTAGCTAAGAAGACGCTAATGAGACGCTATTGAAAGGCAAGTGGTGTCTGATTCTAGTGATGATAAATAAGCGCAATGGAGGCGCTAGTGGTGTCTTTATAGCGTCACATAACTTTGAGGTGCTACATGGCGTCGCTAATCATCAATTTTCTTGTAGTGAGATACGATCACTTGATTTTTTTTCCCTTTCTCGCTCCTTTCTCTCTCTCCCTTTTCTCGCCCCTTTTAGTTCGCGCGCTCTGCTCAAGTGCATTGGTGCGTGGATCTGGTAATCGAAAGACTTCTCTATTTCTTTCTCAACCTCAATCTCTTTCTCCATTTCTCCTTCAGTGAGTGCAAGGACGGCAATCTACTGATAAGAGTGCACAGAAGATGATCGGCGAGTCTAGGGTGCGACCGGTTGTTACAATTTTTACTTTACTGTGTAGATGATAATTTTATTGTTCATCTGGATACGAAAATATTAATTCGTTTGTTGAGTAGACTAATTTTATTGTGTACCTGGATATAGAAAATGCAGTATTCTAAGAAACATCATGTTTTCCTCTTTATATAGTAAATGGTCTACATGCTTTGTGTTTTGTATTTTCATGTCTTATTTAACTTGATCAAGTTGATATGTTAATGGATTGGAGTCTACATTGTGTGCGATAAAGGGGTCTCTTTTAGCATTTGCTTTCTATTTTTTTGTTGTGTCTATGATCTTTTGAGCAAACAAGTCTTGTACTGATGGTTTCATTTGTTTTTCTTGATTTGTAACAATTGTCCGTCCTTATCGAAAACCTTCTTGATCTAGTATATGCATTGTAAAATTCATAGATTGATCTTCAATATCAAATTTCATTTCAACATATGGCTTGCTAATGTCGATAGCATTCTCATTTTCCTCTCCTTGAACTCGGGCACTAAAAAACACGATCATGGTAATAAATAAGAAAGATCTTACATTATAACAAATAAAACTTAATTTAGACGGGACAAATTATATGGGTACTCCATTTGTTAATCTTTGAGCTCTTCAATTTCTTGGACTCGGAGTGTTCCATCTATTAAAAGGATATCTAAACCGGTTTGCTGAAGATGTAACCTAACACTTGTTTTGAAGATGTAACGTAACATAAAAATACATTAACACTTATGCACAACCTAGCAACTGACATTTGCATTATTCAAACAAAAAAGAAAGAAAAATATTTATACAACCAATGCACCAGAAGAAAGGAGGAATTGCAAAAAAATGTCATTTTTTAGGAATTATCAAATTAGTAATTTTCATGGCATCATTTACATAGATTCTCACCATCATATGATCATAATCACAGACTCAAGTGGAATATGTCAAAACTTCTCAAAAGAAGTTGAATAAAACATGATAACATAGAATGATGTAATCATATGTTGGTTTAGTATAAGAAGCTTAGCATGTTCCAAGTGAAGCACATAAGGTATCTTAATTATCTCTCAGCCTAAAAAAGTTCTAATTAACTGGTTTATAATTGGACAAACATTTCAAAAGAGAATTGCAGTTTCCTAACACTATAGTTAAGCAATTAGAAGGAAAGAGACATTACATGAAGTAACTAATTCAAAATTATGAAAACTCATAACTGCATGTATCAGTTGGAGACTGAAAAAGGACGAGTTCATGCGAGTAACAAGTTTGGATTGCAAGTGAAAGGCACGTACAGAGTACAGAGCTTTCAATGCTTCATAGTTGACTCAATTGCAATGTAGTTTCAAACAGGTATCATGCAAGTTTAGTTTCATATTCACCTAAATCATGTGTCATCAATTTCTGCAAGTTAGAAATAATTAAACCTTTCTATTAGATATGAAACTAATTATATCTTGCAAAGATTGGAATCCATGAATTGTATGACAAATACTTACTCATTGGGTTGTTGGTGGCGATGAAAGCTCTTGTGTGCGCAAAAGATAGAAAGGAGTGAACAAAGAAAATGTGGTATTAATTCCCCTAAATATTGTAGTGTATGTTTTGTGTTTTGTGGATATCTCTTGAACTGACCTCGAATCCACAAAGAAGAACAAAAAAAGTGAGGTTTTCGAAAGCAAAAATGTAATCATGTCAAAAAAAACTTGCTCGAGAGGGAGGAGGTGTGCGGGGCGGTCGCTAACAATGTAGATCGCCAGACGAGAAGGGACCGGATCCCTACACTTGAGCAAGAGAGGAGCAAGTCACGATAGATCAGGTAGACCTGGTGGTAAACTCGGATAGACTATGGTAGACTCGGATAGACTCGAGTAAATTCGAATAAACTCGGGTAAACTCGATAGAGTCTACAGGTAAATCGTCCGATGCAAAAGTTATGCATTTAACCAAGATTTGAGATCAAAATTGAAATGAAAATAGCATTAAACATTCATGAGTTAACAACTAAGAATACTTTATATTTTAATTTGTATGACTGATGGACTACTTTGGTAATTTGATATATAACTTTGAACTCTTTGCGTTTCAACATGTGTTGCATATATTTATATATTTTACTTGTGTAGTGCAATGAATTGTTAAAAATAATGAATGAGTTATGCGATTCAATACGAGGAATAAATTACACGAATTGTCCCTCAGTTGAGTCGATTTCTAAATGATTTTCCAACTTCAATTTATAACCATAACATCCTCCAACTTTTATTTTCTTGCACGATTAGTTCCCTTGATTAGTGATAATGGATTTTTCAATTACCTTGCGTACGTGACCACCACGTAAACCATTTCTCTTTCATCACATCATTAAAAAATAATAAAATAAAAATATATAATAAAATAATATTAAAAATAAAAATTATAAAAAATGTAAAGGGGACCGGCGGCCCCCTTCTCCATCGGTGCCCGAGCGGGAGGCCAGCACCAACCCCCTCCCTCCCCCCCCCCTCCCCTATCGACGTCGGGCGGTGGGTGGGTCGGCCCCCCTCGCGTCTTCCTTGCTGCACGCGAGGAAATCACAAGGGGGGCGTCGGCCCCCTATTTCTTGCTCACCGCGTGGCAAGGAAGACGCGAGGAGGACCGGCGCCCCCCTTTCGCTGGCCGCGATAGAGAAAGGGGGGCGCCGACCCCCTTTTCTGCTTCTCCGGAGCTGACGAAGGGGGACGAGCGCCCCCCGCCCCTTTTTCATTTTTTATATTAGTTTATTATATATTTTTATTATTTTATTATTTTTTAATGATGTGGCGGCCACATACGTAATGTAATCAAGAAACCCACTATCACTGGTCAAAAGGACTAATCGTGCAAGAAAATAAAAGTTGGGGGACGTTCTAGTTACAAATAGAAGTTGGAGGACCGTTTAGAAATTGACTCAAAGTTGGGAGATGATTCGTGTAAATTTACTCCAATATGAGTGAGTTGAAATATGATCAATAAATTCATTACATTTGAAACTAACATATAGAAATTATTTTTAACAAATATTTTATAACATATGATGTTAAATGTATACATAAAGTCGAACATAAACTCTACGAATTTACATTTCGAGTTTACATCTCGAGTTTATGGGGCGTAAAACGAGTCAACATAAGCTCTCGAGTTTGAAAATCTTGTCTTCAACCTCCGACATTCTCGCGTGCTACCATCGTCAATCGATCGTCTCCTTCTCTTCTTCGATCGCCACCGTCGTTGAGCACGAATCCCGCCAACATACCTGTCCACGACCCCCTGCGAGCTCGGGCGTCGATCGCCATCGTCGAGTCCTCATCGACCATCGCCATTGATCCGATCTACCCTTGATCTAGATCTGTCATCATGGATCGTCGAGAGAGAGAAGAGAAGAGAACACGTGCATCGATCGTTGAAGCAGATCTTCCGCTGCCATCGTCATTCATCGTCGAGCATGCGTATCGAACTGACCGCCGCCGACAATCAGGTGAAGAGATGCAGGGGAGGTTGGGCAGCCACTCATTCTACCATGAAGTCATGGCAGCGGCAATAGGAGGGGGAAAAGGCGAAGGCAGTGGGCGATTGGAGGGAAGGCGACGACGGCGGCAATGAACCGAGGGGAGAGAGAGAAGAGAGAGAGCGTGAGAAAGTAGAGAGAAAAAATTATAAAATATTCTCAACCATTTGATGTAAAATGAATGGTCAAAATTAGAGCGTTGCACCAAATTTCACCTAAGAGATGTTTACACCTCAATTAATCCCATATATACAATCAGTCATAGCATCATCAAGTTTGATGTCACTACGAGGGATCTTACTAAGGTCACCTAGAACATGATGGGGATTGTGAAAGCGCAGGCTAATTTTTTTGCTCATTGAAAAACTCATAATTCCAAATTGTATTTCGCAGTTCACTTTCACGTGCACTATTTGGCATTGATTTTATATTGATCTGATTACTGAGATGGTCATCATCATATCTAAATGTAATACGACAGGCCAAAGATTTCATAACAAAGAGACACATTCGATCATCATATGATGATGATGATGATATGAACACTTGTTTGCTTCTAGCACATCAAGGTTTAAGCCATTTGGCTAATTGGCTTGCGTGCTAAATAAGAACAAGTTCGATTTAATCTTTACAGGGGAAATCAAAATTGGGAAGATTACCCTTTCAGTTCAGAACTGAGAATGCAATTCAGGATACATACTCATTTGTAGAATTACCATCCTTAAAAAATTCAGTGATCGGCACCAAAATATTATATCATATTTAAAATTTCCAGTTTTGGGAAAATGCAATGTATAGTAGTTTGCTTGTAGAAAATAAATTCGGATTTGTCTGTTGGTTAAATTTGTTCTACTGGATGCTTCACTGAAAGAAAAATATATATATTCAAACATGAATTATAAAAAGATTTGAGAGAGTGGACATGTTTTTCTAGTGCAAATGAGTTAAACCATATTTTTCTAAAAGCTTATCTTATTGTATCATCGAGAAAGACTCATTAGATGACAACCACAGGCGCTCTCTCTCTCTCTCTCTCTCTCTCTCTCTCTCTCTCTCTCAATAAATATTCCAGCAGCCTGCAATCATCACTGAACTCTGTCCAACACTGTTTCTTCAGCACCTCCCTCGTTTGTCTGAACCTTCTCAGAGTTCCCTTCAATTGCACGTCTACAAGGAAGAGAGAGAGAGAGCAACACGCACACATGGAAACATATATATTAACGCCAAGCTGCAACAAAGAGCGCCACGCCGCCACCTTCCAGGCCTCCCTCCTCTCCACCTCCAATCTCCGCTCAGAGACACCCCGCGCCTGCGCCCTCGGTCGTCGCGTGGACGACGATCCCGAGCTGAGCATCTTCAAAGCCGAGCACTACTTCGAGGAAGGCCTCCGCCATGACTGCGTCAAACGACAACCGGCCGTCCCCTTAAAAGGCGTCCCCGAAGTATCGAGGGACTCCTCCGTGTCCTCAGCCGACGGAGGGCGCTTCGGTCCGTATGGACTATACTGCTCGACTCCGGCGGCGGCGTCCGAGGCCAGCTGGAACAGTCAGACCGGCCTCCTTTATAACCCCCACCGGGGCGTCCCTGGCGCCGTTACCGTCAGAGCATCCAAGGACCGAAGACGGCCGCCGGCCTCTCCTGGCCGCCGGCTCTTCTGTCGGAGCTGTCCCTGTTCGGGCAAAAAGTCCATAGACGTCAAGGAGAGCCGGCGCGCAGATCGCTCCAACGTGGAGTTCGATACCGTGAATACTACTAGCAGTACGACGTGTTTTAATGCCAAAAGCCAAAGCGTTGGTCGGACAGAGGCCACGAAGGAGATCAAGGATGAGCTCAGAGTCATTGAGGAGATGACGACGGTGAAGATTACGCCTGGAAACTGGGCCAAAGGCGTCAGTTTTCTCGATCGTACCACGTTTCGGTTCTCGCCGGAGAAGCTTTTGCCGACGGAGATTACCCACAGAATAGTGAACTGCAGTCGAGGGCCCTTCGTCGAGTCTTTCTCCTTTCCCGTCCTGAGCCGGCCGCAGAGTTTGGACGAAGTCTCTGACGAGCCGCCGAGGGACTCTTTGGAGGTCTTCCGGCCGCGGGAGGAACTGCCGCTTTGCGCAAGGAGGTCGGTGGAGGTCCAGCGTCTGGCTGCTGTGATGCCGTACTCTGGCGAGGCAGAGCCCCATCTAAGCATCTCCTATGTGTCCAGCCCAAAGCCTCGGCAGGTGAACGATGACGCCGCGAGCGACGCGAGCTCGGACCTCTTCGAAATCGAGAGTTTCTCCACGAGCCACGGCACGTCGACGTATCGCCGCCGCGATTCCCTCGACGAGCTGGACGCCCGGAGGTTCTCCGGATCCGGTGTGCCCGGGGGACTTATGCAGATCCGGAGGGTCATCGACGACGCCGCAGCCACGAGCGACTGCTACCCACCGAGCGAGGCGAGTGTGGACTGGAGCGTCGCCACTGCGGAGGGGCCCGACGGCACGAGCGCCGCCTCAGACGCCGGGGATCTCCGCCACGGCAACACGGGAGGAGGCCGGTGCCGGCCTTTGGGGAGCGCGGGATGGCGGAAGAACGCCCACGGCGGCAGCGTCCTCAGCTGCCGCTCCGAGAAAGCCGTGCATGTGGCACTGAACCCGGTTCCGTTCGTTCCGCCCGTGGTCAAACGCGGATCAGGTCGGGTGAACCTGCCGATTAGCCCGCGTTAAAGACCGGTGGGTTCGGTTCGTTAAGTATTTGAGATTAGACTTTTGTGAATTAAGCATTAATAAATTAGTAGCTTGTTCCATGTAACAAGCTGAAAGAGCTGTTATTAATATGTTTTACCAAAAAGGTGAAACATGATTCATGTCAGTTTGTGAATGTCTTATTTTTATGTGCTGCATGCAGTGGGGTGTATACATATGCGATGTGAAGCTTAATTTTGGAACGTTATGATAGCTATATGAGATTTAATTTGCTTCATGTCTTCTTGTGATTTCTTTTCTTTTTTTTTCTCCTATTGAACCTAATTCAGTCTATTAAAACTTCTGGAATCTATTTCAGACGTGTGATGTTCTCTTATAAGTGTTCAACTCAGTAACAGTTGAAAATCTTCGATTAGTTATTTTTAAAAAAAGCTCTATAATTAATTAATGGGATGTAGATATGGGGACACCAATGTCTCATTATTAATTGAAAGGCCAACTCGCAAGTGCTGCACGAGATTGGGCCCTTGGACCCTCTTGCACGATGCACCAAGATTTATGCAGTTGTTGCTATTTATTGGCATCTCCTGAAATTTGATGATATATATATACATGTATATATATATAAATCAACACTCGGAATAAATAAAACTAACATGCCACAAACCCTGAAGATCCAGATACATAACGTAGACAGCATTCGTCTCTCCAAATTAGTCTTAGAGACGACACATCATTTTAGAAGAAGAAACGGGAACATAAAGAATGGACAACGGATTCCACTTCCAGCAGCATTGATCCTCGCGAGCCACCAAAGTAGAATAGTAGTTGACGTGCAGATAGGGTACTAGCTAGTGCATATGATTACGTCTTTATCACCTTCAGATTCGACTATTAATTAGAAAGCGCTATTTTTATTACGCATGTACTTTGATAATAAATCATCAGCTACTTAATTACTAGTTTTTTTAAAAAAATATATATTAATTAATATTAGCTTATTTAACTTTGGAACAAAACTAGTGGACGTCCCTCGCGGTCCAGGTAGAGAGAAAAAAAAATTAATGTTGCTTCATTTGTTTTTTCTGTTTCCGGTGTCCAACTCTTTCTGTCATACTTGGGAAAACGGCCACTAGTCTGCTCACCATATTTGATGACGCAGGCTCTGCACATGTATACCTCCGGGAAGAATGAGCTGGAGACGGGAGAAAATGCATGTATTGTACCCCAGGCGTAACTGTGACGTGAGATCTAGCTTGATCTGATTCTGATCTGTCTTTGAGGCCCATAAAAATAATCCACGAGCAAGCATTTATGCATGGACCCATTGAAGACTCCATGAGTCGATATATTTTTATGTTTCATGTCCTCATCTTGGTGCCCACACCAACGGAATCTTTTTGTGTTCCAAAGCCGACGTCTGCAAAGTGGAATGGGGTGGATGGAGTGGATGAATGCTCACATTAATGATCACAAACATGGTGATCTGATAATAAATACTAAACAAAGGGATGACGATAATTAGCAAAGCATAGTGTTGATGCTTTAAACATGGAGTGCACATCCCTTTATCAACGACAAAATTGCACGCAGAGATTATGCTTACAATAGGAAATCTTTCGTCCTCCCACAAGAAAAATGAAAGAACTAAGATATTTTAAATAGATGCAATATCCATCAGATGGCATAGCCCACTGTTTCATTTACAGTAACTGAGGGTTATACTATACAAAATAACAATGTCATCCCCATACAATCCCTAGAAAATACTATTAATGCCAAGTTACAATGCGCAACGAGAGCATTCCTCCCCTGGGATTTCAGAATTCATGTATGCACAACCCCACACAAAAAAAAAGCAATTGGAGAACTATAGGCACACATCAACTGCTCCCTCACGGCTGCTTTTGATCATAAGAAAGAATGAAACTGCATATTTACATATACAGCTACAAACATATGTAAACCCCATAGGTCATACAAAATACTACTATCACTTGACACGGAATTCATGTCTGAAGATGCTCAGGTTTTGTGTAAACTTATCTCTGTTCTTGGAATCCAAACTCCTGGTGACATCAGCCATTAGCTTAACGAAACATAGGGACAGGCGTTGTTGTTGCTCAGCAGGCTGTATGTGAGCAAAAAAGAAAGTCAATGTCCTATATATATGACGATGACAACAGATAACTGAAAAGGTACAAATCCAGTAAACATCCGCTGGATAGAAACAGCAGTCATCAAAATAATCGAGCGTAGTAAACAATTCGAGGAAATTAAACCATAAACAAGAGCACTAGTAAATTGAAGATAAAAAGACGTCTGTAGTCAAAGGCCAAAATAAAAGGCTTTGTATAACGAATCAGGGAAAGAATGAATGGAACTCCCAACTAACCTGTGAAGCCAAGATTTGTAAGCGCAAGTCAGTAAACATCTGCACAGCAGAAAGGGTAGAAAGTCAATGTTAAATACATTTATAAACAATGAAACTTTTTTTTTTTGAGAGGGAAAAGGATGACTACCACGTAGGTTGCCATCCAAGTATATATAGCTGTAAATGGAAAGTCATGTACAAGGAACACACTCTCCAGCGGAGTGGTAAAGAAAGAAAAGTAGACGCTAGACAGGACCCCACTTCCGAAGAAGACAAAACATGTGGCGTACAATGCTATCCGCCTGACAAATCACCCCATAAAAAATGACCCGGTTACGCTGAAGCTAGATGGCCCAGGCACCGGCCAAAAAGGTCATCATCGGGATCCTCCAACTGTGTCTCCGTCTGCTAAGTCCCCTCATGGACTGCCAAAAATCTGCATGTACCGGAGTGACCTGGCCCGCAATGCTCGTCCGAGACCACACCTCTCAGGCCACCCGGCATACGAAGAATGAAGAATAAGTGAGTAACATCCTCCTCCATTTCCCCGCACAATACACATGAAGTATCCGCATGGGGAGCCCACCGTGCTCTATAAACTCGAGTGAGAGTCCGCTCCCGCCGAAGAAACCAAGCAAAGATCTTGACTTTCAACGGAATCCGGGATCGCCAGATGAGTCTGCAGTCCGCTCTAAGATCCTCTGTATCAGTAGGTGCTGGTAGAAAGCTGAGGTATAGGCTGCGTGCAGAGAAAGAGGCTGATGTCCAAACCCAACCGTCTGCCCGTGTAGGGTCCGGGCAAAAGGGAGCAATCCTCTGGTGGAGCACCAGTAGCTCCGAATAACGCTGGTCCAATAGTGGAGAAGTGAAAGTGGGAGTCCAAGAGCTGGTGCCCGGGCCACCGCTCTCGGACCAACAATTAGCCACCACAGTGTCCAGATGTGCCGCTAAAGCTCACAGCCGGGGAAAAGAGTCCGCAAGCGAGCCGCCAGGTAACCAATCATGCTGCCAAAAGGAAAAGAGCTCCCCGGAGCCAAGTGATGGGCTCATGAAAGGTCGCACCAGGGGGAGTAAGGCTGCCACCCCTCTCCAAAAGGAGGAAGCACCACGGGGTAAGATGGGCCTAGAACCCCAAGATAGATCTCGGCCGTAGCAGGTGAAAAAGACCTCCTTCCATAAGCTCTCCTCGGGCCCCATAATCCGTCCCACCCACCGAACAAGGAGTGCCCAGTTAATGCGACGGAGGTCACGAACACCCAATCCGCCCTGGGAAGTAGGCCTACAAATGCTGTCCCATGCAACAAGATGAACCCGGCGAGTGAGGCTGCATTCCTGCCAAAAGAACCTGCTCCTCAGAGAGTCAATCCGTGATAGCACCTGGGCCGGCAGGGGAAGCACAGACATGAAATATATCAGCAGCGAGGAGAGAACATATCTGAGAAGTGTAAGACATCCACCGCTGGATAGAAGCCAAGAGCTCCAGCCTTGAAGGCGGTGCTCCAATCTCTCAATGACCGGAGTCCACCTCCGAGAGCCAATATGACGATCTGAGAGGAAGGCTCAAATAGGTGATGGGCAGGTCGCCAACTGGAGTGCGCAACTCATCCGCACAACTCAAAGCTTCCTCAGTACCCATGCCGAAGGGGATGGTGGATTTTTCATGGTTGATGACAAGGCCCGACGTCGCACCAAAAATCTCCACCAAGATGGCCACACGTCTGGCCTCAAGCTCTGTCCCTTCCACGACGAAAACGGTGTCATCCGCATACTGTAGCAGTGGCACAAGACCACCAGAGAAGCCGCTGAAAAGGCCGGTCCGGCAAGCCTCCTGGGTGCATCTAGCGAGGCCGTCGACTGCGAGTGTGAATAGCATGGGTGCGAGGGGGCACCCCTGCCGGACACCCCGTTGTGGCTGCACCCAACCCCCTGCCGTGGATCCGTTGACCAATACCGAGAAAGAAGCGGTGGTGACGCACCGCTTCATCCAAGCAATCCATGTCGGCGGGAAACCACGAGCCTGCAAGGAGTGCCAAAGGAAAGACCAAGAAAGAGAGTTATAAGCCTTGGAGAAATCGACCTTCCAAAGGAAAGCACGGCTGTCATGTCGTCTCCAGTGCGCAAGGATCTCGGACGCCATGGTGTAGCTGTCGGTGATGGAGCGGCCATGGATGAAGGCCAATTGAGCCGGGTGGATGAGGTCGGGGAGGACCTCCCGGAGGCGATTGGCCAGTACCCGAGCCACTAAGAGATAGATGGCATTGGATAAGGCGATCGGCCGGAAGTCTTCCACTCTCTCTGCTGGCGTGCGCTTGGAGAGCATGAATAACAAAAACCAGTTGAGGCGCTCAAAGCCCCGATTCCCGCATTCAAACTCCCTAATCACCGCCATGACGTCCTCCCGCACTACAGACCAAACTCTGTAGAAGAAAACTGGGAAACCATCGGGGCCGGGGGACCCCTCGCCATTGAGGTCCCGAAGTGCATCGGTGACCTCGTCCTCGGTGATGGTCTGCACTAAGGAAGACTGATCAATGAAACTTAATGCTTCAAGCAACTAACGATCTTATTCTGAGCGAAGAATTGGATTAGAAATATTCTGAGTAAATTATACTCTCATGGTCCTAGAACTTTAGATCATTATCAATTTGGTCCCCCCTAATTTTACATTATTTTTTTCCTAGCAACCCCACAACGGACTACAATCCATTTTTCAGTTTCTTGCTAATTAGACACTTTTCTCTTTCCTTCAGTTTACATCACTTACTCCTCTGTGTTATTCACTCATCTAATTAATAATCTGAAATTACAAAAAACAAAAAAAGTGGGGTCCATCCTTTCATGCATAGACGACAAGGGTGCGCCCCACTTTGCTTTTAGTTCTATCCTTCCTTAACGAAATAACATTTTTCATGTGGAGAAGAAATAAAGTGATGTGCCAGAGAGAGAAATGACAGCGTTCATCTAGTTAGCAAAAAAAAAAAAAGAAACTGGCAACACCTGGTCATCTAGATTGGAGAGGGAAGAATCATTAATATTGGGGACTGTCACGGAACGAAATGAAGTTAGGGAACAAAACTATAGATTAAAAGTACAAGAACCATGGGTGAAATTTACCAAAAGCAATTCCTAAGAATGTTCATGCTAAGAGATGTTTAAACATCATGTAAATTCAACGCCAAATTAGACATGAAATGAAGAAAACTAAAACAGAGTAAATTAGAAGAAAATTTGTAGCAATGATGATATAGAAATCTCAGTTACAAAACACATGAAGAAATCTCGGTTACAAAAAACATGCAGATGTTACCTGTGGTTAAAAAATGTCAGGAAATATGAATCCTCGGAGAAAAGGGTGACATTGACATCAAAGATAGAAAGGGAAACAATGTGCAAAGCTGGTGGCCAGAATTCTAGGTCTGCAATGATGCATCTCTGCCATAGTGATCCAGTTCTTTCCAACAAAAGGAGCAGAATGCATTGGGTCCAGAAAGAAAATATCTACTTTTTAGCTATATTAGAAACGGGCTATCTTATGACAAGACATGATCAGATCCAAAAAATAGTTATCACTCAGATACACATGGAAAGAAGAAAAAAAGGCACACAGAAGATATGAAATAAGGACAAAGAACTTTGTTACAGGTCTCAAAAGTAGACATGTTGCTTATAAATAGAAAGTCCCAACAAAAATAGAAGATAAATTGTTTACAAATAGAAAAGTATGAATTCTTATGTCACCTGCTCATTTATAAGGATTAAACTTAGCATTGGCCTGCTAAGACTCCATTGATTGCCACAATCTTCAAATAAGACTATCTCAAGGAGGGTCTTAAGCATCTGCAAATGCATTTGAAGAAACATTTTCTGAGGATTAGATGAATGTATCAAGTCATTTAACAGATAATCAACAAGATTTGAGAAAATACTGCCGACCTCAGGAAACAAATTGGGACATTCAGCTATATGCCGAGCGAGAACCATTGCAGAAGGTGATGGAGGGCCTTCTCCAGCAGCAATGTTGTTGAAGTAGAAAGAAGCCAGGTTATCAACAGCAGATGCACACTAACAAAAGAACATAGTTTCAATCATTCTGCATTGCAATGAAAAAAGCACTTTCCCTTTGGTATGGTGCTACATCTAATTAAGGATGTGTGTGATACAGCTGACAGTTCTCTTTCTGTAGTAGCTGAAACTTTTTTCCCTTTAAAGGGAGCTGAAAGATGGCTCTAACTAAAGATTGAGATGACAAAAAAAAATGGATAGCATTTAGAATGTGAGATCATGAAATAGGAGTGAAAAATGTTATGTAGTTTACCTGTGATGAGATAGCACTGTCCAGACCTTTCAAACCCGATTCAAGAGAACCAACAATATGCGTAAAGGTGTTCGAATCATGATTCAAAATGAAAGCGAGTTGGTTGGCGAATAGAACCTCCATAAATGAATAATATGCTTTCATCAACTGAAATAGATGCAACAAAAATTAGAACTTCAGAGCAACAACAATTAATGGCAAACATTTTGCTGAACTTGCGTCATTCCCCAACAGGAAAGTTAATCTACACATAGGAAAACCAGATATATCATTAATGTTTAGATGAACACTGATTTTCTAACGTATGGATGCATAGTCCTTCCACTATCCTGAAGAAGAACAATATTTAAATTGACTGCTCTAGATGCACAAAAGCTGCATGAAAGGTCAAATTTATACAAGACACATGAAACACTCATATTATGTGTGTATATATATATATATATATTAAGAAGTTAGGTCATGCGATTAAGAAGTATCCATATTATGTATATTAGGCAAGATTGTGTTTAATTATGACGTATATCCAAAATGTCACATACAAAAACCATTGTCTATATAGTGACGAAGGCTTCACTGAAATACATGTGGTCAGAAAGATTAAAATATCTAAAAACCATAAAGCTCAACGAAGCAACTTCGTGTCACAAACAAATCTGTCTTAAATTTTTCTATGACTTCTGGAAGACAGAAGTAGTCTAAGATAAGCATATTGACAGACTGAAAACCATAGTTCCATAAATTCAGTCATGGATCAAACCAAAAATGTTAGACCTTTGCATCAGTAAATGCTGTTATTTAGCACTAATCACCATATTTGATCTAGACATGATTCTAAAATGATAAGTTAAAATGTGCACTATTGGTCACCAACTTATATAACATTGCACCGCAGATTAATAAGCAAAACAGAGAATGCTATGAACAGAATTGGGGTATTGATCCTTAGCAATGTGCTCGCAGCGAACAATAAGTCAAACCTTCCGGTAAGCCAGTACATCCACGAGAGGTATTGATAGAGCCATCTTTAGGGAGATGTCAAGAGCATCAGCAAGAGCCCGATCACCATACAATTCAAATACGCCAAAGTTAACATAATTCCCCCCCAAAGCTGTAAATACCATTGAATGAGATAAGACAAACAGTATTAGATAAAAGAAAACACATCTTGGACAATCATTTATGAGAAAGGCAGAAAAAAAAAACATATAAAATAGCACAATATAACTCGATCAAAAGACACTTATCCAATTTGCAACAGAGATCTTTGTTTATTATTTTCTCAATCAAGAACAAATATATTAGTCAATGTGCAGTTTAAGTACACAAGACTGACAGAATGAGCAATTTATTAGTTGTTTTAATAGTTAGCCTCCCTGAAATAGATGATAAAAAAACCACAAAAAAAAGCTGATAAAATAGGTTGGGCACATTATGCCATTATGGTTTCACATTAATAATACAGCCGAATTTGGTTTTAGCAAGATTGTAAATGTTGTTCAGATTAGTTAGCACTGACTGGGAGACCAAATGTAAATCCATCTCATATAGATAAAAATTATGCTTAATACATGTTTAAAAAAACATATGATGGACTGACCTCTTGAGAGGATTGTTAGAGAGATCCAAATTCCTTTGTATTTCTGAGTATATACATCTGCATTATTTGGGAGAGAGAGAATTCTTGACCCATATGCGACAATTATTTTGCTTACTTCGCGGAATAGAAGAATCCCATTAGCTGATGATGAATCAAAAGTCAGGCGTTGAGCTTTATTTAGAACAAACTCTGCCATAAACTTTAACAATGGCATTGTAACCTGCAACAATTAATAATAAAGATTTGCCAACTAAATCCATAAGTGAAGATAAAAAGGAATAAGCATTGCATCAGGAATTAGGGGTGCAGTGACTAGTGTTTGCATACTTAGAAGCATGGATTTGTTAGACATGACCCAGAACTGATTAGATTATGCCAATTTAGAAAAGTCTTTTTATCTTTCATGTCTCAACAACATATTCCAAATAGCAAACATCACACCATGGCTCTTGGCATTATGCTTGCACACATAAACCAATAAACAGACAGCAAAAATAATTAACTGAAGACACATAATTAAAAACTACTTTTGAGTACTAACTCTAATCCATACATACAACATTCTTAGTTCATTCCGAAAATGAAGAACAGATTTCTTTTCTTGCTATTCAGTAACTCTTGACGAGTGTGAATTCATAGGTAAAGGAGTGTTCATGCTATAGTCCTCAAACAGTTCAACATTCCTTGATGAAAAAATGCATATCATCATGAACCCTTGCTCTCTAAAATATAAAGGAGAAATGATTTTAGAAGATATCTGGAGAGTTCCACATTGGCATCTTTTTGCTATGTTGACCTTAATTATATGACTTCTATATGCTGCAGTCATGATAACTGAAAGATAGTAGAAATTCCTCTGTCCCATTGTCCATCCTCACATTCCCAGGGAGGAAACAATTGAGATTGCAATTGATCTATACCAACCATAGTCTTCAATTGGTCATATAATATATTTTTCAGGGAAATGATGGTCATATAATATAATATTGAACCCTCCATGTTTACATGCCAACAATCTTTATAATTCTACTCTGAAAATGAAATCACCTAACATATTTATTAAATTAGATGTAACTTCATTGGTACAGATAAGCTCAGAGTGTCATTTGCATAGAACATGTAGAAAGGATGGAATATCAATATTTCCATACCTCAGGAATGTTCCACCAATGTGTGATAGCTTTTAAGAGAACTGACATATGGGATGGATACAACCAATCAAAAAGGAGCCCATAAGTTCTACGGCTGAAATAACAAACATAGGATCATTATTTGTATTCAAACACTTTTTACCTTTCTAATAAAAGATAGAAGCTTACCTATTTGTAGCCATCGTGATGCCCCTAAGATCCCTCATCAACCCAATAAAAGCATACTTCACAGCATCTGTGTGAAATGTAGCATCAGGGGTAGATTCCAGGCCAACCACAACCTGAGGAACATAAACACCACACACATGAATTGATAAAAGGCTTTTTTAGTGGAAAATGGAATGAAGCACCGAGATATATCTCAAACTATTTACCCAAAAATATAAACAATTTCAAATTATTGAAAGATTTATTCACCTGCAAAAGTGGCTCCATAGAAGATTTAAATTTAACGGGGGTGTCTTCCATAAACATCAAATAGCCAAGAGTGTAATAGAAGGTTGTTCTACTGCGAGAGCACCTATGATCTTCCAGAAACGGGAAGTTTTCCCTCTGGAACACAGATCAAACATATTTAGTAATAAAACATCCATAGGCAAAAAAGATCAAGCATTTGTCTTGAGAGAACTGCACTTGAGTACCGTGTGGTGTGCAATTATGAACTTCACGGAATCCAATTTAAGCAGAAGCTTTCCAGTCATATATCTGTAAACAACTTCAGGCTGTAAAAATCCTGTGGAACTAATTGAAATGGTATAGTAAGGTGAAGCAAAATAACATACCCTGATGCTAACTCCAGAAAAAGGGATAAAGTATGCTCGATAACTTCCTCACACTTCAGACAGAAGCAAAATAAGCTTCAGAAAACTTAAGGCATGATGACTTGAAAGCACAAATAACACTCACCTCTGTGTAGCACTTAAGGTTTAAAGCAATTTTTCCAATAATAACATTTAATAGCATCAAGTGATCATGAATGTCAATAAGCTCCCCTAACCTTGAGTACAACTGCAGCAGAAAAATATCAGGCAAAGAAACATAAAACACAAAGATTGCCAATAATAATATATACAACTGATGTACCTTTGATGAATGCATGGCTTGGTCACCGACATATGATCTTCGGAAATTCTGGAAAAATGTAAGAACTGCGCGATCAAGTCTCTGCTTGCTTATTTCACCATATCTCTGTAAAGGATACAAAGTTTCGTTGAACTACTACACATCAATGAAACAGGCCAACAATAGTTCAACAGTTTGAATCAAATTAACGAAAACAATTGACAAAGCTTGTATCAACATTTTCCAGAAGCCATTCCAGTAAGTATCCAAACAAATAAATGTTGATCGTCTTCTTTCTTAAACATGATCTTTTTCACACATTAAATACTAAAAATCATATTCAGGTACTGAATTGATAGTAGATGAAGGAACAATAAGATAGGTTTCTCCACAACCGTCAAAAGATCCTCACAAGTATTTTTTGGTTGGTTTGGGTCCGCAGAGGTTGAGCTGGAGGCTTCCTGTGGCGACTTTTCTTGCCGGTGCTTGGGCTATTTGGCTTCAGCGCAACCGGGTCATTTTTTGTAGGGAGAGATGTCAGGTGAATAACATTGTATACCACATGTTTTACCTTCTTTGGGAGTGGGGTTTTGGTTAGCACTTTTTGGCTCTTGTGGCTCTCCACCGGAGAGCTTTCCACTTGTACATGATGTTTCCTTTTGGTGATATATATATACATGGATGAAAACCAAACTGGTGATCATCCTTTCTCCTCTCAAAAAAAAAGTATTTTTTGGTTAACCCATCCAGAAGCCTACTGGACCCAAAACATTAAAGGTAAACTTCTATTAAAAAAAAGGTTAACTAATAATATTGATCCTTTCAGTTCTTGTGGCCTCTCAAAATATTTACAATGGGATTTCCTGGAAATCAAAGTTGTCTACGAATCTTCTGAAAATAAAGTTGACATAGTTTAGTGGTGAATTTGCTAACTATTGGCACAACTTTAAAGAGTTGACAGTTGCAACTTCGACAAGCATGCGGACGCCATCGTCAGGGCAGCACAGGACTGCAGCACGCAGGGAATTGTACGGGGTGCAGGAGGACGTGTACGGGCCAAACACTTTAATTCAAACCCCTCTTCACCAACCCTCGGCTCAACCTCTCCCCTCTCCACCGCACCCAACTTCTCCAGGTGGCGCACCAGGACGAACCCACTTCACACCCGGCCCACCTCACAAACCCACACCCAGCCCGGCCCGGGCGTGCCTCCTCACGACCCGGGCGTGACGCAACCCGACCCGGGCGTGCCGCCTCACGACCCAGGCGTGACGCAACCCGACCCGGGCGTGCCGCTGCACACCGGGCATCCACCTCTGCCCAGTCACAGACCGCCTTCCCCGACGACCTCTCCTCCACTTCCCCGACCTCGAGGCGACCACCACCCACCAACCCCCTCTCCAATCCCCCCCCCCCCACCGTCTCGCCCTCCCCCTGGAATTGCTGCACCTGACAACCCAACGGCCGCTCACAGTCCACGGGTGGAGAACACTCCGCCTCAGCCGGACCTCCCCTCCCTTTCGGTGGCTGGCCGTCGCCGGGCGACCACGATGGGGGCTCGGCCCCGCGTCTACCGGCGCCGGCGGCCAGGTGGTGAGGCTGCGTCCCAGCCAGTGGGCACAACGCCCCAGCTGCAGGGGACGCAATCGTCCGCATCCACCCATGCCGAGGGGCAAGCCGAGAGTGAACCGGCACTCCTTCCTGGTCGAGCAGACATGGAGGTCCGGGAAGTCGCTGATCTGGCAGGCTTCCATCTGGTGCGCCGCCCTCCCTGTCCACGGCCGAACGCGCCACGGCGTCTCCTAGCTGTTCACCGGCCATTCTACCTGCTCTCTCAAGGTGGCACAAGGAGGACATTGGTGGGCAGCGGCTCACCCACACAGGGGCCGGTTACTGTTTCCCTATGAAGGTACTTACATGGAACATCAGCGGCCTCGACGATGAGGGGAGGCGCCGAACTCTTGGTCGCTATGTACGGGAATGGGAAGCCGACGTGGTACTGTTGCAGGAAACCAAGCTCATGGAGTGTAGTTCGAGGGTGTGAGAACAGGTTGGAGGTTCTCGGCTCACCCAACACATTTCACTTGATGCAGTGGGTCGCTCAGGTGGTTGCATCATAGGTTGGAGGGCCAACCTTTTCACCTTGGAGGACTCATGGATTGGCCGCTTCTCGATGACAGCTCACCTGAGACATCTCACGGATGGATCCTCCTACCTTATCTCCTGTGTTTATGGGCCATGTTCGGGGTCCCTTAGAGCCGCCATGTGGGAGGAGCTCTCGGCCGCGTGCTTGCACCTCCTGGACGCCCGGTGGCTGGTTGGGGGCGATTTTAATGTCACACTCGACATTGAAGATCGCCCCAACAGACCGCTGGGGAGAGACACAGGGGCTGAGGAATTCAGAGACTTCATCAATGCTCAGTCATTGTCCGACTTCCCGGCAGCGAACTGCAGATTTACCTGGCGGAGCACTGCGGCACCTTCCTCTAGATCGAGGCTAGATAAATTTCTCGGCTCGCTGGAGCTGGTTGAGGCACACCAGCTTGCGGATGTACAGGCCATGGACCGACTGTTTTCATACCACACCCCCTTCTGTGGAGGTCTAATGACGGTCAGCCCTTGCGCTCTATTTTCCGCTTTGAGCGCTCTTCGCTTCTGGAGGAAGGAGGATGGCTTTAGACAGATGGTGGCGGACCATTGGCAAAGCATTGCGACCTCTGACTCTGCGGCGCGGACTCTCGCCTCCAAGCTTCACAGCTTGAGGGGCTTCCTTTTGGACCGCCGGCAGCTGATCCGGACAGCCCGTGCGGCACGGCGGACCGAGGCACTACAGGTCATTGCGCAGCTTGACAGGGAGGACTCCTGCCACCTCACGGAGGCCGAGGTGGTGCAGCGCAAATAAGCCCAGGGCACCGTTCAGCTGGAGGACAGGAAGGTGGAGATCCAGTGGAGGCAGCGCTCTCGGCAGACCTGGCTTTAGGAGGGAGATGTCAATACTCAGTTCTTTCACCAGTACGCAAGCTCACGCCTGCGAGCGAATGGATTGACCAGCTGGAGGTGATGGGCTAGAGGATCAGCGGCCACCAGGCGATCAGGGCGGCCATCTCATCCTTTCATCAGGACTTCTCCAGACGGCGACCCCCGTCGTCGTGGAGGTGGTCCCCCAGGGGTATCTCTTGTCTTACTGACGATCAGTCTTCCATGTTAGTGCAGACCATCACCGAAGACGAGGTCACGTATGCGCTTCAAGACCTCAATGGCGAGGGGTCCCCTGGCCCAGATGGCTTCCCGATTTTCTTCTATAGGGAGTTTTGGTCCGTGGTGCGTGAGGACGTCATGGCGGTCATGGGAATCAGGGCTTTGAGCGTCTGAACCGATTCCTGTTGTTCATGCTCCCCAAGCGCACGTCGGCGGAGAGAGTGGAGGACTTCAGGCCGATCGCCTTATCCAATGCCATCTACCTCTTGGTGGCTCGGGAATTGGCCAATCGGCTCCGGGAGGTGCTCCCCGACCTCATCCACCCAGCCCAGTCGGCGTTCATCCAGGGCCAGTCCATCACAGACAGATACACCATGGCCTCAGAGATCGTCGCGCACTGGAGGCGGAGCAGCCGACGGGCCTTCCTTTGGAAGGTTGACTTCTCTAAGACATATGACTCTCTCTCATGGTCTTTTCTTTGGCACTCCCTGCAGGTTAGGGGCTTCCCGGTGACCTGGATATTGTGGATGAAGCGATGCATCACTACTGCTTCATCCTTTATCCTGGTCAACGAGGCGATGGCGGGGGGTTGGGTGCAGCCACAGAGGGGAGTCCGACAGGGGTGCCCCCTCGCGCCCATGCTATTTACAGTGGCAGTTGATGGCCTCGCCAGATGCACTCAGGAGGCTTGCCAGGCGGGCCTTTTTAGCAGTTTTGCTGGTGGGCTCGTACCGCTGCTTCAGTATGCTGATGACACACTATTCTTTGTGGAGGGATCGGAGCAGGAGACTAGGCGGGTGGCCATTCTGGTGGAGCTTTTCGGCGAGACGTCGGGCCTCGACATTAACCATGCCAAATCCTCCTTCATCCCTTTTGGCATGGTCTCCGAGGACGCTTTGGGCTGTGCAACGGCGCTTCGCACACCTGTCGGTGCCCTACCGATCACTTATCTTGGCCTCCCACTCTCATATCATTATATTGGGTCTCGGAGTTGGACCCCGATTATTGAGAGATTGGAGCATAGACTTCAGGGGTGGAGTTCACGGCTTCTGTCCAGCGGTGGTCGACTTGTTCTGCTCAGATCTGTTCTCTCATCACTTCTGACTTATTTCATGTCTGTTCTCCGGATGCTTGCCCAGGTGTTGTCTCGGATTGACTCTTTGAGGAGCATGTTTTTTTGGCATGGCTGCAGTTCTTCTCGGAGGGCCCATCTGGTTGCCCGGCAGTACATATGTAGGCCCACCTCCCTGGGGGGATTGGGAGTTCGGGACTTGCGTATCACCAACTGCGCACTCCTTGCTCGGTGGGTGGGTCGGATCATGAGTCCCACAGACAGTCTATGCAGGTTTTCTTCACTTGCTATGGTCGGGACCTCTCCTGGAGCACAAGACCTATCCTACCTAGAGGTGCATCTTCCTTTTGGCGGAGTGTGGCGGCACTCTTCCCCCGGGGGTGCGCCCATTTATGACTTCTTCGCTTGGCTCCGGAGAGGTTTTCTCTTTTTTGCGGCACGACTGGCTTCCTGGAGGCACGCTTGCGGAGTCCTTTCCCCGGCTGTGAGCCTTGACGGTACATCTTGACGCATCTGTGGCCGAGGGCTGGTCTGAGAGCGGCTGCCCGGGCACGGGTTCTTGGACTCCTTTGTTCGGCTCTTCACTTTCTGATCAGCGTTTCTTCGAGTTGTTACTTCTTCACTAGAGGATTGCTCCAATCCCAATGCAGGCAGATGGTTGGATCTGGATTTCTGACACATTCTCGGCACGCAGCCTCTATCTCCGTCTTCTTCCACCCACCACAAATCCAGAGGACTTCAGAGCCGACTGCAGGCTCATTTGGCGCTCTCAGGTGCCATTGAAAGTCAAAATCTTTGTTTGGCTTCTTCGGCGCGAGAGAGTCCTCACCAGAGTATACAAGGCGCGGTGGGCGACCCACGTGGATACTTCTTATGCCCTATGCAGGGAGATGGAGGAGGATGTCACCCACCTTTTCTTCGATTGTCGGGTGTCCCGAGAGTTCTGGTCTCGGACGAGCATTGTTGATATGATATCTTTGGCACCCGGGAATTTCTGGCAGATTTTGAGGGGACTGGGCAGACAAAGACAGTGTTGGAGAGTGCCAGTCACGACCTTTTTGGTCAGTGCCTGGGCCATTTGGCTGCAACGCAATCGAGTTATTTTTTGTGGGGAGAGGTGCCAGGTGGATAATATTGTACATCACATTTTTTGTCTTCTTCGGGAGTGGGGTTTTACATAGTATTTGTACTCCCGTGCTTTTGCTGCTCTCCTGCGGAGAGCGTACCACATGTACATGATGTCTTTTCAGTGATATATATACCTGGATGACAACCAAACTCGGTAGTCATCCTTTTTCTTCTCATCAAAAAAAAAAACTTCAGCTCATGCTTAGGAAATGAAAACATGGAGCAAACAAAGAGTTTCAATGAAACAACAACAACAACAAAGCCTTATCCCACTAGGTGGGGTCGGCTACATGGATCATACGACGCCATTCCGCTCTATTAATATTCGTTGATCCATGTTCATAAGATTCGACAGGATTTTATGCTGGCTGTCGGGGCCTAACACAACCCTCCTCCTTTATCCGGGCTTGTGACCGGCTATAAAATATAGGCGGAGTTTCTGAAAATCTAGATTTAAACAACTAATACGATCAGGGAACAGGACAACAATATAACATATCCAAACATTTACTTCAATGCGACTTGGATGTATTATGATGGCACAGAATTACTGTAAGTCATAGAATGACTGAAAGTTGAAGAGTCCCATGTGATGAAAATGTGTAACAGTTTTTTAGCGAGATTGTCCTTCATAATACAAATTGACATTTAATTAATCATCTAATAGAATCACATGCTCATAAAATAAAGAAGAAAGGAAGTAAATCATAAAGTTCAATGAAAAGAGTTTCAATGAAAATGAAAAGTAAATGATGACATTCATAGTTACAGCTCATCAAGAGCAGAGTTCCGTAACCTAAAAAGTTCGCAGCATCAGAAATAGGAAGGTTTTTAACTTTTTACCTGAGAGTGTAATCCACTGTCTGTAATGTTTATTAACTGTAAAACACGAGCAGCAAGTTCTGCATCATATAAATCCTGGGACTCCAAGCTGCATGAAGAGGATGGCATTATCATATTTGCTTAAAGCATCAACAAAATAACTGAAGGGAGAGGAGGTTTACACACCTGCTGCCTGAACCCTGTCTAATTTTGACAATAGCAGCAATTATATGAACAAGCCAAGATATTTGACCTTCAATCACAGCAAGTTCTATAGCATCACCAGCAGCTGGTAATCTTGCTCTTTCCTATAAATATCAAATGACAGAAGAAAAAAACCTTCAGAATCTTGTAACCTGCAAAGTGAAAACATGTCACTTGGCATTTGCAGGTAAGTACACACCGTATAAACCTGAAGAATAGGCTCCATGATCTTCATAATGTATAAACTGCTGTTTTCATACTGCAATGAAAGGATTAAATTAATAGCAATAAATGCTAAAACCATTGCAAGATGCTAAATCTACAAGTTTCAGAAGAATAAGTAACCGTTTGCTACAAAGGATATCCAAAAATATAGCATCAGACAGAACAATAGGAGATTTACAACCTGAAATCTACAAAGGTGTGGAAAACACTCCAGTTGTTCCTGAAGTAGCTCAACATTGTCCAATGGATCTTCTGAGAGGTCATCTGGAAAACCATCCTGAAAGCAGAGATTGAGAACAAGAATCAAGGTTTGGAATATTGGTCACAAATTCAGCAAGATGCAATATCAATATTAATACAATAGATATGCTTTTCATCATATTTGGTCAATGTAGCTTGGTATGGGCCGAAAATACTGGTAATTATAAGCCTGTATATGTCAATACAGTTTGTTGGAGGCCAGCACAGGGGATTAGATCAGGACCCCCTTGCACATAACCAGAATGCCTGTTGGGAAACTTCAGACCAATAACTCACTACTTAAAAATAATTTGAAGTAAAAGAAATATAGAATAGAACCTGAACGGAACTGAATCTAGAAGTGATGAATCCCTCGGTGATTTTAGGTACCATCTCATCTAGCAAACTTGGTGCATCGCCCTTCAAGTAAGGCACAGAAGTGACCAGCCTTGACCAAAGCCCCAAGAGATAGTACACACTACTGCTGGCCCACTATCAAATGTGTGAAAGTTCAGTCAATTATTTCTGTTTGGGAAATCCATTACATATCAAATTCAATAATATACTTGAGGTATGATAAACCAAACCTGCCATGACTCTAATGATTTGGTAGTGAAATCTGCTACCAATCTTATCCATTCATGATAGATATCGACACTCACAAGCTCCGACAACTGAAGCAATAAACAAATAAATAAAATAAGCAAAAATGCACATTGGCCTTGCTTGTAGCATATTTTTTATGTAGAAATTCTAGGTACAACTAGACGAATTATCCACTTAAAAGTTCGGAGGTCATATTAAAATCAGTATTTAGCCACTTGACACTACTAATATACACAATGACATTCGTGAAATGAACTGATTAGCAAGTGCCTAAGCCTAACCATCGTGAATATCTTTCATGTGAAAGGATATAGTGAACCAAAGTTAGGATTCTGTTGGCAAAATACTTCAGAACACAGAGGTTGTGACCTTTAACTTTTGAAGAAATGTCACTATAAAGGTGACCCATTCCATGAAAACATTAATTCATGATGCATATCAGAAACTCTTGTATACAGGTTTTCCTGATAAAGTGTACTTGTGGCCGTGCTCTCTCCTTGAGAGGCCATACCTGTACATGTTGACAGCTTCATAGATATATATATGAATTCTGGTGGTCATCCTTTTCCTCCTCAAAGAAAAAAAAGTGTACTTGTGGCAGACATGTTCAAATGCCATATACAGACTATAGGAGGACAACAACAACAACAACAAAGCATTATCCCACTATAGGAGGACGTTGACAGGAAAATGCACAACTGAAGCTGTGGTGCAATTCAGAGTGTGCGCCAAAAAAGAACCCAATGATCTAGGGTAAGCTGCACTACAGTCGCAACTTGTTTTCTCAATACATGCAGAATGATACAAGAAAAGAGAGTGAGCAAATATACAACTCTTATTAGCTAACAGTGGCAATCACTCTCATTGACAATGAATAATTTGAATTCTCAACTCCTTAGGAGAATTTATACTTGAATGAAGAAGGAAAAAAGGTAAAAAAATGACTGATCAAAGAATTACTGAGACAGCTGTCAAATAACACTTCAGTTTTGAACTTGAATCTTACACAATGCTGTACTTGGTTAATGAAATGTAAGATGCACACTAATAAGGATCTTCCATGAACATACTTTTATATATGAATGCTGAGTTATCATGGAACCAAGAGTAAACGGTAATATCAATAAGGTAGGAAGAAACAATATTAACCTGATAATTTACTTTGAATCTCCCAAGAAGACGACAAAATTCATGGTAATTATCATGATCTGCTAGGCCTGGAGTCAGAAATTTCAAATAGAAACTAGAATTACTATGGAAAGTTTAGATCAACGTTGAAGTATATGCTTAAGCAAATTACCATATAAAGTTAAGAATCCAATATCGATGCAAAAGAATCAAAATTCATTATCTATCAGACATTTTAACCTAATTGAGATGCTGCATGGGTATTCAAACAAGACAGATTTTTGAGAGATCCCACAGGACTGATGCTACAGAGATATTGATATGCTTAAGCAAATTACCATATAAAGTTAAGAATCCAATATCGATGCACATGGATCAAAATTCATTATCTATCAGACATTTTAACCTAATTGAGATGCTGCATGGGTATTCAAACAAGACAGATTTTTGAGAGATATCCCACAGGACTGATGCTACAGAGGTGTTAGTCAGACACCACACACGGTTGCCTAACACTTCAGTAGAGGACGCAGTTCTCTATGCACTGGATGTGCAAGGCAGGTTGGAGACAACATTGGACGTGCCTTGGACGGTCACCTGGGCCATCCGACTACATAGTAACTGCACCATTTTTAGGGGAAAAAAGGTGAATGGCAAAGAGAATATTGTACACCGTATCTCTTTTTAATGCGAAAGTAGGAGAAGAGATGGCATCCTTTTAGGGAATTCCATGCCTACTTGAGATTTTTCTTTTCCTTGTTGCATTGCTTGGATTTACATGCACACTTGTAAATGTCATGGTTTTGGTTTTAATAAAGTGCATGATGCCAACCTTATGATGATCCTTTCTTCAATAAAAAGAAGAAGCTGAGTATCAAACTTGCTATGATGTCGAAGCATATTACTATATTGCTGTGTATCAAAGTCCCGTGTCAGTCATCATTAAACCTATACTACAACTGATTCATGATCACTTGCTCTTGTTTCTGGATATGCGTAAGATCATAGCATTGAATCATAAAATCAGAACTAAGAAAGCAAACCTTGGCCCGTTTGCAGTATCTCTTTAGTCCCTGCCATTAAATGAGCCAGGTATTGGGAACGTCCAAGATCCTCAGTAAACAAGGATCGCCGTACTGAAGCAAGCCTAACTAGACACTCCAACGCCTGACAGTATGAAAAACAACTTTTAGACAGAAAGTTGACAGCATCATAAAAAGTAGTGTTATAGACTATGTTAACATACAGAAATATTGGACGATAACTAACGCGGAGGCTAGATATTGAGAAACCAATACTCAACTGAAGTAATAGAAAGATTTCAATCTGCAGAAGTATAAAAGCTGGACAAACAATGAAGGTACCTCTTTAGACAGAGGAGGCTTAGTGATTCTATAATAATCAAAGAACATCTGAACAGTAGAAGGATCTTGCAGTAACGGCTTCCAGGAAGATGAAATCTGCAAGAACGAAAAAACCTTTGACAAGTTATAAATCAAACAGAAAAAAAGAGATACAAATAACTTCAGCATCAGAGAAGTATGATTTATTGGCACATAATCTAACCTGTACAGTCCCAAACTCTTCAGAGCTTTCATCTATTGAAGTTCCAACAAAGTCAAAAGACAAGCACTTCAGTGCAAGTGATAGAGTAAGTTCTTGCAACACACTGGAAACTGCACAAAAATGGAGCAACCAATAATGATCATATCATTAAAATAACAAAGTGGGTAAAAGGCATAACAATAAAACAGCTGGATAATTTTTAACTAAACCTTGCAAATTTACATCATTTTTTAGTTGATGCAATGAAGTCAGAGATACTTGGAATATCTGGAAAAGAGACTGATCTCTGAAAGAGCATGCTGTCTTGCGATGGTGTGTCATCGCCATCCCAACATTTGGCTGAAAATTGAAAAGAATACAGGAGGTGAGCAAGTAAAGATTGTAATAGGATACTATTAATAGAAATGGCAGACCAAGAATGAGAAATTGATGCAGCATATATTATAGCAAGAATCTAGAACCAGCCAGGCCTGACTGAGTCAGCAGATTGCCAACTTGGTGTGAAGGCTAATTTTTAACTTCTTTTTTCTTTTTAACATTTCAGTGACTCCTCTAACTCCGCCTATGTTTTATAGCCGGTCCCAAGCCCGGATAGAGGAGGAGGGTTGTGTTAGGCCCCGACGGCCAGCGTAAAACCCTGTCGAATCTCATGAACATGGATCAACGAATATATGTCGTATGATCCATGTAGCCGACCCCACCTAGTGGGATAAGGCTTTGTTGTTGTTGTTGTTGTTGTATTTCAGTGACTCCTCTACAAAGGAGATAGGAGCAGTTCTCACCTCCTTCCCCATTTTGCACCATGCAGAAGAAGACAAAGGTAGAAACAGGCTGTCCTGTTTCTCATGGCAACAGGGGTGTTTGGAAGATGAACACATAGAATATTTAAAAGATATATACCCACAAAAAAATACGTAAAGATATAGCCAAACATCTTCTCATAAAAAGAAAGATATAGCCAAACATCAACTAGAATAAGATTAGATCTCCTTTAAAAACTTCAAACTACCTAGAAATCTGTAATCCCACTCTATTGGCAAGAATAACTTTGTTCAACTTGTTTTTCAATCATTTCACTCTCTTTCTTCTTTTTAACCACATTTTAATAAATTTTATATTAGTTAATTCATTGACCAATTATTACTTATGATTAAACTTTATATTTATTTTCTATGGTACGAGTACATAAATAAATATTGTATTAATCCTTCTAAAATAGTACCAGCAGGAGAGCAAACTGAGCTATTGGACGGCTTGGAGAATGAGGGTAGGTCATCGCTTTGATAATCAACTTGGCGTTGCTCTTTTTTTTTAACTTCTTGAAGAAATAGTTTCGTTAATAATTATTTTGAGCATTTTGGAAAGCCAACACTAAGTCAAGTGTGGATTAAAGATGAGTTTTTTACAACGAGTTTCTTCACAAACTTTTTTTAGAACTCCGCCTATGTTTTATAGCCGGTCCCAAGCCCGGATAAAGGAGGAGGGTTGTGTTAGGCCCCGACAGCCAGTAAAACCCTGTCGAATCTCATGAACATGGATCAACGAATATGGCGTCGTATGATCCATGTAGCCGACCCCACCTAGTGGGATAAGGCTTTGTTGTTATTGTTGTTGTTGTAGTAGTAGTAGTATTAAATTAATCAATATGTCAAATTACTGTTAATTGCTAAAAGTTGTAAATAATAATTAATCATATATTTTGGTGAAAATGAAAGGTATGTGTATTACTATAGTTAAGATTATTTTAATATTACTTATAGATAATCAAAATGTTATCTTTTAAATTGTATTTATTTTAAATCCAAACAAATCAAAGACTAAAAGAATATTTTTTTTTTAGAATTAAAAAGACATCAGCAAGGGTGTGGTCATCCAGCTTTGATTCAGAAGGGGAGAAATGTAGCCTCCAGTGCAAGCCAAAATAGGAGAATACGAAGGGGGGCAAAGAGCAACATGAACAACATGAGAACAAAAATATTACTAGGCTCATCTAGAGGTATGCACCTCAAACCCTGATAAAAGCCCGAACATGCTGAACTATATTATCTGGGTGAGATTTCGCATTTTTAAGGATTGAAGTGTTCTGCTGCAGCCATAAAACCCAAAGGTAAGCGAGGGGTATGGAGTGTGAACGCCTGGTTCTATCTGTACAGATTGTGCGCTGCCGGCTCGAAAAGAACACCAAATATTTTCTACAAAACTAGCATGGAGCCAAGTCCTGCCAGCTGTAAATCAAACCCGCTCTGCCATTGTGCAGTCAAAAAACAAATGAGCTGTATCTTCTACACTCCCACCACAGTCCACAGCTGAGGTCCCCATCGTCCGCCCATTTAGCACCATAGGTCTTGGCTAATAGTCTTTTACATCGTAAGAGCCAATAAAAAAATTTTATTTTCAACGGCACCCGAGACTTCCAAATGATCTGCAGTCCCCTTAAGAGGCCTTATCCTGGGCCCCATTCACCTGCCCAAGCCTGTTAAGCTTTTTGTTGACAGAAAGCTCCCCGTGCTGCTAGTTCCATCCATCTTTGTACCTTCCTTGGGGTAAATCTTTTTGAGACAGTCTAGCAGCAGCAGAAACTCATCCAAGTGGTGGTCAGAGAAAGTGCAGCAAAAGAACCAACAGCTCAGATTGGAGGACCCCCACCACCCCGCCTCGAGAACGTCACAGCCAGTGTGCCATCATTGAACTATTCACCCTTCCAGAATTCAGACCCAGAACAACACACTCTTTGCCAAAAGGGAGAGGATCCTAGCATATGCAGAAACCTGGTCCCAAGACAAATCACAATTGTAGCATGTGTGCAGAACGGAGGTACACAGGTTGTCCTTCAGGTCCATGACGCATGTCAATCATTTTGATAAAAGCACGTTGTCTGAGATTTAGCATCCCCAGGCTGCCCTCAGCAATTGGTCAGTAGCGAACCGCATTCCAAGCAACCAGAGGGATGCCATGCCCCATCAATAGGTTGGAACGCCAGAAGAATTGCATCTGCAGTGTACTCATGGAGCATTCAACCTCCCTCGGTATGCATATACCATCATGTAAATCGGGAGGCCCAAAAGCACCGAATGTAGAAGGATCAGCGGGCCACCACGGGATAATAGTCAGGAGCTCCAAACATGAGTTTACTACCATCTATTCAATAATGATGTCCAGTCATGGGAGGCAATGTGACCAGCAATTAAAGGTAGACTGAGATGCAAAAGAATATCAATCGAAGTTTTCGACTCATGGGAACAGCCATCCCCAGGGGAACAAATGTGGACTTGTCATAGTTGGTCTCAAGTCCAGAGTAGTCGACAAAAATCCGCATATTGGATCCGCATAAAGGGAACAAATGTGGTCCTGGCAATCCTAGTGGATCACCAAATGTTTTGCCTCAACCATAGAGTCCTTAATGGAAAAAAAGTGTCATCCGCATATTGGCTGATTGGGATCAAGGTATACGATTTAACAAACTGAAGCCTTAGAGCAAACACGTCTGGCAAGTGGCAAAAGTTGATCTAGCCAAGGTGTCTGCTTCAATGACAAAGAGCATTCGGGTAAGAGCCTATCTAAACCCACTTTGGGGCTGACCCCAACACTCGGACGGTTGTCCATTGATGATCAAAGTCACGATGGAAACAAAATTAAGAAATCAACCTTTTGGGAAAATATTCGTGCAACCGAAGGGGGCACCACAAGAAAGACCATGAGATGGAGTCGTAGGCCATGTCAAAATCCACCTTCCAAAGGATATCTCTTTCTCACGATCTATGCCAATTTGAGTGTACCTTCGTTGCCATTATACATCTGTCTGTGACCGATCTTCTACCACAAAAGCAGTTTGGACAGGGAGAAACAAGATCGCAAGCAGAAGCAGAAGCCTATTCACGAGGGTCCCTGGCAGTGATGAGATAGATGCCATTTAAGAGCGATAAGTGAAAGTCTTCCACCCATTCTGCACCTGTCTTCTTCGAGATGAGGAAGAAAAAGAAGCGATTCAGCCTTTCAAAGCCTCAATTTCTAGAGGCAACCTCTTGAAAGACTGCCATAACATCTGTCTTAACCACTTGCCAGAATTTGCGATACAATAGGACAAGGAAACCATCTAGACCAGGAGAACCTTCTCCATTGAGGTCATGTATCAGCCACAAAACTCAGCCTGCGTGAATCTCTAGTGAGAGCAAAGCATTGGGCCCCCTCAACGCAGGTACATCCCTGTCCACCCATTCCTAGCAGCTTGTGAACAGGAGAAGTTCCTGAAGTAGTCGACCACCTCCTCGGCAATCCGCTGCCTCTTGATAATCACCTTGCCCCCACACATTAATGCTCTCAATTCTGTTTTGTCACCTCTCACAAGCCCACAAGTGGACAATTTGGGTGTTCGCGTCTACTTTAAGCCACAATTGCCGCGAACATTGTCTCCATGCTTGCATTTGGCACTGAGATCCAGTCAGAATCGGTGTTAGTACTAGCCTTGGTTCTGAAAAACGATGTGATAGGAGGGGGTCGAAATGACTATAACTGAAGTTTTTTTTTTAGAGACTATAACTGAAGTTCCGCTCAACACATCACATGACGCTGATTCTGGATTTCAGATTCTTGCTAAAAGCAAGAATATGATCTGTTCATTTTTGCTGGGTGAACCGCTTGACTTTTTTTTCCTTTTTTTGTGTTTGGCTTGACCTTCCCTCTTTTTCATTTGGCGTGACCTTTTCTTTCTATTTGTTCTTTTTTCTAGCTGCTTTAGACGTTATTTGTTATGTTATTTTTTTTGGAAAACATTTTTTCTAGCTGCTCGATGGAATCTCGTTGTAGATGCTCTCGCGAGGTGTGCATCTTTTAATGTGTGGTGAAGGTATCATCTCATATTTTTCACCAACCCTGGATCTCTCAATTGAGCTCCAAACAAACTTTTGAAGCCTGAGCAAAAAGTTTGTGGACCTAGGGGCTTCGCGACCCATGCCGTGAATGCCTAGGACAGCCAACCAGTGAAGTCCTTCCGTCGCCGGGGGCTTCCCCCCGTGGAGCCACCATCATCACTGGCGCCACCCCCGCGGCGACCCTCTCTGGCACCCCCGCTGGCAGCGCCACTGACGGCGAACTTCGTCTTTTTCTTTCTGCTGCCTCTGCTTCGCCACCTCCTGCCACACCACCTGCTGCACCCCAGCAGCCCTTCCCCTTCTCCCTCCTCCTTCTCAACACGTCCCCACGTTGAAGTTCAGGACACACCCTACAGCTGATGCTTGGCATAACTCGAGCGATCCCACCAGTAGTCGATGGCCTATTGAGAGAAGATATGCTTCAGGTGCTGTAGGGCTGGCCACATCATCCGAACTTGCAAGTTCCCTGTTCGATGCCTCTGTTGCGGCCAGGATGGACATCACTAGACTTCCTGCAAGGCTCCTCGATGCCCGGTAACTGGAGTGAAGCCACTGCTGAAGATGCAGAAACACCAGAGGAGGCAACAGCATCTACCAAACATCGCCCCACCCCACCCCGCTCTCCCCCTGCCATCGACAAGGAACCTGTAGTCAGTGGTGATTCCATGGTTGTTGATGATGACCCAGAACACCGTGGCGCTGCAAAACTGCTTAGTCGGTGACTCTTCATCGGACCTGACAGACATCGCTCAGGCTAAAGCCACGTTCCTCACAACCTTCGGAGGAGAGGCACCATTTCACTTGTAAGGATTGGACCTCGTCGCTCATCATATGCCCGAGCTCTGCTGCCCACCGTTCGCTTCTCCTCAACAGTTTTAGCATTCCCAGAGGCAGTGTGATCAGATGGCGGGAATGGAAACCATGATGCCAGCCCCAGTCCAAACCACTAGACGAGTCTCCTTTACTGGGATACCTCTCCACCTCATTTGTGCTGACACTATGACAACCTTGACATCGGCATTCAGTCAATTGGTTTCAGTGGGCATCCCGACCCTGGGAGTGCCTGATTTATCCAGGTGATGACGGTCAATGAGCCGCGTCCGTGATTGCTGCCGCCGCCATCTTGCATGTCCCTATGAGTCACCGGAGGAGAAGCATTCCTGATCTGCCTACACCTAGACATGCGGAAACGACTACATGGGTGCCGTCAAACAATGATCCGACCTCAGATGGGAATGGAAGAATGACCTCTGCAAGTCCTGGCATCGGACTGAGCGACCGGGGCGAGCGGAATTTGAAGGATCAGCAGCAAAGGTCAATGGCACACCACACACAACCTGAACCAGACCCAACATCTACCCACCATGCTGCCCCCAACCCCTTAGCACTGCACCCAGCCCGAGCTAGACCCAACACCAGCATCACCTGCTGACAATCCTACATCCACATCAACCACACTCCCAAGTCCGCCGAGACGGTGCACCGCTGGACCCAAGATTATAAACAACCCAGATCACAGCATAACCATGACACATCCCTCCCACCATTCCTCCTCACTTCAGCACCCGTCCTCGACAATGACCGACGAGCAACATAGATTCCATCCCAGACCAACCCAGATCATAGCATAACCATGACATACCACCATCCTCTGCCGCTCCTCACTTCAGCACCCCCCTCCTCGACAATGACCAGCGAGCGACATAGATTCCATCCCAGACCTGAAGCCGCCCCCTGCACATTTCCCTCCTTTCCTCCACCACCGGCCATCATCACCCTCTCCTTGTCCTGGTGGACATCATTCCAACGACAACTGACTCCTCCAAACACTACCGAAGGCATCATTGGAGGGCTGGGAGATCCTCCTAAACCCTAAACCCTGCAACAGTACGCCAGTGAATGCTGACTGCACTTGGTGGATGATGTCTTCTAGAACTTCCTCAAGTCGGTTGTTAGTACCTGTGTCACCAAGAGGAAGATGGCGTTTAATGTGGCAATCGGCCGAAAGTCCTCAATTTGTTCGGCTAGTGTTCACTTGGTCCGCAGGAACCAATTGAGGTGCTCGAATCCGCGGTTCCCATTCTCAAACTCTGTGATGACCTCCGTGATGTTCCCTTTCAGAACTTGATGGTGATATAAGTTGCATCTCCCAGAATATTGCACTTCAATGGATTTTTTTCTAGAAGAGGTACATTTTAGTGGAATTCAATCTTGGAAGCATATTCTAAAACAACGCATGAAATCATGAAGCCAAATAACTTTTATAAATCAACTAACACAATTCACCTGATTCATCTCAGATACCAGCTGATTTAATATCTTCAAGCCAATTGAATAATGTCCAGATGTTGCCTGTGGTGTGAAATATAAAGACTTAAATTAGATGATATTGATAGGTTCCTAAAAACATTCAAATTAACTTCTGGGTATTCAATTGATCAAAACAGTACAACAACAACAACAACAAAGCCTTATCCCACTAGGTGGGGTCGGCTACATGGATCATACGACGTCATTCCGCTCTAATTGATCAAAACAGTAAAGGTAAAAAAATTAAAGAAGAATCAAATTTGGCTGTTACTACTATTCATAGAAAATTCATGCAACAACATATTATTTGTTCAGCATTCTCTTATTCTCTCCTCTGTTTTAGTTTAAAGTTTATGTGCTGCTGTCACTTCGAAAAAAACTGGATTTTCAGAAACTCCCGGATAAAGGAGGAGGGTTGTGTTAGGCCCCGACAGCCAACATAAAATCATGTCGAATCTTATGAGTCGTATGATCCATGTAGCCGACCCCACCTAGTGGGATAAGGCTTTGTTGTTGTTGTTGTTTGTTCAGAAACTCCGCCTATATTTTATAGCCGGTCACAAGCCCGGATAAAGGAGGAGGGTTGTGTTAGACCCCGACAGTCAGCATAAAATCCTGTCGAATCTTATGAACATGGATCAACGAATATTAATAGAGCGGAATGGCGTCGTATGATCCATGTAGCCGACCCCACCTAGTGGGATAAGGCTTTGTTGTTGTTGTTGTTGTTGTTGTTGCATGACTCTTTTGAAGGAGGGTATTGCATGACATGTCAGCACAAGAAAAGAACTGAATCAGCTGACAACTAGAAGTCCAGCAGATGCCAAAGAATTTTTTGAAGGTAAGATGCCCAAAGAATTGGATTAATGAAAAAGGAAAAAAAACCCCGTATGCAAAAAACAATGGTAGGATCGACCTAATGAACGTCTTACCATTCTTAAATGTCTCTCTATTGAAATGAATCGAAGTACAAACAATACAAAATCATATTTTGCTTTGCTATTGGTAAATTCATTATCACACATGAACAATATGTATAACCAAATGATGCGTAATCTTTCACTAGAAGTAAATTCTAGGCTACTTAACAAAACTTTACTGACACATTCTATTTTAAGAATGCCAAATTTATTAAGATAAAAGTCTCCTTAAGTTTAGAATATCAGCAGTTTAAGCAAGGATTCAGTTGTATCATCAGTCATTTTTTTAATGCCCGCATATGATAGATGACTGAAACAAGTATTACTTTTCACTTTTGTCAAACCACAGCTCTCAGAATAGCAAGTTAGTGAACACAAAATGCAATAAGAGGTCGAGAAAAAATGAAATGAGAAACTGATGATCCCTTGAAAAGAGATGGCGTACAATCAAATAATGGATAAAAATTATATATAAAATATAATATGTAATGAGTAAATTTCTGCATGTCAACTTTACTCATCTTCCTAACATGGTGACTGAACTTTATTTTGTACTTTTTTTTAGAAGAACTTTATTTTGTACTTACATAGCCATCCAACTTATAAATTCTTGCAGGTGTGGTAATGTTGATTTGTTATGGCATGTTTCCTTCTTGTTACATACATGCTGTTACCACGCATACAACGTCCTCTCTCCGTCATGCCAACACTCATTAATAAAATAGTTTTTTTCTCTCCTATGTGTCCATTAAAATAGTTTTTGTATGGAATATGGTAAGCAATTATTTTTAATAGACATCTAGGAGAGAGAAAAAACTATTTTATTAATAAGTGCCAACATGGTAGAGAGAGAAAGTTACTTGCATGGCAGCTACAGAAAAATGCCCCTAGCAGGTTAACATGACTACACCGACAAGATTTTAAAAGTTTAATGACCATTTGATTACAAACAAAGTTTACTGATCATTTAGGGAAGATAGTAGAGTTGGGTGAGCGTGTGAAAAATTTACTAAATAGGCAATATGTTATGATATTTACAGCCTGATGTAAACATGCATCACACAGAAGTTAAACAACAATTATAAGAGTACTTACCTGACTCAAGAAGTTGGTAGCGTCCGTAACAATATCTCTGAATCTGTCATCATCAAACCATCCAAATTTTGTGACTCGACATAACAGTTGAATAAGGGATCCAATAACAAAGTTCTGCAAATCAGGCCCTCTTGTAGCTAGGTAGTTTATCACATAATTACCTTCACAGAGATCATGGGGTATTTAGAGCATTTCAGAAGAAATTGAAAAAAAAAACTCAAGATGAGAACCTTATAATCAGACCAGCATGCAAAAGCATGATAATAAGTACTACACACAACTGGAGGTATTTTTGTATTATATAGTTGCAATTAATAGGACTTGTAGAGTTGCCTTCTGTTTTCTATCTCAGTGGCCTTGTAATAACATAAAAGATGAAATTGCACTAGAGTTGAAGCATACAAAAGTTTTATCTATCTATGATGATAACAAGTTAACTATTATATATGAGTACCAAAAGCATGTATTGAATCTCCTATGAAGAATTGAAGGCATTAGTTCATGACAATTGGAAAAACAAATGGCAGTTGAACTTCAAATGCTTCTTTGAAAAAAATAAATAATTGAAATCTGTAAGCTGATATAAACGACTCCAGAAAAGAAATATTACGGATATCAAGTCGCATCTGCAAAGATAGACTGTGCTCTGTCACTTGCTTCAACAGGCTTGAACTAGCCAACATCATAGCATAAGGAGTCAGTGCATTGTCCAAAATGTATTGGCATTGTGAAATATAGTCAGGATTCACAGAAAAGCATTTCAGTGTAGTCTCCGCATGTACACGTTCAGCAGAATTCTGAGATGTGTACAGCCTTTCACACAAAGCTTCCAGCTGTGCTAAGCTCTCCATTGATGGCAATATAATAATTATTTCCAAAGTTTTGGATGATCAACTACTCAAGATTAACGATGAATTTTGTTCTCCGTGCCACGGAAATTCGATTCACATCTACGAATTTGCATAAAATTCTGCCAGAGTTTCAGTGATAAATTATGAAGATATAAATATATACTATTCACAGATGAATTTTCAGGGACAACAAAGTCAAGGAACTGAAAATTACATGATATATCATTAGATTGTCACTTTATACACAATGATACAAAATGGAAATTTTCAAATGAAATTTTTCGCACGATGTACAATGGCCGGAATCTTTTAAATTTGAACAGCACACATGAAAAAAGGACAAAGAAGGTGATCTGCTTATGCGCCAAGATGATTCCAAAAAAGTAACCCTGAAAAAAAGAAAAACAGAAGTAAATTAAATACTGTGCATGCTAAGATATGGCAGTAAATAACTAGATAAGAAGGTTGCATGGCCTGTATTAATTTATATATCACCGGAGAAAAGAGAGTGAAAATTTTTAAAGATTATGTTCACCTCAAACCATAATGCATAGTGTATGAGGATGTCAATGAAAAAATTATCAGTAATGGTATACCGATTGAAGTTTGGAAATGTTTAGGAGAAAAAGGTGTGTTGTGGTTATGTAAACTATTTAATGAGATTTTACGATCAAAAAAGATGCCTGATGATTGGAGATTAAGTAAATTAGTTCCTATTTACAAAAATAAAGGGGATATTCAGAATTGTGCAAATTATAGAGGGATTAAACTTATGAGTCACACAATGAAATTATGGGAAAAAGTGATTGAGCATAGATTGAGAATGGAGACTAGTATTTCTGAGAGACAATTTGGGTTCATGCCAGGAAGATCCACTACAGAGGCGATTTATTTACTAAGGGGGATGATGGAGAAGTATCGAAGTAGGAGAAGAGACTTACATATGGCTTTCATTGACTTAGAGAATGCGTATGATCGGGTACCAAGGGATGTACTTTGGAAAGCCTTGCAAAAGAAGAGGGTGAGTATTGCCTACATTAAGGTAATACAAGATATGTACGATGGGGCATTGACTAGGGTTAGGACACTCGGAGGTGAGACAAATGAATTTCCTATAGGAATTGGCCTACATCAAGGATCAGCTTTAAGCCCGTATCTATTTAACTTAGTTATTGATGCTATAACCGAGAGTATCACAGAGGAGGTACCTAAGTGCATGCTATTTGCGGATGATATAGTACTTTTAGCGGATTCAAGAGAAGAGATTAATACAAAATTGAAAATATGGAGAAATACGTTGGAGTCAAAGGATTTTCGTTTAAGTAGGAATAAAACAGAATATATGCATAGCAATTTCACAAATAAACAACTTAGAGACGATTTGAAAGTTATGCTAGGGGAGGATATAATTCCTCAAGTGACAAAGTTTAAATATTTAGGATCAATTGTAAGACAAGATGGTGAGATTGATGACGATGTTAATCATAGAATTCAAGCTGGTTGGTGTAAGTGGAGGAAAGCCACTGGAGTTCTTTGTAATAGAAAAGTACCCAATAAAGTTAAAGGAAAATTTTATCGTACTGCTATAAGACCAGCAGTGTTATATGGTAGTGAATGTTGGGCTATGAAGGGACAACATGAACGTAAAGTGGGGGTAGCCGAAATAAGGATGTTGAGATGGATGTGTGGTCATACAAGATTAGATAAGATTAGGAATGACCATATACGTGAACGAGTCGGAGTGGCTCCTATTAGTGAGAAAATGGTAGAGAATCGTTTGAGATGGTTTGGTCATGTTCAGAGAAGACCATTAGATGCGCCAGTAAGAAGAGTAGATCAAATAATCTGGAGTCCGATTAAAAGAGGGAGAGGGAGGCCAAGGCGGACACTTGGCGAACTAATAGAGCAGGATCTATTGGTTATACCGAAAGGTTTGGTTACTAATAGAACGGAATGGCGTCGTATGATCCATGTAGCCGACCCCACCTAGTGGGATAAGGCTTTGTTGTTGTTGTTGTATAGTCCACATGATAACAACACTGATTATTCAAGAAATGTGGTGGGTTTGGCGAGGAATGAAGTCCGAAAAGTAGTTCTGGAGTTGGTACAATAATATATTTTGGATGTTTTTTGAAACGAATATATATTTTGGATGTTGCAGTAAGACAAAAAAGTGTTAAGACTTCAAATCTTACCAACAATAATATACTCCTTCAATCAAGAGTAATACACATAAATTTGCATGGGAATAGTTAACACAGAAGAAACAATATCCAGAAATGCCTCTTAAAATATGATATCTTTCTGTAACCTTCTAGTTTTAGCATACCACCGATGACTTCCATATAAATGCAAAAACAAAGTTTGCAACTTCATGCATTCATTTGATCATAATTTGAAGTTCATGAACGAGCGGAAGTGGACACTTTGGAAGGTGAAGGGATAAGCTAATCACAATGGGAACATCCCGGTGAGGTAAAGTGCAATGCTAACATGTTTTTGCCCATCCCTTTGATTATTCGGTTTGCCTTTTAGCATCTGAAGACTTTCTGATCGTGATTATGTAAGATTTTTTTTCTCGCATTTTTTTCCACAAGCGAGAACTATCGGATGTCTCCAAATGTTCTTTTCTTTTGGCTCAAACGTAATCTTTTAGATATTTCTGCTCTAATAAATTCCAGGCGTTAACGAGGAAGTAAAACACTTCCTAAATACTGCAACATCTGCACGCAAATGTGTCCCCTGGAGCATCTAGATGCCTAATTCTTAGAATCCGAAGGAATCAAGAACCAAAGATCACGCTCACATCGATCTAAGTTTCTTTCGACGATCGGTTATTCTTTCCATTCGTTGGAAATCTGAATTCAGCAGCTCAACAAACCACCCCTTCGATCCACTCCCTGTATACCAAACAGGATTACTCGACACCCCGATACAAATCTCGATTGGGTTCATCGATTCGGAAACGTTTAGATGACCGATCTCGGAGCGACACCGTCGCTCGAATCGGAGCACGCTCGGGGAGGAACCCGATCCCAAGGGGACCGATCGCTCGAGCTACGATTCCCGAAGAAAATCCACAAAACTCAGAAAGAAGAGGGATCGAAGATTAGGGTTGTGCAGGCGAATACCTTTTCAGGATCCCGCGATTGCTCTCCTCTCTCACTCACGCTCTCTCGCGTTTCTAGGTTGGTCTCTCGGAGACGGTCGAAAGGCCGAGGAGTCGCTTAAATAGGAGCCTTTTTTAGTTGGCCGAAAAAATATATATATATTAGGTGGTAGTAATGCGGTGTGAGAGTGTCGTAAATAGTACAATATCTTGCGGGCATTTGTTTGACCCTTTTTTTCTAATTGGGAAATTTATCTCATCCCTTATTTATATTTGTTTTTTTTATAGGGAGGAACAGGACATAGAAAGCTGTCTCAATACATGTGGTTAAAGTTGCACTAAATCCAAAAAAAAGTTTATTAATAACTTGATAATATATAATTAATATTTTTCTAGTTAATTGATGAATGAATAATGTTGTACAATAAAATTTAGATAGAGATCGACTTAATTATTCTAATTACAGACATTTGGAAAAAGCATTGACAAAATTAATTATCTTGTTATAATTGACAAGAACATTAAAAATAACTTGAAAAATATAAATATGTAAGAGAGAGAGAGCGAAATTATGTACTATTTTTTTTATTTTTTTTAGTAATGATTTCTTCTCTTTATTGACCATGCTTCTCTCTCTTTAAAATTGTAGCTTTAAGGGTTTGATTTTTCCAAACATTAAACTCGACTTTTCTAATTATATGTTCATCCTCTCATTAGAATTCCCCAAAAAGAAAATTGAAGATAAAAGAAGTTGTATTTACCTCGATAAGCGATTCCAACGATTGCTCTGCGTTTGTAAGCCTCGGATGACCTCCTTTATCACACAACTCGGTAATCTAAATTTATTTAAATATATAAATAAAATCTAAATTTAATCGTTTATTTATAATATATAAATATTATTTATGTAGCATATAATATATCTATACATATCTTAAAATTTGAATTAAGACAAAATATTATGTCATTCCTAATATCAGAATAAGTATTATTTTAATTGAAAGTTATTAATTAGTATTTTATATTATGTATTCCATTATTACAGAAAAAATATATATAATGGAATATAAAAATTCGATATGTAATTTTTGAAAGATTTAATCATGTTGCAAAAAAAAATATAACATGCATTCATATATTATTATATTTTAGGATTAAAAATATAATGAAATATAAGCAACCAACTTATAATTTATGAAATTTTAATCATAATGTCAAATTCAATATATATTAATTAGGGATGCATTTATATATGATTGTTTCTTATTATAAATAAAAATTAATGGAATATAAAGAGTCAACATGTAATTTGTAATGTTAAAATTTTGATATACAAATTAATAGGGAGAATATCAAGCGTTAATACAAAAAAAAATAAATGATGTAATAAATTAATATGATATTGGAATAATAATGATAAATTTAAAAAGTTATAAAAGATAGAAAGAATAGTGAAAGAAAAGAGGATTTCATTCATGAAATTATATATATATATACATATATATATAGTAATATGATATTTAGATACTAATTATAAATTGGAAAAAATAAAAAAATAGAAAGAACAGTGAAAAGAGAAGAAGTCTTGATGGAATTATATATATATATATATAAGGTATATATACAAAATTAAATGTCACGTGATTAATATACGTGATCTTTCAATTTTAAAAATAATTGTGAATCATCATATTAATTAAAATTAATTAGTAGAATTAAGTAGATAAGATATATATGACTTTTAAATTCAAAAAAATAATGACTTGTCATTATTAATTAAAAGTAATTAATAGACTTATATTATCATAATTAATATACTTAAGTTACCATAATGCATAAAGTCAAAGAGAAATATTAAAATAATTCAAAAAAAGGAGAAAAAAAATTAAGAATGGAGGAAGAATAGAGATGACTGATGCATGGAATTATATATATATATATATATAAGAAATTAAAAATAGAAAAAATCACAAAAATATAGGAAAAATAATAAAAGGAGAAGATGCCTTGATGCATGAAATATATATAGAATGAAAAATAATTAAACGTAATGTGATTAACATACGCCATGGTTGAAATTAAAAAATAATTATGGCTATTCATATTATTAAATGTAATTAACGGAGTTAAGTAGATAATAGATATATAATTTTTTAACTTCAAAAATAGTATAACTTGTCATTATTAACTAAAGTAATTAATAGATTTAACTTATCATAATTAATAGACTTAAATTATTATGATGTATGAAGACATAGAAATATTAAAATAATTCAAAAAATAAGAAAAAATAAAATTAAAAATGAAAGAAGAGTAGAAGTGGTTGATGCATGGTATTACAAATATATATATATATAATAAGAGGGCACCGAATATACTGCACGGACTATAATAAGTCGATCGATTATTGTTCATCATAATCAAATTTATATGATAAATCGATCAACTTACCATTCAATACTATATACTACAGCATATAAGCATGCAGTATACTCATTTACTCATATAATAAATATTGGTTGTATGACGCAGTAAAAATGGCTCTCTTTTATTAGCTTTCTCAGCGAGAATGCACAACAAGCATGAAAAATTGCTTTGCAATGTCATAGCATCCCCAAAAGCATTACCAACCATAGGAACCATTTGATGAGATCCAACGGTAAGGGAGATCCTATTCTTATAATAGTTTTCTAATGAGCTTTTTACCTGTGCGCCTTCTTCTCTCTTGATCTTCGTAAATTGCAAGTTGGTTGCCCCAGTTCCCTCCTACTACTAGGGCACCTAGCCCGCACCGATCCAGTTATCCGAAGAATATTCTCGATCCGATTATAAATTAGATCGGGATCGGGTCAAAAGAATAGAAAATTCAATGGATTCCGAGTCGGGATCGGATCCAATATATGAAAACTCGAATTGTGAGATGATCTGATTATAATAATAACAAAATAATAATTATGCTACCTAATTTTAATTATTTATTAATTTGATGGGTCATTGCTTCGTTTTGAAATGTTTAAAATAATTTTGTCGACTTATTATTGTTGGAGCAAAGTGATACATCACAAGCATGTAATGTTATGATTCAATCGATTGGAGTTCCCTGGACGGCCTCTTCCACTATTTATAGGCGCATGCACCGTCCAGTCCACCCCCTTTGAATCGCGCCCCTTCCCGACGAACGGACGCACCGTTTCGCCAGAGGTTGCCTCCGGCAACCTTCCAAGCGGTCGCGCCGCTTCGCCGACGGTTGCTCCGGCAACCGTCTGGGACCAATATAGATCACTATATAACATCTCTCACTTGACCGTATTGGTCACGCAATTCCGACACTCCCACTATTCATGTAGTGCAATTTGCGACTTCGATACTCCAACTATTCGTGGAGTATGGAGATGATATTTCAAAGTTCATTATTCATGAAACTTCATTCTGACTCAATTATTCTTAAGTCTCATTAAACTAACATGTTTAATGAATGTTCTCCCTTGGTAAGAGAATCAACTAATATATCACTAGTAGGCATATAAGTTACGGTCACTTCTTTCTTTTTCATTATATCTTGTATATAGTGATATTCGATCTCAATATGTTTTCCTTTGGAACTATTTACTCCACTGTGTATCAAGCTTATTGCAGATTGATTATCACAGTACATCGGTAGTGGTCCACTACATATATTGAGCCCAAATTCCATAAGAAAATGTTTGATCCATACCGCATGAGTGGTTACCATACTGCAGGCTATATATTCAGCTTCTCGTGTGTGTCTCGCCACACATCCTTGTTTCTTACTACCCCAAGAACCAGCTGCACCACCCAGCATAAATAAGTGACTCGACGTGGATTTTCGATCATCAATATCTCCATCTAAATAATCTATTGCCTCAAGTGTATCAGCTTGATATGTTAGTTTCAATTGTGTTGTGCCTTTCAGATATCGTATAATTCTCTTTATGGCTTCCCAATGTGTCGTTCCAGGATTACTTTGAAATCTACTAATCAGGCTTATTGGATAAGTCAAATCAGACATTGTACACAACATAGCATACATCAAGCTCTCCACTGCTTATCGTATGGGACCTCTAATGGTTTTTGTCCTGAATTAGAACATTGACTCTTACTGAGTTTTTTTCCCACAACGAGAGGTGTTAGTGTTGGATTGCTATTATGCATTTCAAATCTTACTAGTATCTTGTTCAGATACTGTTGACTTAAGCTCAATGTCCTTGAGCTTCTATCCCGAGTAATTTGAATTCCAAGGACATGCGAAGCTTTCCCATGTCCTTCATTTCAAATTCCTTACTCAACTTTTCTTTAATTTCATTAAGCATTGTGACATCATTCCCGATGCGCAAAATGTCATCGACATATAATGACATTATAACGAACTTGCTCGCACTATTCTTGATGTACACACAATGATCCAATTTGTTTGCGACGAAACCAAATTGAATGACCATCATATGAAACTTTCGGTACCATTGACGCGATAATTGTTTTAAGTCATATAGTGATTTTTTCAGCTTATAAATCATATTCTCATGACCTTCCACCTGAAAACCATCAGGTTGTCGTATATATATGTCTTCACTCAACTCTCCGTTGAGGAAGGCAGTCTTAACATCAATCTAGAATAATTCCATATCCATATATGCCACTATCGCTAAGATGATCCTGATAGATGCAAACTTAGCTACCGGAGAATATATTTCCTGAAAGTCTATACCGACTTGCTGAGTATAACCATTGGCAACTAATCTCGCTTTGTGCTTCTCAAGAGTACCTCGGTACTTTTTCTTGAATATTCATTTGCACCCTATGCATTGCCGATCTTCTGGCAAATCACATAGTTCCCAAACTCCATTCTGATTAATAGAGTCAATTTCTTCTCCCATGGCGGCCGTCCATGATTCCGACTCAACCGAAGCCATCGCTTCATTATATGAAACAGGATTTGTACAATCCTTTACATCTACATCCACGAAGTAACACGAAGCCTCGCATTCGTACAGAACATACTCATCAAAGTGTGTGGGTCGTGTCCTGGGTCTCTTGTTGCCGATTATATTCGTGGGTTTTATGGGTCCACCCACTTCTTCAAAAGGATTTTCATCTTGTATAGAATCTTCTTCCACGATTGGTACCTCGGAGTCGATTTCATTATCCCCTCGGATAATTAGAGGTTCATTATCCTCTTCTTCATGCACTTGTTCCTTTTCATTTTCAAGGAATGTTGCATCTTGACTCTCAATTAATCATTTTTCTCTGTGAAAGAATCTATACCCTTTGGATTATTGACTATATCCAATGAACCTGCATACCAACGACCTAAAATCAAGTTTGTCCCTCAATTAATTTGGAACTAGAATATGCGCTTTACATCCCCATTTCCGGAGATGGCCTATATCAGGCTTCCTGCCATTCCACAATTCATATGGCGTGGTTTCTACGGATTTTGTGGGAATTCTGTTTTGTATGTAATTTACAGTTCACACTGCCCCTCCCCAAAAACTTTTAGAAGGCCTGAGTGGGACAACATACACCTTACTGCATTCATCAATGTTCTATTCTTTCTTTCTGCCACGCCATTCTGCTATGGCGTATATGACATTGTAATTTGCATACTAATGCCTTCCTGAATGCAATAATCATTAAATTCTTAGGAGGTGTATTCCCCTCCTCTGTCTGTCCTTAATGTTTTAATTGGTCTTCTCAATTTCTTCTCCACTTTCATCTTATATCTCTTGAATGCTTCAAAAGCATTTGACTTTTTGTCCAAAAGATAAACATAGGAAAATCTTGAAAAATCATCAATGAATGTAATAAAGTACTCCTTATTCTTATGTGTCACGATGCTAAGAGGACCAGAATGAACCAATCCTAATAATTCTTTTGACCTTATTACCTTCGAAAATGGCTTTCGGGTCATTTTTTCGGTCAAACAATGTTCACAAGGCAATGTTCTTACACTTGAAATTCTATGAACTAGATTCATTCTTATGATTTGTTCCATATTTGTTTTTCCTGAATGTCCTAATCGGTCATGCCAAAGATCATAATCAGAATATTCACACATAGAATAATTAGAATTGACGTCCACATTCATTGATATATTTTCAGTCACAACAGGTAGGCAAAATAAATCATGTCCGGGAACAAACTTCCCGACAGTAAGAACTTTCATGTCCTTACCTATAGTTACCCTATCATTATAAAACCTAACTTCAAAATTCTTCTTCAGAAGTATGGGAATAGACACAAGATTCCGATGGATACCGGGAGCATATAAAACATCATTAAATGTTAAGATGCAATCTCCCAAATCCAGCATATAATTCCCAACACCTTCCACATCAAGGTAGGTGTCGTTGCCCATGTATATTCTTTGTTCCCCATTCTTCAATTCTTTGAAGTCAGTCATCTCATCCTTGGTCTTGGTGATATGACGGGTCGCCCTTTAATCGATCCACCATCCCATAGAGTCAGTACTTGCAGCGTTGCATTTAATGACGCCAGCGAATTCGGACTTCTTGCCTTTCTTATCTTGACTTTGCCCTTTCTGTCCTTTTGCCTTAGTGCAGTTCGATTTGAAATGTCCGAACTTTCCACAGACATAACAGGCTATCACGCTGTCCCTTTGACTTCTTGTTCGGACCAAGCTTTTTGAAGCGAGCAGCATTCGCCTCATCATCGTCTTCTTCTACGTCGAAGACTTCACTTTTTCTTTTGCAATTGGCCAAGTCTTGTTGACCAATTGGGCTGACAAATCTGTCACCGACTTAATACATCCATTAAGTCGCAAAGTCGTGGCAGCCATGTCAAAATTGGGAGGAAGACTATTTAGCACGGTGGCAACCTGTAAGGGTCCAGGAATCATTATACCAGCTGTTGCTAAGTCTTTAGCCAGCACAATCATTCTGTTGACATGATCTATCACATTTTCTGACTCTTTCATTTTACAAGTATTATACTTGTGCAATAACAACTGAATATTTACTTCAGTTTTAGAGTCATATTTGGCCTTTATAGCCATCCATAGATCACGTGCTGTTTTTTGTGATTCGAACACCTTTATCAAATTATCTTCCATGTGTATCAACATGAAAGATCTTGCCTTCTTATCCTCTCTCTCCCACTTGTTATGTGCTTTCTCGTGTGCCTCAATTTCTTCTAGTGTAGCATTCTCGGAAAGCACAGGAAAATTATTTTCAATAACCTTATCAAGGTTATCATGCATAAGTCCATACTTGATCTTGCGGCTCCACATATCATAATTCACGCCATTTAGACGTTCAAGTTTTGCCAACTCCATTGCAAACAATTTTGAAGTCATTTTCTAAGAATGAAAGCAATGTATCTAAGATAAATAAATACTCAAAATGACAAAAAAAAATAATTCACAAGCAGAATGTAAGTAAAAAAAATACTTCAAAATAATTGAAAAATAGAGGTCAATTTAAATGAATTAATCCTATTTTAGATAGCTACCGTACAAAAAATAGTTTAAGCTAACCAATTATTCTCTGTCAAAGGAAATTAAAAATACGACAAAGATAATAAGTTAAGCTAATACAAAAGACGTATGTAAATACAAGACAAAGATAAATGAAATAACAGTGGTCAGTGGTTGCAAAATGTGCAAGTAATTACGGTCTAGAAGTTTAAAAAAACAAAAAGTAATAAAGATTGACTTAATTGTAGGATATATAATTAATAGAATAGTTCTTAAATAAAACAAAAAAATGAATTCTTAAAAAAAATATAAGTCCAGAACGTTACTACAAAAAAAAATTGAAACACGGGGATAAGTTCGAATAGATAATTAATCTTATTATGGATAACTATTGCACAAGACAAATTATGCTAAGTGATCAAATTATAAATATATATGCGACAATGTGGGAAAAATAAATGAAATAACAGTGATTGCACTGTGTCAAAAAGAAATTATTTGTAGATCGACTATGTTCAAATATATAAATATATGTGATATATATATACATCTGAATAAAAATAAATAAATGTTCGAATAACACAATTGATCTACCGGGTAACGTGGAAATAGATATTATGGCAATATAAAAAATAGATCCCAAATAAATATAATTAACTTTAAGAAATGTAATTGATATATATAATTATATATAATAAGAATATGCAAGACTATTAGCAAGCACGAAATTGAATAGATAAATTCAATGAATTTTGTTCAAATATACAATCGTAGGTAAGTGGGCCTTATAAAAAGAACAATCTAACATGCAATTTCCTAATAGCAAGAACACACAAAAAAAATAATGACAGTAATTATAACTATCAATGATCAAATATATTGATCCAAAAAAAATACAAAATAACTAAAAAAATAGAAATAAATTCCTCCAATAAAAATATTAATATGCAGAACAATTGATCGAATAACCAAAATTACAATAATGTAGTCATAGGTTAATTTAGTTAACAAAATAATATCATGGACATAAATAGAATTACTGGTTTCTAAATAAAATAACACGTGATATTAAGAAATTGCAGAAATATTAAAAATAATAATATTCAAATAGAGTTAAACTATATCAACAACAATCTTATTTATAGATGACATAACTTGTGGTAAAATAGCAGCAAACCAAAAATAAAATGCCGAGCGGCTGAGATCAATAACTTAAAAGATCAACCGTCAGGATTAAAGTCTACAATACATTTACTGTTCATCTTCTTCCTTGGGCATTCTGCGTACTTGTTTGACGGCGTGCAGTGCGATGTCGAGGACAAAATGAAATGCGTCTGGAGACTTCGCAAAGAACCAAAAATCTCTTGCGATTTGTTCGGAAAGCCAAGGAAATCGCTCGCAGGGAAGATTCCTCTCCCTTGCTCTGATGTTTCGTTGGAAGAAGAAAACTGCGCTCTGATACCAATGTAATCTTATGATTCAACCGATTGGAGTTCCCTGGACGGCCTCTTCCACTATTTATAGGCGCATGCACCATCCAGTCCACCCCCTTTGAACTGCACCCCTTCCCGACGAACGGACACATTGTTTCGCCAGAGGTTGCCTCCGGCAACCTTCCAAGCGATCGTGCCGCTTCGCCGGCGGTTGCTCCGGTAACTGCCTGTGACCAATAGGTCACTATATAACAAAGCAAGAGGTACTTTATGTAAAAAGTGGATTAAAGTTCCTCCTACTATTTCTATTTACGTAAAGAGGTTCAAATTGGTGTACATAATATTTTATATGCTTGACCTATTGGTGTTTACAACTTGAGCAGCATCTCGTGCTTCATAGTCCTATCATAACATCGTTCTTATTTTTACACTTTGAAATAAAGAATAACATGCATGCAAATGGGTGTGACATAATGCTTCTACTACATTCTGTTATTTATAATGCACGAATGCAAAGTGCACTCTGTCTGATAACTATGATCATGTTGTCAAGTTCACGTGCCCTCGACAATTATCAACTTAACTTAGGTCATATCAATAGCTATTGCAATTATTAGTTTGACAATTATCGTCCTCTCAATTATTAGCTTATTTTAAGGATTCTAGTTCACTATCAACAATAATTCATCCATATGTAAGGATTTAGCACAATGACTCAAGAACTCAACTTTAGAAATAAAGATGGCTCCTCCAGGAAAAAATGACTAAGCAATTGGAATGATGAGTTGGATGAAGTATTTGTGAGAATCATGAAACTCGAACATCTTCATGACAATTATGAGAATGGTGTATTCTCCATCAAAACATGGAAGCACATCTTGCTAAGATTCAATGAGACGACAAAAAGGGTTATAATATGACGAACTTGAAAAATAGTCTAAAAATTTTAAGAAGTCCTTTATTGTGTAGCAATATCTACTTAATTGAAGCAGGTGGGGATGGGATCCTGAGAAAAATATTCTTAGCCCTGTGAACTTGGCATGTGGGAAGAGGTCAAACCGATAAGCGCAATGCGAACTCATGGGTATTTCATCTATGCAATAATTTATGATCCTCATTCATTACACTTCATCTTCTCTTATTTTATAGGCAAACAAGGAATATCCCAGAATCAAAACAAGTCATTTCCTACGTTTGATGAATTGTCCTTCATTTTTTTCAAGAATACAACTACTAGGAGTAGAGCCTTCGTTACAACCATGTCTGAAATGCCATCAAAGGACAATGACCCGAATAAAGATGACACTAGCAATGACATTAAGATCACCATAGATGCTATGAATTTTTGTCATGCCACTACATGAAATAATCCATGTGAGGGTTTCACACATGAATGCACCTATGACAATTCATCATCACAAGGAAGACCCATTTATTGGCCTATCACCCACATTGACCAACAATAAGAGGGCTAGATTTAATGACCATAGGACTAAACCACAAAAGGTAAGAGAAACAATTTGGAAGCCATCAAATTTATTAAGGAGATAAGATAACAAGGGAAAAAGAGACTTTTATTGTTAGATGATATGGAAGTCAACTCTTACTCTATGACAGAATGTTGGGCTAAACTACGTGAGAAGGTCACTAATTGCACTATAGTATTCAAGTTATCCATGATGGAAGCATTCAAGAATGAAATCAATTGTTGAACTTTTTATGACTTATGAAGATGATATGTTGGAGCCATAATTGTTGGAAAAAGTAGAGGAGTACCATAGAAAGCGGCCACCAAGAGGGCAATTGTCTAGCTACCTTGGGTGCACAAGTTCAAATGTGACTATTGCCTCATCACCATTCAATACCAACTAGAGGTTAGAATAGCAACAACATCTATTTTACCATCTTTGTTTCGATGTTTGTTCCCAATAGCAATTTCTCTCATGCATGTGTCATCTCCATTCATCGTACACATCTCTTTTGTCATAACATTTTTTGTTCACAATTATTTCATCCCACTTGTGTTGGGTACTAATTTTGCCTCATGGTTGGGCGTGTCCATTGTGTTCGTTCATCACCAACCAAAGGTTCAAGATTCTTGTTCTCCCTAAATTATATGCTACAACTATGTGATGATACTTAAAGATATCTCTTTTGGTAGTATGATCAGGACCTACTAATTTTGTAGCTATGGTGTGTCACCTTTTGGCTCAAGTAACAAAGCTATGTTCCTTAATGAGAACTTATCATGTAGACGTGGCATTACTTTTTGGAACAATGATAACAACCTGACAAGTTGCTTATTTATTATGCAATTTTTATGTATCCAATTCTAGCCATGTCTTATTGTACTATGATTTCTCTCATCTCCCTCATTTCTATGCATGCTTGTTTCTTGTTATTGCCATGTTTCTCTATTAAATCTACTTTTTCTTGATAGATGAATAGACATATGTTGATTCAAGTGTTTATCGAGGAGGAGAGATTTTACGAGGATATGATCAAAATCATAATGGTAGTCGTACAATCTAAATAGATTTTGGAGAACCAATTGGAAGAGTTTCATGCATAACTCGACATTTCTTTTGGCACCACCTCATATTATACATACTAAAAGGCTCACCCACAAAGATATTATGATCTATTTAAGATGTCTCCTACAGTATTTATGAAGTTAGAGGAGTTAGTCATGTCGAGGAGCCTTATACACAATACACAACAAGTGAGTAAGTGTGAACAATTAGTCTTTTCTTACATTCTCTAGGACACAACATTTCGAATGTAGGCATTGTAGAAAAAAATTAACATCTGATGAAACTATCTTAACCATGTCCTTCAAGTGATATGTTTCTAAAGAGTTCATTGTCTTACCCAATGGATATGAAGATGTGCATTCACGGATTCGCCGCTATCGTAATTTCTTCCCCTATTTTGGGACAAGTCAAGATGATTTTTTTCTATCTTATTGACTTATGATACTACAATAGTGATGCAAGGTGACCACATTTGTTGTCGAATGCACTTAGGGCTATTGATGAAATCCATGTTCTTACGTTGGTTAAGAAAGTTGACCATCATCGCCATAGGAATCACAAGGGGTTCATTTATAAAAATGTGATGGTCGTGACATCATTCAAATGTTTGCACTGGATGGGAGGGATCCATTGTCGAAATAAGAGTTGTGCTGATGTGTTAAAAATGTGGATTTGTTGTCCCGGAAGGTATGTACATTATGTTATTGAACTTTAATTACTTCAACCATGACCTAGGATGCTGGCTACGACATATAGTAATTTTCGTTTGATTGCTATTATTTTGATCTAACATTAACAAATCGATTTTAGGCTTTCACGATGATTTTCGTAAAATCAATATTTTTGGTTTAAACACCAATTCACCCCTATTGGTGACTTGTGATCCTACATTAAATATCTATTCCGAATTTACTTGTTTTAACAAGAAAAGACTTTGAATCAAACCAAAACTCTATGAAAATTCTTGGGGCCCCTAAAGGTCCTAGGAGACAAAAATGTGTGCTTGTGGTGCTTAAGACTTGGGAGCCATACCATATTGCAGAGGATGGATTTCAAGACTTGAAGATCAACCGAAGGAGAATATGGCACAGCACGCTGTTTGTGTTGTGCAACGGTCCAGAGGTCCCAAAGGCTACGATTTCTTCTTCTATATTTTCTTGGATGCTCTTTTAGTTAGTTTTTCATAGTTTATTAGTTTTGTAATAGATATTTTTCTCAAGAAGGAAAACTATTTAAACCTTGTTATTAGTTGAGTTAATTTATCTTTTCGATTTTTTTTATCATGCATGTTGAGTTCGTTGCCTTTTGATGAGTAATTTGATTTCTCAGATTACATTACAAACCTGTATGTGAGGTGATTAGTTTCCGGAATTATTATTGCTTTCATAATTGATCTTTTACTTTTAAGTCGAAGCATCCACAACGCATATTCGTTAACTCGTCATTTGTAAAAAAATAAATTTGCTAGCAAATTCTATGCATCAAGTTTTTGACGTCATTGCTGGGGACTATATTCATAATTCTTATTCTATTTCGTACAAACTACTTTGACAATTTTTATTTTCTATTTTATTTCACTTTTTCTTTTAGTTTTGTGTAAGCTTTTCAGGTAATATCTATTGTACACAACTGGATTATCACGAGCACATCTTGACATCCTCAATGGCGAAAAAGAAAATGATCATAAACCAACAAATTGAGAGAGATAACCTCGTTGTCCAGCAAGATGAGATTCATAATGAGGCAACATCATCATGACAAAGGACTACAAGGAAGCCTCAACAAGTTCAAATGAAGATTCATCATAGGATCTATCTACTATGCTCAAACAATTGTTAGATCCTCTATTGAAGAAACTCTCCACCAACATTATCAAATTGAAAATATGGAGAGACAAATTGACAGTATTAGGATACAAAGCAAAAGGATAGAAGGAGCTATTACATAAATACTTGAATCTATATCAGAGCCAACAACCAGCCTCCAAGAGATGTTTAATCAATTCACTGCAACAATCAAAGAAAAGCTCAAAGTGCAAGATGAATTAATCAACAACTTGAAGGTGAAATTGACCCAACTTAGAAGGAAGAACATTGCTAGTGATATGTCATCTCCTCCTCCACAAAATTTAGACAATCAAATCAAATTTGAAGAAATGGAGATCAAAATCCACACACTTGAGAAGCAAGTTGCAGAATTAACTCCTCAAGTTTCTAGCACATATAAAGATAACATAGAGGAGAATTCTTCAATCATTATATGTCCATGTCACTATCAAGAAAGATGGAGGCCATAAAGATATTATTATCCAAAAAGGTGGACAATGACATGGCGAGTGAAAGAGACTAGTCCATATATAATTGAGGATGGACAAGTACGAAAGAGGCATGCACCTTCAAAAATTCCAGCCAACATAACGACAGCATCTCAAAGTCATAATCCACCAACGAAAGAGATGCGCGCTGCATCCATGTCAGCAACAAAGACCACATCATTACAATGGAGACCAAAAAGTCCACTGCCAAAGATCCAAATCAATTCTTCATGTTCAACACTGAATCAGAGGAGTCCACATTCATCTCCAAAAATTTTGACAAAACAATGGAGGCCTAAAAGTCCAACTCCACCTCAAGAACATTTGAAGGCTTCTTCATTATCAAATCACTTAATGACTTTTATCATCGTAGAAGCAAACAGGACCTCCGGATGAACAATGTCATTCAATCATTACACTCCTATCTCCAATGCCAATTGAAATTTTTACCGAAGGAAAAGAACTGATATTCCAGATGGATTGCGACTTTTGAGTCGATCACTCTCCACCACTACGAGTATTCACAATCAAACAAAACCTGGTGATATTGTTCCTTAACTGTATTATTTTTATTGATAATTTCTTATTAGTCTCAGTATATATGCCATATTAAAGTCGAGCTAGCAACTTTAAACTTAGAACTACTCGTTCTTAATCCTTAAACTTACAATTTAGATCTTTCACGTAATTTAGTTTAGATAAATGTAGTTCATGTTAGATCAGTTGGTTTGATTATCTTAGTTGCTTAGTCTCTTTAGTTTCCTTCTATAATTTTTATTTTAATTTAATTTAATTTAATTTTTTTATCAAAATTTCAATAAAATAACTCATCTAACATGAAAAGTTGAATTTTATCGAAATTTCAAATTTTCATTTTTCACGAGCCGTTATTTTCCAAGTCAGAGGTATCCCTTGGATATAATGGGTTGTTACTATGGTATCACGACCCGTAACTTTATTTCATCACCCAAAATTTTATTGAGTCTTTAATTTCACGGGGCGTAATTATTTTATCACAGGTCTCACAGTGATCCATATTTTGAACTTTTATTTTTCAGGTGTCGTTACTATTCTTTCACGGATATATCAGTGATTCGGTAAAAATTTTGTTAAGCTTTACGGGCCGTAAGTCTAATGTCACGACCTGTGACATTATGTGCACACCTCCATATTTCAGTTAAGTCGTATCTCACGAGTCGTAATCGCTTTCACAGGTCTCACAACTTCATTTTCACGGGACTTAGGTGGATTATAACGGGTCTCATTGTGCTTTTATATCATGCGCAGATTAGCATAATGAATCGTAACAACCACGTCACAACCCGCAATGATTATGATTAAGCCGACGTAGAGTTCAAGGGTTATTTTACGGGTCATAAATGTTGGGTCACAGGCTTCACGATGGCTTCCAAAATTTTTATTCTACACATCACAGGTCATTACCCGCCGTTAACGGGCCATAAGTTGTCTGGTCATCCCTATTAAGATGACAAATTTCACGATTCACCGGGCTTCAACTTTTACGGGTCAAGATAATTTTTCTTATTTAACTACGACCTGTTAAAATCATAATATGCCCCCAATGACAAAGCCACCTGACCTATTACACTTTCATGTTATGATGCTAATGCCAAAACCATATGATATCACGACCCATAAGTTTCATGTAACAACTCTTATTTTTATTATTCTCTTGTCTATATGTGTTTGCAGGTCTATTACCCGTCGTTCATGACACCATCTTCACAACACTACTTCTGTGTGGGTCGTTAGTCGAATATCACGGGCCGTGCTCTTCTTTTAGTGGTCATAAGCACGTGACCACGACCCGTGATCGTCTGCAAATCCTCTTCGACATCGTCACTTTTAGGGCCGTGATTTGCATATCATGACCCATTAAATTGCACAGATGACTCGTGAGCTCTTAAATATGACCCGATAACATTACCTCACAGGTCGTTAGATGCCCTTCACGACCCGTAATGAAAAAAAGGAAATAAAGAAGAGGAAAAGAAGGGAAGAAAGAAAAAAAGTTTACTCCCTCGGAATTGATGAAAGAGGCAGCAAGCACAAATGCTCTTTATTTCTATTGGCCAAGGATATTATGGATTATTCGTGGCTTCTTCCTATAACTTCCACATATATCAGGTTGTTTCGTTTCCTTCTTTACATCTATATTTTCATTATGACATTTATATTCCTACGAATTTGATTTTCAACACTGGGGACAATGTTGAGTTCAAACTTGGAGAAGTTTACAATTTCATACATCATGTATATCTTTTTATATTGTATTACAAGCATACATTCTCTTCATATTTTAGTCGCATATTTTCTTGCATCTTTGATTAAAAAATTAGGAAAACTATTTTTTATGATTGAAAATTGCATCTTGTTTTCTTATGTCTTAATATTTACTTATTTTTCAAGCATTATTCAAGGACATTATGTTAATTAATAAAATTTGAAGCATTATTATTTTATCATTTATTGCCTTCGTGTTGGGTAATTGGTTTAAAGAAAGTTGCTTATTGAAACTATGGATGTCTGACGATAAGTCATGTTCATGCTCTTATTTTTATATTATGTACATTACCTTTATCATGAATATATCCCTCTTGAACATTCAAGTGTAGCTGAGCTTAATAATATATATATATATATATATATATATATAATTGTAATCATATACAAAAGAGGGCTAGTGGAGTCCCAAAAAATATGATGAAGTACATAAAGGTGTTATCTGGAACTTTGGTATGTTCGAATAATTAGATCCATAGGAAATTCTTATCCGACAACCTAAGGGCAACTACTCTGAGATCCGTCAGTCGAAAGTCCATTACATGAACCACCTTGTACAATATGAAAAAGCACAAGAGTACCAAATTAATTTAAAAAAGTGGAAAAAAGAAGTGAAAAAATTAGTGATAATGAAAAGTTTCCAAATGAAAATATAAAAGTAATAAATGAATAAAATCTCATGTTACACTTGTATATTCAACATTGATATTTTTATTTTCAAGAATTATTCTTCTTATTATTCAGAGCTAAATTTGGAGGAGATTAAAAATATCTTTCATTCAGAAATTTCACAAAATCAGATTATTATGGAAAGTGGTGAGACACTTAAGAAATGGATGTATAAAATTTAGTGCTAAGAAGACTAGTTCAGTGACAGGGTGGAAGCGACGATTAATCATTTTGGTTGGAGTTTTGCTTTGAACATTGCTTCGGGACAAGCAAGTATCTAAGCTTGGCGGAGTTTGATGCATGCAAAATATAACATATAATTAGCCATGCATTTAATACATTTCGATTCCTTTTCATATTGCATGCATCATTTTATGACCTTATTTGCTTTAATTTTAAAAAAATAGAAATCTACCCAAATTAGTAGAAAAAATAAGAGAATTGAGTTAGAAAGCCACAAAAAAATGACACTCAAATCGAACTTAAAACGGAGGTACAAAGTAAAAATTAGTGGAGACTTCCAAAGTTGAAAATTGAATATAACAGGCCGTGAGAGTACTGTAACGGTCCGCTAAATTTGTAGTTTCACTCAACGGCTAAAAGTTGACTATAAGGACCGTGAGAGGTCTCTAACAGCTCGTTAAATACCTAGTTTCGCTCAAATACCTAGTTTCGTTGAAATCCAAGTTACGAGATATTAAAACCACACTTTTACTCTGATTTGGACAATCGTAAAATCAGTGTTATGTGCTGCGAAAGCCATGTTCAGATCGTTACAGGGCTGTTATGGGCCATTACGAAAGTTGTTTTCGATATTTCTTCAATTTTTCTTGAAAATTTTAAGTTCATATTGAACTCAAACTTTATCCTAAGTCGAAGAATGATTAGGAAATATATTTACTCATATTTGAAGGAGTTTTAGATGGTTTTAAATGTTGGAGGGAAGTTTTTATGCCCTATATGATTATGTTAATAATATAAACCTCGAAAGATTGGAATTATATTTAAAATGCCGAAAAAGTTTAAATAAAAATGAGTTGCTTCGTGCATTAAACTTTTGATTAATATTTGTTTATATTCCAACGAGATTTATGATGCATGCATTTTCATACATGTTTTACACGCATCATTTAGGTTATTTTTCACAGTTTTTACCATTGCATGCATCTATTTTTTTAATTTCTTTTTAGTCCAAAGCTACCCATTTCTATTTGATTTTATTCTCAGGAACATCATTTGAAAGGTGCAAAGCGATCAGATCGGGAAAGGACGCAAAACGGAGCACAAAGAGCACATATGATTGGGTTCAAGAGAAACTCGGGCTGAGCTGGAATCATACTCGGACCGAGTTGACGTTAAAAATTGAATCCCAATCGATTTCTACTCAAAAATAAAATCTGAACAGAACCCAACCCGAGTTGGATCAGACTCATCTCGAGTTAGTACAAATCAGCCAAACTGACAGATCGCGTGATTTTTTTGGCCGACTTTAACTTGGATTTAAATCGCAATTTCAACTCGGAACCCTAGAAGGCCGCCACCACTATAAATATGGATGTACCACGAACCCAAGGGGCATGCAATCTCAGAATTTGAAGCCCCAGCCACACCAGAAATGAGAGACGAAGTTCTACTGCGCGCCACTACAAATCAATCGAAGATGTAGAGATTTCGTGGTTTCGGGCGATCGTTTGGAGCATGGTTTCGATCAAAGCTTGTTTCAGAGGCGTCCACCACTTCTTGGGAGTTTGATTCATAATTTCTAGTTTTTATTTTATATTTTCTCCCTCAAATTTGATGTTAATTCTTTCGATTATGGATTAGTTTAGTTGTTAGAGGAAGACTACGTTGAACATTGGTTTTTCTCTTAATATATTTTATTGTTTAGACTTTTGAGAACATGGTTATGATGTGTCTTTCATGCTTTATATGAGTTGAACAATTTCTTGCATTAATTTTATATAATTTTGCATGATAACCGCAAGAAAGATTAATCGATATTCTTCTCTGTGAAGAACTCGGGCGGAGTCGGATCCCGGGCCGAGTTCCTCCATCATTTGCACTGAAGTGAATTTAGTTCTGACCCGGGCCGAGTTCCTTCCGACCCGGGCCGAGTTCCTTCCGACCCGGGCCGAGTTATGTTATTTTGATATTTTTGTTAGTAAATTAGTTTTAATAGCTAACAATTATATCATTAAACGGAGGTTTGCAACTTAAAGCATTTTAGATAAAGTAGATTGGAGTTGATCCAGTTTTCGACGTCTTTAATTTTACTTCTATTTAAGATAGTTATGTTCTCAAGTTTTTGAGTCCTTTACTTTAAGCAACCTTTTATATTAATGCATCTTAGTTGAGAGTATATTAAAGTGGATTGCGTTTTCAACATGCTTTTATTATATTATTAATTAGGGTAGTTAGGTCCTCAAGCTTTTGAGTCATATACCTGTTATCAATCTATTTTCTACAATTATTGATAATTAATAGAATACAATAGGGATACGAAGCCTAAACTCTACTTTCTCTTGCATTATTAAGGGCATCATTATCTCTGATCGTCATCAATTTGAATCACTTTTATCTGAAATTAATTCGTGTTATTCTCTCAATTAATAAACTTAAGTTGGAAAGATAAGAATCTAAATTAGTCCTCGTGGGTTCGACGCTCTATTCACTCTTTATTACTTGATACGTTCTAGTACATTTGCTAGTATATTTGCGCTTAATTTGCACGCATCAATTTACATTAATGGGTGAATATAAAAGTTATATCTAATTCTCTTATTTTTCTAGAGCATCTCATTTGGATACTGGTATAAAAGAGTAAAGGTCTAAAATGTTTTATTTGAAATTGACAGTTTTATATACTGAACTTTGAATTAATATTTGACTATGATATCATTAGATTTTGCATGAATAATGAATATCAAAGTTGTAAAGAATTATGTTAAATTTTCATAGAATAAAAAATCATTTCATTTGAATAATTGTGCAAAAAGTTATGCTTAAAATAGTGTAAAACGATCGATCGGTCAGCACGCAGAATGCACTTTAACGATCATATTTTGGCCTCAAAATTAGGAAACAAGTCCCAATGACTAAATGGAGTTAAGAAGGCTATAAAAAAGGACCCAAAGGTGTAACAATAATCAAGACTTTAAAAAAAATTGGGAAGAACATTTGAGAAATCTATTTGAGCTCCAATTTGCAAATCTTTCATTTCTTTCTCTCTTACTCTTGTCTGAGGTTCTAAATTGTAAAAAAAAAGATTGTGAAGTATTCTTGTGATATTTTAATAGTTGTTTAGCTCTGAGTGAAAAGATGTTATGTCTTACTTGAGCGAAGAAAAGAGGAGTGAAGCCTACGAGTGGAAGAGGTGTGTCTTACGTCTTGAAAAGGAGAAAATGCAAGAGTTGTAAAGGGCTTCTTCCTTGACCTATTTGAAACAAAAGAAGGGTGTTAGTAAAATCTCCGATTATCTCGATATCGAGAAATCAAAATGGAAACATAGACTAAGGTGTAGCTGAACCTCGTCAATAAACCACCGTGCATCTTGTGTTTATCTTTTCTCTCCCTCTTCTCCCTACTTTATTATGCATGTGATATGATTGCTATTGTGTTGATTTAACATTAATGAATCGATTTTAAGCTTTCGCGATAATTTTCATAAAATCAGTATTTTTGATTTAAACACAAATTCACCCCCTTTTGGTGCATTGTGATCCTACATTAAAGACTTATCAAAGTCTATTCTGAATTTACTTATTTTAACATGAAAATACTGCAAATCAAACTGAAATTATACGAAAACTCTTGAGACCCCTGGATGCTATAAATAAATCTCTGGGAGACTAAAAAATGTGTGCTTGGGAATGCTTAAAACCTGGGAGTCGTGTCATATTACAGAGGATGAATTTCAAAGTTTGAAGATCAATCGAAGGAGAAGATTACGTAGCAATTTATCATTTGTGTTGTGCAACGGTGCAGAGGTCCTAAAGGCTACAATTTCTTCTTCTATCTTTACTTGGATGCTCTTTTAGTTAATTTTTCATATTTATTAGTGTTGTAACATATGTTTTATATTCTTCTCAAGAAGAAAAATTGTTTGAACCCTATTATTAGTTGAGTTAATTTATCTTTTCATTTTTTTTATTATGCATGCTGAGTTCATTGCCTTTTGATTTATATCTATGAGATTCTTTATATTAATGTCTAATGTACTCTTTCTCAAATTTATACACACAGGTAGAACTGTGTGCATCACTCCTCCTATGCGGCTCATGTGTCTAAGTCCCTCGACTGAGCAGGAAATGAAAACAATGTGCATTTCTTCTACTTGTTTATTTCACTTGTACTCTTTTTAGATCTTATTACTTTCTTCGTTACTTCACTTGTATTTCTTGTACTTCAACATGAGTACACAAGCTATGTCATTTTCGTTGGTTATCTGTTGGAGATGTACAAGATATTGGAGTTAGTTGTGTAATCCATTATTCGCATCACTTGGTTGTAGTTCGTGGAAGTTGAACGTAAATTTCGAGCTTATGTGAATCAATTGTTAGCTTATGAACTTCAATAATGTATGATGGTTCCTACTTTTGAGAGTTGCTTACATGATGGAAAGATTTACCAAATGCCTTCCAACTTTGAGTTTGATTAGCGATACCCTCTAACTTCACTTTGTAACACGAATTCTCTTCATCTTTTAACTCATTTCATCCGATGCCCTCCTTACCTATGATCAACCGTTCTTGATCACAGAGCTGACGTGACGTTGACACAACATCTTTTCTCATCTTTACGTAGACATTGCAATGATGTGACAATATTAAAAAAAATAAAAATAACTAAAAAATAAAAAATGCCACGGACGACCCTCCATCTCTGACCCTACTTGTTGGAGCACTCCGGCGAGAACTCGTAGGGGCGGCGACCCCCCCTCTTTTGCTTGCATGCGTGCGCCGGCAACGCACGCAAGGGGCGCCCTCCTCCCCCCACCCCGCGAGCTCTCACTGCACGTAGCTAGGCAAAAGGGGGATCGCCCCGTGCGAGCTCTCGTCGGAGCTTGAGGAGGGGGGGCTCTTTTGCCTACGTGCGTGCGCTAGCGATGCACGCAGGCAAAAGGAGGGGGGACACTGCCCCCCCAGTTCCGGTGAGAGCTCACAGGGGGGACCCCCCGCCGTCCGGCGCACGCACACAGGCAAAAGGGGGGTCCCCCCCCCCCCCCCCCCCCCACTTGTGTGTGTCACCAATGCACGAACTAAGGCAAAAGGAGGGGTCGCACCCCCCAACTCCCCCCCCCCCCCCCCCAACAAGCTCCAGCGAGAAGGGATGGCGCACCGGAGAAGGGGGCTCTCCCCTCCATCCCCCAGCTCCAACAAGAAGGGCCGACGGGCCGAAGAAGGAGGGTCGCCCCTGCGATGTGGCATTTTTTATTATTTATATTGCCATGTCATTGTAATGTCTATGTGAAGAGGAGAGAAGACGTGTCAGCGTCACGTTAACTCCGTGACTAGGAGACGGTCGATCGCAGGTAAGGAGGGCATTGGGTGAAACGAGTTAAAAGATGGAGGACATTCATGTTACAAAGTGAAGTTGGAGGGTATCGCTGAGCAAAATTAAAGTTGGAGGATATTTGGTGTAATTTTTCCTTGATATGATTGTGTAAATTTCTTTTTGTACACTGAAAGTAGCTGGTGTTCATATGTAGCCTGTTGAATGTTAATTGGATAAATAAGTACCTCGATTCATTATTTTAAGATGTATCAAATGATTGTGCTCTTGAATGTATGATGGTTCATATTTATTTCTCCTCGTATAAATAAGTAGTCATATTAACATAATATATGTGGCGTTGATTGGATAAAGGTACTCAGAATATGTAGCTTGGTGAATGTAAAGTCGATATGCATGATATTTCTTGTTAATAATTCATTCGTGCTAAGAATGTCGTCTGATATGCCAAAAGTTATTTCCAATAGCTTCATGGAATAGAACATCGTGTAGTCCACTGCTTGAAGCATATGATGTGAATATTAGTCCACCGTGCACCACCCCCTATGGCTCATCGTGCTAAGAACCTTTGCTTGATGGAAGTTGAAGATTATGTAGTCTCCCTCTTTGAACTCCTGTCCGAAATCTATCGGTGTAATGCATAATCATTCACCGCTTGCTCGAAGTTGTAGGCATGTGTGTGTCTCTCTCTCTCACAACATTGGTTCTATTGATATCCATATAATGACAAATTGCTAGGTCAGGCCTTTATTAATCTGTTGATGCCCATATAATGATATATTGTTGTTACTACATGCAAACTTTCTTCTTAACTGAATCATGCGCCCAACACTCAGATATGGAAGTCCACATTGTGACTTTGATTATCAAAAAATCGATCTCCCAAATTATGCAATCATGAATGAGGTGAATATGGTGACAAATTATGGCCTTCATAATGCAAGATGCAAAAAAATTGGAACTACCACAACAAGTTATTGATGCACAAAAGGAGGCACATGGTTCAGATAAGCACACTATCAATAAATTACATCATACTACATTAATGCAACAACCAAAAGATAATCAACATGCTATGGTGAGAGCATCAACTAGTTATGCAAAGTTAACTGACAGGAAACAAATATGAATCCATGAAGAAAGTAGATAATCCTCTCTTGCTTGAGTCATTTGACTATTTCTACCAATCTTTCGCACTTCCTTAACAATCCATATATGACAATTGTGTCGCTCGATTGGTGACTCACACCATCTGAAGAACCCACAAGCATCATGCGGACTACTTCTATGTGAAGAGAGATCATTAGTTAACGAACGAGGAATCAACATTAAGGATAAGAAATCATAGATTTGCATACTAACATCAAAATGTGAGTAGCACTAGAATCTTGTGTTGATCCACGGTGTCCTCAACATGCATAAATCATAGCAATGATAAAATGGGGCATCCATTTTTACGCTTTGCATGGCACATCAGAGAAGTTCCTTGTTCATAAAGACTAGTTGTACTTTAGATAAAAACTCCCAAACCAAAAAGGAAAACCAACGATTCGTAACATAAGACAAGCAAAAATTGAAAAAAAAAACTTGTGAGCAGTCTAAGGTTAAGAAGAAACAACTCACGTCAAACTTTGCTTTCATATGAGCGCCTATTGATGTTCATCAACATCTTCACATGAGCACGTCATTAACGTTCAACAATAGAGGACACCTTCGACTTCAAAATAGGTTTGCAGAGAACAACCATTTCGTTGAACCTAGGGTAGTGATTTGAGGATGGAAGAAAAGGGGAAAGTGACACCTAAACTTAATTAAACACAACAAAAGGGTTCGACGGTCATTTTGCAATCACTTGTTCACATGTTCAACCAAAACCAGCTATAAATGTGTCAATGGCACGGATAACTTATATTCACTTGATTATTTTCACTTTATTCTCTCACCTTGTATTTAGCAATCAAACGACCTTTTTCCATTTGATTACAAAATAAGTGGTCAAATACGTGTTTATTCTAGAGAATATTGCCAACGAAGGATGAAATAAGAATAAGGCACGACAACATGTGCACGACATTCAAAGCATTTTTAATCTTGTCGGGAATGCATTTTGCGAATTATAATATTCATTTAAAATGACGGAACTTATCTTTCCTTTTCTTTTATTAGGCCTTATGCCTCCTCATATAACAGAAAATAAAATGATGGAATACAACTTATTATGCATTTAACGTGAGGGCATGGAAGTAATTTTACTATACACATTCTTTTCCCATTCTCCTCCGTTCGTGGGTATTCTTTATTTCACCCATTAAACATCAAACTTGAATTGGCTAAACAGATGTAAGGAAAGGGAACTACACTCACGTCAAAATGATGTACACGACCAAGCCTTCTTTGTTGTGTCATCGAAAACCATGGACGTCATTCCTCACATCACAATTTTCACCGACGTAGTCTAGGGTTTGAAATCGTGTCTGGGGAAGAAAGGAGAAACCGACACCCCTTCTTTAACACAAACAAAAAGGGTAACAAGGACCATTTTGAAGAGAGATATTCTCATGCCATCATATAGAATCGCGAATAGGATAATAGAGGGACGCAGAATAATCAACTCACCCTTCGTATCCAATAACCAAACGATACCTAAATGGACAATAAGATTCACATGAATCTATTGGATAAATGACCAGCGTGCCATCCTAATGTTAATGAGATCCAGAGGTTGATCCGACACTCTCTTGTCTCGATAGTGCTAGAAAGATTCTTTTTTGGTGTTGTCGACTCTCTTCTCAAAAACCTCCTTCTAAAAAAGAAAGATGAGATGCGTGCAAGATGAAGAGAGGAAAAAGCGACATGAAATGGGTCTCGGGGCGGTTTTTCTTCTATTCCTCTGGATGGATGAGTGGGGGAGGGGAAGGGAATAAGGAAGAGAGGTTTCGTACATTATTAAGCAAAAGAATAAGCAAGGGGGATAATAAAACCAAAAAGAAAAAAAAAACAATTGGAGGGAGAGGGAATAAAATGCAATAACTATTATCAATGTGTTTAATGGTACACAAATGTCGTAATTATATTTTAACTATACTTTTATCGTTATAATTAACAAATATGGATTTATTTTCTTGGAACTAAATAAAGGTGTTTAAAAGGGAAAAAAAATTTGAGAATAATAAAGTAAACATGCAAATAAATTATGAAACAACTATAAATTCTTTGGAAAATAGCCAAAGCGGAGATAGTTATCTCCCTGTATCTCTTGCTCGCGGGCTTCCAAAATGGGCCTTTTGATGTCCCCGGGAAATCCACTTTGCGTCACATCGCTCGTAAGAATGATTTTATTTTTATTTGATTTTAAATATGAACTTTTGGATCCTAAAGAGTTGGCCTAATTAGATTTGAACATGTCTCCAGTTTGGCACCATCTAAATGGTGCCAGTGGAACGCACTTGTGCCAACTCGATATAGCTCGATCTGATCTGTTAGGGCTAGATAGTGCACACACGTTAGTTACTTAATATATAATGTAATTATATTAAAAAATTTTGATATAATATATAATATTAGCTATCAAATAAAATAAAAAATAGGCCACAGTGTGGCATAGGTTCAACTCAGACGGTCGTGCGCATGTCGGACTTGTGTTTGTTCGTGTCGTGATATTCCATGCCGAAAGATACTGGGACCAACTTGTCATGGCTCGTTCGAATTGATTAAGTCAAGTTGTGCACAAGTTAGTTACTTAATATATAATATAATCATGTTATAAAAAAATAATCATATATATGATATTTTTTTATTAATTAGATATGATATAATATTATTGATTATCAAACAAAAATGAGCCACATAGTGCTGAGTCCGTGCTCATCGGACCGTATGGTTTGGTATAAGTTCAACCTGACAGTCGTGTCCAAGTCAAACTCGTGTTGGACTGAGCCGGCTCAACGGATCTGTTCAAACATGGTGTCAGACCGAGCGGTCCGCATGGAATTCGGTCACTAGTGTTTAGTGTGCTAACTTGAAAATACTAATTAAGCAAATATTTAAACGTGTTACTAAAACTTAATGATGAGATTTCACCACAAGCAATATTATGATCCCCCTCCCCCCCATATTATAACTCATTTAAAATACTTATTTTTTTGCTAAATAATTAGGTGCCTCTTTAATTAATTTGATGTTGTGTTTTATCGTGTAATATAAAATCATTAAGTACTTTCACTGGCATTGGTTTTCATTGTCATTTTAGTTGATGTTTATTTTTTTAAAAAAATTGTAATTGTTCGATCAACCAAACATTCTCAATTATTGTGTACACCACAAACTAATTTCTTTCTCGTATTTACTTTCCTATCACTTTTTTTCAAATCAATAACTTATTAATGATCAAATGACTTTAAATTGTATTATTAGAGGGAAATAGATTTAAATATCTTATGCATTTTTTTATGTTTTTGACACCGTCAACTTAAAGCAGTTATGATCTTAATTAGTAAGATTAATGTGACAAGGTAGTATTATAACATATGTAATGTATTAATGTTAATTATCTTAACTTTCTAATCATATTATTGTATACTGTAATGTTGAAATTGATATATAATTATAGTCAATATTTGATAAATATATGATATTACAAATATCATGATGCATAATTTTATTGGGTATACATTTTTTAACATCTCATCTAGGAGTGTTCACCGGGTTGACCCGTGAACTCGATGATTCGACCCGACCCGACAGATCGATGGATGGGTCCGACCCGACCCGACTGGTCGGGTTAGGTACGAGTTAGATTTTTCCAACCCGAGTTAACCCGACCCGATGAACTCAATTTTTTATTTTTAAAAATTTAAACTCAAGCTTATATTTGATTTAAAAATTTTCAAATAAAATACTTTAAATACAGAAATAATATTTAATATTTAGAAAACTTATTTTATTCTTTAAAATATATATTAAATGATTTTTAAAATATTAGATAAATATAAAATAATAAGAAAAACATAAAAAATTTAGGTGGTCGAGTAAACCGACCACCCGACTCGACCCGAACCGGATCGGGTTGGATCGGATTTGGAGTTCCAAAACCTCTTGACCCAATCCGATCTAACATCCAACTCGATCCACGATCACCCCTAATTTGATCGAATAATTCGAGTTAATCAATTAGACTGATTATTTGATCCCAAGCTTTCATGAAATATACATGAATCAAACATTGTGTGAAGCTTAATTATAATAATTAAATTTTAAGTATATGATTATGACTCAGTTAAAATTATAAATTATAAAATCATATGAGAATAATTATGACCATAAATTTCATATGATTATTAGAATTATATTTCACTCAATCTTTTTCCAAGTGTTTGGGATTTTTTTTACATATTTTAACAAATGGTGTCAAATAAATATAAATTTTGTGTTGTATATTTTTTTACATATTCACTCAAGCTTTGTGTTGTATATTTTCATGTTGATGAATTTTGTGTTATAGTTCAATTGGGTGATAGTTTTGCACCAAGTTTTTATAAAAAGTAGACTTTGTATTGTGATAGTTACTACTATATTGGTAAAAAGGATTCGAGGTAATTTAACAATTTTGAGTATATTGTTAACAATTTTCCAAGGCCTTATAAAATCATTAAGATTTTTGACGTCTAACCAAGCGAAGTGACATTTTCTTTTATGATTGTTTCTAAGATTTATGTGAATCTAAACATGGATTACGTCATATTCTTTTTTTTCTATTGACACCATAACATTCGAAGTGGTCGGATAATTATCCAATTTTAATATCACTTGATTATTCTATATCGTCATGAATTGCATGTCTAGCTATAACACTTCTCAGTGGAATATTGTACATACGACATTGTTTGAATTCAAGACCTCCTTAGGCGAGGACAAGTTGTTTAACACTTGATTTCAACTCTCATTAGTACATTATGTCACGTCTTTGGTGGAAAGATTTTCCCACACATCGGGTGGTATTGAAGTTATTAAGCGTTCACATTCCAATAACATGTCCAAATGAGATGTTTTTAATAGAATGACAATCAATAAACTACTAGAAATAATTGGCCCACAAACATTAAGGTATGTCCAATATCACATAAATCTCATTGTTTTATATAATTCTAAATGAAAATACCTCTTTTGTAGGAACATGATTACTACCAAGGTCAAAATAATTGACATTAATAACTATTTTGGATGGTACTATGCCTCATGTAATTACTATAATAAGAAAGTAGCTCTTGTGGATGGCATCAACATTTGCAACTCATACAACAAGGAAAGCAAAATTTTACTATTACCTTCTTCGAAAATATTATGCTTATATTACATATTTTTCAGATCAACTTAATCTATATTTCATTGCATGTGCCTTTCCTATTATCTGTATAAAGTCCACCTTAAAGTGAGAGATGGAATGGGTGAGACAACTTTTGCTCATAAACCGCCAATCAATATGTGATAATATCGTTCTTGTGCACATCTAACCCTTTGTGGAAAAGAGTGCTTGAGGTTGGGAGCAGTGTTGTAAGAATCGGACCAATTGAACCGGTTAATAATAAAATATTATAATTTTAAAAGATATATTCAATTCACTCATATATTACATCAATTATATAAACTTACTTCATAACTTAAACTTTAAAAATTAATACATATTAACTTAAGAGCTAATAAATTTATATTAGTATTTAGTGATGTTCAATTTAACTCCGCCTATATTTTATAGCCGGTCCCAAGCCCGGATAAAGGAGGAGGGTTGTGTTAGGCCCCGACAGCCAACATAAAATCATGTCGAATCTTATGAACATGGATCAACGAATATATTGTGTTAATGCTAGGTCGTTACCCGTAAGTAACGCGCTGTACAGCTCGGGTACAGTGATAAGAGAGCAAGAGCCGCTGCATCCTCGCCTGAATGCAGTGTTAAATGAGCAAGGGCTACTGCACTCTAATGGACGGAGGCGGTTAAAGAAGCTAGTTCATGAGACTAAGGTCAGATTAGGTTCTTGGAACATTGGGACGTTGAATGGGAAGCGCCTCGAGGTGGCACAAGTAATGGACCAGCGTAAGATTAGTATCTTATGCTTGCAAGAAACTAGATGGGTAGGAGAGGGAAGTAAAGAGATTAGGTTAAATGGTTCCAAACTTTGGTACACAGGTAAGGTAAATGGAAGGAATGGTGTTGGTATTATCGCGGATGCAGAATGGAGGAAGAATGTTGTGGAAGTTAAAAGGATTGAGGATCGAATCATATCCGTGAAAGTAATTGTTGGAAAGGAGACTATGAACATTATTAGTGCATATGCACCCCAAGTAGGAGCAGAATCACATCTCAAGGAGAAGTTTTGGGCAGATATGGAGGGTTTGATTGAAAGAATACCAACAATCGAGAAAGTTTATATTGGGGGAGACCTTAATGGACATGTTGGTAAAGAGGCAGGACCACATGCAAGGGTTCATGGTGGTTTTAGTTTTGGGGAGTTGAATGAGGAAGGACAAACTATTATTGATTTTTCTTTAGCATACGACCTTAAGATTATCAACACTTGTTTTAGGAAGAGAGAGGAACAAATCACATACAAAAGTGGAACTCATAGGTCTCAAATCGATTTTTTCTTGATAAAAAATACTGATAAAAGATGTTGCACTAATTGCAAAGTAATTCCTAGGCATGAGGTGACTACACAACATAGATTGTTAGTTCTTGATATGCAAATAAAATGTATAAAACCAAAATCTCGAACAATTTTTGATCGAAAGATCAAGTGGTGGCAGTTAAAGGGGGAGAAACGAGAGACTTTTAGAAGTAAGTTATTAGAGGAAAGTGTGTGGGAGTTAGAAGGAGATGCTAGTATCATGTGAAAGAATGTGACAAAAAATGTTGAAATGGTTGCTAAAGCCATTTTAGGATAATCAAAAGGTTTTGGACCACGAGATAAGGAGACTTTGTGGTGGAATGAGGAGGTCCAAGAAAATGTGCGTAATAAGAAGAATTGTTTCAAGGCGATACACTTGGACAATAATTCTGACAATTGGGAAAAGTATCGTTTGGCGAAAAGGGAGGCTAAGAAGGCAGTTAGTGATGCTCGTGCTAAAGCATATGAGGAGTTTTATAAGGAGTTAGGGACAAAGGCGGGTGAACAAAGGATTTACAAGATTGCAAGGAACAAAGAGAAGGAGTCGAGAGATTTGGATCAAGTAAGATGCATAAAAAATGAAGTTGGCAAGGTTTTAGTTACTGAAGGAGATATTAAGAACAGATGGGAAGAGTATTTCTATAAGCTATTTAATGATGGATGTGAAGGTTCGCGTTGTGATTTGGAGGACTTGACAGTTAGCGAATGTGAGCTTAATAGGTCATTTTATCGTAAAATTAAAGTCTCGGAGGTTAGCGAAGCTCTTAAGAAAATGGAGAATGATAAAACCGTTGGACCGGATGGTATACCGATTGAAGTTTGGAAATGTTTAGGAGAAAAAGGTGTGTTGTGGTTATATAAACTATTTAATGAGATTTTACGGTCAAAAAAGATGCCTGATGATTGGAGATTAAGTACATTAGTTCCTATTTACAAAAATAAAGGGGATATTCAGAATTGTGCAAATTATAGAGGGATTAAACTTATGAGTCACACTATGAAATTATGGGAAAAAGTGATTGAGCATAGATTGAGAATGGAGACTAGTATTTCTGAGAGATAATTTGGGTTCATGTCAGGAAGATCCACTACAGAGGCGATTTATTTACTAAAGGGGATGATGGAGAAATATCGAAGTAGGAGAAGAGACTTACATATGGCTTTCATTGACTTAGAGAAGGCGTATGATCGGGTACCAAGGGATGTACTTTGAAAAGCCTTGCAAAAGAAGAGGGTGAATGTTGCCTACATTAAGGTAATACAAGATATGTACGATGGGGCATTGACTAGGGTTAGGACACCCGGAGGTGAGACAAATGAATTTCCTATAGGAATTGGCCTACATCAAGGATCAGCTTTAAGTCCGTATCTATTTAACTTAGTTATCGATGCTATAACCGAGAGTATCACAGAGGAGGTACCTAACTGCATGCTATTTGCGGATGATATAATACTTTTAGCGGATTCAAGAGAAGAAATTAATACAAAATTGGAAATATGGAGAAATACGTTGGAGTCAAAGGGTTTTCGTTTAAGTAGGAATAAAACAGAATATATGCATAGCAATTTCACAAATAAACAACTTAGAGACGATTTGAAAGTTAGGTTAGGGGAGGATATAATTCCTCAAGTGACAAAGTTTAAATATTTAGGATCAATTGTAAGACAAGATGGTGAGATTGATGACGATGTTAATCATAGAATTCAAGCTGGTTGGTGTAAGTGGAGGAAAGCCACTGGAGTTCTTTGTGATAGAAAAGTACCCAATAAAGTTAAAGGAAAATTCTATCGTACTGCTATAAGGCCAGCAGTGTTATATGGTAGTGAATGTTGGGCTATGAAGGGACAACATGAACGTAAAGTGGGGGTAGCCGAAATGAGGATGTTGAGATGGATGTGTGGTCATACAAGATTAGATAAGATTAGGAATGACCATATACGTGAATGAGTCGGAGTGGCTCCTATTAGTGAGAAAATGGTAGAGAATCGTTTGAGATGGTTTGGTCATGTTCAGAGAAGACCATTAGATGCGCCAGTAAGAAGAGTAGATCAAATAATCTGGAGTCCGATTAAAAGAGGGAGAGGGAGGCCAAGGCGGACACTTGGCGAACTAATAGAGCAAGATCTATTGGTGAATAATATACCGAAAGGTTTAGTTACTAATAGAGCGGAATGACGTCGTATGATCCATGTAACCGACCCCACATAGTGGGATAAGGCTTTGTTGTTGTTGTTGTATTTAGTGATGTTCAATTTAAATATTTTGTATAAAAAATTAAGTCACAATTATTAAAAAAACATTAGTGTATTATAAATTAAGATGCCATAAAAGGAGAATAAAAATAAAAAAATATTATATAAAATAGTTCAATATTCATAAATTAAATAAATAAAAAATCAATTGTTAAAAAATTTTACAAATAGAAAGTCACACATTAATAATATAACAAGGTAAAGACAAAGTTTAATTATTAAAAGAGCAAAAAAAACATGTGTAAGAATAGTCCCACATTGGAAGCAACAAGAAAGTGAAAACAAGATATCCACTATAAAATGGGCCTGGAGTGGAAGATGGGTCAACATAAAATTTGATTTCTAAAAATTTAGTTTGATTTCTATTTTTTTTATCATGACAAGTTCACTTAGGCTGGTTTTAATCAGTTTTATCCTATTTTGGTCAGTTCTTACTCGTTCTTGACCAGTTCAAAATGGTCCAAAGCAATCCAATCTCTACACTAATTTTTGAGATGATTTGGGACCGTTTTAATGACCGATTGATAGTTGGACCGGTCCGATTTGGTTGCAACAACATTGCTTAGGAGCTCCTGTGGCCTTCAAGTTGGAGATCCTAGCATTTGCTCTTACCTTTGGTAGTGGTAGGATTGAAGAGGGTGAATATGATTATCCTGAGAGGAGTAAATTTCACATATGGTCATCCAAATTTAGGGGCTTCACAAAATGATTATCCAATTTTAATTTATAACCATATAATTATTTAACTTTTGACACGTTTCAGTCGTGGTCATTGCTCGGTGATTAACAAGTAATGTGGCACCCACATTAACATTTGTTTCTCTCCATGTATATTTAAAGTAATAAAAAGAAAAAGTCCTTCTTAATCTACACCAGTCAAGACCCCTCAACCATCGTCCTTCTTCGACGATGATGCCATTCTCATCTCCCAGGAGCTCGATGCACCTCTTGCAGCACTTGCATTGTTCAGAGCCCCTTGTCTCCTACTTCTTGTCGCCACCTCTTTCGTCAATAGACCTTTAATTCTTTATGAGTGCACTTGGATGCAAATTAAATAAGAAAATTATCTATATTTCCTTTCAACATCTTCCTTATCCTGCACAATTTTACTAAACCACATTCTACCAAGCCAATGTCATGCTACCATATATATTTATTGTCACTCCCATAATTTATGCAAAGACTAATCAAAGACATTCTTCCTCTCGTAGATGACTCAATGTCCTTGTTGAGTGATGTCCCCACCATGCACAATGGTTCAAGCGAAGTGCCTTTAATACCATATGTAACACCTTTGTATTTGCATAGAATATTATTCGCTCTACTATTTTATCAAAATGCGTCCTATCTAAGGTCATACCACCATATACACCCAATATATATCTAGTGATTTATGCATGCGATACTAATTCAAGGCATGCCTAATGCATTAATTGTTAGAAAAATTGCTACAACATCATTACGAAGAAACTTTATGCAAATAGGTAAAAAAATTTTAGCATTAACAAAAGCAAAGAATGAGGGAATCGTGAATACCCCAATTGATGTGCGATTATTTCTAGTTCGGTCTCTCGTATTGAAGTTTTTTTTTTCAAAAACCCAAGAGGTGGAATTTTGGATCACAAAGCCACTACAAATGGGCAGGTCATTGTTGGACTTGCTACTCAATTGTGCAACTTAGGAATTAGTTGTGTTGCAATCAACTTCTTGCACAATGGCGATGTCAGTGTTGAGCATTGCATATAAGCCCGAAGCAATTGTCGCCGCAACCACCACCAAGACCGACTTATTGCCCACTGGGACACTAGGTCAGAGAAAGAATCCCACAATAACGCTTTCCGATGGATCACATCCCCCACTAGCTAGCAAGTGTTTAGGAACTTGGAGGCAATGGCCGCAACAAGGGCGAAAGCAAGTAGAATTGATGCCTCGCCACCATGATATCGATAATCTCCCCCATGAATAATTTCTTCAATGACATCTTCTCTAGCTCCAGCTCTGACACCGATGACGAGAAAAGGGGATGGGAAGAACGGCTTGCACGACAACACTGGGATGCCATAGAGGCCCAAGTTCCCAGCAAATGAGGACACAAGGAACTGGATGCTCCTACAAGGCTCTCACCCTCAATTGGATGCTCGCCACGAAGAGGCCCGTGCTAGCGCCATGCTATTAGTGTGGTGTCTGATGAGCTGATGGCAATGGAAAATCGTAAGAGTGAACTTTTTTTTAAAAAAACAAATATTACTTTAAATATAATGTGGGAAAAAAATTCTATTTTTTATTTCTTTAAATATGACGTGAAAAAAAAGATATTTTATATTTTTTTATTACTTTAAATATGATGTAGACGAGAGAGTCAAATTTTATTAACTTTAAATATGTCGTCAACCCTGGATTGTGATGGTTGCGACTAAACTATTTTTAAAAGTTGAATACGCATGTGGTTATAAATTAAAATTAGTTAATTATTTTGTGAGACCGTTGAATCAGAGTACATGAAATTAATTCCCAAAATGAGGTGTACTCTTATCAGATGGCATTATCTCGTGAAATCGATTTAGTGCGTCGATTCAAAATCAACGGCTCAACAATAATTCGTTATTCCAAAAGTAGATCGCATCTTGGACGATCCAGATTTGATTGTGCAGACGGTGTGAAAATTAAGTTGCGTGACAAGCCTATATATTACCAAAAGAGACCTGGGCCATGGCCCATTTCTTTGATGGGCCACGCGAACCTTTAAAAAAATGAAACTTAAAATGGTGTAGGAAATGAGTTTTCCAAATCTTGTTAGGCATAAAATTTATTATTCACTAGTCGTATATGGATCACCAGAATTTTGATTAATATAGGCATTGAGGAGACAAGCTTATTGCTCACTCATATTCATATATGTAATGTAGCACACAAAATTATGAATGCATGACGTAATTTTTACGTCAAGCCGATGTCATCCAAGGCACGACCAATTAGCCCGACGCAAGTGAACGGGTTTGGAACTTTCAACAGCTAAGCTATTATTTGCTGCTGTCCACTTTAAGCCCTGCAGGAAGTTGTTGCTGGATGGCTGTATTTGCCTCAAATTGCAGCCACAAGTTTATCTGTCACCATTCTTCTACGTTGAATCCCTGCAGCTTTTACCAGTTGGCTACTGCACTGCATGCGATTTTTTTCTTTCTATTCCAAAGAGAGGTCCAAATTTCCAATGCCTAATATTTAAAAAAGGAAAAAAAATAAAGTCTAAATTCTAAAAGAAGAACATTTTGATTCAGATAAAAGTTGGTTGGATACTCTCGTCTATGCCCACTTGAGGAGTGGGGGTAGTAAGACTAGTCACTGAATTAATGCACAAAGGGAGGTGTAAATTAATATTGACTTTCTCAGATGAGCCTCAATTTGAAAGCCACAAGGTGACAGTAATAATGTTCGAACTTCAAAATTATTGATCCATCTCTTTAATTACTTTCGTTCGGAAATTGAATTCGTTTGGTACTATTAACTTTGGACTGAATAGAAAAAAATATTATTAGAATTTCCCCAAAATACATGCCCGATCAAAAATTGACAAAGAAGAAGCTGCCAGATCTACTGCCTTCCGCTTTCTCTTTACATGCATATATACAAAAGATAATTCAGTAATATATCAAGTAAGATGTGTAGATCTTAAAATTTATTCTTTATATAACTCGAAAAGATGCAAAAAAGAAAAAAAAAAAACAAACTAATATCACTTACAAGTTACATCTCTAGCAGGTGAGCAACAACAAAATGTAGGAGTTCGCCGTCGCGTCTACTCCACACGGCATATGACCATGCGCCTTGTACAAACCCCCCTGACCGTCCGATCCCCATCATGCGTCCACAAAATTACAGCATAAAAGGGGGGAAAAAGGAGTGACAATTCACAGGATGCCCCATGACTCCAGAGTAGGGAAGCTGGGGAGAAACGCATCGACGTCCAAGCCCGGCCCATCAACTACCGCCGGGCCGAAGAATCCATCGCCGTTGCCCGGCGGCAGCAGCCCACCGCGGTCCAGCAAGAATGCGGAGGTGTCGAGCGTCGGCAAGCACATCGGCTGCAAGCCCGGCACCGCCGGGATCCCGACCGACGGTCGCAGCGGCAGCGGCAGTGACTTCCCGCCGGTCTGCTCCTCGACGCCGGCGGTCGTCCGGACGCCCGTCACCCTCTGGACCATCTCGCGGAAGCTGGCCGGGTCGGCGTTGATGTACGTCGTCGGCGTCCGCTTCGACGCCCTCGACTTCCGCTTGGCGATCCTTCCCGTCGTGGCCCTCATCGGGGAACGACGCCGGTGCCCAGCCATCTCATTCGCGGCGATCTGGTTAAAGAGGAGGAAAGAGGGGGAGGTGGTGGAAGCGGAGAGGGTGTCCGGCGAGGCAATCGCCGCGGAGGCCTCGTCGGAAGCGGAGGAGGAGGCGGCGGAGTTGGAGACTGAGATACGGAGGGCTCGGGTGAGAGCTTCGTTATCGGGGGCGAAGAGGACGTCGGAGAACCAAGAGTCGGGACGGTGGTGGGGCCACTGATCGACGACGGAGCAGTTCTCGGCGGTCATTCTCGGCGTGCGTTCTTACTCTAAAAGTATCTTCTACATGAGAGGAGAGAGCGGGTTTTGCCGCCGTTTTATAGGAGACTGAAGGACGGCGAGGTGCGGTAAGCGGTTTTAGTGAATCCGGTGGTATCGGGAAAGCGCGTTTAATGGAGCCACGTGTCCGCTCTGTCCAGTCCGTACTGGACCGGGAGATTATATATAGGTTCATTAGTTTATATAAAATTAATTAATACAATTTTGAGAAATAAAATTTTTTTAATACAAAATATAAATAAAAAATAAGCAACTCAGATCTTATGATTTTTTAGACGAGGAGTTTGAACGAATTGATTTTATTTTATTAAATGGAACTATAATTGAAATTCTAAATTTTAAGTTTCTTTCATCAATATTTTAAATTGATCCTTTTTTTTCCACCAAGTTTAAAATTCACAATATACTTATCTTTAAACAGAACATCATATTCTATGAGATGATAATTATATATATATATATATATATATATAATTGTGTAATATTTTTTGTATATATTTTTTGCTTCTAAGTAAAATAAACCTTGAAGTCTGGCAGTATTACAGTTTAGGCCAATTCTGAGGCAGCATAACGTCAAGTTGTGATTGCTTGCAACACGGAGAGAAAAGGAAAAATATGAAAAAGATTTTTTTTTTTAAAAAAAGGGAATGATAAAAGAAGAAAACTTATAGATGCTCCTATATAGAAAATATAAGACAAAAAAATTTTATATGGTAACTTTGTTTTTAAATGTAATTGTAAGAGGAGAAACGAATCATGAATGCCGAGCATATGGAAATTAAATACAATAGCTGGAGGAGAGAGAGAGAGATTTTATTTTGAATATATATATAAGAATCGATTAAAAAATCGAGGAACGTATATTAATGGGAGTGTGCTAAGCTTATAAGGCAATTTTTTTTCTATTTGGTGACTAAAAAAAAGTTAATAAACACTTCTTTACTTATTTATAAGAAAAAGAAAAAAGCTGATCAATTTGAATAATAAATATATTATTTGATTTTTCATAACTTTTTTCACATATTTCTTTCAATATAATATTAAGAACTCTTTTATTATCAGCTAAGCCGACTTTCCCTATAATTATAGATAAACAAATTATACATAACATACATATTTTGTTTTGATTATGGATTGAAAACATAATTATGCTTATATTAAATTTCGGAGAAGCACAAGATATGTAACAAGTTAGTGACACTATTGTAGTAGTGTGAAAAGAAATTCGATGGAAGTATTTAAATTTTACTTTTAGTTAATTCGTTAGTCGTTACTTAATAAATGTTGAATGACAATAGAAAAGAAAAGGATCGTCTGGAGAATCTAAAAAAAACATTTATTAATGACATTGTTGTCACTTAAAAAAAATTACTTCTAAAATGTTCTACTTTACTATACGACTTTATAAATATATTTTTTAACTAGAATTGTTTATTTTTTGGGGTTTTACTATTTTTAATAATAACTTTTTCACGTCTAATTCTAAATTATAATTTATATTTTTTATTTCATAAACTTTTTCAAATTTTCACTTGGATCTTTCCATAACTCCATGCCAACTTTATTTAATATCATGAAATATCATCTTTGTCCCTACTTCCTTATCAAAATAAAAATATTTAAAACAGTAATCAGCAGGGAGAAATATTATTTGATAATCATATTTTATACTATATTATGCTTATGATAATAATTCGTTTTTAGAATAAAATGATAAGAGTAAAATTCATATTTTATTAAGTAATAAAAAATAACACAATAAAGTTTTGGAAGAAATTCAACGGAACGATTTAAAGTATCAAAATTTGATAATAAATTAATATTAGATATGAAAATGTGGGCCGTTAGAAGAATAACTCTTTTTTATTCTAAAAAATGGTAGAGGACGGAATCGTGGCCAACCTTATAATTAATGGAGGGGTAATTTGGGAAGGGAAGGGTGAGGGGTTCGCCAGCAGTGACGTGGGCAGATTGTACAAAGCTTGGCGTTGGCGGGGCGGAGGAGCTACAAAAGTCTACAAGGACGTGAGTGGGGGAGATAAGTTGCGGCCTACAACTACAAGTGATGTGATTGTGATGGGATCCATGCAAGAAGTGTACTGGAGAAGCGTTTTTTTTAATTAATTAATTAATCAAGTAAGTAATCGCAGATTCCGAACAAGCAAGGGAGGGGAGGGGAGGGGAGGGGAGGGGAGGGGACTGGGCCTGGGCTGGGCTGGGGAAGGGGGCAGATCACGTGGAGTGAAGTGCTTCCCATGACGTGGACTCTGGAATTTGTTGCAGCGCAGGGTTTGACTTTGACTGCTATATACTGTTGACCGGCACGGCTTCTAGAAGGGTAATATATAGCACAAAAGGTTCCATCGCATATGTGAGTGACCCGGCAGTACGGCACCTCCTGCCGAAACAAGTTCTAGTATTTTTTTTATTATTTTCGTAATTTTTTTAAAATTATAGTTTAATTTTAAATTACGAATTTATATTTTTATTCTTAAATTATGACAATATTTTCATTTTACTCTTTATATGTACTTTTGTTAAATTTTTCATTATTTTTAATTTTTTTATTTATAAAAAAATTAAATTATTCCTCCCTTCATAACACATTAAATAATAAATATAAATAAAGAAAAAAAATCAGGGAAGCGTAATTTAATTTTTTCATAAATGATAATTTTTTTTGTTTACCATTTTAATCCTTCCAACGATTTTTTATTTTTATATTTGTTATTTCATATTTTTTTGGAAGGAAGGGTATTTTAGTTTTTTCATAAATTTAAAAAAAGTAAAAATAATGAAAAATATAACAGAAGTGGACGGGAGGACTAAAGTGGAAAAGTCATGATAGTTTACGTATTCAAAAAATTATGTTCGTAATTTGAGATTAAATGTGAAAAATCGTGATAGTTTAGAAAAAATTATGAAAATAATTTTATTTTTTATCGAGAAAACTGAAAATTATTATAAAAAATGATATAATAAATTCTGATAATTGTTTGAATTCGAAACTAATAATATTCCACGTCCTCAAAACATAATCCCTTTTACTTAGCTCTCAAATAATGTTTCCGGTCCAAACATTCAAAGTATATCTCTTTTCTTCTTCTTTTCTTTTCTTGATAACTTATTTAAATGAAAGGTCCATCTCACGAAGAATTTCGTGAAATGATGCGTTCTGTCGAGATAAAAAAAGGCGTTCAAAAGCTCTTTTCCAATAAGATTTGTAATATAAGTTGACTGGTTAAACTAATTTGTTTCTTCGAATAAATATGTCAGTGAATTAGATTCTCAAATTGACATTATTAATTTATTATCGTTCGTAAAAAAAAGGTTCACTTTCATGTATCTTATTATGTTTTATGCTTATTCTTATCTCTTTGTGACTTCTCCGCTCTACTAATCCTCGTAAGTACTTAATTATTCTACGTGGCGTGATTTAACCACATCATTCTATCTCATCCATCTATTAATTAATTATCAAACAAGCGAGCGCTATTATGACACACAATCATGTTGTGTTGTTTATTTGTTTTAACTTCAAGACAATTTTAATTTTTTAATGATGTGGATTCCTTATTGAGTAAAAGTTGCCCATTTGCACATCATCTAATAATATAATTTTATAATAACTATTAATAACATATATTCGTTATAGTTAATACATTTATTTTAAATTATATTAATTACTAATAGCTTTATTTATCTAATAATTTGTGATATTTATGATTCTACTTTATAATTTCAAACTGAATTATATAAACTCTTAAAGTTAACAATACTGACAAAATATATTTCGATAAAGGATTAAATGGTGGTCGTCCCGAACATCTGCCTAGCTCCGGATCCGTTCGATTGAGGCGCAGCTATGCCAACCGTCATTTTTTTCTCATAATTTGACAAAAAAAACCCAATTTTCTCTTTTTTCCTATCCAAATCTTGCCCTAACGGAGCTCGCGATCTTTCGTTTCTCCGTTCATTGATGCTCACTTGTCCGCTGCCAAGCATCGAGGCAAGCGATGGAGGGGCTCTCGGAGTCAAGCTCTTGGCGTCAAGCGAATGGCTGTCAAGATCGTAGCAGGCAGGGGAGAAGCGGACAGGGAGCAACAGAGGGGTGATCGAGCGGCAGAGGAACGACTCACGACGGGGCTCTCGTCGTCAGGCGAACGACGAGGATCTCATCATCATGGCTCTCAGCGTTGGGGCTCTCGACGATCAGGTGAGCGGCTCATGACGGCGCTCTCGGCATCAGGACTCTTGACATTGGGGCTTGTGGAGCGTCAGAGGGGCTCGTTGCGAAGGAATGGCGAGAGAGCAGCTCGCGACTGATCGGAGCAGGACTGAGGAACATCAATCACAATTGATGGCGAGTGGCACAATGACAATCGGATGACGAATGGAGGATCACGAGATCTCGGGTGCTCAATTAGGGCAGAAGAACAAGAGGAGAAACAAGGGATCTGATGTGGAAGGAAAAAATTGGGTTTTTTTTGTCAAATTTTGTGTAAAAATCAATTGTTGAGACAAATGGAAGATCTGTCGTTGCCCATCAATCTAGGATCGGATCAAGGTGTTCGAAGGCCTTGAGCAAAAAATAAAAAATAAAAAAATATTTATTTAAAAATTATTTTCAACCTTTTTAAAGTATATTACCAATAATTATATATAATATGATAGAAAAAAATTAGAAATTGAGATATGTATTATGAATAGTTATTACTTTTTTTTAGATTCAACAAATAAGAAATCCATTATGAGAAAGAAAATGAGGTTTGCCATAAAATTAGTTTGAATATTGTTAAGCACCAAAATAAAAAAGAATATAGCAAGAAGATCGGAAAAATATTATTTGAATTAGTTAGATTTAAAAATACGAGTGATCAAAGATGAGAAAAATAATATTGATAGAAAGTATTTACTTTATTATCAATAATCTATCGTCGAGAGAGAGAGAGAGGCAAAAGTGAGAGAGAGAGATGTGTTTTACATGGGAGAGAGAAGAGAGAAAGGGGAGGACATGGCACGGGGATCATAGAATTGTAGAGGTCGGCCAGCTCTCGCAGAGGAGTTGACGTGGCCGACGATCGTGGGGGCGCTCGTAGGTGGTTGGCTCGGAGGAGATTGCAGGGGTCAACATGTCGACGTTGTGCCGGTGGAGGTCGCTTGAGCTCAGAGGTCTTGACATTCTTGCTTGCCGCTGAGCACCGTGCTTGCGCCGGGAGCACTTTTTTTTGTTCTAACATGTGCTAGTTTAGTTGGGTTTTGATCTCAACTTGTAACAACCAAGATTTTCCAAGAATAAAAAAATATTTTAATTAGTTATTTGGATTTGTAAAATCATTATTTATTTTTTTGAAATTATTTAATTCTGAAATTGATGGAAATTAGAGAATAAATTGGAAAGATAAAATGAAGCTTAAGAAGAGGTGAAAATTATTGTAAGTATGGTTATTTAAATTCAGATTTAATTAATCTTGAATATTTAACAGAGGGTTAATTAACGATTGATGACGTGGAGTAATTTTAAAAGAGTCTTGAGCCGAATAGAAGTGAAAATCTTAGCCTACAATTATAAATAGACATTAAAGGTGACTCAAAATTCTTATTGGCAAAATACAATTTCTGCACAAAAAGCCCATTTTGTCTCTCATTTTCATGCAAATCGAGATACTTCAAAGGGCATCTGGCGGCTGGTTTTGAAGTTGGCATATAGGAGATCATCATCCAAGTGTTGACCACGTGTTTGATGACGTAGACAAAGAGGAATTGTCGTCCAAAATTTAACATTCGTGCAAATTTTCAGCAGAGGAATTTCAGTTGATTTTTCAGCCAACTTTAGGTACATAGGGAGAATTCTCCATGACGTCAATTTTTCATGACATAGAACTTTATTCTCTTCTCCTATGTACCAAGATTTCATTAATATAGATTTTGCATCGATCAAATATTGTATGGTATAGTTATGATGACTGAAAAGTCGCATCAGAACGCGACTTCCCGTCGACGGTAGAACCAGGCCTAGGATCTATTCTACTCGACTCGGATTCCATAGAACCCGGTGCGATTTGGAGTCGAAATCGGACCGAGTTCGTTGAACCCGACTCGGGTTCCCTATAGCTTGGCCTAGGTTTAGCCTTGACACGACTCGAGTTGAGGCGCATTGGACAGAGAACATGAATCGAGGCCAGCCTAGCCCGGGTTCACACTCTCATCGGCTCGAGTTTTCCTTAGACGAGACATATCAAACATCCTCGAATAAGGCTCCACCCAAATTCTGGAGGTAGAAAATGTAGTTTGGCATATTGGATTATAATTAATTGAATTGTTATTGATGTTAATCATTTCGGATCATATTATCGTCATATCGATTATATTGTCTTCATATCTAATCATATTGGTATTGTATCCGATCATGTTATCATCTCGATTTTCGTATGAATACACATGATTCTATCAACACCATATTAATTCTATTGTTAGACTATCCAATCATGTTACTGATCCGGTAGTTTTCCTCCTGATTGAGTCTATGTTAAGTAAATAAGATAAAAGATAAAAGCTGTCGGGTCTCCATGTTCTCTAATTGTATGTAAGCCCCTTAGGTCATATTATTATTGTTATTGTATGGGACATATAGGGTACCTAAAGGTTTGAAACATCATCCTTTAGGGAAGCTATGGTTGTCCAGTTATTGACCACGATCCTCCGTTATCACGAATCATTGTTAGCTCTATTATTGGATGGAAACATGTAATGGGTTGATATTCCCCATTGGCCTACACGAAAGAGACACGAAGTTATCTTAATTGATATAGTACTCCTTATTGCATTAGATAACTCTTAAAATTGAAATTGAAATTATCATTGAATTGTATATATCATGATCATTCGAATATTGCATTGCCTCCACCCATTGAATTAAATTGAATTGTTATTGGCCAATGACTGTTTATTATTGAATTGTAAATTGTTAATTGAACAGTACTATATTGATCAGGCCTATTGAAATTGTTAATGGATAATTGTTATCGTTATTGATTAGTCTTCTGACCTTAGCTTAATCCATCAAATCTATAGTTACATTGATGCATAATTATATTGATCCATTGCTTATTGATTCATTGTTCTATCGTTATATTGATCCACTGTCTCATTGACTTATTGATTATGACATTGAATTGTCCTATCTGTTCAATTATTATCTTATTGATCATATCCCTTGAGCATTGATTATTGACATATTATCATGTTGATTTTCATTGTTATATTGATATCATGATCCATTGATCATCATAGAGCATTGTTTGATTTGCTTAATTAATTTATTGTTCTTATCTTGAGCATTATTGTTCATGATTAGACCCTACGTACTGAGTATTTTTATACTCATGAATTTTCTCTGTACTTGGATCCATGCATGTAAGAGAATTGATTAGAGGATGATTCTGCAAGTGGCTCAGCTAATTGATAAATGGATGTTGCACATGACATTGTGTTGACTCTAGATTGAGTCATGTTGAGTTGTTTAGTTCTCATTATTCCGCGTATTATAGTTTTAAATTTCGTAAAATTATTTTATAAAAAATTGTGTAACGTTTCTGGGACAACTCTAAACACTGAAAATCACGTGAATCTCGAGATATTACACAACTATTAAAAGGAAATGGACAATGTGGGTTCGGACGCACACGACGTTTCACCATTTGGGCATTGCACGTCCATTATTATTATTATTATTTTATTATTATTATTATTATTGTTATTATTATTATTCATCTGGTTTGCTACATCTGACTTTGAACGATACCTTGTCGTGTCTCATGGCCGAAGGCCTGGGAATTGGAAGCAACATGTCATCCACGGCAAAAAACCAATGAATGGTTTGTTCATCTCCTGGGCAACCTGTGGGCTGTGGCCATCTCCTGTCTCTCTCTCTCTCTCTCCATTACAAATGCAATTTTGATGGCAAATACATTTTAATTAATTAATTAAATTAATCATTTAATGATGCATCAGCAGCTGTTTCTGACTTTGGTGGCGTGGATCAGTTGTCCATTGGACAGCCGGTCAAACCAATAAATTTAATGTGTGTTTCTGCCTAAATTTTGGACTGCTGACTTGTCAAATTGCCAGAATCCCCTTGGCGTGAAAATATCATCATTTCGATATCCATTATTCTTAGCATATTTTAAATTTGATTATCGTTCTTTGTATTAAACTTATGCACCCTTCATTTGTAACTAAAACAAATAAATAAATAAATTGTGAAATACCTATTGAAGCATAAAGTAGTGAATTGATTGCTGTAGCTTTTCTGTGCACATTTGATGGGGAGACTCACTTCTACCTCACAAATTCTAAGAACAAAATGCATGATTACCAACAACACAAGTATCGTCAGACGAATTCTGTTTGGTGATAATATAAGAGATAAATAATTCTTGCAAAAGCAATAATTGCTTTATCCTCGGCTAATTTCAAAAGATTTGGTAATAATAATGTGGGATTAATTAAATCTTATTCTAAGAATAATATTGAGATGCCCATTAGCCTCGGGCAAATGAAACGGGTGGATCCAAGAATTAATTAATTAAATTTTATTCTAATTTGGACCCCTCCTAGGTGGATCCAAGATTGAATGTCCTGGATTAACTGCCAATTAAATCGAGACGATCCAATTATCTCGATTTATTTTCTCATATTTGAAACTTAAAATAATTTATAAAGATTAATTATAATTAATTAAGAACCCCTCTTTGTATTGTGTATTACTTATAAGATCATTTTATATATTATATATTTAAAGAAAGTTATATTATATATATATAATTATTCTTTATGGCAGGTGCTATATTGGTAGTTAGTTAATAGAATAATTACCTAAATTTGCTTTAGCACGGAAATGACACATGAAATAATGTCATTAGCCATCACTTGGGTCATTGAATTGGGAATGAGAAATGCCTTGATTCAATTTGGGCGGAAATTCAGAGAGCGACAATCAAGATTTTTGTCATCGTCCCATAGAAAGATAGAATGAATATGCAACTAGGTAGACGTAGAACCTTTGTATATTGGAATGGTGTTTTTTAGAAACATCATATATATGTTTATAATAATATTTTAATATAAAATACATATATATTATAAAATTTTATATATTATAGTATTAAATAATTGAATGCTAAAGAATTTGTTTTTTTAAATATTCTAAATTCAAATAATGATGCATGCAAAATATAATACTTTTTAAATATAATAAATTTTGGCATTAAAAATGCATTCATTTTCTTATTTATTTTGTTTAGTTTATTTAAATCAATTATCTGCTCATTGTGTACTATTTTTCATATTTCAAGCGGCTCATCTATCTATTCAAGAATTTTTTTAAAAAAAAATTGGAATATAAACAGAACAAAAGGTCATGACTTTGCAAAACCATGACTTACGAAGTCATGACTTGCACATGATTTTCAAGACATGCAAGTAAGGACATGGCATATCCACAATCATGTCATTAATCATGGCAATCAATGGGTAGCTCCTTTATTAGCTCACTATCCCCACTTGGTTTCTAACCTAACACATTTTGACTTAGTGATCACAATAGTGATCACAATCACACTTCATTGTTAGTAATCATGACTAGACATCTCAATTAGCATCACAATCTCTGCTTAATTATCAAAATCTAACTCTTAATTGAGCTCGAGGGCTAGGTGCTATCTTTGCTCTCTTCCTAAATATCGAGATAATTACAACATGAAGGCCAACCTCTTCTTCCATGGACCTGGTGAAGACCTACAAGTGCATCAATGTGATGTTCTTCTTGTCAAATGACTCCTCAGTCAAAATGCATCTAATGGAGGAGACCTCCTTAGGACACAAGTTTCAACAACTTAGAAAATTCCAGTAGTTAAACCCAAATTATTCAGAGTAATAAAGATTTAAGAGACAACCACCTTAAATCTTTTCAAATGGAGGCTCCTTTGGTTTCCTAATATGCTCATCCAACTTCTAACTTCACTTTATAATTTGATAATTACTCGCGTCCAACTTTACTGGTAGAACACTTACATAGATGCATTCGCGATATCATGCCATCATTTTCTCTCTTCAAATTTTAAAAAATAAAAATAAAAAAATGCCACGTCAAAAAAAATGTGGGTATTACTGATTAAGTTATTTATGCATGATTGATATTATTTGGCGCAAAAAGATATTTATTTTGAAGATTCAATAGACTTTTTTTTTGTTTTATTCATCCGAAGATACTTTTTTTAGGTAAAAGTATTTGATTAATTTTTCTTTATATGATTACTTCATTGATATGATTGGCATGTGGCTTTAATGGATCGTTCATTGCAGTTGCCGCTCCACATGTTCTTATACTATGTGCAATTTATTTAGATTTCACGTTGCTAATAACACATTGGATGAATATGTTCAATGGGGTCAAGGAACTGAGTGAATCAATCACTAAAAGATGGTCTATTTGAATAATATAGATGATAAATAAAATTTCCTGAAGCTTTTGAGTAAAATGAGTAATTCATCTAAATAAATTACACATAGTATAAGAACATGTTTGGAGTTTTTGAATTCAAAAACACCAACAAAGCTTCATAACAAAAAAATAGATTTTCCTGGCCGGTCCACATGAAAAGGTAGGCTAGAAATGCAAGAGTAAACTTGGTTTGGACAAAGCAAGTGACTGGAGGAGAGAGAGAGTGGGAGAAAAGAGGTAAAAAGGGTGGTAAGAGAATGGAAATACTTTGTCTCTTCCCTACTGTTTAAATAATTTTGACTATTTAAAGGAATTAAGGATTGTGTGAATCCAAAGATCTATTCACATATATCTATAGATAAACTCACTTTAAAAAATATTTATCAAGAACCGTCATTGATTTATAAATCGATGATGAGTCCACAAAAATCTATTTTGAGTCCATATATTCCTTAAATTCCTATTTAAATAATCTTCCTAGAATAAGTTACTAATTCTAGAAAAGAGCTAGGAATAAAGGAAGAATTATTTTGTCTCATTTTTCTCTATTTATGAAAATAGTTTGTTAATCCCAACTTTGCTCTATTTTCAAGAATCACTAAAAATCTTATGAATAATTTTTTAATATAAAATAATTAAAATATTTATTCACAAATTATATATACATATGAGATAGTTTTTTCAAAGCTAATAGATATTTATACTATATACATATTGTAAAGACAATACGATGATTTCCAATACACACATTAAAAATAACAATCACATAATGTTGAATATTACAAAAGTACAATATCGAATTAAAATGAAATATGATTACTTTACATCGAATTCAGTTTTGATGAAAAATAACATAACGTGAACTCACATGATGATATTGAACTTTTATTGACATTGGAAGTGACAATCATAAAAATAACAAAGATAAAAATGTAATAGCCAAACCGAAGTTAATCAAGTTCTTCGACATTTACTTTAAAAAAAAAAAAATTTACTGTAAGATAAGAATATCAATTTTCTTTTAATACTGTATGAAATGAAACCTACAATCATTCTATAATAATATCACAGATAGTAAAATTCTATTAATAAGATTGGAATCATTTCCTCTCCGTAAGATTGTAGATATTGAAATCCTAACAAGGAACTATAAAAAATGCATCAAAGTAGATTAATTATAGCAACGTTTTAAAAATGAGAAACATGTCTTTAACATAGTAGCAAAAAATTCCATGCTTCATGAACTTAACATAGGGAAACATTCTATACCTTCCACACCATGATACATGCAACTGCAGTAAGTAGGACGACGATTAACTAAACCAATTGTACAGCTTCTAACCAATCTCGACAGCACCATTCAGAACACTTGTTAGAGGTAATGGTTGCCCCCAAAAAAAAAAAACCTAAGCAAATAAAAGAGACTGTTGTCAGAAGAAAGCACAGAGTAACATAAAAAGTTTATTTCCAAAATCCAATAACAACAAACAGTAAAAGCGTGAATAAAATTTCAAATTTAAAAGCATGAATAAAAACAAATAGATTCTATATTCTTAATGACAATTTAAAAGTTATTCTTCTGTATGTTACATATAACAGGATTACTTTAAACACAGCAAAGGCAAAAGGATATAGTGAACTATTTTGGAAAAAAAAAAAGGATATAGTGAATGACACAGGGCACCTTCCCTTCTTAATATTAAATACCTTTTTTCTGGTTGCAATATTAGTTCTCTCTCCTAGGACATGGGAAAATATAAATTCAATATATTTTTTCATTAAATATAATAATTCTACTTATTTATTTTTCTCACAATGGCAAGGTTGTTTGGACCGGACCAGCCGGTTCGACGGTCGACCGGACTTGAGAACAGGTGTGGTTTCACCCCAAAACCTGAAGCTCAGGCAGACTGTTTAGAACCAGCCAAGACCTGTGAAAACCCAGAGAAGACCGGGTAAAACCATTGAACTGGTGGTTTTTAGAGAACCAGCCGGTCCAAAGTAGGAATTAAAAAAAATGACTAAATTTTCAAATTACCTGGCCCTAATTCATTTCTGTTTGCATGAAGCCTCGAACCCTCAACGCCTGTGCTCCTAACATTGGTTTCTCTCCTGCGACGGGCGGTGATTGTTCATCGACATCCGATGGCTTCTTGACGGTGGTGGATCTCAACTCTCAACTCTCAACTCTCGACTCTCAAATTGTATGTTTCTTTTAGTTTTGATCTTCACGCCATGACCATGGACGACCAGTGGAGGTGCGCCACATTTCAAATCACAAAACGACTAGTCGGCTGTCGCTATGCCGGAAAGGCCTACGGTGGCCACTGCGTGACGGCAACCGTCAAGCTGTTGGCGATCCTGGACCTGGTACCTCCGTTCATCTTCCATGGCTTCGTCATCCATGACTGTGCATGGACTGCATCATAGTCGTCTAGCATCCGATTAATGGAGGACTAAGTAGTGTTTTGTTGATATTTTTTTACATTAATCATGCATCTCCAATACATATATCAACAATACAAACGATTTTTATTAAAAAATGAAGTTTTTTTAGGAGGATTAAAAAATGAAATTAATTAGATTAACGAAAAAAAAGAAGACAACAGTAGAAGTAGTGCATTTGTGTTCTTGAATGCTTTTTATGTGCAGGTAGTTTTTTCTTTGAATCAGATAGGGACTAGGTAGTGTTATTCTCAGTCCTCCAACCCTATCTTCTGATCCAGAAAGGGAGGACTCTCTCTCCCTAAATCAACCTTGTTCATGGCCACGTGCAGTGTCGTTCTTGAATGTTTTTATGTAACTAATAATTAAATACTGAATACTCTTTTACATTTGTTTTGTTGGAAATGACATTAGGAGGTGGAAGTAGTGCTGGCAAATTGCAATCATCTGCGACAAGCACTCAATCAGTAGTTGCAAGCACTAAATCAATTAGACTAAGGTCTGATCCTATGTGGGAGCATTGTCAAATCTGTTATGACACAGAAGGAAAGAAAGTGTTGAAATGCTTGTACTGTGCACATGTTTTCAAAGGCGGAGGAAAACATACGATGAAAATGCATCTTGCAGGACAAAAATGTGATGCATTGGCTTGTACAAAACTTAGTTATGATGTGAGATCTCAATTTGGAGAACTTCTAAAGTCTCGATCAAACAAAAGGGCACTTGATCAAAGAGAGGTAGATAATTCTAATGAGCAATCAGTTATTAATATACAGTTTGCAAAGCCAGGAAACTCCTATTACTCCAAGTCAAGCTAAGAGAAAGGAAAAAAAGATAAGAAATAGTTTCTTCACTCTAAGAACTAATCCAGGCGCACAACCATCTATTAAAAGTGTCTTAGCAGGTAAAGAAATTATATGACGAGATGATTTGACTCTCGTTAGATTTTTTATGATTGTTGCATTTCATTAATTTCCGCCTATGTTTTATAGCCGGTCCCAAGCCCGGATAAAGGAGGAGGGTTGTGTTAGGCCCCGACAGCCAGCGTAAAACTCTGTCGAATCTCATGAACATGGATCAACGAATATATTGTGGCGTCGTATGATCCATGTAGCCGACCCCACCTAGTGGGATAAGGCTTTGTTGTTGTTGTTGCATTTCATTAATTGTGCCAATTCTGTTCATTATCAGTCATGATAGATGCTATTGCAGCTATTGGTCCATGATATATAAGACTGTCTTATCATTCTATTACAACCAAATTAATGTATGACAATAAGGAGGTTGGAATGTCGGTTAAAACATTTGGAAGTGCTTGGGAAAAAAACTAATTGTACTATATGGGTGATGATTGGCTAGATAAAAAATGGCAGCTAATTAATTTTCTTATTTATTCTACAAAAGGAATTTGTTTTGCTAGATCAATTGATGCTTTTGATATTGTTAAGGATGCTAGTACTCCTTGTAATTTATTTGTGGACTTGGTTGTTGTTGTTGTTGCTAGTGTTATGCACTTAATCATCGATAATATTGCAAATTATAAAACTACCGATAGATTGTCGAATGAAAAGTTTCCTTCGATTTTTTGGTCAGGAAACACAATTTGTTTACAATCATCTATTTTTGCTTGCACAGTTGAGAAAAATACCACACAGATGAAATTTTACGTCTTGGACCACCTCGTTTTGCAGCGACATTTATTGCATTGAAAAGTATCATTAATCATAAGCTTGATTTGCAAGCTTTGGTGACAAGTGTAGATTTTACAAGCTCAAGATATTATCGTGATAAGAAAGCTAACAATGTTATGGATGTTGTGTTGGATAGTAAATTTTGGAATGATTGTGAAAATTGTAGCACTTTTGGTTCATTTGTTGAGAATTGTTGATGGCAATGATAGACATCTTGGACTTGGTTATGTGTATGATGACACTTATAGAATGAAGAAAATCATTAAAAGATTACTGATGACTAGAAAATCATTGTACAAATCTTATACAAGAATCATCAAGCAAAGATGGGATAACCAACTTTGCAAAAAGAACCATTGCGCTGCATATTTTTTGAGCCCCGCTTATGATAGGATACCTTTTGATGGCAACCTAATTGGTAGTCATCCTTTTCCCTCTCAAAAAAAAAAGGACTGAATTTTAAAGCAAAGTTGGTTTTTGGATGGTTAACATTCTAGTTAATCATCCCCCCCCCCCCCCCCCAAAAAAAAAAAAAAAAAAAAGTTGGTTGTATCATGATAGATTACAAAGTTTTAGTAGCCACTTGGCTATTGGGACATTTAAGAAATTTTTTTTTGAGAAGTTTAAAGGATGGGAGTCAAGTTCTCTCATCCAAGAGACATTTAAGAAATTGAGACCTGATAAATTTCTAAATCTCTTATTATTGCTTTTATATTAATAATTTCCTTAGACTTATGGTGTTTTGTTAACTTCTTTCTATATTGTTTATATGTTCGATCAATGGTCACGTAGTTTTAGATTTAGTGCTCCATCAGCATTGCAATTGGCAATTCGATTATTAAGTCAAGCAACATCTTCTTCTGGTTGTGAAAGAAATTGGAGTGTATTTGAAAGAATACACACAAAGAGAAAAAGAAAATAGAGCATAAGAGATCGAATCCTCATGTTCACTATAATTTGGGTTTAAAAAATAGGTTTGTTATGAAAAGAAGCATGCTTATTTAATCTATTCTTTAAATTTAATCACTTATGTATGTTTTTTTTTATATTTATAGGGCTGTTAACAAGGAGAAAGCACTTTTAGATCCTATTGATTATGAGAGCATGGAGAAGATTGAATCTTCAATCAAAGAGGATGATGACACTCCATTACTTAATTATGATGAATTGGAGACAACGCTTTTTAATGATTTGAAGTTCCAAAAAATAGTAATCACGAAGATAAAATTTAATTATTTTTTAAGTGATCAAATAGTAAATTATAATGAGATTTTAATTTAACTTTTTTTCATATATGTTGGTTAAGGTGATGTGCAAGAAGAAAGTGTTGAAGCATTGAGCGTTAATTTGGATTCTTTTCCACATGATGATGAAGACTATTGGAGGAGAGAATGAAGTTGTGGTTTGTGAAACATGAAGTAGTGAATTTTTTGTACTTATAAATCTTGTTGTTTGTTTGCAACTTTATTTTTTAGAGGCTTAAAGACCTTGCTATCATTTGAAAAACATATCTTGTGGATCTTGTTAGATTACAAACATGTTTATTTTGGTAATGTTCGTAGAAGTTTGAATTTTCAACTTTGAAATATGCATGTGATGTTATAGTTTGAATATATATGTTGATGTTTTGAAGATTGATTTACTATTATTTCATTATTTAATATTATTTTATTACATCCTGTTCGACCGTCCGGCTCGACCGGTCTGACTGATCCAACTTGACCTGGAAATCTTTCCAGGTCGATGTCTGATTCGGTTCTAACAATCTTGGTTAATTGTGCCCACTTAACTACTTAGTACCCACTGGATCTATCTCTTTAGATATGCCAGTTCAGGGTTGACAATCTTGGTTAATTGTGCCCACTTAACTACTTAGTACCCACTGGATCTATCTCTTTAGATATGCCAGTTCCGGGTTGACAATCTCGACAGATGTCCTTAACATTCCTAATATCTTCAGATTAACAAACTTCAGTAGGATCAAGAGATGTGAACAAAGTGGCAGTAGTTAATTGTGTCAACGACACGAGCACGTGCCAAGGGATGTGAACAAAGTGGCAGTAGTTAATTGTGTCAACGACACGAGCACGTGCCAAGGGATGTGAACAAACCTCAGTAGGATTAAAGGACATCAAAGAGATAAATGGGAAAACTGGAAGTTGGGCAGGTCTCAGAGAGACGGTAGTTAGTTTTCCAAAACCATGAGGCAGATGTAAAGGAATGTGAATATAAAAAAGCCACAGCAATTATTTTCTGAGTACCCTAAAAAAACAATTATTTTCTGAAGGCACACAGCAACAAATTTGCACAATAAAATATAGGCACAACAATACAATCATTGTAAGTTTGCGTTAACAAATTTTGCTTCCAAGTAAGTAGATATATGGATTTTTCATAGGGACATGATCACTCTCTTTAAGTATTGTGGTCATTAAATTCCCAACTGTTTAAATTAGAAGTTAATTAAGCAAACAAGTATCATATATTAAGCTGCAACAATGTTCTCCTAACATCCAATAAATACTAGTCATACTGCAGATGTCCTATTCTGAAGGTCTACTCAAAGTTGTCAAGGTTGAGACCTACATGACCTTGGTTTGGGGCTTTTAAGCTTGTACCATAAACTTCTAAAGTCCATATGCTACTAGATCAAGTAGTAAAATCATTAGTATATCATTAATATAAAATTCTATATCAAGACACAAAGAGATTTAGATCATTGATAATATTTTCATTATTATTTATTATTCTCATGATAAAGGAAGAGGGTTGTGTTAGGCCCCGACAGCCAGCGTAAAACCTTGTCGAATCTCATGAACATGGATCAACGAAAGCAGAATGTCGTCGTATGATCCATGTAGCCGACCCCACCTAGTGGGATAAGGCTTTGTTGTTGTTGTTGTTGTATTATTTATTATTCTCTACTATCATATGGGTTTCAAATGAAAAAAAAAGAAAGAGAAAAACTCGGTAGTTGTGTTAGTGGAGTTTTGAGATTGAGAACTGCTATTTCTTCTCTTACTAGGCGAGAAGAGAATAATATGCTATTTAAATGAGTTTATAAAGTGCTATACATAAGACGAGTTTATACAAATACAACAACAACAACAACAACAACAAAGCCTTATCCCACTAGGTGGGGTCAGCTACATGAATCATACGACGCTTCGTTGATCCATGTTCATGAGATTCGACAGGGTTTTACGCTGGCTGTCGGGGCCTAACACAACCCTCCTCCTTTATCCGGGCTTGGGACCGGCTATAAAACATAGGCGGAGTTGACGAGCTTATACAAATCTCTTATCAAAATTTTTACACAAAAATCAGTGCCTTGACGTACCACACGACTTTACACTAATTTGACTTTTCTTAGGCGATAATTTGTCTTATTTTACCTACCTAAATTCATACAAGGTTGATGAGTTTCTCAATATGTATGAAAATTCCAAATTTTCAATAGCATAAGCCAACATGTAAGCCAGTACATTTGGTATCCACATCAATACTTCAACATACTTAGTTTTTCGTCATTTATCAGATATACATGTAAAGTGATATGTTGTAACTTTATTTATCGTCATTTATCACTTTAATGATTGTAGTTTTTCCTTCTAGAAAAATAATTTCATTTGAGAAAATAACACTAAGTTGTCATGAATGACAATTAGAAATCAGATATATAACAAGATTTAATAGTACAACTGAGCAAAGGGGCCAGAAAAGTACATCTTTAAGTTTTAGCTGGACTGAAGGAGCAACAGTTGACAATCACAAATACAGACCTATAAACAAGATCTAATAGTACAAAAGCGCAAAGGGCCAAGTACATCTCCATGTTTTAGTTGGACTTAACAAGAAAATTGAAATTTTGAGCTAAGACAAAAATAAGGCCCCTAAAACTGGAAAAATCCATAAACTATGACTCAATTATAGGGGACAATGTTTTATTATTTTTTTTGAGGGAAAAAAGGATGACCGCCAGGTTAGGTGGTTGTCATCCGGTGTATATAAAACTATGGGATGAAAATGATATACAAATGTAAGCTCTAAAAGTGAGAGCAGAGCAAAAGCAAAAGTATATCAACTATCCAAAACCCCAAAACCCCACTCTCGAAGAAGGAAGGAGATGTGGTGTACAATATGCTCAATGTGACATCGCTCCCCACAAAAAATCATCCGGTTACGCTAGAGCCACAAGGCCCAGGAACCAGCAAAAAAGATGCTAGTGGCGCTCTCCATCTTTGTCTCTGCCGTGTCAATGCTCGAAACGACTGCTATAGGGCCTGAGAGTCTTGGGGGAAAGGACCCCAATGGCCATCCGCTGCCAAATGCCTCATGCTGTCGGGCACTCAAAAAATAGATGGTCAACGTCCTCCTCTGCCTCGCCACACAAAACGAAAGACGTGTCTGTGTGGGGTGCCCAGCGTGCCCTGTATGTCCTGGTGAGGAGCCGGCCCCGCCGCATAAGCCAAGCGAAGATCTTGACTTTCAGCGGTATCCGTGATCGCCAAATGAGCCTACAATCTGTTCAAAACTCCTCTGACGCCAAGTCTGGAAGGAACCTGATGTATAAGCTGCGTGCTGACCATGCCTCCGATAGCCATACCCATCCGTCGGGTCTGGAATGGTTGGGACGGTAGGGGGCTATACTCCGATGGAGCTCCAGAAGCTCAGTGATGCGCTGGTCCGTGAGGGCTGATCTAAAAAGAGGGGTCCAGAATCCAGAGCCGACATCACCAACCTCAGACTATGTCTCCGCCACTGTCGCGTCAGGACGTGCTGCCAGAGCATATAGGCGGGGGAAAGCCTCTGCGAGGGGAATCCCGAGGAACTAACTGTGTCGCCAAAACGAGAAAAGCTCTCCTGTGCCAAGAGATGGTGTCACGAGCGGGCGCACTCGTGGGAGCAGAGCTGCCACTCCCCTCCAGAAAAGGGACAATGTTTTATTATTACATCCATAAAGAGACAGAAAAGGTTGCAACATTCTTCTTGAAACCATATTGTTACGGAAATCCTCATAACAAAGAAAGATGAGGTTGAATCTACTCCTGGGAACAGAGTTGAGTACATAACTTAATAATTACAACATGATAACACTGATAAAGGGAAAAATGAACGAGTGGGCAATATGAGATTTTCTAGGACCAATGTGTCAATTTTTTGAAGAAAACCAATGCACCAATTAGGCTTCTTGTTTGACCTTGAGATGAGGGGAGGAACAATAGGGACTCGTTTGGACTTGAATAAGACCAGGATTATAATCTTATTACTACTGTTTTAACCAAGCATCATATTTTGCTTCACATTTGCCCCATGCAACTTTAATCTAGGAGCAAGGGTGGACATGGGATTAGCAATTTCATGGGTGAAGCATGAAGATGGTGATCCCCGTGGATTAAGGACATTATAGCATGACAGTTTTCAATGCCATTTTAAAAAGTTTTCTTTCATTAGTAAATGTAGCAACCAAACAATAGCGTAGAACAGGAGCATACTTAATCCTACAACATCCAGACAATGGTTGGGGACAGATAAAAAGAGCACTCTAATCCAGAGAACATTAGCAGATAATCAAGGAACAAAGGTGTAATCAAACAGGGGTACTAACCTTGATCATTAGTTGTCTTCTAGGAACTTGATCAAATTTCAACCAAAAACACCTCGACAGTTTGGGGATCCACATAAGCACTTCTTAGATCGTGGAGTTTCAAAGAGGGATCTCATTTCCTGTTTGTCAGATTCAGCTTCCCTTAGGCCATAATCATATGTCAGTTCTGTCATTGGAGGAATGTGTTTTAATGCAAAGAACATTATATGTGGGTATCCCTCATCATCATGATCATGTTGAACTGGTTGCCAAAAGACATTAGGGGAGCAGCTATGGTTCATAAACCGTGATATGTTGCCTGAATTTTTTGCATTGATGATAATAGGAAACGATTTGAATGACTCGCTAGGGTTCTGTGTTTCTCCAATCAACTCCGGCCCACAATTCCATTGGAGGGCTTTTTCACCAGGCTGTGTAGCACGAAAGATGTAATCATCCTCTTCACCATCATTGTCCTCAAATTCAATTTCATTGATAACCTCTCCTGTGTATTCGCAAATAAATGTACCAGCTCTGATGGGGTCCCAGGAACGAAGTCCCCATCCTCGATCATGTGTCTTAAAAACTTCAAAGTGGAACTTTATACCTTTCTGGGTTACCCTATTTCGGCAATTGGAGGAGCATCGACAAGAAGAACTGCACTCATAAACTAAAGGCTTGCGACTCACAAGGAGCCCATTCGAACTGTATGGTAAATCACCTCCATTTTTTTGTGCGCAACAGCAGTTTTTGTCACCAGGGAGACACACACTGGGACAAATGCAACCCTGTAAAGGTTTCATAGAGCCAGTAGGGTTCAAATACTTGACTTTATTGATATATGTGAAACAGTCTGGTCCTCTATCATCATCGACCTCATTAACAAGACAAATAGGTATGCTTTCCGCACCAGAAGATACGTCTGGTAATATGATTCTTCCCCTAGATGATGGATTTTCTTTCCATCTCTGGGTCATTTTCCATACAGCAATTCCAGCAGGCTGTCCTGGCTGTCTAAGCAATTTGTATTTGAAGACATTAAATCCTGCTTTACTTCTCTCTGTCCATGTTTTTTCAATCTTATAGATGCCATCATAGATGTAAATCTTGCCAGTTTGACAGCCAATATCTTTGGCACTTCGTACGACCCGGATTTCATTGTTCCGGTGTGTGCTTCTCTCCAAAGCAAGATTACCTCTCTCCAGTTTCTGGTCATCTGCTTTCTTCTTGTCATTTTTGCTGCCACCTCCCTGACCACTGTAGATAAGAACATCCACATCATCGTCTTCGTTTTCATAACCCCCAGAAGATACAACACAGATGGCCACAGGCTCCTCTTTGTCACCAAACCTACAAGTCATGTAATCTATACCAGCCATACTTGGAGCATGCAATCCAACAATGCATAATTCCATCCTAAAATAAAAGATGTCCCCAATTTCAATTCCTGGAACAGGCCCTATCCTCTTTCCTAAGTTAGCCCTGAAATTCTTTTCCATCATGATGGCCCCAGCTCTTAGATCCGGGCGCCTGCTTGCATCAGTTGCCTCTTCCAACTGTTGAAGCCTCCGCCGAAATGCATCAAAAGCCATCAGAGTCACCTCTACTGACTCTCTAGGATCACTTAATGAAGAAGGATGCAAAGCGAAGTCAATTTTGACAGAACTATAATCCCGATTACGCTTAGCAACTTTCTCAGCATTACTCGCTTTAGCAGCTTTCTCGGAATTGCTCCCTCTGCCACTACCAAGATAGACTGGACGTTTGATTCTCCTACCTGATGCCGTCGTCTGCTCAGTGTAACAAGTCTCTTCGTCGTCAGATTCAGATAAGGTAACTGCTGGGATGGCATGAAAAGAAGACGATCCTGGGGTCGGAAAAGCAGAGATTGGTGTGGCATTTATGGCTCCATTTGATCTGCGCAATTTTTCAACGAGAGCAGGCGATGACTTTTGCTTGCTAGCATTTGGAGTTGCAAAAGGGAAGAAGTCCGGAAATGCTTCTGAGCATGGAGGAACTGAGCCGAAGGGATTGACACAAACAAAGGGAGGATCGTTTGACTGGGTAAATGCATTAAACCCAAGAGGTGCAGGAAACATTGGAGCTAGAGATCTTAAGGGCTTCACATCTAATACCTCATCCTCACCATTTGATTGCTCTGCCATGGCAAGACAACACTGAAGAAGCTGCAGAACGAGAACAAAAGACAAGTCTTGTCATGTTAATACATTTATCATCTCAAGAATGTCTCGCGGCATGGAACCCCACCAAAAAAATCTAAGACTAAGACCAAAGAAAAAAATCCAAAAAGGAAGAGGAGAACAGAGAACATTGTGAAAGATCAAGCATCACCGGCTTCTGAAAATTCCATCACCGAGCAGTAAATTTCTCGTTTGACAACAACACGTCAAAGAATTTTACGTTTCCCCTTAACTATTAAGTACAAATACGGTTATAACTGAAACTGTCAACGCGGAACACTTAAGTTGGTAACATAAAAATCAAGAATCAAGTACATGCTTCAAACCCTAGAAGAAAAAAAAAAAGAGCCGCACGGAATAAGCACAAATAAAAAAGCAGACCCCGAAAACATAAGCAAAATCGAATCTTTGCCGTTGAATACGCAACAAAATCCGAATTTTAGGAGAATGAGCGTTCATCACAGATCCAGCAGTCAAATGTGTTTTTCGAGGTTGCAGAGGATCTCATCAAAGGGGGAAACATGGAAGGAAGAAAAGATAAAATGACCGCTTACACAAAGTGAAGCACCCGAAGCAGAAGGCTTCAGCAGGCGGTCCGACGAATGTTTAGGACATCCGATGCCGAAGAACTTGGATTCCAAACCACTGTGACTCTCAGAATATTTCCTTTTTTCTTTTTTTTTTTCCTTTTTGACACCAGTTTATAGCAGTTGCGCAAACAATTATAACTTGACCCGCTCTAACTCATATCATTTTCATATTCACGTTCTTTTTATATACACAGATTATTTCTAAAACTTAAAAATATGATAAGACTTTCTTTTTATTATTATTAAGAATTATCAGACCCAAAATGAATTTACACGTATGAATTATACTCGATCTACAATTTTATGATAGTTTTAAACTTATTATAATTTATTTTAATAAATATTTATTAAAAATTATCGTTGATAGTTTTAATTTATTATAAATATTTGTGATATTAAAAATTTATTATCAATGTTCATATGTGTGGACTGATTTTAAGTCCACGCAATTTTCAAATCACTTCTTTTTTTAATCGTATCACAAGTCTACGCAGGGCTCCAATATTTAGGATTAGTAATATTTAATTAATTTTGAGTTAAAAAAATAAAAAGGCTACTTTTTTAGTGACTGTTAAGATTTACAGGAGACATTATTGTTTCAGAATTATTTATTTAGGTAATATAAAGTTAAGAAATTATTTTTATGGGGCATCAGAAATCTTTTTTGTCCGCATAATTGCTAATTCTAATTATTAATTAATACCATTAATAGTGCACTTATGAAATAGACATTCCTGGCTTGGGGCTTGGGAGACATCCACTTATCATTGGCTTCTTGTAAATATGAACAATAATTCCTTGAGTTCCAAATTCAGGAATTCCCCCATCTTTTTATTATCAAGAAGAGCAAAATTAATGCATTCGACATTTTTACCTAGGCTTTAGAATTAAGTTAACCTGATTCATATACAAGAAGTCAATGTTTTTGAACACTTCTTCCTATTTTCTGAGATGAGTAGTCTCTATCGTAAATACTATTATAATTTGGATACTTAAAATCAATAAATGAAATTCACATGTTATAAACCTATAGAATTCATTCTTTCACATTCAAGTGGACTACACTAATAAGTGTACTGAAAGATATGATTTTTATAACGAACATAACACATTCTATTATAACACAAATATGAAAAAAGAATTGATGCAAATCTCTCAATTTTGGGAACAATTCACAAAGAATAAAATTACGGAACTGATGTGGATTTAGCTTCAAAAAGTCTTATTTCATTAAAAATTAGAATCATTGGATCTAATGTAACACGTCAAAATTATTTAAATAGATAAAAAATAAACATTAATTTATTTACTTTTGAAAATCTTTTTTTTAATAAAGGATAAACGAAGTTGAAAAAGTATAGGCATTTAAATAAAAGAAAAGAAAGAAAGAGATAGATAATTTAATTAAATATAATTAACAAGGTTTAGAAGTGGATTAAAGGTTCAGAACTAGATTAAATGTGTTATATAACTTATATTTGAATTAAAATTTAACTAGTTCTGAAATTATTTTTTTTATATAAATTAAGCCTTCTCCAAGCCAACCTCTCATTGGAAAAATAATTTCTTCCATAACTTTGAGTCTTTGTTTCTCTTTCTACGAGGCACGTGAATAGTTGCAACCTTCCTGCTTGGTCGATTGATTTGTCGAAGGGCATCATGAAGGATCATAGAAAAATTCACGTAAATTTTTTTGTTTAGATAGTTCTATCTGGCAAGATTTTGAATTCATTTTGGGTAATAAATTATGTTAAAGAACGATTAGTGCATGAATTATATTCTTCTATGGTGCAGAATAGTTCCATTAAGTTTTGATGCCAAAAGTTTATTTATAGAGCACAAATTGGTGCTAAATTTTTAAAAAAATGGCAACGAAGTTCCAACAAGACGAAATTAGGGGATAAATTACACGATTGATCTCTCAACTTTGAGTCAATTTTCAACTGGTCTCCCAACTTTAATTTGTAATCAGATCGTCCTTCATCTTTCATTTTCTTGCACGATTAGTCCTCCTGACCGGTGATCATGAGTTTTTCGGTTGCCTTGCATACGTGGCCGCTTTTCTCTCTCATTCACGTTAGTTTAACTCGTCCACATCATTTTAAAAATTTTAAAAAATAATAAAAAAGATGAGATAGTCCCCCTCATTATAAAAATTTTAAAAAATAAAAAAACGTTGGAGCTCGACCAGAGGGGGCAGTGACCCCCCTCCCTCTCTCTCCCACACGGGGGGCGACCGCCCCCGCTCCCTCTGGTCGAGCTCGACAGAGGGGGGCGATCGCCGCCCTCCTTCTATCTTCCGCACGGCGAGCACGAACAGATCAGTCATTTTTTATTTTTTAATTTTTTTTATAATGACGTGGACGATTTCATCTTTTTATTATTTTTTAAAATTTTTATAATGACGTAGACGAGTTAAACTAACGTGGATGAGAGAGAAAAATGGCTACGTATGTAAGGTAACTGGAAAACCCACGATCACCGGATAGGAGGACTAATCATGCAAGAAAATGAAAGATGGAGGACGATCTGATTACAAATTGAAGTTGGGGACCAAATGGAAATCAACTCAAAGTTGGGAGACCAATCGTGTAATTTATCTCGAAACTAGGTCTGTGCTGAAGAAATTCAATTCGAGTTCTTTAGTGTTTGCACAACTCAGAATGATGAAATTTGAATTCGACCAAATTCAAATGAAATATGACCTAAATTTTAGAGAACCAACTTGGGTTCCACCCTACTATTTACGAGTTTGGGCAACTACGGATACAATCTGACCTTGAGTTCGAATTATACCGATTGAGGTCTCATAAAAAAGTGACAAAACGTGAATAAAGTAATCGATCAAAGGCAGAGGCGTACGCCTTCGGGTGCTTGCACTACAATTGTAAAAAATTAATAGCAATGACTAAGATTATTGGTGTCATTCACTTGCTCTGGGTTTGTTTGAAGCTTAGTTTTTTTTAATGTGAACCCACTCAATTAAGAATGTTAACGGATCAAATTAGATCTAACACAATTCAAGATTGGGTTTGATTGGTGTTTTTTGGACAGAGAATTCGATCCGACCAATGGTTGAGTTACCTTACCATTTTTTTATTTTAACCACTTTTAATATAAAAATATATTTAATATCTTACTTCAAACCATAAACAATCTTATTTTTTAATATTTTCCTATATTTTACGAACTTTATATTCATATTTTTTACTTTGTAATCACATAAAAACCTTTAAAAAATTAAAAAAGATTGAGTCATCAAGTTATATGGAGTCAACTTAGGTTGAAAAGTCAACTCGTACCCGACCGAACTCTTGATTATTATTCACTATCTTATAATAGCTTCTCCTATTATAAGCACTAATGCATTAACTCTAGTTTAATAAAATTTGTAAGCTTGGTTAGAAGAAAAGTGAAGATACAAGGGATTTGGTCAAAAGGATGATCGTGAAAGGGAAATAAACTTGAAGCTAACGAAGGGCGAGGGGGGGGAGGAGTCCCAAAGAAGGTTACAGTGCCCCCATGCGGACAACATGTGAGATTTCATTTCTCTTTCATTATACGCCAACTCTCTTCTTTCTCGATAGCTCTCTGTGTGCTCCCTCTCAATTCCCCCCCATGTCAAGATTCAAATTTCAAGATTCGGAAAAAGTGAATTCAGCGATCGAATTCTTTTTTACCATCAACGGCACGGCAACAGTGATGAAGATTGGGTAAGATGGCCGATCATTATTGGGAACCAGTGGCCATGGAGTTCGAGGGAGATGACTACGAGGTCATTATTGGCAGCGATGACAACATAGATGGAAGGTGGCGGCAATGGAGTTTGAGGCGGTGATGACATCAACCACAACATAGGGGGAATTCATTTAGGACACGAACTTTTTGTTTAAATAAGATACTTTATTTTATTTTATTTTACAAAAAAATTCAGATCATAGTAAGGGACATATTGTTGGTTCAATCTTCCATCGTAGATTGTTAATTTAAAAGCTGATATAATAGGAGAGAGGACGTCCCCTGTTATTTAAAACCATTATTACCTCTCTCTCTCTCTCTCTCTCTCTCTCTCTAAGACTAGCAAGAGCACTAATACTTCTCTATATCTTTTCAAACTAGCAAGAGCCCACCTCTGGTTATTCTCTCTCTCTCCCTCCCTCTCTCTCAAGGAAGGATTAAGACCTTTTGCTACTCCATGTATTAACTTCCTTGGCGAAGGACCAACAAGGGCAGCAATTCAAAGTGGTCAGAATGTGAGAAGGACATGCGTCAAGGGGGATTGGGATTCAGACATTAAGTAGGATTATTATTATTATAAGTGGATGTCACGTTCCTAAATGATACATAACCAAATGTTAATTTATTATCCCGTATTGATTTCAAGAAATGAAAATAAAATAGAACGCCCTAAAAGGGTATGATGGGCTGTAAGTTGTATAAGATGTTTCTACAACATCATGCATTTACGAAGAAAAGAAGTTATAAACATAAAGATGTCTAACCTGCGATCATATTGATAACATATTTGTAAGTAATAATTTAAAATTAATTTTAATAATATGTGGCATCTTTTATTTCACAACCACTCTATGCATGACACGAATATAGTAATAATAACAATAATAATAATATATTCATCAAAATAATTTAATTTTGCAATTTTATATTTATCCAAACAAAACAAATTTTTAATTCCCATTACCATATTTTGTTTGATCGAAATAGGGTTAAAATTATTCCATCAAATTACAATTTATCAAGAATGGGAGTCCCCAGATTCTGACTGCCAAATTATATTGACCTGGACTGACATTAGGCATCACAAATTCCAACTTGAAAATAAAAAGGTCAAGAACTTAAGTTCTTATTAGTTCTTGAGAATTAAATAATTAGATAAAAAAAAGTTTAGATTTAATGTTTGGATGAAAAATATAATGATGAAGATTTAAAAAATTAATTTGATAGATAAATTTTAGTAGTATTTAGATAAAAAGTAAGAACTAAAATATAATTTATTATTTATAAAATATAAAATTATAATAAATAAAAAATTATGTATTTATTTATTTAAAATAATAATTACTAGAATATAAAAATGTTATATGTAAATATTAATTTAAAATTTATTTAAAAATAAGTTGTGTTGTGCTATATTAATATTAACTTTGAATAATTTTTGTGTTATTAATATTATAATTTACATAAAGAATATAATTTATTATTTTATGAGGAATAAAATTATTGTAAATAAAACATTATGTATTTATTTATTAACAATAGATATATAAGCCTAATATTAACAATAAATATTAATTAATAATATTTTACTATACTATAATACTAATTATATATAAAAATATAATATATAATATATAACATATAGTATAATATTAAATAGGATTAGTAGGTAAAAAAAAGTTAAGTTTTTGCCTTGGCAAGAACTAACCAAGTTCTTGCCAATGGCAAAAACTTTTTTTTTTTAAACTTCAGATCATGTGCATGTTTGACCAGAACTTTTGTGCTGGTCGAATTTTTTTTTTCACCCGCTGTTTGGCAGAACTTGGGCATCTAGATGCCCAAGTTTGCCCAAGTTTCTGCTAAAAAAAAAAAAAAAGTTTGCCCAAGTCCTTCATCCAAATACACCCTAAGAAAAGTTGCTATAGAATCTCAAGGAGTCACGGCCCTATTTGCGCTTAGGACCGATCTCAAGAAAGCGTTTCCTTCACCTTCAACTTAAACTAATGAAAAAAAAAATGTATTGTTCCAAAATATAAGTCACTGAAGAAACTGAAATGTAATGAATGTAACACTGAAAGAATTTCTACTGTAACTCATGCTTCAGCACAGAGATCTCCCTAACAAGTCTCCACAAGAGCCATTGCAGAACCGATTGTATCCTGTTAAAAGATTAAATCCATGGAGCCTGCCAAAAGGTCTCCACTCATGCAGAGAATCATGCAACCACATTCAGATAACATGTTTAGTAAATAGAAATGACCATCAATTCGTCCTTGGACTTGAGTCCTAGGAGTTCAAGGGTGGTAAATCTTGCTTCCATAGAATATCACTAAAATTAAATGATTTCACCAGGCATTTAATTAGTTGCTCATGGATCACTTCATCATCAGGAAGCTCCATCTCTGTCTCCTTTCTTAAAGATGTTGCCTCTTTATCAGGAATACCACAAGGCACAATATGCTTAAAATACCTCAGATCGGGATCAATGTTAAAGGCCAAACCATGGGAAGTGACACCAAAAGATATTCGGACACCGATAGCACCAATCTTCCTATCTTCAACCCATACACCAGTCTCCCCTGCTTTTCCTGGTCGGGCTTTAACACCATAATGTGATGCTACTTCCACCATTGCCGACTCAAGGCCTTCGACATATTTTCTTGCTCCAAATCCAATATGTCTCAAAGAAATGATTGGATATAGAATAGCTTGCCTTGGTCCATGAAATGTAATATCCCCTCCTCTCTCGGTGTAGTGAAGCTCAGCACCCATGTCTTTGAGGTCAACTTCGGACACCAGTAAGTTGTGAACTGTTCGCCTTTTCCCAAGTGTATAGGTTGGTGGGTGCTGGAGGGATAAAAGAGTGTCTGGAATTTTACCAGCTTTTCTGTCCAAAAATAATCTCTCTTGGAGTTTGAGCGCTTCGTTGTAGTTGACAACTCCGAGCTTCCATACCTCAAGGATTCGTTCCAACTTCATTACTGTAAGTTTGTAACATCTGAATAATAGTACAATAACTTGTTAATGTGGAAATTTTCATAGAATGTCAAATTCCTGGGATAGCACAAATGCTATAACAGAACAATAGATTCTTTTGCACCTTCAGAAAGATAGTTATTGATTCCACACAATTGTCTGAAACTTAAATTCCTGTAAGTAGACAAATATCATTAATATGAAAGCATTCGGACCTTCAACAATAACAACAACAACAAAGCCTTATCCCACTAGGTGGGGTCGGCTACATAGATCATACGACGCCATTCCGCTCTTATATTCGTTGATCCATGTTCATAAGATTCGACAGGATTTTATGTTGGCTGTCGGGGCCTAACACAACCCTCCTCCTTTATCCGGGCTTGGGACCGGCTATAAAATATAGGCGGAGTTAATGACATTGTATTTCATCGATATCAATATTTACAAGGAAGACAAATTACCTGTCACATCTTCTAACACTACCACAATCACAAAACCAAAGTCAATTCACAGGTCCATGGCCACAAAACAAGTAGAAAAGAAAAACACATTGCCGGCAAATATAAACAATGAAAAGATCAAGGAAAAAGATGTTGCCTTTAAAAATAATTTTGTTTACAGTTGAATCGCCATAGATTATTTATCCTTCTTCCAAAGCCTAAGGGAAATACCTCTGGATTTTCATAGCTACGAGACCCTTTCAAAGTGGGCATATTGTGTCAAGAATTGTGAAGTATTTTGTTTTCATAAGCTAAAAACTGATATAATAAGCCAAAGCATTCCATGTATAGCAAAGAGATTATTAATATTTCTGATATCACTACATTAGAACATTTATTTTGAGAGGGTATGGCAGTAAACTTTTTCTTTGAGAGAGAGCTAGAGCAGCAAACTTTTGGATGAGAGCAAAGTTGGTAGCCTAGCATTTTCGCTACATACCTTCAGTAGATCAAACACTTTTTCAGCAATATATTTTTGTTGAATGGTTGCACCCTTTTGTTGCACTTTGTCAGGATGAATGCACAAAGTTGCTTTCCTGTAAACCTTTTTTACTGCAGCGGCAGTGATCAAATCAGTCAAAGAAACGGGCTGCCAGCAACTTAAAAATTAATAGAACTCCCTTAAGGGTCAGCCTTGTGGCAACAACTAAATTTATTCATTAGTAATGGAGAAATCATATGTTCAGCAGGAAGAGCATTACCAAATAGAACCCAATAACAGAGCTTAAATCACATGTAGAATAGCACTAGTATGCAACCACGAATTTCAGATTTATTCTCACATAGGTATGTAATATTAGAGTGGCCCAAAATTGTGTCAGGATCTTTGCTCACTAGACCTGCACTTCATGAAAAAGAGAAAATGCACAACTCAAAAGTATGCTTGAAGCATTAGTTACTTCCACACTACAGATGTGATGATGGATAAACCATAGTTACATATAAGAGTTTTCTTTAATTAACAACTCATAGTCAAGTTAAACTTGCAGTAGATTCTTCTTACTTTTTTTGGTCTAAAATTCTAAAGGAAAGCTTCTGCTGCCTTCAAGGGATAACCTTACAAAACCGAAATTATGCATTCTACTCTCAAGCTTTTATTTCCGAAAGAATTCTACTCTCAAACAGCATTGAATTATGGATGAAGGCCTGCTCGAATTTTTTTTTAAAGGTGTCATTTACATGCCTCTATTTGGGATCTCTAAATTCTGCAGTCGACTCTAAAAGAACAAGACGAAATGTTGGAATCTTGATTGATACGTGGCTGAGTTCGAGAAGAATTTCTGCTTCATTTTCTTTCCATTTGATTTATCTGGGAAGCATATGGACCAATTCCTTTCAATCCAATTTTTCCCAGAGATGTGTGAATCCATTAGTTACCCCAAAGCAATGACCTTTATCAGTTGTTAGCAAGCAAAAGATTCATCTACTATATTTCCTCATCTTAATCCAACCCCTAAATCGCCGAGTTCCCACATCCAAAACTAACGACCAAGAAGCAAATCTCATTTTCCCGCCGTTGGAGCTCCCCAGAAGCGTCGGCAATGTTGCTTCGCGCCCTCGACGATGCAGGCGACGGAATGCGGTCAATCCGGGCAGACGATTATAACAAGAAGAAACGCAATTTATGGAAACTTATTGCACAAACGTGGGAAATACAGTAAGAAGATGAGGGAGAGAGAGTGTCCAGTAGAGGAAATGATGAGGTTTACCTCCCTCCGGCGACGGATTCCGACGTTCCTCCGGCGACAAAGTCGCTGACCTCACCACGAGTCGCCGGTCTGTGATGGGATTCCGTCTACTCAATTTGGCCACCGTATGATGATGTTTAAGGCTCACGTTTGATCGCCCAGATCTAATCGGATGGTTCTGATTCTTTAATTTTATTTTTTCGTTTTAGCCCTTTATTTTTTAATCGGATGAAACGCTTCGAAGTCAACTAACACTTCTCTCATCAGTTCTTCTCGCTGGTCATTAAACTCTTTCGTTTAGATTGTAATTGATTGCAATTCCTTATAAAACTTAGTTTTAGACTAAACTAATCGGGATTCTGTTTCTTCGAATAATTTATATAGTCCCTTTCTACGTTCGCCTTCTACCTGTTTGATGAAATTTCGCAGCGACAATGTATCGTTCATTTGATTTTTACTCCAAACTTGAATCTTCATATCCAACCTTGATTTCCTGTGCGTTTCGTTGAATGATTGATTTGAACATTTTACTTGTATGTCTTTCTCAGGTTGGCTCTAGGATGCGTGGCCAAACTCCCGGAAGGATAAAACAACCAAAAAAAAAAAAAAAAAATATATATATATATATATATGGATTTAACGGGCTCCTACATATTCAAATGGATAGAGGATCTACCTAACATCACAACCGATTTGATCAAATGACTAACATTCAGACGCGGTTCATTTTAATTTTAAAAAATCGATTCTATTCAAAAAGTAGTTCAACAATATGTCTCTTGATTATCTCCTTCCTAGCATTATCGTTCCTCTCCTCACGATCGGCGGCCTACTGACATCTCATGATCGGTGATGGCACACGAGCAACAACAAGGCGAGCAAGGTTAGTGACGAGGAGATCGAACAAGAGTGACATGGCCTGTTGACCTCACGATCGAATGACGATGGTGATATCATGGTCGACGATGGCGAGATCGGACAGGGGGTGAAAGCGAGGCGGGTGGGGTCGACGACAGGGAGATCGAACATGGGCGACACAACATGCTGACCTCGCGATTGGCGGCCTATTGACCTCATGATCAACAACGATCCCATGGTCGGCAACAATAAGATCGGACAGGGCGAGCAAGGTCGGTGACGGGGAGATCGGAGAGGAGCAATAGCGAGGCAAGCATGGTCACTGACCTATTCCTCTTACTTCCTTCCCTCCTTTAGAGGACCGTCTGACATCTCCCCCATCCCCAACCAACCGCCGACGCTGACACCCTTTGCCTGGCAACACCTCTTAGCCCTCACAGTCGGTTGGCGATGCTCGGCTGCCTACTTCCTCTCCTCTATCGGATGTAGCCATTGAGGCGAAACATGTCGGTGCCCGCTGCCTCCTTTCCTTTCAAAATCCTCCAACGAGCTGGTTCCCCGACGATCGCGAGGCGAGCGTGGGTGCTCCTAGGTTGGTGACAACGATGGTGATGCCCGAGGCGACGGTGATGGCGAGGCTCACGACGACAAAATTCCCAAGTTGCTAGTGCACAAATTGAACTGCTCCATTTTTTCATAAACAACATCAAAATCAGACCAATTTTCTCTAAAATAAGAATGAAGCACACCTCATTGTCAGGTAGGAGGCTTGTGATATTAGGTAGGAGGCTCCAACCTATTAGGTAGGAGCCACATTGATTCCTATATATATTAACATGTTTATTTGTATTGTAATATGAATAAAAAATGGATATTTATACATGGATAATCTTGTTGCGAAAATTACAATTTGCATAGACTAATATGTAACTAATATAAAAATTATTTGATAATGGTTAAACTAATATATAATTACAAAATGAAAAAGTAGATATAAGGAGATAATTACACTAAATCTTTTATTCATGACATATTCATAATAATTAAATTATGTCATCTTTTAACAGATGAATTTATTATATATAAAAGATAATTTTAGAACAAACATAAAAACATCAAATATGTTACATGATATTTTGAAATTAAACAAAGATTTTTTAAAATAAAAAACAAGTGTATATTAAGAATAAAATGTCAAATCAAATTCTAAACTTTATGAATTAGTGAGAGTAATATATAGAATTTTGTCATCTAAATATAAACTCTACTTTAAATAGTCGCCTGCCAAATGCCAAAGTTTTAAGAAAAAAAATGTATCATTTTCCCTTTTATAATTTTTAGAAAAATGTCTACTAATTCGTCTTATTTCTTAAACATATTTGTTATGAATATTTTATGAACATTGAACATAAAATACTGAAATTGTATATGCCAATCGGTTGGACTTCACAATCTACCTTCAATTATCCAATCTTGTCACGATTTGATCCTTCACTTACTTTTTCGATAACAATCCGGTTACTAGCACCTAACTAATCCGGTACTGGAACAGAGAATTAGAAAGATTTATTACTCCCGGTCAACGCGATGGCTCCAAAGTTCGAACTCGAGACTTTTAGCACCCGTCGAACCACGTGGAGCCACAGCTAGCTAACCACTGCGCCATCCAACGATTATTTGATCCTCCACTTTGATGTTAAAACAAATGGATAAATTTCACTAAACGTCCTTCAACTTTGGTTGTTCCCTAACTTAACTCTTCATTTTTATTTTGTAATTAAACTACTCTCCAACTATCGACTTATTTTATCGATTACTCTTTGTACATCGCCTATATCTGATGTGACATGTTAAAATAATAATATAAAATTTTTAAAAAAATAAAAAAGGGCATGCCCCCTGGGCGGCCGCCCCTCCCCCTCTCTTCTCCGACAGGAGGAGGAGGGGCCCCCCACCCTTCTCAGTCAATTTTTTCTAACATAAAAACCATCGGATCCGAACAGCTTTCATGCCATTTTTTAATTAAAATACTAATGTGACTATACACGTCCATATTCTCTCACGTTCACATCAATATAAAATGATAATATGAAAATAATACAAAAATGTGAGCATAATTGGATCAGTAGAATTCGACCCAACTAAACCAACTCATTGTTGTGCTGGATACCAAAGAGAAAAGTTTGTAGTTGTGCTGGATGCCAAAGAGAAAAGTTTTAGACCGTATTACAAAATTGTTGATTATTTTATTTTGAATATTTAAAATATGATGGGAATAACGAAAATAAAGTAAAAATAAAACAAAATACTAAAATATGATAGAAAATATAAAGGTAAATATTAAAAATTATGTAAAATAATAAAAAAAATGCATCCTATCCGATTGGGGAAAAATAAATTGGCCAAGTCAAGTTCAGATTGTTATGAGGTCCTATCGGACCCACCAATTATATTTGGATCGCGTCATATCATTACATTCCTAATTGAAATAGAATGCCCTAATTATCTCAAAATTTTTCAAAAAAGTACCTTTTTTTTTGTGAAATATCAAAATATATAGTACCACATTCAAAGCATATGATCAAGTAATATATAATAAACTTGATAACTATTAACCTCATTGTGAATTACAACAAGGTAACAGTCCAAGAATTGGATATAAGTGTTTTTAATATTTTATCACACTATAATATCGACCACCCGAATATCTTATTGAGTCAAATTACATCGGATTTTTTTTTGGACCACGGCTCCATCCGAATGGTAAATTATATTTTTGTTTTCAAGTAAGATGCCATAATTGGACGATGATAAAAGATGAAGAATTATCTCTTTACAAAAATAAAGTTGTAGGATTGAGTTAAAATGAAGGATTAGGAAATTTTATCCATATGAAAGCAGTAAAGTAATGAGAATAGGCAATCAATCAGTAAAAAATAATGTCGGGACCAAAATCTTCCGAAAGCCTAAAACAAGCAATCCTAGTCAAATAATGTCGGTACCAAAACCTTACCAAATCCTAAGAGCACATTAGGTATCTAATTCTACTATCAATGTAAGACTCTTCATGGAGTTGACTTGTCCTTGTGAATCTTGCCATTTCAGCAAGGAGTATTATAAGAGTTATTATACAGATTGGCCAAAAGAACGCAAACATTACATTGATCAACTATGAGAAAAACTAAGAACCTTTTTTCGATATAACTTCACACTAAAACATACACCATCACTGTCCGATCTGTGAAGCTTTCTCAGAATCTGCCCCGAGCAGGTGCAAGACGAAAAGGGCCTGCAGAAACAAGATCATCACGCAAAAAGGATTGAAAACGCAGTGCAGAACAATATAAGAATGTTTAATGATCTATAAGAAACTATGCATGATGAAATCAACAACAACAACAACAAAGCCTTATCCCACTAGGTGGGGTCGGCTACATGAATCATACGGCGCCATTCCGCTCATTCGTTGATCAATGTTCATGAGATTCGACAGGGTTTTACGCTGGCTGTCGGGGCCTAACACAACCCTCCTCCTTTATCCGGGCTTGGGACCGGCTTTGTGGAAAGCCCTTGGAACCCTTTGATGAAATCATTTAATTCAATTTTAGAACCTATCTCCAGCTTAAGCTGTTCTTGCCAAAAAAATGACTAAAGATCTATGTAACATTTTTAGTCAAGAAAACACAAATCTGGTTCGTTAGATTCACTATATATGTTTACACAATATCAATCAGCAGCTTCTGCTAATTCAACCAATGAAATGAGAAAAAAAAAAAACAAAGGAGCAGAACCAGTCAGCTACAGTCAACTATCTCTAGGGTGTAAAAACAATATTAACTCCCAAGAGAAACAAGCTTCATAAGACAACTTCATTGTTCTTGGCCTCATGTTGACTGAAATAGTGAACAAGGATCCATAGAGAATGAAGCTATAGCAGATAAGCAAAACCATTGAGCATTTCAAGGAAGAACAACCATTAACTAATCAAAACTCGTGAGAACTTACTGTTAATATGGATAACTAATCATTAACTTCATCCTCGTCCAGCTGAGTCTATAAATTCCTTCCTCAGCTTTGTATTGATAGTGAATCAAATGATTTGTCCATACTGTCCATCAATATGGATATTTGTCCTTCCTCATTAATATGTCTTCATCAAGAGCTTCAATTTTTTTTTCTAAGGGAAATAACTTCAGCATCCATAAACTTGTTAGTGTTTCTTAACTGCTTTACTTCTTCCCACGTATTGTCCCTTTCTTCAGAAACCTTTCGAAGTATGCCCTGAAGGGTAGTCAGTTCATTCATTGTCTCCTGGATACTCTGCTGAAGCTGATTGTTAGTCTCATCTTTCTTCCATATCTGTTTTTCTCACCATGAGAAAAAATAAAGATAGAGTTATCACATTGATCAGTAAAACACGGACCAAAGAAAACTCCAGAAAAGCCCTGACAACATGAGGAACTGTAGGATTTGGCTACAACATAACTGCAATCTTTTTGGGAGAACAAGATGCCACACAGAGAATATTGCGCAAAACATATCGTATTTTATATGAGAGAGGGGACATGGTAGTCTCTTTCTGTAAACTCGTTCCTTTTGATTTTCTCTTGCCGTTTTGTTTTGTTCCACATGTAAATCGCCACCTTTCAACATGGGTGGCTGCACAAGTCTGCTAGCCATCCTTTTATCCCTTAACAAAAAACATGAGGAACCACATATATCCTGGCATAAGATAAATGAGACATTTCCTCGCATAAGACAATGTGAATACGATGGGGCTATGTTTGTTTCAGGAAAGTATAGTTTCCATCTTCCTGTGTTTGGCAAGGAGAACAATTTTGTCAATGAAAAATGTTTTTCAATTGACTTGTAACAACTTTGGAAATTTTATTTTCCCTCTTTTTGAAGGGAAAACAATTTTCAATTCCAACATATCTTTCATACCATATATTTAAAAACAATAAATTTCCATTTTTACACATCCAAACATTAGGAAAACAAATTAATCTATTCTTTTCAGAAAATTATCTTTATCGGAATTCATTTTTCCTCCGAAGCTTAATTTTTTTGGGTACCCGCTCAGGGACTTAGTATTCAGGGCTCCGGAACTCAGTTTAAAAGAAACAAATGCAACCTAAATATATATTTTGGGAAGCACAACCTAACAATATTGTTAGACACATGACTTACATTTCATATATTGAGTCTCTAAGTACACCATGTAGTTTGGACCTGACCAAAATTAAGGCAAGAACAACAACAAACAACAACAACAAAGCCTTATCCCACTAGGTAGGGTCGACTATATAGATCATACGACGCCATTCCGCTCTATTAGTAACAATATATTCATTGATCCATGTTCATAAGATTCGACAGGGTTTTACGCTGGCTGTCGGGGCCTAACACAACCCTCCTCCTTTATCCGGACTTGGGACCGACTATAAAACATAGGCGGAGTTCAAAATTAAGGCAAGAACAAGTTAACAAAACCAGCTAGACAAATGTTTTGGCATGTCTAAAGTGTTATGTTGGACCCAAAAGTGTCTAAATCCAGTGGGAATTCCACAAAATATCATGGAGACATCTATAACTGTAAGTTTTATGCATTGATCCAAAAATTTACAATGAATGGTTTTTCTCCAAACTCAAACAAAAAATTACAGAAAATTCTATCAAAATGAATGGGACATAGGGAAAACAATCATGACACCTAACAGTTTATCCTATATGCAGATAGTGATTTTTTGTGTGTTAAACAACAGTAATAGTCAAATCAACTACAGCTTACATGCAGTCTTTCATAGCAATGTAGGAAATAATGCATATGCCTTTAATGTACTAAACTATGAATTCAAGAATAAGACTGATATGATTAAGCACTTCATAGATGCCTTACATAGGTTAAAAGGATAAGCACAGATCGATTAACCAAAGATATTAACTTCAGAGAAGAATAGTCAGGTTGAGAGTGTTGTACACCATATTTCCTTTCTTCTTCGAGAGTGGGGTTTTGGGTAGGTGCTAATAATTTCCTTTTTTTGGAATGTTCTCCTCTTAAGAGCCCATACTTGTAATGTTGACATCTTCATATATATATATATATATACACACATGGATGACAACCGCAACTCAGGTGGTCATCCTTTTTCTCCTCAAAAAAAAAAAAAGGTTTCAAGAGTAACTAAAATTGATAAAATAAAGATAACCTTGTAGAAAAAAGTTCATCTGGACATTCAGGTATAAAGCCAAGATATGCAATGTATCAGTTCATTAATTCCATTAACAGAAGAAACTCAAGTTCTCGCATGGGATGTGTGTGAACAAAACCAATTATTCAGACAGAAACATCAAGTTACTAAACATGAAAATCATAAGCCCAATATTTATCTACCGATGGGTGTGTGCATGTACTTATATAGAGAGAAAGAAGGGGTGTTGGCGTAAAGATGCTATCAGATTTTGTCACCAACTTGGACTATGAGACATCAACAAAGATATACATACCTGAAGCTCCATATCTTTGATCTTGTGGCTGAGAGAAGAAAGCTCACCCTGCAGCCTTTGTTTTGTCATTTCTAGGACTTCATGAATCCTTATCCAAGATGCCAAGTCCTGCAATTCCTCGAGTTCCAGTTGTCTAAAGCATAATTCATCTCTAAGAACTTTAGAAACTATAGCTCCTGCCCTCATGTTGAATTCCAGTTCATCCTGGACAGGCAGCATGACACACACAAGGATTAGAATACAAACTAAAATCACCTATCACACCGCACCAAATGAGAATCCATCTTTGCAATAACTAGTTACACATTCTAAGTGGTGCATTCATTGGTTATTTTATTAACATGAAATTATGTAGATATCAATAGTAAATATCAAATAAATAGGAAATCCAATTCCAGAAAGTCAGCTGTCTTGTAGGAAAACCTAAACTTGGACCGTGATGTTCTAGTAAAACAAGTCTTTTCCTGCACTTAAAGAATACATAATTGCAGCTAACTCATCCAAAGAGATAAATAACCTCAATTTCGTTCTTGACATGGAACTTTCTTAGAAAAAAACATTCTGAACTCCTGTCCATATCTTGACATAAACATATCCAATGAACGGCAACAAAGTTATCTAAATTGAAATCACTATTTATGTTGATGTGTTGACTCCACTAGAATTCATGAGGGCCTTATGGAATTAGCAAAAATGGGTGTATCCTCAGAGGAGACCGGGTTACTTTTCTAACACTGTACTGAGTGCTTTGGTTATAATTTTGATAATAGCTTTTACATGTAAAAGATATAAAAACAACAAAGGTGGATGATTATCATCTATAGAAACATACTTGCTTCTTTCAGAAAAATGTATTCAAATGACTATCAGATTCTAAGATCAAGAACAACCATCTTTTGAACAGAAAAGTTCTACCTGTGACATTCTGTCCTTCGGGAGGCCATCTTCTGATATATGCCATCTTAATCTACTTGCTTCTAGACTGGACTTATCATCTAATGCTGATGATGTCATTTGCAAATTTCTTCTCAAACTTTCCACACCTCTTTGTATACTCTGACATTTCAGAATGTATGTGGCGATTGAACATTGACCAGGACCATTGTTAGTTGTTTGGCAATGATCATACTGCTTGACTTTTAGGGATTCCAGTAGCTCACCACAGAATCCACTGAAACCATCAAGTAACGATAATCCTAAAGTCTGCAGACAATCCACTCGGTTACGCAAATCATGATCCAGCCTCTGTAATGAGCAGGCATTACCATCCTCATTGTTTTTTAAGTGACCCAGAAGGATTTGTTTTCTTTCCTAAGGGATTCCATCTCTATCCTGCAGGACTCGATCTCTTTTCGTAGCTTCAGCTCAACACCTGTGAGTCGCAACTGCTCCAACTGCAACGTACTGAGTTCATCTTCCTCTCTTACTTTCCTATAGAATTTGTCTTTGCATCCTTCTCTCAACCCATTTATGGTTTTCTCCTGTTCATTACATACCTTCTGTACTCGTACAACCACCTTCTGTAGCTCCTTGACTTCCTTTTCCTTCTCCTTAAAATGTATCTGTAGACGGTTATGATCCTCTTCAGCCACATTTAATTTCCTTTGCAATTCTGTTAAGGATTGATAAAGCTCATCATTATCCTTTCTTGCACCTTCTAGACTAGTTGTCAAATCATTTACTTGTACTTCAGAATTCAGTATCCTCCTCTGGGCTTCTGTTTCATTTGTTTTAAGTGAGGAAATCTCTCTTTGAAGTGATACGTTTTTCTCCGCCAGTTCTCTTACTCGTTCCTATAACGTCTGCTCTTCAGACATGATTTTTTCAAGCTTTACTGACCAATCATTTGATCTTTTGTCCAACTCTTTCTCCAATCTCATTTGTAGCTCGTATTTCTCCTTCTCAAGTCTCCTAGTTCTAGTATCTAATTCAAGTTTAGACAGTTTAAATTGTTCTTTAGCATTAGATCTCTCTAGTAGCCGAACTTTGATTTGTGAAGAAAGCTCAAGCATAAGTGACTTCTTCTCTTCATTGATGTCCTTTATGACCTGAAACATCCCTGAAAGACTAGAGCATTTATCCCTGTATCTCTGCATCTCTGGATTATCTTCACACAGAAGTATGTGATTCTCTTCCAACTCCTTGACCTTCTGAACTAACACCTCATCTGTATCTTCTGCTCGCTGCTTAGCATCCTTGCCACCAAAAACTGCATTTTTTAAGTGCTTGTGTTCTTGAAAATCATACAGTTCTGTGGAATCAGCTCCTATGTTCCCACAGGATGAAGTACACTCGAAAACATGCAGCTTAGGAACACCAGTTAAATTCATGGATGGTTGTGCATCAGATGTATAATTGTGAACATCCTCTAGGGTGGTAGTTGTTGCTGAATCATAATCTTGTGAAGTCACAAACTTTTTAGCATGGTCATAGGAAAGGTGTTCAGTATGTGGTTTTGTAAAGGATGCTAGCATATGATTTTCTTGTGTGCAAGATCTACAGGATCGATGATACTTTTCACCACGTAAATCCCTGAATGAGTAACTCTGAAGATTCTCTTTGTCAATGGCTGGTGATGAGGGCCTAACAAGATGAAATTTTGGTGGCCTTCCAGAACTCGGAAGCAGACTTTTTTCTGTTATAGAAGCTGAATGAGCAACTGTATCCTGATTAGGTTGGACTATTTGGTGATCTCCATCAATGTAACGATCTACAACCTCAGCAGTTTTAGTGGAAAAGCTTGTAAGGTGAGTTCCCCTGCATCTTAATGAAATAAGAGAGTTGGGTGTGGAATTTCCAGATGAACAATGATAACCTCTTGAACCTGGAGAATCAAACCCTTCAATTTCATGCACCATATGAATTGCATCTTGATCACACTGTTTTCTTCTTGAAACTCCCTCAGGTGTCCATGCTAGAGAGCTATAATGAAGAAAAGTTCCATATTAAGAGTAATCTCATTAAAGACCATGGAAGATAGAGCTTCTATTAAGTATGACAATCTTTTAGGGGTATTAAACATGGAAATTGATAAATAATCTTAACTGAAATGAAAATCAATCATAAAAAAATTGTTTTTTTAGAGAATAAAGGATGGTTGCCAAGAAATTGTATAAAAATTAATATCATTGTGAAGTTGTAGAAAACTAAATTTACTAGAACATAACTTCAGCTGACACCATTGACCGACCGTAACTTACTGAAGTGCTATTTAAATGTAATTGAAACTATCTAAAGGTATTACAAAGAAAGAAATAAAAAAAATACTGCCTTCTGCATCCCCAACTGTGAGGACATTTCACAGTAGCACCAAGAAGCAATTAGAACTCATTTGCACTCTAATATTTGATAAATAAATCAAGAACATTTCAAATACAATTATTATGATGCAAAACAAGAAATCAGAAATGTGGAGTGAGTGAGGAAGAAAAAGGCAGCTCGTACATAATTGAAATTACCATAATAACATAACAATATAAGGCACCAAGAAGGTGGAAAAATTGTGACTACGTTAATGATATAAGGGTTCCATGAAGTTATCACCAGGAAATAACAAGGTATCACCGCAGTGGTGCGAGGAGTTACACATAATCAACACAAAATATGTTCAGTTTTTCACCTTCTGTAACTTCAACCTTAGAGGACTCTAGACATAAAAAGGCAACTGAAAAAAATGCTGACCGCAGTGGTGTAAGGAGTTGACAACTTACATAATCAACACAAATATATTTCACCTTATGTAACTTCAAGTTTTAATGGACTCTAGATATAAAAAGTCAACTGAAAAAAACTGTTGATAATAAAACTATGTGGATTCTACAGATTAAGCCATATCTTTTTTCTCGAAGCATTCAGCGAAGAAAGACAATCTTACGTCAACCCAAATATTAAGATAGAATGTGAGCATGAGAAATCAATAACAGAACTATAAAAGTGGTCATCAACTTATCCAAATGATGGTAAACTTATCCGATCAGTAATGGAAAAATGATTGAAAAGTGAGCATTGATTAATTAACTTACTCAGCAGGAATCGTTTTTCTTTGATTTAGTGTATTGCCACAAGCTGGAGATGATTTGTTAGAGTCACTAAAGAAATCTGTGCTGTCTTCCTCCACACTACTGCAAGTGACTGCAGAGGAGAAAGAACGACTCCGCCTCAGTTGTAACATTGATGAATTCCCATGTCCCAGGTCCCGGTTGCATGGTTTAATAGCTCTTTCATCAGAACTCTGGGAGTCCCTATGTAACTCATTGCCAGGTAAAACTGTTGCATCCTTCCTCTCTTTTGATGCCGACGGAGATGAACTATCTTTCCCACTATTAGAGGTGGAAGATCTCAAGAATAGAAACTTCCTCATTTAAAAGCATGATCGAACTACTTGTTCACAGTAAAGTTGCATTTGGGGATGCTTTTCTGGAGAGCTTTTTAGAACGGATGACTATAACGTATGAGTGTTTGCTTAAAAAATTTTCAGTTGCTTCCAATCAAAATTTCTACACAAATCAGTTGCTTTCTGCTGCTTTGTTAAAAGTTTGACAGTTCTTCCTGTGGCTCACAGCACCGTGGCTCATAGCAAATGTGCTTCGTTGGAAAACTTTGCACCAACGAAGCCTTAAGTAATCTCCTATATAAACTTTAGCAGAATGCCCTGTCATGGAAATGTGCAACCTAAGTTAGAGGATTCTTTCTCCAAAATGTTATACATCCAGATATGAGATACACCAAAGCATTTCCCCTCCTTTTTAATTCTCATCTCAAACTAGCTGAGGGATATCCTAATTACATACGCAAGCAAGGCTGAAAATAAAAGCATGCATAATGAATCCCTATGCAGAAAATGAAAAATAAACATATGCAAGCAAGAGGTACAGCGTTTAGGAATAACAACAAACAGTTGATTGGGGAATTGAGGTGCCAAAAATAAATAAATAAAAATTGCTAAATAAAATAAAATTTCAAACGCGATGAAGATTGAAAATGAGGAAACATGCACAATTTTTACAGGCAATGCAATCGAATTTTTTTAAAAAAAAAAGAACAGAAAACAAGCATCAAATCAAAAGGCGTGGATCTTTTTGGGGACGTATGAATCGAAATCGGAATTGAACTCTCCATTTTAACAGCATCAAGCATCTAGTGGGTGGTAGTAGTAAACCGAACTGTACTAAAGGGCGGAATCCTGTATCACAGAACATGAAAGAAGGGTTCAAAACAGATCGTACGAATGATCGAGGAATCAGCTTCGAACGACCTCTTGATCCTCCAGGTGATCCATTACGTGCTGAGGACGAACGACGACGATGAGAATACGAAGTATCGCAGGCGGCGGTGGGAAGAACGAAAGGATCGAGGGGAGTAGCTGAGCAAGTTACCGTTGAGCTCCTCCAAATCCTTCGGGATCTCTTCGCTCAATTTGCCCCGAGATTATTAATTAAGAAGAAACTGAAGGATTCAAAATAATAAAAAAAAGTAACGTATTTTTGCATGCGATGCAAAGAAGGCAGGCTCTTAAACACGATATCACTGATCAATGGGCCTCATATTTCTAAATATTTCATAAATGCCATAATGGGAATATTGCTGTTGTTTCTTCAAGACAAAAAAAATTATTTCTTAATGATTTTTTGGAAACATTATACTTATTACTTTTATTAACTTTTATGCTTATGATAATATTAAATGAAATTTTATTTAGTGTGGGTAATATTGCATATGTTTTTTATAGCTTATAATAATTATATAATTTTGTTAGTACGCCTTTACATTTAACTGGATATTTTGGATGTATCTTTTATCTTGTTTATTAATCACCTTAAACATTTTTGTTTGTACAAGGCAGAGGAACAAGAGGTGGATGACCCGGGAGCAATGTTTTTAATAATTGGATCTGCTTGGTCCAATTTGATGAGATTTAATCGAGTTCAACCAAATTTTATTTAATTAATATTATTTACTTTACAGATAGATACATAATCCATACTATATAATGCATAAAAAGTTAGTCATAACCTATAATACATATGTAAATATAATAAATAAATATTAATTGAATTTCAATATTCATATAAAAGATTTTGAATTATTATTATTATTGATATATTATATTAATTCTTTCATTTTATTATTCAATAGTATTTTTATTTTGCCATAATTTTTTGTTTACTTTCAGTTTTACACTTTTATTTTCTATTTCCATTAATTCCTCCCTCCCTATTAATTTCCATATTTATTTCCTTTTCTATAATAAATAGATATTAAAAAATTATATTCATATAAAATACTTTAAGTTATTAATTTCATGAGTATTTTCTCTCTCCTACTCATAAAAAGGAAAGATTATTAACTTTCGTGTTAAAAATTATTATTATTTCCATGAATTCTTCTCTCATATTAATTTTCCACATTTATTTCTTTTTTTATTTTTTGTACCAATTCTTCATTCAAATACTTTCCCACTTTTTTTTACTTTCCTTTCTACTTTCTCATTTCCTATTTTAACCTTTATTTTCTAACTTTTTTCACTTTAAATTTTGAACCTGATTTTTTAGTTCAACGGTTCAACTCCAATTTTAATTTTGTAATCAATTCGGACCGAACCGATTTTGTGGTTGAATTGGTTGAACCGGCCAATTTTGACGGTTTTAATGACATTGCGAAAGTCGATCTGGTGGAATAGAGATGAAGCAACGTGAGAAGAGACAAAATAAGGAGCCATATGGATGGTTAATTGGAGGTAATATTTAATGAACGACCCCGATCCAATTTCATGATGAAAACATGAGAGTGCCCGGTTGTTTTTTTTAAGCGGTGCCCCTCCGATTAATATTTCGGCTTCCTAATTCACATATTTGTTGAGAATTTCTTTTTCGTAACTCCTTGCATATACACAAGCAAATTGTCAATAAAATTCTAAAATAATATTTTTCTTTGATTCAATTTTTTTTCTTTATTATTCAGAAAAGACAAGGTTCAACCCTCGCGATTCTAATGATTAAGCACATAGTTCATAAATTAGATGTCGTCCTATCATCGAGTCCAACTAATTTAATAAGGTCATCATATGCCGCGTACTTGACAGTGACATATGAAACTCTCAACATAAAATTTTCACATTACATACTCGAACTTGAAACTTTACTTAAGCGAAAAAAATTCCCTTATCATTCCACCCTAACTCTTGTTCATGAACCAGAAAATTTTATATTAGTAGTAATTAATGCTCCTGAAGGCATGGTAATTGAAACATGAGGTAAGGATGTGAGAAGAGCCATAACAAAATATGAACTCTTTCGCACAATGTGTGTGGATTTAATGGAGTGCTAGCACCATACAATGTCATGTAGTTGCCATCGGATCAAATATTAATGGTTGATCTAATACTTTCCGATTCAATGTCGGTTAAAGGATTAATAGTAGTTTCAAGCACCCGACCTCACCGCCATCTGCTCATGACCTCTTCACTACTCACAGCCTGACATTGCCAACTTCTTCGCTGTTTTCTTGTTGAGGACATCACATCACTGCATGAACTCATCGGCGCTTGATACACGATGTCTAACCTTGAAACCATTTGCCCACAAGACCTGACATCTTCGTCGTTCACCTATTAACCTCTTTGGGGCAACAAGTGGCGAGGCAGGCAGGTAGAGACAAAGAGTCGAGGAGTTCACATGTTGCAAGATCAAGCAGAATTCAGGTGGCATCGACGAGATCGAGCACAACTCCGATGGTGGCATGCAGCAACTTAATTCTGGCAGAACTCAGATGGCAGTGATATTGATTCACAACTTTGTGAGATCTAGTGTAACGCCCCCAAATTGACCAATGCCACGTGGCGAGAATCTCTCCAAAGGCGCTATGAAAATTATAACTTTGACTAAAGATTGATCAAAACTCCATCAAAATAGTGACATGTCATCAATAAAAATAAAGAGAAAAATAGAATATCAAAATAGCGAAAGTCTCAAAGTACTACAAAATCTTAATAATATGAATCATATCTGAATTACATACAAGTTCATAAATGCGAAAAAATAGAAAAAATGATAACTAGACCCTCTATCAGTTCATGTGCTTTATGATCGCTCGAGCTGGTCGCGGCACACGATCTCAACACCATTACTGACCTGACCCTGTGAAAATCAACACAGGGGAGGAGGTCCTCCCGTAAGCTGGGAATCAATATAGTACACAATGCATAACAATAAACAGAATTAGTCAGAATCAATAATCACCTATATCAAGAACAAGTAGAGAGTATAAGATCATTCGATTTGATATATCAATGAATCAAAGAGATTAGAGATCATGTATCAATCTTATAATCATGACAAGATATAGTTATCATTCTGGATTTAACAATCTTACATCATTTATCATCATACTCATACCATTCATACATTCTCTTTACTCTTGAACCTTTCTCTCTACTTAGGTGACTTTAGGTGGTTTTAACATTTGGGGGTTTTATGCCGAGCAAAACAATACAGTCTTGTGCAACCTATGGGTGATCAAGTCATGGCTAAGGGAGCGACCCTTCACTATAACACTTAGCGTGGGCTGGCCACCCTCCCTTTTATGTTTCCATCTTTCTTACTTAATCACTTTATCAATTCATCATTCTTTTATTCTATAAGAGGATTGGATCACTGGACAAATCAGTACAAGACAATGATTCAGTCACACAACCATTCAATCAGTAGGGAATAACATATCACAATCATGAAAAGAATCTAGATCAATCAGCAAATAAAATGAAATTTGTTTAGAGTTCGGTCGACCGATTCACACTGATCGATCGACTGACTTCTGGGCATCGGTCGACCGATATCTTTGGATCAATCGACCGATGGATCTAATTCAGTTCAAGGGTTCTCGATCTGCTGACTACTGGGTACTGGTCGACCGATATTTATGAATCAGTCGACCAATAGTGCTTGGTCTGTACTCGGCCGACCTATGAACAAGCTTGGAAGGAATGATCGGTCGACCGGTCCGATATTTCTGGATCGGTCGATCGGTCAGCGTAAAAATAGAATCGGACAGAAACTAGATTTTCAGAGATTTTCAATCCTAAATGCAATCACAACTCACAAACAGTCATTTAAACATGGAGTAATGATACAAACACATCCATAGTTACATAGATTCACAAATCAGGAATCAAACAACAAGAATACAATCAATCCATTTATTTTTCATTTCCTTTCATCAATCAAGAACACATTTCAAGATGAACAACCCTAATTCTGCCATAATGCTATTTACGTTATGCAGAGGGATTTCAGATTCACCCACCTCATCCCATGGTAATCCTTGCTTGAAACCCTTCCAATCACCGGCGGTAGTCCTCCCCTTGTCGTTCCTCACCTATGAAGCAATTCCGATTAGAGAAGAAGGGGGTGATGTTTTGGAAATTAAGAGGTGTAGAAATGAGGAAACCTATGATCCTTGATGGTATGGGGGGGCTGCTGGAGCTCCCTTGCTCTTGCTGGATGTGTTGGGGGAAAAGAGAGAGAAGTGAGGGAGAGGAAATGAGAGGCTTAGGTGAGCTTAGGGCACCAATGCTTTTATAGATTAGATTTAGGGCCTATTATGCTAATGGGCTCCATTATGGGCTATGGTTGTTGGTTTTAAAACTTGAATTATTTTTTTTTGTCCGGGTGTTACATCTGGTGGAAAGTAGAAAAGAGAACCAAGTGGAAAATAGAAAAGAGAACACAATGGTGATATTAGATTGCAACTTCATTAGTTTTGACGGAGAGTAGAAAAGGGAACGTAAAGTTTGGGTTTTAATCCCCCACTGTCACCGGTGTGGCTAAACTATGGTCCAAAAAGTTGAACTGAGTATAGCCTTTAAATTCATATGGTTGTCAGATCTTTGATCGACGATATGTAAGTGGATATCACCTCCATTATATCATACATATATATATATATATATATATATATTAAATATGTTGGGACACTAAGCAAAGCAGCACTCCCTGGAGGATAAAAGGTGCCCGATCACTCATATTTGATAAAATGATGATCTAGGTTATTAATATTTAATGTGTTGAGAAGATGGAACGATAAATGTCTCTCAAAATTCAACTCTATACTTCGCAACATATTGTCCGCTCTGTCCCCGTCCTGTGCTCATGGTTTTCTAATGCGTCCTACCATGTCAAGGCCATGCTCTCATATATACCCAACATCTCTTTTGTGACTTATGCATATGAGACTAATCCAAGACATGTCTCATGCGTCCTTGTTGAGTGATCGCACCCCACCATGCATAGAGGTAAACGCGGAGTGATTCTGATACCATATGTAATATCCTTGCAGTTGCGTAGGATATTGTTCGATTTGAATCTCGGCCCGCATGGTTTTACCAAAACACGTCCTACTAAGATAAGGTTCTGCTACCATATATACTAAGCATCTCTCTCGTGACTTATGTATGTGGGACTAACGTCCTATGCATCCTTCCCCCTTTGGGGACTCAACGTCCTCGTTGAGTGATCGCAACCCACCATGTATAGAGGTCCACGTAAGCATGAAGTAAAACAACATAATGCAAATATAATATAAATCATGATCGTCTTGGGGAACAATGGCATGTAGAATTCATTTCTTATTCATCTTTATTACTTGTCATCTTTCATTTAGAAAGACATCATTGTTCTATTTCATTTCATAAGTACTTAGTCATTCCATTCCCTTTATCATTTTTTTTATCTATTTTCTTTTAGTTGGAAGTAAAGAGATCGAAGATCGTAAGATCGGATTGAATATTGTAAGATTCTACCTATTGATAAAATATATATATTTTAAAAACTAATAATTATTCTTTTGATTTAATTTGTCATATTTAAATCATAAATTACATCTCACTTAGACATACTTTTATTATTTATTAAGCAAAATTATGTCAAAACATATTAAAAATGAAAAAAATATATTAAACCTCATATAAATAAATTATTATTGCATAAATATATAGTTTTATTAATATTTAAATTATTATATTAATTTATGAGATCGTATAAGATTGTAAGATCATGTGACCAAAATTAAGATTGAATGAAGATCTTACACATAAGATCATGAAGATAAGATCAAAATCAGCTAAGGGTAATAAGATTGTAAAGTCGTAAGATCTTAAGATCTAGATCGAGATCTTGATAACCTTGGTTGGAAGAGCTCTTCATTTTTAGGGAGTATTATTGCAAAAAAAAAAGTGCGTAGCTACCTAAACCATGGTGAGTTAATGGGGGATTAGTGCCACGGAAGGTATTCCATAAAGGGACAGAACGATTTCACACAAGGCTAAAGCATCCTCGGTGGAGTGTCTCAAAGGAGTGCCTCACACAACGTTGATAAACTCCCATATTGGTAGAAAATGGCAACCGTTATCTTTTATCTTCATTAATTATGAACTTATCTTTTGATCACACAAATCAATTAAGACAGTAAAAGGGAGCGAAGGTGGCTGCATATCATCATAAGGGATCATAAGATAGGGACAATCAAGTTCATAGAGGCTAATCAAATCATAGTGAAATTATTATCAAATATGAATTTAAATCACACACGTGTATATGTATAGGTATATATGTTAATAGAGTAAATGAATGTACAAATGATAAATTTTATTATATTTTATATGGATTAAATAAGTTATTTCTACAATTATTAATATGGTTATATTTATGAACTTAGAGTAGCAGAGCTATTAGTTTTATTTGTAAGCATTGAGATATCCTAAAATAATCATAATAATCATTTAATGGATTATAAGATGGCTTGTAAGCAGAATTGCTAGATAATGCAAGTGATAATGATATAATCCTAAAAGTGTAAATGAATGTGATAGGTATTTTAGCAATTATATATATATTTTCCATGTTATTATGGAACCATTTTATTCGACTTTGATGTGTATTGGTTATTCATGAATGAATGTCTTAATGTGAAATTAGACTTATCATTGACGTATACTTTAATATCGTGGTGGATTTTTATATATGGATTCATGATATTGAATTTATGTGCGAGATCATTGGAGTGTCTGAAATTATTCTACTTATTGTTAGGTTTGATATGACTTAATTTGCATTGCATGCCAAAACTATTTTTGCATATCTCACTTTGAGTATCTGATCAACATCCAGATAACAATTTGGGGATGGTGAACTCTTATCATGAAATAGAACTTAAGAAGTGTAATGTTCTTTGCATGAAATAGTGTCTGATTATAAAATTATTGACCTATGAAGTATTGTGTGTATATATATATATATATATAGACATCAAATAGGACTTAAGAGGGAAGATAATAATGTTATTACTCTTGGTATAAAATAGAATGTTATAGTTCTTGACATGAAATAGGATCTAAGGAATAAATGCTATAGCTCTTGATAAGATAAAAGATATGAGGAGTGAATGTTATAGCTCTAGGATCCCAAAGCACCAAGGAGAGGGGTGAATCAGTGTTTAAACTGAAAATATTGATTTTATAAAAATCATTGCGAAAGCTTAAAATTGATTCAACAATCTTTAAACAAAAAAATTAAATCAGATCACAAACATAACATGAGAAGGATAGGAAGAAAGAAATCAAACATGATAAACACAGTGGTTGTTAATGAGGTTCGGTCACACCTTGGCTTACGTACCCGCTCCGACTTCTCGACCTCGAGATCGTCAGAGATTCCACTAGAATCTTCCTTAGTTCCAAACGGGGCAAGGAAAAAGGCCCTTTACATCAACCACCTTTTTCTCCGCTTCGAGAGGCAAAACGCGCTTATTCTCCTAGGAAGCTTATTTTTTCTCTCGCTCAAGAGGTAAGATATTGAACTTCTTTTATACAAGAGCTCACTCAATGTTTCTGAATAATTGTCTATCTCTTTTACAATATAATGCTAACAAGAAGAGAAGGAAGAAAGAAGATAAACTAAAACTAAAACTTCAAGTTCACTTCAAGAGAAGGATCTTCTTTTGATAACTTGAAGTTTTCTTCAAGGCTTGGATGGATGCTTTTGCTTCTAGTTTTGCCACTCCTTTTATAAACTTCAACATGTGAAAAATTCATCCAAAATTTGTTCCACAATTTCCTCATTCAAAACAAGTCGGTTCATTCCATCCGGGGACTGACCGTTGCATTGATTTGCTCAGTTACCATAGCTGATCGGTCGATCGGACTATCAACCGATCAGGAGACTAGTATAGTCCCGACATTTTCCATTTTCACCCGTGGAGCTAATCAGCTAGTATATCAACCGGTCTATCGACCGGTATAGTCTCAACATAGAACGGTGCAAGCCATTCATTGATCGGTTGAATGGTATCTCGTATTGGTCGACCGATGTTGTCTCGATCGACCTTCTTTGTTTCGACCGACAGGTTGATCGGTCTGCACTAATTTGAGCATAACTTTTTTACACAGTTATCCAAATTATATAATCTTGGATTCTATGGATAGCTAACAGAATTCTCTACAACTTTAATATTCATCATTCTTCTAGAATCTAATAAGACCATAGTCAATTATTTAATCAAAGTTTAGTGCATAAAGTTGTCCATTTTTCTTTAAACTTTTTCATCATTTAACTTTAATATTTCGAGGTTTGTATCATCAAAATATAATTTTATATGTAATTAAAACTTTACTCCAACAATCTCTCTCTTTTTTATGAATACAAATTGAGAAATATGAAAAATATATAAGTTGCAAAAAAATGTGTAAAATCTTGTAAAAATCAAATTTTCTCCCCTAAATCTCAGCTTTCCTTATCATGATAGATATGCACATAAGTACTAATTGTAAGGTACTATTCATATAAAATTATATTCATATCATATTTCTCCTATATTTTTCTCCCTTTTGTTTCATCAAAAAATAATTTGTATATGAAGTATATAAGAAACCATATTCAACTCCCCCTTAATCATGTTGTCTAAAAAAATTATTCTCCTCTTTTGTCATATAATAAACATGTAAAGTGTCGCATCATAAAGAGTTAAAAAATGCAAAAAAATAACCTTCCCTAAGTTTATGACTATTTTATAATGGCAAAAATCAAATTGATCTAGAGGTTATGAAAGCCACAAGTCTTAAAAAAATGTATTAAGAATCAAAATATTGCATAAATCTTTGATGCATCAATAATATCAATGATATGTCAAAAATAACGTTGGAAGATTTTAACATGCTCCCCATATGACCAATCTTTTTCATTTTTATATGTTCTCTTTTCTTTCAAAGAAATAGTAATTTTGAAATTTTGAGTGAAATAGAAAAGTAAATCATAGTTTTATCATGACTTCATGTCTTCACATTTTTAATTTCACTTGTCCTTTGTTTTACATGTGAGGCACACCTGAAAAAAATTATTTAACCTTTGGTACACAAACTTCTTTGGGTCCTATTTTGTTAGACAAGTTCCTTTTGGAATCCAAATCATGTCATGTTATAATGTTTTTTCTTATTTTACATTGATATGCGTAATGATCATAAAATTCACATGTAAAATATTTAAAATGTGATTTTCTATCATAGGAATTATTAGATTTCCAATAAGAGTTTTTATGTCCAAAATAATTTCTAAGATTATTTTTCGTTATATGAGAAATAGTCTTATCATTATTTTGTATATTTTTCAAAAAGGTATTTTCTTATTTTGCTTTTTCTAAAGAAAATGCTACTTTACAAATTCACGTTCATGTTCATTTTTCAAGTTTTCATTTTCCATACAATATGTATCATTTTCTTCTTTTAATTTTTCAAACTCATGTAGTAATTTTTCATTTCCCTCTGTAAGTGAGAAATACCTTTTTTATAAGAGAGAAAATTCTTTATTCACATCTAAAGAAAGGTTTTCTTCGGAGGAGCTAGATGAGTCATAATTTGAATTTGAAGGACTAGAACTTACCTCATCGTTATGTGCCATTAATTATAAGTATGCGTCATCACTAGAAGAGCTTGATGATTCACTTGACTCTACATATTTTTTTTCTTTTTTCCTTTCTGAGATGTATTTTCTTTGTGTTGTTTGTATGATCTTCTAGTTGTCTTCTCATTCTTCTCTTTCTTTTCTACCAATTTGAGATATTTATCTAATTTTCTTGTGTAGTGTACGAGTCTCTTTTCGTCCACTTTCTCTTCACGAGTCTTTTTTTCTTTTTTGTTTGCTTTCAATGCCAATGTTTTCTTTTTGAGGGCTTTTGCTTCTTCGTCTTCTTGAATTTCGATCTCATAGGTTAAGAGTAAACCAATAAGATCATCAAAATTTAATTTGTTCAAATTTTTTTCTTCAATCATATACCTCTTTATATGCCATTTGGAGGAGAGAGACTTAAGAAACTTTTTCACTTTTAGGGGGTTAGTTCATGGCTCGTCCAAGGAGACTAAGCCATTCACAATATCATTGAACCGAATAACTATATCATTAATGAATTCATTTTCTAGCATTTTGAAGGAGTCACATTGATGATTTAAAATTTTAATCTAAATTCTTTAACTTTATCCATTCCTTCATAAGTAGTGATGAGTTTCTTCTAAATCTCAATTGCACTTTCATAACAAAAAATCTGATTAAATTCTATTGAATCCAAAATATAATAAAAAAAATATTTTTAGCTTTCCAATCCAGTTTTGAAAAAAAAATTCTATCTTTCTTCATGTTCTGAAGGTAATTTTTCTGTAAATAATAACATTTTTCAACAATATCTCACATGTTTATATCAATAGAACATATGTATGCTTGAATTCTTATTTTTCAATAAGCAAAATTTGATGCATTAAAGAGCGTATGACAACTAATTGATTGTCCTTCAAAAAAATTAAAAACCACCTAATGCCATAGCACTAAAGTTGTTTAAATATTACAATAAGGCGATTAAATCTTAAAAAGAGCAACCCACTCTGATATCAATTGTAGGATCCAAGGCACCAAGAGAGGGGGTGAATTAGTGTTTAAACTGAAAATATTGATTTTATGAAAATCATTGCGAAAGCTTAAAATCGGTTCAACAATTTTAAAATCAAAACAAATTAAATCAGATCACAAGCATAACATCAAGAAAGAAATCAAACACGATGAACACGATGGTTGTTGACGAGGTTTGGCCACGTCTTGACTTACGTCCGTACTCCGACTTCTCGACCTCGAGTCCATTGGAGATTCCACTAAAATCTTCCTTAGTTCCAAATGGGTAAGGAAGAATGCCATTTACATCAACCACCTTTTTTCTCCGATTCGAGAGGCAAAATGCACTTCTCCTCCTAGGAAACTCATCTTTTCTCTCACTCAAGAGGTAAGATATTGAACCTCTTTTATACAGGAGCTCTATCAATTCTTCTGAATAATTATTTCTCTTTTTTACAATATAATGCTCACAAGAAGAGAAGAGAGAAAGAAGAGAAACTAAAATTGTAACTTTAAGAGAATGATCTTCTCTTGATAACTTGAAGTTTTTCTTCAATACTTGAATGGATACATTTGCTTCTAGCTTTGACACTCTTTTTATAAGCTCCAACATGTGAAAAATTCGTTCACAATTTGTTCCACATTTTCTCATTTAAAACTAGTCATTACTGTTCATTCCGGCCAAGGACCGATTGACCGCATTAATGGATCGATCGGCCAGTCTATATGACCATTTTCTCAGTTACTGTAGTTGGTTGATCGACCGGACTATCGATCGGTCAGTCGATCGGTATAGTCTCGACATTTTCATTTTCGCCCGTTGAGCTAATCGGTCGCCCGGTACATCGATCGATTTATCGACCGATATAGTATCGATGTAGAACTGGGCAAGCCATGCGTTGATCGGTCGATCGGTATCTCGTATCGGTGGACCGGTGTTAGTCTCGACCGACCTTCTTTGCTTCGATCGGCAGGTTGATCGATCTGCACTAATTTGAGCATAACTTTTTGCATAGTTATCCAAATTAGATAATCTTAAATTCTATGGATAGCTAACAGAATTATCTACAATTTTGATGTAATCATTCATCCATAATCTAATAAGACCATAGTCAATTATTTAATCAAATTTTAGTGCATAAAGTCATCCCTTTTTCTTTAAAATTTTTTGACATTTAACTTTAATATTTTGATGTTTATATCATCAAAATTTAATTTTATATATTATTAAAATTTTGCTCCAACAATAGCTCTTGACAAAAAGACAGCTTGTGGATCGAATATGCATGCATATCCCAAGCGTTGAGATCGTGTAAGGTAGTGGAGCATACAAATAATTTAATACATTCATATGTATCATTTTAATTCAAGATTTATTGATATAATAAACTAATTTGGTTTTGAGTTTTCAATTATATGAATTTTAATCACACACTGAGACTTTTTATGCCCGTCCATCTTATTTAATTTTTGCAAGTAATAAATTAATGAAGTATGTTTGTTTGCTTTCTATAAAATAATAAATACAAAAAGGGGCTAAGACATGAACATGAGTGAGGGATGTTTTGCTTGCCTTAGTAACATTATATTCCATTTGATTTAGCTTGCATGAATTGTTATCTTAAGTCAATTGATTGTTTTGGAGTTAGGATGATTTTGAAGTTTGTATGGTTTCCGAATTTTTGAACCACAATGAGAGCAATTAACAATCATGAAATGTGATTGTAAAACACTTGACTCACGAATTTAGTTAGAAAATGAATTGGGACTCATTGCTTTGATCGAGTTCCACCTTTTATTTTCGGCTATAAATTACTAGTAATATATTAATAAATTTTCAAAAATAATTATTTTTTTCAAATAAACTACACATGATTAAATGTGTGATATATTGCATATGATGCGTGAATGTATTTGTGCATATGTCATGACAAACTTTTTTTTTAAAAATTAGAGTTACTTTATTTTTTTAATCTTGGATACTTGAATTTGAACATGAATGAATTGTTTACGATTTCAACCCCTTGCATCGAAAAAGAGGAGTAGGTTTTACATAAAGTTAATTGATTATTATGATTCAACACATACATACGCATTACATGCATACATAATTATGCGTATGATAATTGAATATGATGCAATCAAGGGAGTAAACAATAGTTATAAGTAGTGGTGGTGATAAGTTGATGTTGATCAGATTGAATGGCATGACAACTCTGGCAAATCCATCCGAAGCTATTGTAACCCTTCGATTTGATAGGATGCACTATGTTTGATGACTTATGTTGAGAGAGGAATTCAATTGAGTTTGTTGTTCATCTTGATGTTGATAGTGTTCGTCATGGTATATAGTTGAAGAGTTCGAGTGTCACAAGATCATATCTACACAACCTCTTTTAGTTGATCGTAGCGGCATTCTTTACTTTATGAATTATCAAATGCCATGATTTTATGATGAATTTGCTATGAGTAGAAGCTTTGGCGAACATTCGTGGATGAATGGGTGTCTAGGAAATGCTTTATCAAAGGTTGAACTTTGTGAATTGTCATTCCACACTTGAGGCAAAATGCACTAAGATTAGAAAATTTTAAAATCGTATTGAGAATGGAATAAATTATAAAGGCTTTGAGGAATCACTAGGTTGCTCTCTCCTAATATACTACCGATATGAGTACTACATATGTGACATTTCTTTTTTATATATAATATCTTAAGTAAACAAATAAATAAAGTTGAGATAAAAAATCTGTTTTATATTTTACTAACCTTAACCTTATCAGTTTCACGTTCTCCCATCACTTACCAAGATCAATAACCCTCCCTTCACCTATTCATCCGAAAATCAAATATAAAATCCAACAAGGAACAAAGGGAAATTTAAAGAAAGTGAAAACAATGTCTTATAGTAAGTATATTATAATTGTCTTCTTTATTACAATTGTATATCGTATACCATAGGGTTTGTTTCAGGAATGCACTCATGTGTAATTGTGTTGCGGGTGGGAGTGAGGGTGGCTTTACCAAAAGGAGGCATTCAATTTGAGATGGAGGAACCACATAGATATTAAGAGTTGTTTGGTGCATTACTGATTTACATCATCACTAAAATATATTAATGTTAATATCACATTATAATAGTTTGGTAAGTAGTAGTAATAAAAATAATAGTTAAAATAGTCGGAAAGCAAAATATCAAAATATCTCCAAAAGTTGTTTTATATTTTGATCACACATTATTAGAAATAAATCAATCAAAATAGAAAAATAAATATAGATAAAATAATGTGAGATAAAATTAAGAGTTGTTTGTAAAAAAATTCAAACAATAAAGAAGAGAAGTCCAATGATACTATCTATTAATAAAATATTTAAAAATTTGATTGAATTGATATTTTTTTGTCAAAAGATATTTCGTCCAATTGGTAATATCATCTTTATATCTAGATTATTAGTGAGATTATAATTAAAATAATCAAAGTAGTTAAAATTATCGATAATTAGTTATTATCAAATGAAATAATATAGTGGGTCTTAAGAATTTTAAATAAAATAATTGATAATCCGTATGAATTATCTCATACCAAGTAACTCCTTAAACTTTGTTTAGTACGAGAACAGCTCATAGAACAAGATTTTGTTCTCATTTTTATTATCAAATGCTAATTTTATAGACATTAGACTCCACCGTAATAATTTCATAATAAGAAAAAATGTAGAGAAGAATAATTGTACTAGAATCATTAACCTTTTACCAAACAAGATCTTAGCTAGAGGGCTACCAAATGACTCCTTAGATGGCTAGGATTTTAAATTTGTATTAGTTTCATGCATTCACATACAAATTCTAGGATGAAAACTTAAATTTGACTCCCTTAAATTACTTTATTATATAGTTTGTGAGCACAATATCTGGGCTCTATTTGGCAACATCAAAATTAATGTTTCAAGTAGCATTTAGTGGTTTAAACATTAATTTTTTTATTTGATAGATGATAAAAATAAGTAATGTTTAACGTTTTGTATGAAAATATTGAAAATGTACTTCTACTAATGTTTAGTGGTTAGAGTTTAGCGGTTTATATATTTTTTTCTCAATTATACCCTTATTCAAATACATTATTTCTTTCTCAACTTATCTTATTATTTTTTCAATTTTATTTTAGAACCATTTAACTATATTTATTTTTATATTCATACTTAATTAATTACAAATTATTTCTATGTTAACAATGAATAAGAAAATGATTTAATAATAAATATTTGTATATCATAAGTGTACTATATAAATTTCTATATATTTTAACAAAAAAAATTCTAAGATAATTTGTATAGTGCTTGAATAGTATATTCATCAGTTAATTCTACCATTAAATTTTTCAAACACTTATTTATTAAAATCTCTAACCGTTAAACATCATATGTTATCCGTTATTCGCTAATTATATCACTATCCAATGTCAAATCACTATCCGCTTATCAAACCGTTAATAATATTGATTTCTTTGATAGATAACTACTTTAAAAGTTGAGTTCAAATCCAAATCATTAAGTTCCTTATTAATTATTTTGGCTCCGCCTAAATTTTCACTCAATGTCCATCTGTCGGACTGCATAATACTTTTATAATTCGATTCTTTTTCCCCATAACAATATTGTTTTGTTATTGTTCATGAAAAGTTAGATGAGCAATTCAATGGTGCCCACATTAATTAAGTCTCCTCTACCTCTTCACCGTACAACGGGAGCCGGATATTTTATCCTTCATAATTTTGGTTAGGCGGCATAATTTATCCCGCCCCACGTTGTGCACATTTGCATTTACTTTGTTTCCTGTGGGGGCCAAATAATAATTATAGTTATTATTTAAAAAAAGATTAAAATCTGCCGAGCACCATTAAATTTTGCAATGCTTATAAAAAAAATAAAATTATTTCGTTATCATCGACTTTGTAAGATATATTAATAAAATATATCATAGAGAAATAGTGACAAAAATATTTGCTAATGATGAATAGGTAGGTCGGGACTGACATAAAGTGATAAGCGACTTCTTCTTATTTAAATAAATTTTAGAATTCAAATTTTTGTGAATATATGGAACTCATCTATCATTGTGGAATATTGGATAACGAAGAAATCTCGTCAAATGGGCGATCATAAATTTATTGATCGTACGTATAAAAAAAGAGTTTTTTAATGTGTAGACTATGCGTCGGTGATGGAATGTGAAATCTTTTTTGTATGGATACGGTTTAGGGTACAAGTACGTGATAGATATTATTAAACTCCTCAATGTACGGCGTGCTAGGGAACGTCATGCAGCCGTTAAACACGACACAATGCTCCCTCCCCCTCTCTCTCTCTCTCTCTAGATAAAAAAACAAAATAAGATTGAGTTGAAATATGTAAATGTAAATCCAAAGTAAAGATACGCATGATATATATATATATATATATATATATATTAGCCTCTTAAATTTATCAACCTAATAATCTGCCTAATTGACATATAGCATTGACAATCTCTTTTAAAAAAATTAAAAATACTTTTATTTTACTTCCAAATATAACATTATCTCTCTCCTTTCATTATGGATTTAAATAATTAGATATATTCCTCGTTGTATAATGTTTTATCGGCAATAATGGCATTTTAATTTTATTTTTGCGATGCTTTTCTATGTAAGTTAATGAAATAAGATCTAACGGACCATTGAGTTAGGAAATATATCTACCAATTTATATATGAATTAAAAATTGTTGGTTTTGCGATACTCTTTTAACTTTTGATGAAAAATAATTATTTTTTTGAGAAATGTATAGAATTTTACTTCAACAATATATATATATATATATATACTGATTAGCTACTTATTATTTTATAACTTCATTGTCATTTTTTGGGGGTATTTAGTAATTTTTCCATTGGTAGAATAACATGAAAAAAATCACAATAAATAAAGTCAAATATGAAAAAAAAATAAAGAAGGCAACATATCGATACATGGTACAAAAGAAAACCACAATAAATTAAAGCTTCGTAAAAAATATTAAAAATAATATAATGTACAAATCAATTAAATGAAGAGAAAAAATATTTAAAGTGATATATTAAATGAGGCAACATAAAAAAATAATATTTAAGATGAAAGATAAGGTAGATGGAATTCACGTGGGAGAGAGATAAGGGCGTACTAGGAAGTAAAATTGACGTACATTTCAACCTTTTAAAAATACAACATCAATGTCACTTGTTAGTTGTAAATTCTTAGAGGATTATTAGACACATGAATTTAGGAGGCTATAATATTTCATATATACATATATATATATATATAACACCTATTTTTAATAATGCGACGCATAATTTAAATGTGTTGTTTCTTTTATACTCCCAACTCCGTTGAGTTAGGAGAATGGTCATTGATCTCATGTCACAGTTTAATGATTCGAATTAGTGTGTAATTATATACTATTAACATTAATGTAGTTATGCATTATGGAGTGTCTATAATTAACTTGAGTTGGAGGTACACCATCTGTGTACAATAAATGGAGATAAATGAGGACCAGGCAGGGACAAGGACAAGTTGTGGCCACCATCTGACCAAGATAAGCCACCACGTGCAACCCCCCTCCCCAATCCTCCTAGCATGCCAACATTTCTAATTTCCACCGAATTTACTGTTCATTCATATATTTAATTTCTATCTTTACTCCTCTCTTTCTCTCTCTAATATATAATATAAATTAATCACAATTTACGATTACATCGTACAATTTTATAATTATGGACTGTCAAATTAATATCATTTTGATTCAATAATTCAGATTACTTATATTTTGAATCATCAAATTAAAATGATATCAATTTGATAGTGCAAAATTATGAGATAATACGGTTCAATCACAAATTGTGAATGCATTGGTGAATTAGGTTGCAATCATAATTTGATATTGCACCTTACAATCTCATAGTTATGGATCATTCAATAATTGAAATTATTTATGTTTTAAACGATCAGATCAAAAGAATGTCAATAAATTATGAAAATGTACAATTGTACAATGTAATCACATACTAATTTAATTCTCTCTCTCTCTCTATATATATATATATGTATGTATAATTTCACGAGGTTAATTCTTAAGTAATTAAGCTGCATAGCCATACATGACTCTGGAATACTAATGAATGAAAGAAATACGACAGAGAACATATATCTCCTGATAACTCCAGTACTTAGGAAATTTACGTAGATACTTCTTTAATACGCGATAATTAAGAATTATCTTAATTTCATAGGATTCCTACAATAAAATATATAAAAGTTCAATTCCTACACGAAGATACCATAGATTTTAAAGTCTCCGGATGTAACGTTTTTTTACTGGCAAGCTATCGAGATCATTAGTAATCAAAACTCAAAACTTTCTAAATTCATCCTTTATATTATTTAGTATGAATAATTTGAATTATAAAAAAACAATTCATATTACTTGTGAGGGGAATTTAAAATGAGAGATATACTGATGAATAGAATTTTGACCGAATCAAAATATTAGGTCCAATACTCGAAAACTTTATTATTATTATTATTATTATTATTATTATTATTATTATTATTATTATTATTATTATTATTATTATTATTATTATTATTATTATTATTATTATTATTATTATTATAAACTTAGACATTCTAGCATGCTCTCCTCGTAAACAATCAATTGGGGCAAAGTAAAATTCAAAGCTTGTAACTACTAACCATTTAATTTCGATTAATCCAATTCCGGAATTGGTTCTACTTACTCATGAACCAACTTAGTATATTTTGGTTAATTAGATATTATTAGAAGTGGGCCAAAAACTTAATGCATTTGAGCTGGATGATGTCCTACAGAGGCATAAATAGGTGCAGACTTTTATTGTGGGTAGATCACCATGAGAACACCACCATGCTTTTTGGTTGGTGTAAATATAATTGGATTATATATATATATATATATATATATATTGGATTTAATATTTAAGAAGTAGCAGCATCTATTAATCACCATCCGATTCGAATGATGACTTAATTAATTAGATATTTTTTTATGAATGATGACTAATAGGAGTATGATGGTGCTACTCTTTAAAAGAGTAGCATAAATATTTCTTTTCATATATATATATATATATATATATATATATATATATATATATATATATATATATATATATATATAATCACCTTCACTGCTTTCATGTGGACCCAAACGAAGGATGATGTAAATGAAATCAATTGGTTTAGTTGGTTAACTGATGAAAAAACAAGTTTGAAATATTCTCATAATAAATTCAGAATTTGTCACTCTTGTCTTTACGTGCCGACTTAAATTTAATTATTGATAAATATATTTTTTTTGTCTACAGCATTAGCATATCACTGGCTTATTTAATATTGGGAGTAAAACCAGTGAAGCAATATTTTTTTATCAATTTGATATTTTTAAAAATGAAATCCTTCGTGCTGATAAGTATTTTAAATGCTGAAAAATTATTAAAAATAAAAAAACATATGTGCTTGAATAAATGTATCGATGATGATGGAAAAGATAGTAGAAATAAAAATAATAATATGCCATGTATTATCTGATAATAAAATGACTAGTAATTATTTATATATTTAAAATTCAAAGATTTTTAATTTAATTATAATATATAAATATTATAATAATATGATGAACGATATATTGATGCTATAATTCTTATTATAAAAAATTAAAAAGGAAGAAAAAAAGGTATGTAAAAAAGAGAGTAGAGGAAAAAAATGTTTATGTGTGAGAGCATTTAAAAAGATTCGTATTCATAGTGATAAGTCGGTTATTTTAATCAGTAAATATATGTATATATATGCTAGATTTCTTTTTCATAATTTTATTCATAAATTGTCAAAATTAAGAACTTATATTCCTAAATATTTGTTTACAAAATTCATATATTTTCTTATCAAATATGTAAAAAAATGTAGAATGACTTATAAAGTAGTTTCACATATAGGTTATAAGCCTAATTCATACACCCTTGACTCTTCATCGGCCACTTAATTAGTTACTATACAATGATAAATTTCATGCCTTCTCCATTCAAATTATACTCCTAATGATACATGCAGTCCCAACTTTACTTGTGATAGGAAATGGGAATGCCTAGAGCCTTCCAACACAACCCCTCCTCCAAAACAAAAAAAAAAAAAAAAATAGAGATATGTAGAGAAAAGAAAAGGCATGAATTGCTTCCCCCACCCCCCCCCCCCCCCCCCCCCCCCCCCCCCCCCCCCCATGCAGGAGGATATTGATTGATGATCCCTCCCCTTCTTCTTTAATCCATTGGTTGGGCCTTTGGGTCCCACAAATACATGACCCATGTTAGGTGGGGGAACAAGAAAAATCAATGCCCAAATTGAAGATGGTTTTCTCCAAAACCATATGAAAAATAAAAATAAAAACAAAAACAACAAAAGATGATGTTACTAGCCTCTCTTAAAAGGAACGGGCTTTGCAAGATCCAATTTTTTACTACACAAATATAAATATATCAGTAGCATTCATTTAAGCCACAAGCCTTAATTGTCCGTACTTCAAAATCCAAAACTAAAAGAACATTTCTTTTTTTTTTTACTTTTAACAAAAGAGATATGTTACAGGATGTAATTATTTTTGTGTATTCAAATACTGGATTAGCCAATGATGTATGTATCTTATTTATTATTGCAAGAATTTTTCGTTACCATATATATAGTAATAATTAAGCAGGTGAATCTCATATGATGGTGGGTCGAGATTAGCAAGCAAGCACCAGTCTCATCATGCCGCATGAGTTGAATCATTGATGCTTCCACATACTTCATTTTTAATTTGTCACCTTGCCTATAAAAAGGGAAATTGTTAGATTCTTTCATGTGCTGCATATATCTCCATATCCTACTCTCCTGAGCAAGCCAGAGAGAGAGAGAGAGAGAAAGGGAGAGGGAGAGGGAGGGGCGTCCTCTCAGTTTGGCTTCGTTTCTATCTTTTTTTTTTTCTGCGTGCATGGGACTATTCATATCTCTGCTCATCTCCGTCCTTTCCCTCCCCTTCTTCAGCATGCTCATCTTCCTCGTCAGATCCCTCCTCCGACTCGCGCTCCCAATCATCCAGATGCAGGCGAGAGCCCACTTCGCCTGGCGCCCGGGCTCCCACTTCCTCGCAGACTACTACGTCCCCTTCAGCCACGGAGAGGCGCCGGCGACGGCGACGCCCCTGGATCAGGAGAAGCTGCAGGTGACCGATCTGATCAGGCTCCGTGTGTCGAGGTACGAGCTGAAGGTGGAGGGGCCGAGCGAGCAGGCGGAGTGCGTGTTCTGCCTGTCGGACATAGAGGACGGGGAGGAGATCAGGGAGCTCAGGTGCAGGCATCTGTTCCACAGGCATTGCCTGGACAGGTGGATCATGCACCGGCGCGCCATGTGCCCGCTGTGCCGTGACGCCCTCGTGCCGTGGGAGGAGTCCACGGCCAAGTGCCCGGACGTGGACGAGGTGGAGGAGCTCGACGGCACGACGCTGACGTTTTCCGCGTTCGTGAACAACGGATGGTGGGTGTGGTGACCGGTGACCTATCCTCCTCTTTTTTTTTTTTTTTTTTTTGTAGTTTTGCATCAAAAGAGATTTATGATGATAACATTAATTGTATGACGTAAAGTTCTATGATTAAAAAGCAATACAAATTAATGTAGCCTCAAATTCTTAATTTAATATCACCTAGGCTGGCTATCATTTGAAGCTTGAACTAAGCAATCACAAAAACAAGGATCTTTCTTATAATCTAGCTAATGTTACAAGGTCATGATTTAGTTTTTTTTTCTATGTTTCTTAATAGGAATAGGCAGTTAGGTAGTCTAGGCACTATTTGGCAAGTGTAAATGTAAATTTGAATTAGCTAGCCAATAGATATATCCAACCAAAAATTTAACTAATGTGTTTGATGAATATTTTCTTAAAAACTTATAAATTTTAAGAGAAAATTCTATAAACTACTCATACTAGTTTGACAATTTGTTCTTAATGTACCATCATTTTTTAATAAAAAATTTTATTTAATTAAAATAATCAATATTTTTATAGAAAAAGTGATATTTAAAAGATGTCAAAATTAATAGATTAATTATTATCAACATTAAACGTATTTAAGAATGCGCATAAATTATTTATTGTTGTCATCTTATACTATATTAGTTCAATCATTATATATTAAATATATAATCAAATAGTCATATGTTAATATTTAATTGTTCTCCTCTAATCAAATTCATGTCTGGTGATGACAACTTTATCGAAACAAAACTTGCTATTGGAGAGAGAAACATTTTCTTATCAACTTAATGAAACTTTTAGATGTTCTTCGTTAAACTTCCACAAAATAGCCCAGGCTCTTGGACTCGATGTCTTTTGGTTCCATGTACTTCCAAGTTCTCAACTATACGGAATGCATACTTGCAGCCTACTTTTCTGGTTTCTTTGCCGACAAAAAAAAAATGACGGACATGGAACTACGGTCATTATTATATGATTAATATTGTTTGCAATAAAAAAAAAAAGAATGATTGTCATGTCACCTTGTACATTGTATCGCGATGAAAATTTTGATGATGTTTTTTTTTTTCTTTACATAAGATTCGCCGATTATTAGTCTCTGGATAGTTAAAATTGAGACAGAACAGCAGGAGCTTTCCAAGATTGGAAAATATTTCATTTTCTTGCCGTTAAGCACAGGGGAGTAACAAATATTTACTAGTGAGCGTACAGCAGCACATGTCAGAGAGAAGTAATTCCCAGATCGCAACTTGCCCTGCCTTCAGCTTTGATGCCTCTCTGCATTCTTGTCTGGCTTCACCTTTTGACTGGAGCTAATGGTTACTTACTATCAGCTTGGAATTGGTGGAGATGATCATGTATTCAGGTGGCATACGTGAAAAAATACTCGAATTACGCCACATCCCTTTTCTCTTCTGTTTTTTTTTTCCTTGCTTGATAATTTTCTTCTAATGGATCGAAACCAGTTGGCAGTGGTTCCACCCAGGACCCCACCACTGGGACTGAAGTGATGGGAAAAATCTCATCAAAAATTTTCCCTTTGATCAATCGGAATTCAGCTGCCCTACCTGCCAGGTCATGGGATGAGTGAAATTTCAGATGGACTGACCAAAAGCCGCTCAAATACGTGTGAATCTCGTCTTAAGCCCCTGTTTGGATGGGGAAGGGAGTAACTCTTTTTTACCTAGTTTGGATGAGAGGAGAGAGGGAACACCTCCATTTCCTTCTGTTGGGGAAAAGAAAAATTAAAAATTTCTTAACCGCAAAACATGCGCAAACACTATTTTTGCTGGGCATATCTTTCATCATAAGAATGCACAAGCACAGGCACCACAACCAATCTTTGGATTGCTAAAGCAGTCGCAGACTGACTGAGAGCCTAAAATGGCCACCGATCAAAAGCTTTCATACTTGATTCAAATTCGTGTCTTAACGGAGATGCTAAGGAGGCATTGCCCTAAACTTGTCCTGGAACAAGGTTAAGAATGCACATGTGAAGACAGGAAATCGGAGAATCGATTTTATGCCACAAAAGAAATGGAAGAGTTTAAATTATCGGCAATGGTGGGATAAAGTAAGAGAATATGTCGGTAGAGGGGAAAAAAATCAAATATAGTTAGTCAACACGAAACTCCGTCTATGTTTTATAATCGGTCCAAGCCCAGATAAAGGAGGAGAATTGTGTTAGGCCCCGATAGTCAGCGTAAAACCCTGTCGAATCTCATGAACATGGATCAACGAATATATGTCGTATGATCCATGCAGTCGATCCCACCTAGTGGGATAAGACTTTGTTATTATTGTAGTAGTATAGCTAGTCAACACGACTACATGACTTTAACAGGTAGAATCTGAGTTTTCAAAGTAAAAAAAGGGGGTAAAATAATCCACATAAGCAAATCTAGAAGAAGCCTTGTTGGTTTTCATGATCTCCAAAGAATTCAACAATTGAACATTATATGAGGGACCACTGCTCTATAGACTTCAAACTTCTCCATCGTCCTTGGCGATTTAAGCCTGAAAAATAAGATCATCACTATTAATAACTTCAACCAAAATAACTGACTTGTGCTTAACACGAGCACACAACGTTGAAGATTTTCCATCAGGGATCCACACGCCAGATTTTTTAGCACTTAGCATGAACTTAAATAAGGAAAAAGTGACAAGTACTACAAGTAGACAACATCAAGAGTAAAGTAAAAAAAAAAGTCTAGTGGTTTTAAGTACCTTGTTAGCAATGTTGTTTGAAAGCCAATCAAGCCCTTCATATAAGCCCTCACCAGATGTAGCACAAGTGCTCTGTATGTACCTGGGGAGCATTGCAAGGGGGTTAAACACTATATCTAACTGTTTTCTCAAGTAAATGAAGTCATGAAAAAATAGATTCACATAATATTTTTTTCCCTCGAGATTCAGTCAAAAGAGAGTGCATAATTACCACACCAAAGCAATTGTTGAAATGATGCACATCTAGTTGTAACACACAATCAAAAGAAAAAAACATGTGAAATTTCAAGGTCGTTTCCTTCACCTATGCAGGTCTTGCTTCCCTTAAAGCACTTTAAAAATCATAACTTTAGTTCCATTCAACTGGTCTACAAGCACACTAATCTACTGCCACATATTTTGAACAACAGTACGTACTTAATTTATAGTTTTAAATAGTAAATGAAATTAGTTATTTATGAAATAAAGGATGAATTTCAATTTGACTTTTCAATTTGAAATATCTCAAGTGATAAGGAAAATAAAATATAATGTCTGTGCATTTGCAGTGTAAACCAAATGTGAGACGGATCATTTTCTTTACTGATTTGGTTTGAATATGTAAATAAAATCTGATGTCATTGCATAGGAAGGCAGAATGGCACCCTTCACTCAAGACAGTAGTTGCATACCAGTGCCGTTGACGCAGGGAGTGCAGACCAAGTTTGTCAGTTATTTCAGCAGCATTCATGGCATTTGGAAGGTCCTGCTTGTTGGCAAAGACAAGCAGCACAGCATCCCGAAGCTCATCCTAGAAACAACAGACCATGTTGAAGAACAAAAGTAGTTAACTAGAAGTGGAAAATGACTGACAGAACACGAAAATGCTCTTAGTTAACATGAACTACATTTATTTTATAAGAATAATATGTAATTAATAATCAGTGGACATATTAGAAAAGCAATTAAATGAAGAAAACTGGCGCATATTCCAACAAAAAATTCACAATCCCATGTTATGGAAACATCATCTTAAAGAAACAATTCAAGACCTAATTGCAAAGCACAATTACCTATAAAAACACTTAAGCCAAATGAAAAACCCAACAAAGAAAAATCATAAAATCCCAAAGCTCAACATGTGTCTAATGCCGAAGCAAGTAACTTCCAAGTTATGATCTGAGCGATCAGTTCGTTTGGGTGGTGGTACATAATCATATTGCAATGATATTTGACCCAATAGTGTTGACAATATATGAAGACCAGTTTCATAGCATGAAGCATATAGAATTTATTTTATCCAGAATTACTCACCAGACGCTTTGGACAATGCTTGAAAGAACAAAGATATTACCAATTGCTACAAAAAACCACATAAAACAGTAACAGAGACCTGAACTGACCTCATTTAACATTCTGTGAAGTTCATCTCTTGCCTCAACAACACGATCTCTGTCATTGCTGTCCACCACAAAGATAAGACCTTGTGTGTTCTGGAAATAATGCCTCCAGAGAGGTCTGATCTGTTTTAGCACAACAACATAAATATCAGTATGGAAATTATTTAAAGAACAATAAAAGAGACAAGTTGCCTCTATTTTGCTTACAAATGGAAATTGATGAATTCACAGTACTATAAACTTTAAGCAATATCAGGCATTAAACCAAATTATATACGTTGGATATAAGATTAAAAAAGAAATTAACAACTATTAACACTAACAACTTCTCTCATGCAAAAATATATCAATGAAATGGGTGCCAGATTATACCTTGTCTTGACCACCAACATCCCATACTGTGAAGCTAATGTTTTTATATTCCACAGTTTCCACATTGAATCCTGAACAAAATGCACTATTAATAACACTTTCACAATTATAGATAGCCTTGTAAGGGCATTAAATCTTAGCTTTAGATATTCAATAGTCCAATAGACAAATTTCATGTTGTCCTGCTGAAAAGAAAAAACTTGGATCCAGGTTATAGTATCCAGAGCTCACTGGAATTTTTCAAGAATGTGCATTGAAAAATAATTATTAAGTTCTATCAAAGTAAAAGAAATGTAAGATGACATGAGTGAGAAAGGTCTCATGAACGATATTTTTTAGCACTGAAATGACAAGCAGTGAAGTCAACCAAACTATTAAAATGACCTATTATTTAGAGACATTTGATAAACGTGGAAACAAATCATTAAGTGCTTAATAATCAAGCATAAGAAATTGGAAAACCGACAGCTCATGAAACATATATCAAAGTAGACAATAAAATAATAGATAGCAGAATTGCCGTCAGTTACATTGATCCCATTTTAAAAACATCATCATTTCTTTTAAGTTGCTATAAAAAATGTCAGTTGAAAATCAATCTCAGTAATCAAGACCGACTTTAAATAAAACACTTAGGAATGGACAAGTTAATCTCAATTATTTCAAGCAGATATTTTACATAATTTTGCATAACACATATGGAAGACCATAACAGCAGATCGAGATGCCCTACCAAAATATTTGCAGCTATTATCATGATTCACCAGATAAAAGTTAAACAACACAATCATATATTAGATCCAACACGTCCACAGAATTCATATGCTGAAGGAAATTCACAACAACAACAAAGCCTTATCCCACTAGGTGGGGTCGGTTACATGGATCATACGACGCTTCGTTGATCCATGTTCATGAGATTCGACGGGGTTTTACGCTGACTGGGCCTAACACAACCCTCCTCCTTTATCCGGACTTGGGACGGGCTATAAAATATAGGCGGAGTTCTGAAGGAGATTCACATCTAAACAAATTTAAATGTTAAGTTCTGCAAAAAATCTTACCAATAGTGGGGATGGTGGTGACGATCTCTCCGAGCTTGAGCTTGTAGAGAATGGTCGTCTTACCGGCGGCATCGAGCCCAACCATAAGGATCCTCATCTCCTTCTTTGCGAAGAGGCGGCTAAACAACTTAGTGAACGTGAGCCCCATCGTTAACCTGTTGTGCAACATATCTATATCAATGAAAAAAGCAAAATCCAAGGTAAACAACCCCAAAAACTTCCGAAAACGATCTTTTCCGGCAGAGTCCAGATCTGAATCATATCACAGACTACAAAATGTTCAAAATTCAAAATCCACGATCAAAATTCAAAATCCTCGATCCAATTGCCAGATCCAAACCAAACGGAGGTGTATTTACGAATCAATCGAAAGCGAGATGGATCGACGGGCAAAAACGCAAGGATCTTGCTCGAAGAAAGCAGTTTGGATCCAAAAAAATGCACAGATTACGATCTAGAAAAGAAAAACATAAAATACAAACGAATCGGAAGTAAAGGCACAGATCTACAGAGCTGAACGAGAAAATATAGAAAAATAAATGGAAGGGAGGAGAAGATATCAACCTCTTTTGGGGATCGCCGAGATCGATCCGCCTTCTTCTTCTCTCTCCTTCCTCGGGAAGAAAGAGGTATCGATGGGAGATTTAACAGGGGAAAGCGAGAGAGAGAGGCGAATAAATAGACCGGCCGGTTCAGAGTTGAGCTCACACGTGCGACGGGTCCGGTCCTTTTTCTGGCAAGTGGCAAGGGCGTGTGAATGTCGATTTCGCACGTGAATGCAAATGATGCGAGAGCGCACCCAATTCCCGACTTTAAACACGAGTCACGAATGGTCTATTTACCCGCACCTTGGTTAATATTAAAAATGTGACATGCTGAGATTTGAAATAGTGTCTCCAAAATGCGCCACCCTCAACCACTTGACCGCCCACCGCTCCCATGCTCCTCCCCCACCTCCAGAGCACTATTCATCCTCCGGCGAGTGCTGGAAACCCCTCTTCCATGTCAATCTTCCCTCAAATCAATTTGCCCTCCCTGGAAACTCTCCTCGCGCATTCTTCTTATCCAGATCGTAACAGTGAAATAGTCCTAAATCCCCCCTTTTCTCTTCCTGGTCAAGATCCAAGTGCTAATACACCTTCTCCATCCCTCCCCCCACTCCTCCCAACGCCATGCCCTCCCAACACCTCTCATCGGCAGACATCATCCTGGTCTGATGTCGTGAGGCGACGACAGCAATTGGGCAAGGCAGCGGGTCGGTCGTTGGGTTCTATTACGCCGAATCAACTCCGGACACTGAAGGCAAGCATCACTGAGGAAATCACCATTCCCCTTGAAGACACTGTTGCAAGATCCGAGACGCTGCAACTCTGTCTTCTGGGTCGCACCTTTAGCCCCCAGAGATCTACTGATATGCTTATGAATGAGCTTGTCCCACGCTGGAAGCTCTCGGGCTCCCTCCAAGTTCAAAAAATGGGTAACGGATTCGTCATGCTCTTGTTCTCTAACCCTGATGACAGGTTGAAGATTCTCACCGGCACGCCGTGGCCGGCCCAAGGTACATCTTTCCATGTGGCGCAGGTGAAGCCTTTCTTCAAACCCCTTGAAGATCATCTTGCCTCCGCCCCTGTTTGGATCCGCTTTCCCGGCATACCTTGGGAACTCGGAACTCGTCAATCCCTCATCCGCCTTTCCAATGTCTTTGGTCGATTCCTCAGGGTTGATGACAGTTCGGCGAATGCAAGATGTTGTATTGAATTAGATTTGGCTCGGCCCTTAAAACAGGGCGTTTGGATTAATCTACCAAATAACACTAGGTTCTTTCAACATGTGACTTATGAAAATCTTCCCTTATTTTGCTTTAGGTGCGGGATGATCGAACATCGGCTGGAGGCATGTTCCGCGGTCGGGTTTGGGAATCGGGAGCTGGACGGCGGTTCGGGCTCATCGGTGTTGCTTTTTGGTCCCTGGATGAAGACCTACGGTGGAGGATGGCGGCCGAACATGGTAACCCCTCCGCCGGCTGGATCCGACCAAGAGCATCCGTCGGTGACCCGCTCCGAAACCCCTCAACTCGCAAACCCAGCTGGTGGAGCTGCGCCGTCGGATGGCATCGTATCATCAGGGATCTTGCCACGTGGCCCGCTGCCGACCGTTGACACTAGCCCTCGTCTGCTCCACTGCGCGCAAGCTGTCACGCACCCCTTGGCATGCCCACGTGGGTCTGACAGTCCGCCTCACTCTCTTCTATCGTCGGATTGTCAGGAAATGGTCGATTGTGACTCATCTGTCTTACATCTGCCGACGACCCGCTCCGAAACCCCTCAACTCGCAAACCCAGCTGGTGGAGCTGCGCCGTCGGATGGCATCGTATCATCAGGGATCTTGCCACGTGGCCCGCTGCCGACCGTTGACACCAGCCCTCGTCTGCTCCACTGCGTGCAAGTTGTCACGCACCCCTTGGCATGCCCACGTGGGTCTGACAGTCCGCCTCACTCTATTCTATCGTCGGATTGTCAGGCAATGGTCGATTGTGACTCATCTGCCTTACATCGGCCTAGTGATCTCGACCGTCAGATGCCCGCCACGAAACCCCCAAATCACCGTCCACATGTCCAAGCCGTACCCCAAAACCCTCTATCGCACTCGCGATACCTCATGATCATCGCTGCTGCGTCACCTCCACCAACCTCCTACACTATTCATGAAATCCCTAGTCGGACCTCGCTTTCCTCTCCGGCTACAACACCTCCGCCTCCCCCTCAATACTGCCAGTCACCCTCATACATTCCAGGACCCCTTCGTCCTCTCCGTCAAGCTACACCGCCGTCATTATCAGCTAGGGAACGGGATCACGAAACATTGGTAAATCATGTGACTAACCTGTTGTTTACAGCCCAGAAACTAGCATCTCCAGCGACATCGTCACATAGTGAATCGGATGAAGAACCAATGGACACTGACATCATGTCCCTTCCTAGATCTGTGCCAAAGAAGGATCGCCTGGGATGCAGACTTGAACCTTCAAGAAACCTGGAGCCGAAGTTGCATTTGAAGGACAAGCGGATAGCTCCCAAAAAAGGTAAGGAAAAATCTCGCAATGATCTAAACACTAATGGAAAATCTGTGCATGTGCAGGCAAAGGGACACACTTCTGCTTCTGGGCCAGCAACGATGGACCTGAACATATGAAGATCATATCCTGGAATTGTCGGGGGGCCTTACGTGGTCGTGTTCGGGACCGCCTCGCCGACCTAATTCGAGATCATAAGCCGGATTTCCTTATTTTGCAGGAAACTCATACCACTGTCGAGTCTGCCCCTACAATTATCCGCCGCCTTGATAAGAATTGGACCTATCTCACTGCCCCGGGCACTTCATCCTCCGGTGGTATAATTCTAGCATGGCAAAATTCTAATGCTACTAAGGTAACGCAGATTGCTTCCTCTTCACAATTACTGCATGCGGTTGTAACCTTTGATTCATTTACTTTCTTTCTCACATGCATATATGCAAGCACTTCACCTAATATCAGAATGAACTTATGGCAGGAGTTAGCTAACATTAACACTATGGATTTTCCTTGGGCATTAATAGGGGACTTTAATTCTTATTTGCACCCTACGGATAAAAAATGTGGCAGTCCCTTTGCACTCACTAGATCTACTAAAAAACTTAGGGCTCTTATTGATAAACATGGACTAATTGACACTCCTATTAATGGCGTCCAATTCACATGGTGTAACAATAGGAAGGGATTGGCCAGAATTTGGTGTAGGTTAGATAGGCTTCTCATCAACTCCCATTGGATTCTCAAATTTCCATCGCTAGCTCTATACTCATTACCTCGTTGCTCATCTGATCATAATCCTATATTTTTTAATTCTCATTCCAGAAATAGGAAGCCACAACAATTCAAATATGAGGCCTTTTGGTTGGAATACCCAGAAGCAAAACAAATTGTTACTGATATATGGAACAAAAGAACACCTAACACATCTATCCATAATTCATTAAAGGATGTGAAATATAAAACACTGTCATGGAACAAGCATCAATTAGGAAACCTTGAAGCCAAAGCTATTGATCTTAAAAACCAAATCTCGGTTCTTGAAATTAAAGATGAATCTATTGGACTCAACGATATTGAATTAGGCAAGCTTAGATCCCTATATCACTTGCATGCAGCCATACTGAGACAAATAACCCTTAAATGATGGTCAAAATCAAGAGAAAAATGGATAAAAGATGGGGACAAAAACACAAAATTCTTTCATTTAACCTCAATGATCAGATACAAAAGCAACCTTATTCAATCAATTGAGACTGAGACTGGAAACAAACTTGAAAAAGATAATGACTTCATGAATGCTTTCATTGAACATTATAGTAATCTCTGGAAACATAATACTGACCCTCAAATTCCTATCTCAGCCTGGCCTTCTCTTCCTACCATTGATAATACATGGTATGATCAATTATCTGCTCCTGTCACTGACGACGAAATCCTCAATAGCTCTGCTGAAATAAAAAAATTCTTCAACACTAAAATACTTCCTAATGAATGGACCCTCACATCACTGATTTTTATCCCAAAAAAACCAAACCCTGCAAAAATCACAGATTTCAGACCTATTGCACTCTACAACATTATCTATCGAGTCATATCTAAAATCCTTGCTCTCAGAATTAAGCCAACACTGAATAGTGTTATTGATCAATGTCAATCTGCCTTCTTGTCAGAAAGATCAATTCAAGACAATATTTTACTTAGTAAAGAGATCACTCATTCCATGAACCGTGGTAAAAGAAAAACTATGATCATTAAGGCAGACATGCATAAAGCTTTTAATAGAGTTAGTTGGCATGCAATTGAAACTACCTTGACATGTATGAAATTCCCCACAATTTTTATTGAGTGGATTATGGCTTGTGTCACATCTCCTTCCTTCTCTTGTCATATTAATGGGACACCATCTCCATATTTTAAAAGTTATTGTGGTATTAGACAAGGAGACCCTCTTTCCCCATATCTTTTCATCGCCATTACCCAAGTGTTGACCACCTTGATGAATAATGCTGTGCTAAGCTCTGATCTAACTCCTTTCTCATTAAACAATTTCTCTCTTAGCCATATGCTTTATGCTGATGATCTACTGATTACTGTGGCTACCAATATCAAGAACTGCAAATGCCTAAAAGCCATCTTGAAGTTATACTTTAATCTCACCAATCAGATGATCAATCCACTCAAGTCTGAAGTTTACATACCAAGATATCTAAATAGTAGAAGGAAACAGAATATTATTGATAACCTTGGTATTGTCCAGGGACACCTTCCATTCAACTACCTTGGTGCTTTGATATCCAACAAGTATATCACCATCTCTCAACAACATGCTATTCTTGATCAAACTAATATCCGTATAAATGGATGGAAAGCTAATGTCTTAAATATGGCTGGCAGGGTTGTTCTAATTAATTTTGTTATTAATGCTATTCCAAATTACGCTCTGGGTGCAATGTACATGGCAGATGGCCTTCTCATGGCCTTGGAAAAGCAGGCGAGAGGTTTCTTATGGAATAATAACAGGAAAGGCTCCCATCTTATTGCTTGGAACACTGTCCAAAATTCACGGCAAAATGGTGGACTGGGTATTAGAAAGCTATATCATGTTAGAACTGCTCTATTAGCTAAGCGTATTATTAGTCTTTTAAATTGTGAAACAAGTCCTTGGAATAGTCTAATACATGCTAAATATGGAAACTTGCATCCCTGGACTCATGTTAGCAATAATCAATCAGTTTCTTGGTGCTGGAAACTTATTCTTATGGTGCAGCAGGAAGTAAGATTTGGTCTTAAAAAGCATATTAGCAAGGGGTGCTCAACGAATATTATTAATGATCCATGGATTTTCTGTACACCTTTAATCTTCATGCCTACTTATATTAACATGAATATGCCACTTGAGAATATGATGGTTAGTGATCTCATCTCTAATAGTGGACAATGGAACATGCATTTATTATCATCTTGTTTTGGTCCTTCTCTGGTTACTTCCATTACAAGCATTTTTCTTTCACCTTTTGCCAATAATGACATGTGGTTTTGGGTCAATGATCCATTAGGAAAGGCCTTGGCTAAATCTGTCTATTACTCCCTGTGCTGCCAGCAGAATCCTCCTCTGTCCGGACGGCCTATTTAGAACCATAATTGGAAACTCAGGATTCCCCAGAAAATTAAAATCTTTCTATGGAAACTTTTGCATCATAGACTACCTACACTTGCTTGGCTTGCTAATTTCAATCCTAACCAAAATCCCTTATGCTCCTGTGGCTTACATGCTGAAGATATACATCACCTTTTCTTTGATTGTATTGAATCTAGGAACCTCTGGAACCTTCTTCAATCTAAGTTGAGTTACAATTTTCAATCTTTTCACTCTTGGCACAGTGGTGACTGGATCTTTGAAGGTTCTAATTTTGATACTAAATCTTCAAACACCCTGCAATCTCTCATTGCCTTCTCCCTCTGGGCAATCTGGAAGAGAAGGAATGAGTCCCATTTTGGTTCCAGACGGGCAACCACAGAGGGTCTTTGGACTCGTGTTCTGGCCTGGTACTCGGAATATGAACATTACCACTACTCTGAGGCTCAATCTCACACACCTATCTTTTTCCAACCCCTGGACATCCCTGCTGTCCAATGGGAGCCCCCGCCCAGGCCCTGGGTCAAGATTAACTCCGATGGCTCATTCTGCCATCGGACCTTGACTTCTGGTGCGGGGTTTATTATCCGAGATTCTAATGCTAACTTCATTTTTGCAGGTATGTCGAACCATCAGCTCAAGAACACTCTTCAGGCTGAGGCTTTTGCGGCACTCATTGGTCTTCGCGCTTGCAGGCGGCAAGGCTTCCAGCTGGTCGTCCTTGAATCGGATTCTTCCACCCTTGTTGACATTATTAATGGCAAGCAGGATGCACCTTGGCGCATTTGGACAATTGTGAAAGAAATTCACTATCTTTTAACACTTTTTGAGCAAACAAATTGTATTCATTGTCCTAGAATTTGTAATCAGGCTGCTGATTATCTTGCAAAACAGGCTAGATCCATCGAACATGACGTCTTTTGGGATGTAAACCCTCCGTCGGGTTTACATAGAATTTTGTACAATGATCGTTTTGGTCTTCCAGTTTAAATGAATCGAACTTTGTTTTAAAAAAAAATGAATGGTCTATTTCTTCTTATTTTGTCAAATAAAGCTTAATACATTTTTTAAAATAAAACCGAGAAATCAAATTAGAATTAGATCTACGATGATTCTGGTCATACGTTTTGTTCTTACCAAAATAGTAAAATTTATCGAGTAAACAAGTTATCATATATAATGATAATTGAATTCACATGCCAAATAATAATACATGGGAGCATATGCAATTTAAGCAAATGATATCTTATTTAGAATTTTGTGTACATTTATAGCGAAATAAGAACATAATGTTGTGTTTATTAGATTGTAAAGCCGGATAATAAGGTCGTCAGCCTCACATATGTTTAACCGTTTGACCGTATTCGTATAATACTCGTTCGCAAATTAACAAGTGGTTTGATAACTTGATTGTTAGTCCATTAGCAATGTCAAATATTTAAATATAACTAATTATTACTTATCTAGTATATACAAATAACATAAATTAGTAAGTCAATGAATCATAAAATAATAGTATTTAATGGGATCAGATGGGTAAACTTATTTTTTGGTGAATGATCAATATGATCATTACCAGATCATCACCAACAAAAATTAGGGTTACGTTTCCTGGAATAATGGCCATTAATGGACGAATCAAATCGCGTAGAATCGAGATATCAACGACGCTAATCAATTCCAGTGGGCGTGATCGGCGAACGATGGAGACGAACATGGAGTGATTGCCTATATAAGCATTGAGTCGATCGGAATGTTCATTGCATCGAGAGTCCCCTAAAGCATTTTCTTCTCTCTTCTCTTCCTTCACTAGTATCATAGCGAGGCGTCGGCGAGTCCTCTTCTCTGGCAAAATCGTGTTTGCTTCTTCAGCAAGAATAGTTTCTGAGTGCCCCGAGTTTCAGAGTGCCCCGAGATCGATTGCTAAAAAAAGCTTTCGTCGGATGAACCAACATTGACCCAAATTGGCCTCCTCTTTTTTCCCTTTGTTGTGTGTGCAGAAAATGGCTTCAAAAGTTATGGCTTCAAAATTAGCAAAGCTTGAACATTTCAATGAAACCAACTATGTAATGTGGAGTCGTGGAATTAGGTACGAGCTTGTTCATGATAGCTTGGATCATGTCATTGACTCTGACACTAGTGATCAATTGAGGACATTTGAGAAGTCTAAGGAGCAGTGGGAGAGGCACGATCAGAAGGTCAAGACCTTCATATTAGTGCGTATAGAAGATGACTTGATAAGAGTTTTTGAGACTCGTGCAGTGTGGAATGGCTTTAAGAAGAAGTACGATAAAAAATTATATATTAATATACAACTCTTGTTGCATAAATACATTATGTGCAAGATGAAAGAGGATGATAATGTAATAGACCACGTGAATGGGATAATCGTTAGGGCAGAACAAATTCGAGAACGGGTTTGGATCCAAGTGGACTCAAATCCAGCCCAACTTTTGTCGGGTCAAAACAAATTTGAACCGGTACCGGTCCCGACCGGTACCGGGATCGGGTCGGACCTGACAAATCAGGCCTGGCTAGGAATCATCTGGCTGGGAATGAGATTTAGGCTGCGTATCGGGCGCATGCCTCAAAAGTGATCGTGGCATTATCGATTCATCAACAATAAAGCAGGGGCAGTCGAACACCAATAAAATCGCTTGTCGTCGACTTTTTTGAAAAAGAGGAAGAGAGGGAGAGTCGTCAGTCGTGAGAAAAAGAACCCTGCTCGCACAAAGAGAGAAGAGAAGGAGAGACCAATCCGAGAGAAAGCGAGAGAGAGGGAGAGGGAACCTATGTCAGGTTGGTGGCGACGGGTCGGCAGCAAAAGGACAATAGTAGATGAGCAACGGTGGTGATCATGATGGTGAGGCAATAGGGACGACGGCAACCATGACAACGAGATAGTAGCGGCGATGGCAAGATAGCAGCACACAACGACAGTGATAGCAACAACAACAGCGAGACAGCAATGCACGACGACGACAAAAAGCAACAACAATGGTGAGATAGTAGCATGCGGCGACAACGATGACAACGACAAGAGAGCAATGGGGTTGGTCGGTCACACGTCCAACTTAGGGATTAAGGCATTAGGGGTTAGGGCTTTTCAAAATCGATGAGTTAACGGGTCACAAGTTCAAAACATTTGATATAAAAAATATTATAAAAATGTATTTATCCTGGTCAGGGTCGCGGGTCGGGTTTTTTAGATAGTGAACCCGATCTCGACTCGGAATCCACTGGATATTCATATTATAGAACCCGGTCCTAGATCGAATATAAATCGGGCTATCCATTTTCCTCATTTGACCATGTCAATGCAGTCCAGGTCGACCGGGTCAACTCAGACCGTGCTCGACCCTAATAATTGTGATGGCAAATGACCTAGCTACTACTATGACAGACCTACCCGAGACTTTGTAGGTAGCATCTTACTTAACAGTGTGTCATTGTCCTTTGACATGACTTGTCACACCCCACTACATGACTAAATTCTAATCTCATCTATTATCTTCCTTAATTATGTTTAACAATTCTATAAATAAAATCAACAAAACATCCTCCCTTACTTATCTTGTGTTATTTGTCAATACATACAATATATATATATACACCAAAGTTTAAATAAAAGTTATAAGACATCATATTCGCATATTATCATTATTGTTTCACAAACCATTTCACATATAACACCCCACAGTATCAAGTTTTACAATCTTACAAAAGTTTCTCACAACCTTAATTACAACATCTAGAATTATCTATTACATGCGTGTTTCAAAAGCAAAAGTGAAGGGAGAAATAAAATTGCTCCAACGGCTCGACCTCTTCTATATGCAGCAAAATAAGCTTTGAGTCGATTCAACTCGAGAACTTACGAGTATTTAAAAAATTTAAAATGGATACTGTGAACAACTTCGTTTGCTCAGTGAATAGAATAAAAGTACAACATAGTGGAACAATACGAGTGCATATAACATTTAAATAAACCACATTTCATACCACATATAACATAACTTATCAAATTATATGAGCTTTCACATAAGTAAAAGTAACTTAAGATATCATCATTTTCATAATTAAACTCCACACATGTGTCATTGCACATACAAATCATGGGTCAATAAATATACCTCTATGATTGTATGTCATACAATTAAGCAGAGCTTCACAATCATGGATTCTCAGATACGCAGAACAAATCATGAGTCAATACGTATCCACTCTCGGATAGCAGAGCATATCATGGGTCAATACATATCCGAGCACTCTCGAATACGCAGAGCATAACATGGATCAATACGTGCACGCAGAGCAGCCCCCAAAGGGCAAAGACGCTCGACATACACCCCAAAAGCTTCGTGTATATCGAATGCAGTCCGAAAGATCTTTTTCATTCAGCATGGTCAATGTACACATGGAGTTTTATAATAGCAAAATAACATATCACCATTAAGTAAAGTTATTTTAAGTTCACAAGCATTGTTCGCTGAAAATATTTTGATGAAAAAGGATACTCCATCTCATATGAAATCTTTGAAACATATCATAAATAGCTTTCGTAACTCAAGGTATGTTTCAATAACAATATTAATAATAATCTTTACTTGAAATAATATCATAAATAAAAGAACATATATCATTTTACTATGTTGTAAATTTACCCACTCACCTTGTACTTTATGTTTTCAAATAGGTTTATTAGATTTTCCTCCTTTCACTTGTAGCTTGTTGATTTCCTACAAGCAATGATGCTATTTCACTTTCCAATTACTAATAATAACAATATGCAATGCATGCTCATGCATGAACACTTATTCACTTTAAAATGCATATAATCTTTTCTAATACTAATGTCTAACTTTAAATATTTATGTTTATAGGCTATTTCACACTTGAGACTTTTCAATTCTCCAAAGCTTAATTAGGTGTTGTCTCAGGATTTTGGACTGAGTGATTGTCAATAAATAATTCATAACTTCTTAACCACATGAGCAAATCTTATGATTCGTGATAAATTAGAAACTTACTAAGGTTTCCAACCCTCAAATTTCAGTCACTAATTTCAAATGATCAAGTCATACAATCCAAGGAATTCTGACCTAGGGTTTGTATTCTGGCAGATTGTATGTCACTGAAAGATTGATTTATATGTTTCTTCACACTTGTGTATTTACTTATGTCATAATTTTCACGAAAACCAGACTTCCATAATATTTAGTCATAAAATTAGAGAATTTAACTCATTGTATAACCCTATAATAAAAATAGTCAATTCGGGTCGTATTTTATTAATGTCCTGGAACCTGACAAAAAAATCACTATGAAATGAAAATTTCATTTCTTCACATCTACACATCCAAATTGGATGATTCCACTTCTCACCGAACCCTTGTGAAGTATAATTTAACATGTCTAAATTTCAAATTCTAATTCTATTTACCCTAATCATACCCTAATTTACAAGGCGGACTTGTCTCTGACTCGAGACAGAGTGAGCGACTTATGATGTTGGGTTCATAACTTTCTCTACAGAAATCCTTTGTATATCATTCTTGTGGTCATGGAAAGCTAACATCTATAGGATGCAACATGCAAAATTTCAGGATTTGTGAAGAACTATTCACGAAGATATGATCATATGAAGTTAAAGATCAGTTTTGGATCCGCAGATTCACTTTAACCCATCAAATTTGTCGAGTTTTCTCAGGCTGTTCGGCAATGGATATGATCTTGAAAATATTTCGGCTTGAAGATAATAAGAATAAATGATTTATATATTTTTTCAGAATTTTAACACATCATATGACGGTTTGGAAAAAAATCATTTTCTAAGCAGCTGGTGAGCTCTCTGCTTGAGCTGCTTGAAACCCTATTGGTTGAAATAAAAGTCCAATCATATTATTTTGTTAAAAATTAATGTTAAACCTCTAATTAACCATAGTTACTCATAGTTAAACATGTTTATTATAATATTTACAAATATTAGAACTTATTCCTAATAATCTTATATAATTTCTTTATAACGCTTATCGATAATTTAATTATGATTATGCTTTAATCCAAAAGTTAATTGCTACATACAATCATGAATATATAGACATCTATAATAACTTAATATGCTAATTAGATGCATGATTACATATAAATGATGTTTGTGAAGCACGTTCATGACATGACTGTCACTGCGATCCACATAAATGACAAGATTAAAAACATGGTGGGCATGTCATCTATCTTGGGCGTCGAACAAGACATGGCCAAGAAAAAAAATGGAAGATTGAAATCTTCGAGGCTGAAGGAACTGAGGAAGATCAAGAGGAGGCTTATGCTATACGACATAAGAAAATCTTCGACTTCAATCAGGACACATTGGAGAATAATCCAATAGTAGGACATAGAACTATAGATGATGCAATACCCTTAGAAGAAGTGGAGGAACCCATTACTTCCATGAGTGTAATCGGCAATAAGAGGCTTAGGACGAAACTCGCATACTTTGATGATTATGTTACTGTATGGGTGAGAGGTTTATGTTATTCCGTTGATGTTGATATAAAGAATAGTACATGAAAAGTAGTGGGAGCAATGTTTGATATTATCACGATATCTTGTTCGCTAGAAATGATGTCATAATGCTCAATGAAATTAAAAATAAGTTGAGCAATGAATTTGAAATGAAAGACATGGAAGATGCGTCCTATGTTCTAAGAGTTCAGATTACTCAAAATAGAAGCTCAAGGACATTGAGCTTAAAGGGCTGTTTGGCTAAGCTTATAAGCCACTTATAAGTTAGTTTGAAAAAATCTCAGTGTTTGGTAACTTAAAAATATAGCTGATAAGGAAATATCAAATCTACTTATAAGTAAAAAAAATAAGCATGGGGAGGGGTGCTTATTTTTTTCAGTTAGTTATATCATAACTAACTAATTGTTATTAATATAAGTAGTTTTATCCAAACGTGTAACTACTTATTTTTAAAAACAAGTTTCAGTCAATAAAATACTTATCAGCACGTTAACTTATCAGTTATTTTATATCAGCTAAGCCAAACGGACCCTAAGTCAGGAATAATATATTAGTAAGATACTGAAAATATTTGGAATGACCATAATCAATACTTTTTTCCATGACTCATAAACTTTTAGGAATGTATCTTTCTAAAGTACCTCCACAACGGTTCCTAATGACAATATAATCATAATACTCTCTGAACTAAGAGCAAAAAATGAGCTAAAGAAAATTGGAGAATATGCGACTTACTTTAACTTAAGACAATGGAGCTCTTCACAATTAATATAATATTATTTATTACTTATTATTTTATTAAAAAAATTAATATTTTGTTAATTATAATTAATTTTATAAAATGATTTTTTACATTTGAATATTATATTTTTTAACAAAAGGTTTTCATAAAAAATTAATTTATTACTTTATTTTTAATCATAATAAAATTATACTTTATAATTATAATAATTATTTTTTATTCAAAATTCACCAAAAAATTATTCAACAATAATTTTTTCCATCACATCAACTCCCTAATTTTTTATCATTACTTTTCACTCCATCTAAACACACCTTAAACTAATATATCAATTGAACTATTTAGCGAGAACTTTGAAAGAACCGCGTTCCATTTCCAAACGCTATCTTAGAAAAGTTTTGCCTTTTTTCCTTCTTTGCTCTTTTAGGCGCTATTTGATTGGGGTGAAAAGAGGGGAATTGATGTAGAGAGAACGAGGGAAATGAAAGAGAAAAGTCATTCTCCTTCAATTTTTTCACCTTTAAATCGAAGGAGAAATATATACTTAACATGTATTTCCATTTTTAATCATATAAATTAAATATATAAATATACAACAACAACAAACAACAACAAAGCCTTATCCCACTAGGTGGATCATATAAATATATATATAAAAAATAAAATCGTCCAAATAAAATTATCACTTAACATTTATTATATTCACTTTAATTCACATGCATTCTCTTCCCATCATTTCTCTCTCATTCTTTATCTTCCTTTTCTTTTAATGAAATTTGAACTAAACAAACCCAACCTAATGTTCAAAATCATACAAGAAATATATATTTCATTCCCTTTCCATCTCTCTCATTCTTTATCTTCGTTTTCCTGCATCGATCAAACTTTGCCTGCAACGTGCTTGATGAATAGAATTATCATGGGAGATAACAAAGTCCAAAACGATGCAAATATTGTTTCTTCTTCTTTTTTCTTTTTGCGGGTGATGAGGAAAGTATGCAAGTTGAAACAATTACCACTGAACATCGGCATCTCTGCTTTGGTTTAAGTGCTCGATCAGAGAGTTGCATGACCGGTTTTGCCACCTTTCATTGCATCAACAAGCTGAGGTACTTCCTTCTCGTACTCCACGACATACTTCCTCCGAAATGCTTCGTGGCCGAGAATCAAACTGCTCACTGTAACCCCCGGATTCAGAAGACCTTTAGATGCGAGCATTTCCAGCACCGCGCACCTCGGCAAGATCCTCTTCTCCAGGCTGAAGGACAAGAGCATCGGATTCATGTACAGCTTTTCCGGGCCCCATTTCAGCTTCTGCATGAAGAACTCCGCGTTCTTCCTGATCTTCTCATCCGAGATCGACATGCAATAGGGATGCCTCCCGAACGCGTACAGGACTTGCTCCTCGGACCATCCGAGGCTCCGGAAGACCGCCAATTTCCTCTCCCACGTTGGCTTCGACAATTCGGTGAGCACCTTGAAGGCGTAAACGAACGCCCACGACGACGGGACGATCTCCATCCGCTTGATCAACTCCAGCGTCTGCTGGATCTGCGCCCGGACCAGGCCGCTGGGGCCCATCACGAGCAATTTCGAAATCGCGGACTCCGGCGCACCGTAATCCTTCAGCGCTTGGATCCTCGGCGGCAACGTGGCGGGGATGTTGTCCGTGAGCATCGGGGGGTACTTCTTGATGGCGTGGAGCACTTTGTTTTCGTCCCGGAGGACCGATCTGAGGAGCTCCACGTTCGGGGCTATCGTCTTCTCGATGCTCCGGAAGAAGAGCCGCGGCCTCGCCAGGAGGAGCTTCGCAACCTCGGCGTCGGGCAGTTCCAGGGCCCGGAAGAAGTCGAGCTTGGACTGGATGGTCTTCTCGGGGCTAGAGGCCAGCAGCTGAGGCTGGCGGGCGATGAGGCTGGCGATCTGCATCTTGGAGAAGCCGCGCTGCGCGAGGAGCGAGAGCACGGCCTCGGCATTGGCAGTGGTCTTGAGCTCGACCTTCTTCGCCGCGGCGGCGGCGGCGGCGTCGGAGAGACCGCAGGAGTTCTTGAGGAAATCGACGGTAGCTGATCGCTCGCCGTGCTCACCGACGGCCGCGGCGCAGGCACGACGGCGTTGGAAGAAGGTGGCTGCGGTGATTCGAAAGGCGCGAAACATCGCAATGTTGGGAAAAAGTGAGGACGTGGAAGTAAATTCCTTTATTTATAGGCGCGGCGGAGTGGAAAGGAAGGGCTCGTTCAAATGCCAACAACAATTTTTATTAGGTAAAATGTTTGTCCTCCCACTTTGTGCAGGGAGGACCGTCCACCTTGCACCAGCGTCTGTCCATTTCTCATTCGATGTGTCAAGGAAAAATGCACGATTCGAGCAATAAATTGTGCTCGGTTCATTTATGTCGCACTTCTCACGCTCGCTCTCACTCTCGACAGCGGCAGCGGCAGGAGGTTATGCTCCGCGAGTTGCAGTGTTCATGGCGGCAGCAGGAGGTGACGCTCCGCAGGTTGCAGTGTCGACGGCAGCAGCACTTCGGTGAGCGGGACAAGAATCAGTGCGTGCAGGCGTGCGAAGTGTGAGATCGAGAAGAGGGGCGAGAAAGAACCCACTCATGGTGTGGAGCTGCCGGAGAAGAAGCTTGTGCAGTGCAAGCACGAGCGCAGAGCAAGCCGACAGATCAGCGGGGACGAGTGGCGGTGGCGCAAGCGGATGGCAGAAGGCGCTTCATCAGGCAGCAGAGCGAAAGGATGGCAAGTGGAATCGAGGAGTTCAACTGTTCAAGGAAGTAGATGGGCGCTGTAGCGCCCCGAGGACGCCTCATATGCGATTATTTTTTTTTTTTTTTGACTCTTTGACCTCTTTCCTTGATCAATTTATTGACCGAACGCTCAATATCAAAAGAACGTGAAGCGAAAGACTCAAGGATTATAATATAATAATACAGCGGAAAGTTAACGACATAGCGAAAAACATGATGAACATAATAGCGGAAGACTTACAGAAAAATAGAATATCACAACGGAAGACTAAACGACAAAAGGAATACGACAAAATAAGGGAAATATGCGGAAACGTAATATATCAAATGTTTTAACTAGCCTTTTTCGGAGGCAACAATGCATGAGTCACATACGTCCAAAAAGTGATCAAAATATATCTCAAAAAGGTGTCTTAGTATGAGGTAACAATCTCATTACTAGACACGGTGCGGGAAGCAAAAAGGTGTACTCGTCCGCCCAAAAATAATGGCTCCTAAATGAAAGACTAATCTAGATAAAATAACGGCTACAGTCTATAAGGACACGATAGGACCCATCGTCGTACATAACCCAACACATGCTACGGTACATAAAATAACTAGTACTCCTCTCCATGAGGACCATATGCAGAAATACACTGCCCCGCCGAGACCTCCGGACACGCAGCGCCACCTCCCAGATGACCATTATGCACCTGTGGGGATCACACAGAGGAGCAAACTCAACCATTAGCATAAAGTTAAGTGCGAGTTCATATAAATCATAAATCAGTTCTATCCAAACATAGCATGAGAGCATGATAAAAGATTAAGTCAGAATGGATAAAATTTCATGAGTCATGACATAGATGGAAAATTCATAGTAGCAACATCATGTAAGAAGATCAAAATTATAATAGAGAACACATCTTTCATATTCATTTGCCATGCTTAGTTTTCATACAATTGTACTTGCTTGCGTTCATGCATTTCATTTCATGCGTCTTTCATAACTTTACATCTTTACATACTTTGCATCTTTTACATTTTTTTTTTTGAAGAGCTCTTCATCTTGAAGGGAAATACCATTGCATAAACTGATGATACAACTATCTAGACATCATGTGCACGTGGGGGATCAGTGCCACGACGAACCCCGTCGGGTTTGGATGCCCCCGCCACCGACGAGATGAAACATCCGTGGGAGCAACTCCCGCCTAGATAAAGCAAATGGTAATTCATGAGGGGGTCTGTTACGAGACTAAAACATCATCTCTCATTGTACATGCGCCTATCTTTCGGTCCATCCACCGATCAAGGCAAAGATAGGTAACATGTGTCTGTCTTTCGGTCCGTTCACCGATCAAGGCAAAGACAGATTATCATCTTAATTTAGTCATCATTTAGTTAATAAATCAGGTGGACAGAAGTTATTTTAGAAATCAGTGTTAGGGGGAGGGGTCGTTACTTCTAGTCCACACGATGGATGCCCTAAGGTCACGATCATCTATCGAAACATTTTTAGTCGACCAAGGAGTGTGGTCGCCATTTTCGTATCATTCTTGTTCTTCATTCATTTATCATCGTGTTCATAGGAATCGTCATAAAATCAGAATCATAGCCATAATCATATGTTCCATGGCAAAAAAAAAAGAAAAAAGAAAAAAGAAAAAACGTAATCATCTTCGGTCCCTTTCTTGAAGAGAGATTTATAATCATATTCATGTATGAGGTATGGGTCTGCACAGAATCAATGGATAACATTTATGGGTCGACATAAAAATAATTAGGAGGTTTCACATTTATTCAGGAAGTCGAAAATCACAAATATCGAAAAGACAGGACCAGAACCTGGACCGAGTGAAAGGAAACCCAGGCCGAGCTAGGTCTAGATCGGACTCAGTTTGTCGGGTTGACAAACTGAGAAGAACTCGGGCCGGGTTGAGTTTACACCCGGGCCGAGTTAGGAAGGTGATCGAGTCGAGAGAGTCGACTCTCCCGATCGTCTTCTCCATGGCAAACCTAGGCCAAGTCGTGGGTGACCCGGTCCGGTTACCTAGTTCGCCGTGAGCTCGAGCTCGGCGTCCATGACGGACTCGGGCTGTGCTCGAGTGAACCCGGTGCGATCAGGCTGAGCCCGGGCCGAGTTCCGAGGAACTCGGGCCGGGTTCGATCGAGTCGTAAAATAGGTTTCAAGAGTTCATCTTTTTTGGCGATCGTCGGCGCAATACATTTACGTAACTAAGTTAAAAGCGTTTAGAGTAGTAATCTAATGTCAATGTTACATGGCAAGAATCGTCCTAAGCATGCATCTAAGAATGAAAACATCAATAACATGTCGTGCGTTCATTTTACATAGAATCGGTTCGATCATACATGGAATCATTCTTGTAACATGCATTTCTCGTTCAAGTCATCATATCATCATTATCAGAAGTATTATGCATAACTTTGGAAGGATTTCGTTCAGGGTTCAAATCAGGCATGCAACGTCCGTCAAGAGTTCGACTTATGAAATAGATCCCGAGGTCCACACACCTTAAGGCCTAAGCTTCTGTGGTTCGTCCTAGTGTGGTTCTGTTCGTCGCGTCGTCGGCGCCGGAGGTGGTCGCTGACGCTCGAGTTCCCTGGCTGATGTTCACTCGCCGGAGGGAAAAGAGAACGAGTGAGAAGCACGTTGAGTCGGGACGAAACAGGGAAGGAAAAGAAACGTGGGCGGTCTCACCGTTCTGGAGTTCTTCTCTGAGCCTTGAGTCGCCCTCGCCGGAGAAGGTCACCGGCAACGTCCACTCGCCCACTGCTGCTCACGCACCGGAGAGGAGAGAAAAACAAAGTGAGAGCTCGGTTTGGGCTTGGAAAAATGAAGAAATGGAGGGGGAAAATGAAGGGTCAGGCACCCCCCCCCCCCCTTTTTATAGAAGTGGGGAGGGGCGACCATTGCTCTTCACACAGTGAATTTGGCGGCCGGATTCGTTCCGCCAGGTGGACGTCACGGAGAGGGGCAGCAGGTCCGGCCATTGGGGCATTCGGTAGGGGAGAGAGAAGCAGAGAGAGAGAGAGGCCACAGTACAAGAAGACAAAGAGGAAGGTTGGAAGGGGAGAGAACAAATGAGTGGAGACAAAAATGGAAAAAGGTAGAGCTTGGCTTTACGTTTTCATCATTCGCCATCATTTCATCATTTATTTTAATCGTGTTGTTACAGGTGCAACATGAACAACTTCTATTTTTACTAAGTTATTCATGTGGGTTCTACTTTCAGAATGTATGTTGCATTTGATTGGCACAATAAGCATCACTATTTAGAATCCAAGTCGTGAGAATTTATCTTTAAAAAATTTATCCGAGGCTATGGAGTTCGATCCCGTCGCGAACGTGATGACGAGTTCATTTGTTCCGATGGAGATGAAAAGACATTCCTTTTTTACCCTCGTTCGTTCTCGACGGCGCGGGGAGATGCTCGCTAGGGCAGAATTCATTCCTGAGGGGAAATGGGGGCAAGTCACACATACGTTTGCGGTGGTATACAGTGAATGGTGTTCGTGATGGTATCCAAGTATCCATTTTTTCGGATGCAGGTGACTACGAAACCGGATGCAATTTTTTCCTCATCGCCCCAACGAACCACTGCTCGACCGTGCACTTTTCCATCGTGCATTGGATGAGAAATGGACAGACGTCCACGTAAGGAGGACAATCCTCCCTACACAAGTAGGGAGGACAAACATTATATCCTTTTTATTATTATACTATTAGTTTTATTTTATACGAAAGACCTCTCATATTTGATTTCAACGTGATTGACTCCAAAACTTAGGCCATGTTTGGTTAAGGAATAGCATTTGGATTAAGCCTTTATTCCACACTTTTTTGCCAAACAGGTAATTCTTTTGTTTGGTGGACCCACGGCATTAAATGTTGGAAGAGCCAAAAATGTTGGATTATCAAGTTCTTTGAAGAGGATGGAATTTGGTACTCCAATGGGATTAACGTATTGGAATGAAGTCATGGATTGAAATATGGTAATCCAGGAATACAAAATCTCGAAACAAACAAGGCCAAAAAGATTAAAATCAAACATTTGCTTGTTGATTTGGATTAAATCGGTTGAACTTGAATCGTGGAAGGATAACTCTCCATATCAAATTCGGAAGTCTCAATATTGGAGAGGATCACTTTTCAACACATGTAATTTAGGTAAATTATATGAATAGTCTCTCAACTTTGAGTGTTTAACTACTTGGTCCATCAAGTTATAATTAGAATGTCATTCACCTTTGATTTTTTTGCATGTGTCATCTTTTTGACCCGCAATAGCCAGTTCCTCGATTATGATGATGATGTTGTGCAATAAAAAACTAATAAAATAAATAAAAATAGGACGATAGCCTGAGGTTGTCGTCCTGCCTGGGCCGGAGTGGAGCAAGGGGGCACTAGGCCCCCTCCCCCTCTCCCCTCCGCCTCCAGCGAGGAGTGCGGAAGGGGGGTTGGCGCCCCTGGCATGGATGAACTCCTCGACTCGGCCATTGGCGAAACGACCAAGAAGACATGGCATCTGCTCATGCTGCAACATGCACTCGAATGTCCGAATTTCGTTGTCCCCGATTGAAGAAGACGTCGACGCCCTCAAAGTATATCTGCACCATCAGCCTGCGGGAGTTGACAATCCACTTGAACTGGTACACCTCGTTTGTCGTGGCACCCTTAAGTAGGACCACCTATAGGGCCCTAGAGTCTGACGTGTCAATCCGCTCTGACGCCAATTTGTGGAGGATTCCCTTGGCCTCCTCAAGGATTACTTCTGCCCCCTTGATGCCAGTGAGGAAGAAAAAGGGGGCTACCGCCCCCTTTCTCCCTCACGAACGACAAGAGAGGAAAGAGAGGCATCACCCCCTTGTGTGAGCTCGTCGACGAGTTGGCAGACGAGGAAGGGAGGGCGCCCCTTTTCCACTCTCCTCATTAGCATCGAGGCCAACGCCTCCTTGCTCTGCTCGCCATTGGTCCTTTTTTAGTTTTTAGTTTTTATTTTATTCTTTTATTACATTTTTATATTAGTTTATTATTTTTATCGCACCATTCATTTTAATTGGAGAAATGAATATTGCCGACAATTACAAATTAAAATTAAAAGACCATTGAAATATTGACCTAAAATAAAAGGACAATCACTGTAATTTACTCTTGTAATTTGCATTTTCAAAATTTGCTTTTGTAAATTCTTATATTTTAAATTTTAGCATTTAGCAAAGAGCGCCATTGACGAGATGCAGCCATTTTGTAAAGAGAGAAGACGAATTTATCAATTTGTAAAGAGAGAATGCGAGAGAGGGAGAGACCGCTTGGCGATGGGCGCGAGAGGGAGAGACCGCTTGAAATTTGAGTCGCAGCACAACCAGCAGGTTTAGATCTGAGGATGCGTGCAATAGCTGGTGCCTACAAATGAACTCGCACATCAACATGCTTCGAACAAGTTTAAGTAGAAAAAAAAAAGATTGTTTCAAAAGTTTGGAAACCACAACCAATTAGGACTTCATGAACGTTGGGAAAAGCGTACGCGTCATGGAATGATTTCATGAAAGAGGAATTTACAGTTGCTTCACCTTTGTCAAGCAGATCAGACAATATAGCACCTAAACCCATTTCTTACTCTAATAGAGTTCCAAAATTCAAACGAGGCCCTGCGAGGCTGCGATTATTATCAAGCATCAAATGATATAGCAAACAGAAGTAGAACTACATTTGCAACAGCCAGATTGGTACCCATGTGCTGAAACAACTTCCGTCACTTCGTAAATAATTTCAGTGGAAGAGGGCATAATATGTAATACTACAAATAAAAACGCATAGTAAAACTTCACTCTCATGCATCATAGGCAGCAACAAGGTTATCATCAAACAGTTGGCTGTAGCCAACAGCTTTCTCGAGCAAACGTTGATGGCGCAAGATTGGTTTTATCCCATCAAAACAACTCGTACGGTCAAAAGATGCTGCTGATGTCCCATTTCCGCATCATAAACAATTCTCCCTGGCATTTTGGTTTAAGAGGATGTAGAGTTCCTGCTTCGGCCTCTCCCAGAACTGACCTACCTTTCATGCTTTTAACAGACCGCCAAACATCACCAGGGACCAACTTGACATCATTAAATATGTCAAGAACAAGCCAATAAAAAGTAGACATAGTTAACCATGCCAATATAGTAGGTCTTACCAAGCATTTATTTCAAAAGCACTAGGAGAAAGGGGAAGCATTTAAGGTTAAATATACGGGAGATCATAGAATGCTAGCTTCTGTTCTATACGCATAGAAAATAACATTAAAATGACATCAAGAGAACCAAGTTCGGCCAATGTCAAAGTGCTTGAAAAACTCAGAAGCACAACCTCAGACAATAATCTGAATTATGCACCTTATACAAGTATCAGGAAATACAGACTCCAAGTATCAGGAAACAAAAATCATTGGTTTCCCAAACAAAAATCAATGTCCTACAAGTATACACCCCTTGAGCCATTAAGATGCAACCTACAAGACATAAGCACACGTCCCACAACTTTTGGAGACCCACAGCGACTAAGATTTTTTTTTTCTTAATACTAGTGGGATAAGGCTTTGTTGTTGTTGTAACTAGCTATTGCATAGTCGGTACTAATTTTGTTGAGAATTCAGTTGTTGCAAACAAAAGAGTAGCAAGGCGTCATAACTGCAAAATAGCAATGACACATCTTCCATTCTCCCGAGTATCCAAGGTAGGTAACCATAAAATAATAAAGTTTTTATTCTTAGTTAGAAACCTGATAATAGAATCCCAACAGCTTGATATTACGAATGCCATAACAATTAAAGTTTTTATTTCTAGTTAGAAAGCTGATAATAGAATCCCAACAACTTAATAAGGAATGCCATCAAACTACAAATTCATGCATTTTACAATACAAGTCACTTAAAAAGTGTTTTTACGAAACTAATATTATAGATAATAAATATTTTCTTGCTTTAAAAGGGGAAAGGAAAAGATTGAGTCCACAGACAAGAGCGAAAACGGTTCCAGAAGTAGAAAAGGCTTTTTAAAATACAAATATTGTGAAGAAGAGCAGGAACCCCAGAAGAATCATCTGCCCAGAACAAAATAGATTTAGGCACCTAGAGTGGATCTGCAAGATGAATACAAAAGGTATGAAGCATTTAAGAAAAAATCATATCTCCAAGTCAAATCTTGCAGAAGGGAAAATATTTTGTTATGGACATAACTAGGATATAATTTAATGCTAAATCAGAAATATAAAATTCAAAGAGAGGGTTATATGGAAAAATATAAGAAGTCGCACAAAGAAGTTTTAAAGTTGCAAAGTATAAATAAGAAGCATCAAAGGGTACCGTGAAGAACATCAGGCCAAAATAGGACAGAAAATAAGAAAGAAAGGAAGAAGAGAACTTGCACTACATGCCAGCTGTAACAAGGATTAAGTTAAAATATCATGACCAGTGTCTTCAATAAAAGATGCATATGTTGAATTATATTACAAACTGTTGCATACATATGGGACCCCATAATTAGACAATAGTCTAAAACTTTCCACCACCTTTCCACAATAATACTCCATATGAGTGAAATGAATTATATATTGCTATTTTATCAAAACAACTAAACAAACCATGCATTAGGCATGAAAAGTTTCTACAAAGAGATTACCGTTACAGAACTATCCTAATTTTGGGAGAAAAATATTCCAATTGCTTAGGCAAGTGCTAGTAGCCTTGGACACCTATGGATTAGACCCGGAAATAATTTTTAATTGATTTATTTTTTTATGAACAAACTCATATATTGAATATACTGTTAGAGTTCGGAGGGCATAAGCACTCTGCTATTTCTTGTTGCTTTGTAAAATTCATGATCATTGTGCCACCCAAGCAATTCAATGGAACAATCAAATAAGTTAATGATATGATTATAATGGATGTGCCTACAACAAAAACGATTAGACATGTAAATTCACTCATAATCAAGATCAAATGGTAGTCTTGATCTAAATATAAGTCAACTTTATTTTTAATTGTCATAATACATCATAAAAATTCTTAAGTTCAATATTTTTTAAGCTATACCTAAGATCAATATCCTTCATCAAATAAATAATGAATCTTACGTCAGGTCTACATGTATATAACCTTATTACTTTACAGTACCATTTGACATTAATGATAATGATGTGATTTGATACATCAAAATGTTCATGTTTGTAGTCTATGTTCCTACCATAAAGAAAACCAAAACTTGATATTTTTGAGAGAGTTTTTTATTTTTTTTGAGAGAGAGAGAGAGACCAAAACTTGATATGACAAGAAATGTAACATAGAATAAGAAGAATGCCAAAAATCTTCTAGTTAACATTTATTCCTACACTAGATTAAACAGAAGAAGATAACAGAATATTAAAAACATCAAGATTCTTCCAAAATCATAATTTTAATTTGACAGACACTAAAGAAAGAACGAATGAATTGGTCCAAACTCTTAATTTTAACGTTAAAAGGGTTGGTCCATGTCACATGATGTGAACCCTTGTTATTTTGGTAAAGTGGATTAATGCATGAAAACAAAGGACGGAACATATTCATCCCAAGAAATTTAATTTATTCAACTCATAGAAATTAATGTGGATAAACAGCACATCAAATTGAAAAGTTACCACAGTGGTTTATTCACTATTGTAATTTTGAAATATGGTGGACAGATAGAAATAAAACTACCATATTCTAAGAAAATAACTAACAACAGATAGAAGTAAACATCTATGATTTACTTCATACTCCATTTCATCAGATATGAGTCATATGACTAACAACAGAATAACGGTACTGAAGCCATCTCAGAGAATTTCAATGCCTCAGTTTACAGCTTTCCATACAACCTCTCTGCTGACTGGTCCTGAGGGACCTAAGGACATGACGATCTTGACAAGTCTATGGACAAAAGTACACCCTACAACAGCATGTTGCAGTAAGTTGCTCTCAAACATTGACAATGTATCACGCATCAACTGAGCAAATCATTAGGCAACCAAAATAATGATTATTTATTTATTTTGATAAGCAAAAGGATGGATAACCAAGAATGTTAACCATCCAGCCAATATTCGCTATGAGGAAAATTTACAGGCATAAAAGGATTAGGTTCCAAAAGGGCCCCAAAATACAAGGACTTTTTTTTAGCACGAGGACTTTTTTTAGGAGATATTTAATACTTAACGGGTGATATACAATTCAAAATCAGAAACTATATTATTTAAAGAAGAAAAGATGTAGTGACATGGAGAATGAAAAGATTGTATTCGTTTTTAGATAAGAATGATAACACGACAGATACACTAGAACTAGCATTATCATTGAAATCAGCATTAGAAACACAGTTATCCTTCCTATCATACAAATAAATAAATGGTGCTCAATGGGGATATGCTGATTTCAGTTGGTTACCATTTTCAACTAAACACAAGCAGTTTAGTAACAAACTAGCAATGAAGATGATCCATAAATCGATGTTGAATTTGGGAACAACTATCACAAAGTACCTATCACGTAAATGTCATATATCTAAGTCCTCATTAGCAATACTGTATCAAAGTCTGGTGAGGATATCAATCACTAAGCATGAGTTTATCAACTGCATACTAAGAATAGTGGTGTAGGTGTGTAACAGTATATATGATTTCTATGTGAAAATGTTGTACGCAAACCTAAAGAAATAACAGTAAATATAGCATCATATCCTCATAAATAATGAACCTGAAACAATGTTCAAAGAAAAAGATAGGATACAAAATTGGTTATTACCTAGATTTTTTTTTTGAGGAGAGGTTATTACCTAGAGTTAGCATTTAACAGTAATCGCTATTTCAAAAACTTACCTAATGACCCTTGTAATGCCCAAGGCTACTCATGTGTCCACGCCCTTGCTGATTCCTTCCAGTTCCTCCTTGTCCCATGGGCATGTTTCCATATGCTCCATGCATTGCTGGACTGGAACCATATCCACCAATGACTCCTTGATTTAAGTTCCCAGCAACAGAAGATACCGAATTGCCATAACCACCTTGAATTCCACGCCCAACACTGTTAGCCAAGGACCCAGCAATTCCATTGTTCACCCCTTGACCCGCCATTCCAGCAGAACCCATAAGGCTTGTCAATCCCAAACCCGTACCTTGGGTTGAAAGCAAAGCATTCAAGGCTTGACCTAACGCTGGATTAATCCCAACATTTGTGGAAGCACCCGCTGCTGATGGTTGACCAACCTTATTGTACCCCAGTCCAGTAGCAGAAGGCGCCATTAGATGCCCAGTAGTAGAGGCACCACCAGTGTAATTTCCCATTCCGCCTAGAAACCCAGCACTGTCATTCCTCTGGAAGCTGGAAGCTAACACTCCAGTAGCACTACTACCATAGTGAAGACCACTTTGTTGGCCAACTTGAAACTGGAAGCCCAGCTTGTGTGGTTTTGGACCGTCAATTGCCCTCTGGCAGTGCAATATTTGCCCATCGAATTTCTTGTGTGGCTCGTCCAAGGCCTTCTTGGCACCCTCTGATGTCTTGTAGACAAATAGAGCGAAACCCTTGGGCTTCCCAGTTACCTTGTCCAAACCCAGGGGGCCCTCTTCGATCTCCCCAAACTTGGAGAAGAACTGCAGAAGCCTTTGGGGATCAACTTCCGCACCAACGTTGCTAACAAAGATCTTCCGCTGAGTGTGTTCTGATGCCGGCGGTGGTGCAGAGGGCACGGGTCCCATAGATGCGAGCTGACAGGAGGTCATCCGATTTCCTATCTTTTTCTGGGGGTTCTCCAGCGCTCGGCGCGCCCCCGACCGGTGCTTGAAGAGGATAAAGCCGTAGCCCTTGGACTTGCCAGTGGCCTTATCAACAACGGCTTTGCATTCCTCGATCTCACCGTACTCGCGGAAGATGGCGGCCAGGGATTCAGCAGTAGCATCCCAGCCAAGGCCATGAACAAAGATTTTGCGGTGAGCAGGGTCGGCGTCTGCAATCCGGTGTATTTCTGCAAGCACGTCATGGTGCTTCACGGCCGCGTCACGAATAAGCTCAATCAGCAATTCTTTGGGCAAGGGATCCAGGAGCTTCTGGACGGAGGCTGGATCGTTTTCGTCGTCCTCGCCCTCGCCCGTCTGGGATTCGTCGACGCCATAGGAGGCTTCTCCTTTGGTATTTGATGGCGGCTGTTCTTGGACACCCTCAGTAGGTCTTTCCTCGGCGCTAGCTTCGCCAGCCTCGGCGTTGGAACCGTCGCCTGTTGTGGACGCAGGATCATCGCCGACGGTAGTGGCGATGGTTCCATCTTCAACGGTGGCGGTGGGTTCCCCGGGGGCGGGTTCGGCGGCCTCGTTGGAGCTGGCAGCCGACGAGGGCTTGGCGTCGAGCTTGCGCTTCTTGGCCATGGCGATGCTTTCGGAGTGAAGCAGAGATCAGAGAGAGAAAGATTAGGGTTTGAGAGAGGAGCAAATATCGAGCGGGACTTGTAGAGCCCGTTGTATTCATAGTAAACTTGGGCCTTCGCTAACAGGACCTCCATCGAGCTGTCGAATGAAACGACCCACTGGGCTGCTTAAATGATTATTTTTCTTTTCAATTATAAAGAGATAATTACAAAATAAAAGCATATCGTCTTAAATTCATAATCAAACTTTACAAAAATTAAAAAGATTATATTAGTAATCGATATATACTTCAATAAAATTCATAATCACTTCAGTCAAATTCATAATCAAACTTTATAAAAATTTTAAAAATATATTAGTAATCGATATATACTTCAGTCAAACTTTTAATCAATTTATCATTAAATCATGGTTAAATCTAGTATTATATGGAAATTCAAATGGAACATTGTTCTAGTTATATATTACTATGTTTTTTTTTCTCTTACATGTCTTCTCTTATACTTGTAACGTCCTAATAATTTTGTCGTGTGATAGGAATAAATTTCGACAAACAATATTGAATGCCCATGACAGTGTAATACACGAAAAAAAGAGATAAATTAATAAAAGCAGAAAACGGTAAAAAAAATAAAGTCCTATTATAAGGGAAATAATGATTAAGAGATGGAGTTATGAAAATATTGGGGGAGTAATGCACGGAGCTGAAAACTTAATGGGGGGAATTAAAACAAAAGACCTCTCATCTCCCCATCAGCAGAAAGAATCTACTTCTTTCATTCTAGATCATTCTGACTGTTCATCTTGACTTTCTTCTGTCACCTCATGAACGTTCCTTTATGCTGAGTTTGGTTTGAAATAACACGTGATTTTGACAAGAATTTCTGACCAAAAGTTTTTATCCAAGGCAAGAATTTTTTTTTTGTTTCTGTCTTTTCAGTCGTCAACTTTTCACTTTTTTTTCTTTTTTTTTCAACTCCCTAACTACATTCACTTTTTTAATTATTTTATAATGTAAGTATATATTATTTAATTATTTATTAATATATTATTAGTCATCTTATAAAATATTTTATCAGATGTTATTAATTAAAAATTATAAAATAATTAGTTCTAATAATTAATAAATAGTTTGTTAATTAAACTATTCAATTGTTTTTTTAAAAATTATATCATATTTGGATCTTAAGATATACGTAAATTATAATGTTAATAACATTTAAAATATTTAATCAAAATAAATAAAAACAATATTAATAATATAACAATTTACGTAAATTATAATATTAATAACATATTCTTATTTACTATAATTTTATACCTCATAAAATAATAAATTATATTCTTAGTTCTTATTTTTTATCCAAACACCCACTGAAACTTATCTATCAAATCAACTTTTTAAATCATCGTCATTACACTTTTGCATCCACACACCAACCCAAACTTTTCTATCAAATCGATTAATTCTCGAGAATTAACATTCTCTCAAAATTTCCTTACCAAACGCAGCCGCAAAGAAGAAAAATTCTCTCCCATTTCACCAAGTGGGGTGGTAATGAACGTCCTCCTTAATTACGCATTCTCTGAATCCTATATCTCCCGCTCACATCCCTTTTCGATTTGGACTGCCCTGCAGGTGGCGACTGATCAAGGAGAGGTGAGTTTGTGCTAGAACAAGAGGGGAGACACGATCATGGATTTGAACGAATCGATAGGACATGATCAATCACAGAAGTCAAGTGGGTGAAATCGAAATCACTTTGCAAAACTATGAATAGGATGTGATTAGAATGTTGTTGTGATGATCCTACAAAATGAGTCATGATAGAATAAATGAAGGCAATGAATGAATTGTTTTACTTTTGATTCGAAATTAGTGCTGATTGCTTATATAAATATGTTCTGTTCACCATTGTCTTGTTCTGATGATTGCTCTGATGTAGTGACACACTTAGGATAGGAATTTAAGAAATTTTGTATGTTCTGTATATGGTATGATATTGAAAGGCCATTGATCGGTCGACCGATGCCTTGTCTGCGTTCATCCACAGTCCACAGATCGGTCGACCGATCGATTGAGATCGGTCACATTTTACCTATGTGTGACTTAAATGCACCAATCGGCTGACTGACTTCGACCGACCACCTGCACAGATTGGTCGACCGACCTTTGGAACCGGTCGACCGACCCTCGCACCCACTCGTCCATGAAGTGCATAGACCCGTCGACCGACCCATGGAAATCGATCAACCCAATCTTGAGTCTGACCCTCAAATTATTTATTATTAAATCTAGATTTTTGATATAATTATTATTTGTTTGCCCCTTTTGATTGATTATTATATGACTGAATCTAAATACAAGTTACTGATTAACCCTTCATTGATTCAATCACCTCTATAGTATGAAAATGACAAGATGATAAAGTGATTATTAAAGAAAGATGAAAGGATAAATGATGAGTGGTCAACCATGCCAAGTACTTATAGATAAGGGTCGCTCCCTTGGTCATGACTTGGTCAGGGCTTGATCAACCATTGACCAACACAAGGCTATATTATTTTGCTCGGCATAAATCCCAACAGTTAAAGACACCTAAAGTCATCTAACGTATAAGCAGAGTTTAGAGTAAATAAGGATGTCCAAATGACATAAGTGTAATGACCAGTTAAGCATTGTTATAATTCATGTATGATAAAAGAGTTCCTTATGATTCCATGTGTACTATGTGTTACATGATAATTATTTTTTTCAGTATCTACTAATCTCTATCATTTTAATGATTTTATGCCCTGATTAAGATATAGTTATTCATTGTATAATCTGTAAAGCTTACGGGAGACTCCCTTCCCTGTGATTGATTTCCACGGGGTCAGGTCAGTGACGATGTTGAGATCGTGTGCCGCGACAGAGCTCAGGCGATGACAAAGCACATGAACCAAAATGGCCTAGATATCTAATTTATTTCTTTCCGCACTTTAGAACTATGATGTATTTCTGAATTATTTTATTTGATATCATGTATGCACTTTTCACCTTCTGTCTCTTTATCAACTCATTGTGTTTCTTTTTGTTCCACTATCCTTCCCTTGCTGAGTTGTCATATTTATTGATCGAGTCTTAGTCAAAGTTATGGTCAAAGTTGTAATATTCGTAGTATCTTCATATTGATCATCATCACGTGGCGTTGGTCGATTTGAGGTGTGCACTTCTCCATTTAGTTCCTAAGTCAATTGGCTTCACAGTATATGTGTGATATTTGAACCTCCACTCATTTTATATTGTCAAACTTAGGAGACAAGAGCGAACTAGCATTTAAAAGTTAAATAAAAATCTTAAATAAATTTTGTAAGCATAAAATTGATTCATAAAACACTAATGTAATATAAATAATATGTCAAAAGGGAAAAAATCAAAATTTATTAATGAAATTTAATTCAACTCTTATTCTACATCTTCACTCTAACTTCTCAACTTAAAAAACATAAAAAATGTACTATCACATCAAATTCCTCTTTCTCCACTTTAAAGATAGGTGAACTTTTCTCCCATAAAATTTATAATTCACACCCTTTTTAAACTAAAAAAATGAAGTGATAAACTCTTAATAAATAAGTTAACAGTCTCATACTAAGAATATTTTCTATTATAAGTTAAGCTCGCACTTAAAAAGAAGAAAAAGAAAGAAATTTAATTATTTGACTCAAATATTTTAATAATTGATATTTTCTTTGAAGTCTTGTTTTATTCTAGCTCTTTAGAAACTCTTTTGTATCTTTAAACATCAACATGATGATTTAGTTGTTTGAACAAAAAAAAATAGCCATTGTAATTTTTCCAACTCTCTATGCGTACAATATTTTGAACATAACTTTTTGCATGACTATCCAAATAAGTTGATTCTTTATTCTTTAAAAATTAATAAAATTATATATATTTAATTTTCTCATAGACCAAACTCAAATATGATTAAATTGTGTTAAAAATATATTGTCAAAATTTGTTCCTGTAAGAAATTAGTCATTATAATTTTCCAACTTGACACCCCTATAGTATTTAGTCATGACTCTCCATCCAAATTTGTGTGCAACTGGATTCATGGTTCTTTGGAAATATAACAAAAGCTTATATCCACATTTAATCTATAAAACACTAATGTAATATGAATAATATGTCAAAGGAAAAAAATAAACTCAAGATTTATTAACGAAGTTCAATTCAACTCCTATTCTACATCTTCGCTCTAACTTATCAACCTCGAAATAATAAAAAATTTACTATCACATCAAATTCCTCTTTCTCCACTTTAAAGATAGGCAAACTTTTCTCCCACAAAGTTTACAATTCACACCCTTTTAAAACTAAAAAAAATGAAGTGATAAAACTCTTAATAAATAAGCTAGCAATGTCATTTGAAGAATAATTTTCTATTATAAGTTAAGTTAACAATTAAAAAGAAGAAAAAAATGAAAATTTTAATTATTTGACTCAAATATTTTAATAATTGATATTTTCTTTGAAGTCTTGTTTCATTCTAGCTCTTTAGAAACTCTTTTATACCTTTAAACATCAACATGATCGTTTAAATGTTTGAACAAAAAAAATAGTCATTGTAATTTTTCCAACTTTCTATTCTTACAATATTTTGAACATAACTTTTTGCACGAATATCCAAATAAGTTGATTATTTATTCTTTGAAAAATAATAAAATTATATATATTTAATTTCCTCATAAATCAAACTCAAATATGATTAAATTGTGTTAAAAAATATTGTCAATATTTGTTTCTACAAAAATTAGTCATTATAACTTTTCAACTTGACACCACTATAGTATTTAGTTAGAACTCTCCATCCAAATGTATATGCAACTGAGTCGATTCATGATTCTTTGGAAATCTAACAAAAGTTTATATCCACATTTAATGTAAATAATTCATATATGATTAAAATGAGTGTTCAAATATCGTGTTGAAATTCAATCTACTAAAAATTAATTGTTACAAAATTTTGATATATCAGCATTCTTAAATATAAATTATTGTATAATTATACAAATGAAGTGATTTTAATTATTTAAAACCTAAAGATATAATTTTTTATATATAACTCGGAATATAAATTTAATAGGGACAGTAAAATTTGATGCATAAGACTACATATTCCAAATTAATTGTTTTATATGTAAAATTAATAGTCCTAAACATTCTATATTTGTATCATCATTATATAAATCAATAAAGTCATAAAGTCTAAATTTCAACAAGAGATTTTTTGGCGGGCTGGAAGCACACCAACAATCATGTTTGGTCAAAAATTAGAAAACATGTCCTAACAACCAAATTATAAGGTTATAAAAGAGGTTCCAATTGAAAATTAAGACTTCAACAAATTTAGAGAGAATATTTGTGAAGTACATTTGAGTTGTAACTTGGAAACATTATAGTCTTCTCACTTGTGAAGTACATTTGAGCTGAACATTTGGAATGAATGAAGGATTAGTGAAATTTGCAATGATATTGAAGTCAAGAAGTCCAAGTAGGAATTAAATTAAGGCATGACTGAAACTCGTCAATGTGTTTGCTTTCTTACTCTTCATCCTCAAACTATATTATGCATATGATTTTGATTGCTCTTATGTTTGGTTTAAATTTTAACAAATTGATTTTAAACTTTGGTGATGCTTTTTGTGAAAATTGATTTTATCGATTTAAATATCAATTCACCCCATCATTATATATAATATCCCAAATCATTATTGTGTCAATTTCAAGTTTTACCTTTTTTACACTAGCTTCCAAACATATTGTAGTCTTACAAAACTTTTCACACCTCAACACTAACAAATATGTACACTTATCAATGTCATAGACAAAATTGCCAATCTAAATTTCGTGGTCTCCTTGAAGCACTCCCCATGCAATCATCTTCCCTAGATTCCCTTTAGTGCACATTGTATTTTTGCTTTGATCCACCCTTATCTTGATAGTTGATATGTGATGAAATTTAGCTCCCTATCATTATTATATTCCTTCTATCAATGGATTCGCATTTATGTTGTTTGCCAACTACGAAGGTGCATATTTGAAACAAGCTAAGTAGTAACAGCCATGTCGACTTGGTAAATATACAAACTCTTAGCATAGTAATGATACTTCTAAATGCTCCATTGCTCCGAAAACATGAAGCACTTGCCAAGATATGCCTCCATGCTCTATGTCCATTGGTTAATATTCCTTGGATTCTATCAACAAATTGATTTCTACAACGAGGTCTCTTCTTCTCACCTAGGGGAAAATAGCATCCTATATGTTGAAATTATGAAGTACCACGACATTAGTTCCTTATGCAAGGGCGTCTAATCATGATCATGTTGAGTATAATATATTTGCTCGGAAGACTAGTCAAATTATTCACAATCTTAGGTTCCAAGCATGAAAAATTCAACAATTGAAATAATTGAGATACATTGTAGCCAACCCCACCTAGTGGGATAAGGCTTTGTTGTTGTTGTTGTTGTATTGTAGTATAACACCCAATACATGATCTTGAAGAGTTTCATATCCTATTACCCACATATATATCATTCGAAAACCAAGTACTTCCTCCATTGCCTAGTGGCTAAGATGGTTATAATGAGACCTTATTCCATGCACTTGGCATTGATCGTCATTAGTAGGAATATGATTTTTCAATCCATTCTCTATTATGGCATTTACCTTTTAGAACATTAGCATTTTTTAGAAATCATCATCCTAGTTTTGCTAACAATGTGTCATTAAAATTGAACAAATCATGAATATTCAAACCATCCATACTCTTGATTGTGTTATATGGGACTAAACAATCAGATGATTTTTTTTCTTTTTTCACTGCTTATAGATAAAGTTCCATTTGCATTCTCTCTTCAACTCATTTCAATGTATCCAAGATGCATAATGAATTGCATCGAATAATATAGTAATTGCCTAGAATCACCGACAGAGTCAACTTTGTATGATTGACCATCTCAAAGGATGATGTTGACTAACTATATAACATTTTTTGCTCCTTATTGAGCATCTATTCAATAATAATACCATCAAAGATTTGAAAGGCTCAATGTACTCAATTTTTTTTAGATCATGAAGAAATTGCAAATCAAAATATCATTTGCAGAAGAATTATAAAAATTGTCTTCTTATGCTAAATTCTCTAGTATATTGGTGTATGGAACCTAATGTATAAGTACCTTGTATTGTTAATAAATTATAAAATGCAATCACTTTATAAGTAAGAACTATTAAGATTTTTATAGTAGGCATCCCTTTAATAACTTTTAGTATCAAATTAACATACGAGCAATACATGGCAACCATGAAATGAAGAGATATTTCCTCACAAATGTACCGATTGCAGCTTTCTAATTTGCATTATTATCTGAAATCATATGACCACATTTCGAGGGCAAACGTGCTAAACAATTTTACTAAAAAAATTGCACAAAATTTCAACATTGATACAAATATCAGAAACATCAACTACCTTAATATGAGAAATATCCTTCTAATAGTATACAAAATAATAATTAAAAGCCTTTGGTCTGTCCACACATCTCCCATGATAATCTTTAATTGCAAGTATTACTGGAGGAATCAATTAATAATCTCACTTGAATTTTAATATCATGTAATAAATTTAGATGCAATGCATGCATGCTAGCAATGTTATAATTAGCAAGATTAAAATAAGATAAATTGCAATCATTAAAGAGAATGCATGCATCATAAAATCAACTTACAATTGACAAGTAGTATTTTTTTCTTACTTTACATGCATGCTTTGATACTAAGTTGTAAAGGATCACATATGCTAGCTTGGAAATGTTATTCAATTTTAGAAGCTTTTCTTTTTTCCTGTAGCATAAGAATGAACTAAGAATCAGAATCTTCATTGATTTCATTTGAAGCAAAATCTTCAACCAATTATTATCTATCATTATTTTTTTGTGATATAGTTTCTCAAGTGTTTTTATCTCAAATTTAACTTTAGATAGAACATTCTAACATTGATTAATATTCCTATTTATTCCAGCTAAATGTTATTTCATTCTATCTGCAACTTATTTTTTTTGCAAAAGTAGCATAACAATTTTTTTTCTTCCCTTTGCATTTTCTTTCTCGCTAATATATTTTCATGTCATATCCCTTATTCGCTTCACTAAATGGTCCAATATAGGAGTTGGTAGTTCTCAAGAAGTCATATTTTTTCTATAATATGCAATAGAAAACTAATTAAATATTATATAAATTAGATTATACAAATAAGAGTAAGTTAATCAATATTCTATAATAATAAATTAAAAGCAATATCTAATTAATTGAGTTGAACACTAATTATTGTATATAATCTCTAATTAATTGTTGAAACAAATCATATAAAATTAAAAGTAACTAAGGCAAATTATTTGGTATTCATAAAAATAATATAATTAATATTTTCTAATATTAATATATTTAAAATATAATTAGATTCAGCATAGAAAATAAAATATTTTTTTATTATCATCATATGTTACATATTTTATGATATAAATATGTTTTTCTATTTGCAACTTTCTAAATATAAATGAATAATTTCTAAATACACATATCATTGCATTAATCTAAAACCATTACTTTATTTTCAGCAAAGTAAGTGTTTATCTAGACTTCCATAATTCAAGTGATAGTTTCTTCAATGACATGCTATCAAGACATGACAAATTGCACACTACAAGAAAATCGCCTATTTTCGATGAACAAGAATCATTCACATTTTCTTCCGACGGAGAAGAATCCTTCGCAACTTTTGACGGCATTTGCAACGGATAGAAAAAAACCTTCTGAAATACCGAAGGCCAAAAAGTCCTTGGCTATTACGGACGACAAATTTTCACCGGTAAATTATTGACGAATATAACCTTCAAAATTACTGATGAATATAATTTTTTTGGTAATTTTGAAAGCTACGATTGTTGGTAATTTTTTATAATAATATATATGTAATATAATATAGTATATGTTTATTATTTTATTATTATAATTACTAACGGACATAGTCTTCAGAATTATCGACGGATTTATATTCGTTAGTAATTTCGAATGCTAGGCTCGTCAGTAATCATATTTGTAATAATATATATGTAATATAATATGAATATATGTTTAATATTTTATTATTACAATTATCGATGGGCCTAACCGTCAGAATTATCGACGAATTTAATTTCAACGGTAATTCAAAGGCTAGGACCGTCGATAATTAAATTTAATATTTTATAATTAATGTTTGTAATATAATATAATACATCTCTTTCTACATTTATTTATATTCTTTTCTTGATGCATTAATAAAATAATAAGTTAAATAAGTTATCATTATTTTTCATTTATTCATAATTGTCTTTAATATCTTATAATTTTACTCATTTTCCTTTTAATATATTTATAGATATATAATATAGATTATAAATAATTTATAATATAAAATAAATAATTTTTTTATAAATTTAAATATGTTAACTACTTATCCAATATATAACAATTTTAACCATAATATAATGAATTTTAATCGTAAGTATAAATTTTGGATTACATCTTGGATTCACAATTTTTTTGTAAAAAGTACATTTACAAATTGTTTTATCATTATAATCTTATTCATGATTTTTTCCTAAAAAGTACATTTAAAATTTGTGAATGATAAATATTCTAAGTTCTAACAATTCATTTACCTTTTTCTAATTATATTTCTTTTTTTCTCACACTTCTTGCATTATATATAAAGTATTAGTTGAACAATCTTTTACATTATGAAAAGTAAGATTACAAAGAGATATGTGCCTTAGGATAATATTAAGATATATAATATTGTTAGCATATGAACATATTTATTAACATGAGTACATTATACAATTAGTTATAAATTATCCAAGCAATCACAAAAAAATTAATTAATTTTAAGTTTCCTATTAACATTACTACACATTATAACATTAATAACTAAATATAATTAAATGATAATATTCCTTTGCAGTATAATTATGTGTCTTAATATCTGTTTCTATATATTATGTTATATATGATCTGAAATCAAGTATGGCTTTTGCCCAAGTAAAATACACATACATTAGCAAATGAAAGATTTGTTTAATGTATATTTTTTTATTGTGTTGAAGGTGCATATTGCATAAAATGTATATTCTAGTAAATCATAAGTGGATGTACAATAACATTCATGATCGTAGAGAACTCACTAAAAAATTTATATGTGGAGTTGAAGAATTTGTTCAGTATGCATGTTGATCACATATTTTTTTAAGTGAAGGAACAATAGGATGTCCTTGTTTGAAGTGTTATAGTGGAAATGTGTTAAAACCTGAACTAGTGAAAGTTCACTTATATAGAAAAGAATTCAAACTTGAATATTCATATTGGATGGATCACATAGAAGAACAACCAGATATAATTATGGATATGGAGAATGATATGTTAATTGAGGAAAATGAAGCTAGTAGATATGAGAATTTGATTTATGATGCGGTTGTAATAGATTTCGGTAATTTTAAAAGTTATTTACAGGAGGTTTCTCATCTATAAGCTGATGAATTTTATAATCTATCGAATGCATCAAGTCAACTAATATGGTCTAGGTGCAAGACTCATTCTAAGTTGTCTTTGTCACTGTGAATGTTAGGTCTAAAATCTGATTATAATGTGTCGCATGCATGCTTTGATTCTTTCATGGGGATATTAAAGGAAGTTTTTCCAACATAATCAAGAGTTCCATTGAATTGAATTATTGTAGAACAAAAAATTTATTTTCTAAATTTGTTTTTTCTTCAAAAAAATAGATTGTTATTGTAATAACCGACAACCAGACAAGATAAAAAAAAAAGAAAAGAAAAGAATTTGAGTTCAATTGGGAACAGCCGGTTGGAGATAAAATCCAAGGCCAATTGCATTAAAGACCCAACATATTGCTGATCTCCACAAAATCAGGGATTAGATCTAATCTCTTTAAATCATATTAGGAGAGGAGATTTATAAATCAGAATTTCGTTAAACCCTTTTCTTTTTCCCAAAGAATCGCACGACCCTTCTTTTCTCCCCTGGCTGCTGCCTGTGCATGACCGAGCAAAGACGCCCCCTCTCGTCTCAATTACAAGCAGTAATGTAATTACCCTCTTCTCCCATCATCTTCTCACGTTCTGTCCTTCTCATGTCTTTTCGTTGGAACCTTGTAGACGGTGACCGAGAGGGAGAACAGGGAGGAAACAGGGGAGAGCGCCGCTGATCGATTTTCGACAAACGAAAAGATAGATTGATCGCGAATGGAGGTGGGTGAATCGAAATCACCTTGCATGACCTCTGAATTATCCCAATTCATGCCCTAATCGCTATGAAAAGAAAAGAATATGAATATGGTTCAAGTTATCATTTTTAATTGTTTGATTTCCTGAATTCTTCGATTGGTTGTTTGTTTGCATGCATAATTATTTCTGGTTGTTCTATTTCTGTATTACTAATTGCTAGGATGTAGGATTTAGAGTAGGGCAAAAGTACGTTAAGGATCCATGTAATTTTCGGATTGAAACCGACTGGAACCAGCCATCGTCACGACCGTGCCGCTCTCTGGCATACCCGTGCCATTGTGTTTACGGTCGTTCCATGCCTCGTGCATGCCCGTGTCATGACTCGAAGGAACCTAAGTAAAAGGTCGGCCGACCGAGTGCCCGACCGGTCATGGCGTGCCATCCTTCTGGTACGGTCGTGCCAAGACTAGCCTAGCCGCACGCAGGATAATCGATCGACCCTCTTGAATCGGTCGACCGATCTTATCCTTTGTCACGATCGTGCCCTCTTATGGCACGCCCGTGCCACCTCCTATGTAGAATCCGTCATTCAAATCGGCACGGCCGTGCCACTAGGTTGTCACGGCCGTGTCGGACCACAAAACAACCCTTGATTTTCTACCCATCAGTGTTTTCTTATTTTGATATGAACGTTATCAATTGCCTTATGATTCCAACATGAACTCTTTTTCCTGATTTACCTCATACCGATTTCCAGAAACCTTTTTATTAGATTTATTAATTAATTATATTTTTAATCTGAATATTGCCTATGTACAATTTATCATATTTTCCTGACCCTACAGGGATCCCTCACTGATTTTCAAGATCTATTCTCTCATTGATTTATTTTTCTTATTGATCTCATCGTATTCATTGAACAAAGAACAAAGAGCCACAAGTTATTCAAAGCGATTAATAAGATCAAATGAAAGATTAATAATGGGTTGCCAGTCCAAGCCAAGTGCATCAAGATAATGGTCGCTCCCTTGGTCATGGTTTGATCACCCATTGACCCGCACAAGGTCGTATCGTTTGCTGGGCATACCCCAAGAATTAAAGGCATCTAAAGTCACCCATGATTGCTAATTAATAACTAAGATTAAGAAGCATGTTCAAGTCAAGTCAAGTTATCGGCATGATTTTCAAGTATGCATGATTTCAAGTTTATTAAGCATCATTTGATTCTCATGATTTATGATATCCTCTGATTTTTATTATGATATATGATGCTGCCATGTTACCCTTTTCACATTCAAGTTAAGCATGATTATTTATCTCTGATTTATCATATTCATGTTATGCATTGTATATTATGTGGTTCTCCATTAGGCTGTAAAGCTTACGGGAGAACCTCTTTCCCTGTGTCTGATTTCCACAGGGCTAGGTCAATAACGAGGTGGAGTGAGTGTGTGGTGACGAAACTTTGGCGGCAGGATGACACATGAACCATATGACTCATTAGTTTCTTTATTAGATTTTCTTTACCTTCCGCATTTAGATTCATGATGTAAACTTTCATTTTATTTCTTCAAGATGTCATCGCCACTTTTAGACTTCCGCAAATAAAAGTTATCATTTTCTTAATTTTCTTTATTAGTCTTTCTTCCGCTGACGTGTCTCGGTTCTTGACTGAGATACGGTCAATATTATGGTCAAGGTTATAGCATGCCGTAGCATCTTCAGGTTGATCTTTGCCATGTGGCGGGGGTCGATTTGGGGGCGTTATAGTTATGTCAATGGTTGTAGGCTATACGATGATCAAGACAAAACAAGAAATGTCAATTTTGTGGTGTTGAAAGATATAAATCATGTAAAGACAATGTTGAAAATAATAAAAAAATAAATAAATTCCAATCAAAAGGATGCATCACTTACCTTCTAAGGTGTAGCAAGTTATAGTCTTCGATAAGTTTAGCTTCACAAATAAGATAGCATACATAACATATTATGAAAGAAGGAGTAATATCTCATCTTTTTTATGGTGAAGCATGGAAACATTTTGACAATAATTTTTATTGTGCATTCGATGTTAGAAATGTCAGGCTTGGATTATGTGTTGATGGTTTCTCTCCATATAATCAATCGACTTCATATTCTTGGTGGCCTATAATAGTAACTCCATATAATTTGCCTCTAGAATTGTGCATCATTGCTCCATACTTCTTGACTTTCATTATACATGGGCCTCCTAAGAGTAAGATTGATGTGTATTTGAAGCCATTAATCGATGAGTTGAAAATACTATGGACATGCGTTTTAACTTATGCTTCTGTACAAAACAAAATTTTACGACGAAGCTCACATTAATGTGGACAATAAATGACTTTCTTTCGTATGGAATGTTGTCCAGATGGATGAATATTAATGTGAATTGCCTTCTTCCCTCACATAGACAATTTGCATTGTCACTTCATAAACAATACACGTCACAAATGAACATGACAATGTGGTGGGCCCAGTTAATTTAATCCAACATTATAATCTACAAAGATTACCTCTAGATAAACGCTCTCTTAGTTTAACCAATGTTATTATAACCAGACCGGCCAATGAACCGGTGTGCCTACTGGGTCGTGGTTGGATCGGTTCAATCGGATTCAACTGGGTTGAACCTGATTTTAAATAAAATAATATTATTTACTATAAATAATAAATAAACAACATATTACCTTATTCATATATAATAATTAAATCATTTATACTACGACAATGTAACAATCAAACAAAACTTTAAACATTCATATATTGATCATTAGATAATTTCAAACACCCATGCATCAAGAAAGTTTCAAACAACATAATCTTGAAGATTTGAACAAAAGTTCATCTTCATACAAAAGTTTCAAAATTAATCAAAATCTTCAAAAAAAAAATAGTTTAACATTTGTCTATAGCATCTCAATCATCTTCATCATTAGTTTCATCTTCTTCTCAAGATTCTATTGGATCCAACATGTAATCTTCAAGTTCTACAAAATAAAAAATAGCACAAATTTAAATATACTCCAACAAAATAATATTAGAAGTTTAGAATATAAACAAACAATACATAGTAAATTAAAACAAACCTTCAACATTTGACCCTTCAATGTCCTTTGGAATTTCTTCTTGAATCATATTATCAAGTTCATCATAATCAAGTTCCCCTTCTTCTTCTCTTTTCATAATCTAAAATTTTGTTTTGTCTATTGATTCAATATCAATTGGATCATATGATTTTTGGAACATTGACATCCTAAGATTAATCAATAATTAACTTAATTATTTTTTATGCATGATATAATTAGAACTAAAATTATATTAAAAAAACACTTACCTTTCTTTCAACTTCAAATTGTAATGAACATAAACAAAATCATTTAACCTTTCATGCTCTAATCTATTTCTCTTCTTAGTATGAATGCGTTCAAATACATTTCAATTTCATTCGTATCCGAAGGAAGAAGTAGTTTGGCCAAGGATTCTTATAGCCAGCTTTTGTAAAACCAAATATTCGCCACAATTCATCTTCCATTGAGTGTGAAAAGAAAAAAAAGTTACTATTACAAACTTTGAAGTTAAAAAGAATATACATATTAACAAAAGAGTAATGAGACTAAAATTTACCTGACTGAGCAACTTTACTAGATGCAAGAGCTTTAGGACGAGAAAATTCCAATCCACGTTCTCGGAAGATTTTTATCTCATCTAATATTGATGTGTTCGTAGATTCACCATCTATTTTGTCAATCACATTTAACAAACTACGCATTACATTAGATTGTTGGCAAAAGGAGGATTGATCATATTGAATAACAGGATTAAGATAATATGCAGCTGCATGAAGGTCTTGACGCAACATAGGATCCCATCTTTTATCTATAATATCAACATAAGGCTTATACAATTTTTTTCTTATTCTTAAATATTGCCATAATTCCTAAGTGTGCCATGTACATTCCTTCATAAACATAACCCAAAGATGACTTGACATCGATATCACAAATTCGTAACAAATCGTATAATGGAGTCATCACTTTGACAATTAATAACCAGTTATTTCAAAAAATTTCATCCAACACAATTTGCTTTACTTCTTTACCTTTCTTTTCTTTCAAAAACTTTTTAAAATCAGCACTGATCACCAAAGCTTGTAAATCATCCTTATGTTGATGCAAACTATGTAAAGCAATAAATGTAATTACAAATCGAGTTGCACCTGGACGAATAATTTCACACCAACCTTCTCTCTTTCTTAGTCAATTTAATGTCACCTTGTGGTTGCATACAAGTACACTCACTTTAGAAGCAAGAGCTACTAAGCTTTCCAAGTAGGCATCTCTTCAACATCTTTTAATATCAAGTTAACACAGTGAGCAGCACAAGGTGACCAAAAAATAAAAGGATGTTTCTCCATAAGTTTACTACCTGCAGCTTTGTAATTTGCACCATTGTCTGTAACCATATGAACATATTTTCGAGGACCAACCCATTCAACAATTTTACTAAAAAGACTGCACAAATCTTCAACATTAGTGCAAATATCAGAAGCATCAACTGACTTGATAAAAGAAATTTCCTTTGGGCAGTAAACTAAAAAACTAATTAAAGGCCTTTATCTTTGGTCTGTCCATCCATCTCTCATAATAGCGCAGCTTGTTTCACTCCAAGTATTTCTAAATGATTTAATTAGTAACCTCACTTGAATATTAATATTATGCAATAAATTTACACACAATGCATGAAAAGAGGGAGGCTTATATCCATGTCCCATACTAGCAATGTTATCAATAGCATGAAAATATGGTGAATTACAAGCATTAAAAGGAATGCATGCATCATAAAACCACCAACACTTCCATTTTTCCTTACTTTGCATGCATGCTTTGATACTACGCTGCGAAGGATCACTTACTCCAGTTTGAAAATATGATTAAATTTCACAAACCTTTCTTTTTCCTCTACCATTAGAATGAGATTGCGTGTAATAACCGACAATCAGGAACAAAAAAAATCATATCCAATCCAACATGGAAATAAAGAGACATGTAAAGATAAAACTTTAAATTATATCTTTGCAAGGAAGTCACGATGGGGATAGAGATTATATTAGATTTATTAGTATTAAGAGTCCTAAGCAATTAAAACAACCCCAAACTTAATCCCTCCCTTTTAAAACTCACAAATCTTTCCCCCTCTGCCTTGGTCCTCTCGGCTTTCATCTCCCCTGCTGCACGAGAGAGAGGGAAACTCATCCTAGTCTAGGAAACAAGATAGAGGCCGACCAGGAGGAGGAAGAACAGGGGCAGAGAGCATAGGAGGAACAAGGATTTCGGCCATAGGACTCAACGAATCGGAGAACGAATTAACCGCAAAACAAGGTGGGTGAATCGAAATCACATTGCATGACCTCTGAATTGTCCTAATCCATGACCTAATTGATTACGAAATGAAAAGGGTCAAGAAGTTTTCCTAGGGTTCTTATTTGATTATTGAATTCTTGTTTGAATTGTTTGATTCCTGATTTGCTTATTGTTTGAATTAATTCTGTTTGTTCTATTTATGTCTTATTGATTGCTAGGATGTAGAAATTAGGTTAGGACGAATGTATGTTAAAGATCCATGCAATTTTCGTATTGAAATCGGCTGAAATCCGCTGTCGTCACGGTCGTGCCATCTCCTGGCACGCCCGTGCCACTACCGTCATGGTCATGCCACCCTGCCGGCACGCCCATGTCATGACTCGACAGAACCCAAGTAAGGTCGGGCGATGCCGGTCGATCGAAGTGCCCGATCGGTCATGGCTGTGCCATCCTTCCGGCACAGTCGTGCCATGACCAAATACCCAGCCGCACTAGGATAAAATCGGTTGACCGACTACTTTGAATCGGTCGACCATCCTCACCCTCTGTCACGGTCCGGCCTCTTATGGCACGCCCATGCCACCTCCTATGTAGAACCCGTTATCCAGATTGGCACGGCTGTGCCACTATGTTGTCAAGGCATTGCCAGGCTACAAAATAGTCCTTGATTTTCTACTCATCAACCTTCCCTTATTTTGATATGAACGTTATCGATAGTCTTATAATTCCAACATGAACTCTTTGTCCTGATTTACCTTATACCGATCATATCACCTTCATCATATGATACAAAGAATGACAAGTTACTAAAAGTGATTAATAAGTTCAGATGAAAGATTAACGATGGGTTGCCAGTCAAGCCAAGTGCATCAAGATAAGGGTCGCTCTTTTAGTCATGATTTGATCACCCATTGACATGCACAAGACCGTATCGTTTGCTCAACATACCCAAGAATTAAAGGCACCTAAAATCACCCTGATTTTAATAATCCAAGACTAAGAAGCATGTTCAAGTCAAGTCAAGTATGTCATGATTCCAAGTTTACTAAGCATTATTGATTCCCATGATTCATGTCCTATTCTGATTATTATTGTTATTATGATCTATACATGTATTCTTTCACGTTCAAGTTAAGCATGATTATTTACCGTTGATTATTATATTCATGTCATGCATTGTATATCATGTGATTTCTCACTAGGCTGTAAAGCTTACGGGAGGACCTCCTCCCCTGTGTTTGATTTTCACAGGACCAGATCAGTGACATTGTGGAGTAGGTAGTCGTGTGGTGATGAAGCTCTGGCGATAGACAACACATGAACCATAGGGCTTTTAGAGTGTTTATTAGTTTTCGTTACCTTTCGCATTTTAGATTCATGATGTAAAACTTATTTTATTTTTTAGCAATGATATAGTCACTTTTAGACTACCGCAAATTAAAGCTATCTTTTAATCTTTATTTCTTTTCCTCCGTTGGTGTGTCTCGGTTCTTGACTGAGATACGGTCAATATTATGGTCAAAGTCATAGCATGTCGTAGCGCCTTCAGGTTGGTCTTCGCCACATGGCGGGGGGTCGATTTGGGGCGTTACATTTATGGTATCAGAGTCTAAAGTCAGGACTCTCTTGACATCCTAGTGTATTGTATAGTATGGTATTGGTTCATGTGCTATCGCCAAGCAGTCGCCACACCCTCCATCGAAAAGCATTGTAAGTCAAGTTAATGTTTATGTTAAGTACAATTTATTGATGCATGATTTTATTTCATGATTAGAGGATAAGCATGTCACGACGATCAGAACGAATTCAGAAGGTGATGGCCAGAGCGAACCGAAATCTTTATGAGGCATCGAAATTCCCACTTCCTGAGATGGGGGCCCAGTCGAGTCACCGGACTTGGCGATGGTCAAGGTCATGCGCCAGGCCGTGGAAGAGGTAGAGGCCGCACAGCTAGAGTGCCATTAGAGGAACATGTGATGAGTTTGCCCACCTGAGGGTATCCAGGCAGGAGGCAATCCACCGGCGTCGAGACCCCGTAATCAGAGGGCACGCCATGAAGCAGTGGAAGACACAATTCAGGCTTTCCTAAAGCTGCACCCACCTCATTATGATGGGAAGGCGAACTTTTTCAAGGCTGAGGAATGGATAGAGACTATGAACCGAATTTTTAAGCTAATGAGATGCGCTGATGAACGCAAGGTCCTGTATGTCACACACATGCTTACTAGTACTGCAATGGGCTGGTGGAAAACTACAAGGGCCACCAAGTTCAGAGGGCTAGAAGAAGAGGATATTGCATGGGATGAGTTTAAGAAGGCCTTCATGGCCCGCTACACTCCTGAACATGACCGCATCAATAAGCAAGAGGAGTTCTTGCAACTGCAGCAGGAAAATATGTCTGTGGCGGATTACCACACCCAGTTCATCCAACTGGAGCAGTACTGCCCGATGCCATTTGAAGGGCGCATTTGGGCTAACAAGTTCTTCAATGGGCTGCAGCAAGCACTGAAGACTGACAGTCATGTCTGGGGACTATGAGGATCTAGAGAAGGCTGTGAGGTTGGCCACGCGCATGGAGAACGATCAAGCTGAACGTAAGGCCAAAGCTCCAGCCAAAGCAATAGAGCAGCCCAGACCTCGAACGGATGATCAATGATCATTTAGGATTAACGACCGCCGTGATCGCCGTTTCAAGCCATACCAGCAGAGGGAAGCTCCCAAGACAGGCTCAAGCTCAGCACGCCCTGCGCCACTGCAAGCACAACCATTGAGACAACTGCCACCACCACCGCGTCATCCACAAGTGCCACAGAAGCCATTATGTCCTCATTGTGGCCGTCACCATGATGGAGAGTGTCGTAGGCTGAACAGTGTTCTTGCATTTAGTGTGGACAGTTCGGACACTTCATCCGAATTTTTCCACAGGCTGTTAAAGGAGGTTGAGACAACTCGCGCAGCAGGAGGTGCAAATTTCGTTGTGCAAGGTCGTGTGCACAACCTGGAAGCTAATGCAGCCCAAAATGACAATGATGTCATTAGAGGTACTCTCCTGATTACTAACTTGTCTGCTACTACAGAAGAAGATCATTATAGGAACGCAAGGCAAATCCAAGGCGGTGATCAGGGGCACTCCTTTTAACGAATAACAAGATCATCGTCTCAGCCATTAAGGCACAGAGGTTACTCCAGAAGGGATGTAGTGGGTATTTAGCTAGTGTGGTCAAGACGGATGCTCCTGTCACTGAGCTCCAACAAGTAGATGTGGTGCGAGAATTTCCAGATGTGTTTCTCGATGACACATCTGAACTACCACCGAAATGAGAAATCAATATTTAAGATAGAGCTCCTACTAGGAATAGTACCCATCTCTATGGCACCCTACCACATGGCACCTGTCGAAATGCAAGAACTGAAGAAGCAGATACATGAGTTTCTGGATAAAGGATTTATCAGATCGAGCGTCTCACCCTAGGGCGCACCAGTCTTATTTGTTAAGAAGAATGATGGCTCCATGCGGCTCTGCATTGATTATCAGATGCTCAATAAAGTGACAGTGAAGAATAAGTACCCCTTCCACGTATAGATGACCTCTTCGACCAATTGTCCAAGGCATCAGTGTTCTTCAAAATAGACTTACGTAGTGGCTACCATCAGCTGAGAGTAGCAGAGGAGGACATACCGAAAACTACTTTTCGGTCAAGATATGGCCACTACGAATTTTTGGTCATGCCGTTTGGACTGACGAACGCTCCTACCGCGTCATGGACTTAATAAATATGGTTTTCCGACCATATCTAGATCAATTTATCATCGTGTTCGTGGATGACATTCTGATCTATTCTTCTAGTCCAGAGCAACACCGAGAGCACCTCGGGATAGTATTGGAGACCCTGAGGCAACACAAACTTTATGGCAAGTTCCCAAAGTGTGAATTCTGGTTGAACGAGATCATGTTTTTGGGACATATAGTCTCCAAGAAGGGCATTGTAGTAGACTCCGCAAAAGTGAAAGTGGTAACGAATCGGGTAAGATCGAAGAATGCCTCTGAGATTCGCAGCTTCCTTGAATTGGCAGGCTATTATAGGAGATTTATCCGAGACTTTTCCAAGATTGCTGCACCCCTCACGAATCTCACAAAGAAGGCGAAAAAATTTGTATGGACAGACAAGTGTGAGCAGAGTTTCCAGACTCTGAAGGACCGTCTGACTTTCGGCACAGATTCTCACCATACCGACAGGCAGTGGAGGTTTTGCGGTCTACAGTGATGCATGTGAGATAGGATTGGGTTTGTGAGCTGATGCAACATGTCAAGGTAGTGGCTTATGCTTCTCGGCAGCTGAAGAAGCATGAGGTGGTCTACCCCCACACATGATCTGGAATTGGCGGCAGTGGTTTTTGCCTTGAGGATTTGGAGGCATTATTTATATGAAGAGACATTCGAGATCTTCACTGACCACAAGAGCCTCAAGTACATCTTCGAGTAGAGGATCTGAATATGAGACAATGTCGATGGCTTCAGCTCCTCAAGAACTATGAATTTGCTATCAATTACCACCCTGGTAAAGCAAATTTAGTCATTGATGCACTAAGTAGAAAATGGGAAGGCTCGCTAGCCTATATGAGACTACGCGAGTATGAGATGCTAGATGAGATTGAGCAGTGATGTCCCAAGCTGGGCAATAATGGAGCTTTATGGATGATGCATCAGATGAAGTCCAGCCTAATTCACAGATCATAGCAGCTCAGAAAGTAGATCTTGAATATTAGAAGGTTCTAAAGATGTGCCAGAATGAACCAACGAATTTTCAGATCTCTACAGATGGAGGGATTAGATATCGGGACAGGTTGTAGATTCCCACTGACGCTGATGTTCGACGAGAGGTACTGAAATAAGTGCCACAAGTCGGAATTCGCTAGTCCACCTTGGTAGCACCAAGATGTATAAGGATGGTACAACGCAGATACTGGTGACCAGACATGAAAAGAGAGAATAGCAGAATACGTATCCCGATGCCTAATGTGCCAGCAAGTCAAGATTGAGCATCAGCGACCATATGGCAAGTTGAAGACGTTGAAAATCCCACAATGAAAAGTGGGATAAGATCACTATGAACTTTGTGTCCAACTTGCCTAAGACTAAGAAAGGTCATGATGCCATATGGGTAGTCGTGGATCGTTTCACGAAGGCGGCACACTTTATTCCAATCCGATGGAAACAATCAGTAGAGAGTCTGCTAGACTTGTATGTGAGAGAAGTAGTCAGACTCCATGGTATCCCAGAATCCATAGTGTCTGATCGAAGACCCCAGATTCACTGTCAGATTCTGGAGAGCATGCAGGAAGCCTTTGGTACAAGGCTTAATTTTAGTTACCGCATTCCATCCTCAGACGGATGGACAGTCTGAGAGGACCATTCAGACACTAGAGGACATGTTAAGAGCCTGCGCACTAGATTGACAGGATACTGGGATGAGCACATTCATTTGATTGAGTTTTCTTATAACAACATCTACCATTCTAGTATTGGTATGGCACCATTTGAGGCCCTGTATGGACGACCTTTCCCTTCACCTGCCCACTGGAGTGAAAGTAGGCGAGGAAAAGATCATGAGTAATGAAGAAGTAAAAGAGGTAGTGAAGTATGCAGAAAAGATAAAATTGATTAAGCAAAGTATGAAGACTGCTCAAGGAAGGCAAAGAGTTATGTAGATAAAGTTAGACAAGAGCAGATCTTCCAAGCTGGTGATCAAGTTCTTCTGAAAGTATCCCCATGAAAGAAGTCATGAGATTCAGCAAGCGAGGAAAGCTCAGTCCTCGCTATGTGGGCCCCTTTGACATACTCGAGTTGGTAGGCGAGACAGTATGCAGACTGACTCTACCCCCATCTTATGGGAGAGTGCATAACGTATTTCATGTGTCCATGCTCAAGAAGTACAAGCACGATGCTGCAAATGTTCTAAGGATAGAGGAGCTAGATATAACTGCAGACTTGACCTTCGTTGAGTATCCAACGCATATAGTGAATCGCAAAGTGCAACGTCAGAAGAACAAGGATGTCCCCATGGTCAGAGTAGCTTGGCGTCACCACCAGGGCGATGACGCGACATGGGAACTCGAGTCGAAATTGCACCAAGAATTTTCTCATCTTTTCGGTAAGCCATCTACCTAGTGCAAAATTCGAGGACGAATTTTCTTTTAAGGGATCAGGAACAAAAAAAAATCGTATCCAATCCAACATGGAAATAAAGAGGCATGTAAAGATAAACTTTAAATTATATCTTTGCAAGGAAATCACGATGGGGATAGAGATTATTATTAGATTTATTAGTATTATGAGTCCTAAGCAATTAAAACAACCCAAACTTAATCCCTCCCTTTTAAAACTCACGAATCTTTCCCCCTCTGCCTTGGTCCTCTCGGCTTTCATCTCCCCTGTTGCACGAGAGAGAGGGAAACTCATCCTAGTCTAGAAAACATGATAGAGGCCGACCAGGAGGAAGAAGAATAGGGGCAAAGAGCATAGGAGGAACAAGGGTTTCGGCCATAGGACTCAACGAATCGGAGAACGAATTAATCGCAAATCGAGGTGGGTGAATCGAATCACCTTGCATGACCTCTGAATTGTCCTAATCCATGCCCTAATTGATTACGAAACAAAAAGGGTCAAGAAGTTTTCCTAGGGTTCTTATTTGATTATTGAATTCTTGTTTGAATTATTTGATTCCTGATTTGCTTATTGTTTGAATTAATTCTATTTGTTCTATTTCTATCTTATTGATTGCTAGGATGTAGAAATTAGGTTAGGGCGAATGTATGTTAAAGATCCATGCAATTTTCGTATTGAAATCGGCCTGGAATCCGTCGCCGGTCACGGCCGTGCCATCTCCTGGCACGCCCGTGCCACTACCATCACGGCCATGCCACCCTGCCGGCACGCCTGTGTCATGACTCGATAGAACCCAAGTAAGTTCGGCCGGTGTCGGTCGACCGAGTGCCTGACGTGACCAAATACCCAGTCGCACCAGGATAAAATCGGTTGACTGACTACTTTGAAAATCGGTCGACCACCCTCACCTCTGTCACGGCCGTGCCCTCTTATGGCACGACCCGTGTCACCTCCTATGTAGAACCCGTTATCCAGATTGGCATGGCCGTGCCACTATGTTGTCACGGCCGTGCTAGGCCACAAAATAGCCTTTGATTTTTTACCATCAGCCTTCTCTTATTTTGATATGAACGTTATCAATAGTCTTATAATTCCAACATGAACTCTTTGTCCTAATTTACCTATAACCGATCATATCACCTTCATCATATGATACAAAGAATGACAAGTTACTAAAAATGGTTAATAAGTTCAGATGAAATATTAACGATGGGTTGCCAGTCCAAACCAAGTGCATTAAGATAAGGATCGCTCCCTTGATCATGGTTTGATCATCCATTGACTTGCACAAGATCGTATCGTTTGCTCGACATACCCAAAGAATTAAAGGCATCTAAAGTCACCCTGATTTTAATAATCCAAGACCAAGAAGCATGTTCAAGTCAAGTCAAGTATGCCATGATTCCAAGTTTACTAAGCATTATTGATTCCCATGATTCATGTTCTATTCTGATTATTATTGTTATTATGATCTATACATGTATCCTTTCACGTTTAAGTTAAGCATGTTTATTTACCGCTGATTATTATATTCATGTCATGCATTATATATCATGTGGTTCTCCACTAGACTGGTAAAGCTTACGGGAGGACTCTCCCCTGTGTCTGATTTCCACAGGACCAGGCAATGACGTGATGGAGTAGGCGTGCGGTGATAAAGCTCTGACGATAGGATAACACATGAACCATAGGGCTTTTAGAGTGTTTATTAGTTTTCATTTACCTTTCGCATTTTAGATTCATGATGTAAAACTTATTTTATTTCTTAGCAATGATATAGCCACTTTTAGACTTCCGCAAATTAAAGTTATCTTTTATCTTTATTTATTTTCTTCCGCTGGCGTGTCTCGGTTCTTGACTGAGATACGGTCAATATTATGGACAAAGTCATAGCATGCCGTAGTGCCTTTAGGTTGGTCTTCGCCACGTGGCGGGGGTCGATTTGGGGTGCGTTACATTGAGAAGTAGGACTTTCCAGTGGTTTCGAAGCAAGATCTTCAATCAACCCTTATTTGTCCTTATTTTTCTGTGATATAGCTTCTAATGTGTTTTTAATCTCAAACTTGACTTCACCAGGAACCTTTTTGCATGGATCAATATTCCATTTTATCCAGCTAGATGTTGTTTCATTCTATTGATACATCCACCTGCAACTTGTTTTTGACAAAAACAACACAAACAATATCTTTTGCCATTTGCATTTGTTGCCTCACTTACATATTTTCATGTTATATCCCTTTTTGCCTAACTGAATGAGTCTAATATAGGAACAGAAGCTTGCATTGACAGTGGTTCCTGAGAAGTCATACTTTTCTGCAATAGTAAACTAATTAAATATTAAATAAAATCAGATCATATAAAAGTAAAGAAAGTAACTAATTCATAAATTAAAATTAATTAAACAATGTCTACAAAATTTATGAACTACTGTATCACAAAAATAATTAAAATTAAATTAAAATCTAAATACATCAATATATCACAAAAATAATAATGAACTACTGTGTGCATGATTAAATCGAAAAAGCAACAGAGCTAGATTATTTTCATATAAAAATGTTACGTATCTTCAAGTTGAGATTTACTTGACAAAATGTGTGCATGTAAAAGATAAGTATGATGCATTAATAAAAATTCAACCAACAATCAGGAACACGATAGAAGCAACAATAAATTCACCTTGATAGAAAATGGAAACACAACAATACAGAAGTAATAAATTCACAATAAATTCACCAATCTGAGAAACATAACAACTACATGCAGAAGCAACAATAAAAAGGGAACACGACAACATTGTGCTCTTGATGGAAAATGTATGATTTTGACACAAAAGACTTTAAATTCGAAGCTCACAGCAAAATGAAGATGACACGATTTGATCAGAGGTTAAAAAGATGAGGAAAAAGATGGTGGACATATCACTAACCAACATAGCTTCGACGCGATTGGGAGAAGATGAAGAATCCATCAAAGTTGGGTGATGATCGAACCTGTGTGAGGATAAAAACATGAATGGAATTGACTTAAATATTCACCTATCATTAATTAGTATACTATTATTATTCTACATAAAGCTTGTACAGGTCTATTCATTTTTGTCTATATCATAATATAAAGCAGTGTTATATACTTAACTATTAATACTTAACTATTCTGTGCCAAATTAATAGTTAAGTATTAACACGGCCGCGGACAAAAATTATGTTCTAAACAAGTAAACCTAGAAGCTTGGAACCAACTTGATCAATGAACCTCGTGATGAAACTGCTCAGCCCAGAATGAAGTCCAGCGAGAGAAATGAGAATGAAGATCACGCACCTGCATAGTTGAGCTAGATAAAATGAAAACTAAAAAGAGATGACGGCGTGGTGACAGGGATGAAAATTGAAAATACTCAAAATAGTTCCACTTCTAGATACTCACGACAAGGATGATGGCGTATGCGAATGTTCAACTTCAAGAGACACATGCCAGGAATGAAGGCCGTCGCTATCGCCGAAGAACAAAGATGCATCCGGGTTGCACCGATGCCGAAAGGATGCTGCATCGTCGGAACTCGAAAGGTCGTCGTGTTCGTGCCCCAAGCCCAAAGAAACCCTTTTTGAGCCGCCAAGTTGCCAGCTACAGACAAATTAGGTTAGAACTTAGAAGCCCATTTTTAAAATTTTCCCCAAAGTACCCCGTGGCTTTGTGAAATGCCTGGAAAAAGAATAATTGATAATGAACCGGTTTCATCCGGTTTGCCAGTTTCTTGACGGTTCAATCCGGTCCAATTACATTTCCGGCAATGTTCGCCCGAACCAGATTTGTTGCCATTTCGTAGTTAAACCGGTCGGTCCGGTCCAATTTTAATAACATTGAGTTTAATTGAGTGTCAGAATTAAGTTTGGGAGAACTTGTAGTATGAACATCCAACTTTATTTTGTAAGTAATGTATACAATATTTGTTTTAAAACTTTTGGAAATCTACATAATACATAATATCATGGTATGGCCGCTATTTTGAGGTAATTAATTGTCATTTTCTAGTAGTCCTCTTCTGTAAAATTGCTTGTCTAGTAGTTTCATAACATTGTTATTTTGATGTCACACCCATATATATTATAATTATCTATAAAGATGTGATAGCATTTTATAATGTTGTGGTACAATGTTCATTTTTTCCAAAATGATTTTGAAACACTTCTTAAAATGTAACATAAATATTAAATCATACTATATACTATATTTTTAAAAACAATTACAATTTTACATATTACATAATAATTTGATTGTACATATATGTTCGAATACATATTTGATTACTCCTATCACACCATTTTCATTAGATTCTAACATTTAATAAACTTTAAGATTATTTAAATGATTAGTCTATTTATGAGCAAGTACTATGAGCTAAAATTAATATTAAAATTTATTTGTCCACTTCATATTTCCTATCCTGCTCTTGAAATGTTGGGGATTTTTCTATTAAATTCCTTAAGTACCATATCAAATATTTAGAAAGAAAAGACCAAATATTATGAGTCTTCTTGTCCTTCACCAAGCATTCAAACTCATATCTCAAAAAAAGTGAATATGCCAGGAAATTTCCATTTAACCATAGTAAAAAGAAAATATGGTAAACAAAATTATATTTAGCTATGTTATTATTACAATGATATAACCCTATCTTTCAAGTGAAGTGATGTTGACAAAAAAATTACGACCAATTAAAAGACCAAGTTATTATTTCCAACATAGAGTTGGTCAACCAATTCACTATAGAATGAGAGAATATGAAAGTCAATTTTTTTATGTCGACCAAACTAAACTTAGTAAAAAGTGTTATCTTCAATCATGCTTGCATTTGCCTTGTGTGAATTGAATTTTTTATTGAATCATATTTTCGATGTTATTTCTTTATAGTTAAAATTTTTATGAAGTACCATTTTACTCTCTCTATTTGTGCCTTGCGAATTATGATATTCTACAATGTCACAGACAATGATACTTGATGTCTTCATTTTGCACAATTTTTTTCTATCTAAATGCACGTTGTTTACTAAAATTTTGAATCCTGCATAATGATAAACAAATACGCCCCATCTCACCAATAATTAGTTAGCACATTGTTTGCACTTCTACACAAGATATTACTTTCTCTTTCATATGTTACTAGTGTAAGTCCCGCACGATGTGCGGGTATAAAAAGATTAGTAGTAATCTTTATTTGTAAGAATATAATGCATTTTTTAAAAAAATAAATCATATTATTATTATTATATTATTATTATATTATTATTATTATTATTATTATTATTGTTGTTGTTGTTGTTGTTGTTGTTGTTGTTGTTGTTGTTGTTGTTCCCTAAATGTAAATAGGTTTGCCTTATCTCTAACATAATACAACAGTAAATATGTATACCATAATTTCTTAAATTATTTTCTAGTTAGCACAGAGGAGAGAGATCTTAGAAAATATGATTATACCCAGTTAAATTATTTTTAACTCCACTCAGTCCTTTTTATGAGACAAAAAAAGAACTCTATATTATTTAATTCTTGAACATTACATGTGTAAAATAGCAATGCAAGATAGGTAAATGTTTAAACACTTTGGTCTATTATTTTTCACATTTAATATATTTTTATTACATATGTCACCGAATAATTTATAAAAATAAGAAATATGAGAATTGTTAAAATTATGTAATGTCCACGTATATGTCATATGACAATTTCAAAACATATTATATATAATTTAGAAACAAATTGTTTGGCTAAGTAATTCGATTTAGCTATTATTATTTTACAATATTTTATTCCTAAACTAAATATGCAAAAATGGTTCTTTGTCAAATGAAAATTTACAAAAGACAATGTTATAATGATTCACTGATAGAAAATCAATCCGTCTTTTCTTTGAGAATTTTATTATAGAAATTGACAACTAAATTGCAAATTAAAACTAAACATTTAATATTAATTTTTCAACAAAAGATACATCTTGGTGATTGATCAATATTTAAATTGAAATAATTTGTTAATAATTAAAATTTTCTAATAAATAAGAAATGTCTTGATGATTTGACAATTTATAAATCGAATAATGAGAAATCAACAAAAGGGATAAAAATAACACACATAGGAAGAAGTAAAAAATCTTAACAAACATGATGATGGTTAAAGACATATTAATTTATTCTTTTATAAAAACAATAAGAAGCAATTCATATGTCTATGAGATCAATCCACGTGTAGTCCTTAATTTTTTTTTAGTATGAAAACACTTAAAAATAAGGATCATGTCTATATTCTATACAAAAGATAATTATATGATAAAAATAAACTGAAATAATAAGAATATAATTAACGTGCCACAATGGCACTATGCCGACTTTAAAATTATGAATTTCTTATAAATGTGTTTTTAAACACCATGTTAATGATATATTGCAGAATTATATTGTTATAGTATAATTGTCTTTAACATCTTGTGCAGTCATATAATTATTATATAGTTAATAATACATTGTAATTCTCTCTCGTAATTATTCATGAAAATATTATGCTTACCAATGAATTGTTCAATCAACATCTTAAAAATATTATAATTGATTGATGACACACGGTGGTTTGTATATTTGTCAAATATCATGACACCCTTAGACATGATATTGTTTTCAATACGTCAGATCATCCTCTAAAAATTTCAATTAGTTTCGAAATAATCTTATGGTTGTTACAATATTATCAGAAATATAAAACATATATATAGCATGTATTTAGAATATTAAATAAGTTAAATGATCCCTATGTATGCAGTATTCCATTACTAATATTAACATGTTACGTTTTTATTCTAATAGGTATAACATAAAACCTATTTATAAAGAAAGTGATTCATATAGTCTCAATAAGGTATATGGATTAATGAATAAAATAAATTTGCAGAAATATCTTTAAGTCCATACAAAAAGAATTATTAATAGATTAGTATAAAAAAAGCTTAAGAAGATAGGTTAAACTAACAATCAGTTACTAACATTCATCCAAACAACATCCATTATGGAGACATGTGATTACCTTCCCATAAACAGCAATCAAATGGCAATATATAACAAATAACTTAGATAGTTATATATAGATGAAATGTTAAAATATGAGTGTTATAAAAAATTATTCCAAACTTGTTGTTACAGCCACACACACACACACACACACATAGAGAGAGAGTAGAGAGAGAGAGAGAGAGAGAGAGATGAGAGAGAGAGAGAGAGAGAGAGGAGAGAGAAGAGAGAGAGAGAGATGAGAGAGAGAAGAGAGAGAGAGAGAGAGAGAGAGAGAGAGAGAGAGAGAGAGAGAGCATCTTACCTAAATTCTAAATGGAACATTAAATGGCTTATGGTTCAGAAACTTATGAAAAAAACTCCTCATAATCTTTTAGAACAAAAGAAATTCAAATATGGTAAAAAAATGGTCATAATTAATTTAATTTTTTATTTACTTCATGATATAAATAAATTTGATATAATGATTTACTATTTTTCAATGTGTAAATACCCATGTTCATATTAAAGAATAAGGAGCACAATAGAATATGAGTATATTCAAATGACTTGTGATAAAAATATAAATTTAACAATAAAAAATCTAATAAGTGTAATTAAACCTAATATGACAAATATATATATATATATATATATATATAATATATATATGCATGCTACCTTTCTTCAACAACATGACATTCAGTGCGTGAATCATGCAAGCAAATTCCTTTCGATTTCTCTTCTTATCTATGGTGGAGAAAACAAAAGTCACATGGTCAATTCTTAAAACTACTTTAGTAACTTATTACACTCAGTTTCTTATTTTTTTCTTTCAACCCTTTTTTTTATGAATCCATCTTAAATTTATAAGCGGTTAGTGCGTCCAATTAGTTGCTATAAGGAACTGATTAGTTATTAGGTAGTTTCCAATTTATGAAATGTAATTTGGTTATTGTTTTGAAATTTTATTCAATGTAATTGACTTTTCTGTTGTCAACTCTAATATTTTAAAAAATTATGTATTCGTTATATAATAATATATCATGTCTTAACTATTTCTCAAAATTAATCATTCTATATTTTTTAATTATCTAATTAAAAACACAGTCAACATATATAAAATAATATTTTAATTAATTGTAACATGATAGGGGAACACATATCAACATATCAGGAAGAAATGATACCATGTAACGAATTTTATTTATAACTACCAGGAAAAATGATATTTTTTAATAAAAATATTACATTAAAAGTTTATTATGGAGTTAACTGTGCCAAATTATGTAATTATATCATTTAAGATCAATCCTATATATTTTTTAAAAATTACGTCATTTGAAAAAAATCAGATATATAATTTATCAATTATATTTTATAAAGAAAATCTAAATATTATGCAATTAGAGAAGGTTGTAATTGATTTTAGAAATAACTGTAAAATATTTTTCATAAATAATTTATAAATTATTAATATCTTAAATAGTTATCTATAACTGATTAAAAAAGTAATTGTCAAATAGTTTTTTCCATAAAGAACACTTGTCAATATAAGATTATGCCAAATGTCACATTCTCATGCAAAGTACTCTCTCTTTAATATAATATAGATAGCTATATTATATTAAAGAGAGTATTTTGCATGATAACTTGACATTTGGCACAACTATATATTAACAAGTGTCCTTACAATATCCAATTATAAAACAATAATTGATTAGTTATGCTAATAAAAATATGATAACTATTATATAACATCAGTTATGTTAGTAAAAAATATGTTAGTATTTCATAGCAGAATTAATCTATATATTATTTAATTATTAATAACGAGTGTCAGTTATGAGATTCATTAATTATAATGGTTGAAAAATAATTAATTATTAAAGATAATTGTGTCGGAGTAGTGGGTCAGTTATCCATAACGGTTGAACATAATAGTATTTAGTTATGAGTGAATTAAATATTTAGCTTTGAAGATGTAAAAGTGAGATATTAATCGTATGAAATAATCAAGGAAATAGTGGGGGTATGAAGTTAAAAAATTAATGGATATTTAATATGCATACAATTATCTTTTAAATTTCCTAAGATCACAATAATATAATAACAAAAATATTAACACTAATATAATAACAATTTTTATATTCGAAACTTTGTTACTAATAAATTATCATATTATATAAATCCGAAATAAAAATTATTATTACTGATGACATCACAAAAATCTAAATATATGAATATTATATCATAGTAATTAAAATATTAACTGATTGTCATAATATTTGGATGGATGTCTTTATTTATATGTATTGCCATCTAATCTATTTGTTTGCTCTTTATTAGCAATCGTGTCCATCTTATTAGCAACCGTTTTCACTTCTTATTCACAAGTATCTCCATGTAACCTACCGTGCAAAAAATTGGAATATTATAAATATTAAAATTTTAATTGATAAATATAGCAGTTACATATCAATTACCAAACATGTAGCAACTGTTTTCATAGTATGCATCAAGTGTCCTCCTATAAATATCTACAACGAGGAAGCACATCCCAATTGTGATGCTTTCTATATGTTATTTTTTATTATTGCATTTTACTATTTGGCTCATAGTTAACTTTTAATTGGATTTTTTTCTTTGATTGAAATTATTATTTTATTTTATTTCATGATGCTAACAAATATCATGTTAACATTTACTTGGTATTCAAATTATGCATTCAAATGTTATCCGAATCTAAGTGGTAATCAATTCTTCACTGAGTTTTATTTAAGATTGACATATTGTGTTATTTATTCTTTTTCTGTGATAAATGCATTGTTAAATGCTTTAGGTAATAGGCTTCTCTCATCGAAAAACTATTTGAATAAGTCTTTTTTTTTCATTTCCCCTCCTATATTTTCACTTTTTGTGCAACACATTATTACTTCAAGGATGAATGATATTAGTGATGTTAATAGAAGATACAATAAAATCTTTATTAATTAAGATATGTGTGTGTCATTCATATGTCACATTGTTATGATGATATAAGTCCTATGGAATTTATAACTAATTAAAATATTGTGTGATCTTTTATAAACTTTTGATTTTATAGTTATTTAGAAATTTAAACAGTTAATTATTAATCATTTTATTTCTTAGGAATTGTAGAATGTATAGTAATTAAACTATTTTATAATATATTATATATTTTGAGTTCATGGTTAATTAGTAATATGAATGGTGAATGGTTAATTAGTATTTGCTCTCTTTCTTATTTATATATCACTTTATAAATAGCAGGAAGAAGCCAAGTCGCTTCGTATCTTCTCTCTTTTTTTATGTCATTTTATCTTTTCCTATTGTTGTAGAGTTAGCTTTGTTGCAGGGTTAGTTCTTTTTTTTAATTGATGTAAAACCAATTTTAATTTAAATTATATTATTTATTTGGAAAATTTTTAAAGTCGATTTATGGTTTTTTCAATAAAATATTTTGGAATCATTTCCTACTAATAGAGTCCTCAATTGAAATCATTTTTTTTCAAATAATTTGGAATAATCTATATATATATGTGTGTACGTATTTATAAAAAAACCTTTAAATAATTCTCTTTGAAGTATAAAGAAACATAAGTGGAAAATTTGCAAAAATATTACTGGAGATATGTCATCATCTATATTATGCATAAAGTTTGCTCTTATCATAAAATAATTAACCATTTTAACTATCTTCTTTTTTCCTTTCGATATTTATAATAGTGTATTAAGCAATGTGTTTAATTTCTCATTTGAAGATGGCAGGTGTATTGAAAATGAAAATTTAAGATTATATAAAGCCATTTAGTCTAAAAATGTATATAATAGCATTCTTTTCTAAAAGTTTTATTCCTATTTTGTTTTATATTATTTAAAAGAACATTATAATTTTATATTTTTTTCTAAAAAAATAAAAAAGTAAAAGAATGATAGTTATAAATGTTTAACATGTATAAATGTAATTTAAAGGTATAGTATAAATAAGGATTAATTTCTTGTGGGTAATAAAAGAAATCTGGATGCTATTATATTAATATTAGCATCTAGAATTTATCCTTCTCTAATTGATATGTGTATATATATACATATATAATTATTTATCAGTATAAATAATTATATATGTATATATATACACATATCAATTAGAGAATCATCTACTCCACCATTAGTCGAACCAGATTTATATTATAATGAATAGAAAAATTTGTCACATGCTCCACTTAAAATGTTAAAATTTTATCTTATTTCTTTTCGCAATTGTTCTCTTCTCTAATTTATATATTTTTATATACTGTAAATATGAATAAAAATGTGGATAATAGCCATTGATTAAATATTATATATAATAAATTTAATATAGACAATAATATTAAAATTATAGAAAAAGTTTCATTCTCAGTGTGTAACAATTTAAAAGAACTTATTCTACAATTATTTGGAAGGCAAATAAAAATACATATTTAAATATTAACTTTGGTCAATGTGTTAGTTTTATGTATGATTAGAGAACAAGAAAGGTTAATACTTAATAAAAAGTCATGAAAAGATCAATATTTAGTTATCATATTGTAGTTTATTTTTCTGGCGATAGCTTTTTATTAGGCTACTAATTATGAAAGATAATTAAAAGATTTTAGTACTATAGAACAATTATATAATTTCAAAGATATTCCTTCATAAAATATTCTTTTATGTTTGGTATATTTTCATTTCTTGATATTTCAGACCAATTTTTTTATGATCGTAATTATGTTCATAGAATTAGAAATTTTTTCATGATCATATATCTATTTTTTATAATCAACGTGTAATTTATGTTAAGATTTTGTAAGAAGCATAATGAAAATAATGAGACCAATATTTTTTAAAAGTAAATTTAGCTAATATAAGAAATAACAATAAATGTTAGAACGAGACTTGGTGTCTTCTTATCCAAAATCAGAAATATTTTTTTTTCTTCATAAAAAATGAACTCTATAAAAAGAGTTATAATATATATATATATATATATATATATATATATCATCAGTCATCTTTAAGATAATTTCAAAGTTATATTTCTTTCATGGACAAAGCTCAAAATAATCAGAAAAAAATGTCGGCAAACAAAATTGTTTACTTTGGACATTGAAATCTATTGAAAATAAAAAAAAAAACTACAATTGGTGGCAACTTTAATATTGTGGTTTACCCTTATATTCTTCACAACTTTAATTTTTTTTTACTCTATTTATTTCAAGTCATGGTATCATTTTTAAAATATTTTAACTTGATCTGTTTATTCCCTCTCTATAGAGAATAAAATAAAACATCAAAATAAGATAGTACTAACGGACATTTTCGATGTACACACACGATATTGTTATAACTAAACAAATACTAGACTAAATGCTTATTAAAAATTAATTATTAACTGAAATTTAGTGAATAGTTAATTATGATAGTATTATTTTCAACCAATGGGATCTAAGCTATTAAGAAAGATAACTAAAAGTTAAAAACAAGTAATATATATTAAAGAAAGTTCATTTACTTCTTATTTTTCTAAAAAATTCTTAAAATACAAATGAAAATTTAAAATTACATTACTTAACGATACATTTTGTGTTTACATCATCCGCACATCGTTCCATATTACAAAACCCGGGTTTTTACACTAGACATTATGCTTGCATTCAACGCTGAAAATGTATGTATACAATGTTTGGTTTAAAAAAGTACACATTTGTTGCATAAATGTAAAACTAACTATAAATTAACAAAAAATAAAAATGTATTTAAATTATTTTAAAAAGGAAAAAGTAATTAATATATGTTAGTATGTTACAAAATTATTTAACTATATATAGTCTTTAACAAAGTTTAACTAATTTTATGTTCTTTTATAAAATAAAAATAATAAGACATTAATCTTTGTATTATTTCAATCAAATGGACCTAAGATATTAAATAAAAGGAACTAAAATTTCAAAATAGTTATTATATATATTTAAGAAAGTATTAAATAGACTAACAAATTATATATATTTAAGAAAGTATTAAATTAATATTTATTTATTTATTATATATATTATTTCTCTAATTTTACACTATTCACGCATTGCGCGGGTCATCACACTAGTATCTATACTATATTAAAAGCAAAGAAGTTTGCAAGAAGAAGATGACACTTGGCACTTTGATATGATGACATGTGTCACTCAGAATTTATAATTAATTAAAATATTAGGTAATCTAATAATTTTTTGAATTCATGATTAGTTAGTAATTTAAATGGTTCATTGTAACCATTCAATTTGTTATGTATTCTAGCATTTATAACTAATTAATATATTATATGTCTATTTTAATATTTTGACTTGACGGTTAGTTGTTAATTTGAATATTTAATTAACATAAAATTTCATAATGAATTAATAGAACTAAGTGAAATAAAATAGTTGGTTACTTACTAACCAATTAAAATATAATCTATCATATGAATGGTTAATAGAACTACCAAAATTTATATACGATTATTTAGCAACTGTTTTCCAACATTCTTATAAATACTATTCAGGAAGGAGATCTCATTCACATCCTATCCTATATGAGTTTCGTTCATCTTCTTGATAGGGTTATTTTGTGTTCACATAATGAAGCATTAGTTTACATTCCTTTTATGTTTAAACTAGTGTGAAACCCGCACGATGTGCGGATAGTGTAAAAATAAATAATAACATGTGTAAATTTGAAATTCAGTCATTGTATTAAATTATAATAGTGGATCTTAATATAAAAAATTAAAATAACTTTGTTTGATATCATGACATTATCAAATAATTTTTACATGATCATCTACTCTTAAATGTTGATTCTAAAATCTACACATGTCTAAATCTGTCTTTAATTATAAAAATATGTCTCATTTTTTATTTTAAAATAATAAAATAGGTTCTCATCTTGAAATTTTATAAAAAAATAATTAAAATTATATATATATATATGCTTAAGTTATTTTGATCGGTGATCATTTGTGGTTATTTCATTAAAAAGTAGGACATATAAATAAAGTGTTCAATCAACAATAAATAACCAAATTAAATGAGAAGAAGCTACTTTATATTTTAAAAACAAATATTTTTATTGTAAAATGATAATATATATTTTCTCACATTTTTTAAGAGCCCATTATTATTATTATTATTATTATTATTATTATTATTATTATTATTATTATTATTATTATTATTATTATTATTATTATTATTATTATTATTATTATTATTATTATTATTATTTATTTATTTATTTATTTATTTATTTATTTATTTATTTATTTAAAGTATTACATTCAAAATAATTGAGGAGTCAAGTAACTTCGTATGTATGGTAGAAAGAGGAGTCTATTTTTTTATTCAAATATTCATTAATTAGATTCAAAATAATTATATAATTTATGCTAGAAACAGTTTTAGATTATATGAAATTATGAAAAAATGATTACATTCATTATGAAGGTATATTTAGAAGTTTATAGACTTTTAAAAATGATAAATATAATTATTAATGATTTAGATAGTTCTTTTGTTATCCTTTAATTTATAAGTAAAAAAATATATAGAAAAATAATTAAAGATACATAAGTCCGCATGACATTCACAAAACATGAAATTATGTATCTACATAAGGAAACTTGGCCTCCTCTTTCTACTATAATCACAGAGCACCACCATCTCATGCATCACCAGACTATGACATTACATGATGAAAACTCCACCACGATTATTTTACCTATTGGTTGAACACCAACTCATCCACCATTCTTTATGCATATATATATATATATATATATATATATATATATATATATGATATAATAAATATAATGTAACTTGTCAAAACCAAATGAAAAATGGCAAGATATTGTTGTAACCAATACTTGTGAATATAAGAAATAAAAACTCTAAAAGAGAAAGTCATGCATCCTTAAAAAAAATTCTTGCAAACAAATAAAGTATATAAAGAAATTAAATTGGCTATGATTCGAGAGACCATATATGCAAGCAATCTCCACAATATTTTATATTACAATTCTTGCATCATTTTAATGAGAATATTTTATAGACAAAAAATATTATTGAATATGGACATAAAAAATATTTGGTCACACATTGTTGTTATTTATTTAGTTTTTGATATATGAAATTGAATATAATAATTTTTTTCATAAATTGAATATAATAATTTTTTTTCTTTACAATACGAAAGTATCCATGGTCACATAAAAAGAATATGGTTCAAAAGAGAATATGACTCTAAACAAATGATATATGACAAAGATAATTTTTTAAAAAATATAAAGTGTAATATGATTAAAATTATCATTTCGAAGAAGATCATATTTGTTAGTCGCCACAATTGCATCATGCCTTCAATGCATCTTAAAATTAATTGACATCACTAATAATATTTATTTTAATATTTGAATAAGGCCAAAAGGAAAATAAAAAATGATTTATTTAAAAAATTTCCTCATGAGAAAATATATTATTCCGATTTTAAGAAATTTTCATTATCGACTATCATATACAAATTAAATAACAAAGAAATAGAATCACAAAAAAAATGTAATAATCTACCTATGATCTTTGAAAGGTAGGCTCGGAGATTAACACATGGGTGAATTGGCATGGCAATAGGTCTTGAACCCATTGGACATTTTTTTTGTGTGACGAACATAATTTTCATCAGAATGACACAAGTAGAAGCTATCATGACAGGAGGTGATGGAGAAACTATCATGACAGGAAATTTTATAGTGGAATTAAGAGGTGGTTGCTCAATTTTGTTAACCGTTTTTTACAATCTTCTATTTCTTCCTTAATTTTTTTTGAAAAAACTTTATGTTTATTTCTGTTCACAATGTAGTGATGTAGAGCCGCGTCGACTTAATTAAGTTAAACTAATGAAGTACTATAATGCACACGAATATACAAATAAAATATTCCTAAAAATAAAATATATATTTTATTTTTCATTAAAAATTATGCCATATATTTCTGCATAATCAAAAAGTAAAATTTAAAATAATAATATATAATTTAAATGATCACACCAATTTGTTATTCTATTTTTACACTATTTTGTTTTTAATAATTATGCTATTATGTATTATGATTACCATATAACTATATATATTAGGATTACCATATAACCGCAAATAGTCCTAGGATAGCTACAATCGTGCAAATAGTAAGCATGTATAATTATTATAAATGGTATGGATAATAAAATTAAATAACTATCATATCTGATAATCATAACCAATTTATTATTATTATTATTATTATTATTATTATTATTATTATTATTATTATTATTATTATTATTATTATTATTATTATTATTATTATTATTATTATTATTATTATTATTATTATTATTATTATTATTATTATTATTAGGAACAATTCTCAACACATTTTTATGCCAAATGTCAATTTTTCCTTCTTCTATAACCATAACTGATATTTCTTAATTTACAAATAATATTTTATGCACACTTATCAACACATGTTTATATCAAATGTCAATACCTCCTTATAAACTTTTTTTTTTGTTTTTCTTATAGAATAGATAATATATATATAGGTATATTTATTATGTACCAAAATTTAGTTTTCGAGATAACTGTCCATTTTCATGCTGTTATTTTTATTTTGCATTATATTTTTATTTTATTTCCATGTTAACATCGGTGACTCACAAAATATGTGACTATATATATATATATATATATATATAAAGGCAAGAATAAAATTGCATGCACAACGTGTATTAATAATGTAATTAGTTAATGTTGTATCATATATTAAGCTTTTACTTAATTTATAGATGGAAAAAAATTCTAATGATTAATTAATTGTCAAATGATATCTTGTAACCAACTGTAATAGTTAATTATTTAAAAATAATTATCCTATGAGATAATAATTTGCTAAACATTTTTTAAAATATTATATTTTTTCAACACGTAGACTCATGAAAATTTTGTTATTTTTTTATGATTATAGTTTTTCTTTCAATTACTAAGTCCTACTAGTGTAATGCCCGCGTGATGCGCGGATAATTTGATTTATAAAACATGTAAATATTGATTTGATATATTTTAATATTACTTAAGGCAATTACTCCATCTAATTCTTTTGTGTCTCATTTATTTTTCTCTCTTATTAGAAAATGTTTAATATATCAAATTGTTTGTTTATTTCATATCTATATGAATTTCATGATATATATATATATAATTTGTTTCAATTACTATTCTAATTATCTCGAAACATATCAAAATTTAAATACATGATCAATACTTCACAATATATTCATGCAAATGTTAAATTATCCTTATTTATTTATCAATCCCTATATATTATTTTGTGTTTAATATAACATAAATAATTCTACATTGTACACAAATTGTATATTTTAAACTTATTCATTTTAATTTAATTTTCAAGCCATACATGCAATTATGTTTTTTGGTACCAAAAAATATGCAACTTGGCATGTATAAAAAATAATTGTCCAATAAAACATTTGAATATTGATGTAGGAAAAGACTCCAACCATTACCATGCTATATGATGAGACCACAATCACCATGGCAATATGCGAAAAGACATTCATAATTCTTAATTTCTTCGTCATTAAGATAAAAAGGTTTCACTTTTATTTAAAGTTATAAATAAAATTCTATCATATATACACTTATTTTTAATAAATAATCTATCCATGAAAATACTATCATTGATATAAAATATTAGCAATTAACTTTTGAAATAAAAAATGTGTTATTTTTATATTATATAATTTAATTATTAAAAAATCAATCATATCGCATGTACCCACACCATTAAAGAACTTGCCGATTAATCATTTCATGAATAAAACATATTAGAATATATGCATTACTCTTATTATATAAGAGTTTGCATGAAACATGTTATGTGGATGAATAGTTTTAAATAAAAACTTGATGTCATTTTTTATTCACAATTAGAAAGACTTATAAAAAATGGCATAAATCCAAAACTAAAGAAAAACTAACATAGTACATTTTTTTACACTTGTACACTAATAATATTTTTGAACAAATAAAATGATATAAATGTTAGAAATAAATATGATATTTCTTGAAGACAAAAAATATTATTTATAATAAATAAAAAAAAGATAGTATGATAATATTCTAAAACAAGATAAAAAAAATTCATTTTCTCTCATAATTTAGATTGAATTATTTTATAGAACATAAAATATAATAAAAAGATGCATGAAAAATACGGGCATAAAAGAGAAGAAAATCTGGAGGTAGTTTAAATAAGAAGAAAGATGCATAAAAGAAAATAATTGAAAGAGAAGGAGAAAAAAGATTTGTGCATTCAAAATAAGAATCTATACAAATAAATGGGGGTAAGCATTCAACAACCCCACCTACCCACACACATTTCATTAAAAATTATTATAAATTCAAATTTAGTTAAATATTATTTGAGTGTTTAACATTTTGTGATGACAATTGTAGTAAATTCAAATAATTTAAATTATTATTATATATTATATACTCATTAATTTATTAATATTATACTTTTATAGTTTCATTTTTACATGTATACTTAATTAATCAATTGCCAATAAAAATATAATTTATCTTTCCAATTTTAAAATGCTTGTCGTGGCTTAGAAAAAGAAAAACGAAATGGAAATACAACCACTGCAATCAGGAAAATATGCATCCATTATATCACATATAATTTATTTACTATATAACATGGATATTTTGACACATGTGATCGATCTTGAATTAGTTGGGTAACTTATACATAATTATATGTGAAATATATCTATATGTATCAAGTTCAATAATTTAAGTTGAGGTTACATATGAACACATACAATCCATGCAAAATAAACACAAGAAAGCCCATGTAGATAGAGTAAACTAACATAATGACCAAATAAAAATGTAATGGTTACCTCTGAATTTATTTACATAGCTATATGTATCTGTGAAACTATATACGCAATAGAATCATACGTATCCTTATTTGATATCACATTCATGTCTTAGATTCTCTGCTTCTTTTATCCAGCAACATCAGGAAAAAAAAAACATGAATATGATTATGAAATAGTGACACATTGATGGAGTTTGTAGGGGGGGTACGATATTATGTGGTTTGCAAGTGTCTGCAGCATATTTACAATCAAAGAGATGGTTGCGATAACTGCTTGAGGTAGTTATCAAAGTTTTCATTTATTTAAAATGAAAAAGAAATAATCAACAAAGTAATTTTAAAAATATTTGCATTAGTTATATGTTTAACATATTAGAGACTTCTTTCTGAACCAATGGATAAAATTAACCTATTAATCAATATTTTCTTTTCTAATTGCATTTTAATTCTTTGAAGGTATCCATCATATAATTTTTTCCCTATATATTTTCAATAATTCTGTGTTATCTATTTGAAAAAATAATATCATCCCATGCGGCAATTGATCTCTTTCAATAAAGTCCATTAATATTTCATTTTCACATTTGTTTGCCCAAGCTATTTTTTGGACTTTTTAAAGAACAATGACATACTACGAGCTATAATATATCAATATTCATTTTTATTAGTTAAATAATGGTAATTTATTTTAATTTAAATTATTTAGAAGCATGATAAATAATTATATTATCAATTAAACTATTACATTTATGGTTAATAATTTATATAGTTATTAATTAATTATAGTATATTTGTGGATGTGTGTGTGAGAGAGAGTGATCGCGTGAGCGGGTGATAAGGGAAAATAAACCCACGTCAAGAAAATTGGGGATCAAGTTAGTTTGTCAGTTTTAAAAATGACACCATTTGGATAATTAGATTTATAAGTAATTAAATAAAATAATATATTTTGTTTGTTAATTTAGAATAAACATTCGCCTTTGTTTAATAGTTTGCATAATAGTAAAAGTGTAATAAAAAAATTTATCTATATAAATACTATCGTATTTAATGATTATGGATAATTATTATCCGCTACTCTAATGACATTATAGTTATTATATAATTTATTGATATAAATTCTGTAATATATATATATATATATATATTATTTGTATAATATAATTATTGTTAGTAGATGTTAGCTATTTTATTGATGGTCAGTTATCTATAGGGTTACCATATTTCATATTTAATTATTATACATATTAATTAATATTATAATATATATATATATATATATATATATATTTTGAAATATATTCATAAAAATTTTAAGGACACATAGTAATATATTATCATGCCAAATGTCATCTTCCCATGAAGAGTACTCTCCTTTTAATATAGTATAGAAGATAGTATAATTTGAATATCATGCCAACATTCAAATTTGTAAAATATAAGAGTTTGAATAATAATTAAATTCAAATTTGCTACTTCCATACCAATTATTTATCCTATTAATTAAAAAAAGTAACTTCAATAATATATTAATATGCTTCAAGAAAATAATGACTAACCCTTATAACACATTTCTGATTACTTTGCAATAAAAATAGGCAACTACCGTACAAAATTTCAACCATTAAAAAGAGCTAACTTTAAATAATATATTAATATGCATAATCAAGATAAGAAAACCAACTCATATCATATTAATTTGCAATCAAAGCAAGCATGTATATATATATATATAGAGAGAGAGAGAGAGAGAGAGAGAGAGAGATTTTGAGCAATGAAAAGAGGGATACGAATGGGTATGAATCCACGTTAGTTTGCCCAATATTTATAATGTGAGAAATGGAGAATGAGAGTTTATCTTTCCACCAAATGGTCTGTTATTAAGAATTAAATTTACATTCAAAATGATTATGAAATAACTGATAGATTTTCATTCTCATGCTAAAATAATTTGAAGAATGTTAATAATAAAGATATTTAATTTCTTATCTTATTTATTTGAATGTTCTATATAAATTTTAAAATTTATTTTGCAACTTAAATATAATTATTTATATTTAAGTATTTTAATTACTACAATTTTTCGGTGTTAACTATATCTTTTTATACTTTAAATATAGTCATTGGATAAATGTTCTCTATATATATTTTAAAAAACTATTAAAAAATAACTAACTACGTTAAACTTTTTCCTTTTCATTGTTTTTTCTTTTTAAACAAAAAATATATCTCATTATTTTTCTTTTCATTCACTTATTATTGCTAAATTTAATATACTTGAAAAATATGTCACTTAAATTTGAAGCAATCAAACATGCCTTAAATATGTTAATTAAAAAAACTTAAGCAAACAAAGAAAATAGCCATACAAAAATCATACCCTCAATCTATATAATATTAATTTACAAAAAAGTAGGCATACAAACTTCATAAAAAAAAAAGGATATGAAGATTACATACCATCTGATTTGTGGGATCAAACCTATTGAAAAATAAGTCATACAATATAATTATGAAATTAAGCCATATTATAAACATGAAACTTCTAAAATTGATTATATATCAATGAGATAAAACTTTAATTGGTTAGATAAATCAAATCTTTTTCATTTTGAATAAATGACTAAATAATTGGTAAAGATAAAAAAGAAATAATTGCATAGTAAACTATAAAAAAATGCATGAGAAGAAAGGATATCATTGGCAGAAAAGAATGTAGAGGATCATGGTTTAAGAAAGGCATTACTTTAAATACCATGATAATAGTTAGTTTTAAAAACTACTATGCAATTTTATAGGGGTAGGGGGTAGTTAGATAATAACTAAATCATCGTGCACATGAAGAAATTAATATTTGAGCAAGTATTTTCAGCATGATCTAAAATAAAAGACTTCATATGAATAAAAATAAAATATTTTGGATAACATATAGAGATTGATAAACAATTAATCATATATGCCCAATAAATCATCACATAAAATGAATAAATGTGTCGATTAAAGAAAAGGCTATTAGGCTCATTATATTTTATTATGGTAGATCATTTTTACAATAAATATGGGTACCATGCATATTTTTTCTCCATATGTTTAACAAAATAAAATATTTATTTGAAGATAATTATATCATTACTACTAACACTTGCCAACAGATAGAAATGATTTTTTTGTTTGTTACGTTTTGATATTGAACAAATTAAGAAATTGTGAGAAAAGATAACGCTTTTATTAGTTAACTATATACGTCACTGCGCGCTCTAACAAAATTATATAGTTATATAATTATTGATATACTCTAACTAAATCGATAAGTAATTATTAAAAATTTGACGTAGAGAAAATTATGGAGTCAAATTAGTTATGGATAATTATTATCCATTACTCTAATATAATATATATGTATATATATTATAATTAGTATTATTATATATTGAATATTTTGATTATAATTAGTTATTTGTACGGTTATCACATTTTATTATTATACATATTGCCTTTAAAAATTATTTATAGAAAAGTTTATGGACACTTGGCAACATATTATAATGCCAAATGTCAATCTCTTATGCAAAGTACTCTCCTTTTAATATAGTATAGATATTTACTAAATTAGTTACCTAATGAATATGCTATTATGTGTTAAAATAATAATTATTAGGATATGAACATGTGGCATTTTATAAATGTGCCAAATGTCAACTTCTCCTTGCAAACTTCTTTGCTTTTAATATAGTATAGATAGATTCTAATTCTAATGATTCAGAAGAATGATAAAATTAAAATATTACAATAATGGAGTTAACTAATTTTAAACATATGGTAACATGTGCCAATATATAATTATATAAATTAATTTGATTTTTATTTTCTAAAATAACATCATTTTGATATTTTGATCATCATTTATTAAAAAGGACAAAAATGCTAATTTATATTTTTTAAAAAAAAATATTAAGAAATTTGGAAAATATTATAATTTTACTATTTGGGATTGATTAGAATTATTGACTTCAATTTCTTATTATAATAAGTCAATTATTTTGATCTTCGTTAAAAATATTATGAGTATGAATTTTAATTTTGTATTTATGATATGTTTTTTTTTTCATCTTATCAAGATAATATTACATATGACTATGAGGATATTGTAGTATTCTACAAATGAGGATAAAAATGAATCAAAATAATATACATTGGCACATGAAGTGCCTCCACATGTTAAAAAAAACTTTTTTTTAAACTTTTTTTTAACTAAAGTTGTTTTGTAACTATTTTTTAAATGTAATTAATATGTAACAATTAAGGAATTTTAATTGAGAGGTTAGAAATTAATCATAAAACATGGTAAACATAAGAAATGAAGAGGTTACAAATTAATCATTGAAATTACTAACTAACCATAAAGTAAAACTATTATTATTGATTACATAATATTTAATTAGTTATAAATGATAGAGGACACATGTCATTGTAATAATGTGCCAAATGTCATCACCTCATGGCAAACTTCTTTGCTTTTAATATAGTATAGATATTCCAAAAAGTAGAAGTTTAAATTTTGAAATACATTTCAAAATTTTATGTTCCAAGTATTATTATATTTTTCTCCCCTTATTATAAAGAATTTTACATTTGACGTACATACACTGTCATATATATATTTCATGTCCTTCATTTGCTCTATGATGTGTTTGTATTTTCTTTTTAATATATTTTTATGACAAATGCTTAAATGTTTTGAGTGCTTAGTTATATTTTATAATTTTTATATGATCATTATTCATGCAATTTATTATGGCTGTGAGATGAATTTCATTAATGAGCCAATGAATTTGAGGTGCATTGACATTTTACATTTTGTATAGTGTGATTCGAGACACTCTTGAACATATGCCATTTTACATTTTGTATAGTGTGATTCCATACGCTCTTGAACATATGAATATCCTACTAACAATGTCTTATTTGGATTGATCTTGAAAATAAAATTTTATATTTTATACTTATTAATATTATTAAAAATATTGCTATTTTTACACATAAGTATTATATTTCTCTCTTTTTTTAACGAGAATACGTTAATTTTCAGTTTTAAAGTTTTTTTTATTTCTTTTCTATATATTCGCTAAGAAATCTAGTTGGATTCTTTTTTGTTAAAATTGCATCACCGGGCAATGGATAGAGTGTATTTTTTTAATATTAATTAAAATATAAAATATTTCTTGAATAATAAAGTTTAGTGGAAGTTAGTTACAACGGCTTATCACTCATAAAAAAGAGCTAAAAACCGATACCATAGAAATGTAGAATTATTAATTTATTATAGTTGGTCTTTATTTTGTACTGAAGTATCATTTTAGAAAATAGCAATCACAATAAGTTATATAATTATATATTGGGGGCACGTAGCTGTTAATTATTATATGTTTAAAATTAGTTTAGCCCACAATTTAGTATTTTTACTTGAAATTTATCATGCTTCTGAATAATTAAAATTAATTATTATTGTATATCTAATTAAACCATTAATATATCATAGTTTTTTAGTGGGATAATTATTTCATTTAGTAACCATTCAGAATATAATCTCATTCTCTACGTGAGAGTACCACCAGCTAGCCTCACATCCATTCTCTCTCTCTCTCTCTCTCTCTCTCTCTCTATATATATATATATATATATATATATATTATTGATGGTTAATTTTTAAAAATTAGTATAATAAAGATTGACTGATAGTAATAACCAATCTCAATTTAACATTGCTATTATAACTATTCTCTACAATTGTATCTATTAAATATGTTAAAATCACCAAAAACATTTATCTTACATGGGATGCTCTCAATTTTTAAGTTAAAATATTTTTCTTCAATTATTTATATATAGGGTAATAAGATAGAAGCATATTTGTTAACAAATTAAATAATTTATGCTATATTATATTGTATTTTCAAACAAAACGAACAAACTAAAATGGCATACTATATTACTATAGTGGTTACCATTTAAGAACAGTTTAAAGAATAAATCATCCATCTCAAATTTGTTTTTTTTTCGTGGCACGAAAATACGAAGATAAAGCACCAACATTTCATGTGGTCCATTCACATCCTACAATAAGTCCATATGCATGATTTTCGTATTATTCTTTCAGTAGATACAATTGGAATAATATATTTAGTTTGTTTATAAAAATAACTATAAAAGTATCTACCAATATTTAATATATGATGTTTTTTACAAGAAAATTAATTTAGAAATATAAATTAAATGAATAATAATTTTGAATTTTTATAATAATAAATAAGATGAACTATATTCATGATTGGTATATCTCAATTTCACTAAGTACAAAAAATTAATCTAATTTATAAAAATCTATCACTTAATATTAAAAGGTCCTAGAGTGTCAGCAAGTCAAGCTACAAATTTATTTGTTCCAAATTTGAATGTTTCATTGTTGTTGTCTATTTTCTTAAATTAATAAATGGGCATGTTAAAATTGAGTTAATAAACTTAATTATATATTTTATTTATTTTTAAAATATTAAGATTATGCACTTGGTTATGCCTTTGTGTTAAAATTATTTTCCTTTTGAACCTATATGAAATAGCTTAAACAACAACAACAACAACAACAACAACAACAACAACAACAACAATAATAATAATAATAATAATAATAATAATAATGATAATAATAATAATAATAATATGTTTTTAATTATAAACATTTTAAGATGGAATTTAACTACAAAGATGGTAAGATGAGATAAAGATGATCATTTTATAATACAAATATTTGTTATTTTTCTAAATATAAAGTGATTTTTTTCTCATTTCCTTTGTGGTTACTTACATTGAAGACTTTATTCTGTGTGTTATGTTTGAAGGAACAAATGATCACATAGAGAGATAATTGAAGTTAAAATTGACATATATAAGAATTTATTTAAATAAAATATAAATTATAATTAATGATGAGACACATTTTACTTTTACACTACCCGCACATCGTGCGGGCTGCACATTAGTACTATATTAAAAGCAAAGAATTTTGCAAAGAGAATTTGACACTTGGCATGATGAGGCATTGACAAGTGTACTTAAAATATTAATTATAAAAAATTAAAATAGTAAACACTTATGATATGAGATATGATAATTATATATGCAGTTATAATAACTACATAATTTTTCTATGTACACGGTTATATATAGTAACTATAATTTATAATAATGTAAAATCTATTCAAAAAATATATATAACAAAACTTTTGCATGTACCTATGTTTTGGATAAATATAATTATTAAAAAGATAAAAATATTATTAAATATTTCACAAGTGTGATAATCATATTAAAATTTATTTATTAGTATAAGAGTAATTAATATATATAGTGTTGTAGTGTAATTGTCTTATGGATTATCTATTTATCATTATATTAGTATGTGATGAGAAAGTAGGTAATCATTGTTACAGACATTAGTCAAATGCATGGATGATTAATTAATCTATATATATATTTAATATATATATTAAAATAAAAAAACACCGAAGGGTAGTGTTTAAATTGTGAAAAAAATAATAAATTGATATTTATATTTAAGTTGATGTCGCTCTATATATATTAATAAAAGAAGAGGTAGTTTAAAAATAAAAACAAATGAATAAAACAAAAGAAGTAGACGGTTGTAAAAAAAGCCATATGTCCATGATAATTTTAAATATTCTATTAAAAATAATTACCTATTAATTTTTATGTAATATAAAGGAAAGACACACGAGGTATTAATATAAAATAGAAATTAAATCATAAAATAATTAAGATAACAGTTAGTGGGTTAATTTAATTTTTAGATCACCAAGTTAACTGAAAAGATTAATTATTTAAACTTATTAATTACTATAATTGAAGCATGGACGTTCCTCTAACTATACCTCAACCCTCAACTACTGCTACATCATTCTCAAAACTACCTCCCCACCCCCCCCCCCCCCACCCCTCGCCCCCCCCCCCCCCCCCCCCCCCCCCACCACCACCACCACCACCACCACCACACACATGTAGAATTTAATCTTTTCCATTTGGTAGATTGTTACAATGACACTTTGTAGAAAACTGAACCAAGTAAGGTAATATAAATGCTCATATCACAATGAAATTCCCACATTCGGTGCCACAAGAATGAAGATTATTTTAGTATCATGGAGTCGGAAGATTTATTTATTGTTTAATTTTATATGATTGATTTGGATGTCTTTTTGTTCTTGCAAATACTATGTCTTTGCGGTGATAAACTATCTCATTGAATACTTAATGTTGTTTGATAATGGTTCTCTTGCTTTATCTTTAGGTCATGCAAAGGAAACTTAAGGTTCAAAACATGATGATTCCGAGGGATTGATATATTGGAAATGATGTTTCAAGAAGGAAAGGTGCATTACTCTCACTATGTTATAGATATTCTTCTATTTTTTTAATTTATCTTTGCAATATGGCAGGGATTGGATGATATAATGTATAATGTTGACATAAACACGGATAATCATATTGGTTCACATCTATTTTCTACATTTTTATCATGCATTATTTCATATTGCTTGCATCTGGACTCCATTGAAAGGTTATGGATATATCCATGACTTTACGTGTTGCATGCAAAATAATATTTCAAGAATAAAAAATATATAATTCTCATTATTTTGCAGATATTCTTACCCTTTATTTTTATTTTCTTTTTTACATGTCAAGGCTTGGTTGAGAGCACGAGATAAACATATTACTTTACATCCAACTTTTATATTATTTTTTATCATGTATTTTTTTCACAGATATTTTACACATTAAATGAAATTACGAGTCTCTAAAAAATGTTGATTTTGTTATCATATAATTATCCATGGCATCATATTAACTTTTTTAAGAAAATCTTATTATTTAAATATATAATTATTTGAGAACAGTCGAAATGGAGTCTTGTGTTCCATTGCAAGATTATATTTTATTAATTATTTTTAACAATAAACTTTTAAGCCTATTTTTTTCCTTTACCATTGTCGCATATTTTTATAAGTTTCTTTGATCTTTTTAAAAAAAATATATTGCCTTAATTTTTAAATATTTATTATGTCGTATATGCATTATATATATATATATATAAAGAAGAGTGAGAGAGGCGTTTGGCATTATAATATATTATCATGTGTCCTTAAACTTTTTTATAAATAATTTTTCAAAACATATATGTATAATAATTAAATGTGGTAACCGTACAAGTAAATAATTATCATTAACATAGCAAACATCTAGCAATAATTATAATATATATACATGTATATTATATTATATTAGAGTAGTGGATAATAATTATTCATAACTAACTTGACTCCACAATTTTAGATTTTTTCCTTATCACATTTCTCATGATTTAACTATATACGACTATATAAGAAACCTCATAACATAATGATTTAAATATTATATATATAGTTTATGAAACCTATGATCCTATGTACTTGATTAAATAATTTAAAAATATAATGTGTAAGGAGAAGTCAACTTTCAATAAATTATGATTAGTAAAATAAAATAAATATATTTAAACCCGAATTTATGATATTATTAAAAATTATATTCTTTTAATAATAATTGTATATATTATTTAAGGGTTAACGTGTTAGTTTCATTTTATTCTACAAATATTTTATTTTAGTTATAAATAATATATATGCATCTATATCTTATTAAAAGGAGAATATTCAATTTTAGTTATAGATAATATATATGCATCGCACCGCACGGGTGTTACACTAGTTATAATAAAAGGAAGATAGTATGGAGGGAGAGTTTGACATTTGGCACAACCATAGAATGCCACATGTCTTATAACTAGGATATTAATTTATAATCTATCTATATTATATTAAAGATAGTACTTTCAAGGAGAGAATGATATTTGACATAATAATATGTTGTCATGTGTCCTTAAAGTTTTTATAAATATGTTTGTATAATAGGCAACCGTACAAGTAACTAATTATAATTTATAGGCAGCACCTAATAACAATAGTTATATATATATAAACTATATTAGAGTAGTGAATAACAATTATCTATAACCATTATAGTTGACAGTACTTATATCAATAAACTATTTTATTAAAGTTTTATTATTATGCAAACTATTAAACAAAGGCAATTTTTTATAAATTAACCAACAAAATATATCATTTTATTGAATTGATTATAAATATGATTATCCGAATGAATGTCATTTTTAAGAAAATTAGAAATTCGCCTAGCGCATGGAGATATTATAATTATCATTCTTCTAGATAATTAGAATAAAATTAGTTAACATGATATAACTAATTAAAATATTAATATATTATATTTTTTTATTGGTCGTAACAAAAGTTACGTTTATTATCTTATTTAGCAAGATTTTTTTTTATCATTCTTAAAATATAATATCACCTTATAAATGTGGATGAGAATTTAATTTGACTCTACAATTTTATCTACGTCAGAAATTTTCCCTTATTACACACCCTCTCTCTGTTACACACCCACACCACCAGATATATAAATAAATAATATATAATTGAGATATATTATATTAAAGATCCGGCTTTTGAAGATGGAAAAATGAGATAATAGTGATATGAAATAATAAAAAATTAATGGTACTTAAATAATAATAATAATAATAATAATAATAATAATAATAATAATAATAATAATAATTGTATCTTACTATATTAAAAGGAGAGTAGTGAGCAAGAAAGTGATGACACTTGGGAAAAAAATCTGCCATGTGTCCATACATTTGATAATTAAATATTTGTTTTTATCATAAAGTGTTAATATATATATATATATATATATTGTTTACAAAGTACAATAATATGGAGAAATACTTTATCCATGTAATATTTCATGCTATATTCAAAACAAATTAATATATATTTTAACCATTAAAACTAAATATTAAACTATTTTTTGGTGGATTGTTAGTTAGCAAGCATGGAGAAAATAGTATCCGACAAGTACATAATATTATAATTATTTTGATAATAGTGAAAAATTAGATGAATGGTATGTTTATAAAATAAGTAAATATTACAAATAATTAGCATGAATAATTTAATATTACATGGATTGTTAGTTAGTAATCATGGATTGTTTTAATTATTTTGATTACTTATTTGAATAAACATATCAAAAAATAATATTAAACCATTATAATAATTAGTTCAAAGATTCATTAAGTATATAATAAATTATAGTAGTGGATAAAACTATCATAACCGTCCATTATGGTATTTGATTATAGATAATAGATAAATTAAATTAAAAACAAAGTAGTCAACTAAAATTAGAATATTAGCATAATCATTTTAGTAGACGATTAGTTACTAATTATACATTAGATGGTTATTTAGTAACCGTTTCTTTCATGGGTTTTTACATGAAATGCCTTCCTTATAAATACCAAGGAAATCTACTTGAATCTATCTTCCTCCCTATTTCTTTTTTCTTCTGGTGAGAATCTTTCTTCCTAATGTATTTCTTTTGTAGTTTACTATATAATTATTTCTTAATTTTTATCTTTAGCAATTAATTAGTCATTATATGTTCATTTATTTATAATGGAAAATGTTATGATTTACATAAGTAATTCAATTTTTTTATCTAATTGATATATAATCCTATTTTAAAAGTTTCATGTTTATCATATGACTTAATTGCATAATTATATTAAATGACTTATTTTTTTCAACAGGTTTGGTCCCTCAAATCGGATGGTAAATAATCTTCATATTATTTCCTTTTCTATTTTCTTTGTAAATTAATATATTATTATTTTTGCTTAACATTTTGTTTTTAAATTAAGCATGATAGGTTGCTTTAACCAATTTGGATTTAGCATTGTTGTTTCAAATTATTATTATTACTTTATTCTGTGTGGCACTTGCTTATTTTTATTGCAGTGGGTTTGTCTTTTTTCTTTTGCTTAACTGATAGAATAAGGGATTCTAATATTCTATTAACAAACTTTATTTTATCATTAGTTACTTGGAAAATTATTTTTAATTAAATTTATGGATTTCACCATGAAGAAATTAACGTTATTCTATAAGTAAGTTTTCAATTGGAGCTTTACTACTCACTCCTTTATTATTATTATTATTATTATTATTATTATTATTATTATTATTATTATTATTATTAACTAATTTTTATCATTAAGATGAGTTTTAACTGATAGAATAAGGGATCGGTCGGTGGTGTTAACAAAATTAATTTTCAATTATATTACGTAGATGGTTAATTATTTTAATTATATTAAAGAGATAGTACTTTGCATGAGAAAATGACATTTGGCATAATGATACATTGACAAGTGTCCAAGCAAGAAAATTTTGTTCCAAGTATAATAAACATATCACAAAATAATCTTAAAACATTAAAACAAAAATATAGCATAATCGTTAGTGGATTATTAGTTAGTTTAGTACTATATATTTGATTATTATTTAATAACCGTATGCATTAAATTTTTTTTGAACACATCTTATCAATTAAAAATAATTATCTATCCCAATAATTCGTCCACCAGTTTTTATCAATTTGCAAATTCTTCCTCAGTTAGTTAAAAGAATGAAATTGGCTAATATCATGACGATACTAGGTAGTATAGATATTATTATGGGGGAAGTTGACCGTTAAAATGATAATTGATACGACAGAAGTACAAACTATCAATTCTTTTTTTACATCGGAATCCTTAAAAGAAGTCTATGGACTTATATATAATTATCTATCCCAATATTTTTAGTGAGTGCTTAATTAATAAATAACTGCCCAAGTAACTACCTCAATCATTTGTGCATTTCACCCCACGATATCTTCCAAACTTTCTAAATATTTTATTTTATTTTATTTAATAATTGTCTACTTTTAACTATAAATATCTCCTCACATTGTTCTACATGGTTCACACCATTCCCCACTCCATTTATTTTATTTAATAATCGTCTACTTTTAACTATAAATATCTCACCACATTGTTCTACATGGTTCACACCATTCCCCACTCCATCTCTCACAATTTTCTCTATGTGAGACAGACAACCTCTCTCTCCCTCTTTTATATAATTTTAGTGAGTGTTTAATTAATAAATAACTGCCCAAGTAACTACCTCATTCATTTGTGCATTTCACCCCAAGATATCTTCCAAACTTTCTACATATTTTATTTTATTTTATTTTATTTTATTTAATAACCGTATACTTTTAACTATAAATATATCCTCACATTGTTCTACATGGTTCACACCATTCCCGACTCCATCTCTCACAATTTTCTCTACGTGAGACACACAACCTCTCTCTCCCTCTCTCATATATATATATAGTAGTGTAAGGCTCCGTGCGATGCATGAGAGCATAACAAATTGATCATATAAAAAGTTTAAAATTAGTATTAATGGTACAAAAAAGTCATGCAACTATAAAAATATAATAAATGAAGAAAAAATATAATGTCTCAATATAAATTTCAATTTTTTTGTATAGTATAATTGTGACCTCATTTGTTATTTGTTTATCATCATTGTAGGACAAAATTTTAAGATCTTTTTTATTTGTCACCTATGAAATAACTTATTGTGCATGTATAAACACTTGTTATTTTAGAAATAATCTCACATGAGATAATGAACGCGACCTCCTTGTAAAATTTAAAAAAACTAGTAAAAAATCTATAGATTTTAAAATGTACTTTTATATTTTTATATAATAATATATTTATATTGATACCTTTTCATTTTCTAATATCATTTAGTTGGAGTGTGTATTATTCGGATTACAATAATTGGGAATATTATACAATCTAATCACACAAACTATGACATTTCATTATATCTTAATTAGATTTACATAAGAGATGAGTCAATATTTTCAGTCATGCTACATAAAAAAACTTTGAAAAAGTTATTTAATTTATCAAATAATTTTAAATAATATACAACTTGTGAGGGAAATGTCAAAAATATTATTTCAAAGACGGTGTAAAAAATTTATCGATAACTATTAATCCATAGAAAAAAGATAAAGACGTATAAATTAAGTAAAAAATACTTGTGAGGACAATGTTTCTTTTTATTAACCTTTTAGCCATCTCTTTTCTTTGTTAGATCTAATAACAAATATTAAAGATTTTATATATCTGGTAGATAATGATAGATATTTTTTCATTTATAGTAGTTGAATAATTTGTTACAAAAAAATATTTCATTATAGTAATTAAATAAATTATTATTAGTTCATTAGAATATCTTAATTAATTAACAAATTTTTAGTAAAAATAAAAAAATGCTTAAGTTTAGTTGAATACTTTGTTATTAACTGATTACATATTAATTTATAATGAACTATCTAATAATAACAAAATTATCATGAAACCTAGTTTTTTGGAATTCTAAAATGATTGGTATATTAAGTCTTTTATTTCCTTGATAGAATAGCAAAACAATAATTATATGCAACTAAAAATTGTTATCATAAATAATATATATGATTATAAATATTATTAGAATTAAAATATATCATTTATTTCATATATTATTTATTATCTTATTGCTGTTTACTGAAAAATCTTTTATTTATAGTAGTTAAAATTTTTGCTATTAGCTTATTATATAATAAAAGATTAGGAATCCTAATTATTTGATATTATAAAATTGTTGATACATGAGTCTTCTATCTTCTTAATTTTTATATAATAACAACTTGATAACAATAAAAAATAACTATACACAACTAAAATTTCTTACCATAGATAATATATGATTATAAATAATGTTAGCACAAAATATATCATTTATTTCATATATTATTGAGTATCATATTATTATTTATAGAAAAAACTTTCATTTATAGCAGTTGAAAATTTTTTTATTAGTTCATTAGAATATCTTATTCAATTATAATAATAATAAGTTTGATTGAATATTTTGTTATTATTTTATTACATATTTTATAATGATTTATAATGACATATCCAATAACAACAAAGTGATTACGAATATGAGTTGTTCAATATTTTAGGATGATTCATATGCTTAAATCTTTTATCACCTTAATAGAATGACAACTTAACAACAATAAAATATAATTGTATATGCTTAAAAATTGTTAGCATAAATAATATATGATTATAAATATTATTAGCACATAATTATATCATCTACTTCATATATTATTGGTAACATAAAAAAAAACTTTTATTTATAGTAGTCAATAATTTGTTTAACTTTTAATTATATATATATAAACATAGAGATATATAATAATAAATTCACAAAATTCTAACAATATTAACAAAATGATTAAATTTGGTTGATTATTTTATTACTAGTTGATTAATCCTATATCAATTTATAATGAATTATGACATACAAATACACATACAATAATAAATTAATAAACTATTAGTAATAATTAAATTTGGTCGATTAGGTATCTTGTATTGATTATAATATGGAGAGAATGATGATAAAATGACAAAGATGATAACGATATATAAATTCTTTTATGGATTTAATGGGGGTCATACGCCTTGTATGGGCGTATGACCCCCTTATGCCACTGCCCACCGTCCGATCTAATCGGACGGTGGGCGATGACGACGCATGAACGACGAAGCGTGAGAGGCGAGGTGGGATCGGTGAGGCGACGGCGGCGACGTGCGAGCGATGAATCGTGACGGCGTCGAGATGGGAGCGGTGAGGCGACAGCGGCGGCAAGATCGAGCGGCGAGGCGACGACAGCGAGATGCGAGAGGTGAATCACGACGGCGGCTGTGAGACACGAGCGGCGAGGCGATGACGGCGAGGTGCGAGCGGTGAATTGCGACGGCGACTGCGAGACACGAGCGGCGAGGTGCGAGCGGTGAATCGTGACGGTGGCTGCGAGACACGAGCGGCAAGGCGAAGACGGCTGCGTGACGGCGGCGGCGAGGCGACAGCGACGAGGCGACGGCGGCGGCGAGGCGTGAGTAGCTTGGCGACGGCAGCTGCGAGGCGATTCCATCTCTCCCCCTTTCTCCCTGATCCGGCGATGGCGACGTCGAAGCGATGAGGCTGAGGGCGGCCTGATTGTGAGGATCCGGCAAGGCGAGGGTTGCGATCTATTCTTCCCCTTTCTCTCCGATCGACGGCGAGGACGGCGAGGGAAGGTCGGAGGACATTGTAGAGGTCCGGTCGGGGAGCCGGCGATGATGACGATGCTCAGAGGTGCCGGTGGCGGCAACGATGGCGGTGCTCGAAGGGAAGGCGGGGAAGAAGAGATCGGAGTAGGGGAAGAAGAGATCGGAGAAGGGGAGGGAAGGCGGCCACACATCGCATCGCTCACCGTCCAATGTAATCATGGCGGTGGATATTGATGCGTATGGGGGTCATACGCCATACAAGGCGCATGACCCCCATTAAATCCTTCTTTTATTACTTATATCTTTTTATAATTTTTAGTTACTTATATTTGTTGTCTATTTTTTTAAAATAATGTCCACCACAATGCATTCACTTCTTAATTAAGTATATTTTTATAATAAATTATTACAAAATATATACTTAATAATTATAAATTTCTTTAAATAGTATATATAAATAATTATATTTTTTATTTTTAAAATTAAATATTATTTTTTATCATACATGATCGAACTTTAAAAAATCAATTATCTATATCATATCATATGGCTTCATGATAGGGTTACATCCAACTTTTAACTCTCTTTAAGGTGTGTGTATATATGCATGTTATGTATGTATTAAATATAAATAATTATTGAAGTTAAATATTTTATCTAAAATAACTAAAAGTGTATATTTTGATAGCATTTTGAGATAAATAATATATATTTAATATTATTATTTGAGTATGGGTGGCAAATTTTTAAACTGATCCTAAATTAATTTCATGCAAATTCTCATCTTGGTTATACCTTTTTTTTATAACATTTTACTTTGTAGTGTTTGATGATATTTACATGAGGAACTAAAAGAATGTATGATACATTTATATAAATTAATATTTAGTTTATTCATGTTATCATTATAGATATACATATTATATTATTTAAAAGTAATTTTTAAAAGATTATTTTGTGTGTGCCAAGTAGCATTTATGCCTTCCCCCTCCCAAATATGATGTGGATTATTATTAGTAAATAAATTTATCTTTTTTTTATTCCTCACTTGTGTTGTTCTCAATGGAACAACATGAATATATTTTATACTTTATAATACAACATAGATATGAAATATTATTGTTATATTTAGATTTTATATAACTTAGCATTAGAATTCATTTAGGAATTTTTTATTTGATCATGTGTCACATGCTTCTGCCTTTAAGTCTTAAAATTTATTTATATTGATTGACTTAATTCGGAAAGATTGTTATAAAGTTTGTGAATTGTTCCTATTTTATAATTCATCTTATCTATTTCATATTATAAACTTTAAATGTAGGATTAAATTAGATAGTTGAATATGCTTCCATTTTCATTTTATCTCGTTTCATTTATATTTGAAAACCTTTGAATGTGAGATTAAAAAAATATTTGATAGATAGATATAAAAAAATATTAATTTTATTGTACATGTTAAATTCTCATTCATAATATTTTAAAAAGTATTTATAATTATTTAATATAATTTTATTTCATATATGGCATCATAAGAGTTTTTCGACAACTTCTACCTCAATATATATATATATGACACAGATATGTGTGAATATAAGTATACAACTATAATTTTATAAATATTATTTGTTATTATAAAGTAAATACAATTTTGAAATTATAAATCATATTATATAGAGAACATAGATATTTACTCAACATTAATCAATATCATCATGATACATATTAATTATTAATATAATATAATATACTTATTATTATTTAACATAACTAACATATTTTATACACTCTCATTTAAAAGTACTCAGCATCTTCTATCTTTTCTTTTATATAGATTTATAAATACTGATATAAATGCGTCAACTTCAATAACTAACAAAAAAAAGTTTTGAGCATTAATGAGACCATAGTAAAAATTTTATGAATATTATTATGATTATTAACATAATAAAATAATTAAATATTGATAATTTTTTATTACTAACAAATTTTTATTATGAGATCAAAGATGCAAGTTTTTGACTTAGACATCTTCATATACCTACAATATTTTGTTAGCACATAGAGACTTAGGGTCTGTTTGGATTGAGGGTTATGAAGGGGTGGGGTGGAATATGAGGGAATAAATTAGTTACACCATGTTTGGTTACATTATTTATTTAAGTTAAGAGGGGCGGACTGAAATAACTAAGCTCTTCAAACACCATATTTTTTATTCCACCAAATTGGTGGAATGAGGAGGGATAGATTATTTTAGACCAAATTAATCTCTTTCCCTTTTTTATTATCATAAAAATTAAATTATTTCTCTTCTTACCAAATTAAACCATCTCTCTCTTTCTCTCTCTCACACACACATATATTATATTTTTTTCTAATATGAATACATATTTATCTATAATTTTTTACTAAATAAAACTTTTTAGTAAATATAAAATTTTATTCAAAATAAACATAAATATATTATTTAAAAATAATTTAATATTAATAGAATATATTCAATCGGGTCAGGACATAAAATTCGGATTCGATCCCGACCCGACCCGGCCAAGTGTCAAAGAAATGAGACCCAGTCCTGACCCAATTATCTATCGGATCGGAAAAAAATTCGAAAAATCCGAACCGGTGCGGACGAGGGCGACCAGGTCGTCCGGATTCATGCTCACTCCTAATTAACGATTATAATTACTTTAAATATATACTGAAGGATAAAAATGACTTTTATATAAATAAAATCTTCATTACCCCACCCCACATCTTATATAATTTATTATCTAAACATAGACTTTCTAATGACACACAACGTCACCCCACCCCATCACTCACCATACTACCTGTGACGTCCGAGAATTTCGTTAAAAAAAAAGAGAATAAATCTATTTTGACTCATTCTCGTAACCGCCCATTATCCACACGAAACTCTCCTTATCTTATATTAATAAATCCCTAGAAAACCTAAGATGACGGCGCGGTAATTTTCATTTTCATTGTGATAGGAGGAGAGGAGGAAAAGGTACCAAATCGTCGTGGGAGACGTCGACGTCGAGGACGTCAGATCTAATAATTTTTGTGACATTCGAAGGAAAAAGGTACATATTTCTGTAAATCTCTCTCGGCCTATTTGATTTTTGGCGCACTGCATCGAAGATATCATCGATCTGCTTTGTGGACGAAAAGAAAACTATTTGTATACAATTATACACTTTCTTCGTCTCTGCCTGGGTGCCTGATGTGATTTGACAAATATTTCAGCCGACACCAACACCTTACATCACTATATTGTTAATTATATATGTTTAGACATGACCTGTACTCATGTCAAGCGCTCACATGTCGGTTCTTTCTTAGTGCCTTAGGCTATATGCACAGAATACTGCATCTCCTTATAAGTGCATTAAATGTATTGTATTAATGCGTGAGCATTTAATCTGCCTTGGATGTACCAAAAGCACACAACAGGAAATGCGTATGGGCATTTTAATGCCCCCTATAGAGCACCATAATATATATCCTATAATAAGTTAGTATATGTATTGCTACAGTACTCGAAAGTACTGTAGCAGTATTATTACAAGTGTATTTGTCCATATTACAAGTGTATGTGTATTGCATTATCAATTCATATTTGTCTGATAATTAATTGTCTTGTCGATATATTATTTAACCTCTTATTATCACTCGATCATTGTAATGTGCTAAAAAAAAATCTATCCGCACTGTAAATCTTCTTGTCTTGATCTAATCGGTCATCCTTTTTATTTATTCTTCTACTCATAATATAGAATATTGAACCTTAAAGATAGTTATAGAGTAAATAAGATAAAAGATGAAAAATATTAAATGAAGAGCTCTTCTTATGTTTGGTTGACGACGGTCAACCTGGCCAAAAGGGAGTCGAAAGATACTCCACCGGCCCGTATTAGGCGTTGAGATGCTCCGCCCTGGCCAAAAGGGAGTCGAAAGATACTCCACCGGCCTTATTTTAGAGAGTTGAAAGACACTCCAAAATAAGTGTAACATAATGAAAAATGTAAAGATGACAATGATTATGATGATGGACAATGTCCAATGATATTATGATCTTTTAATGATGATCATGTTATTCTCGTTACACTTATCATATTATCATCACTAATGCCACTCTAGTTCATGCCTCTTGATCATGATGTTATTGTATCAATCATATCTACATGACTATCAATTATGATTATGTTTATTTGATTATCTTTATGATGTCATTATTGCTTATATGTCATATCATTATTATGTACTGGGCGTCAAAGCTCACAGGGAGGTTCACCTCCCCTGTGTATTCAATGTCACAGGTAATAACATGTCCCAGTAAAAAGGATGATGGCGCAGGCGACATATCGAGCTCGTGGTGATCTTTGCACATAAAATCGAGTCTCTTCAGCTTTCTTTTTATTTTCATCGAGTTGTATTTATTTATGCAAACTATCATGTTTAGATTATGTGAGACTTAGTTGTGTTATCTTGTTAAGACTTCCGCATTCATTTTAATTATGCCTCTTTTTAAATGAATAATAGCTATGTTTCCTTCCGCAATTATTCCTCTATTATGTTGACCAGTCAAAGTCTTATTTTGGTCAAATTATTACACAAGTAAGTCACGTCTCGTAACGTTCCCGGGGTGCATTCGACCACGTGGCGGGGTGCATTTTCGGGGGCGTTACACTACCCTATCATATCCCTCCATTAGTTATTTGCCAAACAAACCCTTAGAGATCTACACATGCTCTCCTATATCAGAAAGGACGTCAAAGTATACTAATATTTTGAAAACATCCTTTATTCATAGCTACAAATATTGAATTTAAAAGTATATATATATTACTTAATGAACTTTTGAATATCACGATGATATTATAGGAAAATAATTTTTTATCGCACACATGTGTATATTCATATGCCCGCACACACTCTTTGCCTTTAAAAAGGGAATCGAGTATGCAAAAATTGAAAGTCCCTCTATTTGTACATAACATGATGTACAATACACAATATGTATATACAATTTATAAAAAAAATATTTTTTATTCTTGAGAGCATGCACACATTCTTTTATTTTGAAGTGAATGTAAAACGTGCTTTTGCAATATGCACCATTGCATTATCTACATCGCGATATTTATAGATAATGTAGAGAATATAAAGAAATACTATTTAAATTAGAAACCACTCGATAAAAAACTTTTATAGATATATTATATCTTATTTACAATATAATACTATTAAGATATATAAATAATGTGTATGATTTACTTATAGTTAAGTATCATAAATAATATAATTAAATAATAACTAACTTTTGAGTAAGCATAATTATATAACTAACTTTTGCTATAGGTGATTACGCATTTTATATCGGTTTATAACTAACTATCTAATAATAATAAAATGATTATTTTGTTTAATACTCTAAAATGATTTATATGCATAAATTTTCTATATCCTGATAAAATAACAACCCGATAACACCCAAAAATAACTATATGCAACTAAAGATTCTTAGTATAAACAATACGTGATTAAAATATTACAAATATATATAATTTATTCCATATGTTATTTGTTATCATATTATTGGTTACATATATTTTTTCATTTATAATAGTTTACGTACCTATATGCCTACATAAATACACATATATAAGACGCATAGTATCATAATAATATATTTAAAAAATTGATGATACCTATATTAATCATCAATGAATATTATCGTTAAAGTATGAAATGCATGTCTTTGACTTGAACTTCGATGATGGCATACATTTTTTAATGCTTCCTTGTATATACAAATTATAGCATTTAATATCTTATATTAGACGAAGATAAATTATATAGAAGTATTTTTTATTATCCATAGACTTATGTTTGTGGATCTGCACATATTCTTTGTCAACAAAGAGGACATCGAGTATGAAGATGTAAAATAAAAGTCCTTTATAATATTTAATATTTTTTATTACTTGAGAGAAATTAAATAAAAGTATTTTTTCTTATAAAATTTAATATTTTTATTAGAGAGAGAATAATTATATATAAATATTTTTTTATCACACACAGATCTAAATTTATAGATCCGCATGTATTCTTTGTTTTCAAAGAAGATGTGGAGCATGAAAATGAATTTGAAAGTCCTCTATTTATAGTTACAAATATAGAATTTAAAAGTATAAATAAATAAAATCATGAATTTTCTAATAACTAACTCTTAAGTTTTCATGATCAAAGTTATCAAAATCGCGATCTTGATCGTAAGATCGTAAGATCCTAGGGTCGGCAATCTCGATCTCAACTTTGAGATCGTTTTTGTAGTATCAGTAGGATCGTAATAGCAAGATTGTAAGATTGTTAAGATCGTAAGATCCTACCGATCCTACTAATCTATTTTTTTTTATTTTTTGTTTTGTTTTTTAAATTTTCACCAATTGCAACATGATTTTTTTGAGAAATAAAATTAAGAAAAAGGTTATTGGTTATAATTAAAATTTTAAAAATATTTTTTGCACAAAATAATTATATTATAAATGTATATTAAGAATTATTATATAATGCTATTTCATATTCACCATATTATTGCCATTTTTTGTCAATCTATATTAAATTATTATTATATAAATAGTATATATATCATTTGTAACAAGTCTTAATAGGATAGTACTCAAGATAACATTATTTATAATTTAAAATATTACAAATTTATTTAAAAAATATTATTTTACATAATTTTATATATTCAACTATTATTTTAATATATAGATAGGATCTTACGATTTTCGATCCGATCTTACGATCTTCGATCTTACGGACCTCTTCCGATCTTACATAAGATCCCGATCTTGACTACCTTGTTCATGATTATATAATTATAATATTATCAATTTAAAATCATGAATTTTCTTATAACTAACTCTTGAGTTTTCATGATTATATAATTATAATATTATCAATTTATGAGAGCTCGACACGTGGCACTTTCAACCTCTGCATTTATATATAGAAGATATATATATTGTTGTTATACTATTATATTTTTTAATGTTTTAATTGTTAGCATGGTATTATCCATTTAATCTTATATGACATTATATAATATAAGTATTGGCATGTTTATCATTTGAATTTACTTCTATTCTAAATTGATTGTCATTATTATATGCTATGCAGACCTTCTTTCCTTATTTCATTTCCCAATCTGATATTTCTTTTTTCTTTACCAACTTCAATAAATTTTTATATGTAATTAAAGAAATCTTATTATGTAAAAAATTATGATATTATGGTAATAAATTCTTATTTTATATAAACTTGAAAAAAATAGTTAATAATATATTTGGCAAAAGCTAAAAGCTAACATGTGTGATAATTAATAAAGATTTCATTTATATACTAATTGGTAACAAGTAATTAAAAAACTAAACAATATTTGTAGCATTTTTAAGAATATTATCAAATTTAAATAGAAAATTATTTTGGAATTTTTTAAAATTTTCTTTAAAATATTTTTGGAATGTTTAATTTAACAACAATCTCAATCATATAATCACCTTATAAATATTATGAAGTAAACAAATGTGAATTCGTCTTACATTCTTTTTCTTTCATATATATGATTTATGAAATGTTTGTTGGATGAAGTTTGATTTAATATCATTATTTAATGACAACTCACTTCCATTATTTTCATTTTTTAATAAGCTTTTTTATTTTGATAACACTTATATTATCTGTATGTATATGTATGTATGTTTACTTTGTTTATTACATTGTTGAGGTTTGTTTTTATCTAAAGGGTTACTTTTTAATTAATTAGTATATATTAATTGATTTAATGGTGGGTGGAATTAATTAATTTATGTTTAAATTATTGTTCTAACTCTTTTTGTTTCTACAAAAATGAATTGTCAACATGATCTTCAAAAAATATTATACGGACTTGCTTACATGGACTGTAGCATAAATTGAAGTTTTATTTAGTTCTTATATTAATTATTTAGTTATTATGTATCATTTATTATAAACAAAAAAGATTATGATTTAACTAACTAATTCGATTTGATATATAATCATATATTAGAAGTTTCATATTTATTATATGGTTTAATTCATAAATATTTTACATGGCTTATTTTTAATAGGTTAGATCCCACAATTCGGATGATAAATAATCTTCACATTCTTTCTTTTGTTTGTGAGTTTTAAGCATATTTTTTCTAAATTAATATACTATCATTGCTTAGGTTTTTATTAATTATCATATTTAAGGTATGGTGGGTTGCCTTAACCAATTCAAATTTTTCTAAATTGATATTATAGTTTCTTAGATTTGACCATTTCTTTTAATCTTCTAGACCTTTTACATTGTTGAATAATTAATTAATATATAAAATTTATTTTTAATTTCATCTCACTATTTACAACTTATCATTCGTTATTGGTCTTTTTTTTTGTTAAGGTACCGGCAAAGTTCATTTTTTTCATAAATGATATCAAAATATATAATTAAATAATATAGCAGCATTTTAAGCTTTAGATAGGAAATAATTTTAAAAATACTATTTAAGTTCTAATCAATTTCCAAAAAAAATTGTAAATATTAATATCTAAGTAATAATTATTTTTCAACTGGTAGTATTCAATTGTCCACATTATTAAATTAAAGATAAGAAAAGATTTTATGTAAAATGAAAGAAAAAGAAGAAATTAAAATCTTGTTTACCATTTAAAGTTAAGATATTGTGTTTTACGCCAAATATGATATATTAAATTATAAAAATACTAATCATTTATAGTATTTTATTTAAATGAATGAATACTTAACCAATTATTATATTATTCTAATAACTATATTAAGTTAGAAAATACTAGATCAATCCATGTTCAAATTAAAATATGAAATTTATTTTTAATTAAATCTTACTTAAACTTATTTATAACTTCTCATTTTGTATTATTTTTTTCCTTTTTTATTAAGGTACCACAGAATTCATGTTTTTATAACTTCATTGATGCCTTATTTTCTAAATACAACAATATCTTAATTTTTTTAACATTATAGATAACTTGTAAAATTTATCTATATTAATATGTAACTATTAAGTGGATCCCAACTGGTATAACATTAATATATTGTGATTAAGACTAATAAAGGATAACAGATAAAAATATAACAAAATAATAAAAATATAATTATTAAAGAGAAATAATATATTAAATTTAATGTGGTTAACCATGTTGGCAATTTGAAAATTACAAATTTTATGTCATACTTTTTAAAATTATTTTTATGTTGATCTTTTGTTTTACATATTATAAAGATAAGTTGGGTAATAAATTTTTAATAATGAGATAGAATCAGTTTTTTTAGAAACAAAACATGACGTATTAATAGAATAATGACAAAATGATACAAAATTATTTGTATTATGCATAAGTTCAAAATTAAAATTTATTTTTATTCTTACAAACAAATATTATGCATACTTTTTATTTTTTTAATATTATCATTTCAATTTCTAGAATTATAGAAACATAGTCTATTTTTCTTCATAACAATATATATATATTGATGATGTGACTTTTCTATATCTAGCGGGCATTGAATAATGTACATATTTGAAATTTAGTTTTACTATACTATTTTATGTTAAAAGGTCCTATAGATATTTATTCAAAATTTGAATATGTCATTGTTACTATTTAACGCAGGGAAGGGGAGGGGGGTTAATAGCTTTAACAAGTGTTTTAAGATAAGCGCCCTCGTCTTTTCTTAAACTAATAAAAGTACTAATGCTTTTTCTTTTTTGAAAATTGAGGTTTTACACTTAGTTATGTCTTTGTGTTATTTGAATTATCTTGACAAGGTCCTAAAGATAAATATTTTAAGGAGTTTGTTTGAAAAAAAAAAAGTACTTGGAGATAAAAAATATCATTTTATAATATATTTTTGTTATTTTTAAAATAGCATGCCTTTTTCTCAATTTTTGTATTTGATTAGATTTATTCTATGAGTTACTACAAATTAGTCACAAATGATCATTAAAGAGATAATTAAGGTTAAAATTAATACATATTTAGTTATTTAATAAATTATAAATATTATTATTTATTTAATTATGAGACATTTTTTACGCTATCCGCACATCGTGCGAGGAGTATACTAGTTATATTAAAAGGCAGATAGTATGGAGGGAGAGTTTGACATTTGACACAACCATAGAATGCCACATATCTTATAACTAGGATATTAATTTATAATTACTTTTAAAATAATTAGTTACAGGATACAATAATTATGAGAGCAGTGGATAAATTATCCATAAGTGTATGGATTAATTTATTATGTTTTTTTTTAATTATTCAAACTGTCCCCTAAAAATTTAAAATTAATTAAAATATCGATTTAGTTATATATATATATATATATATATATATGCTATATTCAAGGAGGGTAGTAAGGAGAAATTGACATTCAACATGACAATTGTCCAAATTTTTTTAATAATAATTATTAGTTATGATTATCAAATATGATAATTATATAATCTTCTATCTATATCTATATATTATAAAAGGAGACTATGAAGGAGAAGATGACATTTGGCAAATCTATGGAGTGTCACATGTCCTCTAATTAATATTTACTGACATGATCATAGTATATATTAAATAATATAGTTATCAGAGTTACTTGGAAGATATCAATAATTATATAACCATATAATTTTATAAGAGCAGTGGTGGATAATAGTTAGCGAAGTGGTTCACGATTGCAATTTAAATTTGAGGAATTAGTTATGATAACTAAATTTCCACCATATAAATAGCAAAAGATATCATCTCCATCCACAAATATGCTATGGGCATTTTAGCATGAACATGACTTTTTTGGATGAAACTAACTCTTGATTTGGTTTTTTTTTTGCAGATTATAATGACAAGAGAGTGGAAGTTATCCTCATATTTATATCATCATGGGAAAAAGAGAAATAGCTCAAGAGTTAATTTAAGTTGTTTACCTATCTGATCACTCATGTTAGAAGGGATGTTCTTATACTTTGCATATCTTATGATATCAAGTGAAGTTTACAAACTTCGATGCAATATGTAGTTAATTTTTAAGGTGTGTAGTATTATTTTGTCATTTTTTTAGAAAGATTCTTATGTATCTTATGCATAAGAATATTTAATTTTAATATTGCATTCATTATTCTTCTTATATTCACTAATGATTAATAAAAGGTTATGTCCTTAGCCAACACATTTCATTTTATTTTTATTTTTATTGCACTCCCAGCAAGTTCATGTATGCACATATTGCCATGTGAATATGTGATGATGGAGATGGAAATATTACACGTAATATAAATTGTAGGAGTGGTCAATGGCGTCGTGTCATCTCCATGCATGGATTAAAAATCAACTTGCAACATTACTAACACTACTTCCACTGCTAAGAAGGATATGGATGCATTCAGTCTCATTTTAAGTGTTGATTTGATAAATAATTAACTAAATTAATGAAAAAATTAACTAAATTCTATTTAATTGATAAATAATGACAGTTAACATTTTGACTCTAGAATTAATTCCATAGAGGGATAGTTTAAAAAATATTAATTTATACATTTTATTATTATACTATTTTTATAATAAATTATTTTTTTGATATAAATTTCATGAATAATTAATAAAATTTTGATACAAAAATAATTTTAAGTTATAATGGATCGAAAACTTAATTAGATATTCCACTAAATATCTTTAAAATAACTAAACCAATCTATCTTATTATATAAAAGAAAGTAATTTCATGTCACATGGCATGATCTCAAATATTCAGTTTAAATATTTTTTTTCAATTAAACATAGAAGCAGCTTTGTTCAAGAAATTATAAAAACAAATTTCGTAATATCTTCAAATCAAAATTTTTGGACAATTATGAAAGGGAGGAGGGACAAGATTTCATATAAGATTACAACTCAATGCAAATTAATTCTTTACTATATTTCGTATAATATTAAGGAACATTGATTTGTGCAATGTGGCAATACTTACATAAATATCTTAGACGATTAAGAAAAAAGGATGGCTAGATATATTTTTAAGTATTTAGATAAATACGTAAATGACCTTTTTTATTCTATTTGAAACAATAGCTATTTATTGCATAAATAAAAAAACTATAAGTTTATCGGACTATCATTTATATATTGAGAACACTTTAAAGAGAACATATTATATTTGATTAACTATTTTAAATATTTAATACGGTTAATTTTGTGATCATTTATGGGATAAAAGATAACAAGGTGGAATAATTATAGAACAAGGTCAACCAAAGGGACTTAAGGAGATTAAAGAAAGATAAGAAAATATTTAAAATAAAATTATATATTTAAGAAAGCTTATTTTTTTCTAAAAAAGTTTAGCAATTTACTTAAAGTATAAAAAACCAACATATTATTATTATTATTATTATTATTATTATTATTATTATTATTATTATTATTATTATTATTATGTATATAAAAACCAACAAAGTTTAACAATTTGTTATTATTATTACAAAAATAAGGATCCCTATTATACAAAATAAAATATCCTATATAGAGAAAGCACATTCTTATTTTTCTATTTGTGGAAAAACTAGCTATTTATTAAATAAATTTAAAATTAACTATAAGTTAGTCAAATAAACATTTATATATTTAAATAAATTTAAAAAGAATAAGCAACTATATTTATGTATTAGAATTGTTTAACTATTAAAAGACTTTAATATGGTTATCTAATCTTGTGGTACTTTGTAAGATAATATATCACAAGGTGAACTAATAATAGAACAAGGTCATCCGAAGGAACTTAATGCAATTAAGTACGGTAAATAAAAATTAAAAGAAATTTGCTAAAGTTTATTTTATTAAAAAATAGTTACTTATTTAATATGTATTCTTATTTATGATATAATCACTTTACATCGTCTGTACATATTATCACTCTATCATCTGTACGTCGTGTGGGATACACACTATCACTCTATCACTTTGAAGGTTGGTATACTTGTGATGTTACTAAGAAATATAGATTAATCATTGAAATTATGTAATGACACAAAATAAATCATAAGAAGGTTTGGAAATATGTTCATTGAATAAAAAAAAAATTTAGGAAAGAATACATGGGGAAAAATTATCATCCAAAAATGACATTAACTTAGAGTGATGAATGACTACCTTCAAATTTTAATGTAGACAATTTTATCTAATAATATCTTTTGCCATGACCATTTTTAAAAGTCAAAATGAATCATTGTCTAATGTTGAATTATTTTTTAAACCACCTATGTTCATATATGGACAGTTGTATGTAGCATTATCACGAGTGATGAGTGAAAAGTGCTTAAGTTTTTAGTTTATAACGATGAGGGTGAAATACAAATGTGATTTATAAAGAAAATTTTTACAATTTGTATTAAAAGTCCTCTTATAAGTGTTTCACCATGCATTGTTATTGTTTTGGTGGTTAATATATCATTTGTGTTATGTATGTTTTTTTATATATACTTATATTGCATGGATTGGATTACATCCATTATGTGCATTTTCCTTATTTCTTATGTATAATATATTTTTATTACCATGCATCGTGCATATTACAAACAATTATTTTTAAATGATGTCTAAATTAGTATGCATGCTCAATAATATATTTTAATATTGACTAAATAACTATTTTTAAATACATTTATTATTATAGTGTTGTATGCAAGCTCTATAATTTTTTATGACCATGTATTTATATATTAGAAATAAAAATTATATTAAATTTGTATTTATAAAGAAATTAATGACAAATAAGTACGAAGAATTTTTTACCATGATGGTGGCCACATTTTGTTCTATTAAATAGTTCCTTTTTATTTATGTGGCATTCATATTCATTTTAAGAATATTGTAACCATTGCTTATTTTTTATTTACCATATTTAATTTGTTTATATAAAAGAAATTAAATATCAAGAAGTAAATGAATACTATAATTTTTAATTTTTTAATATTATGACCACATTATGTACGCATCTTTTTATAATCATATTTTTTGTTCTATAAATAATTATTTCTAAATTATGTCATAATATGATTCCATTTAATTTGTTTTATGATATTGTCATTAATATCTCTTTTTGTGTTTATTATAAATAATATTTTTTTATTTGTCTTTAAACAATATCATATGTATTTCTAGCTTTTCTTAGACTGTTTTATTTGTTCTCAAAGTATTATTAGTGTATAAGTGTGAAAAAAAGTTTACTATATTATTTTCTTTAGTATCATGTCTTTTTGTTATAAGTCTTTCAACTATACTATGACTATGAATAAAAAATGACAACAAGCCTCTATTAAATCTATTTGTGCATATAACACATGTTTAGTGCATACTCTTATAGCATTAGAGTAAAATGCATATATTTATAATACGTTTCATTCACGAAATTATCATCCGCCAAGTTCTTTCATGGTTTGAGCACATGAGACATGATTGAGTTTTTAATAATTAAATTAGATAATATAAAACATAAAATATTTTTAATAATAATTGTCAATGTTTTACGTTAATGATACTGCATTTCATAGATAAAAGTGTTGTATAAGTGTTTATGTGCTGAATTTTATTTCTAACTTCAAATAAAAGTAAACAAATTTATCTTAGTGCTCAAGAAATTAAGAATTCGGATAGTGGATATGTTTCATGTGTTGTTGTGGTGATTGTGATCTTATCATCCAGCATGAATAATGGTTGGAGTCTATCCCTACATCAATAAATAATTTTATTGAACAATTATTCTATATACATGCCAAGTTGTATATTTTTATTACAAAAAACATAATTGCATGCATGACATCAAAATTTAGGCAATGCGAATAATTTGAGAAGATGTAATTTGTGTATGATGTAGAACTATTTATGACATATTGAACGCAATATAATGTATAAGGATTTGATAAAAAAGATAAGAATAATTCAACATTTGCATGAATCTATTGTCAAGTATTCATTATGTATTTAAAATTTAACATGCTTCCAGATAATTAGAATAGTGATCAGAATAAAATATAATATATGCTTTTATGCATTATGAAATTCATATAGACCAAATAAACTAATAGATTAATATCTAAAAGTTAAATGATAATATTATTTACTAAAAAGAGAGTAAAAGAAATGGGACACAAAAGAAATTAGATAGACTAATAAATTATTCCTATATTTTATATTTATGATATTCATTAAGTAATTTTAAAATACATCAATTAATATTTACTTATTCTATAAACATATATTTTTTTCTAATTTTCATCATCCGCGCATCGTGTGGGCCATCACACTAGTTGTATTAATTATGAAATAGTGGGGCAAAGAGTGGGAGTCCTATAAAGGCACCAACAAATTATCCTTTAAGTATCATTATAACTCATTAAATTATCATGGTGCCAACATTTTATTGATTTTATTAATTACCAAAAAGCTATATGAAGAATTATAGGCCTTGAATAGAACGTTAATATTTCTAGAAATTGCATAAGTACCTTTTTTTTATAATCTTATTTTATATATCTTTTTCATAGATAAAGAATTATTTATAATCTTATTTAGATATCTTTTGTAATTTTAATTCTATGAAGAATTATTTATAAATCACATGAAAAAATCAATTAGATATTTTTTATAATCTTTATACTTTTAATTTAAAAAACGTTCATTTCATTGTTTATTAATGATTACTCGTTCAATGCTATGTCATTTTTTCTCTTCATTTTTTGTAAAAACTTATATACTAATTCATCATTTATTTAATATATGTTTAAATGTAAAAATTAATACTGCATTTAGGTAAATTATGTCACTGATTAAATCAATCACTTTTTAAATTCTCTATTTCTAATAATACAAAACAATAGCACCAGTCAATATTCATTCTTTTAATGCTATCATTTGAACGATATTAATTTTATAATATTGTTTTGAAACATTATGAAAGTTTGGATATGAAATAAAACTAACTAATTCTAAATGGATGGACAATAACTAATTTTGAAATAAAATTGGGATTTGAAAGCCCAAAAATTACTTTACTATATTATTGTCACTTTTTATGTAATGAGCTTTTAGTATGGAGTAATTACATAGAACTTTATTTAATCGCCTATATATTGCAACATATTATTGATAATTTTAAGTTATTTTAAATTATTATTTCATCAATAATTCAGAAAACACTTACGAGAGATAATATTGAGAATAGCAACATTTTGTAAGAAATGAATTAACTCTTATTTTTTAAAAAAAGTTTTAAAAAATAATATCAATCAAATTCATCTTCTTAATTTCTTTATATCACATACAACCAATGGATAAACTCTTCGTACTTTATCCACATTCATCTTCTTCATTTTGTTTCTCTGTAGTAATAAATAAATAAAATAAAATAATATTTATGGGTATTTCTAATTCTTATTCAGTGCTTTTATTATCATTTACATTATTATACTTACCAAATAGTATTTCGGATAACACGTATGAGAGGTAGTATTTAGAAGATCAACATTTTGTAAGAAATGATCATCAAATTAAACTCTTATCTTTTTGATAAAAATAAAAAAATACTATCAGTCAAATTCATCTTCTTAGTTTTAAAATTGAACAATGGATAAACTCTTTATACTTTATCCATATTCATCTTTTATTTTGTTTATCTATAGTAATATGTGAATAAAATATAAAATAATATTTACGAGTATTTATTATTCTCCTTCAATCATTTTAATTATAATTCACATTATTATACTTACCAAAAAGTACAATGTATTGCTACCTATTATATAAGAAGCAATAATACATTTTAATGATGTCACTTTTGGGTAATCAAATGAGAATATGCCAAGCGACCTTTAGGATCCTTGATGTAAGCTCTTGCTAAGGTGATGTGTTAGATTTCATATTGCCTTTTCAATCTCTTCACGATGATCATTTCTTTTTGAGATTATTTCTTTAAACCTCTCATAAATTATCACAATTTCCGCATCTAGCTCTAATATATGAATTCATCGTAGGACGTCCCTGAGTTATACCACAATTTCCACTTTAGTCCATAATCTAATTCTGTTAACTTTAATATATGAACTCACCGTAGGTCTTGCTAAGGCTTCTTCTCCGGTGGTGGCGGTGGGTCGAACTTCTTCTTAAGGGGAGGAGGGCCAGCTTCTTCTCGGCGGCAGGGTTCGGGATTCTACTCGGCGATGTGGTGGTGGTGGTGGTGGGTGGGTGGGGGGTGGGGGTGGGGGGGGGGGGGGGGCGTGAGGTAAAAAAATAAAAAAAATGAAAAGTTAATAAAGTAAAATTTTCAATATAGTTTAGAAATGTGCTACTCGGCGATGTGGTGGTGGTGGTGGTGGGTGGGGGGTGGGGGTGAGGTAAAAAAATAAAAAATAAAAAGTTAATAAAGTGAAAATTGCAATATAATTTAGAAATGTGCCACTAGTTCATATATTAGAGTTATACGCCTAAAATTGCTATACTTCATGGGAGGTATGAACACGATAAAATACAAACTTCATAATAAAATCGAAGTTGAATTTCATTTTTATTGTTGGTTAGCTTACTTGATAAATTGAAATGTAATTTATTATTAACTCACTATTGATGATTTTCATATCTTAAAAATGACATTTCATTTTTGGAACCAAATTTTTTTCCCAATTGCCACCATAGTGGCCGAAGTGGTCATATAAAGATCCAAACTCACTATCGTTCAACTAATCTGTGTCATCCCAGGTCGCATGCAAGGCTCTCAAGGGTAATATTCTGCATATGAAAGGTTTCGAACTCGAGAACCAATACTTTTGTATGATGAAACTACTATTATCTAAATAAATTAAACATTTTTATTTAATAATTGATGCATTGATGTGATTTTTTAGTTATAACATTGACATTTTTGGTTTTAACATGGACTTTGTTTTTTTATTATAACGTTTTTTCTTTTTTTATGGTGTATGTGTTATACCTATTAAATTCTTTGTGTTTATTTGTTTCTTTTGTCATTGTTGATGCATTTATCATTTAAGTGGACAAAGAACAATAATAATTCTTCATAATGGATATTGAGTAAGCTACCTTTATTTGTTTACACATGTCACATTGATTATTGAATGTTTTGCTGTTATTAAGCATAAGAAATATCTATAAAAGAACTTTGAACTTGATTACTTTATGAAACCCTTTTAATTTTTCAATTATCAATTTTTAAAAATATCTTGTTATTGATAATAACAAATATTCACCTTACAAAAATGTTAATAAATAAAGAATAATGAAATTAACATCTTACTTGCTTAAATAATTAATTTATAAACACAATAGGAAATACACATCATTTCAATGAGCAAATTCTCTAATGTTAACTTTCAAACACAAATGCCTGAAAGAAAAAAGCTTGATAATTATTAATCTAGATGAGGGAAAGTAAATAAGTAAAGGCGGACTAGAGAGGATAGTAGAAGGCGACTGAACTTATAGGAGGGAGGAGAAGAATGATTACTTTATAGGAACATTTTTAGTTGTTTATTTTAAATTTAAATAATTAATTAGAAGCAATGATCAACATTTTTTACATGTTTGTAAAGAATTAACATCATAAATTTAGTTATTCCTTATATAATTTTCACAATTAAAGAAAGTCTGATTTTTCTTTTGTCTCAATATTCGCAACTAAATCATAGTTTATAGAGGAAAATGCAGAACATTGGTGTAGAACAAATGCAGAGCACTCATTTTATTTATTATATTAATAAAATAATTTTATATTAAGTTAGAGTATGTGTTAAATAATAAATGTGATTAAGACTAAGATCATATAATCATGATCATGTTATTTTAACAAATATGACTATTCAACAATTATAATTTGTTTAGCCTTAAATAATACTTTTTAATTACCAATTCATTTAAATAAATATATATTATTTTATCTAAAAAAAATATAATTAATTTAATCATAAATTATAATAATTAAATGATAAATAAATAAATATTCTACATCGGGGTGTAGAGCAAAATGCTCTATATACACATTAACCTCTAGGTTAAAATTTAACCAGCCAAATTGGAGTCCATTAATAAGTGAGATCTTAACTCATCAGTAGTGCAACAATTGTCACATGGATTTCTATTTGACAAGTTGTAAAATATTGTGACAACAAAAGAAATCATATTGAGACCATTAGTGATCAGACTATATATTAGAAGATTCAATGGCTGAGATAGAAAAAAATTGATATGTTCACAATTAGTACGAAGGCAAAAAGTTTATGAAATTAAATATTTGAACAATGAAAGAAAAATTAAATGATGACTAACGCAATGGGAAAGTCAGATCATGAATAAATAAATAATTGAATATTTTTTACAATAACAAGATTTGCAAAAATAATAGGTAAATGAATCTAAATAGTTTCAAATATTGTGATATTTTCTTAAAATTATTTTCACTATTAATTTCCTTATAGTGAATTATTTTATGTTTTCCAAATAGATTATTTTCATAAAATTGTTTTTCAGAACCATAATTAATTTCAGAACCATGATTAATTTTAATCAAATAGATGATTTTCATAAAATTATTTTCAGAACCATAATTATTTTTTTATTGGATTATTGTGATAATTTATTTTCTTTGGATATTTTCTTTTTTTTTTTTTGTTATATAGACAAAAAACTCACAGCTCACAAAAAAGAAGTATTAAATTCATTTGATATAATTAATTATTTATTTTATACCTATTTTGATGGAGTTTGACTATAATCTTTGAAATAAAGTGCTATTTGTATGATCACAAAGGGCATCAAGAGGGGGGTGAATTGGTGTTCAATCAAAAATATCGATTTGACAAAAACACGCTGCGGAAGCACAAAAATCGATTCTTAAATAAAGCAATTCAGATCATAATATGAACGGGGGAGAGAGAGAAAATCAAACAAAAAATACGGTGATTGTTGATGAGGTTCGGTCACACCTTGGCCTACGTCCCCGCTCCGACTTCTTGACCTTGAGATCGTCAAAGATTCCACTAATCCCTTCCTTTATTACAAATGGGGTAAAGAAGAAAGCCCTTTACACCACCGTCTTTTCTCCGCTTCGAGAGGTAAGACACACCTCTCCTCTAATGAAGCTAATCTATTTCTCTCGTTCAAGAGGTAAGATTTTGAACCTCTTTTACACAGGAGCTATCTCAAAATTTTGAACAAAAATGTTTCTCTTTTACAATTCTATGATCATAAGAAGAGAAGAGAGAAAGCTATGAAATGAAAACTTTAAGAAATAATTTTTCTTTGATAATTTGAAGTTTTTCTTCAATGAGTGAATGTGTGCATTTGCCTCTATCTTTGGCACTCCTTTTATAGCATTCAGTGTGTGAAAAATTCATCCAAAATTTTCTCCACAAAATCCTCCTTCAAATTTGACAATTACTGTTCATTTGACTGGACGGCCGGTCAACCGCACATCTGCACTGTTTTGATCTTAACTTTCTGCACAGTTATCCAAATTAGATGATCTTGGAGTTTATGAAAATCTAACAGAATTCTCTACAAATTTGATGTGTATAATTCATCAAAATATAATTATATCATAGTCAACTATGTAATCAAAGTTCGTACATAAAGTTATATCTTTTTCTTAAACTTTTTTAGTATTTTAACTTTAATCTTTTGAGGTTTGTTTCATCAAAATATAATTTTATATGTCATTAAACTTTGACCCAACAATCTCCCCCTTTTTTGATGAAGACAAATCGAGAAATATGAAAAATATATAAGTTGGCGAAAAAGTTATAAAATCTTGTAAAAAACAATTTTACTTCCCCTAACCCTTAACTTTTCTTACATTGGGATATATTCATATAAATATTAATTGTAAGGTAATCTTCATATAAAGTATATTCAGGTCATATTTCTCCCCCTTTTGTTTCATAAAAAAGTAGTTTGTAAATGAAACATATAAGAAACCATATATAACTCCTCCTTAATCGATTTTCAAAAAAAAAATTTTATTCTTCCCCCTTTTTGTCATATAATAAATATGTAGAGTAGTTGCAAGTTTTGAAATATAACTCCCCCTAAATTTATGACTATTTTATAATAAAAACTAATTTATGAAAGTCAAAACAATGATATACTAAAAATATGACATAAAAACTTTGATAAAATAATGTGATATTCATGATATGTGAAAATAATATTTAATCATGCTCCCCCTATCACTGTGACCAATCTTTTATATATTCATCTTTTCTGCTAAAGAAATAGCAGTTTTAAAATTTTTAGGTGAAATAAAAAAGTAATGATACTATAACATTTGTGCCTTCACCACTTGTCATTTGCTTTGCATGTGAGGCACACCTGAAAAGTAATTATGTAATCTTTGACACCCAAATTTTTTTGGATCCTATTTTGTTAGATAATGTTTCTTTCGGAACCCAAATCATAACATGTTGTGTTGATTTTCTCATTTTGCATTGATATGCATAATGGCCATAAAATCCACATGTAAAACATCTAAAATGTGATTTTCTATCATAGGGATGATTTCTGAAATTATTTTTCTTTACATAAGAAATAACTTTCTTTTGTATATCTTTCAAAGAGACATTTTCTTTCTTTACTTTTTTCAAAGAACATGCTAATTTTACAACTTCACATGCATGCGTGATTTCCAAAGTATCAATTTCGGTTTTTAGTTTTTCATTTTCCAAAAAACATGCATTCTTTTCTTCTTTTAATTTTTCAATTTCACATATTAATTTTTCATTTCCCTCTTTAATTGACAAATATCTTTTTATAAGAGAGGAGAGTTCTTTATTCACATATAAAGAAAGAATTTATTCGGAAGAGTTGGATGAGTCATAATTTGAATTTGAAGGGTTTGAAATTACCTCATCGTCATGTGCCATCAAGCATATGTTTGCTTCATCGCTCGAGGAACTTGATGAAATACTTGTTTCAGTATACTCTTCATATTTTTACTTTTTACATTTATGAGATTTTTCTTCTTTGTGGTGTTTGTATGATTTTCTTGTTGACTTTTCATTTTTGTCTTTCTTTTTTATTCAACTTGAGATACTTATCTAATTTTCTTGTATAGAGTGTGAGTTTCTTTTCATCCACATCCTCTTCACTTGAATCTTCTTCTATTGTATTTGTCTTCAATGCCAATGTTTTCTTCTTGAGGACTTTTTTCTTCTTGATCTTCTTGGATTGAAATCTCATATGTTAGAAGTGAACCAATAAGATCATCAAAATCCAATTTGTTCAGATCATTTTCTTCGATCACAGTCCTCTTCGTATGCCATTTTGAGGAGAGAGACCTGAGAATCTTTTTCACTTTTTGAGAGTTAGATCTTAGCTCACCCAAGGAGGCAGCCATTCAAAATATCATTAAACTGAGCAACCGTATCATTTATTGATTCATTTTCATGTATCTTGAAGGAATCATATTGATGATTCAAAATATTTAATCTAGATTCTTTGACATTATCTGTTCCTTTATAATTAGTAATGAGTTTCTTCCAAATTTTGGTTGTACTTTTACAATTAGAAATCCGATTGAAATTCGTTGAATCCAAAGCACAATAAAATATATTTTTGACTTTCTAATCAAGTTTTGAAAAAAATATTTTCAACTATGTCCCACATGTCGATATCAATAGAACAAATATATGCTTGAATTCTAGTTTTCCAATATGCAAAATGTGATGCATTCTTCAAGTTATCAAAGAAAGATTATTTCTTGAAGTTTTCATTTCGTAGTTTTCTCTCTTCTCTTCTTATGATCATAGAATTGTAAAAGAGAGAAACATTTTTGTTCAAAAAATTGAGAGAGCGCCTGTGTAAAAGAGGTTCAAAATCTTACCTCTTGAACGAGAGAAATAGATTAGCTTCATTGGAGGAGAGGTGTGCCTTACCTCTCGAAGCGGAGAAAAGGTGATGGTGTAAAGGACTTTCTTCCTTGCCCCATTTGTAACAAAAGAAGGGATTAGTGGAATTTCTGACGGTCTCGAGGTCGAGAATTTGGAGTGGGGACGTAGGTCAAGGTGTGGCCGAACCTCGTCAACAACCACCGTATCTTTGTGTTCGATTTTCTCTCTCTCTCTCCCACGTTCATATTATGATCTGAATTGCTTTATTTAATAATCAATTTTTGTGCTTCCGCAGCATGTTTTTATGAAATCGATATTTTTGATTGAACACCAATTCATCCATCCTCTTGATGCCCTTTGGGATCCTACAATTGGTATCAGAGTGGGTTGCTCTTATTTTGGATTTTTGAATCATCTTATTTTTAGATCTAATTTTCTTTAGATTTGACTGGGCGGCCGGTCAACCGCACATCTGCACTATTTTAATCATAACTTTATGCACAATTGTCCAAATTAGATGATATTGAAGTTTATAAAAATCTAACATAATTCTCTAAAACTTTGATGTGTATAATTCATCAAAATATATGTAATCAAAGTTCGTACATAAAGTTATATCTTTTTCTTAAACTTTTTTAACATTTTAACTTTAATCTTTTGAGGTTTGTTCATCAAAATATAATTTTATATGTCATTAAACTTTGACCCAACACTATTGTGATAGATAATTTTAATTAAAGTCTCGAATGTTTGCATCCACTTCAATTGTTTGTGTAATACCCTAAAAAATAAAGCAAAATAAAATATCAAATTGAGGGAAAGATCTATCTTTTGACAAAGAATATAGTTTTAGTCACAAGAGACAAGAAATTTAACCCATAAAACCTTTCTTCTTGCTCATTTTCCATTTCCTAGTGGCCATTCCCCATTTTCATTCCCCTCTTCACACCACCAGCAATAATTTCTTCCCCAACGGCCATCTCCTTTGCCAAGAACTCTATCACGTGCATTAGGGGCTCACATAGGAGGAGAGGAAGAGCTAGGGGAGCGGCTAACTTGAAAAGGGAGCTTCATTGGAAGGAAGCAAGGGTTAGGAGAAGAAGAGATCAATAGAAGAAGAATGAATCAAAATAATTTTAGACAAAGTCTTAGGTATGTAAGGGTGAATCATTTTCAATATATATTTTGACTTAATTATTGGATTAATTTTGCATAATGGATAGTTAATAGATGGATTGCCATCATGATTTTATTGTCTAATTGTTACTGAACATGTGACCTCTTAGTGCTAATTGATGTAAGGTGATAATTAGGGCTCCAAAGATTAAAAGCATGTCCATCTTTAATCTGTCTAACTTTTATGCGTCTTGATCTAACAAACTTTCCAACATATGTTTTATTGTATATGTATCATATATGATTGGATAGGTATTGAAGTATAGTCTCAAGGTTTTACTTTCAGCTCAATTGGAGTTGTACCAAAATTTATGCCCAAAGAATTGACCCACTATCAAATTGTCTCGGGTAATAGCGTGATAGATTTGAGAAATTCACCAAAATTAATATTTACGTAATAACGAAATTTGTGGAGTAGATAAGTGATTAGGTCATCTTCCTTCCTACAAGATATGCATTCATCTCAATAGGAAATGCCTATAGAGATATTAATGGTTTAATGCTCAATCGCTAATTTGTCTACTACGTGTAAGTTAGGGTTAATGTAATAATTTATGCGGGTGCACATGACATGAATAAAATATGAGAGTTTTATATGTTGTCTTCCTGAGGCTCTACTCTAAAGAAAAAATAGAATGAGACAATATAATTATTTGTAGAGTGAGTTATAAATTTTGAATGGATAGAGTGTCGAATCTGTCCAATATCTAAAACAAGAAGATAATGGGCGAACCTTCTTCTAATCAAGCAAATTCTTGGATTGGATGTTTCATATAATTGTTTAAATGGTTTTAGTGAATGTATAACTTGCATTTGACATACGACCTCTAGCTTTTCATTTTTAGACTTGTTATGGATTTCGTTAGTATTGCCCAAATACATGTGAGGATGCCTAGTAGGTTTTTCGAATGTTTCCCCATTATTGTAGTAAGAACTTAGTTGTGTTGGAGCAAATTTTTAATGTTCTATAAAATTATATTGTGATGATACAAATATTAAAATATTGAAGTTATATGCTGAAAAGTTTAAATAAAAATAGATAACTTTATGCACTAAACTTTGGTTAAATAATTGACTATGGTCTTATTAGATTCTGGACGAATGATGTATCAAAGTTGTAGAGAATCATGTCAGATAGAATCCAAGATTATATCATTTGGATAACTATGTAAAAAGTTATGCTCAAAATAGTGCAGGTCGATCGAAGCAATGACCGATCAGACATATCGATCGACCGGTCAATGCATGAGCTGCCCAGATCCACATTGAAAATATATCGATTGATAGATCGATCGATGCATCGACCGACCGATTAGCTCAATGGGCAAAAATCAAAATGTCGAGACTATATCGATCGATAATTCGGTCGACCGATTAAACGCTGACACTGAAGAAATCGTGCAACAGTCGTATAAACCGATCGACCGATCCATTAGTGCAGTCGACTTGTCCCTAGTTGAGATGAACAGTAACGACTAGTTTTGAAAGAGAAAATTGTGAAAAAAATTTTGAACGAAATTTTCACATATAGAAACCTATAAAAGGAGTGACAAAGCTATAAGCAAAAGCACCCATCCGAAAAAAAACTTCAAATTATCAAAAGAATATCCTTATCTTAAAGTTACTATTATAATTTCTCTTCTTTCTCTATTTTCGTCTTGTGAGCATGATATTGTAAAAGAGAGAAACAATGTTCATAAAAATTGAGAGAGTTCCTGTGTAAAAGAGGTTCCTTATCTTACATTTTGTGCGAGAGAAAAGATAAGCTTTATAGGAGGAGAGGTGTGCCTTACCTCTCGAACCAGATAAAATGTGTTTGATGTAAATGGCTTTCCTCCTTTATCCATTTGGAACAAAGAAAGAGTCTAATGGCCTCAAGATCGAAAAGTCGGAGCGAGGACGTAGGTCAAGGTGTGACTGAATCTCGTCAATAACCACCTTATGTTATTGTGTTTGCATTCTCTCTCCCTCTCCTTCTCATATTATATTTGAGATATGATTTGATTTGTTTTGGTTTAAAGTTTGTTGAATCGATTTTAAACTTTTGCGACGTATTTTGTGAAATCAATATTTTTTATTTAAACACCAATTCACCATCTCTTTGTGCGTTGAGATTTTACAATTGGTATCAGAGTGGATTGCTCTTATTTTAATATTTAATCATCTTGTTTTAAGATTTAAACATCTTTTAAACTATGACATCAAGTGGATTTAATTTTTTCGAAGGACAATCAATTAGTCGTCCTCCACTTCTCAATGTGTCAAATTTTGCTTATTGAAAAATTATGATACAAGCGTAAGTTCTATTGATATTGACATGTGGGATATCATTGAAAAATGTTATTATTTACATAAAAATTTACCTTGAGAATATACTGACAGATAATTTTTTTTTCAAAACTTGATTGGAAAGCTAATAGATTAAATATTTTAAATTATGAATATAATTCTTTCAAAATTCACGAGAATGAAACCATTAATGATATGGTCGTAAGGTTTAACGATATTGTGAATGACAGCCTCCTTTGACAAGTCTGTTGGATTTAAGTTTCAATAATGTATAAAATTATATTTTGATGATACAAACCTCGAAAGATTAAAGTTAAAATACTGAAAAAGTTTAAAGAAAAATGGATAACTTTATGAACTACACTTTGATTAAATAATTAACTATGATCCTATTATATTTTGGATTAGTTATAAATATCAAAGTTGTAGAGAATTCTATTAGCTTTCCATAGAATAAAAAATCACCTTATTGGATAACTGTGCAAAAAGTTATGCTTAAAATAGTGCAGGGCGGTCGAGCTGCCGGCTGGAAAATAGGTCGACCGATTCAGAATATCGGTCAACCGATCCAAAACACAGGTCGACTAGTCCAAAATATCGGTCGACCGGTCCAGAACACAGGTCGACCGGTCAATGCAGAAAATATCCAATTTCATCAAGCAGAATGTCGAGATTGTACCGGTTGAGGTACCGGTCGATCGGTCCAGGACACAGGTTGATCGGACTATGCAGAATTCACCAACGGTCACATTTTTCATAAAAGAAAGTGTACCGGTTGACCGGTCCATATGTGCGGTCGACCGGCCTGTCAGTCAAATGAACAGTAACGGTCAAATTTGGAGAAAATTGTGGAATGATTTTTGGACGACTTTCTTACTTGCAAAAGTGTATAAAAGGAGTGCCAAAGCCAAAAGGAAGTGCATTCATCCAAGCCTTGAAGAAAAACTTCAAGTTATCAAAAGAAGACATTCTTCTTGAAGTTTTCATTTTTAGTTTTCTTTCTTTTTCTCTTCCACTCTTGTGAGCTTAGCTTAGTAAAAGAGAAACATTTTGTTCAGAAAAAATAGAGAGAGCTCATGTGTAAAAGAGATTCTAAATCTTACCTCTTGAGCGAGAGAAAAAGATTAGCTTCATAGGAGTGAAGAGGTTGCCTTGCCTCTCGAAGCGGAGAAAAGGTGGTTGATGTAAATGGCTTTCTTCCTTGCCCCATTTTGAACGAATGAAGGGATTAGTAGAATCTCCGACGATCTCGAGGTCGAGAAGTGGAGCGGGGACGTAGACCAAGGTGTGGCCGAACCCTGTAAACAACCACCGTGTCTTTGTGTTTGATTTTCTCTCTCTCCCCGTTCATATTATGTTTATAATATGAATTGCAAAGATTTTATGAATGGATTTTGTGCTTCCGCTAAGAATTTTATGAAATCGATATTTTCGATTAAACATCAATTCACCCCCTCTTGGTGCCCTTTGGATCCTACAATTGGTATCAGAGCGGGTTGCTCTTGTTTTGGATTTTTGAATCATCTTATTTTCAGATCTAATTTTCTTTAGATCTAATCGTTTTAAGATTCAATTATCGTGTTTTAAGATTTAACAATCTTTAAGAGCCATGGTATCAAGTGAAATTAGTTTTGCCGAAGGACAATCAATTAGTCGTCCTCCCCTTTTGGATGCATCACATTTTGCATATTAGAAAATTAGAATTCAAGCATATATTTGTTCTATTAATATCGACATGTGAAACATAGTTGAAAAAGGTTATTATATCAATGAAAAGTTACCTACTGATACTAAAGAAAAAGAAAAGTTTTTTTTCAAAACTTGATTGGAAAGCCAAAAATATATTTTATTGTGCTTTAGATTCAACGGATTTCAATCGGATTTCTAATTGCAAAAATGCAACATAAATTTGGAATAAACTCATTACTAATTATGAAGAAATGGAAAATGCCAAAGAATCTAGATTAAATAAACTTCATTAGAAAGCCAAAAATATATTTTATTCTGCTTTAGATTCAACGGATTTCAATCGGATTTCTAATTGCAAAAATGCAACATAAATTTGGAATAAACTCATTACTAATCATGAAGAAATGGAAAATGTCAAAGAATCTAGATTAAATATTTTGAATCATCAATATGATTCATTCAAAATGCATGAAAATGAATCCATAAATGATATAATTGCTCGATTTAATGATATTTTGAATGGTTTAGCCTCCTTGGGCGAGCCAAGATCTAATCCCCAAAAAGTGAAAAAGATTCTTAGGTCTCTCTCCTCCAAATGGCATACGAAGAGTACCGTGATCGAAGAAAAATATTTGAACAAATTGGATTTCGATGATCTAATTGGTTCACTTCTAATTTATTAGATCTAAATCCAAGAAGATCAAGAAGAAAAAGCCCCAAAGAAGAAAACATTGGCATTAAAGGCAAATGCAAATGAAGAAGACTCAAGTGAAGAAGAAGTGGATAAAAAAAGACTCGTCCGCTACACAAGAAAACTAGATAAGTATCTCAAGTTAGTGAAGAAGAAAGAAAAGAAAGAGAAACCTACCCGAAGATCAAACAAAAATCATAAAGAAAAGACGTCTCGAAAAGGTAAGAAGAAAAAGTATGAAGAGTCAAGTGAAACAAGTCGCTCATCAAGCTCTTCTAGTGATGAAGCATACTTATACTTAATGGCACACGACGATGAGGTAACCTCTAATCTTTCAAATAATGACTCATCAAGCTCTTCCGAAGAAAATCTTTCTTTAGATGTAAATAAAGAACTCTCCTCTCTGATAAAACGATATTTTTAATTAAAGAGGAAAATGAAAAATTAATATGTGAAATTGAAAAATTAAAAGAAGAAAATGATATATGTTTTATGGAAAATGAAAATCTTAAAAATGAAATTGAAACTTTGGAAATTATACATGCATGTGGAATTGTCAAACTAGCATGTTCATTATAAAAAACAAAACAAGAAAATGCCCTTTTAAAAAATACACAAAATAAGACTATTTTTCAACTAACAAAAAATAATCTTATGAGTCATTTTGGACATAAAAACTCTTATTGGAAATTCAATCATTCTTATGATAGAAAATCACATATTACATGTTTTACATGCGGATTTCATGGCCATTATTCTTATCAATGCAAAATAAAAAAAATTATCACCACATGCACATGGCATGATTTGGATTCCGAAAGGAACATTATCTAACAAAATCGAACCCAAAGAAGTTTGGGTACCAAAAGTTTCTTGATTATTTTTTCAGGTGTGCCTTACATGCAAATGACATATGGAATTAAAAATGTGAAGGCACAAAGGTTATGATAAAAATATCATCTATTTTGTTATGTCACTCAAAAATTTAAAACTACTATTTTCTTAAAAAAAGGAGGAACGTATAAATGAAAATTGGCAATAGTGATATGGGGAGCATGATTAAACTTTATTTTAACATATCATGGACATCATTGTTGAATCAAAGTTTTATGCCATATTTTGATTCTTAATATTTTTTTTTGCTTTCATAAATTGGTTTTCATTATAAAATAGCCATAAATTTAGGACGAGTTGTCATTTAAAACTTGCAATACTCTACATGTACATTATATGACAAAATGGGAAAGAATAAATCTTCTGAAAAATTGATTAAGGGGGAGTTACATATGGTTTCTTATCTGCTTCACATATAAATTAGTCTTTTTGATGAAACAAAAGGGGGAGAAATAAGGAGAAATATGATCTGAATATTACTTTATATGAAGAGTTCCTTACAATTTATACTTATGTGAATATCTATCATTGTAAGGAAAGTTAAGTGTTAGGGGGAGTAAAATTGATTTTACAATTTATTTTATAACTTTTTCGCAACTGATATATTTTTCATATTTCTCGATTTGTCTTCATAAAAAAGGGGGAGATTGTTGGATCTAAGTTTTAATAATGTATAAAATTATATTTTGATGATATAAACCTCGAAATATTAAAGCTAAAATGCTGAAAAAGTTTAAATAACTACATTTTGATTAAATAATTCACTATTATCCTATTAGATTTTGGATTAGTCATAAATACCAAAGTTGTAGAGAATTCTATTAGCTTTCCATATAATAAAAAATCACATCATTTGGATAACTGTGCAAAAAGTTATGCTTAAAATAGTGCAGGACAATTGAGTTGTCGGCTGGAAAATAGGTCGACCGATCCAGAATATCGGTGACCGGTCCAGAACACAGGTCGACCGGTCAGTGCAGAAAATACTCAATTTCATCAAGTAGAATGTCGAGACTATACCGGTCAACCGGTCCAGAACACAGGTCGACCGAACTGTGCAGAATTCATCAACGGTCACATTTTTCATAAAAGAAAGTGTATCGGTCGACCAGTCCATATGTGCGGTCGATCGGCCTGTCAGTCAAATGAACAGTAACAATCAAATTTGAAGAAGAAAATTGTGAAATAATTTTTGGATGATTTCTCACTTGCAGAAGCCTATAAAAAGAATGCCAAAGCCAGAAGGAAGTGCACTCATCAAAGCCTTGAAGAAAAACTTCAAGTTATCAATAAAAGACATTCTTCTTGAAGTTTTCATTTTTAGTTTTCATTCTTTCTCTCATCCACTCTTGTGAGCTTAGCTTTGTAAAAGAGAGAAACATTTTGTTCAGAAAAAATAGAGAGAGTTCTTGTGTAAAAGATGTTCTAAATCTTACTTTTTGAGCGAGAGAAAAAGATTAGCTTCATAGGAGGGGAGATGTTGCATTGCCTCTCGAAGCGGAGAAAAGGTGGTTGATGTAAATGACTTTTTTTCTTGCCTCATTTGAAATCAAGGAATGGATTAGTAGAATCTCCGACGGTCTCGAGGTCGAGAAGTCGGAGCGGGAACATAGGCGAAGGTGTGGCCGAACCCCGTCAACAACCATCGTATCTTTGTGTTTGATTTTTTTCTCTCTCTCTCCACATTCATATTGTGTTTATAATCTGAATTGCAAATGTTTTAAGAATTGATTTTGTACTTTCGCTAAGAATTTTGTGAAATCGATATTTTCGGTTAAATACCAATTCAACCCCCCTCTTGGTGCCCTTTGGGATCCTACAGAGTCAAGAATTAACTCCACTCCCCCAAAAATAAAAAAGTTTCTTAGGTCTCATTCCTACAAAATGGCATACAAAGATAATCGTGATTGAAGAAAAAAATTTGAACAAGTTGGATTTTGATGATTTTATTGGTTCACTTCTAACCTATGAGATCGCAATCCAAGAAGATGAAGAAGAAAAAGCCCTTAATAAGAAAACATTGAGACTCGCACGCTACACAAGAAAACTTGACAAATATTTCAAGTTAGTAAAATTCAAAGAAAAGTATGAGAAGCTAAAAAAAGATTATATAAAGAAAGAAACAAGTGACTCATCAAGCACTTATAGTGATGAAGCATACCTATGTTTAATGGTACTCATCGATTAGATAATTTCTAGCCATTCAAATTCAAATATGATTTGTCGAGCTCTTTCGAAGAAAATATTTTTTTATATGTGAATAAATAACTTTCCTCTCTTATAAAAATATATTTTTCACTTAAGGAGGAAAATGAAAAATTATTACATGACCTTGAAAAATTAAAAGAAGAAAATGATAAATATTTTGTGAAAAATGAAAACTTAAATTGATTATTTGAAAATTACACATGCATGTGAAATTATAAAACTAGCACGTTCTTTAGAAAAAGTAAAATATGATATCTTTTTTTTAAATACACAAAATAATGATAAGAATATTTCTCATGTAATGAAAAATAATCTTAGGAAATACTTTGGACATGAATACTTTTATTGAAAATCTAATCATTCCTATGATAGAAAATCACATATTACGTGTTTTACATTTGAATTTTATGATCATTAGCACATTAATGCAAAACAAAAAAAAAACATCACAACATGGGATGATAAGGGTTTCAAAAGGAACCTTGGATCCAAAAAATTTGGGTACCAAAGGACTATATAATTGTTTTTTAGGTGTGCCTCACATGTAAAGCAAATGACAAGTGGAATTGAAAATGTGACGACATGAAAGTTATGATAAAAGTATCATTTATTTTGATTTCACTCAAAATTTTAAAATTACTATTTCTTTGAAAGAAAAGAGAAACATATAAAATAGAAAAAGAAAATTGGTCATAGTGATATGTAGAGCATGTTAAAATCTTCCAACTTTATTTTGACATATTATTTATATCATTGTTGTATTAAAATTTTATGCAATATTTTGATTTTTAATACAAATTTTTTGAGACTCGTGTTTTTCTTAACTTCTAGATCATTTTGATTTCATTTTGCCGTTATAAAATAGTCATAAATATAGAGGGAGTTATTTTTTCCTATTGCATAATTTATATAAAAACAACTCTTTATAATATGTAATTCTTTACATGCTTCTTTTATGATAAAAGGGTAGAATAAAATTTTCAAGATGATATAATTATAGGAGAAATATCATATGAATATAAGTTTATATGAAAAGTACCTTACGATTAATGTTTATGTGAATATCTATCATCGTAAGAAAAGCTAAATTTTAGGGAGTAAAGTTGATTTTATAACTTTTTCGCAACTTATATATTTTTCATTGATGCGATTGTATATAGCGCAAATACTAGCAAAAGCATTAGATCGAATCAAGTAATAAAGCACTAGTCTATTTTTATCTTTTATCTTAATTTAATTAGATGAGGAAAACAGATAATATTTGGTTCAAATAAAATAAGGAAGATTAAAATTCATCTAGTCTAAAATTTCAAAATTTACACGTTAGAGATGTTCAAATAAGTTGAGAGTCATAATATCCTTGAATTTAAGATTTAAAACAAATCTGAATAATCTGGCAGAAAGGATGAAAAAAAAGTAAAGGACTCAAACTAGACGTCCTAACTATCTTATCTTAATATCAGAGAGAGAAAGTTCAACCGAACCAATTTCTAACTAACTTTTGATAAGTGCCTTACTGATGCAATTCTATTTCAAAAATACCTCAACCAAGTGAGTTAATGATTCACAAATTTTTAAATCTCAACTGAGTAAATAGAGATAGAATATGAAATGCTTATTGAAAGATCAATCAATTGAGAGAAGTCAAAAGAATAAATCTCGACAATACTAATCGGTTAAAATCGAGTGCTCAAAAAGCGTTAAAGTTAACATACATATTTAGAAAATTCGAAATAATAAATCATATTCAACGATCTAACAAAGTCCAAATAAATTGATTCTAATTAGAACTCTATTACATAGATAGAGAAATTATCAAGACTGCAGTAGAGAGATAAAGAAGGGATTAAACGATAGAAAAAGAGAAATAATCTCTTCAAAATTATCTAAACACCTCTGGGAGAATCTCCACCGAGTAGACGACCAGATGCTCTCTCTTCTTGTCTTTGCAATTGATTTTTTAATTCTAAACTCGAATGATTAAGTGAGGTGATATGGTCAACTTTTTGTAGTCGAAATTGCATCTGCCCTCTGATAATAAATGTGGATTGTGTCATCAATGATATATGCCACATTAATCAAAATATAATTATTTGGCTGAGGAAATCTAGCGAAATTAATAACACAGGTTGTGTTATTAATACACGGGTTGTTTTATATATTGTTAGAATGATTTCCACCCAATATATCAGATTTTGAAGATATGGTGATTGCTGACTTACATGGACCATGTCGCAAAGATCATGGGTTGTGTTGCTGGAAAACGCAGATCGTGTTGGATCAACGCGGGTCGTGTTATATAGACAACGCGAACAGTGCTGAATCAACGCAGGTCGTGTTGCTCAACGCGGACTGTGTTGGAATAACGTGGACTGTGTTGCTCAACGCGGACTGTGTTAGAATAATGTTGACCGTGTTAGCTACTGTAGAAATAAAAATAAGAAATTAGGCGCCAACTGATTCTTTGAATGTTTTAATTAAAAACGAGGAAAAGTTTATATATGATATAATAAAACTATGAAAAATAGACCGAATGATATGAAATAAATATTATAAAATGTCATGCATCAAATTCTCCCAAACCTAAACTATTACTTGTTCTCAAGAAAGTTTCAAAGTAAGAAATAAGTGAAAATGATTCCAGCATAAACTTACTCATGACTAATACATTTCTAATACTGCTATTTCGCACGTTCATTATTGAAGCATCTCTCCTCTTGTCATTTGTCCCTGCCTCATAGAATTTCTGACAGTTAAGTATATTTAAACATTTATATATTCAGCTTGAAAAAAGTATAGATTATCATATAATAGTCTTAATATTCAAAGCTTAAGTACAATTTGAGCTTAGTTTTCTTGTTATTATAGCAATTCAAACATTCACGTGCTTCTCTATATTGCGTAAGGTGGTCTATGTGGCGGGTTTTCGATCGATGGTTTCCAGACCAATTAGCCTTAGATCACCTGGCAATAATCCTCTATAGATCTAATTGTCCAAACATACAAAGGTGTTAGAGAAACATTTATAACTTATTCATTGCATTTTTTCACATTTTTTTCGTGTGGTTCTCGATCTTGCTCAAAGTGGTTCGTGTAATAGATTTTCGATCGACGATCCCAAATTAGGCCTTAGGTCGTCAGATAAGAATTTCCTACGGAACTAATGGCCCGAACACACCAAGGTGCTAGAGATAACACATCTCATTTTATTCAACTTCTTTGAAAGTTTTTTTTTCAAAAAGCTCAACAAGTACTTAAAGCATTCAATAAAAACTACTCCAATCCAATCTAATTAAAATAAAAGTCAGCTGAATAAAGAATTATAGTCCATGTATCATATTTCTATTTAGCATCATTCTACTTTTTCAATAACCCAATATTATGGCAATGAGACGATAGAAACATCAGCGTAGAATTTCATAAGTCAATAAGATGTCTTTTAAAATTGATGACAAATTTTAAAAATTTAAATTTTTTTGTGGATTTTAGATGATATGCATATAAAGCAAAAAATGCAATTACTAAATAATAAAACATGCGAATGCAGTAAACATGAGAAATGTATCAATGCAACTCTCACAAGCTTAAACTAAGCACTATCCTGAGTGCTAGCCTAGTCGGGTAGAGTTGTGTCACTGAACAATGATTAAGAAATATAAAAAGAAGAAATAGAGAGACACAATTTAAAAATGGCGAGGACAATGCGTTGATCAGTGGTTGAGCACAAATGTTGATGGTTTTGGAGTCGCTGAAAAATGTCATCAATTGCAATACAATCAGTTATAATGACTGCTCGAGCTGTGTCATAAATGTGGTATGTGATTGTTGGTGCAATTTTTGGAAATTTTTTTATGAATAGGGTTGAGCAAAGTCTGGACCGGGTCCGAGTTCCGACGGACCCAGTCCTGACCCAGTTTTAATCAGGGTTTTGGATCTTTGGACCCGATACTGGTCCCGGTCAGTACCGAGTCTGGGTCGGACCCGGCAAAATCGGGATCGGGACCGGATTTGGACCGAGAATTCTTACTTTGAAGATATCAAACTTATTTTTTGAAGAAATAAACAGGTAGTTATTAAAATATAAAGACAATATTCTAAGTTGATCAAAGTCATCAAGATTACATGTTCAACATCATACAATATCAGAACATTTAAGACACACATCATCATATGAAATAAATTACATCCATGTCCAGTCCAACATCATAATTCATAAGAAATAAATTTAAGACACATCATTCTAAATAAATTTACATGCACGGCACAGCAGCACAGTGGACAGTGGCACAATTTGAATACATCTTCTAAACAGAATCAAATAATGAAATAAAGAGTTTAGAGCACACATTTAAATTGAGAGATAGAAGATTGGCACAGTTTGAGTACATCTGCTCTATTCATCCTGCAATGCATCACATGACAGAATGTCAGAATTACAATTTAAATGAACACATGCATTACAGTTTAAAGAACCTGCAATGCATCTCTTTCTCTTCACAGAATCACAGTTTCCACAATGCAAGAAACTAAACGTAGTATCAATATGACTTGAGATTCTTGGAACAAAAAAAATTCCAAGAAAATAATATATTTGTTCAAGACTAAACAGAATTGTGGATCAATATGAATAATACCAGCCCTGGCACCTATTCATGTCTGCAATATTTGTTCAAGACTAAACAGAATTAAGTTTTGAACACTCGAGTTCTGCAATATTTGGTTGTCAACTAGTTAAAAGATCTCAAACCTGGATGAAAGGAAAAAAATAATGTCATGTTGGGGTTTCAAGAGGAGGAGGAGCCTGTTGCTGCAATCATAACAAAATCCAAATAGGGATGAGCAAAGGAAACCATAACGTTCCTTTAATGAACCCAAATCCAAATAGGGTATTTTAGGGTTCTAAACACCCTGATATCAAATAACAAGGAAATCCAAATAAAAGTAAAACTAGCTATAAGAAAATCACTGTAGCTAACAAAAAACCAACTATTAGGACAAAGGACTCATAATTCTATCTAAATACATGTAGCTAATAGAAAGTATAGAAAACAATGGTACAGAAATCACATGTCTACATAGTTCTCCATTAAGCATAACCGACAAGTATATAATTAAAACATTTGCATAACATTTATTTTGAGGACATTGAAAAGACCTGAAAGAAATATTTGCTGGACATATGAAACATGGAATCAGTGAGACAGTGAAACATGGAATCAGTGAATGAGGTTCTTTATGCATGAACTAATACATGGAATCCGTGGATACTAATCATGAAATATGGTTCTTTATGCAAGAACTAATACATGAAGCATAATCAAATGAATCAACATACATTTTGCAAACAAACATTGGACAGATGTGCATGTCTTCTTCAATTAATTGTCTGTTATCATTTCATCTAACGATGAACTTGAGGGTCCAACCAGGGTGTTCCCAGTAGCTTCTGCATAATAAAAAAAAGTGTCAATGAAATTGTCATAATTAAAGAGTTAAACAATACGTAAAGAGAATAATATAACTTTAACCTATAATTATATTGTTTGTGAGCTCGAATTGATCAAAATCTTCTTAAACTTTAAAATATGATGATGATAGCCAACTTTGTGTGCACACTAGAGATTCTGTCATTTTTGGCGATAAAGAACTCCTAAAGAAATCAAGGATGCGTCCTTCAGTGCTAAATACAGACTCTGAAGGAACTGTAGAGACTGGAATGACCAAAACATCGCATGCCATTAGAGATAGCACTCTATACTTTGTGGAATTGACTTTCCACCAATTTAGGATATCAAAATTCTCATCGCCCTCACAAGGTTCCATCAAATATCTTTTAATTTCAGATTTATTATAGGTATTCTTTTTTTTCCTTTTGTAGTCTACTCCATTGATGAATCATTGCTGTCTTCTCATCAACATTTACATTTTCAACACCAGCTGTAGAATTTGTATTCTCCATTTGAGAAGTTGAACTATTACTGAACTCATGTGCGTAATAGTCATACAAACGACTCATGCTATCTTGAATCTTCGTAACAACCATAGTAGCTATGGATGAATCATAAAGATCTGTATAGTTCCATTCAACATAGCCAAGTTTATATCTAGGATCTAATACGACAGCAATAAGTATCAATGGATTAATATTTTCAGGTTTTCTTCAATACTTATCGTATTTAGATCTCATGTCGCAAGCCATCTTTTGCAAGTACACATCATGGCCATTACTCCACTTTGCAATTTGAGATTGAACAGACACAATCTCATGAAAGCAAACACAAGAAATCACAAATAATGAGTCAGATAAGTTGCATGTTGCATCATAAAATTTTTTTAAAAAACATCACAAAGTTTCGAGCATTTTCCCAATCTTCTACCGTTGGTGGCACGCACTTATTTTTTTTGAAGTGTAATTGGTATCCCCTGTCTTCTTCATCCAACCTCTCAAATACTTTTTGAAATTTTTCAGCCCATTCCAACATTAAATATGTTGAATTCCATCGAGTTGGCACATCCATAATGACACTATATTGGCTGCTGATTTTTTCCTCTTGTATAAATTTTTTGAATTTTCCAAATCGTGCCGGAGATGATCTCACATAGCGAACAGCCTCACGAATTGATATAATTGCTGATTTCATATCATGCAAACCATCTTTGACTACAAGATTCAATGTATGTGCACAACATCTGATGTGAAGAAAGTTACCATTACATGTCAAACCTTTCCAACTATTGAGTCTCCTTTTTAAATAACCAATAGCTTTATCATTTGCCGAAGCATTATCAATGGTGATGGTGAATACCTTTTCAATCTCCCGTGCTAATAAACACTTCTCAACAGCTTTAGCAATGTCCTCGCCCTTATGACCTTCAATTGAACAAAGATTAAGAACTCTTTTTTGTAAAACTCAATCATCATCGATGAAATGTGCTGTGAGACACATATAACACAATTTCTGACAAGATGTCAGTGGTCAAGCAAATACGTGAAGAAGACTTCTTAAAAAGTGTCTTGATTTTATCCATTTCATCAAGATATAACTGATAGCAATATCTAGCAATAGTAAATCTTGAAGGAATCATGAATATAGGTTCCAAGCATTTGAATACTTACGGAAACCAGCACTTTCTACCACTCTGAAGGCTTGTTCATCACATATGACAAACTCAGCCAAGGCTTTCTACAATCTTCATAGTTATATGAATGAGGGACCAGTGATTTGGCTGCTCCTTGTAAGCTTTGTGCCAACATCTTTTGTCCCTTCACTTCACTTCTATGGGGGAATTTTTTGCATCTTTTTAAATGCTTAAATAAACTAGTGGTGCCATGCTTGTTAGGGTCCGCAGCAAAGTCATTTTTATAATATTTGCACCTTGCTCTAGCTTCATGATCTGAAGTAAACTTTTCAAAGTGATTCCAAGCTTCAGATTTGTCTTTACTAGGCCTCCTCTTAACTATCTCTATTTGTTTGGAAGTATCATTAGTTCATTCTGTAAGATTTGGATTAGATTGTGCAGACTCGATGACGATGTCAGCCGTAATAGGATTAGACCCCATATCAGTCATTGAATTATTCTCCATTTGTAAAATTATTACGCTGACTTTGTGTCTTTGACAAAAAAAATACATAAATGTGTTAATGATCTTTTAATCCAAGCAACCGAGTCATGTTTTATTTATTTTATCATAAAATTAATGAGTTAGTGGCACTGGCACTAACTCATTAGGTCTATGATAAGATTAACTCACTAAGGCATGGGATATTTATGTTCATTTCTTTTACTCATTACTTTCATTTTTTTTACTTTCTATACATTAGCAATGACTCCACCAGCACTAATGTTGCATAATTGCATTATAAAGAAATTAGTGCCAGTGGAGTGATTACAAAGAAATAGTACTACTTCTTTATAATTAGTCCACTGACACTAATGTTGCATAGATAAAAATAACATTTCAGCACATTAATTGAATGATTCACAACGGCAACAATAACATTGATTAAAAATAACTGATATCATTGATTATTTCATTATTAACACATATAGATTATATCATATTGATTTAGCACAACAGCACAATATTTATACATGGATTCATGAATTGCACAATCTACAAGATGTCAAGATTCATTGATTCATGAATGAAAACATGAACTCAGCATACATGAAGAGAGGCAGTCAGGCAGAGCAAATTCATTCAACAGTCAACACAATCCGGTGGTAGTAGAGAGCGACAATGCGTACCTGAATGTCGTCAACTATTGTGCGTTGAAGAGGGGTGTCAGCGCAGCAGCGGCGAGTGGCGAAGACAACTACAATGAACTAAGCAGTCATCAGTGATCAGTCATGAGAAATCAGAAGTAAAGCACTCGTGAGTCGCGACCTTGCGCAGATAGAAGGAGAAGATGAGAAAGAGAAAGAGAAAATGAGAGGGGGAGAGAACCTGTCAATGGCAGGCGACGACGTCGACAACAACACAACACACAACAACGACGTCGACAACACAACGATGATTGAGGTGAGGAAGAGGAAGACTGGAAGAGGGAGACTCATGAGAGAAGATCGACTGCTCGCGATATTGCAAACAAAGGGAACTGAGATGAGATTTGAGAAAAAGAAAAGGTGAGGGAGAGTACCTTTGACGATGACGACGAGATGGTAGAACGACGACGGCAACGGCAATGGCACACGGTGGTGGCGACGGTAGAACGACGATCACGGGCGACGGCAAAATCAGCCCTAAAACACAGGGGGTAACGATATGAGATTTGAGAAAAAGAAAATGTGAGGGAGAGAGTACCTTTGACGACGAGACGGTAGAATGGCGACGGCAGTTGCTGGCAACACAGCAGCGGCGAAGGTAGACTGATCGAGGGTAACGAGGGTTGAGCGTCGAGGGTTAGGGATTTTGGATTTTGGGTCGAGCGTCGACGTTTCAATGTTTGATGTTTCATTCGTTTCAACGGGTCGGAGTCGGCAAGTATCGCGGGTCCAGAATCCAGATCCGATTTCATATTTAGATTTATTATAAATAACTCGGGCCGGGTCCGGATCGGGTTTCTACGTTGTGAACCCGGTCCTGACCCGAAACCTGTCGAGTTTCCTATAGAGGAGAACCGGTCCCGTCCCGGGTTCAATCCGGGTCGGGTTTATTTCCCGAGTTTCCGGGCCGGTGCGGGCCGGTCGTCGGGTTTCCTACAGAGGAGAACCGGTCCTGTCCCGGGTTCAATCCGGGCCGAGCTTATTTCCCAGGTTTTTGGGCCGGTGCAGGCCAGGTCGACCGGGTCAACCCAATCCGTGCTCAGCCCTATTTATGAATCATGAAGCACATGGATCATGCTGAAAAAAGAACTTTTGCAAAAATAAGTCGAGTAGTTAGTCCATGTTGAAAACACAAGCCATATCATAATGCATCGGGGTCATTTTTTTCAAAATTCTCTATTTATGAAATGGGTGCCTAAATCTAACAACTAAAAAAATTATTTTAAGAAAAACTAAATTGACTTGTAGAAAAAATTCTCTAATAAAAGGATTAGCATTATGATCATGAACGAATTTTGCAATTAAGAACAATCTCACCCAAATTATGTGACCATGATGCGTTTATCATTGTGATAATCAATGAATGTGAGTGAACACACATCCAATCGTCACCAATTTTTGACAAGCCATCTCTGTAATTTTTACCTTATCCTTAATTTGAGATTTTGCAATTTCTACTATTGGGCTCTTTGGTTGCCATTCTTTGGATGAAATTGGTGCTCGTGATGTTGTTCTTGCTGATGATGGTGTTGGCATTTGAAGATGTAGTGATGGTGATAGATGATACTTCTAAAGTTGAGCTTCTCTTTCGGACTTGTCCATTTTCGATTATGTACAAACTTGCCTCCGTAATCCTCCACTATGTAGTTCATGTCTTTTGTTGATAATATCTTCGTTGTTTTCATTTTCGATAAGTCGAAACGGGACGTAGGTCAATGTGTGGCCGAACCTCGTCAACAATCACCTTATGTTCTTGTATTCGCATTCTCTCTCCCTCTCCTTCTCATATTATGTTTGAGATATGGTTTGATTTAAAGATTGTTGAATCGATTTTAAACTTCCGCGACATATTTAATAAAATTGATATTTTCGAATTTAAACACCAATTCACCCCCCTCTTGGTGCCTTGGGATCCTACAAGTTGCACCTAAAATGTATGTTATGCAAAGTACAACCATTGTAATAAATGGTATGTAGGTGTCGAAGTGTTGTGGTCATTATGGGAGCTTTTAGTCACAAACTGATTGAGAATTCTTAGTCGCTCGGAATGGCAGTTGGGTAATTGCTAAAGCGGTTGATCGTCCCTTAGATGACATTAATAGCCCAATCTCGACATTTTTTGGTCGATTGATTCAAGGTCACCTTCAATCGACGAGAGATCGATAGCCAATAGTCTTAATATTTTGCCGGTCGAGCTCTCGGTCATTGGAATAGAGTCCAAATCTTGATTGATCGCTCTCACCATTTTTTTATCGATAGATCAGTTGATTGAATTACATTGTTTGGTCGCAATTTCCTTTCATCTGGTCTCGAAACTGGACGATATGGTTCACTGATCGCACATTTGAAGTTTTTTTTACGTATTGAGCTGAAATTCTTTTATTGATGGTTAATCGAATTGTTATGGGTCATTAAGTGTAATTATTGATAGTTTAAAAGGGATTTTTATGGTTAATTTAGACTATGTTCTAAATCCCATTAGTGATAACTAAACCTTATTATGGCATAATTGAATTGATGATATGTTATAATTGTACGTGCTATTGATTGGTTCACCTATAAATTCGAATTTTGCATACTAAGTTGTAGGACTAAAATCAACTATTGTTCGAATGCGCAAGATTGATGGTCAAAACTTGACCCCGATTAAATTGTTTATTGTTATAGGACGAGGACACGAGTATTTGTTATTTTTTATTGTTTGGATGAAAGATTGTTCCTATCTTGACTAGTCATTATGGGCTTTGGGAATTACCAAGTACCAACCTCCTATGGAATGTTCACTAAATTGATTGTATAGTGTTTGATAACCCTAAAATCCATAAGAAGATCTATGAAATCATGATATGATTATAAATTTATTATAACATTGTTTATGGGGATTAAAATGTCTAATGCAATTGTTTATGGACTAATCATTGAATGAATATCTTATTGGGCATTAATTAATTTTAGTGCAATTGGATTATGGCTATGGAATGGAATTGGAATTGATCACGATCTATTTATATGTCTTAGGACTCTCTTGCATCCAAGTTCATGTGGCAACATAGGATTGGAATGAACTAGTGGCGAGCTCATGATGGCATCCAAGTTCATGTGGCATCCAAGTTCATGTGGCAACATAGGATTGGAATGAACGTAGGAACGTCGATATAAAAATATATATAGAAGCAAAGCCTCGATTTTTTCATAACAAAGCAAATAAAAAATATTTTTATGATATTACTTTTCCATGTCTATTTGCATCACACAATGCACAGGTTTAAAATTTAGTTTTCATCCAGTGCTTTATATTAAAAGGTCCTAAAGTCATCCAATATATTTATTTGTTTCAAATTTGAATATGTCATTGTTATAATTTATTTTATTAAATTAATAAATGTGCATGTTAAAAATTAAGTTATTAAATATTAATAGTGTTTTTTAATTTTTAAAATTAATATTATGCACTTGATTACGTCTTTGTGTTAAAATTGTTGCTATTTTGTTTGCATCACCTACGTAAATTAGCCTAACAATAATAATAATAATAATAATAATAATAATAATAATAATAATAATAATAATAATAATAATAATAATAATAATAATAATAATAATAATAATAATAATAATGGGCCCTTAAAGATAAATATTTTAAGAGAGTGATTTGATTGTGAAAAATAATACGAGGGAATAAATATTAGAATTTTATAATAAATATTTGTTATTTTTTAGATATAAAGTGACATCTTCTTATTTTATATTTTATTATTTATTATACATTGAAGGTTTTATTCTGTGAGTTACTTTTCAATGAAATAGTCACAAATGATCATGAAATTAGATAACTAAAGTTAAAATGAAGATATATATATAATAACTATTTATTTTACAGAATTATAAATTTTAATATTTATTTGAATAAATATATAAAATTATAATTAAAAATAAAACATATTTTATTTTAGAACCATACCCCACCGCTGGCTCCACACTAGTTAGAAATTAATATTCACTCTTACGTTATCCAAAAATTCACAAGAGTTTTTAATTTCGCATATCCAAAATTTCCTTCTTTTCTCTCAGTCGAATCAATCCACAGTAAAAAAAAAAGTGTGTGCCAATTTGCCATAACTCGTCGCCCATTTGTTTATTTATTCATTTAATCTTTAATCTTTAACTCCGCTTATATTTTATAGCCGGTCCCAAGCCCGATAAAAGAGAAAGGTTGTGTTAGGCCCCGACAGCCAGCATGAAATCATGTCGAATCTTATGAACATAAATCAACGAATTATACCGAAAGGTGTTTGGTTACTAATAGAGCGGAATGACGTTATATGATCCATGTAGTCGACCCCACTTAGTGGGATAAGACTTTGTTGTTGTTATTATTAATCTTTAATCTTTATCTCTCCATCCCCACACACACAATTTAGGAAAAAAACTGTCGCTCTCTCGTCAGTCTCCCGCTCCCGAAAACCCTAATCCCGCCTTCCTCCTCCCCGCCACCAAACCTACCGCCCGCCGAAACCCTCTAAACCCTAATATCTCGATTCCCCTCCGCCTGCCCTCGCTCACTTTGATCGCTGCAGATGGACGCCACCAGTTCGTCGGCGCACACTTTCCGGCGAGATTTCTTTCTCTAGATGCCAGCATCAACGTCCGTCGTTCCCCTCCGTTTCGAAGAAAAGGTAGTTCTCTCATCCTGTGCCTCAAGTTCGACAATGGAGTCTGGTGCCACTCCGGCAAGCGCCGAAGTTCCCCCGACCGGCTCGGATCCCGGTGGAGTAGAGCCCGCCGCAAGTCAGAGGGAAAGTTCCCCCTGGAGGAAGCCGGAGACGCCGCACAATGCGGCTGCAGTTGTCGAGGGTAGGCGGACCAGTGCCCAAGTTATGGGCGCGGAGTCGTGGCCCGCGCTCGGGGATGCTAGAACGAAGGGTGCGGAGAGTACCGCAAGGGCCAATCCTTTGGCCTTAGATGCTTCGCCACCGCCGCCACATTCTGGTCCAAAGAATGAAGCGCCTCAACCACCAAGTCCGCCTTCGATTCAGGTCTGTCGTAGTTTTTACGATGATTGATGGTGGTTCAAGGTGCTTGATTTGTTAATTATTTCATTCTTCACTCTTATTGTGGATTAAGTTGTGCCTTTAAGACTTGCTTCATATCCATTCGGAAAGAAGAAAAAGTTACTGAAAGATGAAACAGACTCGTGTCATGGTAGTAGCTTTCAAGGCATATGATACATTTTGAAGGTCTCCACCTAGATTTTTTTAGCTCACTGTGTAAGATCCTCAAAGTGTGTTTCTTCATATAACTAGTTTTTTAGTTTCTTCATATTGAGCTCATCCTTGTTTATTTGCATAGAAAAAGCAGAACTTGCAAATTTGGTCTTTGTGAAGCTTTCTCTTTGGATTTATCAAATTGACACGTATACAAAACCTCTTAAACGATTGATACATAATGAGTGGCTTTAAAGACTGTAATGTACCGTGCGATACAGACTAATAATCTGGTTTCATATGTTGTGTGGGTTGCTTTTTTCTTCTTTTAAACAAGTGCAATGGGTTACCTAGCTTGACATATAGCTTACTGGGGTTAGCATGAAAATTTCTTAGAATCTACTAGAGCTTGAGTTGTCATTCTGAAAATTTGTTGATTCTTGTGAGACATTTTGATGATTGTATTATCATTTACTTGGTTAATGCCTAGGTCTATAATTAGTATGTATTACTCTTTCGTAAGATCTGAAGATTTCAGCAAAATTGACGTCATTAATTTCATACAAACAGCCGGCCTTGCCCATTGGCATTATACATGACTGTTAAAATTTGGAATTTCAGCATTTCTAATGGATTCAAAATGATTTTGTTGGTGTTTTTGGAGTTCTCTTTTGGCGTGTGGTAGTACATGATAACACTACATGGAATGGGACCGGAGTCAAGGAGGGGACTTGCAAGGCAGATATTTTTTGTTGTGTTGGTTGATAATTTTGTGAGTAATTAAATTATTACTAACCTGGATGATCTTTTTCCTTCAAAGTTCCTCTTAAAAGAAAATGACAATCAGATATTCAACATCACAATCAGTTGGATTTAATTGCTTCTCTTTGGTCAGCCCACGGTTAGTTTAATATCAAGGACTGACTGCAATCATATATCTAGCCATGTTTGTGACCAAGGACATACTGTTTGAATGCTAAAAAATAGTTCAAGCATGATGCTGTTATCCATAACTCTGCAACACGACATTATTGGAGAAACATAAATAATCCTTTAAATTGTAAATGTCTGTACAATTAATTTGTTGTTAACCCTTTTCAAAGTTTCAACAATGTTTATTATTTATGAGGTTCGATGTACTTAACTTCTTTATTTGAAGAGGTTTACAATTGGCACAAGTTTTTGTGCTAAACCGTGACAGAAGTTGGACTATTACATTGGTTTTTTTTTTGCATCTAAGTTTCAGTTGTCCGAACTATGTTGGTACTGATGACATTATCTTATGGGCAAGTTACAACCTGGATTTGCCAATTACTCTTCTTGATCTTTTGTGTTTTCTAGTGGATTTTTTATTGTAAGCGCATGTATGTAACCACTGTTGTTTTGTGTCTTAGAATTATCTGTTTAATGAGGATTTTTATTTTGTTAATCAATACAAGTATTGATTTTAGCAATGCATACATATATAAGTACTGTCATTTGATGTCATTTTGTGCCTGATGTTTTGTGTCTTAGAATTATTTGTTCAATTAGGATTTTAATATTGGTAATCAATACAGTTACAAGTATTGGTCTTAGCAATGCCTACATATATGGGTAGTCATTTGATGTCATTTTGTGTCCGACGTTGAACTTGTTTAATATGCTGTTTTTTTCCTTCAGGGACCAACTTCTGGTAAAAAACCTGATGGTCCCGGAAACAGCTATGCGCCGAAGCAACATTCAATGCATTATCATAAGCATGGGCCTAAACGACATGTTCCTGCAAATGGTGTACCACCATTTCCTGTGCCTTTGCCATACCAGCAACAACCTGGACAACCAATCATGTACCCTGTGTTGCAACCTCCGCCTGTGATTCCTGAGTATGCATATCAGGCAACACCATTTCCCAGTGCAAATGAACCTCGGATTGTGAAGTCTGAAGCTTCCATGCCAGTTTTTGCCCCAGCAGGTCAAGCAGTGGGAAATGATGGAAACAGGAACTTTCATCAAAGAACACGAGGTGATCCAAAAAATTGGAATCCTAATGCTGGATATGGTAGTAGACCACATACTGGCCATGAACATGCTGGCCATGTTAATCAAGCATGGCGCCACCAACGACCTTATAGTCCTAGGGATAGTGGCAACATGCCAGTGCCACATGTTATTGGGCCAAGGACATTTGTTAGGCCGGTTCCTCAATTCTTTGGTCCTGCACCTGGATTCATTAATGGGCCTGTTTACCCTGGTAATGTACCAAAAATATGTTATTTACACTTGTTTTTTTTTGAAGAAATTGCATTTCCTGTTGTCAGTTTTTTCAATATTATTTTACTTCAGGCCTTGCTCCTCCTATTTACTATGTTCCTGCTCCACCTGTCGAGATGATGCGTGGCCCTCCTCGTTTTGTTTCACATCCTCCTCCTGTCTATCCCAATCCAGAACCAGATGAGATAGCTTTGAGGTCTAATATAGTTAAGCAGATTGAGTATTACTTCAGGTATTTCAATAGATCTCCCATTTCACTCTCTAGCTGGATTTTTTTCTTATTCTTGTATGAAGGTCAAGTACGATTGATTCATTGTGTCCGTATTGTTGTGTATAATTTTTTAACGATCTTTGCAAGATGTTGACATGCTTCATTGGTGCCTCGGTAATTTTGTTGAAAACTGAATGTGTTGTAGATATTTGTCTAAAAAATGTATAACAATGAAAATATATGTTGCAGCGATGAGAATTTGCTGAAGGATTTCTATTTGATATCGTTAATGGACGATCAGGGTTGGGTTTCTATCCATAAAATTGCAGATTTTAACAGGGTAAAATTTTCTGACACCAAGGGTTCTTTCTAATGTTAATGTTCCCTGGACTATTGACATGTTCACTAATCAATGTTATCGGATTAAGATTGTCTATTAGTCATTGATTAAAATGTTATTTGCAGGTAAAGAAAATGACAACTAACATACCATTGATTCTTGATGCTTTGCGAAGCTCAATTTTGATAGAGATTCAGGTTACAACAGTTTCTTAAATTGTTTCTAAACATGTTTTTCACTTCAATTCTGTTTTCTCTCTAATGCTTCAAGCAATTAGTCCTTCAAGTTTCAAGCTTTTTCCTTCTTTGTTTTATTCAATTGACAGGATGATAAAATAAGGAGACACGGTGACTGGTCCAATTGGGTCTCAGCTTCACTTCAGCAATCTGAATATCCAGAAATCCAGGACTCTTCTAATATCCAAAAGTGTGATAGTAGTCAAAGCAATAATATTTCTCTTGTGAGTAGTGACGGCAAAATCGAGGATAAACAATTAAATTCTGCAACAACTTCTTCTGTTGAAGAACATAATGATGCTGAAATAAGAGAGTCTTGCAGCAGTTGTAGCTGGATTAATGGAAAGGATTCTTTTGACAAATATTCTGATAAAAACCTCAGTGGTCAAACTTGTAGTTCAATACTTCCAGTAGACAAGTCTTATCCATCCACAATTCATTCGACGGATGAGAAAATGAAGATAGAAGCAGTTACAAAATTTGGAATGCAAGGTATGGATCATGATAATGGTTTTCTAGATGCGTCATCTGGCTTCGATGGGGAGCAAAGTACATTCATGATGGACGAGGAACTAGAATTTGAGCATACTACCCAAGTGGACCATTTGAAAAGGTAACAAGCTTCATGTGCCACATAAATTTCTTGAGATTTTGGAGGAATAAATCCATCATTTATATTTTTTAGTTCGGTATTCTTTGCATGCTCTGGATTTCTAGCTATCTTTAATCCATCACATTTTATAAAGATTTTAATCTTAATAGAAAATGGAAATGTTTGTATGTGCATGGAAGTTGCCTTTCATTCAAGTACTTTTACATACAACTATTTGTTTTTGAGAAGTTACATACAACTATTTGCAGGTGACACATGTAAGCATAAAGTCAGATGCGTTTATGTAACAATAAAAGGCCATAAACACTCATTGTCCACCGATACTATCAGAAATATGGACCATGACGTTCCACTTTTTTCTTTCTAGGAAGACTGTATGTAATACAAGAAATCATCACTAAAGATAGGTGACACAGTACTTATCAATTTATTTGATATTTCATACGTTTATGTGCAATATTTTTTTTTAAATGCTCTTCCCACAGATAAAACTCCAAATTAGCTTATTTGAAACCTTGGCACTTATATCTTGGTTTTATTCTTTAGTGAATTATTCTTGTGTTGCTTTGTGTTGTGTTTTTGTTATATTAAATGGTTATCTTTCTGTGAAAAACAACTTCAACAGGATTGATGAGGACGAAGATGAGATGGATGTTAATGATCAGGATGTACATAGACTCATAATTGTTACCCAAGTAAGGCAATACATACTTTGTTCAATTAAGCTCGTCAATACATGTAACCTATGTTGTTGAAATGTTATGATGGTCATTCATAATAAGGATTATGTTTGTGTTCTGGTTCTATAGGTCTATTTTCTTTATGTATGAATAATGCCTTTAAGTATCTTATGTCCTTGAATTTTCATCCTTACCCTCTAGCACGTTTGGTTAATATATTATGTTTTCTCAAGTCTTTACATTTCACATATTATCTTCTTGGACAACTTTCTCAGCTGGCCTAACCTTCGTTATCCTCTGTAAAAGATTTGCACATTGCATGTGTGTTCATCATTTCTAAAATGATCAGTTTCTGAAATCGTTCTGAAAGATAAAATGGTAATAGGAGCTTGATACCTTCTAGCTTGATAGACGGTCCATAGAAGTTGATAATGATATGCAATACATTTTTGAGATATATAATACACGTTCATTTAAAGAGAATATAATACACGTTTTCCTTTCAAAATGCATAAAGATAAATCTGGATCCTTTCTGGTTATGCAGGTTAATGTGATCTCTTATCCACCTTTTCTATGCATTCTTCATTCTTGTTTTCTCATGTTTGATTGTCGTTCTGGCGTGCTTACTGTTTTAAATGACAGGCTTTGTTTGTCTATAAAATTTTTCTTTTTGTAGCGATTGACATCTGTAGGTCATTCATTGATGTGAGATATTTGTCGGTTTTCCAATCATAAGTTACAATTTTCCATGGTTTATTTGAATAGAATATCAGGGTTGATGGAGATGTTAAAGCGGATTCAGCGCAGTCAGAGACCATTTCAGATGATTTGGCTACCGCCATTGATGAAGGACTTTATTTCTATGAACAGGTATCTTTTATCAACTGCTTGGGATATCATCTTTCTTGAGTGGGTTTCCATACGGATGTGTTTCTCTTATAAGTTATAACTCCTTTTGTCACTTTTTGATGCCATTTTGATTCCTTTGATTAGACTTAGTTCACCTCTTTATAATCTTGTGTACAACAGGAGTTGCAAGCCAAACGATCTAGAAATAGAAGAAATAACTCCGGAACAGAGATGAGAATTGCGGATCATAAAACTTGCAACCATGCAAACTCAAGCTTGACTTCTAAAGGTATTGCAAATAATAGAAATAATGTCTCTGAAGAGTTTGGCTTAGCTAATTATAGGAGGCGACATCATAAAGGGACCAGCAAATCACATGATCTGCATAAACAACGGCTATTTCCTAGTAATTTTCGAAATAATGGTAGTGCACATAACCAAATAGTGTCAGAGAGCCCACCAAGCAACTCAGTTGGTTTTTTCTTTGGTTCGACGCCACCTGACAGTAATGGGTTAGTACATCTTTGTATCTTACTCTTTTCATTTTCGCAGTATCTTGTTCAGTTTTAACCCTTTGTTTCCTGTTTTCAGCCCATTGTTGTCAAAATTGAGTGCTTCTCCACATGGTATTATATCTGGGAGTCCACCTATTGGATCAATGCCAAAATCTTTTCCTCCGTTTCAGCATCCAAGCCACAAACTTTTGGAGGAAAATGAGTTTAAGCAGCAAAAGTAGACATTCTTGAAATCAAGTTTATCAACGAATTTCATTTATATCATGTTGATTGCACATGATTAAATATTTGATGAATTGTATTTATTCCATAATTTAGGTATCTGAAGTTCCACAAACGATGTCTTAATGAACGCAAGAAATTAGGAATTGGTTGCAGTGAGGTAGGTTACATTTGAATCACTACTATTTTTATTTTAATAAAATTTGTACCTTGACATGTTTACTAGATAATGATATGTGATTAATGCACTGACTCAAATTCAAACATGTTTTTTGTGCTCTGCCATTAATGAATACATAGTATTACTTTTGATTGTTTTCAGAATAAAATCAGTTTCCTCATAAAGGATTAAAATGTGGAGTCATGCAACCCAAAAAAAGAAATTATGGACGTTCTATTATTTGGGACACCTTATGCCACTGTATCCATTGATAATTTTTGTGCTGCGTTCTTTGATTTGATAGTGCTAGTTTTGACCTATATACCAGTTTCTGGAAAAAACTATGTAGTTGATAATAAGATAATCTTTTCTTGCATTTTTCAATTTACTATGCTGCAGATTTGATGTCTTTGTTCTTATTTCCAGTCTTTTGTTTTTCTCTTTAAAAGGTTATCTATGTATTGTGAATATAAATTGTCATATGTTCATGCGCAGGAAATGAACACGCTTTATCGCTTTTGGTCATATTTCCTCCGGGACATGTTCAACAAATCTATGTATAATGAATTCCGTAAGCTAGCTATAGAAGATGCAGCCTCTAAGTATAATTATGGACTAGAGTGTCTCTTCAGGTTTTACAGGTATTTTGCAGTATTAGTAAATTTTGCGTTACTTATGAATATTATTATATGAATGCTTTCAGGTAGACCTTTTCTAAATATTGTCAACAGTTAGATGAAAACGAAGAAAATCACTAAAGTAAAAATTACATGAAAGTGAAGAAGAGATAAAACAACACCAACATTCCTGACTGTTCCTCAAAAAAAAAAAAAAATCCTGACTGTTTTCCATTCTATCATTTTCAGTTATGGCCTGGAGAAGAATTTCAGACAAGATCTTTATGAAGATTTTGAAAATATTACCTTGGATTTCTACAAAAAAGGAAATCTTTATGGTCTTGAGAAATACTGGTAATGTTTCTTTGACTGTTGCTATTGTGTTTATTTTCCACAGCTTTTCAGTAGCTTTCCAGCCTGCACAGGAAGGTAGTGTTGGATCAGGGCAATGCACCATCAAAGAGAATTGACCCAACATAAACACTTTACCAAAATATCTGCTCGGCTTTCTGTTAACTTTGTTCATCTAAGACCAGTGCAAACATTATGTTTTTATCCTTTGTCGCATTTTATTTCTGTTACAAATCTCATTTAGGAGAGCATACCTGTCGTTCATGGAGGAGATGGATATTTTTGTGATATTTTGTGAACTGCTATGCTTATCTATGTTGAGTTTATATTAAAAACTTTATTTCCTTTGCCTAGTAGCGTACTGTAGCAGTATCTTTTGCCGCTGTCCCTTCGTTTTCATTCAACAGTTCCATTGAACTTTTAGTTGTTCAATTCGTTTCAAGTATGCTTTCTCTGAGATTAATGCTGGTCAATTGATGGAATGAACTCTCTAGAAAACAATTCACATGATTCATATGCCAGGGCCTTTCATTATTATCGGGAGACCCGAGACAACAATAAGCCAATAAAGAAGCATCCAGAGTTGGAGAAGCTTCTCAAAGAAGAGTACCGCAGCCTGGAAGATTTCAGGATTAAGGAGAAGAAGATGGACAATGCGGCGGGGGGAAACCAGTGTAGATGCAGCAGCAGCAAAAGCAATGGTCCTAGTGGCCGGGATAAACCAGCACATATTTAGTCGCTCTGAAGGGGAAAGGTGGCATGGTGTCGGCCTGGGCAAAGCTTGTTTCTGCAGGATTTTGGGTTCCTCTGTTAGTAGTGAAAGGTGGCTGGGTCTGGAATTTTTTTCTTCCCCCCCCCCCCCCCCCCCCCCCCCCCCCCCCCTCCGTCCTGGATTTGTACATAAGGTAAAGAAAATAATTACTATGCATGGGATGATGAAAAATTTTACCAATAAAAAGCTCGTATTTGTTGTAAGGCAGTTTTTCTTTGGTCTGTGGGAACAAGTAAACTTTTCTGTACATAAAGTTCCTGTCGTCATTTTTTAGTCCCAAGGTCGGATTGCTGCTATGGTCATGCTTTTTTGGGTCACGTTAGAGCTCTGCATAACTAAATTAGTTACCAATGAAAATAATACTTCCTTGCGTCCAAGGGTCGATCGAAGATAGGTCTCTGCATATCCCACTGGACCATTTTAATTTATATAATTAACGATGGACATATACTATAAATATATTTATAATCCTTTTTTCACTCTAAAATGTGTTGTTGGAGGGGAAATGAGGGAAAATGAGAGTTGAATGATTCCATCTTTCTCTTCCATCAAGCATTTTTTTCTTCAAATTATTGATAATTAAAATTAAAATTTAAAATTTCTTGAGCACATCATATTAGGTTCGAGTTGCTTATAAAATATAAAGTGATAATACATATTGCTGTCCACTTGTCAAGTGGCTCAAATTTGCCCTTATGAATATTATATATACGGATTAGACAAATATAATAATTAACACAATAACATGATAATGATCATCTACATTAATATTTTCATTCGAAAAGATTTACTTTTGTTGCTGATTAACACTTCTTACCCATATGTGTGCGTGTGTATTATGCATCCAACAAAATTAGGTAAGTTGTGTATAATATATATACATATATCCAAGATGATAAAAAAAACATAAATCGATTATTATTACCATGCAATAATAAAATAACTTTTGAGCATGTTGAGTAATTTTTATCTTATATCCATTTCATACTTATCAACTTATTCTGTCGTTAACTTTATTAAACATTTATTTGTTTATCCTTTTATCTAACTTCTAACCCTTAACTATTACACATTGACTAAATCGTCATCCATAGGGTGATAAAACAAAAGTTGGAAGTTAAACCATAAGTATTACATATATTTATGAATTTTTAATTATTTTTGACGAAGTTAAAAATAAATATTTTTTTAATATTGTATATTGTTTGCACCATCAAATCGTCATGTGGGATATATAGTACTTAATAATAAATTTTTTGTTTGTCTATGTTGTACAAGTATTACTCAATATTGATGATCATAACTTTTATGTTTTGATGGTGTCGAAAATGCATCAATTATGATAAAAATAATTTTACACCTAGTAAGTTAATTATGATTAATTACTCATTTTATTTCTCATGATGACGTAACATTGTCTTCAAAAGAATTTGTGCGAGCACAAAATTTTGGGTCTTGAACAAGGAAATCATAAATCTGAGAACATCATTAATTAGTTGACTAACATGAAAGGTAGGTTGAAATTTGAATTAATTAATTGGTATCAAGAGCCTTGTAAACACGATCTGGAGCAGTCATTGATCTGAGGAATACATTTGAAGGCCAAGAAACAAGTATGAAGGATCAAGAAACGAGACTGAAGAAGATTTCTGAATGGCAAACTATTTGGAATTTGGAGTGACATCTGAATCACAAAGGAGGCAATAGACAAGTGATTGCTGTGGATGTGCACCATCCCTTATATCTGAATCCTTCGGATGGCCCAGGTAAATGCCATTGTCTTAGCATGGATTATGAATTCAGTCTCACAAGAATTGGTAAGCGGAGCAGTGTATTCAAGTGATGCATATCAAGTTTGGAGAGATTTGCAAAAAAGGTTTGACAAACCTCATGGCACTTGAATTTTTCAACTCCCGAGAAATCTTTACACATTTTCACAGAGATCTCTAAGTGTAGCAGCATATATTAATAAAATGAGATTGCTATGGGATGAGATGTCTTCCATAATAGAAATACCATCCTGTGGTTGTGAAAAGGCAAGAATTTATTGTCAGCACAAGAAACTGGGGTCAAATGATTCATATGCACAAGTTAGAAGTCAGATATTGCTATTGCCTCCATTGCCTCCAGTTAATCAAACTTACTCCATTGGATGTTACAGCTCTGTATTCTTCAGGGGGACAGAATTAAAAATAAAAAAAATGGAATCTGATATGTGATCATTGTCATATCAAAGGACATGAGAGAAGGAATTGTTATAAGTTAGATAGGATACCCAGCTGATCATAAGTTCAAGAAAAAAAATATGTAAAAGAAGTTTCTGCAAATAATGTTCAAGACATAGTTGTTCCTGCAGAAATTACTTGAGGGAGGCTGTAGAAATATTCAAGTTGACACCAGGAGTGTGTCATATTTGATGGATAGCATCTCTTGTGCTATGATCACATCCTCATGGATAGAACAACCATTGAAATGAGGACCCATTGAGTCTGGCATGAGACTCTGCAGATGAAGTGAGATTAATTTATATGATAGGAGAGTAAGATTTTTTATTTATATAATGCGGAAAACTCCATTTTGAAAAGTAAGATTATTTAATTTATATGATAGAAGAGTGATTCGCGCAGCACTTGTAAGATTATTTATTTTGAAAAGCTCCTTGTAGAAAAAAAAAAGTAATTGTAAGGATGTTTCTTCATCTAAGAAAAAGAAGAATTGGAATAGTTGGAATTGGATTTGATTGAGTTGCTTTAATCAACTTTATTGATTTCGTTGTAAACACACAAATTCACCCCTTTTCTTAATGACGCGTGTTTCTACAATATCCTCCCTTTTTAATCAACATATAAAAAACTATGATTTAGATATGATAAGTAGATTAATAATGAGGGTTATCTGATGGCTCAAAAGAGAGAAAATAATGTCTCTTATTTTTTTTAAAAAAAGAATATCATTATTTTATCTGTATAAAATATATCAATAATGATTATGTACAATAAATACTAGCTATAATAATGACTATAAATATTATTTTTTTTATTTTGTAAATTATTTATAAATCGAATTATCCACTACATTAATTTTAATAGATTTATGGTTCAAGTTATAAGATTCAAATAAATTGTATTAAGTTGATAGTATTAATAAAATAATATTTTAGTAAAAAAATGTGATATCGTTTGGTAATTTTTTTATAAGTAAATATAATACTTGCATTGATACATTATTTGTACCTTATAAATTGTGTGATACTAATTATTGATGATTTAATTAGTGTAGTTTTTTTGTTAGATAATATAATTGCTAATAAGTGTACGTTTTTTTTTGTTGCTAAATTATAAGGCATGCTTACTTTAATGACATGACATGCACTCAAATCCTTCGAGAGGAATTTTTTTTTATCTTAACATCACTTCTTTAATAGCTCTCAGCGTTCATTTCTAAGGGTGTTTATTATGTTGTTGATCTAGCACCTAAAAAAATAATTAAAAAGTGACACCGGATAAACAAATAGTGCATGAACTCAAGTTCCCCCGTGCAACAAATATATGGAATTATTTTCCTATTTATTATTCGACCCTTAGTAATTTGAACATTAAAGTGGAAGAAATTTCACAGTCCATTCTCCTCCTCTCTCAAATAACTACTGTTTAAGATTTTATTTTTTTTACATTTATTACTTGATCCTTCATCGTGGATAAGAGGGAGAAGGGAATTCATTATTATTTTTTTCTATTGTCAATCATAGTATCTCTAGTGGTCAAATAAATATTCAAATTTACTATTATCCGACTAATTTGTGTATCTTGTTTCGTACGTCTTGATTATGATGGATGAATTTTCAATAAGGATACTCTACATACGACATATTTCTTCTCCCTCGAGAAACTATCGCGTAGGAAAGGAATTCAAAATGAACTCTCTCCCTGGAATATCCATATCTTACTATGATTATATTAGTGTTAGGTTTAGATAGCAGTTGGGGGTTCATATGATAGATTATGATCAAGAATGAACTTATATACTTATTGTTTCGGTTTGAATGTTTATATTTCACCAAATCAAACTTGAATTAGTTGTTGATTATCAAACCAATTTTTACTACTGATTTGTAGTACTCAATTACGCCACACAAATATTGAATTATTCATCTTTCATTCGGTCATTCAAATCCCTTTCATCCATTAATTGTTCCTATTATTGATTTGAAACTACCCATTACTCGTATGTGATTCTATCCATATTTGTATTATGAACTCGTGAGGACCTTCAATACTACATAGTTGTGATTCAAGTCTCAAATGGGTGAAAAAAAAAATCAAGATAAAATGTTGGGTGACCATATTACTAATTCATTGTAGGGTTCAGTGGTTTAAGAAGTTGAAGACAATCCACCTTTAGAAATTAAAAAAGGCATCATATTACATGATTCAAATACTTCTTTCCTATAAGAGAAGGCACTAACCTTTAAGTGATTTGAATTATCGTATTTATTATAGATATATAATTTAGGTAGAAATTTTGATAATCCTATTTCATTCTTTTAGGGAAAATTATTTTTACCAAAAATGTAATTTTAGAAGTTCATACAATCTGATTGAATTTAAATTCAACAATAGGTTAATGTATTAGTCAAATACAGTTAAAATGAACAGTGATAATAATATATAATTAAAACTTTTAATATTATTCAAGATTATTATAACAAATAATAATCAATCCTCACTGTTATGTTACTAGCAATGATAATGAAAATATTATTCTTCTTACGTGAGGTTGGAACCACAATAAAGTTTTATCCAGCACAGCGGGGATGTAGCTCAAATGGTAGAGCGCTCGCTTTGCATGCGAGAGGCACGGGGTTCGATCCCCCGCATCTCCATTTTTTTCAAACTTTTTGGTCCCGATCAGGTTTTAAGTTCGTGACGTGAACGTATCAAAGCCGTCGGCGAGCTGGAGAGGGCCAAATGTGATGTATAATAATATATATAGTATATAGGAAAGCCATTACAATATATAATATAATACGTAAAGTAGTGTAGCAGAATCAGAGGATTATATTATTTCAAGGAACTAAGGGGAAATTATTATTATTAGTTTTGCCATTATAGTGAGACAAAAAAAAAAAAAAACGTCACTAAGAGGGATTCTCAATTGTGCAAGTTATGGCTTCAATTAGAATGTTATGTGAGATCCACTTTCTTTTTTTGTGAGTGATTTTAATGATGTTCCCCGGAAAGATTAATATTAGTATACGATATACTCGAGATCTCTTTAGATGAGGATAAGCTGCTTATCACTTGACCACAATCTGTTTGGTATATAATTTTTTTAATCTTGAAAGGCTTAAATTATAGTAATTTTCCATTTTCTTCGTGTGCTTATACTACTTTACTATAGCTTTTCTTTTGTATGTATTATAGTTACTAGACTTTGAATGGACTTTTTGGTGTCCGTCTTCAATGCATTTCCTATAATAAGTTATTTTGCACACATGACACATTTTTAAAAATAAAATAAATATAGTACATTAAAATACTGTAATTGATTGTACTATAGTAAATAAGATAATACAATAAAATAAATATAATACAACTCCTTCCTCCTCTTCCTCCTGCGCCCGGCGAGGCTGTCACAGGGAGAGGGTGATGCCTCCTATTTTTTAAAAATTTTAATCTGTGTTATATTATTATTTTAATACTATCTTATTGTTTTATATTTATTTTCTTTTTAAAAATATTTCATGTGTGCAATAAGTGGTTATATCTATTCAGAAGTATCATTAGTGAAATAAGTCAATAGTTGGAAACTCGTTTAATTATAAAATAAAATTGAATGAAAGAATTAAGAAAAAAAAGTTGGAGGACATTTAGGACCTCTTTAGAGAAAATGTAAAAAATTCTATGATTATTAAAATTTTATGATAAGGCACTTTTCAAAAAAAGTGAATTACCATGTCTCAAAAATCATACCATGATGTAGTGTTTGGGTGCAGAAATTTTTTGGCAAAGTAAAGAATAAAAAAAAATAAAAAAGTAATAATAATTAAATGGTACAATAGGTCGCTGCTGCATAGGAAATTTTATAGAGCTGGGACCTCATTTTTTTAACCTCAAAATTGAAATAAAACTTCGAAATTTTATCCTAGTTTTCTTTAAAATCCAAACACTCAATTGGAAGATTTTCTTTAAAATGGAAAATATACTATGGAATTCTAAGTTTCTTTGATTTTTTCAATCATGCCAAACAGGCCCTTACTAAAATTTCTCCAAAAAAGGTAAAAAATAATTCATGATGGCTCTAATTTGTAATTAATTTCTGCATTTCATTCACACTTGAAATGCGATTCTTTGAAATCATGTGTAGAAAATTCTAATATTAGTATATTTAATTGGAGTCTAGAGTCTGTTGATATCAGATTTATTTTATAATTATAATGAAAATAGAAAAATAATATGAGAGAAGAGATGAACTTTGATGGTAAGGAAAACAAAAAAAGTAGAGAGGAGATACAGAAGAAAGAACTAGTATTTCAAGGAGAGGGAAAAGTGATCATATGAAAGAGAACACAAAAGATTATATCTGAAAGAATTCGAGACATTAGAGGAGAGAAAAAAAATGAGAACATTAAAGAAACAACACGTTGCGGATGCCAGAAGAAAAAGAAGAGGATATTAAAATATCAGATGATAGGAAAAGAAAGAGAATTATAGGAGAAAATGATGACAATGGACGAGAAAGACCATTATGATATTAGAGAAAAGAAAGAAAAATAGATCATAAGAGAGAATAGAAAATTAGTGAATAGAGATGTAGAAAAAGAAAGTGAGATATTATAGGAGAGATAAAAAAGGGGAATGAGGAAGGTGAAAGTTATTATAAAAGAGAAAAAGAAATAAAGAATTAGAATGGAAGAAGAGTATATGAAATTAAAAGGAGTTATAATTCAGCCGATGTTTAAAGAAGTATACTAACTCTTTAATAGTTCCCCTAGAAGGCAATCCCAATCTTTTAGCCCAATAAGTCTCAAAACAAGTCGATATTGATCCCTTAAGATTGTGTTTCAATCAGAAATTTCAGATTCACTAGGACTTTTGCAATCCAGTCAAGAACATTAAACTTAATTCCTCTTTCATGACAGTCCACGGGCTGAAAGAATCTTTAACTTCGGAAGAAGGAAAATTTGAAAAGAAAATCTGACAGAGGAACATTCTTAGATTCAAGTAATTGAACTGCAGCCATCGCATGTCTGATCATGATATTGAGATGATGGTCATTTACTGTAATTCCTTGGTTACATAGTAATATGTATTCAACAATAAACGTTTGATCAAACAATCTGTGCAATTCTGGATTTTGTGGCTTATGTCAGGTGCAAAATTGGTTTTTGTGCTTGGCATATTTTGAACTTGATGCGGTGTTTAATTCATGGATCCTGGGGAATGTCACAAACACCTTTACATAAAATCTTTGCTTTGTGCAGCCAACGACCAGGTCATGGAAAAAATTAACCATAAGTTGGTGTCACAGCGCATTAAAGCAAAATAATACTTTGACGAAAATTGATAACCCAAAACTTCTGACTGATAGAATGGCAAACATAACACCCAAACAAAACAAAGGGAGCGTTTCTCATATCACCATGTTCGTGCCACAATTTCCTCAGCCTTAGGTTTTGGCAGCTTGCTTCTCTTTGGTCTTCTGGATCTTCAAGACCTTCTTTACTATCTTCTGCTCTTCAACTAAAAATGCACGAACAATCCTGGAAAAGATAAAAGGGACCAACATTAAGGCAGAGAAAGTATAATTTGAAGATTAAATCAGAAAAGCACCAACCTTTCCCTAACAGCACCTCCAGATAAGACACCGCCATAAGCTCGACTCACGGTCCTCCGACATCTGGGCAATCTTGATCTCTTGTATTCAGTAGGCCTTAGGTGAGGAATCTGAAAATAAGCTTCATAATTTAAATATACAAATTCATTGCAAAGTTTGCCAGTTGGAATATACAAAGGAGAAGAAAACAATAAACCAGCTAAGTAACAAGCTTTTGTTAGGGACAATTAAACAAGTCTAGTCATCCATAAATGTACAAGTAAAATGTTAAGACACTGCCACAAGATATAAGTTCAAAATGTCACTAACATAAGAAACTCAAGAATACCATGAAAATAACAAACAGTAAACAATAACATGTCCAAGTATATAATTGTATATATAATGGCAACAGACTATATACATATATTACATAATCAGGTCACTTACGAAAATAGATGCAGGAATTGTCTGGCTAGGCAATCTTATGTAAAGATTTTACTCACCAGATGTAAGATGAAAAAGAAATCTATCAATGAAAAACATGTGAGGACAAAGAGTAGTAGAGACACAAAGAATATATAACAAGTGAAGGTCAAAATATCATAAGTATCCTTAAATTTGCAGCTTATTTTGAAATATTTGAATGCATAAAAGTTAGAGACAAAACTAACAATAAAATATGCAAGTAATAGTGAATTTAAATCCATTTAGCTAGCATAAATGGTGGCAAGCTAGTATGAATTTGATCCATATCATTTGAAGACATGAATTCCATTGCTCACTTATGATCTAGCCCATCTGATAACACAAAAGATCCTACAATTTAAAGAAACTGCTTAATGTTTATTTGTTTTTTGCTAGGAGAAAGAAACTGCTTAATTGTTATCATAATCCGGCATTGATGATAAACATTAGCATGTCAATCTCGCAACTCATCATTGACTTTTGGCAGCAGTTAGAGTTAGAATAGTGTAACAATTTGAAATTCAGAATAAACTTGATGTGAAGCTAAACATCTTTTTTTGGGATATTTATCTGATGCAGATAATTGATGTGAAGAACATCATCCTTGGTGACTAAGAAGATAATGTACATGGCATAGTGATGGCACATCAATATATTATCTCATGAGAGATTAAAAAATATACACAAAGTATTTTTCCTGTAGGGATATGCATCAAATATTTAGTTCCTGAAGAATCAAACAGTCATTTTATGTCATTTCTAGCCATTCTGAATATGCATCAATGTAGTGCATTAACAAAGTTACAGTATCACAGACGCCATCATCCATATCACAAGGGATGCAACTTGAATCATCAATAAATAGGCAGACCACAATCACAACAGATGACAGATGAAGAACAACGACAAAGAGAACTTAACCGAGCATCAGCCTACTGCCTACGGGGAAAAATACATCTCATTTTGAACTTTGAATGATTACACGGAAGCATATATCCAATTAAAAATAGAACAACATCATGCAACATCCTGAAAGAAAAATGTGACTTGCGAGGGAACAAAAAGAGATCTTGGGAACGTACCCCTTGGATCCTCTTGCCAGTCACAGGGCATTTCGGCCCACTCGCCCTCTTATTCGTGTACTGGTAGACGAGTTTCCCACCTGCATTTCGACGTCAAAACCGATCTGAATCATACCAGACCAACCAAATATGCAAGTACAGGACGATCACAAAACCAAGAATCAATTTTGCAGCGATAGAACAACAAACAGAACAAAGTTCGGTGCAGAACAGATACAAATGACGACAAATTTCCAAGTGAAAAAGGGTATAAGATGAACCCTAGAGAAATGCGATCTTTACCAGGGGTCTTGACGACCCTCGTCTGGTTGGACTTGGTGGCGTAGCTGTGCCTCTTCCGGTACGTCAAGCGCTGCACCATCTTCGCGTCGTTCTCCCCCACTCACTTCGCCGACGGAAGGCAAGGACGGCAAGGCGCATGGCGCTTTAAATGGCAGTGCAAAAACCTAGATCCGACGGTTCGTATTTGTTTGATCGGACGGTTCACGCCAGGGAAAAAAATATTAGATTACATGTTTTTAATCAGCTGTTTTTTTTTTGAAAAAAAAATATTTGTATTACCTGTTGGGATGAAAGTGCTGATAGCTGGTAATAAGTGAGTGATTGTGATTTTGGTAAAATAAGTGTTATGTTTGAATTCTCCATAAATAACATAGGTATCGTGAAAATTAAATTTAATTAATTTGGTTTTTGAAACTTGAAAATATAATATTTAAACTTTTATTATACATTACTTTTAAATTATTTAATCAATTAAATACTTTTATTATAGAAAATAATGACATGCCTATCATCCTATTGGGATCCACATATTAAAATTTAGGACTTATTTCTATAAACCTTATCTAAATTATCACAATTTTCACATCTAATTCCAAATTATGAATTTATTTTTTTATATCTCTAAATTATTACAATTTTTTCACATTAGTCCTTTCGCTTACTTCTGTTGCATTTTTTATTTTTCTCATTTATAAAAAGACTAAATTATTTCTTCCTCCATAACATATCAAATAATAAATATAAAAAAGAAAAAAAAAATCAGAGGAAGATAATTTAGTCTTTTTCATAAATGACAAATTTTTTTTATTTAACACTTTTATCCTTCCAACAATCTTTTTATTTTTAATATTTCTTATTTCATGTTTTTCTGCATGTAGGGGTAATTTAGTCTTTTCATAAATAGAAAAAAATAAAAAGGGAATATGTAACAGAAGTGACGGGAGGAGTAAAGTGAAAAAGTCGCGATAGTTTAAGGATTCAAAAAAATAATTTCTTAATTTGGAGTTATATGTGAAAAATCGTAATAGTTTAGAGGAGTTTTATGGAAATAACCTTAAAATTTTAAATCCAAGTTTATGAGTGTTCACGGATCGAGTTTGATTTTTTTTTCCTTATTACCCGACCCAATCCGACCAGGGCCGAGTGGTCAGGTATTCTTTTTTTTTAATTTTTTTAATTTTTTAATATAAAAAAACATTTATTACTTTATTTTTAATACTAAATAAAAATATTTTTAAATACCAAAACAATTATTTTAAAAATTTATATATTTTCTACATTTAAAATAGTTTATTTTATACTTTTTAATTTTTTTAATGATATAAAACTCTTAAATTAATAAAAAATCATTTAAAATAAAAAAAAGAAAACCCACCGAATATTTATTTAAATAATATTACTTTTAATTTTTCTTAAAAAATATTACTCGTAGCTCAACTGTTAAGTGTATTTTTTTTTCTTTTTATGAATGATCCTATACCAAATCAAATACTACACAAGAATTGGATAAAATCTCTGAACATATTATCAACCATGAACTAGCAGGTAGTCCAGCCTAAATTAAGTGCAAAACTGAAACTAGAGACCGGTAAAAAACCTGTTCAACTCTTGAATGAGAAAAACCTAGTTCAGAATTTAAAGTGAAAAAAAATAAATTGAAAGTAAAAAATAGGAAATAAAAGGTTAGAAAAGAAAGAAAAAAATTGGAAAAGAATTTGAATTAAGAATTGATGAAAACTAAGAAGGAAATAAATGTGAGAAATTAATACAAGGGAGGAATGAATGCAAATAAAAAAAAATGAAAGTATTAAAATGAAATTGAAGAAAAAAATAAAAGGAAGTAAGCTTGATGTATGGGAAACTAAATTAATATATTATCATGCAAAATATTATAAAATAATAAAAATAAAAGAATTAATATAGCATGTCAACAATCATAACTTAAAGTATTTTTTATGAATATTAAATTTTAACTAATATTTGTTTATTACAAAAAGGAAATAAATATGGAAATTAATAGGGAGAGAGGAATTAACGAAAATAGAAAAATAAAGGTATTATAATGAAAATAAATAAACAAAATAAACATGAGCATGATACATGTCAAAATAATTTAATATATTATTACCATTAAGTAGTATTGAGGAATAAAATAAAATAATTAATATAATATATCAATAATGATAACTCAAAGTCTTTTTTATGAATAATAAAATTTAATAAATATATGTTTATTATATTTTATTTTGAATTGTAGGTTATGACTAATTTTTTATGCATATAATATCGGTTATATATATTCATCAAATTATTATAAAGAATATTATTTTAATAAAATTTGATTGAATCCAATCAAATCGGTGTAACCACGACCAAATTGGTTGTTCGATTCAGTTGCGGGTTCGATTACTAAAACATTAGAATTATGAATTTGATTTCTAAGAGGAAAGTTTTTTATTAATATGGAATATTAATTTAAATCTTTTATAAATGATATTTAATTAATAAATTCATACAAAATTTATTATAATTTTATATAATATTAATATATTTGAATGCAAATAGAAAAAAGAAAATTTAGACTCATCACATTAAAATGATATGAAAATTTTATTTTATTAAAAATATGTCAATTCTTAAGATCCATATCCATTATATTTAAAAGGGTACTAAGCTGAACTAGTTACTTTTCTTAAATTGATTATTATAATCTAAATATTGTAGAAAAACTGAATAAATTATTTAATAGAATATTTATCAAGAAAAATAATGAATGAAATTGATCTCTATTCTTTTAATTTATAAATATTTTTATTCTTTTTATTGTTTCTGTTAATATCTTTTTTAATTTAATTATTACTTCTGTCAATAATTTCCCTTTTTTTCATATCTTTCTATTAAATTATTTTACCTTTTTTTCATTCAATTATTTCCATATTTTACTTTTTCTCCCACATCCTCTTTCCCTCCTTTTCTCTCCCCATTATTCTGTTTAAATTTCTCCAGTTATATACCGTCACCTACCTTTTCTCCTTTCAAATTATTTATTTTATTTCCTTTTTATTTGATTCTATTATTCAAATATCCAATTTGTCATTTTATCAATACAAAGATAAAACAACTAGCTGAATCTATTTTTTCTTTCATAATTATTTATTTTCTTTCCTTTTTTATTTCATTATAGAAATTTCTATATTTATATTTTTTAATACAATAATTTAAAAATCGAATTGAACCGATTCAACTGATTGAACCAGAATTGTTGGATTCAACTAAGGCTTGAACAATTCTCTTCAGCCAAAACACAAGATTAATCGATGAAGTTGACACACAACGATCTAATATTTCTAGGAAAATTCCCCTAAAAAAATTATTTCTAGGAAAATGATGGCTAATTCCCACAGGTATAAAGTTTGTTTGTCCATTAACACCTTTTCACCTCTTTTTGAATAATCAAATTCCAGTCTGTTCCTTAACCCAGATATAGTAAACTTTGAGAGGCCTATAAAAGCCTGTTCATATTCATCTTCCTTTTCTCATATTATTTCTCCATCCTCCTGTTGGTTTACTTGTTGCGGAAACAATGAGGTCTACCGCCGGATCTGTCTTCCTCCCTCTTCTCCTGCTCTTTACAAGCTTCTGCTGCAGCAGAGGGGACAAGGTCACCGTTGTAGTGAGGGGAGTGACCACCATCGCCAAGACGGACGATAACTTCATCTGTGCAACCTTAGATTGGTGGCCTCCTGAGAAGTGCAACTACGGCATGTGCCCTTGGGGACAGGCCTCCATATTGAATCTGGTTCGTAAGCTTATAAATATATATAAATATAAGGAGCCAGAGGGAGCTTTGTGGTGTGTGTGTTCTGCAGTTCCATGCTTTTGACATGCCCAACAAACATTGATCCTCTTATCTTCTTTTACATATTCAACTCAATCAAACTTGCACTCCATGCATGAACGTCTTGCAGATTTCTTTTTTTTTTTCTCTCATATATGTGTACACACGCATACATGCTGCATGCATCTTTTCATGCTATGGGCTCATGGATATTGAAATTATTTCCTAACTGCAATCGTTCATATTGGATATTGCAGGACTTGGAAAACCCAATTCTGTTCAATGCGATTAGAGGTTGTTAGCGAGAATAAAAGATCGATCAAGGATTCACGTTATCCATCTTCATCTTTTATTCTTCTTCATGATCTTTAGTATTGCTCATCTTTCAGTTTTACTCTTTACTTGCTAGTTTTTGGATCGCTAAGGGTTCGACTTGGAGGGTCATTGCAAGATCAGATCGTGTATCATGTGGGGAATTACGGGATGGATTGCCCTAATCTAACTAGAGATGACAATGGTCTGTTTGGCTTCACTAAGGGTTGCCTTACAAGGGCAAGATGGAATCAACTCAATGAGTTCTTTAAGAGGACCAAGTAACATATTCTTTTGCAAGCCTAGTTCTTCTTCTTCAAAATTACTTACACGTATGAATGACTATATGATATTTGGATTCTTACACTGAACGCTATCATTTTTCTATTTTTTTTTCATCTTGCAGCTCCATTCTAACTTTTGGACTTAACGCCTTAACTGGAAGGACAAAGACAACAAAAGATGGACTTTACGTAGGCGACTGGGATCCGAGAAATGCTCGCGATTTCATCAATTACACCATCTCACAAAAATATGACATAGAATCCTGGGAGTTTGGTAATATCACAGGCTCTGCGATCATTAAATTTCTGTAGATATAACTCCTAGTTTATGTCGAGCAGCTGATGCATCTTATTTCTACTACGTGACTCATAATGTATATATTGCTAGGAAACGAGCTCTGTGGAAGTGGGGTTGCTGCAAGGGTGGAAGCCAAGCAGTACGCCAAGGACACCATAGTGCTAAAAAATATGATTTCCGAGTTGTACCGAGGCACCGGACAGCAGCCCAAGGTGTTGACACCAGGAGGCTTTTATGAACAGAAATGGTTCTCTGAAATGCTTCAGTCTTCAGGCCCTGGTGTTGTTGATGCTGTCACACACCACATCTACAATCTTGGTGCAGGTCAGATAGCTCTATCTCCGACACCGCGTGTTAATGCTGATGATGCATCTAATCCTTTTGTGCTCACTGTTACTCAATTGACTATCTACCAATGTTATCAACTTAAGTAATTGCTCCTAATACTTTGCCTCTGCTTTCAGGTGTCGACAAGAATTTAATTCTCAAGATGCAAGACCCTTTGTACTTGGACCAGATATCGCATACATACAATAACCTCCAGAACACCATCAGGAACTTTGGCCCTTGGAGCTCTGCTTGGGTCAGTGAATCTGGCGGTGCCTACAACAGTGGAGCAAAGATGTTTCCAATGCCTTTGTAGATAGTTTCTGGTAGCTGCTCATTTTCAGATAAATTCTTGTGTAAAATTTCCACAAGAAACTATTCGCAAACTGACTTGAACCATGGATGACTTTTATACTGGCAGGTATTTGGATCAACTTGGCATGGTATCCACGTATAACCACAAGGTGTTCTGCAGACAAGCCCTGATAGGAGGAAACTATGCTCTCCTTGACACCAAAACCTTCATTCCAAACCCAGATTACTACGGGTAAGTTTCAGGTTGGTCACAGATGTACAATTGATGCTCTGCTAGAAGCTGCACAAAATGCTAAATCTGCGTTCTTGCTTCTTCTTCGCAAAATAGTGCTTTGCTGTGGCATCAACTGATGGGACCAGGAGTTCTTCAAACAACGCACGATGGCTCTCCGTACCTTCGTGCCTACGCACATTGCTCCAAACAGAAGGTAACTTTGCTTTTGTGCGTCACAGTGTGCATACGACATCGCCGATCCATCTTTACATACTAACTTCTTGTTCATGGCGATGCATATAGTCGGGTGTAACTTTGCTGCTGATCAACTTGTCCAACTCCACCGCGTTCGATGTGTCGGTCGCTAGCGATGCTGCGCAGGTTCATGCAGTGCAAGGAGGTACGAGGGAAGAGTACCATCTGAGCCCGCAAGGCGGCGACCTCAAGAGCAGGGTGCTGCTCCTGAACGAGGAGCCATTGACCCTTGTCTCCGGCAAGGAGATCCCTGAGATGAAACCCTTGGTAAAGAACGCTTCTGAGCCGCTTCATATTGCTCCTCAGACGATTGCCTTCATCAGTCTCGACGACTTCAAAGCACCGGCTTGTTCCAGTTAAAATGATTGACTGCGATCCGTCTGTGTTGAGCTCTCAAGTTGACACTGTAATAAACTTCTACTGCAGTGGCAAACTTGTAATTATTGATTCGTTATATCAGTTATACTTTGTATTGTAAAAGGTATAAAAGCCTCGATTTGGGTATAAAGATATGAAGCAGACAAACAACATTTCATCTTTCCTCCAAAGAAACATTTCCATATGAAATCTTCCTTTGTTGCTCAATATTTTGGATCATCAAGGAGCTTGTGTCACGGGTCGTTCTCGGACACTAGACCACGTGCGGCGACTAGGCGGATAGACATCTAGCCAAGTCTATTTTAAATGACAACGAAAGTTTTATGATCGAGACGACCATGCAGAGAGTCGCTTTTATAGGCATTCAATCACGAACATGACTAGAGTATTGGACTACTCGTCATAGGTCCGTAGCATTAACGCTTTGCAGCGCTAATGTAGGCGTTTGGATGCCTAAAATCCGAAGGGGCAGCCGAGGAATCACGGGACGTCACGAAGGGACACCAATGTGGGTTGCCACCCCACGCTCAAGATTATGACACTAGAATTAAAAGAAAGATTGCTTGTATTGAATATGATGAAACATAACATACATATGGGCCTCGGAAGGCACTAGTGAATTTCTTCTAGTGTACCATAAGTATAAAAGTCTTATTACATATTGATGATGCAAAAGACGTATCTTACATGTAACGCCACATAACTAGGACATTCATAAAGATGACTTTACAAGATAAATGCACTAAGGGTGGATAACTTGGTATTCTGCAATATTACGCAGTGCGGGGCGGTTGCATGTGTTCCATAGTTTCGACGCTGAGCGGCTGAGAGCTATAAGTTGAACGGTACTGGTGCCGCGAGGATTCGCACTTCGTGTCATAAGAAAACGTCCCGTGACATTCTCCCCCATCAAAGTCGATGATGCCCCCGATGCTGTTATTCGGGCTTCTTCATATGTCTTATTTGGAATCCGCCTTCTTTGCCTTGACTTCTACTTTATCATCTTCATGCAGCGCTAGGAATGCCTGCTCCTTGGGGTCTCGCTGAGGACTCCTCCCTCAGGCCTGCTTCGCTTACTGATCCTTCGTCCAATCTAAGGTCATCACTTGTGCAGCGCCAGTGGAGTCCGTCATGTGCGGTCTGACTTCATCAAGCAACTATCCGTCCATCAAGTTTTTGTTGACTTCAGCTTCTCTCAACTTGCTAAGTGTCAACCTGTTTGGTTTGGCTTCTTGGGGTGAAACAACTCTGGTATGCCTTCAAGAATAGCTCAGGGACAGAGTTGTTCCAGGGTTGTGCAGAACATGATGAATAGTCTCGTCATTCGACTTGCATGACTTGACTCGAGGCCCTCATGTTGCAGGTGGCTGCGACATAAGGTCTTCCTTCCGTCGAATGTAAGGCGCAGGACCAACTCACCCTCGATGGTCATTCTATAATTTCGATGACTTGAAACAGCACAAACCCTTTGATGATCACATTTGCGACTTGTCTGCTTCGGATGCTTTGGGTCGCTATGATGAGCGACAAGAGTCTTCCCACGGATGCCTTGGGACGCTTCGGGTCTCTTTGCGGGCTTGAATCAATGTCTCTATATTGCAAGTGGTTGCAACGTAGAGTCTTCCATCCCTCTGCTGAACGAAGAGCTTAGGACCACATCGCCTTTAGTGATCACTTGATGTTTCGACGGTCCTGAACGGGACAAGGTTCTTTGATATGGCACTCCATGCCTTGTTCGCTTTGAGTTGCTATGGTGGGCAACAACAGTCTCCCCACATTCCTTGTGGTTCAATTCACTCTTCCATGTTGCAAATGTTTGCAACGTAGAGTCCTTCGTCCTTGAGTGTAGAGCGCTGGACCACCTTATCTCTGATGGTCATTGAACATCTCAACGGTTTGAGGTGGAGCAAGGTTCATTGATATAACACTCTCTACATTGTCCACTTCAAGTCGCTATATTGAGCGACGGGAGTCTCCCTACAGATGTTGTGGTTCAACTCGATCCTCCTGCTTCGATGAGTTATCCTTGTCTTTGGCATAAGCAGCTTCCTCTTGCGACTTGAGCTTCTCTCTCCCACCATTTTCCTTGCCCAAGGGCCTTGGTGGTATGACATTTGTCTTGGCACGAATGACTTGGTAGCGGCGACTAGGGAGCGAAGGTTGGATGATCTTATAATTCCAACTCCGTCTTAGTCCAAAGTTTCAACCCCTTTGCTTGAAGAGCATCAACATTGGGTCTTCATCCACTTGAGAACACTATAGACGGAGTTCGGTGATATCTTTTACATTCTCTTTCAACATGCCCATCTGGCTAATGCTGAACAATGTGACCTTGACCTTCAGTCTCGACTTGTCAGGGCTTTGCACAATCAATCCCTCTGTCCCATCCCTCAATGGGATCATGTTTGCCACATTTCACATTGGCGCGATGGCATCACCATCATGCAGGGTTCCTAGGATATGCTTTCTTCCGATCCTGGGACTTCCTTTGAAGCTTAGGCAATACCTTTTTGTCTGGAGGGGACGACGTCCTTGTGCTCGCTCACGAAGAGGATGGACCTTAGATACTCATCCTTCTGCAATTCAGACGAAGTAATACCATTGTGCTTGTCAACATAGATCATGCACCTTTGACATACTGTCCACCGGGGCAGCTAATCCTTATGAAGGAAAAGTCATTCCGGGTCTTCACCGATCCATGGGGATGCTCGTGAAGACGCTTGAGTAAGCATGCGATGCGATAGGCGATGCGACGTGATGTCACAAAATACCGAGCAACACCAGATTGTCATGATAGTGCATGACCGACAATCCCTGAATGTGATGCGGGTCCTTCGAGTTACACGACGTTTGTGCAAGCGACCTCTTGGTATGGGTAGCGCAAGACCATCATGCGGAGCATGTGGTCACTCTTGACGCAGCTCGACACTACAAGATTCCCTGACTGTATATCTGGGGTGGTTGATCTGCTCGAGTGAGCGACGCATGACCATCCCGGTTAGGCGGGGCGATCAATCCGCCATCATAATGCACGACGAACATTCCTTGACACGACACGGGTGTATGAGAAACTTTGCTGCGGGGCACGACTGGGCGTGCGGCGAGGAAGCTTGCCATGCATTCCTCGTTGGCGTCCATGAATAATGACCATGGCACCAGTGCACCTAAGCGTAGTAGAGTTTTTGAGCGGACTGTTTCTACGCCAGAGCACTTCACAATGACATAAGCGAGTCATCATCGCATGGTGATCCGAGTACGATGAACTGCTCTAATACCACTTGTCACGGGGTCATTCTCGGACACTAGACCACGTGCGGCGACTAGGCGGATAGGCACCTAGCCAAGCTTATTTTGAATGACAACGGAAGTTTTATGATCGAGACGACTATGCTGAGATTCGCTCTTATAGGCATTCAATCACGAACAAGACTAGAGTGTTGGATTACTCGTCATAGGTCCGTGGCATTAGCGCGTTGTGGCGCTAATGTAGGCACTTGGGCGCTTAAAGTTCGAAGGGGCAGCCGATGAACCATGGGACGCCACGAAGGGACACCGATGTGGGTTGCCATCCAACGCTCAAGGCCATGACACTAGAATTAAAAGAAAGCTTGCTTATATTGAATATGATGAAACATAACATACATATGGGCCTCGAAAGGCACTAGTGAACTCCTCTTAGTGTACCGTAGGTATATGAGTCTTATGACATATTGATTGTCACACCCAACTCCGTGACTAAGTTCTAATCATAATTATTATTTCCTTTAATCATATTTAGCAATTCTAAAATAAAATTGACAAAACCTCCTCCCTTAATCTTATGTCATTTGTTAATACATACAATAGATGCATTTATATATTCATCAACGTTTAATTAAAAGTTATAAGAGATCACATTCACACATTATCATTATTGTTTCACAAATCATTCCACATATAACACCCCACAGAATCAAGTTTTATACAACCTTTCAAAATGATTCTAATAAACTCTAATACAACTCTCGAGTTTATCTATTACATGCATGCTTTTTATAAATGAAAGTGGAGAGAAAATAAAAGTGCTCCAACGGCTCGACCTCTTCTATATGCATCGAAGGCAAGCTTCGAGTCGACTTAACTCAAAAACTTGGAGTTATCTGAAAAATTCAACAAGGGTAATGTGAGCAACAATCGTTTGCTCAGTAAGTGGAATAAAAGTACAACATAGGGGAACAATACGAGTGCATATAATATTTAAATAATCATATTTCTTTCGAGAAATATTTAAAGCATAACTACTATCACACAACTTTTCAAATCATATGAACTTTTATATAAATACAAATTATTCAAGATATCATCATATTCATAGTTAAACTCCACACATGTGTCATTGCACATACTCATCATGGGTCAATACGTATCCCTTTATGATCATGTGTCATACAGTTAAGCAGAGCTTCATAATCAAGAGTATCAGATATGCAGAGCAAATCATGGGTCAATACGTATTCCTCTATGATTGTGTGTCATACAGTTAAGCAGAGCTTCACAATCAAGAGTCTCAGATAAGCAGAGTAAATCATGGGTCAATACATATTCCAATCATGATTGTGTGTCATTCCAATCATAATTCTCAGATACGCAGAGCAATCATGGGTCAATACATGCAAGCAGAGCAGCCCCCAAAGGGCAAAGACACCCGATATACGCTCCAAAGACTTCATGTATATCGAATGCGATCCCAAAGACCTTTTTCAAACAGCATGACTAATGAACACATAAAGTTTAAAAATATCAAAATACACATGTCATAATCTCATATCATTATCAAGTAAAACTTATTTTCACTTCACAAGCATTGTTCCCTGAAAATATTTTTGTAAGATGTTACTCCATCTCATATGAAATCCTTGAAACATATCATAAATACTTTTCATAGTTCAAGATATGTTTCAATAATAAGAATAATAATCTTTGCTTGAGGTAATATTATAAATAAAAGAACTAACATATAACATTTTGCTATGTTGTAAATTTACCCACTCACCTTGTACTTTATGTTTTCAAAGAGGTTTACTAGTTTTTCCTCCTTTCACTTGTAGCTTGTTGATTTCCTACAAGTAAGGATGCTATTTTACTTTCCAATTACTACTACTAATAATATGCAATGCATGCTCATGCATGAATCCTTGTTCACCTTAAAATGCATATAATTCCCTATGGTACTAATATCTAACTTCAAATATTTATATTCATAGACTATTTCACACTTGGAACATCTCAATCTTCCATAACTTAACTAGGTGTTGTCTCAGGATTTCAGACTGAGTGTGTGCCAATAAATAGTTCATAACTTCTTAACCCTAAGTGCAAATCTCAGATTCTATATAATTTAGAAACTAGACTTATTAAGGTTTCCAATCCCCAAATATCATTAACTAATTCGAAGTGATCAAGTCATAAAAATTAAGGCAATCTGACCTAAGGTTTATGCTTTGGCAGACTGTATATCACTGAATGATTAATTTATATCTTTAACAATACTTATCCATTTGACGAGATCCTAATTTTATTAGAATTTAGACTTAAATAGTGTTTAAGCATAACAATTTTAGAATTTAACTCCTTATATGCCCTCATAACAAAAATGGTTAATTAGGGTCATGATCTGTCCATGTCATGGAATCTGACAGAAGAATCACTATGAAATGAAAAATTCATTTCTCCCAACATACAGGTCCAATAGGATGATTCCACTTCTCAACGAACTCTTAGAATGTCTAATTAATCATATCCAAATTTCAAACTCTAATTCATTATATTCGAACCATGCCCTAATTTACAAGTTGAACCTGTATCAGACTCGGGACAGGATGAGCAACCCACGATGTTGGGTTCATAACTTTCTCTACAAAAGTTCTTTTTATAATTCTTGAGGCATGGAAAGCTAACTTCGATAGGATGAACCATGAAAAGTTTCAGGATTTAAGAAGAACTACTCACGAAGATATGATCATATGAAGTTGAAGGTCAATTTCGGATCCGCAGATTCACCTTAACCCAGCAAACTTGTCGAATTGCCTCAGGATATTCGGCAATGGATCTGATCTTGGAAAATTTTCGGCTTGTAGATAATTAGAATAAATGATATATATATTTTTTTTTCAGAATTTTAACACGTCATATGGCGGTTTGGAAAAATATATTTCTAAGCAGCTGGTGAGCTGCCTACTTGAGCTGCTTGAAATTCTATTGGTTGAAATAAAGGTCCAATCATATTATTTTGTTAAAAATTAATGTTAAACCTCTAATTAACCATATTTAATCATAGTTAAACATATTTATTATAATATTTACAAATATTAGAATTTATTCCTAATAATCTTATATAATTTCTTTATAACGCTTATCGATAATTTAATTATGATTATGCTTTAATCCAAAAGTTAATTGCTACACGCAATCATGACTATACAGGAATCTAAACCAACTTAATATGCTAATTAAAAGTAAGATTATGTTAAAATGATATTTGTGGAACACGTCTGTGACATTGAAGATGCAAAAGACGTAACCCTATGGGTAACACCACATAACTAGGCCATTAATAAAGATGGCTTTACAAGATAAATGCCCTAAGGGCGGATAACTTGGTACTCCGTAATATTACGAAGTGCGGGATCACTGCATGTGTTCCATGGTTTCGACGCTGAACGGTCGAGAGCTATAAGTTGAGCGACACTAGTGTCGTGAGGCTTCGCGCTTCGTGTCACGGGAAAACGCCCCGTGACACTTACAGGGATAGCTCTTATGATGGTATCATATTAGAGCTTGAAGATGAGATCCTCTCAAAACTAATTCATTCCGAAACCTTGATCTGCAAGCTGGGTTCCTATTTTTTTGCAACTGGTTATTGATTTCTGTCTGATCTATTTGATTCTTGAGTTAAAACCTCTTTGAGTCTTAAAATTACATGTCTCAAGAATCTGAAGATACTACTGCATCATTAAGAAGTAGGCAAACGATGAACAATCTTGAATCCATTTGATGGACCTGGTATTTCTCTTGTCTCATTTCAATTGGCTGGACTGGAAAATTGCACCATATGGAGTAGGGCAATGCAGATCTCCTTGTTACGAAAAAAATAGGATTCATAGATGGATCTAATACTCATGAACCAGTAGAGAATTCTTTAAAATCATTATGGGACAGAGTAAATGCAATTGTTTTTGTCTTGAATCATGAACGTTGTATCCAAATACTTATTGAGCAGAATAGTTTCTGCTTATGTTAACAAAATGAAAGTATACTGGGATGGGATGTTTTTTTTATGGTTGAATTTCGCTCGTGTTCTTGTGAAAACTCAAGAAAGTATATTAAGAATTCTCAAGATATTAGGCTTTATTGTTGGAGCAAAGTTTTAATGCCATATAAAATTATATGTTGATGATACAAACTTTGAAAGATTAAAGTTAAATATTAAAAAGTTTTAAAAAAATAGACAACTTTATGCACTAAACTTTGATTTAATAATTGACTATGATCTTAAAATTTTTTTTGGATGAATAATGAATATAAAATCCTGTTAGCTATCCATAGAATTTAAAATTATCTTATTTGGATAACTGTATAAAACGTTATGATTGAAATAGTGTAGGTCGATCAACTTGTCGGTCGAAGCAATGAAGGCCGGTTGAGATTATACCGGTCGACCGATCAATGCAGAGTTTGTCCAGTCCTACGTCGAGACTATACCGGTCGACAGATCGGTTGATACACTGACCGATAAGCTCAATGGGTGAAAAAGATGTCGAGACTATACCGATCGACTGACCGGTCGATAGTCTGATTGACCAACGATCACATAGATCGATCGACCGGTCTAACTGTGCGGTCGACCGGTCCTCGAGTCAAATAAACATTAATAAAAAATTTCTGAATGAATTTTTCACATACTGAAGCCTATAAAAGAAGTGCCAAAGCCTGAAACAAAAGCATCCATCCAAGTATTGAAGAAAAACTTCAAGTTATTAAAAGAAGATTATTTCTCTTGAAGTTATCATTATTGTTTTTTTTATCTCTTCTATTCTTGTGAGCATCCAATTATAAAAGAGAGAAATAATTGTTCAGAAAAATTGAGAGAGCTCTTATGTAAAAGAAGTTCTATATCTTACCTCTTGAACAAGAGAAAAGATAAGCTTCCTAAGAGGAGAGGTGCGCCTTGCCTCTCGAAGCGGAGAAAATGTGGTTGTATAAAGGGCTTTCTTCCTTTCCCCATTTAAAACAAAGGAAGTGTTTTAGTGGAATCTTCGACGATCTCCAGGTCGAGAAGTCAGAACGAGGACGTAGGTCAAGATGTGTTCGAACCTCGTCAACAACCACCATGTTCGTCATGTTTGATTTCTTTCTCCCTCTCATTCTCATGTTATGCTTGCGATCTGATTTAATTTACATTGATTTGAAGATTGCTGAATCGATTTTAAACTTTCACGACGTGTTTTGTAAAATCGATACTTTCGATGTTAAACACCAATTGACCCCTCCCTCTTGGTGCCTTTAAGATCGTATCAGAGCGGGTTGCTCTTGTTTTGATTTTTATTCATCTTGGTTCAAGATTTAATTGTCTTATTTTTTAAGATTTAACCATCTTTAGAGTCATGACATCAAGTGGATTTAGTTTTTCCGAAGATCAATTAGTCGTCCCCCGTCTTTTAATGCATCAAATTGTGCTTATTGGAAAATTAGGATTCAAACATACATATGCTCTGTTGACATTGACATGTGGGAAATTGTTGAAAAATGTTATTATTTACATGAAAAACTACATTATGAATATACCGAAAGACAATAACTTGATTGGAAAGACAAAAATATTTTTTATTGTGCTTTGGATGCAATGGAATTTAATCGATTTCTAGTTGTGAAAGTGCAAATGAGATTTGGAAGAAACATATCTCTACTTAAGAAGGAACATACAAAGTTAAAGAATCTAAACTAAATATTTTAAATCATCGATATGATTCTTTTAAAATGTTAGAAAATGAATCCATTATTGATATGGTTGTTAGGTTTAATGATATTGTAATAGCTTAGCCTCATTGAGTGAGCCAAGAACTAACCCCTAAAAAGTGAAAACATTTTTCAAGTCTCTCTCCTCCAAATGGCATACAAAGAGGACTGTGATCGAAGAAAAAGACTTGAATGGTCTGAATTTTGATGATCTTATTGGTTCACTTCTAACCTATGAGATCTCAATCCAAAAAGATGAAGAAGAAAAAATCATCAAGAAGAAAACATTAGCATTGAAAGAAAACGAAATGGAGGAAGATTCAAGTGAAAAATAAGTAGACGAAAAGAGACTCGCACGTTACACAAGAAAACTAGATAAGTATCTTGAGTTGGTGAAAAAGAATGAGAAGAATGAAAAGCCAATCAGAAGTTCATACAAACATAACAAAGAAGAGAAATCTCAAAAAGGTAGAAAGAAAAAATATGAAGAGTCAAGTGAATCAAGTAACTTATCAAGCTCTTCTAGTGAGGAAGCATACCTATGTTTAATGGCAATGAGATAATTTCTAGTCTTTCAATTTCAAATAATGACTCATCGAACTCTTCTAAAGAAATCCTTTCTTTAGATGTGAATAAAGAACTTTTCTCTCTTATAAAAAGATATTTTTCACTTAAAGAGGAAAATGAAAATTTATTACATGAATTAGAGAAACTAAAAAAGGAAAAATGATACATATTTTGTGGAAAATGAAAAATTGAAGAATGCAATAAATTCTTTAGAAAATACACAAAATAATGATAAGACTATTTCTCATGTAAGAAAAAATAATCTTAGGAAATATTTTGCGCATGAAAATTCTTATTAGAAATCTAATCATCCCTATGATAGAAAATCGCATTTCAAATATCTTACTTGTAACTTTTATGATCATTACGTATATCAATGCAAAATAAGAAAATCATCACAACATTCCATGATTTGAGTTCCAAAAGCAACATTGTCTAACAAAATAGGATCCAAAGAAGTTTGGCTATCAAAGATTAAATAATTATTTTTCAGGTATGCCTTACATATAAAGCAAATCACAAATGGAATTGAAAATGTGAATGCATGAAAGTTATGGTAAAAGTATCATTTACTTTTTGATTTCACTCAAAATTTCAAAATTACTATCTTTGAAAGAAAAGAGGAACATATAAAACAGAAAAAAATGGTCATAGTGATATAGGGATGTTAAACCTTCCAACTTTATTTTGACATCATTGTTGTATCAAAATTTTATGCAATATTTTAATTCTTAATGCAATTTTTTGAAACTTGTGGCTTTCATAATCTATAGATCATTTTGATTTCATAGCCATAAATTTAGGGAGAGTTATTTTTACATATTTTATAACTTTTTATGGTGTAATACTTTACATATTTATGACAAAAAGGAAGAATAAATTCTTTAAAAGACAGGAGGAATTACATATGGTTTTTTATGTCCTTTATGTGCAAAATTTTTTTTGATAAAACAAAAGGGGAAGAAATATAGGAGAAATATGAAGAGTATCTTACAATTAGTACTTAAGTAAATATCTATCATTATAAAGAAAACTAAGTTTTAGGAGGAGTAAAATTGATTTTACAACTTTTTCATAACTTATATATTTTTCATATTTTTCGGTTTATCTTCATAAAACAAGGGGAGATTGTTGGATCAAAGTTTTGATGCCATATAAAATTATATTTTGATAAAAATCTCGAAAGATTAAAGTTAAATGTTGAAAAAGTTTAAATAAAAATGAATAATTTTATGCACTAAACTTTGATTTAATAATTGACTATGATCTTATTAGATTCTGAATAAATAATGAATATAGAATCCTATTACTTATCCATATAATTTAAGATTATCTCATTTGATTAACTGTGCAAAAAATTATGATAAAAATAGTGCAAGTCGGTTAATATGCATGTCATAGAAATGAAGGCAGGTCGAGACTATACCAGTTGACCGATCTATGATATCAGTCGACCGATCAATGCAGAGCTTGCCTAGTTTTACGTCAAAACTATATTGGTCGACAGATCGATCGATACACCGACCGACCGATCAGCTTAATGGATGAAATAAAAGATGTCGAGAATATACCGGTCGACCGATCAAGTGCAAAAGTTGAAGAAATCATACAACGATCACATAGACCGGTCGACCGATTTAGCTGTGCGGTCGACCAGTCCTCGAGTCAAATAAACAGTAATGACTATTTTTGAATGAGTAAATTGTGAAAAAAATTTTGGACGAATTTTTTACATACTGAAGTCTATAAAAGGAGTGCCAAAGCCTGAAGCAAAGACATCCATTCAAGTATTGAAGAAAAACTTCAAGTTATCAAAAGAAGATTCTTTCTCTTGAAGTTATCATTATTGTTTCTTTTCTTTCTCTCTTATCTTTTTGTGAGCATCCAATTGTAAAAGAGAGAAGCAGTTGTTCAAAAAAAATTGAGAGAGCTCCTGTGTGAAAGAGGTTTCATATCTTACCTTTTGAGCGAGAGAAAAAGATAAGCTTCCTGAGAGGAGAGGTGTGCCTTGTCTCTCGAAGTGGAGAAAATGTGGTTGTGTAAAAGTTTCTTTTTTGCCCCATTTAAAATAAAGAAAGTATTTTAGTGGAATCTCCGGAGGTCTCGAGGTCGAGAAGTCAGAATGGAGACGTAAGCTAAGGTGTGGCCGAACCTCGTCAACAACCATCGTGTTTGATTTCTTTCTCCCTCTCATTCTCATGTTATGCTTGTGATCTGATTTAATTTACATTGATTTAAAAATTGCTGAATCGATTTTAAACTTTCGCGATGTGTTTTGTAAAATTGATACTTTCGTTGTTAAACACTAATTCACCCTCTCTTGATGCCTTTGAGATCCTACATTTATCACTTTCTTATGAGCCTAAATGAAACTTATACACAAATCACAAATCAGATACTTATTATGTCACCTCTACCATATGTGAATCAAGCATACTCCATGCCAATAAAGAAGAAAGTCAACGCACTATAGCTTCTGGAATCTCTCTGAAAAGTCTTCTTGATACAACATCACTGATAGCTTCAGGAGGGCAGAATAAAAAATCATCAGGACATAATTCAAAGCCTAAAAGAAATTGGAATTGTTATGCCATTACTGCCATAATAAATGGCATGAAAGGAAAACTTGTTAAAAGTTAATTGGATATCCGGCTGATTATAAATTCAAGAAAAGATCTAGAAGCAAGGAGATGCAATAGCAAACAATGTTGTTAATACAAATTATCTAGAAACAATTCTTCTATTACGCCAGCACAAATCTTTACTAAGGAACGGTATAAACAAATTATGAAGTTCATTAATAAAGAATCTTGGAGGAAGCAAAGGTCAATATGGTAAGTATATAATTAGCTATGAATTTTGTAGACAATGGACCTGAATGGATTCTAGATACAGGTACTGCAAATCATATATCCTCTTTTAAAACTTGGCTGAATAACTTGGTTGAGAATAAATCAGAAAGAGCATGAAATATATTTTATATGTGCCAGACTTTCTAAAGTGCCAGGAAGTTATAAGATAACACCAGAGCAACAATTACATGAAGTTTTATATGTGCCAGAGTTTAAATTCAATCTCATGTCTATTTTCAAGTTAACCAAAGAACTGAAATGTTCGTTGACATTATCCCTCATTTTGTCTTCTACAGAGTCTTTTAACTGGCAAGGTGATGGGGGTTAATAAAGAGAAAGGAGGTTTATATTTCCTTTTGCTACATGGAGCGACTAGCAAACTCTTGGACTTTCAGAAGACTTCTTCCACTTCTTCCTTTTTACCTCATCATCCTCTTATGTTACAGTCTTCTTCTGTAATTGACTCTTCAATTTTTATACTTTGGCATCAAAGGCTTGGTCATGTATCATTTGATAAACTGAAAAAATTCCCTTTGATATGAGATTCAATTGAAAATTCTTTTACTTCTAATCATTCGACTCATGACAATAAGAGATTTTTTTCTAACAATAGTGTATGATTATACTAGGTATACTTGGATTTTTCTTTCAAACCTCAAGAGTGATACCTTTTGTTATATTCAACATTTTTAACCTATGTCAAGACGCAATTTTCAACGGCTGTTTTTGACTTTTTGAGTTTGTTCTCCTTAGGGATAACAATTTTCAACATTTTTAATTCATGAGAGTAGCTGCGTTGATACTCATCAACAAAATGGAATTGTTGAGAGAAAATATAGGCATTTTTCAGAAGTAGCCAAAGCCTAAAAAATCCAATCCTCTTTTACAAATCCTTATTGGGGAGATTGTATGCAAACTGCAACCCATTTGATTAATAGGATACCAACACCTTTGCTACAAGGAAAAACTCCATATGAGTTTTTATTCTAGAAGTTACCTATGTATAACCTGTTGGGTCAAAGTTTCAATGACATATGAAATTATATTTTGATGAAACAAACCTCAAAAGATTAAAATGCTGAAAAAGTCCAAAAAAAAGAGATAACTTTATGCACAAACTTTAATTACATATTTGACTATGAAATAATTAGATTTTGGATGAATATTCAATGAATTTGTAGAGAATTCTGTTAGCTTTCCATGGACTCCAAAATCATCTAATTTGGATAACTGTGCAGAAAGTTATGATCAAAAGAGTGCAGGTCGGTCAACCTGCCGGTCGACGCAAAGAAGGCCGATCGACAGTCCGGTCGATCAAATGAAGATGCCGGTCGACCGATCCAGAACTGATTGACGTCGAAACCATACCGGTCGAACGGCTATAAATCAAAACTGCGAGACACCGGTCGATAGTCCGGTCGATCGACCAGCTGCGGTATCTGGAGAAATGGCGCAATGGTCACATAGACTGATCGATCGGTCCAGAATTTCGGTCGACCGGCTCCGAGTCAAATGAACAGTAACGGTCAAATTTGAAGAAAAAATTTGTGGGATGATTTCTGGATGAATTTTCCACACATTAAAGGCTATAAAAAGAGTGTCAAAGCCAGAGGCAAAAGCACCCATTCACTCATTGAAGAACAACTTCAAGTTGTCAAAGAGGGATTATTTCTTGAAGTTTTCATTTTATAGCTTTCTCATTCTTTATCTCTTCTTTTCTTGTGAGCTTAGCTTTGTAAAAGAGAGAAACACTTTTGTTCAGAAAAATTAGATAGAGCTCCTGTGTAAAAGAGGTTCAAAATCTTATCTCTTGAGCGAGAGAAATAGATTAGCTTCATAGAAGGAGAGGTTGCCTTGCCTCTCGAAGCGGAGAAAAAGGCGGTGGTGTAGCCCCATTTGGAACAAAGAAAGTACTAGTGGAATCTCCGACGGTCTCGAGGTCGAGAAGTCGGAGCGGGGACGTAGGCCAAGGTGTGGCTGAACCTCGTCAATAAACCACCGTGTCCATTTAAATTTGATTTTCTCTCTCTCTCCCCATTCATATTGAATTTATGATCTAAATTATAAAGGATTTAAGAATCGATTTTGTGCTTCCGCGACAGTTTTCGTGAAATTGATATTTTCAATTGAACACTAATTCACTCCCCCCTCTTGGTGCCCTTTAGGATCTTACATAACCATCTAAGAACTATTGGTTGTCTGGTTTATGCCTCAGTAATAAAGATAACATGATAGTGTAGCAAGGTCCATTCCTTCAGTTTTGTTTGGTTACTCCTCTACTGAGAAGGGATATAAACTATTAAATCTTTCATTAGTAAATATATGACTAGAGACACTATCTTTCATGAACATATATTGCCTTTCAAAAGTGAGATGAATTAAAGAAGTAATTTGTTTCCTCATAATGTTTTTCTGACGAAGCGTTTAGTGAAACAATTAATTCATCCAATCCTATAGATTCTCCGAGTCTTGTTGATTATTCTCCTTTTAATTCTTCTATTACAAAAAAATGCTTATCCAAAGTCAGATGCAATAATGCCTGAAAGTGAACCAGATTTATCTGAGTCAGATCAAGATAATGTTAATCCTTCTCATTTTCACCATATAATGTTCCAATTGATACCTCTATGTGTAATTATTTACCTTTACCTATTGAGCCTTTATCCCTGCCATCTACCTTCTACATAATTAGAAGAACAAACTCAAAAGTCAAAAAGAGTAGTTAAGTCACCTATTTGGCACACGTATTATATAATGCCTACTGTTCAATTTGCAAACTCAACATACACTCAGTCAAGAAGTCGGGTCAAGTCCACTCCTTATCCAATTGCAAATTATATTTCCTATGACCATCTTTCTCCAAGTTATCAGTGCTTCCAAGTTAAAGAGCCAGATAACCATGAAGAAGCTGTGAAAAGTACCAATTGGATTAATGCAATGAGGGCTGAAATAAAGGTTTTAGAAGACAATGGAACTTGGAAGCTTGTTCAATGGCCTCAAGGAAAAAATGCAATAGGATGCAAGTGGATTTATAAGGTGAAATGTTTACCTGATGGTTCTTTGGACAAATACAAAGCTGGATATAGTTAATAGGAAGGAATAAATTATGTTAGAGACATTTTCTCCAGTGGCAAAAATGACAACAATAAGTATATTCTTGACATTAAAGAAGAGTGGATACTTAACAAGTATGAATGATTATTCATTGTTCACAAAAAAGGATTTCTAGCAAGATTGTTATTCTATTAGTTATGTAGATGATGTTCTTATCATAGGGAATGATAAGAACATCATCTACATAAAAAATTCTATTAGTTATGTTGAAGAATTAAAGGCAGTACTAAAAACCAATTTCAAAATAAAAAATTTTGGAGACATGAAATATATTCTTGGCATAGAAATAGACAGAAATAAATATGGAATAGTTCTTAATCAAAGAAAGTATGCCTTGGAGCTTATTTCAGAAGCAGGACTTGCTGGATCCAAACCTTTCCAAAGTCCATTAAAGCAAAATTTCAAATTCACTACTAAAGAATATGATGAGTTGTTTCACTTGAATCCTGATGACAAGCTACTAGAAGATCCTACAAGCTACCAAAGGCTAGTTGGGAGATTACTCTATCGCAAAATGACATGATCAGGTATTGTTTTTGCTGTTCAGACATTAAGCCTGTTTATGCACAAGCCTAAATTCTCTCATATGGATGCAACTATGAGAGTGGTAAGATACATCAACGATAAGGCAGGTTTAGGGATTTTCTTCTCTTCGAGAAAAAAAGCCAATTGAAAGTCTATTGTGACTTAGATTGAGCTTCATGTTTGATTACATGAAGATCAGTGACAGGATATTGTATCAAATTTGGTGATAGTTTGGTCTCTTTGAAAGGTAAAAAAGTAAGTCACTGTCATATGAAGCAGAGTATTGAAGTATGGCTTCAACAACTGTAGAAATTATATGGGTTGAAGCCGTATTAAGACAGCGATAATAACACTGTAATACAAATTGTTTCAAATCTATGTTTCACGAGAGGACTAAGCATATAGAGATTGCCATTTTGTGAGGGAGAAGATTGCTGAGACGACACTAGAAGCAGCCTGCATTCCTTCTTCATAGCAGCTTGCAGATGTTATGACAAAAGGATTAGGAAGATCACAACATGATAAGTTGGTGCATAAACTTGGAATGTTGGATATTCACATAGTGTCAACTTGAAGGGGGAATGTTGAGCTGTCAAGTTTGATACTGTACTAATAGACATCTACATGGCAAAGTTAGCTATTCGATTAGCGGTAGCGATTTGACTAGAGGATAACGATTTGATTAGAGGATAACAATTAGCTATTAGCGGATAGAAATTTGTTTATAAATTTAATAAAAAATTATTTGGTAAATATAGCGGTTGAACTAACATGTACTTGTATAATGACAAAAATAGACATAAGAATATAATTTAGATTTATTCTTATAAGCATCATATCCATAATAATTAATTTAAAATATTTTATTTTGAATAAAAAATGTTAATACAAATTATTGATTATTTTAAAATATAAATTTTTTTTATTTTAAGTAAGATTAAAGATGTGATATATTAAATAAAACAAATAATATATGATGTTTAAAAAATTAAACAAAGTTTTATATTAAAACAAATGAGGGTATAATAGGAATAAATACAAAACCGCTATACTCTACTATTTTATAAGCTAGTAGAAGTAGTTTATAAAGTTTTGTCCTAAAATTTCTAAACGCTACTTTAAAAAGCATTTACCAAACAATCATAATAGCATTTTAACTCGAACAAAACGCTAATCGCTACTTAATACTTTAGTTTTTGTGTTGTCAAACAGTGCCGTAGTGTTAAACATGCACGAGATAACTGTAGTGGCAAACTTATAATTACTAATTCGTTAAATTAGTTATACTTGTATTGTAAAAGGTATAAAAGTCTCGATTCAGCTGTAAAACAATGAAGTAGACAAATAACGTTTGATCTTTCCTCCAAAGAAACCTTTCAATCTGAAATCTTCCTTCACTTGTATTCAATCTCTAATTTGTTGCATATTCTGGATTGTCGAGGAGCTTGTAGGGGATAGTTCTTATCATGGTCCCTTCATAGTATCTATATTTTCTTTTGGATCCTTTAAGAATGTGAATGTTGTAAATGTTACACTCATCAAGTAAAAGTGACATTTGTTTATAATATATCATTGTTTCTTTTTACTAAATGTTACACTTATCATTTGTTTATAATCTATCATTGTTCTTATCACGGACGGACTTAGGCATGGGCGGACCGAGTTAATGGGGTCAATTGATCCCATTAAAATTTAGGAGTTTATTCTATAGGCATTGATTAAAGTAATAATTAATATAAGCTAAATATTAAAGTAATGACCTACTTCTATTTTATTGCTTTGATGCTTTGAAATACAAAATGATAGATTATTTTTTATCTTATCTTTGCTCTATTGATAATCAGCTCTTCACATAATTTTATCTTTTATAGTGAACAACTATAACTTTGATTACACATTTAAATTACTTTAAACAAACAAAATCACTCTTGACAGCATACTATTATTTCTAATAACTAATTACTATGCATTTTTATTTGTTACGAATTAACTTCTTTGTGAATGATTGTATGATATTGTTCCATTTAATATTGACAACATTTGTAGCTATTTTATGTTTAAAATATAATTTTGAATATAATAGTTTACATATTAGTATTTTATTAGAAGATCGCACCCATAGGTGTAAGGGTCCTAGATTCGCTCCTGAACTTAGGAAATTTTTTTAAAGGGGCCAAATTAATGATTTTAAAAATAAAATATTAATAATTAATGTTAAATTTAAATTTTAAAATATTTAATTTAATAAATGTTAATTAATTTAAGAAGGTCAATTATTATATTTCTAATATTACATACATATGATATATATATTTAAATATTGTTTAAAATTATCATTTTTCTTTAATTTAGGGAGGCCAATTTCATATTTTATCTTCTATATATATAGGGGAAGGGGTACAAAGCCTCCCAAATCCTTCCCTAACTACCGTCACCACCACCACAAATGAGGAAAATTCATAGGTCATAAGAAGTACTCTATGCAACGATAAGTTATTGCATGAATTTTGCTTGAAATCATCGTACAAATATCTTTTTCAAGACGCTCTCATGTTCTTGTCTTCAAAGCACAAGTTGCATCCGTACCGTCCCATTCTCAAGCAATATAAAGCTTTTATTTATAGTGGGTTTAGATTTTCATGTGACTAGAGAAGAATTGAAATTCTTTTCAAATTAAAATAAGAAAAAAAACCAATCTAAATTAAATTTGAGGTTTTGAATAAGTCAAACTCCAAGATTTTTGTCATAATTAGTCTTCAAAAAATCTCTAGAACATATGATAAGTGCAAGAGTACTTATGCATTTGAATTTCTTTTTAAATAGGTGTAAAAAAGTTATTTGATATTCTAGTAATGACTCAAATGATCGACTTTTGGAGTTAGAACTGTGTATTTTATAGGTCATAACTTGTTTGTCAAGACCTTGTGAAACTTTGTAATTGATTACTCATGCATCCAAAAAATAAAACATAAAACTTAGATAGATTCTTATTTTAGTAAACTAATAAAATGATGCATGTAATGCCAAAATCTGGTCATGGGTAATTATCATCTTCCGTCATCATTAATTAAGGGGCCTCTTGGCTATAAAATATTTTTTGAAGAATAATAAATTTTATTCTAAAGAATATAGTATTCTGAGTTCTGACTATATTCTTATTCTACTTGTTATTTGGATGAATAAAAAAGATTTTCATATTTTATAATTAAAATATTTTACTATAAATAGTTTACATTTATTATTGTTATTATTATAAAAATTATAATATAATAATACATAGTTAAACAACAAAAAATAAAAGAAAGTGTAGAATATTTCTATTCTATGGTTTTAGAAGAATAAAGATATTCATCAAATCAGATTATTCATAGTGGTTTCCAAAAATCAAAGTTTGACCTACCTAATCTTATTACACGTGGGATTTGACTATATTATCTGGAATATCTAAATATTTTGACAGTTATTCACGAACCAAACAGCCCTTAAAAAAAGTGTAACTTGGATATCATAGTTGAACTTAGAGCATGCTAGCTAAAGACTTGCTCATCTTTGGACAACTTGATGGCAAAAGCAGAGGTCTCATCCTGGGGATATTAGACATGTATCTTTGTTTTTGTTGAATGTAAGTTATTTTGAGGTGTATTTGTGACTACATGTAAATAGCTAGATGTAAATGTTTGATATATAACTTCCATAGAATGCTTAATATATTATGGGGCCAATGGATGTACAACACATGCATTGGGCTCGAAAATACAACAATTCATTCCAACCATTAGATATACTATATAATTGGTGGATCACGTAGATGAAAAAAATGAATGTAAGTTTTTTGCTGTAGTTTATGATCCCAAAACGAGAGCATCTCTCGCCCCTTCCCCCATCCCACCTCTCACACCTCCCTCAATCTCTCTTCCCCCTCTCTCCCTCTTTCTCTTTCTCTCTGTTCTTTTCCTTCATGTGATTTGGTCTTCACACAAGCAGGAAGATGCTAAATGGAGAGAGGGAAAGATACTGTTGGGTTGTGTGCCCTTTTGGGCATCATGCGCATGCGTAAGCGCGCGATGCGCGCGTGCTTCTCGCGCAAGAAACACACGATTTGATCGCGCGCGTTTATCTCGCGTTTCGCAAGGATTGCGGGCTGTGCAGACATGTCATCACGTGCGATGGACGCGCGTGATGCGTTCTGTCTAACTTCTCGTCCAAGTCTTCCTACTCTATAAAAGGGGACTCATATCATAAGTCCTAAACATACTTTCGAGAGGTTCTTCCAGAGACACTTGTGCTATGGCAAAGAGTTCCGTCCCCAGATATTCGGTTCGTGATCCCGAGGTGCAAATGCGTTCGTCAAGAGTTCGTGGAAAAGTTCCGATGATCCGCTTCCGCTGCAAGAGGTATTCTGCAACATCTAGAATTTATATCTATTATAAATTCCAACATTGGTATCAGAGCTTTTTTAGGTTTTTCTCGAACTCATGATTGCGTCAAAAAAAGTAATATTTTTATTATTTTTGTGATCTGCGCACCTCGATCGTATGACCACAATCGAGGGACAAAATAGAGTTTGTCATCACAAATATATTATAGATGAACCTAGACTATAATATATTTTCGGATTTATTTTAATATTTTTGACAATTTTTTTCGGATTTTTCTTTTTCTGCATATGTTGCAGTAAAAAAACTAAAAAAGAGAAAAACTGTTCTAACAGACACACGTCCAAGGCCTAGTTTTGAGTGCAAAAGAATTGCACACAAAAGGGTTGGCAATTGGGCTGGCTGAAAGGCCCAATAATCATTTATTTTCTTTTTCTTTTCTGATTTTTGCCAGAATTTTTAAATAACCCAAAAATAGAAAATGTGTATTATAAAATCTCTAAAACTTAGAAAAAAATTTGTTTTTTCCTTAGAAAATTTTCTGTAATATTGCAAGCAATTTAATGTTATTAAATAAAAATCATTTGTTGATTTAGAGCATTAAATTAAGTGATTAGATTTGCACGTCAATAACAAATATTGCCTATTAAATGTGTTATCATGCATGAAATAAATATTTTCATTTATGTATATCATAATGATATTTATTTCAGTGATTATAATTTTGACTATGTGTTAAAATAAAAATTGGTATGTTCAATCTTGTTAAGCATGATAACTAGCCTAGAATTTCAAATTGATTAAATTAAAATTAATTCCTTTTGTGAGAATTAATTAAGATGACAATATTAATTTTGGCTAGAAATTCATGTTTCATGCAAGCCTATAATAAAATAATTAGTTGGTCTAATTATATAAACTATAGGTAATTAAAGAATACATGAAACATATATAATTTTTTTGTAGGACTAAGGCACATTGAGATTCAAATATTGTCACGATAACCGATGTCTTTCTGCTGAGTGGTGCATGACCTGAACTGTATGTCTAGAAAGTCTGATAAATTGGCCCGGTGCATGGTCATCGTAGTCTCCAGAAATAGGGTTGATGTGTGACAGTGGGAGCACAATTTTTTCTAATGTGATGTCGAGGCAAAAGATAGTGCGCGATTATTTAATTGGTAGCCCTCGGGGAAAATCTATCATTGCACTAGTTCTAACTTGTCCTGGTCATATTAGAAATAATTTGATGCACCACACGAAATGAATTTCGATGATTTGAATTATAAGTTGATTCAAAATATATAGACTATTTTGAATTATGTGTTGATTCAAAATTCAAACACTTAAATTAATTTTGTCGCATTATTAAAATAATGGATGATAATATTTCTTGTCGATAGTGGGAGGTGAATGGGAGTTTAACAACCTCTCAATGTCACTATTTCATGAATATTGTTATTTCATTATTTCATGTTATTTGCGAACAAAATTCGAACATGCATAACACTGATTTCTCCTACTTTTTGTGACCAAACTAGACCATGAGTTCCAAAATAATAATTACTGACCTGAACAAGAATGAGAAGCTCAATGGCGATAAGTATGATATTTGATATCGCAAGATCTAATATCTTCTAGAAGAACAAGAGGTCTTGAAGACCATTAACCATGTTGTCAATGAATCTACACTTGAAAACAATGCCCACGGTCAGAGGGACATAGAGACCTATCAAGCCTGGACAAAAAAGAATCACATTTCTCGCATTACGTTGTTGAGCACGATGAATAATTCCCTCTTATGTGAATTCGAAGTCTATAAGACAACATTTGAAATGTGGACGTCGCTCCACAATAAGTATGGGGTCACCATGATCACCAAGCGTCGGATGCTCACGGTCAAGTTTGACTCTTATCGGAAGCGACTAAATCATACGATGATGGAGCATATCCAAGAGATGTCTAACATGATCCGTGAACTCAAAAGTGTTGGACAAGTGCTCGATGGCGAGCAACATGTGCAAGCTCTGATTCGCTCTCTTCCAAAAAGTTGGGAACATATGCGTTGTAATTTGATGCACAACGAAAGTGTCAAAACTTTTGACCAAGCTGCTCGTCACATTAAAATGGAAGATGAGGCTCTTCAAGCCATGAATAAATCCTCTGAAGCATTACTTGTTGACAATGGTGGACAAAGCGCTGGTTTCCAATCCAAGAGAAAAATGTCACATAAGTCGCAACCAAATAAAAAGAGTGGAGATGCTGGATAGCAGAAAGCCCAATTCCATCAGCGTAAATGTAGAAAATGTGGTGGCAAGGTAGACACGAATAAAGTAAAATGCTACAATTGTAGTAAACATGGTCATTTTGCTCGTGATTGCACTGAGCCAAAGAAGGTTTGTACTGACCACAATTCTTTTTCTTATGTCTCAAGTTGTGCCTTAATTGTTTAAACACATCTTTCATGGATTGCAGATTCAGAAACCATCGACTATGTAGCAAGAGATCACGGGGTCTTCATGAAATTTCGCCGAATAAGTGTGGGGAGCAAATGGATTTACGTTGGAAACAACAAAAGAGTTGAATTTAAAGGTATTGGATCGTGCAAGTTAGAACTTTGCAATGACCAAATACTTTACCTTCACGACGTTCTATATACTCCATATTTAGATGAAATTTACTTTCTGTGTCAGCATTAGACAAACTTGGTTATGTAATATGTTTCTAGAGGAAACAAATGACAATATGTCTTGACAATGTTTTTCTATGCAATGGTTTTCTCAATTTTGATTTCTATGTTTTAAATATAACATCTGTTGATGATAGTTATTATTTTATGTCATATGTTGACATGAATGAAAATGTCAATATTTGACATGCCAGATTATGACACATTGGTCAAGATCGAATGAATAGTCTTGCTAGAGAAGACCTCTTGTGGTCTCTCGCAAAAGTTGATCTTCCAACTTGTGAGGAATGTCTAGCTGACAAGAAAACAAGAACACCATTTGGGATGGGAAAACGCGTGGAGTAACCATTACAATTAATCTATTCGTACATATGTGGTTCGATGAATGTCCACGCAAGACATGGTTTTTCTTATTTCATCACATTTATAAATGATTATTCATGTTACAGTGTTGTATACTTGATTTCTCATAACTCCGAAGCTTTGGATTATTTTGTATGATTCATGAACATGACAGATAATCAAGTGGATCGCAAAATTAAAGCCTTGCGAACCGACCATAAATGCGAATATCTCTCTGACTTATACAAAAAGTTATGTGATGAAAGAGTGTAGTTAGGTAACTAACAGTATCAAGAATTCTGCAACAAAATGGTGTTGCTGAAAGACGGAATCGTACTTTATTTGATATTGTTCGATTCATGGTGGTGCAAACTAATCTTCCAATTTTGTATTGGGGAGATGCGCTATTGACTGCTGCTTATATTTTAAACCATGTACCATCAAAATTCTTTCATACCACGCCTTATGAACTTTGGACAGGTCGAAAGTCTGCGCCTTTGGGGTTGGATAGCATATGTTCTAAACAACTCTCATAAGTATGAGAAGTTAGGTCATAAATGGTAGAAATGTATCTTTATAAGATATTGTGAAACCTTCAAGGACTATGCATTCATAGGAGAAAGAGAAGATAGTACGGTAACAAAAATCAAAAGTAGAGATGTGACATTCATAAAGAATGAATTTTTCAAGCAAGGCGAGATAGACAAGGGACTTCTCTTAGATGAAGAAGAAGATCCCAAGTTGGCGGCACAAGCGGATCAACCCGTTGAGGAGTTTGTCTCCTCCGTCCCACAGCTTGATCCGAGTGGGAGAGATTTGCAACCGCCAACTGACCAACCCGAAAGTTCTCTTCGACAGACTACTAGAAAACATGATCCGCCGATGATTTGAAATCGAAGGGCTGCATGAACATGGATCACATGAGGTCAACATAGTAAGTCTGGAAGATGAACTTGAGCCCAAATCTATCGAAGAGACTCTCTCGTCCCCTGCTAAGGAAGAATGGATTAAGGCAATGGAGAAATAATTAGGGTCCATACAGAAAAATCAAGTATGGAACTTGGTTGATTTTCCTTCAGGCCGTAAGGCAATTGAGAACAAATGTGTTCTCAAAATTACACGTGGCATATATGGATCAATTAAAAGATATAAAGCCCGCCTAGTGTTAACTATGAAGAAACTTTTGCACTTGTTATAAGGTTTGCTTCAATTCGTCTAATATTAGGTATAGTCGCACATATGGACTTAGAATTACATCAGATAGATGTAAAAATTGCATTTCTCGATGGAGAATTAGATGAGAAAATTTACATGGAGCAAGCTCAAGGCTTCGTTGTAAAAGGAGAAGAGCATAAAGTATGCAGACTGCGTCAGTCCATTTATGGACTAAAACAATCATCTAGATAGTGGTACTTCAAATTCCATGAATGAATTATTTCGTACAATTTTAACATGTTTGAGGAAAATCACTATGTGTGTTTATAAGTCCGAGGATAATTTTGCTATCCTGACGTTATATGTGGACGACATTCTGATAGCTGAAACTAATAGAGATTTTGTTATTACCATGAAGCAATGATTGTCCTTCATATTTAAGATGAAGGTCATGGGTGAAGCAGCCAACGTATTGGGTGTGAAAATCCAATGCGACCTTTCCAAATGACTCCTTGCTTTATCGCATGAATCATATATAAAGAAGGTTTTGGAACGATTTCACATGTATGGCTGCAAACCTGATGTACGCTAAATTTGGAATCATATTATGAAAGGCGAGGTTCTAAATTTGGACATGTGCCCAAAAACGCCAGAGGAACAAAAGGAAATGTCCAATGTTCCCTATGCGAGTGTGGTCGACAGCCTGATGTACGCTATGATGTATACTCAGTCGGACATATGTTTTGTCGTGGGTCTAGTTAGTCGATATCAGGCTAATTCGGGACGCCAACACTGGAAGACGATAAAGAGAATCATGAGATATCTCAAGGGTACTGTAAATCTTTCACTGTGCTATCATGGAGGAAGTCTACGACTTGCTGGATTCATCGATGTTGATTGGGCTGGTGACATTGATAAACGAAAATTTACCTCCGGATATACTTTCTTGCTCAGCAATGATGATGTTACTTGGAGTAGCAAGAAACAAGATTATGTGACACTATCAACTATAGAGGTAGAATTCATAGGTTATTCAGTGGAAATACAAGAGGCCTTATGGCTTAGAAGGTTCCTTTAAAACTTGATGATTTATGAGAATACAATGAAGAAGATGATCCTTCACTGTGACAATTAAACAACCATAGCTTATGTGAAGGACGAGAAATACCATTGCAACGGAAAGCATATCGACATAAAGTACAAATTGGTATGAAATCAAGAAGTCAAAGAGGAGATCTCAGTTGAGTACATATCAACGTATAATATGGTTGCTGATCTGTTCACCAAACCATTGCCAAGAGAAGCATTCTTGAGACATGTAAATGCCTTAGGGCTGCGTAGATTATAAACGCAATAATGTACTCAAATTTTCAATGAATAAAAGATTATTTTTCTTTGATAAATTCATTGTTGTGAAGTCTTGTTATGCATGTGAAAAGTATGTCGATCAAGTCTAGATTTGTTCACTCACATGAACAAATATTTTCGGCGCTCACGAAGATAGCGAGCATAATGAACTATGTGAGTCATAGAGTGATTGCTAAAACATGAGTTTTAGTAACTCAATGTCAATTTAGAGAGAGAGGCCAGATACGAGATTCAAATTTGGCGCTGTTGGATAGCGAGCAATTTGAAAACTCGGGTTAGGCAGCGACTGGACTTAAGTCTGTGCGGTGTATAATTAAACAGACCTAGACATACATTCCTTCAATGAGAGTCTCCACCGCAGTACTTGTGTTTAGTGCCAAGTATGCAAAGTCAACCTAAAGAGACATGATGAATTGATTAGTTCGATGGTCATCATGGTACGAGTCTCTAGCAGAAAATTCATCTACAAGTGCCCTTGGACTCTTGACTATGTTTTAAGGAAAGAAATTAGTGCTTGCTACTTTAGCGGGATACTCAAAGGTGAAAAATAAAGTAGCCTGTCGAGCCACGTCTAGGAAAGCAGCTAATTCACTACAAAGAGACATGAGGGTGAGAGAAAGAACTGTTATGAGTTGCATTAAGCTTTCACGTACAATAGGCCAACTATTTTTCTTATGTTGAAAATAGTGTATGTGAAAGATAGTTACCGCGGAGCAAGACATGCGTTGTCTTGGCTATGCTACAAGACAGATCTAAGGCATAACGAGTTACATTATTTCAGCATTTGTTGGCTCATGTGTAAGCTGTCATGAATTCCTAACGGGGATGTCATACGCTCTCGAGATAGTTGAGCGATTGAACCTTAATAGGTATCTTTCTTGCTCCTATAAAGAAGTGTGCTTGTACTCGTAGGTCGCATGACACATTTACCAACTCTGGATGAACGAAAGTACAATGCCCAATGCGGGCAAGTGGGAGATTGTTGGGTTGTGTGCCCTTTTGGGCATCACGCGGGTGTGTAAGCGCGTGCTTCTCATGCAAGAAACGCACGATTTGATCGCGCGCGCTTATCCTGCAATTCGCGAGGATTGCGGGTTGTGCAAACACATCATCATGCGCGATGGACGCGCGTGATGCGTTCTGCCTAACTTCTCGCCCAAGTCTTCCTACCCTTTAAAAGGGGATCCATATCATAGGTCCCAAACATACTTTCGAGAGGTTCTTCCAGAGGCACTTGTGCTGTGGCAAAGAGTTCCGTTCCCCAGAGGTTCGGTTCCCGATCCTGAGGTGCAAGTGCGTTCGTCAAGAGTTCCTGGAAAAGCCTCGACGAACCGCTTTCGCCGCAAGAGGTATTCCACAACCTCTAGACTTTATATTTATTATAAATTCCATCAGATACTTTGCTGAACTTGCCAGAAGATGATGGCACAGTTGAATGGAGTTGCAAAAGAAGACATGGTTGGGGGCCATAGGAGAGGATGTGCAGCATCTTTCACAGCCACCAAGGAGTTAGGTACAAAGAAGAGTCAGGGACGAAGAGATAGTAGTCGTGGGCGTCAAGGGCAACTCATGCAGCAAGAGAAATGATGGAACTAGAGGAGATATGTAAATCAGTGTGATCGATGTTTGATGCATGCCAAATATAACATAGAGTCATTTTTATATAGGATGCATTATTTTAGGAGTTTATTTGTTGTAATTTTATAAAAATGAAAATTTTATGTTTTATTGTAGAAAAAAAGCAAGAGAAAAGAGTCATGATACATGGAGAAAACAACACTCAAATCAGAAGTAAAATAGAGTCAGAAATAGGAAATTACTAAAAGTTATGCGTGACAGATCCATAAGGGCACGTTAAATACCTAGTTTCATGCTAAAAAAATTGCTTGAGTAATGAACCATGATAAGAATATTATGGACCGTTAAAACATAATTATTACTCTGATTTGGACATTATGTGGATCGTGATATCACTATTACAGTCCCTGAGAAACTATATTAAGCTGTTATGGGGCATTACAAAGTTGAATTTCAAAATTGTTTAAACTTCTTTCGGAAATTTCAATTGCAGAATGATTCTAATTTTTACCTTGTCACATGAATCATTTAAAAACATATTTACTCATATTTGAAGAAATTTTGGATGGTTTTAAAACCTAACAAGAGTGAAATTCGAATTTTACTTGTTTTACTCATTCTTTTATTTCCAATATATTTTGTAACAGAGATATTTATTTAATTCAAGAAATCTGCATAATTTCGTTGACTATATTTGAATTAATATAGTTATTCTCAATTTTTTTATTATGATTTCTATGCTTAATGCTTTTTACAAAGATTATTATATTCTAAGATAAAGGGGATACTACAAACCAAGTGTGGGGTGGTTAGTTCTAGGATTTGATAGTTCTCATTGAATTGAATTTTAACTTGAATTGAAGCTTTCATAACACGAATTCGGTAACTCAATGATTGTGCTGAATTTCGTGCGGTCTAATAGTTTTTACATAACATGGATGACGATTAGTTTAGGATTTACAACTTAATGCATTTTAGCATCTGAAGATTAGCTTAGCATTTGTGGCCTTAAGTTTTACAAGAGTCAAGATAGTTTGACTTGCTTAGAGTAGAGGTTAATAATTTATGTAATCTTAATCCGTCTTAAGAACTGAACATATTTATCGGCGTTAAATTTAATCATCATCGTTATTCATGCTAGTTTATCCTTATCTTTAATCATTCATAATCACAAGGATCAACGCTAGTTTATTTTTTTATTTAATTTTTGTACTTTAATTTTCTATTTTTACATCACAATATATTTTCTTCTTTTAGTAGATTATTGATATAGATTAGATTAATTAGTTTGTCATGGGATCGACAACTCTACTTTACTTTATTACTTGATACGACTAGTGCAGTTGCTAAAATAAATTATTTGTTATAAATTTAACGTATTAAGTTTTTGGCATCATTGTTGGGAACCTATATTTTATAATTGTTAGTCTATCTCGTATAAACTACTTTGAGAATTTTTATTTTTTTATGTTTACTTCACTTTTATTTTTAGTGTTGTGTAAACTTTTCATGAAATATATTTAGTACACAACTTGATTATCAATGCTCACATCATTATCCCCTCAATGACGAAAAAGAAAACTAACACAAATGAACAAATTTAGGGGCAAAATCAACCAATTCAGGTAGATGAGATCCACACAGAGGCAACAACATCAAACCAAAGTACTACAAAGAAATCTCAACAAGCTCAAATTGAAGATTCATCACGAGATCCATTTACCATACTTAAACAATTGTTAGATCCTCTGCTAAAGAAACTCTTCACTCAAACTTAACAAATTGAAAATATGGAGAGACAAACTGACAATATTAAGCAACAAAAAAAGAGGGCAGATGGTGCCATTACATTCATACTCTTATTTATATAATCAGATGAGTTAACTATCAGCATCCATGAGATGTTCAATAAATTCATTGCAACAATCGAAGAGAAGCTCAAATCGCTACATCAATTAATTTGCAACTTAGAGGTGCAATTAAATCAACTTAGAACCCAACACATCATTGGTAATATGACATATCTTCCTTGATCTTCATATGTTCAAATCAAATTCGAAGAGATGGAGGCCAAATTTAAATGCTTGAGAATCAACTTGCAAAATTAGTTCCTCAACCTACCCAAGATTATGAGGACATTAGTGCGAAAAATCCTGTAGTCATCTTATGCCCATATCACTATAAAAAAAGACAGATGCCACAAAGAGATTATTATCGAGAAAGGTGGAAAACAACATGGCATGTAAAAGCGACAAGTCCATATATAATTGATGATGGACAAGTATGAAGGAGGCGTGCACCTTCAAAAATTCTAGCCATCATACGACATCATCTCAAATTCATAATCCACCAACAAATGAGAGGAGCACTCCATCAACATCAGCAAAAAAGGCCACTTCATTCAATTGAGACCAAAGATTCCACCTCTAAAGGTCCAAATCAATTATTCATGTTCGCCATAGAATCAAAGGAGTCTACATTCATTTTTCGTAAATTCTGACAAATCAGTAGAGGCCTAAAATTCACCTCCACCTTAGAAGCATATGAGGCCATCATCATTAAATCAATTAATGACTCCTACATCATCGCAGAAGCAGACAGAACATCCAGATGCACAATGTCATTCAATCACTACATTTTAATCAACAATGACAATCGAAGCTTCTACAATAGAATTGATATTCCAGACACCGCGACTTCTAAAAGGATCAATCTCCACCATTGCACCAAACATTCAATTAATTTAGTGAGTTCGTTCCTGTTATTCTTCTTACACTTCTTAGACTTCTAATAGCTTGAAATTTCAGTTGAAAGATGTGCACTAAGAGAAGTCACATATTAACCTTCAACGTATTACCTTTAGTTTAGATTTTTTAGACGATTCTATTTATTTTAGTTGAGTTGATTTTATTATTTTTAGGTATTATTCCCTTTCTAATGAGCATTATGACATGTAGACTAGGTTTGGCAAGTCTAATTTTTTTTGTTATTACGAGTCATTACCATAGTTCACGAGGTGATATGACATCCTCACGAACTATAATCAGTAGTTTAGGGCATCACAGTGAGGATTATTTTACTTTTCAAAATTCACGGGCCGTAATACCCTTGTCTCTAGACCGTAATTCTCCATGTTTTCATGCACATATTTTAGGTGTCAAATCTCTTGGGTCATTGTCCATAGTTCACGGACATTACAATGTTTCTCACATTTTTCATTTCAATTTCACGAGTCAGTACTCATTTGTAATCACCCGCAATGATTACCAACATGTTACTCTATGTCACGAGTCGTAGTCAACACAAACTTCACAACACCCTATAGGTCTAATGTTTCATCATCACGCGCTGTTACACTTTAAGATGCTAGGCGCTACCCTCAAGCCATAATGTTAACATCAACATGAAGATCAACACACTCTCAGAAGCCAAAGAATTAGTGCATCACAACAGCTACACGAACTCGACAACTTCGTCTTATATTTGGCATCCGAGATCTATATGATGACAAGGATCAAATAGTTTCTCCATACAACTTCCATATCCACCGAACTGGAATTAGATCTTTTTTTTTTCATTTTTCCCTCACATTTTAATTTATCATATTTATACTCTTTTAGGTTTGATTTTCGAAATTGGGGACAATGTTGAGTTAAAGTTTGGGGAAGTTTGTAATTTCATGCATCATGCATATCATTTTATACTGCACTACATGTTCATATTTCCATCATGTCTCATCTACATTTCAGTATGAAAAATTTCATCTTATTTTCTCATGTCTTATTATTTGCTTATTTCTCAAGCATTATTGAATGACACTTGTTAACTAGCGAAATTTGAAGCATTTTAATTTTATCATGTATTGATTTAGTATTGGGTAATTTGGAAAGATGAATGTTGTTAAGTCGAATTATGAATAATTGGATGACGAATTCTTGTTCATGTCCATTTTTTTATTGATTTTTCCTTAGTCTTGATAATAATTGCCTCTTTGTTGAACGCTTAACTTCTTATTGAGCTTATAGTTGAAAGAAAATTGAAAAAAATTATACAGAAAAGAGGGTTAGTTGAACCTCAAAGAAAAAAATTGAAAAGAATAAAGTTACGAGGATGTATAAATGTGTTATCCGAAAGTTGTGTCCGGATGATTAGGGAACTTTTGCTTGATAATCAGAGGTTGCTCAATAGAAATTCCACTACATAAACCACCTTGCGGAATATGTAGAAGCACATAATGCCAAATGACAGAATCTAAAGAAAAAAAGAAGAGAAGAAAAATCAAAAGTTTTAAAGTAAAAGAATGCATAAGCTCAGTATAAGACTCTTATTGATAGACTTATAATGCATACAAAATCCAACGTATAATTTGCCTTCCATTTAATCTCATTTTGATTTATTTTCATATAGCATGAATAATTTTATGAGCATATTTATTCTAATTTTATAAAAATAAAAATATATCCGAGTTTTATGTTTTATTATAAAAAAGGAAAGAGAAAAGAGTCACAAATCTCTTAGAGAAAATGACATTCGAATCGAAGTTAAAACGGAACTAGAAATAAAAAAATTAGCATATATTGATGCTTAAAATGAATATAATGGATCGTGATAAAGTTGTAATGGACGTTACAGGGAGGGCCGTTACAAGGGTGTAATGACTAATTAAATAAGCAGTTTCATCACAAACCTTTTGTCTGAGTAACCTGCCATGATATGTTACGGACCGATAAAACCACACTTATATTTTGATTTAGACAATGTCGTAGTTTCAGGTTATGAAAAGTCATATTTAGGTGATTATGAAGCCGTGACAAGTAGTTACGAACTTGGATGTCTAAATTTATTCAACTTTTTTTGCGAATTTCAAAACCAGATCGACTCCAAATCTTACCATAAGTTGCATGGATCATTAGAAAACCTATTTATTCAGAATTGATGAAGTTTTGGATGGTTTTAAACCACAATCAAAGTCTAATTAGAATTTTCTTTATTTCAAAATGAAAATACTTCTAATGAAATGAAAACTTTGTGAAAACCCTTACGACACTTGGAAGCTATAAATAGAGGTCCTAGGAAATAGAAATCATAGTGCTTGATACTTGGGAGTCGTGCAACATTGCAAAGGACAAATTTTAGAGTTTTTTATGTTTATTTGGAGGAAACCGCGGAGCAACTCAGTGTGTGCACTCTGCAGCAATCAGAGGCCATGATTTTTATTTTCTAATCATGTTTGGAAGCTCTTTACTTGTACTTTTATTTCCAATTTATTATGTAATAGAGATATTTATTTCTATCGAGAAAATTGCATGAACTCAATTGATTAGATTTGAATTAATTTTGTTTTGGTTTATTTTTTTTATTATCATTGATATGCTTAAATGTTTTTTACTAAGATTAATTATATTATAATATGTGACTGCAAATGAGATGTGCGATGGTTAGTTTTAGGATTTGATCATTCTCCACAAATCTATTTTTAACTTGAGAGTTGAGACAATCATAACATGAATTCGGTAATTCAACAATTGTGGTGGATTTTGCGCAGTCTATAAATTTACACCCAGCGTGGATGACTGTTAGTTTAGGATATACAACTTAATGCATCTGAAATCTTTCTTTACTAAAGATTAACTCAATGTTTGTAATATTATGTTATGCAAGAGTTAAAATAGTTCAACGTAGATATCAATAATTTAACTAATCCTAATTCGTCTTAAGAACTGAACTTATTTATCATTGTTATAATTCAATCATCATATTTGTACATGCTAGTTTATCTTAATATTTAATCATCCCACATCCTTAAGATCAACATCAATTTATTTTATTTTATTTTCTTTAATTTTCTGCACATGTATTTTTTGCTTTCATATCACTACACTCTTTTCTTATTTTAGTAGATTATTAGGATGCAATAAATTTAACTAATTCATGGTGAGATCAACTACGCTATTCTATACTTTATTACTTGATACGAATAGTACAATTGCTCACAAATTTATTTGTGACAAGTTTAACACATAAAATTTTTAGCGTCGTTGTCGGGGAACTACTGTTTGTAATTCTTAGTCTATCTTATATAACTACTTTGAGTACTCTTATTTCCTATTTTACTTCCCTTTTTCTTTTAGTGTTGTGTAAGATTTTCAGGTTACATCTTTTGTGTAGAACTGGATCATCACGAGCACATCTTGACACCCAGAATGATGAAGAACAAAATATCTACAAACCAACAAATTGAGGGAAACAACACCGTTGTTCGGCAAGATGGGATTCACATCTAGGCATCATCATCATGACAAAGCACTAAGAAGAAGACTCAACCAGTAATAACTGAAGATATATTTTGAGACCCATCTACCACATTCACAGAAGTATTAGATTCTTTGCTGAAGAAACTCTATACATAAAATTATTAAATTGAAAATTTGGGGAGATAAATTTACAATATTAGGTAGCACAACAATAAGTCAGATGATGATATAACAATAATTCTCAAATTTAAATCATCAACATCTGATTTCGTAGAGATGATTGATCAATTCGCCAAAATAACTGAGAAAAAGGTTGACGATTCAAGACCAACACATCTAGAATTTGAAGTCTTAATTAACAAAAATTCAAAAGCAAGTTGAAGTGGATGATTCAATTCGACTATTCAACACTAAGCTCAAGTTTGAGGCATTGGAAGCAAAGCTACAAGAATTAGAGAATAAAGTTGCAAAACTGAACTCTCTAATTCTAAATCCCTGAGCCACATCGATGAGAGCCCGAAAGTCATTTCATGCTCATGCCATTATCAATATTCATATCAAAGAAGATGGCATCTAGAAACAAAATTTTTAGTAAGGGCAATGATGACTCAACGGCGTGTCAAAGAGAATCAAATACATCATGAAAGATAGAAAGATTCAAAGGAGGGGCCTACTTTTTTTTTAAACTTCCTATCACTCCTATATCATTGTCTCCAATTCATCCGCCACCGAAAAATAAAATCACATCACCAACTATTGGCTGCACATCAACGCACATCTTTTCCAACATATCAACAAAATGTGTAATATCTTTGAAAGGGAAAAGTTCTTCACTGCCGTTAGTACAATCTTCCCCAACTACCTCCTTACAATGGGGACCCAAGAATCACTCAACGTTCCATCATCATAACAATGCACATCTCAACTTCAACATCCAAAAGTTATTGTACATGATGATGTAGGATCCCAAAGGGCACCAAGAAGGGGGGGGGGGGGGGGTGATTGCTGCTCAACCGAAAATATCAATTTTACAAAAAACGTCGCGGAAGCTTAAAATCGATTCTTAAAATCTTTGCAATTCAAATCATAAACATAAATTGAGAGGGAGAGAGAGAAAAAATCAAACACAAATAAATACAGTGGTTGTTGACGAGTTCGACCACACCTTGACCTACGTCTCCGTTCCGACTTCTCGACCTCGAGACTGTCGGAGATTCCATTAGAATCTCTTCCTTTGTTCCAAATGAGGTAAGGAAGAAAAGTTCTTTACACCACCGCCTTTTCTTCGCTTCGAGAGGTAAGACACACCTCTCCTCTAATGAAGTTTAATCTTTTCTCTTGCTCAAGAGGTAAGATTTTGAACCTCTTTTACACAGGAGCTCTCTCAGTATTTTTCTAAATAAAATGTTTCTCTTTTTTACAAAGCTAAGCTCACAAGAGAAGCAGAGAGAAAGAAGAGAAAACTAAAAATGAAAACTTCAAGAAGAATGTCTTCTTTTGATAACTTGAAATTTTTCTTCAAGACTTGGATGGGTGCACTTCCTTCTGGATTTAAAAAAATGACCGGTCGACCCGTACACTTTCTTTTATGAAAAATGTGACCGTTGGCGAATTTTGCACTATTCGATCGACCTGTATTTGGACCGGTCGACTAGTACCTCGACCGATACAGTCTCGACATTCTGCTTGTTGAAATTGGACATTTTCTACACTGACCGATCAACCGGTGTTCTGGACCGGTCAACCTGTGTTTTGGACCGGTCGATCGGTCTTCCAGCTAGCAGGTCGACCGCTCTACACTATTTTAAGCATAACTTTTTGCACAGTTATTCAAATGAGATGATTTTTTATTTTATGGAAAGCTAATAGAATTCTCTACAACTTTTATATGTATGATTAATCCAAAATCTAATAGGATAATAGTTAATTATTTAATCAAAATGTAGTGCATAAAGTTATCCCTTTTTCTTTAAACTTTTTCAGCATTTTAACTTTAATATTTCAAGATTTGTATCATCAAAATATAATTTTATATGTCATTAAAACTTAGATCCAACAATCTTCCCCTTTTTTATGAAGACAACCCGAGAAATATGAAAATTGTATAAGTTGCGAAAAAGTTGTAAAATCAATTTTACTCCTCCTAACACTTAACTTTCATATTCAGATCATATTTTTCCTATATTTATCTCCCTTTTGTTTCATCAAAAAGAATAATTTGTATATTAAGAAATAACTCCTCCTAAATTTATGACTATTTTATAATGATGAAATGAAAATAATTTGATGAGGGCCAAAAAACATAATCAAAATATGACATAAAACTTTGATACAACAATAATATTCATGATATGTCAAAATAAAGTTTAGTATGCTCCCCCCTATCACTATTACCAGTTTTATATGTTCTCTTCTTTCAAAAAAATAGTAATTTTGAGTTTTTGAGTGAAATCAAAGATAGATGATACTTTATCATAACCTTTGTGCCTTTACATTTTCAATTCCTCTTTTGCTTTACATGTGAGGCACACCTGGAAAACAATCATTTAAACTTTGGTACCCAAATTTTTTTGGGTCCAATTTTGCTAGTTAAAGTTTCTTTTGGAATCCAAATCATACCATGTTGTGTTGATTTTCTTATTTTGTATTGATATGCATAATGACCATAAAAACCACATGTAAAACATTTGAATTGTGATTTTATATTAAAGGGATGATTGGATTTTCAATAAAGTTTTCATTTTCAAATTATTTCCTAAGATTATTTTTCCTCACATGATAAGTAGTCTTATTTTGTGATTTTTTCAAAAGATTATTTTTCTTCTTTACTTTTTCTAAAGAACATGCTAGTTTTACAATTTCACAAGCATGTGTAATTTCAAAAGTATCAATTTCATTTCTTAGTTTTTTTATTTTCAATAAGACACGTATTCATTTCTTCTTTCAATTTTTCAATCTCATGTATTAATTTTTCATTTCCCTCTTTAATTGAGAAATATCTTTTTATAAGGGAGGAGAGTTCTTTATTCACATCTAAAGAAATATTTTCTTCGGAAGAGCTCGAAGGATTAGAAATTACTTCATCGTCATGTGCCATTAAGCATATGTATGCTTTGTCACTAGAAGAGCTTGACGAATCATTTGTTTCACTAGACTCTTCACATTTTTTCTTTTTACATTTTTGAGAAGTCTTTTGTGTGATTTTTGTATGATCTTCAGGTAGGCTTCTCATTTTTCTCTTTCTTTTTCACCAGATATTTATCTAATTTTCTTGTGTAGCGGGTGAGTCTCCTTTCGTCCACTTCTTCTTCACTTGAGTCTTCTTCTTTTGGATTTGCTTTTAGCGCCAATGTTTTCTTTTTGGGAGATTTTTCTTCTCGATCTTCTTGGATTGAGATCTCATAGGTTAGAAGTGAACCAATTAGATCATCAAAATCCAATTCGTTTAGATCTTTTTCTTCGATCACGGTCCTATTCGTATGCCATTTGGAGGAGAGAGACCTGTGAATCTTTTTTACTTTTTAGGGGTTAGTTTTTGGCTCGCCCAATGAGGTTAAGCCATTCAAAATATCATTAAATCGAGTTACCATATCATTTATGGATTCATTATCATACATTTTGAAAGAATCATATTGATAGTTTAAAATATTCAATCTAGATTCTTTAACTTTGTCGTTTCCTTCATAAGTAGTGATGAGTTTTTCCCAAATCTCAGTTTCAATTCATAACTTGAAATTTGATTAAACTCCGTTGAATCCAAAGAACAATAAAATATATTTTTGACTTTCCAATTAAGTTTTGAAAAAATCTTTTCTTTTTATTTAGAATCAGCAAGTAACTTTTCATGAATATAATAACCTTTTTCAATTATGTCCCACATGTCGATATCAATAGAATAAATATATGCTTGAATTCTAGTTTTCCAATATGCAAAATTTGATGCATTTAAAAGGGGAGGATGACTAATTGATTGTCCTTCGGCAAAACAATTTTGATGGCATAGCTCTAAAGATTATTAAATCTTAAAATAAGGTGATCAAATCTTAAAATGATTAAAACTTAAAATGATTTGATATTAAAATAAGATCAACCCGCTCTGATACCAATGTAGGATTTCAAAGGGCATCAAGAGGGGGGTGAGGGGGGGGGGGGGGGGGGGGAGGGTTGGATTGGGGGGGGGGGGATAATTGGTGTTCAACTGAAAATATTAATTTCTCAAAAATTATCGTGGAAGCTTAAAATCGATTATTAAAACCTTTGCAATTCAAATCATAAACATAATATGAGAGGGAAAGAGAGAGAGAAAATAAAACAAAAATAAACATAGTGATTATTGATGAGGTTCGATTACACCTTGACCTACGTCCCCGCTCTGACTTCTCGACCTCGAGACTGTCGGAGATTCCATTAGAATCTCTTCCTTTGTTCCAAATGAGGTAAGGAAGAAAAGTTCTTTACACTACCGCCTTTTCTTCGCTTCGAGAGGTAAGACACACCTCTCCTCTAATGAAGTTTAATCTTTTCTCTTGCTCAAGAGGTAAGATTTTGAACCTCTTTTACACAGGAGCTCTCTCAGTATTTTTCTAAATAAAATGTTTCTCTCTTTTACAAAGCTAAGCTCACAAGAGAAGCAGAGAGAAAGAAGAGAAAACTAAAAATGAAAACTTCAAGAAGAATGTCTTCTTTTGATAACTTAAAATTTTTTTTCAAGGCTTGGATGGGTGCACTTGCTTCTGGATTTGGCACTCCTTTTATAGGTTTCTCTAAGTGAGAAAGTCGTCCAAAAATTATTCCATAATTTTCTCCTTCAAATTTGACCGTAACTGTTCATTTCACTCAGAGGCCGGTCGACCACACATATGGACTACACTTTCTTTTATGAAAAATATGATCGTTGGTGAATTCTGCACTGTCCGATCGACCTGTGTTTTGGATCGGCCGACCGGTACAGTCTCGACATTCTGCTTGTTAAAATTGAGCATTTTCTGCATTGACCGATCGACCTGTGTTCTGGACCGGTCGACCGCCCTGCACTATTTTAAGCATAATGTTTTGCACAATTATTCAAATGAGGTGATTTTTTATTCTATGAAAAGCTAATAGAATTCTCTATAACTTTGATATTTATGATTAATCCAAAATCTAATAGGATCATAGTTAATTATTTAATCAAAGTGTAGTTCATAAAGTTATCACTTTTTCTTTAAATTTTTTCAGCATTTTAACTTTAATCTTTCGAGGTTTGTATCATCAAAATATAATTTTATATGTCATTTAAACTTAGATCCAACAGATGACCCGCTAAGACCTAACGATGACATCAAATTGGACACATAGGCGTCATTCCTCATTACGTAAGCTAAGCCTCAACACGATGATTATTCATGATCATATTAATTAAAACCGATGAGTTTGTTCCTTAATTGCCTATCTATTTATATTATTCTAATTGATCATTTCATATTAGTTTCAATATATGCCATATCAAAGTCAAGCCAATGACTTTAAACTTAGAACTACTCTTTCTCAACCTTTAAATTCTTAGCTTAGATCTTGTTCATAAGTTAGCTAATCTAGAATAGTTAGTGTTGATTTTATTAGTTTCTTAATCTTCTTTTTGTTATTTTTATTTTTCTTATTTTTAACAAGTTACTGCAGGTCACAAGCTGGAACTAAATGCTCTAAAATTGACATTTTTTTTTATTTTTCACGAGGTGTTATCTACTTGTCACGGGTGCTATTGAGAATATCATCGGTTGTTACTTGGTGTCACGGCACAACCAGTGGTTTGATTCACACGTCTTATCTCACGGGTCATAACTTAGTGGTCATGACTCGTTACTTTAGTTCATCACCCATAATTTCATCGAATCGCGGAACTTTGTGTCATGTATCGGAAAGTAGACTATATTTTGAAATTTAGATTTTAATGGGGCGTTACCAATATGTCAGGACATATCAGTGAGTCAATGAAAAAGTTTCGAGCTTCACGGGCCGAACTGTGACATTATGAGCACACCTCCATGTTCCCATCCAGTCGTAGCTCACAGACCATAATCACAGTTTCACGGATCTCATAGTGGCTTGTGTTTTCAACTTTTCATGTTCACGAGTCATTATGAGATTTTACATACTATTATTTTTGTGATTTCATGAGGTTGCAGGTCCATTATCTGTAGTGCACGACACCAGCGATATTACACAATCACCGACAAAGTTCTCTCATGACGTTGTGCACCTTCAACGACTCGCTCAGTTCTCGTCTCTCCTCTTCACCGGCGAGCGACTTTATCCAAGAGACTTCAGCAAGCTCCCCTCGTGACAGTCATTCAACAAAATGTTGGTGAAGTACAGCACCCCTGAAACACTGATGACCTCCACCACATCTTCTCCATCTCCGGTGAGCTGCAACTTTGAATGTGTCGGCAAGTTCTTCTGGCAAGCCATCGTTCACAACCTCAATGATAGTAGTGCCATCGGTGGTCCATCAACTCTTAGTGGCTCCCTCTAGCTCCTTGACGAAAATCATTGACGATATCCATGACATTTCTGCAACCTCCGGTGCAAGTAGAACGAAGAGGAAGGAGATAATTGTAACAGCCCATTATCCTCACATTATGACCTGTTCCCATTTGTTTGAAGTGTTCATCATCACATTCCAGGATGTTACACCTTTGTAACAGTTAATGAGCATATAAAATATACCATATGCAAAAGAGTTTTTAGCATAGTTGGGGTCGTGATTCCAAACTCACGACCTGTTATGGTCTTCCATAGGCCATTATTTTTCCTTCATGACCTGTAACCACATTAAGAAAATTGAAAAAAAAAGAGAGATGGAGAAAGAAAGCATCCTCCTTGGAATTGATGTAAGAAGCAACAAACACAAATACCCAAATTTCTATAGACTAAGGACACTATGAATTTTTGTGACTTCTAATTACGACTTCCACATCCATTGACTTGGGAGAGATAAGGTTGTATTGTTTCCTTTTTTTACTCTTAATTTTTTATTATTATCATGTTTATTCTTCCTGTGAGTTTGATATTCAACATTGGAGACAATGTTGAGTTTCAGGTAGAAAGAGTTTGCAATTTCATGCCTATCTTTTTATATTTCATTTCATGCTCATGTTCCCATCATGTCTCATCTACTAATTGTATATTTGATTTGCATATCGAAAAAAAATCAGAAAAAAAGAATATCATGCATAATTGGAAATTACATCATATTTTATCAGGTCTTATTATTTGCTTCCTTTTCAAGAATTATTCCAGCACATCCTGTTATTTAGTGAAATTTGAAGTATTATTATTTTATTTTTTATCACCTTATTATTGAGTATTTTGGAAAAATGAATGTTGCTAAATAGAATTATGAATATTTCGAAGATGAATTCTTGTTCATGCTCATTGTTTTCTTTATTCTTCATAGTAATATCCTCTTTGTTGAATGCTTAAGTGCTTTTTGAGATTATAGTTGAAAAAAAGAGAGAAAATGAGGGTTAGTTGAAACCCAGAAAGTGTGTTGAAAAAATGAAAAGAATAAAGTTACAAGAAGGTATAAATGTATTATTCGTAACCTTGATGTGTTCGGATGATTAGATCCGTAGTGAATTTTGACTAGCGACCTAAAAGCTGAGATCCATCGGTCGAAACCCCGTTACATTAACCATCTTGCACAATATGAACACATAAATACCAAATCACAAAATCATAAGAAAAAAAAAGAAAAGAAGAAAAATCAAAAGTTTTAAAGAAAAAAAGCAGAAGATCAATGACTCTTATTTGATAACTTCATATGTTTTCTTGTATGAGTTGAACTTGAAAGAGTTTAAATATATCTAATATTCAAAAATTCTATGAGGCTGGGTAACTGGAAAGGTTGGAGAGATACTTCGTTGATCGATGTATAAAATTTAGTACTAAGAAAAGTAGTTGACGAATAGGGTGGAAGCAAATATTAACCACCTTGGTTGGAGCTTTACCTTGAACACTACTTAAGAACAAGCAAGTATTTAAGCTTGGGAGAGTTTGATACATGCAAAATTCAATATATAATTAGCCTTGCATTTAGGGTCCGTTTGACTTAGCTGATACATAATAACTAATAAGTTGAAGTGCTGATAAGTATTTTATTGGCTGAAACTTATTTTTAAAAATAAGCAGTTACACGTTTGGATAAAATTACTTATATTAATAATAACTAGTTAGTTGTGAGACAACTAATTGACTTATTTTTTAGAAAAAAATAAGCACCCCTCCCCCTGCTTATTTTTTTTTGACTTATAAGTAGATTTGATATCTCCTTATCAGTCAAAATTTTAAGTTACCAAACGTTGAGATTTTATTAAACTAACTTATAAGTGGCTTATAAGCTTAGCCAAACAGTCTCTTAATTTCTTTATTTTCATATAGCATGCATCATTTTACCATCTTATTGTTGGATCCTAAAAGGCACCAAGAGAGAAAGGGGTGGTGAATTGCTGTTCAAAAATGAATTTAACAAAACATATTGCGGAAGTTTAAAATGAATTCTCTAAACCTTTTAAATCAATGAAATTCATATCATAAACATACTATGAGAGGGAGAGAGAAAGCAAACACGATAACACAGGTGGTTATTGACGAGGTTCGGCCACACCTTGGCCTTCGTCCCCGCTCCGACTTCTCGACCTTGAGACCACCGGAGATTCCACTAAAATCTCTTCCTTTGTTCCAAATGGGACAATGAAAAAAAATCCCTTTACATCAACCACATTTTCTCCGCTTCTAGAGGCAAGGCAACCACTCCTCCTAAAAAAGTTAATCTTTTCTCTCGCTCAAGATTTGGAACCTCTTTCACACAAGAGCTCTCACAATCTTTCTGAAAATGATTTCTCTTTTACAATAGAATGATCACAAGAAGAGAAGAAAGAAAGAAAATAAAAACTAAAATGATAACTTCAAGGAAAGTGTCTTCTTTTGATAACTTGAAGTTTTTTTAATACTTGGATGAGTGCCATTACTTCTGATTTTGGCACTCCTTTTATAGGCTTCAGCATGTGGAAAATCCATTCAAAATTTGTTCCACAATTTTCTCCTTCAAATATAGTCATTACTGTTCATTTGACCCGGAGGCCGGGCGACCGCACATGTAGATCGGTCAATGGTCTATGTGATCGTTGCACGATTTTCAGCTTCTGCGTTTGATTGATCGAACGGACCATCAATCGGTATAGTCTCGATGTCGATCGGTACATCGATCGCTATTCTCTCGGCATTGACCGTTATAGTCTTGATGTGAACTAGGTAGCACATAAATTGATCGGTCAAACGGTATCTCGGATCGGTCGACCGGTGTATAGCCTCGATCGGCCTTCTTTGCTTCGACCGACCTGCACTCTTTTGAGCATAATATTTTGTACAGTTATCCAAATTAGATAATGTTGGATTCTATGGATAGATAACAGGATGTCTATAATTTTGATATTCATTATTGATCCAAATCTAATAGGACCTTAGCCAATTATTTAATCAAAGTGTACTGCATAAAGTTGTCCATTTTTCTTTAAACTTTTTTGACATTTAATTTTAGTCTTTAGAGGTTCGTATCAAAAAAATATAATTTTATATGTAATTAAAACTTTGCTCCAACACTTATTTGTTTTAATTTTATTAAAATGAAAATCTATCCAAGTTTTATGTTTTGTTGTAGAAAAAGTGTGAGAAAAGAGTCACAAAGCCAATAGAGAAAATAACACTCGAATCTAAGTTAAAATGGAGATAAAAATTGAAAATTAGTAAAGGTTGGCAAGACTGAAAAATATATATAATAGGTCATAATACATCCATAAGAGCCGTTACAAGGTTATAATGACTCGTTAAATAAGCAGTTTCATCACAAAAATTTACTTGAGTAACGAGCTATGACTAAAATATTATAGGCCGATAAAATTACACTTATACTTTGATTTAGTCATTGCCATGATCGTTGTATTTGTGTTACGAGCCATGAAAAGTTATATTTCTCCCATTACAAAGCTGAATTTTGGAATTTCTTCGACTTTTCTAAAAAAATTCAAAGCCAGGTCGACTCTCAATCTTACCATAAGTTTCAGGGATCATTAGAAAATTCAGAGTTTATGAAGTTTTGATGATTTTAAAGTTCCATAAAAGTCTAATCCAAAGTTTTTTTGTTTCAATATGAAAGACTTGTAATCAAATGGAAACTCTATGAAAATCATTAAGACACTTGGAGACTATAAATAGAGGCTCTAGGAGAAAACATAGTGCTTGAGATCTTGGAGTCATGCTACATTGTATAGGGCAAATTTTAGAGTTCTTAGTGTTTGTTCGAAGAACCTAGCGCGTGTACTTTGCAGCAATCCAGAGATCATCGGAGGCCTTGAATTATGTATTCTAATCATTGGTTGGAAGCTCTATACTTGTACTTTTATTTCCAATTTATTTTGTAATAGAGATATTTATTTCTATCGAGAAACTTGCATGAACTCAATTGATTAGATTTGAATTAATTTTGTTTTGGTTTCTTTTTTATTATCATTGCTATGATTAATTCTTTTTACTGAGATTAATTATACTATAAGATGAGACTACAAATTAGGTGTGGGATGGTTAGTTTTAGAATTTGATAATTCTCCACGAATCGATTTTTAGTTTGAGAGCTGAGGCAATCATAACACAAATTATGTAATTCAACAATTGTACTGAATTTTGTGCGGCCTATCAATTTATAACCACTGCGGATTACTATTAGTTTAGGATATACAACTTAATGCATCTTATATACTTCTTTATTAAAGAATAACTCAACGTCTGTATTCTTAAGTTCTGCAAGAGCTAAGATAGTTTGACTTACTCAACGTAGAGGTCAATAATTTAACTAATCCTAATTCATCTTATGAACTAAACTTATTTATTATTTTTATAATTCAATCATCATCATTGTGCATGCTAGTTTATCTTAATCTTTAGTCATTCATTCCTTAAGTTCAACATCATTTTATTTTATTTTATCTTATTTAATTTTTTGCACATTTAATTTTTTTTTGTTTTATTATCAAAACACACTTTTCTTCTTTTAGTAGATTATTATGATAGATTAAATTTAACTAGTTCATCGTGAGATCGGCAATTTTACTTTATATTTTATTACTTGATACGACTAGTGAACTTACTAGTAAATTTATTTATCTCAAATTTAATGCATCAATTTTATATGTTTCTTGCAAGAGCTTGAAGGAGTTTAAATATGTCTAATATTAAGAAATTCTAAGAGGTTGGATATTTGTGATGGTTTGAGAGATACTTGAGGGATCTTGTACAAATTATAGTACTATGAAAAGTAATTGACTGATGGGGTGGAAGTAATGATTAATCATTTTAGTTGGAACTTTGAAAATTTCTCGAGGACAATCAAGTAGATAAGGTTGGGAGAATTTGATGCATGCAAAATATAACATATAATTAGTCATACATTTAATTTTATTCCGATTCATTTTTATATAGCATGCATCATTTTAGATGCTTATTTATTTTAATTTTATAAAAATGAAAAGCTATTTAAGTTTTATGTTTTATTGTAGAAGAAACAAGAGAAAAGCGTCATGTGACACTCAAATATTGGAGCTAAAATGGAGCAAGAAATAAAAAATTACTAAAAGTTATATGTCTTATTCTTGATGTTTTCATTTTTTGTCATAAAATTATCTAAATTTAAGTAGAAATTAAATTTAAAAGAAACTCTCTAAAAATAAATCAAATAATTCATATGTTAAACACAATAACTTCCTTAAATGCTAATTAGATGATCTAAATTGATGCATAATTTTTGTGCACACAATTCTATTGAGCGTAAACTTATTTTTCCATTGGTTTATTACAATGTTTCTTGGAAAAAAATGACATACAAATAAAACTCGGCAATTATGTTTATTATAAAGAAATAATATTTTGACCTACAAAGAAAACTAATAAAGCTATTTTGGATCAGAAAATAGGGTTATTTCCATAAATCATCCCTAAACTATTACGATTTTTCACATCTAACCCCAGACGACGAATTTATTTTTTTGAATCCCTAAACTATCGTGATTTTTTCACCTTAATCCTCCCGCCCACTTCTGGTACATTTTATATTAGTTTTGTCTTTTCTCATTTATGAAAAGACTAAATTAACCCTCACTCCATAACACATCACATAATAAATATAAAAAAATAAAAAAAATATTGAAACACTTAATTTTTAGGGCCGGATTGGAGGGGCGACCAATGCAAGGAACATTTTTTTCTTTTTTATTTATCATTTGATGTATTATGGAGGAAGGGATAATTTAGTCTTGTCATAAACGAGAAAAAGAAAAACTAACAGAAAATGTAATAGAAGTGGACAGGGGGATTAAAGTGAAAAAATGACGATAGTTTAAAGATCCAAAAAAAAAGAAGTTAGTAGTTTGGGGTTAGATGTGAAAAATCATAATAGTTTAGGGGTGGTTAATGAAAATAACCCAAACAAATATGGATCGTTGGAAAATGGAAATAGGAGAATGTAGAGAATGTGAAGAGAATGATCTATCTTCATTCTATCCATTGAGTGTCAACCAATGGAAATAAAAGGAGGCACTAAATACACACATCTTACCCATCATATGCAAATAAACACTATGCACACTTATTCAAAGGTAAGTGATGCTAGAATTGCATGGGTAAAATATTGGCAAGTATACTATGTCGAATCAAGTAATAAAAAGTGAACTAAAGATGTTGATTGCACGAGGACTAATGACTTAAATTCTTCTAATCTAATCAATTAATGCGAGTAAGGGAAATTTCATGTTGTGTTATAAAAATGAGTTAAAAAGCAGAAATTAAGCAAAGAATGAAAAAAAAGAGTGCCTTATCTTAGAGAAGAATTCAATATACGATGAAGTTAAGGTTCAGACATGTATCCCCTGTTTCTCTCTTGATTAACTATTAAAATTTAATTAGATTTTTTTTCATGGAAAGACCGCTAATATATATATATATATATATATATAGGTTTTGATGAAGATAACATAACTATCACAAATATATATATAAAGAAGTTAAACAAATTAACTCTTAACCTATGACAATTAAGATGCATGTATACGTTATTAAATACTAAAACCAGTAAGATAATAATCCATAATTTACGACCTCAAATCAAATGATTGAAAAAAGACCTAAGTAGAGCCAAACCTGGCCCTAGTTATGGGTGACCTAGCCCGGGTTGTCCTTGAAATCGTCGCGCAGCCAACTCAGTTCGGGTCGCAAGGCACAGTCCAATTGCCTATGTACCCGGTTCGGGTTGATCAAAATGCGGCCAATGTTCTGTGTAAAACCGATTATGGCGAGTTTAAAATTGATTATCATGCACAAGATTCACACGCAATTATTTCTAAACAGATAATAATAAACACATAAATCCATATGATAAAAGAATTAAGTAAAGGCTAAACTTTGATTCATAGAAGTATAAAATCCAAAATAAATCAAGAGCAAAACTAGGGTTCCAGACTTCCCCTAATAATAAAACTACTCCATGGACGAGTATTTTGACATCAATACGAGAAAGATAAGTATAAAAGTTACAGAGGTGACTTCCAAGAGTAGATTGACTATCTTGTTCCTCAATCGAGTGAATGTCGTAGAATATCATCGGAAAGTGGGGAGAACACCTCTGGAACGCGTAGCAACGACAGGGATGAAATGTCTTCTTAGCATCTAGGGCACGAAAATTCACGAACGTGGGATGCCCTCAGGTTCTCTTTTCAATTGTATTTATAGAGTAGAACCTCCCCCTAGGGTTACACGCCATTTTAGGACTTTAATTTCGTGTTAAACAAGACAAAAGTTTCATCCGTTCGCTAAATTATTTCTGATAAAATTAACTTGGCCCGAGTTAGTTTCCACTTGGTCCGAGTTAAGTTGTCAGACATATTCCATTCCATATTGGATCCGATGTTCAGCCCGGCCCGAGCATAATGTGGACCCGGCTCGAATTCTTGTTCTTCATATTGTTTGTGGGTAACTCTTTCGTTCCAGACATCTTGCACATCTAAATTAATGATCCTGAGAACAAAGTAAAGCAAAAGTGGGTAGCATCGAACTCATATAAATTTAGAACAATAATGAAAAAATAAATGCGTACAATGATAAAAACTACGAAAGATAATCTAAATGATGCATGTAAAAATATGTATAAAATTGCATGCATTAGTAAGGGTCGTTTTGCCTCATTTATCTTCAATTTGAATGGTACGTTAGACATGATCACTACCTCCTTTTAAAATCTAATTAATGAAATCATTTGTACTAGCATAAGTGGCTCTTAAAAATGATTAGTAACCACATTTAAATGCTGAAGGCATGCCCCTTCTGTTTGAATTTAAATTGATTTTATGATGCTCCAGGATTTCGTAAAAGGACAATAAAGTAATTTTTTAATTGAATCATGATTTTAATGAATTAAAGAATTAAAAAAGAGAGTTTTAGAAGGATTAGGAGTATGGTTAAAGAAAAATAAGGAATGATAAATCATGTTGGGAGTGAAAATTGTAATTAAATAAGAATTAAGGATTTCAATTTGAATTTAAATCCAAAGACAAGTCCAATGGATAAAAAAACTCCAAAATATGATGGATTTAAGAGTTTTAAGGTTAAAAAGATTTCAGCCAACAAAATCATATTATTTATTATTTTAATTCAAGAATTAAGTCATAAATCAATATTTATATTAATTAATTCCAAAAATTGGAGAAAAGGAAGAAATAAAAGGATAAAATAAAAAGTATAGTTTGAACGTGATAAGTTATGTATTGAAATTAATCAATAGATAAAGAGGGACTTTGAGTGAGATTGAGATTAAGATGAAGATTAAATATCAAATTCATGATTAATTAATTAATTATAGGCTTTCATGAGAGAGGTAATTAAGCTAAACATAACAATTAGTTCAAAACTATTGGGAAAAATTAATTAGAAACTGATAAGAAGTGTACTAGTTCAAAATTAGTTTCATTAATTTAATTAAACAAAAATTAGTTTAATTAGTTCAAAATGTATAGAGGTTTCTAACTGATAGCAAGTGCACTACTTACACAAGTAATAAAGTGTAAAGAGTACAAAATTACAATCCCACAAGAAACTAGCATACCTAACTATCTAGTCTCATAGGCTAATGGAAGATAGACATGGTTTCGAATGAAAAAGACTTTCAAAAATAAAATTATAGAAAAGCAAAAGTTAAAATTAAACTAAGCTAATGATATCTGAGATCTTAAGACAGGTTAAGATAATTAAGAAGAAACTTTTTAAATTTCTATAAAAAATGATTTAATAAAATATAATCATGTTCAACTTTTAGATGGATTAGGAACACCTAAAATATTATCCCTAGTCAGATAAATCAACTATTCTTAATCTTAATAAGATGAGAACACTTCATTCAACTGTAACCTTTATCCTATTGAGATTAGAATGCTATGAACTATAATTTCTATACTACCAATACATCATTATCGGATTAACTTGACAGAACATGTAATCTAATACTTTGCTTAACTCTATTAGATTACGATATGAATTGCTAAACTCCTTTGTTAAGTCGTTTCTAGGGTAGAAAAATGACTTAACTCCTTGTAAACTCGTAAGCTGAAGTAAAATCAGAACCGAATATGTTTCAATTCGATGGAATCATTTGAAAACGTAGAGACAAACGACTTAGGTAGTAAACTCGGCATTTCTAAACTCTTCTTCTATAATGGCGCTTTGGTTGGAAGGAGTTCGTGGGCTTAGACAGGATGTGGGTTCAAAACCTCCTCCAACATTATTTTGACATTTCTTTTGCATTTTCTTTCCTTATCTTTTATTCTTTTCACAATTTTTATAATTATTTTATTTTTTAACATCTATAATATTATAAAATAAAATATGATTTTGCAAAACTATTTGAATAATATAATGTTATATTAAGTGGTACAATAATATTTGTTCCTAACAGTATTTCTTAAAATTTCATTTGAGACATAGTACTTAAAATTAATAATATGTTGAATATTAATACTCAAATATTTATAATTATACAATAGTCATGGTGATAACGGGTAAGGATAATACAATAATAATAGTTAAAATATTAAAAATGTGAAGATTACACCACAAAAGTATGAAAAATATACTACAAAAACTTCATATACAAATTTATGGGAATTAGTATATATAGTCTACAATGTCATAAACTTATAATGTATTAAAGTGAAACTTTTTTTAGTCTAGATAAAAACTTGAACTTGACAACCTTGATCACGCCGTCTAACTTGTTGGAAATGATTCAATCAATGTCAAATTTGGATTTTTTTTAAAAAAATAGAAATTGTATTAAATTAAGTAAGGCTCATAGAGTCATGATACAAAAACCGGTGGAGGTCAGGAGGAGGATCATCCACCCAAAAATACTTGCCATTTTGGCGGCGAAAATTCGCTAAATGATCAGCGGCAGAGTTATACATTCTGGGGCAAAAGACAATCTCATAGGGCTTGATTTTCTCGAGATAGTGCATGATGTCGGAGAGCAGAACCCGCATACTCCAAGGCCAAGGGCGGCGTCGCAAGACCAGATGCATCAACACCTCAGAGTCCAGTCGAATATAAACGTGGGAGAAGCCCTTAGAAACGCAAGCACGAACACCGCAGAGGAGCGCTCAGGCCTCCGAGTGAAGGGCAGAATTGACGTGAGCAACACCGGCACCTGCAAAAATAAAAGACTGAGAATAAGAGCGGAGCAAAAAACCGTATCCCCCCGAGTAGCTGGCCCGAATGTACGAGCCATCCGAATTGAGAGAGACCCAATTCGTGCGGGGGAGCTCCTAGTGAATCCGCGGAGGATCCTAGGGAAGAGTTGCCTCAGGGGAGTGGGTAGTGCTAGTCGAAAATTCGTGAAACGCAGCAAGAGCTTTTTCCCAGAGCACCGTGGCGGTTGCATACTTGGAGCGAAAGTGGATGTCATTTCTAGGATTCCAGATAGACCAAAAGCAGAATGCGAGAATGAAGAGAAGTTGCTTCCGAGATTAAGGGTCAAGGTTCGCACCCTCAAGGAGTCAGGAGCTAGAATCCCAAGATGAAAAGTAGCAAAAGGAGTAGTGGAGATTGAGTTGGAAGAGGTCCCAAAGCTGAAGAGCAAGAGAGCAGGAGAAGAAGAGATGAGAGATGGTTTCAGGCGCCAAGCCGCAAATGGGGCAGACAGGATTTAATGTGGGGTTGAAAGTGAGAATGTAGTCCAAGGTAGGCAGACGCCGGTGGAGTAACTTTCAAAGAAATAAATGAATCTTAAGAGGAGCACATTCCAAGATGCTGTCCAAGAATGTCGTCCATCCACAAGTGTCGGCCCAGCTTGCTGGGTCAAGAATTTATAGACAGAGCTAGCAGTTGGCTGCCCATGATTATCACTCGTCCAAACCCACGCATCATCACAGGCAGAACGAGGAATAAAAATGTCACAAATTGTAGAGCAAATCGATTCGCAAAAAATCTGGGACAAGATTCAACTAAAAAAGTCACGGTCTGTAATGCCGCATTTACTTTATATGTAGACTCAAATACTTTGGTAAGATATCAAGTATTCCATATATGAATGCACATTTTCATTCAAGACATAGGCTCATGTAAGCAATAGGAAGGTTGTTATTCATGGAAGTTTTTTACAACAACAACAACAACAACAAAGCCTTATCCCACTAGGTGGGATCGGCTACATGGATCATACGACGCTAATTCATTGATCCATGTTCATGAGATTCGACAGGGTTTTACGCTGGCTGTCGGGGTCTAACACAACCCTCCTCCTTTATCCGAGCTTGGGACCGGCTATAAAACATAGACAGAGTTTTATGGAAGCTTTTTATGTATCAAAAATTAAAAGTCGATGGGTAGTTATCAGTTTCATTAGATGACTTTAACTAGTGCAGATAATAATTTACCAAGTGAAGAAATAAGACTTCTAAAATGGAAATTAGGATGATGATCATACTACTTTCCCTGTGGTTAAAGACCATCTCCTTATTTTAACATGTATCATGATGGAAGTGTATTAATATTTATGCAATAGAGTGGACAGAGGGAATCAATCCTCCATTATGCAGTGGGTATATAGTTAACTCTTCTACACAGTAACACTTGTTCAAGTGCCTCCTAAAAGCAGACAAACCCTAAATTGAATCCTCATTCACGTGGTCTACAATTGTCCTGATGATGGGGGTGAACATGGGAGTACTAATCCTTCATTACTCATCAGACACGGCTTTCTCTGGTATTTAACCTTAAATTTTGTAAATCTTAAGACTGTGCAATGAACCACTAGGGACATGAGATGCACCCACAGATCTTTAGGAATCTAATTAGATGTCCCTAGATACCCGCTGTCCAAAAACCCGATAAATCTCATCCAATATTTCATAACTTGTTTATACTTGCTACACAACATCATTATTGGGTTTTCTCACTTCTAAATTAAAACTGCGTATAAAGCAAAGTTTGAGTAGCATATAGAGCATGAAGACGGATTAATTTGTTAAACTTGGATTTAATTTGCATGCATCCTTGTTTTTTCTATGTACCCAGGCATGTGAACATGTTTGGGTACATAAAAATACAAGTTTCACAAACTTTTGCACACAAGTTCGTGAGCAATATCTGATATCAGGATTCGATTTCCACTATTTTATTGCGATGCCCACGCGACATTCGAACGTATCTATTGGTTACATTACGGTTAGATTCGAGTGTGTAATTTTCTGTACTTAATTACACAATATTATACCATTATTGAACACAAATTAGTTCATTATGTTGGCCATATTCAACCAATACGAGTCCATACGCAGATTTTTAGGTCTTAATGCTCCATTAGATTGATTACTTTGATACTAAGGAAGAAATCCTAATTGAACTTTGGTCATGTGTTTGATCGGAGATGCTTGAAATATTTTGTGTCCTCCAATGGAACAACATTGGCTCGACCAAATCTTTCAGCACGCCTATACCTAGATAGCTTGATCTTATTGTATACACACATGTATGTATTCAAGATTATTACTTACATTTTTAAAACAACAAAAAATGTGGGTTCAATTTATTTAGCAGTTTAAATTAATTCAGGAAGTCACTGGGTTGCAAAAAAATAACACACAATTTGACATCTCGAAGAATGATCGAAGTTGAATAAAAATTTATATATTTCATTGTTTTCAACAAATTGTACGTTTATGTCCATTTTTTGTCTCCTACGTTGTGTTCTATGCAAGACTTTCAATAATGGAGTTGAAATTTGTGTGAGTTGCAAGTTTTCCATCTGCATTAGCATTTCATTATAAGGTCCAACTCGAGTAAGAAAGAAGACACATAATTATATAACGTTGTAATTAATTACCATTCCTTTATAATTAGAGACGTCTCAACGTTTGTGTGACAAATATATACACTTTTTTTTCTTTTGGTAGGTTAATTAATTGTCGAATCATATGCTTCAATATATCCCCACCAAATAATAATAATAATAATACTAGAAAAGCATATAAGTCCTCTGCCGACAAAGCAAATCTCGAGTTTGCCATCCATTGAAAAGGACGAGACCTTTTTGGATGCCCATAAATGGAAAGAAAAATCCGTGCAATTAACTAAAACCACTAGATTTGGTTACCCTTTACGTGATGCAATTATCCGTGGCGCGCACACTATTTCTAGTTTCCTTCTTGTTATTTCCTTATTCGGTGGAGCTTTTACCACGTCACGTTTGAAATAGAGTCGAAAAATGATATCAATTATAGTTTCTCTTTTTTAAAAAAAAGAATAATTTTACTAATTATAATAACACTTGCTATAGTTTAAAAGAAATTTAAGAAATTAATCCTAATAAAAATTCAAGCTCATATCAATAAAAGTTTAAACGTGCATGCTTATTAACTAATTAACATCAAATCTCATAGTCTTTTATATTATTATTATTATTATTATTATTATTATTATTATTATTATTATTATTATTATTATTATTATTATTATTATAAAATGATGGTATCCTTAGGTGTCCATCAACCAACCAACCAACCAATTGACTACCACTTTGGGTTGCACGCCCCCTTAATTAATGTTGGTGGTGGAACTCCCCATCAGTAGTGGCAATTTGTTCTTGGACGTGATCGTGTCTCACAAGTGGGACCAGGGGCTTCTTATTTTGAGGGCTGATGCATCATGCGATTGATTGTGGATCTCGCTCTTTATATTAATCCCAATAAACGAATTTGATAATGCTTTATTATGTATATTCCCTGAGTTAAATAATTAATATGGACTTCGAGAACGAGGTTTGGATTTCAATGTACAACCATTTAAATCTAGATCACTCAAATTTGCATTTCGATTTTAAAGCCCATTCTTTGTTATAGGTCATATATTTCTATAACTTTTTTTTTTGAGTTCATGACGCGTACACTGCATGCATATGCCGCATGATCACCTAATTTTTAAAGAATATTTACGACATGATATTGGAGGTTGTTAAAACATTATTGACATAACAAAAACTTAGTGCATTATGTATTGAGATCTAAAGATAAGTGACTGAAATTCGAATTATGCTTTTGCAAAGTTGAGTTGATCTAAAATATGATTTTACAAAAGTTCAGTGAATTGTATATTATGCTAAACTTTAGTGATCCAAAATAACCCCACCCTTTAAAAGATGCGAAATTAGTTAATTAAATTATCAAAATTTATGTGGAAGTTCATCATCTGTGGAGGGCTTATAATTTTTATCCAATAGAAAAATACAATTTTCAATAAAAAAAACTGATATATCGATCACATGAATAAAAATAAGGAAATATGTAACCAAGATTATAATAATAATAATAAGAGTAAGAATTTAACGGAAAAAAGTTCGTCTGAGAAGGTCGCATCTCTGACGATCACGCCAAGACACCAAAAAGACTTGCACATACTTCTTAGACCATAACCATTGTAGAGAAAAAAAGAAATGTGGAGAGTAGGGATGACGAGCCCCACGGGGAATCTCAAAACTCCCCCACCAAGAGCAGGGGCGGATAAAAAATGACCCCGATGGTCACTTCGGGGATCCGGACGACGCCCCATGGGGTTCCGATTATCATTTTTAAAAATTTAATAGTAATTTAATAATTTTATTTTTAAAGTAAATATTATATATAATTTTTGATATTGTATAATAAATATTATATTATTTTAATTATCCATATTTAAATATATATTATCTATTAATTTTATTATTTAAAAAATATTATTTTATTATTTTATTATTTTATAAATAAAATGAAAGAGGGGTTTAGAACTCGGCGGAAAATCAGGGTGAGGGTAAAATTAGCCCCACCTTGAAGATCAGGATTGGGTTCAGGGACCGAGGTAGTATCCCGTGCTCAGAACAAGGACAAGTGACAACTCCTAGTGGAGTGAAAGAATAGAGGAGAGAGAGCCACTCATGTTCATGACAAAAATACATTATTATATAATAAATTGAAAGAAGAACTGTGTTACTTATTCTCCCTCATTCCCACGATCGAGAGGAGTATGTTAAACTGAGAACACTATTATTATAGAATAAATTAGAATATCAACGATTTAAATTCATTCAATCATTATTGTCGATCGATCGACACGTTTGATCAAGTCAATACGATTAAGTTTAGGACATATTTACCCATTTTCTATCTGCATGTCCAAATTAAGTAATGTGTTGTTCAACCTATCATATAAATGATTTTTTATTATACAATAAATCGATCAATTTAATCTAACATACATGCATAGTATACTCAGTGACTTGCAAACATTTATTTAAGTGTAACAACTCTGTCTCTTTGAACTTTCATTTAAGACTGTCTTCAATTTTTGACGTGTTACTAGTGGCTAAGTATTATAAGGTTTGGCATCCACTCCTAACAACTGTTATTAAACAAATCCATGATAAGGCTAGAGTAAAAGATTTCAATGCCTATATCAAAGTTCATTACAGATAAGCACCAGCTGATCGATTTAAGTTAGGAACATTGTGATAAGATGGGAGGTTAGTCAAATTACTCATCAATGTTAAAATTTTCTATATATGGCTAGGTTTTAATTGTGCATGGTTAATTACTAGGTTGGGCTGGAAATATAATTAATTAAAGCAAAATAATTAGGCCGAGAGGCGGATCATACAAACTATATATATATATTATAACACAAGCTTGTAAAATTCAACTCACGTCACTTTTGTGTTCTTACCCTCGTAGAATGCAAAGTGATCGACATGCACGTAGCTATCAAAGGCATACAGAGGGAGCAAGCTGTTTTTTTTTTGTGATGTGTTGCCCTGCAGGTGGTTTTGCGATCGATCGAGTGTGAGTTCGTTCTTATCAGCAACACATGCATGGGCTTTTCGGTCTTTTACGTCGCAAGAATTTAATTTATTTTTAGGCTATAAAAACGAACCATTGACCGAAAAAAAAAAGACAACAACTCAAACTCTTGAAATCTAGAAACCATGTTTCGAATTTTGTAGGCTATAAAATGAAATATTTAATATTATTCGTCTAGCTACTAACGACCTCTCTCTCTCTTTCTCTCTCATATCGTCAAAAGTGGACCAAACAAATTGACCATCTACTTCTGTCGATCGCCCACTTCGACCATCTATGTCCATGGAAGATCTTCCCCTCCTGTGTACAGTTGCCCCCACCTATTCTTTAGCTTTGCAACGTTGGACGGACCACATCTTTTAAGGCTCCACCACCACCACTATACATATTTATATACACATAAGGGGGGGGGGGGGGGGGGGGGGGGGGGGGGAGAGATTTTTTCGAAAATGAAACAGTACCATGATTATTCTTTTCTCTTTCTTCTCAGCTGCCAATAAGAATATTTCTTAAAACTAAATGGGACTTTGCAAACTATTTCTTTGTTCTTATCCACTGGAGAAGAAGAATAGTTTGGAATGAGTCCATTTGTGATCAGATAGATTTGGGAAGCAAACCAGGTTCCTTTTGGTTGTTTTTTTTTTCTTCTGCTGATCCTATCTGCTATTTAATATTTCAGTTATACTGCAGATGTCATAGCAATTTATTGCGAACTAATACCTGCACTGTGCATCATAATGTTGTTCAAGCTGTATTAATTAGTATTAGCACATATATATTCTTAATCTCCAACTAATTAAAAAAGTTGATGGATATATGAGTGACACTCGCAATTTCCAAATTTGACAACACGGTTCCATCCAATCAATCAAAATTTAAATGATAATATATAGTAGCTAGTGGGTAATATCACCTAACAAATCCAATTTAACATGTTATCTTATATTTATTAAGAATATAAAATCAATGATGTTATTTTTTTCAACGGTTTAAGTTTTTAATAAAATTGATCAGCACATTAAATTTAACATGGTATCAAAGTCAGCTCTTATTAAAAAATATTTTCTCTCTTAATTGTCCATGTTACTCTTCTTAACGACTTAAGATTTTAACAATATTATCTCATTTGTTTTCTTTTTTTTTTTTCTGGTTGAAAGATTTAGAGTTGTCCACATTTGATAAACTTAATTCCAAAACTGAGAAAATTACTCCTAGAAAAATACTTTATGCAAAATTTCAAGATTTGAATCTATCATATACATATAATTGTAGCAGCATATTATTATGTTTATGAAACATTGAGGGTCCACAACATGAGCCAACTTGATAGACATGCAAGAGGCAGCCCCACCAACTTGGCCTTCCCTTCCCCATTATATGGGAATTGGGAGTTGAAATGGAACAATGTGCGTGTAGCTACAAGTAGCACAATATTAATTTCCTATCACTCTCCAATTAATAGGCATCATATTGTTATTCTTATTAATGATTATTTTTAAGCGGGTTGTTTAGCCGATAGTACTTATTTGTCATCCAACCATAAAAATTATTTCTTATCAACTCATAAAAGTAGTTGACTATTTAGTTAGAGTATGTGTTTGTTGGATTAATTCGACTATTAATATATATTTTAATGATCATGCCTAATGAAGATACGTACTTATATCATGATAGTTAATTGGTTATTAAAATTTATTGAATTATAACTTCATGTGTATTATTTTTTTAGCTTAACCGACTATTAATTCGACTATATATTAATGAATAATCCTCTATTTTTTTCTTTTGTTGCATCCAATTAATCTTTCTTTTGAAGAAAAAATATACCATCAAATATGTATCGTAATCATCGGCTAATAAAAAAAAATAGCCAATCGAAAGGCGGTTTCATCTTTCAATTTGACTGGCACTTTTATATAAAATTGTTGTGATTAACTTAATGTAATAGAAAAAAGATATAATTTAAAAAATTACGAAAAGTATCGGACAAGTTGGAGAATCCTAAATTATTCCTTTTTTTAAAGGCTTAGATATTCTTCTTAATGTGTACTAATTAAATATGAAAATAAAATATATATTGTTATTGAAAAAATGTTTTGTATTTTTCTGAATGTTGACAATACTTGACAGATATTTTCAAAGTGTTAACATACATTGTTTTTAATGGGAACCCAATTGTTTATAAACTCCAATTGACCGTCAACCAAGTACGGAATGTGAATAAAATAAATTTCTACAAATGGTGGAAACTGGAAAAGGAGAAACATTCTAACTTGCATATAAACATTACAGATGGGACTCAAAAGTTACAGAAATTTATTGTGAAAATATTCTATCTTAAAATAAAGAGATCATTTATATCATATACTGTTAAAAGATCACCATGTTTAATTCGCATCTGGTATTCCAATTAAACATAATAAACATATGCATTTATTTGTTTTGCTTACCTTTTTAAATTACATAAATTTTAATATTTGTTCTTTCTTTGTGGGGAAGGGCCGGATAAGAGTTGGACAATTTTTAATACATCACAAAGAATATTGTTTATATATAGTAACATCTACGATCGTTTTTTTTATAAATTTTCTCTTTCAAGTATACTATTACTTTTTTCCTAATATTTACATGTGATTAAGATTAAAATTGATTGGGAAAACTCGACCAAAATCAAAACTTAGTTGAATATTTTATACTTCCTATGCAGCTCTTATGTTGCGAATTACATGGCTACAAAGTTTGAGAACAACTTCGAATTATATATATATATATATATATATATATATATATATATATATACTTCCTATGCAGCTCTTATGTTGCGAATTACATGGCTACAAAGTTTGAGAACAACTTCGAATTATATATATATATATATATATATATATATATATATATGAATATTTTATACTTCCTATGCAGCTCTTATGTTGCGAATTACATGGCTACAAAGTTTGAGAACAACTTCGAATAATATATATATATATATTATATATATATATATACATATATATATTATATATATATATATACATATATATATTATATATATATATATATATACATATACATATACATATACAAGAAAAAAATATTGTTGTTCACAAAGTTGATTTTAGGGTTCCATTGCGGATCTGCCAAAACAAAATAGGAGACTTGAGAATACATAAAGGATTAAGTAAGATTAATTATGAACTCCCAATTTATTAACAATGTGCAAACTCCGATTTAGAGCATATGACTTTAAAGCTTATGCTTATTTTTAGCTAATATAAACAAATTGTAGATGGAAACTTTGTTTAAAGAAATCATTTTTTCTTCATCATATTCATTATTCCCAAATCGTAAATCTTAAGTTACAAGGAGCGACTAATTCAAACGAGATGGACGGATCACATGAGAGGACAAGATAGATCTTTACTCGCCTTCCTAACCCTAATTAATTAATCCTTGTTCGTTGTTGCATGCCGTGTGTGCAAAACTTGGGATCCTTATATAATTGAACTATCCACTCTAAAAAAAAAGGAATTATCGGGTAAACGTTGATGGTTGCCACGATACAATTGTTATCCATATAATTATGAACGTGGCCAAAATCGAATAAAAAAAAGATTAAGCCTTGTGATCAAACAATTGTTGTTGCTTTTTTTTTTTTAATTTCTTCGACTCCTCGTTGATGGAACTAAGGATTTTTACATAGAGATAAGTTGACTCCATTGTTGGTATAACGTGTGTGACTGGATGATACCATAAAAGTCGTATCCTAATTCCTAACTCTTAATGATATATATAACAAAACGAGGAAGAAAGATGAGTGGAGAAGTTTCAAATTTGACAAAGAACAACTTGTTTGGCCAATTAAAACCTCGATGGAATAAGTCGGCACATGCAGCTGATATATATATGAACTTGAAATAACATGTCAAAACCCTCGTGACAAAAATAACACACGCAAACTCGACGCCACTAATTAACACATCGAATATTGGCATCATTTGAAAAAAAATGTTTTACTATATAGAGGATCATTTTTAGAATCATTAATGATATTTTAAATTATTATTAAATATATATATATATATATATAAACACTTGGAACAAATAATAAATTATGTATGTAAAATCTCTTAAAAAAACTCACGTCCATGACCCAAAAGTTGCATGAACTAAAGAACACATGCAAGCCATGCGTACTCACCGCTTACATACAACAAGAGCAATTGGAAACAAGTATAAAGACATTTTGATTAATTGATTCTTAATTAATTACCTTTCGATTGATTACTGGAGGGACCAAGGTGCAATAAGATGAAATTGGTGACTCCTTTAAAAATCAAGAACATAAATGTTTTTCTACATCTAAATCTGCACCACTTTTTTTTTTACCTGTGATCATTTACCTTTGATTGTTTTCGAATAAGTTTCTTGAATAAATCCTTTTATTGCACGTACTAGTTCAGTTATAGAGGAATCTCATGACAGATATAAATTTAAAATATAAAACATATAAAAATTGTGTTGTCCATTACATAAAAACTTTCGGTATTTAAGATATTATTATTAATATTCAATTAATTTAGAATCGAGATAAACATCACTTCTATCTTACCCATTTTACTCTTACTTTTTTTACACTATAAAATTGTCTTATATTTTTTATAATTTTCTCAATAAAAAAATTATTATTTCATAGCATCGAAAGTCTTCATTTTTTTCATAACATTAGAAAATCAAAGGTCCCTTTCTTTCTCCTAAATAAAAAAATTTATTATTATAATCGACATTAAAATTTTTACATTTCTTTACTACAATTATTCTATTATGGTGCCTATATTTTATTCATTTTATTTAAATTTATTTTAAGCCTCTATACTCTCATATGATATATATAATATCGGTGAGCTTTTTTAATTGTATTAATCAGAACAAGTCCTAAGCTAAAAAATTCTAATATAATTTGTCTATTGAGTTTGGGTAAATATTTTAAAATATGTTAGATTTAATGATAATCGCAAAATCATCAAATAATTTAATTTATAATTTTTTTAATTTTTGAAATAAGTAATAAGTAATTAAAATATATTGAGATAGAATATTAAAAAGAGTCATTCATTTGTTTTTTTTTTGAAAAGTGATGATATTAATTATTAAAGGGGAGTTACTTTTTTTTATAGCATAAAAAAATAGGGGGCAAGATTAGTAAGATTGGAGTGACCTTTGAGTGGATAATAAGGACACCCCATAAGAGAAACAGTAGAGAGGTTAATGAGAAAACTGAAGCAGCACTAAACCAAACACTACGCGTTCAGACGCGGTTCCATCGTTTCTCTTTGTCTCCGAGTTAAAAATGAAAGGCTTCGTCGTCACATCTCTCTCTCTCTCTCTCTCTCTCTCTCTCTCTCTCTGCTTCCTTTCGCCTTTATCTGGTTCGCCTTCGTCTGTTAAAAATTTACCTCGCTCGCTTGTGAACACACCTCGCTTTCGGGAGCCCCACGCGCCTCCTCACATGCCCGCTGGCGAGAAAGCGGATTGAAAAGATTTGATTTTTATTAATTTCATTTACGACGCGAGGCCAGAGGAGGTGGAGGTGGAAGAGGGTTGAGCGACAGAGAGAGATAGATAAGAAGAAGGACCACCTCCTGCCTCTCTCACTCCCTCACCCATCACCTTCCCTCCTCTTTCCTCTCTCGCCCATCCCTCCCACGGTTTCGCCCCGTCTTCTTGTACTGCTGCTGCTACTACTAATACCTCTGTTGCTGCTGATAGCCGTCTGTCTATATATATCTCGCTCTGTTGCGCGTCCTCTGTTTTCCTTTATCTGCAGACCAACAAGAGGAATCCTTCTTATCTAGCAAAGTAGCAAACCAAACCACCCGTGCTGCGGCCTTGAGACGGCATAGCTAAGGAGTCCAGTCGGGAACAATAGGTGAGATTTTAACTTGTGTTCTGTTCTCTCGTAAAGGCGCCTCCTTTTTGCCTTCAGACATCTGGTTCCGTTGTTTTGGATCTTTTTTCTTACTTTTTTTTTGGTCTGGGTGTCAGTGGATTCTCTACTGCACTCGGTTTGTTGTTTTAGTTTGTTCTCCCGATCTCTTGGACCGAACAAGAAAGGACAAAAATAATCATAATTCGATTTGTTTCTTCGTTAGATTCGTGGTTTCAGATGGTTTTCTAGACCAGATTTAGTCATATTCTGTAGTGACTGTCTTGGATGCCTTTCCCTGAACAAGGTGGGGAAACTTAAAACTATGCGTTATAACCTATGAAGATGGATTTGAACTTTGAAGCCTTTTTCTCTGTCCACTAGTTGAACATTTTATTTCTAGTTCTAAGGTTGTTTTCCCAAAGACAAATTTGTTTGGACCTTCTTTGTTGACCCCAACTTTCTTTTTGTGTATATCATGGATGAAGAGGTAACTTTTCACCTTAATTTGGAAAACCTTCGGTTCCTTTGTGAAAGAACCCTTTCATCTATTTGTGATGAGATCAGGAGTTCAATTCGATATCAGATAATCTAATACACAAAATAAAAAAGATATAAACAAGAAAAAAAAGTGTGTTTCAAGATGGTTTTCTTATTAATCACTTGGAAAAAAACATAATGTTTTAATTCATTTATTCCTGTTCTTTTGTAATTTCTTGGTAGTATTACGACGGCAATTAAGCTAAAAGCATCCATTGCTTGAAAAGATTTGAGGAGTTATTTTGCTGAATTGATTACTAGTAATTCATTAAAGTTTGCTTCCAGAATTTGTGTTTCTTTCTGACGCTCTCTGCACTAAATTTTGATATTGCTTGTTCTGCTTCCTGCTTTATTAAAGTTGCTTCTCCTTTACATCTTTCATGTTTTGAGATGCGATCGTAAATACCTTCAAATAATACTATGCATTTATTTCAAGAGATCTGTACCCTTTGGGCGAGACAAATCTGACACGCCTATTCCTTACATTTCAGGATAATATTGCACCTGTTCCTGGTAATTGACAAGACCATTCTGTGAATCTTGAGATGATGGGAGGACTAGTGATGGAAAGCATGGCGTACCCTGTTGGCCACAGCTACATGCACCTCTTCCCCTCCGCAGAGGAGAAGAGCCTCTGCTATGATGCCTTCTTCCGCCAGCCGTCCGCCGGCGAGTGCATCATGGGAGAGCGAGACCTGGTCGACCCGGCGACCGAGAACTTCGCCGAGGCCGCGGAGGAAGAGAGCGACGAAGACGTCGACATAGACGAGCTCGAGAGGCGCATGTGGAGGGATCGGATGCGCTTGAAGCGTCTGAAGGAGCAGCAGCAGAACAAGAGCAAGGAGCAAGGGGATGCCGCGAAGCAGCGCCAGTCCATGGAGCAGGCGCGTCGGAAGAAGATGTCCCGCGCGCAGGACGGGATCCTCAAGTACATGCTGAAGATGATGGAGGTGTGCAAGGCTCAGGGCTTCGTGTACGGCATAATCCCGGAGAAGGGGAAGCCTGTGAGTGGTGCCTCTGACAACCTCAGGGGCTGGTGGAAGGAGAAGGTCCGGTTCGACAGGAATGGACCTGCGGCCATCGCCAAGTACCAGGCCGACAACGCGATCCCTGGATCGGACAGCGACATGAACAACGGCAACGTGAGCCCGCATTCGCTGCAGGAGCTTCAGGACACAACGCTGGGCTCTCTCCTCTCAGCCCTCATGCAACACTGTGATCCACCCCAGAGAAGGTTTCCCTTGGAGAGGGGTGTTGCACCGCCATGGTGGCCCACGGGGAAAGAGGAGTGGTGGCCACAGCTGGGCATTCCTGCAGACCAGGGGCCGCCTCCGTACAAGAAGCCCCATGATCTTAAGAAGGCCTGGAAAGTTGGCGTCTTGACGGCTGTAATCAAGCACATGTCTCCTGACATCGAGAAGATCCGCAGGCTTGTCAGGCAGTCCAAGTGCCTCCAGGACAAGATGACTGCTAAGGAGAGTGCGACATGGCTCGCTGTTATCAAGCAAGAGGAGGACATCTACATGAAGCTGTACCCTGATGCTTGTCCTCCCCCATCCGGAAGTGGTGCCACCAGAGCCATCTCCTTTAACAGTAGCTGCAGTGAGTACGATGTCGAAGGCTTGGATGAATGCAAGAGTGACGTTGTGATGAACAGCAGGATCCTCGCTCCAATGAAGGAGGAGACCAACATGGAATTCATTCAAAAGAGAGCTGCTGCCGAGCCAGAGCTGGCGCTGAACCCGCGGATCTACACCTGCGATAACCTGCAATGTCCGCATAGCGATTTCAACAATGGCTTCTTGGACAGGAATGCCAGAAACAGTCATGGGTACATATGCAAGTTTCAGAACTCTCTTCCTCAGAGTATCGGGGTGGCATCTAACAGCTTCCAGGTGACTGAAAACAAGCCCTCCGGTTTCTCAATGCCAAGCTTCAGTGTTCAGTCAAGTTCAAGTTCACTTGGATCCAGCATCAATCCTATCAATGTTCCGGACGTCATCAGCGTTCCTTCTGATGCGCAGAAATCGATAAGCGAGTTGATGAGCTTCTACGACAGCAACGTCAATGCCAACAAGAGCATGTTCGATGCACCGAACGCAGTGAAGCCCAGAATTCAGGTGGCAGACAACATTTTCGGACAAGGGAACGAAATCGGCGGTGGCAATCTCTTCGAGGAAGCCGGAAACTTCGCACAGCAGCAACAGACGCAGCACTTCTTTCTCTGCGACGACATGATGCCCTTCGAGCAACAGTTTGGTCACCAGGGGAATGACATGAATGGAGACCTCAGGTTTAGCTCCAGCTTCAACATGCCGGCCATGAATTACCCCGACGCGTTGCAAACAGGAGTCTCCCATTCGTCGCAGAGGCACGATGGATCCAGTTGGTTCTACTGAAAACAAGAGAAAGAAGGGAAATCATCATCCAGATGATTAGGAAGCGATCACATGTAGAAGAATTATGTCTTGTTAACATGGAGTTAAAGGTTGCTGAACATAATGGGTTTCAGGTGACCTTCTCCATGTATATAGTACAAGGGCTTGTTTTGTTCTTCCATTTTCTTAAATGATGAACATATATTTAATTCGTATATGAAAGTTTGCCCCTTAGCCGCGTGTAGTTCATCTAGCTAAGGCATTCATTAATTATAGCAGCAGGTATCAAGGTTTGTGTTACGCAGCAGGGAATGGTAACAGGTACCTACTCTGATCTAGTTGTTGTTGCCACCTGGTCTCTACACTATGTGTAGAATGCTCCTAGACAGGGGTTGAATTTAAAGGTTGGGGCAAAGTTTTTATGATGTAACTAATTATATTTTAAGATATATATATTTTGATTAGTTGGAATTATATTTAAAGTATCAAAAATTTAAATAATAATAAATTGTTTTATCATTTATGCCTCAATTTGAAAGTTAATATTTGAATATATTTCATTGATATTTGGACTAACATGTGAATATATTAATGATAATTTTGTTACTTTTCCAACACATAAAAAATGGTCTCATTCTGATAACTGCGAAAAGTTAGTATAGAGTGACCGATCTAAGTGGTCTGATGAATCGATCGATGGGTGAGCATGAAAAATGAACTTTTAGATCAATACTGTCGTTAGATGGATCACATTTTGGTTTGCATTCATTATCTTTGTTACTTTTTCTATTCCTTTTACTTCATTTTCTTATCTTTTGTTGTTTCATTTATATTTTTCTTTCGCAATTTTTATATTATATTAAAAAGTATATAATATAATAAACTAAAATATGATGGAAGAAAATATTTGAATAATATAACATTACAGTAAGTGGTATAATAATATTTATTCCCAATAATTTTTTTAAAAAATTTCACTCTTTGAACCATAGTCTTTAAAACAAAATAATATGTTAAATATGTATATTATAATACTTAAATATTTAGAATGATTATAACAGGTGAGGATAACAAAATTATAATTCTTAAAATATTAGAAAATGTGAAGGTTCAACCACAAAAAAGTAATACGCAATATCGTACAAAAATTTGATAAGCTTCATATTCAAATTTATGGGAATCCATATACAATGTCATGAACTTATGATGTATTAAAATAAAATTTTTGTGAGCTTATAATTTATAAATTCCAATTTATTGATTATTCATGTTATGATAGTCTTTTTGGATATGATTGAAATATTATAATCATTAAATGAATATTATATATAAACTTTACGTATCTACATATCTAATTTCTGATACAAGTTTATTTTCCTAAAATGAATTAAAGTAAAAATTCGAACTTGAAAACTTTGGTGGTATACAAAAGAAAAAAAAAAAAAGAAAAGATAATTAGAAAGATTGTTTTGAATACTTTTGATATGAAAAAAAATATTTGAAATGAATTTGCAAAAACTCACATAGATATTATTTGAAATAAATTTTTTTTTGAAACTTATGTATGTGCATGGTCATCATATGAAAGTTACGCTGAGGTGATAGAGATATACCGGAGGAACTAGATGATAGAAAACAAGGGAGAGAAAAACATAAACTCAAATAATTGTATGCTAAAACTTCACAAGTGAAAACATATATATAGTTTCGCTAATTAATTATTGTCGACATTGCTGAACATACATCTTTATTATGAATTGGAACAAAGAAATTATTTTTTAAAATGAAGAGTTATTGATCAATACTCTAGAAATGTCCAAGTACAAATATTGGACTAAGCCCGTAGAGAGGACATTTTCCCCCAAAAAAAATGTCATTATCAGATGAACAACCATATTTAACTAGGTAATCAACCGCTATATGCTTAAGCGATCAGTTTGCAATATATATATATATATATATATATATATATATAAAACTTTAGTAACACATCTGTGACTACGTCTAGACGGCAATACCTACAATGGCTTGTTATTCATAGTCCAATAAAGCCGCAAGAAGTTATCCTTTAGTAACAGTTGAATTACATTTGGGCAACAAGATCAATTGCCATAATACTTCAACTTCCTAACCCGATATTGGTAGCAGATAAAAGTGATCGAGAATGCTGCGAGCAATGTGGAAAGTTTTCTACTGTTGAAAAAAATTCAATTGATATTTGTAGAATCCTTTTAATGGGCACAGATTTAAACGAGATTGTGACAGTAATATAAAAAAATTAAATAGATGCAAAATAATAGATGAAAAACCTCTAGGAAAAAAAACAATGGGAGTGAACAATAAAATTTTCACTATAAAATAATAGTAGGTTACAAATTTTTTTTCTCTGAACCACATAGAAGATTACAATAATAATGTTAATAATTAATCTTACATGTCACACATAATAAATGTCTCACAAAAATGAGAATATAAATTAGAACGATATCAATATGAGAAAAAAATGAGAAGGTTGATGAAAATTACTATCAAAAGTTTTTTCGAGAACGGATAAAAACTCGTCCCCATATACAACTCCAAACTTTTCTCTCTCCTCTCCATAGGATTTCCTCAAAAAATTGAGCATACGCTGGCATTTGTTGGATAGCCTCCACGACAGAAATGTTGATTTGTAATTTCTTCAGAACCTCCATAAACTTCAGAAACTATTGGTCAGTTTGACTATTTACTAGCCTCTACGGAAAAGGTAACTAGCAAGGATCAATTTGTTTCCCTTTCCTATCTTTCTGCTTGTGAGATTGATCTTCAGGTGTGTTAACAGCGGTTGCAGTTATGTAGTCTAGTTCGTAGTTATCTCTTTGCCTTTGGAAACTTGTTTTACTTTCTTCATCGGATGTTCAACTTGTATGGGAGGTCTGGGGCCTTCCTTTTTGGTAATTGAGTTCCACTCCATAATACTACGGCTTGGCATTGTTCCGAGGGTTCTGTTCAAGCTGCCCTAGGAATCTACCCGATGGTCGGGAAGTAGAAGCGCTTGTTGAGCAATTTGATTATCTAGAAATTTGTTGTGGGCAACCAAACCTTCCACTTTCTCGAATAACTGTTTGACATTGTCATTTTGGACTTCTTGTTGCTTAAGCATATTTTGCATCATCCTTTCTAGTGCAGCAATTCCGATGGGTCAGGTGGAGTTGGAAGCATTAACTGTTGTTGAGGAGGAGGTAGCTGGATTGTCGGATTTGACTCTTTGTTCAAGAGCTGATAAGGCTGAAGGCTTTGTCCAAGTTGTGCTTGATGCTGTTGTGGCCGAATATAGTTGTTTCCTCCGTATGCAAAATTGGGATGGTTTTGCATTCTCATCCAGGGTGCAAAATTGACGGCTTATCCATTTAGCTCTAGACAATTCGAACACATATGGTCGGATGATTGGCATCACGTGCAGGTTGCTCCAAGCATTAGATAGGGGTTAGAAACTCCCGATTCCAACGCAAAGATGTTAGCTGATGGGTTCACCTTCTGCATGACTGTTGTGACCAACACGCACCAGCAACAGCGCTCGAAAGTAAGAGTGAACCAAGAGAAGCTGAACAGACGGGTGCATCCATGGATCAGAAAAGGAGTGAGTGGCTTCCAAGTGGCTTTCTTTACAATCTCTTCAACTCGTAGTGTGATGGTGTCCAACTGCTAGCTACGAGTGTCGCTTATTTGCCTTTGCTACTGAAGCCAAATTTTGAAATTCTGGGCGATTTTCTCTATTAGCTCCTACCCTTCGTTTGCATTCTTTGCCATAAATGCTCCGGCGGCAGAGTCTAGACAAGCTTTTGATTCTACAATTAAGCCACTGTAGAATGTTTGCATTATAGTCTATTATTAAAAACCATGGTGTGAGCAGGATTTGATCATGTTGGTGTAACGCTCTCAGGCTTCATGTAGAGGTTCTTTGTTATACCGGTAGAAGGAAGTGATTATATTCCTCATTTCAATAATTTTTCCTGGTGGAAAAAACCTAGTGAGAAAAGCTATAACTAGTTGATCCCACATCCTAATTGTATATGGTGCTATAGATCGAATCCATTTCTTGGCTTTGTCCCTTAATGAGAATGGAAACAATCGAAGCCTTACAACATTAGTAGTAACATCAGTACATCTGATAGTATCACATATCTATAAGAAGGTGATCAGATGTTGATTTGGATCTTCATTTGCCATCCCATCGAATGCATTTTATCCCAGTATAGTAATAATTGCTGGATTGATTTGATAGTGGTTTGCAGCAATATCTGGCCTTCTAATTCCAGTTGCAATCCCAATAGCTAAAGGTGTGCACAATTCTTGTAGAGGACATAATGTGTTCAGAGATTTCTTCCTGCTTGTTGAGCTATGTGTCTCATAACTCTTAAGTCTTCTTTGCAGATTTCTAAAGTCCTCAGGGCCAAAGTTTGATCCCAAGTCAGGCTGAGAAATTACCCCTTCAGAGGTGCATGCGAAATTTCTCAGTGCTTGACATAAAACTTAGGTCAGTTGGTTAATGAAACAAAATGGAAACAAGTCTCTAAAACAAAAGAAAATTGTGTAGAAAATGATAACTAAACAAGTCTAAGAGAACACAAAACAAAACGTGAAAAATGTGAAAAGGTTTTGGACATATGAAATAGGGTTTTCAACAAGAATATTCTGAGTATGGCACAAAGCACTATTGAAAATGATGAACAAAAGTGTGCGAAGTCCCCCGGCAACGCCGCCAAAAACTTGAGTCAGCATGACAAGTATGAAAAGCAAGAAGCTTCAAGATATATGTATATCCCGTACACTAGCATATTGCTCTTGAACACAGAAGAAGATGTCAAATGAAATTTTAAAATTTATAATCTCTCTACACTATTGAAATGTGATCCGCAAGTATACATGACATCATTGTAGTGCTTGAGGTTCGATCCATAGTGATCGATTCGGTGAAATCTTTGGATAACGCTTCGTAAATGACTCAGTAGCAAAATGATATGTTGAAAATAGGGGTAACAAAATATTGCGATAAAATAATAACGAGTAAAGGTAATATAAGAATTCTAATATTTTTGTTGTTTTCGAAATATAGGAATAACGCGGAAACAATGACAAAACTTGGGGAGTGCAAGAAATTAATAGAAACGTATGCTGACTTACGGGAGGTGCTTTCGCTTAAAGACTCAAGTTCTTCTGCTCTATCGATATGAGTGAAAGATATAAAGTTGTCGATTCTACGATGAAATATTTTACTTATCTATCTAATTTCATATGCTAAAAGGAGACAACATGGTTTTGGATAAATGTTCTGAAAGATAAATTTACATAAAAATGAAGAATGAAAATTAAGTTAAACTAACGATGCATAGGCTCTTAGGATGAATTAATACGATTAGGATCAAATCAAGTCCATCTTTTCATAGACTAATTTAATGAATAATAAATATATTAAGCTTCTAGATGGATTAAGAATACTTAAATTATGACTCCCCCATTTCGCAACAGAATCAACTTACTCCTTTCTAGATCTACCCTCAAATCTTCTCTAGTTAAAACTCAGTAAGATGTATTATTACATTAATGAGAAGTCTATTCCGGGATCTATTCAGTAGACCATAAATCATACCATTCCATTCCGACTCTACTAAGTCAGGACATAAATTGCTTGTATTAAAAGTAAAAGATCAATCCTATAGAAAATGTAAACTACCAAAAGACATTGTCAATAGTTATTGATTAGTCCAAGTAATACTGCATAAAAGCAATGCACTCAGCAATTATGTTCTTAGAAATTAAACAACATATAATCAATAAAACTAGAAGATTTTCAGAATTCGTCCTACCAAATTAAACTATAACAAAAAATATGTAATGATAAAAATAACGATGCTTAGGTTCATCCCAACATAGATTAGAATGCATAGTACTTCTCAGAAATTTTATGATGAACAATAGTTGGATCCTCCTTTCGAGTGTATTGTGCAAAATTCCCCTCTATGTACTTTTGAAGTGCTCTCACATTCGTGGCTTCAAAGCTTTTGTTACAAGCCCTAGCATAAGTTGTTTCTGGCTTTCAAACATCTGTATTTTCAAGGATTCAAGTTTCCATGTGATAGGAGAATAAACGAAAAAACCTTTTTCACATAAATGGTAAATTCAAAATCCAATTGATTGATTATAGGATTTTAGACTTGTCAAACTCCAAATTTTTTTCCCTAATTTATTACCAATTTATCTTTGGAAGTCTTCTGTACACTACAAGAAAATGGATCTTTAACGACCAACTATTAATGTCAAGACAAAAAAATGGTCATTAAAAATAGTCAATAGTGGCAAGAAAAAAATATGGACATTATTAAACACATTATTAGCGAAAGAGAAAAATGCTCATCTCAAAAAAGTAAATTCCGATCATTAAAAGTGATTATTAATGACCATTAAATTTTGTCGTCATTAATTATTTATAAATTAAAATCAAGTAGGCATGCAATTAATATTTTATTTGGCGGGAACTAAACATTTCCTTCCATTAATTTCTCAGGCAACATCAATTTTAAAGATAAATGAGTTTATGCATTTAGTTAACTTAATTACATGTGATAAAATCCAATAGAAAGAAAAAAATCATTACAAAATCTAATAAAATTTCTCCCAAATTTTTATAAAATTGAATATAAAACCCAAATTATTACTGTTTTATAAATTTAAATGCCATAAAATAAGGGGTAAAAATAAAAAAAATGTTTATAAAATAGTTTAACATTCATAAATTAAATAAATAGAAAAAAATTAATTATTAAAAAAATTACAATAGAAAGTTACATTGTAATATAAAAAAATAAAGACAAAATTTAGTTATTAAATAAGTAGAACAAAAGAAACATATGTACAAGTGAATAATCCTACATTGAAGACACTAAGAAAGTGAAAGCAACACATTCTCTATAAAATGTGCCTCGAAAGTAGGTAATGGGCCAACACAAATTTTGATTTAAAATAAAATTTTTAACTTAACCGGTTCACTCAGACCGATTTTGGTCGGTTCTATTCGGTTTTGACCAGTTCTTGACCAATTTAAAATAGTTCAAAATGGTCCAATCTTCACTCTTGTTTTAGGGGTGATTTAGGATCATTTTAGTGGCTGGTCGATGGTTCGATCGATCGGATTGAGCGGTCCGGTCCGGTCGTGACAATATTGGTTTTAATGATCAAGATTATTTCTGGTCGTTGATGACCAATAATGACGGGATTACTAGTCGTTGAAGATTATCAACGACAAAGATATTTTTAGCCATTAATGTATTCGATGACCAACTAAATGGTCCTTATATAGTTTTAACGATTGGATTATTTCTGATCGTTGATGACTTTTAACGACGAGATTACTAGTCATTGATGATTATCAACGACAAAGATATTTCTAGTCATTAATGTATTCAATGGCCAACTAAATGATCATTGTATAGTTTTAATGATCGGATTATTTCTGGTCGTTGATGACTTTTAATGGCCGAAATCTTTAAGCCATCGTTATTGACTTATAACAGCGGCATCTATAACGACGGGAAATGCTGGTTGCTAATGACCAATAACGATCGGAATTTAAATATTAACGACCGGACTTCCCTTATCTAATGATGTGTTTTCTTGTAGCATCGATCTGTAGACATTCTACGAGAGCTGTGACTTTGATATAACGACATGTTACTTCGAATACTTTTCTCAATTGCACTATGATATCCGTGAACCAATTTTCTTATGGATGTCATGACCCGTTACGAAAATGTCATGGCCCATTATGACTTATTCTAACTCTGGATCTTCTAGCATCGTGAATATATGCAAAGTTGGTGAAAATCCACATTTTGTTAATTAGCCTTCTATGAGAGGCGTGACTATCATATTCCATCTATGAAATCACATATAATGGTCGTGACAATCCTATTATGGTATGTGAAATCTTCAAGTTTGTAATACAAAGGTTGTAAACACCGTGATTCATGCATGTTGCTTCATGAAATATTGTCACGGCTTGAGAGACTGTCATGTTTATTTTCCAAAAGCTGAGTTGGCTCTGTTTTGTGTGAATTTTCTTCTAGTCCCTTCCTTCACTGTTTTCATTGATTTTTCCTATAAAATAACACCATATAGATGTAGATTACAATTTCAAAGAATTAAAAAAAATAAATATAAAAATGGATGCATGCTATGATCAATGTACTCAAAATAAGCATAAATGCAAAGCTCATTATATGTTGTAAAATAGATGCATTAAACTCCCCCAAGCTTCGATATTTATTTGTCCTTAAACAAGTTCAAGGCAAAACTAAGACAAAGATAATCCAATCATCGCTTCCATCCTATTTGTGGACTAATTTTCTTAGGATGTAATTTAATACATTCATCGTCAAAGCATCTCAACGCTTTCCAAATATTCCGATATTTTGAAATTTTTGAATATAAGACGTCTTTAAACTCATCTTAGTTCAGCTTTGAATAGTAAGAAAATAATCTTCAAATAAAAATATTAGTGTTGAATAAACAAATGTAAGTTGAGCTTATTTTTTATTTTAATTTTTGAGATTTAACTAACCCTCTTTTTCTTTCCAGCTTTCTCTTTTTCTCTTTCCTTTTTTAGTTCTTTAGGGGTTCAACTAACCCTCTTAATCATTTGATGATGATTTTTTTTCTTTTTTTTCTTAAGCTCAACTAACACTTGAGTGTTCAACAGAGATATGATTATTTTCAAAATAATATATGCAATATAAATAAGAGTATGAACAAGAACTTGTTATCAAAATATTCATAGCTCCACTAAGCATCTTTCTTCAAACCGATAAACCCAATATTGAGGCGATAAATGATAAACACAAGGTAGTTCGAATTCCACTAATTAACAGGATGTCCTTGAATAAAGCTTAAAAAAGAAACTACTAAGACAAGAGGAAATAAGATATGTATTTTTAATTTTTTTTTGGATTTTTCAATGAAGATGCAACACACAAGCATATATGCATAAGAAAAATAAAAAAATTGCAGGGAACAAAAACTTGCAAAGCAAGAGAAAAAATATGATGCATGAAAATGCAACTCCCCCAAACTTGAACTTTGACAGTGTTTTTAATGTTTAATGTTGGACTCGTAAAAGGGATACAAAATGTTGAAATAAAAGACTAAAGGAAACGAAAAAGGAAAGAAGCAACCCTATACATGGTAGGTGGCGATGGTGGTGGTGGAGGATAATGGATGAATGACCCATAATGTCCCTGGCCAGCATGGTAGTGATGCATGCGGCGAATTGCTCAAACAAAATCTAAACATCGGTCTGAGTTTGTCATAGCTCGTCGGCTTGGTATAGCTGCTTTGCATGAATGTTTTGCAACTCGGTATGCATCTTCATCAGTAACTGATGCATGACTATGAAATCTAAAAAACTCAAGGTAGGGGGATTGATATGCATCTCGTCAGCTAGCTCCTAAGAAGACCAGGGTTCCTGTTGTGGGCGTCGTTGTGGAATATGAGGGCACACTGCTGGTAGATAAAAGCTAATTAGCTTCGATGGATGGATTGAAGCTCTCCGTCTCAATGTAAGCAATGTGCATATCAAAATCGCTGAGCCAAATGTAGAACCCAATAGTCGAGATTCCACCCTCAACCCCACAGATTGAATGTAGTCATCCAGTGAAGAAGATCCTTGCACCTGCTACAACTCATCCAGGTGTAGTCCCAACTGTAGGGTGATAGAAGTGATCATGCCCCCAACTACTATAAGGCCCTTGTGTTTATTGGAAGCCTTTAGTAATGTGCGGACGAAAAATACCCCTACATTCACTAGGGTGGAGGAAATCATACAATACAAAATAAAGAGTTTATGTGCATTGACTCCTTCACTGTTATCGTCGCGCGCAAACAAAGTATTTTATAGTCCAAGTGTCCTCTCGTAATGTGTGTCCAGAACTCCTTGGGGATGTATAGGTGGCTTGCATTAGGTAATTGAAGATGGCATTAAAATAAGTGAAGGAGAGATCAAATTCTCTATTATAGAGTTAGAAGAATATGGGGGCATATGACATCCTTTGACCTCGAGATGCTCAACCTTTAGCAAACACGAATTCCATGGTGATCTCTTCTTATGTCGGTCACCACTACTAAACAAAATAGTCCAAGCAGATGTTAGGAAATAGAGCAATAATAAAGGCTTGGAAGTTCCAAGTCATCATGACGGCTGGGTCGGCGAAGCGGGTGGGCTTGACACGGAGAAGGTCAGCTCTCGGGTGCATGGGTCGACATACAACCATTCCCATTGAGGAGGATGAAGGACATGAGAATAAGAGCCCTCGTCTGTAGCTAGTGGCTCTTTAGTGTGGCGGCAGAGATGAACAAAGACCTTCATGCGACGAGGCGGAATGCTGTAGTTTTTCTAGTCATAGCCTTGAAAAGCAGGTAATGATGCATGAAAAATCTGCCATGGGTTGTGATCCAAAAGTAATAGTAGTTACATAACAAATCACAGAAAATAATGGTTCATGAATATCACTTCACAACCTTTACAGAAGTGAAATGCTGAAAATATAATAATAATGTCCCGTAATATGCTTGTCACAACCCTTGCAGCGTTGATGTTTTTCGGTTGCTTGTCATCACGGGTCGTGATGATAGAGTTATGGCTCATGAATGGTCATCTTCTTCCTTGGTTGATGACTCATTGAAGTGGCACCGCTTGGAAATCGCTGATGCTAATATTGGGGTACCTGAGATGGTCGGGGTTCGCCACTGTTGGTGGAGGATATAGCCGAAGGTCGGAGGGCACTTGCCACTGTGGTTCTCGTTCAGCGATTTGGTAGTAGTCGATGTTACCAATATCTCCGCGATAGTCGGGGTTTTTTTGAGGTTGCCGGAGATGGTTGCTGTGGCAATCACAGGGCTGAGATTTGGCAATGGTGAAGGAATCGCTGGCGATTTTTGGTTCAAGAGCGCATGAAGATCTAGTGTCACTGACATGCAAATAAATAGAAAGGAGGAAGGAGGTCATTGGGCATGACTTAAAGTGTGAATCTTTCGGTACACAGAAGGAAATTTCATGAATCCGCATTTTAAATTTGTGCGGGCCGAAAGCCCAAAGCGAACAATATCTTCATCGGGCCACGAGCCATCATAGGCCATGGGCTAACACCGATCCCGCTCAACGAGGACGTTGAGCCCTTTATGGGAGAAAGATCGTAACGACCTAAGGTCTATGACCAAGATGGTCTCATTGAATAATCCCACATAGGCAAAATACGGAGGTGGTCATGGGCTTATATATAGTTACTCCCTTCACCTATCAAGATGCATTTTAAATTTGTGCGGGCCGAAAGCCCAAAGCGAATAATATCTTGATTGGACGGAGGGTTTTATAGAAACTGAAATGCGAGGTGTGAACGATTTGATGATGTGGCATTTTTTGTGGATGGTTATGGTTATGGAATCTAACTAGGCCCTGGCTTGGCCCGAGTTCTTTTTTGGCCTTTTTTTTCTTTTTTGCCTTTATTTTTCCCTTTTTGCCCTCATATTTATATGAGTAAAAATAAAAATTTATTGATATAAGGCCTATAATTTTAGTAATTTATATATAAGTATACAACAACTTGATTATTATTATATAATAATTATATATTTAAATATGATATTAAATAAATAAGTTTCATAATGTAATTTTAAAAGTTAGTTATTTGTAAAATGAATAATTGTATTATACTTAACAATTGATTATTTGATACATAATATTAAATTGTTGATATATAAGTTATTAATAAATATAGTAAATAGTATATGTATAATTTATTATATAATTCATGATAGTATATGTTATATGAGTGTAATTATAATATCATATTACTATAACATTATACTAGTAAGTACTATAAAATAATAATGGACAATAAGATTTACATGGTTCAGCTATTTTAGCCTACATCCATAGAAGTTTTATTATTCTTTATTAGAGTCCTTGTGCATTGATAATTCTTTCAAAAATAAATTTTCATTTCAAAATCAGCAACTATCAAACCCCATGAAATAGTCGTCACAATTCAATCAGCAACTATCAGACCCCATGAAATAGTCGTCATAATTCAATCAGAGTCAAACTGTCGAACTGTCACACGGGTAATGACTATGCTTTCACGGACCATGAATAAGAAAATTTTCATGTCCATCGCGTGACTTAATGTTCTTCACGATTGTGACAAAAATATAATAGTTTGTGTATTCTCGTGCTCAATTTAATGAGAGTCATCACTTTGTTATAATAGCCCATTACTCTTAGAATAATTATCCCAATTACACTGTGATATCCATGAAATTGGTATAACGGCTTTTGAAATTGATGGCTTCCAATTTTCTTATGGATGTCATCACCTGTTACGAAAATGTCACAGCCCATTATGACTTATTCAAACTTCGAATCATTGATGGTGCAATGAATCTCTGCAAGGTCCGTGAAGCTTGAGTTGTGATCATTTTGAAGTACATCTCATACGCATTTACAGTTGGTAGTCTAATGTATTCAAATGATCAGCCCATTTGCTTCCAAATGATCAAGTACATCTCATACGCATTCAAATTGAGTTACTTCGAATCATTGGAGACTATCTAGAACTCAATTTGAAGTAACTCAAGTGGCGATGAAACTACTTTTACTTTCTTCAAAGTTGAACTCAATTTAAAGCTATCTTGATGTCCAATTGTTGAATTTCTAGGTTCTTAGTAACAACTAATCCAAGAACAATTGATGACATCTTAACTATTGGTTGGGAATATCTCGTCAACATTAATTCCTTTATTCTAATTGAATACAATTAACCTTGTCTTGTACCTCAGATATGAGTTGCTTTCTTCACTCTTCAATCGAAAGACCCACTTTTCTCGAGTATTATTTTTCCTCTAGGAAGTTTCACTAATTTATAAGTGTTATTCATATACAGAGATTACTTCTCATCTCACATGATTTTCATCCACCCATCTTTCTACTCATGTGATAACACTTTTTGATAAACACATCGATTCTTCCTCTTCGGTTAATAACACGTATCCTATCTAAAAGTACGACTTTGAGTCTTGTCTTTATCTACTCAATCTTCTCAATTGAGTATTTCACTCTAGTGCATCATGCTTGACAATGGCTCATCATCACTGTCTTGGCTATCTGAATGTATATCTAAATTATGTGAACTGTTGTCACTATTAGTGTCATCTAGATTAGTTTCAAGAGCAATGTATCATTTATGAGTTACTCAGATAAACTAGATAGTTTATGAAGGTAGTTGACTCTTTGTCTTTTAACAAGTCTTCAATTGTTTGATATTTAATGAACACAACGTCTCTATTTCTTATAACTTTCTTATTAACAAGATCCTAGAGTTTGTAACTGAATTCTTCACCTCCATTTTTTGAGAAGATACATTCTTTTAATTTGTTATCAAAGTTTTCATCGCGGATCACTTAGAATGTGAACAAAGGTTTTACAACCACACTCTAAAATGCTTGTATGACATATCCTTTCTTGACTAAACTTTCATAGGTATATTACCATCCTAATGATGAATGGTTGATGAGTTCAACTTCAGTCATCATTGCTTTGTCCCAAAACTTTTCGATAGCTTAGCATGTAGGAACACACATTTAACACATTCTACGATTGTTTTGTTCATTCTCTCAGCAACATCATTTTTTAAGGAGTCTTGGGAATTGTCTTCTCAAGTTTGATGCCATAGGTGTTGCACTATTCTTCAAATTATCTCTTGTATTTGTCGTCATTGTTCGCCTGAATATGCTTGAATTTTATGCCAATTTCTATTTCAACTTTGGCATGGAACTTCTTGAACTCTGCCAACACCTTATTTTCGTGTGCTATAAGGAAAGCCCAAACATAGTAACAAAATAAAGAGTACCACCTAGATCTTTATTCTTCATATAGAAAACATCAATATGCACCGTACGTGTGAACTTATATATGAAGAAATTTGAATGTAAAGTACTTTTTTGTTCGCTTGTGTCATAAAGTCATGTTTATTGTAGTTTTTTTCTTATGTTTTGTAGAATATACAATGGTTTTGCTCTTTCACCAGAAGGAGTGAACATCTCTTTAGTTTATGCTCTCCCTTTGAAGTTTTCCTCATAGCCTTGGTTATATAATTTGACAACTGAAATTAGGTTTAGACAAATTTTAGGTATCTGCCTCACATTTTTTTAGCACAATCTTGCATCCTATATTGCTCTTCAACTGAATATCTCCAACACTAGCAATTTGAGACTTTGAATTATTTTCCATCTTTACTGAATCGAATGCTTTCTTTCTATATGTTGAGAAAACATCTTTATAGAGGATAACATGAAGTGAAATTTTAGTGTCTATGATCCAAATTGATTCTTGTCTCGCGACATTGATACAGTATTTTTTCTCTTCTTGAGTAAGAAAGTAAACATCATCTAATGTAGCCACTACAATATTGTTTCCACCACTATCCTTCTTTTCTTCTTTAGTATCTTGAGACTTTTTGTGATTGATCACATTTAAACTTTCTGCACTCCTTCTTGAAGTGCTCTATCTTGCCACACTAATGACATGTGACTTCTTTTCTAGACTTCAATTTTTCTCTTGACCTCGATCTATCATGGGTGTGAGAATTTCTTTGTTTACTTATACGATCTTCCACAATGAATGCCTCTATGTTGAGATTTTATTCTTGTCTTCTCATTTTTTTCATTGAGTAAATTATTTTGTAGTTTCTAAAAATAGTTGTCCACATGGAGTAGAGTTGTTTAGAGAGATAATGAATGTTTTCCAACTATCAAGTAATGAACTCAATAGTAGTAGTATTTGGATTTCATCATCAATCTTTGTTGAGGATAACTCATTGATTAATTCCTAAAAGCTACCGAGATGTTCTACAATAGAATGGCCATCATTGCATTTCAAGTTAACAAGTATCTTCCTTAATAATACTTTATTCCATGGTGATTTGCTCTCATACATTTCTTATAATTTTTATCACACTTCATCGAGTTCATCAATATTTGCAATATGATGAAACACTTTGTCATTTGACCCATGGTCAAATTTGTGCAAGTGTCTTAGTTTTTATCCTTCCCCACTTTTCTATTATCCATGTCCTCGGGCTTTGCAGCTTGATTGGATCATAAAGGTTTGTGCAATTTAGATAGTTCTTCATCCGAGATTTTCAGATAGAATAATTTATTTCCATGTGCACTGGGGACATTATTGTCCTCCATTATAATTCTGCACTTTTTTCTGACCTAATTTTTTATTTTTTTAAAAGAAACCTTGAAGCATTTTGCATAACATATACAATTAATAGCTAACGAGATAAAAAAGATACCTAAAACAACGAAAAAGTTTGGATAATTCTTCTTTGTTCAAAAGAACAACAATCATGAGAACACAATTGTTCTATTATCAATGTTGTCACATTCGTAAATCAGAATCGATATGAAAAAGCATGGTGAACACGTAAAACATGAGATCATAACACAACAATACATTCTACCATAATTATATTTTGAATTATATCTATATATTATTTCATCATGCAAATAAAACATTGCACAAGATCAATATATCTATTGCAAAATATGAACCATGGCTTATGATGCATTACTGCAAGATAGTAAACATACTTATAAACCAAGTTCAAATACAAGTTTTTAAAATAACAAAGTATCAAAGTGATTCCAACTAAAGAATAAAAATAAAGAAAGCCATTGAAATCTAAATATGACCTAATTTGTGATAATATAATAACAACAGCATTAACATTTAATGATAAATAAAAAAGTGTCTGCTCAAACATAAATGACAAACTCCTCTTGTTATCTGTTCGAACATATTTTTTTTATGTTCACGTGGTCTTTGCTCACACCTTCCTGTTAAGCAAAAAGAGGACTCAGAGAGACAGGGAAGAGGGAGAGAGGGGACAGGAGTGAGAAAGGAAAGAAACCGGTGGCAAGCAGCGGAGAGCACATGACAAGCAACACTACAATCAAATCTGTCGGAAATTTCATATAATCCATCGGAAATTTTTTTGACAATTTTTTTGACGGTATGTCGTTGTTGAAAAAAATGTTCGTCGAAAAAAATTTCTAATGGGTTCAAAAAAATCCGTCCAACGGATAGAGATGACAGAAAGTCACCCTTTAAAAGTTTCGGAGTTACCCGTTGAAAGTTTGGACGGAAAGATATCGTAGCCGTCAAAAGTTTCGTTGGGGAAACTTTAAAAATTTAAAATTCACAGCCGTCAGATCCAACCTCTGTCAGAGTGAGAGAGAGCTAGAGAAAGAGAGAGAGATGAACTGAGCGAGAGAGTGAACGGGAGGGAGAGTGTGAGGGAGAGGGACGAACTGAGGGAGAGGGAGGGAGGGGAGAAAGACAGACCGAGGGAGAGGGAAAGAGGGCAGAGGGATGAACTGACGGAGAGAGTGAGAGTGACGAAGAGAGGTGGAGGAAGAGAGAGCCGAGTGGAAAATTTATCATAAATTAATGATTTTGACGGTCACGGACGTTGATAATTTTTTTCTGATGGATTTCTTTTTTGACTTATTTGAGAAGAATTTATTGCTCAAAATCCTTCTTCATACCAATCTTTCAAAAATAGTTTGTCGGAAAATTCACATTTTCTTGTAGTGAGGCAATAGCAATCAGTGAGGTGGCAACATCAACAACATCAAATCGACCATAGCCACAACATTGAATTGACAAACTGGCGAAGAGCAACAACAACGTCCGGTGAACTGCAAAGAGCAACGACAGCGACCAGCGAACTGATTAAGAGCAGCAGCAGCGACCAATGAACTCACGAAAGGTAGCGGCACGAAACATCGAAGCGTGGAATACGTATCATCATTAGGTAATTAGAAAATGTGGTTGCACGTTGTGATCGAAATTCAAAAGCGTCTCAGTGGCTGAGTCGTCTTGGTTTTCCCTAGTGTTAGAAGGCCATCACGTCGTCGTTGATGAAGTGGCTGAGGTGCTTCCAGACTCAAATCTCACCGCGTGAAGAGTCGTTTGCAGCAGTGTTATGATTTTGATTTATTCCCTTTAAATCAGTTTATAGTCAGTATAAAACTGATTACTGGTAGTTAATTGAGGTCCTGTCTCCTGTAATTCAATTTTCACTTTGAATAAAAAACTTTTCCGCAGCTTTTCCTTTCTCTGCTTCCTTCGCTTTCTTCTTCTCCTCCGATCTACCTCCGGCGAGTACTGGAGCTCGATTTTGTGCAAGGTGCTTACTGATCCTCTTGAGCTCCGCTCCGCCAGCTGCTCACTCGTCGTCGTTCCTTCAAGGTCGTCGTCGCTAAACGAAGTGCCACAAACTAATATGACCCATGCAAGTCTAGGCGACACCGACAAGCTGACGAGCATGAACATCAAGTTCGTCACACCGACATCATCTTGATCATTTTCTGCACCACTCCAAGCTGATCTACTACGATCAAAAGGCTGGTAGCTTCATACGATGTCAAGCGTAAGATCCTGCCTACTTCACTATCGATCGGAGATTATTTCTTGACATCATTTTTTTCCTTCCGTTTTTCGTTCTTTCTCTTCTCTATATTTTCTTTCCAACTGCAAATTGGCCTTCTTCGTCGACCATTGTAGCTCAATTTTTGTTCCTCACTTATCCTAGTTTCTCTATTTTTTTCCGTTTTCATTGTTTCGATTCTCCGACGTCTTCTTTAGCTTGCCGATTTTCGTTCGGAGCTTTGACTTCCTTTCATGGTGACAATCACTATTCATGTAACATTTCGGTCAACATGGTAAAAAAAAAGGAGAATGATGGCAAATGATGAAAACATAAAGCCAAGCTCCACCTTTTTCTCATTTTGTCTTCACCCGGTTGTTCTCTCCTCTTCTATCTTTCCTCTTTGTCTTCATATGGTGTGGCTTTTTCTCTCTCTGTTTCTCTCTCTCCTGTCGGCCGACCCAATGGCTGAGTCTACCACCCTGCTCCGTGACGGCCACCTGGCGAAACAAATCCGGCCGTCGGATTCACTGTGGAAAGAGCAACAGTCGCCTCTTCCCATTTTCTATAAAAAGGGCGCCCGACCCTTCGATTCTTCCCCTCTGCCCCTTCGTTTTTCTCCAAGCCAAGCCGAGCTCTCACCCTGTTTCTCTTTTCTCCGGTGCACGAGCAGCAGTGGACGAGCGGACGGTGCCGGCGGTCATCTACGGCGAGGGCGACGTGAGGTTCATAGAAGAACGTCAACGTAGTAAGCGCTGCGTTCCTCCTCTATTTTCCCTCCCTGTTTTTCATCGACTCACCTCACGGCTCACCCGTTCCATTTTCCTTCCTCGGCGAGCGGACAACAACTGGCACGGACGGACGCCGGCGACCATCTCCGGCAACCCAGGGAGCAGAGTAGGACCCGGACGAACCTAGTGCGACTTTCGACAGCAGCTTAGGCCTTAAGGTGTGTGTGGACTCAGGATCTATCTCATAAGTCGTGATTCTTGAAGAACTCGCATGCCTGATTTTCCTCTCATGAATTGAACCTCCGACCATGACAAAATGATGCTCTAAAGAATGATGATATGTTGAATCATTGCCATGAATGAAAGAAAGTATGTTGACTGAATGATCCTCTCATGTGACCGAACCTAAATGACGAAAACGCATGAAGTTGTGATTGAAGCTTAAACGTTACTAGATGCATGCTTAGTGTAAATCCTTGTAGTGTATACTTTAGATACATGCCTGTGATGTCAATAATTTAGTTAATGTAGTTACATTGTGCCGGCGATAGCCGGAGTAAGAGAACCGTGGAAACTTGTTTTATGACTCAACAGAACCCGGCCCGGGTTCCTCAAAACCCGGCCCGGGCTCTACTCGACCGCACCGGGTTCACCCATAGCATGGCTCGGGTCCTCCATGGACGCCGAGCTCGAGCTCGGGGCGAACCAGGTGCCCGGACTGGGTCACCCACGACTCGGCCCGGGTGTTTGCGCGAAGAAGACGATCGGGAGAGTCGACTCTCCCAACTCAATCGTCTTTCCAACTCGGCCCGGGTGTAACCCATACCCGGCCCGGGTTCTTCTCAGTTTGTCAACTCGACAGACCGAGTTTGATTCAGACCAAATCGGCCCAGGTCTCCTTTCACTCGGCCCGGGTTCTGGTCCTATTTTTCGATGTTTCCGATTTCTGACTTCCTGAATAAACGTGAAACCTCCTTATTATTTTTATGTCGACCCATAAATGTTATCCATTGATTCTATACAAACCCATACCTCATATATGAATATGATTAGAAATCTCTCTTCAAGAAAGGAACCGAAGATGATTACGCTTTTTATGCCATGAACTACATTGATCTTCATGGAACATATGATTATGACTATGATTCTGAATTAATGATGATTCCTATGAACATGATGATGAATGAATAAGAATTCTAACATGAAGAACAAGAATGATAAGAAATGGCGACCACACTCCTTGGTCGACTAAAATATTTTTGCAGATGACCGTGACCTTAGGGCATCCGTCGTGTGGATTGGAAGTAACGCCCCTTCACCCTAACCCTGATTTCTAAACAACTTCCGTCCACCTGATTATTAACTAAACGAAGACTAAATTAAGATGATGACCTGTCTTTGCCTTGATCAGTGAACAGATCGAAAGACAAGCGTAGATTACCTGTCTTTACCTTGATCGGTGAACAGATCGAAAGACAGACATAGGTACGATGGGGGATGATGTTCTAGCTTCGTAACATGCCCCTTCATGAATTACCATTTGCTCTATCTAGGCGGGAGTTTCTGCCAGGATGTTTCATCTCGCCGGTGGCGGGGGCATCCAAACCCGACGGGGTTCACCGTGACACTGATCCCCCACGTGCACATGATGTCTAAATAGTTGTATCTTCAGTTTTATGCAATGATATTCCCTTAAAGATGAAGAGCTCTTCAAAAGATAAAAGTAAAAGATGAAAAGAAAGTAAAGATGTAAAGTTATGAATGTAAGATGAATGAAAAGTATGAAAGTCAGGCATGACAAATGAATGCAAAGAATGTGTTCTCTATCATGATTATGATTCTTATATGATGTTGGTATTATGATTCCCTTCTATACCGTGACTCATGAAATTCTATCTATTATTATTTGATCTTTTATCATATTGATTTCATATTCTCATGCTACGTTTGGATAGAAGTGATTTATGATTTATATGAACCACACTTAGCTTTATGCTAACAGTTGAGCTTGCTCCCCTATGTGATCCCCACAGGTGCATAATGGTCATCCGAGAGGTGGTGTACTTATGCATATGGTCCTCATGGAGAGGAGTAGCAGTTATCTTATGTATCGTTGCATGTGTTGGGTTGTGTATGGTGATGGGTCCTATCGTGTCCTTATGGACCATAGCCGTTACTTTATTTGGACTAGTCTTGCATATATTGAGCGATTGTGTTTTGGACGGACGAGTACACCTTTTTGCTTCCCGCACCGTGCCTAGTAATGAGATTGTTTCCTCATACTATGGTACCTTTTTGAGATGTATTTTGGTCACTTTTTGGACGTATGTGGCTCATGCATTGTTGCCTCCGATGAAGGCTAGCTAAAACATTTGATATATTAAGCTTCCACATGTTTCCTTTATTTTGTCGTATTCTCCTTGTTGTTTAATCTTCCGCTGTGTTAAATCTATTTCTTTTTTTAAGTATTCCGCTATTATGTTCATCAAGTCTTCCGCTGTAATATTATATTCATTTATTCTTTCGCTTCGCGTTACTTTCATGTTGACTGTCCGGTCAACGAAATAGTCAAAGAAAGAGTCAAAGAAGAAAAGAAAGAAGAGGTTCATGTGGGCCCCGGGGGAGGAGGTCGCGCCGCGTGGCGAAGCCGATCCCCTCGGGGCGCTACAATTCATCTCTGGCATCTCGTAGGAATCTCATCTTTTTGGAGCTGTCTCCTTTCTTCGACATTATCTATTGGTCATTCTTGGATGTCTTCAAGTCATTGATTCTTCATGATTTTTTTTCAGGACATCGCCTATATTGTCTCCGGCGTTCGTCAGAGTTCATCCCTTCTTGGGATTTCATTCGGGGCTACCATCATTATTGTTGGCTTTTCTCCTTTTAGGAGCTCAATTTTTGGCGGAGTTGCCATCATCGTTTCTCTTCTCTTCACAACAGCAATCATCGTTCTTGTCTCCGGTAGACTTCTTTGGTCGTCAGTTATCCCTTTTCGGTTTTAGTTCTTCTCCAGTTAGTGGAGGTCACCATCTTCGACCTTCGATTCTAGCATTGGTCGTCTTCATCTCCGTCACCTTTTCTCTTCATTTTGTTCCTCTTCTTCATTTTCGATCTCCTTTATGTTTCTTCGCATTTCTCTATTCATTTCTTCTCATCGTCCAGAAACTGCGACATCAGTGTTCGACAGAATCTTCTTCCTTCTCCCGGCTTCTCTTGTCGATTCTTCCACACTTCCATCCTACTTTTGGCCGGCAGCACATTAAAGTTCTTTGCAAATTCAACAGCGCATCACTGGTATGTCGTCATTTACTATTCAAGTTGGCAATGATTGTACGTGGATCATCGTCCCTCAGCCGCTAGCTTGAAGGGGCGTGTTGAAGTCGATCACGCTGTCATTGATGAAGTGGCTGAGGTGCTAGACATAGATCTCGCCGGCGTGAAGAGTCCTTTGTAGCAGTGTTATGATTTCGGTTTATTCCCTTTATATCAACTTATAGTTAGTATAAAAGGTGATTAGTTGTACTTAAAACTCCAGTAACGTTGTAAAACTCGTCTAATTCTACAAGTTAAATCGTGAGTTTGACAACATTATCTATGACTTTTACTGGTGTATTTGAAGACATAAAGAATCGGGTGCAGTTGAAAACGTGTCGAGATGAGTCAACTCGCTTTTCCCTGGTGACAATGTTGAAGACAACATTGTCTATAACTTTACTGATGTAGGATATGAATCACATTATGCTCATTTCCCGTCATAATTGATCTTTAGTAATGAACCTTTAGTATAACCCATTAGTTCAATCATTTCATATGTGGATGTTATAAATAACCTTTATTGAGTGTATTAGAAGACAAACTTGATCAATGGATTAATGAATATTTTCTATTTCATGGGTTTACCCTTTTTAACAATAGTCAATTGATATCATGATGATCTTAAAACGCATTATCCCAAATCATTATCTCTCATGACTTACATACCTAAGACCATACACTATAAGAAAATGTCATATTTTTCAAGACAATTTTTTATAGGCCAATATCCTTTGCATTTTTTTTGACAAAATTTGTGATGAATAAAAATATCTTTCTCAAATACAAGATGTGTAAAGCGCCCGTTGCTAGTACCGATGAAAAAATCCGTCGGTAATTTATTGACGATCATCCTCTTTGGAAGTACCAATGGATAGGGCAACCAACGTTAATTCCGAAGGATGAAGATGTCAATATTTCAAATAATGTTAATATATTATATAATTAAATATTGATATCCATATTATTATTTTAATTTTGAGGTTTTCAACTGACCTAGCCTTTAGAATTATCGACCCATTTCTATTCGTAATTATATTATAATATTATAAAGTAAAATATTGGCATACAATTATTATTTTAATATTAATTTTTTTAGTGATCGGAGCCGACAATATTTGAAATAATATTAAAATATATTATAATATTATATAGAAAATATTGGTATACAAATTATCATTTTAATATTGAGATTTTTTGACGAGCCTAGCCTTAGAAATTATCTACAGATGAAAATTTGTCGGTGATACCCAATGCTAGGATCATCGATGTTTGAAATTATATTAAAATATAATATGTTATTATATAATAAAATATTTACATATGATTATTATTTTAATATTAAGTTTTCCAATGACCCAAGACGTAGAAATTCTGAATTTATATAATATTACATAACATAATATTTATACACAAATTATTATTGCAATATCGAGGATTTCGATGGGCCTAGACTTCAAAATTATCGACGGATTCTATCCTTTGGTAGTACCAAAGACCAAGGCAGTCGGAATTCTAAATTATACTAAAATATATTATAATATTCCAAAATAAAATATTGGTATAAAAATTATTATTTTAATATTGAAGTTTCTGATGTGCCTAATCTTCGAAATTTCTGTCCATCTATATTATATATTATATATTATGTCCATCTAAATTATTATATATTATAATAATATATTCAAGTTTTGTCCATCTAAATTTATATATTATAATAATATATAATATTATTATTTAATATCGAGCTTTCTGACAGGCCTAGCCTTCTTTTCGTCGGTAATAATACCGAAGGTCAAGACCGTAATAATATTAAAATATATTATTATAAATGATCTCTCCATCTCCCCTCTCTCGCAGTCTCTCCATCTTCCCTCTCATCATCTCTCACCCCCTCTTCCCATCTCTGTGTGGCACTCTCTCCCTCTCGCCGTCTCCCATCTCTTGTCTCGCACTCTCTCCCTCTCCCTTTCCTTCTCTCTCTCTCCTACCATCGGATCTGGTCTGCTGCGGCTAGATTCGGTCGGTTACAGGCCACATTTGGCCATATTTCATTGCAAGTGGCCAAATCCCATCGCAATGCCTACAGTGGGATCTGTCCGCTGCCTGCGGTCATAGGCGGACGACTCCTACGATCTTTCAACTCCTACTTTACAACTGTGGCGATTCCAAAGCACCAACGATCTCGCGGCTTTGGCGACCACAGACTCTCTCTCTCTCTCACACACACACACTATCTTGACTGCGTCTAGATAGCTCTCTCTGATATCCCTCTCACTCTCTCTCGGTAATATGGGCTGCTTGCGGCAAGTTCGGCCACATGCAGTTGTATCCGGTCGTTTGCGGCAAAATCGGCTGCCTAGAATCGGATCCAGACGCAGGAGGGCGAATTTGTTTATATTTTAATAAAAAAATCTGATGGGTAAACCCATTTCGACGGGTAGCTCCCATCAAAACTTCTGAGAGTTGTGCTCCCATCGGAAAGTTCGACTCCAGTCAAAACTTCTGAAGGCATCCGTCCTTCAAAACTTCCTACAGGAGTTACCCATGGAATTTCTAAAGGGCGCCTTTGTGATGGTGTTACATCTAAAAAATAACAACAATCTTTTTATACGCCATAAAATTTGATGTGCTAACCAATTTTCTTAAAAGCTTAAGTAAAGAGCAACATCAATAATTTTATATTCTTAACACTCCCCTCATGTGTGGGGTAGTGACAACTTTTGATCTAGTTCAAGTCCATCACGTGGACAACTAAAGGAGGAAATTACTTTTTAATAAGAGCTTAACGAGGCTTGAACTATTGACCTCCAGCTTTGATACCATGTTAAATTTGATGTGCTAACTAATTTTTTTAAAAGTTTAAGTCATTAGGAAGAGAATCATCAATGATTTTATATACACATCCTATCGAAAAAACCTTACTGATGAGCATTTTTTTGACGAATTTCTTTCTGTCGAAAAGTAGACTCTACGATGAATTTCATGAGATTTTTTACTGATTTATCAGAAATTTGTAAAGACGTCATAATGATGAGATGAGGGTTATAATGTTTTTATGAGTAAATACTACACGTCTACTTTAATGCATTTCAAGCAAATATGGATGCCCACCAAACCGAATTTGACTAGCTATCATAACAAAAAAAATACTAAACTAAATCTAACTAGCTCAATGACTAGCGCAAAAGCCTACTCATAAGCAGAAGAATGCAAACTCTTGGATTAATGTACCTCCAAAGCACCTTCCACTCTGGAGGGATGCAGAGCATGATGTGGAGAAATTATGTATACTTTTTATCTATATTCAACATGCATTTATTCCATGTTTTACTATATTCTCATGATTGAATACACGCTTTATTATTTCTCCACATCCATCTTCTAAATATCATATTTCTGGGATATTATTACTTGTGTTGATTGCTTTCCATGCAGAAATCCCAATCGATAATTCATAGGGGTATTCAGGTGTATGCCCCCCCCCCCACCCACCCACACACACGCATAAGGACATACGAGTGTGTTCCCCCAACCTAGACACTTAGACAAATTTGAAAGCAGATGACACAGTTCACCAGCCCAGCTGTCCAAAGTAGCAACCAACAAAAAAAAATGATGCTTTTCAACGTCAGCCTAATAGATGCCCTGTAGTAGAGGAAGGAAACTCCTACACTTTTGTGGGCAGATGTGAACAATAAAAAGGCTACAGTGGATAAGTGGCAAGTTAAGAAAAGGACAGCAAAGAAGGACCACAAGAGAGATTCCTTCTTATTGGGACAAATGGACATGTGGCGAACTGAAGGGAGGCAGCCATGCAGAACCATAAGAGCACCTTCTATTGGCTAGAAAAAGATGGACAGGTGGCAAACCACGAGACAACCAAGGAGTAACCACAACAAATTTATTTTGTTAGAAAATGGTAGAGGTGGTCCAAAAAGCAAACATAAGGAGCTTCAGTCCATCTGAGCGTATTGTCCCAAATCAGCAAACAACATAAGCTAAGAAGGGACAGCTAACAATTGTTTTATCCAAAGCAGGAAGGAAGCTTCCTCTAAAGTATTTAGTGGCACTAAAGGTTGAAAAAGTTACTAGGAATTGATAGTAGGAGTGAGGTTATAAAAGGGGGTTGAAGGCAACCTTGAAAGGGGTCCAAATTTGGTTTGAATTTTGGTTGAGTTTTGAATCCCTGATGAAGGAAGTTGGAGAGGAGGTTACACCAGCAACTCCCTTCTCCTTTCTCTCTTGTATTTTCCTTTCTTCTTTTCCTTCTTTTTTAGTTTTCGTAATGTGTAACTAACTAGCCAACTAGTGGCTGAGGGATGTTGACAATGACTTTCATACTATGTTCTTATTCTTCTTTGATGCTTTGATGACTAACTAAATGTCGAACTTCGCTTTCATTCGACGACATCTATTTTGATCCCTGTTTCATTGCATATCTCTCGACCTTCTAGATTTATCTTTGGATTTGAGCTTGTGAATCATCTTCACCTTGCACCCCTGATCAAAGGGACGTTAAAGGCTCTACGCGACCAAACATAGAGAAATCGAGCTTTGGTGAAGACAATTTTCTACGCGATTTCCCTATTTTCCTCGCAGTTGTAAGTTAGGGAGAATTCTTGAATCATTGTTACCTTGCACCCCCGACCGTAGGGGCATTAGAGGTCTACGTGATCGAATGTAGAAAAATTAAGCTTTGGCGTGCAGTGGTTTGTAGTTCGTATTTTTGTAGAGTTTATAATGGTGGTTCTTCATGATTTGGTTTAGACGTCGTTCACTTTCCGACCTGAAAAGGTTATGCATATTCCGAGTTTCTGGCAATAAACAACCGCATTGAGTTGGAGATTTATATCATCTTACATAAATTCAAAAAGTGTTTGTTCTTCGTCCTTATTATTTTTTATTCATTTTGATTATGGAAGGTTCTACTCGAGAGGGAACATGATCCTCATTTGTTATCGGTGACCCGAGTAAGGCGGATGACAAATGAGTTATTTTGGAACAACTTTCAGTAATCCTTAATCATATTTTCTAAATCGATCTTTTCTTCCCGTCCAAATCGCCTAAACAGTCTCAGTAATACTCTAGTTTCTTGCATTCTGCCTAGGAGGGTTGTTCATATTTCGCTGAGGTGAGCATTAGCCGACATAGCTGCCTCACCTTAAGTGTATTTCTTTTGAATGCTCGGTACTTAGTGGTCATGAAATCTTAACTCAAATCCAAAAGAAAGGAAGCTCGATTTATAAACCAGAGCATCATGCATAAGAGTGACGATCGCACTAGTTCTATAAACCCCTTAACGTGTGCAAGAATGATTGACTATATACATGCGTGAAGGGACATTCAGTCATTTTTATCCTAAATGAAGTTCAAAGGATGTAATTTTCAAATGAAAACATTCTCCCAGCCCTAGTGTTTAGCTACAGTCTCCTTCGTCTACTTTGCCATTAAAAATCCATAAAAATTAGAGTAATCTTATTTATTATGATTTATAGTTTATAGTATTTCACTTTCTTATTTTGAATAACACCTATAGACTTATGCTTTTCCGTTAAACAATTTAATTAAGTGTGAACATTTTAACTTTCTCTCTGTGGATCGACCCCCAAGCACTACAATGATATGTTGTATTTTCGGTTCTCTTAGTAGTAGTTTAGAGGATTTATAAATTTAAAACTTCATTCGATGTTCATGATATATACACTTTATGCGAGTCAAAGCTCATCTCAATTGTTGATCCACGGATCAATGGATCTAATTAGAAATGATTAAATTCCATCATTTAAAAATATTAATTATCTCAATCCGTTATTCAAATGCATTATTTCTTTCTCAATTTATCTTATTATTTTCTCATTTTATTTCACTCATAATTTAACCATATTTCTTTTTATATTCATGCTTAGTTAATTACAAACTATTTATATATTAATAATGAATAAAACATAATTTAATAAATAATACTTTTATATCATGGGTGCACTATATATAATTTATTGTCAATATAAATTTCTATATATTTTAGCAAAAAAATTAATTGTGAGATTTTATTTTATTTAATTGAGATTTAAATAATTTATTTATTGTATTATAATAAAATTTGCAAAGTGCTTGAATTGAATAATTATGATATGTCCAATTATGTCATTTTGCATTCATCAACTAATTCTACGATTAATTTTACCAAACATTTATTTATTGAAACCTCTAACTACTAATCATCATATGTTATCCACTACCCGTTGAACTGCTAATCATCATCTACAAGAGGATTAAGTTTGCCACAAGTTCTTACTTGGTCAATAATAATAATAATAATGATAATAATAATAATAATAATAATAATAATAATAATAATAATAATAATAATAATAATAATAATAATAATAATAATAATAATAATAATAATAATAATAATAATAATAATAATAATAATAATATTCTACGGAATAGTGGCAGTTTCGTAAATATGTTAGATTGCTTTTCTTTCGGCATTCATATTTATCTTTTTTCTGATCTTTTTAGAATTTTCACACTTCATTTTTTAAAGAAACATGCCATTAGCTTATATTAATGGTATAAATGGCATGCTTTTGAAATAGTCATCACCTATTAATTGCATGCATTTTGCTAAATAATCTAAAATTTTAAAGCACCCTATTATTTTTTTACTGACAAATAAGGAAACAATTAAATTATCGTGCCATAGTTTTTTTTAAAATATTGATGTAATCATTTATCATTATATACATAAATATATATATATATATATATATATGATACTATATATATATATATAGTTTTTTACTATTTATTTTTTCTGATTTTTTAAAATCTGTCATAAGTTTTATGCATCATTAATTAATGTGTGTTAAATTTCACGAATGATACGTTTTTATATTTTTTATATATGTAAATGATGTATTTTAAAATACATTAATTTTTCTATCTTATTTTTTTAAAAAAAATGTTAATAAAGGTTATATAATTGTGCGAAGTGCAAAGGTGTTGACTAGTTCTTACATATGTCTAAGTATGATATGAGCACAATATTTGAACTGTAAATCCTTCAAAAAAAATATAAATGCAAACATGAAATTAAACATTTTGATTATGCATAATAAGAGAATTAATTGACTGTTACAAGGGAAACCAATTATATGCATGACTTGAAGCTTTCTCATGGATAACAATGGAGTTCATTTTGAACAAACTGATTCGCCCACGGACTAAGAACAATAAAATGAAAAAAAGGAGAATAAAAAAGTTTCAGTTGCGGAGAAAATTTGGAGTCCAAAAACATACGGCAGAGTGAACTAACATCTTATTTTTAAACAGAAGACCGTCAGTTTTTTTCCCATTGTCGCAAACTGTGTCCATATATTGGGCAACTAAAAAAAATGAAACAGTGAATATTCATCCTCTTTTTCAATAGTACTTTTAAGAATTCAAACTTTACATTATTAATTCTTATAAACTCAGTAAAGAGCTAATCATCGTTTCTCAAATCTCTATAGAAATGAAATAATGTTTGATTTTGTAACAACCAACAATCAGACAAGATAAAAAAAATGAAACGAAATCAGAGTTGAATTAGGAACGGCCGGGGAGAGCACGAGAGAAACAAATATCCAATCGGATTCAAAGTTTGAAAGGAAAGGAATTAAATCTGGTCTCATCAGATTTGAGACATAGTTAAGATAAAAACATATTTTCTTCATTAACCCCTCTTCCCCAAAGAATCCCACGACCTTTTCTTTTCTCCCCGTGCTGCTGCTCGTGCACGACAGGAGCAGAATTCCCTCCATCAGCTCGACTGCAAGTTGTGTAGAGATCTCTTTCTCCTCTCATCATCTTTCGAGTGTTGTCCTTCTAACGCTCTTGCTGGAATTCTGCAGAAGGTGGCCGAGAGGAAATCAGGGAAGAAAACAGGAGACTCAGACGTTAATCAAATTTCTGACGAACCGAAGAAGAATTAATCGTGAACCGAGGTGGGTGAATCGAAATGATCTTGCATGACCTCTGAATTGTTCTAATCCATGCCCTAATTGATTTCAAAACGAAAAGAATCAAGAAGTTGTCCTAGGGTTTTGTTTGATTATTGAATTCTTGTTTGAATTATTTGATTCCTGATTTGCTTATTGTTTAAATTAGTTCTGTTTGTTCTATTTCTGTCTTATTGATTGTTAGGATGTAGAAATTAGGTTAGGACGAATGTATGTTAAAGATCCATGCAATTTTCATATGGAAATGGACTGGAATCCGTCACGGTCGTGCCATCTCCTATCACGCCCGTGCCACTACCGTCACGGCCACGCCACCCTGCACGGCCACGCCACCCTACCGGCACGCCCGTGTCATGATTCGACGGAACCTAAGTAAAAGGTCGGCCGATGCCGATCGATCGAGTGCCCGACCGATCATGATCGTGCCATCCTTTCGACACAGCCGTGCCATGACCAAGTACTTAGCCGCACTAGGATAAAAATTAGTCGACCTTTAAAGTGGTCGACCACTCTCACCCTCTGTCACGGCCGTGCCCTCTTATGGCACGCCCGTGCCACCACCTATGTAGAACCCGATCGTGCTTCAGATCGACACGGCCGTGCCACTAGGTTGTCACGGCCGTGCCCGGCCACAACAGCCCTTGAATTTTCACCCCTCAGTCTTCCCTTATTTTGATATGAACGCTATCGAATGTCTTATGATTCCAACATGAACTCTTTGTCCTGATTTACCTCATACTGATCATATCACCTTCATCATATGATATCAAGAATGACAAGTTAAAGTGATTAATAAGTTCAGATGAAATATTAACAATGGGTTGCCAGTACAAGTCAAGTGCAGCAAGATAAAGGTAGCTCTCTTGGTCAGGGTTTGATCACCCACTGACCCACACAAGGCCGTATCATTTGCTTGGCATACCCCAAGAATTAAAGGCACCTAAAGTCACCTTGATTTTTTCTAATGATAATCCAAGATCAAGAAGCATGTTCAAGTCAAGTCAAGTATGCCATGATTTAAAGTTTGTCAAGCATCATTCGATTTTCATGATTCATGATATCCTCTGATTATTATTCTTATTATGATCTATACATGTATCCTTTCACGTTCAAGTTAAGCATGATTATTTATCGCTGATTATTATATTCATATCATGCATTGTATATCATGTGGTTCCCCACTAGGCTTTGAAGCTTACGGGAGGACCCCCTTCCTGTGTCTATTTTCCACAGGACCAGGTCAGTGACGTGGTAGAGTAGGCATGTGGTGATGAAACTCTGGCGATAGGACCGCACATGAACCATAGGGCTTTTAGAGTGTTTATTAGTTTCCATCTACCTTCCGCATTTTAGATGCATGATGTAAAACTTATTTTATTTCTTAGAAATGATATAGCCACTTTAGATTATCGCAATTTAAGTTATACTTTTCTTTATTTTATTTATTATTTGTTCTTCCGCTGATGTGTTTCGGTTCTTGACTGAGATACGGTCAACATGATAGTCAAAGTCATAGTAGATCGTAGCGTCTCCAAATTGATCTTCGCCACGTGGCGGTGGTCGATTTGGGGGCGTTACATTTATGGTATCAGAGCCTAAAGTCAATACTCTCTTGGCGTCCTATTGTATAAGATAGTATAATAAAGGTTCATGTGCTTTCGCCGAGCAGTCGCCACACCCTCCACCGTAAAGTACAAGTAAGATATTTCTTGCTTTATGTTATTCTTTATTGATGTATTCATATATATATTTCATATGAGTGGTTGATCCCTAAGGAGGTTATTCTGCATGATAGGGTTATAAAGGTAAATGGTATTAGTGATTATATGAAAAAGGGTTATAAAGGTTACAAAAAGTGGGAAAGAATAAGTAACAAGCATGTGGATAAATATACCTACGTGAAGAATGGGTCTTATAGATATTTAAAGAATAAAATATAAGAAACGATTATGTTTCTTATAATTTATGTTATCCATCTCTTTCATGATCACTCTATTCACGGACCTCTTCTGTTTACTGTAGTAGTATGAAGAGGAAAATGAATGGACATATCAGTTGCAAAAAGATGTAGATTTAAGAAAGAAATGAGAGAATTATAAGAGTAATTAAAGGATCTGACTCACACAACAAGTAGGTGTGAGATGATATGAATTCAAGCATGCTTAAGTTATGAATTATTGATATGACCCATGTGATTCTATTGATTCATGAAGATAGGGGTTTAATGAATTATCTTATATGTTTATATTGATAAGTAGGGACCCATAACGCTTTTTGCGACTTAGACTTCATATGACCCCTATATTATGTTGATAAAGGTCTAAGCAAATCCAAATTAGTTATACAAATTTTTAGTTAGATTCTCTTATATTAGAAATAGGAATTATAATTATTAATCATGTTCAAGTATGTAATATTAATTAGACAAGAATCTAAGTATTAGTGAGCTATCCAAGAACCATGTAGGAATGGGCAAATATAGAAGTTTAAAAGGTTCGGAGGTCACATTGATGTGAATAAATGTTAGAAGAAATTTTCAATAAGTAAGCGACCGTCTGAGTTAATCGAACATTTAGATCTAGCATACTCTCCACTAGGCTGTGAAGCTTACGGGAGGACCCCCTCCTCTGTGTCTGATTTCCATAGGACCATGTCAGTGACGTGGTGGAGTAGGCGTGTGGTGATGAAGCTCTGACGATAGGATAACACATGAACCATAGGGCTTTTAGAGTGTTTATTAGTTTTCATCTACCTTCCGCATTTTAGATCCATGATGTAAAACTTATTTTATTTTTTAGAAATGATATAGCCACTTTAGACTTTCGCAATTTAAGTTATACTTTTCTTTATTTTATTTATTATTTGTACTTTCGCTGACGTGTCTCGATTCTCGACTGAGATACGGTCAACATGATAGTCAAAGTCATAGCAGATCGTAGCGTCTCTAGATTGATCTTCGCCACGTGGCGGGAGTCGATTTGGGGGTATTACAAATTTGATAATGAAATATTTTAACGGAAAGAAATCTAACTTCTATTCACTTCAGTTGCTAAATTATAGGTACAAGAGGTTAACCTGTGATAAAGAAGGCTTATGCAACTAGTAACCCAAATTCGTCACATTAAATAAAAAGTAGTTGATGAAATCATACTTCTTTTTTTATCATTTTCTTTGTTGCATTTATCTATTGGCCTCCTTTTGTTTTATACCTTTTTATGTTATATGAATGCACTTGAAAAAAAACAATTAATTAAAAGTGTTTAAAAAATTAAAAATATTGTTTAAAAAATATAACATACTTACATTTTAACAATATATATCTCCAATTTTGTTAATAAAATTTTTCAAATTCACTTCTGTCCCACAAGTTTTGCATTTCATTCTTAGTAACATTTTTAATTAGAGAGACTAGAATTAAATAGATATGGACGTTACGTAGAGAGACTTGATTAAGAAACTACTCTTCACAAGATGGCATAAAAAAATGGACAAACTTAGTTTGAATGAGGTTTGAGCGGTTAGAAAGAAGCTGCAAAGAGGTTTCACGTGGATTGTTCAATCAAGATATTATTGTTAAATACATGGAATGACGGAACTTAGGAAAGTACTCTTCATAATAGTGACTAGAATTTACATATAATTATTAGTTATTATTATTGACATATAATTTAATTTTCTGTATATTGTAAAAATTAAAATATGCATAAATATTTTAAATAGAAAATGGTATTAAGAAGTGAAATCCAAAATATGGCCAAGAAATATATTCTTTTAGTGACACAAAATAACAAAATTACATGATATGAATTTGAATAATACAATTTAAAATACGTAATAAATAATTTATTAAGTATATTACTCAATGAAGATTATTGGTTTAGAATAGCTATCTGATGTAATATTTAATTATATTAAAATTAATTTGAAATGTAAAAATATTATTAATGATGAAATAGAATAATAATTATGTAAATGTAAAATTAATATAAATGATATCCATGATATGAAATTAACCATTTTATCAATATATATATATATAATTTATTATGAAAAATTTATTTTTTAGCTTTAGTAAAGAATGAAATAAAATATGAATTCAAGCTATATAACAAAATAATAAAAATAAAAAACGTATCAGCAACATAATAAGCATCAATGCACAATTTCAAAGAGATAAAACATAGTATATTTAATATAATTAATAAAATGTGATTTATATTTCATTTTATAATAATAGAAATAAATGTTATTTCTATAAAATTATAAAATTCAAGTTAATTTGAGATAAATATATCTATTATCAAATATAAAAATAAAAATAGCAAAATAATTGTACTCAATCTATATAACAAAAATAATAGAAAAAATTTGTATCACTAACAGAAATAGATGTTGTTTCTATAAAATTATAAAATCTAAGTCAATTGAAATAAATATATCTATTATCAAATATAAAAGTAAAAATGTGATCTATATTTTCTTTTATAATAATAGAGATAGATGTTGATTATATAAAATTATAAAATCTAAATTAATTGAAATAAATATATCTATTATCAAATATAAAAGTAAAAATAGTAAAATTAGACAAATAGTAGTGTTGAAGCTATGATGTGTTATCCATATGTTGCTACTTCTAACCACTAAAGAAAACTAAATGCTTTTAATATATTGCTACTATTGTTATTTATAAAGTGTATGCAAACTAGAAAGAAATAATGAATTGAGGTTTCATGTGGATTGTTCAATCAAGAAAAAAAGAAGTCGAATGTGAAACTTGTCAAATGATTCGACCAAGAAAAAAAGAATGAATGAACTGAACAAGCAGAAAGCGATCGTCGAATGAAACTACAAAGAAAGAACAAACTAAGGTTTCACGTGGGTTATTCAACCAAGAAAAAAATGAATGAGCCGAACAAGTAGAAGCAACATATGAGTGTAACAAGAAAGAAAAACAAATTACTGCAAAGGTTTCGAATGATTCTACTAAAAAAAGAAAGAACTGAACAAGTAGAATGTAAATGAGAGCAACATACTAGTGCAAGCGGTCGACGAATGATTCAACCCGAAAGAAAGAACAAATTGAGATTTCGCGTTGGCTGTTCAACCAAGAAAAGAAGAAGAATGTGAATAGTCGAATGATTCAACCAAGAAACAAAAAAAAATGAATAAACTAAACAAAAGAAGAGCAAGATACTAATGGAGCAGAAGGAGGATGAGAACGACAATCGTCAAATGATAATACCAGAAAGAAAAATGAACTACTGCAAAGACCTTAAATGATTCAATCAACAAAAGAAAAGAAAGAACCAATTGAACAAACAGAATGTGTGCAACATACCAGTGCAGGCGGTCGTTGAATGTTTCGACAAGAAAGAGAGAACGAACTAAGGCTTTTCAACCAAAAAAAAAAGAAACAAAACATGAAATCATTGTATGATTCAACCAAGAAAAAAAGAAAATTTGAAGAAATTAACAAGCGGAAGATAACATACGAGTGTAGCAGAACATGAAAGAGATCAACGGTCATCGAATGATTCAACAAGAAAGAAAAATGAATTGCTACAAGGGTTTTTAAATGATTCAAAAAAGAAAAAAAAGAAAAGTAGAAGAGTATGCAATACACCAAAATTTAAAACAATAATGGTGGTCGAATAACCCGACCACCCGACCTAGACTTGACCTAGCCAAACTTGGTCAGGTTAGGTTTGTTTACAGGTCGGATCAAACCCAACCCTTAAACAACCCTAATGCTTTGAATGTACGACGATGTGAGAACTACTTTTTTTTTCTTTTTATCAAATTATTTGCTAGATTTATGTTGATCTTGTGACCTCATTTTGTTTTATATGTTTTTTTAATTCACTTTAGAAAATATATTAATTAAAAGTGTTATAAAACATTAATAAAATTTATTTTTTCAAAAAATTAAGGTACTTATATTTTTTTACATTTTATATATCTTGTTTTATTAATATAATATTCCAAATGCACTTCTACCCCATACATTTTACAATTTATTTTTGCAAAAAAAAAAGTTTAGCACCATTAAATATATATGGACTATGTGAGAACTACCTTTTTTTTTCTTTTTATCATATTCTTTCTTAGATTTCTCTTGATCTTGGGGCCTCTTTTTCTTTTATATGTTTTTTTTCTTCTGAATTCAATTGAAAGAACATATTAATTAAAAGTGTTTTAAACATTAATAAAATTTATTTTTTTAAAAAAATTAAGATACTTACATTTTTGACATTTTATATATTTTGTTTTATTAATATAACCCTCCAAATGCACTTCTGCCCAAACGTTTTACACTTCATTTTTTAAAAAACAGTTTATCCCCATTAAATACATTTGGATTATGTAAGAACTATTTTTTTTAATTTTATCACATTCTTTCTTATATTTATCTTGATCGTGGGACCTCCTTTTATTTTATATGTTTTTCCTTGTGAATTCACCTGAAAAAGAAACATGTTGATTAAAATTGTTTTAAAACATTAATAATATTATTTTTTAAGAAAATTAAGGCACTTACATTTTTTACATTTTATATCTCTTGTTTTATTAATATAATTTTCCAAATGCACTTTTGAACATACGTTTTATACTTCATTTTTGTAAAAAAAAAAGTTTAGCCTCGTTAAATACATATTAACTATGTGAGAACTACTTTTTTCTCTTTTTATCATATTGTTTCTTAGATTTATCTTTTTCTTGGGACCTCCTTTTGTTTTATATGTTTTTTCTTTTGTAAAAAAAACATATTGATTAAAAATGTTTTATAATATTAAAATAATTTATTTTTTTAAAAATAAGGTACTTACATTTTTGACATTTTATATCTCTTGTTTTATTAATATAATCTTTCAAATGCAATTCTTGTGCATACGTTTTACACTTCATTTTTGAAAAAAAAAGTTTAGCCCCATTAAATACATATCAATTATGTGATAACTACTTTTTTCTCTTTTTATCATATTGTTTCTTAGATTTATCTTGTTCCTAGACCTCCTTTTGTTTTATATGTTTTTTCTTCTGAATTAAACTGAAAAAATACATTGATTAAAAGTGTTTTAAAAATTAATACAATTTATTTTTAAAAGAATTAAGGTACTTACATTTTTTATATTTTATATCTTATTAATATATTCTTTCAAATGCACTTCTAACCCATAAGTTTTACAATTTATTTTTGCAAAACAAAGTTTAGCACCGTTAAATATATATGAACTATGTGAGAACTACTTTTTTTTTCTTTTTATCATATTCTTTGTTAGATTTATCTTGATTCTGACACCTTTTCTTTTATATGTTTTTTCTTCTGAATTCAGCTAAAAAACATATTGATTAAAAGTGTTTTAACACATTAATACAAAAATTATGGTACTTACATTTTTGACATTTTATATCTCTTGTTTTATTAATATAATCTTACAATGCACTTCTTGCTCATACGTTTTACACTTCATTTTTGCAAAAAAAAAAAAGTTTAACCCCGTTAAATACATATCGACTATGTGAGAACTACTTATTTTCTTTTTATCATATTCTTTCTAAGATTTATCTTGTTCCTGAGACCTTCTTTTGTTTTATATATTTTTTTCTTCTGAATTCACCTAAAAAAATATTGATTAAAAGTGTTTTAAAATATTAATACAATTTATTTTTAAAAAATTAAGGTACTTATATTTTTGACATTTTATATCTCTTGTTTTATTAATATAATCTTCCAAATGCACTTCTGGCCCATACGTTTTACATTTCATTTTTGCGAAAAAAAAGATTAGCCCCGTTAAATTGACTATGTGAGAACTACTTTTTTCTCTTTTTATTATATTATTTTTTAGATTTATCTTGTTCTTGTGACCTCCTTTTGTTTTATATATTTTTTCTTCTGAATTCACCTGAAAAAAAGATATTGATTGAAATTGTTTTAGAACATTAATACAAGTTATTTTTAAAAAAAAATTAAGGTACTTACATTTTTGACATGTTATATCTATTGTTTTATTAATATAATCTTCTAAATGCACTTCTACGCAAAAGTTTTATACTTTATTTTTGAAAAAAAGTTTAGCCCTTTTAAATACATATGGATTATGTGAGAACTATTTTTTCCATTTTATCATATTCTTTTTTACATTTATCTTGATCATGGGATCACTTTTTGTATTATATGTTTTTCTTCTAAATTCACCTGAAAAAACATATTGATTAAAAGTGTTTTACAAGATTAATAAATTTTATTGTTTAAAAAAATTAAGGTACTTACATTTTTTACATTTTATTTATCTTGTTTTATTAATATAATCTTCCAAATGCACTTCTGGATATATGTTTTATACTTCATTTTTACAAAAAAGAAAAGTTTATTCACGATAAATACAAATTGACTATGTGAGAACTACTTTTTTCTCTTTTTATTATATTGTTTTTTAGATTTATCTTGTTTTTGGGACCTCTTTTTGTTTATATGTTTTTTTCTTCTGAATTCACCTAACCATTTCTTAATAAAAATAATCACATATTAATATTAGAAAATACCTTAAAAATTAACTTATCAATTGAGACTTACTGCAAGAAGCAAAAAATTAACACAATAGTAAAAGACCTAACACGAAATCAAGATTCAATTATAATAGAAACTCAAAACCTTCAAAATCAAATAAGGATAAACAACAAAAATAACAAGCATATTGAGAGATAGACTTTGAATATAGAAATTGAACAATTCCTCTCCCCTAATCAAAAAGAGGGGAAATGCAATGTAAGAGACAATTAACAAAATGCACAATTTGTGTCTATATCTTTATAACAATGGTATGCATATTAATAGTATTCTCATATATATTCTAATTTTTAATTCATTTCATTCAAAACATGCATATTGTCATCAAACCAATAATAAAAAATAGAACCAAATAATTGTTAGAGACACGTAAAAAGAAAAATTGAAATACTTTAGTCATATTATAAAAAAGATTTCTTTCAAAAATATACATATTGTCATCAAACTAAGAACAAAAGATAGAACAAAATAATTAGCTGACGTACAAAAAGAAATAGAATTAAAGAAACATCATACAATAAATAAAGTGAATATGCATGCAAGAGTTTATAGCTCATCAACTAAATACAAAATTTGGATAGAGAAAATGGTAGTTGATGACATTAAGAAAGAACGAATTGAAGATTGTTGCAAGGGTTAACCAAGAAAGAAAGGAAATGAGACCAACCTTCTAATGATAAGAAGGAAAGAACAAAAGCAACATACTAATGTCAAAAAACCCGACTTCCAGTTAAGCTCTACAACGGATGTCACCAGAGAAGCAGATCGATCGTCGACTTGCTTACCAGTCGATGGTGTGAAGCGAACAAAAAAAATTGACATCAAGCCAATAATAAAAGATAGGAAAATAATAATTGATAGGGGCACGTAAAACAAAAATTGACCTAATTTAGTCATATTATAAAAAAAATATTTGTTAAAAATTGACCTAATTTAGTCATATTATAGAAAATATTTCTTTAAAAATATGCATATTGTCATCAAACTGAGAACAAAAGATGGAACAAAATAATTGGCTAATGTACATATAAAAAGAAACATGATTAAAGAAATATCGTACAACAAAAAAAGTGAATATGCATGCAACAGTTTATAGCTCGTCAAGTAAATTCAAAGTTTGGATAAAGAAAATGGTAGTCCATGACATCTTTCTTGCTGCAACAAAGAATTGAAGATTGTTGCAAGGGTTTTGAACCAAGAAAGAAAGGAAATGAGACCAGCCTTATAATGGTAAGAAAGAAAGAACAAAAGCAAGTACCACTATCAGAAAACAGAAGCTCTAGTGAGGCTCCATATGTCATCAGAGAAGCAACTCGGTGGCTGATTTACTTGCTGGTGTGCATCGTATGAAATGAAGGAAATGAAGTAGAGAGCGAAAGCACATAGGTAAGAAAATGCGGGTGAGAAGAAAAAGAAACAAATGGAAAAAGAGTTTTCTATTCAATATGTATAAGTGAGTTAAAGGACACACAACTACTCTCTATTTATACTAAACTAGGGAAATCCCTAGTGGAAGTTAAATATTTTTAAAATATAAATATATATAATTTTATGATACAATGAAATTTTGAATATCTTACATATTTGAATTAAGAAAATTACTAATTAAATTTACTTTTAAAATATTTAAATTGACTATAAAAATATGTTGATTATGGGTTCATCTATCCGTGGTTTTAAAATATTTTCCCCATTTTAATGCATTATAATTTGTCAAAAAATAAAAAAAAATTAAACTAATTAACCCAAAAAACTATACATATAGTGTCATTACAATTTTCCTTTAAGAAATATGTACTATTAATGTCTTTTTATAACACTATAAGAAAGAAACATTAATATGTTTATACAATAAAAAATAGGGTTTTTTTCATAAATCTTTGCTAAACTATTGCGATTTTCTGTATTTAACCTCAAATTACGAACTTATTTTTTTATCCCTAAACTATCACGATTTTTTCACTTTAGTCCTTCCATATACTTCTGTTACATTTTTCGTTACTTTTGATTTTTCTCATTTATGAAAAGACTAAATTATCCCTCCCCCTTACCACAACAATTAACAAATATAAAAAAAGGAAAAAAATTGATGGGAGGGTAATTTAGTCTTTTCATAAATAATTTTTTTGTTTACCACTTTAATCCTTCCAATGATTTTTTTTTGTTTTTTATATTTGTTAATTCATGTTTTTCAAGAGGGAGGGGTAATTCATGTTTGACTTCTCATGCCATAATGAATGATAATGTTAACGACTTCTCATGCCACAATTCATTATCCTTCATGTAATGGTGATAAAAAAAATTATATGAGCATTTCATGTAAGTAGAGGAAAAATGAAAAGTTCATTTAATAATTTTATTTCAAAAAAAGTACCTTCTATTAATGCACATAAAAAATGAATATGAATAGGTTTATAACAAAATAACAATAAAATTTGATATCAATAGTAATGAATACTTTGATAATTCATAATGCAGTATTATTTACAAAAGAAATATACACATAAATATATGGAAAAGAATTCATTAAGACATTTCACATGCTAATTCAACTTGCTTGAGATATGTACCAAAACATTTAGAATTCCACAACTTGTACTCAATAGATTTTAATTTAGAATATCAACATCCATCATGCTCATGTCTATTCACTATAAAGTATTACTATTTACTCGGCCTATTACTTATAAATCTAGCATTCAAGTCTAAGCAATTATTCTATAACACCAATATCTACTATGAATATGTAAACTTGTCAAGAATTAAGGAAAAGAAAAATAAGATCATGCCGCATGAAGAGACTCAAAACTGGTTCCTTCCAATATTCCACAAGTAACATAATCTCTCTTGGTCTGACTCCAAATTGAACAAACCAAAGAAAAGAAGGAAAAAGAACACAAAGTCGATGGCGTCGAAGTGGTCACGCTTGATCATGTTGCCATGCATCGCGAACATGGATATAGTGAGGAAGCTGGCAAGCACCTGCCACGGGTCCAATGCGATTTGCCTCTACCACAGCTTCTACACGATGGTCTGTCGTCCTCTCTGAAATTGAACTACGATAGAGTAAGGGAGCGAAGCTATGTCCTCTGTGCATTAGAGCATGGGATAGCAACAATGCGGTTTTTGTTGTACACGCGACAAAAAGGAGGCAATTTCAAAGTCAAGGAGCGAGCTTTTTACGGGGAGAGAGACCCATGGAGCTTGCCATGTAATGCCCCGGAACTACTTTGACTCTTTCGTTGATCCAGATGGTCACGAAGAGTAATACGTAAACGGAATACTTAAGAATAAAATATTACAATAATTAAAGATGAAAAATGCGAAAGCTAAATAAATAAGAGTACATCATATCATATGCACATAAGTTTTCAAGCATATAAAAGTTCATGCCATAATACAACTTGATAAGTCTCATACATGATAGTAAATAAAGGAAAGACTCAATATAATTCTAGATAACTATGTGCACACGCCACCTAAGCTGAAGTCACCGTACACGCATCAACTTGACTTGCAAATAACTCATGTACCTGTGGAGAACACACAAGGGTGCAAACTCAACCATTAGCATATAACTAAGTGTGAATTCATAATAGGTCATAAGGAAGTTTCATCATAATGAGCACAAAACACATGTAATGAAGAAATATGATAATAAATTAAGGGGGATCATCATGGATTCCATGTCTTGGTCTTTTCTTTCCATTTTCATTTCGATTTATGTTCATATTCATAAGAATAGTCCTTTCGTTCATCGATAACCATTAGTTTCATTTCATCTAACTTTTCACTTTTAGGAAATACCATACAAATACACATGTGTAGACCTTGAAGCTTTTTCATTGCAGAATAATCAACAAACACGCCCACATAACAAGAAAATGAAAGAAAAAGGTTTCAGTTTTGGAGCAAATTTGGAGTCACATTTTGAAGTAAGGACTACTTAAGGGTCACGAAAAGGAAAGAAAGAGATTATCTGTTCCAAAAATGGGGTGAAGTGAAGTAAAAGCTTAATTTTAGTCCTCTACATCTACCAGTTACAAAGAAAAAACAAGTGAAAAGATTTTACAGCTAGATAAAGAAGATGATAAGTTGATGTGTGGAAAGGCATTTTGTCAGATCTATGTAGCAGCTAAATACCATTTGATTTTTTATGAAGTATTTCAAGGATATATACCAACCTTTGAGTCGATAGCCTAAAAATATGACCTACAAACTTGACCATCTAAGAATTACAGGCATATTAGGTCAATCCGAGACAAAAAAAAAAGCCTAATGCAGCTAATTACTCAAATTCATGGCATTGGCAAACATCTGATAAAATCGCGGAGAAAGTTATAGAGCTTTTTTTTTAGAAGGAGAAAGTTATTGAGCTAATTATTCAAGTGGAAGAGGATGTCTGCAACATATTTAAGATGATGTGAAATAAGATTAAAAAGGAAGAACTAGATAATTACTTTCAAGAGTTTCACCAAACTTAGAATGGTGGTCAAATCAATTTAATGAATAGCCCTTGAAAAATTTGCAATGACTGAAATCCAGTGATTCAAATGCTTTCCCTGCAATTTGGTACATGAAGATCGTGAAAACAGTTTTCAGATAATTTGTACTTTTCAGTTGAGTAGAATAGGCACGGTCAATTGTTTCTAGATGAGAACATAAGAAATAATACAATAGAGACTAAAAGCATTGAAGCAGCTAACTTGGTGGCAGTATGATGTACTGTGATATCTGAATGGTGCCCAACATGAACTTTTCAGCTACAAAGATAAGATTAAATATGCTGTAATATATCTCTAGCATTTCATTCACATAACAATATTTCTTGAACAATCTGACCTCAAGTCCTACAGAATTGAACACAGACTGCTACAAGATGATCAAGCGGACAATCTGTCCTAGGAAACGGAATGACTTCGCAGCTTCTCTTAGGCATCCGTTCTTTACATCCCTGGACCAATGCTGTAGCACAGAAATCGTTAGAGAATGAACCTATAAGTTATTCACTTATCCAAACTCAAAAAGCTTGAATTGAAACAACAATACTGCGAGCATTTTTGTCATTATATACCTCTCCCAATTTATTGAGGTTCTCTCTAACACCTTTCAACGAGTCCTGTTCATCATTATCCCATTTGTAGAATTCAAGTTCCCTTCCTTCCAAAAGCATATCACAGACCTAATAACCAAGAATACAACTAAGTTTTCATACAGCTTCTGAAGGCCAAACAACAACAACAACAACAACAACAACAACAACAAAGCCTTATCCCACTAGGTGGGGTCGGCTACCGAAGGCCAAACAATAACCAAAACCAAATGAACAAACAGTTCTCATACTGTGGACCCCTTTTTGGGAGCAATCACATACACCCTTTTCCACTATCCACCATCTTATTAACGATTTAATGGTGAATTAGACATATGACATACTTCAGAGAAGAAACTGGGGAAACTCATACATTAGATGCAACAAATGGGATGCGGTGTGAAACTAACAACTACAGAGTCTGTACAGCTGCTGCATGATGGATTGAAAGGGTAAAGGGTAATAAGAGAATACTTCTTCTCTGTGTTACTCCAGTGTATACTAGTATAGTGAAATATATCCATATCCCCCTGCAATTAAATAAGTCAGTCCATACACTACAGGGGGACAAGGATAAAGGATAAAGGGTAATAAAAGAATTTCCTCAAAAAAAAAAAAAGAAGAGAAACTTGGAAACAGTAGATAATAAGAGACTTTTTACAATGGCACTACAAGAAGAATGTATAACAAAACAACAACAACAACAACAACAAAGCCTTATCCCACTAGGTGGGGTCGGCTACATGGATCATACGACGCCATTCCGCTCTATTAGTAACCAAGCCTTTCGGTATATTATTCACCAATAGATCTTGCTCTATTAGTTCGCCAAGTGTCCGCCTTGGCCTCCCTCTCCCTCTTTTAATCGGACACCAGATTATTTGATCTACTCTTCTTACTGGCGCATCTAATGGTCTTCTCTGAACATGACCAAACCATCTCAAACGATTCTCTACCATTTTCTCACTAATAGGAGCCACTCCGACTCGTTCACGTATATGGTCATTCCTAATCTTATCTAATCTTGTATGACCACACATCCATCTCAACATCCTCATTTCGGCTACCCCCACTTTACGTTCATGTTGTCCCTTCATAGCCCAACATTCACTACCATATAACACTGCTGGCCTTATAGCAGTACGATAGAATTTTCCTTTAACTTTATTGGGTACTTTTCTATCACAAAGAACTCCAGTGGCTTTCCTCCACTTACACCAACCAGCTTGAATTCTATGATTAACATCGTCATCAATCTCACCATCTTGTCTTACAATTGATCCTAAATATTTAAACTTTGTCACTTGAGGAATTATATCCTCCCCTAACCTAACTTTCAAATCGTCTCTAAGTTGTTTATTTGTGAAATTGCTATGCATATATTCTGTTTTATTCCTACTTAAACGAAAACCCTTTGACTCCAACGTATTTCTCCATATTTCCAATTTTGTATTAATCTCTTCTCTTGAATCCGCTAAAAGTACTATATCATCCGCAAATAGCATGCACTTAGGTACCTCCTCTATGATACTCTCGGTTATAGCATCGATAACTAAGTTAAATAGATACGGGCTTAAAGCTGATCCTTGATGTAGGCCAATTCCTATAGGAAATTCATTTGTCTCACCTCCGGGTGTCCTAACCCTAGTCAATGCCCCATCGTACATATCTTGTATTACCTTAATGTAGGCAACATTCACCCTCTTCTTTTGCAAGGCTTTCCAAAGTACATCCCTTGGTACCCGATCATACGCCTTCTCTAAATCAATGAAAGCCATATGTAAGTCTCTTCTCCTACTTCGATACTTCTCCATCATCCCCCTTAGTAAATAAATCGCCTCTGTAGTGGATCTTCCTGGCATGAACCCAAATTGTCTCTCAGAAATACTAGTCTCCATTCTCAATCTATGCTCAATCACTTTTTCCCATAATTTCATAGTGTGACTCATAAGTTTAATCCCTCTATAATTTGCACAATTCTGAATATCCCCTTTATTTTTGTAAATAAGAACTAATGTACTTAATCTCCAATCATCAGGCATCTTTTTCGACCGTAAAATCTCATTAAATAGTTTACATAACCACAACACACCTTTTTCTCCTAAACATTTCCAAACTTCAATCGGTATACCATCCGGTCCAACGGCTTTACCATTCTCCATTTTCTTAAGAGCTTCGCTAACCTCCGAAACTCTAATTCTACGATAAAATGACCTATTAAGCTCACATTCGCTAACTGTCAAATCCTCCAAATCACAACGAGAATCTTCACATCCATCATTAAATAGCTTATAGAAATACTCTTCCCATCTGTTCTTAATATCTCCTTCAGTAACTAAAACCTTGCCAACTTCATTTTTTATTCATCTTACTTAATCCAAATCTCTCGACTCCTTCTCTTTATTCCTTGCAATCTTGTAAATCCTTTGTTCACCCGCCTTTGTCCCCAACTCCTTATAAAACCCCTCATATGCTTTTGCACGAGTATCACTAACTGCCTTCTTAGCCTCCCTTTTCGCCAAACGATACTTTTCCCAATTGTCAGAACTATTGTCCAAGTGTATCGCCTTGAAACAATTCTTCTTATTACGCACCTTTTCTTAGACCTCCTCATTCCACCACCAAGTCTCTTTATCTCGTGGTCCAAAACCTTTTGATTCTCCTAAAATGGCTTTAGCAACCATTTCAACCTTTTTTGCCACATTCTTCCACATGATACTAGCATCTCCTTCTAACTCCCACACACTTTCCTCTAATAACTTACTTCTAAAAGTCTCTCGCTTCTCCCCCTTTAACTGCCACCACTTGATCTTTCGATCAAAAACTGTTCGGGATTTTGGTTTTATATATTTTATTTGCATATCAAGAACTAACAATCTATGTTGTGTAGTCACCCCATGCCCAGGAATTACTTTGCAATTAGTACAACGTCTTTTATCAGTATTTCTTATCAAGAAAAAATCGATTTGAGACCTATGAGTTCCACTTTTGTATGTGATTAAATGTTCCTCTCTCTTCCTAAAACAAGTGTTGATAATCTTAAGGTCGTATGCTAAAGAAAAATCAATAATAGTTTGTCCTTCCTCATTCAACTCCCCAAAACCAAAACCACCATGAACCCTTGCATGTGGTCCTGCCTCTTTACCAACATGTCCATTAAGGTCTCCCCCAATATAAACTTTCTCGGTTGTTGGTATACTTTCAATCAAACCCTCCATATCTGCCCAAAACTTCTCCTTGAGATGTGATTCTGCTCCTACTTGGGGTGCATATGCACTAATAATGTTCATAGTCTCCTTTCCAACAATTACTTTCACGGATATGATTCGATCCTCAATCCTTTTAACTTCCACAACATTCTTCCTCCATTCTGCATCCGCGATAATACCAACATCATTCCTTCCATTTACCTTACCTGTGTACCAAAGTTTGGAACCATTTAACCTAATCTCTTTACTTCCCTCTCCTACCCATCTAGTTTCTTGCAAGCATAAGATACTAATCTTACGCTAGTCCATTACTTGTGCCACCTCGAGGCGCTTCCCATTCAACGTCCCAATGTTCCAAGAACCTAATCTGACCTTAGTCTCATGAACTAGCTTCTTTAACCGCCTCCGTCCATTAGAGTGCGGTAGCCCTTGCTCATTTAACACTGCATTCAGGCGAGGATGCAGCGGCTCTTGCTCTCTTATCACTGTACCCGAGCTGTACAACGCGTTACTTACGGGTAACGACCTAGCATTAACACAATATATTCGTTGATCCATGTTCATAAGATTCGACATGATTTTATGTTGGCTGTCGGGGCCTAACACAACCCTCCTCCTTTATCCGGGCTTGGGACCGGCTATAAAATATAGGCGGCACTAAGCAAATATTTTAAACTTGGGACTATATGGGAGCTAAAACTTATAATAAAGTTGGAAAAAGTTTTAGACTGATATGCGGAAGTATCATTTGAACCTAGAAGAAACCATGACAAACATTTTTTTAGAGAGGGAAAAAGTGAGATCATCTATTTCTCTTGATGAATGATAGTTACATGCAATGTTTCTCCTTTAAAAGTACACTCATGAAAGAAAAAGCACACAACACAATATGTGTAGAATAGCAAATGAAAATATCTTGTGTTTCTAAGAAAATCCAAAGCAGAACACTGCACACATGTTTGCATGATGAGTATAAATAAAACACGGCGAACAATTTAGATGTCTATTTGAGATAAAGTTTTGGTCTTACCTTTCTACCTGTCTCCTGGCCACCTGTTATATGTGCAAAATATATATTGTAGAAATGGCATAGAAAAGATGGTGAACTTCTTTCGACCAATTCATTGAGATAAGCAACATAGGCAGTCCCAGGAGTGCTTGGCTGCGGAATTGAAATGCCTTGCTGGTTGAACCATTCTAAATCTTTGGAAAGTCTCTCGGATCTTTCCAGACCAGTCTTTCTGAAATAAACATCTGAAGAAGTATTATCAGAGAATGTTGGCACAGTTTCTCAGTACTGCAAGTTGATTCTTATATTATATTATGTGCACCATGCATAGTTAAAATTAAAATTATCTACTAATGCCACTTCTAGTTCTTTCTCCCTACAAGCGGATGACAGGTTTGGGGGTAATTTCGTATCGCATGCTTGGCTACATTTTAATTCCAATATGCTTGGTTAAATATATCCTTTAATGCCACTTCTCTACTGTCGAATTGCTTGTACAGAGCTCAGAAATCGGAATCTTACACGCGACGTCTGTGGATTCGTCCACAATGCGCTCGACAGCGTCGAAGACGAGCTTGCTGTCAACAAGGTACTTGAGGAAGCCCTCCATGCTCGCTTGCCACGTCTCCCCCTCCCCGTCGCCCCCGCCGTCGCTCCCCTCCTCTGCGCCCCCGTCGGTCTTTGGGTTGCTGCGGAGCTTCATGGCGACGAACCGCATCTCCTCGACGATTCCGCTGGTTTCGCCAGGGTAGGGCTTCCGGTACCTCTTCCTCTTCCGCACCACGGGACTGGGATGAGAGGGGGCAGCGGGAATAGTAGCGGCAGCAGCCGTTGACGGAGGAGGACGAGAAGAAGAAGACGCGGAGAAGACGGTCAAAAGAGGAGGGCGTTTGGAGTTGAAGATGAGATGCGGCGTGGTGGAAGGCCGAGCACCGGTGGCGGACCAAGGAAAGAACTCGACCGACCTAAGAGAAGATGAAGAGGACAATGCTCCAGCCATGGACACCATCTTTTGTTTTTGCCCTCAAGATGTGTGCTTTTTTTTCTCTCCTCCCAATAGTACATACTGAGGAAAGGAAATAGCGCAGGTTCTAATCTTTCAAAAAACGACCATTATGTTTTAATCAAATCTATTTTAAATTTTCATTATTTTAACATACAAATACGATCAAACCAAAACTCTTAGAAAATATTTGGGATGCATGAATGCTATAAATAGAGATAATGAGACGCAGAAAACGTAATGCTTGAGATCTGAAAGTCGTGTCATATTGTTGATAACAAATTTCAAAGTTTGAAGATTAATCAAAGGAGAAAATTGCACAATAACTCGTCGGTTATGTTATGCACAGTCTGGAGATTCCAAAGATTACGAATTCTTCTTCTATCTTTATTTGGATTCTTTTTTACTTAATTTTTCATTGTGTATCATTGTTGTAATAGAGATTTTATATTTTTTTTTTAAAAAAAAGTGTTTGAACATTGTCATTAGTTGAGTTAATTAAACTTTTCGATTTCTTTTTATTGTGCATGCTAAGTTCATTAATTTTTTATGAGTGATTTGATTTATGATATTAGATTATATGTGTCATTAGTTTCAATATTATTATTACTTTGATAATTGATTATTTTTAAGTTGAAACATACATAACGTGTATTCGGTAACTCATCATTTGTGCCGAATTTCATACGGTTATTATTCTCTTCAATATTGTGAGTGAATAATACCATAGGTGATACATATTAATGCGTCTTAATTTTTTGTAAAACTGATAATTGACTTGTCTTTTGTGGATGTTAGTTTTATTAGATTAAGGTACTTTGATTTAATTGTATTGAATAGGTCATAACATTAGGTATTCATAATCCATCTTAAAAATTGAAACTATTATTTTATGATTATAACTCAACTATAATAGTGATTGATACAAGTTTACCTATGCATTAATTATTCATCATCCTAAGGCTCAACATCAATTTATTTTATTTTCTGTTATTTAATTTTCTATTTTCACATCACAACACATTTTCTTCTCTTAGTAGATATAGGATAAATTAGATTTAACTAATTCATCGGGAGTTCGACACTCTATTAGAATATGACTAGTGCACTTGCTATCAAATTTATTTATTACAAATTTACACATCAATCATGTGGTTTAGTACACAAGGAAAACTCAATCCTCGCTATATTGACCATTTGAGATTTGGAAATTTATCGTTGAGGCTTCATATAAGTTGTCACTACTCTTCCCATGGGCGAGTATATGATATATTCTATGTTTTCATGCTCAAGAAGTACCACTACAAGGATGCCAATTACTCAGATTGAGAAATTGGCTTATTTGTTGATCACTGACTCACATACTAGAATGTAAGGCGCAACAATGGAAGAACAAAGATGAGTCCAAGAGCCACAACAAGGTGACATGTGAACACGAGTTAGAAATGTGCCAAGAATTCTCGCACCTTTTCGTTAAGTCCTCTACCTCGTATAAAATTGAATGACAAATTTTCTTTTAAGTAGTTTATAATATAATAGCCAGAAAAAAATAAAATAAAAAAATAGAATAAGTACACAGTTGTTACAATAGGACTCACTCAACAAGATCAAATCCCAACAAATAAGGGAATTCAAAAATCAGAAATTTAGTGCGCCTGGCCATAAAAATCAAGAGAAAAATTACCCACATTAGTGCCTCATTAGTTCCATTTGAACTAGACACAAGAGATTGGGGAAATCGAAAATCAAAACCCACAAAAAACACCACCGTTCGACTCACAAGAAAATCAGATGTGTAGGAGAAGAGAAAAGAGTAGGGATTCCTTCATTTTCTCTCACGTGCTGCCCTCATTCTTTTCCTCACGACACTCTTCACACGCTGGCACACGGGAGACAGTAGGCAGGGCATTTGATTGATAGCAGGTTCTTGGACGGGCGACATAATAAGGTGGGTAAACCTAGAATCACATTGATTAACTTCTTCTAGAATAAGTCGTGTAGATTGGATCTACATACCATGTGTTTTCCCTCTGTCGCGCAACATGTGTTAGGGCTTCACATAATCTGTTTACGAATATGATCATGATGATTGGGGGTATGTTCTCTGGACATATCGAGCCATAATATATTTGCAACGTAGCATATGTGATCCTTGCATTGTTATAGTTTTGGTTTTCACCATGGGAAAAGAGGAAATATCACTGATACATGATGGGAAAATCCGAGAACAAGTAGAGAAGATCACAGAGAGATTGCAGAAAAATAGAGGAGACACACGAAATTTACCCAGGTTCACCCTTGAGATTAGGGCTACGTCCTGCAAAAAGGTTCCACTATATCGTTTAGGTTTACAGCCGCCGCACAAAATTACATCAGAAATTAGGCTATTAATAGCCTCTCCAAATCGGGTTTAAAACCCAAACAAACAGAGAAAAAACCTAATCCGAACCTAATCGAGTTTACCGTCGTCGGGGGGCAGGGCCCCCCGAACCCCCCCTTTTGTTCGTACGCCAACAATACTGTTAATTGGGTAATACTCAGATTCCCCTAAGCTCACGTGGGCGAACCCGGTGTGAGAAACAAGAGGTCCTGAAGTATTCACCAACTCTAACATTCTCCCACTTGGTAGATACTTCACACCAATGAGAGCCTTGCCAGCAACATTCTTCTTCAATCCGACAGCAGTAGAGCACCACTCAAACTTTACACCTGTAACTGTTTTAGTCAGAAAATCAGAACTATTCTCTGTTGTATCAACCTTTTCAAGCTGAACCTCTTTCTTTTCCACCTTTTCCCGAATAAAGTGGTATTGGATGTCAATATGCTTTGTGCGTGAGTGAAATGCGGGATTCTTAGCTAACTGAATAGCACCTTGATTATCACATCTCACCTCTATAACACCTTGCTCAAATCCGAGCTCTAAGCACAACCGTCGTAGCCATATGGCCTCTTTTGCAGCATGAGTAAGAGCCATATATTCTGCTTCTGTAGAAGAAAGTGCTACCACGCTTTGTCTCTTGCTCATCCAACTTAGTGCAGCCCCAAATAATGTAAAAATATATCCGCTAGTGGATCGTCTACTATCAATGTCTCCACCCCAATCAGCATCTACATGGTCCACAATATCAAGCATCTTTTCTTTTCTTGTACCTTCAAAACACAACGAAAAATTTGAAGTTCCACGAAGGTACCTGAAAACTCTCTTGATAGCATTCCAATGTTCCCTGCCTGGGTTAGACATATATCGACTCAAGACTCCCACTGCTTGGGCTATATCTGAACGCGTGCACACCATGGCATACATCAAGCTGCTCACTGCACTTGCATATGGCACACGATCCATCTCTTCAGCTTCTTCATCCGTCTTCGGGCATTGCTCTGCAGAAAGTTTGGTTCCTAGAGACATAGGAGTACCCACTGGCTTGCAGTCCGACATGTTAAATTTCTTCAACACTTCTTTTATGTACTTCTCCTGTCCTAGCCACAACTCTCGCTTCTGACGATCCCTTCTAATCTGCATACCCAAAATAAAATTCGCTGGCCCTAAGTCTTTCATCTCAAACTTCTTGGCCAACAAACCCTTCAATGAATTCACCATCTTCATACTGTTTCCAATCAGCAACATGTCATCCACATACAATGTAAGAATGACAAACTGATCTCCAACTCTCTTCACATAAACACAATGATCTGAATCTGAACGTACAAACTTGAGTTCGAGCATGTACGTATCAAACTTCTGGTACCACATCCTTGGCGACTGCTTCAATCCATACAGAGACTTCTTCAATTTGCACACCAGCTTCTCTTTACCTTGAACCTCAAAGCCTTCTGGTTGTCTCATATATATCTCTTCCTCCAAGTCCCCATGAAGGAATGCCGTCTTCACATCCATCTGCTCTACCTCAAGATTATATGCTGCTGTCAGAGATAGAACAAATCTGATTGAAGTCATTTTCGCCACGGGAGAAAAAATCTCATCATAGTCGACTCCCTCAACCTGAGAGTACCCTTTAGCTACCAGCCTCGCCTTGTACTTCTCTACAGACCCATCCGGTTTCAGCTTTCGCTTAAACACCCATTTGCAACCAATTAACTTTCTATCCTTAGGCAATTTACACAAACTCCATGTTTCATTCTTATCCAGTGACTGCATCTCATCTGCCATAGCAAGCTCCCACTGATTTGCATCATCCATAGACCTTGCATCTTTTACAGAACTAGGTTCTTCTCCGATGATGCTCAAAGCATGAAACGAACTCAGAGCACTAAGAGAGTATCTCAAAGGTGCTCTTCTTTCTCGTGTCGATCTCCTGAGAACTGGTATGGTAGTACCAATATCTGGATCTTCATCTGAATCTGCATCTTCAACTTCATTAACCGAGTCCTCTTGATCCGGTTCTATAACAGACTCAACTGAAGTATCTTGTGCATCCACCTCTGAAGTTTCAGAATCAGAATCTTCTTCAAGCACTACCACTTTCTTAGGTTCATCACCTTTTTGAACTTCAACTTGGGAACTGATTCACGGAAAATAACATCCCTGCTGTAAACAATAGTCCTTGACTTTGGATTCCACAGTTTGTAGCCCTTGATCCCTTCCTTGTATCCGACAAATATGTTCTTTTCAGATTTACTATCAAGCTTACCCCGCTTTTCCTTGGGTATATGAACATATGCGTCACATCCGAACACCCGAACATGAGACAAATTTGGCTTCTTCCCAAACATTGCCTCATAAGGTGTCTGATCCTTCACTGATGAGGTCGGTGAGCGGTTCTTCAGGTAGTTTGCTGTGGCTACAGCTTCTGCCCAGAATTCTTGCCCCAATTCAGCCCAACTCAACATACATCTGGCCTTCTCTATGAGTGACCGATTTAACCTTTCAGCTACTCCATTCTGCTCAGGTGTATATGGAGTTGTCTTCTGCCTAGCAATACCATTGTCCACGCAGAAATGCTCAAACTTATCTGAACAAAATTCACCTCCATTATCTGTACGAAGGACCTTGATCTTGCAGCTCAATTGATTTTTCACCAAAACTTTAAATTCTCGAAACTTATCGAATACATCTGATTTATTCTTGATAAAATAAATCCAACTGTATCTCGAAAAATCATCTATAAAAGAAACATAGTATCTGGACCCTCCAATAGATGGAGTCGGAGTTGGTCCAAAGACATCACTATGAATCAGTTCGAGAATCTTCGTTGCTCTTGAACCTGTGTGTTGAAAACTAACTCGGTTCTGTTTTCCATGGAGGCAATGTTCACAGAACCCAAAGCCCACAGAACAATCCGGAACTCCTTCTACCATCTGACTTGATGCTATAGTGGAGAGTCCTTTTTCACTGATATGGCCTAATCTCCGATGCCACAACATAGATTTGTTGTCTTCATCTTCTTTGGCCTCTTCAGAAATAAATCCGCAGCCCACAGATATTGTCTCTCCGAGCAACTTGTACAACGTGCCATAGCGAACCCCTCGTGCAATTACAATCGACCCTCTGATCATCTTGCACGAATCCTTATCGCAACTGAATATAACACCCGAGTCAGCCATTGTACCAACAGATAATAAACTCCTGCTCATAAGTGGTATATGCATCACATCTGGTAGAGTCTTCACCGTGCCATCATTCATCCTCAACTTCACCCTGCCACGTCCAACAATCTGAACCGCAGTGTCATCTCCGAGCATGACATCCCCACCATTATACTCCTCATATTCACAGAACCAGTATTTATGAGGCGTCAAGTGGTACGAAGCACCAGTGTCGATAAGCCAGACATCTTTATCTGACTGTGTCGTACATGCAGAAGCCACATACATATCTCCTGCCTCAGCCTCCTTTTTGTCCGAGGTTGACTCAGCTTCTTTCTTATGAACCGGCTTGTTTTTGCAATCTCGCTTTAGATGGCCCCACTCTTGACATCTCCAGCATTGCACCTTCTTATCCTTACTCTTCGAACTTCCACGAGATTTGGATCTCCCTCTCTGATTTTGATTCCTTTCTAGTTGCCTTCCTCTGGCCGCCAGCGCCTCTTTACCAGAACTTGCTGATCCCTTTCTCCGTATTTCCTCTGATAACAAGGCAGCACATACACTTTCATACGAAAGTTCTTTATCCCCGCCACCAATCACAACAATCAGATTGTCCCATGAATCCGGCAGCGAACAGAGCAATATTATTGCCTTATCATCATCTTGAAACTTAACATCGATTGATACAAGTTGACTGATCACCGTGTTAAAGTTATAAAGATGGGTAGAAAACGAGTCACCCTCCTGCATCCGAAGATTGTACAATTTCTTCCTCAGAAATAACTTGTTAACCAACGACTTACTTTGATATAGGGATTCCAACTTCCTCCACAGATCTCTGGCAGTAGGTTCGCCCATCACATTCGTAAGAATTGAATCCGCGAGACACAGCCGAATCAAACCCTTCGCCTTTCTATCAATCCGATCCCACTCTTCGATCGCCTTTGGATCTGCCTGACTGGAGGAGGCCTCGTCCGCGACCTTCGCCGCCTCCATGCCTGGTCTCTCCTTCTCGATTGCCGTCCAAAGATCTCGATCACAAAGGAGATCCTCCATCTTCATCTTCCAGAGATCAAATCGTGTTCCATCAAATTTTTCTATCTCAATTCGCGATCCTCCTGACATCTCGAATAAACCCTAATTCCTCGAACAACCTGTGCTCTGATACCAATTGATGGGAAAATCCGAGAACAAGTAGAGAAGATCACAGAGAGATTGCAGAAAAATAGAGGAGACACACGAAATTTACCCAGGTTCACCCTTGAGATTAGGGCTACGTCCTGCAAAGAGGTTCCACTATATCGTTTAGGTTTACAGCCGCCGCACAAAATTACATCAGAAATTAGGCTATTAATAGCCTCTCCAAATCGGGTTTAAAACCCAAACAAACAGAGAAAAAACCTAATCCGAACCTAATCGGGTTTACCGCCGTCGGGGGGCGGGGCCCCCCGAACCCCTCCTTTCGTTCGTACGCCAATAATACTGTTAATTGGGTAATACTCAGATTCCCCTAAGCTCACGTGGGCGAACCCGGTGTGAGAAACAAGAGGCCCTGAAGTATTCACCAACTCTAACATTCTCCCACTTGGTGGATACTTCACACCAATGAGAGCCTTGCCAGCAACATTCTTCTTCAATCCGACAGCAGTAGAGCACCACTCAAACTTTACACCTGTAACTGCTTAAGTCAGAAAATCAGAACTATTCTCTGTTGTATCAACCTTTTCAAGCTGAACCTCTTTCTTTTCCACCTTTTCTCGAATAAAGTGGTATTGGATGTCAATATGCTTTGTGCGTGAGTGAAATGCGGGATTCTTAGCTAACTGAATAGCACCTTGATTATCACATCTCACCTCTATAACACCTTGCTCAAATCCGAGCTCTAAGCACAACCGTCGTAGCCATATGGCCTCTTTTGCAGCATGAGTAAGAGCCATATATTCTGCTTCTGTAGAAGAAAGTGCTACCACGCTTTGTCTCTTGCTCATCCAACTTAGTGCAGCCCCAAATAATGTAAAAATATATCCGCTAGTGGATCGTCTACTATCAATGTCTCCACCCCAATCAGCATCTACATGGTCCACAATATCAAGCATCTTTTCTTTTCTTGTACCTTCAAAACACAACGAAAAATTTGAAGTTCCACGAAGGTACCTGAAAACTCTCTTGATAGCATTCCAATGTTCCCTGCCTGGGTTAGACATATATCGACTCAAGACTCCCACTGCTTGGGCTATATCTGAACGCGTGCACACCATGGCATACATCAAGCTGCTCACTGCACTTGCATATGGCACACGATCCATCTCTTCAGCTTCTTCATCCGTCTTCGGGCATTGCTCTGCAGAAAGTTTGGTTCCTAGAGACATAGGAGTACCCACTGGCTTGCAGTCCGACATGTTAAATTTCTTCAACACTTCTTTTATGTACTTCTCCTGTCCTAGCCACAACTTTCGCTTCTGACGATCCCTTCTAATCTGCATACCCAAAATAAAATTCGCTGGCCCTAAGTCTTTCATCTCAAACTTCTTGGCCAACAAACCCTTCACTGAATTCACCATCTTCATACTGTTTCCAATCAGCAACATGTCATCCACATACAATGTAAGAATGACAAACTGATCTCCAACTCTCTTCACATAAACACAATGATCTGAATCTGAACATACAAACTTGAGTTCGAGCATGTACGTATCAAACTTCTGGTACCACATCCTTGGCGATTGCTTCAATCCATACAGAGACTTCTTCAATTTGCACACCAGCTTCTCTTTACCTTGAACCTCAAAGCCTTCTGGTTGTCTCATATATATCTCTTCCTCCAAGTCCCCATGAAGGAATGCCGTCTTCACATCCATCTGCTCTACCTCAAGATTATATGCTGCTGTCAGAGATAGAACAAATCTGATTGAAGTCATTTTCGCCACGGGAGAAAAAATCTCATCATAGTCGACTCCCTCAACCTGAGAGTACCCTTTAGCTACCAGCCTCGCCTTGTACTTCTCTACAGACCCATCCGGTTTCAGCTTTCGCTTAAACACCCATTTGCAACCAATTAACTTTCTATCCTTAGGCAATTTACACAAACTCCATGTTTCATTCTTATCCAGTGACTGCATCTCATCTGCCATAGCAAGCTCCCACTGATTTGCATCATCCATAGACCTTGCATCTTTTACAGAACTAGGTTCTTCTCCGATGATGCTCAAAGCATGAAACGAACTCAGAGCACTAAGAGAGTATCTCAAAGGTGCTCTTCTTTCTCGTGTCGATCTCCTGAGAACTGGTATGGTAGTACCAATATCTGGATCTTCATCTGAATCTGCATCTTCAACTTCATTAACCGAGTCCTCTTGATCCGGTTCTATAACAGACTCAACTGAAGTATCTTGTGCATCCACCTCTGAAGTTTCAGAATCAGAATCTTCTTCAAGCACTACCACTTTCTTAGGTTCATCACCTTTTTGAACTTCAACTTGGGAACGTGATTCACGGAAAACAACATCCTTGCTGTAAACAATAGTCCTTGACTTTGGATTCCACAGTTTGTAGCCCTTGATCCCTTCCTTGTATCCGACAAATATGTTCTTTTCAGATTTACTATCAAGCTTACCCCGCTTTTCCTTGGGTATATGAACATATGCGTCACATCCGAACACCCGAACATGAGACAAATTTGGCTTCTTCCCAAACATTGCCTCATAAGGTGTCTGATCCTTCACTGATGAGGTCGGTGAGCGGTTCTTCAGGTAGTTTGCTGTGGCTACAGCTTCTGCCCAGAATTCTTGCCCCAATTCAGCCCAACTCAACATACATCTGGCCTTCTCTATGAGTGACCGATTTAACCTTTCAGCTACTCCATTCTGCTCAGGTGTATATGGAGTTGTCTTCTGCCTAGCAATACCATTGTCCACGCAGAAATGCTCAAACTTATCTGAACAAAATTCACCTCCATTATCTGTACGAAGGACCTTGATCTTGCAGCTCAATTGATTTTTCACCAAAACTTTAAATTCTCGAAACTTATCGAATACATCTGATTTATTCTTGATAAAATAAATCCAACTGTATCTCGAAAAATTATCTATAAAAGAAACATAGTACCTGGACCCTCCAATAGATGGAGTCGGAGTTGGTCCAAAGACATTACTATGAATCAGTTCGAGAATCTTCGTTGCTCTTGAACCTGTGTGTTGAAAACTAACTCGGTTCTGTTTTCCATGGAGGCAATGTTCACAGAACCCAAAGCCCACAGAACAATCCGGAACTCCTTCTACCATCTGACTTGATGCTATAGTGGAGAGTCCTTTTTCACTGATATGGCCTAATCTCCGATGCCACAACATAGATTTGTTGTCTTCATCTTCTTTGGCCTCTTCAGAAATAAATCCGCAGCCCACAGATATTGTCTCTCCGAGCAACTTGTACAACGTGCCATAACGAACCCCTCGTGCAATTACAATCGACCCTCTGATCATCTTGCACGAATCCTTATCGCAACTGAATATAACACCCGAGTCAGCCATTGTACCAACAGATAATAAACTCCTGCTCATAAGTGGTATATGCATCACATCTGGTAGAGTCTTCACCGTGCCATCATTCATCCTCAACTTCACCCTGCCACGTCCAACAATCTGAACCGCAGTGTCATCTCCGAGCATGACATCCCCACCATTATACTCCTCATATTCACAGAACCAGTATTTATGAGGCGTCATGTGGTACGAAGCACCAGTGTCGATAAGCCAGACATCTTTATCTGACTGTGTCGTACATGCAGAAGCCACATACATATCTCTTGCCTCAGCCTCCTTTTTGTCCGAGGTTGACTCAGCTTCTTTCTTATGAACCGACTTGTTTTTGCAATCTCGCTTCAGATGGCCCCACTCTTGACATCTCCAGCATTGCACCTTCTTATCCTTACTATTCGAACTTCCACGAGATTTGGATCTCCCTCTCTGATTTGATTCCTTTCTAGTTGCCTTCCTCTGGCCGCCAGCGCCTCTTTACCAGAACTTGCTGATCCCTTTCTCCGTATTTCCTCTGATAACAAGGCAGCACATACACTTTCATACGAAAGTTCTTTATCCCCGCCACCAATCACAACAATCAGATTGTCCCATGAATCCGGCAACGAACAGAGCAATATTATTGCCTTATCATCATCTTGAAACTTAACACCGATTGATACAAGTTGACTGATCACCGTGTTAAAGTTATAAAGATGGGTAGAAAACGAGTCACCCTCCTGCATCCGAAGATTGTACAATTTCTTCCTCAGAAATAACTTGTTAACCAACGACTTACTTTGATATAGGGATTCCAACTTCCTCCACAGATCTCTGGCAGTAGGTTCGCCCATCACATTCGTAAGAATTGAATCCGCGAGACACAGCCGAATCAAACCCTTCGCCTTTCTATCAATCCGATCCCACTCTTCGATCGCCTTTGGATCTGCCTGACTGGAGGAGGCATCGTCCGCGACCTTCGCCGCCTCCATGCCTGGTCTCTCCTTCTCGATTGCCGTCCAAAGATCTCGATCACAAAGGAGATCCTCCATCTTCATCTTCCAGAGATCAAATCGTGTTTCATCAAATTTTTCTATCTCGATTCGCGATCCTCCTGACATCTCGAATAAACCCTAATTCCTCGAACAACCTGTGCTCTGCTACCAATTGATGGGAAAATCCGAGAACAAGTAGAGAAGATCACAGAGAGATTGCAGAAAAATAGAGGAGACACACGAAATTTACCCAGGTTCACCCTTGAGATTAGGGCTACGTCCTGCAAAGAGGTTCCACTATATCGTTTAGGTTTACAGCCGCCGCACAAAATTACATCAGAAATTAGGCTATTAATAGCCTCTCCAAATCGGGTTTAAAACCCAAACAATCAGAGAAAAAACCTAATCCGAACCACACGGGCCGGCTAAACAAAAGCCCAAAACCCGTCTAGGTTTCGGGGGCGCCAACAATACTGTTAATTGGGTAATACTCAGATTCCCCTAAGCTCACGTGGGCGAACCTAGTGTGAGAAACAAGAGGCCCTGAAGTATTCACCAACTCTAACAATACGCTTGTTTGTATTGATCTGTTATGTATTGCTCTTATTCATTGCATTTCATGTCATACTTTTGTTATTCATGCTCTTGTATGTTGGTTTGACCACGCTTGTTATTCTTGTTGTGGTTTGTATGATGGTTGAAAGATTAGATTAAAAATGGACGAATATCGGCATATTGCATACTTGAAGAACCCGACTCGGGTTCTAGGAATCCGGACTAGCTTCATCTCGGAACCTAATCCGGGGCCTTAGTACCCGAGCCGTGTTTGCGGAACCCAAATTGAGTTATCCCAAACTCGTCCTGGATTAGCAGCAGCGGTAATACGAAGACTCTGAACATTTTTCAGACTGACTCGAGTTACTATGAACTCAGCCCGGGTTCATCACAAGTCGAACCCCGATGTCGCGACACTTTTTCCCGAGCTCGGCCTGAGCCCAATTGTAACGATCAATAATTTCACCTTAAAGCAATTAACTTAATTAAATATTAATTAAGTTAATTATTATATTATTGTGAGATAAATGCTCTTAGTGATCAAAATTATGACAAGGCGCTATAGGCATAGATATGAAGTGCCAATGCAATTGAGGTTAACCAATTTAATTAATAGTTAGATAACCTACTTATTATATTCTTTGATCAATGGTTAATGTAAGTGAAAAATAAATAAATACTACAAGAAAATAGGCTATTACAAATGGCTTTGGTCAGAACCGTCTGTAATTTGGCTACAACCGTCGGAAATGACGTTTTCCGACGGTTTTTTCGACGGATAGCGTCCGTGCGAAAACGAGGCATCGCAAACTATTTGCGACGGTTATTTCTGAACTGTTGATATCTTCAACGATCCAGTTGGCGGGCGCGACCGTCGAACGTTGAAGATTTAAGACGGTTATTTCTGTAATTTGGCCAGAACCGTCGATACTATCGACGGTTTAAACCATCGAAAACTCATATCGACAGTTTGACCCGTGGACTCCACAACTGATTTTCGACGGCTCAAACCGTCGTTAACTTCAGACGGTTAAAACCATCGATGCTTAGTGACGGTTGAGACTGTCTATAAGCTTGCACGAATAGTTATAACCGTTGATAAGTATCAAAAAAATCCGTTGTCGATAATTAATTTTTAGCTATTTTCGACGGTTAGAACCGTCAAAAACAAAAAAAAATAAAAAAATTGCTGAAATTAGTTGTCCGAACAGATAATACAACACAATATTTGGATCCATTTGGATCATAATATGTAACAAAGCAAAGAGAACATATAACCATCACTTAATTTTCCAAACACAACACTATCCAAACATAATATCCAAACACAACCCATAATATCCAAACACCATTCCAAACACAACACATAATTGTCCAACACCATTACAAACATGTTAATGTTTTAGAAACATAAAAATGGTAAGCAAAGCAAAGAGAAATCTTGGTCACGATGAAGAGATGTCTCGCCTTTCCAGTCGGATCTGAAGAGCTTTTCACAAGACAATTTGAACATCACTGCACAGCACAAAGAGAATTGAGAAAGTTAGTATCTTCTTAAAAAAACTAGGGGAATGTGTACAAAAACTAGAGGAAGAATTTGAATTCAACAACTACAGCAGCTTCTTCTAGACACCTTTTGGTTTTAATCATCTGTTTGGGAGCAACTATGACCTACTTATTCAGCAATGAAGTTTCTAGCTCCTCGCTCACTGCATTATCTACTAAGATGATATAATTGACATTAAGTTAAAGGAACATATAGCAGGAAGATTAGTCTCATATGAAACATGATTTACAAAACATTAAATATCATCATTCTTGTAACATGTGAGATACATTATAAAAATTATTACATAATGGCTTTCCAACGACATCACCTACAACACAATGTATCATGTCTTTAAAAGAGCTAATAAGATCATTTTGGACAAGAATGGAACACCAAATTCTGCATAGGTTGCAGAAAGGTGGGATTATAATCTCTAAATATAAAACTATATTGCATGATAGAAGAAAGAGAAGCCACAACTGCTACACATTCAAAAGAGGAGTTTAAAGTCAAACAATAAAAGCTTGTAGAAAGAACCAAGTACATGCTTTGGAACCAAAATATGATGAACCAAATTGAAACATGTTGGATTGAGACTAGTAAAAACCCTTTCTGCTTGCTCTTAGGATGAACCTACAACAATAGTGCTAGAAGACCAAATATCACAAATCATGCCTCAATCAGACAAAACAAGAAAATAGTAGAAACAAGAAAATATATAAGAGATTTTGGAGGCCATCGGGAGAGCTGTAAGGAGGAAACATAATCATGAACACATAAATCATGATTTTGAATTCAATAACTCATGTGTACCAAGGCACATAGCGAATATTATCATGCCACCCCAGTTTAGAATGAGCGCAACACAACACACAAAAAAACTATAAAACTAAATCTACCTCATCGTCATCATTGTTGAATTCGCCACGCATAATGTCATGCACCATTTTCTTCATTTATTTCTTAGTACGACGTTCACGTTCTTCGAACTCCTTTCTGAGCTCTTGCGTAACCTCTTGTCTGATCTCTTCCCTAATCGAATGCCCATCTGATCCATAATTTGTTGCATACCTTGACCAAAGGAACCTGAACCCGAAGTAGATTTATGACCATATCCAATATCTACTGTACTGACAGAAGATCCGAGGCCATAAATGCGACAATTCTTCACCCCGACATGGTCCGTCCAAAGTTGACTTGGGGTCAGCGGTGTGGTCCCCTCTTGCGTGGCTTGCGTAATGTGCTCGACTTCTTTTGTTTTGTAAGACTCCTGAAATTAGGAAAAAAAATCAACGATACTAAAAAATATTAACGATTTTACTATCTTGAAATTTACTTGAAATTAGGAAAATGCAGTAGGAAGCAAAGTTTCCATGAATATGTGACAGTCGTGACTTTTCATGCCAAACAAACGCAAGTTATTCATGTCCACACTTTGGGTCAGATTTGATGCATAACCATCCGACATTTTCAGCTCTTGGATCCATCGACACACTTGAGTCTTCTGCTCTTTAGTGAGAACATAACTTGCCTTTGGCTTAAATAATCTACCGTTATGTAAAGTAGCTAAGTGCAACTCTGGCCTTCGACAGTACTTCTTCAAATCTAGTCTCGCCTTTAGGTTGTCCTTTGTTTTACCCTTAATATCCATTATAGTGTTGAATACATTTTCAAACACATTTTTTTCAATGTGCATGACGTTTAAATTGTGACGTATCAAACAATCAGACCAATAAGGTAAATCCTAGAATATATTTTGTTTGGTCCAATTATGACAAACACCATACTCATTGTATGTGATATTTTGGTCGTCGAAAATTTTGCATAAAGCATTGACAACGCGACGTAATTGAGCTTCTGAGCGTCTGACCAGAGCCATGTCTTCTACAACCTTATTCCGTCGAAATGCATTTCGGTTATTTCTGTACGGATGATCAGTTGTAAGAAACCGTCTATGATAATCAAACCAATTATTTTTACCCCTATTTCTCAAAGTGAACGCATCTGAGTGTCCCATGCAACATGGACAAGTTAATTTCCCTGCGGTCATCCAAGCAGACAACATCCCATAAGTAGGAAAATCATTAATGGTCCACAATAAGGCAGCTTTCAAGGTGAAGTTTTGTTTGGTCGACACATCATAAGCGATGACACCATCCCACAGTTTTTTTAACTCGTCTATTAGAGGCTGTAAATACATGTCTATCCTTTGTTTAGCACTGGACCAGGAATAATACATGTCAAAAACATATAAGGTGCGGACATACAAATCCTAGGTGAAAAATTATATGCTGTTACTATGATCGGCCAACAAGAATAAGGAACTGAAGTCTGACCATATGGTATAAAACCATTCGCGCATAATCCGAGCATTATGTTCCTTTCGCCCTTAGCAAAATCAGGATGCTTACGATCAAAATGTTTTCACACTTCACCATCCGATGGGTGAAGCATGACACTTTCAGAAGTATTATGTTGTGCATGCCACTTCATTTGCGACGCTGACCCTATATACGAGTATAGTCTTTTAAGTCTTGAAATAAGAGACAAATAATGTATTCTTTTCACAGTCACTTGAGTCTTGTTAGTCACTCTATATCATTCGGCCCCACAAAATTTGCATTCATTTAGATTAATGTCGTCGCCGTAATATAACATACAACCATCACGACAACAATCTATTTTAGTTGAGCCAAGACCAAGTTTACTAACCAATCTTTTTGTCCTATAAAAATTTTCAGGAATGCGAGCCCAGTTGGTGTGACCTCCTTTAAAATATCTAAAAATGCATCAAAACATGCTTGTGAAATATTGTGGTCGGCAGTCTGACGGATTGAAATTTAGAAGAGGGCATGCTATTAATTCTTAAATTTATTGCACTCGGTCTATAAATTATAAATTCTACTAGTTCTATGAGTTCAACCTGATTAAGTCATCTTTCAGAAAAAAATTGAAACTTTTATAGATTAAGATTTCTATAATATGGAGCTAAGTAAAATTGGAATAATGTGAATTTACTATTTATCTTGAGTTATGAATTTTCTTAATTAGGTGCACAATCAACCATAATACAAGATAACCAATTATGACGAATATTGAGCTATATGGAATGTGTAAATGTTATCTCATCTCTATATTGGTATGGTTGTAAAAGTAATATGGACTTATATTATTGTTATAGGGTTAGATGAATGATAAGAAAAAAAAGAAACAGAGAAACACTTTGTGATCGCTTATGACAAGTAAGTTAGTTTCTCCTACTCTATGTATTCACATCTTTTAAATTCGGTGCGACATTGATTATTATATGCATTAAATGCATATTTCGATAAGTTTATATGAAAATTATGTGTTGAATGACTGGTCAATTGGTGGTTCATTGAAAGAGCTTATGTGAAATGTTATGGATCGAGTTTATAAGAGGCAATCCTATTCTGTTTGAACGAGTATCTACTATGATTCATCTTCTGATATTCGAAAAGTATTTGTTATGTGATGAATCACGCATCGACATCTGCTTGCATTCACATATATGATGGTTGGAGCTAAGTGCTATATCGCTGATCACGATGGGAGTCACCTCTAGAGTCCAATCCATCATTCTGTTCCCAATAATGGGATGAGATAGGCTGGAGCTAAATGTCATGCGGAGCTAAGTGCCACATCGTGAGTAATCGCGATTGGGACCACCTCTAGAATCCATAGGGGCCACCTCTAGAGTCCACCTATCGCTATATGATTTGTTCCCCGAAAGGGATGAGGTAGAATGGACCTAAGTGCTACATCGCTAATCACGATGGGAGCCATCTCTAGAGTCCACCTGCCGATCATTGGCCAGCTGGTGATTCGTGCATTCACATGAGAGTGATGAGTTTGCATACATTTGTTTGATATGATTTGATGGATATTGATGCAATTGGATTGTGATGATTTTGATTAGAAAATTATATATATTATTTTCAACTATATGAAATCACTAATTGCGATATTATAATTATTTCATATCTATGCATGCCGCTCCAAATTAATTAGATGGTAACACATAGCTTATGAGTTATCAACTTACTGAGCTATTTTAGTTCACTCTGTTGTTTCCAATATTTTTTAGATAATTCTTGGGAATCATGCGAGGTGATAGTATTTGAAGGGTTCGTGATAATATGAGAAGATTTGAATCCATCGTATCCTTCTATTAGGATGTCGAGAGGTTTGGTTATGCGTAATGCATATGTAATATTTTATATGATGTAAGAAGGCAAAACCATTTTCTGAAATGTAAAACTTAAGGATTATTGGTTTGCTCTGAAGAATTATCATAAATTGTGTAGTTTATTTTATGGTATCTTCATTCTTATGCATGTTATAAAAAAATTTACATCACGTTTCCACAATCTTTTCCAATTTTATTTTATCGTCCGTAATGAGTCACGAACTCCGACTTAAATCACGATTTAAATTGGGGTCGTGACACCAATATATACTCGGCCTGAGTATGACAATAGAGCCCGACCCCGGTTGCCTCATACTTGGCCCGAGTTCTCCTCAGTCAAACTCCTCATTTTTGGAAATTTGAAATGTAATCCAGACTTTCCTTCCGCCCTAATCAAACCCTTTATATGATTTCATTGTCTCTAAACATCTGACGATAATTGGTAACATTGTTCCTGATTAATCACTAAATTATGATTTACTATATCGATACAAAGAAATTGATTGCTCATTGATAAACCTCATATGACATCAAACATCGATCATTGTAATTACAATGCATATCAAGATTATAATAAGATAAATATCGGGTCTTCAGTCCAAGTCAGTGCTCATCATTATTATTCATTGTTAAGGGTCATTCCATTCCCTATTTAGAAGGCACTATCATGACTTGATCATCTATTGACTATTGGCACTTGGTTGTATCGTTTGATCAGCGCACCCCAACTCATCCTATAATAATGAAAGGATGAGAAATATCAAAGTCTATGTCAAAGTCACATGTTTGTTAATCATATAACTATTGAATAAAGTTATTGAATCATTATTAATAAAGTATCGAATAAATGATACTATTACTGAAGCATTGTCACTGATTTATTATACTACAAGATCATTGTGTCATCGTCATGATATTGTTTAATATGAAACTCATTAATATTGAATAAATTATTTAATTATTATTACCGAACATGGATATCGAATCATTTGTTACCGAACATAGACGTCAAATCATTATTAATGAACATGGATTTCAAATCATTATTATCGAACATGTATATTGAATCATTATTACCATTAGAGAAATATTGTCATTGAATAATTGATATCAATTATGAATCATTGATACTGTTATGATTATTGAATCATAGTCATTGAAATTATCATTTATCACTGATTTCCATTAGTACATCAGGTATTGTTATAGTTATTATGATATTGCTCATTGATCATATGTCAATTTGATTTCATGTTATTAACCTCTTGCTCTCATCTTGAACCGAGGTATGTCACTGATTTATTCTATTTGATGTTAATCATTGTATTATTATTGTTCCCCACTTGAAGTGTATATTATTATTATGTTAATCATGAGAGGATTACCTCACCTGTGTTTGGTTCCCGTAGTCCCTAGGTTAGGGAAGGTGGAAGATGATGTGTGCTGCGATGATGCTCCGACGACAAAGAAGCACATGAACTTAGGGACCATTTATTTGTATTCACTTTATGTATTATCATGAAGCTTTATGTATTAATCTCGTGACTTCCGCACTCGTTAGTTCTTCTATTTGATTTTATTTCTTTTATTCCGTTGACGTGTCATAATTTTTATAGCGTCTCCAAATTAATCTTTGCCATATGATGAGAATCGATTTGGAGGTGTTACATGCATCCCGCTTGAGGACATTGATTATAAACATGGAATTGGAGATGGTGCACATATGACATATTCACTGAAATTGTCCAATCATGATGAATGCAAGGTTGGACCAACAAGGACATTTCAAATTTGACAATAAGGGAAGTGAGGAGGAGACAAGACTCCATGTGTTGTAACTATTGTTGGAGCAAAGTTTTTATTTCCTATATAATTATATTTTGACGATAAAACCTTAAAAAATTGGAGTTATATTTAAAATGTCAAAAAAAAGTTTAAATAGAAATGAGTTGCTTCGTGCACTAAATTTTCTATCAATATTTATCTATCTTCCCATGAGATTTACATTAAGAGATGAATATAAAAGCTATAGATAACTCTCTTATCTTCGTAGAGAATCAAGAATCACCTCATTTGGGCAACCACATAAAATGTTATATTTAAACAAGTGAAGCTCGAAAAGTTCAATTTGAAGTTGATATTTTTATATGCTAAACTTACACTTAATATTTGACTATAATGATATTTGGATCAAGAGATTAATATAAAGTTATATATAATGTTGTTAGATTTTCATAGAAATTAATATTATCTCATTTGGATAATGATATGAAAAGTTATGTATAAAAGAGTAAAGGTCTAAAACGTTTCATTTGAAATGAACAACTTTGTATACTGAACTTTGAATTAATATTTGATTTGATCTCAATAGATTTTGGATATATCATGAATATAAAAGTTATAAAGAATTTTTTATTTTTTCATATAATAAAAAAATCATTTCATTGGATACTCGTATGAAATGTTACGTATAAAAGAGTAAAGGTCTAAAAAGTTTAATTTGAAATGGACAACTTTGTGTACTAAACTTTGAATTCCATAGAATAAAAAATCATCTCATTTGGATACTCATATGAAAAGTTTATATATAAAAAAGTAAAGGTCTAAAAAGTTTAATTTGAAATGGACAACTTTATATTCTGAACTTTGTATTAATATTAGACTATAATCTCATTGGAGTTTGGATGAATGATAAATACCAAATTTGTAGTGTTAGTTTTTCATAGAATAAAAAATCGTCTCATTTGGATAACTGTGTAAAACGTTATGTATAAAAAAGTGCAGATCTATCAAGTTATCGATAACACAACGGACGATCGAAAATCTTTCGGTCGATCGCTGGAGATAAAATCGGACGTCCAAAAATGTTGGCGCACCGCAAATGTCCGAGACCTTAGGATTTTTATAAATTCATCCGAAACTCAAAACAGGTGCCTAAAAATTGTTTGTAACGACTATATTCCAATGTCTAGTTCAAAAATGGGCGTCGAAATTCAAAATGGGCATCCGTCTTAGTGCAAAAAAGTACATAACAGCTAATTTTGAATATCAACGACCAGGAAAAGATTGGATGCTATAAAAATGATTCAAAACACATCAAGAAGACAAAGACTTGCTAGAAAACAATAGGCAAACACTTGTGTTCATTCAAGAAGTTATATTGAGCTCAAAGTTGCAAAATACTTGTGTGAGGTTCTAAATTGTAAAAGAGAGATTGTGAAGTGTTCTTATGATATTATAATAGTTATTTAACTCATGAGTTAAGAAAAGATGAGTGAAAGCCTACGAGTGAAAGAGGTGTGCCTTACCTCTTGAAAAAGGAGACAATGCAAGAGTTTTAAAAGATTTTTTCTTACCCCATTTGGAACGAAGAAAGAGTGTTAAGTGAAATCTCCGACGATCTCGAGGTTGAGAAGTCAAAGCGAAAATGTAGGCTAAGGTGCGGCCGAACATCGTCAATAACCCATCGTGCAACTTGTGTTTGTCTTTTTCTTTACCCCTCCTTCTACTCTATTATGCATGTGATTTTATCGCTATTGCGTTGGTTTAAGTATTAACGAATCGATTTTAAACTTCTACGATGATTTTTGTAAAATCAATATTCGATTTAACACCAATTCACCCCCTAGTGCCTTGTCCTTCAACTATGACTTAGGTTGAAATTGGAGAGCAACGAGTTTTTTTTTATCGTAAGATAGTCCATATTTTGCACCTTGATGGTAGATGAGAGAGATAGGCCACCTCCATCTTCATCAAAATCATTTCGAATGACCATCTCATTCCTTTGTCACTTTGTTTGGATGACAAAATACTAAATTTGTCCTATAACATTCCACAAAGACCATGGCGCTATTCAATTTATAGGAGTTGCCAACATGGTACCCACCATGCCACCAGATTCTCTACCTTGCCCAAAGTCTCTGGGGAATTGAGGTATCTTTAGAAAAGTCACATGTTTAAGAAGGAAGTAATCCCTATAAGCAACCGTATAAACTCAAAAAATAAGGTTTGTTATTTATCTCCACTATATTGCACTCTGTCATAGAATGTGTTTGTTCTGTCATACCTTCCATGGGAACAAGAAAGGAGCCAAAGAGCCCTTTTTGGAAGAGGGGATCTGATTGCACTTTGGCATCCTAAAAAGAAAAGTTAAGCAAAAACATGGTCCTTACGTGAGCAACCAAACCCTTTTTTTATTTTTCAGTATTATAATAATATAGAACTATAATTAAATAAAATAATTGCCTTCCCCAATTGATTTAATCTAATATATATGGCTTTGTGGTGTGTATATATATATATATATATTACTTGACCCATTTGCCCTTTTCACTTGATGTGTATCTTTTGTCATAGTAGTCTCATTCGTCCGAAAAAAGTGACAATCTTTTATTATTAAAATAATAATGTGTAGTCATTGTTCATATAGTTAAAAAGAATTGATAAATAATATGTTTCAATATAAAAAAAATTAGCGCGAGCACTTAGCCACAGCAGATTATTATTATTTTTTTACTCTATTGAAACTTTCAAATTTGAAATTTGAAATTACTAATTCATCAATATAAGTCTCAAACCCTTTATTTATACAAGCTCAAAACTTTATCTAATAATTTTAAAAATAAAATAGCACATGATATAACTCCTGATTTATGAGTAGATTTTTGTAAAAAAAAAAAGAATGTATTTGTTGCCACCACAACATTCAGAATGTTTTTCCTTCTTTCATGGTGCATGTTATATTCTTGTTATATTGCATCATTTATTTATTTAAATCGCATTGATCATAATATTATTATCAATGTAATTAAAGAAATAACCTGCAGGTCATATTGCATGGAGTAACAAAATATTCTTTAAATTATTATAGAATATTATGGTCACTATGCTTTGAACATACAAATATGGTATATAATAGAAATATAATAAGTAATACAAACTATCGTTTTCTAATTTTCTAAAACTATGCTATGAATTTTCTTCTAAATTTTATAATTACAAAAATAAATGAGATTCTTTGTTAAATTCTAAAAAATATTTACTACTTTTATGATAACGATTTTATTTGCACATTTATCATTTTTAATAAAAAAAATTGTCATTTTTTTAGAAAATAGTTATTACCTATTATTTTCACCTATTTCATATATTAGATGAAGGGGATATACATTACTAATTATTATATGTTAATGTTAAAAAATTATCATATTTTTTTTTAAATGAATGAGGTTAATACGTGAGATGATAAGACATGCTCTGACATTTGATTGATAATAGAAGTGCAAATGGGCAAAGCTGTCAGGCGGCTTTTTTTAGTGGCAGCAAAACTTCTGGGTCGTTTAGCAACGGAAAGTTCTGATGAATAATTCGTGAATAATTTGAGCTGACAGATTAGTTCAGAGTAAAAATGAAGTCAAGAGAAAAAAAATAGAAGGACCAACGTTTTAATTCATCAAATAGAAAATAATATTTATTAATAATACTAATTTTATGATATAATTTATCATGTAGAGATTAACATTTTTTTAAGTTATAAAAATATCTACGAATAAATTAATAATATTTTTTATATTTTTTCTCAATATAAATCGTCAAATAATAAGAAGAAATTCATTTCTAATATTCTTGTGAAACTGATTTTTTTATTAACTTTGTTGCAAAAGGATCGGTTTTGTCTTTTTATTATTTTTTATTTGTCTAATTTCACTTTGCCATTCATTATCATTTGAAAATTTTAAATAAAAAATATGAAAATTGGGGAAAAATATATAAATACAAATTATCCATATTTTAAGTATATTTTTTTTTGCAAAGGAAAATAAGAAAAATAACAAAGCCAAAGAGAAAAGATAGAAAAAATGAAACTTTTCTAGTAGAATAAATAAATGAATGAATGTAAATGATCCATCTAAAATAGCCGCACACTAAGAAATAAAGGAAAGTTTAATAAAATAATTAATCTGCAACTATAAATGAGTAGAAGAGAATAGACGGATGGAAGAAAATATATAAGTTTTAATTTATTTTTTATAAGGTTTAAAATTTAATTTATTTCAAATTAAAGTTTAATTTTATGGGCTATGTGGATTTGGGCCATCAGGAAATAAAAAGTATGAAGTTTATTTTTTAAGTGGGGGGATTGGCCCCCCAACCTCACCTAGCTCCGTTTTTTGTTCGGGATGTATTTAGATAGAGTCGAATTTGATGAAGAGGAATAAGATATTGATATAATATGAATAAGTAAATGTGATGAGTTATTTTTAATGGGTGTTTGAATTAAAAATATGTATTATAAATATAAGTTTACAATTAGTTAAAGAATTAAAAAATAAATCTACATTAAAAAATTTATGTCAAAATTTTTATTAAATATTATATTATTTAAATATAAAAATGATTTTTAATAATTTATATTAATTGAAATATTATATTTTAAAATAAAATGATAAATAATAAATAATATTATATTATTTTATATTTAATGAATAAATTACTTTTATATAGAAAAGGTAAAGAAAAAGAAAAGAAAAGGTTGAAAAGAAAAAAAATAGAAACAACAAATAAAAGACGTAAATAAAAAAAAAGATGGTTCAGGATGTTGGAACCAGGGTCACGTAAACCTGGTTCCAACAAAAAAAATGGGGCTCGGTTCCACCTTTGGAACCGAGCCCTTTGGGGTGTTTGGGGAAACGGGTGAAACTTGAGGGCTAGTTCCACTCGATTCTAGTACCCAAACAATCGGTGTGCGAGCTCGCACAGGAGGGCTCCGGCCCCATCGCATCTTCCTCGCATGTGGCAAGGAAGGAAAAGGGGCATCAACGCCCCCTCTACGAGCTTGTCGTCATGCGAGCTCGCAGAGGGGGCATTGGCCCCCTCGCTCGCAGTGAAGAAGAAAAGGGGGGCCGACGCCCCCGAGCTCATCGGCGGACGAGCTCACAGAGGAGGGCGCGTCTTCCTTCGCGCAAGCTCAAAGAGGGGGTGTGTCTTCCTCGTGCTCGGCGAGGAAGAAATAGGGGAGCGGATGCATGTCTTCCTCGTGCACTGCGAGGAAAAAATAAGGGGGTTGGTGTCACGACCCTGGTGTAAACCTTGGTCTAATCCGCAAGCCGCGTATCGATCAAATTCTTATAGCGGAAGCAACATATTATCATGTAGAAACATGAGAAATAAAGTTATCACACTATTGTTCGTACACACATATTTAAACTCATAGCAAGTACACACTCTAGTTCAAACTAATACATTCAAAATAGTTTCTAAAACATTTAGCTTTTACACACCATATAACACATTAAGAGTAGTCACACATCCTCACATAAAGACACAAAGAGACTAAATCTTCAAAAGTGCTTTTAATCCAATAGGAGATTTTCAAGCACGGCCACATGACTGGTCTACTGATATGAAAAAGTGTTAAAACAATATTATGAGCAAACAATAGCTCAGTAAGTTGAAAACTCATAACCTATGTGTTACCATCTATTCAATTCAAATAAATTAATTTAACATTTTAAAAACTTATAGGAAACAAGCTGACATCTTATTACTTATGAACAAGTTTCATATAATGAAGGATACTACATCAAGTAATCTCAATGAATAACATCTTTAACTTATAGTGCCTCATATTTGTTTCACTTCATATAACATTTCACATATCATGTCATATCTATCATGTATCATATCATATCATGTATCATGTATCATGTCATGTCATATCATATCATGTATGCACGTATGCATAATGCACATGTCATACTACCAACTGGTCAGAGGAACATATTACCCCGTAGGGTTTCATATCATCCCAAATCATGAGGTACATTTCTTGCAAAAGACATATCATCCCTGACCAGAAGCCTCATATCGTCCCGTAGGACATCATATCATCCATGTCGAGGAACATATATTATCCCGTAGGATACCATATCATCCCATGAAAATGGGGTACCTTTTCTGCATAAGACATATCATCCTGGCAGAGGAAATGCAAACACATGACAAATAAGATGCATAATGCATGCACCAACCATATCGTATCACTTAGAACACATATCATATAATTGTATTAAAAGTAATTCATTCACTTTTCGATCATATAAAACATATAGTCATGTCAAATGACATTCCAAAGACATGACATGAGGTATAACAATGATGGGTTACTTTTAGTGCACCTTAATACACTAGGAATTCAAGTGGTGCTAGAAACATCATGCATAATAATAATTAAACATGTGATATTAATATAATTATAATTTTTGCATTGTAACAGTCATCACGAAGCCTAATCCTCTGGAAATTTTCCATTTAAGGTATATTGTATAAGGGCTCTAAAAATTTCATAAGACAACCATATTCTTCATCTACCTAATTTGCTGACAGATTGAGTGGTGTTAGTTGTAAAATTCATAACTTCTGGAATACTTATGATAATTAAATAATTATAATTTTTCATAAAACTAGACTCTAGGCTCCCCAAGGTTTAACCCATGTAAATACTATAATTTTATTGCTCATATATGGTTGTCAAAAAATCCAGAGATTTGCCTATGTTCTCTTCTACTTTTTTATTTTGACAGTCTAAGTGATGTTTGCTTTAAAACTCATAACTTTCTCTATACATGGTCTATAAAGGTGATTCCACTTGGATTACAAAGAGGACTTTAGCATTGTTCAGACATATAAAATAATTTATTAAGGATAATTATTTAAATTAACATAGTATTTACAATTAGGATTACTCATCACAGAAAACAGAAAGGGCGACTTGAAATAATTGTTTCATAAATGTTCGTATACAAATCTAATTAACCTGTTCCAGAGCCTATGGAAAGTAGACTTAATTAGGGTTCGTTCTACAAAATTTCATAATTTTTTAAGAACTCTAAGATGACAAGATCATGTTGACAACTTTCGGATAGAGTTTGGTGTCCAGCAAAGATGAAACTTCATGTTGATGAACTAGGATTTGATCCATACCAAAGAACATGAACATAGAGGCAAAAAGAGATATTGGAGGCTTAGTAGAACAGATTTTCATCTGAATCTCATAGGGATAATTCATAGAAAAGAGTAGACAACTTACCTAGATGAAACCTAGCAAGAAACCATTGATTTGTTGTTGAAATCCCTCTTTTTCCCTTTTGTTTTTACCTCATTCTCTTGCTGCCCTCTTTAGCTGAGTTTCGAGTGATTAGGGTAGGTGTCCAGATGATAAGAAGATGAGGATTGACACCTTATATACTAACCAAACTGAACTAAGGTCGGTTGTAGGCAAAATCTTCAAAGTACCCTTGAAGTTGTCCTTATTTAAAGTAAATGGCTTGACATTTCCTTTATTTATTTTATTTATTTATTTACTTAAGACATTACATGTAAATAAAAAACTACCCCCAATTTGGATTCAAAGAAAATATTTAGGAAAATAAATTTCCAAAGAATCGAAATCTAATTTTTTGTCCGAAAAACAAAATCGATCGTTTTTCTGATTTTTTTATTTTGTGTTATCATTTAACATAACTAAGACTTTACCTAAAAAATATTAAAAATCATATAAAGTATGTATAGGAACAATTACCGGGACTTTACTTTTTCAAATTCTAATATTTTTAAAAGTCATTTTTTTCTTGTCCTTGATCATTTGTCATCAATTTCAGGTGTTGGATCCTATGGAGTTGATGAACATAGGCTCACACACTTATCATAATTCATATCAATCAATAATATATGATTAAATTATATAATCTTACGTGGATCAAGTCGTGGATATTACAGTTGGTGCCTTCCGTCGGACCCCTCATGACTTCCTCGCGCACAGAGAGGAAAAAATAAGGGGGTCGTGCCCCCATTTCCCCTTCACTGGCGCCGATGGAGAAGAGGGGACGCGGGCCCTCCTTTTTATTTTTTTTATTTTTAATATGATCATTTATTATATATTTATATTATTTTATTATTTTTTAAATGATGTGGATAAAAGAGAAACAGTCGATGGGGTAGTCACGTAACCTAGACAACTGAGAAATACTATCATCGATCAAGTAGACGAATCGTGTAATAAAATAAAAGTTGGGGGAGATTCTAGTTACAAATTAAAGTTGTGGCCTATTCAAATATCGACTTAAAGTTGGGAAAGATCCGTATAATTTATCCCCTTCCGGCACGATAATTAAATTATTACCAACAAAAACCACCCCGGAGTTTGTACTATTTGTATTGTTTCCGGCGAACATATATGGAACTATGGAAGGGAGAGAGAGAGACGAGGGGGGCATTGATTTGAGGTGGAGTGTTGTAGCAATTAAAGGCACGTAGTTTCTAAACCCTGCCATCTTCTTACGGGCGGCGAAACGAATCAGGCAGTTGGTCTGAGGAGATGTCGTCGTCACCCTCGCATTCGTCGTTGATCGTCCTGATCGTGGACCATGGCATGTGGGCAACAAAGTTGTGGGCCATCTTCGAGGGGTTCGACACGAACCAGGACGGCGACCTCAGCCGCTCGGCGATGGCGGTGCTGGTGGTGGTCGCGAACCTGCGCATTCAGTTCAGCGAGGAATAGATCGGCACCATCCTCAATGAGGTATCACACCTATTCCAACTTTGCGTTCACTGACGTAGGGGAGATGCAGGCCTCTCCCTCCGTGGCCTAGTCTGCAGGTACGACGATGATGCCGACGACATAGCCTGGAACTTTGATGCCCTTAGCCAAAGAGGAGGCTTCGGGTGCCAGTTGTAGCTCCGATGACAGTGTCCTCGCCTCAGCAGTGACGCGGTCTTCTATAGCTGGGCGTCCTCCCCCGAACCAGGGATCCTCGTCAAGCAGCTCTGCTCTGGCTCATTCAGCCACGATGACAACAACCTTGATTTCTTCTTGGAGTCCAAGCAGTCACGAGAGGCCATCAGTGACTCCTCGGAGCGGCGATTTGTTCGGGATGCCGTGATTACTTTGCATTCATCAAGTAAAAAATAAGGGTTTCAGGCTTTCAGCTGACGTTTATAATATCGGTAATGCACTTTGCAATTATCTAGAATTCTTTCTTTCAGTAGTAGAAATTTTTAAACAATTAATAATAATAATAATAATAATTTAGACTAAGGAGAGCAGATTTCATCTTCCAATAAATCAATCTTCCAATAAAAGTAACCCAATAACAAATTTCCAGATCAATTTAAATGTGTCTCAAATAAAATATAATATAGTTTATTAAAATGATATATAAATATTTACTCAAAAAATAAATTTTAAAAAATAGAAAAAAATAGATAAAGAAAGGTGCAATGCCTCCTTTATAAATAAATTTTAAAGAACCCGCTGTGACCTTCCAATGAAGGTCGTAGAGGGGGGCGACCACCCCAAGCTCGTCACCTTCTCCGTCGTCATCGGCCGCGAAGACTTCTTCATCAATAAGCTCTGTCCGTGTTTTTTTATTTGATGTTGAAGGAGTAATTCTCGGTGTTGCGTTCTCCTCCTTTTCCTATTAGAACTCGAGTCAGGTTCGAGGTAACTCAGGCTAGGTTCGCTGACCTCATCGTCACGCAGAGTCGTCGGAAAAGGATTCGAATGCCCGAAAAATGATTGTGGTAGAGCCCGGGTCGGCCTACCTTCGAATTTGGGTCAGGTTCGAAACGAAGTCGCACCGAGTTTTGACTTTATCGATGATATTTTCGGGCTATTTTTCGGCTATTTTTCATCATTACACGGGTTCATCATTACACGGGCTATTTTTCGGCTGTTGGAACTCCGATGATATTTTTTTGAGACTTTGGTCTATCATAACTTTCGGTACAGTACTTCGTTTCATGTAAAAACTGTACTAAACTATTCATGAAATATAGGAGAACACATATCAATCTTAACTCGTCCATCATCTTAACTATTTCATTAAAAAATCATATTCAAAAGTGAATATGAAATCTTACAAACCCGAGCGTGTTTTCTGCGAGATCCAACAATGACTAACCATGAGGCTGGCATCCTTGGACAGAAGGTAGTTCCGAGATTTGATGGCCGGTCAGAACTCTCGCTCACGCACAGCGAGCAAGAAGAAAACGTAGCCTTATGGAGGAAAAACTCAAGTAGAGATGAGAGAAATATGTGTTGGAGGAAATCATCTGGGTCCAATTTATAGGGTAAACTTTTCACGAATTTTTGAATTTAAATAATTAATAAATAATACTATTTCTTGATTTTCAGAATTAAAATAATATTTTATTATTATTTTATTTCTTGAATATTTTTATCCTTAAAACTCCTAAGTTCAATCTCATTAGGAGTCCTAATTTAATCATTCAACAAACTTAATGCCTAATCCTCTTCTAACTGTATTTTCTTTATTTTATCTCTCCTAAACATAATTATTCATAAATTTAAGAATCAAATAAATAAATATTATTCTTTTCTTTGAATTTTCAAAATAAAATAATATTATTTTATCTTCTAAATATTTTTTAGCATAAAACTCTTATCTTATCTCTCATTATGACTCCTCTTATATCCTAAACTTCTAGTTAGATTTAAATTAAATTTTAAATTCCTAATTCATTATAACTTCAACTCCTAATTTATTTAGGAATAATCTTTTCATATCTCTTATCTAATAAGACTTCTATTTATATTCAAACTTTTCCTTTTTATCTTCTTTTATCCTCACTCTAACTAACTTTTATTTCTTTTCAACTTTATCTTTCTTTAACAAAATTCTAAATTTTGAAATTTTAATTATGAAAATTAATTTTTAATTTGGAAAAATCGAGATGTTACATTATTACCTCTTTAAAGAAAATTCGTCCTCGAATTTTGCTTTATGAAGGAATTTACCATATCATTTTGGTAACTTCCAATACATTAATTCCTTTACTTATCATATCCCATAATATACACTTTACTTTACTATCCTTGTGTTCATCTAATACTAAATGAGATAATTATGTGAAGTTCCCTAAGTACCCCTCATATTAAATGATCTTCTTTCAAACATGTCCTATTTTTCTTTTTAACCTTGTAACTCATCAATCTCAAAAGTCAATCGCATTATGTTGGGGTAATATTGACTTAAGGAACTTATCTATAGAAATCTATTATGTTGAGATCTTTTGTAATTACCATACTTTTCATTGTTTCGTATGCTATGTTTTGCAGTAAATCAATTAATCAATCACTGTCGGTGTTATCCCTTTAAGACATGCCTACCTATCTTTGTGAATCATCTTGATCATGTACAATGTCAATGCATTTTTCGGAAATGATAAAATAAATATCAAATCAAAACTTACTTTGGATGGCATGGCAGTTGTTCGTGATGCTTTGCACATGGACCTTCAACTTACTTTGATCTAAGGAAGACCTAGGACTTTGGCTCTTATACCGACTGTAACGCCTCAAAATTTCACCATCATACCACGTGGCATTTGGGCTTATTTAGGCCAGCGATACTTACAATTCATACTTCTTGGGCCTTTTTCACATATAATGCGAAAACAAAATAACTATTCATCTTTCTTTAACAGAGTACGAAAATGACTTTTCTTTATAACTATTCTTTCCTAATAGTCCTCCAAAGGTTAATCAACTTTTAAATCACTTTACATCAATTAAGAGTGAAGAGTTCTAATGACTCAATACTCATGTGCATTCTTACATCACCACGAATATCGTTGTTGTCCATTGATGCGTTGTATTTGTAACAATAAAATTTGCTAGTAAGTGCACTAGTCGCTCAAGTAATATAGTAAAAAGGAGTAAGAGTGTCGAACCCACGAGGAATATTATTAATTCAATATCTGGATTTATAAATTAATAAGAGAGGAAAAACATGGATTTTTGGAAAGATGTTTTATAAAAATAAAATAAATAAAATAAGATAAAGATAAGATAATGGTGTTGAAGTTAGGCCTTATGATGAAAATAGATCAGGATAAATATTTGAACCATAAAAGATAAATTTAATCTTTAAAGATGGATTAGAGTCTCCCTAAAGTAATCTACCATGATTAACTTGTGGTCTCCACGACTGGCATCCCTCAATTTAATCATATAGAACTATATTAATTTAATAAGAATTGAAGTCTCCACGACTGGTACCCCCAAAATCGTATTAAAATTAAGATGCATTAAATTGGATTCTCTAAACTATTAATCACTCCACAAACTGGTATAGATTAATAGACCACACAAACTTGATTCTCCACACACTAGTTATCAAATTTATGTCAATTATTAATTCCAAATAAAATCAATTATAATTAGTATAATAAATTCTGAAATTAAACACTCCACAAACTGGTATAGCCTAATTCGGAAATTTAATTAACTAATATAAAAGCATTAAGCACAATTAATAATTGATCAGAAAAGATTAAAACAAATAAAGTAGGATCCAAACATTTCCCTTCAATTAATAATCTCCTAAAATAATAATCCTAAAAACATGGAGTTCATCCTAGAAATTCTAGAGAGATAATAACAAAATAACAATAATAATCGAAAGAATTACACCCAAAATAGAAGTAGAGCTCTCGAATTGGGCAGACAGTCGGGCAGCCTCTCGGACTTGATCAGGGTCGCGATCAACCTCCAGCCGTCGCACCTCTCTCCTCTTGGTCGTAGCCTGCAAAGCTCACGACTCGCCGTGAAAGAAACCTGAACTTCAGAGCACAAGTTGAAACGATGGTTTCTTCACGTATTTATAGGTTGCGGACGACCTTCAATTTGATCTCGGCCGTAACATCGTACGGTTAACTTTAAATTTATAAGATAAACTCGGCCAAAGATAAATCATTTTATCATTACGCCCAAAGATAAATATTTCTTATCTTTACACCTTCATATATCTTGTTACGCCCAAAGATAAACTCGATTGATTGTTACACCCTTCATCTTCATGCCATTACGCCCTCCAAATTTCGGCCGTAACATCTTTATCTTCATGCCATTACGCCCAAAAGATAAAATCATTTATCTTTACTCCTTCAAATCTTAGCCGTAACAAAGAATTAAATCTTGTTACTCCTTTTGAATCTCGACCGTAACGACTTGGGTGTAAAGCCAAATCTCGGCCGTAAGAAATAATTTCTTTGAATTTCGGCCGAGATTCAAATTTTCCTGCAAATAATTATCAAAATATAGTTAATCCATCCACAATTAAAATATTCAGCGATTTTAATAATTAAAATTGATAAATCCGGAATTATGATTAAAAGTGACTAAAAATGATGCATGCCATGATCAAATTATAGAAAATTTAATTAAAATAATTAACTAAAATATGTTGTATTTTGCATGCATCAAACTCCCCCAAGCTTAAAGTCTTGCTTGTCCTCAAGCAAAAATTCAAAGCAAGGCTCAAGAAAGTTCCATCATAGTCTCCATATTGTCAACTGACTAATTTTCTCACACAGTGCTTCTGCACACCTACTACTTAGTATCTTATCATTTTCTATGCACTTAGCTTTATAGAAGTTCTGAATGCTACACAAATTTAAACAATCTCAAGTTCAGCCTTCTAGAAAAATAAATTGTCTGTCAAATAATAGCATTGATATTGAACACATAAGTACTAATTGAGCTTAAAACTTTTTCTTTTTCTTTTCATTTTTCAACTTTATTTTCAATCATTTAAAAGTTCTAATCTTCAAGCAGGATTGCACAAGGAAGTCCATGTAGCGGGCTTTAGACTGATGACTCCCAGACCAGAAGACCTTAGGGCACCAGGTGATAAAGCACTCCTCGAGTTTACTTGCCCGAACAACCAAGGTTCTGAATGAAGAGTTCAAACTTAGCCATGATTCAGTACTCCTGTGCTTCTCCATATTCCACAAGATGGTCCATGTAGCAGGTTTTCGATCGACGGATCCCAGAGCAGTTGCCCTTAGGTCGCCAGGCATGAACCCCTACGGATCTAATTACCCGAACACACCTTGGTTCCGGATAACACTTTTGTACCTACACATAACTTTATTCAACTTTTTTTTTATTTAACATAATTATTTGTTGGGGTTTAACTAACCCTTCTTTTTTATAAGCTCAAAAAGTACTTGATATGGTCAATAAGAAGGCTACTACTATCAAGACTTAAAAGAAATAAAAAGGCATGAATATGATTTTGTCGTCTAGTCATTCATAATTCTACTTAGCATAGGCACATAGTCCATAAGTTTGATACTAAAATAGCAAGTGATAAGGAAGAAAAGCATTCAAAATTCATCAATTAACAATATGTCTTTGAACTTTTACTAAAAGAAAATTAAAACAGTAAGACAAGAGTTTGTAAGATGGTAGCAAAAATAAATGCATGCAATGGTATTTTTTAGAAAATTTTCAAAATTTTCAATTTTTTTCGATTTTTTTATAAATAGATGCAAACATAAGCAAATAAACAGACAGAAACATGCAATGCGTGAAATGCAAACTCCTCCAAGCTTGAACTAGACATTGTCCTCAGTGTTAAACCAGCAAGGGAAAGTGAAAAGATAATATAGAAAAGCTAAAGAAATAAAAATAAAAATAAAGAAAAGAGAAAAGATACAACCGGATTTATTGTCGGTGGAGAGATGCTCAGTCTCAATATATATATCGATGAAGGTGTCGGCCGCAAAAGGTGTCGGTGAGAGGAGATCTCGGCCGATAATTGAGAGTCTCGACCGTAAAAGCTTGGCCGCAAAATTTTGTTGATGAAGATCTTAGCCGTGCAATCTCGGCCGTAAGAGCTGGTTGATGAAGAACCTCGACCGTAGTTGATGAAGAACTTCGGCCGTAGTTGATGAAGAACCTCGGCCGTAAGGAATAGATTGTGTAGATTGTGCTCGTAAGGTGACTCGGCCGTAAGGAACTGGTTGATGAATAACCTTGGAGTTTGGCCGTAAGGAATGGCGGTGTGGTTTCGGCCGTAAAGTGAAAAACTCGCCCGGAGTTTGGCCGTAAGAGAGCGGCGGAGATGGCGTGACTTCGGCCGTAAAACGAAGGCGACGTGGAAACTTGGCCGTAATGCACTGGGCGTAATGGTGAGAGGGGCGGCGTAACTTCGGCCGTAAAGAGTTGGCTCGGTGTGGAAGCTCGGCCGTAAGGAAGCTGAGGTTAGGTCGGTGAGGCTTCGGCCGTAAGGGCTTTTGGGCGAGAGGCATTGAAACTTCGGCCGTAATATGTCTCGGCCGTAAGGAAGAAAAGTTCGGCCGTAAGGGATGAAGCTCGGCCGTAAGAGTAAGAACTTTGGAACTTCGGCCGTAAGGCGGTGGTGCTTGATCTGCAAGGATGTGGAAAGGGTAAAAATTTATGGATGAAACTTCGGGCGTAAACTTACCTTTCCCACGTGATGCGCGCAGTGAAGGGTCACATCAAATTCAAGGAGCGCAGAGATCGGCCGATTCCAAGGTGATTTTTCCTCTCGCCTTGTCATTCCGAGATGAATGCATCGCTCGATCCACGTATTCGAAGAAATGATTAGTCGAGTTCCTCTCCGTACACAAAAAGAAATATCGATTAGATGACTCCTTTAACCATTAATTAAAATGCCAATCAACTAACTAATTAAATAAAAAAAATTAACTTAATAAAAAAATGTAAATTAGTAAAATCTTTGGTTGTGATTAAATATTCAATTCGTCACTGCAACAACCAAGTGTCAGAAAAAAAAAATAAAATAAAAAATTAACATCTGATCAGAATGTGTGACATATAAATTTATCCAAAGGATTAACTTAGTTGTGATTAGATTTTCACTCAACAACTAATTTTTAATAAGAGAGATAAATGAATAAAATACAAATATATACAAGAAAAAAGAAATACAGATAATAGGTCACGAAGAAATAAGATTTAAATTGATAAACATAAAAAGTCTTTCGGCTATTATCGAAAATTTATTAGGTCGTCAAAATTAATGTCCGAGAGAAATTAACCTAATTACTGCCACCAAAATTCACAGAACAATTATCAAATAAGGGAAAAATCAAAACTCGAACATCAATTCAACTGCCGAACATTAATATCGACCGAAAGTAAATCACATGGATGGTCGTAAAAATCAAGCACTCGTTCAGCCGTAAAACTTGGAAGAATTAACGATGATGTAACAAACGACACAAAATGAATCAGAACTAATTTGCGTCCGTAAAGTTAATAATCAGACATTAGCAAAAATTATTTTCAGAGGGGAAATAAGATTAATCAGCCGCAATACAGAAATAGATTTACGGCCGAAATTAGATTAGGAATCCGAGGCTCGTTCGGCCGCAAAAACCATAGAACAGTGTCGAAAGTGATTAATCAATGTGAAGGCGTAAAACTTGTTGGATTATGGCCGAAATAAAATCGCAATATGGCGTAAAAATTAGCACGGCGATGAATTATCTCGGCCGAAATAAAAATTGAACGAAACGTCGCCAAATGAATCATTACGGCCGAGGAAGAGGATAATTCATATCGGACGTAAATCGATGAAAATTAAGTCGAACGTGATCCTTGATGGCCGAGAAAGAAAAATTCACAAATAAACTGGCCGAAAAGGTCGTAAGATGGCGTAAAAACAAATGTTCAGAAAATATCGGCCGTAAAACCAGAGTAAGAAACAATTCTTGGCCGCAAAAGACATGCACAACAGGATTACCGAGACGAAAATCCAAGGCACAAAATGATTAACACGAGAGATTTAACCAACGTTCAAAGAGGATTCAGAAATTTATCGGCCGCAAAACAATTCGATCGTGAAGTTTCAGCCGTAAAACTCAGATTAAATTTGCCAGTCGCAAAATATAAGTAAAGACTTTTGCGGTGTAAAAGATTTTTCGAAATTATTAAAGCCGAAAGAGGTCAAATCAAAAAGGAATTCTCGGCCATAAAAAAGAAAACATGAGATAATGGATTATAAGAGATTAAATTCTCGTCTGCAAGCTTAATCAATCATATCACAAGAGAGAGAATTCAGTTCGATCTGGATGAAGTGAAATACCGGCCGTAAAATTGGATAAGAGTTTGTCAGTTAAAAGCTTACGGGCGTAAAAAAAAATCATAATCATTAAAGCTGAAAAAGATCAAATCAATCTTAAAAAGAGTTCTACGGCCGAAAAAATAGGATTCATTCTCGGCCATAAAAAAAATTGAGATAAATGCTCGGCCGTAAAAAAAATTGAGATCAATTCTCGCTCGTAACAAACAATATAAAATATAAAGCCACTGAAATCAATGTTGCGACAGAAAAATTAAAAGTTTAGATGTCAGAAATGAAGCCGTAAAACCAGTAAAGTCGACAAACTAGATCTCGGTCGTAAAACCATAAGTTCACATAATCTGAAAAATCCAGTCGGCGTCAGAATTTAAGTCGAAAGTCAACAAATTTAAAGTTGTCGCGACCTTTATCTACAAAAGAAAAATATCGGCTCCAAAATAAACAAATCCTGAATTTTAGCATCACGAATCAGCCATCAGTAAATCAAATCCCAAAATCATAGCAGACAATCAGCACTTAAGGTCGCCACTAACAAGCAGTAATCAATTTAAATCGTTTAGGAGAAGCATTAAAAATTCAGAAGTAACAAATCATAGGAAGGTGTAAAAAATCCATGTCGGATGATCCATTACGGCCGAGACAAACTAAATCGCTTCGGCCAAAATAAAGTCAAATCAAAAGTTCAAACTATTATAATGTTACGGCCGAGAATGAAAAAAACACAAATAAATTAGGGTCGTAAGATGGCGTAAAAAACAAATGTTCAGAAATTTTACGGCCGTAAAAAGAAAACATGAGATCAATTCTCGGCCGTAAAAAAGATTAAATCGTCAATTAAGACGAGGTCACATCGGCCGAGATGAAGTCAACACGAGGCCGTAAAGAAAAATAGGGTTTCGGCCGAAATAATTTCAAATAAAACTTGAGAATATTACCCCACTCAAATGTCGAAAATTGAATCATTACGGCCGAAAGTGAATTAAGTCAATTCCTTACGGTCGTAAAACAACGAATCAGATCAAATCCATATGAAAAGTTCAAACAAAAATGTTACGACCGAGAATGAAAACTGATTCGAATAGGGCGTAAAAAATTTAAACCATCGATAAACCGGGCGTAACAAGGTCAAATCAATATCCATTACTCATGGCGTAAAAACAACGTTCGGATAAAAATATTACGGCCGTAGAGATTGAAAGTTTAGAATTCAGAAATCATTCATTGCGAGGCCGTAAAATTAATAAAGCCGACACATCAAATTAAAGTCGTAAATCCATAAGTCGACAGTGTAATTTGGAAAAATCCAATCGGCGTCGGATTTTAAACCGAAAGTAGATAAATAATAAAAAAAATTATCGTGACCTTTATCTGCAAAAGAAAAAATGTCAGTTTATTCACAAAAATAATTAAAACAATTAATACATATGCTAAGAGAATTATTTACAATTTATTTACATCTCCTAATAATTCATAAAAATCAGAAATTAATTAATAAAATATTCCCCGGCAACGGCGCCAAAAACTTGATGCGTTGTATTTGTAACAATAAAATTTGCTAGCAAGTGCACTAGTCGATCAAGTAATATAGTAAAAAGGAGTAAGAGTATCGAACCCACGAGGAATATTATTAATTCAATATCTGGATTTATAAATTAATAAGAGAGGAAAAACATGGATTTTTGGAAAGAGGTTTTATAAAAATAAAATAAATAAAATAAGATAAAGATAAGATAATGGTGTTGAAGTTAGGCCTTAGGATGAAAATAGATCAGGATAAATATTTGAATCATAAAAGATAAATTTAATCTTTAAAGATGGATTAGAGTCTCCCTAAAGTAATCTACCATGATTAACTTGTGGTCTCCACGACTGACATCCCTCAATTTAATCATATAGAACTATCTTAATTTAATAAGAATTGAAGTCTCCACGACTGGTACCCCCAAAATTGTATTAAAATTAAGATGCATTAAATTGGATTCTCTAGACTATTAATCACTCCACAAACTGGTATAGATTAATAGACCACACAAACTTGATTCTCCACACACTAGTTATCAAATTTATGTCAATTATTAATTCCAAATAAAATCAATTATAATTAGTATAATAAATTCTGAAATTAAACACTCCACAAACTGGTATAGCCTAATTCGGAAATTTAATTAACTAATATAAAAGCATTAAGCACAATTAATAATTGATCAGAAAAGATTAAAACAAATAAAGTAGGATCCAAACATTTCCCTTCAATTAATAATCTCCTAAAATAATAATCCTAAAAACATGGAGTTCATCCTAGAAATTCTGGAGAGATAATAACAAAATAACAATAATAATCGAAAGAATTACACCCAAAATAGAAGTAGAGCTCTCGAATTGGGCAGACAGTCGGGCAGCCTCTCGGACTTGATCAGGGTCGCGATCAACCTCCAGCCGTCGCACCTCTCTCCTCTTGGTCGTAGCCTGCAGAGCTCACGACTCGCCGTGAAAGAAACCTGAACTTCAGAGCACAAATTGAAACGATGGTTTCTTCACGTATTTATAGGTTGCGGACGACCTTCAATTTGATCTCGGCCGTAACATCGTACGATTAACTTTAAATTTATAAGATAAACTCGGCCAAAGATAAATCATTTTATCATTACGCCCAAAGATAAATCTTTCTTATTTTTACACCTTCATATATCTTGTTACGCCCAAAGATAAACTCATTTTTATCTTGTTACGCCCAAAGATAAACTCGATTGATTGTTACACCCTTCATCTTCATGCCATTACGCCCTCCAAATTTTGGCCGTAACATCTTTATCTTCATGCCATTACGCCCAAAAGATAAAATCATTTATCTTTACTCCTTCAAATCTTAGCCGTAACAAAGAATTAAATCTTGTTACTCCTTTTGAATCTCGACTGTAACGACTTGGGTGTAAAGCCAAATCTCGGCCGTAAGAAATAATTTCTTTGAATTTCGGCCGAGATTCAAATTTTCCTGCAAATAATTATCAAAATATAGTTAATCCATCCACAATTAAAATATTCAGCGATTTTAATAATTAAAATTGATAAATCCAGAATTATGATTAAAAGTGATTAAAAATGATGCATGCCATGATCAAATTATAGAAAATTTAATTAAAATAATTAACTAAAATATGTTGTATTTTGCATGCATCATCCATGCCACCATCCTTACCTATTCAGTTCACCTACCTATGGGATTCAAACATAGGGAAATAAAATTTTCATGAGTATAAAATACTCAGTACATAAGACAATACAAATGGATAAGAATATTGCATAAAAATAGGCAAGCTTTCAGTATGAAAAAAATGCTTCTATTATTTCCTTTCTATTCTTTCTGTTATTTCACCTTTCTATTTTGTTCCGTTCTATACTTTCTCTTTTTTTGTTCAATTCTTATCATGTGGTTCTTTTCTGTTCTTTCAATTCTCTTCTTTCCCATTCTTTTCTTTTCCATTCTTTCAATTTTTTCTTTTCTGTTCTTTCAATTCTGTTCTTTTCTATTCTTTTCACTACATCTTTTATTTTAAACAATTACTAAGACATCTATATATATTGTCCTAATGCGAACTCGACTTCTTTACTATATAGATCATGGTGTATCAAACCAGGATCAAATGAGCGTTTACTTACTCACAAAAGACTTGAGCTTCACATACCACTCAAGTAGGATTGCAAGGATCCACTTTCTTTAAAACCGTCATAGAGGGACCATACTCACCTCATATGACGTTGTCATGAAAGGGCTATTAATACCCGCCTGTTGTTTTTTTTAAATTGTCACAGTGAGACTATTAATACTCACATCATGACGTTGTCGTGGTGGGACTATTAATATCCACCTTTTGGTCTATAACAATCACTGCACATGAGGACTCCATTTTACAACTTTTATCTTTTCCTATTTATCTATATTTTCCATTCAGTTTATCATGTAACAATATAAAGGACAAATCATCATTTGATATCTATACAAATCATTATAAAATCATATGTGCAATCTGTCCAGAATCTTAATATCCACCTTTTGGTCTATAACAATCAGTGCACATGAGGTCTCCATTTTACAACTTTTATCTTTACCTATTTAGCTATCTTTTCCATTCAATTTATCACGTAACAATATAAGGACAAAAACATCATTAGATATCTATACAAATCAATATAAAATCATATCTGCAATCTATGAAGAATCCAAGTTAGGCACAGTCAAATCCGAGCCCGGTTTCATTCGAACTCGGGCTGAGTCAGGGGCGACTCGAGCCGGGTCCTTACTTCTCTATTAAGCATTATTAACACAAGGGTAAAATAGTTATTGTACATCATAATAATTAAATATAAAATAACTTCTTTTCTATTCTATGTATCCGAGTTGGGTGCCATCAAACTCGTGCCGGATTGTGGCTGAACTCGGTCTGCGTCCACCGAGACTCAGGTCGGGTTTTGGTGTTGCATTCATAATATTGGTAATGAACTTGCAATTATTTAAAATTCTTTCTTTAAGTGGTAGAAAATTTTAAACAATTAAAAAGTAGGGTTATTTCAATCAACCATCCATAAGCTATCACATTTTTTCACAACTAATCCTAAACTACGAATTCATTTTTTGGATCCCTAAACTATCACGATTTTTCAATTTAATCCTTCCATTGACTTTTGTCAACTTTTCTATTAACTTCATTTTTTACCATTTATTAAAAGTCAAAATTACCCCTTTAATATCAAATAAAAAAAGTATGGATGGAGCTCGTCGACGAAGAAGTCTTCGAGTCTGACGATAACGAAGAAGGTGAGAAGCTCAGACGAGCTTTCGAGGGCTCGACCCCCTATGAACTTCACCCCCTGTGCGCAGGGAAAGAGAGGGGGTCCCCCCTCTGCGACCTCTGTGTGCACGCCAACGCAAGGAAAGAGCCCTCTTTCCTTGCGCTGACGTGCACAAGGAAAGCACCCTCTACGACCTTTCAATGAAGGTCATAGAGGGGGGCGACCCCATCGGAGCTTATCACCTTCTCCGTCGTCATCGGTTGCAGAGACTTCTTCGTCAATAAGCTTTGTCCATGTTCTTTGATTTGATGTTGAAAGCGTAATTCTAGGTGTTGCGCTCTCCTCCTTTTCCTATCAGAATTCGGGCCAGATTCGAGGTAGCTCGGGTCGGGTTCACTGACCTCATCATCACGCAGAGTGATGTTTATCTACCCAGGGCGGGTGTACTCCCAACTCAGTCCAGGTCGTTGGAAAAGGATCCGAACATTCGAAAAACGATCATGGCAAAGCCCGAGTCGGGCTGCTTTAAATTCGGGCTGGGTTCCCTTCGAATCCAGGTTGGATTCAGAATGAAGCCACGCCGAGTTTCAACTTTATAGATGAAGCCCGGCCGGGTTCATCATTACATGGATCGGGTTCCAGCCGCTGGAACTCCGATTATGTTTTTTTGATACTTTGGTCTATGATAACTTTCGGTATAGTACTTCGTTTGATATAAAAATTGTACTAAACTATTCATGGAACATAAGAGAACACATACCAATCCTAACTCATCCATCATCTTAACTATTTCATTAAGAAATCATATTCAAAAGAGAATCCAAAATCATACGTACATTCACTATTTCAGACTATATGAAACTTGAGCGCATTTTTTAGCGAGATCTAACAACGACTAACCACGAGACCGGCGTCCTTGGACATATGGTAGTTCAGAGATTAGATGGCCGCAGAACTCCCGCTCACAGACAGTGAGCAAGAAGAAAACGTAGTCTAAAGATGGAGGAAAAACTCAAGTAGAAAGGAAAAATGCGTTGGAGGAAATCCTTTGGAATCCTATTTACATAATAAAGTCTCCCAATACTAATCTAATTAGAACTCATATCCATACTTTTTATTTACAATTCATCTTTTATTTTTCACAAATTTTCGATTTTAAATAATTAAAAAATAATACTATCTTGATTTTTGAAATTAAAATAATAATGTATTTCCTGAATATTTTTTATCATTAGGAGTCCTAATTCATTCATTCAACAAATTTTATCCCTAATCCTCTTCTAACTATATTTTCTTTATATTATCTCTCCTATCTATTTAATGTGTCCCTCTGGTCGGTCGTTTCCTCTTTCTCCCTTTTCTTTTTTTTTTTTTGAATTCGAATTTTGATTTAAATTCTCCATTAATGGCATTGATTCCAATTGGTTTTGAATTGATTGCTGTTTTGATTTCCTCCATTAATGGCATTAAATTTCAATTTTTGATTCCTCTTTCCTTATATGAAAATTTGCATACGTTACATTATTACCCCTTAAAAGAAATTCGTCCTCGAATTTAGATATGAGTTAGGGCTTACCAAATAATTCAGGGAATTTCTCGCGCATTTCCGATTCTACTTCCCAGGTTGTCTCTTTCCCCTGATGATGCTTCCACACTACTTTGACCAATGATATTCTCTTATTTCCATGTTGGTGCTCTTGATACTCTAATATCTCTATAGGTTGTCTTCATATGTTAGATTCTCCTTGAGGGTTGGTTCTTTAATTTGGATCATATTGGCGTAGTCGTGCTTATACTTTCGGAGTAGAGAAACATGGAAGACGTTGTGCACTCTGGTATATGCCGGGGGTAGAGCTAACATGCATGTTGAGTCTCTAACCATATCTAAGATCTCAAAAGGACTCACATACCTTGGACTCAATTTCTCATGCTTGCTAAAATGCATTACGCCTTTGGTGGGGGAGACTTTAAGCAAAACTTGATCTCCTGCCTTGAAGGTATGTTCTCGGCGCTTCTTGTCCGCATAGGCCTTCTATTGATTTTGAGCTGACTTTATCCTCTTCTTTATGAGTTCAACCCTATTTGTGTACTCTTGGGTCTGCTTCTGTAGTTCAACACTCAAGATCTTTCTTTCGCCTAACATGCCGGGGAGCGACATTGTCGATCAAACAATGCATCAAAGGGGGACATTTCTATACTAGCATGGAAGCTGTTGTTGTAAGAGAACTCTATAAGAGGTAGGTGCTTATCCCAGATACCGTGCCAATCCGTGCACATGCCCTGAGCATATCTTCCAATGTCTGGATGGTTCTCTCTGATTGACCGTCAGTCTGGGGATGGAAGGCTGTACTATATCGGAGTCTCGTGCCAAAAACATTCTGGAGGCTCTTTCAGAATCTTGATGTGAATCTAGGATCTCGATCAGATACAATGACTGATGAGATCCATTAGACTAACGATCTCCTGCACATATAGATTCATTAGACTTTCAAGAGATTGTTTTACCTTAATGGGTAGGAAGTGAGACGATTTAGTGAGTCGGTCCACTACCACCCAAATGGCATCATGTCCTTTCTGAGTCCGGGGCAGACCCGTAATGAAATCCATGGCTATCTCTTCCCACTTCCATTGTGGGATACCCAGACTCTTCAAGGTCCCTTGAGATTTCTGATGTTCCACTTTGACCTGTTGGCAGACAATACATCTAGAGACGTATTTAGCGATCTCATTCTTCATGTCTGGCCACTAGAAACTTCTCTGCACATCTTTATACATTTTACTACTCCATGTGTGAATAACAGATTCAGATTTGTGGCATTCGTCTAGGACTTCTCTTTGTAGTTCAGGATTGTTCGGTACCCATAAGCGATCGCGGTACCTTATTCCTTCATCTGATGAGACCTTAAAGTCTGTAGTCTCAAGACTAGTCTTTATCATCATTGTTTAATAGTATGGATCTTCGACCTGTGCTTCAATGATTCTTCCTATAAGGTCTGGTACTATACGTTGCATCATCATCAGTGATCCATCATGTCTTGACTTGGTGCCCATTGGAAGAGTTCCTCCATGAGTTCAAATTGTCGAAAACGCATGAAGGCAATAGATCCTTCCCATTTTCGGCTAAGAGCGTCGGCTACAGAGTTAGCTTTACTAGGATGGTAGTTAATGGCAAACTCATAGTCCTTCAAGAACTCCATCCATCTTCTTTGGTGCATATTCAGATCCTTCTGTGTGAAGACATATTTCAAACTCTTGTCGTCTGTGTAGACCACGAACTCTTCTACATACAAGTAATGACGTCAAAGCTTGAGGGCAAACACTACTGCTGCCAGTTCGAGGTCATGAGTTGGATAATTGACCTCATGTTTCTTCAGCTGTCTGGATGCGTATGCGACAACTTTTCCATGTTGCATCAACACACACCCCAATCCTGTACCACTAGCATCACTGTATACTACGTAACCACCATTGCCTAATGGTAACGTATGAATTGGTGCTGAAGTCAACCGCTTCTTTAGTTCTTGAAAGCTCTCTTCATATTTGGGTGACCAGATAAATTTTTCTCCTTTTCTTGTAAGCTTGGTCAGCGGCAATGTAATTCTGGAAAAGTTCTTGATGACTCGTCTGTAGTATCCTGCTAGACCAAGGAAGCTTCTGATCTCAGAGACATTCCTCGGTTGAGACCAATTGAATACTGCTTCTACCTTTGCTGGGTTGACCGAGATCCCATCTTTGGAGACAATGTGGCCAAAAAACATCATCTCCTCTAACCAGAATTCACATTTGAAAAATTTTGCATATAATTTCTTTGCTCGCAAAGTCTCCAACACTATCCTAAGATGTTCCATGTGCTCCTCTATGCTTGACGAGTAGATGAGAATGTCATCGACAAAGACAGTCATGAACTTATCTAGATGTTCGTCGAAGGTCTGATTCATGAAGAATGCAGCTGGGGCATTGGTTAGCCCAAACGACATCACAAGAAACTCATAGTGTCCATATCTTGATCTGAAGGCTGTCTTTGGGATGCCTTCTTCGGCTATCCGGAGCTGATGATAGCCGCTCATCAGATCAATCTTGGAGAAAATCTTTGCCTTGGACAGCTGATCAAATAAGTCATCGATGCGAGGTAATGGATACTTGTTCTTTACTGTGACTTTGTTCAACATTCTGTAGTCAATACAAAGTCTTAGTGAGCCATTCTTCTTCTTGACGAAAAGGACTGGTGCGCCCTATGGTGAGACACTAGGCCTGATGAAACCTTTATCTAACAGTTCTTGAATATGAGTCTTTAATTCCTTCATTTCTACTGGGCCCATGCGGTATGGGGCTTTGGAGATGGGCGCCATACTAGGTGTCACTTCAATATGGAAGTTTATCTCCCTTCTGGGTAATAGACCACTTACATCTTCAGGGTAAACATCAGGAAATTCCCTTACAACATCTATGTCCTGAGGGGTCTTCCTTGACTCTTCTATCTTGGTCACACTTTCCAAATAACCTCTACATCCTCGTTGAAGAAGTTTGTGTGCCTTCATGGCAGACACTATAATTTTTTGTTCCTTCCGAGCAATGCCTCTGACAATGACTTTGTCTGTACTCTGTGTACCTATAACCGCCTTCTTTTGCTTGCACAATATAAAACCATCATGGGATGTTAGTCAATCTATTTCCAAAATTATATCATAATCTCTCATAGGGATGATGATAAGATTTACAGGAAAGTTCTTTTTATCTATCTCTATGGATACATTAGGGAGATACTTAGTGGTGACTAGGGTTCCTTGTGGAGTCAGTATACTCATCTTATGCTCTAAGTTCATTGTAGCTAACCCTAATATATTGGCACACTCTTTAGATATGAATGAATGAGAGACACCGGAATCAAACAATACTGTAGTGTCTAGTTCGACTACGAAGAGCTTACCTCGAATTACCTCAGCGTCTTGGGCAATTCACGGCGATGTGGCCCATTCCACCACAGTGAAAACATGCTCCCGTCTTCAGGCGACATTCCCCTACGTGGGTCCTGCCACAGGTGTTGCATAAGACCCGCTCACCTTGTGCGGATGGTGCCTTAGGAGCTCTTGCAGGCTGTTGCCTATGTTTCTGAGTGGGGCGCCTTGGCGCCTACTGAGGGGGTCGTTGGTTCTGTTGTTGTTGCTGTTGTTGTTGTGGAGGAGCTTATTGTGGATAGCGATATGGCTGCTGTTGAGGGCGATTGTACTGTTGAGGGGTTGGATACGGGCGAGGCCGGTTGTCCCGTCGTTACTGATGACGATTGTTCCCACGGAATTATTGCTGCTGTTGGGAAGTCTGGCCTACATTTTGTTGGACCCTCTTCTCCTTGTGTAGGTCCTAGTGGTCCTTCTCCGTCATCGTGGCTAGGCTAACCGCCTCATCCAGGGTCTTGCAATTCCCTGGTCTGGTCTGGGCCCTCAAGGTGGGGTTCAGACCGTCAACGACTGTTTCGTTATGTCTTGTTGGTTCATGATCATCTTTGAGTACTTCTTCAGTCGGACGAACTTGGTCATGTATTGGGACACTGTCATGGTCCCTTGTTCCAAGTTTAGGAATTCTTTTTGCTTCAAATCCCTTTGGAACGCAGGGAAGAAGCGCGTCTCGAATGCCTTACGGAAGTCCTCTCAAGCAATGATCCTTGCATCCAAAAAACTGGTGGTTTTCTTTGCTTTCCACCACTTCTTAGCATCTTTTTGGAGAGTGTCCCCAGCGAATAGTACTTTCTTATTCTCTGGAACGTCTAGGATGTCGAACTTTTCTTCTATAGTCTCCATCCACTATTCGGCCACCTCTATACCCCCGTCCCCATTGAACGTCGGAGGTTTCGACCTCCAAAATTCTTGTATCGTGCAAGGGAGGGGAGCTTGACGTCCTTACTATACCGGTGGTTCAGGTGGAGGAGGAGAAGGTGGGGTGGAGGAGGAGGGACGAAAGGGGCCTCCTCTTCATTATGTATCTCATTCTCGTTGTCATTGTTAGACCCTTGCAGACTTCTATGAGGAGACATCTATAAAAAGATTATGAGAATATTTGAAAAATAGCATAGAACCAAAGATCTTTAATCGAAATAAAAATCTTAAATCACAATTGATGACTTATGGCTCAATATCCGCTTAAAGCAAAGTCAATCTCATGGCAGAGTTTAATCAAAGTAAAACATAAGTATTCATCTAAGGCACACTAAGGCCTTCAACATTAAGGAAATATTCGATATTAATCATTGTGTCGCGAAGTTTCCCCAGGTTCATCCTTGGAGATCCTTTTGCGTTTAGCAATGCTTGGCAGTCCCCGGAGTAATGCTCGGATTGTGTACAGATTATGCAATAAGGGACTTCTTCTGGTGACGAACATAGAGGGCTGCCTGCGCGTATCTCTTCACCTATTTGCTCCATACTTTGTATCTCTTTCCTTTGTTCCCTTTCTTCAGACGTCTTAGTTGTTGGGGAAGGTATTACTGGGTAGTTACTCCTCACGCTCTCCAAATCAAAATGCTCCTGTACTTCTGGAGCTGGGGGTGGTGGAGTCGTACGTCCGTGGCCACGTCCACGGCCACGTTTGCGACCCTATGCCCGTGCTTGCACCTGCTCTAGAGTCAGCGTAGTTGGGGGTGCATGACTGATTCCGCTACTCAGAAAACTCTGCTTCCGCCACATACCACTCTCGACGTTATGTGGCGTGGAGGCATTTATAAGAACGAGTTAACTCAATAATATAAGTATCATCTACATGAGAATGTACTTAGTACTTACTTGAGGAGTGCAGTCGCAGATGCTTGAGAAGCTTGCACATGACTTTACTTTGAGTTCATGAAACAAGATGAGCAATAATGACTATACATTAGTATCTATTCTACTATGATCATTGAGGGAGCCAAGAACTTAGGCTCTGATACCAAACTGTAACATCCCCAAAATCGCCTTTCCTGCTATGTAGGCAGTCATGTTGATCCTAGGAGTGCTACACTGACTACTACACTATTGACCATGACTATTCAACAAAATTTATATGTGGCATCCATAGTTTATAAATAAAACATCATTAAGGCTTTAATGCGGAAGTTCAAAAGGTTGAATGTCAAGAGACACCATTAATTCATATAGTAGTGAACAAATAAGAAAGAGCCATATCTTTAACAAGTTTGACAAAAAGAAAGGTTCGATATGCGGAAGAACATGATGTCTTTCAATAGAAGAGAACATGCTGAAACATAATGAAATTTCAAGGGCCAATAGCAATAATTTATGTCATGTGCAGTATTCTCCAAGCTCTGTGCCCTCCATCACCTCCTCAGTTAGGGTTCTCACCTACAAAATCCCAATGCAGGAGAATCGAATACCCGTGAGCAAAAAGCCAAGTACAATAGCAATATAGACGATGAAATATGGATCAATGATAATCATATACAAATGTATCAGTGGTAACAATGATATACTTTGTTTCTATGCATTTACTATGATATGTCATATATCATACTTTAACTATAACGATATTTGCACTCTGTTCATTACAATGACTGTACATTGTCTGTACCATACCATATTCCATACTTTACCATACCATACCATATGCTTTTCTTTACAATACATTACTTTTGCTATGAGTTGTACTACGTCTTTTACATTACTATATTGTTCTTAAAGTTAGTTATCATATGCGAGCTTGACTTTATTAGATTGGGATGCTAGATGTGCCTCTATGAATCTGTAAAGCTAGTAGGTCCATCAAGGGAAGGGGTGCGACAGTGCATCACCCAATTCGGGATGTAGGTGGGAGAGGACCCACACCATAGGAACAGTGGTCATTTAAGAATCTGAATGTTCACTGTCTCCTCAGTTAGCTATCTGTCCCTCTGGCTCAATACTATGTTCTCTGGGGGAAGGAGTGTGACCAATGCACTACCCTTCTTCAAGACACAGGTGGGAGAGGATCTGTAGTCTCAGGAACAGTGATCATTGAAGACCAGTAGGTTCGGTATCTACTCAGCTAACTACATGTCCCTCACTATACAATACCATGATATTTGTTCGTACAATGGGGTGACACATAACTTTACTTATCTCTGATTAGTATGATGTCTATGAATCAGGACACAAGTAGGCATTAATGTTTATACAATAGGACTCGGTCAGTTACATGCAGTCTGGTTAGAGTCTCCGGTTAGGATTCATGAGTAGGACTCAGATCAAGTCAGAATTCGATTCGGACTATATCAATATCAATTAATTCAATGTCTATCTATGGTTTGAGTGGGTTGAACCGATTGGTTTAGACCAATAGGTTTGATTGAATCGGACGGTCTGAACCAAGTAGTCTGGCTGGGACGGTCGACCACTCCTGGTGGACCGGTCGATCGTTCTCTAACACCGGTCCACCGATCCTTTTGGATTGGTCGACCTTTTCATTGTCGAGCATCTGTCGGATCGGTCGACCGTGCACGTGGCCGGTCGACCGATTATTCTACCGATCTCAGGGTCGGTCGATCGCTCTGGTGATCAGTCGATCGGCCGTAAGGTAACAAGGACGCAACTGTGAGTCGGATCGGTCGACCGCTCAGAAGATCGATGGGTCGATCGTGTGTTAGATCTAAGTTTTAATGACATATTAAATTATATTTTGATGATACAAATCTATTAAAGATAAAATGCTAAAAAGTTTAAAGAAAAAGAGATAACTTTATGCACTATACTTTGATTAAATAATTGGCACTAATCTTATTAGTTTTGGATGAATGTGGAACGTCAAGAATTCTGTTAGCTTTCCATAGATTCCAAGATTATCTAATTTGGATAACCGTGCAGAAAGTTATGCCCAAAATAGTGCAGGGCGGTCAACCAGCCGGTCGAAGCTATAAAACTCGGTTGAGATAGTCCGGTCGATCGATCGGAGATACCGATCGACCGATCAAGACATAAACTGCTCAAATGAAACTGCGAGACTATACCGGTCGACAATCCAGTCGAAGCACCGGTTGACCGATCAGCTGCGGCAATTGGAGAAATCAGCGCAACGATCATATAGTCTGATTGACCGGTCAATAAATGCGGTCGATCGGTCCATTACTGAAATGAACAGTAACGACTATATTTTGAGGAGAAAAATGTGGAATTAATTCTGGACGAATTTTCCACATACTAGAGCCTATAAAAGGAGTGCCAAGGCCAAAAGCAAAAGCATCTAATCTATCGAAGCATTGAAGCAAAACTTCAAGAAATCAAAAGGAGATCATTTCTCTTGAAGTCATCATTTTAGAGCCTTCTTTCTTTCTCTCTTCTCTTATTGTGAGTGTTCTATTGTAAAAGAGAGAAATTATTTTTCAGAAAGATTGTGAGAGCTCATGTGTAAAAAATGTTCCAAATCTTACCTCTTGAGCGAGAAAAAAGATTAGCTTCTTAGGATGAGAGATTGCCTTACCTCTCGAAGTGGAGAAAAAGTGGTTGTGTAAAAGGCTTTCTTCCTTGTCCCATTTGGAACAAAAGAAGGGATTAGTGGAATCTCTCACGGTCTTGAGGTCGAGAAGTCGGAGCGGGGACGTAGGCTAAGTTGCGGTCGAACTTCATCAACAACCACCCGCGTCTATTTGTGTTTGATTTCTCTCACTCTCTCTCCCTCTAATATTGTGTTTATAATATGAATTGAAAAGGTTTTAAGAATCGGTTTTATGCTTCCGCTACGAATTTCATGAAATCGATATTTTTTATTAAACACCAATTCACCCTCCCCCCCCCCCTCTTGGTGCCCTTTGGGATTCTACATCATGAAGCAAAATCTGTCAGTTGACAGACAGATCGGTCGACCGTTCTAGTGAAGCCGGTCGACAGGAACTTGTGAAGGTTCTTCGCATGGATCGGTCGACCGTTTCTAAAAATCGGTCGACCGGTCTCCGCGATAAAGCAAGACCGTTGGACTTCTTTCTCATATCCGGCGGCCTTCCGGCCATCAAACAACGATGATCAAAATTCGAAAAATATAGATAACAATTCAGGATCATGATGGACTACTTCTGTACATTAAACGATTACTATTTCTTCGTCTAGGGATTTAAGACACTAAGATACCTTTCCGATCGAAGTTCACCGGCGATTTGCGTGTCGTCCGTTCGATCACCGACCATCCTCGACCGATGGGAAGGAGCGCCTAGTCCTTGTGAGTGCCGAGAGGAGGTCGTCGTGGGTCGATGGGGTGTGGACGAGCATCGGATCGTCCGGTGCGTCGCCTCTGTTGTGCTCGTCGGTGGTTCGTCCGTCGGTGAAAACAGGGAAGGGGAAAGGAGGAGATAGCAGGCGGCGGTCGGGCAGAAGTCCAAAGGGTGCGAGGGTGTTCCCTCTCGCCCCCTTTATAGCATCGGCTGGCCCTCTAGCCGGCCGATCGTGGGGTGCGATCAGGGGAGGGAATCCCTCCCCTGGTCGGCCGTTTCCTCTTTCTCCCTTTCCCTTTTTTTTTGAATTCTAATTTTGATTTAAATTCCCCATTAATGGCATTGATTTCAATTGGTTTTGAATTGATTTTCGTTTTGATTTCCTTCGTTAATGGCATTAAATTTTGATTTTTGATTCCTCTTCCCTTATATGAAAATTTGCATACGTTACATAAGCTAGGTCATTTAGGTGAAAATTTGCACTATTAATAATGTCTTCGTCAAAGGATTGAGAATAATATTATGTATTGTCACGTATTTGAAACTAGACTATCTAGAATAATTTGATTATGTAATGTATTCACTTTTTATAATGTAGTTTATTCAATAAATGTGAATTGAGTAAATCATTGATTAAAATTATAATAAAATAAATAACTAAAAATGACATGTTAGTATAGTTTTTCGTCCAATCATTATAGTTGTGTTTGGAAATAGAATCATAGTTCCTCTTAAGTTATCTGATAGATTAGTTCAGTGTGCATTTGGATGGAGTGGAACAATAGGAATGAGTGAGTTGATGCGATAAAAAGTAATAATATTTAATGAAAAATAAAATATTTAAATAAAAGATAAATAATAAATAGTACTTTATTAATTCTTTATTATGAATATTTGATATTTATAAATAAATTATTTTATAAGAGTTAGGTGTGAGAGAAAAGAAAATGAAGTAAGGAAAAAAGGGATTATATTCGTTCGACTAAAATGGTGAAATTTGAGCACCTAGAATTAGTTCACATGATGACTTAGTTTCAATTTTTTGTTCCGCTACGGGAACATAATTCCACGATTGCATTTGGCAGAATTAGGTGGAGCAAAGGCATGATTCCAGCTGCTTTGTTTGCTAAACACATTATATGAAAATAAGTAGGTTTATATGAGAAAATACAAATTAACAATGACCATAACGCAACCACTACAATAACAAAGATTTTTAGTTACTAAATTTATTAGTCTCGAAAACTTTAGTCTTAATGCCTATATTATATTTCTTTGTTGAAACCATGGTCCATAAAATTTGGTCACCGAAACTTGTTATTAGTGATCAAGATTTTCCATTGGCCACAAAAGGATGACCTTCTAATGACCAACGTTGGTGACACTTTTGGATTCTTTATCTATCTTCTTGATTTGGCATTTGGACATTTCATCCATTTTTTTCTTTTTATTTTGCCACTAAATGTTTGAGAATTTAATACAATATTATGTGAGAATTTAATCCATTTTTCCATTCCATCCATTTGGACTTTTTGTGATACAATATTATGTACAATCGTAATACAATATTATGCAAGTACTTATGATTTTAAATAATAAATAATATATTTTATTAATGTGAAAGAATATTAAATTAATGGAAATAAGTACTATCTTTGCAACTAATAAGGGCTCAATAGCTATCAACAATAAGGCTTAGGATCCATTTGGCTTAACTGATAAGTTGAAATGCTTATAAGTAGTTTAATGACTAAAGCTGATTTTAAAAAATAAGTAGTTATGTTTTTTGTAATAAAAAAATAAGTTATTATTTTAGTGAAATGATAAAAAAGTCCTTAATATTATAATATATGAAATATACGAAGAATGTTATGTATATTATAAAAGTAAAATAGTGCATTCATTTATCAAATTGATCAACTTTTTTTTCACACAGAATAAGTTGTGGTCCCCAATTTATTTTTTCTGACTTATAAGCAATTAAAATAAGTGGTTATCAGCTCTTTTTGTCAGTTACTAAACAGAGAGATATCTTCAAAATTATTTATATAAGCTTAGCCAAACATGCCCTTACTAACTTAGAAAAAACAAAATAATAAAGAAAATGACTAAATATGATTGAATTAATATTTCTACTTGTGATAATAATTTCATTCTCTATCACAAATATGCTATTAAATAAAACATGTGATATTCTACAAACTTTTTTATTATACAAAAAAGAAGAGTCGGACATACCCATATGGAATTATATAAACTCGAGTAGCTCCATATATATAAACTCTATAAAGAGTATATAAGACTTTACAAAAAAGAATTTAAAGTTATACAACCAATTTGATTTGTTTTGTATAGCTTGTAAGAGATAAAGGATTCGTCTCTGAAATTTGACAATGTATATTTGATTGAATAAAGATTCAAAGTCGTGTTTACCCAACTTATCTGTGTCACCCGAGATTGCATGATTAACCATGACATATAATGCTCCCAGATGTCATGATACTTTTCATAAGATCCCTCTTAGCAAATGCATTGTTAGCTCAAAAGATTTGGTCCTAATTAAGCATCCTCTTACAAATTAGACACTTTGGTTTACTTATTTCTCTCTTTCTATTTCCTATGTCGAGCAAGAACTTTAAACTTTTTTATTGCTATTTTTTATTTGTGTTACGAAGTTTTAATCAAATACACAAATTGCTTCTATAACATTAATCAACTTTATTAACATTCCAGCTAAAGTATATATTTCTAACTATTAATCATTAAAAAGACAAAAAAGAATATTCAATCACAAAAAATATGTTTGGAAGAGTAAACATATTTATTTATCTTACAACACATCCCTAAAAACATATAGAATGATCAATAAAGATCAAAATGAGATGGACAACTTTGGAGTAACTATAATTAAAAATGAGCTAACTGCTAAATCCAGCTGTCTTATATTTAATCTTCATCATTGTTTAGTGGTAAGTCATTAGAAGGCAAAGCCCACAAGGGTGATTGCTTGGGAGAGAGAAAGTTGCGCCAAGGCACAATCGTGCTTAGAGCTTGAAGATCCATGTCAAAGCAATGCAAGTGCAGCGAGTCGTCACCTAGATGTAGTTCCCTTTGATGCTAGTGTCACTACAACAAAATAGTCATTTAAGGACACATAATTAAAGACACAAATTGAAGCATTCTTATTTTACACATAGTGTTCATTTATAAATACATTTTATATAGCGTTGATATTATTATAAAATAATAATGACAAAATATATTTAGCATCCTGCTTTTAAAATTTTAAGACGCATTAATTTTGTGTCCCTATGTTAATTTAGAATATAAATACATTTTTATTTTAAATCTCATAATTTGAATAACCTAGTGACGCAAATTTAATTGCGTCCCAATAAGATTGGATGTAGGGACGCTTCTTATTATGCATTCCAATAAAATTCGATAATAAAGACATCACTTATTATGTGTCCCAATAATATTCGATAATAAGGACGTATGTCCTAATAATATTTCATAATAGGGACGCTTCTTATCATGCTTCCTAATAATATTAGATAATAGGGACACCGCTTATTATGCGTCTTAAAAATATTAGATAATAAAGACATCACCTATTATGCATCGCAACAATATCTGATAACAAAGACATCTTTTATTATGCGTTCCAATAATATTTGATAATAGGGACATCGCTTATTATGAGTCCCAATAATATTCAATGATAGTACTTATTATGCGTCCCAATAAATAGGGACGTCACTTTTTATGCGTCCCAATAATATTAGATAATAATGACACCGCTTGTAACGTGTCCCAATAAATAGGGACATCACGTTTTATGCATCCCAATAATATTCGACAATAGGGGGACATCACGTTTTATGCATCCCAATAATATTCGACAATAGGGACACTACTTATTATGCGTCCTAAAAATATTCAATAATACAGACATCAGTTATTTTGTGTCCTAATAATATTCGATAATAGGGACGTCTCTTATTATGCGTCCCAATAATATTCAATAATAGGGACATCACTTATTATGCATCCCCATATTATTCGATAATAGGGACGCTACTTTACTATGTATCCTTAAAATATTCGATAATAAGGACACACTTTACTATACGTCTCGAAAATATTCAATAATAGGGATGATATATATTACGCGTCACTAAAATATTTGATAATGGAGACGTCGTTACTTATTATGTGCCTCTAATAAATTAAGAATATAAGGATGTAGCTATTTATGTCCTTACAATTGCAATATAAACTATGTTAAACTTTTTAAATTTTGGTAAAAAAAGTAAAAATATTTTTAATAGATAGCTAGCTAGTATATATTCTATTTTTTATTAAAAAATTTTAGGAGGGATCCTTAATTTCTTTGACAAAGGTATGTACATGAATTGTTTTTTGTTCTACATTGATTCTTTTCTTTAGGGTTATTCATGAATTCAGTTGATACAAATCCAATCACTCTAATTGGGTTAAGTTGATAACAAAGGAATTAACAAATTAATCTTATTGAACTTAATTGAATCTCATTGGGTCAAAAGTTAAATGAGGTCGATCTCAATTTTTTCTTTCATAATCTTTTTTATAAATCATACATTTAATTTTTAATGCAAGATTTTATCTTTTGGACATCTAATTAAAATCATTTTTATTAAGCCTAATATGTATTTTAATTTTAAAGCTAAATAAACTTAAATATAAATCAAATTAATTTAGTTTTTGAAATACTTTGTACTAGACTCATTTATTATTAAATTTTGATAGAATCTAACTTAACCAAGAACTCAAATCAACCAAATTTAGACTTTGAACAATGCCTAGATTATTAATGATTTGAAGCTCTTTGATATAATTAATGATCAACAATGATCAAGTATCCATTTACGATCATAAATAATTTGAAGTTCATTCAATAGTATTTTTTAAAATTGGATTTCAAATATGATGTCATATTAAAATATTAAAATTTTAGTTAGGTGTTTGATTGACTTCCATTAATAGACCATTTTTATTTGAGATTCTAATGGTAGCATAATTTTATTGGCTTTATAATATTACTTATAATTCAAACCTAATTAAAACTCATGATTAAGTTTTAAACTTTTAGTTAACACCAAGTTTTATGGGGTTTAAATTAAAAAAAAAGATTTTACAAATAATTTATGTAAAAGAAATATATTGTTAGGTTATCTAATTATGACTTTTATATATTATTTTTTTATCTAATTTAAGCAAGAGTAAAAAGTAAATAAATATTTAAATAATTTCGAAATTTATAATTATATATTTAGTAGTAATGTTTATCTTATTTGTGTCTTTATATATCTAACACTTAAGAATAAATTATATAATAATTAAGAGATTATGTTTTTATCTAATTTAACCAACAATAAAAACATTCATATATATATATATATAATTTCGAAATTTACAATTATATATTATAATAATAATGTTATAATTTATATATATATATATATATATAGATATTGTTAACTTATCTTATTTGCCTCTTAAATATAACTAACACTACAATAACAAATTAAATAATTAATTATTAGGGTTGCAGTTTATTTTGCTGAAAATTTTTTAATGCTTTTTCTTGTTACTCAACTGTGATCCTTTCTTCGAAGATCAAGACCAACTTCTTCGATTGTGATCCTTTCTTCGAAGAGCGAGACCAACTTTTTCGGTAAGTTCTTCTTTCTCTTTTTCAATATTTTTCTCTAGCAGGGGGCGCCAAAGTGCTCCTCTGCTTTGGCGCCCCTGTTTGAGAGGGGGGCGACGCCCCTCTTTGGTGCCCCCTCTCTACGGAGGCCGCCCCTCCCTCTGTCAGGCGTTGGGGCATTTTTGGGAGTATGCATCTCTATTCAAGAAGTGCCTCTCTCTATTCGTGATGCCCCTCTCCAGAGGAGGAAGTGCCAAACACTCCCCTCTCTACTCATTAAAGGCAGTTATTTTTTCTTTACGGGCATATTGTTGTTAATAGTCTTTTTATTTTTATCATGAATTATTTTTAAATTAATATTTTCTTATATGACATTTTAAATGTTAGATTTTTTTAATATGACATGTTAAAAATGATAGCTTTTTTAACATAGCATGTGAACAATGCATATTAATTTAGTATATCTTTGGTTTAATGTTTCAGATAATCTTCTATATATATTTGGACTCATGGACAAAACTTAATTCGAGGCATAAAATCTTTTATCAAATTTGCATCTGATAATGCATTATTTGATGGGAAAATAGTCTGTCCATGTCAAAAATGTTTCAACAAATTTTCTCATGAACCAAACATAGTGGAACATCACTTGGCATAGAATGGATTTTATATGGCTACACAACTTGGATTTTTCATGGAGAAAGTTTTTCTTCGGTACCTCATGATATTCCACATCCTCAATCTACACTTAATGACATTAAGGAAGACGATACTCATCGAACAATAAATGAAGCTGGTGACATAAGGGAAATGTTTAGAGACACACTTAGAAGTTCCATATGACTCTTTAAATGATGATCAAGGTACTAATATAACTGGAGGTAATGAAAGTATGAATGAATGTACTACAACTCATAATGATAAGATAAAAGAATGTGAAAAACCACTTTATCCCGGTTTTAAAAACTTTTCTACCATATCTTTTGCATTGAATCTTTATCATCTTAAAGTGTTGAATGGATGGTCTGAAAAATCCTTCTCAATTTTGCTTGAATTACTCAATGAAGCATTTCCAGAAGGTACAATCTTACCATCATATATTATGATGTCAAGAAGATGATAAAAGAAATGGATCTTGGATATGCAATGATCCATGCTTGTCCAAATGAATTCATATTATTCCGAGGTGAAAACAATAGTACTGAATCTTGTCATGTATGTGGGAGTTCAAGGTGGTCAAATATTAAAGAAAATGAGAGTGGTGATTATACTAATGGAATTACCATCACATCAAAGAAGAAAAATCTAGTAAAAGTTTTGCGTTATTTTCCACTAATACCACGACTAAAACATTTGTACAATTCTTCTAAAACAGCCTTATATATGAAATGGCATAAAGAAGATTGTACAAAGGATGGGATTCTAAGACATCCTGTAGATGGAGAATTTTTCCTAATTCTTCAAAGCTTGGAAGGCATTTGATGAGTGATATCCTAATTTCTCTTTTGATCCTCGAAGTGTGAGACTAGGCTTATCTAATGATGGGTTCAATCCTTTTCGGACCATGAGCCCGACATATAGTACTTGGCATGTTGTTTTAGTAACATACAACATGGAACCTTGTGCATGCATGAAAAAGCCTTTCCTTATTTTATCAATGGTTATACTAGGAGAAAAAGGCCCTAGAAATGATATTGATGTTTACTTACAACCACTAGTTGAAGAATTAAATTTATTGTGGGAAGGATTTAATGCATTGATTCTTCAACTAATGAGAATTTTATTTTAAAAGATGCGCTTACGTGGACTATCAATGATTCTCATGCATATGCAAACTTATCAGGTTGGAGTACAAAAGGGAGAATAGCTTGTCCTTGTTGTGAAAAATCAACTCATTCTAAGTGGCTTAATCATGGACAAAAGTTTTTGTACATGGGGCATCATAGATGGTTAGAGCCAAATCATCATTTTTGATTTGAAAAAGATTTATTTGATGGCACTATTGAGCTAAGATCACCTCCAATAACTCCTTCTAGTGTTGAAGTGTTGAAACAAGTTCAACAATTAAATCACATATATGGTAAGTCATCAAACTCATCTAGGAAGAGAATAAGGGAATATGAATCCACAATAAGAATGCAAATTGAAGAAATCTTTGATGATGATAATAGTTTTAATTCACTAGTCACTGATGAGGTTGAAGTTCAAAATGAAAACACTGAGAGAAATTCATTTTGGAAAAAGAAGAGTATATTTTTTAACTTACCTTATTGGAAGTATAATATCCTTCGTCATAATTTGGAAGTCATGCATATAGAAAAAAATGTATGTGATAATATAATTGGTACACTTTTGAATTTGGAAGGTAAGACTAAAAACAATCTAAAAGATCGATTGAACCTGCAAGACATGAACATTAGGCACGAACTCTATCCCAAAGTCTTTTCTAACGGAAAAACTCACTTACCTCCAGCGTCTTATAATATGTCTTTACAAGAAAAAGAATTGTTTTTAACAATTCTTCAAAATTTGAAAGTGCTAGATGGGTATATTTCTAATATATCTAGATGTGTTAACCTAAAGGTATGCAAGTTTTCTAACCTCAAATCTCATAATAATCACATATTAATACAAGATATTCTTCCACTTGCATTAAGAGGAGTTATGCCCAATCATGTTGTCCATACCATTTCAAAATTATCAACATTTTTCAAAAAGTTGTGCTCTAAAACTTTGGATCCAATTGAGCTTGATGAGTTGCAGTCGCGAGCCACACTAGTACTCTGTCAAATGGAGAAGATATTCCCTCCAGGATTTTTTACCATTATGATTCATTTAATCATCCATTTATCTCATGAGGTTAAACTTGGTGGGCCCGTACGAAATCGATGAATGTATCCAATCGAATGCCTATATATTATTTTTTACATCATATGTTAAAATATAAAAAAATCACTTACATAAAATCACATTCTATGAAGGTTTTTGGTGCGACTAAAATCATATGTTCGTGATAGAGCACAACATGAAGGATCATTCGCTGAAGGATATATAGTAGATGAATGCCTTACATTTTTTTCAAGATACCTTGCTCATAAGGGGACTGTGTTCAATCGACCACAAAGAAATTATGAGGTTGCAGATGGAGATAACTATTTATTCTTTTCTGGTGGACGATATGTTGGAAAAGATCGGGTTATGACACTGGATGAAAAAACTTTGTCTCAAGCACATCACTATGTATTGCTCCATAGCGACAAGTTGTCAACCTATAGTGGGTTTGTATTTTCTTAATTACTAATATTAGCTGAAGTATATAATTTTTTTAAAGTAATGTTCTATTTGATTATATGATGCAAAGAATTTTTAACTGCTCAACGGCGTGCCAATTGAAACATTTGACCTAATCAAAATGTCCTGAATAAATGGTTGGTTGAAAATTTCGCCGAGTGGTTGCTGCGAAAAGTAACCTTTTATTATTCACTTAAATACATATTATCTTATGAGGCACAAATTTATTATAAATATAACTCTACCTTTTTAGGTTCTAGAATTAGTTGATTCTAATTGTTCTGAAGAAGTAATAGCTCTCTCTCTCAAGGACCCAACAATATTGTTAGAAGTTTGAAGGTTTTATCAACGACTTTTGTTTTCATACTAAGAATAGAGAAAAGTCTCACAAAACTCAAAATAGTGGAGTTGTAGTGGAAACTGAAGGAAAGAATTATTATGGGGCACTTTTTGAAAATGTGGAGCTAGACTATTATGGAAAGTATAAGGTTGTGATTTCTAAATGTGATTGGGTTGATATTAATTTTCCAAGAGGTTTTAAGAAAGATTCAAATGGCTTTACTCTTGTGAACTTCTCTAAATTGATACACATTGGAAAGAACCTACGTGATGATCCTTTTATATTTTCATCACAAGCAAAACAAGTTTTTTATGTGGAGGATGCTACAAAAAAAATTGGTTAATTACAGTTATGACAAAGCCAAGAGATTTTTATGACATGGGAAGTAAATCACATGAAGAGGATGATGACACTTACACTAAATGTGTACAACAAAATTTTTCCATTGATGATGCACAATACAATTTTACAAGTTGGGCTACAATTGACAATGAGGATAATGTCAATGCTTGGAATGAATTATGATGTCGAGTATATTCGACAAAAAAATATTAGGTAAGAGCTGATTACCAATAACATAATTTGTTTAAAACTTTTGTTAATAGTTTACATGTTTGAAGAATATACATAACAATATAATATTCTAACATTATTATTAGTAGCAAAATTTTATTTTTGCAAGCTTCATGGATTCTCAAAATAATTCTCCTGAACATGCTAATTTACAAGATGATATTCATGAAGAACAAGTACACTCTCCTAATGTTAATGGTGAAGAAGAAGATGATATTGATCTCAAAATACAAAGTAAATCATATTATAATAAATTTAATAAAAAATATTTTCTTATTATAAAATATTTGTTTATAATTTTGTGAATATTGTTTTCTTTATATATTTAGTTTCTTTCCTTTTTTATTTACAAATTTCAAATATACCTTCCTTGTTATTAATTTCCTAATTTTTATACTTTCTATTTTTTCACATTTATTTTTTCCCCACAAATTTCAAATCTAATTTCCTATAATTAATTTCATTTTTTTAACTCACACTCCATAATTTACTCTATTTCCTATTTTCTTATACTTTCTATTTTTCCACATTTATTTCATTATTATACCTTCCTTATTTTATAAGTTTTCCATATAATAATTTAGTTTTTATTGATTTGAAAAAAATTGGTTTGAATCTATTTTCTGATTCATCATGGTTTTACCTAGTCGAATTGGTTCATCTCGATTTGTTTTCAAAAGCGATTTTAATGTCAAATCGGACTGGACTTGACGATCGATTCGCATTTGAACCGGCCGGTCCGATTTTAAAAACACTACCTAATATTAATAAAAAGTTTAATCCTAATCTTAATTGTGATATATATATATATATATATATATATATATATAATATTTAATATCTTATAAATATCATTTAACGAAATTTGTTATATAAGGTTACAATATTTATAAGCCTAAATTTTAAAGAAGATTAAATCTAGATAATAAAACATGTTGTACCTTTCCATTATACCATTTTTTTCTATTTTATATTTTTGTTAACCCCTTCTTCTTTATTTCTAAGTTTTAGCCTATAATATTTCTCTCCATTCAAAGGAATCCAACCTATCCAAGACTATAGTATCAAATTTTGATTTTATTAGTGACATTAAACAAACAAATTGCAATGGTATTTAAAGATATATATGAGGTGAGATTGTGAGAAGTTTCGGAACGAAAAATTCAAACAACATATATTCTCTTGAGATGATTTTGCAAGATGAAAAATGTAATTTTCTGATTATTTCAATGTGTAGTAATTTGTTTTATCCTATTCTTAAATATTATGTTCTAATTTCTCTGTGTAATTTTCTCTCCATTCAAGGGATGGAACATCATAACGTGCGTCTCTAATCACCAAAGAAAGACATAAGATATGAAATCATTAGTACTACAAACTTATTATCTAGTGCCCGCACGTGCAGGAACCCACTTGCCTCTATCTTTGGGTGTAACTAATGAAGAGCCATCAAATATTTATTTAAATATGTCAAGATCGTATTACTATCATTTTTTTAGAAGTGCTTAAGAGAAAGATTCATCAAGATAAATATGTATATGTTTGTCGATATATCATCTTGTGAAGCTGTTTGAATTTTTTTTAACTTTTTTATTAACCATAAACAACCTAGAGTTGAAAGACTAGTGTTTGATTTACCAAACGAATAAAATATTACATCATCATATTATTATCCCATCGACATTGTTGCTAATAGGTCAAGTGTAAAGAATTCATTTTTTAACGTTCGTTTGAGGCAAATAAAATATATTCCAAATAAGAGAACTAACATGTGTAGAATTTTCTCAAAAAATTGTATGAAAAAATGGAAATATGATAGAAGAAAAAGAATAATAGATATTTTATTCGGAGGAATTTTTTGTTACACCAGGTACAAAACTATTATCAAGAAATAAAATTAGAAAAAAATGCATTCATCCCAAGAATAAGCTTCATATGATATTCATATGATATAAGAGCGCTATGAGATTTTACCGTAAATGATTTTCTGTCGTATTAATTTTTTACAATAATCATTAACACAAGTCAATGCTAATAATTACTCATGTGATATTACTTTTTAAGTAAATTAATATTCTCACAAATACAATTTTACGCAGCTCTTTCTTACTTAAGAAATAAAGTAAAGAATATAATTTATAGAAAAATATTTTGATGTAAATAAAGTTATTATTTTTTTCATTTATATTAACATAGAAAGAAGGAAGAATTAGGAGGATTACGGCCGTTTGGTAATGAGAACTGGAGTTCCATTAAGTTTTCATAGTTCTAGTTATGTTTTGATGGAGTGAAATTTGATGATGAGAAATAAGGTAGTTGATGTGATAGAAAAAAGTAGATGTGATGAGTTAATTTTTGATGGGTTTTGAAATAATAATGGACAATGTAAATATAAAATATTATTGTTAGTAAATAAAAATAAAAGTAAAAATTAAAAGTTTTGTTTAAAAAATTTCGTTAGAAAATAATTTATTTATATTAAAAAATCTCGAAAAGCGAGAGAAAAATAAAAAAAGAAAAAAAATAAAGAAAATTGAAAAAAAGGCAACACGTGGTAAAAAAAATGGCGCTACATATGGTGGAACCAAGGCAAGAAAAAACGGGTCACGTGACTCTTTTTTTTGGAATCGGATTTCGTTTCGAATTCCGTCAAAAGTCACGTTGTTTGGCGAAATCAATTGGAATCATGCGGAACCAAACGCTTGATTCCAGTTGCCAAAAGAGCCTTAGGAGGAGGTGACAAAACTCACAGCAAAAGCAACAAAAGTTTTAATCTTCACCTTGGCGGAGAGCATCCTGGATCCAAGGGCGAGCTGGGAGTTGGGATGCAAATCAAACAATCGATCTCAAGAATCCATTGGGTCCCGGATGTCGGCGCTCGTCAGTGGATCATAAATTGAATACTCGAATCAAATGGGTATCGATAGTAATTTCATATTCGAATCTTACAATCTATGTATTGATCCGAGAAAAAAATCATTTTTACTCTAATTCTCGATTCTGATTTAGTGGATGTTAATAACTTTAAACATCGAAGATTTTCCGTTAATCAAGCCAGTACAAAAAAAAAAACAAATACTCGACTTTTTTTTCAATAGATAAAATGAATACTTGACATTACAAAGATAATATATATATAATGTTAAATTAAGATTGATAAATGAATCTTAAGTAAAATATTTGATACTATCTCAATAATTATGATTATAATGTGATATCATTAATAGTAAAGACGATTCAAGTGAATGAATCAAGGTGGTGGACGCAAATGCAATTCGACTGCAACGGGGACATGAATCGTGCTCCCACATAACTTTGGTTTTTTTATATCAGAAAATATTTTAAAAAAGTAACTAAAAGCCCCTCTTGTTTAGACAAAAAAATATTATATCATTTATAATTTATTAAATTTGTTTTTTTCTTTTCCACAGACAAACAAATCATTATAAATTAGATGAATTATTCCTAAAAAACTCTCATTTTACTTGCCAAAAATATGCGACACTTTCCCGAAAAAAACTCAACGCCGTCCGTAACGGAGTAAATGAAAACGGACCCGCCAGACAAATATTCTCGTACCCCATTTCTTCCTCCGTCACCGCCACCGTCACCACCACCACCACCACCACCAATGGCGGACTCCGCTCCCTCCGACAGGAGAGGCGGTGCCGCCACCGTTCCTGTACGTCACCACGACCGTCGCCACGGCCTTCGCCCTCCTCGAGGCGCCGAAGGCCGCCGTGGCGCAAGCCGTAGCATCTCGCTGCTGATGGGGCGGCGGCTGATGCGGTCGTCGGCACCGGCGGTGAGGGACACCGCTACCGTACAGCTGGAGGAGATGGACTTCGAATGGGGGTACTCGAAGCCGGTGGTGGCGCTGGACGCGGCGTGGAACCTCGCTTTCGTGCTCGTGGCCGCCTCGGTGCTTCTCTCCTCGGCGAGGGAGCGGCCGTCGACGCCGATCAGGGCGTGGGTGTTCGGCTACGCGCTCCAGTGTTTTTTGCACGTGGGGTTCATATGTTTCGAGTACCGTCGGAGGAGACGGCATCGGCGGAGCGCACGTAGGGGAGATTGGTGGTTGGCCGCCGGGGATGGCGATGGGTTGGAGGAAAGTAGGGAAAACAGGTCAGCTTGGAATCCACATCCAAATTCACCTCCATTTTCTCTTTCTTTGGCTATTAACCCATGTCGAATCGGAGTGGCGATTGAAAAAGATTGAATTTTGACGTGATTAGGTTGGCATTATAGAATGTGGTCAGAATGTTTTTATTGTCATTGTTTAGTGTTTCACAGGAGACTCTTGCTTAATATGTTTTACATGATAGACTGTATGTGGAAATTTTTAAGAGAAAGGTATTTGTTTGGCGTTATGAGATTATAGTATTAAGGTGCATGCTGTTCATTTATCCTTATTATTTCTACTAGTTAATTTTGCTCATTCTTAATATTCCAATGTTTCAATTGCATCTGTTCTTGGGGCTTAAAATGCCTTGTATGCCCACATTATTGATACATAATTAAACCTTTGAGGCGATGATGTTGTAAGTAGATGTTGGATTCCTATTGTGATAAAAAAAATAAATAATTCACATTATTACTATCTTTTTCCCATCTTAATATATGGCTATACATCATGTGTTATTTATAAACATTTCAGCATACAAAGTTTTCATTGTTCCAGGGCTCTTATGAAGCTGGAGTCCCTAAATGCATTGGCATCGATATTCTGGTGGATGCTTGGATTCTATTGGATTGTTGTGGGTAGGCAAACGCTCATTCAAGATGCTCCTAGTCTCTACTGGTGATTACTACATTTCCAAGTTCCATTTCGTTTTCTTTTCCTGATTTTCATGTTAAATACTGATGGAGCCAAAGTAATTTTATTATAATTTATGTTAACATTTTTTAGGAAGCATTATCAACATTTAGTCAAGAATCTTGTGCCATTTCTATCAAAAATTAATAGAATTTTCAGTACCTGGAAGTATATATGCATAATAAAAGAGGATACTGATGATAATTCACTATAGAATGATGAGAAACTGAGACAACTATTTGCAACAAATTTAGCATTTATGATTTATCACTTACTATAGAACGACTTATGAACAATGCAGAAGATTTAAGACTTTATTAATAATTCTTTGGTTAATGAATGGACGTCTAATCTTCTTAGGGAACAATCAATATGAACTATTTATGTCCCTTTCCCTTTTGGGTCATTGTTAATATATTATATAACCTGACTTTTTCAATTAATGATTGGATGATGAATGACATGGTTAATCATCCTTTTTCCCTAAAAGCACTATTATGTATTACTTGCTTAAGAAGTCATCAATCTATCTATTATTTTGGGGGCGCTCAGTACAATGCAGAAGCTTCATTTTTTTTAAGATGAAGCAATTTTTTATATTGATTTTCTGAAAATAAAGGCTTTTCATCATGCTTGAGATTATATTTTGTATATTAGAAATCATCCTAAAAAGATGAAAATAATAAAGGTATCTACAATACTGTACAATTAGTCTGATATATGTGTCAATCCAACATACTCTCCTCCTAAATTTACATAAAAGTCAATATACCAATATTCTCATCAGTTATGAATTTAGATCAGCTTGAGAGTGTTGTACACCAGATTTCTTTTCTTCTTCGGCAGTTTGGTTTTGGTTAGGCATTGCACATCTCCTTTTTTTGTCGCTCTCTACTTGAGAGCCTACACTTGTACATAATGACATTTTCATATATATACATACATACATACATACGTACATACATGGAGGACAACCACAACCCTAGTGGTCATCCTTTTTTTCCTCAAAAAAATGAATTTAGATGAGCTTGGACTTTGTGCATTATACAAGGCAATGCACACGAGAGTCCTTGTGGGGTAATTATCGAATTCTAACAGCATTGCTCCCACAAAAAAAAAATCTAATGGCATTTCATACCTTTCAATACTGTCTCAGCATCCCTAAAGGAAAAATACTGTTTCAGCACGTTATTCCCTATGTACTTAGTCTCGCTTCCAACTATTCCTCTCTAAACAATTCAATTTAAGAAGTTATCTGTTATCTTCCAGGAAAAAATTCATTGAAGAAAAAAAATTAAAAACTTGTGGTACTCGGGTACTTATTTTACTACTTAGAAGATTTTCATTTTACAAACTGATTGTGAAGTTACTTCAGAAGCTAGTTTGGAGAACCATTGCTGGAAGTGTAACAAATTCTGTGTTTGTTTCATTTTGGAAAACCTGCAGGTTAACGGTGGTGTTTCTAGCATTTGATGTGTTTTTTGCAATATTCTGCGTCATGTTGGCTTGTATGATTGGGATAGCTCTATGTTATTGCCTGCCATGTTTCCTCGTATTTCTCTATGCTGTTTCTAATGAAGAAGGTGCTTCTGATGCTGACCTTAGAAATCTTCCCAAATTCCATTTTCGGAGGACTAGTAAACAGGAGAAACATGATGTTGATGAGGATAATTCAATTGGCTACCCTACTGGAAAGAAGGGTCAGATGGTTGCTGATCTTGCTCTTCCTCTGGATGATTCGGTATCTTCCCCATAACAAAGCAGACCCTTCAATTGTTTCATCAAAGTATTTTCAGTGAAACAATGTTTCTTTTAAATTTTAATTCTTGGATTTACTAAAAGCCAGAAATATTCTATGCACTCATAGTAAGTGATGAATGGTAGTCAAGCAACAACAACAAACAACAACAACAACAAAGCCTTATCCCACTAGGTGGGGTCGGCTACATGGATCATACGACGCCATTCATATTCGTTGATCCATGTTCATGCGATTCGACAGAATTTTACGCTGGCTGTCAGGGCCTAACACAACCCTCCTCCTTTATCCGGGCTTGGGACCGGCTATAAAACATAGGCGGAGTTGATTTATCTTGAATACTAATAATTAATTAAAATTTCCAAACCTGTTGGAGATTTCCTAGAGAAGTCACAACCGGGTCAGCAGACAATAAAGCAGATTCACATAATTTAATTGCTTTGTGGAGCTCTTTCAGATGACCATATTTGGGTTCCCTGATTAATCCATACTCATCAATTGTAGTCAAGCAACCTTCTAAAAAAATGATAGTAACAATCTATGGTACTGTGCATGCATGTTAGTATTTTTGGATTCCACATATGAATCTCTTGGTATAATGACCAACTATCTTAATGATATACAAAAAGCAATGGTTATTAAATCAATTACACATATTTGACACCCGGTGGTCATGCTTGCAATTCAGCAACGTAAGTGAAAGTCAAAGTCATCTTTTAGGTTTTCAATGTGTAACTTTATAATTCAAAATCAATGGAGAATTTAAGTTGATAAAGGCCTTTTTCTTGATAGTGGGAAATTGAAAGATCGACAGAATTCAGTTAGTTCATTTCTAAGGTGACAACTGGTAGTGGTTATCCATGGATTTCCTTGTCCTACAAAATTCTGAAATCGACACTTTTTGTACCATCGTGTGTACTGATAGCTTATATGATACATGGAAACCTCCATCTTACTTTAAATTAAGTTCTTTTTTGTATCTGTTTACTCTTTTTCTTGATATGCTTTAAGGTGAAACTATTACTGACAGTTTCTTTCACAGGAATGCTGCATTTGCCTCTCTCATTATGAAGATGGGGTGGAGTTGCACTCGCTTCCTTGCAAACACCATTTCCATTCTGACTGTATAGTCAAGTGGCTCCGCATTAATGCCACATGTCCTCTCTGCAAATATAACATACTCAACGCCGATGAACTTGTTTAACACGGTTGCTTTGTAGAATATTTGGTTGGCATCCTTTTTCTATTTCTCCTTTGGTTGGGATCCTGAGTTGTGGCAGCTGCCTTCAAAATTGGTCTTCTACATTTAGAAAAGGCCATCGTGTGGTGCGCCCTATGAGCAAATCCAAAGAGTAATATTCTGAAGTTCCTTCTTAGATTCTTATCCTGTTTTCTGGTCTCTGATGTATACTTTTTACAACCTTCACTGATCTTTCATAGAGAAACAATGTAAAAATATATTACGGAGCTTTCCTCCAAACCTCCAGAAGTTCTGTTCTCTTATTCGTGTAGAGGTTTATACATAAAAGATCAACCCTGTTAATAGATAATCCTTATTACACAATAGCAAAGTCTTATAATTAAATTAAAGGTAGAGCGAATTATCAAAATACTCTTAAAAATTATTTTTAAATTTTTGTCACATAGTATTCTAAATAAACAAAATAAAAAAAAAAAAGAAAAGTGAATATAAATATAATAAGATGAAATAAAATTAAGAGTTATTTGTTCTGATGCAGAAATCATAACACTTACTAACACATGCCAGGAATCACTCAAACATTTGACATCGAGAAGTTACTAACACATATCATGGCATTACTGAATCTCATTCAGTAGCCTCCTTATTTTCTGCCTGGAGAAGTTACAATAAAAAGATAGAATACAAATCCCAAATATCTTCAATCCTCCTATGGCAAATTATCCGAAGATATCGAGAGATTGAACACAGTGCAACAAAATAAGGTGTGCTATCTTCCAATTGCCCCCCATATCTCCTTTGGAATTTTATAGTTCCAATGGGTTGCCCGGCGACAATACAAGAATCAAACCTTCAAAGCCCCCGGTTTCCTCATCCCATGTTTCGAACAACATGGACGGACGGACAGGCAAATCTCTCAGGAACAACGCAGTAGAATAAGTTATCGCTCAGAAATCATGGCCACTTGTCGCCACCCCATTAGCAGCTATAGATTCTCTACCGATGAGGGACCCGACGAGCGAAGCAAACGAACGGGCAGTTCCCGCCCCTTTATATAACACTCCCTCACTTCATGCATGCTGTATCCACCTTCCAGCCATCGCTTCTTCTCAATCTCTTCAGATTTCCTCAAATATCTGTTGCACCTTCGCTTAGGAGCGACGATGGCGGCAGCAACAGCAGCTGAGTTGGCCCTCATTAAGCCTCTCAACCCCGTCGCCAAGTTCAACAGGCCTCCTACAAGGTTCGCCACATTGAGGGCTCACTCCGGCGGCTTCAGAGCCATGGCCGCGTCGCAATCAGCCTCCGACGGTGCCGCCGCGCCGAAGCCCAAGAAGCAGGTGAAGACGGCGATCAAGGAGACGCTGCTCACGCCGAGGTTCTACACCACCGACTTCGACGAGATGGAGAAGCTGTTCAACACCGAGATCAACAAGTTCCTGAACGAGTTCGAGTTCGTGGCGCTGCTCAACGAGTTCAAGACGGACTACAACCAGACGCACTTCGTCCGCAGCGCCGAGTTCAAGGAGGCTGCCGACAAACTTCAGGGGCCTCTGAGAGAAATCTTTGTGGAGTTCCTGGAAAGGTCTTGCACCGCTGAGTTCTCCGGTTTCCTGCTCTACAAGGAGCTCGGTCGAAGGCTGAAGGTTAACATTTCTTTCTCTAAGAATTCTGTAACAACCAATGTCGGGGATTGGAACAGAAAATAAATCCAATTATTGTAGTTCATTCTAATCATTTTCTCATCTTTTACTTGGAACAGAAAATAAATCCAATTATTGCTGACATCTTCTCCCTAATGTCCAGAGATGAAGCTAGGCATGCAGGGTATGGATACTTGTTTATCTGTTTCAGATAAAATTAGGAAGATATATGCATTTCAAAGAAAATGCAATTTTGTTGCTTTCCATGTTCTTCTTGGGGAATCATACTTTGTGGGGCTGGTTTTTGCAGATTCCTGAACAAGAGCCTTAATGATTTCAATTTGGGCTTGGATCTGGGTTTCCTGACCAAGGCCAGGAAGTACACATTCTTCAAACCAAAGTTCATCTTGTATACTACATTTCTGTCTGAAAAAATTGGGTACTGGAGGTACATCACCATCTGCCGGCACCTCACGTCCAATCCTGAGTTCCAAATCTATCCTATCTTCAAGTACTTCGAGAACTGGTGCCAGGACGAGAACAGACACGGTGACTTCATTGCATCTATGTTGAAAGCTCACCCCAAGTTCCTCAATGACTGGAAGGCCAAGTTGTGGTGCCGTTTCTTCTGTCTTTTGGTAATCGTAGTTGACTTTTCTATGTTTTTATTTTCTTTGCTTGACTTCAATTGGATGTTTTTCTGTTTTCATCTGCGATCTCACAACATAACTTCTGCAGGTTTACGTGACCATGTACCTAAACGACGACCAAAGAACATCTTTCTACGAAGGCATTGGTCTCGACACCAAACAGTTCGACATGCATGTCATCTATGAGGTGAGGAATTGCAAGCTAATACATAACATATTCTAACCTGCAGAATCCTGAACAGAATTATAGCAGTTTTATATCGATACTCTCTTGAATGATTTCATCATCATAATCCAAACGATTTAAAGGAGAAAAATAAGTTACATATCTAGGAAATACTGTATCCGTAATTTCGCACGGATAGTTCAAATTGATACTGAGATTTTTGTGTGTGGTTTCAGACCAACAAGTCATCCGAGAGGATCTTCCCATCAGTTTTAGACGTGGAGAACCCCGAGTTCAAAAGGAAATTGGACAGGATGGCTGCCATCAACCGGAAAATTCTAGCTCTAGCGGAGAGCAACGATGTTCCTCTACTGAAGAAGTTGAAGAAAATACCTCTGGTTGCTGCTATGCTCTCTGAACTTGTGGCTGCCTACCTCATGCCTCCAATTGAATCCGGATCTTATGAGATTGCTGACTTTGAGCCAAAGATGGTGTACTGATCTCCAAGTCAATCTCCCTCGCCAAGCATTTCTTGATCTCTCCAGCTGAGGCATCCTTTCAAACAAGGAAACACCAATTTCCTGAGCTTTCTTCATAAATGCTGCAGTTAATCATTTAAATCTGATCCAACCAATCTATTTTTTCTTATAGAATTTCTTAGATCTTCCGTCTGTTGTGCCCAATTTAGCGCGCAGCTAGAATCCTCAATTCTACTTCTATCATCTTTTGCTGTATCAGATGCTCTACAATTGAATTGATTTGCCTTTTATCTTTTGTTGTGGTCTTGAACTTTTCAGTCACCAGATGTATTGCAGTTCAGATAAGGAATCAGAAGTAGAGCAGGGTAAAGAAATTAAACATCCATCTTACTAAAAACGAAAGCAATTGGGAGTTGCACTGGAAGTACTTCGTGCAAACTTGTTGCTTGAAAGCATTAGCTGTTTCTGCTCATAATCACTGCCTCATGTTCTAAGTCTAGATCTCCAGCAAGCAAAAGGATCTTAAAAACTATTTTCGGATACGCACCCTACAACAACTAGATACTCTTGTTCGCTTACTATCCAACACCCATGTTCCTTCCACGAGTTGCTTCTTTGATTTGTCAACGATGATGTCATATATATGATCCACAATAAATTAGCTGGTCCTACGTGTACTTCTCACCCATGACTGGATTGACAATTATTTTATAAAATAGGTGGAGAAACACATTTTGATCACATCCAACACAAAGATTTATAACAGGATTCTTGAATCACTTGAATCTTCATGATCCTGCGTCAACCTTTTTCCACTGACAGACAAACTATATATTAGCAATTCCGATATGCGAAGATTACGGTTAATCTGTATCCTGTAATAATAGAATCTTACTACTTATTTATCCTATAATAATAGTACAATTTTTTTATTAAAGCAAAAAAAGAATAAATGTAAATGTAAATAACTCGATTAAATTTATTTGGATTACGTTATCTTTGTTTTTCGTACGTTATTCCCATTTGGGTCCACTCAAATATTATCAAATGGTTGTGTTAATTTATAAATTGTTAATTATGATATCATCTATTAAAATTGAGTTCTATTTTAGCAAGTAATCTAATATTATTATTTTAATATAATACTGTATTTTCTTAAGGTCCATTATTATATAAATAGTATTTTTACTGTTTGTATTTAAAAATATCACATTGTTCTCCATAGCATATGTGATATATATACATACATGTAAAAGTGATAACTAAATGTCAATGTCTAATAATTAATAAAATCATATTATCAAATATATAGCTACGAAAAAATATATTAATTTAAGTATTTCACATTATTATTTTTTAATCCTGACAACCCTGCAAACCAGCATCAAACAAATATTTTCTTTCTCCAACTAGCCAGTCCAGCTTTGAATAACATTTTTTTTTTATTTGCAAAAGATGAACCTATTGAAATAAAAAAAATTAACAAAGATTATATTTTTTTCGGTGACAAAGACTTGGTGAAACCAATTTAACACATGACATTAATTAATGTATTAGAATACCTATAATCCACTTAAATTGAGATCAAGATGCCCCCACTCAAAGCTGGTGTGCGTTTACTAGCCATGAAGGGAAGGAAAAAAAAAAATAGCCGACGTTTCGATGACATGAGATGCCATCATCCATTACAAAGGCTATAAGACGATGCATGATGCCGACCACACAACACGTATCTAACTCTTTCCTTATCAACCAACAACTCCCGGCCATCTCTTTCTTCGGCCTTCGCCGACGGCCGGTCACCGATGGCCTTCGGCGAGGATCAGCAGCTCGTCGTGTTCTCGCTCTCCCGACGTCGCCGGCGGTCGTCACGGAAGTCAACCAGCTGGGGCTACGAACAGCAGCAGAAGCAGCTCGTTGTCCTGGCTGCAGACGCCACGATCTCGTTCCTGATGTTGTGGGCCGCCGGCCTCGTCAAGCTCCTGGTGCGCGACGTCCTCGGCTGGGACGAGCGCCCCGAGGGCGTGGCGCTCAAAGCGGCCCTCAACCTCGCCAACACGCTGGCCTTCGCGTGGATGGGGCAAGACATCAACGGCGGCAACCTGAGTCCCATCTCCGTCCTCTCCGACTCTGCGTTCGACGGCAACGCCGGAATCCTCTTCGCCTTGTTCGGGAGGATTCCCGCTCAGGTGAGCTTCCTGTTTTCCGAGGACTAGATTGATGTGGTGTGGTATCATCCATTTTTCTCTAAGAATTAATTAAGGCTCGTTTTCTTTATTTCCTTAGATAGATTTTGCGTAGTAAGATTAAGATGCATCACAATATGAGCCCTATTTTGGTCGAAAATAAACTAATATAAATATTATCATGTTGTGAAATCTAATAACCTCAACTTCAATCCAAAAAAAAAAAAACTCTCAATATGTCTTACTTATTTTTCCCAATTATGATGTCTTTTTTTTCCAAAAAAAAAAATATCCCCAATATCTAGATGAAGCATGATAGTAGAAAAAGATAAAGTGAAAAATAATGAAATATATAATTTTGAAGAAAATCATGGAAGGTAAAATGAAAGAGACATGTCATGGGCCTAAAATGGTCAAGAAGAAAAGTATATAGGACGGATTCTGAAAAGTAGTATATATTTTTTATGTGTGAAGAGAGAAAAGAAAATGTTCAGCTACTTGGCGAGACAAAATTGAACAAAATTAATTTTTTTTAAGTTTCAACTTTCTTGAAAGGTCATTAAGGACATTATTTTCATCTACATTAGCATATTTTACATTACCATCTAATATAAAATGAATAAATTATTTTCGACAATTTTAATTGTCACTCAATTGGCAACGAGACTGAATTAATTTTATAATGTTCAATGACTTTTCAACATCAGTTAAAAATTTAAACATATCAACCCATTCAGAATTTATTGAAGGTAAAAAAGAATATTCATTTACAAAAAAAAAAGGTTATGATTAGTCGGACTCTTTCGCTTTTGGTCAACCACGAGGAGTCAAAGTTTTATTGATATAATAATATCCCATGAAAAAGATTATAACTAAAATTCAAAAACAAAAACTTAAATAATGATCTATTTGTCATCGAATATTTCTCTAAAATTATTGTTGAGATATTTTTCCAAAAACAATATATCAATTGGTGTAATATTAAGCTCGTTTATTTAAGGAAACCTTAAATTTTTCGGAAGATTTCCTTCGAGGGCATTATCTTCCTCTCTTACTTTGGTTTAATATTATAATTATAAGTCTGTGAGTTCGAAATTATATGCGAAAATAAAGTATAAACTTATAATTGATGGGTGCAGGAAGCCACTTTCTTTTATACTACATTCAATTTTTATTATATCTTAAGGTTATCCTGACAATTATGACTTTCTTATGTATTTAGTTCTAAATTATAATCTAGCTTCTGAACTTGTTCCACTTTATCATTTATGCACTTCTGTCACATTCTATCCAAACTTTTGTTAACTGTATTTTTTTTTAAAGTTTATGAAATGTTATTCCTTAATTATTACAGCAGAAATATTTAATATAAAAAATAAATACAGCTAAAAATATTTTTTTCTTATTATTTGTGAAATGTTGTGCTCATATTACAATTTTTGTAATTTTTAAATTTATGTTATATTAAAAAATAAGTGCAAAAAAACTCATTTCATAATTATTAAAAGAATAAAGTAATAAATGGTTTAATGAAACTTGAAGAAATTGTGAGCTCAAATTTACAATTTTAAATTGAATATACTATATAATTCATGTGCTAAAAAGATAATTATATTTTTTAAAGATTTAATGCACCTCTAAAGCATAGGATATTTTTGACAGAATGTTAGAATTTATATTGATCATTGATTCAGTTGTTAAGGGTGCATGATAAACTGATAGTGACGGATCCCTGGCCCCATTAACTTTTAAAGTATATTATATATATAGTAATATTATATATATATATATATATATATATATATATAATATGTAAGGCCCCCTCTAATTTTATATAATTATAATATCTTAGTATATTTATGAGAAAGTATATCTGTATATTTATGAAAATATTTATGGTGTAAATATTTGTAAAAAAATGTAATACGTATATTATAATTTTGATTTCTTTATATAACAAGTCAAATTAATTAGTTTAGTCCTAAAAAAACTTAGTTACGTGCATTTTCCTCTATTTTTTCATATATATATATATATATATATATACTATTAAATATAATATGTTATTTTACCATAAAATTTAACTTGAAAACATGATAAACACAAAAGGAAAAAGTATGCATCATGAATAATAGAAAAGATATGTTTCAATTAAAACAGATTAATATTTATTGATCTAGGCTATTTTTTATTTTGAATATTCTCTATTTTATTAATTTGATCAAATTTCTTTTTGATATAATTATATGAATATACATGCAATTTTTTTTATACCCGGCCTCCCTAACTTCTCATTCTAGATCCCACCCTGTGATTGACGGCCAGAAAGTGCTCAACGTCCACCTTTTTCTTTTTTTTTTTTCTTTTCGATATATAATGGGGCAGGTCCACGAAATTATAAACAAACTACTTATTCATCAAAATGATAACCTTTCTGGTTTCGACACTAGGGATAAGGTGGTGTGTAAAAAAGATGCAAATCCAAACTGATGGTAATTGGCTCAATTGGTAGTAAGTTGAGTCTTAAATGTTCGTTGAGTGTTAATAATCTCAGGTTTAAGTTTTAAAGTCATCACCTTAATTAGAAAATAAATTTTTTTTCGTAAACTCTGACCGACATTAAAAAAAAAAAAGGATGCAATCCTAGTGCAGAGATGATGTATCAAACACAAATATGCCATGATGTGTGGCAGTGTGGGAGATAGCACTTTTCACTAAGCGGTCCGTTATGTTTTTGCCTCTCTATAGATATGTTTGAGCTCCACCTGCCATTCTAGTTGCAATAGTTCCTTTCCTCGAGCTATTAAAAGGGCGATGTGTCCTTGTTGGTTTTGACTCGACAAGAACTGAATTAGTTCCATGTCATCCGACTCTGAAGCCACACTTCCATGCAATTTCCAGACCTATGATTTCTCCCCAGATTTCTGCTATTAATGCGGAGCCCTGTTGAATGCTTTTGTTGAAATCCAAAAATCCACTCGCCTTCAATGATTGCCAAGGATTCCAACCTTCCTGGATGTGTCTCAGCTTTAGCCACACAAATAGGTGGTTCCCACCTGATAAACACCATCCTACTTCTCTGTATCCCAGCATATATACCGCCATTTGATGAATGGCTAGGGGAGAGCACAATTGGGTTCGAGTAGCCGAGTATCAAATTTTTAGGCCCGGTCTCGGTCCCGATTGGGATCGGGACAGACTCGAAAAATAGGAAATAAATTCGGGAAACAAACCGGAAATTTGTATGAAAAAAAAATGATATATAAAACTAACAAATGAGTAAGTAAAGATTTGTTATCACTTATCAGAGCATGTCCTCTACATACATGCAAATTACCAAATTTCTACACAACTAGAAAAACTCCAAGATAAAATATGTAAGTTACTTCTAAATCTAAATCATGCAAGAATGAATAACAACGTTATATACTGATTACTGATATTCAAGCACCCACACACACCACATAAGCACAAAAAATATTGATGATTCACAGATATCATAATAGAAAATTCATGTTAACAGATTCATAGAATCATTGTCACATATTCACAAAATCATATCATAAACAAGATTCATTCACAAATTCATGTTCACAAATTCATGTTCACATATTCAAAAAATTATTGTCCAACATAATTATTGATGATCATTGTCCAACAGAATCATAGAATCATTGCAAAAACAAGATAAACTTCATATGATCATTTGACCTGCAAGTAGAAAGAAGAAAATAAATCAATAACATTTTTTTTTTAAAAGGACAATGAATTTATACATAGAGTTTATACATAGAGTTCTTATACTTAAGAAATTGTTTAAGATGTATGTCAACTTCTTAAGATGTATGTTCTACAAAGTTCAAGATGAAGACATATGTAGTGGCTAACTCCAAAAACTTATCAAATATTAGGATCTATATGACAGACTGTGAAGAAGCATTCACATAATCATATCTGAAGAAGCATTATTTCCTTATAAGTTATATCAGCACTTGGCTACAGAATTATTGATCATGTTTTCAACAATCATACATAAATCTTAGTCTCTTAAAGAAATACCACGACTTGAGATTAACTTGCATTCACCTTAGAGAACACCAACTTGCAGTCTACAATTTTTCATAAAATATCTAGCTAAAAAAAGTTGATCCATGCCTAATGAAACATCTAGGTACATCCAAGGAAAAAGCGCATTATGCATCAATGCATTAGGTCAAATAATTGAATATAACTTATTTCTAGAGCATATATGAACTCTGAGTATCCACCTTCTAGTGCAATAATTGGTGAAATTGCTCGTAACCAATTGACAAACCAACAAACTTAGTAGATAAAAAAGCTTATGTTTTGACTAATCTACAAATGATTATAAGTACAACATACATTTACCAACAAGAGAATTATAATAAAACTTAAGCAGAATTTATGCATAGTGGTTAAAACTTCAAGGCATCTATAGTAAGTGAATGGCCCCAAATCTTCATAGAACCCTTAAAGCAAGTAAATTAGCATACAACTAATTAGTAAAATATAAAAGGAAAGACAAAGATGACATACCCGAAGATTTAACCATCTACAATCATGTTATCGAATGTTGAACTTGAGGGCCCAACTTGACTAGTCCCGGTAGCTTCTACATAAATGTTAGAAAAGCCAAAGTTAATAACACGACTATAAAATAAATTAGAAAGATGAATAATATTCAAACATAAAAATACAGATTTAACTTGTAATAATATTGTTTGAGTTCTCAAATTGATCGAAATCTTCTTTAATGTTAAATTTTGATGGTGATAACCAACTTTGTGTGCACACAAGAACTTCCGCCATTTTTGGTGATAACGAACTCCTGAAGAAGTCAAGAATATGTCCTTCGGTGCTAAAAATAGACTCAGAAAGAACCGTGGAAACTAGAATGGCCAAAATATCACGTGCCATTAGTGAAAGAACATTGTACTTTGTGGAATTAGCCTTCCACTAGTTTAATATATCAAAATTTTCTTCTCCCTCACAAGGTTCCATCAAATATCTCTCAATTTCATATTTGTTGTCAATACTTCTTTTCTCCTTTTGCAATCTACTCAATTGATGAATTCTTGTTGTCTTCTCATCGACATTTGCATTGAGAACCCCAGTTGCAGAGCTTATATTCTCCATTTGAAAAGTTGAGCCATTGTTGACTTCATGTGCATAACATTCATACAAACGATACATAGTATCTTGAATCTTTGTAACTACACAAGTAGCCATGTTTGAGTCATCTGAATAATTCCATTCAACATATCCAAGTTTATATCTTGGATCCAATACAACAACAATAAGTATCAAAGGATTAATATTTTCAGGTTTTCCCCAATACTTGGACCTCATGTCACATGCCATTTTTTGCAAATATATGTCATGACTATTGCTCTATTTTGTAATCTGGGATTGCACAGATACAATCTCATGAAAACATGCAGAAGATGTGACATAGGTTGAACCAGATAAATTGCAAGTTGCACTGTAAAAAATTTTCAAAAACAACACAAAATTCCTAGCATTATCCCAATCTTCATCTGAAGGCGCCACAAAGTTGTTCTCTTTGAAATATAACTTGTATCCATCATCTTCTTCATTCAACCTCTCGAAAACTCTTTGGAACTTTTCCGCTCGTTCCAACATTAAATAAGTTGAATTCCATCGAGTTGGCACATTCATAAGAACACTACATTGGCTAGTGATTTTCTCTTCTTGGATGAATCTTTTAAATTTTCCAAATCGTGATGGAGATGACCTCACATAACGAACAGCTTCACGAATTGATATGATTGCTAATTTCATATCACTTAAACCATCTTTAACTATAAGATTCAATGTATGTGCACAACATCTGATATAAATAAAGTCACCATTACAAATCAATCCTTTCCAAGCATTTAATCTCTTTTTCAAATGACTCATAGCTTTATCGTTGGCTTTAGCATTATCAACAGTAGTAGTGAAAACCTTTTCAATCTCCCATGCTAATAAACACTTCTCTACAGCCTTTGCTATGTCCTCAGCCTTGTGACCCTCAATTGGATGCAAATTGAGAACCCTTTTATGTAAGACCCGGTCTTCATTAATAAAATGTGCTGTGAGACACATATAATATAATTTGTGACAAGATGTCCACGTGTAAGTAGTAAGACAAACACGTAAACATGACTTCTTCAATAATAACTTGAGAGATTTCATCTCATCAAGATATAATTGATAACAATATCTAGCAATAGTCCATCTCGAAGGAATCATAAATCTGGGCTCCAAACGTTTGGAATATTTACGAAATCCATCACCCTCTACAACTCTAAAAGCTTGTTCATCACATATGACGTACTCAGATAAGGCCCTCCTACAATCCTCATAATTATATGAATGAGAGACTAATGGTTTTGCTCTAGTAGATCCTCCTTGTAAGGACTTCACCAACATTTTTTGGCCTCCCACTTCACTTCTATGTGGGAACTTCTTACATCTTTTCAAGTGTTTAAATAAGCATGTAGTCCCATGCTTATTAGGGTCTGCAACAAAGACTTTTTTACAATACTTGCATCTTGCTCTAACTTCATTATCTAAACTAAATTTTTCAAAATGCTTCCAAGCCTCAGATTTGTTTTCCCTTGACTTCCTCTGAGTTGGTTCTATTTCAATGGAAGCATTACTAGTTGATTTTGTTCCTTCTACATGATTTAGATTGGACTGTGCAGACTCGATAACAATATCATCAGAGGTAGGGTTAGATCCAAGGATAGTCATTGCATTTTCCTCCATTCTTTACTAACTTTGAAATAGAAAAAGATGCACTCGGGACCTTCCAAAACAAAATCAAATACATATCATGCACCTGAAGATCCTAAACGTAATATGTAATATCCTTATTATCCTACGTAAGAACTAAGAAGGCAATACATATCATGCTCTATGCCTCTACCGAGTACCGATCGATTTCAGTTCAATACAAAATCAAATACATGTCATGCAATTGAACGTAATCCGTAATAAAACATCAAATCCAATAAAAAATCATGTCCGAATGAATCCGTAATCAAGAGTTCAATACATATCATGCATGTTTATTTACAAGGATTTGAGAAGATGGAATGAGAGAATCACCTAAAAAAAGGCCGACGTCCGTATTCGCAGGCCGAGCAGAAGGAAGAGCGCAAACGTCCGACGTCTCGTGAGCGCCGAAGTGTCGGAGCACGGGAATTTAGGGCACAGGATGGGGAGAACAACGCACCGCCGCATCGGAGCAGAGCAAACAGAGGCCAGAGGGGGAGGAAGAGGACCGACGTCCGACGACTCATGAGGGCCGGAGCGAGGAGCACAGGATTTAGGGCACTGGATGGGGAGAACGATTAATCGGGGAGCGGTGGAGCAACAATCCAATAGCTGAGTCCCGGCGTCGCTTTGCCTGAACTCTGAAGCCAAGAGACCGAGCAGGAGCGGGAGCGGCAGCAGCGGATGGGGCGTCGCCTGATCGCCTATTCGCCTCAATGAAGCTAAGAGTCAACGAGAGGTTGAAAAGGACAACTAGTTAGGGCACAGGGCCATGGGCCGAGTTAGCGAGTCACGAGAGAGTGAGGTTTTTATTTTGATAATATTAATACAATACCAAGTAATCGGGTCGGGTCTCGGGTCGGTGTTTTGGAAGTTGGACCCGGACCCAACTCGAAACTCGTCGGGTTTCACGAGAAACTGACCCATTCCCGGACCGGTTCTATCCTGTCCGGGAATATTTCCCAGAAATCCAGTTTGGGTCGGACCGGGTCAACCGGGTCGACCCGATTTCTGCTCTCCCCTATGAATGGCGCTATTGTCACGGGGCGTTTCTCGTGACACGAAGCATGAAGCCTCGCGGCACCAGTGCCGCTCAACTTATATCCCTCGGCCGCTTAGCGCCGAAAACATGGAACACGTGCAGCCGCCCCGCACTGCGTAATATTGCGGAGTATCAAGTTATCCGCCCTTAGGGCATTTATTATGGCCGTCCTTATGAATGGCCAAGTAGGTGACGTTCCCGTAGGGTACGTTTTGTGCATCTTCAATATGTAACAAGACTCCTATACCTACGGTACACTGGGAGGAGTTCACTAGTGTCTTCCGATGCCCAATTGTATGTTATATTTCATCATATTTAATACAAGTAAGCTTTTCTTTAATTCTAGTGTCATGGCCTTGAGCATGGGGTAGCAACCCACACCGGTGTCCCTTCGTGGCATCCCGTGGTCCCTTCATCGCCCCTTCGGACTTTAAGCGCCCAAGCGCCTACATTAGTGCCGCAACGCGCTAATGCCACAGTCTCATGACGAGTAGTCCAACACTCTAGTCATGTCCGTGATTGAATGCCTATAAGAGCGACTCTCGACATAGTCGTTTCGACCATAAAACTTCCGCTGCAAACTCAAAACAGGCTTGGCTAGGTGCCTATCCGCCTAGTCGCCGCACGTGGTCTAGTGTCCGAGAATGATCCCGTGACAAGTGGTATCAGAGCAGTTCTTCCTGCTCGGATTACCCAGCGACGATGACTCGCTTGTGTCGTCGCAACGTGCCCTGGCGTAGGAAATGTGCTTCCGCTCAAATACTCCATCACGCCCAGGCGCACTGGTACCATCGTCTTTGACCGTGGACGCCAACGAGGAAGGCATGGCAAGCCTCCTCGCCGCACGCCCAATCGTGCCCCGCAGCATGTTCCTCATACACCCGTGTCGTGTCAAGAAACGTCCGTCATGCATCATGATGGCGGATTGATCGCCCCTCCTAACCGGGACGGTCATGCGTCGCTCACTCGAGCAGATCAACCACCCCAGGTATACAGTCGAGAATCCTGAAGTGTCACGCTGCGTCAAAGAGTGGCCATATGCTCCGCATGATGGTCTTCGCTGCTCATATCATGAGATCGTTACACGAGTGTCGTGTAACTCGGAGGACCCGTGTCACATTCAGTAACTGTCGGTCATGCACTATCATGACGACCTGGCGCTGCTCGGTATTTCGTGACGTCGCATCGCATGCCCAGTCATGCAACATGAAGTGCACAACCGCTTCATAGGAGAAGTTGGCTTGAAGACAAATATCAAGGTTCATGGTCCTTTTTCGACCAAAGAATATCATCCTTTCGGCCAAGGGGCATCAATCACAAGCATCTTGTCGTGCCACAGCATCGCCTGCCACGCCACGATGACTTTCGGAAATGGAGCAAAGCGTTGATTACTTGCAAACGCTCGTGGACGAGCTGTCAGCCTTGCCTGCCTCGTCAAGTGTCGCCCCGCAAGCGGCGCAATGTCATCCATCGAGGAGTGGGACGAACCTGATACATGCCAACGCAAATCGACGCCTCAACTCAGCGACCAATTTGGCAAATGGTCTGAGCGTCGAGCATCGGCGAACTTTGGCATGCTGCTGTCAAGCGTTCTGCCACCAACCGAAGGAAGGAGTGCCCTTTCCTTTCGGACATCGCCTCGAGTAATCAAAGCGGCCTCTAAGGATCGCAATACGAAAGTTTTGAAGGACCCATTGGCGATGTCGTCCCTTCGAATGGAGATGGAGGTAATGTTAGGAGCTCATGCCACGAGTTCACCAACCGCAGTCCGCTTATCTAAGCGGAGCGTCTTCACAAGCATCCGCACGGATCAGTGAAGGTCCGGAACGGCTACTCTTTCGCAAGGGTCAAGCCGCCCGGTGGACGAGTATGTCAAAGGTGTATGATCTAGGATGACAGGCACATTGGCATTACTTTGTCCCAGGTGCGGACGGACGAGCATCTAAGGTGCATCCTCTTCGTGAACGAGCACAACGATCTTGCCCCGTCCATACCCCAAAGGGATTGTCAAAGCTTCAAAGGAGGTCCCAGGATCGGAAGAAGGCATATCCCAAGAACCCTACAAGATGTGGCAAACTCAGGATGGCGTTGCCATCGCGATAATGTAGAATGTGGCAAACATGCATCCCAGACATGGGACAGAAGAGGTGGCAGTTCATCAATTATGCAAGCCCTGACAAGTTGGGACTGGAGGTCAAGATTGCATTGTTCAACATCGGCCAGATGGGCATGTTGAAGGAGGAAGTGAAAGGAATCACCGAGCTCCGCCTACAGTGTTCCCAGGAGGATGAAGACCCAGTGTTGGTGCTCTTCAAGCAGAGGGATTAGAAGCTTTGGACTAGGAAGGAGTTGGAACTACCGAATCGTCCAACCTCCGCTCACTAGTCGACGCTGCCAAGTCAATCGGGACAAGTGTCATACCACCAAAACCCTTGGGCAAGGACAATGGTGGGAGAGAGAAGCTCAAGTCGCAAGGAGGAAGCTACTTATGCCGAAGACAAAGATCGCCCATCGAAGCAGGAGAAGTGAGTCGAACCACAGGCACATGTGGGGAGACCCTCATCGTCGCTCACTATAGCGATTGGGAGTGGACAAGGTGCGGAATGTTATACCAAAGAATCTTGCTCCATCTCAAATCGTCGAGATATCTCTTGTCCACCAAGGGGAAGGTGGAGCGGTTCTCAAGGCTCGACGGACGAAGGACTCAACGTTGCAGCCATCTGCAACTTGGAGATAGCGAGTTGAACCACAAGGGAACGTGGGGAGACTCTCGTCGCCCACTATGACGACTTGGATGGACAAGGCATGGATTGTCATATCAAAGAACCTTGTCTCGCCTCAAGACTGCCGAAACATCAGGTGATCACCAAGAAGGAGGTGGTCCTGCGCTTTTCGTTCGGCAGAGGTATGGAAGACTCTACGTTGCAATCATTTGCAACATAGAGACGTTGAGTCAAGCCCACAAAGAGACCGGAAGCATCCCAGAGTATCCGTGGGAAGACTCTCATCGCTCATCATAGCGACCCCAGGCACTCGAAGCAGACAAGCTACAAGCATCGACATCGGAGAGCTTGTGCTGTTTCAAACCGTCGAAATTCAAGAATGATCATCGAGGGTGAGATGGTCCTGTACTTCGCATTCGACGGAAGGGAGACCTTATGCTGTGGCCATCCGCAACATGAAGGCATCGAGTCAAGTCATGCAGGTCGGCGAGACTCTTCATCGTGTTCTACACGACCCTGAGACAACTCTTCTCCGCGCTACTCCTGAAGGCATGCAAGAGTTGTTTCACCCCCAAAAAAGCCAAACCACACAAGTTGACGCTGCGCAAGTCGAAGAGAAGTGAAGCCAACAGAGACTTGATGGACGGATAGTTGCTTGATGAAGTCAGACCGCACATGGTGGACTCCACTGGCGCTGCACAAGTGATGACCCCGGATTGGACGAAGGATCAGCGAGCGAAGCAGGCCTGAGAGAGGAGTCCTCAGCGAGACCCCAAGGAGCGGGCATTCCTGGCATTGCGTGATGCTGGTGAAGTTGAAGTCAAGGCAAAGAAGGTGGAATTGAACGAGACTAGCGAAGTCAAGACTCAAGACGAAGGCCCCGAGGAAGCCCGGATAGCGGCGTCGGAGGCGTCGCTGACTTTGGTGGGGGAGAATGTCACGGGGCGTTTCCCGTGACACGAAGCGTGAAGCCTCGCGGCACCAGTGCCGCTCAACTTATAGCCCTCGGCCGCTTAGCGCCAAAAACATGGAACACATGCAGCCGCCCCGCACTGCGTAATATTGCGGAGTACCAAATTATCCGCCCTTATGACATTTATCTTGTAAGGCCGTCCTTATGAATGGCTAAGTAGGTGACGTTCCCGTAGGGTACGTCTTTTGCATCTTCAATATGTAACAAGACTCCTATACCTACGGTACACTGGGAGGAGTTCACTAATGCCTTCCGAGGCCCAATTGTATGTTATGTTTCATCATATTTAATATAAGTAAGCTTTCCTTTAATTCTAGTGTCATGGCCTTGAGCGTGGGGTGGCAACCCACACCGGTGTCCCTTCGTGGCGTCTCGTGGTCCCTTCGTCGCTCCTTCGGACTTTAAGCGCACAAGCACCTACATTAGTGCCGCAACGCGCTAATGTCACGGTCTCGTGACGAGTAGTCCAACACTCTAGTCATATCCGTGATTGAATGCCTATAAGAGCGACTCTCGGCATAATCGTCTCGACCATAAAACTTCCGTTGCAAACTCAAAACAGGCTTGGCTAGGTGCCTATCCGCCTAGTCGCCGCACGTGGTCTAGTGTCCGAGAATGACCCCGTGACACTATCAGGATAGCTTGGCTCCGAGGGTATTTCGTATGAGAGAGAGTCTTCTAGTTCTGAGGGCCACAAACGTGTATCGTATAAATTTTTTATATCCTTATAAAGTTGACTTTGAGTATGATCATTGAAAGCTTTTTTCCTTTTTTTTTAAATTTTAAAGACGTATTTTAAATTCGAACGATAATATTCTTAAATTTTACTTACTCTTTCTTGTCAATTTTGTGACCTGTGTATGACCTGTTCAGGTAATTGGAGCTCTAACTGGTGTGAGGTTGATTAAAGCAGCATTTCCTTCCATCGGGTCTGGACCTCAACTAAATGTTGGCATTCATCACGGAGCATTGACGGAGGGGTTGCTCACATTCATGGCCGTGATTGTATCACTCGCGCTAAAGAGAAGGGATCCTACAAGTTTCTTCATGAGAACGTGTATTTCAAATCTCTCAAAAATGACATTTCACAGCTTCGGTTCTGATTTAACTGGAGGAATCATGAACCCTGCCTCTGTAAGTGCACCCCCCTTCCTTCTTAGTTTAAAACTGAGAGCTATCATTATTGAGTTATTTGATACTCTTTTCTAAAATTTTAGGATTTTCTTTTTCCACTCTGGATGCATATGTGGCATAGAGGAAAAACACAAAGATAGTTTCATGAAGTTCAAGTATGAGAACTTAAAAGTGCACATTATTATATACTGCTAAGAGTGTTTTTTTTTTTTCTAGTTTTCATCATGATGGACTTGTCAAACATTCCCACTATATCTTTCAGCTATGCTGATTGCTGAACACACATCAGCCCTAGGGAGCTACGGGCATGACATCCCTGTTGAACATATGCTCAATGTTTTCTTCATCAAACAAAAGTTTCTTCATGTATCTGGTTCCTCACTTATGACTAAAGTACCTTAATTAAACTACATATCGACATGATAATGAGGTAGTGTAAGCAGAAGTTACAGCAACTTCTCACTAATGCATCTATCATGTGATATATGGCTAATGTTTAAAGTAGATATTAGTGCAACTTGAGTTGTAATGCTGATTCAAGAGGATCAATGCATCATACTTTATATCATTTATATTTTATTTTAAACATATAATTAGATGTGATGCGTTGTTAAAGCAAAATATAATCATATTTAATACTCAGCCATAACTTATAAGGTTTGAGTTAATATGATAGATTGATACTTTTTTGCTTTTTCAAAGCTTGCACTAGGAGTCTTCTTCCTCGCTCTCTTCTCCCTCATTTTTCTACTGTTCATCCCGTCAATACTAAAACACACACATAACACACCCACTTAGCAGCTAGCAACAGGTGGTTTATACTTTCCAAAAAGTTGTCACAACCATGTAGCTTGCAGTGGGGGTCATTTTCCATGAAGGAGAACATCGTTTCAGGTATGTCTGAAGTTTCAAATATCGACCCAAAATAATTACCGATCAAACATTTTGAAACTTTACCCTTTTGTCAAGTGACAATTGAACTCATTTTAAGTTGATGTTACCTGCATACTTCTTTTTTGGCTTTATTAGTTAGCAAATAAAAAAAATTTCTTACATAAGGCGTGGAAGTGAAGACTTTCTAACTTTCTTAATCAATGTCTAGAAGCAAATTAATCTAACTTCTTCCTTATTAGTCCTCCAAAAGGCTAATCAAATTTTAATAACTTTACATCGAATATACAGAGTTTTCTAATGACTTTGCCCCATACAAACATTACTGCCACACACATCTGCATAATTATTTATCAGTTCAACCATATGTGAGATTCAAACACTAGAAATGAAATTTTCATAAGCAATTATGTTCATTACGTAAGATAATATATAGAAGCAGATTTAACTTAACTTTAACCATAACCATAATTTGACAAATAATAAAAAATCAAATAGTAAACTTTCTTCACATAATTTTTTTTCTTTATTTTGTTTTTCGGGTTTTTGTATTTTACGCTTTTAATGGAATACAGATAATCGGCTGACGGCGCAAATAATCCATTCGTACATGTGGTTTACAAAATCTTGACTTTGAATTAAAAGTTTGACATCCAAACAGCACCTAGACATCTATATGTGTTATTCTAAATGAGCTCTTCAATTTTTATTATGCACTTACCATGTCATCTCATATATCTTTGTGTCATGTCAAACCAAGATAAGGAAGATGCTTTCACCCAAAATTTAAAATTTTCTGTCGATTCTGAGCAGGGTACTTTAGACCCAACTGAACTTTCTTCACTTTGATTTTTTTTCGTTTTGAACTTGACAATAAGTGCACATGGTGAACCCCCGTGTTATAATTTTTATCATCGTACATAATTATCTTTGAGGATTCAGTTTAATGAGGTCAATGACATGAGTAAAAAGGATATTAAACTTGAGATCAAATCATAAAATAAAACATTCTTGATAATAACTAGAATTCAAACCTCGTGAATTCAAATTGGGGCCGATTGGCTTAGGAACTCAAGCTCAGTCCAAGTGGACAAAGGTTGGGTCCTAATCGAACCTACTAACTTCACTTTTTTTCAAACCCTGGTTTGGGTATATGGTCGACGCAGGCCTGATCAACGAAACAAAATTTAAAACATTTGGAACATCCTATTCTTATCTAACATGAAATTCAGTCGACTTCAACGAGGTCGGGTTGAAAAAGCATTGAAAAATCTCAATCGAGTTGACTCTCAATCCGAGTGAGATTCAATGTCGATGAGGTCAGGTTGTAAATTTTTAGCCAAAGTGATTAGCTCAAGCTAAGGGGAAACACAGCCCAACTCCAGTGACTTTTCTTTAACTTTGGCCAAAATTTTGCATCCTAGAATGATGTTGTCTCAGCACATAAACCTAGTGGATTTCTTCAGATATCATTGGGGAACATTACAACAACATTAAACTTTCTTTGACTTGCCTATTCCATTATGAAATCACATCCAAAAGTTAATCCAACATATGTGTGTATCTTTGTTTTATATGAAATTTTAGATGAATTTTTTGGCTATTTGATCACAACTTTTGCACCAATGTCAGTGTTCGTGTCTCTAAGAAACAACTAGGATTCAACGGATTTCTAGAGCACTTGTGCACGTACACCATGAAGAGAAAACGTGGAACAAAGTTGAAAGAATATTTTTTAGTGCGAGAGAGTCGAGAGGAAGGGGCTTTATTTATAAGGATCAACCCTAATTTTACTCTAATTAAATTTCTTAATCATGAAATTAATTTAGTGTTACTCCCTTATCTTAATTGCCTTAGCCTTTTCTTATATTATTTTCCTTTTATTTCTTCTTTTTTCTTTGTTTATTTTATTCATCCAATCAAACACTTATCTTTTCAAACATCCACAAACCTTCTAATTTTCATTTGAATTAGATAATAATAAGTATTATTATTATTTATAAATTTTCAGAATTAAAATATTAGTCTTTATCATTTTATTTACTGAATATTTTTATATTAAAAACTCCTTTAAGCCCCATTAGAAATTCTATTTCATTCTCACTTCAATTCTTCATCCTAATCATTTTCTAAATATCTTTTTTATTTATCTGTGTTAAGAAATAAAATAATAAAATAATTCTTACTTTAAATTTCTTTGGGAGTCCTTTATAACATAGTCTTAAATTTAAAATTGAATCACTAATCTTAATCAAATTCGCAATCCCTATTACAATTAGGATTCATCTTTTCTCTTTTCCCTATTTCTTATCTAACTATACTTTTATTCCTTTCAAAACTTAATTTAATTATTCCTAAAAATTAATTATGATCCAAATTTATTAATTACAAAAAAAAATCATATTTAGCTTTTTTTTAGAAAAATTTGGTCTGAGTTAGTATTATTCTTTAACGAGTTGTTTGGATAAGTCGAGCATATCATTGTCAGTCCCAGAGGTTTGAGAAGCTTCAATTTTAATAGTTAATTTAATTTTGGTTAGATGCATGCCTTTTTTTTCGATTGGTAGGTCCAAGTCTTCTAATGGTGTTCCATGTTAAGCATGTCTCTATTGTTGTTAGCCGGATGTCCCCAATGCAATTTCTTCATCAAAGGAGTAACATGATTTATGCACTGCAATAGCTGTATTTCTTATCTTAGTTGTTGAATCAAGATACCTGATTTCTTTAAACTTCAGTGACAAGATGATTTCCTTGTGCATTAATCCAGGATAGTCAGTAGGGTAATTTGTCATAAATTCTGATAATATTCTTCTCTTTCAGGCCTTTGGGTGGGCTTATGCACGAGGAGATCATACAACAATGGAACACTTATTAGTGTATTGGTTTGCCCCTCTTCAGGCTACACTATTAGGAGTGTGGACATTCAAAATGATCACAGAGCCTAGCATAATGAAGGATAAATCTGATTGAAGGGAATGTTTTGTTTATTTCTTGTCAAGAATGGGCTGAGTTAAGGTCTTGTAAATGATAAACTTTCTTGTTTCTGAGTGTGTAGATAGAATTCCTTGAATATAATCGACCCAACTTTGATCTCCTTCCCTCTTTTCCTACTTCACATATTGCTTACACATCACACATGGAGATTTGAGATTGTAGGCATTTTAGTGTTTTGCTTATGCCAAACTATTAATATAATTATAAACCAAATCTATAAATGGGGTTGTCAAGTCTTAGCATATGATCCATTTTTTTCTATTTCTTTCTTTTTTATGGTACAATCAACTTTCGGAAGATGATAGAAATTATTAAATTAATTGGATCTTTTTTCGATAATAAGCGGAACCAAAGATCAAGTTACATATGCAAGACAATTCGGGGTCTTACAATCCCATTGTAATCTCCAAAAAGGTAGCGCATAAAGAAATTCCGTGGAGAGACATACATGTGTAATCTTCTCTTCAAAGAGCACATGTGTCTTGCCATGCCAGGGCATCAGCGGTTGCATTGCCCTCATGCCAGGTGTGTTTGACTGTTGCTTCCCAATCCTTCTAGTTTTGACAGCTAACAACAAAAGTACGCAAATGCGCTCCTGTCCTGGTGGTTTGGTCCCCGTTTACAATATCAACATCCTCTTAAGAGTCCGATTCAAGAGCTATCTTATTATAAACCAGGTTCTTGGGCGTAAACCCATTAGGATGCTCCAGAGTTCTGCCTCCATTGGGAATCCTTGTCCTCTAGTGAAGGTGAAACTAGTAATCTAGGAGCCTTGGCTGTCCCGTCGCAACCCTCCAGTCACCATGGGTCCACGTCGATATAGTTGATTGGATCTTTAAGAAGAGTTAAGTAAGGCACTTCAGGTGCTTTTCAAGTCATAATTAATGTTATAACTTATATATTAAAGTTATTCATGCGATATAATATGAGACCGTACATTTATATTAATGGTTGTTTGGATACTTCTTACTTAAATATATAATATAACTAATGGTATGTAGTGACAAAATCTTTTTATAGTAACAGATAAATTACATGAATCTTTTCTCAACTTTAGATCAATATCTTAAAGATTTTTCAACTTCAATTTATAACTATACTGTCTTCGAACTTTATTTTTCTTGTATGTTTCATCCTCCTGATCGTCAATAGCTTATTCCGACTATAATGCCAACGTGACATAACAAAATATAATAAAAAATTAAAAATAGAGGCAGGGAGCAATGGGACGGCGCCCCCTCTTCCTCTCTCCTCTGGCGTCGGAGAGGAGGGGAAGTTTTAATCAAATATTGATGAACGTACAATGCATTATATTATGCTGTAAAATAAAATGGCTATTTGTAATTATTAGATCTAAATGGACGGTATCTATTTTTCTATTTTAGAGCGGCCATGGACAAAGGTGCCAAGTCCCTCTGTGATGCCATTGGTTGGAGAATAAACATTAGAATATCGTATTATTCTTGAAATATAACCAAACAATCGGTAGAATAAGAATGTCTCGATCAACTTTTGAAACCTGTAAAACCACTTTTAAAAATGTGAAAACCACCATTTTTATCCTCAATCAGAGAATATACATATTCTTCTAATGTTTTCACATATATCCTCAATAAAAGAATATGTATATTCTCATCTTTTTTCAATTTTTTCACTTATATTTATTTAAAATTTAATCATATATTATGATATTAATATTTTTATTGTTATTATCATATTAAACATCAAATTTCAATAATGAAATACTTTTGTTAAAATATATTGTATTTTTAAAATATATTCTCTTCAAATTAAACAGTAGACGGAATAAGAATAAATATAATTTTTTAAGATTATTGTATTACATTTTTTTATTCTTTATCATTTTGTTTCGTAACCAAGCGCCCCTAAAGATTGAATGAACTCTGCAGCTTTGGCAGTAAACATCAAGAGAGGGACGATATGTAAAAAAAATGCTTTTTACATATTATTCTAATTTTTCGTTAATATTTTTTAAAGTATCATAAGATATTATAGAGCTATAACAATATTTATTTTATTTGGTGCATAAAAAAATGTCGTTGATACATTATTGACTTTATCTTTTAAAAAAAACAAACTTGTGCTCATTTATCAAATTTAGCATTTCTTGAATTCCATCAAACTTGAAGATTCATTAATCATAGAATAACTGAAGTCCAAACTTCTTCCTTTGGGAACAAGAATAAGCTCCAAATTAGGGTCCTTTGGCAATAGGAATCGGAGTTTCTTTGAAGTTCTAGTTGTGTTTGGATGGAATGAATTATGATGATGAGGAATAAGATAGTTGACGTGATAAAAAAAAAGTAAATGTGATAGATTAATTTTGGTGAATTTTTAAATAAAAATTGATACTGTAAATATAAAATAAAATATTGTTAGTAAATAAAAATTAAAGTAAAAATAAAAAATTTTGTTAAAAATAATTTATTTAAATTAAAAATCTGGTTTTTAATATTATATGTAGTAAAATATTAAAAAAATAATGAAATAATAAGTAATAAATAATATTATATTAATATGTTATAATAAATAATTTATTCTTAATAAATAATTTATTTTATAAGATATGTGTGTGAGAGAAAATAAAGAAAAGAAAAAAAGAATAAACGAAAATAAAAAAAACACACCGGGAACAAAATAAAAATAAAAAAACGCTACAATAGCAAAAATAGGACAGACCTTTTTTTCGAAACTGATTTCATCTCTGATTCCGCTAAATATCATATCAATTGGCGGAACCGATTGAAATCGGCGCCTAATTTCAGTTGCCAAAAACGACCTAAGAAATGGCACACACCAAAATGACATATATGAAGGTCTGCACATATATGATAGTCCTTTAGTTAATAAAAATCATTTATGAATTGTTCGTTACGTTACCATTTCATTACTGAATCAAATTTTTATATTGGCCAACCTTAAGGCATAATAATAATAATAATAATAATAATAATAATAATAATGACAAATTAACTCACCAACTGAGTTAATTTTAGGTTTAAGTGTAAATAGGTAGTGCATATATAAAAAAAACTGCATTGAGTGTCTCATTCGAAAAAAATAGAAAAAGAAAAAAAAAGCACTCCGCTAACAGGCCCTGCTATGCTCTCCACAAGCAGCGGATGCAGTATTGGCCTCTAACTCAGCCCATTTATGTCATGGGGTAGGATCTTGTCATTGTTTTCCTGTTTTTAGTTAAATTTTTGCCAAGAAATTGATTTAGGGGTGAAACAAATTTGATTCAGAGTCCAAATTTTGAACTCAGATTGTGGATTGGTGTCTCTTCCATTCTTCTCTTTTCACTCCCATCTAGTGTCACCTCAAAAGTATTAACGTTTTAAGTGAAGGTGAATCAAATCTGGATTTGTCCAAAAATAAATTTGGATCAGGTTAATGTTGGGTTTGGTCAACTCAGACTGTAATTAAATTGAACTTCTAGTGAGCTTGAGTCTGGTTTCTCTTATTTTCATAAACTTAAGAATAACCAAAAGTTTAAAAATATCAATCAAAATAATATGGAATAAAAAAGATCTATTATTCATATGTCCCACCTTATTAGTCTTCTCATTGGCTAAAAGGAGATGGTCACAATGTCTCTTGAAAGCAAAGAAACCCTACTTAAATTCTAAAATAATATATTATGGTTATCAAAAGCTAAGAACCCATATTATGAAAAAAAAATTAACCCACCTCAAATAAACTCCAAGGTCAACATTATATATCCCCCTCTTTTAAGTCAACTCAACAAAGATCTATGATTGAGATATGACGATAAGATTGATAAACTGAGTCATAGATCGACCGTGCACCCATGACCAAAAGAAAAAAAGGACATGGTGCCTCCCACAAAAGGGTGATGCCATATCCTCCTAAATTAGGAGGATTAGCCTCCTAACTCACTCACAATGACATTGCATGTAATTTTTTCAATTTTATTGGGTAATTTAAGAATGTGAGTATTTGGAGGATTTTTAGGCTAAACTTTTAGGAGGATTTAGCATTTTTGCTCACAAAAAGAAACACCTCCATTTTATTTATTATTTTATTCATGTTAATTAATTCCTTTTTTCTAGAGAATTTCTTTTCTTGTTGCTAGAGTAGGAAGTATAGGAATATGTTAAATTTTAGTAGTTTTAAAATTTTATTTTGTTCTTGATTTCAAATTTCAAACTTTATTTTGTCCTTGGTCTAAAATGGAAAACAATACGAAGTAATTTAATATGGCCCACCATTAATTAAAAGCAATATAAGTTCATTAATTTAAGTTCCAAAAGAATCATTCAATGGTATTTATAGGGGTTTAAACAGCATATAACAAAGATTAGAAAACTAAAAGTATATGCAAAAAATAAAAGTGGACCTCAACCTCAGCCAAATGACAACTTTCGCATGGACACAGGGTGAGACATTAACGACAACATCCTGATCTCGTCTCTTGTCCTCTCCGACGCCTCATGCAACGACAACGCTGGAATCTTCTTTCGTGTTTCTCGGGAGGATTCTCCCTCAGGTGATGTAAGAATACTTGAAACAGCCCCATATATATCAGTTTAACTGCGATAATTGTAGTTACGTTGTAAATGCTACGAAAATATCATCTGCGACACTATAAATGCACTTGAAGAAGAGTTTTCTGGTGTTTGGTTGTACATATACTTTTGAATAAAAGGTTGTGATGTCCAGCTATTCGTTTTGACATTACCAGGGGTGAAATCGAAAAATCGATCGTTTAAATTCAAATTCAAATAAATAATGAAAATTAATGTTCCAAAAATTAACTAACACTGAAAAGTAAATTCGTTCATGCGTCACATACAATATTTATCCATAATTCTTCACTTCACAAACAATTTATAAAATTTTAATGTGCATCACTTACAGTTTATAATGACCAAATAATATAAGACTCAAGCTCAATAATTTTGAATTATAGAAATATATGAGTTTCGCCTCAAAATTATTACACGAACAACTGTCAAAATCCATCAAGGGACTCAAGCCCTTATCCAATTACATGATAGGGACTCGCCCATATCATCTCATCCATAAACCATGGAGCCTCAACTCCCATCAACCAATATATTCACAATAAATCATGGGTCAAAACACAAAACCATGCGATGTCAAGATAAATAAAAGCACAATAGTCAATTTTAAAAAAATGATAAATAATAAAAGAAGGACATTCAGACAGATATGCCTCTCGTGGAATCTCACACACTATCCTTTTTTAATCAATACCATTTTCAATCAAATAAAGTATATATATATTCCTTTCCTGTAAACATTAAAAGAAAAATGAGTGAGCAGAGATTAAGCTCAGTGAGTTAAAATGACTATCTCAAGTATTAAAACTATTGCGAAAATCAACATCTTTATTTTTAAAAAATATTCAAAATCTTTTCTTTTTCAAAAGGAACTCATTCACATAATGATCATACAAAATGAATGTCATGTGTTCACATGCCTTGTGAAATCATATGTATAATATAAGTTGGAGAATCATCATCAAACACGAATATCCATACCACTCATCAATCGAGTGCTTCTTCATCCCACCCTCGTGTCACTATATCGTCATAGGGTGGTTTTCTAATTTCATCCCTCGTGTCACTATATCGTCCTAGGACGTTGAACCGCTCCTCATGTCACTATATCGACACAGAGCATTTTTCTTTTCTTTCTCAATTTCATCCCTCGTGTCACTATATCGACACAAAATGGTTGTTCTAATTCCACCCTTCGTGTCATTATATCGACACAGGGTGTTGAATCTACTACTCGTGTCACTATATCGACACAGAGCAAATTGGATCCCAACCAGTCTACTCGAAGTTCGTCAATCTCCGAAGTGAAAATACTTCGTCTTATGCGGGTTTTGTTTATATGTAATGCATATGATGCATGTATGCCAATTTAAAGTGAAAGTTTAGAGTTTGAAGTCATCATCCTAAAACAATTCATTTCAAAACCAAATCTTTTCTTTAGGTGAATAAGAGATTTTTTTATCAAAATTGATAAGCTTCCAAAATCCATAATAAAACCTCACAATTCATATGATGGCACACATATGAAGCACACAAATGAGTATGATTATGTATGAATAAAATGATCTCAAAAATTCATCCCACATTGGATGAGACAATGTCACCACTCCGAAGAGTTATGTAATTATATCATTTGAGATAAGTTCCCTCACATTGGATTCCTCAAGTCCCAACTACCTTCCATCTGAATCCGCTCAAAGGAGAGAAATACCTATTACATCCATTTAAACTTTATTTAGGAACATAACCTTATCATTTAAGACATTTATAACTTCTATGTATCATTTATCTTTTAGTTCATTAATCACTTCATAATAATCATTTTTAATGACATCTTGGTACCTAGAGTTATAATTTATAAATCTTTTACCTAAATTCATAAGTAATGCATTATAGCACTTGTATAACTAATTTCTTAAATGATTAACAATTCGAATTAATCATATTCAAACCCTCAACGTACAACCACCTATCATATCCAATTAATCATATAACAATTCGAATTAAATGCTATAACTAATTCTTATCAATTTATAAAATTAAGTCTTATGAATAATTTGAGCCACCAATCATATCCTTACCACAATAAACTAAGCCCCTTGCTCTCTAAATCGAAATCACATCTGCCGAACGCCAAATGTCACCTTCTTCATTAGTAGCATAATAAATTAATTAAAAATCAGCTTCATAGCTGAAAATTTAATTTACAGTGCATTTTTATTTGCTTACCTATACACATTGAGGATGAGTCGTCTGAAATATCGTCCAACGATCGGAACCCAAAATCGATGAACCTACAAGTAATTTGTGATTAATTTTTTTACGGACAGTAACCCAATACGTCTCTCCCTCATATGTACACCTATCGGAATGTCATGGTGAACTCGGCCGAAACCTCTCATCGAACTCGCCGTAAAGTCATCGGAAAGATTGCCAAAAAATTCCAATCTCGGCCATTTACAAGATTGGGAGCACAAGCACATTTACAACCCCTTAAAATTAACCTAATCAATTTGAGGATGATGCACAACTCATCGGGAGAAAGATCGGCGTGAATCGGAACCGAAATGGGTCGTCGGAGAACTTTTCCCTTTCCTCGTGTTTGAAGCTTACTGCATCATCTATGGTGGACCGATTTTCACCTACCCCATTTCAAAATGTTCGTCTCATTGTCCTCTTTCCAATGACACCTCACATGCAAAAAATGGTGACTAGACGGCGGAGAATGGAGCATCGGAAGTAGGGGCAGTTGGGGGTCTCGTGTGTGGCACTATAGCAATTGGGGTAGGGACGAGAGAGAGAAGTAGGGGTGGTTGGGGGTCTCTCTCCTCTTTTTTTCCGTGGTGGCTTCTTTTTTCCTTTTTTGCCAAAAGACCACAATGCCCCTTCTTTTAAAAGTATTTACACATTTTTTTAACGCAAGGGCATTACAAGGACTGTGAGTTCCTCCCCGTTCTCTCATTTTTCGTTGTCTTCTTCATCTTCATCATTTACAATTCTGCAGGATCAAAGGATCAAGGCCTTTAACATGGTATTAGAGCTGGCAATCTTCGTCTAATCTGGTCAGTCCTCTTGTTTCTGAATCGAATTTGGTTTTTTTATCACTCTTCAAGAGGATACTGGATAGCGCAGATATGAAGAATGTTTTCCAATGCAACTACTCAATCTGGTTCTATCTGGATTGATTTTACGAGCCCTTTATATCTCAATTCATCGGATACACATGTTATGATTCTTGCTCCAAAAATGACTCACTGATTCATCTAATTACTCAACTTGGAGTAGTGCATTTTATAATGCCTTGCTAATGAAGAATAAGCATGGATTCATAAATGGATCAATCTTTGCATTGTTTGTAGAAGAGATACAATGCACTTGTTTTATCTTGGATGTACCATTTCGAATTAATTAGTGGTTTTGCCAGAATGCCTTTGTTGTTTGAAAAAATAGGAATGATTCATTGAATAAAATTAAAATATGTTCACTTCATGTTAAAATATTTTCTCTCAATCAAGAGTCCTTGCCAATAATAGTGACTTTATAAACTTTTAGAAATATTAGAAGAAGGGTACTTGAAATAATCTACATACCTTGCAATCAAATTTGAGAAAGACACCCAATGGAGGAACGATGATGGACAAGACGACGTCCACGCAGCTTGCCGCCATATTTGATTATTAATCACCACAAATCTCAAATGAAGCTTGATGGAGTTCTAATGAAAGTCGAGTAGGTGAGAAGATGGTGGTTAAAATAGCAAAAGTGGCGATTTGAAGCCGATTCAATTATTTGTAGAGATCTAGAGTGCTTATTTATGGGCTGTTAGATGATAATCCATATATATGGGTCAGTTTTGCCCCGCATAGTCCTTAATTAATGAGGATAAGGACTATGTGGGGCAAAACTGACCCACATATATGTGTCACTGTTAGATGATAATCTAACAGTTCATAAATAAGCACCCTTAAGATCTCTACAAATAATTACCTATTTAGACAATTGAATCGTCGCACTATTGAGCCGACGTCAAACTGCCATTTTTTATGTTTTACATTGCGCACATCGGATGGATGTAAACGTAGGAGGGACTGTCCCCCCACTTAAGTAGGGGGGACGACCATTTCTTCCGGTTTTATGATTGAGGACGTGCAAGTTAGGGGCATCAACTCATCCATAATAACTCTGGATCATTTGTATCCATATTCTTAACTCAACCACAAAAATGTTGAACTGCAATATCACTTAAGATGATATGGAACATTGATATTTGATATTCATACTAACACACAATCGAAAGTGAATGTTCATATTTATTAATTAAAAATAAAAAAAAATTAGAAAACAATCCGATGTATTTATGCCACATGTTTATACACTTGTGATGACATAAAGGGCAAAAATGATTCCTGGGACGTATCCGCAGAGTGTCTCGATTAGGCATATCTAGAACTCCCCTTGTAACACAGTTTAAAAACCCAAATTATAAATATAAAGATATTTCATAGTGGCTTCATAAACTTTTAGAAATATTTGAAGAAGGGTACTTGAAATCTATCTACATACCTTGCAATAAAATTTGAGAAAGATCCCCAGTGCAGGAAGGATGATGGTCAAGACGATGTCCATGCAGCTTGCTGCCATGTTTGATTATTAATCACCACAAATCCCAAATGAAGCTTGATCACGAGTTCTAATGGAGTTCTCATATGAACAATATCAGGAGATATTGAAATTGATCAACAAGTATAAATGGAGTTCTGGAATTCAATCTGTTGTGAATATGGCAGGTATTCCAAAATTGTACATGTTGATTGGGTTGGTTTAATAATATTCAATAATTACCAAAAGTTTCTTTTGTAATTCGTCCTAATGGAAATCAATTGGTTCATATTGGTTCATATTCCATAAACATAGGAAATCAATTGTCCAACGTGTTGTGTGTTCCAGATTTCAAGTTTAATTTGATATCTGTTACATAAGTAACCAAAGATCTAAACTTTGCCTTCTTCAAATTGTGGGAAAATGAAGCTGATTGGTTAGGAGAATAAAGGACTATACAATTTGCAAGAGATTAATGAAGGTAAATTACATAATTTTGTTGCAGTTTCTGGTCATGTTGAAGAGTTCGCTCTATGGCATAAAAGGCTCAGACACTTACCTCTTTCTAGACTAAAATTTATCTCATGTTTAGAATATTGTAAGGTCGATAAAAACTTCCATTGCTATCTTTTACTACATCTGAATATTTCATTGTACAATCATTGATCTCTTGAATGTTGATACTTCGCACCCCTACAAACATGCTACTCAATATGGGAAAAGGTTCTTTCTAACCATTATTGATGATTTTTTTTTTAAATGGTGTGGATTTATATGTTGAGAGATAAGAGTTTGGTTTCTAATTTTTTACAACAAGTCATTTTATTTTGTGCTACTTAATATGATGCAAACATTAAATTAATTTGCACAAATAATGGTACAAAATTTAGCAACTTCAAATGTACTATATTTTTTTACCAGCAGAGATATTCTTGATCAAACAACTTTTAGCTACACTCCACAACAAAATGGAATAGTCAAATGAAAACACTGACATTTACTTGAAGTTGTAAGAACTCTTATGTTTCAAGCTAGTTTGCCTATACAATTTTCGAGAGAGGCTATTCAAAGTGCAGCTCATCTAATTAATCTAATGTCACTAACTACTTTAAATAATCAGTCGCCTTTTCAGAAGATATTTGGTCGTGTTCCAATTTATTCTCATGTTAAAAGTTTTGGTTGCCTATGTTATGTAGAAAGGTGCTTCCTAAATTCACTAATCAAGTTCTTCCATGTGTTCTCCTATGACACTCTTCTACTAAAAAAGGTTATAAAATCATTACTCTATCAAATAATAAGTTCCTTATTTATAGGGATGTTTATTTATTGAGAACATATTTCCACTTGCTTCAGCTCAAATAGAATATATGGAACTTCCTAGTGACAAACATATTTTACAATTTAATATTGATGATAAGCCTATTACAATTCCTTACTCCTCACTTCATAGTTCTCAAACAAGAGAACCTATTACCAATATGGATTCTCCTTCTACTTCTATGCCATAATTAAATTTAGAAGTTCTCATTCATGTTGATAACTCATCAAAATAGTCTTCACAATTTCATGGTAATGAGTTGACCTCTTCTCAAGGTATTGTTCCAATTCGAGATAAATGTGTTTCTCATCCACATTCATGATTACTGATTACAATCATCTGATAAGTAATCATGTTTCATATCAATCTTTTCTTACCTCCACGTTTGAGCCTACCACCTTTTTTCTCAAGCTTGTCTCAATCAAGAATGATACGAATCAAGAATTTCAAGCACTTGAATCTAATGGTACTTTGCATATAATGGATCTTCCTTCGAGTAAATGGTCGATTGGTTGTACATGGGTTTATAAACTCAAGATGAAAGCTTCTGATGATATTGAATGCTTCAAAAATCGACTTGTGGCTAATGGATTTACTCAAAAGGAGGGAATTGATTATATTGAAACATTTTCATCCGTAGCTAAAATTGTTACCATTCGTGTTTACTACTATTGTTACCCAGTTTAATAATCATCTATATCATTTTGATGTGGACAATGCCTTTCTTAATGGCCAATTGATTGAGGAGATTTACATGACTTTACCTCTGGGATATCACCATCAGCGGGAGTCCACCACCAAAGTTTGCAAGTTGGAAATAGAAAAAGGGTTATTTCCTCAAACCACCCTTAAACTATCATAATTTTTTAGATCTAACCTCAAACTACGAAGTTCATTTTTTAGGTTCTTAAACTATCACAATTTTTTCAATTTGATCCTTTTATCCAATTCCGTCAACTTCTCGATTATCTTTGATTTTTTGCATTTATGAAAAGTCAAAAATTCCCCTACGCGAAAAAATCTCTCTCTCCCTGCGCACATGCCGGCGCAGGGAGAGGAGAAGGCGCCCCCCTCCTCGACCTTCGTCCGACGTCGACGTGTGCGCAAGGAAAGAGAGGGGCCTCTTTCCTCTCTCTCCCTACGCACACGCCGGCGCAAGGAGAGAGAGAGGAAAGGGGGTCGCCCCCCTTTTCCCAGCGCAGGGAGAGAGAGATGAGAGCCCCCCCCCCTTCCTCTCCCTGTGTCGGCGTGTGAGCAGGGAGAGAGAGAGGAGAGGGGGGTTTGCCCTCCCTCTCGACCCTCATCCATCTCCCTGCGCAAGGAGAGAGATTTTTTCGCACAGGGGCTTTTTCGACTTTTCACAAATGTGAAAAATTAAAGATAATCGAGAAGTTGACGAAATTGGATGGAAGGATCAAATTAAAAAAAACCGTGATAGTTTAAGGGAAAAAAATGAAGTTCTGAGTTTGGAATTAGATATAAAAAATCGTAATAGTTTAGAGGTTGTTTGAGGAAATAACCCTAGGAAAAATTATAAAAGTAGCAAACATGTGAACCATGGATCAAGATTGTCAATATCGAGAGTCTAACTAAACTCATTTTCGATCTCGTAAACTCGTATTGTGAAGTCGTATCGTAAATTCATAGAGTCTATGTTCCAAATATATTTAATTAAAAAATTTATAATATTGTCAATAACATTACCACATTTGCATCTATGCTATATAATAATTAGTCATGGTGAGCATATTAACTTTATTTGTTAAAAAAACTTATAGCATATAGTATTGCCCAAGTAGACGATAGGATAATATAATAAAAAAATGACAAGCAATAAATTTTAACAATTTGGACTATATGTTATATTACAAAATATGTGATGCTCGTGAAATAGATGATAATAATTATCTTATGAAAATAAGAGTTATTTGAGCTAAGAAATAAATAAGGTTTGTATAACGAAAATATAGATTATGAAATAAAAGAATGAATTTATTAACTTGGATTGCATGACAATTTTGAAGGCAAGACTCGGTAAATTACAAGTATAACGTTGAATTACTTGTAATGAGACAAAAGATGAAACAATTATAAGATTGAAATTAGTTTCGAAAAAAATTAATTATTAATACTAACAATAATTTTTCATGATTAGAGGAATGAAGAAATCCAATTATTATGATAGAAATAATATTTAGGAGAAAAGCAATCATATTCATATTTATCAATTAATACATTTTAATCCAAGCCTACTTTTATCATTTTATCACATGGAACATAGACTCTAAGATTCTACAAATAGACTCTTAAGAGTTAACCGAGTTTAAAGAGTTAATTCTCAAGTCAACCCGAGTTTACTTCTATTTCCGATTCTGATAAAAGTTGACTCGATTTTGTACTGTAAACTCTTAAACTCTTCTGACTCGAGATATTAACAACCTTGCCATAGATTGAAAAATCGTACGACATCTTATTACTCCGTATGTATAGATGATGATAATTGGTACTTAGCATATATGTTAAATCCTTAATAATAATAATAATTTATCATCATAAAAATAATAATAATAAAGAAATGGCTAATAAGAATGTTGCTGAAATATTCTCTTTTTATATTGGACTATTGATGAAAAAAGTAGAGCTCCAACGTATTGGATTGCTTTGAGATGAAAAACATGTTTTATACGTGAAGGAGGTACCTCCTTATAATCATCTTCGTATTTTGATACATATTTTTCACATATCTCAAATTTTCTCCATCCAACTAAGATATTATACTTTGGGCCTTCTATTCATACGACTTTAAAATATGTTTTGGTAAGTTAACGGGATAGGTACGTATTAATATAAGTTTGTGAACCTATGCATTGACACATTGATCTATAATCTTGCATTGTTATAATCCAAATACTCTCAGAAAGAGGGAATGTCAAACCTTGAACTCAGTTCAACCAATACATCTCGATAGATTTTAGTCAAGTTTATTACTATATTATAATTATATACCTGAGTTTTATACTTTTAATATATACGTAGTTTTTTGTTTTTCCAATATACATGTGATATTGGTAAGTAACGAGAGCTGGGGTGGAGTGGATAGCAGCTCCTTACCGATTAAGTAAAGATCTCAAATTCGAATAGATGTAGAAAATTATTGTTGAAAGTCTCATCTGTCATAATTAGACATGCTCTCCGAGGCGACATCAAAATAATCGGGATCCATAGTGGATCGAGACTTCAATTTCGATCCGTGCTGTTTCTCACACTGAGGTGGCAATAAAAAAATATATTTGTCATGTATGTTAGAAAAATATTTAACATAATGTATAATGTATATATTTTGTACAGTTGTGCCTTCGTACTTTTGTTCATTGTTGCGGAGTTGCTACGGAATCTAAAGAAGAAAAAAAAATTGTGATGGAATCTTCTGGGGCCACAAACGTATCTCGTATAATAAAACACGACCAAGTCGCCTTACACCCTCCTCCAATTGCTATTATTCTTCGCACGGAGCAATTAGAAAAAATGACAATAACAATGACGAACGACGAGAACACGATGATCCCCACAGACGAATCAACGTTACCAACCCTCCACCAGCGCCACGTCAAGCCAAATCCGATCCCCGTCTCCCCGGAGCCTTACCGTTTCTCAAGTTCTCGGGTTCCTCAAAGCCGCCGGCCGGTGACCGATGGTGCGAGGCCAGCCGAAGCCCGGCTTCGTCGCCTGCGACGCGGCCATGTCGTTCATGTGGGTCTGGGCCGGGGCCCTCGCCAAGCTCCTGGTGTACAACCTCCTCGGCTGGGAGGGTCGGCCGGAGGGCGAGGTGCTCAAGTGGGCCCTCTCCGTCGGCAACATGTTCATCTTCGCCTGGGCGGGGCACCGGACCCGCGGCTGCACCTACAACCCCCTCACCGCCCTCTCCGACTCCGCCGCGGGCGGGCTGCCGGATTTCCTCTTCGCCGCGCTCGGGAGGGTTCCTGCGCAGGTGAGATTCCGCCGGCCCGGTGGAGAATTCAACTTGGGAATTTTATGGTTCTTGGTCATCATCATCATCAATTGTTGAAACAAGAAAAAAGAAACGAAACAAATTTCTGATTCTATGATACAAGGCGACCAGTTTTACGCACTTGACAGTCGGAGTTTTGTACTGTCCGTGCACGAATTTGAGTCATGACTGAGCTTACTGTCATCATCTTTTAATGTACGCATAGTCAATTCCTTAGAGCTCTGTGCTTAAGCACGCCTTGTGTAAGATTTGATGTCCTTATATATAGTTTGCTTTAAGTCTGATCATTAAAGAGTTTCTTATGCTAAAGAGATCTTTTCTCCTTGAGGCAAGTTTGATTTATGTGCATAGAAATATTGAGGTAGAAAGTTAGCTTGCATCATATCCGATTAAAATTTCGTTTGTCATCATACTTACTATCTTAGATGTCAGCCCTTCTTGTCAAATGTCTGACCTGCATGCATGGCCTGCTCAGGTAATGGGAGCTCTAGCTGGTGTGAGGTTGATTAAAGCAACATTTCCTTCCATCGAATCTGGACCTCGATTAAATGTTGGCATTCATCACGGAGCGTTGGCAGAGGGGTTCTTTACATTCTTGGTCGTAGTTATATCACTCGTTCTAAAGCAAAGGGATCCTACAGGCTTCTTCATGAGAACGTCGATTTCAAGCCTTTCAAAAATGACGCTTCATATCCTTGGTTCTGATTTAACCGGAGGAATCATGAACCCTGCCTCTGTAAGTGCACCCCCCTTCTTTCTTAGTTTGAAATTGAGAGCTATCGTTATTAACTTACTTGATACTGGCATATAGGGAAAGCACTGAAAGATAGTTTAGACAGTTTCATGAAGTTTAAATATGAAAACTTAAAAAAAGTGTGCATTATTAGATAATGTTAATGAAGTTTTTTTTTTTCTAGTTTGCATCATGATGGCCTGTCAAACATTACCGCCATCAACCCTAGGTGGCCACAGACGTGATATCTTTGTTGAACATGTGCCCACTATATGATTCCTAACTTATAACTTAAGTTTCTTAAGCTACAGATAATGGCGTAGTGTTTAAAAAGAAACGTAGAAGTTACAGCAGGTTCCCACTAATGCATGTGATTTATGGTTAATGTTTAAAGAAGATATTAATGCTACTAGAGTTCTCGTATTCCTGAACAAGTTGCGGATATGTCCAAGCATATCATTGTGACTCTGAGAGGTTTGAGAGGGCCTTAATTTTAATTGCGGATCACACTTGTATAAGGTGTATGCATTTTTCTGTGTTAAGCCTTGTTTCTATTGTTGTTAGCCAGATTTCCTCAATGCACATTTCTTCATCAAAGGAATAATATGATTTATGCACTGTAATATCTGTGATCCTTATCTCAGTTGTTGAATCAAGATGCGTGATTTTTTATTTCCAAATTCAGTGGTAAGATTATTTCCTTGTGCCTTAGTCTGGGATTGTCAGTATGGTTTGTCATAAACTCTGATAATATTCTTCTCTTTCAGGCCTTTGGGTGGGCTTATGCACGAGGTGATCGTACAACAATGGAACACTTATTAGTATACTGGTTTGCCCCTCTTTTGGCTACACTGTTAGGAGTGTGGACATTGAAATTTCTTACAGAGCCTAGCAAAATGAAGGCTAAATCTGAGTGAAAGGAATATTGTGTTTATTTCTTGTCATGTTCATATATGCAACGATCTGGTCTTGTGAATGATAGAGTTTCTCGTTTCTGAGTGTGTGTGTACTTTGTAGATAGAATTCCTTGAATACAATGATTTCCAACTTTATGTTCTTCCCTGTTTTCCTACTTCACAGACCGCATAACATTTGCTTGCCCTTCGCACACATGGAGATTTGAGATTGTAGGACTTCTTTAGTATTTTATTTACGCCAAGTTACAAATTTTCTTAAAAAAAATTGCATAAGTATAAACCAAATTGACAAATGGGTTCCTTATTTCTGTCTTTTTCTTTTACGGTATAATCACTTTTCATAATAGGATTGAACATAATTGAATTAGCTGGATCTTGAAATGATAATTATGAAGGGTTAAATAAAACACATCCATTTTCAATTCATATATAGTTGTTATATCCAAAAGTCATTCATGAGATATGACACATTGATTTACATTAATGACTGTTTGGATGCGCACCTAAATATTCTACAAGTAACATTCTCCAATGACCAAAATCTTTTGGTAGTAACCTGAAAAATATCAAATCATAGTTGTTATATTTTAAAGATACTACTATTTTCAAACTTATTATTCTAGTCCAACATAACCAAACGTTCTTTTAGGTTTCCGTTTTTTTTTCCTTAACCAAATTAAGTTTAGGTTAATTAATTCGATCGATCCCACAAGAGTCCATCGTAGTACTCATCAAATCGGAATCGAGGCAGTCACGTCGCACATGGAGGTCCAGAACCTTTGCAATATTTATTATATTTAATATCATAATCACGTTGATTAAGATTATGCACAACTTTATACTTACAATCGCATGCAGTATCTTCCTTCAATAATTTTTTTACAACCATGAAAAGAAAAATATCATTCGCATGACAAGGACAATGCGAGAATGAACATTACCGTCCCTCTGGTGAAGAGAAAAATTTCAGCTATCTGATTTTCTTCTTTAATAATTTTTAAAGTACAAATAAATATTATAGAACTATAACAATATTTGTTTTATTTCGCGCATCAAATATGCCCTCAATATATTATTCACTCAATTTAACATTTCTTCAATTCCGTCAAAATTGAAGTTCTTGAAGCACACCAAAAATTTCAAAACTAAAAAAAATATTTTTCATAATTAAATTAATTTAAAATTAGTTACTCGTTATAGATAAATAAAGTAAAGTTTGGAAAGTAATAAAAGTATAATTAGATAAGAAGTAGGAAAAGAATAAAAGATAAGTTATAGTTAGAATAGGAATTGAATTTATGAATCATGAATCCTGCCTTGTAAGTGCACCCCCCTTCTTTCTTAGTTTACAATTGAGAGCTACCGTTTTTAACTTATTTGATACTCTTTCATGCATTATTTAATAACTGAAGTTCCTCAGACAACAGATAACGACGTAGTGTTTAAGTAGATCTGGTTCCACCTAATGCATCTATCATCTGATTTATAGCTGATGTGTAGGTCCTGTTTGATAATGGAAGTAGGCTGAAATGAGGCTTATTGCACTCTACTCACGGGTCGGATTTGCGAATCGTGAACAAATCCGACTCGTCTCGACCAAGGTTGGCCGGGTTGGGTTCTCTCTTTTTTTTTTGCTTTGATCCGTCGGGTCTTTTTTATTTTTTTCATTTATTTTTTAATATAAAAAGTATTTATTATTTTATTTTAATACAAAATAAAGTATTTTTAAATACCAAAAATATTATTTTAAATATCTATATACTTTTCTATATTTAAAATAATTTATTTCATATTTTTTAGATTTTAAATGATATAAAACTATACATTTAACTAAAAAATAATTAAAAATTAAAAAAAAAGAAAAAAACTGGGTCATCGGGTCGGGTCGGGTCAACTCGGGTTGGAATTTTTCAACCCGAACCCGACCCGACCCTTGGTCGGTCTTGGTCGGGTCAGGTCGGGTCGTCCTGACCATGGGTTGGATTTCCGGGTTCACCGGGTCGACCCGGTGAACTCGGAAAATCCGACCCGACCCAAAAAAACCGAGTCAACCGGGTCGATGGTCGGGTCGACCCGACCCGACCATGACCCGACCAAGGGTCGGGTCGTCCCAACCCGAGTTGACCCGACCCGATAGACCCAATTTTTTCTTTTTTTTATTTTTTAGTTAAATGTATAGTTTTATATCATTTAAAATATAAAAAAATATGAAATAAATTATTTTAAATATAGAAAAGTATATAGATATTTAAAATAATATTTTTGGTATTTAAAAATACTTTATTTTGTATTAAAATATAATAATAAATATTTTTTATATTAAAAAATTAAACAAAAAATAAAAAAAGAAAAAGGGTGGTCGGGTAACCCAACCACCCGACCCAGGCCGGGTCGGTTCGGGTCGTAGCCATAAAAAATAGGGAACCCGATTGACCGGGTCGGGTCGGATTTGTTCACGGATCGGGTCAAATCCGACCCGTGAACACCCCTATGACCCGGTGAACACCCCTAATCATAATTGACCTTTTTTGTGATGGGTGATTCTTTTTTTTTTCACTTGTTTTATGTGACTTTTCTTTTCTTTTTTCTTTTTCTTTTCAACTTTTTTCTTTTTTTACTTTTCTTTTTTTGTCTTTCTTATATAAAATAATTATTTATTAAATATAAGATATTTATAATAAAGAGAATTAATATAATATTATTTATTACTTATAATTTATTACAAAAATAAATTTCATTAAATAAAGTTAATTTTTAAAAAATAATATATATTTAACAAATTTTTCCCATAAAAATTAATTTATAGTTTTATTTATAATAATTAATAAATTTATATTTTATATTTATAATACCTATTTTTTTATTTAAAGACATATTAACTTTTTTATTGCTCATCATTATGCTCCACTCCATTTAAACATGAACTAATATGTTAATTCATTTCCAAACACATGCTTAAAAAATAGGGTGCTTGTGTCCTTGAACAAGTGATGTGGATAAGTCAAAAAGCATATATCATTGTGACTCCGAGAGGTTTAAGAATAATAGCGGATGGTAGGATAATGGTGTTTTGTTGTTAGCCAGATGATTTCCTGAATGCACATTTCTTCATCAAAGGAATAATATATATAAGTGATAGCTGTATTTCTTATCTTAGTTGTTGAATCAAGATACCTGATTTCTTTAAACTTAAGTGATAAGATTATTTCTTTGTGCCTTAAGCTGGGATAGTCAGTAGGGTAATTTGTCATAAACTCTGATAATATTATTCTCTTTCAGGCCTTTGGGTGGACTTATGCACGAGGTGATCATACAACAATGGAACACTTATTAGTATACTGGTTTGCCCCTCTTCTGGCTACACACTGTTTGGAGTGTGGGCATTCAAATTTCTTACCAAGCCCAGCAAAATGAAGGCTAAAACCGAATGAAAGGAATGCTCTGTTTATTTCTTGTCATGTTCATATATGCGACGCTCTTAAGGGGTTGTTTGTCTGTCACAAGAATAATCTTAGAATAAAATATTTTAATTTCAAAATGTTCCTACAGGAAGAATTAAATAGGTGCAAGAAAGTTTCAAGGGAAGGACTTTATGTGGTTCTTGCAATAATTTAAAGTGGATCCCACACATTCAAAAATAGTATTTGCATGAAAAAGTAAAAATAAAGAATTAATTTTTATTTTATTCCTCTACCATACAATCCCTAATTATTGTCTATGATGTGTTTTCTCATTTGTATGTGTAGATAAATTTCATTTGAATATTCCAACTTTGATGTTCTTCCCTGTTTTCCTATTTCACAGATTGCGTACTATTTGCTTGACTGCAGTGCAGGCACATGGGGAGATTTGAGATTGTATGACTTCTTTAGCCTTTATTTATGCCAAGTTACAAATTTTCTGGAAAAAAAAACCAAATTATAAACCAAATTTACAGATGGGTTTGCTGAGTCTTGGTATATGATGCCATTTCTTGTATTTCTTTCTTTTTTATGGTCGTAATCAGTTTTCAAAATAGGATTGAACATGATTGAATTAATTGGATACTTAAATAAGGTATTACTCAGTTTCTATTCATTTAGTGAATGCATGTCATTTGTGTAATTAAAGCTGAATTTTTTATACAAATATTGACATCTTGATTGGTTTTTGGATTATATTTTTTCCTCTTATGCGAACCAATGGATTTCGAACTATTTGAAAATCAAACCTTATGTTACATCTTATGAGGGCACGTGCATTCATTCATTATGTTAATTATTTTATGGAAAATTTATTTTGTCGCAAGATTTTCATTTCATTGGAGTTTGATCGACTTCGAGTAGGTGCGGCAGTTATTCGATTCCATAACAATAAATATTAAATTAATAGTATATAATTTATACTTTACAAGGATGATATATCGTACGGATAAATCATTCAACTTGTGAATAATGGCAACTCTTACTCTGCACAACGATTTAATTAGGAGCCTTATTGGCTATATGTTCTAAGTGAAATATTAATCTCTTGGCACTACTTTTTTTAATTAAAGAGAGAAACTATTTTTTTAATATCATTTCATCTTTTTTTTTGTAATTCAACTTGTGTATTTTTTGGCAACTATGTTCTATGTGGCATATCGATTTTCTTATTTTTTTTATATACATGTGTCACCGAGCTCATAGTGCTGACCCTCATTCTTTATACTTTGGAGACGATGAATGTGAAAAAAATATTTTTTTTCCTGTTATAATTGGGAGTTGGCTGTCCCAAAAGCAAATTACAATAGTTTTAATATGATATATTAAAGTTATGCTTATATGTCCCTCTTTAACTGTCTTTTACTCCAAACCAAAACAAGGCTAAGAGATTTGTGCTAATATATAAGGGTTATTTACTCATTAACTTTAATATATGATATTAAAAATCCAACGCCTCGATATCTGTGAGTGGTGTATATATAAGCATTAATATACATTCACTTAGTTTGCGCCAATTAGTTAGCATAACCTTTTTGAGTTGGATGAAAATTAATAATCTTAGTTAGTTAGGTCTAACTAGTTCGGTCAGGTCAAATTTTTTATCTAAAAAAATTAATCATTATTTTTCGAAGTAATTTTTAAAATTAAAAAATATCCTAAAACTATTTTAAAAAAATAAAAATCACCCTCTAACGGGTCGGTTTTTTCAGATGATTTTTTCGGAACCCTACTTTTATATAATTATATTTATAAAATATATTTAATAAATTAAGATAAATATAAAAATATTTAATTTTATATTAAATATAAAATATACTACTAAAATTGCAAAGTTATTAAATTAGAGTTTGATAATGTGATAAAAAAGTATGAAATTTTATACAAAAATACTATATCTATAATAAAAGAATTAATAACATATGTATTAATTATATAAATAAAAAACCATAAATAAAAAATGGGCTCCATGGGCCCCTATGATTTTTTCGAGGGGCCCTAATTTTAGTGGGTGAATTTTAATTTATTAAAAACTACTCTAAATCATATTTGGATACCTAATTTTTTGTTTTTTTATTCGATGTTTTCAGATCGGATGGGCTTTTCATGTTGGTCGAATTTTTCTTACACCCCTAGTTTTAGTTTAATTTGTGAAGGGCAAACATACTTACATTTAAAACACAAAAGGAAATTATAAGGGTAATTACACCCAATGCTCTCCAACTTTCAACTTTGCTCAGAGATGCCCTCCAACTTCACTTTGTAACATAGTTGTCCTCCAACTTTTGACTTTTTCCACGCAATGCCCTCTTTACCCGAGATAGATGGTCTCCCGATTTCCGTTTGACGTGGCATCCACGTGGCTAAATCCCCTCTCCTCCACGTAATTAGCCATCCGATGTGGTTTGATCCCACGTGGTAGTACGTACTTCTCTCTCCTCCACGAGTTACTAATTTGTGCGATCCAACTTCCCTTCGCGTTCGTCATTTTGATTTCAGGTGGTCGGCGGCTAAAAGCGACCAGATCGGGGGCCGCTTCTTCGGTGATTGCATCGTCATCTTCCCTGTAGTTGTTTCATGTTCGCCGACGACCCCTAGTCTCGATTCCAAATGTGTTTTTACGCTAGCAGCCCGCTAGGGTTCCGGATCCCTAAAAATCTTTGCCTCGAAGAATGACGTCATGGAAGGGGATAAGGAAGTGCGACTGCGGAGAAGAAGCAATCATTAGGATGTCATGGACAGAAAGTAACCCTGGCCGTATGTTTTATGGTTGCCGAAATTTTGGTGTGAGTTCCTAATTTTTTTTCCCTTTTTTGTTTGGTTTTCGCAGTTTCATTAGGTGACACTTTCAGAGGATTCAATGTTGCGACTACTTCGAGTGGTTGGATCCACCCACTGATAAAAGAAGTGGGATGATGATGAACGGCCTTTTGCGGAAGATTGAGAAGCTTGACCATGCACTCGAGGAGGAGAAGGAAAGGAATCGACTATTGGAATTCCAGATAGAAGATCAAAGCAATTATATTCGAAGATTGGAAACCGAAGTTGAAGCTGTGAAAGCGAAGTATTATCGAATTTTGAAAATTGGATGTTGTTCAGTTGTTCTCCTTTTCTATGTTATGAGTCTTATGTAGACAATCAGATTGTATTAAGTTATATTTTGGAAATGTATTAGTGACCTGTTTGAATATTGTATTAGTTGAATCTTCTTTTCAATGAGAAATCTTATTGTTATTGTATAAGTTGTATATTGTATTAGGCCCTGCTCCATGAATCAGTCGAATGTTCTCGAATCCATTCCCTTGCCTCCGAAGACTTCTTTTTTAGTTCATCCAGAAAGTATTGCATTCTATCTGGAAATGTAGCTCTAGTTATGCTCCATAGTAACTCTTTATATTCAAGACTCTTGAATCTCTTGGACCTAAAATTTGCTCACAGGTGTCGAACACACATCTGATGTTCAGCCGACGGGAGAACGTTGCGAACGGCATTAACAAGTCCCTGCACATTAAATCCATATTTTAGTAATGGAGTTTAGGAATTTATTTTGTCAAACGGTATACAACAGATTTACCTTTTATCGATCGCTCATCATCGTCCAACCTCTACCATTGTTCATATCGAGGTCCCCGTGCAGATGCTCCAAAAACCATGTCCATGTAACTATGGACTCATTCTCCACATATGCATGCACAATTGGGAACATGCAGTCATTAGCGTCAATACCTACAGTTGTTAGAACAAAATGTTAGAGGAAATAATTAGACAAATAAGACATTTGAAGGTGTTAGACAAACAACCTGTTAGAAGCTGTCCTCCAAAATCCCCTTAAGAAGCACCCATCTAGGTAGACTAATGGTCTGCAACCAGCCTTGAACCCATCGGATAGTGCTTTGATGCATACATACAAACCCTTCCACTGGAGATCTTCAAATAGATCTGTCACCGTGCTCCCCGGGTTTGCTCTCAACATCTCTGCCCGATATATGTACATTAGCATGTACTTCTCTGCACCAGCTCCATGAATTGTCTTTAACGTCAAGTCTTTGGCTCTTCACGCACACATCCGGCTTACAATATAAGACATGTCCCTTTTCATTTGGTCATAGAGGCCCTCCTATCCTGGGTCACTACAAAAGTAGGACTCATATATTTTTTACAATCCTCTTGTACGTTACATGGTAATTCTTGAAAATCTCTGGACATGTATGCTCAGCTTGGATCCTCTTTATCTGTCAGGTTGAATCTTGGGATCCTTCAAATTCTTTGGAGAGCACATCACCCTCCATCCACACTTTTTGTGGCATGCAGCTACTAGCATTCTGCTATCAATCTTCGGGAAGCACACTCGAAACCTATTTTTAATCCCGTGCACTTTGCATGCCTCAACAAACTCCTGTTTGCTGCTGAATAGCATGCCCACCTCAAAAACAGGATCTTCCATACCATTGGCCGCATAAAAAAAAGGATCTTCACCCTCCTCGAAATCGGAGTCAGATTCTGTTACAAGACAATCCGAGTCTGCGTACTCTGAATCTGAATAGTTGATAGCTTGAGATATCACGTGTGTATCATCCCACTGCATCGGCCTCTTACCCTTATTAACTTCAGTTTGGACACTTTCATCCTCGACACCTTCACCCTCATTAACTTCACCTGGGACACCATCAGCTTGAGCCTCAACTTGTGCCTCAGCTTGTACACTTTCAGTCTCAGTTTGTACACCTTTAGTCTCAGCTGCATCTTCCTCTGCCTCAGATGCGACCTGTGCCCCAGCTCCAAAATCCTGTGCTCTGCTCTGTTGTGTTTTCCCTTTTGAATATTCTCTTGAAGATCATCATCATCCTTTTCAATGTTGTAGTCTTCATCATGTAGTTGGTTTTCATCCTCAGCGTCAGTGTCATCCCTAATATCTTCATTCTGTATCCGGAGTGTCACATTCCGCCTCTGGATCATCCAGCCTTGCATTTTCGATGAACTGACGCTTTCAACGACATGTTCAGGTTGACGCTCAATTTCTTCTACAACCAATCGCCTAGGAGGTGTAGGAGGTAGTGGCAAAAAATGGTCTACGTTCTTCTCTTTCAGATGCCACACGTACAAATCAACCTGCCCTACAATAGCTGCTTGAGCACACATCTCCGAAATTCTTCCGTCGTTGTCGATGCTTCTAAGTCATGTTGTCCAGTCCTTCCCTGGCTCAACTCAGTGATAATACACTAGCCCCTCCACGCCAATAGTTTTAACCATGCTATCGATCTCAACCAGGGACATCAAGTCGGGGTCGCAATCACAGTAGGTCTCCACCTCCCCATTATGGTAACCCCATTCACCTTTTTCATCGTTGAAATGAATATGCAAATTGAAAAGTTCAGGGACTGCAATAAGTACACAATAATAAGAATTAGAAGCAAAAAATTAGAACAACATAGCATTACCCTAAACCCTAATGAAAGGTACTTCTACTTCTTCTAAAAAAAGTAACTAATTACCTTTGCTTCTCTTCCTTCCATCTCCTGTCATTGTCGACTTTCTACAAAAGGAATCGTACAACTGCAATAAATAATGAACAATTAGGATTTTGGAGGACCACATTAGGATTTAGAATTTCGTTAGGGGGGACTAGATTAGTAACAAAACACACGATTTTTTGTCACCTAGGATAGGGAACTTGTCGGAAGGGAACAATTTAAAATTAGGATTACGGTGGGACCTAGAAATGAGGGTTTAGGGTTCACAATAAATCGACATCAAGCAGACGATACACGAAAGTATACGAACGAGTGCACATACCGAAAAGCAGATGTCGCCGGTGTCCTTCATTCCTCGCGGTGTTTCGATGACCCTTTGTGCGATGGAACCTAACAGTTGACGACGGTGAATGCAAACGGACAGCGACGCTTGGGCGAAGATGGCGGCCGGCGAACGAGAACGACGATCGGCGAAGGGCGAGCGGCGGCGAAGAGAGGAATAAAGAAATAAATCCACGTTTTGCCAAGTTGATGTACTTAAGTGGGTTTAATACGTACTGCCACGTGGGATCAAGCCACGTCGGACGATTAATTATGTGGAGGATAGATGATTTAGCCACGTGGATGCCATGTCAATTGGAAATCGGGAGACCGCCTATCTCGAGTAAAGAGGGCATTGCATGAAACAAATCAAAAGTTGGATGACAGCTCTATTACAGAGTGAAGTTGGAGGACATCTTCGAGCAAAGTCGAAAGTTGGAGGGCATTGGGTGTAATTTACCCGAAATTATAATTGTAGACTTTGAAGATTCTATAATGCTAACCGAAAAGCTTATTTCTTTCTTTTTCAAAGTATAGCTTTGGGATAAAATTCTAAATAATAACAATCAATATTTGTAGTGTTTAATACAAAATTTTATATGTTCGAATGATCCCCTTCCGGATAACACAAATTATATTTTGAATAATATATTTTTAGCTATTAAATATACTCTCAACGCACTAGTGAATTAAACTTCCGCATAAGAAAATCCTAAAATCGAAATATTTGTTGTTAAGTTTTTTTTTCATTTTTTTAAGAAAATATTTTTTTATTAAATGAGAATGAAACGAATTACCGCTAATGCCACCCGAAAAAACGGTGCCTTAAATTACCGCTAGCGTGCCGTCCGTTATCACATTTGGGCTGATCAAAGGAAGTTAGACTTGACGGCCCATAAGATCCTTGTTTCACTTTGTTCTTTTTGAACGGCCGTGATTCGCTGATTTGGAGGTGTGGGGGTGGTGAATAATCTCGTCCGTCGGAAATATAGGAAAGAAAAATGGCTCTCCATCTGTCTCTCTCTTTTTTTTTTTTCTTTCAATATTTTCTTAAATTAAATAAAACATCCTTCATCTGCGTCGCTTGTTTGCTTTCTCAGCTTTCACCTCCCCTCGACTCCAAAACCCTCGCCAGGAATCCGACGTTTCCATCGACCGCGATGGGTTCCGGTAAGCGATCTCCGGCGCCTCTTGCAGCATATATCGTTCATTGTTTGATTCGTGTTACGTATCCTGATCTTACTTTTTATTTTCTCTCTCTTTTTTTTAATTTCAATGTGATGTTAGGGATGCTTTTTAGGTTAATTTCCTGTTTGCTTCACTTTCTGGATAATGTTTTTTCACAGATTCGTGTCAGTTTTTCATCTCTATTAATAAGTTTATTGTTGTGCATTAGATGCCGATATGGAGGATTACGGTTTCGAGTACTCCGACGAGGAACCGCAGGAGCAAGATGTTGACATCGAGAACCAATATTACAACTCGAAAGGTGTTCCTTCGCTTACTTGGTTGTTTCTTTTAGTTATTAATTGGCTGTATATTTATCATATGTTGTTGTATGGTCACTGTCTGTGTTGCGAATTGTTATCTTCGGCTTGCAAATTGTTTATCACTCCAGATGTGTATGATTGGGATACAATTTGCATTTCTGGTTGAGGTTTAGGTCTCATAACCTCATCTGCATTTCTTGCTGCCGGGATCCTGGGTTTTGATTGGGTCATGACTCATGAGTATAAAATCCTTGCACATGGATGCTTGAATTGAAAACTTACAGATTTGAGTTTTAGGCCCTGTTTGGATGCCTCTTAATCCATTGGAAAGGGCCCATTTTGACGTATCTTTTACAATGATTGAAAAAAAGTCGTACTAAGTGTTTGGATGTCATTTAGAGTAGAAAATAAAACAATGGAAACCCATTGATTCCTTAGGGAAAAAAACTTAGCTAGGATCTCATTTTTTTTCCTGTGACGCGTTCTCCTTATCGTTGTATTTTCTTCTTCCTTATGCATCCATCTCTCTTGCAACTGTTACCTAGTGTTTTGATCTCAACCTCTGGAGTCTGGTGCTTTGCATTCGACCTCGGCTACGAGAGTTCTTCACCTCCAACCCAGGCTCCGCTCCACCAATGCCCCATTCCAGTTTCTCTTTGCTCAACCTTCATAGAAGATGTGCTCGGATCCACCTCAAATATGTGCCATCTAAATTCATCTTTGCATCCACCACCTCCTTGTTTTAACTCCAGCTTCACATAAATAAATTTTGCCTCTTGCTGCAGCTGGTTCTACTGAGCTCAAGTTTTGGTTTCATTTTCTCTTTCACGTTTTGTTTGCCTCTTTTGGTTTGCCAAGATTTCATTAAGAGAGAGAAAAGAGGAGAAGAGATGACACAAAGATTGCTAAGTGAGAGAGGAGAGATTGTGGGGAGGTCTGCGAGAGAGGTCGTTGGTAAACACCAATGGGGACAAGGCGAACCAGTTGATTGATAATTTTCGATCCATGTTATCCAAGCATCACTCTGAATATAATCCATTGGAAAGAATTGGTTATGGAAATCACTTTTTGAAAAGTGAATTCGAGTCGGAATTTAAACCTGATGAATATTTTCCAACAGATGCCAAACAGGGCCTTAACATCCCATTTTGCATTGCATACTGTTGGAAGCATTAATTTATTATAATGTCAGAAAATTTACTACCCATCAGTTGTTCTGTCTACCTTCCTTCTGTAGCTGCAGCAAAAGAATTTGATGAGTACAGAGAACTTGACATTCAAAGAAAGTTGGTCAATACATTTAAAATGTTCGCTTGTTTCCTTGGACATGCTTTCTCTTTGTGGAGAAATAGGATAATTAGGTGCTATTGGCAGTTATCTGTATGAATTAAGACTTATTAGATGTGCAACTGAGGCACAAAACTATAAAATATAGTCTAAAAAAAAAGAAGAAAAGAAAAAAGAGATGGCTCCCATTGCCTCTTGTCACTTCTGAAATACTATTCTGCAATTCCAGCATTTCATTTGATTTTTTCATCACATTCTCAAATTTATTGTTACTTATTGCATCTTTAGTTGTTCATCGTAGATCATGTATGCTTTCGAGATTAAGTTATTTTGATGACTTCAGTGAACTTCAGTTTTCTAGTTCCTCCCGATTTAGTTTTCCTTGGGCATTTTGCATTGAAGACTTGCTTAAGTATCTCTTTCACTTCTTAGCATAATTCACATCTGATCATATGGCACTGATGCTATCATTTTACTTTGTTTATTTCTCCATAATTTGGGTCCCTGTGCTTTTGGCACTCTGTTTTGCAGGTTTAGTAGAAACTGATCCTGAGGAAGCACTTGCTGGCTTTGCGGAAGTAGTTCGCATGGAACCTGAGAAAGCTGATTGGTAACTGTCATAGGAATATTATCATATTTAAAATAATTTCATTGCTTTCATGAATATGAACTTACTATCATTGAATTGAATAAAGTAAAAAAATAAGATATCAACTAGCTAAGTATTTCACATATATATGGACGCACATTAAGATTAATTGATGTTGTATTACCCTTTTCTAGATTGTCACTAGGTATCCCGAAATGTTTGAGAACATATTTCACTCAAGTTTAAGCCATATAGCTGTATACTCCATGAGCCATTCAGTATATACAGATTGTATTATAAAATAATATGGATTTGTATTTTTTATGTATGGGCTGATTGGTAACTATCATAAGATGTTATGATTGTCATCATATTCAAATAATATTGTTGCTTGTAGAAATATGAACTTATGACTACTAGATTGGATAAGTAAAAAGTTAAGATAACTGGTGAAATGCTTCACATATATGTAGGATCAGTCCTAGAACCCTTGTAGTTTAGGTGTCTTGGAAACAAATGATCACGGTTCTGTTGCCTAACACCTCAACACCTAATCGTCTCCGGTAGTCCCTGCCGGCGGCGCCACCTTCCGTCTCCGGCAGTCCCTGCCGGCGGCGCCAACTTCGCCTCTGCTCTCCAATCTCGTCCTTTCACCTGAAGATGCGCACATCGCATACGTTGCAGAATGATGGGTGGACACGCATCACCCGCACACCTCCCCGAGGAACTGACCTGCAACGACAGCTCGCCGGCGTTTGCTTCAGGTGCCTAAGAGAGGGACATCATGCGAGTAATTGCTCCGCTCCGGTGCGGTGCCTCCTGTGCGGCAGGGAGGGCCATCGCCGGGCGTCCTGTCCACATGCACATGGGTCGGGGGGCCGCCCCAAAACTCTTATTGCGCCTCTGCCAGAGCTGGAGAACATGACACCTAACCTATCCGTCGATATTCCTTGGACGATGGAGGTCCAACAGGGGGTGGATTTCCTCTGTACCTGCATCATAGGTGAAGTTGCCGGCCAGCCGCCGGTCTTGTCAGCCCTTCGAATGACGATTATAGCTGCTGTCGGTGCTGCCCCACCGTTCCATCTCAGCCGCATCGCCGGAGCTATGGCTACTGGTCCCTGGTTCGGCGGAGTAGAGAACCTCACTTCTAGCCTCGCAAACCACGATATCTCCGGATGGACGGATACAATGGCGAAACTGGAAGGAAGATGACGGAGCTGTGACGACACCTCCAGTGAACAGATGCAGCGTCGAGGTTTTGGGCTTCTACGGCCAGAAATCGTCGCGGCTGTCGCGCAAGCGATTGGCAACCCTACCACCGTCAGGCTCCCAGGCATTGGGTCGCCTGACCTTTCCACCGTCACGGTCGAGGTGGAGTTGCACCCAGCCTGCCGTCTCCCGGCGTCAGTCACCGTGAAGGCGGGTGCCAGCAGCTTTTCCGTCCGGCTAAGACTAGCCGCCCCATCGGCATTGTGGGCTGCTGTCGTTGCTGCCGACCGACCTGCGGAGTCGCCATCCTCGTCGGCTGGAGTCCCGCCACAGCACGTGAGGAGAGCTCGTGCCGACCGTACCCTGCCACCTCCACCTTTAATTCAAAAACCTGTTCAAACACCTAATAGCCACGTCACCATCCAGCAGCCACAAATGGCTAAACTCGGATCTATCCAGCAGCCACAACTGACCAAACCTGGAGCTGAACCCATACCTAACCCAAACCAAACATATATCACTATCCATCAGCCACAGCCGCATCAGACTTGAACCCACCCTTAACCCAAGTCGCACCCATATCTCTGCGGTTCAACCTCAAAACACTCAACCAACACCACCCTCCTCCCGACACAACACCTCTTCTGCCGACCACCCTGCCTCCGCCACCCACCAGCAGACCCTGTCCGCCTCAACCCAGCCTCCACCGCCCATACATCCTCGCCAACTTCTAACTCCGGTCGGTATGGCCAGCCTCAGCTCAGGTGACACCCCGGACAGCAGCGGGCGGTCACACACAGTCCTGCTCCTCCGGCGGCCAGACACCACGCAATCCGGCAACCGCCAACAGGAGCCAATGACGACTGCCGGCCCTCATGTCTATCGGCGCAGGCGACGGCCCTCAGCTGCTACGCTGACGCAATCCGCGACGGAGGGCTTGCTGCCTGCGCAACGGCCACCCGTCCGACAACCATCACCAGTGACCTCTGCTACCGGGGACAACCTCGCCGACGGCGGGCAGTCAGTCAGCGACTCCGCCCTCCTTACTGGGCGCCTTGACGCCGAGGTCCAGGTGGTGGCAGACCTTGTCGGGTTCAGGTTGCGCCACCGCCAGTCCCGCACGCGAACAGAGGCTCCACGCCGGCCTCTTGGGATTCACTGGCCTTTCCACCGCTTTCTCATGGGTTCGAGGGGTGGCAAACGACGGAGGATGGCGGGATGGCGGGGTGGTCATGGTTTCCCAATGAAGGTGTTGACGTGGAATGTCCGTGGCCTCGGCGACGTGGGGAGATGCCGAACTCTTGGCCGCTATTTGCGGGAGTGGGGAGTTCATGTGGTGTTCCTGCAGGAAACCACGCTGACAAAATGCTGTCCTCAGACGTGGGAACAGATTGGTGGCTCTCGCCTCTCTCGTCACCTCTCCCTCAGCTCAGTGGGCTGCTCTGGGGGATGTATCATTGGCTGGCGAGATGACCTCTTTACCTTGGTGGACATGTGGATTGACAGATTCTCTATGTCAGTTCACCTGAGATGTAGTGTGGACGACTCCTATCTTTTCTCATGCGTGTACGGCCCTTGCTCTGAATCGCTCCGAGCCACTATGTGGGAGGAGCTTGCAGCGGCCCGGTCTCATCATCCACATGCTCGATGGTTGATTGGGGGCGACTTCAATGTCACACTGGACATAGATGATCGGCCGCTCAATTGTCAGGGAAGGGATGCGGGGGCGGCGCTGTTCAGGGATTTCATGGACGCTCAGTTATTGACTGATTTCCCGGCAACGGACTGGAGATTTACATGGCGGAGCACGGCAACACCATCTACCAGATCGCGACTTGACAGGTTCTTGGGTTCTCTTGAGCTGGTCGAGGCCCACCACCTTGCGGATGTTCAGGCCATGGCTTGGCCTTTCTCTGACCACATTCCCCTCATTTGGAGGTCCGGGGTGGGTCAACCCCTGCGATCCATATTCCGCTTTGAGCGGTCTTGGCTACTGGAGGATGGATTTCGGCAGTTGGTGGCAGATCATTGGCGGAGCGTCCCGATCTCTAACTCCGCAGCAAGGACCCTCTCTTCTCGACTACATAGCCTGTGGCGCTTCCTCCAGGATCACCGGAGACAGACCCGTGTGATCCGGGAGGCACAGAGGACAGAGGCCCTAGAGACGATTGCTCGGCTTGACCGGGAGGAGGACACTCACCATCTCACGGAGGGTGAGGTGGCACAGCTCCCGGCAGACCTGGCTTCAGGAGGGAGATGCCAATACCCAGTTTTTCCACATGTACGCGAGCTCACACCGACGGGCGAACTGGATTGATCACCTTGAGATGATGGGGCAGCAGATCGCTGGCCACGACCGCATCGGGGAGGCCATCGCCTCATTTCACTGGGAGTTCTCCAAGCGGCAGGCCCCGACGCCTTGGATGTGGTCCCCCAGGGGTGTTTCTTGTCTTACTGATGCCCAGTCTTCTCTATTGGTGCAGACCATTTCGGAAGATGAGGTTTTCGACGCGCTTCGGGACCTCAATGCTGAGGGGTCCCCCGGACTAGATGGCTTTCTGGTCTTCTTCTACAAGGAGTTCTGGGGTGTGGTGCGTGAGGACGTGATGGCGGTCATTCATGAGTTCACCAGAGAGAACCGGGGCTTTGAGCGCCTGAATCGACTTTTGCTGTTTATGCTCCCCAAGCGCACCCCGACAGAGAGAGTGGAGGACTATAGGCCTATTGCATTATCCAATGCCATCTATCTCTTGGTGGCTCGGGTACTAGCAAATCGGCTGCGTGAGGTGCTCCCTGACATCATCCATCCTGTGCAGTCAGCCTTCATCCATGGCCGATCCATTACTGATAATTATTCCATGGCCTCAGAGATCGTCACACACTGGAGGCGGAGCCTGCCCTTCCTCCGGAAGGTTGATTTCTCCAAGGCCTATGACTCACTTTCTTGGTCTTTTCTTTGGCACTCCTTACAGGTTCGAGGTTTCCCGAAGACTTGGATTGCCTGGATGAAGCGGTGCGTTACCACCGTTTCTTTCTCGGTCCTGGTCAACGGGACGATGACAGGAGGATGGGTGCAGCCACAGAGGGGCGTTCGTCAGGGCTGCCCCCTCGCACCCATGCTTTTCATGATTGCTGTTGACGGACTTGCCAGGTGCACTCAGACGGCGTGCGAGGTTAGTCTTTTCAGCGGCTTTCCCGGCAACCGTGTCCCTTTATTGCAGTATGCAAACGATACACTACTATTCATCGAGGGCTCAGAGCAGGAGGCTAGACGGACAGCCATTCTGGTGGAGCTCTTCGGTGCGGTGTCGGGCCTCCAAGTCAACCATGCTAAGTCAACATTCATTCCTTTTGGCATGGCGACTGAGGAGGCCCTGACATGTGCGACTGAGCTTCGCACCCCGGTTGGATCACTACCGATCACCTACCTGGGCCTCCCCTTATCGGATCGGCATATTGGCTCACGGAGTTGGACTCCAGTCATTGAGAGACTAGAGCGCAAACTTCAGGGCTAGAGCTCTCGGCTTCTATCTTGGGGGGGTTGTCTTATCCTACTCAGATCCGTTCTTTCCTCGATCCCGATCTACTTCATGTCAGTTCTCCAGATGCCTAGTCAGGTACGGATGCTCATCGACTCTTTGAGGAGTAGGTTTTTTTGGCAGGGTTGCAGCTCTACGCGGAAGGTCCACTTGGTTGCTTGGTCTAGCATCTACAAGCCCACATCACAGGGTGGCCTAGGTATTCGGGACCTCCGCGCCACCAATTGGGCACTCCTTGTCCGGTGGGTCGGTCGGATTATGGGGCCTGAGGACAGCTTATGGAGGGAGGTCTTTTTCACATGCTATGGTCGCGATCTCTCATGGGAGTCCAGGGGCATAGTACCGCAAGGTGCTTCATCCTTCTGGAGGGCGGTGGCAGCACTTCTCCCGCGGGTGCGCCCTCTTATGTCCTCTGCACTTGGCTCTGGTGAGGCCTTTTCCTTTTGGCAGCATGACTGGCTCCCTGGGGGCACATTGGCCGAGTCCTTCCCTCGCTTATGGGCCTTGGCGGCGCATCCAGAGGCTTCGGTGGGTGAGACCTGGTCCGAGGCAAGCGGCTTGGGCATAGGCTCTTGGACCCCTCTTTTCAGATCTCCACTCTCTGATCAGCGTTTTTTTGAGCTTCTTGATCTTCATCAGAGGATTGCCCCTTTTCGCCTGGATCCGTCGAGGTCGGATGGTTGGGCTTGGTTGTCAGATACCTTTTCTGCGCGCACCTTCGACTCCTTCCGGCCACTTTTGACACGGACAATTTCAGAGCAGACTATAGACTCATTTGGCATTCTCGGGCACCGCTCAAAGTCAAGATCTTTGCTTGGCTTATGCGGCGCGAGAGGATCTTCACCATGGTGTACAGGGCGAGATGGGCACCCCACACAGACACTTCTTGCGTATTTTGTGGGGAGGCAGAGGAGGATATCACGCATCTATTCTTCACCTGGGAGGTGACTCGAGAGGTTTGGTCGCGGATGAGCATATCGGGCCTCCTTCCCTTAGCATCGGAGGATTTTTGGCGGACTCTACAGGGCCTTCACACTCAGAGGCAGGGCTGGAGAGCTCCGCTGTTGACATTCTTGGCTGGTGCCTGGGTCATCTGGCTTCAGCGCAACTGGGTTATTTTTGGTGAGGAGAGATATCAGGTGGATAACATTGTACACCACATTTTTTGCCTTCTTCGAGAGTGGGATTTTGGTTAGGGCCTGTACTTTTCATTTTTGCTACTACTCTCCTCTGGAGAGTACTTACTTGTACATGGTGATCCTTTTACGATGATATATATAATATATATATATATATTTATATATATATATATATATGGATGACACCCATAACCTTCGGTGGTCATCCTTTTCCCCCTCAAAAAAAAAGAAGTCTTAATTTTTGAGGAACTTTTTTTAGTTTCCGTTTTGCTATTTATTTTAACTTTTCCAAACTCTATAAATCGAGTCCTCACTTTTATGGACAATAGTAAACTAATTCAAATTAGTTCCATAAAATTTATCTTGGAGTTTGGATTCATTTTCTGTATTGGTGAAATCTTAGTGATCCTTTGAATCATCAACCCTTTCTTGGGACCCACCAGGGAAGTTGTAATTTTCTTGATATCGATCCACACTGCATCACTATACTTTTGCATTTTATAAATAGGAAAAATGTAATATGCCAAAAGTTTTGAAGATCCACCGTGTTTATATTTATAGTCTCTTGGGCTATATTTAATTTATTTGTACCACATCATCAATTGATATTAATCACACCATTTTTTGATTACATTCTTTTAGGGGTCATTTGGAAATAGATCTGCGATTCCTCCTAAGTCCCGGTGCATAGTTGAATTGATAGATTAGTTCGGATTGTGTTTGGTTGAAGTGGAATTTGATAATGAGGAATAAGGTGGTTGATGTGATAGGAAAAAGTAGATGTGATGGATGAATTTTTGGTGGGTTTTGAATTGAAAATGATTATTATAATTGTGAAGTATAATTTTATTATTAATTAAAATAAAATTATAAAATAAAAAATTTTACGTAAAAAAATTTGTTAAAAAATATATTATTTAAATATAAAAAATCATTTTTAAATAAATTATATTTAATGAAATATTAAATTTTTTAATGAAATAAAAAGTAATAAATAATATTATATTAATCTCTTATTAAAATTATTTTATATTTATTAAATAATTTATTTTATAAAATATATGGTGTGAGAAAAGAAAAAGACGACAACAACAAGGTGGGGTCGGCTACATGGATCATACGACGACATTCCGCTCTATTCGTTGATTCATGTTCATGAGATTCGACAGGGTTTTACGCTGGCTGTCGGGGCCTAACACAACCCTCCTCCTTTATCCGGGCTTGGGACCGGCTATAAAACATAGGCAGAGTTTGAGAAAAGAAAAAGAAAATAAAGAAAATGAATTTTGAAAAAAAAAAACCATCACGTCAAAGTCAAATGAAAAAAAGGTGGAACCGGGGTCACGTGACCCCGGTTCCACCATAGTTTGTGTTTGGCGGAATTGGGCGGAATAAGGGCATGGTTCCCGCTGGTGCTGCAAACAAACAGGCCCTTAGTAATTTGTTTTTCCTTTTGTTTTGCAATTACTTTGTTTGTTTCTATACTTTTTAGAACTGTGTGAAAAGCTTTCACCTTTTGTTAGTTTTGTGACTGCTTTGGTCGTTTGTTATCGGTTTGACAAGGCAGGTAAATAATGATCTTGGCATGTGATTTGTATAATTGACGAGAATTCAGAAAATTCCCTTCAAAATGTCTTATGTTTAAATTTTTATTTCTTGGTTTTCCAATTCTGGAACAGTTTCATCTGCACCTTGTTCATAACTTTTCCATTTGAAATTTCCAGGGGTTTCAAAGCTCTAAAGCAAACTGTCAAGCTTTATTATAAATTGGGCAAGTATAAAGAGATGATGGATGCATACAGAGAGATGTTGACGTATATCAAGTCAGCTGTTACACGTAACTACAGTGAAAAATGCATAAACAACATAATGGATTTTGTATCTGGATCTGCAAGTCAGAACTTTGGACTTCTTCAGGAGTTCTATGAGACAACATTAAAGGCTCTTGAAGAAGCAAAGAACGAGGTTTCAAGAAATTTCATTTCCTTTATTCTTGGTATAGGATTCTCACTTATAAGAAGAATAATTGGATTGAAAACTTGCTCTTATGTCTGTTTAGAGACTTTGGTTCAAAACAAATCTCAAACTTTGCAAAATTTGGTTTGATATGGGCGAATATGGTCGCATGAACAAGGTACTCTTCATCTATTTATTCATTTATTTGTTTATCCGTGATGCATTGTTTTGGGTTTCAATTTATCCTTGTTCTTTGATCCAGATACTTAAGGAACTCCACAAGTCATGCCAACGAGATGATGGAACTGATGATCAGAAAAAAGGCACACAACTTCTAGAGGTGTATGCAATTGAGATTCAAATGTATACAGAGACCAAGAACAATAAAAAGCTAAAGGTTGGTGTTAGTTTTATTGCAATTTTCTAATTACATTTTTGTATTTCATTTGTATCTGCACTTTTGAAGACGGAATGATTCTTACTTCTCCAATTATTTCTATCTGTATTTAAAGCAATTTTCCACTTTTCTGCTATTCAATTGTTTGAGTTACAGAACTTTGGTCATTTGGTACTTCAGTATCATGCACAATAACAAAAACAAGATGAATACATCCGCTCTTCAGATCTCTTAATGAGATTTAGTTTTTGAATGACTAGATCTTCTTCCCGGAATGAGAATTTAATTTGATTCTCTTGAAGATAAGTCATGGATAAGTTGTACCAGTCTGCGTAATGGCTTCTTGATATTTGGGTAAAATATAATACCAACTGAAGAAGAAAAAAATGATGATGATACTATTATGACACAGGGTTAACCTCTTCTGTAATAAACTCCATCGGATTAGGAACAAAGATTGAATAGTCTGGGATGTGACTTATTTTCATTTTTGAGCTACGTAAAAAATGTAAAAAAATAGTCATAACTATATGTAGATCATGCAATTTTGGTTGCTATCTTATAGTGATTACCTTTTTAAAAGACATGATCAAGGTTGTCAAGTTCAAGTTTTTACCTAAACTCGTTTTAGGGGAGGTAGAATATGTAAATACATAGAGTTTAGATATAATATTAATTTGATAATAATAATTTGTAAAATCATATCAAATATAATTATAAATATTAAAAAATTTATAATAGCATAAATAATTAATAAGATAAATTTTACAAATTATAAACTCACCTAAAGTTTTATTTTTATATATTCTAAGGTTATGATGTTGTAGAGTATATTAGATCTATGTAGTACATTTTTTATTAAATTTTTTGAGGTGAAACCTTCACATTTTTCAATATTCTAACTATTATTTTATTATCCTCATTTGCTATCTCAATGATTGTCATACCATTCTAAATATTTGGATATTATAACATATCTATTCAACATATTTTTAAATTTTAAGTATTATGGTTTGAAGAATGAATAATAAAACATTGTTAGGAATAAATAATAATATACCACTTACTATGATGTCATATTATTAAAACTAGTATTTTTTTATCATATTTTAATTTATTGTATAACATATTTTAAAAAATAATTGGATAACATATTTTAAAAAATAATATGATGTCAAACCATTCTAAATATGATTATAAAATTGTGAAAAATGTACATCAAATAATAACTGGAACAAAAAAGAAACAAAAAAGAAACAAAAAAGAAGCAAAAATATGTTACTGGGTTTAAAATCCATGACCACCTAAGGTCCATTCACGCCACTAACCAAAGTGCCCATTAAGCATAATTGTTATAAACTCGGTGATTTATAGTTGACGCGTGCGAATAAACGCCTTCATCCGATTCTAGCGAGTTAAACCGTTTTTACATTCGACTTTACCTCAATTTACAAGTTCAGACCGAGTTCACTCGTTTTTCCACCTTAGAAACGTAAAATCCGACGATTTTAAGTATTTAGATGTGATTTTAACAACCTTCGACATGATAACTTTTTTGTGCTCTGCAAAGAAGTTTTCTTTCACTAGTCCTCTTGGATATGTCTTTTTGTGCTATAGATGTCATAACAAATTAGTTTTCCTTCTTAGATGATTGGTCAAACAAAAAATGCATAAATATTAATTTATAGAAATCAAACCGTTGCTTCTATCTTGACATTGGATATGATATCTGCTAGCATACCTCCCATTTCAGTTTTCACGCGTTGTTTTAACTGATCTTAAATCTGTCATTTATGATGTTCGGCAGCAACTTTACCAGAAAGCTCTTTCTATTAAATCTGCGATACCCCACCCAAGAATCATGGGAATTATTCATGAATGCGGTGGGAAGATGCACATGGCTGAGAGACAATGGGCTGAAGCTGCTACTGATTTCTTTGAAGCATTCAAGAACTATGATGAAGCTGGAAACCAACGTCGCATTCAATGCCTCAAGTATGTCTACTTGCGATCATCTTCTTTACATCTTTCCTGGACTATTTGATTGATGATTTTGAATTACCCAGATACCTAGTTCTGGCTAATATGCTGATGGAATCCGAAGTTAATCCATTTGACGGACAAGAAGCCAAGCCGTGAGTTTTACTTTCATTCTTGATGTTAAGGTTGGTTTTGGGTATTTGGATGCTTGCCTGTATCAATTTGTATATCTTGTGACAGATACAAAAACGACCCTGAAATCTTGGCAATGACTAATCTGATCGCAGCATATCAGCGCAACGAGATTTTGGAGTTTGAGAAGATATTAAAGGTATATCTGTCTGCCATCTGAAGTCAGGCAGCTTAAAGTTCCAAAATTCAGGCCGTGCCTGTGATTCTCAACCTGATGCTTGTTCTGAAAACTTTTCCTACAGAGTAACCGGAGAACAATCATGGATGATCCTTTCATCCGCAATTATATTGAAGATCTCCTGAAAAACATCAGAACCCAAGTTCTGCTAAAGCTTATTAAACCATATACACGCATCAGGATTCCTTTCATTTCACAGGTCAATATATTGTCTTACAATTTAAATTTTTGAACGAACTCAATTGATTACTCATGTGTCATAATTACCAGAAATGATCTCTGGTATTCCTTGCAAAGACATGCATGCCACATTAAGATTCCTCCCTGGGAGAACTTCACTGAAGTCGGAATTGTTTATGTTTTGTTCAGGAGCTCAATGTGCCGGAGAAAGATGTTGAACAGCTTCTCGTTTCTTTAATTTTGGACAATAGGATTGCAGGACACATCGATCAAGTTAACAGGCTGTTGGAGAGAAGTGACAGGTGATGTATCGTTTTTCTTTGATCATTCTCTTTCCTTTAGTAAAACTCCGCCCATGTTTTATAGCCGGTCTCAAGTCCGGATAAAGGAGGAGGGTTGTGTTAGGTCCCGACAGTCAGCATAAAATCCTGTCGAATCTTATGAACATGAATCAATGAATATGGCGTCGTATGATCCATGTAGCCGACCCCATTTAGTAGGATAAGGCTTTGTTGTTGTTGTATTCTCTTTCCTTTAGTTGGCAACTGTTTGGTTGACGCCTTGTGGTAAATGTCCCTGGTACTGCAGGTCAAAGGGTATGAAGAAGTATACAGCTATAGACAAGTGGAATACTCAGCTCAAGTCATTGTACCAAACAATTGGTAACAAGGTTGGTTGAGAAATGAGAGCTTTTTTTCGCTCGCTCTGTGTACCCAAGGACTTCTGCCAAGGCGGCCCGGGTGCACGTTAGATACGTACGGGAAGGTTCCAGTAATTGAGATGCTTGCCATGTCGCTCATTGGGTTTTAAGTACATTTGATTCGTGAAAACAATCAGGCCGTGTTTTTTTTTTCTAGTGTAGTTTCCCCCATGCTTTTCTGTAGACTGTTAAAAAAATTCTGGCGATTTTTTTAATTCTTCACTGTTGCATATCTTGAAGTTCCGTAATCTTGCCATATCATCTTGTACCTTGACCACAAAGTCTATATATACTAGAACTAAATCAGACAAGAAAAAAGAATTGCTGTAGCTGTTCCAATGAGTACAAACCTAGGAGAATTGTCACTGCAAACTTATTTATCTGAACATAAATACTACATATGATTTTGTGTTTATATGGTGAAGTGCTATAATTGAACGTTGGAGCTCGTTAAGTGAACGGCTTTAATACAGGGCATGCTTCTAATCTCTATGCCTTCAAGGTGTTGGCCACATCGATGATGAATCGGTACTTGACGTTGCCTCTTTGGAGCCGCTCGAACGCCTCGTTCACGTAATCCATGGCCACCACGTCTGCCACAACGTCGTGCTTTGCTGCGAAGTCCATCATCTCTTGCGTCTCCTTCATGCCCCCCGTGTTGCTCCCTCCCACAACCCTCCTGCCTGGCACAGTCAAATATATGTAAACCATGATTTGGTGTTAGTCCCATTTTTGAAAGGTCAATAGCATATGAGCATGCAATCAAGTCATATATCAAATATGATTTCCCTTCCCGTACCTACTAACAGGGGAATCACGGGCAACTCCGCGAGCTCCGGCGGCGCACCGAGGAGGACCAGCTTGCCGTGAGTCTTGAGCAGGCCAACCATCGGAGCCAGGGGGTGCGCCGCGGACACCGTGTCGATGATGCCGTCCATGCTCTCCCTCGCTTCCTGCAAGCAAGCGAGCATCCATCAATTGCCAATTAATGCGCCCGAGTAATTAGATACTATCAAACAGTTGATCGAGCGTAGTGTAGGTTACCTTCATCTGCTCTTCGTCACGGCTGATCAAGAACCCGTCGGCGCCCAGCTTCTCGACCGCCTCCTCCTTCTTTCCGGGCGACGTGCTGATCACCGTCACCCTCGCGCCCAGCGCCTTGCAGAACTTCACGGCGATGTGACCGAGCCCGCCGAGGCCGACGACGCCGACGTGGAGCCCGGGCTTGTCGAGCCCGTAGTACCTCAGGGGACTGTACACGGTGATCCCCGCGCAGAGGAGCGGCGCGGCGGCGGCCAGCGGGAGCTCGTCCGGGATGCGGACGGCGTAGTGCTCGTCGACGACGATCTTGTCGGAGTACCCGCCCCGGGTGATGGAGCCATCGTGGTCGGTCTCGCTGATAGTGTGGACGACCTTAGGGCAGTAGCTCTCGAGGTCCTGCTCGCACTGCTCGCACGCGCGGCAGCTGCTCACGTAGGCGCCCACGCCGACCTTGTCGCCGGGCTTGAAGTTTTGGACATTGGAACCCACCTCAGTCACCTCTCCTACGATCTCATGCCTGTTTAATTAATCAGTCCACGTTAATCAATTAAACATTTATGCATGCGTTTAGTGGCAGCACAATTAATGTTGTATCTGCTATTATATTTTGACCAATTTGACGAATATTAATCTCGATCGTTAGCAGTGACGTCCAAATAAATTAAGGAAATTAATAAATATGTAAGAAGCCAGTTCTATATATTACATCGTATACGTACCCAGGAACCAGGGGATATACAGAGAATCCGTGCTCATTCTTGGCATAATGCAAGTCAGTGTGACAAATTCCGCAGTAGAAGATCTTCACGGTGATGTCGGACTCCCCATTCGCCCTGCTCACAAGTCCATCCATCGCATGCACAGCAACACAGGAAAACTTTAATCATATTGAACATATCAGTAATTTAATTAATGCATGAATGCATGCATGCATGCCTGACAAATTTTTTTTCTTTTTTTATTTTTCAGAAACTTACGTAACTAACTCATTATTTGTACTACTTGATTAATTCCTAGCTAGTTCTGCTGCATGCATGCAGTAACGTGGAATACCTTCTGGTGAAGCTAAAAGGGGAGAGAACGCCGGAGGCGTCCCTGGCCGCCCATCCGATGGCCTTCTGCAGGGGTTTCTCTGTTGCTGCAGGCATGATGACGACGACGACGACGATGATACGGACGACGACGACGATCCTTTGACGGCTAATTTGCTTGGTCTGTCTGCCTGCACCTTAATCAATTAACTCGTCCAAGTGTATATATATTCAGGGTCTCGTTGGATATTGCTCCTTGGGTGTTGGCCGGCCCTCTACTTTTATAATGACAAAGGCGGCAGAATGTTCTCGACAGACATCGATCTTAATTTCTCTTTGCTTTCTCTTTTATTTTCTTTCTTCTCAAGCAATTTACAAATTAATTAAGAGAAAGTTGGAGAATTAAAACGAAGTTTTGCTTCATAGTCATCTACGTAAACGACTGAAGAACGAGCATATGCTGATATGCCGTTGACTTGACTCAAGTTGTATTGGTTGGAAGAAGTCACCGAAACGATCGATCAGACAATAATTTATTAATATAAGAAAAAAAAGAACAGTCGAATGGTCAGCTAAGAATTAAGTTGGGGACCGGAAGTTTGGAGTTTGAACACCCATGTTACTTCTTTTGGAAATACAAATTAACAATTATTAAGATGAAATTAAATGATTACTCAGCAATCTTCATCTTTTAGAATTATCTGAAAATTTGTAAAAATAACTCCGTGAAAACTGGCACAATATGGTTAAAATTCCTCTTCGAGTTTACATTTGGAATTTAATTCGTAGTTATTTTGATTAGGACTCTATTATTGTTAATTTTAAATAAGAACTATAATTGTTTATTTTGTTAGGATTGTATGTGATTATTTTTCTATTTGATAGTATTCCTTTTAATCAGTGGCCGAGGCAGGATTTTTTTAGTTGTTTCACTATCATGACTAATAAAATTAAAATATAACAATAAATATAAATTGATTTAAAGTAAGTACACAATATTTTAAATTTATTTTGTATAGATAAAATTTTAAAAATAAAACAATACAAGAGCAAAATTTTGCTACAAGCATAAAGTAAACATGTTATAGAATATATAAATTATAGATTAATAAGTAACTCTTCAAAAATTCAAAGTAATATAAAAATAAATATTATTAAAAATCGTATAACTGAAAAAGAATATAGGAAAAAAATAAAATTTAGTAAGTGAATATGATAAAAGAGAAAGAACCCAACCAATTATATAAATGATAAAAATGTATAACAAAATGAATATGTTAAAAGACAAAAAATAACATATAAAACATTGCATAAACTTAGTCTAAAGTTTCCAAACTAATGAAGTTTAGGGAGAGGTGACTTAATCAATAATTAGAGAGGAGATTATGCTTTAATCTTCATTGAATTAAAAAAGGAGAAAAAATATTGTGTATGCCAGGATTCAAACAGGGCCTCAAAGTCAACGAGGCACACGTAATGACCACTACATGGGGATGATATTGGTTGATGTGCTATTACGTAATATACATAATTTTAGTGCATGCATGTGCACCCACGTGCAGGCACCTAGCTCCGCCCTTGTTTTTAATATTAGGATTTTAGATTTTTATCTAAAAAAGGGATTTGAGATATTTCAACTGGGCAGAAGTTAAGGATCGTTGATGACTGAATAATAATACTATAAATAACAAATAGGTAATTATTTGAGAAGTTATTTTCATCCAAGATCCTCGATTCTTTTTCTTAACATATGAATTCGCGATGGGTTTTGTCATCGATTTATCAACTACCTCCTTGGTGGCCCCGAGGGTTTGTCTTCATAATTATTCAATTTCTAATAAAATTCTATTGTTATTTGAGATCCCCAATTAAGGGTGAATCTCTTATATCTCACATGTTCTCTTCCTAGTGTGTATCAAATATTTCTTATTCATCTGTGGTCCATCATCAAACGAAGGGATGATAGGCATTAGAAGAAGAAACGATATAGATAGATAGATAAAGCGGCAATAGTTGCAACAAGACTAAAGTGATCAATCATGCGGACGATCATTGTGCTAGGGATGATTGTTGTGCAAACTACCACATCCATCTTAATATGTAAGTAGGTTATGTCCAATTGAAGCTAAGATCCATCAAGCAATTCTTGCTGATAGATAGATAGAGAGGCAACGATTGCAACAAGTTGAAATGATCAACCATGAAGATGAGCATTGTGATAGGGATGATCATTGTGCAAACTATTCTGAAGCTAAGGTCACCAAGCAAATCCTGTTCATCGTAGATCTCACACCAATAAAAAGTAAATTTGGACATTTAAAATTAATTGATATTGTTGATAATGTCTTAATCTTAATCCTGCTAAAGACTCATTTTTCCTCAGAAGTTCTTGCACTATGTTTCTAGTTGAAGACTATTTATAGCTCTAATTTTAGTGAACAATTGTAATATTCTTTTGAGTTCTTTCATGCAATAATATTTGTCGCTTGAGGACCTAGTTCAATCAAGGGTGAAACTCACTTTTGTGTACCCTCATATATGCAATCTATTTCTCATCCTAAATTTTCAACAAACTAATATTAGAGTGAGATTTTGTCGATAACCTTCCATGAGACGAAAAGATGACATTGCACAACATGAAATTCGAGAAGACAAATTGGTATCAAGAATGTTAAAACAACATAATACTTAGTGACAATTAGTCTCAAAACCCCTATGAATGTATGGTTTGAAAATTTTGTTGACTATAGTAATCTAAAGGTTTTTTTTATTGTTCTGCCATTATTATGTCAATGGAAGAAAGTTAGATAAAAAAGCCAAAAGATGAGCTCTTGTAGAATATGGTGCATGTGTAAAAAGTTAGAAAATCTAGATTCCTTCATAATACAAGGTCATCCACAATATAAATATATCCTCTCATAAAACTTTAATGTTTCAACCAAAGATACTGTTGAATCACATACTATTCTGATGTTTTGATGATAACAAACACAATTAGCTGGTAAATGTTAGTAATGAGTTTGTCAAGTGACATATATACAGGAATAAGTTTAACAGGAAAAAAATTGACGAAAAACAATGAAAAAATCAAAGACCGGTCGATGGTCGACCGAACGAACAATCGAAGAGAAAAGAAGAATAAAACTGCTGAATTATGAGACCGGTTACAAGATCGATCGATCAGACGAATGACCGAAGAGAACAAAAGCGTAAAAATGCTGAAGTTATGAGACCGGTTAGAAGATTGATTGACCGGATGCACATCCGAATAGAACAGAAAGCGAAACAAGTCTAAAGCAAAGAAGTTGGTCACAAGATCGGCCGACCGAAGATGCATCCAAAATGATCAAAGAGATAGAACAAGTGGAAATGAGGAACCGATCATAGGATCGGTCGATCAATCAAGCGACCGAAACAAAGTGAGTTCAAGAACCGTGAAAAATACTTAACCGGTCGTCCGACCTTGTCAACCGGTCGATTGACTCGACACGATTTGCTGCAGTAACGATTATTTTTCATATCAAATATTTTTATTACTTTCCAAATATAAAAGATCTCATGAAGCATGCTATAAAAGAAGTCTAGAATGTATGGGAAGGTATTGAATTAAGCACAAGCAATCAAGCAACCAAGGAATATCAACCTCATCGCCTTTCTCCTACAAAAACCCTAGATCCCTTTCTTCTATCTACTATAGTCATTTGTGATCATTCGTGAAAAAGAGAGATTGAGAGACATCTACAAATTTGTATTCCCATAAGCTCTAGTGTGATAAGAGGATCGCTTTACCTCTTGAGTGGAGAAGAATGTGGTTCATGTATAAAAGGATTTCCTTCTACCTTTGAAAAAAGAGGACGATAGTGGATCTCTGACGGTCTCGAGGTCGAGGAGTCAAAGTGGGGACATAGGCCAAGAAGTTGAGTCAAACGTCATCAACAAATCTTGTTTCTCTTCATCGCATTTTCGTTATCATTTGTCGTTAATTGCATTACATTTAGCACTCTCACGAAAAACTTCAAACAGCAAAAGTTTACACCAATTCAACCTTCCCCCTCTTGGTGCTTTACGATCCTACATTTGGTATCAAATTCTAGGTTTAGTCTTATGATTAAGATTTAATTATCTTTAAGAGTATGACATCAAATAACTTTATTCTTAGTGAAGGTCAATCGACCAACTATCCTCCACTTTTTAATGTATCTAACTTTGCATATTGGAAAATTAAAATGTAGGCGTATGTATGTTCCATAGATATTGATATTTGGGATGTCATTGCAAATGGCTTTAATTTGTGTGGAAAATCACCAGCAGAATATGCTGAAGGAGAAAGACTTTTAGTTAAACTAGATTGGAAAGCGAATAATCTTCTTTATTGTGCTTTAAATACTACTGAACTTAATCACATTTTTACTTGCCTAAATGCAAATGAAATTTGGAGAAAATTAATTATCATTCATGAAGGAATTGGGAAAGTTAAGGAATCTAGGTTAAATTTCTTAAATCATCAATATAACTCATTTAGAATGCTTAATAATAAAACTATAAATAGTATGGTTGTACGCTTTAATGATATTGTGAATGGCTTAGCCTCTCTATGCGAGTCAAGGACTAATGATCAAAAGTTGAAAAAATTTCTTAGATCACACTCTTCGAAAGGGCACACAAAGAGAACGGTGATAGAAAAAAAGATGTAAACAAGCTGGACTTTGATGATCTCACAAGTAACCTATGAGATAGGAATGAAAAAAAGATGATGAGATAAATGTCACAAAGAAAAAGGCCATACCCTTAAAGGTAACAATTAATGAAGAAAAAACAAGCGAATACGAAGAGAATGTCGATGAAAGAAAGTTGGCACTCTATGTTACAAAGCTAGACAAGTATTTGGGATTTGTCAAGCAAAGAAAGAAAGGTGAATCATTCTGAAGTCAACAAGCAAAAATCAAATCACCTGTTTTGAATGCAAAAAGATTGGACAAAGAGCTGGAATCTTCAAAGAAGATGAAGAAGGCTTTTCAAGTGACTTAGGATGAAAGTGAACATAAAGAAGACATATCTTCCTCAAGTGATGAAAATGAAGCTTATCTCTGTCTCATGGCAAATGAAGAGGTGTACTCTAACTCATCAAGTGATGAATTAAGCATATTTGATATGCATGACGAATTCAGAAAACTTATTAAAAAATATGGTTTACTCAAAAATAAGTATGATAAGTTGAATGCAGAATTTGAAAATGTTAAAAATGAAAAACATAAGCAACATGATACATGTAGAAAGCGCATATCATTATATGATGAGAACACGAGTTTAGAATTTCAAATTGATGAACTAAAAATGAAGAATGACAACTTGAATACATGCATGAGTTCACAAAGAAATAAGATAGAAATATTAAACACAAAAGCAAAATAATTGGAAGAAAAGGTTTAAATATTTTCAAATGGTAGAAAAATGTTAGATGTCATGTTTAGTGACATCCAGCAAGAAAGGTCTCGGTTATAATTCTTTTGAAAAAAGTTATGATTCAAGAATCCTATTTGTAAGGGTTGCAAATATGCACAATTTAAATTTGACTTGTTTTCATTGTGGTGCACATGGTCATTACTCTTTTGAATGCAATATTAGAAAAGGAAAAAAAATATTGGAATAAAAAAATTTGGGTTCCAAAAAGAACCAATGCTAACCAAGATGGACCCAAAAAATTTTGGGCACCAAAAAGATAAATTTTTTTATCTATTTTTTTAGGAAGCATCAAGAAAGAAGAAGAAAATCAAATGGTATTTGGACAGTGGCTGCTCAAGACATATGACAGGGCATGCATCAAATTTTGTCATCTTGGAAAAGAAGAATAAATGAACTATCACTTTTGGAGACAATACAAAAGGAAATGTTATCGGGGAGTTTGAAGTGATAAGAAAATTAGAACAAGCTCAGGTTAAAAGAAAGTTCATCTCATGAGCGCAATTGATACCCAAAAATTGAAGAAATGCTTCACCACATCCAATTGAGCAAATCATTAGGAATATAGGTGATGGAATCAAAACTCGAAACTCCTTAAAAAATTTCTATGTTTTTTCAGCTTTTCTATCTCAAGTTGAATCCTCTTGCATAGATGAGGCACTAAGTGATTCAAGTTGGATAAATGCTATGCATGAGGAGTTAAATAAGTTTGAGAAAAACCAAGTTTGGAAGCTTGTAGAAAGACCCATTGATCATCCAATTGTTGGAAACAAATGAGTATTTCAAAATAAGGTAGATGAAAATGGTGTCATTGTGAGAAACAATACTAGATTAGGCGCCAAAGATTACTCATAAATTGAAGGAATTGATTTTAATAAAACTTTTACCCATGTTGCATGACTTGAAACTATTCGCATGTTTTTAGCTTTCTCTTGTTTTAATGGTTTCAAACTTTTTCAAATGGATGTGAAATTGACATTTTTAAATGGCTTCATAGATGAAGAAGTTTATGTTGAACAACCGGAATACTTTGAAAATCCAAATTTTCCACATCATATTTTTAAACTTTCAAAAGTTCTTTATGGACTAAAGCAAGTTCCAAGAGCTTGGTATGAAAGTCTAAGCAGTTTTTTAATTGAAAATGATTTTCAAAAGAGAAAAGTTGACACCACACTATTTTTAAGGCATCTGGACAATAATATTTTAATAGTGTATATTTATTTTAATAGTATATGGGGCCACTAACGAAATTCTATGTAAAGAATTTGAATCTCTTATGCAAAAAGGAATTTGAAATCAGTCTTGTATGTGAGCTTACATTCTTTTTAAGACTACAAGTGAAACAAAATAAGGACAGAATATTTGTAAATCAAGAAAAGTATACAAAAAAATTCCTCAAGAGATTTTTGAATGAATGAGTGCAAGCCAAACTCAACTCCAATGAGCACAATAATCAAACTTGATAAGGATAAAAATGGCAAGGCAATTGACCAAAAAAGTATAAATGTATGATTAATAGTTTACTATATTTAACTGCATTAAGATTAGATATTATATTTAATGTGTGCTTGTGTGCTAGATTCCAATCTGTACCCACAGAATCTCATTTAGTGACTGTTAAAAGAATCATATGATACCTAAAAAATACTTGTATTTAGGCATTTGGCATGATAGGAACGCAACCTTTGATCTACATGCTTATATCGATGCCGACTTTATTGAGTGCAAAGTTGATAGGAAAAGCACAAGCGGGATGTGTTTCTTTCTTGGGAGCGCCCTCATATCATAGGCTAACAAGAAACAAAATTCAATTGCACTCTCGACTTGCTGTCGACAGCTGTTGTGCACAAATTTTGTGGGTCAAACACAGTTACTTGACTATGGAGTTATCTATACAAGTGCACCTATGAAATGTGATAATACAAGTGTCGTAGAGATGACAAAAAATTCAATAAATTATTCAAGAACCAAACATATCGATGTAAGATATCACTACATTAGAGATCATGTGAATCACAAAAATATTGAAATTGAATATGTGCCCATTGAAATCCAATTAGCTGATATATTCACCAAGCCCTTAAGTGAAGATAGATTTTGTATGCTTAGAATAGAATTAGGAATGTTTGGATATTAATAGGGATATCAATTCTAAGTAAAGGTGATTTATTTGTGCAAACCCATCTTTGACCTGAGTTGAAAATCAAAAGATGTTGCACAACATCTATATTACCCACTCAATTGCAAATTTTCTTCTACTTCAATTAAGAACATTTCATCAATCAATTGGCTAGTTAAATCGATCAACCGACCCTGCACTTTATTGAATGAGAAAACTATTATGTTTAAATCGGTCGACCGCCAGGATATTAAGGGTTAATCGAAACGGCTCTATCCAAATCGGTCGACCGACTCTTTATTCTGGTCGATCGCCTGTACGAAAAATTAGCCATTTAAAAACTAGGGCACATTCGACTAGACCACATTCATTTGCTCAGCCGACCCTATTGTGCTATCGCGACTGACCCTCTTGCCTCCCCGATTGCCGCCCTACGACCTCATCTACGATCATAATTGCCGACGAGGACATCTGATGAAGATCTCGCACCTAGTCGGTCGCTTCATCATCTCTCAGTCAGTCGATCTCTGGTATAATACATCCTCATCTCCATGTTTTTATGTGACAGCACGATCTTCTATTTATTTGAGTTTTACTTAGATCGTGCCCTCTCCATTGTCGTCTTATAATGGCTCCACATCATACTAAAAATGCACATATTGGGCCATCTCCCTCTCGTGGTCGTGCTCGCAGTCTTGTAGGCCGACCTCCAACTGGTCATCATTCATCTTCCTCTGAATCCTCCTCCAAGTATCCACCATCACCTAGTAGCTACGACCATCTGCTTTGCACTTTCGCATTTAGCCTTATCTACGATACCTTTTACAGCTCACGCGAAGTCAAGCGCACAATTACTATTGATTGGGATCTCTTGACATGTCTGATGTCCAAGAAATGTTTTCTGATATTGGTTGGTACCCTCTCGTGGCCTTATGTGAATGTGTCTGGTCCGCATGTTTACACCAACATGACAATCGAGAAAGATCGCCTCCTGACCTATGTCCTTGGACATCGCATCATTGTCGACCTCAATGTCATCTATCTCATCTTTGGATTTTCGCAACCAACAATTAGAATAGGACTTGTTTCCTACGCCATCCACTCTTGGCCTACTAGTTCTCCAACCATTCAGGCCATGGGGAACTAGTGTTTAGCGGTCGCGCTTCCCAATACAAGACCAATGATGTCCACAAACATCTTCCTCCTGAACTTAAGGTAGCACATCACATCTTGACTCATACCATAACCCCTCATTCTGGACATTTCAATGAAGTTCAACATTTCGATTTCTTCTTTCTCTATTGTCTGTGTATTCGTGATGGTTCACGTCTTAGCTTTCCATACTATTTTCTCTATCATATTGAAGCCATGCAAAAGAAAATTCTCAATAAAGCTCTTGGAAACCATCCTCTGTACTTTTGCTCATGGATTACTAAGATTCTTGTTCACTTTGGAGTCATCATTCCTTCTGAAGAAGAGTTTATCTTCATCTGGACTTGGGATACTATCACTTTTGACACCCTACATAGGAAACGTATTCCATGAGGTTAGGAAGGTGTCCGAGACCCTGAAGATGTCCCTTATGGCACCATAGACACGAATCACACTCAGGGGGAGGAACTCCACCCAAAGCCTCCTCCTTTCTTCCAATGCACGAGCGCTCGACCTGATTGATCTTACTCATGAGGTGCACGTCCTATAGAGGGACGCCCTGTGATAGGTTCGTGACATGCATTATCTTACTGTTGTGACACTTGACTACTATACAGCTCAGGGGTTTGTCTCCACAAAAGTTCGCAGGGATGACAGTCCCGACAAGAATTAGATTGTCTTTTATGTACCCCTCTTTAATGATGTCAAAAGGGGGAGAAGCATGTAGCATGTATGTTAGGATGATGTATGTTATGGATCCTGCACCTTTTGATGTAATACTATCCATGCTTATGTCTAATATGCAATGTAATTTGATGTGAACAAAGTACCTTTTTTATGAAATGAAAATGAAGGATGATTATGTTATCTTAGTAAAATGTATGTTCTTGAGCATTGCTTATCATTTGATGATTGTATATATGTGAAAACATAATGCATGTATTTAGGGGGAGCATGAAACATCTCTATGAAACATTTGTATTAACTCTCCATCGACCAGTATGTTTGTCATCATAAAAAATGGTGAGATTGTTGAATCACATACTATTCCCATGTTTTGATGATAACAAACACAATTGGTCGGCAAATATTACTAATGAGTTTGTCAAGTGACATATATAGGAATAAGTTTAATAGGAAAAGAGCTGACAAAAAATGTGATCGATCGGACAAACGATCGAAAAGAACAAAAGTGTAAAATTACTGAAGTTATGAGACCGATTACAAGACCGGTCGACCGAACGAACGACTGAAGAAAATAGAAGCGTAAAACTACTTAAGTTATGAGATCAAGGTCGGTCGACCGGATGCACATCTAAATAGAACAGAAAGCGAAATAAGTCTAAAGCAAAGAAGTCGGTCATAGGATCGGTCAATCGAAGATGCATCCAAAATGAACAGAGAGATAGAATGAGTGAAAATGAGGAACCCATCATAAGACTGATCGACCGATCAAGCGACTGAAACAAACAGTGAGTTCCAGCACCATGGAAAATACTTAATTGGTTGATCGCCCTTATCAACTGATCGACCGATTCGACACGATCTGTTGTGGTAACAGTTATTTTTCAAATCAAATCTCTTAATTACTTTCCAAATATAAAAGATCTCATGAAGCATGCTATAAAAAAGTCTAGAATGAATGAGAATGTATTGAATTAAGGAAAAGCAATCAAGAAACCAAGGAAGATCAACCTCATCGCCTTTCTCCTGCAAAAACCCTAGATCCCTTTCTTCTCTCTACTGTTATCATTTGTGATCATTCATGAAAAAGAGAGATTGAGAGACATCTGCAAATTTGTATTCCTGAAAGTTCCAGTGTGAAAAGAGGATCGTCTGAAGAAGATGATTCATGTGTAAAAAGATTTTCTTCTACCTAGGGACGGAGCGACCCCTCCCCCCCAAAAAAAACAAATAAATAAATAAATAAATAACCACCATATAAATATATGTATAAAATTAATAAAATAATTTAAAATATAGTATAATATTAGATGTTGTTCCCTCCTAAGCCTCTCCTTTATTGTTTCTACCTTTGTGAAAGGAGGACAATAGTGGATTTCTGACGAACTCGAGGTCGATGAGTAAGAACGAGGACGTAGGCCAAAGAGTTGGACCGAACATCATCAACAAATCTTATGTGTGCTCACTATCTCATTTTCAATATCATTTTGCTCTCTCGGAAAACTTCAAAAAGAAAAAAGTTTGTAATTTTAAGATTTAAAAATTTATACACCAATTGACACCCCCTCCCCCTCTTGGTGCCCTACGATCCTACAAATAGACGTTGTAGTTTCAAATGAGAGTATTAGTAAATAAATAGAGTTCGAAATAATTCCAAATTATGATGATACCAAAGGATCACATCAATCTCAAAAGTCAGAACAAGGAGAACATGAAGGAAAACTGACAGAGGAAATATTAAGTGTTGTTAGATGCAAAGACTTCATACGAGATATAACTTTGAAGACATGATTGCATATGTATTTTCAAGTGGCTGAAGATGGATACTCCCCAAAGTCTTCTAGCTATATATGCTAGTGCCAAATCTGAAAAGTGGATTGTGACAATGGGTGGAAGAGGAAACAAATCAAAATTGGGAGGTAGTCAAGTTACTAAAAGGCAAAGGAGTCGTTCAATGCAAGTGAATCTTCAATAAAAAGTTCAAAAATTGAAGACATCGTATGCAAAGCATGTCTAATTTATAAAGTTACAATAAAAAATAGAAAATAAACTACATGAAATTTATTCTCTACTTTCATCAAACATTTTTTCATGAGGGTGCTATGTCCTTGTAGCATATCAAGATTTGAAACTTGGGTAGTTAATGTGAAGCCACTCTTTCGAGTTGGAGAACTTGAAAAAAAAAGATCCTCACGAATCAATCACAAGGTTTTCTATTCCAAGTAAGGAAGATCAAATTTGAAAATTAAGAAATTCATTATATGACTTAAAGTAATCTTTTGATAATAACAAGAAATTTTATAACTTCATGATAATTAAAATGTTGAAAAGGAGTCTATGATTGTTGCTTTAACAAAAGAAAGTGAAAGTTATCTGTGATATATTATATTATTGCCACACATATTTAAAATTTGAAAAGGCTCCTTTGTGCATTTGATATGAAAATCTTAGTGTGACAAAATTTTTTTAAGAATGAACATTTACACGAATCTCACAAAGGGTAAACTCTTTGTCTCAAAAAATTTACATGCAAAAGATTTTTTTTCTTGGTTCGGAATGTTTGGGGCGAAATGCTTTAGCACTCCATCAACTTCACTTGTACATTTCCTCACAATTGCACTATTTTCTAATGAAGAAAAGGAGTACACATTCCAAATGTCAACAAGTTAGTGTTATCAACAAGTTCATGAGCAACTCTAGGAAGTAGAAGAGTAAAATACACGAATGGTCCCCCAACTTTGAGTCGATTTTCAGTTGGTCCCCCAACTTCAATTTATAATCAGAACGTCCTCCATCTTTCACTTTCTTGCACGCTTAGTCCTTTTGACCGGTGATCACAGATTTTCCGATTTCCTTGTTGACGTGGCTGACTTTCTCTCTCATCCACGTCAGCTTAAGTCGGCCACGTCAGCTTAAAAATTAATAAAAAATATGAGACTGTCCACGTCCACATCATTAAAAAAATAAAAAAAAAGAAAAAAAAAGAGAGAGAAAGGGAGGGGGCCGCCCCCTCCGATCCAGCTCGCCCAACTCCGGCGAGCTCGACCAGAGTGCGAGAGAGAGAGCGAAGGGGGCGACTGCCCCCCTCTCTCCCGCACGGTGAGAGAGAGAGGGATGGGGGCGACCTCCCCCTCTGGTCGAGCTCGCCGGAGCTCGGCGAGCTCGACTGGAGGGGGGCGGTCGCCCCCGGCAAGCTCGACCGGAGGGGGGCGATCGCCCCCCTCCCTCTCTCTCTCTCTCGCCGTGCGGGAGAGAGAAGGAGGGGGCGACCGCCCCCCTCCGGTCGAGCTCGCTTCCCTCTCTCTCGTCGTGCGGGAGAGAGAAGGAGGGGGGCGGTCCGGCGAGCTCGACCGGAGGGGGGCGGTCGCCCCCTCCTTCTCTCTTCCGCACGGCGAGAGAGAGTGGGAGGGGGGCGACCGCCCCCCTCCGGTCAAGCTCGCTGGAGCTCGGCAAGCTCGACCGGAAGGGGGGTGGTCACCCCCCTCCCTCTCTCTCTCTCGTGCTCTGGTCAAGCTCGCCGGAGCTAGGCGAGCTCGACCGGAAGCTGGATCGGAGGGGGGCGGTCGCCCCCTCCCTCCCTCTCTCTCTCTTTTCTTTTTTTATTTTTTAATGACGTGGACAGTTTCATTTTTTTATTATTTTTTAAAATTTTTAAGCTGACGTGGCCGACTTAAGCTGACATGGATGAGAGAGAAAGTTGGCCACGTCAGAAAGGAATCGGAGAAACCTGTGATCACCGGTCAAAAGAACTAGGCGTGTAAGAAAGTGAAAGATGGAGAACATTCTGATTATTAATTGAAGTTGGGGGACCAACTGGAAATCGACTCAAAGTTGAGGGACCATCTATGTAATTTACCCGAAGTAGAATGGGCAAGCAATAACACACATTTTTGGACACTTGAGAAGAACATTTAATATTGACACTATCTATAAAAGTGATAAGAGTTCAATTGCAGGATATTTAAATTTAGATTGTTCATATTGGATAGTCATTAGTTGGAAAACTGATACAACCATCGATCACATTGTCAACCATAAAGGCAAGAGGCAAAATCCCGACACTAACAATCGCCGCTAAGGTATCTACTTTAAAAGCTTAATTGAATATCTTGGGCCTAATATGCTTAGATAAGGGTTAAGTGAATCATGAAAAAAATAAAATGTCATTTCATCTGTACTAAAAATACAAGCTGAAGAAGGTCATCATGAAAGATTATGGTGGCATAGCTTGATAGGCCTGTGTTCAAAAGGTTCAACTCAAGGTGAAATTTTATCAATAATATATTGAATCCTAACGCAGCTAAAAAATCTATACATTCTTCAATTACAATTAACACCTCCATAATTAAATACATTCTAGTATGACCAGAGCACTATTGGGGACTACAATAGAGTCCTAGCACGCATTTATAAATTCACTGAGTTGAGTTAGAAGTATGAAATATGTGATAATAATTTTTTTATACACTTACAAACAATAGCGCATTGTCGACGCAACGACCGCACGACGATTTTCTCTCTCCTCCACACAAACAACCGTCTGATGTGACATCATTTAAAAATAAAAATAATATTAAAAAAATGAGGCAACGTAGGGGAAGGGGGGTCACAGCGACGACCTCCGGCAAGGTCTTTACCTGTGCCGATGAGCGCAGTCGCAAAGGGGAGTCGAAGCGCAGGGACTTATCTCTAAAATTCCACAATGTGAATTGGGGACAAAATGGTGTTCCCGCTCTAAATATGATGGAAAGTGGCCAAATGTGTGCCATTTGACTAATATAAATACTTGGCTTTCAAGTTCAGAAAGATGGAACAAGAAAAGCAAAAATAGTCTACATATAGCTTCAAGCCAAAGTTTAAAGGCACTCTGAAACAAAAGCTGCAGCGAAGGACAAATTCACAGAAAGAAGAGTGATGGCTATCCTCGAACTAGTTTCACAAACTACAGCTATCCAGACAAATAACAATTTACTACAAGTCTGCTCAAGAAATTCTTGGTTTTATTTTACTTTCTTCATTTGGCCATCATAACTTTGACAAACTCCTCATAGTTGATCTGGCCATCACCATCAACATCAGCCTCCCGGATCATCTCATCAACTTCCTCATCTGTAAGCTTCTCGCCAAGGTTAGTCATAACATGGCGGAGCTCAGCAGCGGAGATGAAACCATTCTGGTCCTTGTCAAATACTCGGAATGCCTCCTTCAGTTCTTCCTCTGAGTCGGTGTCCTTCATCTTACGAGCCATAAGGTTGAGGAATTCTGGGAAATCAATTGTCCCATTGCCATCAGCATCAACCTCATTTATCATGTCCTGCAGTTCAGCCTCTGTAGGATTCTGACCCAAAGATCGCATCACAGTACCGAGCTCCTTAGTTGTGATGCAACCTGTTGAAATTCCGTAAAAGAAACAGAAACAAAACAAATGAGGCCAAACTCTTTTAGTGATATCAAATCCGATGGATATAACACAAAAAAATTCAAATAACTAAAGTTTCAAAGCTATATGATATCAATGCGAAAACCCATTTCTCATACAAAGTTCAATATCATTTCAGTTGAAAGTAAAGGAGCAAATGAATTTTGCTTACAACCTGCTGAACAAATAATTATTTCAAGCATAAATATCAATTAAACCACCATTATTCCCCCATTTGTAGTCAGTGAAGGTTTCTGATTATTAGCAAGCAACAAAACTCCACATGACTCTAAGAACAAAAGTTAATCAAACTTAGTGATTCTGAATATACATAATTGTTGCATCCATATACTCCTTATGAATCAAATTTTCAGGTGATTGAATTCTGCAAAGAAAAGTCCAACAGTTAATCTGGCCAATAATTTGATGTGCAGAATAAGTGAACCAAGGGTTTACAGTTACTCATCGATGAACAGTACATGTCTATATTCCAACTATTCAAGCTCTCTCAATCTAACATTCAAAAACCACATAGTAAAACATACACCAGAAGGCTTATAACGCCTAACCATGGACAGAGGCAGAACTGTCAAGTGTATATCAGTTCACCGCCTATGTACAGTAGAGAAATGTTCTCATCTCCTGAGAGAACATGACATAAAGAAATATAGAGGCAGCAACCATTTTGATATTATGGTTTTGATCACAGAGGTAAACTACAGGGCTCAGCAAAGACCCTATCAATCAAATATTACAAAATGACAACTACAAGAAATCTATACATAATTCATATTCCAAAATGCAATTCAGATATGGATAATTCATATTCCAAAATCATTTTTGGATCCAATGACAACGAACTATAAAATAAACCAAAATAAAGTTAGTACCATAAGCAATAAGCTTCATTTTTTTTACAGCATTAAGCTTCTTTGGAGAATTGAGCTGGTTCCAGAGATCATATATCATCTTTGAACTTGGCTCAAGTACCCAAATGGGTGTGTTCCTTAGCTGCGACTCTAAAATATGACATACGACAGCATTCAATAGTTGTTAATAATTTGTGTTTCACACTTTTCAATTTAGATCCCTTACAGCAACCAACAAATAACCCCTTCCATTACATCGATCTTGTAAGGTTTCCATTATGAACATGGATTTACCCAGGTGAAGTGCCTCCAACTTGTAGTATTTTTTTTTCTTTTGGGGTATTAGCTTGACAAATATTGAAAGTAGTAGGATCCAGTAACAGATCAACTGTAGCCTTCTGCACGCCCACAAAACTACAAGCTATGACCGAAGTTGCCCTTGAAACAACTACCAAGATACATATATTCTACTTGATTTCGACCACCGAAATTCCTGAAATATATTGAATTAAATTGTTCGCATACAGGTTGGTGACAATAAAGGGAATGAAAACATGGGCACCAAAGACAAAAAATCAACCTGTATTCAAATTGCATCTCTCCCACATAAGGAAGGGTCGTCTCGTCGAAGTTAACAATCCGATCCTTTTATATTGCCAAGATTTCATGATCAAACATAGATACATGACCCATAGATTTTTCAACCTTAAAATCAGAACACAATAACAATAACCAAAATCCTTCCTTTCCACAGTCAGATCAACTTGGCAAGCATGCATGACCTAAATTCTAACGAGCCAATCATCACAACGTAAAAAGAACCTACTTCAAACAGGTGACAAGAAACATCCAAAATAACCCACCCCAGGCCCCCTCCCAACCCTATCACTACTTTATTTCAGCCGTCAAATCACGACGAACAGGGGAAAAAGTTTCTAACAGCACATTTAACAACAATCATCGAGGGAAGGATCGAAATCGAACCATCTCCATCCTTGTCGAAGAGGCTGAATGCCTCCTTGAACTCGGAGATCTGGTCGTCGGTCAGCTGGTCGGCCATCGCCTTTCTCCTCCTCCGACGAGATCAAGATTGATTGCCTACGAGGGAGCGAGAGGAGGTGAGAGAGAGGGAGACGCGTTTTATGCCCTCGTATTCGGCGAGAGTAGAGGCCGACCACCACATCCCTTGAAAAAGTAGAATTATTTTCTTTAACCTCCTCTACGTTATTTTTTTCTTCACTATCCAACTTTGAATTATAAATATGGTAATTCCATAAACTTCCCTTCCGTAAAGGAAAAAATGGGCGTTCCCTGCTTAATTTTTTATGGTGTTATTTAAATCCTTCCATCACTGTTGTTTTGTAATTATAAAAAAATTAAAATACCCTCATGTGATTTAAAATAAATGTCTTTCTTTTTATATTTCATTCGACAAAAAATTAAAATCATGAAAGGACATTTTAAGTTTTTTTCATAAATAAAAACATAACAAAAATGAGACGGAGAGACTTAAGCGAAAATTGTTGCAACAACCGACACAAAAACAAAAAAAAAAGGAATGTGAGTTTCGTTTGGAAAAAAAAGGGCCAACAGAAAGATAAATAAGAGGACTTCAAAAACTTTGATAATAATTAGAAAATTAAAGGACGTATCGTGTGGCAGACAAAGAGGAGAAATCTGATCTTGAGGATTAAATATAATTACATTAAATCATATTAGATTTAAGAGGAGAGGAGATTTTTAATAGATAAAATGAAAGTGCCAAACCTCACAAAATCTTTCCCCTGAAATTTTGTTGGAGCGCTGGGCATCGTCCAGGAGGCAAGCCAACAGGATCAATCGATCCCTTCTTTCTCTCTCTCACGCATGTCTCTCGGTGTTGTAATCCATAGCAAAATTACTGATGGTTCTTCGCTGGATTGTTGCATGTGAAGATCGAGAAGAAGAATAGAGAGTGAATAGGGGACACGCCCGATAGGTTCAGTTGTCATCGAATCGAAACAAGGATGAATCGTGATTAGAGGTGGGTGAATCGAAATCACCTTGCATAAACTGGATAGATCATGTTCTCTGATTATGAACAAATCATTTAAGTTAATGATCATAGGCCTCTCGAAAGGAAATTGGACGTCTTTGTTTTCCCTTGATTTAAAAATTATTTGATTGGTTGCTTGTAGGAAAATTGATAGTCTTTGTTGTGATTTGCCTTGATGATTGTTAGGATTCAGAAATTAGCCTAGGATGAGATTTTATTAATGATTCAAGTAGTTTTCGTATTGAAATTAGTCTGGAACCCCTCGCCGTCACGGTCGTGCTAACCTATGAGCACGCCTATGTCATCACCGTCATATTGGCACGTCCGTGTCATCGTTCGATGATGCCTAACTAACACTCGGTCGATCGAGCCACTTTGTTATCATGACCGTGCCGGGCCATAGGACAGCCCTTAATTTCACCCATAAGTTCCATTGACACTGATTTGGACGTTGTCAGCTTGCTCTATGATTTTAACATGAATTCTTTTACTGATTTACCTCACGCTAATCTTACGGCCTCTATTATACGAAGAACAAAGAATAACAAATTCTTAAAAGTGATTAATAAATTAAGATGAAATATGAATAATGGGTTGTCAGTTCAAATCAAGTGCTTCAAGATAAGGGTCGCTCTCTTGGTCCTTGTTTGATCACTCATTGACTCGCACAAGGCTGTATCATTTTCTTGGCATACCCCAAGAATTAAAGACACCTAAAGTCATCTTGATTTCTAAACATGAACTAAGATTAAGAATTATGAATAAGACAAGCAAGTATGAACGTCAAGTCAAGTTATCGGTATTCTCATGTCATGATTCTAAGATTTTGAGCATCATTTGATTTCTATTGCTTTATGATATCTATTTATTTCTCTTATGATTATTTATGATACTCTCATGTTCCACTTTTCATTCAAGATAAAAGTACTTTCTTTTTATTTTTTATTTTTCTATTCAAGTTATGTATTGTATACTTATGTGGTTTCCTATTAGGTTGCAAAGCTTACGGGAGGACCTCCTCTCTTGTGTTTGATTCTACCGGATCAGGTCAGTGATGATGTGGAGTAGATGTGCGCGACAAGGCTCTGGCGACAGCAAAGCACATGAACCACAGTGCTTATTTAGTTTCATTTACCTTCCGCATTTTACGAACTCTTGATGTAGAATCTTATGATATTTCTTAGAGATGATGTAGCCACTTTTTATACTTCCGCAATTGTATGTGTTGCACAGTTCTTGTTACGTGAGTCCGACAAAGAAAAAAAAAGAGAAAAGCCGACTGATGTCAAAACCCAATTCGAGAGGAAGGAGTCAAATCTGAATCCAAGTGCTACAATGTTGAAGCTATAAAAGGATGTACAAATACTTGAAATAAAGTATTGGTGTTGTGCAGACGTTTATCCTACGCGTGCGAAGAGCCACCGAGAGAGAAAGAGAGAGGAGAGAGAAAACTTCGGGTTCGATTCGGGAACGAGTACTTTTCGACGAAACTTCAAGCAATATTTCTCAACAGTCTTCTCATCTATTCTTCATATTTTGATGAGATTATCCTCAATTTTGAAAGATGTTTATTCTATGACATCCAAGATTGATTCTTGAAATTATTATTTTATTCCTCTACGTAGTTCAGAAAAGAAACTTTATAACATACTATTATTTCATAGTGGAAAATTTGCTACTTATTCATGTGATTTTTTCCTCTCACATTAAGAGGTTTTCCATGTAAATCTTTTGTGTATTTGGTCACATTTAATTCTTTTGTATTATTGTCACAATCCCATTATTATTGTGTACATTAAAAGGAAAAAACAAGATACTTTCGCAACTATCACTTTAGTCTTTTTTTTTTCCAATAGTGGTATCAGAACTTGGTTAGGAAAGTGTACATTACAATGGAGGACAATAATGTCCCTAGTCGAATGCCTTTGCTCACAACTACAAATTATTCTATCTGAAAGCCTCAGATGAAGAATTATTTAAATTTTAGAGACCTTTATGATCCAATCGAAAGTGGTGCTACAAAGCCTAAGAACATTGATGATAGAAAGTGGGAGGGGGAGGGGATTAAGACCAGTCACACAAATCCGACAATGGATTGACAACAATGTGTTTCATCATATCGCCAATATTAATAAACTAGATAAAGTGTGGAAAAAATTATAAGAAATGTAAGAATATTATTCTTTTTCTTATTTCTTTATTTTTCTTTCTCCCATTGACGTGTCACGATTATTGACTGAGATATGGTCAACATCATAGTTTTAAGTCATAGCATTTCGTAGCGTCTCCAGGTTGATCTTCGTCATGTGGAGAGGTCGATTTGGGGGCGTTACAATCGTGATAAAATTTAGGGACGAAAGTTCATACTTCAGGGTTAGACACGAAGAATCGTTGTAATTTAGAAAAGGTTCATGCAATTAACACTTATAAATCTACAAGTTTTGCTCTCTAAACTTATTCAAATTTGACATTTAAATTCCTTCAAGTTTCATACGTATTTTTATTAGTTTTTAATAATTGTGAAATATCACTTCTTCCCTTTAGTTTCTTATTAAAATAAAATCATTTTTGAAATAAAACAATCAACATGGATAAAAAATATTATTTACTAATCACAATTTTTATTATAATTTTCTTATTTGAAGAAATAAGAGTAAATTGATATTTCATAAATAATAAAAAATAAATTAATAAAATTTAGAATGCAAGTTAACGAAAGGATTGAAGTATCAAATTTTGATAGGATCAAGAATTAAAATTTATAAGTTTATAATTTAAAGTTAGATATGAAAAAATTACAGTTGAAGAAAATAACCCTTCAAAACATAACTCCTCCGTTGCTATTACAATCAATTTTTTAGCTAAAAAAATTCATTCAACATTAATAATATTTTATTCCCGTTATATGATATCAATATTTCTCGACAAAAGAACATAAAATTTTTTTTAAGGTTTTCTTAAACTAACTATTAGTACTTGGCTAATTCAATTTGATGGGAAATGTTTGGAACTAAAAATAACTACCGACTCAAATATGGAACTCAAAGTGGAAGTGTGGAACAAGTAATCTTTTTATCATTTCCATCCATCTAATTTTAAATTTGGTTAAAAAATAGAGCCGTACCAATACTATGTGACTATATCCATTGTTCAGTTCAATTTCAAAACTAGAAGTTGGTCTTATTGGTTATTTTTATCAACAACCATCATGAATTCCTCATTCTATGATTAAAAATTATCTGACACTAATTTTAAATCATAATAGGAAGCATTTATATTGTGTATGATACACATTGTATTGATTTTAACAAGAATTTAGTATATATGTGTATCTAAGTCGTAAAATGATATTTTAACAAGAATTTAAAATGATATGATAATCACAATGTTTAATGCTACTAGCAATGATGCGATATTTTCTTGATAAAGTCTAAAAATTTACATAACTTAAATATTAGGGGTGTAAGAAAAATTCGACCCACCCGAAAAACTCATCCGACCATAAAAAAATCGTAGCGAAAAAATAGAAAATTAAAAGTCCGAATATGATTTAGGGTGATTTTTAATAAATTAAATCGTTAAAATTAGGGTCCCTCCGAAAATAACGTAGGGATCCTGGAGCCCATTTTTTATTTGTATAATTAATACATATGTTATTAATTTTTTATTATAGAGATAATATTTTTTGTATAAAATTTCACACTTCTCTATCACATTATCAAACTCTAATTTAATAACTTTAAAATTTTAGTAGTATATTTTATATTTAATATAAAATTAAATATTTTTATATTAATTTTAAGTTATTAAATATATTTTAAAATATCATTATATAAAAGTAGTGGCGCCTGAAAAAAATCACTCGAAAAACTGATCCGAAAAGTAGCGGTTGAGTTTTTTAAACTGAAAATTCGACCCGACCCAAACTACTTTCACCCCTATTAAATATTGTCCCTTATTAAGTTACGAACTATTATGTACAAATAATCTATCCATAAATTTAAATGTTACTATTTACTTATAATAAAATATTATTAGATGATATGTATTTTTTACTGAAATACCCCGTATTACTAATGTCAAGTTAAAGTTTATTTAACCTGACTAAAAATTTGAAAAAAATCATAAAATTAATAAATTAGATAAATATAGTTATATATTTTTTTGTATTTGTAAATTAAAATACTGGTAATATACATATATATACGTAATGTTCAAAATAATAGCTAATAATAATATGCAAATTGTGTGAATGACAATAATAAAATAATAATTTAAATAAATTAATATTTTTAATTGTGATGATAACAATGATAATAATTGTTTTGTTATTGTTACATAATTTTTTTATATTATTTCATATTTTATGTGTCTACGATTAAAAAAGCAAAAACAAGTTTGAGTGACAATCCCAAGCAATCATAATTCAGATTATGTACAAATTAAAATAAAATAAATAAGGTAATGTGACAAAGTCAATTAATTTAACTTTATATTATTAGTAATACAGAAAAATTACTAACTTTATATTATTAGTAATTTAGAAAAAAAAATACTTATAAAAATACCACTTCTTTTTCTTTTTGCCTCAAAAAAAGTACTAGATGGGCTAATAAAAGCTCACCACTTTAATATTGACACAAATTTTTGGCAGAAGCTTAATCTAAGATGTTCAATTTTACAGATGACGAGTTCTTGGATTAACTAAGACCAAACGGGTACATCGCATGTCGGGGTGAAACTTTCCGAGTCTCCTCCAAGTTAGAAAAAAGGGCACTTTTCATCAATATTATCAAAATCGGACCGGACCGGCTGGTTCAACCGCGAACCGGCCGACAATCCGGTTCGGTTTGATATCAAAACCATTTTTGATGTTGAACCGGTCAAAACCGGTTGAACTGGCCAATTAAATCGAGTCGATTGAATTGGTTCAACCCGGTTCAAATCAAGTTTTGAAAAATAAAATTTAAAAAATGATAAAAATAGAAAAGTTAAGAAAATAAAAAAAAGGAATATAAGAAAGGTAAAAAAGGAGGGAGTATGATATGTATAAAATTAAATTGGAATTGAAATAAAAAAGATAAGTATTCAAAATTGATTAACATTAAAATGACAAATTATTAAAGAGCACAAATAAAAGAAATAAAAAAGGAAAGTATTAAAGAAAAAAGAAATAAGAATAATTTAGGATAAAATTTATTAATATAGCATCTAGCATTAATGAATAGTAGATACTAAGTTAATAATAATCTATTTATATTTATATGTTAATCATTATTATTTATCATTATTAAAAATTTTAATAAATAAAATTATGTTATATTAGTTTTTAATATTTTTAATAGGTTATTAGTACAATATTCATATATTATATCATATAACTTATATTATATCCTTATAATTATTCTAAATAATATTATTTTAATAAAATCCGGTTCAATTCGGTCGAACTCGGTTGGACCGATCCAACCGCGACCCAAGTCCGGTCCGATCGCCGGTCCGATTATGAAAATATTGTTTTTCATAGTGAGCGTGCCCAAGACAGGGAAATGTTTTGTGGTGCCCCTAAAAATCTGCAGGAAACCGGTGGAAGTAGATCATGCATGATTAGCTTGCAACAGGCATTGTCATGAGCTTCTGATACGTACAGATCAAGTCTCCTCCTGGGTTTGATGTTTGTCAATGTCGGAATTCCGCTTTTTTTTTTTTCCGGGGAGTACATAATCCATAGTTTTGATCTCAAAAACTGATCTCTTTGTTTGATCCAAGGTGTTAGCTGCCTCCAAGGGTGGTACAAGAATCTGAATGAATTTACGAGTTGTTGAAAGCAGACGCACTCATAAGAAATCACTAAAACCTAAACCTAGCTAAGAAATCGAAGAAATAAGGAGAAAATCACGTGTCAGATCGATTAAACACACTGAACCTAGCTAAGATTCTTACCAATCCATGACAAAAACAAGGAGAAAATCAGCACAACATGATTTACACAGAGTGCAGCATAGAATTGCACGCATTCTTGTCACTTAGCTGCCTTGCCCTAAGGTTGGAGACATCAACTTTGTGGTGCAATCAGGGACGGAGCCAGGCTTTCCTAAAATTTTTAATATACTATATAAATTATTAAGGATATAAAGAAAAATTTTAAAAATATATAGAAATATTTAAGCTTGGCCCCTCTCACATTTGTATCTTGTCTCCGTTATTAAATAAAACCAATACACATCAAGATTGAAAATAGTGATTGGCGTGCGAACAGAAGAATAAATGGCTGGAAAAGGCCAATACAATTCAACACAAAGATCAAAGGCTCAAAAAAAAAAAAAAAAAGATCAAAGGGTCCTCTGAGCGCTACCTACCATGCATGGGGCTTTACGTGTAGCAATAAAAGTACTAATTTAAACAACGTATTCTTCTCTGCTTAAATTGAAACTTGCAAGCTACTTTCTCAAGGATTCTACACCCAGATAACATCCAAGGGACCAACGGAGTGCTAAAAACATGAAACAAAATGCTGAAGATGCAGGAAACAGAACATGAGGGATGATTTGGCTGTGACACCATAGACGTTGAAGTAAGCACGACATGGTCATAGGTAGCTGAGGGGCGAAGATACTATAGAATATTCAATTGCTATATATTTTCATTTTCTAAAATTCGAGTAATTAGAAATATAATATTATCATTGTTAGTGTTTTTTTATTTAGTTCTCAGACATCTTGTTATGAGGCACAAGGGGCGATCCGAAGAACGCATAAGTAGGAATAACAAACAAAGTATTTCGGGTGCGAATCTATTTGGTGAAAGAAAAAAAAAAGAGATTGAAGGAGAATAATTAATTTTGTTTGGACGACATGAATGATATAAAAAAATGAACATTTAATAATAAATTCACTTGAATTATTTTATTTTTTTATGTGTAATGTTAAATTTATAAAAATAAATATAAAAATTTTAATTATTTCTTTTTTCTTCTTTCCAATCTGATTCAAAAGAAAAAGAAAAAGAAAATATTAACGAAGAATGGAAAGAAAAATATCTTCCAACTTAAACTCAACCAAAATCCTCGTAAACAAGTTTGTACATTTCCTTTCATCTACGAGGAAGGCTGACGTGCCTGAACAATCAAATAAGAATGCCCCCCCTCAGGTGACTCATTCAATTTTTTAGAAAATTTGATGGAAACGTGAGTAAAGTCAATAATTCCCCAATAAGATTTATGAAGTTTTCATCATGGATAAAATACAGACGAACGTCCAATTAATTATGTATTAATAACTCCCGATGGATCAAGGCCTAAACTCTTGTCCCGCTTACTGTGAATAGAACTTTCTATAAATGTGATGCATCTAAATATATTGGTTAACTAGATATTTTAACATTAACTTAATCGAGATTCTAATGAAAAAGGCAATCGCCCCCCGATATACATGTAATAATTCATTAAGATAACCACACACAGACCAACCAACTGCTCAAAACCACAGATAATTCCAACAACATGCATAGTGATACATAAGATTATATAAAGCGGATATGCTGTGCAGTGACTTGCACCACCAAACGCTTTCTCCTGCGTGAGCTGTTTCCCTTCAGCAGTTCGTTTCATAACTTACGAGCCCCTGCAACTCCGGACCTTCCAGCCGGGAATTGTTCTCAAAGCTGCACCGAAAATAGGAGTTTTAGCAGAGAAGATGAGAAAAGAACTGTATGAGAAATGAGACCAATCCCAGGAAAAGAAGAGGAACATTTTGCTTTCGCCCGGTTAAAAACATTTTAGTATGTGAGATCATGACAAGAATTTTCCGACTCCAATCAAACCTCAAAAGAGCGTCCAAGTTCAAGGATCAAACCATTAAGTCTATGATGACAAACTTTTCAAGTTTCTCAATGACCAGGACAGACAACTCTTAGAAACCTCTTTTCTTCCAGATCTAAGAAATTGAATATTCCTTTTCTCTAGGAAGAACTTGAATTTTCCTTACGAACGTATTCCAGAAAGATTGTTTTATTCTTGATATAAACATGCATACATCGAAGGCATAACATAGAACAACCATCAGAAATGCATCAGCTACTTTTCACATGGATGAATAAGCATACTAATTACTGAAACGACTATCCTGAAGTCATAAATGTCAGAAGGCATGTAACATTATTAACATAAACTGCAGATTTTTAGGATTTGCATATCAACATTTTTGGCCAAATAGAAGACTGAGCTCATATGGCTGGCATTTGACATTATTTGGAAATTTAATATAGCTGCAACTATCCAAATAAGAGAAACAGAACTGTTTGCCGGTCAATAAAACCAACTCATACCCAAAACGTAAGGGAGAGAGCATAAAACAAAATGAGCAACAACAACAACAACAAAGCCTTATCCCACTAGGTGGGGTCGGCTACATGAATCATACGACGTCATTCCGCATATTCGTTGATCCATGTTCATGAGATTCGACAGGTGAAAGAAAATTACTTGCTTAAAGGAATGCGTTCAAATGGTCCAGTAGTTGGAATTGTTCCACAAAGGTCATTGTTTGATACATCTCTGGGAGAACAAAGAAAAAAGGAGATCAATAACCAATGAATAATTAAGACTTAGCTAAATAATAATGCACACAGAAGAGAAGACAATTTGCACTTACAGTACTTTGAGGCTAGAGATTTTAGCAAGTTCCCTTGGGATTGGACCAGTCAAATGGTTATCATTGAGACGTCTACAAAAGCACAAAACTTACAAACTAGTTTAAGCATTAAAATAAACAAAAACATTGACATCTTCATTACTATTAAGATTTGAGAACATAATATATCTGGAAGTCAAAGACAACAATAACTCACAAGAATACTAGCGACTTCAGCTTGCCTAATGATGGAGGAATAACCCCTGAAATGTTGTTATTATACAGATCCAAAGAAATCAGGCTTGATAGTTTTCCTAGCTCTGCTGGGATAGTTCCCTGAATATTATTTTTGTACAGTTCCCTGCATAAACAATCACAGGAAGCTTAGGATACTAATGAAAAAAAAATAGCAAGGGAGGAGGTGGGGGGATTTCCCTATAACATTAGCTTTGAAAATGAAACTGCCTAAGGCAATGCATTTAGTTGAATTTAACCACCTGTTTGAAACCATTAACTCCAATTTTTTATTTGTGTGTCATCCACAAAAAATTAACTCCATTCATCCACAAAAAATTAACTCCAAATTAACTCCGCCTATATTTTATAGCCGGTCTCAAGCCCGGATAAAGGAGGAGGGTTGTGTTAGGCCCCGACAGCCAGCATAAAATCCTGTCGAATCTTATGAACATGGATCAACGAATATATTGTGTTAATGCTAGGTCGTTACCCGTAAGTAACGCGTTGTACAGCTCGGGTACAATGATAAGAGAGCAAGAGACGCTGCATCCTCGCCTGAATACAGTGTTAAATGAGCAAGGACTACCGCAATCTAATGGACGGAGGCGGTTAAAGAAGCTAGTTTATGAGACTAAGGTCAGATTAGGTTCTTGGAACATTGGGACGTTGAATGGGAAGTGTCTCGAGGTGGCACAAGTAATGGACCAGCGTAAGATTAGTATCTTATGCTTGCAAGAAACTAGATGGGTAGGAGAGGGAAGTAAAGATATTAGGTTAAATGGTTCCAAACTTTGGTACACAGGTAAGGTAAATGGAAGGAATGGTGTTGGTATTATCGCGGATGCAAAATGGAGGAAGAATGTTGTGGAAGTTAAAAGGATTGAGGATCGAATCGTATCCGTGAAAGTAATTGTTGGAAAGGAGATTATGAACATTATTAGTGCATATGCACCCCAAGTAGGAGCAAAATCACATCTCAAGGAGAAGTTTTGGGCAGATATGGAGGGTTTGATTGAAAGTATACCAACAACCGAGAAAGTTTATATTGGGGGAGACCTTAATGGACATGTTGGTAAAGAGGCAGGACCACATGCAAGGGTTCATGGTGGTTTTGGTTTTGGGGAGTTGAATGAGGAAGGACAAACTATTATTGATTTTTCTTTAGCATACGACCTTAAGATTATCAACACTTGTTTTAGGAAGAGAGAGGAACATTTAATCACATACAAAAGTGGAACTCATAGGTCTCAAATCGATTTTTTCTTGACAAGAAATACTGATAAAAGACGTTGTACTAATTGCAAAGTAATTTCTGGACATGGGGTGACTACACAACATAGATTGTTAGTTCTTGATATGCAAATGAAATGTATAAAATCAAAATCTCGAACAGTTTTTGATGTGGTGGCAGTTAAAGGGGGAGAAGCGAGAGACTTTTAGAAGTAAGTTATTAAAGGAAAGTGTGTGGGAGTTAGAAGAAGATGCTAGTATCATGTGGGAGAATGTGACAAAAAAGGTTGAAATGGTTGCTAAAGCCATTTTAGGAGAATCAAAAGGTTTTGGACCACGAGATAAGGAGACTTGGTGGTGGAATGAGGAAGTCCAAGAAAAGGTGCGTAATAAAAAGAATTGTTTCAAGGCGACACACTTGGACAATAGTTCTGACAATTGGGAAAAGTATCGTTTGGCGAAAAAGGAGGCTAAGAAGACAGTTAGTAATGCTCGTGCTAAAGCATATGAGGGGTTTTATAAGGAGTTAGGGACAAAGGCCGATGAACAAAGGATTTACAAGATTGCAAGGAATAAAGAGAAGGAGTCGAGAGATTTGGATCAAGTAAGATGCATAAAAAATGAAATTGGCAATGTTTTAGTTACTGAAGGAGATATTAAGAACAGATGGGAAGAGTATTTCTATAAGCTATTTAATGATGGATGTGAAGGTTCCCGCTGTGATTTGGAGGACTTGACAGTTAGCGAATGTAAGCTTAATAGGTCATTTTATCGTAGAATTAGAGTCTCGGAGGTTAGCGAAGCTCTTAAGAAAATGGAAAATGGTAAAGTTGTTGGACCGGTTGGTATACCAATTGAAGTTTGGAAATATTTAGGAGAAAAAGGTGTGTTGTGGTTATGTAAACTATTTAATGAGATTTTACGATCGAAAAAGATGCCTGATGATTGGAGATTAAGTACATTAGTTCCTATTTACAAAAATAAAGAGAATATTCAGAATTGTGCAAATTATAGAGGGATTAAACTTATGAGTCACACAATGAAATTATGGGAAAAAGTGATTGAGCATAGATTGAGAATGTAGACTAGTATTTCTGAGAGACAATTTGGGTTCATGCCAGGAAGATCCACTACAGAGGCGATTTATTTACTAAGGGGGATGATGGAGAAGTATCGAAGTAGGAGAAGAGACTTACATATGACTTTCATTGACTTAGAGAAGGCGTATGATCGGGTACCAAGGAATGTACTTTGGAAAGCCTTGCAAAAGAAGAGGATGAGTGTTGCCTACATTAAGGTAATACAAGATATGTACGATGGGGCATTGACTAGGATTAGGACACCCGGAGGTGAGACAAATGAATTTCCTATAAGAATTGGCCTACATCAAGGATCAGCTTTAAGCCCGTATCTATTTAACTTAGTTATCGATGCTATAACCGAGAGTATCACAGAGGAGGTACCTAAGTGCATGCTATTTGCGGATGATATAGTACTTTTAGCAGATTCAAGAGAAGAGATTAATACAAAATTAGAAATATGGAGAAATACGTTGGAGTCAAAGGGTTTTCGTTTAAGTAGGAATAAAACAGAATATATGCATAGCAATTTCACAAATAAATAACTTAGAGACGATTTGAAAGTTAGGCTAGGGGAGGATATAATTCCTCAAGTGACAAAGTTTAAATATTTAGGATCAATTGTAAGACAAGATGGTGATATTGATGACGATGTTAATCATAGAATTCAAGCTGGTTGGTGTAAGTGGAGGAAAGCCACTGGAGTTCTTTGTGATAGAAAAGTACCCAATAAAGTTAAAGGAAAATTTTATCGTACTGCTATAAGACCAGCAGTGTTATATGGTAGTGAATGTTGGGCTATGAAGGGATAACATGAACGTAAAGTGGGGGTAGCCGAAATGAGAATGTTGAGATGGATGTGTGGTCATACAAGATTAGATAAGATTAGGAATGACCATATACGTGAACGAGTCGGAGTGGCTCCTATTAGTGAGAAAATGGTAGAGAATCGTTTGAGATGGTTTGGTCTTCAGAGAAGACCATTAGATGCGCCAGTAAGAAGAGTAGATCAAATAATCAGGAGTCCGATTAAAAGAGGGAGAGGGAGGCCAAGGCGGACACTTGGCGAACTAATAGAGTAAGATCTATTGGTGAATAATATACCGAAAGGTTTGGTTACTAATAGAGCGGAATGGCGTCGTATGATCAATGTAGCCGACCCCACCTAGTGGGATAAAGCTTTGTTGTTGTTGTTTAATATGTTCATTATTAGATCAAACATTTTATATATGAATTTAACAAGTGAAAATAGCCTAAATAGTAAATATCTTATTTCAGGTTCATGATGGTGTCATTGACAATGGGATTCATAGTCTTATTCAGATCCTAAGCACATAATTCTGGCGAAAAGTGATTCAATTTGGAGGATATAAAATTTTGTTTCTATAACATGCCAAAATCTTGTCACATCATTTTAAAAGGAGAGCATCGAATAAGGATGGGAGGTGGAAAAGTGAAACATACAGATACTGCAAATATTCAAGCTTTCCAAGTTCAGGCACAAGATGACCTGATAAATTTGAACTTCCGAGGTCCCTGTAAAACCAATCAATAGCAACTTAAAACAGATGTTTGACAACCAAAGGAAAAACACATACCTTAAATTTTTTTTAAGAAAACATCCTTAAGGAACTAGGCAGTGAAACATGAGAAAAGTTATCTTGTGTTTTAGATAAATAAAAATGTATACGAAAAAAAAAATCAAGGATGTAGTTTCAATCAAAAGTTGGTCCAAATGTGGGATGATGATGGAAGAAAGAGTTTGACATTCTTCACGAAAAATTAAAGTGAAAGAACGAAAGCACAGATTCAAAGTGGAACACTCTCGATTAGAATGATAGGATACCTGCTCAAGAATCAATGCGACAAAACTGCTCTCAACTGATCACCCTAATGTATTGCGCAAGAAATATATGAAATAAAGCCATAAAGACAATTCAGGAAGACAGAAAGCTACTATCGATAATTTTTCAACGATACCATTGGTTAAATCGTCAAGATTAGCTGAAAAGCCCAATTATTGCAACACTCATCATTCCAAAGAAAACCGAAACAAAAGGAGACCACAATCGCCGCAGAAAAAAAATACAGAGACTGCAACTTTATGACAATGTTAGCTTTCCTAGGACGATTCAGCACAACTAACAATCACATGAAACAAGATGGACGAAATAGACAAATAAAAACACTTACACGCGAGTAACACGATAGTCCTGGTTGCAGGTGATGTGGAACCAAGTGCACGGGTTCACGAGCGTCGGATCCCAGCTCTGGAGAACGTTTCCGGGATCAGAGAGGCTCTTTCGGAAGGCGTAGAGCGCGTCTCCCTCGGAGTTGGCCGTCGCCAAAGGCGCCGACGGCAGCAGCAGTAACGCCACTGCCAGCATCACTCCGGCCAAGGCACCCCCTTCAGGGACGGCCATCAGCTCCGCCGGCAACGCTCGCGACGGAGATCTAGGGTTAGGGTTCCTGCGCTGTTCGAAACTCCACGGGATTCTGGTCGGAAATCGAAGGCTTGCAGGAGACGAAGCAGAAGAAAGGGAAAGGTGCGGGCTGTATAATGTACCCTCAATCTTTATATGGTGCCTTGTAATTAAACTTTTAACTCGGATGAGTAAATAAAGATAAATTAATTGACTGGTTAAATTAAACTTTTTCCTGATGAGTAAAAGTTCCGAACAATACGTGAGCTGTTTTTCTTTTTTTATTTTGTTTCTAACTCTATATGCGTTTAAGTTGGACAGGACTTTCGAAATTAAATTATAGACTAAAAAATAACGAGATACTTTGGACTTTAAGTCTTAAACTTTGAATTATTGAAAGAGTTAAGATAATCCATATTTGAGTTAACCGTGGATTGTCTAATGATTTATTTCGATTTTATCTTTTCATTGTATGATACTGAAATTGAGAAGGAAAAAAAAAAAGAACGTTCATCACGTGACCTCCCGCTTTGAGAATAATTGAGATGGGAGTCCTCCCGCTCACATTCATCACCGTCCGCTGCGGAAAGAAGAGCGATTGATGAAAGCGTGATTCGCAGCGCACCGGTTCGAGGGACGACGTTCGATTCATGGACGAATCGTCGTCTTCCCTTCTCGCGAGCCGCCCGTCTCACCAACTCCTTCTTGCCAGCCGCTCGTCGTCTCAGCCACCCCAACTACGAAGTCACTCTCCCGCTGCCGCCTCCTGCCCCTATCACTCAGGGCCACATCGTTGCCCGTTGATTTAGGCCCTCCACCTATGTCAGCTCAGGAGATCGTCGGGGCATACAGAGGTCCGCAGGTGCTGCTGCGATTCAGCGGAGTCTGGCGATGTCGGCACCGTCGACAAGAGCTCCGTGATCTTGCCACCTGCTCCGACAGCTAAGGACGGGGGCATCTATGTTTCGCCTGAGACAGAGGAGCAGAAGCGCTGATGGGATGCGAGTTCTTCGACGACGAAAGATGGGATCAGAAGGATGATGTCGCCTCACCGACGACGTAACCTCTCCGTCGCCGCCCAAACCATTCTTGCTCCAATGAACCGGCGCCGCGAACCAACATTTTCCATCGCCGTTGATCCTCCATCGGATGGGGGAGATGGACCATCCTCTCATCGGATTTTGCGACGTGTGTTATGATTTGAACCATCTAATTTAATTTGGACGGCTCAGATCGTGCTTCACCAGTTCACCGTGATTTACCTTACTACTTTTTTTCTCTTTTTTTTTTATTATCACTTAGTATCCGAGAGAAACTGTGTTGATAATCCAATTCTTAACGCGCTAAAATTTATGCACAATTATGACGGATAGACTCACCGTCAATTTTAATTTTTTTCATATGAAAACTGGCGGGAGGCTTACAATAATAAAAAGAAAATTCAAACACAAAAACTAAAAACTTGGGCATAGAAACCTCACAAAACATCCTAATTAATTGAAATTTCAATTAATTTGGTGTCTGGTGTCACTCTATATCAACCAATTAGACTCCTAAGAAATGGAATTAAGGGGTCATATTCATAGGAGATAATCTAAATAAATTATCGTATATTTTATTTAAAATTCTTAAGACCTAGCACATTACCTCGTTTGACCGCGATTATTATAGTTTTAATTGCTTTAATAATTTTGATTCAAATTACTTGTTTTTTTCCAATTGAATGCTTGTAAAAATTTAGGAGCTACTTTTATTCACAATACTTATGAATCAAAGCAAAAAATGCTTGGTTTTTGAACGAAAGACAAGAATTTTCTTTGCATTAACAACAATTCATTTTCTTCTAAAGTTTTATATCCAACCAAGCCCAATATAAAGCATGCAAGCTAGCTTTGGTGGAAACCAAAAGATCATCTATTACATCCGGAAAACTTCAAATGATTGATTAATCATCCTATGTTTTTTTCAGTTGTTATTCTAGCATTCGACGTCTAACTTCAAACTCATGCAGCACTAATGGTTGTGTGCATTGGAATTTTGTTCCATTATTAAGCCTGATTATTATGATGTTTTGTCTTGGGATGCATGTTTAATTATGACGAGTCAGGCTCCTAACATTTTTTTTTGTGTTCATAAGAATTGAACCCAAGACAAGATCTACTTAAGTGGTGAGGAGACTCAACCATAATCTGAGCCCCGCCAGCTTAAGCATCGTACATGTTTTGCATGCATCGTCGAGATATGCTTCACATCATATCACGCCCTAGATGAGCCATCCATCTATGGATCAAGGGTAGTGCCCGCTTGGGAGATGGAAGATGCTAAGAGAATAGCCTCCCCCCCGTTACTTCTTCCCATTCGCCGCTTGTCGTGCAAAAACGAATCCCTCTCTCTCCGACGAGTGCAGGAAGCTACAATGGCAACAAAAAATTCACTATGCATTCTTTCTTTTTCTAACGGATAAGAATAAAAGCACATCTAGAATTTTAGTCTATGTTGAATATCATCCGATTTTACTTTAGCGCTTCAAAGTTCAAACTCTAGACCTACGAGTTTTCTTGCAATAGCTATACATTGACATTGATGTCAAGAAAGAGTTAGCACCAATCCATAGGAATTTGATGATTTAACATTACAAACAAAAGCTTCTGAGTAAAGGCATTCGTCTCATCAATTTAGGCATGTTGTGACGTGACACAGGATCTCTCTTCTGTTGGCATTGCCCTAATTTCCTTATGGGGTTTTACCCTTCTACGATAGATCGACAACATACTTCTAGGTTGTGTAGGCCAAAACATAGAAATAAGATTAGTTTCATGTGTTAAAGATTGCTCTTTCACATTCCCAATGTTAGTTCTTTTTTTGTTATAAAAGCTTGTGAGTTTCAACTTTTTTTATATGATCTCGCTTTATGAATACCCTAATGCATTTGAGTTGAAGTTTTATTTTTGTCCTTCCAACCTTCCTAGCAATGCATAATCTGCAATATGCATTAGGAGGCTATGAAATATGATATGTACCATGTTGTCCATTGTTTGCATATGCTACCACGAGAGTTGCGACCATGCGCCCGAGAGAGGGATCCCATGTTGAATGACAACACGCCCTTGCACGCGGTAGCTTCTACATTCGTCGGAGAGAAAGGGATGCAATGTCACGACACAACCGATGAATGGGAAGAAGAGAAAAGGCGCACACACGCACGGAGAGAGAGAGAGAGAGAGAGAGAGAGAGAGAGAGAGAGAGAGAGAGAGAGAGAGAGAGAGAGAGAGAGAGAGAGAGGTTAAATGAGGGTTATATTTCTCGCGAGAAAGACTTAGAGTCCGTTTGGCTTAGCCGATAAAAAATAATTAATAAGTTGAAGTGCTGATAAATAATTTATTGACTAAAACTTATTTTTAAAAATAAGTAGTTACACTTTTGAATAAAACTACTTATATTAATAATAATTAGTTAATTATGATACGACAAATTGACTTATTTTCTTAGAAAAAAATAAGCACCCCTCTCTTCGCTTATTTTCATTTTACTTATAAGTAAATTTGATATTTCCTTATCAATTATATTATAATATTATCAAATACAAAGATTTTTTTTTCAAACTGACTTATAAATTACTTATAAACTTAGCCAAATGGAAGCTTATGTTGTCCTTGATCCATAAATTGACGGCCACTGGTAAAATATAAACATAAATATAATAACTAAAAAGAAAAAATCAATGGTAAAATTACTAACCAACTTACAAATGTTGGATTGGGTAGAGATGCAAGGAAAACTCATCCACATTCCGGCTAGGAAAAAATCAAATCTAAAAAAATAAAAAAAAGACGTCCGAATGTATTTACTCATCCATTAAATTTAAATCCCTAATAAACCAAAGTAAGTTATAATTATCAGTTAAAATTGAGTTGGATTTGATTTTATTGAATTCAATCCAGTGTGAGTCGACCAGACAAGATTTGACTTTTTTCTAAAAAAAAAAATTGTCGGGCATATTTGATTGGATCAGATCCACGATCACCTCCACCTCTAATCTTTCGATCGTCATCTAAATGAATTATAAGAAGATTGTGAAATGAAATGCTCACCCCCAAATCTATTTCTCGATCCACCAAAATCTAACGAGCAAAGGAAAAAATGACCAATGGGATGTGTACAAGTATCGAACAGCGCAACTAACTAAAACAAACGTTCTATAAATTGGAAAGACGGTTGTTTTCCCGCGTCTCTCTCCAAACCTCTCTCTCCTTTGGATTCCCAACTCATCCATCCCCCTCTCTCTCTCTCTCTCCTCTCTCATCACACCAAAATCAAAACCAAAACCAAAACCCACTCTGTTCTTGCCGTCCTCCTCCTGACCATCGCGGCCCTCTCCTCTTAAACCTCCCCCTTCCCTCTTCCTCCACGGACAGCCGCCCGCCGCCACCGCCACCATGGGCAACTGCTTCTCCAATTCCAATGATGCCTCCCTGGCCGCGGTCCCCGTGGCAGAAGCAGCAGTCGATCCCCAGGATGCCCCCTTGTCGAGCCCGACGGCGGCAGCGGCGGACGCGGCCCCCCAGCCCCCGATCGGCAAGCCTAGCCCCAACGGCCCCGTGCTGGGCCGCCCCATGGAGGACATCGCCGACACCTACACCATCGGCAAGGAGCTGGGGCGCGGCCAGTTCGGGGTCACGCACCTGTGCACGCACAAGGCCACGGGGGAGCAGTTCGCCTGCAAGACCATCGCCAAGCGGAAGCTGGCCAATAAGGAGGACGTGGAGGACGTGCGGAGGGAGGTCCAGATCATGTACCACCTCGCGGGGCAGCCCAACATCGTTGAGCTGAAGGGCGCGTACGAGGACAAGCACTCGGTGCACCTGGTCATGGAGCTGTGCGCCGGAGGGGAGCTGTTCGACAGGATCATCGCCCGCGGCCACTACACGGAGCGCGCGGCCGCGTCGCTCATGCGGACCATCGTGCAGATCATCCACACCTGTCATTCCATGGGGGTGCGTCTCGTCGTTGGGTTTTGCTTTTGGCGTTGACAGACCAATTGAAATATTCAGATGAAGCTTATGTGTACAGACATTGCTCTGATTTTGGCACCTACAGGTGATTCACAGGGACTTGAAACCAGAAAATTTCCTGTTGCTGAACGAGGATGAGAATGCGCCATTGAAGGCCACAGACTTTGGCCTCTCCGTCTTCTTCAAGGAAGGTAATTTATTGGGATGTGGCTTGCTCCTTAGTTGTATCCTGTTTCTTTCGTAAATAGCGTTTGCAGTTCATAGGTTGTCAATCTTTCCTTGAAACCTTTTATATTTATCCATTATATGTGTTTGTTATATATTGATATGTAATTCTTGTTTTACCAAAATGATTGTGGATTGAATGGACACATTAGGATGTTTAAGCCCCGAACTAGGCACAATATGCATCGAAGTTTCATTACAATTCTATTTAATTAGGATAACTACCATTTAGATTCTTTTAGCTTCTTTTTAGTTAACATCACATGATGTTTCCAACATCCGTTGAGACCTCTTCTATTGATTTTCGGAAGCTCACATATGAGTTCTTAACAGAAAATTGTTCCAACCTAAACAGGTGAAGTGTTTAGGGACATAGTTGGCAGTGCATATTACATAGCACCCGAAGTCTTGAAGAGAAAATATGGGCCAGAAGCTGATATTTGGAGCATTGGTGTTATGCTTTACATTTTTCTCAGTGGAGTTCCCCCTTTCTGGGCTGGTAATTTTAATTTCAACTTATCACATATAATTCTTTCACTTATCAATGCAATTACTCATACTGGTACATTTTGTCCAAACAGAATCAGAACAAGGAATTTTCAATTCCATCATACAAGGAGAAATTGATTTCATCAGTGATCCATGGCCGGACATATCATCAAGTGCTAAGGACCTTGTGAGAAAGATGCTGACAGGAGATCCGAAGCAAAGGTTAACAGCATTTGAAGTTCTAAGTAAGCATGAAGGATGGACATGGCAAAATGCTATCTATATATATCTTCTTTGAGCGGTTAATAATGCAAGATAATTTTGGCAATCTATTGTTACAGATCATCCATGGATCAAGGAAGATGGAGAAGCACCTGACACACCTCTTGATAATGCAGTACTCAACAGACTGAAACAGTTCAGAGCAATGAACCAGTTTAAGAAAGCAGCTCTCAGGGTAAACTTCTTACGTAGATACTTTGTTGTGAAAGTGCTTAAGGAATACCCTCTTGAAGTATCAACTAGCGCCAATTTAACATCTAAAGTCTAGCAGTGGATGCAAATAAAATCGAGCAGACACATTAGTGAAAATACCTCAATGAAAAAGAAGTCTAAAATCAAAGAAGCATAAACATTCAATTAGCATCTCCAGGTGAACTGTAATTTCAATCATAAACATTCAATTAGCCCTACCTACCAGGAAAATGAGGTCTTACCACTAGCATTTTGTGAAATATATTTCAAGGTTAACCAACAAACATGAATCATGAAAAGGTAAATGGCCATAGCATTTTTCTAATCAAAATCTTCTTTTTTTTATTATGCAGGTAATTGCAGGATGCTTATCAGAGGAAGAGATCAGGGGATTGAAAGAGATGTTCAAGAACATGGATACCGACAACAGTGGAACCATCACTCTAGAAGAACTCAAAAAAGGTTTGTGCAAGCAAGGGACAAAGCTATCAGAATATGAACTCCAACAGTTGATGGAAGCTGTAAGTTTCTATGGCATATTTTCAACTATTAATGTAGGAGAAAACAAAGTTCTTTCTGGACTTGCATATGATCCACTGACTACTCTGACTTCCTTCTATTCATGCCAATCCATTACTACAGGCTGATGCAGATGGAAATGGGATTATTGACTACGAAGAATTCATCACAGCAACAGTACATATGAACAGAATGGATCGAGAAGAGCATCTCTATACTGCATTCCAGTATTTCGATAAGGACAACAGTGGGTATGTGCAGCCAAATTGATATGAGACCTTTGTCCATTTTATGCTCACACCATCAAATCTTTTCTTGATGCATTTGTTTCCTCGTTGAATCCAGATATATTACAAAAGAGGAGCTTGAGCAAGCTCTCAAAGAGAAAGGCATGTATGATGGCGAAGAAATTAGAGAAATGATTTCCGAAGCCGATACTGACAATGTAAGTAGCAATACCAGACTTATGGCAATTTCTTCATAATTTAAAGCTGAACTTTTACATCTAACTTTTCTTAATCCTATGGCATGCTTTTGAGAAAAAAAAATGTCTTCTATATGTCAGTCATTTCATATTTCTCTATGTGCTGACATATACTACAATTTCACGAACCATGTATTGCATTGACGAAAACAACAAACTATTACAATTTTCAGCTGTCTTATTTCCTGATATCTAACTACCACTAAATTTCATGCAGGATGGAAGGATTAACTACGATGAGTTTGTGGCCATGATCAGAAAAGGAGACCCTGAAGCCATGCCAAAGAAGAGACGAGACGTGATTCTTTGACCCTGTGACCTTCGGCAGATTGCAGCATTCTTAGGTTCATAATACATGAACAGGGATCACATGAATCAACCGTGAACAGAAGAACACAAAGGATTCATGAGCATAATGTATAAAAAAGTGATCCAATTTGAAATGCAGTTCGAGTTAACTGGTCACGGTTCAAACATCATTCTGGTGTTAATGTTGGCATTTTCTTGAATGCCAAAACATGAGTTTGGCATAAATATATATGTGCACTGTACAATCTGATACTTATCATTAGTTTTCTTGCAGTGCGGAGTGATCTCGTGTTGCATATGATCTCACTCGCTGCACTTACCACAACCCCCGTGTACATACAAACTTAAAAGGGTTAAAAGTTTCATCCATTTCATTGATTCCTAATCCGAAGAATTATGATGTATACAACGCAAATCCTTTCTTGTCAAATACCTGATTGCTTATACACAGATCTTATTCATGAGCAAGAAAATACAGCATGAAAATTACATGTCAGCCATTTTCACAAGCATATATTCCAGAAGCAAACATTAGGGAGAGGGGAGAGGGAGAGAGAGAGAGAGAGAGAGAGAGAGAGAGAGAGAGAGAGAGAGAGAGAGAGAGGGAGGGAGGGAGGGAGAGAGAACAAAGGACGAACACATCAAGTAGATATAAACAAGTGCAACAACACTGTCAACGATGATTTCACGCCGGCCGCGCACTGTAAGCTGCCGGCGGGGCAAAGGGCATTGAGCAGCACAGCAGCCTTCAGAAGCATGCGCGAGTCCGAACTCCTCGTCCATGTCTCCTCTGTTCAATTACATAATCCAAGGAAAGACAAACGCTGAAATAATAGAGAACAAGAAGTGCGTGAAATAATTTTTTACTCTAAAAAATTAACAATTTAGATGTCACACTAAAACAGTCACATCTTAATTAAAAATACATAATATATATATATATATCAATTTCTCATATTAATATATATGTATATTTCATATTATGAAGTAAAAAATATTTCACATAGCTTTTGACATCTTAATAGTAATAAGCATGCAAAAGAAAGATACGGAAAATCTTCTAATGAGAAGGAAAATGAACTGCTTTAATAAAATAGAACCCATCATATATGGGTGCCAACAATAACTTCTTAATCATTAGTTAAATAGACAAAAAATAAAGTTAAGATAAAAATAAAAATAAAATGATTGTGTAATTTAAAAGTAGTTTAATTTTTAGTTAACAAAATATTATATTTTCATTCAATAATTACACCATTTAAAATTAAATATGGTAACAATTAACTATTTTTGTTTTATGTACTTATATTTCAGTATTCCAATTTAATCAAGCAATTCTTTAATGCTTTACAAATTATTACTAAAACTTATGTTTTAGATGTTAAAAAAAATTAATATACGAATAATGCTGAATTTCTAACAAATGCAATTTTAAAACATAAATGTTAATGAATAAATGAATAAATATGCTTAGAAGAATTTGTTAATACGCGATAGTTTTGTGATCCAGTTTCTCTTATACCGTATGTATTTTTCATTGCATAAGAAAAAGAGATAAATGCATTGCCGCATAGGCAAAGGGTATAAAAATTAAAGAAAAGATAATGTCATTATGTTGAGGTACGTGAATGTTACAGTTCTATAATGTAATTTTTTTTCAGGTATCTAAAGAAAAAAAATTAAAGATTAAAAATAAAGGAGTAGATACACCTCACTGATGATATTCAAACTCGTGACATTTTAATTTTCGAACCATAATGCGCGCTCCACGCTAATTCCCCATAATGTAAAATTGCTCAGATACCACAATAGATGTTCCATTACTCATAACATATGCAATCCATTACTCATAACAACTGATCTACAATCATTTAAGAAACTCATAACCTGATCCAAAGTATGTAATTGTTTTTCAAATTAGAGTACGTAAAAAATCATATATAATATGACCTATATTATAGCATAACACTTTTTTTTATATACTAGGTATAATCTATAAATTGCGCATGCCATAATCAACATCATGTTCTTTATAAAACATGGCATAAACACCATTCATCATTGCATAATCCTAACTCATAATAATTTTAGCTTTTAGGAACATATGGGGTCATCTGTCTTAAACCTATCATCTTTGGTTCCTGCGCATATTTCATCATATGACATGCAACTTACATTCTTTGCATTTTTTTTGTAATGCACATAACAATTGACATCATAATTGTTATGCTCATATCATCTTTTTCATTCATTGTCATAAGACATCTTATGAAGTTTCTTTTAACTTCTTTTTATGTTCTTTATGAGATAACTTATTGTGAAGGATCATGTTGTTGGCAACATTATGACTAAATAAAATTACATGGCAAAACAAATGAGACATACACGATCCGTGTCTCTATTTAAGTAACCATTAAGATATATAAAACTTTGAGGACAAATTTTTAATGAAAGTAGAACGTAATATCCTTATTTCAAGAATAAATGATTAAATGTGTTAATATTATATTATACCATGAGTTTATGTCATGACATTATATATATATAGTATTTGTAATTGTTTATATTTTAATGGAAGTCTCTATTTAGTGTTTGTTTCATCTTTTTGCAATCTAAAAAAAATTCATAGTCATCATTCTTTTTTTTAAAATAAGTAATAACACCCATGCATTCATGACTAATGTTATTATTCCTTGTTGTTTTCAAATGATTCATGCATTCTTGACTTATAATTGTTGGTTCACCAGAATAGTTAAGAACTCTAGCAATACTGGACCAATGTCAGTATCATGTAATTTGTTAATGACCCCCTTAGAAGTTTCAGATAACATAAAATGTGAACTCATTTTCAATACTTTAGAGGGTGTTGCTAATGAATGATTATGCTCTTCCTTAAATCTTTTTACAACCCACTTTCCATCATCAACTTCTCCAATGAATATGTGTGCACCACGCCCGTTCTGTGTTTCTCTTCTACATTTTACTTCTACTCCAACATCCTGCTTAATGTCTTTATGCCCTTGTTTTAAACAAACAAGCATTCTATTTGAATGTTTTCTACGTTCATCTGCCTTATGAGAAACAGACTTCCGTATCGAAAAACCAATAGCTCGGGCATAAAAATTATAAAAATCATAACCTGTCCTTTCTGAATCAAATGTCATACCTAAATAAGGTTTGACTATGCCAACAGATTGGTCAGAAGTCTTACCTATAGTTTCGAGTCTAATGTTGTCATTTTTGTCAGCATATTGCACGATATTGTGGAACAAATAAACATATCATGAGTACATCTAACATTAGAAAATGCAACATAAATAAGTTTATACATACTTTTGTTCTATGCTGGCTGAGCTTTTTATCCGTTCATCATCACAACATGCCTCCTCAATATTAACATTGTTACTCATGTTGGATGACATTATTAGCCTCCTCAATAGCACAATCTATAATCTCTGAAAGAGAGCAGCAAAATAAAAACAAGAGTTATTAGGCAAAACATGATAATAAGACATGTAGTACTAATTCCAGGCATGACATTATATTTTCAAGTTTATGTATCTGAACATATGAACATGATAATATAATAACATATATCTGAACCTGGAGTCAGCATATGCCTTTATGCTATCGGCACAAAATTAGAGCATGCTATCACTCGATTGGCTCACGATGTTGCTGAAAAACATTCAACAATAGAAGGTGACTTTATTTTTAGGCTTCGGATGACCACTTCTAGTTCCGTAAACCCCATATATCATATTTTTTATTCATTTTATCCTCCTGCAGAATGCTTTTGAGTTCATGAGGTTGCTCAACCGAGGCGCAGGCATCACCCAGCACCGGAGGTCACAACTGGAGGTCGCTTTGTCAGAGGGTCACTCAGCCGAGGCGAAGGCGTCACCCAGCACCGGAGGTCACAGCCGGAGGACTCAGCCGAGACGCAGGCGTCACCCAGCACCGGAGGTCACAGCGGGAGGTCGCTTTGCTGGAGGCATAGATCTACGAATCTACGAATTTTTTGACAAGAGCGGGAGTGGGAAGATGACAAAAATCCCCAAAATCGAAAAAACCCCCAAAATCGAAAGGTCAGAGGAAAAAAAACCAAGCAAATAACCCCAAAAAGGAGCGGTTCACGGCGCAAGGATCTCAAGCGTTGATCTTCAATCCAACGATTGTGAGCTTTTGGGTACAACTTGTAACCAAAATGTGTGGGTACACCCTACTTAATCTCTCTCTTATATATATATATATATATATATATATATATATATATATATATATATATATATAGCCACGCGAAATTGCGCCATGCAACGTTCATACTTCGCATGCCTATGATCCTATGCGTGTTTAGATAATCGAATCGTTATTATTTGACTAAAAAGAGAGGAAAAAAATATTGGAGTAAATATATGTAGAAGCAACGGACACCCTCGAAAGGAGGAAGCTTGAAAATGTCTTCTTTCTTTTCCTCCATTGATTCAGGTAAGAGCTTGAAGAGCTTGTGCCAATTACAACACAAGTGGCGAAACTCATCTTTCTTTTTTTTTTCTTAATTTCTTCCTTTTCAATGTGTTATTTTTTACGGCATGGAGTTATGTGCATATATAAAAGGAGGTTGGCATGATCCCACTGCGAGGATTTACCCCCTCTCTGCTTCCCTCCCTCCCTCCCTCCTGCTGTCCCCCCTCCTCTAGAGGGCGTACAGCCATGGACAGATCCAGGGAGGTATAGATTTCATATTCCTCCTGTCCAATTATAAGAGAAAGAGAGAAAAAAAAGAAGAAGATAGTGCTGAAATAGCTTGAGTTTTTTTTTTTGTACACTTTCTTGGAAGATCTCCTCTGCGTTTTCTGACGATAATATTTTATTTTTAAATCCTTCCGTTCCTTTAATTTTCCGAGATTAAGTTTTTTTTAGTTGTTTATGTTGTGATGTTTTCTTAGAAATTTTATTGACTTTATAAAATAAATAAATAAATAAAATCTTCAAGATGTGCCTCAATGTTGTCATCTTCGTGCAAGGGAGGGAGATGTGTGTGTGTGTGGGGGGGGGGGGGGGGGGTGTCAATTGGCGAAACATTATTATTGTTACTTCAGATGTACATATTATTAATTAGATTAAATTAAAGTAAAATTAACTAATTAATTTGTTATTATTGTTGTGATATTGGGGGGAGATGCAGAAGAATGGCTGGACGCCGGCGGTGCCACAATTTGGGGCGTGGGAGCAGAAGGCCGGGGGCGGTGCGCCGGCGCCCACCAACTACTCGATGGTGTTCAACCAGGCCCGGGTCAACCGGAGGCAGCAGAAGACCGAGCTCCGCCCCTACAGCCTCGGCAACGAACACGAGTTCGCCGGATTCCAACATCACCATCAACACCAACACCAACACCAACAACACCACCACCACCACCGCCACATGATCGACGACCCGGCCATGGTAATACCATTTACTGCACATATCATCTCTTCTTCTTTTTTTTTTTTCCATCTATCTATCTTAATAATTAAGATGCATTTAATATTTAAGTACCGGCTGCTACAGAGTTAAGTTGAAGGAGTAAACAACATCTCAATCTTAGCATGTGCCCACAATTTTATTGTTGCAGGGTTTAGATTTCCAAGTGGTATCATGATAACTGAGAATATATATATATATATATATATATATATATATATATATATATATATTATTATTATAGTTGGGATACCAAATTAATTTTGTGGCACAACACAAGGGATGGCAACATTGAGGCAGCTGGCACTTTAATTTTACCCTCAACTTTAAGAAGAACATATTTCGTTTTATATATGAATTTATGCATAATTAATACTATATACGCATCGATATAAATTTTCTAAGGAAGTTGTTTCGTTAAAAGTTTCTTTTTTTTCCTCCCTTTGTGCGCACTCATTGGCCAGCATCAGTGGGGGTGAAATCCGCGCGGGTAGACTGGATTTTTCCATTAAAAAAATCACTCTATATATTTAGTTTTTTTCGTATAATTTTTTCAGGACCCTATATTTTATATATTTTATATTTATGAAAAATATTAATGATATAAAGAGATATTTATTTTATAAATTAACGACGTTCACATGATATATATTATAATAGCGCTATTTATGGCGTATAATATGATTGTCTTCATCGCTTTCCGAATCATAAAATCCTACGATCTAAGATTAGACAAGCGATCTCGATCTCACATTGGAGATCAAAAACATAAGATCGTAGCAGGATCGATAGCTAGATCGTAAGATCGGTGGGCCGATCCTATGAATTTACATTTTAATATTTTTTAAATTATTTTTTTATTGAGAAAACTAAAAAATAGAATATTAAATCTAAAAATTGACAAGAAAGGAGGTAACTTTCTCTGTCTATCATATCATTCTTATTATTTTATATAGTTAATTTTATTTTTTAAAATTGGAAAAAAATAAAAATAGAATATTAAGAATAAAAATTGGCAATGAATTAGGTTAAATTCTCTCCATTCTCTCCTCTCAATTTCTCTTTTCATTTTTTTATGAATGACCTAGAGTCAATTAATAAACATAGGTGAAAAAATGATATTAGAAAAAAAACCATTTGTTTTTTTATAATTCAGATGAGAAAATTGATTTACCATTATGAATTATCATAATTAGTTTTTTTTTCTAACTTTTAATTTTCTATATTGTTATGTATCCCATGAAAATTAGAAGTCAAGTATAATGTAGATATTGAGAGTACAATATTAAATAATAATAATAATTATTATGTTATTTTAAAAAATATTTTTTTTATTCATAAGGTAGGATCTTACGAACATCGATCCTCCAGACCCCTCCCGATCCTATCTCGGAAAGCGATCCTGACAACCTTGGCTTATATTAATTTCTTATACAAGTTATAGGATAAATAATATATTTAGTGAGTAAATTTATATATATTATAAATATTTAAAATATAATATCAACATATATTTTATAAAATTTTAATTATGTAGGTTTCCATCGCTATTCGGGTAGTTTATTTAATTTTAAAAACCACCTAAAATTTTGTGTTGGGTCGGATCGGTTTTTTAGGTTTTGGATTTTTCGATATTTTACTTACACCCTTAGGCAAGAGAGCCGAGTCGGGTTTGTTTTCTAATGATAAAAGGGTAATATTATAAAACATAGGCATCTTTATTTTCATTTCAAGATATATTATTATCATTTCGCATGAGTAGATATGCTCAACATTTTTATAAAATGAAATGATAATAGCGTATTTTAAAGTGGCAATGTGTTCATAATAATAATCGTGACTTGAACATTTGGTTTGAAAAGTTTGTAAGCAAATATTCCTCAAAATTTGAGGACGGTATTATAAAATAATTGCATATAATTTAGGAAGATAAAACATTTATATTTTTTTGAAAAAAAATTACTTACTCTGAGCTAAGGAAACGGACATTTTCTTCTCTCCTTCTCTTTACTTCTCTTTACTGTAGTTTAAAGCTTCTTTCTCCCACATTACTCTCCTTTTCTTAATCCAATTATTTTTCGTATTTTATTATTGTCATTAACAAAATTTTACAAGTTATACATGTGTTTTTTTTTCAGATCTATCTTTTGGTATGTTATGGTGAAGCGTTTTTTTATTTTATTTTTCTCGAACGACGACAATGGATGTATCATTTGCTAATTAAAAAAAAAGAAAAAAATGAGAGCAGGTTAAAATAATTTTCTTATAGTCAATTTATTACTTTTTCCCAGAGTGAAAAAGTCATTATTAAAAGAAAAGAATTTTCTGTGCTTCTCTTTGACATTTTTGTGGCGCCCATGATTCCATGTATAGCACGTCAAGAGTATGTGCAACAATTTTTATCGGATTGATTATGGAGTTGTATTCGGATGTGAGTAGCCCAGAAGTTCAATTTTCATAGTTATCATTTTGATTAAAATTTAGTCATACCGCTCGCTCAGCTCGAGCGAAAAAAAAAAAAAAACTAGAATTGTTGCACAAGATTATTAGCTCCTGAAAAATTTTGCTTCCCACCCAGTTGTTGGGTTTTCTCTTTATTAGTGGAAAATTTACCAAGAAATAAGGATCCAAACAACTATACAATCAATAAAAAAAAAATTCATCAATTCTCTGTTTGCATAGAATACAAAAAAAAAAAAAAGCATTCTTTCAATAGGATGAAAATCAAAAGAGAAGCCAAGAGGAGGGAGCGTCATTTCTTTAATAGCACAAATGTTGGGTAGATGATACCTTCCACCTTTACTAAGTTAACCTTGCAACAACACAGGGAAACAAAAAAACATCTTGACAGGGTAACAAGCACCATCTCATCTCATGATAATTATGGGCAAAAGTGTTCATGTTAGTTTCCACAGAAATATTCATTTAGCAGAATGGTTTCCTCTGCTTGTTTCCTTCTAAACAAGTTCCCCAATGTGCAGAGGAAGAAGAAGGAGAAGAAGTTACTTCGCTACTTCAGTTGCTTTGTAACGCCTTGACGCTGAGGATTCAAACCCACCCTGCCATCTCTGCCTCAACGTACCGCGTCCACATATGCTGCAGTCCAGAACTTATATGTATATCATCTATGTAATGGAAGAATGCAATATAATGCTCCTAATTATTACTATTTTTTCTTGGTTCTGATCATGTGTTCCATAAGTTTGCTAATATTTGGTGGTGTTCTATGCTGTACCACAACTCAATTGATCATGTTGTTTCTAATTTCTTAATCACTGAAACGGCGTGTGACATCTCTAAATTACCATTACATACAGTAATCACTAAGAAGATTTTAAACAAACCACTAATAAGAGTTCCATGTTTATTTGGTCATAGAAAATTGGCTAAAGATGTGTAAGCTTACAGAAAACGAGGAGCTTATATCTGTAACATATGGAATGTACAAAAGCATATATTTGTTACTCTAATTATTATTGTATGATGTAAATCCACCTCAGGATCTTTTGAGATTTCTTGTACTTGGACAATGCCGGAGTTTACATCAATAGATGAAGTAATTGGCTTAAAAAAAAAACTGGTATATTGCATCACAATCCATTGGACCAATTAATTTTAGCCACATTCTTTAAAGCCTAATGGCTTAGTTAAGTGAAGAATGTAGACTGAGAAGTTCTTGAATATTAATAGAGGCAAATCTTTTCGGTTCACCTGAACCCGATGAAGAATTACATAATCCTTCTTAAAGAAAAAAAATCCTTAGAAGCCTCAAATATTTAAAAGGTACTACAATTCATCACATATTACAGAAGCCCAAATGAAACATAGAAAAGGGTTCAAACTTAAAATACAACACCATCAAGATATTAGTATTGCGGATTCAACACTTTGATTAATTAGGAAATTAAAACCTCAAGAATCCACCAAATTTGAGGACACAAAAAAAGCAGAAGCAATAATGTGGGGATCTGAAGAAAATAAGCAGCTGCAAGAACTCACATTTGTGTTTGTCATTCAACGAGGCAGTGGTGTGCTTCCGGCGGATGGTTGATGCATCCTCATTGGACTTCGGCAGCCACACCAAGCACACACAAACATGGATAAGATAAAAAAAGTCACAAGAACTTATTTGAAATTACTGGTTGATAATATTTTTTAATCACATTTTAACACTCGCCATTGATTCAAAATTGTGTACTTCAAGTAATTTTGAAAAATATATACTTGCCTATAGAAAGAGTTTTGTTTATCATTTATTCGTATGTGGCACAAAATCTCAATTTGATTTTTTTTCACCCTATAGGAAGTCAAGAATAAAATGATGACATATGCCAATATCTTTTATTTGTCCATTATTAGATTATTTATCATTGCAATTGCTGATTTATTATTATAGAAAATAGTTGTTACTTCATTTCTGGTTGATGGAGATCCAACAATAGTTTTCTTAATCATATGGCTTTGATATGCAATAGATGTAGCATTAATGTATTGTCTCAGAAGACGAGAGACTATAATAGTTTGCTTCTTTGAACACCATGATACTACTAAGATCCAAGATTAAAAATATTTAATGGAGTAACTTTTCTATCATTCAAAGATCCTACTAAGTAAATCCAAACAATATAAAATTACAAAATTTATAATATCAAAGTTCGTCATTCCAGCAACATGGCATAAAATATGTTGTTCCAAGATGATATTTTGATGGGGAATGCATAAATCTAAATACAAGATTAACAGAAAAAAAGATATATGACCTTCTATAAGTCAAATATATTAAACGACCAATCAAACTTCTGAATATTTTTCATCAACAAAACTTGTACCATCATCAAATCTTATATTTTCATTTGAATTGAACACAATAAATCAATTACTTTATTACTAAAACGATTGTACAATAGATAAATTTTGGATTGAACACAATAAACTAACCAAATATATTTCTTAGACTTGTCATCAAACTTTTGATAATTTTTAGAATTGTTCAAAACATATACAATGCATCCAAAAATATTTAAATGACTTACTTTCGATTTTGCTACTTTTTCATGCTTCATAGGGAGTTTGATTTTACTATTTTTTTATAAATATTCTACATATATACTATAGTTGCATATGCTTTAGCCCAAAATGTATTTGAAATATTCTTCTCATTTAACAAACTTCTTTTCATTTCCACAATAATTCAGTTCTTTTCGATAACACCATTTTCTTACGGTGTATATGGAGATGTAAGTTGTCTTTAAAATTCTTATTGTTTACAAAAATGGTCCTCCTCTATTTGAACGAAATTTTTTTGTATAATAATCATTTTTATTCCCCATCATAGTTTTGAATTTTTTGACCTCATCAAAACTTTTGCTAAAAAAATATAATCAATTTATGCAAGAGTAATCATAAACAAATAATGCAAAATATTCACTATTGTTGAAGGACTTTATTTGTGTAGGTCCACATAAATTTGTATGAATAATGTTAAGAAGATATTTTGCTCTCTAGGATTTTTCTCCATGAAATGATTTTTAGTATTACTTTTAAAAAGTGCTCCCTTCACATAGTTCATAAAAAGAGTTAATTTTTTTAAATGACTAGCAATCATATTCAATCCAGCAAACAATTTCTCATTAATGATCTCAAATATTAGAGTTTAGATTAAAAAACTTGACGAGCTAAAAATGCATAAGAATATGTAAAATCAAGCGAAAACATGCAATTTTTTGACACAAAAACTTTTGCTAAAACATCTAGATTTCTTATCCTTAACCAAACTGAGAATAATCACTTGTCATTAATTGGCCAATGCTTAAAATATTGTTCATCAAACTAGGAACATAAAAATAATAATTTTTTTTACTATCATTCTGCTGCTGAATAGCAATTGTACATTTTCCCTCAACTTACACATGTTTATCATTTTCAAATTTGAGTTATCTTTTCTTTGACTCATCAAAATAATGATCTCATTCCAATCAGATGATTAGATCAATTACGGTCTAAAAATTAAATTTCATTTGTACCAATAGAACATGTTATGAAAAGGTTACTTCTCTCTTCTTTCTCTTCAATAAAATTTGTTTGTTTTGCTTTGGTCCAGCAATTTGCTTCAATATGCACATGCTTCTTATGGTAGTAACATTAAACTTTGCTCTTGTAGTTATTTAATGGTTATTATCATTATTCATTTTGTCCATTAAATCTTTCTCTATCGGGACCTCTTCATGAAATTCACCATGACCTTTATTGCAATCAGATTGAGGAGTTTTTGTTTTAGTTTGAAAAGCTTTCTTATCAAATTTTTTTTTTTGTAAATTTGCTTGCTTCATATGTATCCATAGAATCCATTAGTTTATCAAGGAAAAATTTAGATAAATATTTAGACTCTTCAATTGCAACTATATAAACAATTTTTTAGATTAAACTTCTCAAAATTTTAGCTAACAACAATTTTATCATTAAACTTTTCTCAATAAGATTTCATTTGACTAACACAGTTATTATTTGTTGACATAAATTCTTGAACAGAGTCATTCGATTTCATCGTCAACATATAAAAATCTCGACAAAGAGTTTGTAATTTAATTGTGACTACCTTTGATGTTTCGATACTCTTTTTATAATATAACCCATGCTCGTTTTGAGGTAATTGCGCCTATGATTTTACGAAAAATGAATAAGAAATAATGCTTTTGTATTTTTCCTTTTGTTTTTCTTTAATATTCCTTCTTCATTGTTATATGCATATCTATTTCAGTTAAATCCCAAATGTCTTGTAAGATAAACGAAGTTTTCATTTTGATACCCAAAACTAATAGTTATCGCACTTAAAATTAAAAGTTAAGAGAAACTTACACTTTCACCATTCGCAATCATCTCTTATTCTACTTTCTTGGTTGTTGGAGCAATGATTATTGCACTTGTTAACGACTTCAAAATCTACATATGGTGTATTCATACTCCTACCCAAGTATTTTAAAACCTGCTTTGATATCAAACTTGTTGGAGATTAAAAGATAAAATAAGAAAATAATTAAGCACAATAAAATATTAAAATTATCAAGAAATAATTTGGAGAAAATAAAATAACATTGCTTGATTCACAAAAGCTGAAATGAGGTGGTTTATAAATAGACATACAATTTGATAATGTGCAATAGAAGATCAAAATAATGTCTAAAAATGTAAGAGAGAACATGAACACATTTCACTATTAAGACATCACTACCACTAATAACATTACATCATAACACATAACTATAACTACCATATCATTATAACTAATTCCATCATAATTAACTTCTTTTTCCACGTAGAAAATGATCGTGAATAATATTTGAATCACATTTCAACACTACTTTCTTGATTAAAAGCGAGAGGTGATTATTGTCCAAAATTTCATGAATCAACTTTGGTTGCAGCGGCAACAGCATACTACAATAGCACTATATCATTTGTGTTTCAAGAATGTTGTTGGCAGTGCCGTCCTCATGGTCAGCATGTCCTTTGCTTGACACACATCATAGCATCCTTGTCATTTCTGATGTATGGCGCTGTGTGAATACAAAGAGATGGGTAAAAGTATTACCAGAAATGGTCCTAACTGAAAGAGTTCAGAATTGTTGGTCATTGATTGATAAGGTGCGAATTTGGCATATTTTGGACCAGTCTGCACCTCTCTCTCTCTGACATCTTTCAGTCAGCATTGGGCATTCTTTTATAGACAAGCATTGAAGATTCGCTGGCAAACCATCTTCAGGCAAAGCTTCGAGCTGAGGACACCTTTGAACTTGCAAGATGTGCAGCGAATTGAGGTTGCGAAGTCCACTCGGTAAGTATTTCATATTTGTGCAATTGGCGATGCGTAGGTTTTGGAGAGAAGTCATGAATTTTATTGCCCCGAATAATGGGTTTGTCATGTCAGAGCAATTGCTAAGTTGCAGAGAATGAAGTGACACTGGTAGGCAAATATCATCGGCTGTCCGGGGTGACACGAGCTTAGAACAGTTGTCAACTTCCAAGTGCTTGAGGGCAACCATAAACTGAAGACCTTCTCCTTCAGGGAATACTGTCAGTTCTTCGCAGCAGCGAATTTCAAGCCTCTCAAGCATTGATAGGTTCCTCGACAGATATTGCAGCTTCGAACATTCAGAGATATTCAACGAGGAAAGAGAAGGCAAAAAAGGCAATCCCTTCAAGTTAGGACAGTCCTTAATGCTTAGTTCACTAAGGCGAGGGAAATGGCCAGTTTCAACTCCAGACCACTCTCTCCACTCTGACATCTCTTCAAAGTGCAGCTGCCTTAGTGAAGGAAAACCTTTAATAGAACCATAGCCGCAGAATTCATGGCCAACTTGGTTGACTTTACGAAGACCTTGGATGTTTAACTTCTCCAGGTAATGCAGCTGCCCAAGAGGAGGGAGGAAACTGCATTGTTTGCAATAGTACAAACATAGTTTTTTTAGTCTCTTAAACGCTGGGTCTCCAACCCAGCCTGGGAACCTGTTGCCATTGTATCCATCAATGCTGAGCTCTTGAATGTTGAAGTGTGGCCGTAGGCCTTGAAGAACACCCTCGACTCCAGAATTCAGAGCTCTATCTGCAGTCCATTCAAGCTCCAACTTCCACAGATGTTGCTTACTGTCCAAACTAGCTTCCATTGCTCCTTCCTCATCAGCCACATTCTCAAGATTAGAAATGGAGATGTCCCCATGGAGATCATTCATGTGTTTCAGCTCTGATATTCTGTGTCCCATCTCCTTCTGAACCATGAACAATGACAATTGTTGGAGACAAGTCAGCTTTCCAATACCAGTTATCTTTGAAATCAGTGATGTATCTGCCTCGAGATGTCGCAAATTAATCAATCTTGACATGCCATTTGGCAATTCCCTCAAGGAAAAGCAATCTTTCAATGTAAGTGTTTGCAGATTGTACAGGGTGCTAATTGATGCAGGCAATCGCTCAATAGAAGTAGCAGACAAGTCCAAGCATCGTAGATGCCTTAACTTACCTACTGTTTCAGGTAAACTTTTGAGAAAACTGCCACTAAGATCTAGAACGCGCAGACATTTCAGCTTTAAGAATGCTTCATCAGGAACTTGAATTGAATGAGCGCTAAAGCTATGCCATACTGCTAGTGTGCGCAAGCTGCTGAACTTGTAAAATGATTCAAATGAAACAAACTGGTGGTTATCAGTATTCAATGACAGATGACGAACCTTATCGGGAATTTCTCCTTGGCTTCCATACTGCATGGCGTAGCATTCATCATTCGACATAAAGCGAGCCAGAGCATGCATCATATCATGCATGACATAGCTACCTGTATTTTTCTGGTTATGCATGGCATAGCTATCTTTGCTATTCTGGAAAAAGGAACTCCCTAATAATTCATCAAAGTACTCAGATCCGACATCTTCCATGCGTTTGGGACCTTGCTGTTGGATAAAACCCTGAGCCATCCAAAGCTTTACCAATTTATCTTTGTCGAATTCATGTCCCTTGGGGAATATGGAGCAGTAGGAGAAGCATTGCCTTAGGTGTGAAGGCAGCTTCTGATAGCTCAGTCTGAGAGCAGGCAGGACATCATCCTGATCCCTGCCCAAGTCCCAGATCTCGCTTTGCAATATGCTGCTCCAGTGATTCTCTTCCAAGCTTTTGGAAAGAGTGCTCCCTACGCTTTTGACAGCCAATGGCAATCCATTCAGCTTGGGCACAATCTTCTTGCCAATCTCTTCTAGCTTCTGGTTACCACCGAAATCTCGTCCACCAAGTGCCTCTTTGCAGAGCAATGCCAAGGAAGCCTCATCCGGCAAGTGCTTCAAATTGTACAGCGTTGTGCTCATGATTTCTGCAACCCGTCTGATCCTCGTCGTGATCACAATTTTGCTTCCCCTCTTGCCAAAGTCCAAAGGGAGCCGCACCTTCTCCCATTTCTCGCGGCTTTCGTCCCAAACATCATCAAGCACAAGCAAGAACCTCTTTCCTGTCAGCTCATTTTTCAGATTCTGCTGCAGCACATTCAGACTGCCGTCGTCGAAGTCCGCCTTTCTCATGGTCGCGGCTTCAACCATCGATCTGGTCAGCTTGCTAACGTCGTAGTGGTGTGACACGAAGACCCACATCTTGAGATCGAAGTGCTCCGCCACTCTGCCATCATTGTAGATGAGCTGCGCCAAAGTTGACTTGCCGAGACCCCCCAAGCCGACGATCGAAACGACGGCGCATTTCGCCGACGAATCAGACTCCTCCGACAGCAGCATTTGCACCAGTTTATCCCTGTCCTTCTCCCTGCCGAACACGCTGGATTCCTCGACCATCGAGCTGGTCGGCGTCCGATTCTGCGTCTCCGTTTCGAGTCGGCCGGTATCAGTCAACTCCCTGAGATTGAGACGAAGTCGGTCTCTATCCCTGCCGATCTCGTCGAGGCTCTCCCTTATCGACTTGATCCTGTGCGCTATCCGACTGCGGAACAGGACCAGGCTCAAGCCACAGAAAGAGGAGAAGCCGTCGCACACCTGCGTAGCTTGCTGTCGCCCCTCCACTTGCCGTTGCAGAGCCCGCCACGTGAACTCGTCCAGCAGGTCGTCGGCGTCGTAGGCGATGTCTTTGATCGCCCGCAGCCAGTCGCGGACGGCCGCATCCTTGATCTGCTTCCCCTCGGCATCCTCCAGCAAGTTGATGATGGTTCGAACGGTGCTTCTGAGCTTGTCGAGCTCTTTATGGACGCCTCGGATCAATCGGAGCTCTTGGTAAGCGGCCTCAAACGCCTTCTGGAACACCACCTGGAGGAAGGCCGAGAGCGCAGCGTCTCCTGACATGGGCGACGAGGCTGCTGGAACGTGCAGCCTTGGATCTTCCGACAGGAGTCGGTAATAAGCTCTACAACAATTTTGAAGCTGCTCCCCAGAAATCTGAGAACTTTTGAAGATTAGATTTTGGATCTCGAGATCTCAATAATTTTTATTGGACAAGGAAAACCCGACAAATTAGATAGTCACGTGAATGATTAACAAAAAATATATAAAAATAAGTGCATACATATTTTCCTTATTCACAAATCCGACAGATTTTTATTGACTATGATTTTGCCAGTGGGCTTCGTTGACTGCTGCATTCCTCTTGGACTGCTAGTCAAGTTTTCACCGCGGAAAAAAAAAAAAGCCAGCTCAATAGAAAAAAGAGTCCAAAGTCAAAACGTAAGATCATTCAGGTTATGTAAAACGACTTTAGTTCTGAGTATAGCCTATCTTACCGATTATCTAAATTGTTATTGATAATAAGAATGATATATGTGTCGTATATATTTTATCCTATATAATTTCATAAGCTTTTGTGAACAAATTTTTTTTATACAGTACTGTTATGAATATTTATTATTATTACTGTATAGTGTATAAGTTACATAGTAATATAATTAATTTAATTATAATATTTGATTAAAAATGGAGATCAACTATTAGTATATCATTAATTCATTATCTAATGATATATCTAGTTATATATTAGAAACCAATATATGCCTACTCATATGTAATGTAATGCCAGTACAATACTAAATTGCTATTGTACTATAATAAGTTAGTAATTACGTACTTCAAATATACTAAAAATAATAATTGACAACGACATTTACGCGGTTCACTAAAATTTCAGGGTTTCATTACTATAAATTAAAAACTATAGATGTGCATATTCACTAAAAGGAGAGGTAGTAGTGTTTATTGGACTAGAGAGTTCGACTCGTCCATTTTTCGACCCGATATGATAATAGATAAGTCTGTCCGTGTCTGGTTCGAATTCGTCCAATAAGTTATTGGGTTCAGATGGATAATAGGCCAAGCATTATATTTGAGTCATTTGCCCGATATCTGATAATCCAGTATTCGTTCGATATTCATCCATTAACTAACAAACTGTTCGTTAGATCGTCCGTCAATCCGTTAATAATATTAGCTAATAAACTTATATAATAATATTTACCTAATAATAGAGTATAAGTTGTTTATTCATTATTAATTTGATTTGTTCTATTATTAATAAAAAATAATAAGATTATTTTCTCTAATTACCCCTAAACTATCGCGATTTTCACATCTAACCTCAAATTACGAACTTTATTTTTTGGATCCCTAAACTATCATGACTTTTCCAATTTGATCCTTTCGTCCAATTTCGTCGACTTTTCCATTATTTTTTATTTTTTACATTTGTGAAAAGTCCATTATACCCCTTCCTTAAATGTAGGTCTACTTTTACATAAAATATTATATAATATGAATATAAAAATAATTTAAAAAAGAAACATGGCCACATGTCGACGCAGAGCGGGGAGGGGGCGAACCCCCTCCCTTTCCCTGCGCATGCCGACGAGGGAAGGGGGGAGGGGGTTTCACCACCCCCTGCCTCCGATGACATTTTCTTTATTTATTTATTTTTATATATTATTTTATGTAAAAGTAGACATATACTTAAGGAAGGGGTATAATGAAATTTTCACAAATGCAGAAAATAAAAAATAACGAAGAAGTCCACGGAATTGGACGGAAGGATCAAATTGAAAAAGTCGTGATAGTTTAGGGTCCCAAAAAATGAAGTTCGTTGTGAAAAATCACGATAGTTTAGGGGTGGTTAGAGGAAATATAAACAAATGAGTAAAAAGATAAAAAAATAAAGAAAATTATAAGAAAACTGAAGGAAAAATTAATGATATCTTATTTATTATATTACTTTATTAATATATCAAGAAAAATATAAGAAATATAGGAAAAAAAGAAATGCCAATTTTAAAATAAATGAAAAAATAAATTAGTTTTTTTAAAAAAATTAATGGACTTGCCTAGTTTGTACTAGTTGATCGCATATTAGACCTTAACGGGCCGAACAAGTTTGAAAGTCTATTAGGTAGTCCAATAGTAACCCGTTAAATTAACGAACTTGTCTGACCCGTTCGATGTCCAGTCAAAACCCGATTGACCGAAACTATTAGGAGCCCATCTGATCCGTTAAACACCACCAAGGAGCGGTTCCATGAAAGTGAAACGCGGTTCAAGAAAAAAATTGGCGGATAGGACCAGCTCATGAACCTATTAAATCCTGCAAGGTTCTTTCTTGCTCGACCTCTACAAACACCCTCCTCCTCAGGCCATGGTTGATGGATCATGCCCTAACATCGGCCCTTCGCCCAAGGATCGTGCCCTAACTTCGGCCCTTTGTCTAAGGATCATGCCCTAATTGCCCTAACATCGGCCCTTTGTCTAAGGATCATGCCCTAATGTCGGCCCTTCATCTATTCTGTTCGTGGTCGGTGGAGACATCTTGGATCGAGGCTGTGTTTGTTCCTCTCTCGATCAGACGCGTACGCTAGCTTGTGGTCCTTTGGTCGTCATCAGCTCCTCCATCCATTTCGTGCTCGACCTTGGATTCGGGTGTTCGTGGTCGTTCGGTGGCTCGTTAATTTCCAACGAGAGGTTTCTCTTGAAAACATTTATGAACTATGATATGCATACTTGATTATGCAAATTATTAATCAGTCCAACCTTTGTGTTATAGAAAATAATTAGCAGAGCTGTGGGCATTGTGGAAAAAAATAGACATTATAAAAGAACATATCCATTGTTGAAGGTAAAATTCCCTTTTCATAATTAATATTCTTTTATGCACATATGATACTCAATGCTCCTTTGGCTCAGAGAAATTGGTAATTGTTCAGTTTTTATTTTTTGCTCATTAATTCTATGTTCTTTACAAGTAACTGAACGAGCCCAAAATTGAATATGTGTTGTAGGAGGAACTCACACACTGGATGTTTATGTGCTGGGGCCTTGAGCCTCTTGTGACGTTATGTGCTTAGACGTTTGAGAAGATCACTACAAATAAACATTCACCACATGCCTCATTTGTAACAAGTTTTTCATAATCATCACCCAGGAGGAAGCGCTTAAGTAAGCAAAGGACTCCAAAGTCGACAGAATCATAAGCTTTTTATAATCATCACCAGAACAAATTTCACAAATTTGGAGAAGGATATCTGGTCGGAGCCGAAGACGGAGCCGGAGACCAAGCTGGAGAGAGAGAGAGAGAGGGTTGTCGGCGGGTCATTGTTCGGGAGGTCGTCGGGCGGGCAAGATAGGAGAGGAAGAGAGAGAGAGGAGAGAGGAGAGAGGGAAAGAAGCAGAGAGAGGAAAGAGGGAGAAGGTGATATATATAGGGGTTGAAAGAGGGGAAAGCGGGAAAAAGAAAAAAGAAACAGCGGGAGAGTTATTTTTTAATTACCGAAAGCCATGATCGTCTGAAATTCAAAAATATTAATAATATATAATATACATACATACATATATATATTATGATATATATGATTATATATTTAATTATTTTTCAATTACCAACAGTCCAGACCGGTCTTAACAATCGATAATTGTAATAATAAAATACTACTTATATATAATATTTAGTTATTTTTAAAGTTACCAACGGTCAAGACCGTCAAAAGTTTCGACGATCTGAACTGTCGATAACTATAATAATAAAATACTACTTACATTATATAATATTTAATTTTTTTAAGTTATCGACAGTCTAGATCATCAGAAATTTGGACAGTCTGAACTGTCACTAATTATATTAATAAAATAATACTTGTATTATATTATTTTCCACGTACTGACAGGTTAGAAAATAAAATAATAATATGATAGACTTCATAATTTATTATTTTTATTTTCGACAGTTATAACCTTCAAAAAATGGATTCCTATCCATCGCAAAATTCGTCGCAATTTGCGACGAATTTCTTTCTGTCAGAAACTGTCCGTCAAAAAATCTCAATTTTCTTGTAGTGTAAGGGTCTGCAAACAAATATAGCCCAAATAAACAACGAGAATGCTAAAGACACTTGATAAACATTCAGATGCAAATATTCCGACAAAAGCCATGTTAATCAGATGAATGTGACATATATAACTAGTAGAACAACAATTAAACAAACAAATTCACTCCATTCCTATTAATTCTAACTTCACTTCATATAAATTTGCAACCTCCATCCTATCAATTTATCAAAACAAGTGGTTGATAACTTGTGCAAATCTCAATCTAATCATTTGAAGCATGTGCAAGCTCCATGTTGTTGTAAGATAAATCACAAAAGACAACATTAGATCCGAAAGCAATCGTACAATGTTTTAATATAAAAGTTTTGTCAAACTAACCCCATAAAATGGGCGGCCATAAAATTTACATCTAGGATTATGTCCAGCCCAAGATGTCTTTATTATCGCGTCTTGTTGGCAATGGCATTTAGGCCATGTCATCACACTATTTGTACACAATAAATGTACAACCGTAAATTGAGGCATTACACTAAGTAGGACATTTCAACTTTTGAAATTAGTAAATGCATTACAGTAATGCTTTTCTGCATAGGGGCTCGGCTTGCATAACCATAATACCTTACAATGCTTATATCAGAAGATGCACATGTTGAGAGCTTATTGAGCATAAATAGGACATGAAATACAACTAGAGCACGAAATATAACTTTGGTTAGTCGTACACAAGCTAAAATAATCTTATTCAGATAGTTCATTATCATTCAAATTGAATCCCACAAACAACTAGGGCACAAAATAAAAATAGGGCACAAATGGAAAAAAAATTGTATCATCATACAAGAATAGAATACAAGGAAATACATGTCGGATCTCGACAACTACCGGATTGGAGAAAATTATTCGATTGGATGACGACGATAGATTGACTTCTCATAGTGTGCTTCAGGTGATAACGAGGAGTCGGCTCGGTACATTAGTGCTCGTCAGTGATCACAAAACTAGAGCACGAATGAAACAAAAAGGGCAAAAAACTATCATTCTTCGCAGGCATATAAACTAACAAATTTCATGCATGTTGGATAAGAGATTGGCCATCACTTGGGAGAAAAGACATCGATCGGACCGTCTGCTGCCGGTCGTCATGAGAAAAGGGCTCCAGATGATGAGGAAGCAGCACCAAACATAGAAACCTCCACACGACAACAACAACTATCTTTTCAATAGGGACAACAATGTGGTCGGCGTTTTCGCGACGGGGACAATGACGAGCACAATGTTGCGAGGAGGACGACGACGGATGGTGGGACGATGAAAACTAGGGCAAGAAAATGAAACTAGGGCATCTCGGCAAAAGAAACCTGCCCTTTTCATCCCTTCACAAACCGGTACAAATTCCTGAACTGTGCACAATTCCACTTTAGTGAATCACACGTGAAGCGCAACTCTTTAGTGAACTGTGCACAATTAACTGGTCGTTGGATCTGCATTCGACAATAGCATACCTATAAGGGGGGAAGATTTACATTATATTTTAATTTAAAACTCTAATAATATATTTTCAAGGAATTATGCAAAACTATTGGCTTCAACATCATTTGCCAAGAATAAAAACCCTATTATTTATTATTATCATCATACTAATCTTTTATATATTAAGAAAATGTGAATATTCAGCAATTTAGAGTTTATCATTTTCCTTGTTTCATCTAAGATCTAAATTTTATATAAAAATATTATTCAAATATAGACATCAAAAGAGTTAAAAGCAGTGTTGTAAGACCCAACCCGACCTGTCGGACTAGTGTCCGGGCACTAAAACGGCTCGTGGGTCATTCAAAATCTGGCCATGGGATTGACGCGCTTAGATCCGATCAAACCTTGTGGCTGACTCAACAGATCGATCGGGGCGAGTCAAGTTGTAAAATGAAAAAAAAACATACAAAAAATATTTTTTTTAGAAATATAATATATATATCTTTACTTGAAATTTTTGTTTCAACATTCTTCTTTATCATATATATAAAATTTTATCAATATTTTTATTTTTTATTACCTCATGAAATTTTTTATTTAGAAAATATCTGATTGATTATTCAATTTATGCTAAATAAGATACTTTATTATATTACGTGATCTGAATATTTTATTATATTATTTTTTTTATTTTTGCTAAATAATATATGATGTGTTGAATTTGTAACAAATAAATTTGCTAGCAAGTACACTAATCGTATCAAATAATAAAGTAGAGAGTAGAGTGTCGAACCCACGATGAACTAGTTAAATTTAATCTATCTCAATAATCTACTAAGAGAAGAAAATGAGTAGAAGAAAAGTGTGTTGTAATATAAAAGTGGGAAATAAATGTGCATAAAATTAAATAACAGAACATAAAATAAACGAGTATTGAGTCCAAGGATAATGGATGATCAAAGATAAAGATGAACTATGAACAATTATGAAGATTGAATTATAACAATGATAAATAAGTTCAGTTCTTGAGATGGATTAGGATTACTTAAACTAACGACCTCTATGTTGAGTAAGTCAAACTATCTTAACTCTTACAAAACTTAGGATCACAAACACTAAGTTAATCTTCAGTTAAGAAAGATATTAAAATGCATTAAGTTATAAGTCTTAAACTAACAATTATCCTTGCTGGGTAAAAACTGATAGACCACACAAAATCAAGCACAAATGACGAGTTACAATATTTGTGTTATGATTGCTTCAACTTTAAGTTAAAAATCGATTCATTGAAATTCTAAAACTAACTGACTCGCATAAAGTGTGTATAGAGAGTGCCACGTAAGATGGGACTGACACACTTAATGTAACGAGGAACGTATGAGGGGCATGAGCCTCCAAGACGTATGTCTACCCTTCACACTAACGTATTGCTCTTAAACACAAAAGGAGATGTCAAATGAAGTTTTAGAATCTATAATCTCTCTACACTATCGAAATGTGATCTGCAAGTATACGGAACATCATTATAGTGCTTGAGGTCAAGGAACAACATTATGAAACTGTTTGGAAAATACTTTGGAACTAACTCGATAACAAAACGAAATGCCGAAAATGGGGGTAAAGGAATGCCATGAAACAATAATAACCAGCAAGGGAATTTTGAGAAACTAAATGTTTTTAAAAGTAAAGATAACACAAAGACAATGGCTAAATCTAGGAATCGATAGAGACATATGTTGAAGATTTACGGGAGGTGCTTTTACTATACGACTTAGTTTTCTTGTTCAGTTCGATATGAGTAAAAATGACCGAATGCCCCTTTACGTGTGTGTATGGTCAACTTGATAAGAAAGACACTTGATTCACCCGCGGCACTCTTATGCCCACAGGTGATCTATGTTGCACATGTGAGAGGGGTTTATAGACTTGTTGCGATCGTCGCTCTCGTGTACGATGCTCCGGTACATAAATCGAGCTTTCCTTTATGGATTGAGCTAAGCCCATGTGACAACTCAGTATCTAAGAGTTCAAAAGAAATAAATTGAGGGCATGGCAGCTATGATCAGCTTCCTCAGAGTAATAAAGATAACCTTTCTGAGTAGAACGCAAAGAACTGAGGTGTCACAAAGGGCGTTTAGACAATTTAAGGAGAGGGAAGAAACCTATCCGGAAACACAACTTAGGATTACTGAGAATTTTTTAGACGTAACTCCTTCATCATACGCCCTCTCAAGTCACTTGGAATTAAAGACTTTCCCTCTCGAGCAAAAGCTCTCAGAATCACAAGAAAATGAGAAATAGCAATGACGAAACAGATAAAAGAAGGAAAAGTCCCACACACACACTTCAAGCTCGTCTAGGATGATCTGAGTTTCAGCTCATTACGGTCGTCTATTGCCGGAACCTCAGAATGTGCGCGTCCCTTTCGGGAATCAAGATAGAGAGTGCATTATGTCTAAAACAAATAAAAGAGAACTACCATTGCCAATACCAAACAAAATTCGAACTAAGAATCACTATCGCTAGTGCTCAGTGTCTTTATGTACGATCGCGCAGAGCCTAGAATATCCATACGTTGGAGGTGCAAGGCGATATGTTAAATACCCCAACCAACACTTCCTGAAGAAACTAAGTAGAGAATCATCTTATCAGTGTTCGATATCTCTGCATACGATCATGCAGAGCCTAAAATATCCCTACGATCGGGGCCGAAATAGAGATGATTCAAAAACCTCAATCCGAACACAAGCTCAAGAGATTAAAGATGAACGATATGACCAAGAATCAAAGATGAATATCATTAAACAAAGGCGAAGCTCAACATTCAGTTCAGCCTATGAAAATAGCAAAGTGAAGTACGAATAGAGAAACATCAGTCTAAAAAACATAAGACACTTCCCGGCCATAGAGGGATGAACTAACATCCCTGCAAATTGACATCAAGCAAGATATTCCTCTTCTAAGTTCTTCCCACCCTCAGTTCTCACCTCTACTGATGATAGAATTCTTTGGAATGAGAAAAACTTCTCCTTTCCCCTTCTTTCGTTGTTTTGCCTCCTCTTTTATATCCTCCTCTCCTTTCGTCCTCCTCTGTGCCTATCGCCTCTGTAGCTTTTGCCGCCTCGCTGTCGTTGTGGTCTCCTCCATCAAGAAAGCTTCCTTACTCGAGTGATTGGAGGAGCTGGCTAGTCCCGAGGTGTCGGTTGATGTTTGTTGTTGGTCCGATAGTCCTTATTGCTGTCTTGAAGAGAAACACCTCCCTTGGTGGAGAAACCAGTGCGTGGTATCTAGCTTGCTCTACTCCATCCGTCGAGCTTTCGTCGACTTCCTGTATGGATATTCATCTCAGCGGGCATTTTGGCAGCAAATAAATAAGAATGAACAAGTTTGATGTGGAGAAGACGTGAAACATATCCAATTGGTGTTGTGTATGAATTGGTAAAGGAAATATACATGTCGTAAGTGCAAAATACATGCAGAATAATGGCATAATTGTATACATAAATTCTCCATGTCAACTCCCTCAAACTTAAAGCTTTGCTTGTCCTCAAGCAATTAGTTAAGAACTTAGGTTTGAAACACATCATGGACCTGCATCATAATCCCTCATCCTTTTCTCCAACCTTGGATGTCTGCCGTTAGCTTTTTTATAATCCGTTTTTAGATTGCCCTGACAGTGCCATCACTGGAATCCTTTTATAATGGATGATTGACTACATGCAAATTATCTAAGAACGTTCATACAATAGCGCTTGTCCTTAGGTTGAAATAGGACTAACCAACTTATTTCCTTTTAAACTTAGAGTTCATTGGGTTTGTATGTGATAACTCTTCAGTTGCATGATGGGATGAAAACATAGCACAAAAGATTCCACTTAATAGTCCCCAGCTTTTCTTCCTGCAATACTAGGCATATGGTGCTAGTAGTGCCCAGGTGTCACCCTCCATGAGTGGAGGGCTACTGGACATGGCCGGGCATGACCGAGCGCGCCCTGGGCGCCCGGGTGCACATGGCGGCCATGTGCGTCCCTGGGATAGGCCGAGACATCCCTGGGACCAGGCAGAGCTTCTCGACACTTCTCTATCAAGCAGGAGGCTTGGTACAGAGAACCAGGCGCAGCGGATGGTCGGGCCATGCGACATGGCCGGGCACAAATGGCCGGGCGCGCCCGGGCCAATCTAGGGCATGTCGTCCCAGAGCCGATCCAGGCCATCCCAGTTCATCCTCAGACATGTGGAAGTCACATGTCATCGTCGGATTTGCAGGGGCACGTGTGAAGGTACCTCAGGGAGGCTGACAAGGTTGAAGATGACGGTTATAATCGCCATGTCCATGGCGGCGGCCATGGCTGGCGGGCACAGGGTGGCCGCGCTGGATTCCTGGTGGTCGGAGTTCATCAGGGTATGTCCAAGGATGGAGGGAAGAGATCCAAGGGTTGGATGATCCAATCAGGATGATGGAGGCTGATCCAACCATTGGATTAGAAGTTATGATAGTAGGTAGTTATAGTTTGTATTTGAATTTGAATTGTGTTGTTTGAATTCAAATTCTGGGACAGCAGTTGGTTGACCCTTTGTACTATAAATACATGTGCTCTCCTACATTCTGGGACAAGTGATAATAGAGCTTTACTTCCCTCAAACATCCGAGTCTTCTTGTGTGCATGTGTGTGGCTTAACTCAAGTAAAATAAACTAAGTGTAAGTGAGTGGGTGCGAGTGTTCTTCTTGAGTGAAAAAAGAAGAGTGTTGTGAGGCTGCTTGAGTGATTCGAGTAGGGATCTTCAAGGCCAGTTGCAATCAGATTTCTAGGAGAGAAATCAAGTTGTGACAATTGTGGTATCAGAGTCCCAAACACCATCTTGCAACATGAGTGAAGACACCAATCAAGGCCCTATGACTAGGGGGTGTGCAGAGTCACAGGCGGCCACAGGTGGTGGCCCTGCGAACCAGAGAGGTAAGAAGGCTCGTTCACTCTCCACTGATCCTCTCCCTCATCTCGAAAGGCATTTAGACTTGTTGGAGCATAACTTTCAAGGCATGGACATGGCTGTCCGAGCCCTTGAAAATGTTACGGTTCAACAAGGCTTGGCCTTAGATGACAACAGGACTTTGGGTGAACTGAATGCGGCCAAACTCAAGTCTTTTGAGGAGGCCCTTGAGATCAGATTGAAGGCCATTGAAATGGACATCATGATGATTAAGGGGCACATGCTGGATGCCACTGGTTGTCGAGCAAGGACAGCCATTCCGAAGTTCATAGGTCCGGAGCCAAAGAAGTATGAAGGTGCAAGAGATGCCACCATCATCGACGACTTCCTTTGGAGTCTTGAAAAGAGGTTCAAGACTAATAAGATTTTAGTGGAAAGAGATCAAATTGACTTGGCAGTGCGGTACCTAGCGGAGGGCGCACTTTTATGGTGTAGAAGGATGGAAGAGGAGATTGCGAAAGAGAAGATCGTCATCGACTCTTGGAGCACCTTCACCAAAGAATTGAAGAAGCAATTCTATCCTAGAAATGCCCAGGAGATAGCCATGACCAAGTTGACAAATCTGAGACAAACGGGTTCGGTGAAGGACTACATCGAACGATTCCAACCTCTAATGCTTGAAATGACAGGTACTATGGATGAAGCAACGTTGATATTCTTCTTCCTTAGAGGCTTGAAACCCTGGGCGGCACAAGAGGTCAAGCGGCAGAAGGTTACAACCATCAAGGAGGCCTTGGCAGTGGCTAAGGCACTCACTGAATTCAGTGTGGGGTGTGACCTTGGCGCAGCCAAGGACAAGGGCGTGCCCTCGGACAAAGGGCAGACACACACTATGAAGGTCGACAAGAAGGGAAAGAAGGAGAACAAGGTCAGTAAGGAGGGAACCTCTAAGAAGTCAGTAAGATGCTTCACGTGTGGAGGGCAACACTATGCCCGAGAATGCCCAAAGAAGGGCGCCCTGGCCGCTATGTAGGGCGCGTCCGAAGATGAGGACGCGCCGCACATATGGGGGCCATCATGGCTCTCACTTCAACCTCTGCATCCATCCCACTGAAGATGAAGAAGGAGGCCACCAGAGGCCTCATGTTCACTGAGGTTTTGATGCAGGGGCAGGCGGCCATGGCCTTGGTCGACACCGGGGCCACTCACAACTTCATGGCCTTGGAGGAGGCACAATGGCTTGGCATCGACTTCAAGCATGAACCAGGTCTGATTAAGACAGTTAATGCAGCCTCTCAACCTATACATGGCGTGGCCAAAGATCTCCAAGTGCGAGTAGGCAATTGGGAGGGTGCCATGTCATTAACGGTGGTGGCCATGGACGATCATCGGATGGTCCTTGGCATGGAGTTCCTTGACCAGTTCTCTGAAGTCCGTGTGACCCAGGAGGGGTTACACCTTGTGTCCCAGGAGGGGACACATCTTGTTCCTTTGAAGAGGGCAAACGTGAAGTCGAAGTTGCTGTCCGCCATGCAGGTGTGCAGGGGCGTCCGACGCAAGGAGATGACTTACTTGGCCGCCCTCAAGCTTTATGAAGATCAAGGGAATGCTCCTGTTCCAGAGGAAGTTCAGAAGCTCCTAGCCTTGTACAGGAATCATGCACCAGGAGTTGCCCAAGAAACTTCCCCCTCGAAGAGATGTCGACCACTCCATTGATTTGGTGCCCGGTGCGCGGCCGCCCGTCATGGGGCCATACAGGATGGCTCCTCCTGAGTTGGCAGAACTTAGGAGGCAATTGGAGGAACTTCTAAAGGCAGGGTTCATAAGGCCTTCGAAGGCACCTTATGGGGCTCCTGCTTTGTTCCAAAAGAAGCATGATGGCACACTTAGGATGTGCATCGACTATAGAGCTTTGAACAAACTAACGGTGAGGAACAAGTATCCTATTCCATTGATTGAAGACTTGTTTGACAGGTTAGGGAAGGCAAGGATCTTCTCCAAGTTAGATCTGAGGTCAAGGTATTGGCAAGTGAGGATTGCCAAGGGTGATGAAGAGAAAACAACTTGTGTTACTCGATATGGTGCATATGAGTTTCTTGTTATGCCTTTTGGGCTTACTAATGCACCTGCCACCTTTTGTACTTTGATGAACAGGATCTTCCACCACTTATTAGATAAGTGTGTGGTTGTGTACTTGGATGACATTGTTGTGTATTTTGAGACCCTTGCAGATCATGTCAAGCACTTGGAAGAGGTGTTCAAGTTGCTAAGGGAGAACGAACTTTTTGTGAAGGCCGAGAAGTGCTCCTTTGCTCAACCTGAAGTAATGTTCTTGGGTCATCACATCAAAGCTGGAGTCATTAGCATGGACAAGGAGAAGGTTCGTGCAATTGAAGAGTGGCAGCCCCCTTCGAGTGTTCCTGAGTTGAGGTCATTCTTAGGGCTGACCAATTATTATAGGAGATTTGTGGAGGGGTACTCCAGGAGGGCAGCATCACTCACTGATCTCTTAAAGAAGGACATGCCTTGGTATTGGACGGACTCATGCCAGGAGGCCTTTGAAGATCTCAAAGGTGCTATAGTTCGAGGGCCATGCTTGAGGCTGCCCGACTATGGCCGAGCCTTTGAGGTGCACACCGACGCTTCAGACTTTGCATTGGGAGGTGTCCTTATGCAAGAAGGCCATCCAGTGGCATTTGAAAGCAGGAAGTTCAGCGAGGCGGAGCGCAAGTATCCTGTGCATGATAAGGAGATGTCGGCCATAGTGCATTGTTTGCGCACTTGGCGACACTATCTTCTTGGAAGTACTTTTGTTGTAAATACTGACAATGTGGCCACTTCTTATTTTCAGAATCAAAAGAAGTTGTCTCCAAAGCAGGTGCGATGGCAGGACTTTTTGGCTGAGTTCGACTATCAACTTGAGTACAAAGTGGGGTGCACCAACGTAGTTGCGGACGCCCTGAGCAGGAAGGTGCAACTTGCGGCCATGTGCAGTGTGAAGGGCGACTTCCAGGACCAAGTGCGAGAAGGCTTGAGTCATGACTCTAGGGCTGTGGAGATCCTTCGTTTGGTGGACGAGGGCAAGACTCGAAGGTTTTGGAAGGAGGAGGGCCTACTGTTCACAACAGGGCGCCGGCTATACGTGCCCCGTTGGGAGGGCCTTCGACGTCGCATCCTCAAGGACTGCCATGATTCCTTGTGGCTGGACATCCAGGTATGGCCAGGACGTTGGCATTGGTGGAAGATGGCTATTATTGGTCACAAATGTAAGAGGACATTGAGGCATACGTGATGACTTGTCTCAAGTGTCAGCAGGACAAGATGGAACAACTCAAACCAGCAGGTCTCTTGGAGCCATTGCCGGTTCCTGAACAGCCATGGCAGATCGTAACCATGGACTTCATCAGCGCTATACCAAGATCAGGAGGATTTGGGTCGATTATGGTGGTAATCGACAAGTTCTCCAGGAATGTTCATCCCAGCCCCTAAGCATTGCTCGGCCGAGGAGGTGGCCAAGCTTTTCGTCAATAACGTGGTGAAGTTGTGGGGCATACCTGAGGTAATTGTGAGTGACAGGGATCCTCGTTTTACAGGTACATTTTGGAGGGAGTTGTTCAAACTCCTTGGGACTGAACTACGCTTCTCGATGGCCTTCCATCCTCAAACGGACAGCCAAACAGAGAGGGCAAATCACCTCCTAGAGATTTATCTTCGACACTTTGTGAATGCTAACCAAAAGAATTGGGCAAAGTTGTTGGATGTTGCTCAATTCTCCTTCAATATGTAGAGAAGCGAGGCTACACAAAGGAGTGCATTCGAACTTGTCACTGGGCGGCAGCCAGTGACTCCAGTAGCCTTGGCAGCAAGGTATGCAGGAAGGTGTCCTGCAGCCTTCAAGGTCGCACACCATTGGCAAGAGGCTTTGGAAGAGTCCAAGGCTATTCTTGAGAAGCCAGCGAGGAAGATGAAGAAGTTTGCAGACAAGAAGAGGAGACATCTGGAGTTCCAGGTTGGTGACCAAGTCTTGGTGAAGTTGAGAGCTCGACAGTTCAAGGCTCTCCGAAACTTGCATCAAGGCCTCGTGAGGAGATATGAGGGCCCTTTCACCATCTTGAAGAGGATAGACAAGGTGGCCTATCGTGTGGATCTTCCTGCTCATCTTCGCTAGTTGCATCCTATTTTTCATGTGAGCATGCTGAAGGCATACCATGCTGACTTGGAGGAACCAGGGCGTGCATCCGAAGTTCGAAGGCCGGTGAATGATATGTCTACTTCCCCAGCTACAGGTGAAGGCCAGCAGTTGCCAGGGTCAGCAACATCTTCAGTGGGAGAGGAATGTCACCCTCCATGAGTGGAGGGCTACTGGACATGGCCGGGCATGACCGAGCGCGCCCTGGGCGCCCGGGTGCACATGGCGGCCATGTGCATCCCTGGGATAGGCCGAGACATCCCTGGGACCAGGCAGAGCTTCTCGGCACTTCTCTATCAAGCAGGAGGCTTGGTGCAGAGAACCAGGTGCAGCGGATGGTCGGAGCATGGTTGGGCCATGCGACATGGCCGAGCGCACATGGCCGGGCGCGCCCGAGCCAATATGGGGCATGTCATCCCAGAGCCGATCTAGGCCATCCCAGTTCATCCTCAGACATGTGGAAGTCGCAGGCCATCATCGGATTTACAGGAGCATGTGTGAAGGTACCTCAGGGAGGCCGACAAGGTTGAAGATGGCGGTTATAACCGCCATGTCCATGGCGGCGACCATGGTCGGAGGGCATAGGGTGGCCGCGCCGGATTCCTAGTGGCCGGAGTTCATTAGGGTATGTCCAGGGATGGAAGGAAGAGATCCAAGGGTTGGATGATCCAATCAGGATGATGGAGGCCGATCCAACCATTGGATTAGAAGTTATGATAGTAGGTAGTTATAGTTTGTATTTGAATTTGAATTGTGTTATTCGAATTCAAATTCTGGGGCAGCAGTTGGTTGACCCTTTGTACTATAAATACATGTGCTCTTCCACATTCTGGGACAAGTGATTCGAGTAGGGATCTTCAAGGCCAGTTGCAATCAGATTTCTAGGAGAGAAATCAAGTTGTGACACAGGGGACATACTCTTGTCATCGGAATAGTTATTGATGCTTTATTTTTTTGTGTGATTCCACAACATTCCCCACCGGTTCTTCTTAGAATACTAGGATGGGGAACTTGGATTTTTATTGAAAACAAAAGGAGTTTCCCATCATGCAAAAGAAAAGCAATGTAGAGCAATATAAAGATAAGATTTTTTTTGTAAATGATTTAAGATGTTGGTGAGTAGGGTTCGGGCAAGTGACAAGTCATGTAAATGAATGAATGATCGTAGGCAATAGCATGTGGAAAGCTATCCAGCATCTAGTGGTGGACTTTGATGTCATATCAGGGCTTTGATGTCATTTAGTTATAGTTCATTTGGGATGAACAAACATCCTTGCAAATTTAAATCAAGCAAGAGATTCTTCTTCTAAGTTCTTCCCATCCTCGTTTCTCTCCTCTACCGAGAATAGAATCCTTTGGAATAAGAAAAAGTTTTTCTTTCCCCTTCTTTCGTTGCTCTACCTCCTCTTTTATATCCTCCTCTCCTTTCGTCCTCCTCTGCGCATGTCGCTTATGTAGCTTTTGCCTCTTCGTTGCCGTTGTGGTCCTCTCCATCAAGGAAGCTTCCTTACTCGAGTGATTGGAGGAGCTGGTTGGTCCCATGTGTCGGTTGGAGTTTGTTGTTGGTCTGATGGCCTTTACTGTTGTCTTGAAGCAAAACACCTCCCTTGATGCAGAAACCAATGCGTGGTATCTAACCTGCTCTAGTCCATCCGTCGAGCATTCGTCAGTGGGCATTTTGGCAGAAAACAAATAAGAATGATGTGTAAATAAGTTTGATGTGGAGAAGACGTGAAACATGTTCAATTGGTGCTGTGTATGCATTTGTAAAGGAAATAGACATGTTGTAAGTGCGAAATACATGCAGAATAATGGTGTAATTGTATACATAAATTCTCCACATCACTAACCACTCCACACCTGATTTGCAGTCTTATTTTAGAATATAATATCTCAGTAAAAAGCATTAAACACAACAATTATAATAAAAAGAAACCAAAATAACTATATTAATTCAGAATCTAACGATCGAGTTCATGCAGTTTTCTCGTAAACAATAAAAATCTCTATTACATAAAAGGTAAAGATAATAAAATCTGAGTAAAGAGAATCCAAATAATGATTAGAATACCTAATTCATAGCCTTCGATGATCTCTAGATTGTTGTAGAGTACACGCGCTGAGTTGCTCCGCAGTTGCTCCAGAGCAAACACTGAAAAACTTTGAAATTCTTCCTTTGCAATATAGCATGGCTCCCAAGTCTCAAGCACCACAAGCACATGTTTTCTATCTCCATATAAAATCTAGGTGTCCCAAGAGTTTTGGTAAAGTTTCTTATTGGTAGTCTTCTTATGCCAAAATAATAAAAATTCGGAATAGACTTTTATTGGACTTTGAAACCATCCAAAAAATTTTCAAATTTGAGTAAATATATCCCTGAGTCTTATAGTACGATTTAGAGTTGATTTGCACTTGAAATTCTTAAGAAAAGTGAAAGAAATATTGAAATCAACCTTCGTAACGCCCCATAAAAGCTTCGTAAAGGCTTGAATATGACATTTCACGACCTGCAATACTGATTTCACGACCCTCACAATGTCCAAATCGGAGCAGAAGTGTGATTTTAACGCCCTGCAACACTCTAGTCATGACCCGTTACTCGAGCAAGTTTCTAGGCAGATTTGGGCATTTTAATGGTCCTTCACGCCCCTGCTGTTACGCCACTATATAGATATCACAACCGTTATTCAATTTTAAGCCTTGGCAGCTTCAATTTTCAATTTCTGATTTTGTTTTAACTTCGATTCGAATGTCATTTTCTCTTCTCTTGGTTTATCTGCAATAAAACAGAAAACTTGTGTAAATTTCCGTTTTTATAAAATGAAAGCAAATATGGTCAGAAAATGATGCATGCTATATGAAAATGAATCAAAATGTAATTAAAGACTAATTATATGTTGTATTTTGTATGCATCAAAATATTACATATTAATAATGTTACAATGGTCACTTGAATTTATTTTATTTTTTATTAATTGATATTATCTGGTTCGACCATTCGGTTTGACTCGGTCCAATCGATCCGACTTGACCCGTAAGACAATTCGGGTTGATGGACGAATCAAGTTTTACAACATTGGTTAAAAGATATTGATCTAAGTCGAGAAATATCAAATAAGTATGACTATTTAAATTTCACTGACTAAAGATATCAATATCACTATCACTTTTATTTCGCATGATAAATATACAATAATTTTGTAGTTCATTATAGAAAGAGTATAAAGAGTATAAAGCTTCAATATAATTTTTTGTTCTCCTCTCATGATAGAAGACATTATTCTAAAAATAATATTTATCATTAAAATATCTAGATATTATTAATGTATGTGATGAAAGATCTTAGGTACAAATTTGATGTCACAAATATCATATTAATTATCTTTTATATTTTCATGATTTAATTAGGATAAAAAGACAAAAAAAAAATTTAAGTCAAGATGGTTTATGATATAATTCTCAAGAAGATAATTGTTAATTTCCTTCATGATATTTAGGATTGTAGCCTTAAATCTAGAATCCAGTAGAATCATTAAAGTTCCTAGGAGGGGAATAATTCTATGGATCTTTTTAGGGCCTGGTTTCAACTTGGCTTAAATCCAATTTGACACAATCAGTTCAATTTTGAGTGGATCATTCAGTTGAGTTGAGACAAAAAGATAAGTGAATTCAATCAAACAAAAATCCATTGTCTGTTTGATATTAGACTAACATGAGAATAAATGTCTTAACCAATGGTCGATATTTGGAAAGCGACGTTGACTGTTCAATTTGCATGGAGCCACTGGCCACAAGTTAGAAGATTGACCTATCATCTTGCTCAACTAATTCGATAAGATCATCTCGAGTCACATACTATTTCAACAAAAAAAATTATATTCACATAAATTCGAACTTGAGATCTTACTTAAATATGAAAAAATCACTTATCACTTCATCTCAACTCTTATTAATTATTCTCAATTTTTTTCACTTCACCTCAACTCATGTTGATTACTCTCGAATTTTTTTCCCAAACAAGATTTGGTTAGGTGCAGGGGGCCGAATTGCATTTATTGCAAGAACAATAAAATAAAAAGAAGTGGAGATTTAAGTCAAGTTGAACAAGACAAAGGTTTTTGTGCTGTTTGTGTGGCCAAGAACACATTGCTCTCAGGTGGACTAAAGGGATGAGGTTGAAATAACAATATTTTATCCAAACGGCCCTAAAGTTGGGTCATTGGGTTATCCCATTAATTTTTTTCTTCTTTTTTGCTTTAGAATATTTAATATTAATTAAATTCTTTCAAAAATATGACTACACGTTTCTTCAAAACATAAAATTATATCACGTATATAACAATTTATTTTAATGGATTTTAAGTTTAGAGCAATCTAAACATTAAATTATATGAAATCAATTCAATTTTATAATAAAATAGAGTTTTAATCAGGTAATCCGACTCAATCAAGAATCCAAACAGATCTAATGGGGATTGAACTGAGCTGGATCTCAAATAACCCATATATTCATCACAATATTGTAGAATTTTGATTCCATGAAATAAATTATTTCAAAAAATTCGTTCAAAAATTCACGTTTTTCATTAAAAAATTCTATCTTTTTATGAGCATTTGAACCTTTTTCTTCTATACTAGTATATTCCCCGCACGATGTGCGGAAAGAGTAAAAATATAATTTAACAATTAATTTATATTTTTATATTAATTAATTTACTTATAATTTGATAGATAATTGATACATTTACTTTTATCCTAACTCTATACTTTCATGTATACAAATTATTTAATTAAAATGATAATTTTAAATACATGTGAAGTATAGAATGGTTACATTATACTATAAAGATTTAAGTGCCAATTTTCTTTTATGTGGCGCGATGCTATTGTCATTTTAATTTATTTTTTATTTCACTTAGGACATTTTATTATAGCACAAAAAATACAAATACAAATAGTTTACATTAATATATAATTTTTTTAGGAAAAATACTTTATATCTTGTTTACTTTCAAGGATCATATAATGTTTTCTCAATTCAATTTAATCATTTATTCCTAATTGTTTACAATATGCTTGTTAGTTCACATTTTGTGATCTTTTTTAGTTATTAAATATATGTGACAACATATCAATATGTCAAATACAGGTATTTACTATATTATTAAGTTAATAAATCAATTTCTCTTTTAGTGACATGTTATTGGTTATCTTAATTATAAATAAATTATTACACCAATTTTTCTTTTACCTGGCGTGGAATCCTTTTAGCTTAGTCATTTATATGAGTTAGGATGTTTCTACATAGCATAAAAATATAAATATTATTTATTTGTTATTTATATAAAGGAAACTATTTTTTTGAGAAACAAAATACTTTGTCTTGTTTATTTTAATGGGTTTTAAAATAATTTGTAACTTTTGATTAATTATTCATTGTTTGTTAGTATAATATTTTAAATATATTTGTTAATTTGAATTTATGATCTATTCTTAATTATTAAATGCACCTCGTAATGCACCCATATTTCAAATATAATAGATAATTGCATTATTAAATTGGATTGCCATCCTTTTAGTATGTTTTTTAAAATATTTTGTATAAGTTGAATGACATAATGCAATTGAAGTTTCTAAACTTATATATTCCATAGTTTTATAGGTAATTAGATACTGTTGATTTCTTTAACCATTAAAGTAAACAAATAATAATAATAATAATAATAATAATAATAATAATAATAATTATTATTATTATTATTATTATTATTATTATTAGTTCCTTTTATAGCACAAAATCATATTTTGTTTTAAAAAAATATGAATGTTTATAACATAAATTTTTAAGCATCATGTAAATTATATATTTATTATATAATCACGTCAAATCATCTTGGCGGATATATATTTTATATTAAGTAGTGTATACCATATAAGGATATGCAAACAATATTGTTAATTGCATGTTGTGGAGTCATAAAAATTCAAGGATAGATACATATGTAAATAATAAAATATATAAGGAATAAATAAATAAATTTAATTATTAAAATAAAAATATATTTTTCGTAGTTGCCTTTTATACATACTTTTTATGTTATTTTAATTACATAATATACCAACTTTTTAATTTGACGTTAATAATTGCCATTTAGTCTATTTTAAAAGAGTACAAATGAATGAACATAAAATATTAATTATGTAAGATTATTTTTTTTTAAGATATTGCAAAGAAAATAATATGGCATGATAGTAGTAGGGAAATAATTTATTATTTTTTAAGTTAATAGTTAGTTAGTAATTTAAATAGTTAATTAGTAACAAAACATAAACTTTAAAATAAATATTATAAAGGAAAAATATGACAGAAAATTAATAGGAAAATTAGTGTATAGAATTATTATTATTTGCGTCTTAAGCATGCATTTATGATATAAAAGTTAGACAAAAAATAATAACCACGATAAAAGCAGACTAATTTATACTTGATAAATAATAGCAGTGCATTATAAATGATAATAGGGACTTTTTCGTCTCTTGCGGACCATTTGCATGAAGGAACAGTAAAAAATAATAATTAAACTATCTATTTTAATACTATGAGAATATGACCTAAATAAATTCTCAATATCATTAATTAGAGATTATTTATATTCATGAAATAGAGAGCATGTATACCAAGGCATGCAACCTTGTGCATCCATGTCCATAGCAAGTATAGCCAAGTAGTTTCACTCATTATACACTATCATTTTTCAATATGTTTGTTATGCATGATTCCAAAATCACAACATGCAACACCTATTTAGTCATTAGACAACCTAAATATTCATCATCACTGTAACGACCACAATTTTTTTAGAGTTGGAAAAATAATATTCACATGGCGGCCATGTGCGTCCCTGGGATAGGCCGAGACATCCCTGGGACCAGGCAGAGCTTCTCGGCACTTCTCTATGACCATTAATATTATTATAATAAATAATTCCGAAAATAAAGGAAAATAGGGGAGGAGTTTAATTAAGGATAAAATGTATTATGGGATAATTATTTAAATTCGGAATTATTTAATTACTAAAATAAATTTAAATTGTTAAAAGGGATTAATTAAAAGATTAAATTTGATTAGGATTGTAAGTTATAGATGAATTGGAAATAAAGATTTAAGAGCCCTATAAATAAATCCTTAGAGTCGATCGTCAAAAGAATTTTCTTCTCTATGGGTTCTTGGTGTCCGACGGCAGAGGCATGACAAGGCATGATTCAACGTCGAACGGCTACGAGGTACGTAGGGGGGATCCGTAGGTTTATCGTAATACATTATTATTTATTTTAGTGAAAGATTGATTTCCGTTGGATTTGATCGGTGCCGCATATTATTTTGGGCGTTTATACCTTCGATTTGCTTAACAATAGAGGGAAAATAAATAATAATACCTTGGGACATGTTCAGGGCGTGGCGCAAGTGCTCCGGAGAGAGAATTGAAAAAAAAGAGTAATCACATCGCGCATCACTTTGGTTGAACAATATGCGTCCGGTAGAAATAAAGAATTAAGAAAAAAAAAGGAAAAAAAAAGTTCTAGGAAGAGAAAGATTGGAGAGAGCAGAGGGATTGCAGCCGTAGGCTATAAGAGAAAGAAAAAAAAAAATTAAGAAAGGGTCTATGAACATGACGTAGAGAGGAGTTGAGGGAGAAAAATAAATGGAAAAGGAGTTTCATTGCCAAAGAGACGGAAAGAGAGAGAGAAGCAAAATAAAAAAAAGGGAATCAAAGAAGTAAGGAAGAGGGTAAGGCCGTAAGGGAGAAGGAGAAAAAAAAAGGAACAATAGGAAAGAGAGGAAATAGGAGAGAGGAAAGTGCAATAGGCAGAAGAATTGGATATCTCTGCTATCACAGAAACAAAGTAGCAAGAAAAAAATATAATAAAAATATGAGAAAGAAATTTTAGACTTTGATTTATTCAAGAAGGAAGAATTCGTTAATCGAATTTTTTTTTTAACTAGACAAAGACATTGAAAAAAAAGACCGAGGGTTATTTATTTATAATTTATAATTATCAGATTTTTATATTTATCTTCCTATTCATATTGTGATATATTGATTATATTATTGAATCGGTCTTCGTTAGTATATTCTGATTATCTATTATTATTATTTAAATATGATATATTGATTGTATTCTTATTGATTGATCATGATTAAATTATCACTATACTTGATTATATTATTAACATACCTGATAATAGTATTATCTTATCAAATCATATTGTCATCATATATGATCCTATTTTATTATCATATCCGATCTTACCATTGATTATGATATCGATCTGGTAGTCTTTTTGATTGGGTCTTGTTTCACCTAAATTAAATTGCTGAAAGATAGACATCTTAGGTAAATAAGATAAAAGTCAAAAACTACTGGGCCCATGTCTACTGATTGCCACTAAGCCGGGACCAATTGAATTGAATTGAATGGGGCAGATAGTGTAAAAGCTATGGCTGTCCTGTGTATGGCCACTCGTCCCCCACCATACACGAACCCATTAAATTGTATCGGGCTTGCCGTGGCACTGATCCCCCACTGACCTGCATGAAAGTGGCATGGTGTCCCTTAATTGACCGAGCGCTCCTCATTGAATTGGATAACTCCGAACATTGTAAATTGAATTGAATTAAAATCGAATCGAATTGAGTTGAATTAAAATCGAATTGAATTGAATTGATCATGGTCATTTGGATATTGGCGTTGACTGGCATTGCCTCCGCCCATTGAATCGAATTGAATTGTAATTGACCAATGGCCATTGATATTGAATTGAAAATTATTAAATTGAATAGTGTCATAGTGATCAGACATTTAATTGCTAAATCAATATTGATCGATCATCTGATCTTTTTCTGATCCTTCCTATTGATTTATGACTTTATTGTCCTATTGTTATATTGAATCATCGATCCAATTGATTAAGCAATTATTAATTGCTATCTCTATTAATTGGTCTTTTGACCATAACTTGATATAGTTGTTCATATTGATAAATCGTTATATTGTAAATTGATTATTGTATTGATTGCTCAATTGACTCATCATTGATTATATCTTATTTTCGATTGAGCATATTGATTATTTAGTAGACCCTACGTACTGAGTATTTTTATACTCATGGATATTTCCTTGTACCTGGATCCGTGCGGGTGAGAGTACTTCGATAGAGAATGATCCTGCAGGTGGCTATGCTCAGTGATAGACAGATGTTGCACATGTTCTAGATTGAGTTGTCTAGTTTTTATTATTTCCGCATTTATTAGAATTGTGAACTTATTAATATTTTAATTATTTTGAATATAATGGATTATTAGCTATTATTATTGAAAAAGTCTTCCGCATTTATTGTTTATATTCCGCAAAAATGTTTTATAGAAAATTGAGTAGCGCCTTTGGGACGACTCTGAGCACGTGAAAGTCACGTGGGTCTCGGGGCGTTACAGAAGGTATCAGAGCCTAAGGAGAGACACTTCTTAGCCGTCTCTAATAGATAGAATTGAGTCCATATGCAACTGTCACGAGCAACCACTGCAACCATCCAGTAGGGTCAAGTAAGTTTTCATTATAACATTGTCGTTGACTACTTACTTATGGAATTGTATTGTATTGTTTATTATTGAGTGAGCACATATGTCTTTCAAGTTGATGACCTCTCATCAATTTTATCATGAACCGAGAAATAGATATCGGTGATCGAATCCTCAAAGTGCAGAGGAGGATGGCCAAGCGGCCCAAGGCCCACAAGTAAATAATGAATGGGTCAATGAGCATCAAGAGGAATGATCGAGGCATGGATCATCACCGTATGAATCTCATTCAATGTATAAATAATATAGCAACACTCAGAGTCATGATGTTCCTCCTCACGATAATCGAAAAGAGATTTTTAAGAGTTTCTTAGCTTACAGTCTCTCCAATTTGATGGGAAGGGTGACTTCGAGAAAGCCTATAGGTGGCTGGAAGAAATTGACCAAACCCTAGTGAAGATAGACTGCGGTGAGAACTGCAAGACTATATGTGCTACGAGGCGTTTAACAGGTGACGCTAGGCATTGGTGGAACACAACAAAGGCTGGCACATTCTCTGGAAAAGGATCTAATTCCTTGGAGAAAGTTTAAAAAGATATTCAAGGATCTCTATTACCTGTTTCCCGAAGAGCGAGAAAACGGAAGGAATATCGAGATCTATAACAGGATACCATGACAGTCGAGGACTACATGATCGAATTCTTAAAGTTGGAGAAGTATGTTACTCGACGTCAATCAGAGAGAAATCGCGTAAAGCAATGGGTGGAAGGTCTCAAGCCAAGCCTCCGAAGAGGGGTAAAATGTTGTAACTATCATATCCTTCAAGTTGCGAAAGAGTTTGCTATCATGCGTGAAAATGACGACATAACAAACGCAACTCAACCGAATCAAGAGGATATAGATAATGATCATAATCATATTTGGAGTAAAGATAGAAGACATCAAAGAAGAGAGAAGCGGCATCACGAAAACTACAACCGAGGAAGGTCATATCCAACACGGAATGATCCTCCACCACATAGAGAATCATGTAACTACTGCCAAAAAATGCATCTCGATGAATGTTATTGGGCGACGGGTGCATGCCTAAATTGTGGCAAGATGAGTCACTTCGCAAGAGATTGTGATGAATCAAAATGGGTCGAACCTCTACGACAACAATAGGCCTCCAAGAATGGTGCTGAAATCACCCAAATAGATTGATATGTTATGACATATGACTTGAAGCTTAATCAAGTTGAAATTGTAATCTCCACTCCAACTAGTCTTTAGATATTTTGTATATCCAAATAGCATGTGTTATATGGAATGAATATAGTTTATAGTTTACTTTTCATAAAAAAAATTGACCATTGAAAAGTAGAGTATTTAATGGAAGCACTCATATGACAATATTTCTAAGGAGGTTATCGATTAGTTGGTGCTCATAATTTACCATAAAAAGTCGAGCACTCAAACTCAATAGAAAAAGTGATGAAGTGCACACATAATGGTATGGAAGAAGGACAACATCCAAGTATGTTGAAAAATTATAGTATAGTTATTACTACATTGGTTAACCCAAGATCGATGATATTCCAATATATTCGTCAAGCCTAGAGGAACATGCAGAACATTTGCAGATTGCACTGCAAACATTAAGAGAAATAAGTATGCGCCAAAGTATCGAAATATAAATTTTGGCAGAATGAGATAATGTTCTCCAAAAATATCGCATAGATGGAATATCAAAAGATGAATGCTATAATCAAATGGATTCAACCAAAGGACGTGTTAAAGAGAGAAAAAAAACTTCCTTAGACTTGCAAGATATTTTTGAACAGTCACATTAGATTGCCATACGATAGTTTCACCATGGACGAACCTCACTAAAAGGGATATAAAAAAAATTTGAATGACTCAAAAAAGGTTAAAAATAGGTTTTAGAAATTGGAGAAGGAATTGACAATAATGTCCTTTTTTTCTTTTTGAAAAGACCTTTAGACCAAGGAGGTTATGTCGCCCACAATGACGCATACAACTCCCACGTGGCATGCGTCTTGATACCACATAGGAAGAAGATAGTTGTCAACACATCAAGACAATTAGATATCGAATTAACAATTGTGGTCTTCACCCAAGAGTCGGTGACACAACGTGTAGGGTGAAGAGATTGAATTCTCCACGGACCACCAAGGTTGAGGTACACTTTCGAACATGTGTCGAAAAAAAAGGATCAAATTATTGAAAGATTACGAGTTTGTCAATACAAACTCAGTTGAGAATATCTTAAGCAGAAAGGTCACTTGCTCATTTGGGAGTGAGCCGATGGAATATGAGCAAAGAGCAATTTCATCACCCAAGTCAGTCCAGTGAACAATAATAATAACAACACATCTTGCATGTAGTCGAAAATACTATGGAAGGTCGGCAAATGAAAGTTGAGCATCATAGGTCACATCGTGTACTACAAGAGCTTAGAAATCTTCAATAGCATTAAGAAAAGTAATGATTGATTTCGTTAGAAGGCTTCCAAAAGACTCAACATGATAACGATGCGATATGAATAATAGATGATTGATATAAGATAGCCGGCATCATATCCATTAAAGAAATGTTAGTCCATCAAAAGCCTCATGGACATTCATTTTTTTTAAGGAGGTTATCCGACTACATAGAGTACTGATCCATTGCGTCGGATAAGAATTTATAGTGCATAGTCCAAATTCTGATGGAGCATCTATAGAGCAATTGGGATGTTGTTGAATTTCTACGTTGCCTTCCATCCACATATGGATGAGTAGTTTGAATGGACAATTCAAGCCTTAGAAAATATGTTATGAAATTGTGCATTAGACCGGAGTGATAGTTGGAACAATCAGCTCCCGCCGGTACAGTTAGTATGTGGCAACAGTTACGACTCCGACATTAGACATGACACCTTCGCAGCGATGTGTATATGATAGATCATGTCAGTCACGTGGGAGCAAAGCTGATGCATAGTAGTTATTGTCATGAAAAGAAATAACTGAAGGAATACTGAGAAAATTTATCTCATCGAAAAATGTTGAAGGCAGACTATATGAGACAAAAATAGTAGACTAACATAATGAGATTGGAGGAATTAAATCGAAATGGAGACATGATACATGCAGGACATATCATGAAGATGAATATGGCATTTAAAAATGGAAAGTGGAGATGAGAAAATATTTCACATTTGTTAGATAGCTGATGTAGTTTGGTTTACACAAATTCGAAGACGAATTTATTTTTAAGTAGGTTATGATGTAACGACCACAATTTTTTTAGAGTTGGAAAAATAATATTTTATTATTTATTTTGAGAAAAATGACCATTAATATTATTATAATAAATAATTCCGAAAATAAAGGAAAATAGGGGAGGAGTTTAATTAAGGATAAAATGTATTATGGGATAATTATTTAAATTCGGAATTATTTAATTACTAAAATAAATTAAAATTGTTAAAAGGGATTAATTAAAAGATTAAATTTGATTAGGATTGTAAGTTATAGATGGATTGGAGATAAAGATTTAAGAGCTCTATAAATAAATCCTTAGAGTCGATCGTCAAAAGAGTTTTCTTCTCTATGGGTTCTTGGTGTCCGACGACAGAGGCATGGCAAGGCATGATTCAACGTCGAACGGCTACGAGATACGTAGGGGGATTCGTAGGTTTATTGTAATACATTATTATTTATTTTAGTGAAAGATTGATTTCCGTTGGATTTGATCGGTGCCGCATATTATTTTGGGCATTTATACCTTCGATTTGCTTAACAATAGAGGGAAAATAAATAATAATACCTTGGGACATGTTCAGGGCGTGGCGCAAGTGCTCCGGAGAGAGAATTGAAAAAAAAAAGATTAATCACGTCGCGCATCACTTTGGTTGAACAATATGCGTCCGGTAGAAATAAAGAATTAAGAAAATAAAAGGAAAAAAAAAGTTCTAGGAAGGGAAAGATTGGAGAGAGCAGAGGGATTGCAGCCGTAGGCTATTAAAGAAAGAAAAAAAAATTAAGAAAGGGTCTATGAACATGACGTAGAGAGGAGTTGAGGGAGAAAAATAAATGGAAAAGGAGTTTCACCGCCAAAGAGACGGTGAGAGAGAGAGAAGCAAAATAAAATAAAAAAAAGGGAATCAAAGAAGTAAGGAAAAGGGTAAGGCCGTAAGGGAGAAGGAGAAAAAAAAGGAACAATAGGAAAGAGAGGAAATAGGAGAGAGGAAAGTGCAATAGGCAGAGGAATTGGATATCTCTGCTATCACAGAAACAAAGTAGCAAGAAAAAAATATAATAAAAATATGAGAAAGAAATTTTGGACTTTGATTTATTCAAGAAGGAAGAATTCGTTAATGAATTTTTTTTAACTAGACAAAGACATTGAAAAAAAAGACCGAGGGTTATTTATTTATAATTTATAATTATTAGATTTTTATATTTATCTTCCTATTCATATTGTGATATATTGATTATATTATTGAATCGGTCTTCGTTAGTATATTTTGATTATCTATTATTATTATTTAAATATGATATATTGATTGTATTCTTATTGATTGATCATGATTAAATTATCACTATACTTGATTATATTATTATCATACCTGATAATAGTATTATCTTATCAAATCATATTGTCATCATATCTGATCCTATTTTATTATCATATCCGATCTTATAATTGATTATGATATCGATCTGATAGTCTTTCTGATTGGGTCTTGTTTCACCTAAATTAAATTGTTGAAAGATAGACATCTTAGGTAAATAAGATAAAAGTCGAAAGCTACTGGGCCCATGTCTACTGATTGCCACTAAGCCGGGACCAATTGAATTGAATTGAATGGGGCAGATAGTGTAAAAGCTATGGATGTCCTGTGTATGGCCACTCGTTCCCCACCATACACGAACCCATTGAATTATATCGGGCTTGCCGTGGCACTGATCCCCCACTGGCCTACATGAAAGTGGCATGGTGTCCCTTAATTGACCGAGCGCTCCTCATTGAATTGGATAACTCCGAACATTGTAAATTGAATTGAATTAAAATCGAATCGAATTGAGTTGAATTAAAATCGAATTGAATTGAATTGATCATGATCATTTGGATATTGGCGTTGACTGGCATTGCCTCCGCCCATTGAATCGAATTGAATTGTAATTGACCAATGGCCATTGATATTGAATTGAAAATTATTAAATTGAATAGTGTCATAGTGATCAGACATTTAATTGCTAAATCAATATTGATCGATCATCTGATCTTTTTTTTATCCTTCCTATTGATTTATGACTTTATTGTCCTATTGTTATATTGAATCATCGATCCAATTGATTAAGCAATTATTAATTGCTATCTCTATTGATTGATCTTTTGACCATAACTTGATATAGTTGCTCATATTGATAAATCATTATATTGTAAATTGATTATTGTATTGATTGCTCAATTGACTCATCATTGATTATATCTTATTTTCGATTGAGCATATTAATTATTTAGTAGACCGTACGTACTGAGTATTTTTATACTCATGGATATTTCCCTGTACCTGGATCTGTGCAGGTGAGAGTACTTCGATAGAGGATGATCCTGCAGGTGGCTATGCTCAGTGATAGAGAGATGTTGCACATGTTCTAGATTGAGTTGTCTAGTTTTTATTATTTCCTCATTTATTAGAATTGTGAACTTATTAATATTTTAATTATTTTGAATATAATGGATTATTAGCTGTTATTATTAAAAAAGTCTTCCACATTTATTGTTTATATTCCGCAAAAATGTTTTATAGAAAATTGAGTAGCGCCTTTGGGATGACTCTGAGCACGTGAAAGTCACGTGGGTCTCGGGGCGTTACAATCACTATCTTAATTTATTCAATCAACATCAATTTATATCACCAGCAAATGAATAATGATTATATACATAGACATTTGTATATACATTAACAATTTTGACAAATAAATTTCACAACTAAGATTTGTAATCAACCAAATAATCAATGCTTAAATGCTTTAATAGACTTATATAATATTTTAAATAGTTATAAATGCTTTAATACATAATAAATGGAGTGCTAACTAATTGATTGTTTAAATTACTAACTAAACTCGAAAATTAATAAATTTATAAAAAATAAAATTTCAATAAAATTACTAACTAAAATGAACATGCCATGCCACTTTCAAATTTGTTGCCAAATAATTAGATATATTTTATAATATTTTATAACTGAAATGAACATCAATATTAAAATTTTACTTTGGAGAATACCATATATGGCATCATACCATTCTCATAAATATTAAATGCAAATTTTAATTCTTAACATATTTTTATTAGATAATTTATTTTCATAGTTTCTATTGTTTAACTGAAAAAAGATATTATATGTTAAAAAATTATTATAGGAAGACTCCATCAAAAAGTCTTTTTTAATTCAAGCGAAACTAACTGCAATCTAAACAACTTTATAATCATCAGAATCTAAACAACTTTATACCTGACAAAATTTTAGCATTTTACCTAACTCCACAAATCACGATAGGCTTCGGCAAATGTGCCACCATCTCCTTATATAGATATTTATAATAGTTGTATTAACTAATCTCATATGCACTTAATTCAGTTAATAAAACTAACTTGCAAATCCACCCAAGAAAACTGACTTGCAGTTCATATTGAAAGAAAAAGTATGCAGAGTTTACACATATAAATAATAAATAAATATTTAATAGAAATGTGGCTTTCGGTTGCATCCAATAATATCATAATTAAATTAAAAACTAAGTTATTTAATATCATTCATTATTAATCATTAAAAATGTTTTAGATATTAAATAATTGGCCAATTAATTTATAGAATGAAATTTTATTTAGTTATAATATATCAAAGGACACGACAACATATCTATATGCCAAATATGTCCTACAAACTATTTTACTTTTAAATATAGTATAGATAAATAAATTTTATATTTAATTAAATAATTAACTGTCAATCAACATATAAATTTTATTTCAATTTTAAAATAATAATAAATTATTGACATAATATTATCCTGAAATGTTTCACCTTACATAAACTATGTAACAGATAAAAAATTTATGTTTTTTTAATTATAAGGATACTACATAAAAATATTTTTTAAGCATGTAAAATTAGTTGCTTGAAAATCTTTTCCCTACTAAATAACCGTACATTCAAAAGTTTATAATAACATATTAAGTTTTAATTAATTGTAATGCTTATAAATTTTAATTAGTTATAAATTCTAGAGGACACATGTCATCATAACAAAGTGTCAAATGTCATTCTCTCATGGATAGTACTCTCCTTTTAATATAGTATAGATACATCCCATAATTTTTAAAATTTGATTTGCACATTCAAATTTTTAATATTTTTTCACTTAACTTTTTTCTTTCAAATGTTGTATATTATTCTTCTATGCTCTATTGCTCTTTTACGACATGCCGAATATGAAGGAATATTAAGGTAGTTAACGAAATTAGTTGGAATAACGAAAGACATATCGAGATTATTTATCAACTTATTCACGTGTTGTTCCTTGTATATAATTAAAATCTATGGATCTGGTGGTCAAATAAGATATGGATAACCGGTTCAATGAATTATTTATTCAAATAAAACAATAAATCTAATGCTATTAGAAAACAAATATAATATTAGTATATATATAAATAAAAAAAATTATTAGTTCATCTTAATGAGATTATTTAAAGAGAATAATTGAAAAAAATGATTACAATTAAGTGAAAAATGTGAGAATTAATGAGAGGAAGATGGGTATGCATGTGTGCATGTGCATATGGGAATGTGTGTGTACAAGCGTGTGTGGGTGCGTGTGTGTGCAAGCGCGTGTGGGTGTGCACGCGCTAGAGACGAAAGGAGAACAAAAATATGAGGGGGGCAATATATGTTATAAAGAAAAATTCTTCTAATAAAATATATGGATTATTAATTTAATGTTCAAAAATTTGGGAGGGACCCGCCAAGATATAAGAATCTATACATTATAAAGAATATATTCTTCTAATAATACATGAATTATTACTTAATGTTTAAAAATTTAGGAGGGACATCTCCCAACTAAGTCTAGCTCCATCCCTCAGCGTACGCGTTGTGCATGGGAGAGGAAGATGGAAGGTGTGTGGGTGGGTGCGTGCGCGTGCACATGCACAAAATATAATATTAAGTATATATAAATATTAAAAATTTATTAGTTCATTTTAATAAGAGAAAAATGCGAGAATTAAAGAGAGGAAGATGTGTTGTAGCCACCTGTGGCACTGAGTGTTGGCAGCACGTTAACAGCAAGCAAGATGCGAACGATGTGGGGTACAAACGAGCTGAGAGGTGTAAAAAAATGAATCTTTTTTGTGTCCTAATATGTCCAATGTCCGTTGAGCGACATGACATGGATTAGCACATGCATGCATGATTCGGCGATCGCATCTAAGTCCTCCAAGTGAATATTAAAACGTGTCAATTTGCTAAATAAAGTTTATTCTTCTTATATCGCATTTAAAATAGTTAATTTTATCACCTAAATATGAGAGTCATGTTTTCAGTTGATTTAAAATTAATTATAATATATTACGAGATATTCATAATCATAGAAGTATTACATTTAATGTACTACACGCTCAAATGCAAATCCTTTTGACTCAAAAAGAGATTATGCGATTAACATCAAACACGTTAATTTATTTCTCAATCTTGATTCGAGCCATAGTTCCAACATACAAGACAATATATATTTGTTGAATATATTAAAAGGAGAACAACGCGTTTGGCTGTATAACAAGACGACCATAAGTGCTTATTTTTATTTTTGGGTTGCTAGCCCTCGGAAAGTAGTGCTGGCGATTTAATTAGCGCGGCATTAATAATTATATGCACTGTTTATAAGTTGAAAATCGATCCATCATCAAACTCAACTACTCTGGCAAATTGTTCCGCGTAGTGTATGTTGGACAGTTCTTGTTACGCGAGTCCGACAAAGAAAAAAAAAGAGGAAAGCCGACTGATGTCAAAACCCAAGTCCAGAGGAAGGAGTCAAATCTGATTCCAAGTGCTACAATGTTGAAATAAAGTATTGGAGTACAAATAAAAGGATGTACAAATACTTGAAATAAAGTATTGGAGTTGTGCAGACGTTTATCCTACGCGTGCGAAGAGCCACCGAGAGAGAAAGAGAGAGGAGAGAGAAAAACTTCGGGTTCGATTCGGGAACGAGTACTTTTCGACGAAACTTCAAGCAATATTTCTCAGCAGTCTTCTCATCTATTCTTCATATTTCGATGAGATTATCCTCAGTTTCGAAAGATGTTATTCTATGACATTCAAGATTTATTCTTAAAATTATTATTTTATTCCTCTACGTAGTTCAGAAAAGAAACTTTATAACATACTATTATTTCATAGTGAAAAATTTGCTACTTATTCATGTGATTTTTTCCTCTCACATTAAGAAGTTTTCCATGTAAATCTTTTGTGTCTTTGGTCACATTTAATTCTTTTGTATTATTGTCACAATCCCATTGTTATTGTGTACATTAAAAGGAAAAAAGAAGATACTTTCACAACTATCACTTTAGTCTTTTTTTTCCAATAGTGGTATCAAAACTTAGTTAGGAAAGTGCACATTACAATGGAGGACAATAATGCCCCTAGTCGAATGCCTTTGCTCACAACTACAAATTATTCTATCTGAAAGCCTCGGATGAAGAATTATTTAAATTTTAGAGACCTTTATGATCCAATCGAAAGTGGTGCTACAAAGCCTAAGAACATTGATGATAGAAAGTGGGAGGGGGAGGGGATTAAGACCAGTCGCACAAATCCGACAATGGATTGAAAACAATGTGTTTCATCATATCGCCAATATTAATAAACCAGATAAAGTGTGGAAAAAATTGTAAGAAATGTATGAGCGCAAATCACCGCAATTGATGAAGAAACTTGTTAACCTGAAGTACAAGGATGGTCATTCTATTATAGAATATCTTGGCAGTTTTCAAAAATTGATTAATAAGTTATCTTCGGTAAAGATCATATTTGAAGATGAGATCCAAGAACTACTACTGTTAAGTTCATTATCTGATTGTTGGAAAACACTTGTTATCTCTCTGAATAATTTTGCTCCATGTGGACAGCTATCTTTATCAAAGATAGTCTCTTTTATGAAGAAACGAGAAGCCAAGAGCAGAATCTCAATAATAAATAAGAGGCATTCATTTTGAAAGATTGTGAAAGAAACAAATAGAGAAAGTCTCACAGTCATGATCAAGGTCAAGAGGCAAGTCGGTCCAAAAAAGAAATCACTCGTTATCATTGTGGCAAGACATGACACTTCAAGAAGGAGTGCGTAAAATTAAAACGTGATCAATCACATGAAAGATTTGAAGACACTAAAAAGAAAAAGAAGGGCAATGGTGGAAATAGCGTTACGGTGGCTATATCAGACGATGTATACTTTCTTACTCAAGAAGAGGAAGAAGACCAATGTTGTGAGTCAAGATTCAGTTTGAATTTTAGACATTGCAGCTTCATTTCATATTACCATTCGTAGATATGTATTCTCAACATACAAAGAAGGAGCATTTAGGTCAGATAAGATGGGGAACAAATTTGAGTCCCAAATTGCTGGCATTAGAGATATTCAGTTGAAGACCAATACAAGATGCAAGATTATGCTCAAAGATGTGAGGCATGTACCAAAAATCCGTTTGAACTTAATTTCAGTTGACAAATTAGATGACGATGACTACGAGAGCAACTTCAAAGGGGGAGTGTAAAAACTCAAGAGAGGTTCACTCCTACTAGCGAAATGACACAAAGATGGTACCATCTACAAGACTGAAGCACAACGCTACACCAAAGAGATAAACGTAACTCAAGAGATGTCATCCTCTAATTTATGTCACAAGTGGCTTGGTCACATAAGTGAGAAAGGACTTTAGATATTAACACGATGAAATCTGTTACTTGGTATAAAAGACACTTCACTTGATATATGTGTTTATTGTTTGGCTGGTAAATAGACTAGAGTTACATTTAATAGAAATTCTTCATTTAGAAGTTCATACGTACTTAATTTGGTGTATACTAATGTCTGCTATATGAAGAATAAAACTCTAGTTGATGCTCTTTATTTTGTTACATTTATTGATGAACATTCTAGAATATTTTGTGCTTTTTTATAGCACACAAATCAAGTGTTGGCAGACTTTAAGAAGTTTCATGCCAAAATCGAAAGAAAAACTGGCAAGAAGCTCAAGCGTATTCGGGCAGACAATGGCGGCGAATATAGAAGACCACTTGAAGAATACTACAACACCTATGACATCAAACTTGAAAAGATAGTTCCCAAGATTCTTTAGCAAAACGATGTTGCTGAGAGAATGAGCAGAACAATCAAGGAACGTGTCAGATGTACGCTTCCACATGCCAAGCTATCGAAGGGATTTTGGGGTGAAGCAATGATGACTGCAGTTGAATTGATCAACCATACACCAGTACCACTGGATTGTGACATACCTCTGAAAGTCTAGCGAGGAAAGGATGTTTCATATAAACATCTCAGAGTATTCAGTTGTAGAGCCTCTATTCGAGCATTCAAAACTTGACAACAACTAAAAGAATGTATCTTCCTCGGGTATAGAAGTAAAGAATTTGGTTACAGACTTGGGATCTTGTTACAATTGAATATTTGTCGAAGGTCAAAGAGCCAACTACCTTCACTGATTATGTAGTTGAACTGGTTCAGCTGATAGAAGATGACATTGCTCCAGAAGTTAATCAAGATGAAAGTAGTACTAATAACAGTTCACATAATTCATATATACCTTTCGATTGTCAAAATAGTGATGATGAGCCACATGTGAGCATGATGCACTAGTGCAAAAGCCTCAATTGAGAAGATCGAATAGAGAATCAAAGTAATACTCCTTGACAGAGTACACCTTATTAATTGAATGGGGAGAATCAATGTGTTATCAAGAATTCTTGTCACATGAGTAGAAGGATGAGTGAATGAAAGCCATAAATGACAAGATGCAATTTCTATATGAGAATAACACTTATAAATTGGTGAAGCTTCCTAGAGGGAAGATGACACTCAAGAACAAGTTGGTGTTTCGACCAAAAAGTGAAGAAAATAATCCACACCCGAGATACAATGCAAGGTTAGTTGTCAAGGGGTTCAGTTAAAAGAAAATAATTAATTTTGGCGAGATATTCTCAACATTGGTCAAAATATCATCAATTCGAGTGTTTCTTGGATTAGCTGCTACCAAAGACTAGAAATTCAACAGTTAGACATCAAGAAAACTTTTCTCCACAGTGACTTGGAAGAAGAAATTTACATGGAGCAGCCAGAGGGTTTTCGAAATAAAGAAAGAAAACTTGATGTGTAAATTACAGAAAAGCTTATATGGACTCAAACAGGCACTTCGTCAGTGGCATAAGTTTGAGTTGTTTATGACGCAGCAAGGATACAATAAGACCAAATCAGATCTTGTGCCTTCGTGAAATATTTTTCACATGATGATTTTATTATCCTATTTTTATATGTTGATGACATGCTTATGGTGGGTAGAGATAAAATCAAGATTGAGTTAAAGAAGGAATTGAGTCAATGTTTTTCCATGAAAGATTTAGGCACAATAAAGAATATCCTTGCCATGAGGATCATTCGTGACCGAGAGCAGTGCAAGCTATGATTATCTCAAAAAAAGTACATCGATAAAGTCTTAGAAAGGTTCAATATGAAGAATGTAAAGGTAGTTTCATCGCCACTTGCAAGTCACTTCAAGTTGAATTCTAGACAATGTCCAAGAAATAAAATCGAGAAGCAGAAGATGAAGAATGTCCCATACGCATCTGTAGTTGACAGTCTGATGAATGCAATGGTTTGCATGCGGTCAGACATAGGATATGCAATTGGCATGGTGAACTGATTCCTATCAAATCCTGGTAGAGAGCATTGAGATGCGGTCAAGTGGATTCTCAGAAATCTTCGAGTCACGTCTAAGATATACTTATGTTTCGGGGACATTGAATCAGCGTTAGAAGGATTTACTAGCCCTGACATGGCAGAAGATGTTGATAGTCGAAAGTCTACTTCTAGTTACTTGATGACATTCGCAGGAGCTGCAGTGGCAATTAAAGTTATAAAAATATATTACACTATTAACGACTAAAGCAGAATATATCGCAGCTACTAAAACATGCAAGGAAATTCTGTGGATGAAATAATTTCTGAGGAACTTAGGTTTGACACAGGAGAAGTACATTATCCACTGTGATAATTAGAGTGCGATACATCTGAGTAAGAATTCTAGTTTTTACTCTAAGTCCAAGTGTAATATCCACGACATGATCCATGTAAGATTATATAATTTAATCATATATTATATGATTGATATGCCTTATTATAAGTGTATTATAATATGTGCATCAACCCCATAGAATCCAACATCTAAAATTGATGACAAATGACTAAGGACAAGGAAAAATAACTTTTCAAAAATATTAAAATTTAGAAAAATAAAGTCTCGGTAATTGTTCTCCTATGTTAATATATCCTAAATATGATTTTTAATAATTTTTAGGCAAAGTCTTGGATAGTTTAAATGATGGCATAAAATCAGAAAATAAAAAAAATGATCGATTTTGTTCTTCGGACAAAAATTCGAATTTCGATTCCTTTGGAATTTAAGTTTATAAATATTTTATTTGAATCCAAATGAGGGGTACTTTCTTATTTACATATAATGTCTTAAGTAAATGAATAAATAAATAAATAATAGGATAAATGACAAACCATTTAGGTCTATATAACCTAAAATCTTATCTCTTTTACCCCATTTGAGCACACATTCGACTTCAGCAAGGCAACAACCAAAGACAAGGAGGACAAGAAGAAAGGAAGAGGAAATCCCTATGAAATTCAGATGAAAATCTATTCTTCTGAGCATCCAAGATCTTTTTCTACTTTTATGTCCATGTTCTTGTAGTGAGGATCAAACCCTAGTTCACCAACATGAAGTTCCATCTTTACTGGACACCAAACCCTATGCGAAAGTTGACAATATGATCTCAGCATCTTAGAGGTCTTCCAAAATTATGTACTTTCATAGGTTTCTCCTTAATTGCGTCTACTTTCCATAGGATCTAGAATCAGTTTAATTGGATTTGTATACGAAAAGTTATGAGTCAATTATTCCGATTCGCCCTTTCTATTTTCTGTGATGTGTAGTCCGAATTGTACATACTATAGTAATTTAAATACTTATCTTTAATGAATGAAATTTATATGTAGAAATAATGTTAAAGTACTCTTTGTAATCCAAGTGGAATCACCTTTGTAGACCATGTATAAAGAAAATTATGAGCTTTAAAGCAAACATCACAAAGTTTATCAAAAAAGAAAAGTGGAAGAGAACAGAGGTAAATATCTGGATTTTCTGAGAACTATCTATAAGCAATAAAATTATGATATTTATATGGGATGAACCTTTGGGAGTTTAGTTTCATGAAAAATTGGAATTAGTTAATTATCGTAAGTGTTTCAGAGGTTATGGATTTTACACCCGACACCACTCAATCTGTCAGCAAACTAGGTGGGTGAAGAATACAATTGTATTGATGAAATTTGTATAGCCCTTATACAATAGACCATAAATGAGAAATTTTGAGAGGATTAGGCTTAGTAAAATCTATTCCAATACAAAATTATAATTGCATTAATTTTATATATTTACTAATTGCTATGCATATTAATTTAGCATCACATGAACTCCTAGTGTACTAAGGTGCACTAGAAGTAACACATCATTGTTATACCTCATGTTGTGCCTTTGAAATATCATTTGATATGACTATATGTTATGTATGATCGAAAGTGAGTGAATTACTTTTAATGTAATTATACGATGTGTTCTAAATGATATGATATGGTTGGTGCATGCATTATGCATCTATTTGTCATGCATTTGCATTTTCTCTATCGAGATAATATGTCTTATGCAGAGAAGGTACCTCCATTTTCATGGGATGATATGGTATCCAATGGGACAGTATATGTTCCCCGGCAGGGATGATATGATGTCCTATGGAACGATATTATATGTCTTTTGCATGAAATGTACCCCATGATTTGGGATGCCCTACGGGATAATATGTTCCTCTGACCAGTCGATAATAAGACATGTGCATTATGCATACATGCATACATGATATGATATGATACATATATAACATGCTACATGATATGATATGATACATGATATGACATGATATGGTACATGTTATGATATGTGAAATGTTATATGAAATGAAACAGAAGTGACATGATATATGATATGCTAAAATGTTGTTTTATTGAGATTAATTGATGTAGTATTCTTCGTAATATGATAATTGTTCATAAGTAATAATATGTTAGCTTGTTTCCTATAAGTTTTTCAAATGCTAAATTAGTTTATCTAAATTGAATAGGTGGTAACACATAGGTTATGAGTTTTCAACTTACTGAGCTGTTGTTTGCTCATGATGTTGTTTTAACGCTTTTCAGATGAGTAGACCAATCATGTGGTCATGCTTGAAAATCCCTTATCGGATTAGGAGCACTTTTAAAGACAGACTCTTGATGTCTTTTTGTAAGGATGTGTGACTCCTCTTAATGTGTTATATGGCGTGTAAAAATTAAATGTTTCAAAAACATTTTAGAATGTATAAGTTTGAATTAGAGTGTGTACTTGCTATGAGATTAAATATAAGTGTGTGTGGACAATAGTGTGGTAACTTTCTTTCACATGTTCCTATATGATAATATGATGCTTCCGCTATAAGAATTTGATCGATCGTATTATGTCACGGCTTGCGAATTAGACCAAGGTTTAAACCGGGGTTATGACAATTATGGTATCAGAGCCTCTCCGCTGAGCTTCTTTGCATGGTGGGGTGTGATCACTCAACGAGGACGTTGAGTCCCCTAAGGGGAAGGGTGCATGAGGCATGTCTTGGATTAGTCCCACATGCATAAGTCACGAGAGAGATGCTGGGTATATATGGGAGCATGTCCTTCACTAGATGCATTTTGAGAAAACTGTGCGAGCTTAGGTCCAAAGTGGACAATATCACACGAGGGGAATATTACATATGGTATCAGTAGATCCTACCTTTTGTTCAGAGTTTCCTAGCTATGTCTAGGATGACATAGTTAATTCCTAGACTAGTCTACTGATCGCTAGGTTGCCTATGGTCTTTAGGGTCTCAAGTGTAAGTTTTATTAAAATCATTTATAAGGGATTATGGTGTTAATCCAATGTATGCATTTTGTACAACCTCTAGGATCATGACGATTGAAGATCAAAGTTCGGATAAGATCCTTGACTTGAGGGTGTTTTCCGAGCTTTACAGGAAATGAGCGACATAATGAAAATGCAAACAACTCAAAATAATAGGAATAATGAAGTCCGGGTGGAACAAATAGAAAGTAGTAGGAAATGTACGATGGAACAATTCAAGAAACTCCAGCCCCCCACATTCAAAGGCGATGGTGATCCAACAGAAGCTGAGGCTTGGATAAATAAGTTGGAAAAGATATATGCTGCCTTGTGTTGTGATGAGATGGACAAGATTATTTTTGCAGAATTTATGCTTGAGGGCAATGTTGAACACTGGTGGAAGGCGACCAAGCCTAGAATCTTGACTGCTGATCCCAAACTATCATGGAAGAAATTTGTGGAAATCTTTCTTGGAAAATATTTCTCTGATTGTGCTCGTGACAAGAAGGTAATTGACTTTCTCAAACTTGAACAAGGAGACATGACTTTGGATCAATATGAAGCAAAATTTGCAGAGTTATCAAGATTTGCAAACCATATAGTAGCAAATGAAGTTGAAAGAGCTAAAAAGTTTGAGGGAGGACTTAGGCCTGCTATTAGGAGTAAACTTGCACCTTTGAAATTAAGAATATACGAGGAAGTCTATGAAAGAGCTCAATTAGTGGAAAATGATATAAAAAAGTTTCATGCAGAACAAGAAAGGAAGAATACGGAGAGAGGTTCTTATTCTCAATAATTGAAACCTAGACGCTTTGACTTCAAAGAAAAAAGGAATGAGATAAAAATCCTAGCCCAACAACCACAATCAAATAATCAAGCTTGTAAAAATGCGGAAGGAAACATGGAAGGTCTCCGTACCACAATGATATTGGAGCATGTTTTAGATGTGGAAAAAATGGGACATTATATGAGAAGTTGTCCTTTGATGCAGCAACAACAACAACCACCATCACCACCATATAGGATGACAGAAAAGAGGAAGCAACCAATGACACAAGGACAAATGTATGCGTTAACACAACAAGATGTTGAAGCCCCAGATATGATAGCAGGTAATATAGTTAGATATATGACCCTATACACCATAGTTTGCTTAATTGGTATTCGAACTTTTTGTGTTTTCAAAAATTAGCATATTATAAAAGATAAAAGGGGAAAACATTTGTAGCATCCAATTTTCGGATATGATATAGGAATAACCAATTGATAGAGTCAGTAATGCACATCAAGTTTCAAACATTATTATTTCATATAGGTGCTATTTAGATGTAATTTTGCATCCCTTTTGTATTATTACATGAGGGTTCAAACAAGGAAGGTGATTTTAACATCAATAGCTTTATTTCCTAAGGAAAAATGGACAGATCGTTCACATACTATACCTATTTAGATTGTTATAAAAAGATATACATGTGCCAGTCTTAAATGTAATATCCATATTTTGGCTCTTCACGTTGTTATGTCAACAACGTGTGTTAATTTCGAGGAAGAAATTTTTTTAAGGGGGGTAGAATGTAATATGCACGACATGATCCATGTAAGATTATATAATTTAATCATATATTATATGATTGATATGTATTATTATAAGTGTATTAGAATATGTGCATCAACTCCATAGAATCCAACATCTAAAATTGATGACAAATGACTAAGGACAAGGAAAAATGACTTTTAAAAAATATTAGAATTTGGAAAATTAAAGTCCCGGTAATTGTTTTCCTATGTTAATATATCCTAAATATGATTTTTAATAAATTTTTGGTAAAATCTTGGTTAGAATAAATGAAGGCACAAAATCAAAAAATAAAAAACAATCGATTTTGTTCTTTGGACAAAAATTTGGATTTTGATTTCTTTTGGATTTTAAGTTTATAAATACTTTATTTGAATCCAAACGAGGGATAGTTTCTTATTTACATGTAATGTCTTAAGCAAATGAATAAATAAAATAAATAATAGGATAAATGACAAACCATTTACTTAAATGATATTCTTGTAAATAAGATGAACTCCAAGGGCATAGTTGGACACTCATTTCCAACCGACTTTAGGTCAGTATCTAAGGTCTATATAACCTAAAATCTTATCTCTTTTACCCCATTTGAGCACCCATTCGACTTCAGCAAGGCAGCAACCAAAACCAAGGAGGACAAGAAGAAAGGAAGAGGAAATCAAGGGTTAGTTGTTAGGGCTTCCTATTGGGTAAGTTGATTACTCCTTTCCTATGAATTATCCCTATACAATACAAATGAAAATATGTTCTTCTGAGCCTCCAAGTCTACTTTTATGTCCATGTTCTTGTAGTGAGGATCAAACCCTAGTTCACCAACATAAAGTTCCATCTTTGCTGGACACCAAACTCTATCCGAAAGTTGTTAATATGATCTCGGCATCTTAGAGTTCTTAAAAAATTATGTAATTTCGTAGGTTGATTTCTAATTGAGTCTACTTTCCATAGGATATGGAATCATGTTAATTGGATTTGTATATGAAAAGTTATGAGTCAATTATTCTGAGTCGCCCTTTCTGTTTTATGTGATGAGTAGTCCGAATTATAAATACTATAGTAATTTAAATACTTATCTTTAATGAATGAAATTTATATGTTGAAAATAGGTTAAAGTACTCTTTGTAATCCAAGTGAAATCACCTTTATAGATCATGTATAAAGAAAGTTATGAGGTTTAAAGCAAGCATCACAAAGTCTGTCAGAAAAGAAAAGTGGATGAGAACAGAGATAAATCTCTGGATTTTCTGAGAACCACTATAAGCAATAAAATTATGATATTTATATGGGATTAACCTTTGGGAGTCTAGTTTCATGAAAAATTGGAATTACTTAATTATCTTAAGTATTTCAGAGGTTATGGATTTTACACCAGATACTACTCAATCTGTCAGCAAACTAGGTGGGTGAAGAATACAATTGTATTGATGAAATTTGTGGAGCCCTTATACAATAGACCATAAATGAGAAATTTTGAGAGGTTTATGCTTAGTAAAGTCTATTCCAATACAAAATTAGAATTGTGTTAATTTTAGATATTAACTAATTGCTATGCATATTAATTTAGCACCACATGAACTCCTAGTGTACTAAGGTGCACTAGAAGTAACACATCATTGTTATACCTCATGTTGTGCCTTTGAAATATCATTTGATATGACTATATGTTATGTCTAATAGAAAGTGAGTGGATTATTTTTAATGTAATTATACGATGTGTTCTAAATGATATGATATGGTTGGTGCATGCATTATGCATCTTATTTGTCATGCATTTGCATTTTCTCTGCTGGGATGATATGAGTGTGTACTTGCTATGAGATTAAATATAAGTGTGTGTGAATAATAGTGTGGTAATTTTATTTCACATGTTTCTATATGATAATATGATGCTTCCGCTATAAGAATTTGATCGATCGTATTATGTCTCAGCTTGCGGATTAGACCAAGGTTTAAACCGGGGTCGTGACACCAAGTATATTGATATCCAATATTATCAGATACTCGAACTCGAGAACTCTACTTAAGCTCGGAGGAGGTACATCCACTCCATCCAACTTTTGTTGATAGCAGAATAAGATTAAGTTAGTTCATTTTCATGAAATCATCTTAAAAATTGTGCTACCACCATAATATTTCACAAAATTGCAATATTTTATATTGGGGTCTTGTCCACAACATAGATCCCCAAACGTTCTACACCTCGTTAGCATCCAGAAAATATAAAAAGGAGACCTATTCAATTGAACTCTAGCTTTGTTCTTCATGTTTAGTTTGTCTTGTATTTTAGCTAGTGTTGATCTCCAGGTTCATTCTCTCTTCCTTTTACTGGTTGAACTCCTCACTGAAGTTTCTCTCTTGAATGTTGCCTCCAAGAATTCTTTCCAGTATTTCAGATCTGGCCAACCTTCTTTTGTATCTTGTAACGCCCCAAATTTTTTTTCTTTGCATGCACAGAAGGTTATCTCGGTGACACCACTCAATCCTATATATTAACTTTGACCAATCAACATATTGACTTACATAAGCGGAAGTCTTAAATACAATAATTCTTACAATATGCGAAAGCTATTTATACTATGTCTAGTGACCTATAGGTTATAAGCCTACAACTATACAATAGGAGACCTTATATACATGTGCATATAACCCGACCATCTCACCATCACCTGTACGAATCCAAGTACAGGGGCAAAGCCCAAATGCACCCATAGAATAAATAATGTGAACTGTGTATCAATATTCATAATAACTATTCAATTCGATGAAGAATGCATAATCCATGAATGATTAATGATAAACAAACACTATAACTATTATCAATTAACAATAAACAATTGATCAATTGTAATAATTATTCATACCATCAAATTAATGATGATTAATCAATATCAATGACTTCTATTATCAATTATCGTTAACCAATAATTCGATTGGCCAATGTCAGTGAAGGTCCTATTTAACAATTATCAATAATATATCTACCAAGCACAAATGCCGCATTCTACTTTCTACTAGTCATGAAGGCGAAATCAATAGTCCATCAACCATTAAGGTGCAATTCAATTATCAATCATCCACGCGCAATTCAATTATCAATCAACCTTATAGGTTGCAATACAATCGTTAGTCCAATTATACATCAACCATATAAATTGTCAATTAGTCAATTATCTCTTCAACCTCAAAGGGCGCAATACAATCGTCAATACCATAAATGTCATAATATAACTATCAATTAATCAATTATTTATTCTCTAACCACTATGGTTGCAGTTACATTGTCAATATCATAAAGGTCACAATTCAATTATTCAATATCAATTTTATCTTTGGAGTTAGCATATGAACCATAAGATCGTGTCAAGAGCTCTCAATTATTAAGGGAACATGGGGCCAATCAAGCATAAAGGTTGTAATACCCAAAGCATGATGACACACAATTTTTGTCTTTTATCTTATTTACGTATGACATCTATCTTTATCAATTTAGACGCCTTTTCAATTTGAGGTACAATTGTGAGATCATATCAATTAGGTGTCAATCAATAAATCATACGCCTATTCTCAATAATCAATTCCAATTCTCCATTATCAATTATCAATCAGTAATTTGTGATGAAGTATCATCACAATTATAATTCAATCTTATCAGTAAGTCAATCATTGATAATCAATTTAACAATGACCCGATACAATAATTCATGAAATTTATCATCATATCGATAATTAAATCTTAACAATTAATCAATTATCAATAATTAGTAATGATGAGACTACTATGTTCAGGAATCATTAATATAATAATCATCAAAATTAACTAAAGCCAATAATCCTTTTCCTAAACTAAACCCGGGTCGAGTGGGGTGAAACCCGAGTCGGGTTCCATCTAATTCAACATCCAGACCTCGGTTGAGAAAAAACTCGGGCCATGTGTGGTGTGAACCCAGATCAAGTCGGCCCAGTTCACCTAATTCTATTATCTATACTAAAACTCGGGCAGGGTTGGTCGAGTGGCACCCAGGCCGGTTTGGCCTCATCCAATCCCTATTCGCGTTCGAATCACAAGACCCGGGTCAAATAGTCTAGAATCCGGTATGGATCCAACCATCACTCTTCGCGTCACACCTGAGCATCACAACCTGGGCCGCACTACACAATAACCTGAGCCGAGTATGTTGAACTCAGTTTGGTTTCAATTCTATTCGCAACAGGTTCATAGGAACCCTGATCGAGCTATGCAGAACACCGGGAAACAATATATGTCATATATGTCATACGATATTCAATCTTTAATATCCTGAACTAAATATTTCTTTAACTAATCCAATTTAATGATATTTTTTTATTTATCATAAGATAAGTAAATTACTAATGAGTTCCGATGAGAAATTCAACAAAGTATTATGTCATTAATTTCGATTGGTATTGTGAACTGATATGAAGCTAAAAATTAACCTATTTAATTGTTAATGAGGCTAATTAATTAGTTAGCCATGTATGACATAAACACACAACATATATATGTATATTTATGCCAAGCTATAAACACATTATATATATATATATATATATATATTATGCTAATCTTGTCTTCGTGCCATGGGTATATGGAAATTGTTTGAAGTTGTGGCCACCTTAATTTTATCCACCAATCACCTATACAGCAAAAGTAATTTATATGAGATTAAGCTTATTCAAATATCATTATGCAATCAATTCGAATAACCTCATAATAACATTTAAGCTAATAATCTTGTAATTATACTAGTGACGTAGGTGTCTAATGGTCAAAATAGCACTCGCTTTGTTTTCGTCATATGGCAAATATTATTAATCAATATAATTAATCACCTAATTTAGTTAAGTACATTGGTAATGGCCTCAGCCATTAACCTTTGAACCGGTACACACCGACTTACCTTAATGAAAGAAAAAAAAGAAAGAGAAACAATCAGGATGACAGCTCATCTTACTAATACAAATTAAAAAGGGGTTGCCACGAAATCATTCAGAAGAAACAAATAGAAGATGATATCGACTTACCATGCATGGCCGAAGGAGAAAATAAATAAATAAAAGGAAGGTTTTACCTCCTTATGGTCAGCCAGGAGGAGAAATAGGAAAGAAAAAAAAAGAAAAAGAAAAAAAAAAGAAAAAGAAAAAAAAGGAAAGAAGGTTAAGTGAAAACTGAACCACAAAGACACATAGCAAGAACAAGAGGAGGAAAGAAACATGGTTAGATGAATGAAAGAAAAGAAGCTGGGGAAACTTTGGGGAGAAAGCAGAGGTTATGAAGGAACAGTATATGAATCGCACCTTACTTTTAATTTCTTTGATAGTTATATAATGCTCTAAATTTAAGAATCAAGCTACTGCGAGGGTCAAAATTGTAAACAAGAATATCATAAGTGCAGCTATGACATTAATTCATTGTTCCGCTTGATGTTTTGAGCAGCTGGATATTAATCTTATTAATTAATCATCTTTTAGTCATTTAACAATAATGAAACTTATGTGGAACAAACCATTAAAAAGCTAGAATTCAGAGGAGCTAAATCATATAAAATAAGGATTGGCAGGAGAATTATGATAAATATTGTGGACACCTGTTTTGTTGTTTCGACAACTACGGAATTGAGTTTGGAAGTCGTGTGAAACTGATAGGAAAAATTAGTTTTCTTCTGCCAATAGTTTGCTAAAGGAAAATTTATAATACGTTACAAATTGTACCTCTTAAGCTATTCAGATTTTAGAAGTAAAACTAATTGTCTAGCATTTAAGATTTACTATTAGAGTAAAGAAAACAATTTAGCATCCGGCATGTGTCAAATACGCTGAGAAGGTGATAATGCTTATCTTCAAGTAAAAGTAATACTTAGACAGGGACGGAGCCAGGAAAATAATTTAGGGGGGGCCAAAAAATTTCGAAATATGTGAAGTTTATTTTCCACGTCCAGAATTGATCCCTAGACCTCTCAAGGAATCACTAATGACATTTCCACCATACTAAAGTTAGTTTTTTGAATATTAGGGGGGGCTAATCTATATATAATATAACTTTGTAACCTTAAAACACAGATAACATCGTATGATCTCAAAATGTTGGGGGGCCAAGGCCCCCCCCCCCTCCAACAATACGTAGTTCCGTCCCTGTACTTAGAGCCAATGTTTTTAAAATCGGACGGTGATCAAACCGGTCGGCCAACTGAGTCATGGTTTGACCGGATTGAATCGAATTTTTATTAAAATAATATAATTTATATTACTTCAAGAAAATATATTATAAATTAAAGTATAAAAGGTAATAAGTAATAAAAGAAAAATCATATTATCATCATTTTAAATTAATCAAATAGTAAAAAATTATTTTTATATTTTTAAATTATATATTAATTAATTTCATGAATAACTTTTTTTATTTGAATCTTTCTTTATACTATTTTCCCACATTTTAATATTATCTATTTCCTTTTTCATGATCATCCTATAAAATTTATTATATTGTTCATGTTTCAATTTTTAATATAAATTATTTATAATGAATTAAATTTTATCAATTTTCTCTTTTATTTAAATTTGACTTGATTATTACCTTCTTATCTTTTATTTTCAAGTTTAGTGTAACTTCCTTATTACTAATATCCTTTTTTACATTCATTCTATAAAATCTAATCCCTTATTTTTCTCCTCTTCCTATTCTTCCACCATTAATACTATAGTATACTTTCCTTTTTTCTATTTGTTTTCCATTATTTCAACCTTTCTTTCTCTTTGAAAAAAAATCGGATTGAACCGGTTTTCCTATTCAACCCGGTTTTGGCTGGGTTGACCCAGTTCAATCCGGCTTTTTAATGAAACGATTTTTAATATTAAATCGGACCAGGCCAATGGCCGGTTCCCGATTGAACCAGATCGGACGGTCCGGTCCGATTTTAAAAAACCCTGCTTTGAGCTTTAAATGTCTATTTTACGAATTAAAGATTATTCCATAAGTCGTACACAATATATCAATTAGGCGCTCTTGAAATATTTTGACTTCTCTCCTTAAATTACTTACATAAGATTCTTACATATGTGTAAATGTTTACATGTTATAGTTATGACATTTGTCATGATATCAATATAAGTGAGAATGACATAGAACCTTTGTAATTATATGTTCATGTGGTGATCAAATCATTATGATAATATGTCCATATATTATTGTCATAGGATTAGGGAAGAAAAGTACAAAAAAAAAGAAGAGGAAAGCCTTTTGATTAGCACTTTGTAAGGTAATTTGGTTTCTCCTACTTTATGTATTCACCTCTTTTAAATTCGGTGTGATATTGATTGTTGTATGTATTGAATGCGTATTTCCACAAGTTAATATGAAAATAATGTTTTGAATGATTGATCAATTGATGGTACAATTGAAAAGCATATGCGATATGTTAAGGATTGATTTTATAAAATACATATTTCATTTGAATCAGTGTTCGACATGACTCATCTTTTGATATTTAAGTTACAAGATATGATTCATCTTTTGATATTTGATATGAAATTGTTATATGATGAATCATGCATCTGCATTTGTCTGTATCTACATATATGATGGTTGGAGCTAAGTGCTACATCACTGATCACGATGGGAGCCACCTCTAGAGTCCAATCCATCATTCTATTCCAAAAAAATAGGATGAGATAAGATGGAGCTAAGTGGCGTGTGAGGGTGTGAGCCACCTTTAGAATCCGTATGGGCCACCTCTAGAAGCCATCTATCACTTTTTGATTTGTTCCCTAGAAATGAGATGAGATAGGATGGAGCTAGGTGCCATGCGAACCTAAGTGCTACACCGTGAGAGTGGGAGACACCTCTAGAATTCGTATGGGCTACTGCTGGAAGTCATATATCGACTATATAAACTAGTCGGTTGGTGATCTGTGCATTCATATGAGAGTATTGCATTTGCATACATATATTTAATATGTTTCGAATGATATTAATTGCAATTGGAGTGTGATTATTTTGATTAGAAAATTATATATATTATTTTCAAATATATGAAAATATTAACTTTAATATTATAATTATTTTATATCTTTGCATGTCTTTCCGAATGAATTAGATGGTAACACATAAATTATAAGTTATCAACTATTTTTGCTCATAATGTTGTTTCTAATATTTTTCAAATTCATATAGCTCTTTGGAGATCGTGCAAGGTGATAGTCTTAAAAAAATTTTATAACATCCTTGGTGGTATGATGAGAAGATGTATGTCTCTCATCTTCCTATTAAGATATCGAGAGAGCTAGTCGTGTTTATTTATTATGTCACAATAAGTGTATTGAAAATAAAGTCATCTTGTGAAATGTACAACTTAAGGTGTATCAATTTGCTCTGAATGATCACATATTGTATAATTTATTTAATGATATACTTTTATTCGTACATTATAAAAAATATTACATCACGTTTCTGCATTCCTTCGTAATCTTGTTTGATCGCCCGTAATGAGTCATGAACTCCGGTTTAAATCGTGATTTAAATTGGGTCGTGACACAATTGATATAAACAATATATCAATGTAATATTTATATAACGGAGAAGACTCCTGGAGTCCATGTCGAGGAAAATCGACATCATGGGGATCCCCCTACGTATCTTAAGTTGGCGAAAAACCAACTATGTCCATTGTTGTTTACCGGTTGCACCAATGTCGAAACTTTGGCCGACGATTCCTCCTCAATGTTGCCTTGAAATCCACATCGATCGCTTAAATGTTGTTCTCCTATATAGAGACTTTAAAATGGTATATGGATTGTGCATGCCTCGGTTCGTGAGAAATCAAAGGAAAAGAAAGGGCTCTTGTGCAAAAATTCTATGGAGGCTAATGAGAGTTTCTAACCACCCTTTAAGTTTTATTTATAGTTCTTCAATTAAGGTTTTTGACTCCTATTGGGCTTAAGCTAATTCTCCATCTATCATGAACATCCATCATTAATTACCTTATGTTAAATATTAAGATTTAATTAAATTTGAATTTCATTAATTATTCCATAACCATACTTCTAAAAAATTCATCTCTACTCAAATTCATTTTTATCTCTTCCATAAATTCTTTCAATCAAACCCTACTTTCACCTTATTATTTTATTTCCTTATTTTCTCTAATTTTATGAAATTATTTAATTTCATAATATTTTATCACTTAATTTTTGGAATGGCTGAAATATTTTTAAGCCATAAAACTCTCAATCCTCTTCTATGTGGGAGTCCTATGTCCATTAACATTCTTTTGGACCTCAAATCGATTTTAAATCTCTAATCCCACTCAATTTATAATTCCTAGTCCAAGAAGGACTTAGTCTTTCTTCTGTTCATATTTCTTTCCAAACTCTCCTTTAATTTTCTTTAACAACTTAACTTAGGCCAAATTATTTTATTGCCCCTATTGAAATCTTGGGGTATTACATAATAACCTCTTTTAAAAAAATAAATTCGTCATCTAATTTACGTAGGAGAATTTGATCACTTCAATACTCATACAATAAACTCATTGAAAGAAATATCCATATTTACTATCAATTGTCAATGTTCTTACATTCTTGCTAATTTACTGAAATGAAAGAAACTAATTATTCTATTATTATTTTAATTTCTAGTCCAGATGTCTATCATTCATTCTATAATGGTGACTTAACTTTCCTCATACTTGCATTGCTCAGTATCCATTTCTATATTATACGCACGTCCTAATAACAACGTACCAGGTCTTTCGTTCTTTTCTTGGTCCTGCTTCTTTTGCTTCGGTTCTAAACAATCACGAACAAAGTGTCCATACTTTTCGCAGTTAAGACATGCACCGGTCTTGAGATAACATTCTGCAGAATGATACTTTTGGCAGTAGAAACAATGGTTTCTATTTCGTTCAAACCCTGAGTATGATCCTTCTCTATTATCTTGTTGACCATAGTCCCGCCAATCTTTCTTATCGGATGAGTTTTCTCTCTTTCGATGTTGATCTTGATTCTTAGTCCTCACAATTGCCTTTTCTTGCTATTTGTTGTGCGCTTTCATTATCTTCTTGTTCCAATTCCGTTACAAATTCTTCCGCGAACTTGAGGGTTTGGCAGTTACCCCCATCACTGTCCTGTGGAGGCTAGTCTTGAGATCCTTTACGAACCTTTTGACTCGGTCCTATTCTGTTTGCTTTAGGGTGCAGTACTTTTCTAAGTTTAGAAACTTGGTCAAATATTGCTTGATTGTCATATCACCATGTTGTAGTTGGAGATATTCCTCCTGCTTTTTACCTCGTTGTAAGCATGGATGTATCTTTCTTCGAAGGTTTCTTGAACTCCATCCATGTTATAACATTTTGCCCATCAAACTTGGAGACCTTCGTGGCCTTCCACCAATCTCCTACGTCTTCCACTAAGCGTCACATTGTATAAATAATTTTGTGATCCTCACTACATTGCACTTCTTCAAAAATTTCCTCGATTTCCTCCATCCAATGCTCGGCTTGCTCGAAATCACCCTTTCCATCGAACTTTGGAGGTTGAAATTTTAAGAAATTTTCGATGTGTCATTGTATATTGGAGGCATCTCACACTTACAGAGTAATGAATATCCCGTGTGAACAGTGTGCGAGTTAAATGGTGATGTCCTCTGTTGCTCCTCTTGTTGCCCATTAGCGTGTTGGTCATTCAATCTTAACTCATGGTGTTATTGGGTGCTTGTTTGCTGATTATGAGATACAAATTCGCTACGTTGAGCACGAGAAACACGACCATGGGGGACCATCCTCTCCGGAGGCATCTACATCCATAAAAATCATGTAACTTCCCTAGAAATAATCCTATCCTAATCTCATGTCATTTGGAGATAATCTCCTTATGACTTGAGTTATTCTCTCCAGAATAACCTCCTTAAAGTTTTAGTTATTCTTTTCGAAATAACCTCCTCAGGCATTGCCTTGTACCATCCATGAATCTATTTTCCATACAATAGAATCTATATCATTTATAACTTTGTCCATAACTTTAAAAGGTCATATATATGTTCCATCTCTCATTTACCTATATAAGGTAATCATGGTTCCGAAAACTTACTTGACCCTTTTTTTATGGCGGGGTGGTTGCTCATGACGTGTGTACATGGATTCTATTCTATTAAAGATAACTAAGAAGTGTCTCTTGTTAAGTTCGGATACCTTTGTAATGTCCCAATTTTTTTTCCTTGCGTGCCTAGAAGGCTATCTTGGTGACACCACTCAATCCTATATATTGACTTTGACCAGTCAACATATTGACTTACATAAACGGAAGACTTAAATATAATAATTTTTATAATATGCAAAAACTATTTATATTGTGTCTAGTGACATTGGAGTTATGGGCTTACAACTATAAAATAGGAGACCCTATATTCATGTATGTAATGTAACTCGTCAGAGGAGCCACCAACCGTCTCACCATCGCCGTCATCATCATCTTTATGGATCCAAGTACAAGGGCAACTCCCAAATGAGATAACTAGGGTCACACATAGAATAAACAATGTGAACTATATATAAATATACATAATAACTATTCAATTCTATGAATAATGCGTAATCCATGAACGATGATATGATTAACGATAAACAATTTGCATCATACATATTATCAATTAACAATAAGCAATTGATCAATTATAATAATTACCCATACCATCAAATTAATAATAATTAATCAATATCAATCGCTTCTATTATCAAGTACCGTTAATCAATAATTCAATTGGCAAATGTCAGTGAAAGTCCTATTTAACAATTATCAATGATATATCTATCAGACACAAATGCCGCATTCTATTTTCTACCGATCATGAAGGCGAAATCAATAGTTCATCAGCCACTATGGTGCAATTCAATTCTCAATCAGCCACGGAGGCACAATTCAATTATTAATCAACCTTATAGGTTGCAATACAATCATTAGTCCAATTATCCATCAACCATATAAGTTGCAATACAATCGTCAGGTTGTCATACGATTATTAATTAGTCAATTATCTCTTCAACCACAAAGGGTGCAATATAATCGTCAATACAATAAAGGTCACAATACGAATGTTAATTAATCAATTATTTATTCTCTAACAACTAGGGTTGCAATACAATTGTCAATACAATAAATGTCACAATACAATTATTCAATTATCAATTTAATCTTTGGAGTTACCATACGAACTATAAAGTCGTGTCGAGAGCTCTCATTTATTAAGGGAACATCATGCCGTGTGGGGCCAATCAACCATAAAGGTCGTAATATGCAAAGCATGATGACCCATAATTTTCGTCTTTTATCTTATTTACCTATGATGTTTATCTTTGTCAATTTAGGCGCATTTTCAATTTGGAATACAATAATGGGATCATATCAACCATTCCATGTCAATAAGTATTGTGACATTTATCTTTTTCGAGTAGAGATGTCTTTTGAAGTTTTACTTCTCTTGCAATGATCTTCTGTTCTTGAGTTTTATGTGATCATGATTGATCTTTCTAGGTTGGCATTTTTATGTGTGTAATGGCTTCCATTCATCTTTATGATGTTTTACTTCCATATCATCTTTCCTTGGTCAATTTAATAATCTTCTTAATTTTCTATGAGAGCAACTTCTCATAAGGTTGTTGTTGTTGTCTGAAGATGCCTTTAGAAACTATGTTGCTCCAAGACCTTTCCACAACTAAGTGAGCTCAGTAATCTGTACTAAACCTGTACTGCCCAGGCTATAAAAAGGAAAAAAAAAGTATTAAAACTGAATAGGAAAATAAAAGACTGGACAGAGGAAAAACAAATTTAGCCCTAGCTCAAATTCTAGTGGTATTCTAGTATAAAAAACAAACCAGCTGTGTCTTCCCCCTTTATCTCCCTCTCTCTCTCTCTCTCGAAAGACGTAGCAGTTTCTCAATTGAATTCATAAAGTATGTAATTATGGTAATTTTGCCTATAGGATCTTGATTATGTACTTGAAGTCTGATGCTCATGATTATATGATTCTGGACTACCCTTAGTTGTAATTAATGTTCATATGATGAGGTATGAGATCGACAATCACCAGAAAGATGATTGAAAAGACAATGTGCTTTCACACAATTTTTGAACCCTAAAACTCAATCCATATCTACTAAATCATAGATTGAGTTCGTTCGAACTCGGCCCGGATCCACCATGGCCAACCTTTGGGATGTTTGGCCTAGGATGAACCCAGTTTGGGTATCTGATAGCTCGGCCTGAGTTCTAGGAGGAAAGAGATCGTGTTAGGCTGACATGTGAAAAGTAGGGTCTCGACCCGTGTACCGAGGAAGGAGTCGCATCGGGCGCTCCTTGCTTGAACTATGAAAATAGTGACCCGACCCAAGTATATACCTAGTCCAGCCTGGGTTCTTATACAATTTTTCTAAGAATATGATTTTGGACTTGGCCCGGTCTCCTTCACATTCTGCTCGGATTTTGACCCCTCCATGATGATTTTAGGTCTATTTTGACCTTGTTTCACATCCTTAGTCTTGATCTATATTATGATGATAATTATCATGATTATGCACCTTTGATTACCTTGCATGATCTTATCTTGTCAGCTTGATTTGAGTTCCATGCCATTATGATGATAATGGCCAATTAGGATGCTGCTTATTATGATTCGATGATTTTTTTTATTCTTCTTTTGATGATCTGATCTTGACTCATCATCTCCTAATAAGATAAATTTAAAAATGCAATATAAAAACTTAAAATGTAAATGGAGAGGACGGCCAGCTGGGAGTTTACATCTCCCCACCTTATGTTATTGGAGTTGAAGCATACTTCCCCACGAGTTAAGATGCTTTATGAGTTGAAAATAGGCACTAGAAGTAAAATGAATTTACAAGATGATGAAGAAGAACAAGAAAATGAAAGAATATTAGTAACGAAACTTTTTACGTGATAATTATGATTGGCTTTTACCACTTTTATGATAATTTACGATGATCCTATTTATCTTCTATTAATATGCTACCTTTTCATGATTACTCATTTTAATTTATATGATTATGCTTATTCTTTCTTACATGATGATGATGCTCCCATGATTTACCTTTTTGTCTATTACCATGATTTTTTATGATGTTTTTACCTTATTTACATGTTACAAAAAACTCATAAAGAGGTTTATCTTTCTTGCATCTTCATACGTGCAAGCAAGATCTGAATGATGAAAATGATCAATGGTGATAAATCAAGCTCATTGTGGCACCACATGGGTGCCCTAAGTATTTTCATTTACGTGTTAGTTTCTTTTCCATGTTGATTAGGATGATATATAGGATGAGCCACTCATGACTCATATACTCTTTCTTTTCCATTTTCATTTATGCACATTATAATGATTACATTTTCCCTTTATTATTTTCACATGATAATGACTCTTCCACTTATAATTCTATATTTAGTTGACTAGTCAATGTCTTTTTTTTTTTGTTAATATGATGTCCACATATGCATGACCCGTAGCGTCACTTGAGACATATTCTTCCACATGGGCGGGTGCATTTTGGGGGTGTTACAAGACATTTTCTTTCTGTTGTTTATGTACATAAATCAAAGTGGAAAGAAGAACATAAAGAATGAGAAGAGGATTTCAAGCACCTTCAAGTTCCAAAAGAACCAAGAAGAAAGTAAACTTGTGAAATAATCACCTTTTGAACCATCGTTTCTTGTATTTATATTTATCTCCATGTAAATCTTACTATGACATCCTAGAAATATTTTAGAATTGTCATTTGCTATTTTGATTATTTGTATCACATGAATATGTTAGTTTAGTTAGTTGTATCACATGTATTGAACTTGTGTTACATTGTTGTGTACTTATGAACTATATTACATTTATGTGTTGAACTTTGTTTACATCTATTTTGTACATGTTTATGCTACTGCCTTTACCACATGTTGTTTATATCCTACATTCATATGTTGTTTCTGCATCTGCTTCTTTTGTTTTTCTCAGATGTTGCCTATTTTGCATGTTTGTATGTCACTTTTTCTTTTCCGAATTAGTCTTAACTTATGACAAAGTCCTTTGGGCGTGACAGGTTTGTTCTCCTTTCGCTACAAGAAAACAAAGCTTTTGTGACATGGAATATCATAAAAGAAATATAATTTTGTCACTAATGATTTTTTGTGATAAGTTAGTGATGAACCATTTTCATTATTGAATTTGAACCCACAGATAGTTTTGTAATGGAATACAGAATTATTTGTGACGATTCACAATATCAAAAAGCGATTGTCATAAAATTGCAAACAAATAAAACAAAAAGAAATTAATTCGTCACAATTGTGACAATTTTGTGATGGATTTTTTAATAAATATTTGTGGTGGATATTTATTGTGATAAATATATGATGGATTTATTATTGTAATTTGTGACAATATTGTGATGAAAATTATTGTGATGGGTTTGTGATGATTTTTATTTTTGAAATTTGTGACATATTTTGTGACAATTATTTGTGACCAAGGGCGGACCTAGGACCTGAACCTAATGAGTGCAAATTTATATTTATAATAATAAATAAAGTAATTAAAATATGTACTATGCACCACATTTTTTATCTTTCATATCATATATTTTATTTACATTATATTTATTTGTTAATTAATGAGTGAGATTAAAAATAATTAATAAAAGTATACATATGATTAAAAAAGCATGTTGATAATCATATAAAATTTAACCTTAAGTGCTATACATATGTAACTTTGAATTTATTATTTTTTTATCAATATTTTCTTGTTGTATAAGGAAATGTAGAATTGGAATAGTACAAAAAGCTTGACATGCAATAATTGTCCAAGATCATTTAAAAAATAGAGTAAGAGGGAAAATGAATTAAGAAAAGAAACAAATATTATAAATTGTAGGAATATAAGAGAGGAGACAATATTTAAAAAATCATTCAAAGAAATAATATGTAATATTTGAAAATATTCAAAATATCCGTAATATATTACTTAATTATTAATACCTAATAAGACTAATAATTAGATATTAATGGGATCAATTGACCCCATTAGTCTCTATGTACGACCACCCATGTTTGTAACGAAATTGTGACAACTCTTTATAACAATTTAATATACAGATTTGTGGCGATATTGTGACAAATATTTATAACAATTCAATATCATTTTGGTCAAATATATATAGTTCAAAACATTAACTATACTTCGAAAGATGCAAAAAGATTGATTCACTAGCTTGAAATGTGTTGTCCAAATAACGTGAAACACCTTCTCCATCTTACAATATAATATTATCATTCAAATAGTTTGTCAATTGCTTAATCATCTGCAAATTAAATCAAACCTATAATAAAAAATATATTCAAAGAAAAGTTAGATATAAATATTACAAATAAACAAAAAATATAAGACATTTAGGAAAGTATTTATAAATACATCAGATTAATGAAATAAAATTTATAACCTCGAGAAGATGATCGGTTATTTTTTTGTTGTGTCATTTACAATAAATCGCACATATACATTCTTTCATCTCAGCATGTTTCAGCGAAGATGGAATTTTATTCACTGGTGAAGTGAAATAACCGACAAAGAAATGAATGGGAAAAGATCAAAATAAAAGTATCACTTGAACTAATTTAATTCAAACCCCAACTAAGATGAACAATTGAGGGATGTAAAGAAAAGAAAAGATAGTGTAGAGACTGCCAATCTCTAAATACGTTTGTAGAAATCTTGAAGACTGACATCATCCGTGAAGATGATGTGAGGTCCAGGGCTAACCTCAACAACATTATAGGTTGTTTATGGATTCAACTTTGCCAATAAAAATCTTGAGGAGGAGCCAATCACATATATCAATAGAAAATAGTATAATATTGATTCATTGATTATCTAACATTCAACATATCATGAAAAAAATCATTGTTATATTAGTAACAGTAAACAAATAAATATATAAAGAGAACCCAACTAACAATTCAGGAGTAGTGACACCATAAACTCAAGGCTACTACATGTAACAAAGACAAAAATACGCAAACTGAAAATAAATTTTCAATTATGACTCAAAGAAAGAAATTTTCCATCCCACATGCATTATCTACCTGATGCTCCACTTGATTTTGATAACCCATCTTCTGCCATTTGGCAACAACACTGAAATAAGCATCAAGCATAAGTATGTGGTTTGCCGCTATGGAAGCCACATCCAAGCTACAGGCCTCACACTGTCTCCACTACATCTTTGAGTTGCCCAAGTAAGAGATCTTCTTTCTAGCACACGACTTTCAAGCCAGAGCTTGTTCTTGAATTGAAAGAATATGAAACCAACTAAGGCCGGATCATGACAACATAATTTGTGATGCTCTCCAAATTCAACAACACATTAATGGCTATTATTGAAAATCTGTAGGAGGGAAGTTAGTAAAAGATAAAAAGGATTGGATGATTTGGAGATTTTATTTATGATGGCTATGCAAGATATTACCTGTACAAATTGTGACCGCCACAAATTAAACATAAATTGAGGTATAGAGAAATTTAAATGTAAACTAAATGAAGAAGTGTCGTCCTTTTGATAATCACCAATGATTTTAATACAAATGATACAACTTTAATAATAAATAATTAAAATGCTAAGATTTAATGAAAGAAGTACCCAAGGAGCAGGAGGATGCTAGTTTTGAAGTTGCAAACTCCTAGAACCTGCTATCTAATGAAGTATACGCACGTGTCAAGGATGCCTTCCTTGACCTCGTGAGATACTCATCGCATGTCACAAGGGTCGCTGGCAGCATTTTGTGTGCATATGGGCCTCGCAGGACCCCTGCGGTGTGCGCAGAGTCGCTGGCAAAGCCTTGGGCATGCAGGGGCCTTGCAGGCGTCCTTAGCCATCTCCTTAGTGCGCGCAGGGGCGCTGTAACGTACTCAAATCGATCAATATCATGTAACGAGGATCTACTCGAAGGCGTTACGAAAATACTATAACATAGATTAAAATTTGACCAAATCTCAATTAAAAATAATGACATGCCAATAATAGAAACAAAGAAGAGTATAAAAATATCATAAAAGCAGAAGTCCCAAAATATTACATAGTCCATGATAGTTTTAATGTCTGAATTACATCAAGCGCATAATGCGGAAAATAAAGATAAAGATAACTAGACCCTCTCTTGGTTCACGTGCTTTAGCATCGCTGATCGCGGCACACGATCTCGACATCATCACTGACCTGGCCTTGTGGAAATCAATACAGGGGAGGAGGTCCTTCCGTAAGCTATACAGGCTAATGGAGATCCATAAGTGCACAATGCATAACAATAAATAGCAATTGGCAAAATTAGTAACCACTTGTAACAATATCAGATTGAGAACATAAGATTATTTGATTGCGATATCCATGGATGATAGAGATAGAGATCATGAGTCAATCTTATAATCATGAAGGTTTTCAGCAGTCATGCTTGATCAAGAATCATATTTCATTCATCATGTTCATATTACATTTTCATGCTCCTTGGGCTCTTGAGTGCCCTCAACTTGTCCATACTCCTTGGGCAACTGGGTGCTCTTAACTTGGGAGATTTACGCCAGAGCGACCAATAGAGTTTTGTGCAGCCAATGGGGGATCAAGTCATGGCTAAGGGAGCGATCCAAACATGAAGCACTCAGCTTAAGCTCTGACCACCACTCTCATAAACATGTTCATACATTTCTTATTTAATCACTTTATCACTTTGTCATACTTGCATATCATGATAGGATTGGATCATAGGACAGATCAAAATAAGATCAAGGATTCAATCACATAACATTCTATTAAGGAGTAACTCAACACAAGCATAGAAATAATATAAATCAAATCAACAATCAATCAGCAATCAATATGCAATCTGGACGGATATCGGTCGACCGGTCCTCACTGGTCGGTCGACCATTTTTTTGTCACCGGTCGACTGATATCTCTGGATCGGTCGACCAATTGGTCTTCATACAACACAGTGAACAAGTTCTAAACACCGGTCGACCGATATCTCTAGATCGGTCAACCGATAACACTTGGACTGCAAAGGAGCTTCAATCGGCCGATCGATACAAGGCTCGAAAGGATGATCGGTCGACCGGTTTCCAAGGATCAATCGACCAATATTCTCATCATCGGTCGACCGATATATAGGATCGGTCGACCGGTCCTCAGTAAAATAGAACCGGACAGAATCAAGATAATGACGATTTTTAATTCATAAATGAAATCAAGGCATACAATCAATCATTTAAGCATGGAGGGCTAATACCGAACACATTTATAGTCATATGAATCACAAAATATGCATCAAACACAAGAAACACAATCAATCATTTCATTTCCACTCCTTCTCATCAATCAAGAACACAATCTATATAAGAACCCTAATTCTAATCAATTGCTAAACAAGTTATGCTGGGGAATTTCGGTATCACCCACATTATTTCGTGATTGATCCTAGCTTGAACCTTTCCGATCACCGCCAATCACTTTCCCTTATTGTTCTCTACCTAATAAGCATTCCAATAAGAAGAAGGAGTGAGGGATGGGCATAGAAATCAAAGATTGCAGAAATGGGGATAAACCTTGATGGAATCCTTGCTGTAGCTTGCTGGATGGGTTGCCTTAGAGAGGAAGAGAGAAAAGTGAAGGAGAGGAAATGGTGGCTATGGTGTGCATTAAGGCATCTAATGCTTTTATAGACTAGTTTTGGGGCTTAATATGCTAATGGGCTCATTAATTGGGCTATGGGGTTGGTCTCTACAATTTGGTTTTCATTTTCTATTTATTTCATTTTACTTTATTATCTTTAAATAAACCAGGTATTACAGGCGCTGCCAGCCACATCTGCGCATTTACTCAAGTAATATAAAAAAATAGGAGTAAAGAGCGTCAAACTCATGAAGAACTATCTAAATCAATTATGTCTTAAAAATTTACTAAGAGAAGAAAATAGTTTTGTGTTCTAAAACAGAAATATAAAAGTTGCATAAGATAAATTATTTGACAATTAAAAGTAAAGTGGTGAAGAGCCCTAAGGATTCTGGATGATAAAAAAAAGGTTGACTCGTATGAAACAGAAAAGATTGAAATTTTTAACAAGAAGATTTAGAGCTAATTCTTAAGACATATTAGGATCACACGGGTAACGATTTATGCCTGGAACTAGGGTATATTCAGATAATTAGATCCGAAGGGTATTCTTGCCTGGCGACCTAAGGACAATTGCTCTGGGATCCGTCGAAATCGAAAGCCCGTTACATGGACCACTTGAATTTCCAAATAAAGTTGTGCAAACAGTAAGGATTGTATAAAAGCTTAGGACACACTTGGTCATTCAACATTGATATTCTTATTGATGGGTGCTATTTTTCCAATAAACTCAGAGTTGATTATGGAAGAGTTTAAAAATATCTTACATTCAGAAATTTCACAAAGTTGAGTTATTTTGGAATGTGGAGAGACACTTTAGCGATGGAGGTATAAAAATAGAGTTGATTATTTCCTTGAACCCTCGGTCTACCTAGGTGTGCATTATTTTGTAGGAAATCTCTTAATTTGATGGATAATATCAAAGAAAAATATTCGAGTGGAAAAGGATAAAGGAATCAACTTTAAAAGTAGAAAATACCCTCTGTTATGGATCGTAATACCAATCTCACAGCCAGCAGATTAATGTTACGGGTCGTTATAGGTATCTCACGGACCTTACAGGAAGGTTATCAAACTCATCATAATTGGTCACCGGCCGGAAGAGTGCCTTAACGACCTTGCTATTGAAGGCACAAATCGTGATGGAGAGTTAACGGATCTCACAGAGATACACTCGTGCATTGGAAATTAGCTTACGGGCCGTCACATTGTCTTCACGGTACTCACAGAACCATTGCGTAACGAAGTCAAAGCATATAATGGGCCGTAATACATTCCTCACGGGTAACACAGAATGAAGAGTTCAACCGAAGGAGAATATAACGGTTCGTCATTTGGAATTCTGACCCGCATCAAAACCCAACTTTCTTTATCATCGGTTGTAACATGTGGTTAACGGCCCACACAGAATAAGGTGAAACTTGAGCACATCTACTTTACGGGTGTAATGGAACCATCACGATGCATACAGAACGGTCATAAGATTTTGATAGAGACATTATGGGTCGTAATAGGCATCTAACGACCCATCGTGAATTACGTTCGTAAAAGAACATGCCAAAGTCGTTACGGGTCGTAAGTCAATTATAACGACCCTAACTTACGCGTTGTAAGGAGATGATCAGAGCACACAAAAGCAGAATATTAGAATTTCCCGAGTTACTGTAGGATCCCAAGACATAAAGAAGTGGGTGAATTGGTGTTCAAAATTGAAAGTGTCGATTTCGCAAAATACGTCGCGGAAGCTTAAAATTGATTCGTTAAATTTTAAACCAATGCAAATTAAATCATATCACAAACATGATGTGAGAAGGAGAGGGAGAGAGAAAACAAATACAAGAACACAGTGGTTGTTGATGAGGTTCGGTCACACCTTGGCCTACGTATCCACTTCGACTTCTCAACCGAGACTGTCGGAGATTCCACTAAACTCTTTCTTAGTTCCAACTGGGACAAGGAAGAACCATTTACATCAAACCACCTTTTCTCCGCTTCAAGAGGTAAGATACACCTCTCCTCCTATGAAGCTTATCTTTTCTCTCGCTCAAAGGGTAAGATATTGAACCTCTTTTACACAAGAGCTCGCTCAGTTTTCTAAACAATGGTTTCTCTCTTTTACAATATCATGCTCACAAGAAGAGAATAGAGAAAGAAGAGAAAATAGAATAATAACTTCAAGAGAATGATATTTTTTTGATAACTTGAAGTTTTTCTTCAATGCTTGGATGAATGTCTTTCACTACAAGAAAACATACCTTCTGTGACAGATTTTTTGTGACGAACTAATTCCGTCACAATATTTAATAGATTTGTGAGAGATTTGTGACTGATATAAATTTGACATTTTAGTGACTGATATGTGACGATAATATTTGTCGTAAGATCATCCGTCAGAAATTCATCATATTTTTGTGACGTTGTTGTGACTATTGTTATAACTAAAATATTTAATGATCCAAAAGTGATATATAAAAGTGTCACAATATATTTATCACATTATGATCATATTTATTTATTTATTTATTTTATCTTTGATGACAATATTATCACAAAATTAGTTTTCTAATTTACCAAATATTTTTATTGTTATACAAAAAAAATAAAGAAATCTCACCTAATTGTACCTAGGGCAAACTATTCCTCTTCCTCCTCTCCTCTCTCGTCTCATGGCGGGCGTCTCCTTACGTCAAGGTGGATCTCTGCCGACGTGTCCTTGCAGCCGTGCGCCCCTGTGATGCGCAAGGCCTGATTTTCCTGCGCCTGACGCAGGCAGCCCTGGCAATGTCAATTTTTTCTGCGCCTGACGCAGGGCTGCAAAAGTCCTGCGTCAGGGCGCAGTCGCACTGAGCCTGACGCAGGACTTTTGCAGCCCTGACGTCAGGCGCAGGGCTGCTTGACACAGGGCGTCAGGCAGCCCTGACATGGCACAGGGCAAAAGCCCTGCACCACGTAGGGTTTTTGCAGCCCTGTCGTGGCGCAGGGTAAAAGGCGCTGCCTGACGCAGGGCTGCGTCAGGCGCAGCAGGCCCTGACGCATCCTTGCGTCAGGCTGCAGGGCTGCTGCGGCCTGACGCAAGGCTGCATCAGGACTCAGCGTCTCCAGCAGCCCTGCGCCGAGGCGGCGCAGGCCCTGCGTCAGGCACAGGACTGCGGCACAGGCCCTGCACAGCCCTGCGTCAGGGCGCAGTGAGCGTCTCCAGCAGCCTTAGGGCACATTTATTTTTAAAAAATATTTTTAATAAAAAAGAATTATGAAATAATTAATTTGCATGTATATTTTTCAAAAAAAGAGTTCAAGCTTTCGTGTTATTCCGACATAGGTTCGTGTTACTTTTTCTTTTTTATCTACTTAATTAATCTTCTCTTAATTATTATTGTTTAAATTTATTTGAAAATTATACAAATTTGTTGAAATGTATTTGTGTTGTGAATGGAAAATGCAATATTTGTTATTATATATGTTTTATTAGTTTAATAACTTTTTGCATGTTATATTATTTTATATTTTTAAGTAACAATGTTGTGGTGTTGCTAACATATATTTCATGTTTATGTCATTGTTCAAAAGTTACATGCTAACATATATAATTATGCATTTTTGTATTGATTTTGGACAATTGCGACTATATATATGAAATAAATTATTTGAATTATTTTATTTGAATTAATTATGCATTGTTATGAAACATCAATATTTTTAGTTTTACATGTGGATTAAGAATATTTGTATAGTACGATTTATTGTTTGAGTTTTTGTCATAGATTTATGTGTGCATATTTTTTTAAAATATTCTTTATATAATTAACTTATTTTTTTCTTCTTTCTTGTAGGAAAATGGTAAGGGGTGGAGCTTCACGAAGAGGGCGAGGGAAAGGTGTTGGTGGTAGAGGCATTGACTCTGAAAGAACTAATGAAATAAATTCTGGCAGAGATTCGACAAGTTCAACTTCTCAAAATGTGGTTGCTCCAACACCACCACAATTAGCTCAAGAACAAGCTATCCAAATCGACAATGAAGATCAAATGGAAGCTGATTTTGATGATTCCATGTCATTAAGAACGAGGGGTGTAAATCATGGCATGGATGCACCTAATAATCAAGCTGATCGAATGTTTATAACACTGAATTATGACAGGTTATTTTTTCACTATTGTGTTATTATTTAAAGTTTATACATATCTTTCACATTTGTACATCTAATAATTTTTTTATTGTATCATATAGTTTCATTCCTAATTCGATTACTCGGACAATTGGTATGATAGTGAAAGATTTTATGCAAACTGCCTGTATATGTTGAAAAAAAGTGCCGCAAGAAACTCGTGAAAGGATATGAAATGCATTTAAGGTATTATTTAACAATCAAGGTCAATAATGTGATTTGTATATAATAAATTTTTATAATGTTTTAACATTAATTTGATTATTTTCAGGCAAGATATGTGTGGGAGAAAACAGATATTCTCATTAAGGAAGCATTTATTAAGAAGTGTGGTGATCTCTACTCTCCCACACTATATCATGCAAGATGTCATGTGATGAAGAGACATAATAAGATGCATATAAGTGAAACCAAAGGTTTTGGACCATCATGGATGAGAGGAGATGTTTGGAATGGCATGGTTGATTTGTGAATGGAAGATGAGTGACAACAAAAATTAGAAGCGGCAAAACAAAATAGGCTCACTGAGAAATAGGGTGGAATCACAAAGCATACCATTGGTTCCATACCTATGACAGAGCATCGGATAAGACTTGTATATTAATTGTACTATTTGAATATTTAATTTTTTCAAGTTGTGCACTACTTTCTAGTCATATGTTTTATTTTCTTTTTGTAGGTACAAAAGTTAGGCAGACAACCAACTGACTATGAAGTTTTTTAGCATTGTTATAAGCATGGAGGCAAAGAAAAAACTGGTGAATATGTTGATGGAAAATAAAAAAAAGTTTGTGTAAGTTTTTATACAAAAAATATTTATTCATCCATCTTATTTATTCTTTTAGTTTTTCTAACATATTTATGCTTGTACTGAATTCAGGAAGATTACAATACATCTTTTAACACCAAATATGGTTCAGATGTTAGCTCTCAACCAAGATTTGATGCTGCTATGTGGATTGATGCGGTAGGAGCTCCAACAAAAGGAAGAGTATATGAATTTGGTGCTGGAAAATATGCTAAATCACTAGTAAATAATTTAAGTTATGACGTATCAAAGCACATGGGTGACTCTTCTTCAAATGTTGCTACTAAAGATGATTTGCAACGTATAAGAGATGAAGTGCGTGAAGAAGTGTGACAAGAATTGCAACAAGAATTAGATGATCGCATTAAAAAAGTGAATGTTGAAATGGAAGAACATGTTCGTGCACTTGTATTACAAATTACTCAAGCAAGTAGTCAATCACCTTCTGGAGATCCTGTTCCAAGTCAGTAAGGTAATTCATCTTATTTATATATCAATATCTTATGATGCTTCATTATTTTAATATTTTTCTATTTAAATCACTATATTTTAATATTTCATGAATATATTTGATTACAGGTTTCAACTTTTTATATGGAGAGGTGATCACTATTCATCAAGGGAAAAAGCGGATATGTTGTGTGGCTACAATTTGCTTAAAGTTTCTTTCTTAAATTTGGATAATCAAAACTTTATGTAGTGGATTCAATATTTTGAATATTTTAATTATAAATGTTTGAACTATATGATCTTTGGCATGTTTAGAAATGAATATCTTGCATTGTATTATTTATGTGTAGTAGTATATTTAGAAAATAAATTGTCACATAATTATTGATTCACTAAAAATTATGTAAATTTATTATATTAAATAATTATATAAAATTCCATCACAACTTCGTCAAAATAATTAATAGCAAATCATCACAATTTTGTCACAAAACATCGATGTGAAATTTGTCACAAGTCTATCACAATCATAATCGTCATAAAATGATCATAAATAATCATCACAAATCTGTCATAAAAATTATCACAATATATATCCGTCACAAATTAATAATTAGTAATCTGTCAAAAAATTATCACATTTGTGACGGAATACTCATTTTATTAATTATTTTATCAAACTTTTGTGACAAAAATATTTTAACCTTGTGACGATCATAACCGTCACAATTATCTTTGTGACGAAAATATTCTGTCACAACAAAATTTGTGGGTCAAAAATTAGTGACGGATGCAGATTGTCACAACTTTATCACAGAAGAGTATCTGTGACGGAATACACTTTTGTTGTGACGAAATTATCCGTCACAGATACCTTGATTTCTTGTAGTGTTTCCTTCAATCTTTGGCACTCTTTTTATAGGCTTCAATATGTGAAAATTTCATCCAAATTTTTTTTCACATTTTCTCCTTGAAAAATAGCCATTACTATTCATCTCAATCGGGGATCGTTCGACCGCATGAATGGACCGGTCAACTAGTCTATATGATCATTGTGTGATTTCTTTAGTGTCAGCGCTTGATTGATCGACCAAATTATCGATCGATTTGTCGACCGAACTATCAACCGATATAGTCTCGACATTTTGATTTTCGCCCATTGAGCTGATTAGTCGACCGATGCATCGATCGGACTATCGACCGGTGTAGTCTTATCATTAAACTAGGCCAACTTTGCAATGACCGATCGATCGGTATGCCTTGTCGGTCGACCGGTGCCTCGATCGACCTTCACTGCTTTGACCGACAGATTGATCATCCTGCTCTATTTTGAGCATAATTTTCTGCATGGTTATTCAAATTAGATAATCTTGGATTATATGAAAAGCTAATAGGATTCTCTACAACTTTGATATTCATCATTCATCCAAAATCTAATGAAATTATAGTCAATTATTCAATCAACCTTTAGTACATAAAGTTATCCATTTCTATTTAAACTTTTTCAGTATGTTGCTTTAATCTTTCGAGGTTTGTATCGTCAAAATATAATTTTATAGGGCATTAAAATTTTTCTCCAACAATCTCCCTATTTTTTATGAAGACAAATCGAGAAATATGAAAAATATATAAGTTGCGAAAAAATTTAATTTTACTCCCAATAAAATTAAGCTTTCTTTACAATGATAGATATGCAAATAAGTATTAACTGTAATATAATTTTCATATAAGGTTATATTTATATCATATTTCTCCTATTTTTCTTCCCATTTTGTTTCATAAAAAAGTAGCATATATAACTCTCCCTTAATAAAAAAATATTATTTATTCTCTCCTTTTTATCATATAAGAAATACATAAAGTATCACGTCATAAGATTTTGTTCATATAATATATGTGATAGTTAAAAAATAGCTCCCCCTAAATTCATAACCGATTTATAATAGCAAAATGAAATCAAATGTAAAACATGTCTCATATCATAATGTATCAAAACATTTCATAAAATTTTGAGACAACAATTAAATTTGATTAATGATACCAATGATATTAATGATATGTCACACTTAAATTGGATTATATCAAATAATCAGGATTTTAACAATAAAGGTAAATGTGTCATATTTAAGGTGAGTGAATGACACAATATTTAAAAAAAATTTAGCATGTCCCCCCTATCACTATGATCAATTTTCTTTTTCTATTTTATATGTCCCTCTTTTCTTCCAAAGGAATAATAATTTTGAAATTTTGAGTGACAAATCAACAAGTAGGCTTAGTAAAGTAAATTAAAAAAAATGTAAGAGTATAACCAATGCTCATAATTTTTAAGTGAATGATACTTTTACCATGGCATTTGTTCCTTCACATTTTCATATCCATTTGTTCTTTGCTTTACATGTGAGGCACACATGAGAAATAATTATTTACCTTTGGTATCCAAACTTATTTGGGTCCAATTTTGTTAGTCAAGGTTCTTTTTGGAATCCATATCATTCTATGTTGACATGATTTTCCTACTGACCATGAAATCCATATGCAAAACGAGTAATATGTGAATTTTTTAAGGATTTATCACAAGAATGTTTAGATTTTCAATTAGTATGTCCAAAGTATTTCCTAGAATTACTTTTCTTTGCATAAGAACTAGCCTTATCATTATTTTGTGAATTTTTTAAAAAAGTATTTTCCTTCTTTACTTTTTTTAAAGAACATGCTAGTTTTATAATTTCATATGCATGTGTAATTTTCAAGGAATAAATTTCATTTTTTAAGTTTTTATTTTCCACAAAATATGTATAATTTTCTTCTTTTAATTTCTCAAACTCATGTAGTAATTTCTCATTTTTCCTCTTTTAGTGCAAGAATCTTTTTATAAGAGAGGAAAATTCTTTATGCACATCAAAAGAAAGATTTTCTTCGTAAGAGCTTGATGAGTCATTATTTGAATTTGAAAGTTAGAAATTACCTCATCATTGTGTACCATTAAACATAGGTATGCATCCTCACTAGAAGAGCTCGATGAGTCACTTGCTTCACTTAATTCTTCATATCTTTTCTTCCTCCCTTTCTGAGATATTTCTTCTTTGCCATTCTTTGCGAGACTTGAGTGTCTTTCTTGGTGATATTTATATAATCTTCTGGTTGGTTCCTCATTCTCTTTTTTTTCACCATCTTAAGCTACTTATCTAGCTTTCTTGTGTAGTATGCGAGTCTCTTTTCGTTCACTTCTTCTTCACTTGAGTCTTCTTCCTTTTCATTTGCTTTCAATGTCAATGTTTTCTTCTTCGGGGCATTTTCTTTTTCACTTCTTGGATTCCGATCTCATAAGTTAAAAGTGAACCAATAAGATCATCAAAATCTAGCATTATTAAGTCTTTTTCTTCAACCACAGTCCTCTTTGTATGCCATTTGGAGGAGACTTGAAGAACTTTTTCATTTTTGGGGGTTAGTTCTTAGCTCGCCCAAGGAGACTAAGCCATTCATAATACGTTAAATCGTACAATTATATTATTTATGGTTTCATTTTCATACACCTTGAAAGAATCGTATTGGTGATTTAAAATATTTAATTTAGATTCTTTAACTTTATTCGTTCCTTCGTAAGTAGTAATTAGTTTCTCCCAAATCTCATTTGCACTTGCACAACTAGAAATCCGATTAAATTTCGTTGAATTCAAAGCACAATAAAAAATATTCTTGGCTTTCCAATCAAGTTTTGCAAAAAAGAATTCTCTTTCGGTATATTCTGAAGGTAATTTTTCATCTAAATAATAACATTTTCAACAATACCCCACATGTCAATATCAATAAAACAAATGTATGCTTGTATTCTAATTTTTTAATATGCGAAATTTGATGCATTAAAAAGCGAAGGATGACTAATTGATTGACTTTCAGAAAAACTAAAATCATTTGATGTCATAGCTCTAAAAGACTTTTAAATCTTAAAAATAAGAGCAACCTACTCTGATACTAATTGTAGGATCCCAAGGCACCAAGATGAGAGGTGAATTGGTGTTGAAAACTGAAAGTATTGATTTCACAAAATACGTCGCGAAAGATTAAAATCAATTTGTTAAACTTTAAACCAATGCAAATCAAATCATATCACAAATATAATATGAGAAGGAGAGGGAGACAGAAATGAAACACAAGAACACGATGGTCGTTGACGAGGTTCGATCACACCTTGGCCAACGTCCTCGAGACTGCCGGAGATTCCACTAAACTCTTTCTTAGTTTCAAATGTGGCAAGGAAGAACCCTTTACATCAAACCACATTTTCTCCACTTCGACAGATAATGCATACCTCTCCTCCTAGGAAGTTTATCTTTTCTCTCACTCAAGAGGTAAGATATTGAACCTATTTTACATTGGAGCTCTCTCAATTTTCTAAACAATGGTTCCTCTATTTTACAATATCATACTCACAAGAAGAGAAGAGAGAAAGAAGAGAAACTAGAACAATAACTTCAAGAGAATGATATTCTTTTGATAACTTAAAGTTTTCTTCAATGCTTAGATGAATGTCTTTCCTTCAAGCTCTGACACTCCTTTTATAGGCTTCAATATGTGAAAAATTCATCTAGAAAATTTTTCATATTTTTCTCCTTGAAAAATAGTCGTTGTTGTTCATCTCAGTCGGGGACCGATCGACCGCATGAGTGGAATGGTCGACTGGTTTATATGGTCGTTGCATGATTTCTTCAGTGTCAGCGCTTGATCGGTTGACCGAACTATTGACCGATCTGTCAACCGATATGGTCTCAATATTTTGATTTTCACTCATTGAGTTGATCGGTCGACTGATGCATCAACCAGAATATCGACCGGTGTAGTCTCACCATTGAGCTGGGAAAACTTTGCAATGACAGGTCGACCAGTATGTTTGATCGATCAACTGGTGCCTCAACCGGCCTTCATTGCTTTGACTGATAGGTTGACCGCCCTGCACTGTTTTGAGCATAAAGTTCTTTCATGGTTATTCAAATTAGATAATCTTGGATTCTATAAAAAGCTAATAGGATTCTCTACAAATTTGATATTCATCATTCATCTGAAATCTTATGAGATTATAGTCAATTATTCAATCAAAGTTTAGTGCATAAAGTTGTTCATTTCTATTTAAACCTTTTCAGTATGTAGCTTTAATGCGATGTTTGTATCATCAAAATATAATTGTATAGGACATTAAAACTTTGCTTTGTTACGGGTCCTTACATAATTGTTACGGTCCGTAACAATATACAGATATTTAGAATTATAGTTGAAATCGGCCATGAACACCTCATTACGGGCCACTAATTATGCTGATTTTTTCTTATCATTGATTTTTCGAATGAACTTTGATCGAATCGAGATGCAAGGGCAGTGCTCAACCTTCAAGAAGTTAAATTAGATGATAAATGTTAAAATGAAGATAAATTATGAGATTTTCAAGTCAAGAAGAAGTTTAAACCAGAGATTATTATTTGATAACTTTTAGACTCCCAACTTATCAAAACTTATCGGGAACCTTTGGAGTTATAAATAAAAGACCTCAGAAGACATGAAATTTTGTACTTGAGACCCTAGAACCGTGCCTATTGTAGAAGAGACCAATTCAAGTTGAAGAAGATTGTTAGAGAAGAAGGATGAGCAACGCAGCGTCAGAGCTCCATGATCGATCCAAAAATCATCTAAAGCAAGATTCTTGTTCTTTGTTAATTGTTGGATGATTTATTACTTTGTTCTTTCTAGTTTTGAATCTATAGCTTGTGATAGAAATTTATATATTTTCTAGAAAACTGCATGAACTAGTTAGCATTGAATTTAATATACTTGTTAGCCCTTTTAGATTATGATTGTGGTATGCTCCATCTTATTTGCTGCTATGAGTTTAGATTACAAACGAATTTTGGGGTGATCAAGTTCAGAGCATAATACTTTTCAGTAAATCAAATCTTAACTTGTAGGTTAACCCAATCATAACAGAAGTCTTGTAATTCAACTCAATACTTGATTATCTACGGTCTAATAAATCATATCTAGCGAGAATAATTATTAGTCTAGGATTTACAACTTCATGCATCTTATTTCTTTGTTAATTAAAGGGGTTTACTCATCGTTAGAAATCTCTTAAGTTTCAGGAATTAAGGTAGTTCGATTTGATAACGCATAAATCGTTACCTTGTGTGTTCCTAATCCGTCTTAAGAATTAGCTTTGAATCTTCTTGTTAAACAGTTCAATCTTTTCTGTTTCATGTGAGTCGACCTTATTTTTTATCATCTAGAATCCTTAGGGCTCTTCACCACTTTATTTTTAATTGTCAAATTATTTATCTTATGCAACTTTTATATTTCTATTTTAGAACGCAAAACTCTTTTCTTTTCTTAGTAGATTTTTAGGACAGAGTTAATTTAGATTACCTATTTTTCATATTACTTGAGCGACTAGTGCACTTATCAACGGATTTATTTTGCGACAACATGTTATGCATAAAGAATCTTACCAAATGAGGTTCTTTCCCTTTCCCTTCTTTTTATTTCTTTCACCCCAACCAAATAGACCCTTCATATCAAAATGAAATTTCGGATGCAAGGTCCCGAGAATGTAATTGAGATTGAATCTTAGGATGTAATATTCCTTCCTCAATCACATATGATTAAATGTATTAATGTTATATTATGTGATCATTTTATATCATGACATATATATATAATATGTGTATATATATCAAAGCGGAAGGTCCAATTTTAGGTGTCGAAGCGCAAAAAGTGACGAAACTCACCTAAGTCACGATCGAAAATGTGATTTTAAAAAAATGTTCCCCTATGTTAATGTATGCTAAATATGATTTTTAATAATTTTTAGACAAAATATTTTTGTTAGGTTAAATGATAGCACAAAATTGAAAAATAAAAAAATGACTAATTTTGTTCTTAGATCGAATTTCCATTCCTTTGTAATCTAATTTTTTAAATATTTTATTTAAATTCAAATGGGGTAGTTTCTTATTTATGTGTAGTGTCTTAAGTAAATGAATAGATAAAATAAATAATAGAAAAGAAATGACAATACATTTACTATAGGGGCATATTGGAAATTTCACCTACCATCGACTTTGGGTTGGTATCCATAGTATATAAACCATCAAGAGTTATCTTTCTATCACCTATTAACACAACCTGGTTCCTCATCCGAGGACAATGGAAGAAGGCTGCAACAAAAATAGAGGAAAAGAAAATAGTCAACAACAAAACAAGGGTTCATTTTTAGGGATTCTAATTTTGGTAAGTTAAAAGCTACTCTCTGAATTATCCATATGAAATTATATTACAATAAGCCTTTCATGATCTTTGTTAGTTTTTCCCAAATTTTTATTTCACATGATTAAGAAAGAGTGAGTTGCGAGATGAACAAACATTAACTAGACTGAAATGTGAACTTGTCACTTATAAATTATGTTCTTTTATATTTTGGACCTCCAAAAATTATGAAACTAAATATGGAAATACTTGTTGAAGTCTAGTATTCATGGCCTTTGGAATTTATTAATTGGATACTTAAGAAAAAGTTATATACTAAACCCTAGGGGTCACTGTTCCATAAAGTAGTTAATGATTAGAGGGTGACCAGAATTAAAATTTAGGAGGGGTGGGGGTGGGGGTAGGTGTGTGTGTGTGTGGAGGAGGGGGGTGCAACATCAAGTAACAAAAACATTTAATAAATAAAATATATAATTAAATGTCACACAACTAAATTTATTAATAAAAAATAAATTACATGAACATATTTAAAATGAGCTCGTAATTGAATCCAAATCATGAAAATAATCTATAATTGAATCCATGGTGAATATTTCAGCAATTTCCCTACCAATATAAATCAATAAACAATATGAGAAGAATTCATCTTCAAGCTTGGTACAGAGATTATTTTTTATCATCCTCAGCAAATGATCGCTTTGAAGTAGTTGTGGAAATTGGAAGAGTAAGAATAAGAATCGCCACTTGATATACAAGAGGATATATAGAAGCTTTTCTTGTCATCACCAACCATATATACAAATCAGAAATAGTTGATAATACTTTGAAATCAACAAAGTGTTTTTCATGATCAAAATGCTCAAATTGCATTTTTAGTTGCAACTTCTCATGCTCACCAAAATCTTAAGGGTAGACTAATTGATAAATATCATTAATTATAAATGATGTCCACATCTCCTTTGGATCTAAAGCAAAACTAAGAACAAGCAATTCTTAGTATGATCATTGAACTTATTATTCAATTCTTATAATTGAGAATTGATTGTAGCATTAAATATGTCAACTTTATAATGATGTGTTATTGGAATATCATCTTATTGATTGTGAGCTCATGGTGAATATTTCAGCAATTTCCCTTCCAATATAAATCAATAAACAATATGAGAAGAATTCATCTTCAAGCTTGGTACAGAGATTATTTTTTATCATCTTCAGCAAATGATCGCTTTGAAGTAGTTGTGGAAATTGGAAGAGTAAGAATAAGAATCGCCACTTGATATACAAGAGGATATATAGAAGCTTTTCTTGTCATCACCAACCATATATACAAATCAGAACTAGTTGATAATACTTTGAAATCAACAAAGTGTTTATCATGATCAAAATGCTCAAATTGCATTTTTAGTTGCAACTTCTCATGCTCACCAAAATCTTAAGGATAGACTAATTGACAAATATCATTAATTCTAAATGATGTCCACATCTCCTTTGGATCTAAAGCAAAACTAAGAACAAGCAATTCTTAGTATGATCATTGAACTTATTATTCAATTCTTATAATTGAGAATTGATTGTAGCATTAAATATGTCAACTTTATAATGATGTGTTATTGGAATATCATCTTATTGATTGTGAGCTCTTCTTATTCTTGCAACATACAATTTGCAAAACTTTTTCACATCATCAAGTAAACTGTCATAGCCATCATCACTTAATTCTTGGATGATTCTTTTTGGAGATGGGGCATACTCAATTGCATTCAAAATATCTTGAGATTGATTTTACAAACTCTGACATAACATGTTAGAAATCTCAAGAACTTTCTTCATGGTATAAAATAAATACAAACTCAAAAGAAGTTAATGCCTCGTATGTTGCATATGTTGAGCTGAAGTAATCCATCGTAAATAATGTTTAACAAAACTTCACATGTTGCACTAAACATCTCATGTAATTTGATCTCAAATGTGAACCCCAATTAGTATCTTTAGGTCTTTGCAAATTGCCTAATTGATGAAGTCCTTTTCTAGTTTCAAGCTCATCAATAATTAGTAAAAATACATCATTTGCAGCTTGTGCAACTATCAATTGATCATCATGCTTGCATAAGGTACTAACTATATTACTATTAGAAGTTAATTTCATAAAGAAATGATGAGTGATTATTACATACTTCGAAGTAGCAACCAATGAAAATTGTAGACGATATGCCATGCCATGAACATATTAGGCATAAAGGACATGTGTTTAAAATTAAAGCATACAATCCATTCCATTATCCTCACATATTACTTGCACCTTGTCTTTGAATATTTTGACATTAAGATTATATTGTGTAAGAACAAAAAAAAATCCCATCCTTCAATATCGATGTAACAGTATCTTTAACATGAATTAATCCAAAAAAATCGTTCTTTCTCATATCCATCCTTGTCATCAAAACTTAAGACAATAAATATATATTCTTTCTTTGATAAATCTCATGCTTCATCAACTGTAATACATCATCTATTTTCTCACGAATAGAATTTTTCACTTTATTTGAAAGGATATGTATTATTTCTTTTTGTATTTTTTATGAAGTATATGAGACATTTTGTAGAGTGTTGTGTAAAGCATTTGCCATTTCACCATTACATGTCGATATAAAAGTAAGCAATTTAAGAAAATTTCCTCACCTTTTTGACATTTTAGTTTCATCGTGGAAGTCCTTGAAATACAAACCACTTGACCGCATTAAATGAAGCTTTGAGATGAATCCGATTTTCAACAACTTGTCGAGATGTAAATTGTCCAAACTTTTTTTGGATATGTGATAATTGATTCATGAGCTTCATCAAAGTCTTTTCAACATTTTGGTGAGGTGAATTTAGATCATTTTTTATATGAGCTAAAAATGTGCATTTTTTGCCATCTCTCACCTTTTTCCAATTGTGAAATCCATCTACAATAAATGCATTCGATCTCAAATGGTCATTTTGCTTGTGAAATAAAAAGTAAGGAAGATAAAAAGCTGCATCTTTAGTTTCAAAATATTCTAGTCGTAATGAAAATAAAATAAATCATGATGCTTGAAAAATTCTTTAATGATTTCCCTTGTCTGTGGATATTGTGTAAGAATGCATTGATATGGGCCGACTTTAATATCGACAGGATAAGAAAATTTGAAAATATAACTTACCATAATGGTATCAAGAAATAAAAGAATGTCAAAAACTTTTTCTTTTTTATAAAAAAAGCTTTTGACAAGTAATAAAAAACCTTCTTTAAAGTCAACGCAACAGCAATTGAGTTTCAATCCCCCCCCCCCCCACACACACTCAATACCGCGGTCCGCCCTTGGAAATGATAATTCAGTCATAATTTGAATACCTATGGTTTCATATTATAATTTAAGGGATAGAAACCAATAGTTGTAACTTTCTGGAGCATATGAAATTTTGTGAAAAAATTATATGTATTGAGAATTCTAATTTTTTTAATGCATATCACATAATCTGCCTCTTTCAGAATTATGATAGAACACCTCCATATCTAATTTTTTTTCTAGATTAAAATAGAACGAGAATAATTTCTAAAATTGGTATTTGTTCAATTTCAGGAAGTCTAGTTTTATTCAAAATTGGATTCTATGTGATAGGATAACTATTTAATAGTTATAAATTTTATACTAAGCCTTATAGAGTCTTCTAGGGTTAGAAAGTGAAACATAATATAGCTTGATTCTATATTTTCTTTAGTCATTTTATAATGATCTAAGTATGAGTTTTATGTTGATTATAATTGATGAAGTCACCTTTCATTGAAAATTTATTTCACATGAATAAGAGTTATACACTAATTGTTATGTATTTTATATTATACATTATGCAATTTATTATATGCAAAATAGAGATAAAGTTTTGTGCTTATATGAACATGTGTTATGTAAATTTAGAAGTTGATTAATTGTTTTTGCATTATTACATGTTACATTATTTGATATGAAATTATGTGTTCTATGAATATGTGTTATGTGCACTCATAAAGTGATTTAAGGGTTATGCGTGCAATTACCTATTACAAGTGATGATATGACATGATGTGGTTGGATCATGCATTTGCAACTCATTATCATGCATTTGTATTATCGCTGTCGGGCAAAAGATTACCCTTATATAGTTAAAAAAATTATAAGGCGACAATTTACTCTTGCATGATTGAAAAACCTTGTAAGACTGACAGTTTATCCATATATGGTTGAAAGATCTTGTAGGACCATATCCCAAAGAGATGGCCACCTCCAAAATCTGACAGCCTCCCCGATAGGGTCAAGAGGTATCCCAAAAGGGATGTCTCTAGTTAGATGGCGATATGACATGTACATGCTTATAAGATTCGTGCATTCATACATATATGCTCGGTGCATTAATGTGTCTTTTTTATGTGAGATATGATGTGGTATCTTTGATATGACATATAACCATATACATATGTTTTGGATCATATGACATGATGTAAGTATGTACTGCTTATCATATACATTGAAATAAATTGGTCAATATTTCTTTAAGTATGAAATAATGATGTTTAGTATTATTTTATTCAAATGAAATTTGTGATAATACATCGGTTATGAGTTATTAACTCATATTTTTACTTTCAATATGTTTTATTAATAGATTAGTCCATGACCGTGATTGGCAATGAATTAGAAGCACTTTTGGTGAGAGGCTTATATGTATCTTCAGTTTTTTAAATATCTTTGAGAGAACTAAAAAGAAGTATTTAGATGTATGTTATATGAATGTAGGAGAAAAGTTTCATTGTAATGTGTGTTACTACTTTTGTATAAGTAAAGAGTATCTAATGTGTACTTACTCTTAATGACATGACATCGTTTGGATATCTCAATTTTGCTATATTATCTAAAGTGAATCACCGCTTCCACAAACTATACAGGATTACATTTAATAGGTTGCGGCCTACAAGTTAAAATAAATTGGGGTCATCACAAAGGATACATATGAGACAAATGTGAATATGCCTTTATGTGTATTATTTATCATGATATATATAATTTATTGTCATTTGAAACTAATTATGATTGAAATGTGCCCTATTATGCATGATGGTATTATAGTTAAGAAATATGATGCGTTTTGAGATAAATGTTAAATATGAATCATTTATAATCATGATCAATAGTATCATATCTAGGTAAATCCATGTGGAAAAGGCTCTTTTATTGTCCCATTATGCTAGTATTATTGTAATGAAAGGAATAAGTTTATAATTAGAATGTATTACATTATACATAATTGACGTTAGGAATGAAGATTTTGAACTAGAATCTTGTGATTTTGTGTAATTGAATTGGTATAAAGATATTTAGGCAAATTTAGTGTTAGATACCACAATGAAATCGATATGTCATCTTTAGGAAGTTCCTTATGACCCATAAAGCTCCACTACGGTCATAATGCACTACGATTAGAACAAGATGTGCTACAACAAGATACTACAGTTATAGCATATCACACCAAAACATAACAATTGTAGTGAAGGCTTCCCAAACGTAGAAATGTAGGAGGTGGCTACGGTCATTCCAGTAGCACACCAAATGGATCCGTAAAGATGCATTCTTGAAGTGAATCATTCAGGAAGTGTCCTACGACCAGGTCCTTTTGAGACCGTAAAGATCGAGTAAATGGAAATGAATATGTCGATTCGCTCTCTAAGTAGACCGTGGAATTACTCAAGCCTTAGCACAACAAGAAAACCGGGCCTTGGACCAACTTATGAACAATAAATGATCCTTTATGTGTTTACTTATATTTTTGCATTGAATCATTTATTGATTTCATTTAATTATGATAATTGTTATAATTATTCTTATGAGTATTCAGCATAATGATTTCACTTTGAAATGATAAGCATGCTCAATCCTAAATATATAGGGATAAAAATGATAATCAAATATGATGCGTTGTGTATTGCTATAATGTTAAATTATTGAAACGACTTACTGGAGACAACACACAAGAAACAAAAGGTGTGAAGTACACCTAGGTTGATCATCCGGCTTCTAGACGTGAAGGTCAATGATTGAGGCTAAGGAGATTCAGGAGGATGTACCTGACAATACATGGGACGACTAATTTCGATGGAAATTCTATATGACCTTATAAAGGAGGGAAATGATGATGACTTGAGTATTATAAGGAATATGGAAATGATATCTTACAAAAGATATATGAACACATGCATTGTAATATCCCAAATTTAAATCACATATAATAACATGGGTTAATATTATATCATATGATTGATAAGCAAAAGGATATATGTGTTAAGGCGTGAGTTGTAACTCATAGTGTTTGATCGCTGAAAATGATGAAAATCCACCCAAGGCATGAAAAAATAATTTTTGAAAATGTTGAAATTAAAAAATTAAAGTCCATGTAATTGTTCATATATATCAAAGAATTTTAAAGGGATTTTTAATAATTTTTAAGAGGTGTTTTAGTTAGGTAAAACATAGACACAAAATCTAAAAATCTATGGAATCATGATTTTTGTTCTTCGGACAAAAAAAATAGATCCCAAATTCTTGTTTATTTATTTTTCTAAATATTTTATTTAAATCCAAATATGGGTTACTTTCTTATTTACATGTAATGTCTTAAGTAAATGAATAAATAAATAAATAAAAGGAAAAGGCAAAAGTAAATTCATACCTTCACTTGGCCAATCTTAAGCCAATTCCCCTTTATCAGATATTGAGTTTTAACACTTTTCACCACCCCTTTACCTTCCCCATCCGAGCTACAAAGGAAATAAGAAGATCTTGTAGCACTTGGAGAAAATTGGAGAGAAAGAACAAAACTAGGGTTTCTAAACTATGGAAAGTGTCTATTTGATTCTTTTATGGATCTTAATTACATAATTCTCTAATTAGGTTCCTCTGAACCTTTCTATCTTACCCCTTCTTTGATTTTGATTAACTATGGGGTTCAACCCAAGTTGTTTATGAACAAGGGTAACCCTAGACATGTTCAATTTGTTCCCAAAACTTTAGTCACCCATTTCTATATATTCCATTGTTCCAAAAATTATGAAATTTATTATAATTGATTCACTCATCATTGAGCATTGGAATCACGTTAATTCAATATCTGTAGAGAAAGTTATGTTCTCTCCTTTAAGTTGTTATCATTCTATCCGTCGAAACTGTTACCTGATTTTGTGAATTATGTAGTAAATTAAATATGTGATGGAATTAATTCATAGAGATACCGGTGTTAGAATTCATTTACAATTGGAATCACTCAAAAAGAATCTGTCTAACTAAAGTTATGAAAGTTTAACTGAACCTCCCTCGGTCTAGTAGAATGCAACTTAGGGCAGATTTAAAATTTGTTAAATTTATGATTCTCGGTCCAAAACGATATAGAAGCTAAGAATTTTATGACTTACATCTCATAAGGCTAATTTTATAGAAAATTAAAATTATCAGAACATGAGTTATTTCCTATTTTATATAAATGATAAACTTAAGTCCGCTCAATTTGTCAAAACACAAAAATAATATGAAATTTGGGTTAAATGTTTTGATTTTCCTGAGACCAAACCATAATGATATAAAAACTGAAATATTTACACATTAAGGGTTCTATAATATGGAGTTAAGTAAAATTTGGATCATTCGATTTTATTATTTGTATTAAGATATATGAATTTTATTTCATGAGATATGCAATCAGGTAGGGTACAATATGAACTCTTACGAAGTACTAATTAATTAAGTTATAGGGCTAAAAGCATGAGGGGTATATAGCATTGATCATTGTTATGTTCTTGCAGGACGTGGTTTTGCACATCATAGTATTGATAAGAACGTTATAGGAGGAAGAATAATACAAGAAGAGAAAAGTAATTTGATATCACTCTTGTCAGCTAAGTTGGTTTCTCCTAACTTATGTATTCACCTCTTTTGGATTCATGTGATATTGATTGTTATATGTATTGAATGCATATTTCAACAAGTTTGTATGAAAAATATATTTTGAATGATTGATCAATTAATGATACATTTGAAAAGCATATATGAAACGTTATAAAAGTATATGTGAAATGTTATGGATTGATTTTATAAAATGCAATCCTATTATGTTTGAATGAGTATTCGACGTGATTCATTTTTTGATATTTGAGTTACAAGATATGATATGAATGGATTTCGAGAAGTGTGATCTTTTTCCAATTGGAATAATGTTTGATATGATTCATCTTCCGTTATTTGATATATAAGAGCTATATGATGAATCATGCATCTATATATGCCTACATCTACATTTATGATGGTTGAAGTTAAATGCTACATCGCTGGTCATGATGGGAGCAACCTCTAAAATCCAATCCATCATTTTGTTCTCTAGAAATGGGATGAGACAGACTGTAGTAAGTGCCATGCGGAGCTAAGTGCGTGAGAGATCATGATGGGAGATGCCTCTTGAATCCGTAGGCACCACCTATAGAGTATACAATCTATTCCCTAAAAGGATGAGGTAGAATGGAACTAAGTGCTATGATTACGATGGGAGCCACCTCTAGAGTCCACTTATCGACTGCTGACTAGTTAGTGGTCTGTGCATTCATATAAGAGTGTTACATTGCATACATATGTTTAATATATTTAAAGAAATTGCAAAGAGTGTGATGAGTTTGGAATTAGAAGTATGTAACTTTTAAATATATGAAAAATAATTGTTATTCATATTATGATTATTGTATGTCTTTGTCATGTCTCTCCAAATTGATTAGTTGGTAATACATAGGCTATGTGTTATTAGCTTATTGAGCTATTTTAGCTCACTCTGTTGTTTCTAACATTTTTCAAATAATTATTGGGGATCATGTGAGGTGATAAACTGATAATATTTGGAAGGTCTGTGGTAAGATGATAAGTTTTAAGTCTCTCGTATCCTTCTATTATTATTTATGTCAGAATAAGTTGTATTAGAAATAAAGTCATTTTGTGAAATATAAAACTTAAGTTGATTTGCTTTGAAATGATCATCAAATTACATGGATCGTCCTCCAACTTTAAAATAATATCTCAACGATCTCTCAACTTTAATTTGTAACTAGATTGCTCCCGAACTTTAACTTTCTTACATGTATCATCCTCTTGACCGATTATAGGTGGTTCCTCGATTACGTTGATGATGTGGCATAATAAAATATAATAAATTAATATAAAAATATAAAAACTAAAAAAGAGGTGGCAGCATGAGGCTGCTACCTCTCATCGCGTCGAAGAGGAGAGGGGGTGGGGGCGCCACCCCCCGTTGCACAAGGGCCAGCGCCCCCCTCTTCTCCTTTGCTGGCCGCGAGGGAGAAAAGGGGGGGGGGGGGGGGGGGGGGGGCGCTGGCCCCCGTGCAAGCTTCGCCGGCGCACAGGGGGTGACGCCCCCCGCCGGCACGATAAGGCTAACAAGGCACACAACCAGCACAAGGTCCTGTAGGGATCCCGCAGCAAGCCGACGCCGTCGAAGTGGAACGACGCACGGAAGTGGCTGGTGGGATTAACAGAAAGCAGGGATCAGAAGCAGTCTACCACCAAGCCACAAAATTCAAATGTCGATGATAGGAGGCTACTGCATTCAATGTCTCAGAGAGGTAGGGACTCCTGCAACAGTGTTGATGGGGGATTGGAAGAGCATGACGTAGCTCTTGCAACAGCCGATAGCCACAATGAAGTGGATGTAGGATCCCAAGGCATCAAGAGGGGGTGAATTTGGTGTTAAAACTAAAAAGACCAATTTCACGAAAATATGTGGCGAAAGTTTAAAATCGATTTGTTAAACTTTAAATCAATTCAAATCAAATCAGATGAATAGTAATATAGGAAGGAGAGGGAGAGAGAATGCAAACATAAAGAACACGGTGGTTTGTTGACGAGGTTCGTCCACACTTTGGCCTATGTCCCTGCTCCGACTTTTCGACCTCGAGACCGCTGGAGATTTCACTAATCACATGGAGCAAGGAAAAAACCCTTCACAACACCACTTTTTCTTCGCTTCGAGAGGTAAGGCACACTTCTCCTTCTAGAAAGCTTATCTTTTCTCTAGTCAGAGAGCTAAGATAGAACATCTTCTACACAAGAGCTCATACTCAATTTTCTAAGAAGATGTTTCTCTCATTTACAATGCCAAACTCACAAGAAGAGTAGAAATAAAGAAGAGAAAATATAGCAACAACTACAAGATAATGATTTTCCTTTGATGCTTGATGTTTCTCTTGAGTGCTTGATGAATTCTGAAGCCTTTGATTTTCTTTTATAGGCCTCTATTGACGATATGGTCGTTTCTCTTTGATTTGACAAAAAATAACATGAGCTGTCAAGCCTAGGTCACTAATACTATATCCCTGACTTCATATATACTATTTGATAAGTTAGTTGGAGCAAGCTTCGGCTCGAAAGCCAGAGCGCGCGTTACTGTTCATTTCAGCCGAGGATCAGTCGACCACACTAATGGACCGATAAACTGGTATATGTGACCATTGCACGATTTTCTCAGTTGACAGCGCTGATCGATTGACCGGTTTATGAACTGGTATAGTCTCGTACTTTTTGGTATTCGACCTTTGAGTTGATCGGTCAATTGGTGCAATAATCGAACTATCGATCAGTGTAGTCTCGAAATTGAGCTGCATAGTTTGTGCATTGATAGGTCGTCCGGTGTATCTGATCGGTCGACCAGTGCTTCGACCGGTACTTTCATTACTTTGATCAGCAGGTTGATCGTCCTGCACTATTTTGAGCATAACTTTCTACATGGTTATTCAAATTAGATAATCTTGAATTCTATGAAAAGTTAACAGAATTCCTTACAACTTTGATATTTACTTCTTAATGTAAATCTCATGGGAGTATAGACAATTATTAATCGAAAGTTTAATTCATCAAACAACTAATTACAATTTAAACTTTTTTCGGCATATAACTTTAATCTTTCAAAGTTTGTATTATCAAAATATAATTATGTACAATATTAAAACTTTGCTCCAACAGTGGAAACGAAGAAGATAGAATGCAACGAGACATTCTGGCCATGCAAACGACGAAGCTTGCATGAGGGCGGCGCCCCCCCCCCCCCCCCTTTTCTCCCTCGTGGCTGGCGAAGGAGCGGACGGGGTGGTGGGCCGATGCCCCTTCCCCTCTTCTCAGTCATTAGAGAGGAGAGGGGGTGAGGGCGCCACCCCCTTGTTCCCCTCGTACTGCGGCCTCTTTTTCAAATTTTTTAATTATTTTTTATATTATTATATTATTTTATTATATTTTATTCCGCACGTCATTAAGGTAATCGAGAAACCGCCTATTACTGATCAAGAGGACGATGCGTGCAAGAAAGTTAAAGTTCACGGACAATATAATTACAAAATTGATGTTGGGAAAATGTTGAGATATTAACTTAAAGTTGGGGGACGATCCGTAATTTATCCTAAAGTGTGTAGTTTGTTTAGTGATATATTTTTATTCCTTATGCTTATATAAAGAAAAAAATTCATCACGTTTTCACAATCTTTTACTATTTTAATTGATCGTCCGTAATGAATTGTGAACTCTGATTTAAATCATGATTTAAATCGGGGTCGTGACATGCATGATCTATGAAGCCATGGAGATCACGATGAATATGATTTTGAAGAAATAAAAATGACACTTAGTTCATGATAATAAACACATGAACTAAAGCTCTTGCATGCTTATTTATGAGAAGGAAATTAATGGTAAGAGTTATATCATGATGATGTGCTTAAAGGATAATACAAATGAATTACATATTTATGTATGATATGATATATCTTACTTGCCATATGGGGTCCACATACACGATATGACCCATAGAATGCATTGTTTTTAATTGTGCTTATGATGTAAATTGCTTGTGGCATAACAAGTAGAATTCGCAAGTCATAGCATTCATGCATGCATCTCAATAAAACTCTGATGAAAGAAATCTCCTATAGCCCAAAGATTTGGGTAGATAATGAGGCTTACGCTCGAACTCATGACGACAATTACACATCTGTTAGTCGAGTGGGTAGTCCAAATTGTCTTATATTTCTTACATCTTTTATTATGTCTTTAAACTCATATTTGAGTCGAAGTATATATGGTCCCCTTTCATCTGTCAACCACATGTGAACTCTTTTATGTTATTTAGATCATGTAAACTCTCTGTTGGGTCACATGATATTAAAGTCTGCTCTTATCCAAGCCTTCCATTTTGTTTTATGTACAATCATTTATTTTCTTTTGTTCATGTATTTTTTATGTTGTGCGTGTTAAGCGATTTTACGCATGATAAAAATAGCTTTATTGCATATAAAATTATAGAAAACTATTATATTTAACATACAACTAAGTTCGTAAAATTTTGAAAATGATAAATATAATTATTGTTGATTATTCAAGTAAATTATTATCTAAACTATTAGTAAAGAAATATAAACACAAGACATAAAATTATGTATAAAACTGTTTGGCAATGTACTCATTAAATCATATATATTATGTAATAAGAACTATGAAGTGTAAAAGAGAAGAGCAGAACAATAACATATTTATACTTTCTTGTTAATTATCCAACAGCGAAGAATGAATTGATGAATAACTAATTATGATAAGAATAAAGTCAAACATAAATTTGAATATTATTTTCCTCTTTCTAAGAAAACATCTAAAAAGTTAGAGAAAATATTTTGTTAATCAAAACAAGGAATATTTATTCTTGCCATTCACAAGAATAAACAATATTCCACCCTTTTCAACCGATTTTTTTTCTTAACTACAGATTATTCATTATAAGTCAAAATAATATTCAATTAAAAGAATAGCTAAGTTTGGAACATAGAAGAATACTATATTATTCTTAATTACTCATAACCAAACACACAAACACTATAAAAAATACATTAGCAATACTGACTAAGCTTTCTTAGTACAATTGCTTAGTAGGGTTATGTCCAATCGCTAAGAGCTAATAATCTCATGTTCAATTTATGAAATTAAAATACTATACTATTTTTTATCCCGATATTAAATTAGTCGGATCTATTAATTTTAAATTTGAAATGTATATAAAAAAATAACTTAGCAATAGTTCCTCTTACTACAACATAATATCTTATTATTCCACGTGACGTGATAATGATTATCATGCAATGGCTTATGTGTAAATTCGTGACGAGATAAATGTCGCATCACCTATTATATTAAAAAAAAGTTACCATTGAAAGTGTGAAACCAATCAAGTATAGTAAAAGGACAACTCCATTTACAATGGAAATGCCAAAGTGAAACACAATATTCCTATAAATGAGTGCCACTTTTTTTATTTTTTTCAGAATTATAAAATAGTAGGATGGTGAATAGATTCAAACTGGCTAAACAAAATAAGTGCTTTAAAAATTATTAAGATTACATATTCTTTTCATGATCAACTGGTCGTTCATTTTTTATTTTATGCGCTATTTAGTCGAACATAAAATTTATTTCATCTTGAATACATTTTAAAGAACAATAATAAAATTAATAGAACAATAATTCTTATCTCCGTAATAGTTAATTAAGACACCAGAGTAGTGAATACGAAAGAATGAAAAAAAAAAAATCATAAATGCGACATTGTATGATACAAAGCAAAATATTAAATATTAAATTAATCACACTTAAGAATTTACCTCCATTCATGATTCATGTATATAAATATAAAAAAAGCGGCTCATTAATATGATTATTAGAACAAACAGCAAGTGTGGTTCACGTGCACGCCCACGTGACGAATCTCTACGCACGCGGATCTGGTCGGGAGGCGCGAATCGGCGACACTTTTACCGTAGCCGGCACAGTGGGCTCCTGGTCCGCTTTATGACCCGCACCGCCGCGGCACAAAAAGAGCTTATAATGGAAGGAAGAAGCCGTCGAATCCCGGACGCACATCTGTAACAAATCCAACGTCCGAGATCTCTCGGAGGGATCAAATCAGATCGTGTACTTTTTAATCTAAAGGATGAAATCATGGTAGGTGCTCGGGTCGGATTAATAATATTTTATATTAAATAAAAAATTAAAAAAAAATTTAAAATAATTAGGTGGTCGAATAATCTGAACCGAGTCGGATTGGGTCGGATTCGGCCCCAAGCCTCCTTGACTCGACCCGATTAAATTTGATTGGGTCAGATTGAATTTGTTCATACGTCGATTTTAATACAACCCGTGAACCATTTGAGGCAAATGGAAGTCATGTTCAATCGGATTGAATCGAATTCGACCCCCAAGCCCTCTTAAGCCCTTTTGACTTGATCTGATTAAATTTGATCGGGTCAAATTTAATTTGTTCACCGGTCGAATTTAATCTAACTCGTGAATCACCGGAGGCAACAAGCGTTGCTTCAGATCCGCACATCCCGAGGACCAACCTCCTCCCTCAGTTTCGGTGGCCCTCCTTGCGCTCTCGCTATTTTGATTCCTTCCAAGGGTTTTTGCTTCAAAATAATATTCAATTAAAAGAATAAACTAACTTTGTAACATAGGAGAATAATATATTATTCTTAATTACTCGTAACCAAACACGCAAACACCATCAAAATACCTTAGCAATAATAAGCAAGCTTGCTTGGCACAATTATTTAATAGGATTATGTCTCTGAAAACTAGTAACCCCTGGTTCAATTTTTAAAATCATCATTTGACCAAAGAAATATTATTCTATTTTTTTATCTAGATTTAAAATTAGTCATATATTAATAATGCTAAATATCAAATGTATATAAAAAAATACCTTAGCAATAGTTCCTCTTACTACAACATAATATCTTATGACATGATAATGATTATCATGAAATGGCTTATGTGTAAATTCGTGACGAGATAACTGTCGCAATGTCGCGTCACCTGTTATTAAAAAAACGTACAATTGAAACCAATCAAGTATAGTAATGAGAAATGCCAAAGTGAAACACAATATCCATATAAATAAGTGCCACTTTTTATATTATTATTTTGCAGGACAATAAATTTGTAATGAGATAAATATTTTGTTTGGCATACGAATTATAAAATAGTAGGATGGTGAATAGATTCAAAGTGGCTAAAAAAATAATTATTTTAAAAATAAAAATTGTTACGATTAAATATTCTTTTCATGATCAACTGGTCATTCAATTTTTTTATTTTATGCACTATTTAGTGAACATAAAATTTATTCCATCTTGAATACATTTTAAAGAACACTAATAAAATTAATAGAACAATAATTCTTATCCTTTTTTGAGAATACTACGAGCATCATTTTATTTCATTCAATTTTATTCTCCTATCAAACGCTCTTAACTTATTAAAACAAATACCAAAAAACTAAAAGGGGCTGTTTGGTATTAGGTTAAGGAGTCCCTGGAACAAGAATATTAATGTTGAAGAATAAATTTTATTCTCAGCACTTTGATGTTCCTTGATTGTTCGTGATAGGACCAAGAACATTTTATTTGTGCTTTTTCAAATTTCAAGACATTGACAAAGAACAAAATACAAATCATTACTTTTGACCTCTTAATCCCTATTCTTATGATGTTTGGATACATACCTTGAAACAAGATAGAAATCCTAATATTATTCTGATACCAAATAACCCGAAAGAGTAATGAATACAAAAGAACGAAAAAAATCATAAATGGGACATTGTATGATACGAAGTAAAATCTAAAATATTAAATTAATCACACTTAAGGGGCATTTTCCTATGAGTAATTTTTCTGAATTACTGGTATATATTATATGGGTTTACTACATTACCTTGTTTATTTTATTTTAATTTGCAGGTAATCTGAATTGTCTAGAATATATATTAGTTATGAAGTGACAATCCACATTAACTAGAATGATGTATCTATCTAGAATGCCATCCAAATGATAATTTATTTTAATTTTTTTTTCATTCCCGCCCTTTTCAATCTTACACAAATAAAATATAAAAATAATATAAAAATTTATATAACAATAATAGATAATATTATTACCATCATTATTATCATAATTAATAATATTATTCTTTATAAATTATTTTATTACTTTTATTCATATGAATTGCATATTATTATTAGTTATTATTTTAAATATTATATATATTCACTACAATTAACTCCGCCTATGTTTTATAGCCGGTCTTAAGCCCGGATAAAGGAGAAGAGTTGTGTTAGGCCCCGACAACCAGCGTAAAACTCTGTCGAATCTCATGAACATAGATCAACGAATATATTGTGTTAATGCTAGGTCGTTACCCGTAAGTAACACGCTGTACAACTCGGATACAGTGATAAGATAGTAAGAGCTGCTGTATCCTCGTCTGAATGCAGTGTTAAATGAGCAAGGACTACCGCACTCTAATGGACGGAGGCGGTTAAAGAAGCTAGTTCATGAATGACGTCGTATGATCCATGCAGCCGACCCCACCTAGTGGGATAAGGCTTTGTTATTGTTGTTGTATATATTCACTACCATTATTTTTGTTTAAAAAGATATGAAATATTTATAGTTATATTTATTTAATTTATTAGTTTTATAATTGTTATTTGAGTTTTACCTGGATTATATACTATTTAACTTTATATTAGTGATAAAAAGAATTTTAGTAAAGATTGTATAGTGTCATTTGAATTATTAGAAAAATTATTCGTAAATAATAGATAAGGTAATGCATATTACTAATAATTTAATAGGTAATAATTTTTTCTATTAGATAATGCAGGTCGTTAAGTAAGATGTCCGTTAGTGTATAGAATATAAAAAATGCGACACATTAATTTGATTATTATTAGAACAAACAGCAAGTGTGGTTCACGTGCACGCCCACGTGCAATCTGTACGCACGCGGATCTGATCGGGGAGGTGCGAATCGGCGACCCTTTACTTGCCGTACCCGGCACGGTGGGCCCCTGGTCCGCTTTATGACCCCACTATGAGGCACAAAAAGTCAAAAAGAGCTAATAATGGAAGGAAGAAGCCGTCGAATCCCGGACGCATATCTGGAACAAATCCAACGCCCGAGATCTCTCCGGGGGGGATCAAATCAAATCAGAGCGTGCACTTTTTAATCCGAACGATGGAACCACGAGAGAAGGGGGTGGCCACTGGAGGCGGCGGGCGTCGCTTCGGATCCACACATCCCGAGGACCAACCTCCGCCCTCCGTTTCGGTGGCGCCCCTCGCGCTCTCGCTATTTTGCTTCCTCTCTAGGGTTTCTGCTCCTCTCCTCCACATCTGCCGCCGGTTCGATATCGCCGCAAAATGGGAGTGCTGGAGGTCGAGTGGGAGCTGGAGGACGGGATCGGGCTCGAGGAGGAGGCCGGGTGCGAGTCGGAGCTCTTCTCGGGCTCGGGATCGGGGTCCGGATCGGAGTCCGGGTCGCCGGAGATCGAGGAGGCCGTGAGGACCTTGCTGCAGGGCCTCGGCGAGGACCCGGACCGCGATGGACTCCGCCGAACTCCGCACCGCGTCGCCAAAGCCTTCCGCGACGGCACGAGAGGTCAGTTGGCGGTGTGTCCGCTTTATTTATTCGCGTCGATTCTGATTTCTACTGTTGGTGTTTGGATCCATTTGTGGGTTAGATTCCGGCGTGCTGTAACTAAAAATGCTGATCTATAGCGTATTCTGAAGTTTATTGATTCGCATGCTATTTACTTCACTTGGCAAGTGGCGATCGACGTTTTGTCTAAATATGGCCTACTTGACGTTGTTCTTTGATTCTGTTGCTTCTTTTAACATCGTTGTTCGACAAAACAAGATCTTTGGCTTCTTTGAGAAGAGTCTGATTCATTTTTTCCCCTTTGGGGTTCTTTGTCTCCAGGGAAATGATTGTCTTACTTTTTTCGAGTTGTTCTCTGTTGAAGAGTGGCCATGATGGACCACTATATCTATATATATATATATATGTCCCCGGACAAGGCAGATCCAAAACTATGCCAACTAAAAGTGATCTTCGGGAAATTTAATGAAACTAAGCCATAGATGATATTTTGCCACATGTGTATGTGCCGATGATATACCTGCTCATTTTCAAACGTACTTAAATGGATAATGTTGTTCCAAAGCAAGTCATTCAGAACTGAAAGAGATGTATGATGACTTTCAAATTACATTTGAGCAGCAAGGATAATAACTTTAAGCATTGTAATGATACCAGCAGTATGGAGTAACAGTAAACCAAGTGGATAAAACTTCTTTGCAAGCTAATAAGACAGATGTATGCCTGAAAGGTCCAGGAGAGAAAGTTACCATAACACTGAAAAGTTATATAGTCCCAGGAGAGAAAGTTATGACTTTTCTGGTATTATTTATGTGCGAGTACCAGATTTGAAAATTTTGCATTTCCTGATTCTTCATATGACCTTTAATCTGTACTCCTTTTGTGCTTAGGACAGAATTGTTGGTAGATTTTATTTTTAAGGTTGATGGCCATGTTAAATATTTTCAATGTGACTTAAGTATTGACTATTAGAAATTTGCATTTTTTTCACTATATATATATTTTTTGTTTAGGTTACAGACAGAAGGCAAAGGACATTGTACAAGGTGCCTTATTTATGGAAGTTGGTTTGGATAATGGAAAGGGTTATGCTGGGGGAGCTGGTGGACTTGTAGTTGTTCGGGACCTCAGTTTGTTCTCATATTGTGAGTCTTGCTTGCTTCCATTCAGAATACTTTGCCATGTTGGCTATGTGCCTTCTAAGCAGCGTGTTGTTGGTTTAAGTAAGGTGTCCCGAGTTGCAGATGTCTTTGCAAAGAGGCTTCAGGAACCACAACGACTGGCCAATGAAGTTTGTTCAGCGCTGTATAATAACATCGGTCCAGCTGGGGTGGCAGTTGTTCTCCAGTGTTGGCATATCCCACATCCTGAAGCCCTCGCATGCAATGCAAATAGAAGGAGTTCGAGATTGGATGTCCTTGGATGGACTCAAGCTTCAGTTTGCTCTAGTTTAGGAGTCCTGGAAGACAATGACAGCTCTCAGTGGGTTGAGTTTTCATATCTTCTTAAGCTCAGAGGTATCAGTGTAGAAAGAGGTAATGCTGTGAGCTCTCCTTGTCAATCTTGGTGTCCAGCAAGATCCCTGTCAGTACCTCTTGCTAATGGGTATAACACAGCGAACTCAGATGGTAGGACTTGTAAGCTGGGAGCTGCTCCTGCTGATATGGTGGCTGCAGTAGCCAGTATTATTGATTCTTTTGGTGATGATTCAACAAGGAAAGAACTTTTGTGGACTCCTCATCGTTATGTGCAGTGGCTGATGAATTTTAAGACCTCTGATATGGTCCTGAATCTAAAAGATCTTAATGTTGGCAAAATAAGATTGCAAAGGGCGCCTAAAGGAAATGTTGCCAATCACCAAATTGAGATTTGTTCTACATTGAATATTCCTTTCTTCTCTCAGTGTGAGCACCATCTCCTGCCATTCCATGGTGTCGTTCACATATGCTACTTTGGTGAAAGGGAAGACAAAGATACTGATCGTTCTTCTTTGCAATCAATAGTTCATTTCTACGCATGCAAATTGCAAGTGCAGGAGAGGCTAACGAGGCAAGTAGCAGAGGCAGTGTATTCTTTTCACACTAACGGGGTGATGGTAGTTGTGGAAGCCAATCACATCTGTATGGTGTCTAGAGGGATTGAAAAGATCGGAAGTAGCACTGCAACAATTGCTGTCTTGGGTCAGTTTGCTTCCAATCCCGCAGCGAAAGCAATGTTCCTAGAAACCATTGCCAATAACGCTCGGACGTAGTTTTGGTTCACCCTCAGTTTTTAATCTTATTATAGCTGTACACCACTCCTGTCCGCTGTTGTTGCATTGTTGTGGCAGGAATAATTTGTTCATGGAGATGTTTTCCATCATTTCATGAAGGCATATATTTCTCTTTTACTTCTCTTAATTCTTTTGTTTCTTATACAGAATGTAATGCCTCCCGGCGCTAGATTCGGACAAAAACAATTTGGTATTATTGCCTCATCAGGACAAGGTCACTTTAATAATCTTGAATGCTGAAACAATTATTACTCGAAGAATTGGATGAAGCTTGTTATGCTACCTAAAATTGGATTGTTTCTTTTGTACTTGTTTGATGATAAAAAAAAGGAGACTTTGCTATATCCTCCCAAAGATCCAATCTAAAAATCTTCCTAACATGTTACAGTGGTATGCATTATAAATTTATGTTTTTTGGATATCATAATTATGCGAGTGTTTGTAGGATTTTTAGAAGGATAGCTCGAAGGATTTAACATTTTTGGGTAAAAAAGGATGATGGTGATGATGGTCATCAGCAATCTGCTAGCGAATATTTCAGCTGTTACCAACAACTAATAGATAGAAGTATGATAGATGGTCCATAAAGATGCATTTATATAATTTTAAAATAAAACACTCTAAAATATAATTATGGCTATTTGATTTTATCTCAAAAGATTAAAAAAATTAAAAAATAATCATCAAGTTAGGAGTTTATGTTCATTTAATTTCACTTTGTAATATCGTTCAAACTTTAGAAATGTTTAAATTGATATTATCGTTATTGTCTATCAACTGGTAGATTGCATATTTGAATGTTTACATGGCATCACGCCAACATTTTCTCTCTCTTTCACATTAAATTTTAAAAAATTTAAAAAGTATATTTACATGGTCATTTAACTTTTCAAATGTTTCATTCATGGTCATTTAACTTTTCAAAAATTTATTCATTCACCATCATCATAAAAAATAATAAAATAGAAAGAATTGAAATGATAATACTGAATAAAAAATATTATAAGGGTGATTCAATTTTTGTAACAATTTAACGAAATAAAAAATGAAAATGCCTAAAAAATGCGAGGGAGGTCAAGGCGGACATTTGGTGAACTAATAGAGCAAGATCTATTGGTGAACAATATGCCGAAAGGTTTGGTTACTAATAGAGCGGAATGACGTCGTATGATTTATGTAGCCGACCCCACCTAGTGGGATAAGACTTTGTTGTTGTTTGTTGCTCCTCAAAATTTCCCCTAAACTATATCAATTTTTCGTGTCTAACTCTAAACTATGAACTTAATATATGATGTCCCTAAATTTTATCACAATTTTTATTTTAGTTTTTCGGTCTTAATATTTATCATTTTCATTATTTTCAATTTTTCTATTTATGAAAAAACTAAAATTAAAGTGTTTCTCTTTTGATGTTTAAAATAAAATAAAATATTTTGACAAGTCAACAATGTCAAAGATCCTTTTTTTAAATATTTGTTTGTTTTTTATATTATTATATTATTAATATGTTATTTTTTTAAAAAAACTATTAAATAGAGAATTGTTCGTGAAAGGGTATTTTAGTTTTTTTATAAATAGAAAAAAATAAAAATAATAAAAAAGTTAACAAAATCAGATGGAAGGACTAAATCGAAAATCGTGGTAATGTCATATAGTAAGTTTATAATTCAGAGTTATATGAGAAAAAAATACTATAGTTCAAATGAGTATGTAGAGCACCTCGCTCTACATCTCGATGTAGAACGCTTATTTCTTATTATTTAATTAATTTATTAATTATAATTTATGATTAAATTAATCATATACTTCTTAGATGAAGTAATATATATTTATTGATATAGTTTGATATTAAAAAAGTATCATCTAAAACAATAAATTTCAACCGTTGAATTAATCACATTTGTTAAAATAGCTTGATCATCATCATTGGATAATCCGATGATCTTGATCTTAATCATATTTATTATTTAGCATATACTTTATATTATTATATATTTATTTTATTAACCTAATAAGTAATATGAGTGCTCTACATCCATTCTATGTCAAACGCTCTACATATACATTTTCCTTTTTAAGGAAATAACTCAATAGAAAAATAAAAATGGGTAGTTGTTTCGCAAAGCAGCTATCACTGCTCACCCACTCTAATGTCTACAAGAGGCGGCAACATCTTTGAAGGATGTTGCCCTTTTTTAACATTTATCTATTTATTTTAAATGGAGAGAGAAAATACTCAGTAATTCTTAAAAAGAATTAAATGATTATTGAATGTTTGTTAAAATAGAGTTTTTTATATTTTTTATGTTATAATTCTATTATACCTTTTTTAGCTTTTCTTAATTTATTCAACCGATGATCATGACTCAAACTTTTGAAAAGTTAAATGTGAGGCTTTAGCCCCATAAAAGAGTTGCCGCCTCTTGCTAATAATTGAATTATTTTTTGGTTTCATTATCTTAATTTTTAATGATGATCACAAATGAAATTTTTGAAAAGTTGAATATCATGTCTTTGAATATTTGAAAAATTAAATAACCATATAGATACGAATTAAATTTGAGTGGAGGATAAAGAAAAAGACTGACATGACATTTTTAAAATTTGATGCGGAAGATAGAGATATATTATTGCGGTACCATATAAGCATTCACGTAAATGATCTATCGATAAACAGATGATAGACGATCACAGTGATCACAATTAAAATATTTTTAAATTTTAATGACTGTGAAGTTACAAATGAAGTTGAGTAATCGTATTGACAATACTCCATAAGTTAAATGATCGTTGCTAAATTTACTTATAAAAAAGTGTCTACAAATTATATAATGGATTGCCAATAATTGTTTTTTTGAGTATGTAGAAATAGTAGTGAGTAATTTTTTTGCACTCAATCCTATTGAAATGTCGAAATTACACTCATCTTTTTCTTGTTCCAACAATGATTACATGTGGAGTCTATATGTTTCCAACAATGATTACACATGTGAACATGTTAAATCCAAAATTGTTTGCTTCAAAAAGTTGGAATGCCACTTCGTTGGTGGCCATAAGCCTAAATCAAAGGGGCCTTAAATATTATATGTATGGAGTCCTCAAATTCTTCGTACAAATATTTATTATTCAAATGCATTTATAATTATTACAAAATGTGTTTATTGTTTTAATATTTCTTATTATTAATTAAAAGAATATTTAAGTGGCAATACAATGAATTAAAATGATCCAATAACTTAATATGATATTGACATAATAACATGATGAATTTTGTCTAACACGACTTAATGAATTAATCATTTTCGATGCCTTGCTGCCATGGTGTCTTTGACACTTTTACCCTATCTGCAATTAGAGATCTACAATGCTTATGGCAAGTTTTTTTCCTATAGGTGAAGGAAACTAAAACATTTTGCTAGAACTAGTTGGTTAGATGCTTGTGTCCATGATTTTCTGAATACCAAATCCACCACCATCCCAAGGCAACCAAACTAGGGTGTCAATCAATTTGGTTATTGTCATGTTTTTGTGTATGTAGGTGCTTGACTTGTTGTTATTTAAAGGCGCAGAGGAATTGAGCAACATAATTACACGTTCTAAGCACCACCACCATACAATTGGTCAATATGTAGTTGGGCGTGGGGGCTGGTGGAGGACGTGGGAACCAAATTTCTTAAACAATTCTATTTCACCAATACTTCTGAACTAGCTTCAAGTGAAACATATTTTTCTCCTTGATTGAACATAAAGTTTTTGTAGGCAATCCATGCATTTTACTTTTGAGTATTGTGTGTGGTTTTTCTCTCAACATATATATATATAATATTAAAATTGTTGTATCTTTTATTGATGAAATCAGATATCCTGCTTCCGAACCTGCGTAATGTATGCAGCCGAAGATCATTGAACCATGTGTTATTTTCCTGTTTTATCTAGGTAGGTAGTTCTTGTGGTAGCATTTGTGGCATTGCCCCTTAGAGTTATTCAAAGATCAATGTGGAAGGAATGCCTCATTGTGGAGGTTTATCTTAAAAAGTCTTTGTTAGTGTCTTTCAAATGGAGCTAATTCACCTACAACACAATCACAAAAAATCAATATTCTTTCATTGTTGAGGCACATGAACTTTGGAGCATAGAAGTACCCATGCCGATCTTCAAACTCGCAATGGTAGAAATAATTAACATGGACAACCTTTATAATGCATTTGGCACTATAAGAAAAGGGATCTTTAACAACCAACTATTAACGTCGAGATAAAAAAAATGGTCATTAAAAATAGTCAATAGTGACAAGAAAAAAATATGGACATTATTAAAGACATTATTAGCGAAAGAGAAAATTGCTCATCTAAAAAAAGTAAATTCTATTTGTTAAAAGTGATTATTAATGACCATTAAATTTTATCATCATTAATTATTTATAAATTAAAATCAAGTAGGATGAAATTAATATTTTATTTGGCGGAAACTAAAAATTTCCCTCCGGGAAACATCAATTTTTAAAAATAAATTACTTTATGTATTTAGTTAACTTAATTACATGTGATAAAATTCAATAGAAAGAAAAAAAATCGTTATAAAATTTAATAGAATTTCTCTCAATTTTTTTTTATAAAACTGAATAGAAAAACCAACTTCTTCCTCCTCCTTCTCACAATCCATCTTTGGCTGCTAGGGATCGTCCTCCTCACAATCCGGAGCTTCATCCGTAAGTACCATCCTGGTCCCTCTCCCCGCCGCTGCCCGACAGCGCCCGCCACAACCCCTCGTTCGCCGCACAAGCCCCCCTGTCTCCCTTGCCGCCGGACAACGACCCCCACAACTCCCAGTCCACCTTCTCCTCCGGCAGCGGATGCACCAGCGTCCTTCTCCTCCCCTCCCCCGCGCGCGACTGGGAATACCAGAAATTCCAAGCATCCATCTCCATGCTCCTAGTGCGTGTGAACATATGTCATGTCATTGTCTACTTGAGCTGTCTTTAGAGAATTATCTCTTATACTTGTTATTTGTTTGTGATATATTCATTTGATTCTTCTTATTTTCAATATATTAGTCTTGCGTATGACTTTTTCTCTCTGTGAATAATTTTGGCCACCTAAAAAACATCATTTGTCCTTCAATACAATTGCGTTCAATTATCTATCTTTCATGAATATGCCTCTCAAAATGGATAATGTGATTTTTCCTATCTGATTTTGTTCGTGTAATCTAAGCATGTGCAAGTTCAAGTGCTAATAAAAAAAAAAGAGAAAAATGAGAGGCAAAAATAAATGCAAAGATGTAGCAAGCCTTCCTACAGGTAAAAAATGCAACAAGTACTACAACATTGCTTTGGACAAACTAATGCCCAAAGTCCAGCAACACAGGGATCAGACAATGAAAATTAAGTGGTTTGTTTCATTGTATGTTCTCTCTTAAATTGACTTATTTATTTATAAATTATTATTTGTCATTTTGTTGTTAATTCAATAGTCATTGCACATTTATTAAAAAATCTTATGTATTTTGTAAACTTTACATATTTTGAAGATATGAAAACAAAGAGATGCAATTCAAAGCTCAAACAAGTTATTTTACTTTTAGGACAGTGTAAGCATTTTTTTGGAGGAAAGAAAGAAGATTGATGGGTTAAAAAATTTGAATGCTAAATGTTATTGATCTTGACTATTATGAACATTTGTTTGCTTGGATTTGAAGTTATATGAATGATCCATTGTGGTAAATTAATTAAACTTTTGTATCATAGTTTGTGAGTTTATTTTTAGTTGAATGATTGCTGAGAAAGTGTGTTGTAGATCACGTGTTATTTAAATCAACGTGTGATAAAATCCATGTAAATTAATAAATTAGTATACTATGTTGATTGACCAATTTTATAGTCATTAAAATAATAGTTGATGATCAACATAGCAATTTTAATGATCTCAATATAGTAAGTCATAAATATATATAATGACCAAAGTTGTCATCTTTAAAAAGTATTGTGACCATTAATGAGTTTAACAACTAACTAAATGGTCATTATATAACTTTAAAGATCATTTTATTTATGGTCATTATTGAATTTTAACAATCGGATTAATGGTTGCGGACGATTATCGTCGACAAAGATTATGATGGTCATTATTGCGTTTAACGATGACCTAGATGGTCACTATATGACAAGGTTGTTTGGACCGGACCGGACTAGCCGGTCCGATCGGTCCAACCGTCGATCGTCACTTAGGATGGGTTTGGTTCGACCCCAAAATCAGACTAGGATTCAGATTGCTTTGAACTGGCTAAAACTGGATAGAACCGTTGAACCGGCGGTTTTATGGCAATTGGCCGATTCAAAAATTGGAAATAATTGAAATAATGTGCATACTAGGTTTTGAATCGAAGACCTCTTAAATCAACTAATGTGTACATACCACTATGCTATATTTATTCATTTTAATGTTAAGTTATTTTATATTATACAATGGTTATCATCACTCATTTATCAAATTATTTTCTTTGATAAGAAAATATATTATATTTTTAGATGTCAAAAATTAAATATGAAAAGATTAGTTACCTAATTAAATTAAAAAAATAGAAACAATAATCTTTCTAGTTTAAGTAAATATTAGTAGTTAAATGTGATAAATATGAATTTGTAAATTATAATTGAATATATTAAAATCACATAAAACTCATATCAATAGTTAAATATGCCACATTTGATTTTTTAATTTTAATTAAAATGATTTAATCATATGTACTTTGATGTAGAAATATATTAATTATTGATAAGAATATATAAGTATTATAGTTTATCTTTTTATATTATTTTATTAATATTCGGTTCGACCATCCGAGTTAACCGGTTCAATCGGTCTAACCTGATCAGGAGACTTATCTGGGTCAACGTTCGGTCCGGGTCTTACAACCTTGCTATATGGATTTAATGATCAGACTATTTTTAGTCGTTGATGCTTTTAACGAGAGGATTACTAGCCAATGAAGATTATCAACGACAAAGATATTTCTAGCCATTAATGTATTACCAACTAAATCGTCCTTATATGGATTTAAGATTTTTTCTGGTCGTTCATAACCAATAACGACGGAATTACTAGTCATCGAAGATTATTAACGACAAAGATATTTCTAACCATTAATGTATTCGACGACCAACTAAATGGTCCTTATATGATTTTAACGACCGGATTTTTTCTGATCGTTGATGACCATTAACGACGGGATTACTAGTCGTTGAAGATTATTAATGATAAATATATTTTTAACCATTAATGTATTCGACGACCAACTAAATGGTCCTTGTATGGTTTTAACGATCGGAGTATTTATAGTCGTTAATGACTTTTAACGGCCAACACCTTTAAGTCATCGTTATTGACTTTTAACGGTGGCATCTATAACGACAGGTGATGACGAAAAATGTTGGTCGCTAATGATCAATAATGATCGAAATTTAAACATTAATGACCAGATTTCCCTTCTTTAATGATGTGTTTTCTTGTAGTGTGGTGTGCCAAGTGAAGCATGTTTATTGCAACCTCATACAATGTGACACTCTACTCTCTCAAATATTTGTGATAGGATGTCATAGGATGTCACCCACCCTTGTTACCTCGACTTTTAAGGCCATTGTTTTGACAATCTTTTTCAAATTACAACATATTATTGTTGCATCTCTTTCTTCCCACAACACCCTAAGTCATTGCCAATCAAACGGATACGCAAAACAAACTTCCGGCAACACATAAAATTAACTATGGAGGAAAATGATGTGAGTATGTCCATCCCAATGATTAGAGTCGTGATCCATTCCCTGTCTTTGGTGTAGCTGAAGGTCATTTCTCATATTCATGTCATTATATGCATATGAGATCTCTCGTTTTGCAAGCACACATTGTACATATCTCAGTATCTTGGTACCACCAAGCATGCCTCAACACATGTGTCAATACTTGAAAAAGAGAGAAAAAATAAAGTGGATAAAAATACCCTTGAGTGGAAGGACAAACTTGGTCATTTGTTCATAAGGGTGAGAGTATATAAACCAAAAACCCCTCATTTTATCTCTCATTTCCCTCAAACCAGCCACCAAACCCTTCTCTCTCCCTTCATCTTCTTCCCCAAGTGTTAGGGATTGAGACTTTGATTCTTCATCTATGGTGAAGTTCTTCAAGGGGGAATAGGAAGAATAGGTCAAAACATGCTAGAGGAATGGAAAACAAGGCCTAGGGTCTTCTAGATGAGGAAGATTGAGAAGAAGAATTAATCAAAAAAGGTTTTGGACAAAACCTTAAGTATGTAAGGGTGAACCCATTTTCAATTCATCTAACACATGAAGTAAGAGAGTGAGATTGGCTTCTTTCATTTGATTGGATTTGAATTTCCCTTATCGGATTTGAATCATTTTGATTTCATTCTTATTCCTATTTATTATTGATTCATGTTGGAAGTGTTATGACTCAAGTGAGAATCCAGGGAGTGAAATGTTCATGTGAAATGTAATTAGTTTTTCTTGTGTTTTCTGCATGATTATGAACCTTAGATGCATTGATCCTATATGGCATGAATCTAGGAGTTTATGTGGTAGAAAACATGTGATATGAACCCTAGTTGTGGGGACAATGGATTGCATCGAGATTGTGAGGAGAAAACCAGAGAACACATTTTCACCTACTCTACCTACTTTGGTCATTTAAGTCATAGCGCAACACTTTGAAAATAATGACAGATAGTATTTTGTCCATTTAACCCATATTCTTGTCATTTAACATGTATTCTTGTCATTTAAATAGTTGAGCACACCTTCAGAGGAGGATCTCGTATGACGGTTGAGATGTAGCCTCGCCCTTCGAGCTATAGCGATATCGAATAAATTGTAGCGGCCGACCTTAGTTGATGAACATAATTATTACTTAATTAAATTATATATATTTTTTTTGCAATGGTAGTTGGTTATTGAATTATTTTAATATGATTATCAAATGTTTATTTTGATTACATTTTATGAACAAATGTTAGACATAGTGCTATGCTTCATCAATGTTATTTAAGTTAGTCCTTATCATGCTATTATTGACTGGTTGCATGTTATTGATTGACGCACTTAGATTTTGAAAATGCATGCTAAGTTGTAGGGTTAAAATCAATATTGTAGTGAATGAATCCATTGATGAATCACTTGGCCCTCGTCGTATGATATTGTATTGTATTGGTACGAGTGCGACCCTCTTGGCCAACCATAAAAGTTAAATGATTAACTTCCATTATATTGAACTGTGTGGCTTGAACATTGTTGTTTGTGAATGTTTAGTAAAGAATTTGGATTGAGAGTGTCGCAAAATATGATGGTATCTCAAAGCTTACTCGACAAAATCTTAAACATATTTGCTCTCGTGGGGTACTCAGCTTCCCAGTATGGGTATTAGTGCCTCACTCAAGCTACTCCTACAAACAAGTTTTAAAATATATAAATCTCAACATATACGTCTCAGGCCGCAAGTGCACAGTAGTATAGTATGGGATCGAACAACAGAGAGAAAAGTTACATTTGTTTTTAAACTTTTGTATCAATGAGAGAAGAGAATCTGATTTAGATGATAAATGAATTAAACTAAGATTGTTGAAATCAATACTATAGAAATGTAATAATTTTATGATTTTATTATTATTATTATTATTATTATTATTATATCTTTTTGTTATCGAAAAGATTAAGCAAATCAAGAGAATTATATCAGAAAACTAAGATAAATACATATGGTGTAAATCATCAATTTTCTATACATGAGCAGTTTAGTTAAATCAGGCATGAAATGAGTGTGAAGATAGACCTCTTCACTCTCGTGATAGAGGTCAATTAAGTCTGTCCGCTCTTGCTTCAAGACTACAAGTTTAAGTTCATGTAGAGTAGAGGACCCACTCATTATATCTCGAAATGTCCAAGAGATCAACTCAATCACAGTCAAAATAAAGCACAAAGTCACTCCACTGAACTCTTCTCTCTCGGTTCGAGTTCAGTTTTCTCCAACTAATGGCTGGTTGATCCCAAGAACTAGCTAACATCTTGGCTCACAGCCAAAACACCCAATAACATGTGCCCTTTTCAAGGTCTCATTGCAAAAAAGAAGAAGAAGAATAATAAGACATTAAAATGGAGATGAGAGATTACAAGTTAACACCTCATCAATAACAACACAGTTCCACAGATAGTAAAGGCAGTGTAAAAACACAAAAATGTGGAACTATTTTAACTCAAATAAGAGCGTCCAACAATTAGAGTAGCATAGCAAAATGAGTTCAATCCAATCAAGAGATCCCAATACATGACTGATTAGTTATACATAATTATGGGGATCAGAACATTAAACACCATCAAACAAACATAAAACATCAATCAACAAGTAAAAAAAGAAGAAAAAATATCTGCAATGTAGCGGAGTTCTAGACTCCCTTCTCAACTTGGTTGGTTCTCTCTTCCTCTCAAAAGTGGCATGCTCCCCTTCCTAGTTGGTCTTCTCGAGACAGGTTGGCTTCCTTCATTGCCTCCCCCAATGGCTCCTCCTAATTGTTGGCCTCCCTCCATAAACATTCTTTTTTTCCTTTTTAAATCCCAATATCATTTCTATCTAAGATCTTTAACACTTGTCCCTTGTACAACATCTTTTTGTCAAGCCATCCGATGTGAGGCACCTAACTTCATCCTTTTTTGTCAGGTTAGCTCTCCTTTTCAACATCACCAAGTACACCCCCCCCCCCCCCCCCCCCCCACACACACACACACACATCCAATTCAACATCACCAAGTACCCCCCCCCCCCCCCCCCCCCCCACACACACACACACACATCCAATTCAACATCACCAAGTACACCCCCCCCCCCCCCCCCCCACACACACACACATCCAAAGCCTGTTCGAGGATATCTACTGGGAACCCCATGTGGGTAGAGGTCTGCCCACATGCTGGTATTTTTTGAAAGATAAAAATCTTATAATTCCAAGTTTATCTCAATATAAATTAGTTTTGCATTAAAATACTAAAATGACATATGAATTCTATGAAGGTGAGTAAAAGGTTAAAAATGTAAACTTTATCTTATGTAATTGCAACATTAGATAAAGAAAATCATGCTTCTGCCCTAACAATAACGAATAAGAAATACATGTCATAAAAAACATTGAAACTATTGTTAATTAGGCACTTAGATTGTCATATGATCGGTGTTCCAAGACACAAATAAAATTGAATTGGGCATAAAGAATCAACAACGGTAATGTTCTTATTGAGTATGCTATGAATCATGACGAATGACATATTGCATATTATTATTAAATTATAACTTCGTTGATCCATTCGTATGATACTTTATATGATGATCATTATTGGTGCTAATTATTGGATTATTTCCTTTTGGATTATATTGTTAATTGTATATTTATTTATGTCCCTTACATAAACCAATGGGAGGTGGGTCTCCCTTGCATCTAGGTGCATGTAAGCTTGCATGAAAGATTGGGATCAGTAGCATGCTCATGATGGTGGAGTGCACGTGATGGACATAGTTCATGTTATTGTTATGGTCATGATGTCATTTTATACTACTATCTTGTATCTTCATAGTATTTATAATAATGAATCATGAATTGTGGATGTATTTTGTTAAGTTTTGAGTCATGTATTTTAATGAACTTTCCGCCATATCGAGTTATTGGAAATTAAATTTATAGTTATGTTGAACATTAAGTTGTCATGTTATGATATCGAACTTTATGGAATTTATCTCAAAATAGTTATGCTCTCGCTATTGTGCACATATCAATGGACTATTGATTTTCGGATTTTATGGATTATATTATCATGGACTTTGAGTCACATTATATATTAATGGTCTTTCTCCGATGTTTTGATGGGCCTTTATTGACATTTTGAACGTGTTTTCTATTACGATCTTATTGAATTGTCAATTAAATTATGTAATGTAGCGTCACTCGGGACCCGCTCACAACACATGTCGTTGGGGTGAATTTGGAGAACATTACAGCATGGATTCACCATGTGAGGAATATTTTACTCAGTTGTCGATAAAACAAATTCTATGACTTCTCCAAGCACCTCACAATCTCAATCTGTGATATCACCAAATCCATGTCATCTCTGTTGTTAATCTGACTTCATAGACTGCTAAAAGGAAAGAAAAAACATCTCTCCATCCTCAACAGAGGCGGAATTCAAGGCATGTTAAAGGAGAAAGTAGGACTAGACGCAAGAGCACGTCGTGCTTGCATCGGAGCATCACCGAAGGACCTATTCTTCATGACTCTTCTTGTTATTTGCAATTACTCAATTAGTGAGCTACTGAACCATAAATGACATTGAACATGTAACAACCAGCAAAATCCAACATGGAAAGGAATTCAAAAACATAGCAAACAACAAAGTGGAAACAAAGAATAAAAAACATGGAAAGAAGAAAGAAAAGAAAGCAAATTGAATTCAAATCAGAAACAAAAAAGGGGAAACGAAGAACTTAAGATCGAAAAGGAGAATTTCCTTCTCCGATTCGGACTCCCCCAAACCTCCCTTGAATCCTGCGGCCTGAGGCTATAAAAGGAAATGAGAAGGAGCCCTTGTACCTCCCTTCGATCTCCATGAACAGCTGCCGCAGCAACCGACCACCTCCTCTGTTATTCTCCCCCTGTTCTGACAAACTGCGCACGCACGAGCACGACCGGTGGACGTCCAGCGCACCCAGGCTTCCCCTGACGCACTCGTGATGTGCAACCACACTTCCTCACCGGCCGAGACTGACCAGGAACGGCCAGAGTTCGAGCAGACGAAGCAAAAGTCTTCGACGAACCAAAAGCAAACGAAAAAGGTACCTTAGATGTTCTAATCCCCTTAGGCTATGATTTATTAATCATAAATTGTGTATGATGACCCCATATTGATCTAGAAATCATGAACTACATTTTTCGTATTATAATCATCGTAATCCGATGATCGGAAGGTGGCCGGAGAAGGAGAAGAAGGCGGGGGGCAAATCTGCGCACCGGCAACCCAGCCCGAGTCGATGATGACTCGGCCCGAGTATGCCAATACGCGGACCGGTTCACTTAGAACTCGGCCCGAGTTCGTCACGTCGAAAGAAGTTGCGCAATCCCCAAACATCGACCCGACCGCCCGACTTGACCCGGGTCACATCGACCGATCGATCGGACCGGGCACGAGCTCGGCTGGGACGACAGCCGATGTACGGTCCATAACCCAGCCCGAGTCGGCTCTCAACTCGAACCAGGTCTTGTGCCTGAGTTGCCCGACAGCGACCCGGCCCGAGTTCTATCAAGCAGAATCATATGCCTTCCGTTTGGGCCCAGATCTTTCTCCAATTGAGCCCCACTATTGACAGGCCTACTCGAGGCCTTGTCCAAGATTGCAAAGACTATAATGGGCCTTCCTCACCTGAAGGATGGGTCAGGATTTGGCATAAAGAATAAAATAATAGGACATTATCTTGTTGCCTCAGGAAAACGGGATCACCTTGATTCTAAAACTTACAAATTAATAAACAAGAGAAGTAAAGTAAAGATGAAATTACGGGATTGCTATGTGCCGTCCAAAGTACATAGTAAAGATCATGGTATAGTACAGAGGAGGGCAGGTAGCTGAGCTGATGAGACAGTGAACATACTGGTCCTTAACGATTATTGGTACAGGTCCTCTCCCACCTGTATTCCGAAAAGGGTTATGCATTGGCATTTCTCCTTCCCCAAAGAGGACATTATATTGATTACGGAGTATAGCGCCAGAGGGACAGGTAGCTTAACTGCGGAGACAGCGAACCTACGAGTCCTTAACGACCACTATTCCTAGGGAACATGTGCTCTCCCACCTGTATCCCAAAGAGGGTATGCATTGGCATTACACCTCCCTCAAAGTGAGCATCCCTGGCTTAACAGATGCATAGAGGCGCCTCTGGCTTCCCAACCCAATAAAGTCGAGCTCGCTTAGGACAACGAACTTCAAGGACTGCATAGTAATGTAAAAAATGTACAACACATGATAAAGTGAAGCATAGTAAAGTATATAACATAGCACAGTAAAGATAAAATATAGTTATCGTAAAGTACAGAGCATGGTACAGTAAAAACATAGTATTGTTACAGTATAGAACAAAGCATAATAAAGAATAAGGTACTGATCATGATAAGAAAAGATGTGACCACTTGTTCATAGTAAAGCATTGCTTACCCATTGTTGACTTCCGCATAATTTGATTATCAATTTATAGCCCATGTTATCTATTGTACTGAGTGTTTTCGCTCACGGGTATTCCATGCCTCTGTATTTGAGATTTTGTAGGTGAGAACCCTGTTAGAGAGGAGTAATTGGATGGCGCAGAGCTCAAGGATCGTTGCACATGACTCATCAAGCAATAGTGTCTTTTCCTTTCATTTGCATTAGTTGTTTTCACATTATTGGATAATTTGGTCTTTCCTTTTGAGATTAGACATGTGGTCATTTGTTTAGACCTATTGGATATTATTGTCATTTCCTTTCCATTATGGATCGCATTAGATGTGGTGTCCTTCGATATTCAGATGTTTCTTTCTTCCACAATAAAGTTTTTATCGAGTTTATTACTATTTTATCCATTGTCACGTGTGCTATTCGTTGTTGTTTAGTCAAGAGTTAGCAGGCAGTATGGCGATCCCAAGGTCAACCTGACCGCCTACATGACAGGAGTACCGATTTTGGGGGCATTACAGCTTAGTATCATAGCCTAAATTCTTGGATCCCCATTGTTCATGGTAGGGTATAGGTCAATGTGTTGTTAATAATTGTTCACAGTGTTTCATACATAGTCATAGTAAAGTCATGTGCAAGCATCCTGAGCGGCTGCGACTCCACTCCTCAAGTAAGTATTGAATAAAATTTTCTATGCAAATATTTATTCTATTTAGTTATATTATTTCTATAGATGCCTCCTCGACGTAGATAACGAGGGTCGTTCAATGAGGAAGGAGAATCTTATTTGTGATGGAGACAAAACCGTGGACCCCAGTTTCTCAGGAGAAGGAATAAGGACAAGGACACGACCAAGGTCCTGGTCAAGGACATGGTCAAGGTCGTGGACGTAACGTACCATCTCCCACGCTACAAGAGGAATATGAGCACTCTGATATGGAAAGTGTTGGTAGTAACCAACCAATAATGTCTCCACTACTATAGAGCCTTCCTAAGATGTCCTCCAAAGATATGCGGGAATATGACTCGATTCGGAACCAGAGAAGTCACCGCCTCACAAACATTGTCGTCGCTGCCTATTCATGGAAGAGCCGAAGTATTGTACTCAATGTAGGCAGATTGGACATCTCTCCTGGTAGTGCCGAGGTCTTGAGGAACACGAGGACCCTTTGAACAAGGACATCGGAGGAACTCCTCCGCATAACTAAGGGACACCGGATGTCTTAGAGTCAAATTATAGTCACCTAGTCTTAGTTATAATTAGATGTTTACATTTTTGCGATCAAAACCTTATAATGTATAGTCATGGTGGATATTATTTGCTAAAGGGTTTTTGGATAATATATTATAGTTAAATGCCATTTTGATTTAAGAATATTAATTCTCTCAACTCCTTACATAAATTATATAATTTTCATAAATGCCTCCTCGTAGAAGAGTACATGTATCAGATGATGAGTCTGATGGTCGTAATGACGAGGCAATACACGACAGCCCTCCACGACAAGAACAAGAAGTGCGACCGCCTTGTCGCCCATGCACTATACAAGAATTCTGGAATTTGAAGCCGCCGACCTATAACGGTGAAGGGGATATTGATGCAGCTTAACAATGGATAGAGACCATCGAATAGAAATTTGAACTCTTGGACTGCGCTGAGAATAAGAAGGTGTTATTCGCTACTAACATCCTCACAAGAGATGCCAAAGATCGGTGGAAATCAACTAAAGCAACCAAGTTCTCAGGCATCAGGGTCATAGCATGGGGGATTTCCGTAGGTTATTTGAGGAGCGTTATTTTCTTGCTTACCAAAGGGATTTGAAGCAGCAGGAGTATCTGAGTTTGAAACAAGGGACCATGACGGTGTCCCAATACCTGACGAAATTTATCTGACTGGGAAAATGCTCAAAGATGAATATATATGATCTGTCCAAGGACAACCGTTTCATAGATGGTCTGAATCTGGGCCAGAGAACAAAGACACGGCCCGGTAGTTGTCAGAATCTGAATCAGGCAGTTTGTTTGGCCACTCTGATGGAAAGAGACCACAAAGAATGTCAAAGAGACAAGAAAGGACAACAAGAAATGGGACAAGGTTCATAGTAATAGCCCTTCCGTAGGAATGACCATCAGCAACAGTGACGTGACCAGTGACAGGACAATCGGCCCTGTCCATATTAGGCACCACAACAGCATGAACGTCATTGCTATGAGCAGCCATACCAATAGCCTCGGTACCACCAACAACCACCACCACCACAGCGTCCCCCTCAGCAGGCCCCACCATAGTGTCAAGACCAACAGCCCCCTCAGTAGCCGCCAAGGAGGCTAGGACAACCATAGAGACAACAATCGCCTAGGGCCCCTCAGACACTGCCTACACTCGGTGAGCGTGTCTTATGCAACTTTTCTTGTGGGACTCACGCGGGCGAGTGTCGCATGAAGATTGGAGCATGCTTTCACTGTGGAGAAATGGGCTACATCTCAGTAAACTGCCCGCGACGCGGACCACTGGTGCAAGAGAGACTCTTCAATTTGGAAGAAGACGCTCCACTGAATGACGCTAAAGTCATTCGAGGTACGCTTCTTGTAGCCAAGCTACCTACTATAGTTTTATTCGATTCTGGAGCCACGCATTCATTTATATCAGAAGAGTGTACTATTACCTTAGGGCTACCTGCTATAAACTTAGATCGTCACATGACTATACTCGCCCCACAAGGAACTCTACTCACCATCAAGTACCTACCTAATGTCCTAATAGAGTTAGAGGGAAAAAGGAATTTTATGCTAATCTAATCATAATATCTATGAAGGATTATTATGATGTAATATTAGGTATGGATTGGTTAACTCTCCATGATGCCTCCATATTGTGCAAACAAAAGAAGGTGATTATAGGAATGCATGGTAAAAACAAAGTCACAGTCAGAGGTATAGATCAGAAAGAACCTAAGATCATGGTGTCCATTATAAAGGCGCACAAATTCCTTCGACAATGATGCAGAGAGCACTTGGCCAATGTGATCAAGACTGAGGCACCTACCAAGACCCTGCAAGATATAGAAGTAGTAAGAAAATTCCCCGATATATTCCCGGAAGACATTAGTGGACTACCACCCAAGAGGGAGGTGGATTTTCATATTGAGTTGGTACCCGGTACGGCTCCGATTTCGAAAGTTCCATACCGTATAGCCCCGGCAGAAATGAAAGAATTGAAGACTCAGATTCAAGAATTGTTGGACAAGGGCTTCATTAGACCCAGCGTCTCCCCATGGGGCGCACCAGTCCTCTTTGTCAAGAAGAAGGATGGTTCGTTGAGACTCTACATAGATTATCGGATGCTTAATAAGGTCAAGGTAAAGAACAAGTATCTGTTACCCCGCATAGATGATCTATTTGATCAGTTATCACAAGCAAAAGTTTTCTCAAAGATCGATCTACTGAGCGGATACCATCAACTTAGAGTAGCAGAAGAGGACATTCCTAAGACCGCTTTCATATCGCGATATGAACATTACGAGTTTCTTGTTATGCCATTTGGGTTAATCAATGCCCCAGCAGCATTCATGGACCTCATGAATCGAACTTTCAACGAACACCTTGATAAGTTTGTGATTGTCTTTGTTGACGACATCCTCATCTACTCGTCAAGTATAGAGCAGCATAAGGAACATATGAGGATTGTCTTAGAAACTTTGCGAGAGAAGAAACTATATGCAAAGTTCTCTAAATGTGAATTTTGGTTAGAGGAAATGATGTTTCTTGGCCATATCGTCTCCAAAGATAGAATCTCAGTTGATCCAGCTAAGGTTGAAGCGGTGTCAAAATGGACACAGTCGAAGAATATCTTCGATATAAGAAGTTTCCTCGACTTGACTGGATATTATAGACGTTTTATCAAGAATTTATCCAGAGTGGCGCTACCACTGGCCAAACTTACAAGGAAAGGAGAGAAATTCATCTGGTCCCCAAAGTGCGAGGAAAGTTTTCAAGAGTTGAAGAAGCGCCTAATCTCAGCACCCATCCTTACCTTACCATCGGGCAATGGTGGGTATGTGATTTATAGTGATGCCAGTAGCACAAGACTCGGATGTGTCTTGATGCAGCACGAGAAAGTGGTAGCATATGCATCAAGGCAACTAAAGAAGCATGAGGTCAATTATCCTACCCATGATCTCGAATTGGCAGTAGTAGTATTCGCTCTCAAGCTTTGGCGCTATTATTTGTACGGAGAAGAGTTCATGGTGTACACAGATCACAAAAGCTTGAAGTACGTATTTACTCAGAAGGACCTCAACATGCGCCAAAGAAGATGGATGAAATTCCTAAAGGATTATGAGTTTGCCATTAATTACCATCTTGGTAAGGCAAACTCAGTAGCCAACACTCTCAGTCGAAAATGGGAAGGATCGGTAGCCTTCATACGCCTCCGATAGTTTGAACTAATGAAGGAACTTTTCAAATGGACACCAAGAGTGAGACCTGATGGTTCGCTCATGATGATGCAGGGGATCGAGCCCGACCTTATCGGCAGGATCATCGAAGCACAAGTGGAAGATCCTGATTTCCAAACCATGAAGATAAAGACCGATCAGGAGGCAAAGGACTTCAAAGTTTCTTCATACGGTGGCATTTGGTATCGTGATCGGTTATGGGTACCGAATGATTCAACTCTTTGAAGAGAAGTCTTGGATGAATGTCACAAATCAAAATTCGCCATCCATCCAAGAAGTACAAAGATATATAAGGACGTTCAGAGGAGCTTCTGGTGGCCCGACATGAAGATGGAGATTGCAGAGTATGTCTTCAGATGCATCGTCTGCCAACAAGTTAAGGTGGAGCATCAGAAACCCAAGGCACTTTGAAGAGTCTTGGGATTCCTCAATGAAAATGGGAGGAGATAGCCATAGACTTTATCACAGGACTCCCATGGACTCAGAAAGGGCATGACGCCATTTGAGTGATAGTGGACCGACTCACTAAATCGGCTCACTTCTTACCCATCAAGGTGAAACAGTCACTTGAGAGTCTAATGGATCTATATGTGCAAAAGACTATTAGACTCCACGGAATTCCAGCAAGTAGTGTGTCCGATAGGGATCCTAGAGAAGAGCCTCCAAAATGCCTTCGGAACGAGACTTCGATATAGTATCGCCTTCCATTCACAGACTGACAATTAGTCAGAACGGACAATCCAGACACTAGAAGACATGTTTCGAGCATGCGCCTTGGATTGGCATGGTAGTTGGGATCGCCATCTTCCTCTCATCGAATTCGCATATAACGATAGCTACCATGCGAGTATAGAGATATCCCCATTTGAAGGATTGTATGGCCGACCATGCCATTCCCCGACATGTTGGGGCGAAGTGAGCAAAAGAAAATTATTAAGCGCATAACTGCGCAAACAGACCCAAGAGTACACAGATCGTATTGAACTGATAAACAAGAGGATGAAATCAGCCCAAGAACGACAGAAGGCCTATGCAAACAAGAAGCAACGAGAGTACACCTTCAAGGCAGGCGATCAAGACCTCCTTAAAGTCTCACCAACCAAGGGAGTAATGTGATTTAGCAACAGAGGAAAGTTGAGCCCAAGGTATATGGGTCCTTTCGAAATTTTGGATATGGTTGGAGACTCAGCATGCAGGTTGGCTCTACCTCTAGCATATGCCAGAGAACACAACATTTTCCATGTCTCGCTGCTTCGAAAATAAAAGCACGACCACGCCAACGTGATCCAAATTAAAGAACCAAATCTCAAGGAAGATTTGACATATGAGGAGCAGTCCACAGAAATCTTGGAGTACCACGAGTACCAGAAAGGAAAGAAAACAATATCATTAGTCAAAGTGGCATGGAAACATCACCAAGGAACAGAAGCGACATGGGAAGTAGAGTCGGAGATGCGCGAAAAATTCCCCGGACTATTCGGTAAGTCCTAACCTTAGTTAAAATTCAAGGATGAATTTTCTTTTAAGGAGTAGTAATGTAACAACTGGCAAAATCCAACATGGAAAGGAATTAAAAAACATAGCAAACAACAAAGTGGAAACAAAGAATGAAAAACATGGAAAGAAGAAAGAAAGGAAAGCAAATTGAATTCAAATCAAAAACAAAAAAAAGGGGAAAGAAGAACTTAAAATCGGAAAGGAGAATTTTCTTCTCCGATTCAGACTACCCCAATCCTCCCTTGAATCATGCGACCTGATGCTATAAAAGGGGATGAGAAGGAGCCCTTGTACCTCCCTTCGATCTCCACGAACAGCCGCCGCAGCCACCGACCACCTCCTCTGTTATTCTCCCCTTGTTCCGGCAAACTGCGCACACGCGAGCACGACCGGCGGACGAACAACACACACATGCCTCTCCTAACGCACTCGCGAAGTCCAATCACACTTCCTCGTCGGCCGAGACCGACCAGGAATGGCCAGAGTTCGAGCAGACGAAGTAGAAGTCTCCGACGAACGAAAAAGGTACCTTAGATGTTCTAATCCCCTTAGGCTATGATTTGTTAATCATAAATTTCGTGTGATGATCCCATATTGATCTAGAAATCATGAACTACATTTTTCGTATTATAACCATCGTAATCCGACGGCCGGAAAGTGGCCGGAGAAGGAGAAGAAGGCCGGGGGAAATCTACGCACCAGCAACCCGGCCCGGGGCGATGATGACTCGGTCCGGATATGCCAATACGCGGACCGGTTCCCTTAGCACTCGGCCTGAGTTCGTCGCGTCAAAAGAAGTCGCGCGATCCCCAAACATCAACCCGACTGAGTCGAATCCCGACTCAGCCCAGGTCGCATCGGCCGGTCGACCAGACCGGGCACGAGCTCAGCCGGGACGGCGGCCGATGTACGGTCCACAACCCGGCTCGAGTCGGCTCTCGACTCGGACCGGGCCTTGTTCCTGAGTCGCCCGACAGCGACCCGTCCCGGGTCCTTCCCAACCTGGCCCGAGTTCTGTCAGGCAGAATCATGTGCCTTCCGTTTGGGCCCCTATCTTTCTCCAATTGGACCTCACTATTGACAGGCCTACTTGAGGCCTTGTCTAAGATTGCAAAGACTATAATGGGTCTTCCTCACCCGAAGGATGGGTCGGGATTTGGCATAAATAACAAAGTAATAGGACATTATCTTGTTGCCTAAGGAAACGGGATCTGATCTTGCCCTTTCTCTAACCTTGATTCTAAACCTTACAGATTAATAAACAAGAGAAGTAAAGTAAAGATGGAACTACAGGATTTCTATGTGTCGTCCAAAGTATAGAGTAAAAATCATGGTATAGTACAGAGGAGGGACAGGTAGATGAGCTGAGGAGACAGTGAACCTACTGGTCCTTAACGACCACTGCTCCTGAGGTACAGGTTCTCGCCCACCTGTATTCCGAAAAGGGTTATGCATTGACATTTCTCCTTCCCCAAAGAGGGCATTATATTGATTACAGAGTATAGTGCCAAAGGGACATGTAACTTAGTTGCGGAGATAGCGAACCTACAGGTCCTTAACGACCACTATTCATGGGGTGCAGGTCATCTCTCACCTGTATCCCAAAGAGGGTATGCATTGACAGTACACCTCTCCCAAAGTGGGGATCCTTGGCTTCACAGATGCATAGAGGCACCTCTGACTTCCCAACCCAATAAAGTCGATCTCTCTTAGGACAACGAACTTCAAGGACTGCATAGTAATGTAAAAGATGTACAACGCATGAACATAGTAAAGTATGGTATCGTAAAGTACAGAATATAGTACAGTAAAGACAAAGTATAGTTATCGTAAAGTACAGAGCATAATACAGTAAAGACATAGTATTGTTACAGTATATAACAAAGCATAGTAAAGAATAAGGTACTGATCATGATAAGAAAAGATATGACCACCTGTTCATAGTAAAGCATTGCTTACCCATTGTTGACTTCCGCATAATTTGATTATCAATTTATAGCCTATGTTATCTATTATACTGAGTGTTTTTTGCTCACGGGTATTCCATGCCCCTACATTTGATATTTTGCAAGTGAGAACCCTGTTAGAGAGGAGTAATTGGATGGCGTAGAGCTCAAGGATCGTTGCACATGACTCATCAAGCAATAGTGTCTTTTCCTTTCATTTGCATTAGTTTGTTTACGCATTATTGGATAATTTGATCTTTCCTCTTGAAATTAGACATGTGGTCATTTGTTTAGACTTATTAGATATTATTGTCATTTTTTTCCATTATGTATCACATTAGATGTGGTGTCCTTCGATATTCAGACGTTTCTTTCTTCCGCAATAAAGTTTTTATCGAGTTCATTACTACGTGTGCTATTCGTTGAATGATCAAAATGTATAGTCAAGAGTTAGCAGACAGTGTGGCGACCCCAAGGTCAACCTGACCACCTACGTGACGGGAGGACCGATTTTGAGAGTGTTACAGAACACCACTGCATCAGATCGCCGAAAAGAATACCAAAAGTTTCAGTTAACCATTCCGGCAAAAGCTTGCAAGGGATAACTGAGGGTCATCTTTCTTTCTAAGATGACCTTGTCGAGTCTTTTGCGCAGAAATTAAAGTGGTTTAGCACTCTTGGGAGTTCGAATCACGCATGGCTGAATCACAATGCAAACCTACTTGTCCGACCGACAATGTTCATGGAACGCAGTTATTTTCATTATTCGGTGACCGACCGATCTCAATCATTATGGTTTTCAGCAGTACAATATCAAGACAACAGGCATTTGGATCTAGAAGAGTTAACTGTGCCACGTTATGCTCCATTCCAACAACCTTGGAAAAAGAAGTCATTTTCAGCTGAACTGGATGACAAGATTGAATTTTCTTTTAGATTACAGAGCATGCTTTTGTAAATAAGCCTTTAATATTCTGGAAGATCCACGTATCTGCCGAATGGTGCTTTGCAGATACAGCTGTTAATCCTAAATGGGAAAAGAAACAGAAAGTGGACTTCGTTTCATGCCCCTGACAGAATGTACAAATCTCAAGCAAAATTTAGGGAGACGCCACAACTGGGGGCTAAACACGTAAAAAAGATCCCGAAAAAAATGTGCTAATTTAGTTTGATACTAATTCTGTGTTTGAGAGTTTGCATGAAAACAATTAGAAGAGCTGGTTTTTTTGATACAACAAGCTCCAAGGTATCTCCTAACTAATCAAGAAGATTTGAAATCTGGTTTTTCTTGAAGGCATCAACCGCAGCCAACTGCGCCATCACTGCCTTGTTCGGCAATATGTTATCAGCCTTCATCCTTTCCCTGAATCCATAAGCTGGGGTCTTCGCATTTATGTACGCTTGAAGTAATGATTGATACTGCCTCATTCTCCCAAGATACCCTGTCTGCCTCAATCTATGGAATATTTTTTCAGCATTGTGGATGTCCCCTCTTTTAGCATAACTATCCATCACAGCCATGTATGAGCTGTAAAGAGGCATAGTCTGTTTCTGCTCAGATGTTTTCTGCAATATGGAATCAGCTTTCTTGACCTCTCCAGCCTCGACATATAGCTTCACCAGTGCATCCCAAGTGAAAGGACCAATTTTGCAACCATCATCTGCCATTCGCTTTGCTAATTCCTTACCCTTTTCCAGAAGCTTATGGTTTGCATAAACTTTCAGTAGAGCATTGTAATACTTCGATGAGGGCTTCTTCCATTTATGAAGCATATCGTTAAAAACCTTTTCTGCATTTTCAACTTTCCCAAGTTTGCCCCATGCCTCAATCGCAGCTAGAAATTCCTCCAGATAAGGGTTTGGCCCACAAACCTCCCAGATCCTTGCTACATCATCAGCTTTGCCAAGATGAGCATAAATAGGAAGGACAATCCTGCAGGCAAGACGGTTGCCCTTGATATCATCACCTTCGATCTGTTTCAGAGTTGCTTCTGCTTTCTCATTGAGGCCTGCAAAAATGTAATTCTTTGCAACCATGGCTTGGATAAACAAATCGGGTTCCACACCGTCAGCAATCATTGTCTCGATAATTTGCTCCATTCCTGATATATCATTGGCCCGACCTTTGATGTCTATCAAGAGCTTGTATGTGAAGAGTGATGGCTTCACGTTTTCCTTCTCCATCATCAAGAGGACATCAGCAATCTTCTTCTGATCTCTCCTCTTATACAGTATAAGTAATTGATTGCAAGCAAAAGAAGTCATTGGAAATCCAAGATCTCTCATTTTATTGAACACTTCTTCAGCTTTCTTTACATTGAAAGCAGCAACACAATTAGCTAATAGAGTTCTATAAACAACCTCACCCCTAAAGGATTTTGGAATTTCCTTCATGTATTTCTCAGCCTTATGAAGGTCATGCACTTTAGCAACCAAATCCAAGTGGGAAGCATAATCACGCTCTACAAGCTCAATATGGTTATTGGCTTCCAGCCACTCAACAAACTGAAAACATGATTGTAAACATGTTATTAGAGCTTCAAATAATGCAGATGTGATTACTAGCAAAAAACTAAAGAACACTTTATTTAGTCCTCTAATTATTTTAGCACAATTTACTGAATTTACTAGAAAATATGAAAAGTTCTTTTAAATGACTTGTTAGCCAAAGCAAATTCAAAACCATATGAAAAATGTTCTGAACACGAACTCTGGTATTTCTGAACCTCCACCGATTAAACGGGAGAATACCTCTTTTTTTCCAAAAGCAAAATATATTCTGCTGAAAAAATATTGTCGTTTTCATACAATAAAGAACATCAACTTTTGACAGCCGAAAGAATAAACTAATATTTTATGGATCGAAAATTATGATCACCAATGATAATTTTCTTTTTTGAGGAAAGAATACCAATTATAAATACCATGTTATGTTAGAAAGGTTATTGGAATATCTGAAAACAGAAGTATATAACTGACGAGGAATTCATTGCTGGAAAAAACTATAGCAGTCAGGTTTAATGTCTTAGTAAAGCGCCGCACATATCCCTTGAAGGAGAGCTGCATATATCTAGCACACACATGATTTCGTCAAAGCTAGGTACTAAGGTTGAAATTTTGACATGGTGTGTACGAAACTCGTATTTAGTGGAAGGAAGGTGAAAATATTATCTCAAAATTAATTATCCATTTAAAAATGGAAATTTTGACTATACACTAATTACAGGTTTGATATTGCAAATATACAAAATGAATAGACAAAAAAAACTTATGGTTTCAGTACTTAAAATACTCCATGTGATCAAGGAGCAATATGCCCACATGCCTACATCTCCAAAACAGAGTCAATGAGTTACAAATGAACCAAAGACATGAAAACGTGATGTGCTATTGTGTCATATAATCATCATAGTTAAAAGAAAAAAGAAATTTGCTTCTTCTGGCAACAAAATATGTATAGAATTTCTTGAATGTACATGCCAGGAAAGCAGGAATTATTTACTTCAGAGGAAAGCAAGAAGTACTGTACAGAAAAAATGTTCATGAAACATATTTTACAGTGACTTATTCAGAACCATGGTTGACAAATGCCTGTTTGATGAAGGCAAGATGATTGTCTAAATATTATGATCTTCTACAGCCCTCTCAAGAGATTTAAGGTCAGCATAAAAAGGAATCACTGTTTCAGAAGACTATCAAATATCATATTTATACTTGAAGTTTCTTCTCAAAAAAAAAAAAAAATTTATACTTGAAGTTGTAAATTGTGCATGACTTGAACACATGAGTTCAATCACAAATGAAAAACTTCATCATTGCTCCAATGTCCAAGTATAAGTTGTAAATTGTGCATGACTTGAACACATGAGTTCAATCACAAATGAAAAACTTCATCATTGCTCCAATGTCCATGTTATGGAAAGCATACTTCAGAATAAGCTGGCAAAAGAAAAACTTTGACACCCCAAAAAGAAAATGCAAAACTTGATGCCCCAATTCAAAGTAATCTAAGAAAAGAATAATCACCTGAAGAGCCTTGGCATAAAGTCGTCCCCTCCTAAGGTTGAGAATGGCAAGAGAAATTTCACCTCGTCCTAAAGGTTTACCTTCTTCAACCCATTTATCAAGTTCACCATTCACAGAGTTACGTGGTGCTTCCATGATACAATGAAAAAGTGGTGATTGGGCCTTCTTCCATTCTCCAGTTTTGATGCCCAAATTTGTTTCAGTATCTGATGAACCCAATGCAGTAATCTCAGCACCATCAGAATTCTCACCACATATATATACCTCAGATATAAGGCTTTCATCATCCGCTTTCCCAGCAACGTCTCCAACATCAGCTTCTGTTGATACATCTAAATCAGAAAACCCTTCTAAATCTTCATCCTTATCATTTGACCTTTCTCCAGTCCTCGAGGACATATATCTAGAACAGGTAAAAGATTTCGAAGGAGCTGAAGAACCACATATAATTGTAGTTGGGAGGCCACAAATTCCAAATGCAACAGAACTATTATCGTGGAGTCCTTCATGTTCAATGCTACTCGTTGAAGTTGAAAATGTACAACGAGTGCGAGCAACTGCAAGGAAGTTATTGCAACACCTGAAACATTTTATAACAAGAATAGAATAAGTCCAGATATGTAACTTGTAGAACGGTAATTAAATAGTTAAATCAACAATGAAAATATCTGTTATGATATGTCTAAGTGGCAATACATGTGTCAGCTATGAGCTTCCAATGCAAATAAAATACTATTCTAAAATGACTTCAACTAAATACACGTTCCAACTTGACAGGATTACCCACTAAATACAAACAATGACAAATATACTAATTATCATATTCACGAAAACAACTTCAGAGAAACATCATCCGTAACAATGGTTTAACGTCCACTTCTCAAGACACGTAAACATATGATAATGTTTTCAGGCAATGCCTATCCGCAGAAAAAAGAAACAAATTCTTTTAGAAACTGTGAAAAATTTGAACTTGTTTCTTAAGGGGCAAAGTGTTCCAACGCAATACAACATGCATACACAAATTAAACAAAAGACGAGAACAAAATTAGCAAACACTAATTCATTGTTTCGCCGACAAAAAAAATTGTAAAATTTGCAGCTAAAATAGATACAGTTCTCAAGCGACGGAGCTTGACAAGGTATCATATGAGACTGTAAGAAACCTCCATTTCCATTACCTCCGGGATTGCGAAGAAGCTCTGCGAAGCGCCCACATGATGTCGGATTGAGGAAAACGAAGAGATTCACGAAAGCGAACCCGAATCGCAATCGAGATGAAAATGTGAAGCGCTTAAAACCCTAGCAAAGCCCTCCCACTCGAGTGTGCCAGAAGCGGAGTTAGAAGACGACGGAAATGTATTTATATTTTCGCGCGCCGTGACCAAATTACCCTCCTAAAATAAAACCCGGCCAAAAAGAACCATTCCGGACTGGGTGAACAGAGCCGGTTCAATGATGCAGCTGGGTTTAGACATTGCGCCGACTTCAAACCGGAGATGGTGCTCGACTTTGTTGTCGTCCTCGGTATTGTTGAATTCCAGTGAGCCCGCCCTAGCAGAGTTATTACTAAAACTATAATAATTTTCGACTTCCAGGATGGGACCCCATTAGGTGGAAATAGGAAGTAGCTTCTAAGGTCTCCGTGCAAGTAGCACGAGTCTCAAGATGAACAAATGGACCGTGTTCGGTCCAGGTCGTGGATCGTGTCGTGCCGGTATGGCCCTTTTCAAAATCCGGTCGTGCCATTCCGAATTGGCATTAGGTCAACCCGACACGGCCGGGCCAATCGGGACGGGTGGTGTGCCCTTTATTATTATTATTTTTTTGCTTACAAATTGATCCTTCTCTTTCTCCTCCGGTCGGCGGGTTGCCTTCTTCTCCTGCTCCTCCGGCGTGGTAGCGTCAGGAATGTCTCCGACAGCCTCCTGCCCTTACCACGCCAGGAACATCTCCGACAGCCTCCTGCCCCCAGCGACGATGGTATCATCGCCGCCGTCATGGTCGAGCTCGTGAGAGGTTTGTGCCACCCTTCGTCGCCCGCCAATGTGCGATCCATCGTCAAAGCAGGCGGAGGCTGTCGGAGGAGCAAGAGGAACTTGTGTCGTCCACGTCGGAACTCAGCCACTCGCCAGTTTGCAATCAATCTCTACGAATTTGTGCCGCCTTTCGCTGATCTGTGCCCAACTGTCGCATGTCACCCTTCTCCCTTCTTTGATCTGCTATGCCCAGCATCGCATTGTGCCCTACTGTCGTGCATCCCCTCCGCCGATTTGCTGCGCCCAGCTGGCCAGCCGTCGCACTCTGCCCAGGCACCCAATCGTCACGTGTCGCCTCTTCACCGATCTACTGTGCTCAACCATCATTGTGTTCATGGCTGGTCCAGGCCGAGACCGTGTTCGTCGGGCCAGTGTCATGCCGTATCCAGCGGGATGCTGGACACAGCCACCCGGACTCAACTCGACAATCATGCCCGGGCCGGGCTAGCCTGGCGAAACTCCGTGCGGGCGCCGGGCCGGGCTGTTCGCACAAAAGTTCATCTCTACACAAGTCACAAGTTGAAGGCTAATTTAATTAATTCGTTAAAATCATTTTATCTTGAATGTGTACTCGTCGAGGACAAATGAAAGTGTCATAAAAATAAAAATTTAACATCGATTTTTTAACTGCCCCTCTCCCGACCCTTCGTCATGCGCAATAAAAGATTTTGACGAACCGGATTTCTATCGGAAATTTTTTTGGAGGGGATACATCTTATTTTCCAAATTTATTTTCTACTAGACATTGAGCCTATGGTTATGACAGAAAAACAAAGTAACAAATAAACTCTTATTTTTCATATTTATGTTAGAAGTTTTATTTGTATATCCATAACTAATATAATGTAGTAAACTTTACACGAATATAACACTGGTATTCTACGATATTGCGAAACTAAAATGTTTATATATTTATCTATTTTAAGAATATTCTCAACTTAGGAAAGTGGTATATAATCAAAGCTACGGGAGAATATAGATTAAAAAAAAATATGTGACCTGAAAAAACTGAGCCTAAAACATCTAAATGACAACAAAATCCACTGTCAAAATTAAAGCTAAACTATAAAGGCTTGATTGTTTTATTTTTTTTCATAAATCGTTTGATTCACTTATTAGTTTATATATTTTATATTTTTTTTAGTTTTTAAATAATAATTTTATATGATTTAAATTTCTATTTATCACATGATGGCTCTTATTTAGCATGCGCCAAATTTTATATTTTGTTTATTAACACTAAACATATTCATGTAGATTATTTTTCATGATAAACCTTATAGCCCAAAAAAGTTGATCTGCCAAATAATATCTTTCTAGAATGATATTAGAATGATTTTTAAGTTTGAAAAGAAAACATTCAACGTGATCATTCAACTCCAGCGAGAAATTTCAATATTACTTATCTATTTATATGACAACAATAGTAAAAGTAGACTTATTGCAATAGTTTCCAACTAGTGATGTACGTAAAATACAGCATATATTTAGCATTATATTTGATATTAATTTCATTCATTTTTATATAGCATACATCATTTATTGAGTTTATTTTATTAATTTTATAAAATAAAAAAAATATCAAAATATTGTGTTTTGTTATTTAGGAAACAAGACAAATGAATTATGAAGTGAGCGGAGAAAATCACATTCAAATCCGAAATAAAATAGAGGTAGTGCGTGAAAAATAGTGAAATTGTCAAAGATTGGAATTCTGAACACTTAGTAATAGGCCATGAAATTCATAATTTTTATACGAATCGGCCACAATAAGGATCATGAAACGCCTGTCACGGCCATTAAAATCTATTTTCAATCCGCTTCAAACATTTATTCAGTGAAAACTCTAACTCAAGTCATGACGAAATCAGGATTTGCGTTTTAGATGAATTTTTGAAAGAATTTTAAGTGCATAAGGATTCCTATACATATTATATGATTTAAGGAAGCATTAAAAATATATTATGGGTCAAATTTCAGAGTTTGACAATGTCAAAATTTCAAAATTAAACCTACTCCAAATTTTACCTTATTTTGAATGAAAAAGGATTCTATTTCTTATTCGATCACGTTATAAATAGAGATCTTCTACCGGCAAAAGAGTGGATGTTAGGGCCTGCAACCAGCATTTTTAAACCAAGAACATGAGAAAATTCAAAGGGTTCGTTGAGAATAAATTTTTGCATGATTGACTTTATACGAGGACCGGACAACAATTCTTCGGTGTTTCTGAGAGTACTTTCTACTTTATGTTGGGAAGATTTCATGCTTAATTGGTACATTTTTCTATCTTTTTACTCTAGTTCCTTTAGTTTTTTTCAGTTTAAGATAATTGTAATAGTTTTAATTGATAAGAAAATTGTTAGAACCTTCTTTATTAATCGATTAAAGTTTTTTGTTTTCTTTCGAATATGCATACTATTATTAATGCTTTTCTAGATATTAGTTGCCTAGATAGTTGTTATCCTTGTAAGAATAGTTACTTTGATTGCATGATTTTGTGGAATTTATTATTGATTTTTAAGCCCGAGTATTGCATGGCACAACTCATATGATCCTTCACAGAATAATAGTTGTGCGGTCTATTAATTATTACTATAGTATGAGTGAAAATTATATTTTAAAGCATCTTAATCTCATGCTTGATTAGATCATGATCCTAGATGACGTAGTCCTAGTCTAATTTGAATTCAAATAGGTTGGTTGATTCTAGATAGAAATCAATAATTTGAGTAGACTATAATCTGTCATTAGAAACTAACTTATATTATTTGGTGCATTCAGTTTGTCTGCAATTTTTTTTTCATCCTAACATCAATAGATTAGATTAATTTCGTTTAGCATTTACTTTTCTGTAATTTTATTTTCTACAAATTCTTTTTTACTTGCAATTTTTGTTATCTCTTATTGGCCTTTAAAATTAATTTAGTTAAGTAAGTATTGTTTGTGGGTTAGACACTCTACTTTCTCTTTTATTACTTGGACGACTAGTGTACTTGCTAGCAATATAATTTGTCACTTTCATGAGTTGTTATGTGTATGATCCCGGGGTCTAATTTGTCACTTCACGGATCATAAGAAATCCCTCATGGATCTCATAAAACTTCCACAATATATCCAATAGTCCTCAGCCCTTACATGTTCATCACAAGTCATATAGTGGGATGTCATTTCACCTTATCAGTTTTATGGGCCATTACCATTACGTCACGACCCATAAGTGAATAAACCAATGCATTTAATCCTACTACTTCTCAATTCACGACCCTTTCACAATTTCCATAAGGTGTCAAGCCCATGGGCCATTACATTACCATCACAGGGTGTTATAAGTCACACCTCGTAACGTATACACATGTAACTTTCACTCGAATTTTCTATATATTGCAAGGTCATGAAAGCGTCGACACATCTTCATCATGCAAACATCAGCGATCAACTCCAACGACCCTCCTCAATTCCATGAAGATTGCTTCCCTCGTGATATGAAGTCAAACAACATTCTAGGTCCGGCTGGCAACTTCCCCTAGCAGTTTTGTTACCACCACGACTCAGTCCAGCGACACTGAACAACATCAACTCCGGTGATCGCATGCGATGATCAACATACAACATTGGCGACATGCTTCTCCGACTTCTTCTTGGACGAATCTCATGGCTGCCTACATCTTCATCTTCTTATCCACCACCAGTGAGTGACATCAAACTATAAGAACCAACGATCTCGAGCAATGACTAGTCTAATCGTCACCTAGGATCCTTCTTCTCCATTGGTGAGCTTTCATCTTCTTTACCTATGGCGAGCTTTTATGAGCAGCAAAAATCTAGCAACTCTCAATGAAAATTCACCTTCCATAAACTGCTCCAGAAGCAAACATCATCTTCGACAAGCAATTTTGACCACTCCTCTGATTATTCATTAGCTTTGACGACCCTCCATGACAACAACCCCGTTGAACACCCCGAGCCTCACAACACTGACAGCTCAGCATTACCTGTGCACTGCCCTTCTCCATGACCACTCAACAATTACTTTATAACAAACACCTCAACATGCACTATCAACAACAACTATAGAGAACACATGACAACTCTCATCAACTTTGCCCAACACCTAAATGAAAAATGTCGACATGTTGCATCGACATTTTCTAAGATCCGACGAGCACGAACTGGAGGAAGACAACAACATAACGATCATTACGTATATGAAACGACTTGTGCGTGTTGTAGGGTCATTAACATATCATCACATCTCATGAACTCGACAAAAAAACTTGCCACTGCACGGCCATAATGTTAAACTCACAACTCGTTATGGTAAGTTCCACAAGGGTATCAACATTGTTTAGGTCGTGATAATCTTAGCACACCACGTTGTTTTCTTTCTTGTGGCCATGATCATCTCAGCTTCATGCCCCATGATGAAAAAAAGAGAAAGAAGATACCACTATGATGAGCATGAGTGTAACTTCACAACCCATTACAAGGATTCGAGAGAACACTGTACAACACATGTGCATCACACCTTATAATAGCGCACAGTCTACTATAGAGGTTATTCAAACTCGGCAACTTCACTATATGTTTGACATTTGATACATATATAGGGGCTTCTCTTTACGGCTTGTACATCCATCAAATTACGATTTCAGGTTGTCTCTTTTCATTTTCTTCTTTTGGATTATTATTTATCATGTTTATACTTCTTTTGGTGTTTGATTTTCAACGTTGGGGACATTGTTGAGTCCAAGCTTGGGGATTATTTACATTTCAAGCATCATGCCTATCTTTTTCGTATTACACTATATGCATACATTATCATCATGTTTTATCTGTTGTTTACATGTTTAATTTGCATTCCACATTGAAAATCAACAAAAGTTAAATTAAAAATTTTAAAATTTTCCACACCTCACTTTCTCATGTGACCATGTCTTGGTAGTTGCTTTATTTCAAACATTATTAAACAAGATCCTTTTAATTCACGAATTCAAAGAACTATTATCTTATCTCTTATCCTTAGCATTGAGTATTTGGAATGTGAATGTTGTAAAGTATAATTATGAATAATTGAATGACAAATTATTGTTCATGCTTATTTTACTTTTCGTTAGCCTTGATAATAATTTCCTATTTGCTGAACGTATTGAGCTTATATTAAAAAACGAAGAGAAAAAGATAAGAGAGGATTAGTTGAATCCCAACAAAAAGACATGAAAAAAAGTAAATAAGTATAAAGGTGTTTATTCATAACCTAGGTGTGTTTGAATGATTAGATCCATAGGGGATTCTTATCAGATGATTTATGGACAATTGCTATGGGATCCGTCGGTCGAAACATGTTACATGGACCGTTGTAAGTAATATGGAAACATGTTATGGACAATTGCTATGTCATTAGCTTTGTTTTGAACATTGCTTGAGGACAAGCAAATATCTAAGCATGGGGAGTTTGGATGCAAGATACAACATATTACCAGCATTGCATTTAATATCAATTCGATTCATTTTTTTATAGATGCATCATTTTATGAGATTATTTGCTTTAATTTTGTAAATATGAAAATCTATCCAAATATTATGTTTTATTATTTAGGAAGTAAAAAAAATGAATGATAAAGTCAACGGGAAAAATCATACTCAATCGGAGTTAAAATGAACCTAGGAAGTGAAAAAATAGTGCAATTGTCAATTGTTAAAATTTTGTTGTCATGGGGTCGTGTAAGATATGTCACGGTCCTTGACAGAGGCCGTGGAAAACATGGTGACAGACCATAAAAAAAGCCTAGGTTCATGTTAGAAATTTTTTCGAGGCACTGGCCGTGATCAGCTATCATGACTCGTGAAATTCATAATTTTATGCCAAACAAACACTATAAAGTCATGAAACACCTGTCACGGGCCGTGAAAATCCAATTTTAACTTGATTCAGTCCGTAAAAGTTGGGATTCGAGTTTTAGACTAGATTTTGGAAGAATTTGAAGTGCATAAGGACTCCTATTCCTATTATATGATTTAAGGATGAATTGAAAATATATTATGGATCAAATTTCAAAGTTTGACAAGGTTAAAACTTTATAATTAAATCTAGATTAGAAAAGATTTATTTCTTTTTTTATCACATAGAAACTCGAACTGCTATAAATAGAGATCTTCTATAATCAGAAGAATGGATGCTAGGACCTGCAATCAGAGCTTTTAAATCAAGAACGTGAAAAAATTCAAAGGGTTTACTGAGAAAAATTTATGCACGATTGCCTCTACGAGGGGACTGGGTAATAGTTCTTCGGTGTTCCTGAGAGTACTCTCCACTCTATTTTATGTTGGGATGATTTCATGCTTAATTGATACACCTTTCTATCTTTTGTACTCTAGATCCTTTAGTTTTATTTCAGTTTAAAATAATTGTAATAGTTTTAATTGATAAGGCAAACTATTAGAAGTTTTTTATTAATCGATTAAAGTTTAGTTTTCTTTTGAATAGACATTCTATTATTAATGATTTTCAAGAGATTAATTACCTTTTATAGATAGCTCTTATCCTTGTAGGAGTAGTTACTTTTGATTGCATGATTTTTGTGGAATTAATTATTGACTTTTAAATAAAGTTATTGCATGTAACAACTCGTATGATTCTTGACGAAGTATTAGTTGTGTTTTCTATTAAACATTACCATGGTATGAGTCATGATAGTTTAGATACAACATTTTAAAGTATCTTAATGTTAGGTTTGATTAGATCATGATTCTCGATGGAGTAGTCTTAATATAATTTGAATTAAGATAGGTTGATTGATCCTAGACATAAATCAATAATTTGAGTAGACTCTAATCCATCGTTAGAACTACCTTATATTAAATTATTTGGTGCATTTAGTTTGTTTATAATTTCTTTTATCATCCTAAGCCCTAAACATCAGTATATTAGATTAAATTAATTTAATTTAGTATTTACTTTTATGTAATTTTATTTTTTTTATAATTCTCTTTTACTTGAAATCTTTATTGTTTCATATTAGCCTCTGAAATTAATTTAGTTAAGTAAGTTAATTTCTCATGGGTTTAACACTTTACTCTCTATTTTATTACTTGAGCGATTAGTGCACTTGCTAGCAATATAATTGTTACCAATTCTCGCATGAGATATCTGATAATGAGATGAATGATTAGGACAAATAGTATTATTTCATATCATGTCAAGCAAATTTGGTTTGTCATTGATCTATCAAATATATTATATGCTTTAGTGCGCACAAATTTAAAATTCTTTGAGCTCATTGGGTATGAAAAATAATCAAGCATTTTGATTCTATGTGTTCTTAATTAATGCATCTAATAAGAGATAATATAGTAATCGATTGGTTCATATAATCATTTTAGTCATTTGTGATCAACATGGATTCCTAAGCATTAATATCTATTGTGTGAGGTTCATAAATCATTTTTACCTTACTTAGATTTCCTAGTTAACTTGGAAGTATTTTTTTCTTATTAATAATAGTGTTTGACATCGAATAGGGTTGTAAAAGTTTACCTTGGAACATTTATTATAATTTTATTAAAACATTGGTAGCTTACTTGGAACATTTATTTTGAAGGTTTGATCCTCTCGAAGTGATAATATTAATTGATCGGTTCATGTACCATTTTAGTCATTTGTGATCAACATGGATTCCTAGGCATTAATATATATTGTGTGAGGTTCATAAATCATTTTTACCTTACTTAGATTTCCTAGTTAACTTGGAAGTATTTTTTTCTTATTAATAATAGTGTTTGACAACGAATATGTTGTAAAAGGTTTACCTTGAAACATTTATTATAATGTTATTAAAACATTGGTAGCTTACTTGGAACATTTATTTTGAAGGTTCGATCCTCTCAAAGTGATAATATTAATGGATCTATTCATGTGCCATTTTAGTCATTTGTGATCAACATGGATTCCTAAGCATTAATATATATTTTGTGAGATTCATAAAACATTTTTACCTTACTTAGATTTCCTAGTTAACTTGCAAGTATTTTTTTTCTTATTAATAATAGTGGTTGACGTCAAATAGGGTTGTAAGAGGTTTACCTTGGAACATTTATTATAATGTTATTTAAACATTGATAGCTTACTTGGAACATTTATTTTGAAGGTTCAATCCTCTTGAAGAGATTTTATTAGATATTTGGTCCACTCAAAATGATCAAATTAAAACTAATTAGATTAGTACTTACATTAGAGTTGTTCCATTTCCATAAAGAAACTATGCTCAAAATTTTGGTTGGACTAAAAACTTAACTATTTTCATCTTCCACTGCTCATTTTGGTTGGACTGGAAAAGGGTAAAGATGAATCCCCTTTAACTCATTTAAGATTTTTAGGTAACTGAAGTATTTTCCTTTTTTATTTATATTAGTGTTTGACTTTGATTAAGATTGTTATGATCTTATCCTATAAAAATTGACACTAATAGTTTGGATCAAGTGTCTTGAAGCATGATCCTTTCAAATTAGTTTATTGGATATTTGATTCTCTCAAAGTGACCAAATTGGAGTTTTATTTCTCCAGGATCCTATCACATTATTTGGTTGCCATTCTATATTCATTTCAAGATACCATTTGACATGCCACATTACTCAACTTGGCAATTAGACATAAAAAATATTGATTATCATTATTCCGTCTTAACAAATAAATACATTTGTAACACCCTAAAAATCCATCCCAAAGCTAGGTGTCATTGGGTGACTTTGGTTATGTCATGTCCATTTATCGTAATATTTCATCTTACAAAAAAATACAATGGAATATTTTAAAACAATAACATTATTTTAAGAGATAAAAGTTGATCTTGACATAATGTAATAGTGACAACTAATAGCAAAAGATTTCTTGAGACTTCAAAGTATGAGATGATTCAAATGACTAAATGTAACAATATAACTATGACTTGTAGCTCTTTTAATGGTCAAGCCCATTAAGAAGTTAAAAGGGATTTAAATTTAGTTAATCCTAATTAACTTTTGCATCTCTCTCTCTTCGTAATTGCAAGATATTTTCTCTCCTTTGTTTGCATGGGCCGAGAGTTCATTTGATAAAGGAAAAATATTTTTTTTCTTTGATCAAAGGAGATAAAGAAGAGGATGAGGCCTGAAAAAGAAGACAAATAATATGTCTTGAAGAGAAAAGAATCAATAATAGAGTCATATTAGGAGGATCTTTGAAATTTTCTTGATACTACAATCACAATGAATTGTAGTAATAAGGTAATATTATTTCAGTATTTTTCATAGAAGAATTATTTATTTAGTGAATTATTATTCGAGTTTAGGTGAAATGCAAAAGTTTGAAATAGTGCTTTGTGATTGTTCCATGATTTATTTCTTCTCATTGGAGGTTTTTTCATGTAAATTTGGTGTCTCTTTGACATATTATTATTTCTTGTGCATCGTGTTTTGCTTATATTATTAATTCATATATAAGAATAGAGATTAATTTTCCAAGAACGGGGTTAATTGGTATTTCTTTTGTGTGAATTAAATTGAGGAAAATAATTTAATAGGACGATCAAACTGACATCGAATAATTATTTAATTTGAAAAGTGAGGATGGATGACTTTCTTTCCTGCAAGGACTCGTTTCATTTTGTTGAATTAGGAGATAAAAAGCCAGCAAAGAAATTGAAAGTTGGAGAAAGATACACAAAAAGACTATTGATATGATTAGATAATTTATTGATGTCAGTATTTTTTTCATCATATTGCTCAAGAGACAGATGTACAAGTTTTTTGAATGAAGTTGCAAGGCTTATATGAGAAAAATAATGCTCAAAATAAAGCTTTCATGATCAAGAAATTGATAAATTTGAAATTCAAATACGGGAATTATATTACTGAATACTTGAGTGAGTTTAAGGAAATAGTAAATCAGTTGAAGCATTGAAAATAATTCTTGACAATAAGATGCAAGGATTAATGCTCCTAAGTTCTATGCCAGTTTCTTAAAAAACATTGATGATAACACTTAATAATCATGCTCCTAATGGTATTGTATCACTTTCTATTGTAGTGGATTATTTGTTCAATGAAGAAATAATGAGGAAGAGCATGGGAACACATACTACACCAGTTCTTATTATAGAAAGAACAGAGGCAGAGATAGAAGCAAATGATCAAAAAGTCGTGAGAATAATAGGTCGCAGTCAAGAGGAAAATTTATATGCTTTCGTTGCTGCAAGGAAGGGCATATTAAAAGAATTATAGAGACCGTAAGAGGCAACCGAGTGAGAAGAATTAGAAAGATGTTGATCAGAGTACTACTAGAGTGATATCAAATGAGGATCTCATATTCCTTTCAAAAAGAAATGAAATGCAATGTCACACCATGCAAACACATACTACACAAGTTCATGTTACAGACAGAGGAAAGATAGAAGCAAAGGATCAAAAAGCTGTGAGAATAATAGGTCAAAGTTAAAAGAAAAATTTACTGCAAAGAAGGATATATTAAAAGAATTGTAGAGATTGTAAGAGGCAACATAGTGAGAAGAATCTGAAAGATGATGATCATAGTACTACTATAGTGATATCAAATGAGGATATCATATTCCTTTCAAAAGGAAACAAAATGCAATGTCACACACACCATTCAGTTGAGTTCAGAGGCTTCACACTATGCAACTCCATTAAAGGAATGCTTCAGTGTGTACAAGACTAGTGATTTTGGCACAATAAAGATGGGCAATAAGACAGTTTAAAGTTATAGGAATTAGAGATATATGCATTCGTACATATGTTGATTGTGAGTTGAAATTTGAGTCTGCTCCTCGAATTTTCGATCAAGAAGCTTAGTATAGTCACATGGGTAACAAAAAATGAAAATTGATCAAAGGTTCATGTTTGTTGCTAAGGGAAAGTTATCGAGGGTGTTCTACAAAACTCAAGTGAATTTGATTGGGTAGACAATTAATGTAATAAAAGAATAAGCTTCACCAGATTTATGGCACAAAAAATTAAGACACATGAGTGAGAAAAAAATATAAATTTTGGCGAAGAATTTTCACATCGCTAACGCGTTAGAAATCCGTGAGCACAGAGAGGGGCAGAGTATCCTATCAAGTATAGAGGTGAGCCACTGCGCTACTATGATACTAGAGGACGTGTTTTGATAAAATTGTGCGAACTGAGGCCCAGAGTGGACAATATGCTACGCAAATACAAGGATGTTACATATGGTATCATAGCTACTCCGTGTGGACCTTTGTGCATAGTGGGGTGGGATCACTCAACGAGGACGTTGAATTCCCTAAGGGGGAAGGGTGCATGAGGCATGTCTTGAATTAATCTCACATGTATAAGTCACCAGAGAGATGTTGAGTATATATGGGAACATGACCTTGGCCTGTTAGGACGCGTTTTGGTAAAATCGTGCGGACGGAGGCCCAAGACGAATAATATCCTATGCAAGTGCAAAGATGTTACCAAAAGTTAATTTTTGAATACTTGTGATGACTGTATATTTGGTAAGCAGTGTGGGGGTGTCATTGGTGTACAATTCCACAAAGAAGTACAATAAATTGGATTTGGTGCATTTTGATGTGTGTGGTCCTATTAAGGTAAATTTTTTAGGTGACGATAGATATTTTGTTACTTCGATGACGCTTCATGAAAAGTGTGAATTTATTTTATGAAGAGAAAAGACCAAGTATTTCATATTTTTCAAAAGTTTCATATTATGGTGGAGAATAGATAGGAAATGAAGTGCCTTTGCATGAACGACGATGGTGAATATACATCTTGGAAATTCAAAGAATGCATAGAGGATGATATTAGATATGAAAAGACAGTACTCAGAACTCCACATCATAATGATGTGCTGAAAAGAATGAATAGAATCATTTTGGATAGACTTAGGTGTATGTTCAGGGTGGCTAATTTGCTGAAGATCTTTTGGAGTGAAGCTACAAATACTATGTGCTACCTGATTAACAGATCTCCATCGGTTCCTTTGGATTCAAATTCTCTTAAGAAATTGTGGGCTAGTAAGAATGTATCTTACTTTCACTTGAAGGTTTTACAGGTGGAAAAGGAGCATGAACAAAATTGAATTAAAAGGCTCAAGAGTGCATACGTTTGGGTTATGGAGATTCAGACTTTGAACACAAGTTATGGGTTTGAGAGAAGAAGAAAATCATCAAAAGCAAAGATGTGGTGTTTCATGAATAAGAAACTTTGGCAAACATTAGTAAATCAAAAAAGCAGAGCAATGATAGTGTACAGGCTGAACTTTGAAACAATGAACCATATGTGAATACTGATGATGCAAATGTAGAAAATTAAGAGAAAGAGGCTACTGCATCTCTGAGATCTTGATAATTGAAGAAGGAGAGCTAAAGACAAATCCAAGAATAAAGCTAAAATGAGGTGCCGGATCATTGACATGAAAATCAAGTGATGATTCTTGATGGATTCCATCTCATGGAGTGGAGGAGGAAGATCTCTTATTTATCTTCAGACATGTCCAAGCTTGCCATCATGAGTAGTGCCATAATTGTCCTTTAGTCTTAGTTATATGCATAGAGTGTTTTTCTACTAGAGTATACGAAGGACCATACACATGACATATTGATATGCATAGATATTCGAAATGTGGACGACGCACCGCAATAAGTATGGGGTCGCCACGACCACCAAGCGTCGGATGCTTACGGTCAAGTTTGACTCTTATCGGAAGTGACCAAATCATACGATAAGGGAGCATATCTAGGAGATGTCTAACATGATCCGTGAACTCAAAAGTGTGGGACAAGTGCTCGATGATGAGCAACAGGTGCAAGCTCTGATCCGCTCTCTTTCAAAAAGTTGGGAACATATGCGTTGTAATTTGATGCACAACGAAGGTGTCAAAACTTTTGACCAAGCTGCTCACCACATTGAAATGGAGGACGAGGCCCTTCAAGACATGAATCAATCCTTTGAAGAATTAGTTGCTGACAATGGTGGACAAATAGCTGGTTCCCAATCCAAGAGAAAAATGTCACATAAGTCGCAACCAAATAAGAAGAGCGGAGATGCTGGACAAAAGAAAGCCCAAGGCCACCCGCACAAACGTGAAAAACGTGGCGGCAAGGTAGACATGAATAAAATAAAATGCTACAATTGTAGCAAACGTGGTCACTTTGCTCGTGATTGCACTGAGACAAAGAAGGTTTGTCCTGATCATAACTTTTTTTCTTATGCCTCAAGTTGTGCCTTAATTGTTGAAACCCATCCTTCATGGATTGCAAATTCAGGAGCCACCGGCCATGTAGCGAGAGATAGCGGGGTTTTCGTGACATTTCACCGAATAAGTGCGGAGAGCAAATGAATTTACGTTGGAAACAACGAAAAAGTTGAAGTTAAAGGCATTGGATCGTGCAAGTTAGAACTTCGCAACGGCCAAATACTTTACCTTAACGATGTTCTATATGCTCCAGTTTTTAGATGAAATTTACTTTCTGTGTCAGCATTAGACAAACTTGGTTATGTAATAAGTTTCCAAAGGAAACAAATGACAATATGTCATGACAATGTTCTTCTATGCAATGGTTTTCTCAATAATGATTTCTATGTTTTAAATATAGCATCTGTTGCTAATAGTTATTCTTTTATATCATCTGTTGATGTGAATGATAGTGCCAATATTTGGCATACTAGACTAGGGCACATTGGTTAAGATCGAATGAATAGAATTGCTAGAGAAGACCTCTTGGGATCTCTCGCAAAAGTTGATCTTCCAACTTGTGAGGAATGTCTAGCTGGTAAGAAAATAAGAACACCATTTGGGATGGGAAAACCCGCCGAGTACCCATTACAATTAATCCATTCGAACATATGTGGTCCGATGAATGTTCACACAAGACACGATTTTTCTTACTTCATCACATTTATTGATGATTATTCACGTTACGGCGTTGTATACTTGATTTCTCATAAGTCTGAAGCTTTGGATTGTTTTGTACGATGAACATGGCTGAGAAGTGGATCGCAAGATTAAAGCCTTGCAAACCGACCGTGGACGTGAATATCTCTCTGACTTATTCAAGAAGTTATGTGATGAAAAGGGTATAGTTAGGCAACTAACAGTACCGAGAACTCCGCAACAAAATGGTGTTGCGGAAAGACGAAACCATACCTTATTTGATATGGTCCGATCCATGATGGCGCAAGCAAATCTTCTGATTTCGTATTGGGGAGATGCGCTATTGACTGCTGCCTACATTTTAAATCGTGTACCATCGAAATCCGTTTCTACCACGCCTTATGAACTTTGGACAGGCCAAAAACCTAACCTTAGTTATTTGCACCTTTGGGATTGTGCAGCCTATGTTCTAAACAACTCCCATAAGTATGGGAAGTTGGGTCATAGAGGGCAGAAATGTATCTTTATAAGATATTGTGAAACCTTCAAGGGCTATGTATTCATAGGAGAAAGAGAAAATGGTACAGTAACAGAAATCGAAAGTAGAGATGTGACATTCATAGAGAATGAGTTTTCTAAGCAAGACGAGATTGACAAGGGACTTATCCTAGATGAAGAAGAAGATCCCGAATTGACGGCACAAGCGGATCAACCCGTTGAGGAGTTAGTCTCCTCCATATCACAGCTTGATCCGAGTGGGAGAAATTCGCAGCCGTCAACTGATGACCAACTTGAAAGTTTTTTCGACGGATTACTAGAAAACATGTTCGGCGCCAATGATTTGAAATCGAAGGGCTGCATGAACATGGACCACATGAGGTCAACATAGTAAGTCTGAAAGATGAACTTGAGGCAAAATCTATCAAAGAGACTCTCTCGTCCCCTGCTAAGGAAGGATGGATTAAGGCAATGGAGGAAGAGTTAGGGTCCATGTAGAAAAATCAAGTTTGGGACTTGGTTGATCTCCCGCCAGGCCATAAGGTAATTGAAAACAAATGAGTTCTCAAAATTAAACGTGACGTGGATGGATCAATTGAGAGATATAAAGCCCGCCTTGTGGCGAAAGATTTCATCCAAACAGCGGGTGTTGACTATGAAGAAACTTTTGCACCTATTGTAAGGTTTACTTCAATTCGTCTAATATTAGCTATAGTCGTACGTATGAACTTAGAATTACATATGAATGCAAAAATTGCATTTCTCAATGGAGAACTAGATGAGAAAATTTACATGAAGCAACCTTAAGGCTTCGTTGTAAAAGGAGAAGTGTGCAAAGTTTGCAAGCTATGTCGGTCCATCTATGGACTCAAACAAACATCTAGACAGTGGTATTTAAAATTTCATCAGTCAATCATTTCGTACGGTTTTAACATGATTGATGAAGATCACTGTGTGTATGTTCATAAGTTCGAAGATAATTTTGCTATCCTGACATTATATGTGGACGATATTTTTTAATAGCTGGGAATAATAGAGACTATGTCATTACCATTAAGCAATGATTGTCCTCCATGTTTGATATGAAGGACATGGGTGAAACAGCATACATACTGGGTGTGAAAATCCAGCGCAACCGTTCCAAATGACTCCTTGCTTTGTCGTAGGAATCGTATATAAAGAAGGTTTTGGAACGATTCCACATGGATGGCTGCAAACCCATTGACACTCCTATTATGAAAGGCGAGGTTTTAAGCTTGGACATGTGCCCTAAAACTCTAGAGGAACAAAAGAAAATGTCCAATGTTCCCTATGCGAGCGTGGTCGGTAGCCTAATGTACGCTATGATGTGTACTCGTCGAACATATGTTTTGTCGTGGATCTAGTTAATCGATATCAAGCTAATCCGGGATGCCAACACTGGAAGGCCGTGAAGAGAATCATGAGATACCTCAAGGGTACTGTAGATCTTGCACTGTGCTATCATGAAGGAAGTCTACGACTTGTTGGATTCACTGATGCTGATTGGACTGGTGACGTTGATGAACAAAAATTCACCTCCGGATACACTTTCTTGCTCAGCAATGGTGTTGTTACTTGGAGTAGCAAGAAACAAGATTGTGTGGCACTATCAATTATGGATGTAGAATTCATAGCTTGTTTAGTGACAGTACAAGAGGCCTTATGACTTAAGAGATTTCTTCAAAACCTGAGAATTTCTGAGAATGCAATGAAGAATATGATCCTTCACTTTGACAATCAAGCAGCCATAGCTTATGTGAAGGACGAAAAATACCATTGCATAGGAAAACATATCGACACAGTACAAATTTGTACGAAATCAAGAAATCAAAGATGAGATCTCAGTTGAGTACATATCAACGCATAATATGGTTGCTGATCCATTCACCAAGCCATTGCCAAGAGAGGCATTCTTAAGACATGTAAATGCCTTAAGGCTGCGTAGATTATAAATGTAATGATGCACTCAAATTTTTAATGAATACAAGTTTACTTTTTCTTGATAAATTCATTATTGTGAAGTCTTGTTATGCATGTGAAAAGTATGTCTATCAGGTCTAGATTTGTTCACTCACACGAATAAATATTTTCGGCACTCACGAAGATAGCAAGCGGAATGAACTATGTGAGTCATAGTGTGATTGTTAAAACATGGGTTTAAGTAAATCAATGTCGCTTGATTAAGAGAAATAGTCCAGATACGAGATTCAAATTTCGCGCTATAGGATAGCGAGCAATTTGAAAACTCGGGTCAGACGCTAGAATGTAGCGTCTGGACTTAAGTTACGCTCCTTCAGTGAGAGTCTTCACCATAGTACTTGTGTTTAGTACCAAGTATGTAAAGTCGACCTGGAGAGACATAATGAATTGATTAGTTCGATGGTCATCATGGTGTGAGTCTCTAACAGATGTTTCATCTGCACGAGCCCTTAGACTCTTGACTATGTCTTAAGGAAAGGAATTAGTGCTTGCTACTTTAGCGTGGTACTTAAAGGTGAAAAGTAAAGTAGTCTGACGAGCCATGTGTAGGAAAGTAGCTAGTTCACTACTAAAAGATATGAGGGCGAGAGGAAGAACTATTATGAGCTGCATAAAGCTTTCACATATAATTGACCAACTATTTTTTGAAAATAGTGTATGTGAAAGATAGTTACCGCAGAGCAAGACATGCGTTGTCTTAGCTATGCTGCAAGACAGATTTAGAACATAACGAGTTACATTATTTGAGTATTTGTTGGCTCATATGTGAGCTGTCATGAATCCTTAACGGGCATGACATACGCTCTAGAGATAGTTGAGAAATTGAATCTTAATAGGCATTTTTCTATCTCCTATAAAGACGCGTGCTTATACTCGTGGGTCGCACGACACATTTACCAATTTTGGATAAACAAAAGTACAATGCCCAATGCGAGCAAGTGGGAGATTGTTGGAATAGTGCCCTTTTGGGCACATGGGCTGCACATACGCGCGGCTCACAAGGATGAGGCGCATGCCTGTGCAGACACATCATCATACGTGTGATGGACACGCGTGATGCATTCTGCCTAACTCGTCGCCCAAGTCTCCCTATCCTATAAAAGGGGACCCACAGCATAGGTCCCAGATATACTTTCGCAGAGGTTCGTCCAGAGTACTTGTGCTGTGGCAAAGAGCTCCGTTCTTAAAGGTTCTGTTCCCAATCCTGAGGTGCAAGTGCGTTCGTCAAGAGTTCGTGAAAAAGCCCCGACGATCCGCTTCCACTGCAAGAGGTAGTCCGCAACCTCTAGAATTTATATCTATTATAAATTTCAACATGCATAAATGACATGACTCTTATATGATAATCTATGTACATACAAGAGCACATCATACATTAACATAAGGATAACACATGAACATTTATTTAATTATCATACATGAGAACATAAAAGTATCTTAATGTTTATCCTTAGTACTTCTTTATATCATTATACTTTTTCTTCAGGGTTGATGATCCTTTGGACATAAAACATCTTTATCTTCCTTTAAAATATTTTATTTCACTTTAAACATGTTTATCTTATGATATTTTTTTATTTTAATTTAGTTAAATAATCAAATCACTACCATCATTAGGTTACTAGACTAGGGAAGCAATATTACACTTCATGCCCTACAATGGACATATTAGGAATACACATGTTATAGACGTGTGAATTTTGTTCTTGAAAAATCCATACACAGAGTATAATTTTTTTCCGAACTTTATTTTGTACTCATAAACATGTAAGCATAAAGTAAATTAGAAATAACTTTTATAATTCAAAATACAATACTTCCCATCATAAATGGTCACTTCTGGTACTCATGATTGCAGATAATTGTTCATGTTCATGAACCCAATGTTTCACAATGTGAAGAACTTTCTTCACGATCGTGAGCATGAGCCATTTTCAACCCTAATTTGTACATGTTTGCTCAGAGAAATGACAAGAGAGTAAAACTGTGATTGGTCAACATCACGACCATTGTGAGTGTGACCTTACTATTTTTCCTATTTTCTATTTGCTTGTTCACTATTGTGACACAAATGTCACTATCGAGAATGGTCGACTTCACAATCGAGAAAAGAGTTTTCTCAATTATGATCTCTCACGATCGTGACAAAAAAGTTATGCTCCTTAAGTGTCCACCTCGCGGCCACAAAAATGATTTTCACATTCGTGAGAAATCGACTGATGTCATCCTGAATTTTCACTTGCTCACTCATGAGTTAGATTCTCACTCAATTATAGGTATTTTCATGTAAAAACTTTTCCGAAAACATACATTTGAACATGAATCAATACATGAACAAAAAATTACTTATCCAACATGTAGAAAACATAAGGGATAACAATACTGAAACAATAATAGCATTTGTTAGGGATTTTTTCCCTCAAAACATTACATGAAAATCATGACCTAGGGTAAATTGAAATATATGTATCACTCATCACTCCATGATAAGAACTTGTTATTGTTATGCTTCTCAATTCAATTAGGAAATATATTGAGAGAGAAAAAGGAGGGATTTAATCTCTTTTACTCCGTCATTCTTTCATTTCTTTCTTGCCATTCTCTTTCTTTTTATTCTCAAGCCCTATCAATGAAGCCTGCCAGAGTGCCACACGAGGAAAAGGAAAATAATGAGAGGAATAGACTTTTGTATGGAGGAGATAATAAGGGTTTTGATAAAAGAAAACATAATATTTTTAATTTAAAAATCTAGAATATTGCACCCTTAATCTTTGCCAAAATAAAATTACATGATCTTAAATTCCATGTCAAAAATTTTGGGGGATAGAGATCTCCGATACTACCAGAGATCCGATAGAGCGGAACAACAAAAAAAAAGTGGAGTTAGAAAGCCGTATGACAGGTGGTAACACGATTGAACCCTCCTCTCAACCCAATCCCTTCCCGACTTTGGCAATAAAGAGATGATGTAGACTTTTTTTCCACAGGGAACAAATACAATGTATGTGAAAAAAGAACACAATAATGCCAACCAACAAGTTAAGAAAAATAGCAAACTCATAGCATTTCAAAAGAGGAATATTAGATCTAATCGACGATCTTGGCACCCTTTAACTCGGAGATGACACTTTGGGAATGTTAGAACAAGGAGATCATTGGGACAAGAACTGAATGAGCGAGCAAAACTTATGAACTTTCCTCTCCTCATCTCACAAGATAAAACATCGAATGTTGATTTAAACTCGATCACTCGACATTAATAAAAATATGAGGCGTAGATGGTGCCTTGAATGGTCAAGATTGTACCCTCACATGGTATCAAATTTTTCTATTGTTTGAGATGTCCACTTAATGGATTTGCTGCTATCGTGACCCATTATTGACACAACGTACTACTTTAATATTGATCATCGAGCTTAAAATATATAATTTTGAACATTATACTCAATTGCAATTAACATGGAAAACAAAGAAATTTTCATTTATAAATTTGTTTTCAATAAAAAATTAATTTTATCATAATGTTTAGAATAATAATTATTATTATTATTATTATTATTATTATTATTATTATGTGGGTATTGGTGGGTACTTAAACATACATCTATTAGGTGATTAAAGAAAGTGATGGTTTTTCAAAAAAGTAATATACATAATATTATCCTAAAAAAATTTTGATACACAAAATATTGTCGCTGTGAGTCTCACCTGCTACGGTCAACGTGCTATAGTCAAGCATATGATTCGAGATGATATATATTAGTAGGGTGATAGTAAATCTGAATCTCTATTTGACCACTCTAAATACTGTGATGACAATTCAAAAAAAAATTCGATACTTATAAATACACATATATATTTGATTATTTATATAAAATGACAATATAACTTATAACCAAATGAGTTTTTTTAACCTTCTAGGATGTTCTTGGTTGACAATTATTATTGAAAAATAAGAATTTTCTATTATATAAATATATATTATCATAAATGATTTTGGATTGTTTGGCTAAGCTTATAAGTTAAGCAGTTTTGAAGCTTTCTTCATGTTTAATAACAAAAAGAAAAAACTAATAAACATTTATTTTACCTACTTATAAATCAAAATCCAACTTATTTTTATAAAAAGCTGATTAGTTTGATCAATAAATGTGCTATTTTGTCCTTAAAATATGCATAACTTTTTTTCACATATTTCTTATATTGTAATATTAAGGGCTTTATGGTCATTTGACTAAAATAATAATTTATAAGTTTTTTTATTATCAAACACGTAAATACTTATTTTTAAAATCAACTTCAACCATTAAACTACTTATCAGCACTTCAACCTATCAAATATTTTATTTAAGCTAAGTCAAATGGACCCTTACTCTTATTTTGTGTTTAGTTGAAAAAATAGGTATTTATTCCATAAAAAATAAATTAGCTATAAGTTGCCAATTTAACATTTTAAGTCATTTAAAAAATATAATTATGTTCTAAAATTTATTTAACTAAAATAGAGCGTTAACTAATTTATGGCCCTTTATAGAATAAAAGAATTACAAGGTTAACTAATTATAGGTCAACCAATGGGACTTAGCCCATTAAAGAAATAGATTTAAAAGTTAAAAACAAATGTTATAAATATATTTCAGAAATTTTCTTAAAAAAATTAGAAATTTACTTAAATAAAAAATAAATTTATCTTTAAATGGTGTTATAATTATTTTGCTACATCGTGCGGGATTGATATTGAAGATTCACATGTACATTTAATCCATTTAAAATAAAAAAATAAAGAAAACATCGATAAGTTTCAAATAGTAGCAGTACTGAATACTGATATATGGGCGATGCAATTGACGATGCAGGTAACCAAAAAGGCGCAATCCCACGCCACTAAATTGAGACGTGCCACCGATCTCTTGCTTCATGTGCAAACTCCAAAGCTTCCGTTCCCTCCTCTAATGGCGATCCCTCGCCTCGCCAAGGGCAAGCAGCAGAAGCCCTCACGATCCCCCGTCGTGCCCTTAACCACAATAGCCGTTGCGGCGCTCGTCCTCCTTTGCTTCCTCTTCTCCCGATCGACCTCTTGGGCTCCGATCGCCGGCTTCCCCTTCACCTTGGCGAGGACCTCCAGCGCCGAAGACGGCAGAGGAAACTCCGAGAAGGATGGGTCGAGATGGCTGGAGCACAAGTATTTGTACTGGGGAAACCGAATCGATTGCCCCGGGAAGCACTGCGACACCTGCGCCGGGTTGGGGCACCAGGAGTCCAGCCTCCGGTGTGCGCTTGAGGAAGCAATCTTCCTCAAAAGGTGAAACCACTATCTCTCGCTTCTCTTCCATTCCTTTTTGGATTTGGTTGTAGACATTTGCTGCGGCAGAGTTTAACTCTAAATTTCAATTCTTATGCGTTAGGTAATTACTTCCGAAGCTCCGATCTTTATCGTTCTCGAGTGCTATTTACGTAATTCTTTGTATGTGTTGGTCGGCTTATCCATGGTTGTAGACGTATTATTTCTAGGAGAAATGTAATTGTAAAGATTGAACCAATTTGGATGTTGGAACTCTTCTCCCATGAACATCCAAGATTCTGTTTGCGGTGTCCAATGTCTTACAATAGTTGGTATATCTTTTTCTTTTTTTTTTTGGAGTATTCTAATTATTGATGAAGAACATTGGTTTACAAGTGAATTTCTTTGCCTAACGTTCTTATCTTTTTCTTTGTTTACTTTTATCTTACAAGATAAAGTGAAGAGCTTATTTTATTTTATTTCTTTTGGGTCATGGAGAGCTGATCTTTTCTTGAAATATTTGTTTACACTAGCGCAAAATTTCATTTCTTGCTGTAATTCTACTGTTGAGCAAACAGTACAGAGCTGTCTTTAACTTTCTGTTATAACTTAAGCTTTATGGCCCCTTTTTGTATAATTATTGAATTTGGTGTTATTACATATATACATTGAAAATTCAGTTTAACAATCTGCATTGATTAGTACCGATCTAAAGTGTTCGTTTTGTTGTTTACAGAGTGTTTGTGATGCCATCTAGAATGTGCCTTAACCCCATGCATAACAAGAAAGGAATTCTCCACCAGCCTAGCAATGCTACTTCAGAGGAAAGGTATGATAATGATGAATGTTCTAATAACTTCAACACCTTCAACAAGAATCCTGTAACCTATGATGGTAGCATGCCGTCTTTGACCTTGCTCCTTTTTTTTCTTGGTAAAGTTGAATCTTCATGTCTGAAACTAGTTTTAGTAAGTCTAGTTCTCATTCTCTCTCACAAGAGGATTATACTCACATTGATTTAGATTCTCATTTTACATGCCCCTTTCGTTCAATGGGTGTAAGCTGGAACTGTTTTGATAGAAAATTTAAACTATAATGCCCATATCTAGGATCTCGTTTTATCTAGACAGGCTGCAGAGTGGATCCACATTAACCGATGTAACATGTATACAATATACCTTCCCTTATGTGTTATTAATTTTTTCAAATACGGCTAATAGAGTTTGTAATAATACGTTAAAAGAGTTTGTAATAATACTTTAAAATGTTATGTAGATGGGCAACAAGTTCATGTGCTATGGACTCTTTGTATGACCTTGACCTTATTTCAACTGTGGCACCAGTAATTTTGGACAACTCAAAAGTGTGGTATCGTATACTGTCAACTAGTATGAAGTTAGGAGACAGGGGTATAGCTCATGTGGAAAGAGTTGGCAGATTGGATCTCAAATCAAAAAAGCAGTACTCAAATGTTTTGCTAATAAACCGCACTGCAAGTCCTCTGGCATGGTAATATCTCATATCCCAAGTTCCTGCTATTATGATGTGGTCCCTACTAAAGTTTATTTTTAAGGCATCACTGGTGTAGAATATGCACAATTTAGTTAGGTGATGTCAGAAGTTTCATGCACTAGTCTTGATCATCATAACCATTTAGGTTTATGGAATGCAAGGATCGTACCAATCGTAGTTCTGTGAACCTGCCATATTCATTCCTTCCCAAGATGGCATCCAAAAGATTGAGAGATGCAGCTGATAAGGTACTAGTTTTCTGAGCTTATATCTCATTTATATTCAAAGCTTGATAAAAAAAATTGTGTTGTCTCTATGATGACTCAATTACCTCTTAAAATTCTGATTGTTTAACTATCACTTTCATGGATTAGAAGGTTCTAGACCAAACAACGCTCAGGCCTCCTAGACTTGAGGAACCCCTGATGTTCTAGACCAAGCAACACACAGACCTCCTAGGCTTGAGGAACCTCTGAATGCAACCATTTCTTGTTTATGTTCGGTATCAGCATTTTCTCAAAAAAAGAAAAGAGTATGCTATCAGATACTACTCTGATACCAACATAGTCAGAGAAAGCATAGCCATTGTATAAAAAATCCATGACGTGACATACATTGACTGTTACGTATGACAGCTATTTTAGAAGTACGAAATGGTGGTTAGCTAGCTATTGTATATGGGACATGAAGCATACGACTGTTATACAAGTGGCATTTACTTTTACCAGAAGGATAAGTTGTAAACTAAATCGAGGAAATTTCGTAACAAAAATAAATCGAGGAAATTAAGATAAGTAAGTTATCTGTTACTTTTAAGCCTGCAGAGTTTTGTTTACCTTTCCCTTTGTTAAGGCATCCCCATTGAAATCTTTAAAGTAATTATTGCATTTGAAACTTCATTTTCTAGTTATTCTCGCGTAGAAATCAGTGATCTATATGCAAAAGTATCTGAACCTGTTCTATTGTAAAATCAGTGTTTATGTTCCTAGCACAAAAGTTAGTGGTTGTGTTCCTAGCACAACATATTATCCAAACATCTTTTATGCAGATTAAAGATCTACTTGGTGATTATGATGCAATTCATGTGCGTCGAGGAGATGTAATAAAAACCAGAAAAGACCGATTTGGAGTTGAGAGGAGCCTGCATCCCCACCTTGACAGGGATACACGTCCTGAATTTATTCAAAGGAGAATCGCAAAGTGGATTCCACAAGGACGGACCATTTTCATTGCTTCAAATGAAAGGACACCTGGATTCTTTTCAGCACTATCTTCTAGGTATACATTATGCCGCAATATCCCTTTGGTTATTTCACTGATATAGTACAAACTGACCAACTTTCAACTTATCTTCTATGTATCTTCATGATTCACCATTTGTACAGCACAGCAGCTTATCTTTCTTTGTTGGATATCTGAGTCTGGTAGTAATTTACTGTTTGGTTGCATTATAGGTATAAATTGGCATACTCATCAAATTTCAGTGACATTTTGGACCCAGTTGTTGAGAACAACTATCAGCTATTCATGGTGGAAAGATTGGTTTTAGTAGGTGCTAAAACCTTTGTAAAGACATTTAAGGAAGTCGACAGTGATCTTAGCCTTTGTGATGATCCGAAGAAAAACACCAAAATCTGGCAAATCCCTGTTTATAGCATGGATGGTGAGGAAAGATGAGTGCTGCGCAGGGAATCTTGTGTTCCATCTTTTGGTAAATAGATTCAGCTACAAATCTTTTGGATGGTGAGGGAATCTTTTGATTCAGCTACAAGTTATAAGAGGTTATTCCTATTATCTTTCATTTTAAGAGGATTTCTCATTATTAAAGAAAAATCTAGAGTGATTTTTATACGATGATACATGATGACCTTGGTACTTCTCTAATTGTGTATATATATGATCTTATGCTATGCTGTAGAGTCATTAGAGTTGTGTATCATGAAACATTATCTGTTTACTGTTTTGTTTGTAAAACCTTTCTTTCAATTTTTTGAACATCATTGGATACACAATAATGAAAGTTGTTTGGAACTTCTGATTATTTTAACTCCACTTCCGGATTCGTCTTTTTCTTGATGTGAAAACATGCATATGATGCTTCTTTCCCTTTCGGCTAGCACGTCCGATATTTTCTGCACTAGGTTACAAATCTGATATTTATTCCTCATCTCGTGAAGTAGATGCAGACCTTTGGGAAGAATTGTTAAAATTGGTATTTTATTATCCTGCATACTTCAATAAAAAATGCCTTTTGGTTAATGCCTTCGATAGATCTTTTATTTTGTAATGAGAACTCGGTTTCGGATTAAACAAAGCACCAGCTTTGAGCGGCAAGTTAATTGAAGAACCAAGTCAGTGCCACAATATACCGTAGGTCCCTCTTTTCATCTGGTTGGAGGAGTTACAATTTGCATTTTATGATTTCGTTTAAACATGTTAATGTATCCTGTATGGATGAAGCTGCAAGAACTATGATCTCCACCAGTGATAGTAACAAAAGCTAGTCCATTCAAATCCCATTAATTAACTAGTCCAGCTACTCAAATCATTCTTTTCTAAGACAAAATCATTTACAAATTGGGATCTGGGTGAAGAAAAAGAAGAAAGAAATTGAAGATTAGAATATTTGATAGTAATCTAGGGGATGGTTGAAGGCTCATTAGCTCCTATTCCAGGTTATCACTTGGCCAAAGCTGCTTCCACTTGGAAATCTCATCGGCTTTCTGGAGCTTCCTTATCCCTCCATAAAACCCATCAGTTTCGTTTCCTTCCTCCCTGTGATTGCTCCGGTTAATCAAAGCTCTTCTCCATCTCGAGCCAACTGTGTATTGATTGAACTCCAGGACAGCTGTGTCTGGCATATTCAGAACATAAGCTTTAAAATGGAGAAAGAAAATTTTAAGAACACGAAGGGATGACAAAGATTTCCATAACCAAATTATTAGGAATCCTGGCATAAAAAAATTAAGACTACAGGTACACTTGTTGAATGATGAAAGAAAGAAGAGACAGCAATGGCTTGGCTTCTCATGTCACTGTATTACTATGATATCATGAACAAACCATTTATTATGAAGCTCATGAACTAAAATTGTTTCTCTTTAAGTTGCTCAAACTAATTGAGTTGCAGTAATTATATAATTTTACCAACCTAGATCGTATGAGTTCAGTGTAATGATCTGGACATTGAAATTCAGTAGAGCAAAGTTCACCTAGACCATATAAGACGAGTGTAATGGTCTGGGCACTGAAAGTTAAGTAGAGCAATGTTCATCTAGTTTCACGACAACAAAATTTGCCAAAAGCAAATAACGGAGAAGCTTCAGTTTAAGCTAAAGAAACAGCTAAGGGAAGGTAGAAAAGATCCATACTGCTAAGATGACAACGGCAAAAATGTGCGTTTCCATCGCAAGACTCCAAATGACCTACGACACCATACCACCAGCCTGAACAAAGCCACAAGTTATTATGCTGTTAGTCTCCAGACAGTTCCCAAAAAATTGCAGCACTCAGGTTTGCTGAGCTCCAGACTATAAACCTGGCAGGATAATATATAGATATCTGGACTAAATTGAATGTGGTTATGAACAAAGCTAGAGATGATAACCGAGAGTGGATATACCATAGGGGAACTCCTTGTTCCTCCTCCATTGAATCTCAATATGATCACCAGGGTGTAGATCATTCAAGCAATCAGAAATGTGAAGATCATGAGCAGGAGTATCAACCGGTGGCGCTCTTAGCCTGTCCCACTTCACCCCGTCCTCTATGACTATAGTTCTTCGACCATGAGGAGAGTACCTGCAAGATTGCACAATGCATGGTATTCAAAGGTCGCTTGGAACATGTGATATCAAGTTAAGGTTTTCGTTCTAGACGATGACAAAAGTGTCCAGTACCCAAACAGATAACAAATATAGTTTGCACCTATTGATATATCTGGTACATTATGTGAATAATGGGCTTAACAGATAGTGAAGGTTTTAGCTCTAGAAGGTAACAACATTGTTCAGTGTTAATCAACTTTAAAGTCAAGCAAACCTCAGATATTTTTCTTTTGTTTTAGCCTAGTTAGTACATAATATATGGTTAAATAATCAATTTGTTTGTGTTATTAATTTTCTTTTGCCTTCATGCCAAACATTAACATACGAATTAAGCCCATTATTCACATACCTGGCCTGGAAGGTGTCGGTATGGCAATCGTAGCTAACTTCTGCATCATAGCAAGATAGCATGAACCCGACATGTCCATTCTGCAGAAAGGTACAGATATTAAACACAAGGACAGGTAGCTTTATTGTGCATTGTTTTGTAGCCTGCAAAATCAATTGAGTGGAAGGACTACTGTGTCATGCAGAAGGATGAGAACCTTATCTGAAAGTAAGGTTGAGGGCTCCTCACTAATAATTACTCATTCTATGTTCTTAATTAACTATAAGGCAATCAAAGCAATGTAATTAGCTGCAGAATGATTTTTCCTCTACTGTAATAGTAACATTGGTCAAATTTGTTTGCAGGCTGTAAGTACAAAGTAAGAGAATTAGTGTAGTCTGGCTTCTAAAACAATCATGATAAGAGAGCAATAATAGCTCAAGTAGTTATTTAATCCTGGAACCTGCCTGTTGGAGATTCCAAAGGTGGACTTTTTAGAAATTTTGATGCGATGAACGCTTACCTCACGGTTGTAGACTTGAGCTGGGAACCAGAAGCTCCCACTCTCCAGTGACTGATACCATGACATGATGGAATCATCAGGCATCGGGGTGCTCTTGTTCGTCTCACCACTGCCGCTGCTGCTGTTGCTGCTGCTCTCTATTTTTGATTTGATCCAAGAAATAGGCCAGACGCAAGAAAGCACCCCAATCCACTTGTTCTGCTTGCCATGGCCTGCAACGTCGCCGCCACCAGCCGCCGCGCCGTTCCTCGAGGCCTCCAGATGCAGCTTCCACGCCCTCTCCGCCGCCTGGCCGATCACCCTCCCCCACTTATCCGCCATGTGCTTCTCCCAGAAGTAGTCGCTCCTGCACCTGTCCCTCAGCGAGCTGCACACTTTGGCCATGTTCGACAGCCCGGACGGCGGGAGCTTCTCCAGTATGCGCTCCAGAGCCAGCTCCGGCAGGTCCAGGATCGACATCTCCGGCGGCACCGACAACTCTTCTGCAGTGCTCATCCTGTGCGCGCACCGCTTCTTCGCAGTCATCCACCGGCAAGCTTAGCACCGAGAGACTCTCGAATCCCAATTTATCAGACAGGTTGAACACAGCTCACCTTTGCTTCTGCAGATCCTCCACCGAATGTAGACTAGAAGCGAGTGAAGGAGTACTCCTCCAGGGCAAGGACGAAGAATCGAATGGTATACTGATATGGTGCGGGAAGAACGATAGGAACGATCTCGGAGGATTCAGTGACCGGGTGCTCCACGTAAAGAGGATTAAACAAACATAGAACAGAACTCCAAATGGACTCAAAAGAGGTCTTCAGCTCAGGGGTGTTATCTCTCGTAGTACGTAACGTGCAATGCTGAGCCTGATGCTAAGAAGCCCACTAGGGGTCGAAAGCGATGGATTCTTCTAATCGAAGAGTGGGAATATTTGTGAGATCAATCCCAACGCGCGGGACCGCGTGCGCCAAGGGAGTGGGATACCTATCTACACTCCCAAGCAGCACAGCTTCGCTCTTCCTGCCTCGGATTGGAATCCTGCAACAGGGACGATGCTGCTGAACAGCTTCAGCTCGCACTCGCACCACAAAGTAGCTGGCCAACTGCCGATTCGGCACAACCAACAGACGGCGACGACGACAGTGTCAAGAAGGTTGCAGCGTGATGCTGCAGATGACAAAGGAGGTAGAGGAAGATGGAGATGAACAAATTAAGACGTAGGTTCACCGCTATCTTCCTCCCCAAAACACAACAACCTGTCAAAACCTTGGCACCACCAGTTCTCTTATTGTCTCTCCCCCTCTTTCTCCCCCCCACAGGAAGAAGAAGAGGAAGGAGGAAGGAGGAAGGATTGGAACTGGAGGCGTTCTACAAGAAAGAGAGATGCTGGAATGGAGGTTGGAGGGATGCGGAGGTATAAATGGAATGGATTGCGTTACTTTTTTTGGAGGGGACGGATGAGAGCGGAGGAATCGACCAGGAGGAGCTCCATGGAACTGTTGGTTTGTAGACAGAGCCGCTCAGCCAGTAATAATAAAAATCGCTCCTTTTTTTATGTTTAGGAGAGGAAGGATGAGGAGGGAGAGCATATGACTATTATTATCGAAAACAAGAAGAAGAGTACATGCCAAGTAATAAAGAATGCAAAGAAAATATTATCGAGAACATTAAAGAGAAAGAACCGATAAGTTATTTTGATAAAAAAAAAGACAGACATTTTCTATTTTTGGGTAATAAGAAGACTGATCATATTCTTGTCCGAAGGTACACTGCAACAAGATATGAATCATGCCCACTGAATTTTCTCTTCCTTCTTCTGTTTGTATTGGAATCTAATTATGGAACAATATTATGTTCTCCTAAAAAAACCCTTCTTCTAATACACATTTTAAAAATATTTTGAGAAAACGAATAAGATTATTGTATATATATATGCGTATGTCAATTGTCAACAAAAACTTTAGAACCATAATTAGAAGATGAATATTTCTATTGCCGTTGCTAAAATTTTAATATCAAATTTTTTAGATTATTTTACCCTTATATTGAATAATATTTTATACACCATTAAAATGTTAATCAAAATTAAAGAGTAGATTATCTTAAAGCAGCCCCCTCACTAACTCTATGGTCTGATTTATGCAAGGTAGTCAAGATCGGAATAAGATCGAAAGGGTATGTAAGATCGAACAAACATCAGATCGGAAATCGTAAGATCCTATCTATATATTAAAAAATATTTAATATATAAAATTATATAAAATAATATTTTTAAAAAAATAAATTTGTAATTTTTAAAATTATATATACTATTAATTTGAGTACTATCCTATTAAAACTTCCTACAAATGCATATATAAATATATATATAATTTATATAATAGTAATTTAATATAGATTGACAAAAAATGACAATAATATGATGAATATGAAGTAGCATTATATAATAATTTTTAATATACATTTATAATAGAGTTATTTTGTGCAAAATTTTAATTATAACCAATAACATTTTTTTTAATTTTATTTCTCAAAAAATCATGTTGCAACTTCGTAAAAATTTAAAAAAAATAAAAAAATTGTAAAAAAAATTAAATTAATAGGATCGATAGAATTTTACAACCTTACCAATCTTTCGATCTTGTTATTAGGATTCCATTGACAAAATCGATCTGAAAATTAAGATCGAGATCGTAGATACTATGAAGGATACAATCTTAAGATTAAGATGGCGATTTTAATAACATTGGATTTATGTGCTGATGGAATAGGATGCCATATTAACCTGTGTATTTAATAAGTTTACATATTTTTTTTTTGAATAACTGTTGTATCGAATCCCCAAATATTTGTTTTTTTTTCTCTTTTTGCATTTTAATTAAAGTTGATATTATTTCTGATAGGTTAAGCATTTTGTGACCATTCACTGGATGGTGATTGGTGTCAATAATGCTGCCATCAGGCTGCCTTTTTTTTCCCTCTCTTTTTTCTGCAATTTGAGGGCACCAGGCGTTGGTTTTTGATGGGGATGGGAGAATGGCAGCTTTAGACTCCGATGGTGATTGGCTATTTGGCTTTTTCGTTGTCTTTTCTAGATGTGACTCTTTAGATTTAAATTAATTGCAAATAATTGACTTCAAATATTTTATTAATAATTAATTATATTTTTTTCGATTACTTTCATTTCATATTATTTTGTCTATTTTAATTTTGTGTATACCTTTTTTTTGTTGTTTCTAGGTATTAGTCAGATAATGTTTCGTTATCAAATCCACATCGATATTCCATTAATTATTTTTCCTGGAGAAAAAAGATTAAATGATGAGTGATTAAGAAGTAAAGGTTTGTCATATGAGTCTCATATGGTGGCGGAACTCTTCCTTGGAGTTCATTTATTTTACATTTAAAAGCTTGATCGGATATCGTAATCTTGAAATATATATATAAAAAAAAGAGTAGCTTTCAGAGTGCGCAATTCCGGAATTGACCCTCAGCTTTCTCTCATGGCTATTATTTCGTCATTCTTTTTACTTCCTGTTGATCACATCTGATAAAAAAAAGGTGATATATCAATGAAAGATTTTAATAATATAAATTATTATAATTTAAAATATCATTGCAGAAGCTAAAATAATTAGAAGCTTGAAAGTCAAATAGCATAATATATCATAAAAGATTTTAAGATAAATTTCACTATTCGTCCTCCAATTCTTATCTTATTTTATCCACCCTTTTGACCGCCTGTTTATTCATAATATTACCTGTGGCATCACAATAAAAGATAAAAATATAATAAAATAATACTATAATAATAAAGTAATATAAAAAAATAAAACTAATTTAAAAAAAGAAGGGGCAGCCGCCCTTCCCTCTTCCTTCCTCCGGCCACCGACGACTTGGCTGGCAAAGACGCTCGTGAGCTACCCGTCGAACACGCCGCAAGCGAGAGGGAACTCAATCCACCGCATCGTGGCGACTCTGCTCCCTAGTATGGTTGTTGACGGCACAACGAACACCGTGCCACCCTCCATCGGGGGCAGAAGAGGGGGCCCCCTCCTTGACCCTGAACAGCCAGCCACGCGCCACGGGCTGGCTCAGCGAGCTTCGGCGACACGTAGCTGAGGCATGGTGAGGGGCAAAGGTGGCGGCTTCAGCAGACATCGTCATCTTCAAAGGCGGAATGAAGAAGGTGGTCGGTGAGGATGGTGAGAGAAGGTGGCCGGCGAGGATGGCGGCGCCACCCTCCTCCATGCTCGCGCGCAATAGAGGGAGAGGGGGTCCCCTCGTCGACGAGCACGACACGCAGGGGCGGTTCCGCCATTCCCCTGTCATGCGCCTAGACGTTGTGCCCGTTGAGAACCAGCCATAGCTGCGACATCGAACGACGGGGCTACCTCGACAAGCTCCGGTGGCGCGTAGCTAAGGCACGGGGAGGGGCATATAACAAGTAGGATAGTTAAGATAATTTTCTCACACACTAATATGTGTGTTCTTATGTATATTTATAAGAACAATATAGAATATAGTTTGTTGTACACAAGATTGATAAAACAAGAATATAACAGACTAACAACATTAACTAAAGTAGATACATATCTGTAAGATATGTTACTTGATCAAGATAAAATCGAAGGATCTCCAAATCTAAATCTGAGAGATCTCTTGACACGCCCCCTCAAGATTAGCTCTCGCGGGAGGAGAGACGAAGCTTGTCACGAAGAAATATGAATCGAACACCAGATAAGGGCTTTGTCAAGACATCTACTAATTGGTCCTTTGAAGAAATAAATCTCACAGTGAGACGTTTGTTGCTAAATTTATCATGAACAAAATGAAGATCAATCTCCACATGTTTGCTTCATGCATGAAATATGGGATTAGCAGTTAAATATGTCACTCCTAAGTTATCGCACCAGAGAATGGGAACTGTTGGAAGGGAAGCATGAAGTTCACGAAGGAGGGACTATATCCAAATAACCTCAGAGCCAAAGCACGACACTTAGACTCAATAGAAGATCTGCTAACCATTCGTTGTTTCTTGGCACACCAAGAAATTAAGTTAGGACCAAGATAAACAAGATAACTGCCGACAGATTTTCGATCAATAAGGGATCCGGCCCAATCTGCATCTAAGAAGACATGTAATGTAGAAATGCTTCCAGGAGTGATCCGAAGACTAAGATCTGATGTGGACTTGAGATAGCGCAAAATTCGTTTAACTGCTTGCCAATGATGTGTGGAAGGACACTGCATAAATTGACTGACTACACTAATAGCAAAGGAAATATTCGATCGAGTAATGGTTAGATAATTAAGAGCACCAACTAGTTGACGATAAAGAGAAGCATATGAAATTGCATCAGTCGTAATAGGCACTAACTTTGTTAGAGCAGACTTGGAGAGGAGATGGCACGGGCATGTTGCATGCCTGCATGTTTCAGAAGGTCTGCAACATATTTCTTTTGTGATAAAAGAATATCATGAGTGTCTCAAATCACCTCAATACCAAGGAAATAATGCACCTGACCAAGATCCTTGAGAGTGAAGCAAGACCGTAAATATTGAATAAGATCTTGTAAGAGAATATCAGTGGAATCTATGATAAGAATATCATCAACATATACAAGTGCAAACATGGTCATCTGGGCATTTTTCATAATGAACAGAGATGTGTCAGTCTTCGATGAAACAAAACTAAAACCAAGTATGAAACCAAGCACGGGGTGCCTGCTTTAAGCCATAAAGTGATTTTCGTAGATGACAAACATGATTAGGATAGTTCTCATCGCGGAAGCCAGGAGGTTGCTCCATATATACTGATTCCTGTAGATCGCCATGAAGGAATGCATCACTCACATCAAGTTGATGGATAGGCCAATCACGAGAGATGGCAAGAGATAAAACCAAACGGATAGTGACCGGCTTAACTATTGGACTGAACGTATCCGTATAGCCAATACCAGGTTGCTGATGAAAGCCCTTAGCAACCAATCGAGGCTTGTGACGATTAATAGACCCATCAGGGTGAAATTTAGTACGAAAAACCCATTTGCACCCAACAACATTCATTCTAGAATGGCGAGGAACTAACTCCCAAGTTCCTGTTTGAAGTAAGGCATTAAGTTCTGCCGCCATCGATGTAGGATCAGCGGACTTTGCAGGTGTAGCAACACATGAATTCACAGATGGTTTAAGGCCTGCCAAGGACCTGTAGTCAACCTTTGACCGAGTGTGCAACACCATGTGTTGGGATGAAGTAACAGGGACAATAGAGGTAAGTGTACTAGAGGTGGTGGTAGTGGACAGAGAAGGGATGAACATGGAGGGTGAAACAGTAGATGGAGGAAGTGAAGGAGTAGGAGAAAGAGTAAGAGACAACCAAGGGGAACATGAGGGTGGACCCAATAAGGATGGTTTAGAAGAGGAACAAAATAAGGCATCCTGAAAGGGAAAGGAGTTCTCAATAAAGCGACAATAGCGGGCCAAATAAATCTTACCATCAACTGGATTATAACACCGATACCCATGATGATGAGGAGAATAACCGAGAAAAACATATTTGGTGGATGGAAAAGAAATTTTATATTTTCAATATGGATGAGTATGAGGGCATATTAAGCGATGAAAAATTCCACAAGAGGCAAAGTGAGACTAAAGACGACGAAACTCACCACCATTGTCAGAATGAAAAGTGCGAATATGTGTATTAAAGAAGCGTTCAACATATTTTTGGAACTTAAGAAAAACATCATAAACATCAGATTTATTGAATAAAGGGTACAACCAGGAATATTTGGAAAAATAATCATGAATTAACAAAAAATAACGATGGCCTTCAATTGATGGAGTGGGTGAAGGACCCCAAACATCAGCAAATAAAAGCTCTAAAGGAGAAGTGCTATGGGTGAACGTGGGAGGAAGAGTCTGACGTGAAGATTTGCTGAGCAAGCATACATCACACAAAGCAACAGATGATGACAACTGCGACAATTTTGAAGAAGGCATAATATTGCGGATTGTGGCAGAAGAAGGATGCCCAAGTCGTTGATGCCAATGAAGATCCATGGAGGGAGCTACATGGTGAGCAGACGGAGGAGGATGCGAACAAACAAGATGACGGAATAGACACAGAAGATGATAAAGATCATGTTCAGCAGGGCCTTGTAGACGTAGACATCCCGTTTGAGTGTCTTTAACATCAAAATGATCAGCATGAAATTCAAAGTAACAATTATTATCGAGAGCAAATTTATTAACTGAAAGTAGAGACTGTTTCATGGATGGAACATGTAAAACATTACGTAGAACAAGAGACTTAGATGGGGAATGAATATCAGAAGAGCCAGTATGAAGAATGGAAAGCCCTTTACCATCACCAACACACATGTTGTCAGCACCATTATAAGGAGTGGCAGAGCTAAGAGCCTACAGATCCGGAGTAACATGGTGAGATGCACCAGTATCTGGCAGCCAATCGGTGTAGTTGCTCATAGCTGAAAAAGTTGAGTGCATAGGTGTAGTGGAACTATGATATGCTTGAGGGATAGGAGTTCCAACAGGAGTAGCTGTAGCTAGTGTTGCATGTTGAAGAGATGCAGGATGACGAAACTGGCACTTATAAGGACTATGTCCCATGAGTCCACATATGGGACAAGGATCCCTTCGAGGTTGAGAAGAACGACCTCTTTCGCGAGAATGTGATCGACCACCATGACCACGAGAAGAATGGGCTCCAGGGGAAGCATAGTTTGCCGAAGGAATGGTAGAAGCCATCATGGCAGCTTGCTTATGTGCCAAACGAATCTCGTGATTGAGAAGAGAACTCTGCAAATCTGGAAATGAGATGGGATCACTGCAAGCAGCAAGAGATGCCACAACGTCATTGTAGTCGGGCCCTAAATTGTTGAATACAATCGCATTGAAGTTGGAAGGAGAGAGTGGATGCCTGGCTGCAGCAAGTTCATCAGTCAAATATTTGGCTTGCCGAAGATAGTTTGAAAGAGAAGAATCATCCTTCCGTAAATTTTGAAGCTGCATTTGGAGTTGAAGAATTCTTGTGGAGGAGGGAGCACCAAATGCCTGTTATAGAGTCAGCCACACTGCATTAGATGTACGAAGGCTGACGATCATAGGAAGTACTTCTTCGGATAGAGAGGCAATCAACCAACTAAGGATCATTTGATCTCGGTGTTTCCACTCAAGGTACTCAGGATTCGGAGCAATAGAGGAATTTGGAGTGTCGTTTGGTGAGGAGACACACTTTGGAGGACAAGGGACAGTGCCATCTACAAAGCCTTCAAGATTGAGGCTGCTTAACAAGGATTGAAGTTGTGACTTCTAGACAAGATAGTTAGTGGGTGTGAGTTTCAGAGTAAGAAAATGATTAATATTTCCAAAGGAAGGAAACATTGATTTAGTGGCCTCTAAAGTGGAAGATGACCCAGCAGAACTCATGGAAGATGATGACCCAACGGAAGACATGAATGTCAATAGCTCTGATACCATATAACAAGTAAGATAGTTAAGATAATTTTCTCACGCACTAATCTGTGTGTTCTTATGTATATTTATAAGAACAATATATAATACAATTTGTTGTACACAAGATTGATAAAACAAGAATATAACAGACTAAAGTAGATACATATTTATAAGATATGTCAGTTGATCAAAATAAAACCAAAGGATCTCCAAATATAAATCTGAGAGATCTCTTGACAGGTCAAAGGCGGAGGCTCCGGCTTTCATCGTCGTCTTTGGCCGGCATCGTCGTCTTCGGAGGAGCAGAGAAGGTGGCCGGCTAGAATGACGACGTCCCCTGCTTTCGCGCAGTAGAAGGAGAGGGCCCCTCGCCGGCGAGGGCGACACGCAGGGGCGGTGCCCCGCTCCCCGTCTCACGCCTCCACGTAGTGCCCGTCAAGGATAGGCCGCACTGCAGCAACATCAAATCGCCGGGGCGGGCTCGGCGAGCCTCGGCGGTGTGTAGCTGAGGCACGGCGAGGGGCAAAGGCGGCGGCTCCGGCCTGCATCGTCATCTCCCCTGTCGCGTCATCTCCCCTCGTTACGTAGCTGAGACATGGTGAACTCCTTGTCGTGTAGCTGAGACACTCCCTATCCCCTCTCCTTCCGGCCACCCAACGAGGTTGCCGGCAAGCGGAGGGAGGGGAGAGGAGGAGGGCGCTGCCCCTTTTTTAAAAATAGTTTTATTATTTATGTTACTTTTCTTATTATTATTTTATGCTTTTTATATTTTCACATAAGCAATAATACTTGCTAATAAATTAAAAATTGAATACGAAATAAAGTTGAAGAATAAATTTAAAAATATAAAATTGAAGGGTAACATTTATCCCATAATAACAAGTATAGCTCCAAAAATCTTAATATATCTCAATATCCCAACATAAAGACTCAATGTATTTGACATAAAGAATCTATTCATGTGCAATAGATGAGGTAACATCGTCATCACGCACGGTCATCAACGTACAAGAATTATGTACCTATAAATCTTGCTTGGCCATCGAAATTTGGAAAAATTTTTGCCCAAGTTTCGATTAACATTATAAAAAAAAACATTGAACTAGGAGGAAAAGTACTGGTCAAACGTGACGTGTTTAGAACTTTAAATGAGAATCAAGTGATTTTTTTTTACTTTTTTCATACATGTATAAAAAGATATTATTTAGGTAAATTATAATATTAATAACATAGAAAAAATTAACATAATATGATGCAACTTATTTTTTTAATAAATTTTAAATTTTTATTTACGTATAATATTTTTATATGATAGTAATTATTAAATTAAATAAATAAATACATAATATTTTTATTTATAATAATTTTATATCTCATAAAATAATAAATTATACTATTATTTTTTACTTTTTGTTTAAACACACTAAAATTTTTTTTATCAAATCAACCTTTTAAATCCTCATCATTACATTTTTCATCCAAATAATAATTTTAATTTATTTCTATATAATCGAGTAGTTCTCGAGAAATGATAAGAATTTAAAAATTTTCATCCAAACACAACCGAGAGAAAATTAATATGATAAAAACAATTTAATTAAGTCATGAAATAAACTTCTTTTGAGTGTAACATTTAGATAACATAACAATGAAATATCATAAAGAATTGGGAATAACACATCATAATTCAAAACTTGATAACAATAAAGCCTTCATGGTCCATTATAGGACACCAACATGAAAAGTGATAGAAAAATAATAATATTTAACCATGATATAGGACATATCTTGATTCGGTCATATTCATTATGACCCCGTTTGGCATATAAGCAAGATGGATGTTAAGGTGTTGTTCAAGCTACAAACATCCTAATGCAATGAGAATAAGGTTTTCATGGTCAAATAACATTATTACATTTTTAACCCCTATCGGCACATAGAAATTAAAAAAAAAACAAGGGTTTTGGATTTTGACCAACTGCAAAAATATTTTTGTTCCAACCAATTTTGTTCTCACTATAGGAGCAATTTATTCATTTTCCTAACGAAGCCTATGTGAATGTACATCTTAATTTGAACATGATTCTTTTAATCATCTTCCATCTTATTTTTTTAAACTTTTTTTTCCTATTTTTCATTTATCTTTCTTTCAATTTAGAAGGGATAAGTATGTCAACGAAACAATATAATAGTATGTGATAAGATTAATCAGGACTAATGCCACAATAAGTGTCCTCTCTTAGTGAAGGATGCATCACTCTTGTAAATGAAATCCATTTCGTTATTTAGAGTGTAGTAGCCTCGCTCAACTGAAATAATGACTCTATTTTACCTTCATTGCGTCACATCTCCATTTTAGTTCTCCTTTGCAAAGGAAAAATGGCAATATATATCTTTTTATTTTATCTTTAATAGCCTACTTTTTAACTTCTCGTTGTCATATATGAGCAAAGGACACTCCAAATTAGTATTATAGATAATCTAAATGAATATGAAATCAATTAGACATGAATTGTAGCATGGATCATTTAGATGAATATGAAATCAACCAAACTTGAATTGTAGCATGGATCATCTTATTGAATATAAAACCAATTTTGGATATCAAACTTGAGTTTCATATTCTCTAGAATAATTTTGGATGTCTAAAAGTTCAAGAACGAATGTCTAATCTTTCAAAAAGACATTCAAATCAATTGGAATCGTTTGCATGTTTTGAACTAATCATCGAGTCATGATTAATCAAGATTTCAAATCTTGACCTTCCTTTAGACCTTTCAGACATTTGACTAGTTGGCTTAGTTCAAAATGTTTAAATGTACAAAATTACTAAGGATTCTCTGCTAGTAAGTTTTGGACATTTGAATCATAATTTTGATAATGATCATTATAAAATTTAGGTTTTGAAATATATTTTCGAAGTTAAACATTCATAACATAAAAGGGTAATAAATCTAGCACTTGGTATATTCCAAGAGGCAATTTTAATCATTTGTTATCAAATCATTACTTAGGCATCCTACATCGAGCCTAAGTCCCATTTCACATGCTTTTGAACACTATCATATTTTTTCATCATATAAGTTCATACTAGTCATAGTCGCATATAAGTAATAACCATATGAAAAGCATCAATCTAAGCATCATTAAATTCCTTTAACATATGAGTCAAAAGATCTCTTCATAGAGCATTTGATAATTGAAATTTATCCTAATTCATTTTAAACAACAGGATAATCACCAAAACTAAAATTTGTCCATATCAAATTGAAGCTTGAACATCTTTGAAACAAATATAACTATATCTACGCACATGGATGATAGTTCTCTATAGAGGAATTTAGCATAAAATTCATCCATAGAATGCTTTTATAAGTTTTATCGGACCATCATCCATATGAGCATCATAAGCGTTCATTTCATCAATGAGCTAGTACTTAGGATACTGCGCATGATACTACTCACAAGAGAAATGAATCCCATGATTTAATTCATGTTACTCACACCATTTATAACGTCCCGAGACTCACGTGAATATCACATGGTCAAAGTCATTTTAGAGATGCTACACAATTTTTAATAAAATATTTTTTAAAATATAAACTATAAAGAGAAAAATATCTCAATACTAATAACGAAAAATCCATACTATCCAAAATAACTAGAATATCATAAATTCACAATACTAAAAATGTGGAAAGATAATAAACTAGATAACTTCATTACAACTGAATCCTAATGCCATGTGCAACATTTACGTGAGTGAAGCTATCTGCAGCACCATCCTCTTTAGCCCTCTCACCTGCATGGATAGAAAAAAAATCTGAGTAAATATGTAGTGTCTAATCATAATCAATAACCAATGCTCAAAAGATAGAACATAATCATAATCACCTTTGTGTTGCCCATATGAGACTATCCATTAGTACCTTAGGTCTAGACCTTGTGTCGTTACAATCTTCTCGTGTTAGGGGGCTATCCGTGTTTCTCACATGGCTCAAGTTTATACGCAAGGTCGACTCTAATATGTAGCACCCCCAATCCAATCACGATGTGAGTGAGTGGATACAAAATGAGTGAAGAATCGACTTTCGCTCACAACCATGATAGCCCAGTCATGATCGTATGTCACGACTCACGACCATGATCGAGAGATAGAGAAAAATGATAGAAAAGGAGCTCGGCCACGTCCGTGATCTAGAAGTGTCACGATCGTGTCCAACGACTGGCACGGTTGTGACCAAGGTGTCACACGACCATGACCAATGGGGAATGTCTCATACGATGTTTTAAACTTATTGTTGAAGGTACATATATTATGTAGTAAGGATTGATGATTGTATATGACACCTAAATATATGAAATGTTTATATAATCAAAAGTAGGTTAAAATCTAAAGATTAAGCGATGAGTTTAAAATCTAAAGATTAAGCTCCAAAAGTTTTCAAATTAAAAATTACTTTTTGAAATTAAAATAAATCCAAAATTTAAGATTTTGTTAAAGAATGATAAAGTTTGAAAAGAAATAAAAGTTAGTTAGAGGAAGGATAAAAGAAGAGAAAAAGGTAAGATAATAAAAGTTTGAAAGCGAATAAAATTGTTATTAGATAAGAGATAGGAAAAGATAATTCCTAATTAGATTAGGAGTTAAAATTATAATAAGATTAGGGATTCAAAATTGAATTTGAATCTAACTAGAAGTTTAGGTATATAAATGACTCCTCATGAGAGTTAAAATGAGTTTTATGTCTAAAAATATTTGAAAGATAAAATAATATTATTTTATTCTGAAAAATAAAAGATAAGAATAATAATTATTAATTTAATTCCGAAAATTCATGAATAAAGAAAAGATAATTAAAAGAATATAAGGGATGAAATTTGTTGAAGAATTGAATTAGGACTCATAAGTAGGTTATGATTAGGAGTTTTAAAGATAAAAATATTCAAGAATAAAATAATATTAAATTATTATTTTAAATCCCAAATCAAGAAATAGTGATATTAATTATATATTTAAATACAAAAAAATTGTGAAAAATAAAAGATTAATTATTAATAAGAAGTAAGATCAGGAGTTCTAGTTAGATCGGAACTTGGGGGAAACTTTTTCCTTTAAAGAGGACCTTAAAAGGTCTCTTCCAAATCATCTTTCTCCCCTCCTCTATTTGAATTTTTCTTCCATATTTGGGTTACGTTTTCTCCCTCCTCGGGGCACGTGTGTAACTAAAACTTTTGACTATCTCTTCGTGGCACATCCCTCTATCAATGGATGCCAAACATTTCATCGAAAGCATCATCGTCTCCTCAAAAAACATGTACAAAGATAGGGATTCTAGATAGTTCTACTTGGATGGGTACGTACAAATTTCAGATTCACTTTTGGATGCATTTTCTTAATAGAATAATACAAAGTTAAAGAAATTTAAAATATGTCTTACGTTCTCCTATGAAACATGAATAAGTTCTATGAGATAGTTCTTCGAAAGCAAGTCATTTTGGTATCTAAAATCTCGGCTAAATTTGATGAAAAATCATTTGAGTTCTGCTTTGTCAAAATTTGGCCCGAGTTCTACCATGAATAAGTTCCATAAGATAATTCTTCAAAATCATGTTGTTTTGGTATCTAAAATCGTTCTACTTTGTTAGAATCTGGCTCAAGTTCTACGATATTTTTTTGACGCATTTTTACCAACACTAAATTCGACTCGATTCCATGTAAACTCGGCCCGATTTTCACGTAACTTAGTCCGGATTCTATTCGAGAGTATGAATAGATATCCTCAAATTTCGACCCGACCCGCGTCAGACAACAACCAACTGGCCTGAGTTTCATTCAGTGTTCGGCCACGACGATCTGGCCTGAGTTTTATGTGATCCCACGTGGGTTCCCATGTTAGGAAAGGTTAAATGATTATCGATCAAGGACCCAGCCCAATTAGCCAAATTGCTACGTGTGAGGGTGAAATTTTGGGTCGTTATAATTTTTTGAACGAAACTCGCATAATTTTAGTTCACAAAACATGTAGGATATATATTGTTAGCCTCTCTATTTTTTCTTCTGCCAAACGATTTAAGCCAATTTTATCTTATATAAGTTAACTCTGCCTATGTTTTATAGCCGGTCTCAAGCCCGGATAAAGGAGGAGGATTGTGTTAGGCCCCGACAGCCAACGTAAAATTCTGTCGAATCTTATGAACATAGATCAACGAATATATTATGTTAATGCTAGGTCGTTACCCGTAAGTAGCGTTGTACAGCTCGGGTACAGTGATAAGAGAGCAAGAGGCGCTGCATCCTCACCTGAATGCAGTGTTAAATGAGCAAGGGCTACCGCACTCTAATGGACGGAGGCGGTTAAAGAAGATAGTTCATGAGACTAAGATCAGATTAGGTTCTTGAAATATTGGGACGTTGAATGGGAAGCGCCTCGAGGTGGCACAAGTAATGGACCAGCGTAAGATTAGTATCTTATGCTTGCAAGAAACTAGATGGGTAGGAGAGGGAAGTAAAGAGATTAGGTTAAATAGTTCCAAACTTTGATACACATGTAAGGTAAAGGGAAGGAATGATATTGGTATTATCACGGATGCAGAATGGAGGAAGAATGTTGTGGAAGTTAAAAGGATTGAGGATCGAATCATATCCGTGAAAGTAATTGTTGAAAAGGAGACTATGAACATTATTAGTGCATATGCACCCCAAGTAGGAGCAGAATCACATCTCAAGGAGAAGTTTTGGGCAGATATGGAGGGTTTGATTGAAAGTATACTAACAACAGACAAAGTTTATATTGGATGAGACCTTAATGGACATGTTGGTAAAGAGGCAGGACCACATGCAAGGGTTCATGGTGGTTTTGGTTTTGGGGAGTTGAATGAGGAAGAACAAACTATTATTGATTTTTCTTTAGCATACGACCTTAAGATTATCAACACTTATTTTAGGAAGAGAGATGAACATTTAATCACATACAAAAGTGGAACTCATAGGTCTCAAATCAATTTTTCTTGACAAGAAATACTGATAAAAGATGCTGTACTAATTGCAAAGTAATTCCTGGGCATGTGGTGATTACACAACATAGATTGTTAATTCTTGATATGCAAATGAAATGTATAAAACCAAAATGTCGAACAGTTTTTTATCGAAAGATCAAGTGGTGGCAGTTAAATGAGGAGAAGCGAGAGACTTTTAGAAGTAAGTTATTAGAGGAAAGTGTGTGAGAGTTAGAAGGAGATACTAGTATCATGTGAGAGAATGTGGCAAAAAAGGTTGAAATGGTTGCTAAAGCCATTTTAGAAGAATCAAAAGGTTTTGGACCACGAGATAAGGAGACGGTGGTGGAATGAGGAGGTCCAAGAAAAGGTGCGTAATAAGAAGAATTATTTCAAGGCGATACACTTGGACAATAGTTCTGACAATTGGAAAACGTATCGTTTGGCGAAAAGGGAGACTAAGAAGGCAGTTAGTGATGCACGTGCTAAAGCATATGAGGGGTTTTATAAGGAGTTAGGGACAAAGGCTGGTGAACAAAGGATTTACAAGATTGCAAGGAATAAAGAGAAGGAGTCGAGAGATTTGGATCAAGTAAGATGCATAAAAAATGAAGTTGGTAAGGTTTTAGTTACTGAAGGAGGTATTAAGAACAGATGGGAAGAATATTTCTATAAGCTATTTAATGATGGATGTGAAAGTTCCCGTTGTGATTTGGATGACTTGACAGTTAGCGAATGTGAGCTTAATAGGTCATTTTATCATAGAATTAGAGTCTCGGAGGTTAGCGAAGCTCTTAAGAAAATGAAGAATGGTAAAGTCGTTGGACCGGATGGTATACAGATTGAAGTTTAGAAATGTTTAGGAGAAAAATGTGTGTTGTGGTTATGTAAACTATTTAATGAGATTTTATGGTAAAAAAAAGATGTCTGATGATTGGAGATTAAGTACATTAGTTCCTATTTACAAAAATAAAGGGGATATTCAGAATTGTGCAAATTATAGAGGGATTAAACTTATGAGTCACACAATGAAATTATAGGAAAAAGTGATTGAGCATAGATTGAGAATGAAGACTAGTATTTCTGATAAACAATTTGGGTTCATGCCAGGAAGATCTACTACCGAAGCGATTTATTTATTAAGAGGGATGATGGAGAAGTATCGAAGTAGGAGAAGAGACATACATATGGCTTTCATTGACTTAGAAAAGGCGTATGATCGAGTACCAAGGGATGTACTTTGGAAAGCCTTGTAAAAGAAGATGGTGAGTATTGCCTACATTAAGGTAATACAAGATATGTACGATGGTGTATTGATTAGGGTTAGGACACCTGGAGGTGAGACAAATGAATTTCCTATAAGAATTGGCCTACATCAAGGATCAGCTTTAAGCCCATATCTATTTAACTTAGTTATTGATGCTATAACCGAGAGTATCACAGAGGAGGTACCTAAGTGCATGCTATTTGCGGATGATATAGTACTTTTAGCGGATTCAAGAGAAGAGATTAATACAAAATTAGAAATATGGAGAAATACGTTGGAGTCAAATGGTTTTCGTTTAAGTAGGAATAAAACAGAATATATGCATAGCAATTTCACAAATAAATAACTTAGAGACGATTTGAAAGTTAGGCTAGGGGAGAATATAATTTCTCAAGTGACAAAGTTTAAATATTGAGGATCAATTGTAAGACAAGATGGTGAGATTGATGACGGTGTTAATCATGAATTCAAACTGGTTGGTGTAAGTGGGGGAAAGCCACTGGAGTTCTTTGTGATAGAAAAGTATCCAATAAAGTTAAAGAAAAATTCTATCGTACTGCTATAAGACCGGCAGTGTTATATAGTAGTGAATGTTGGGTTATGAAGGGACAACATGAACGTAAAATGGGGGTAGTTGAAATGAGGATGTTGAGATGGATGTGTGGTCATACAAAATTAGATAAGATTAGGAATGACCATATACGTGAACTAGTCGGAGTGGCTCCTATTAGTGAGAAAATGATAGGGAATCGTTTGAGATGGTTTGATCATGTTTAGAGAAGACCATTAGATGCGCCAGTAAAAAGAATAGATCAAATAATCTGGAGTCTGATTAAAAGAGGGAGAGGGAGGCCAAGGCGGACACTTGGCGAACTAATAGAGCAAGATCTATTGGTGAATAATATATCGAAAAGTTTAATTTCTAATAGAGCGGAATGACGTCGTATGATCCATATAGCCGACCCCACCTAATGTGATAAGACTTTGTTGTTGCTATTGTTGTTATCTTATATAAGTTGGAACCAGAGAAAATATCAATAAATTGCAAAACATTATAAATCGCGTCATTAAGAATATTATATTTGGATTGTAATGCTGTCTTCTTATAGTTTATTATGTTCCTCATTATTTTTTAAATATCACTTACTAGACTGACGAAGAGGTTGAAAAGTACGCAACGTCGCTACTCGTTCAATTCGAAGTGGTTCTAGGCCTTGGAGCTGTAAAAACTGCAAGAGGTCGGGGGTCCAGTGTTTAGATGTCAATCTCTGCATGCCTGCTCCATGATGCAGAAAGGGTTGTAATTTTGTATGCATAAGAGATGATGCAAAGCTTCTTGCACGTCTGCTTCATTTCTGCAGTTTATGTGTTCTGACTTTTATTTTCTGAATCTGGAGTTATGTTTTCTCAGTTGAAGGACTGTTTTAAACATCGGATAAAAGAAAGTTCTCTGTGAAATTTAACAAGAGTGAAAAGGATTCAACCGAGTAAAACAGGGAGTTTTTACATATCAATGAACTCCCGCATGTACAGGGCTCAAATTTTATCAGTTTCTACTCTCATTTTGTACAGCATCCTTTTTGAACAGCAAACCACTTGCCAAGGAAGGCGAGAAGGAAAGATTAAGACATCATGAAAGCCTTGATGCACACAGCATCAGTTCAATGTCATGTGAGAAATCTGGACGATGCCGCACCTGCACAGTTATGGCTGCCCCATTCTCCTTGACTCACACTTGAACTCTCAGCTGATGTATCTCTTCGTTGTCTTCTCCATGCTTGATCGAATGACAATTTCTACTCGGTCAAGCTTTCAGAAGTGTGCGTGAAGAAACACCATGAAGGAGTTTAACAAAGCCCAAGAGACTGAGTTTGCCATCAGAATGCCTTACCCAGTCCTGGAGCACAACATGAACTGGAACAGATGGACTGAGACCAAGTTCCTGGTCAAAATCATACTAAATGAGAACAAAAAACTCAAACATATTTAAAAAACTGATCGTAAACTAGAAGGGGTATGACTGCTACAGATTCAAAAGTACACAGTGAACCACAAATTATAAGACAAGTTGTTTCCTACCGATGCAAGTTCTTCAATCATGATAGACCTGTTTCCATCCTTTTCAAAGAATTCATAGCCACGACGAGCATGTTGCTCCCAGGTGCCCAATCCTTCCATCTGATGTACACTTATTGTTGCAGCAGCAAATTCTTCAAAGTCTAGCTTTCTGTATTGTAGACAACTCACCTGAATGATGGTGCAAAGTAGCATGTTTGTCAATGTGTCACATCATTCACATTATGACATAATTAAGATGTTCTAAATTTATACCCCGTTGACAAAGTCGAGAACTTTTGAATCCTTCACTGCATCTGTCGAGTATTTTAACAAGGCCTGAAAATTGGAAAAGAACCAAATAAGAATTCTCGTATAAAGGAACAATTCTAGTTATTCCAGCAAAACTGCCTAACCATCTTCAGATGTTGAAGGGAGATGTAACCATTCTTGTTTGGCCCCAACAGTGCAAATTGTTGCCCCAAATAAGAGAGCTGATCCACTGACAAGGTCTTCGCAAGGGCCTGTTGCATATATAAATGAAACAACATAAGGGTGGTCTCTTCTAACTACTGAGCTTTATACCTTGGAATAAGAAGCATATATTCACAATTAAGATAATTGAGTAAAACAAGTATCATGCTTATGTATGCATACAATTAACTTCCGATAGGACAGACACCATAATATTGGTTGCCTCTGTCTAATACCTTTCGAACACAGATACCAGCAAAAGCACAAACAAAATTTAGACCAGTGCTATGCCTAGTCAATTGTGTGAATTTTGCAGTCCTTAAGGTTTTGTTGGACAATTAACCAATGGAGGGCTGTGAAGTGAGAGATGCGGGAGTGGAGTGTGATGGATATTACTACACTTATGTTTGGATAAATAACTGTGGACGAGGATGAGTTAAGATCTATCTTGTTTGGATAAAGTTTTTAAAACACGAAGTATGAAAGCTTAATTTACACAAAAGTCATCACCTTTATTATGTATGAATTATTTATAACATCTAACCAGTATAGTAATTGTATCATATATTTATTTATCACTAGTTTTTGTTTTTCTCTTTAGTCATTTTCCCCACTTGTTCTATGTTCTACTTTTTCTAATCGTTATTATTTTCTTTTACTGTTTTATCCATCTTTCTTTCCTCTTAAAATTAAAAGAGAAGGGCTAAATAAATGTAAATTACTTTTATAACCTTTCTATGGAAACAAGAAAAACAAACATAATGGCATGTAGTCGAGGGAGAGAGAGAGGGGTCAATTTAGTCATAAAATCATTCATACCTCCTCATTCCACAAAATCCCTTATGACTAATATAAAAATATAATGGAAACAGAAGTTTAATAACACCATACACCCATCCTCCACTCCATCCCTCCAAAACTTTCAATCCAAGCAAAGCCTAAAACTTAAAACTGAACGCATTCTATTTAAATTCAAACAACTTTTCCCATTTTAAATTCCTTTTTAATTTCAATGGTTTCTATTTATAATAAAAGTAGAAAATGGAAAGAAAACATGCAAAGGAACCAACCCCTTGACTGTCCTTCAAAATTGTTCTTCAAACAGTGATTCAATCTTAACTAATAAGTAACTAAGGGCATATGACAAGAAAGTGGCACATTAAATCATTACCCTTAAAGCTGATTTCCTGAGAGATGATGAACATATATAAACTTTCATCTGCTTAAAAACAATTATATCCAAAGGAATCTTGACTTCCTCAGAATTGTGAATCCAAGGATGACCTGGAATATGAACAATGAGCTTTCCAACTTGAATCATTTGACAGAATCCCTGCAAAATGAAAGAAAAGAACTTACAAAGAGCCTGTGCAGCAGTCATTCTCTTGCGAAAATCTTTGTTCAGCAGCCTCTTCACAAAATCTTTTGCTTGAGCAGACAAAGTGGGCCATGGAGCCTCGTCAAAGTTTGGCTCTGCCTTCAAAACTGAGCGAAATATACCTGACTCTGTTCGAGCCCAGAAGGGACGACTTCCACAAAGCAAAATGTATGCAATTACACCAATGCTCCACATATCAGCCTCGGTACCATACGATCTATGTAGAACTTCAGGAGCAACATAGTAAGCACTTCCCACTATATCATTCAGTCTCTCATCTGCACTTTATTGCATGGAAAAGAAAATAAATGCAAGAGCTACATGGATCAAAAGATATTTTTTCTATATTCAATAGACCAACCTGGCTTTACAAAGTCTGACAAGCCAAAGTCTATGGCTTTTAATGTAGATTTCTCATCCTTTGTACTGAAAAGAAAATTCTGAACCACAATTTGGAAATGTACACAAGAATTAGATTATGATCATGGTTAGAGTCTTAGGCACGGAAAGTGTCCTCTGATATCCTTAAACCTAAACTACAAAAAACACAATTGCAGCTATAAATAATAAAATCATATTAACATTCACAAAACCCTGCAAGATTAATGAAAACTAAAGTTTAACTTTGATAAGGAAACTACTTCTGGCTTGAGATCTCGATGAACGACGCCTTGGAGATGACAAAATGCCACAACATGCAAAATCTGAACCATGACAGCTTTTGCTTCTTCTTCTGAATACTTCCCACCCCTGAGAAGGAAATGATTCAGGATTAATGAGCTACTAAGACACCAAGCCCAAATGATTTTGCCCAACAGAAATTATACCTTGCAAGTATCCTGTCTAACAGTTCTCCTCCTTTGCATAACCTGAAAGATTGAGGAAAGGAGACTTGTCAAGTTTGACAAAGATGACTTTTGCATAGTATAGTTGAATACTGGATTCACCTGAGTTCCAACTCAGACAAAAGTGATCAGATGAAAGAAAATCAGAAAAATAAGTACAGTGATATATAAACACTTACTCCATTACAATATATACATTGTCTTCATCTTCATATGCATCATAGAACTGCACCAAGTTCTTGTGTCCCGTGAGACAACTTAGTATTCTCACCTCTCTTCTGACATCTTCAACTGCAATAGCCGTCACCATCTGCATAATAGAACCAATATTAGGAAATCTCTGTTGGGATTTAGGAAAATACCAGAAGTCATTTAAACTAGCAAATTTTTTGTTCTAAGTAACAGTATGAAAGAAATGCTGATAGAAAGGACATTACAACAAATGAAAGTGGAATTAACTCAAGAAGTTATCTTAATCTCTCTTTATATTAACGCTGATTCTGCTAACTTAATATTTAAGTAGAAAACATCCCAGTTCTTTATGGGCGACAGTAGTTTCATCCTATGACTTCAACATCCTAGATACTAAACTGAATGTATCGGAATTTCAATCGGTATTGATATATATGGGGCACCCTGGGGGGTTTGAATGAAAGCTTGAAATGTATTCACATGTGCATTGGCCATCATATGAATCTCCACAGAAGCCAGATGAAGGATGAGTATAGGGAACATATGATCACATAAGGTATGCATTAATCTATCTTGATTCCCAAGAGGCGCAGGGGGCACATTGTAGACTGAAACTTTGCACTTTAAGGGGCCATCGTAACATTCATACTTTGCTACTCTAGGAACCATCGTATAGTACCAACCTTTGCCTTTGGAATAACCTTGACGGCCACCTCTTCGCCTTTCATGTCTCCCTTCTTTGCCTTTGCGCTGCAGGTATAACCGAAATGCCCCCGTCCAACTTCCTCTCCAAGCTCGAATTTTGCAAAGAAATGCTTCGAAAACCCAAAGCTCTTGTCCAATCCCAATTCAACTTCACTGCCCTCGGGGATGGAAGCCTCGTTGGGTTTCACAGAACCGTGCCTACGAGCGAGCAGGGCCTTAATATGTTTCGCAGGCGAGGGCGGTGGAAATGGCCTCTTGAACAGCCGAAGTGGCGTCGAGTTCCGGCTTGAATTCGCCGGCGAGCTCTTGTAAGAACCCGGAAGAGGGCTGGGGCTGTAGAAAGGGAACTTGGGCTGATTGGGGGTGCCGGGGTTCGTCGGGGGAACTCCAGTGAAGGGTCCGGGAGGGTTCTCTTCCTGGATTTCAGGGCTTTGGACTTGCTTGCCATGGCAGATTCCCATGGAGAACAAGGCCCCTTGACAGAGAGAGCACCTGAAGATCTAAAAGGTCGCTTCTTGACGGGGATTCTGTGCTTTGGGACCCCAACGTCCTAATTCCGAAAATTGGAAGCCAATCATCAAGAAATCAACCTTTGATCCACAGTTAGAACAGGAGCCACTAAGACTACACTACAGCTGTAACACACGCGAGCCAATCCTCAAAAGCTGCAATTTCGTATCAATGGGGGAACACATTCACAGGGAACGAGAAAGATCGAACCTTTGCAGGTTTGCGGCACAGGAAGAAAGAAAATGAACCAGAAAAATTGCGACTTTCAAGAGAGAACTTGTTGGGGGGGGGGGGGGGGGGGGGGGTGGTGGTGGTGGTGGTGGCCGGGTGGGGGGCGCTGCGAAGGTAGGAGATGCTGCTGATCAGGGGATGAGGTGGAGGAAATAAAGAAGAGAAGGGATCGCCCTCCCTTTGGGTTCCAACTTGTCTTCTTGGAGAGAGTGGCTTATGCTGGCATCAGCTCTTCTTGTCACTAGAGGGGGAGGGGGAGGGGGAGAGAAAAATGTCTCTCAATAGTCAATATATCTAACGCCGGGGAGGGAGTTTGGGAGGATTTCTCACTCATGGGCTGTCCTTTCGGATCTCTCTCACTACTGAAAAAAATATAAAGAAGATATGATACAACTTGTTTTATTCCTCCCCCTCTGCAACTTTCTTTGCTTGAGCTAAATGGAAACTTCACTGGCTAAATATTAAGTCCAATGACCCTTGCCATTTGTATACGACACCGTAGGAGACTTAAAGCTTAAAGCTTAAAGCTTTTTATGTAAATGTGATCGATATTGAATAATTAATGGACTTGACTGATGAACAACTCATTAATTAATGTGTTTAGAAACTACTACTTGATCGCAACAAATGCTGACCCAAACAAACTCTGCGCAGTGCTCATGCGTCCATCTTTCTCTGAAGTGGTAGTGGTTCTGGTCATAGCATGGAGAGGACTCCACGAAGTCCCACTGCGAAGTGGAGATCCAGCGTGCTCTGCTCCTCCTCATTATGATGTGTTGTCTACTGCGATGGACGGGGGCGGGGTGGGTGGGTGGGTGGTGGCCTTTGTAACGCATAGTTGGACGTGGACCTGCAAACAGTCGCTTCAGACGCAGCTTTTAGTTAGGCGCCCATAAATATGGTATGGGGGCTGTGCCTGTGCCTGTGCGTTCTAATTCCTAGCAAAATTAATGAAGGCTTGGACTTACTGCCACGACCTATGCCTATCATTGCTAGTTAAGCAAGCAGCAAGACATCAGTAATCAAAGCTCCCTGGAATTAGACTGTTTTTTTTTTCTCATTGCTATCTCAATTCATAGGGCGTTAAGAATTATCTGCACCTGTCGTGAATTGAAATTTCAGCTCATCATCGCCGTCTCGAACAACACTATGACAGGTGAAATTTTTAATGAAATCTTTTTAAATTTACAAAAATTTAAATCCATCAAAAAGATTTGTGCATGAGTCATGCTGATCATTGTGCAATCCGTTGAAAGATGTTCTAATTAAGGCACTGCATTCATTGTTCAAATCATGCATTAGGAGCTGATATTTTTTCTTTTATTATTATTATTATTTTTTTGCTTGTTGTATGATAATTAAAAGAATATGCTGCAACATTGCCCTCATTTATTGATGAACAGAACCGGCCATAAATACGTATAGTCTAATAAGCGCGTGTCAAATGATGTTAAAATTAGGAGATCCATGTTGATATTTTAAAAAATAATTCGAATCATTGATAATAATTATATTTATCATTTTTAAATTTTGAATCTTTGATAGCTCGTAAAGTAACATTATTGACTTTCATTGTAGTCATTTTTCTTATAACTTGCTATATTGTAATACCATTTTCTAGACATGGCATTCTAATTTATATCTAGGGGATGAAATTAGAAAATTTGACGCGTTGGAAAAGTATTTGAGAGTTCATAAATTTGATGATGGTTATGAGAAAAATGATATCATGAAAAGCATCAGCCTAAGCGTGTTCACCGGATCGGGTTGACCCGATGATTCGATCCGACCCGACCTAGTTTGGGTCGAGTCAGGTTGGCTGTTCGGATCCCAATCCGATGGGGTTCGAGTTATGTAGCATTGGAATTTTTTAACCTGAGTTGATTCGACCTTACCCAACGACATGAACTTTTATTTATTTTTTATTTACTTTTTAATTAGTTGTAGTTCTAAAATTTGATTTAAAATCTTAAAAAAATCATTTTAAGTATAGAATAATATTCCAATACTAAAAGAAATTATTTCCTTTCTTAAAATTAATATTAAATAATATTTTTGCTTTAAAATAATATAGAAAAGTGAGAAAAAAAATTAAAAAAAAAAAGAGAAAAAGGTGGTTGGATGACCCGATCCGAACCAAGTCGGGTTGGATTTTCTACTCCTAAAAGTAGTGACCCGACCCAACTCGAATTTGATCGGATCGAATCGGATCGAATTTGTTCACAAGTCGGATTGAACATCATCCGTGAACATCCCTATATCAGCCACTACCACTAATGCTATGATCAGAACCAGTTTTAGAATCAAGATTGCTGTTCCAGATCTATTTTGTTATCAGATGCTCAGTTCAGTCTCCAGAACGCATTCAGAGATGGAATCTCGGAAGGAAAAGCAAGAGCATGGCGCCAATGTAAGACACATGGATGGTTTAGAATGAATTATATTTTATATCCAAAGAGTGGATTAAAATTAATCCAAACTCATCCCATTAATTTATATCTAAACATAGTTTATATAAACACTCACTACACTCAACCTTACTAACCTTCACTACACCACCCTAATCCGCCCTCTTAACTTAGATTACCAAACAAAGCCTAAGTATGAATTAGTAGTAGCCAATAAAGTAATAAGGGAGATAGCAGGAAGAGAAACAACAACCAGATACTGAATTAAGGAGAGGAAATAAGGGGATGTGCGAACATGGAGGTAACATGGAGCACAGGTACTCTTCCACTTCATTGCAAGGAATGCCATCACACAAACTCAGATGCTCCCATCTCCAAGGGTTCATTAGTTCACCACCAACTGAGCATTAAGAGGACTTCATTAATGCAAGTACCTGGGAACTAGTTAGCATGAAGAGGGCGTTCTGTGTGCAACGCTTCAACTACTGGCATTAACTCTTGGAGCTGCCGTCCACAGTTAACAGGCAGCAAATAATTCAGAACAGTTGTGCCAAGATTGAGCACCTCATCAAATAGTTTTATATATTCAATTAAACCAACAGGATGACCCATGATTCTCTCCAAGGATTTGTAGGCAATTCTTTCAAATTAATCAGGAGTCCTTACCATTTTCTGATTCTGAATACAGTGACAAAGATATAATATCTGTCTTTCTTCTATGAGCATGAGTAAATTAGTGCCTCCAGTTTCATTTAATTATTGACTTGCCAGACTACGTTACAGAACTACTACTAGTTTCTTTTTTTTCCTTCTGTCTTTGTCTTAGTCTGCAAAGTTGTCATCCTCCATTATTGCGACTTCATCTTAATGCTCCTCCTTAATTATGGTACAAGGTTGAGGTATAACCAAAACCTGCCGATCAGTCCTGCAGCAAGTTGGTCAAACATTAGAAGCATTTGACAGATGAATTTGATTGTCATAATTCATCCAGAAAATCATCACACTGGCATAAAAAAATGGGTCACACCCAAATGATGCTACTGATGTATATTAAAAGGCCAACCAACTTACTTTAAGAGCTATCCATCTATATGGGGGGCACATGCATATCATCAAAACCTGCAGGACTCCTTCATAGCCCAGTTGGCCAGTCAACACTGCAGTTGAAAGATGAAGAATTATTATTGCAGATTTTTTAACTGTAGCGCTTGAAAAGAGAACTCATTTGCCTGCAACGAAAAAGATCGGCTAGCACTAGCAGCCCTTCTCTTTCCATCCTCCATCCAACTACTGGATTTCAAAGTATTATGACTGTTCTGTTCTGTTCAGTTCCTGCACGAATTTCCATCAACTTTCCCGCTTGATATCACTGCTTACTCGTGTTATGTAATGGCCAAATGCTTATTTTTCAAAAAGAGTTTTTTTTTTCCTCCCAAGTCCCATGCATAAATATTTTTTTTCCCAATTTATGCTTAAACAAAGGAAGTATAAGTTTACCTCTCCTAAACTATTCAAACTTTTGTACTTAATCTCAACATTAACTTTAATATTTTTTGTTAATCTAATTACAATTTTAATCTTTGTTAAAAAAATAAAATAAACAAAATTAATGGTAACATTTTATTTAGTTAGTTTAAAACTTCTGAACTCAAGTATATTTTTCTTAAAATGAATATTTCCTCAAATATTAGTAAACTGTAGAATCGTAATTAAAAAACTTAATATCAAAAGTGAAATGTGAGTGAAATGGCAAAACGGAAACAACATAAATGTTTTTATAGTTTATAAAGAAAAATGAAAATAGTTCATAAAAACTAGTATAAAATGAGGTCACAATAATATATTCTCTTTGTGCATACCTCTCTTTTACAACATTTAACATACATAGAAAGGGAAGAGAAAATTTACAAATTGGGTAGAAGGAACTTAAAAACTGATTGATTTATTTGTCTTGATATTTCACTGGAAGTTCTTTTTTATTCGATCCTTTATAATATCTTTACTAAGAGTTTTCCATTTTAACCTTTGGATAAAAATCTAGCCAATGACTTTTTCATCTTGATATTTATGCATTATTGTTGTTATATCTTATAATTACACATATGTTCAAATGAGTTAATTTTTTTATTTTTTCAGAAAATTAATTAAAATTATACATTTTATCTATTTATTCCATGATCCACATTTGATGAATTTTTTTTCAAATATTTCACTTAACTTCGATCTATTAAAAATTAGTCGTTATAATTGTTTTTCAATTTGATATCCCTTCACTTTTTTATCTGGAAATGTTTTATTTTGTCTAACAAGATTATATATATTTCATTTATTCATATCTCATTATAAATTTAATGAGAATACAATCAAGTATCGACACAACAATTGATACATATAATTTTACTTTAAAACTTGATAAATCGTTACTATATATACATAACTTTTTTGCACAAATATAAACTACACGATTTTTTAATTTGCAGAAAGTAACAAAATTATTTATAACTCATTTATTCATGTCTAAATTCAGAGTAATTCAATACTAAGTTAATAGAGATTTTTTTTATATTCCTAACGAAACATGTATAATAATTTGATCATAATTTCTTATGTACCAATCAGAGTATTTTCCTTTTATGAAACGATAACATGATATGCTTATTGGTTTTATAGATACCTAGATATAGAGCATTAATTAATACAGTTAAATATTAATATAAAGTTTGATGCAACAAAACTATTTGTTTTCAATTTTTTCCATTTAAATATATAAAGTTTGATTGTATGCATATTATTTAAACTAACATTAAATATATATATTTTTTTATTTAAAATGTAAACCAATAACGAATTGAGCAATAAATATTATTATTTCAAAGTGACAACTATGCTAATATGTCAGAAAGTTTGGTTCAAGAACATATTATCCTAACTTAGATGCACTTTGGGTAAATGTATTCATAACCTTATGATCATTATCATGGAAAAATTTACATCTTTTAAAATAATTGCGGCCTACGTTTATGTTTCTTTTCTTTTCACTTCAAGAGGGATTCTCAATTTTGTATTAGAAAAACAAGAAACAAATGAATTTAAAATAAACTTCTAAAAAAAACTTCAAAGCAAGTGTTGATCATAGTTCAATAATAAATATACTAGATCTTTACTTAATAAATGGTTTAAACATTCAAAAGATTTCATACATTTGAATAACAATTTAAATTTTAAGATCATATAAGAACTAATTCAAGATAATGATACAAATGACTATCATATACATAATTAATCATCATAATCAATTCTTCTTTAGTTATTCCCTTCATAAATAAATACAAATTTAATCATGAGAAAAGTATACACATTTACCTTTGTGACTCGAGGGTGCAATGTTTGTGACGAGTGGAATGGCATAAATCAGGATAAAACCATTCATTGGGTAAAAAGGGACCGACTAAGGGAATGGATCCCCCTATGCATCTGAGTACCCCCACTTTATAGAAAAAATTTTAATAAGTTTTAAAATTTATAAATCTTTAGCACACACGACGAGGCTGCAAGCACACAACAATCAACGTAATACTTAAAACTCGATCCACAAGACAAAGCTGAAAGTTCACACTTAATAAAAAAATCATTTGAAGAAAAACTAAATCTAGGAAAGTCAATTGAAATGAGAACGTAAAATACTACAAATAAGCAATCACAAAATGAAGCTACAATTTTCAATAGATAAACACTAGTAATTAGTGGTTGTTTTACGAGTTATGTTTATTGAACCAAGATAAAAACATGTAAGGTAGGAGCACAACCCTACCTCCGGACTTAGAGAAATCCTAAGACGTACATCAAGGCTCAGTCGACCTCTCGGCATATACTGAGTCTTAACTAGTAATAATCTCGGATGGATCCTCTTAAGTTTGATTCGAGAGAAAAAGTCGAGAAAACTCCATACAGACCTCTTGGCCCTATCTAGCACTAGTCATCGTTGACTCCTTAGACACAACTCAATTGTCACCCCACTTCTCGGCACGCATGTGACAGTTGAGGGATAGATTACCCTCTTGGGCGGGAGTCATCATGATGTGAAGAATAAATGTATACATTCTTACTATTGATAAGCATGCATTTCATCCTTATATGATTCCAATCTTAGCTCTAAATGTATGCACATTACTCATATGCAATAGCTTTTTATATTCTTCACAACATCACTTGTTTATCTACATAGGGGCTTGATTTTTTTGTTTGTTCTCTGGTATCTCAGTCCTTGCAAAGTGCTAACAAGGTCGACATGTGGAGACGATGAAGTCGATCTCAAATGTTGTTCTCTACATTAAGGAGAGAGTGATTTACTTCCGGAAAATAGGGCCAAAACAATCCACAGCAAACACTTTTTTTCATCATTGGAGACTAACCAATCCAAAACGAGCTTGTGGCAAAGGAAGCTTCCTGCTAGGAAAGGGGACCAAGAGAGCACCAGGGGGTAAAAGCTGCACCAACTGACAGATAGAAGAGGACGACAGGCAGAGGGCTATATAAAGGAGACAAGTGCAACTGAAGAGAAGGACAGAAGGGTGTGGAGATGAGGTTGTTTTCTAGGGGTGGAAAGCATTTTCTGAATAGTCATCTCGGGAGTAGGAAAGATAGAAGAGAGGCCGAGTGATTTGTGAAGAATGTTTTGTAAATCTGAATAATGTTTCATTGATGGGTGTTATAACACCCATGGCGATGAACTATAACTAACCAGCCTGTTGGGGCTCGGAGGTGCATGTGATGAACTTGCGATTTTTGTTTTTAGTTTTCTTTTGATTTTTCACTACTTGAATGTTTGTCGTACTTTGCTACTACTCGAAGCTATCCTATATTTTGTTATGCCTTGTGCTAAAGTGTTGTGACAGATTCTTGTTCTAATTGAGCTGTAGAATCTATTTTGCTTGCGACCTGAGAGGACTATCTTCACCCCTTGCCCAGTTGAACATCGAGAGGGACTAAATTTGGATAGATTCTCAAACCGCACTTTCGCGAAGCAGAATCCCTTATGCTCTGCTCTATTTCGCCATTAACCTTTTGCTGAATCCGACTTTCATTGGTTTTATGACCTCCTACCTGAGAGGGAACTCTAACTCTCTACAATTGCGGAATATCTGAGAGGTCATGTCATAGCAGAGTTATTCTTAAATGGGCCGTAGGAATCATGGTCTTCATCTATCAATTGAATTTTAATTGCCTAAACTCTATTCATTCTGCGCGGCTCTAAGTCTTAGAGGTCCTCGCCCGAGAGGGTTAGTTTTTTTTGGAATCATTCGCCGGTCATCTGTGGTAGACAATAAGGGTGTAGTCATTCTTCTGCCTTTCAAAAGAAAAGAAAGGGTTTATGCATAGCTGCAACACATGGAAAATAAGTATCTTAATTGCTCAGATGAGTGACTGGCAAGTATTATCTCTATGAAGCTTGATCTTTTGTGCACAATGTTGTTCGACACTTGGGAAGTTGAACCAATGCCAATTGATTTACACAATTATATATATTCTTCAGATGACATTTTCTTCCCCTGATTTATTCCATTTTTCACCTATCAAGTTATCAATATGATTCCAATCATTGCCAATACAGAATGCATACTTGCTGGCAAAGTATGTTTTGGCCATGTCAACAGAAACATGTATCTTGTGCATCTTCTCATACAATTCTGTGATTTCATGCTCCTTATTTCATTTACTTTTGACTGTCAATTTCATTTACTTATTACTTTTTTAGTATATTTCATGTTCTGTTTTGGAAAATTTCATTGTTACAGTGGTTTTCTTCAATTTCTTGTATCTTAGGAATAAGGATAAGATAATCAAGAGTGGTGTTGTCCCCCATCTCATTTAGCTCCTAAAGTATGATGAGAATGGTTTAAAAGAGTTGGCTACCATTGCTTATGATCTTTGCTTCAACGCCTAATTTTACTCATACAAGTGAAAATTACTTTTTCTCATTATTACTTTTTTCCCTGGCCCCTTCCTTGAATGGTAGTTATAATAACATAAAAACATTATAATTACATCGTTATAGTTACATTTTTATTTTTTTCTGCTCACATTTCACTGCTCACAATAAGATTTCAGTACACAATCTTACTGAAACCAAGAATGGCATATTTGGGCCCTTTATGCATAACAATAATATATTTTGTTGTGGCACACTTGTTGTGAGAGAGGCTTATGCATATAGTCTTTCCTATATAAATTTCAGCGAGATGCGACCAAAAGTTGGATCCAACATTGGAATGAACACGGATTTATAAAAAAAAAATTAAAGATGGTGTTGATGAGTTCATAAAGTTTGCTTATGAACATGAAGATGTGGTTGATATTGGTGGCCAAATCCCATGTCCTTGTAAAAAATGTAAAAACTTTCGATGGAAGGTCAAGTATGAAGTGCAAAAGGATTTATATCATAATGGCTTTTTGAATGCTTACATCAGTTGGACTTCGCATGGTGAGGAGCAATGGGTGGATAGTAATACACCATGTGTTAAAGTATCAAATGAAGTTGAAATACAAAATCCTTATTTGGATATGTTTAGGGATGCTGAAGTGATTCACTTGGGAAATATTAATATCCCGAAGGAGGAAGAAAATCCAAATCCAACAGCTTCTAGGTTTTATCGGCTTCTTAGAGATGCCGATGAACCTTTGTGAGAAGGATGCGAGAAGCATAGCACACTATCTGCAGTGGCACAATTAATGAACATGAAGTCTGATCATAATATGAGCGAAAACTATTTTCATCGTATGATCGCTATTATAAAAAGTATGTTACCAAAATCTAAGAAATTACCAATTAAATTTCTACAAGTGCAAGAGAAGGATGAAAAAGTTAGGATTAGAAAATAAAAAAAATTTGATGCTTGTCATAATCATTGTATGTTGTACTATAAAGAGGATAGTTCACCCATAAATTGCAAGACCTATGGTGAGCATCGATACAAACTGAAGAAAAATGCAATGTCAATAAAAAAGATGTGCCTTACTTAGTGCTAAGATATTTTCGTATTGTTCCAAGATTATAAAGGCTTTTTCTCTTTGAAAAATAGCAACGTTTATGCGTTAGCATGCTGAAGGATTGCGTGAGGATCTTTCGATGATAACACATCCATCTGATGCTGAAGCATTGAAAGATTTTGATGCATGACATCCAACATTTGCCAAGGAGTTTAGGAATGTTCGATTGGGTCTTTGCATAGATGGGTTCAATCCATTTGGTGCTTCAACCACGGCTTATTCGTGTTGGCCTGTGTTCATAACACCGTATAATTTACTTCCAAGTATGTGCATGAAAAGAGAATGCATATTTTTAACAAGCATGATTCCAGGCCCTCGATCCCCGAGTAAGAGTTTGGATATCTATTTAAGGCCACTTATTGATGAGTTGAGATGTTGTGGAATGAGGAGTCTTATCCTATGATAAGTCGATGAAACAAAATTTTATAATGAGAGCAGCTTTGTTGTGGACGATCAACAATTTACTAGCTTATGGAATGTTAAGTGGATGGAGCACGAAAGGAAAGCTTGCATGTCCAATATGTGGCAAGAATAGAAAATCATTTTATTTAAAGAATGGTAGAAAGGTTTGTTGGTTTGATTGCCATCAAATGTTCTTGCCTATTGAGAATTCAATGTGTCGTGATCGTAACTCATTTAAAAAATTGACAATTGAGAATACTATGCCAACAAAAAGAATTACAGGAATGGAGGCATTGAGGAGGTCGGCAAACTTGAGCCCATCACCTTTGGATTGAAGGCGAATTCTTATAAGCAAGTTGGTTTTGGAAGTGACCATAATTGAGAGAAGAGAAGTATATTTTGGGGTTTGCCTTATTGGTCCTCAAACATGATTCGTCACAATTTAGATGTCATGCATGTTGAAAAGAATGTGTTTGATAACATATTCAATACTATTATGGACATAAAAGGTAAGATGAAGGACAATGCGAATTCTCGAGAGGAGATGAAGCTGATATGTAAATGTCTAGAACTAAATTTGATTCACTCACAAAATGGAAAATACATCAAGCCAAAAGCAACTTATGTACTGAATAATGAAGAACAACTTCTGTTTCACTAGGTAAAACATTTAAAATTTCCTGATGGGTACGCATCAAATATATCTCGATGTTTTCATATTGAAACTGTAAAAAATCATGGAATGAAAAGTCATGGTTGTCACATTTTCATGCAAAGATTGCTTCCTTTGTCTTTTAAGGATTGCCTAAGGTTTTTTGGGAGACCATGACAGAATTTAGTACATTTTTTAAAGAGTTATGCACCTCTAACATTCGCAAAGAGGACGTCTTTCTTCTTCAAACCAATGAGGCGAAATGACCACTACTGTCGACAAAGGCATCCCCCTTTCTTTCTGATAGGATTCAACTGGGATTCTCTTTCCATCGATCTTGGTTTCCAAGACTCTGACCCATTCCAAAATCCACATGGGACCTTTTTCCAAGCGCTCGAAAGCCTCCGCGAACTAGGGCACTTGGAGTTTTCTCACTTGGTACCAAAAAACTGTTCACTCATAAAGGAATACAAACAATCGCACGGAGAATGAAAACTTTTTTTGTCACTAGGAAGCTATTTAGGAGGCTACCAAAACAAAAAAAAAACTATAGATGTCACGCCTAGAATGTTTAATTGTGACATTTTTGTGCTAGGCAGAGAAGATTTTTCCACCTTCATTCTTTGATGTGATGGAGCATTTAGTCATGCATCTACCATATGAAGCAAAAGTTGGGGGACCTGTGCATTATCGATGGATGTATCCATTTGAGAGATGCATGTTGTATTTAAAAAAGAAGGCTAAATATAAGGCTAGAATTGAGGGCTCAATATGTGAGGCATATTTTATAGAGGAAGTGTCTAATTTTACTTTGTTATACTTTGAAGCAAATATTCGAACAATGCGAACTCAAGTTCCACAAAATAATGATGGTGGAGTCGATCTAAGGTAGCAATGTTTGTCCATATTTAAATATCCATTCTTCCTTATCGGAAAGGGACTAACGTTATGTTGAATGACAATGATCTTACACTTGCGGAGAAATATGTTCTAATGAACTGTCGTGAGATGACGTCTGAGTATCATTTCCTTAAAATGATTTTACTTTTTTTATTAAGATGTTTATTTTTTAAAAAGTATTATATTTTTGGAGAAATTAGACAATTTGAAGACTTTCAAAGGCATAAAATCCTTATATCAAATACAATAAACTCTTGCAAATTCAAGATGAAGAATTATATTCATGGCTAAACTATCAAGTGAAGAATGAATTGGTGAAAGATCCATTGATCCGAGACTTTAGTTATGGACCATTTAAAAAGTGACAACATATAATAGTATAATTGTCAATGTCTATAGATTTCAGACGTATGAGTATGGTCAATACAAACCACCATGAGCAGTGGAATTTGTGTTCTTGGCAACTTGTACGAGGATAATGACAATGATTACTACGGGGTCATCGAAGAGATAATAAAGTTGACATATTTAGGCATGGAAAATAAGGTAGTTGTATTACGATGTCATTGGTTCAATCCCGAGCAAGGAGTCAAGGTTGATCTAAAGCACAATCTAGTTGAAGTTAGGATCGATCCAGACTTCAAGGTTATGATCCATTTGTATTGGCAAAACAAGCACAACAAGTCTATTATATGAGTTATCCTTCAAAAAGAGGTCGGGATGAATGGTGAGCATCATGCAAGGTGAGAAGTAGACTTTTTATGGAGGAAAATATGGTTAGTGAAGCTGATACAAACATTGATATACCTATGGATGACTACTACCACGAGGATTCACTTATAAGGGCAACAAATATGGAGGAGGATGGTGAAGAAAGAGTTAAATTATTTGACGTAAATGCTTCTATGGAAGAGGTGAATGTAAGTGAGATACCTCATACATTAGAAGATGAAGACGAACTGTTCATTAATGATGAAGACATTATCCATAGTTGTGATGACACTAATGAAGAGGAAGAATATGAATCTATTTCAAGCGAGTAACCTTTTTTAAAATGTTACATTTTATAATTAGGTAAATATGTCAATTTATGATATGCTTATGTTTCTTTATATATTCTTCTAACCAATTAGCTATCAACTTGCATCTATAAATAGTCATGTTCTTCGAGGAAGAGGTCGCCGTCAGCATTGGGTCACGATCAAGGCCTTCTGCTCCTGTGTCACTATCAGCTAATGCTCCTACATTACCAGTTGCAGATATAGCGACCCCTCCTTCTAGATGTAGTGCTACAGGATCTATTCTGACACTACCAGTTGAAGGTAAGTAAAAAATGTTTGTTATTTTTTTATGCTTTGCTATCGATTCTAATTTTATTTTTTTCTAAAAGCTCCAACATATGAAGCTAGGAACAATAGTCGGGCAAGAGAGCCTCGAAGGTGGACCAATATACACTGGATGTGTTGGAATCAATGATTCAAAAAAATCGTAAGTAATTATAATCATAGTTTTCAAATTAAATTTATACTAACTAGTTCTACACATTGTTATATATATATTATATATATATATATGGTTACTTTTACACTGGACATTATTGTGCGATATATTAGCAATCCTGTGATTGGGAGATTTCCGCCGAATGCACGTTCATGGCACAAGGTTAGGGATCTTAAGGAGCGGATGTTTCATCATTTTTGGTAAAATTTAAAAAGTATTTAGGACTAATCAGTATTATTTTGAATTAATTTTTTTTATTATAGGATAATCATAAATTTGATCCTAGGCTAACCAAAGAAGTCATACAAAAAAATTTTATGCATGCCGACAAAAATCGTCTACATGGCCAATTGTACAATTTTAGATGTAAGGCAAAGAAAGCAACAAATAATAACATTGAGTTAGCTCGTAATTCACCTCCTGCTAGATTAAATTGTGATGTTTGACATTCACTTTGTGATGCATGGTACAACTTTATAAAACTTCATTCAATACATACTTTTTAACATTTTATCTTTCAAATAATAAAATATTCTTGATTTATAGGAGTTCGGATGATTGGAAAAAAAGATCAGTGGCAGCAAAGAGTAAACATGCTTCAAAGCCTAAAGCCGCTTTACACTTGGGAGGATCAATTCCTTTCTCAAGTCACAAACGTCGTTTTGTAACTTTATTAAACTTTTTTTTATAATTATATACATCAAAATTAAATATTTTCTAACTTTATTAATCATTCAATACAGGAGGCAAAAAACAAAGGTCCGATTGATTATATAGAGGTTTATGAGTTGACGCATAAGAGCAAAAAGACAAAAAAAATTGTCACTAACTACTCTCTTAAAGTTTATGTATGTTAGCGATAAAATTTGACTTATTTTTTTCAAAATATTTGATTATTAACTCACTTTTATCTTATTTCAGGAAGACTATAATTTCAAAGTGATTGAAAAGTATGGTGAAAATTTGGATACACAACCATCACTCGACGTGGAACTATGGAAAGAAACATGCAGAACAACTAGGGAAGGATCTCTTCATGGATTGGGTACATTGGTATCATCTACTGGATCAGCCACATCTGTTGGGCAAAATGGCAATGGTTCGTTCTTTTCATCATTTGTGCAGGATGGTACGATTGATCATTTTAAAGATGTTGTCCGCGATGTCTTGGATGACCGCATGAAGAATGCATTGGGATCATCGATGGATATATACTGTCAGCCAAGAGGAGCATTTGAACATATGCTCAAACAACTTTTGATCAATTCAACGGATGATGCTGGACCGAGCACTTCGTCGTCTAATATAAGAAATGATTGATGATTAGAGTTACTATAAGTCATCGGTATTTTGGTTTGTGTTTTAAGACATGTTGAACTATTTGAACTTATATTTGAGACTTATTATGTTGGTTGTTATTTTGTTAAGTTAGACTTATGTGATGAAGAATGTCATTTTTATTTTGGAATACTTGGAAATGTTGATTATGATATTAGAGATTTTTGTTATATTGCTTATTGTATGTGGATGTAGAGATTTTTCTAATAGTGTTTTAAAACTTTCAAAAGCACTTTATGGATTTAAATAAGCTCCTCAAGCTTGGTATGAAAGATTGAGTTCATTTTTAATTGAAAATAATTTTCAAAAGGGGAAAATTGACACCACATTATTTTTAAAACATTTGAAAAATGACATTTTAATAGTTCACATTTATATTGATGATATTATTTGTTGTGCTACTAATGAATGCTTGTGCAAATAGTTTGATACTCTTATGCAAAAAGAATTTGAGATGAGTCTTGTGAGAGAGCTAACTTTTTTTCTAGGCCTACAAGTGAAACAATCTTGGAATTTTTCTTAATCAAGAAAAGTATACAAGAGAGTTGCTTAAAACATTCGGAATGAATGAATACAAGCCGAACACAACTCCTATGAGTACTACTACAAAATTGAATAAAGATAAAAAAGGGATATGATTGGTAACTTGCTCCATTTAATGGTGTCTAGATCAGATATCATGTTTAGTGTATGCTTATGTATTATATTTCAATCCGCTCCCAAAGAATCAAATTTAATCATCGTTAAAAGGATTATGCGCTACTTAAAGCATACATGTGAATTAAGCATTTGGTATGATAGAAATTCTTCATTTGAATTACATGCCTACACCGACGCAAATTTTATCGGATGTAAAGTTGATAGGAAAAGCACTAGTGGAATGTGTTGCTTTCTTGGTAACTCTCTCATCTCATGGGCTAACAAAAAATAAAACTCCATCACACTTTCTACCGCTGAGTCTCAATATATAGTCGCCGGTAATTATTATGCACAAATCTTATGGGTAAAGCAATAATTGCTTGATTATGATTTAAGTTGCTTAAATGTACTCATGAAGTGCGAGAATACAAGTGCTATGGAAATGACCAAAAATTCAATTCAATATTCTAGGGCTAAACACATTGACTTGCAATACCATTTCATTAGAGAGCATGTGACCCTTAAGGACATTTTCATTGAATATATGTCCACTGAAATTCAACTTGTAGATATATTTACAAAACCCTTGAGTGAATAACGGTATTGCATGCTTAGAAGGGAATTAAGAATGATTGAACCTTGATTGCGTATCAATTCTAAGTAAAAGTGACTTGTTATGCAATATTACTTTTGAAATGAATTGAATATTAAAAGTGTTGCACAACGCTTACATTCATGTGAAATATGTCTTTGGAATAAGATTTTAATGATCAAAATTTTGAAAATTAATGAAAAAGTGATTATCAGACTATGATCGGTCAACCGCTAGGTTGTACCGACCGTATGGATAGATTTAAATTGCAAAATAGGCTGTCATCAGTCGACCGCATGACCGGTCAATCGGCATGTCCAAAAATTGTGCATATTTACAACTCAAGCGGTTGACCTTCTTTCATTATTTTTTGACCGATGGCCTAACAGCCGCTCTTCCACCTCTCTGCGATGTCGCCACCGACCATCCGACCATCGCCCTCCCTTCTCACCACCATCGTTTGGGACACCATCGTCGATCTCCTGGCCGTCGACATCGTCCTCTCTGCTTGCCATCCTCTCGTCAATCACCTCCCCATCAGCCATCCCCTCATCGACCGCCGCCTTGTCTCTCCAGTCCCTCTTCGCTCGTTGTCGTCATCTCTCGTCTCATTGTCGACTTCCATTCTCACCCTCGCCGCCATCGTCCATCCCTTTCTCTCTCCTTCCTTCCATCGGCACCATCGCCCTTCCGGCCATCATCACCCTCTTCCTCTTCTTCCTCTTCGTCAGTGACTCATGTAGCCGTCGTTACTTCTGTCGTCCACCACTATCCTCACTATCCTCCAGCAGCCATCAGCCTCTTTCTTTTCGGTGCCCCTTTCGGCCTCCGGAACAACAGCCAACCGAGCCATGTTCGCCATCTTTCTTGTCCGACATCCATTGTTGAATTCATGGTCGACGAAGGGATTTCACCCCTCAGAGTAGTCTTTCGACGCCGTCGTTATGGCTCATGTGCATATCACATTCGTATAATGGAAAATGAGCCTGAACCCGACCCGGAACCCGAACTCATACCTGTCCCACGTGGACGAGGCCGTGGACGAGGATGATCCCATGGACGTGCTTATCGGCCCCCTTCCACTCAGGAGCTAGCCCTCTCTTCACCCGATGATTTTGATCATCACCTCTTTGTTAGTTGGGCCGTCGCTACTAGTTTTGATGCTCTGTATGCCTCTCGCGATGTCTGACGTGCCTACACTATTGATTGGAACGCTCTAAACATTCCATATGTTCAGGAGCTATTCGCAAACATCGATTGGTTGCCACTTTTTTTCTCTCACAGAGCATGTGTATCCTTGTCTTGTTCGTCATTTCTATGTGAACATGACGATCACTCGGGAGTCCATTATCACCTATGTTCTTGGAGTGTTCATTCGGTTTAATCGTGACCTACTATGCCATATCTTTGGTGTTCCTTGTCCATTATCGGTTCTCTACTCATTTGTCACTCATGGTTGGCCTTCCGACTATCTTCTAATCACGGATTGGCATTCATATAGTTTTTGGTGGATGAAATATCTACTATACTATCGACTCGGCCCATAAACACCTTCATCCGTCCATGAAAATGACTCATCATCTTCTGAGTCGTATGATTACTCCTCGAGCCGGGCACTATACAAAGGTCACCACCTTTGATCTATTTTTTTCTCCATTGTCTCTGTATCCGAGATGCATCATTTGTCCATTTTCGCCATTATGTTTTCTATCACATGGATTATATCTTCCAAAAGGTTTCCTCCGGTGCTCATGGTCAGTACCACTTATATTTTGGAGCTTGGATTACTAGAATTTTATTCCATTTTGGTGTCAACATTCCTGCGGAGAGGAGTACATCCGACCCTGCCTCATGAACTTCATTGGTTCCACGACTTTGCACCGAAAACATCTTGGCTGTGTTTGGTTTGGGAACATTTCGCGGAACATCGCGAAATGTTCCCAAACACCTTACGTGACGGGAACAAAAAATGTTCTCATCACGTGAGTTTGACGAGAACATTTTACGAAATGTTCTCGTCGAATGTTCTTGCCTTCGGCAAGAACTTTGAAAGTGAAAGTTCTTGCCGAAGGCAAGAACATTTCTTTTTTTTTCAACCCCGCCGCATTCTTTGACTTTCTTTAATTTCATTTATTTTTTAATTATTTTATAATGTATGCATATATAATATAGAATAAATTAATACATTATTATAACATAATTTAGGGATATTATAACATAATTTATTAAATGTTATTAATTAAAAATTATAAAATAATTAGCTCTAATAATTAATAAATATTTTATTAATTAAATTGCTTAATTATTTTTTAAAAAAATTGTATTATATTTAGATCTTAAAATATACGTAAATTATAATATTAATAATATTTAAAAGATTTAATCAAAATAAATAAAAATAATATTAATAATATAATGATTTACGTAAATTATAATATTAATAACATGTTCTTATTTACTATAAAATAATAAATTATATTCTTAGTTCTCCTTTTTTATCCAAACACCCACTAAAACTTATCTATCACATCAACTTTTTAAATCATCATCATTACACTTTTTCATCTAAACACCAATCCAAACTTTTCTATCAAATCAATTAGTTCTCGAGAACTAATGTTCCCGTACCAAACGCAACCCTTAGGTTGGGAGAGCCAGCGCCGATGGATACTGATGATGGAGATGATGACATTGATGGAGAGCTAGCCAATGGACACTCATGACGTATCGGATGTTGGCCCTAGCTCCCCTCCGCCTTCGGCACACGCTAACCATCGTGGATCCTCGCAGCATGCAGCTTCGGCCTCCTTCGACACCTATGACTTCACAACTTTTCACAGCAGGTGGATGCCAAAGACCGTCGCGTGACTCAGATGGATTGTCATGTTCGACGGATACAAACATGGATATCTTATTGGCTCATTGCAGGATTATTATGCATTGCATGAATTTATGCTGCCGATTGTTCGTGATGATGATAGTTCAGATGAGATGTAGTTGGGTTGCCTCCCTTTTTGATGATGTCAAAAGGGGAGAAGTTTGGGGATGATGCTATATGTTATGTTCTTAATTTTTTAGTTGATATGTGCTTGTAGTAGTGTCATGCACAATTTTATAGTGACTATAGTCACATTTGTTAGTGTATGAACATATAATGTATGTATTGACTATGGCTGAAATGTGATAACTCTTGTTTCACGATGAATGTGTTCACTTTTGATTTCATACTTATTTCCTATAGCGTTTGATGTCATATGTTTTTATTACTTCATATTATTATGACAACATAAAGACCACTTATTCAAGGGAGGAAAAATGAAATATGCATGAATGTAGGGGGAGCTTTTTTACTACTCTCTATACTTACAATTCAATTCTCTCTCTATCGTCCAATTAGTTTGTCATCATAAAAAATAGGGAGATTGTGGAATCCTATATTTTGATGATAATAAATTAAATTAGACATAAAAGTTAATAATCTATGCTCAAGTAATGATAATGCAAGTGTAAGATTGATATGACTTCAGTTGTAGAAGAAATCGCCAAGTTAAACGATGGAAATAAAAATTTTATACACGACCGGTCGACCTACTAGTCGACTAGCCATGCCAATCTCTATGAACATCACGCAGAACAGTCGATGGATCGGTTGTTACACTAATCGCATTCAAGAAATGATGAGATCATGTCGGTCGACGGTCTGATCATCGCACTGATCGACCGTTCAGCTTAAAGATGAACTCCAAAAATGTCGAGACCATGATGGTCGAGTAATCGGCTGATCGACCGATCAGCCGATAAAATAGACAAAAAATGAGCAATGATCATATTGATTGTTCAACCGATCCATTAATGCGGTCGACCGGTCACCGGCTGAAATGAACAGTAACGACTATTTTTTTTAAGAGAAGATTATGCAAGATTTCTTGGACGAAATAAACACATGTAGAAACTTATAAAATGAGTACCAAAGCCTGAAGAAAGATCATCCAAACAAAGAATATCATTCCTAAGCTCCTTTCGAGTTCCTAAGTCCAAAGTTGCAAATTTATCCTTTTTCTCTTCTAAGTTTTGAGTGTGAGAATATTTTATAAAAGAAGCGAATTTTTAGTGAAGCTGAGAGCTCTTTGTATAAGAGGTGTGCCTTGCCTCTTGAATGGAGAAGAAGGCGAGCGGTGTAAAAAGGATTGTTCTCTCTCTACAAGAAAACACTACAAGAAAATACATCATTAATGAAGGGAAATATGGTCGTTAATAATCAATATCCGACCGTTATTGGTCATTAGCGACCAGCATTTCCCGTCGTCACAAGTCGTTATAGATGCCGCCGTTAAAAGTCAATAACGACGACGTAAAAGTGTAGGCCGTTAAAAGTCATCAACGACCGAAAAAAATCCGATCGTTAAATCCATATAATGACCATTTAGTTGGTCGTTGAACACATTAATGGTGAGAAATATTTTTGTCATTGATAATCTTCAACGGCTACTAATCCCATCGTTAAAAGTCATCAATGACCAAAAAAAATCCGGCCGTTAAATCGATATAATGACCATTTAGTTGGTCGTCGAATACATTAATGACGAGAAATATCTTTATCGCTAATAATCTTCAGCGGCTAGTAATCCCGTCGTTAAAAGTCATTCATGACCAGAAAAATCCAATCGTTAAATCCATATAAGGACCATTTAGTTGGTCGTCAAATACATTAATGACGAAAAATATCTTTGTCGTTAATAATTTTCAGCGGCTACTAATCCCGTCGTTAAATATCATCGATGACAAAAAAAAGTCATCAATAACGGTCTTTAAAGTTATATAATGACCATAAACTTAATCAAAACATGATATACAACGCACTTTCTCAACAATCATTCAACTAAAAACAAACTCACAAACTATAATACAGAAGTTAAATTAATTTGCCAGAATGGGATTATTCATATCACTTCAAAAAAGAATAATTATCCATGCCAACAAATGTTCATAGTAGTCAAGATCAATAACATTTAGCATTCAAATTTTTTAACCCATCAATCTTCTTCATTCCCTCCAAAAAATGCTTCCACTATCCTAAAAGCAAAATAACTTGTTTGAGCTTTGAATTGCATCTCTTTTTTTCCATATCTTCAAAATCTGTAAAGTTCACAAAATACATAAGAACTTTTAATAAATGTCCAATGACTATTGAATTAACAACAAAATGAAAAATAATAACTTATAAATAAGGCATTTGAGCATTTTTAATGAAATTATGATTGTCAATTTCAAGTTTGTGAACAAAAGTGTTTCTGTGATAATAGTAACCTAAAAATTGTGAAGCCAATGGAAAGTTGAATGGAATTGATGTTGAAAATGAAATGTATGAACAGAACCATGGAATAGAGCTAATTTTGGGTCATTGTCTACTTTAGTTGTTTTTGGTGTCCCTAGTTTACTATGATTCCAGCATACTAAATAGAGCTAATTTTGGGTCAGGTCCACAACCATTTATGAGAAGGTTTATTCATTTCAAGGTGGAAAAGAATTACTAAACAATTTTAGTGCATCATGTTTTATACAAAACTACTAATCATACTATGTATAGAAAAATGAAATGTAGAAATGAGTCCAAAAAAAAATCAAAACAGAGTACTTAGTGCCTCTCTCCTTTCCTTATTAAATAACTACAGCATGGTCAAATATTGAATCAAGGCCTTCAGGCACTGGATGATAAGTATTGATATGGATGGTGAACATGGGCTAGATACATGATCAGAGAAGCAAACAATGAATCAATGGCCTGAATATAAGGAGAATGACCAACGTGCTCATTATTATATCCTTCTAGCAATTGAAGTCTTTTGCAAGTATATAATCTATACATGGAAATATTAATGTCATTATGGAGAAAAATGTTCACTTTTGTTGTTGCTGACACTTTTGCCTGATTCCTAATTTCTCTTTTCACAGATAGCATCACAAGTTGGACAGATATGTATAAAATCCAGGTTTTGCATACCTTCAGTTGTTTGATTCATGAGATCTTGACATCCTACATCCCAAGCAGTCAACTTGGAAAGTATACAAATAGTCTCCAGATCTCCGCTTGTCCTAACTATTGCTCTCTGTACAACCACTGAAGTATTGGATAAGCACAGGCCTAATGCAGGTACTTTGCTGGTGTGATTATTAATGCAATGTTCAGTCTGACTTATTGTTATGTATGGCCTCACTAGCATGTACTTTGCTGGTGTGATGGTTCGATTGATCCTTGTGGCAGCACCAGCTGTCTGTCTAGTCAGTGCTGTTGCTGTCTCTGCGACAATAAAAAATTTAACATCCTTGGTTCGAACAAGGAGCAAGGCTGCTCAAACTGTTTCTGGCAAAGGAGGATCTAGCTTGAAGGCATCAGCTAAGGTAAGGGCTCACTGAATCATATCATGTTATCTCCAGAAGAGTGTTAGTTATTCTGTGTTCTGTTTGTGCATTGGTTGTTTTGTAACAAATCATGCAGTCGCATTACCTTCCCTTTGTGGTTCTAATTGACATTGTCGGTGATCCTGACTAACTCTACCTTGTTCAACCCAATGTTTCATTTGTTAGTGAATTTTCAAAGGTTTCTGAATGTTTGAGGATTTCTATTTAGGAAAACTTTTAAGACCAATAATGCTGAATATAACATAATCTAGACATTCTGAAAAGTTCCCACTCTTACTCAAATTTGGGGATATTAGCATGGTTGACAGCTCATATCCTTAAAAAATGGAATTGATAATGGTTGGGATGTGGATCACTAGTTATGATGTACTTTTACATACTCTAGCTGACTTTGAAAGTGAAGAAATGTCACAGATATCTATATTTTAGAAAGCACATTGGAATTGCTGAAATTTGCACTACTTTTCCATTTTTTAGAAATATTTTTTTCTTTATTCTGGTTAGATGTTAATGCATTTAGTTTGTACATCTTCCTATATGAGAGCAAGTAGTTTCTAGCCAATCTGGCGTACCCATGTGTACATTTAGTTTGTACACATGGGTATGCCAAATTGGCTGGAGTACCCGTACCGGGTACGCGTACGGTACGTATAGGGGTAGTGCGTACCCAATAAAAAGTATTATTTCAAAGAAATGGGTACGAGAAACGGTACGTCTGGGTAGGTTGTGGGTACGAGAGGCAAGTCATGGAGAGAAAAAAATGGTTGTGAACCTTTGCACATCAGAAAAGAGAACAACAACAAGAAAAATAAACACGAAAAATCATCCTGGCAAAACAAGAAATTAATCAGTGGCAAAAAAGTTTATTATCCAATGAAAACTAGACGATGTTAAGGAAAAAAATAAGGAAAATGAGTAGGGAAAAAGACAAAAACATTTGTTATTTTCTTCTCGTGAGTAGTCAAGGGAGCCACCCAAAGCCAATCAGGAACCAGTTTAGGAAAAAATCAGAGAAACTAAAATGATATATTATTTATGAATTACTTAACTAATTGTAAATTTTATATTTTATAAACTCCGCCTATGTTTTATAGCCGGTCCCAAGCCCGGATAAAGGAGGAGGGTTGTGTTAGGCCCCGACAGCCAGCGTAAAACCCTGTCGAATCTCATGAACATGGATCAACGAATGCGTCGTATGATCCATGTAGCCGACCCCACCTAGTGGGATAAGGCTTTGTTGTTGTTGTTGTTGTCATCATTAAAATATAATTATTATATAAATATATTGCCGTACCCGTACCCTAGTTTTTAAAAAATTGACGTATCTTGTACCCGTATCCGCACTGGGTACCGGTACCGTACCTTTGCAACATAGGGTTAAGTACTCTTGGCATTAGTGAGACAAGTGACTGATTGCTAATGTAGCAAATGCACAGTCTTTGACAACTGTGTTCTACTCTAAACTTTGTGGATTTCCAATATGTTAATTATTTTCACTTGGGCATTTACTTCATACTTAGAAAATTCTATTTACTCTCAAGTCCTGCTTTATATACATGTAGTCATATTTACACTAGCATCATTTCAGAACGATAAATTGGTAAGCTTCAACTCCGCCTATGTTTTATAGCCGGTCCCAAACTCGGATAAAGGAGGAGGGTTGTGTTAGGCCCCGACAGCCAGCGTAAAACCCTGTCGAATCTCATGAACATGGATCAACGAATGGCGTCGTATGATCCATTTAGCCGACCCCACCTAGTGGGATAAGGCTTTGTTGTTGTTGTTGATCATTTTATGCAAAATATTGCATTTGTGATGATTTCCTTCTTGAAATATGCATGTGCTAATTGCTATTAACATATCATCAATCCACAAAATAGAGAAACATATAAATAATACAACAAAATTACTAGAAGACGAGCATCATCTGAAACTTTGGCGTGGCACTAAGTTATGCCTCTTGAAACAACTTTTTGACTATATAAAATGCATTGCATTTTCTAGACATTTTGACAAGATATCAACACAGGATATAATGGTTGTCAAATTGGTGGTTAAATGATAGGAATCTTGAAGGCTACTTTAAGATAAATGGTGAAGGTGGTTGACATCTCGAGATAGCGATATTCAACAAAAGACACGGGCAAGGGAAGTGATATATGTTAGTGCATGCAAAATGAATGACGGTAAGAGATTGACATCCAATAGAGGTAGAAGATAATGAAAAGAAAGAAAACATTGCCTTCCATTTTACTTGTTTTAATCCTTTTGAAACTTATTTGAGAGCTTCATCACTTCTAATATCCAAATCTTAGAAGATGTAGAAGTTATATCAGTTTATTGGAGTAACAAAAGCTCAGTAGTTTTTTATGGACCAACGAAATTGAAAAGCAAACAAAAATCCTCTAATGTATCCATTTTAGCTAGTCAAATACAACTCTGATCTACTATCATCACAATAAAGAGTGCATGTGGTACTTATAAAGTTTGACATGGCACATTTCAAATTCCACAAAGTCATATAGATAAGAGATGATTCATACAATACCTGTTCCTTTGTCCTTGGTCCGGTGTCTTCCTCTCTCTCCGTCACGCTCCAGTTCTTTCTCTCGCTCCCTGTCTCTATTTGAGTCTGCCCCTACTATCATGATCAGAGTCTCTGCCCCTGCCATCATGCTCCCTGGCCTTTGATCTCTCTACTTCTCCCTCCTGGCTCCTTTCTGTTGTATCAGATTTATTATCACCTTTGGTCTTCTCTGTGGCTTCTTCCTTTGAATCCACATCAGAACTTTTAGTATCTTCACTTTTCTTTGAGTCCTTCAAATTATTTAGGGCATTTTTTAGAATTGGGTCCTTCGACAAGTTAGCATCTTCATTTGGAGTACCTACCTTTGGATGTCCAGCACTTTTGTTGTTATCATTAAGCAAGACTTCCTGAGTAGAATAGCATGAAGTGTTTTAAGGATGGGTCATACAACGTTCTGTCATATAACAAGTTAAAGATGATCACAACATTTCATTAGAATGTACCTTGTGAGTTTGAACTTGTGGGTCTGAGCTTTTTGTTGAAGTAAAAGAATCATTATCTTTATAAACTGGAATATAGTGTGCCTTGGGGTGTGCTGTCAGGCGGCGGCGGGGAGGTGGGCGCTGTCCGGCAGCAGCGGGCCACAGGGGGTTGTTGGAGGGCTGTCAGGCGGCGGCGGGGAGAGGGGCACTGTCCGGCGGCAGCGAGAGGCATGATCCTCGCGACGGCGGCGGGCACGGCTAGTGTGGGGTTCTCGCGCGGCGTTGTCGGTCGGCGGTGAGGGGGGGGACCAGAGGAGAAGGGGGTCGACGAGGGAGGGCTGTGCAGCGGGGGGAAGGGGGGAAGGGGGTATCTTGCACGGCGAGAGGAGGTGGAGGAAGGAGCGGTTTTTCTATTTAAAATATTAATTGTACACTTACATGATCTTAATTCATAAATAATTAATGATGATAAAATTAGATAGTTATTAATAATCACTTTGTAATTTTTTCTTTCGTTAATAATGTATTTAATAATATTCATATTTTTTTCTTATCACTATTAATTATTTTTAATGATCATTTTTTGTCTTGATGTTAATAATTAGTCGTTAAAGATCTCTTAAGAGAAAGATAGTGGATCTCAGACGATCTCGAGATCGAGAAGTCAGAGCGGAAACGTAAGTCAAATTGGGGCCGAACCTTGTCAACATATCGTGCTTCTTTGTGTTTGTTCCTTATTCCTCGTTTACTCTTTATTTGCTTGTGATTGATTTTATTGATTTTCAAAAATTAATTTCACAAAAGGATATTTAAAACAACAATTCCACCTCACCCCGATGGTGCTTTCGATCCTACATGTATAGCAAAGGCTACTGCTCTTTTTATTTTTTATTTACTTATTTACTTCTTATTATCTCATTCTCTCTTTTTTGTTTTCTTAATAATTACCATGATTGAATTTTTGAGAAATTAAATGACTATATTTGCAAATTTTGAAATGTTGGATGACCATATAGATTCAAAATAATGTTTGAGTGGATGAAAAAGAAAAATATTGATGATATTTTTTTTAAATTTTTTTTAAAAAAATCTAACGCAAAGAAGAGAGAAAATGATGACGTGGTGCCGCGTAAATATCCATGTCAGTGATCCACTAGCAATACGCATGATTGTGACTGAAATGTTCTTAAAATATGATTAGTGTATTATTACAAAATGAAGTTTGATGACCGAAAAATACTCTTTAAACTAGATCACCCTTTCAAACTCATACAACATTTATTCTAACACCCTGAAAGTAGTCTCATCCTATGTAGTAATTAGGCAATTTGAGAGAAGCATTACCTACACATTTGAAAAATGATAAGAATTATAATTAAAATATTAAACTATCCACAAATGCATATATGTATTATGTCATTCTTCAAAAAATGACTATTTCAATTGCTAATGACGTTACTATGAAATAAAAAAATTTAAAGATATGTAATAACTATGACCTATGTGCAAGTGTCATCATGAGCATCAACTATGCCACCATCATTTATGAGCTAGTTACTTATAGGATCAATAGAGAGAGGAGCAATTTTCTCATCAGCTTTGCAATCCGGCATGGAAGTAAAAAATCAACAAAATAATAATCATGTCAGAATAATCATAAGATCAATATAAGTCGATGCAATGTCAAGATGAATAAGAGAAAAACAATCATCGATAATGTCAAGAAAGTATCTTTTTTTCCAACTAATGGGATGAGTTCTTTTAACTTATAGATAAACTCATTGGTTGATATGATAGGAAGTACATCATACAACGAGAATAATAACGGAACTGATATGCCCTATGGTGTCTTTTGTCAATCATTATAGTGACAACTCAAACTTTTATTATTATTTTGGTTAATTAAATTATCATATTTGAAGTATTTATTTGAACAATAATCGTGTTGAAATAAGTAAATCAAATGTAACATCATATAATAACAAGATATGGTTCATAAATAAGATGATGGATCACAATCATAATATTATCTCGAAATTAATGATGTAAATCACATCACGCGGAACCAATAAAAAGCAGATTATGTGACTTATAGATCAGAAGTTCAATGATATAAAGTAATGTTTTAATGATCCATATTTGAAAAGAACAATCAATAAGATCTTGTACAACTGATATGGGCCTAATTTTTCATGACTATGATCGGATCCCCAAGGGGCTGTTTGGTATCAGGTCACAATGACGCAAGGACAAGAAAAAAAATGTAAAGAACATTAAAACCTCACTTTTTCAATTTCCAAAGCAAAAAACATTTATCTGACAAGAACTTTTCTTGTCTCTGCTCTTGACCTTGTTCCAAGGGTGTTTGGATGAATGAATAAGAACAAAGACTTTATCCCTATTTTATTCTCATACCAAACACCCCCCAAGGGGACATTTGATTTAGGATAAAATTGAGGAGAATAAAATAGAATAATATCATATTCTAAAAAAAGGATAGATATCCTTATTCCATCTATCATTTAGTTTGAAGAGAATAAATTTTAAAAAATATGATATTTTATATTTAAAATATTTTATTATACATAGCTGATTTTCAATATCATAACAATAAAAAAATATGTATATAATAATATATGGTTGAATTTTAAAAAAAATCAAAATATGATTGAAAAGTTGAAAAAAATGGAGAATAATTACATTCTTGTGTTTTAGAAGAGTACATTTATTTTTTTTATGGATTAAAAATTGCAGTTTCACATTTTCTAAAATAGTTTTATAATTTCCGCAGTTTGGCCGAAATAATCTTATTTCGCGTCGCATTTGGCTATATTATCGAAATATCATCGTAGTTCTTGGTGTAATCCATTTGCATTTCTAGTCATCACTAGTGTAACTCGATCTTATAGAGAATCCTCTAAATCGAGCATGCATTTAGACTAGATTGAACCAGTGAAAAAATAGATAAAAAATAACTTTATTAACTGGACATAATATTTTGAGTGAAATTTCTTTGGGAAATGATTAAATTAAATTTATTATTTTCAATTTGAAAAGATCTAAAAATTAACTTTATCCATAAAATATTTTAGAATCAAACTCACTAGTCTCCTCCTCAATTTATGCTTGTCACTTTACTTTCATTTTTGTACTATCTTCAATGTTGGACTATATCTATACATTTGTTTATTTTTTTCTCCTCCTAGTTTAACTTTAAATTTTATCGTATAGATTATGATCTTATTCAAATATTTTGATAGCATATATACATACATTATATATATGTGGACAAAATGCACCTATGACGCAGGAACAAGGCGTTGGATGCGGAGAGCATCTGTGTCGTTCACTCGCACATCGACAACAACGTAGGGACAGATGCGCATACATGCGGAGCGCATTTGCGTCGTTCACTCACAGATCGACAACAACGCAGGAAAACAAATCCCTAACTGCCACGTTTTTTTTGCAAATCGACGTCTTGGCGCAAGCATAGACATTTTTCCAGTGTTTTTAAAATCGAATCGGGCCAGTCCGACCGATTCAACCGCGAATCGATCATCGGTTCGGTCCGGTTTATAGGGAAAACTCATTTTTTAAAAAAACTGGATTGAACTGGGTCAACTCGGCCAAAACCGGGATGAACCGAAAAATCGGTTCAATCCGATTTTTTTCAAAAATAGTAAAAAAGAGATGTATAGATGGAAAAAAAAAGAAGGAAAGTGTTATAATAATCGAGAAGGTGGAAAAATAGAAAGGGGGGAGTAAACTAATAAGGAAAGTTATTTGAATATGAAAGGAAAAGTATTTGAATTGTGCAGAACAGAATATTAGTTATTTAAGGAAACTAATATTAAAGAAAGTAATTTGATTGTGCAAAATGAATGAATGTAAATAATAAGGAAATTTATTTGAATTTGAAAGGAAATTGGAAAGACAATAATAAAGATAAATTTGAATAAAAGAGAAAATTAAGATGACAAAATTTAAATTATTATAAATAATATACATTAAAATTATGAAAATAGAAACATAATAACATAATAAATTTTATAGGATGAATTTATACAAGGAATCAAATAATATGGAAAGAAAATTTGAATTTGAAAAATAAAATGAGAGCAAGATAATAGTAATGAAAAACTAAAAAAGAAAATTATTCATGAAATTAAATAATAAAATATAAAATTAACTAACTATATAAATATATATTCTTAAAATGCAAAAAATATTTTATTAATATTTGATTAATTTAAAATGATGATTAATATACTTTTTATTTCATTATTTTTTTACCTTTTATACTTTTATTTGTAATATATATTTTTGAAGTAATATAAATAATATTATTTTAATAAAATTCAGTTCAATCTCATCGAATTTGATTGAACCGATCGAATTATGACCCAATTGGTCGACCGATTCGATGACCGATCTTGTTTTAAAAACATTGCATTTTTCTCCGTATGCAAACCAGAAAGATCTCATATCGCAGTGTCTCAGCTCATACTTGCATCTTCGCATCAGCGGTGAATAGTATTTTGGGTGGAGAGAGAGAGAGAGAGAGAGAGAGAGAAGGAAAGATGAGTAGCTATAGCTCACCCTACTACCAAAATGGGAGTCCATACAACCACTACCTGAACGACTCCCACCAGCTAAGTCAATCGATGCCTTCATTGTTGCTGCACCTCTGCTTCTTCGTGCTCATTGTGTCCGCTGCTGCTCATGGTGTCCACTGCTGCTGCTCCTAGTCGTCCACCAGTTGTCGGGCGGCGAGTGGAGGCGCCTGTCCTTTTCATCCCTTTGATCGAGCGGGATTCCTTCCACAGCACCGGCAGCTCGCTGTGGGGTGTTGGCCTCGTGCTTCATGTTCATGATCTCGTAACAATCCTACTTTCAGGAACGGTGGTTCCCTCTTTTGAGCCGATGATCGATCAACACACCATGCATTTCCTGCGTCCATTAGGGAGGAGAATCATGACCATTGTGCAATGATCCAACGGCTCGTCCTTGTGTCGTCGTCCATGTGAGTGAAAGACGTAGATGCGCTCCATGGAGTCTATGAGTTAAGTCCTTACATCATAGGCCCATTTTGTCCTATATATACATATATTATATGGAGTTTAAGGTAGGTGTCAAGCTTTTTTCAGGTTAAGAGCCTGTCAAATGATTTTGCATATATTTTTTTTATTTTTTATATCTTTTTTCATCAATAATTTAGAGAATCACTAATAATAACAAAAATGTGTCTTCCACAATAAATATAATCATTTTTTTATAACTTTTATGTTATAAAACTATTTTTTATTATTATCAATGATCCACTAAATTATTAATGAATAAAGATATCGAAAAAATATAAAAAGAAGTATGTGTAAAATCGTTTGACACACATTTTACACGAAAACGCTTGATACCTACATATATATAATTTAATTATGGATGGAGAGATAGAATTACTTTTTCCATATGTGTAATATCCAAAGTCAGTATAAGATTATTATACATGTAATATATATATATATATATTATTTTTTAATTGAATATGTAATAAGTTCAAATTAGTTAGTTAACCATATAATATTTTTATAAAGTTTTAAACATGTAAACAATTATTTAGTTGTTATTTTAATTATAAAATTATTGGATAAATCAAGAAAATAATTATATGACACATGCAAAAAGATTATCTAGAAGAAAATTTATGTAAAAAAACCAAATCTACAGGAATTTCAACTTATTACATATATAATTTTAATTTATGATAGTTGTGAAACTTAATATAGGTACATTAAGTCTTAAATTTTTTCAGATTGTGATTTTATTATTATTATTATTATTATTATTATTATTATTATCCATAAATGTGTATAATTGAAATACGATAACTTCATTCAATATATCATATTAAAGTATAATATTTCTTTTATTGTTTGATCTGATCAAATATCACCAATTCAACCTAAAATAAGGACAATGTTAATTTCAAAGTGGTTCAATGAAGTAGCATATCATCTTAAACGCGGAAAATGATTTCTTGTCTGTTCATGAAAGAAAAGGACAAAGAAGTAAAGCGAACATCACGGACTGAAAGAAAATGATAGGCAACTGCATCCTTATAAATTGAATTTAAGTATAATAAAATGTTCAATCAAATAAGACTCTTTAGTTTAATTTTAAAATTAAATTAGGATAATATTCCAACTTAGATTTCAGGTCGAATTTTTTTATATATAATTTTAAGTTTTGTTTTTTTCTTCGTTTTTTTTTTGCACTTTTTTTTTTGTTTTTTTCTTACTTTGAGTTGGATTGTTACATTTCAACTGCTGATTTAGTTATGTACGTTACATGTTAATAGAATAATTGCGTGAATTTATGATTATGAAATATTTTATTAACTAATACAATTTATGTATATAATACATAACATAGACTACATCAGTTGGAAGGGGTGCTCGTAGTACTATGAATCGACACCAAAACACACAGGTGGCAGCATCACAGCGACAAAAAAGTGCTTACGCATTATTCAAAAGCACATTATTTCAAAGCATTTTATTGATGAAATACATTATTCAAACTTTTAATAATGTGGCATTATTTCAAAGCACACAACGCAACAACAAAAAATAATAGAGCATTTACTGTGCAAGGCTTGTGGCCGCGGCACAAGCGACGCAGCTTCCCCCAATTAGTGGCGTTGCTTTTTTACTTCGTCGCTTGCTTCTTGTTTCTATCACTACCACATCGAACTCTTTTTTTTTTTCCCTCTCTTCATCTATAAAAAGGTCAACCCAAGTTTCATTTTATGTTAACTTCAAAAGGAATTACAGAGTAATTAAAATATTATCGACGCCATGGGCGATGACATCGGCGATCGACGCCCATTGCTGCCGCACTGGGCCGCCGGAACCGGCGGCGGAGACGGAGGCGGAAGCCGAGGCCGCGGCGTTGGGTTGCATTCCAAGTGGGCGGCGACGCTGGCCAGCGTCTGGATACAGTGCACGAGCGGGTCGGGATACTGCTTCAGCGTCTACTCCCCACTGCTCAAGTCGTCGCAGGGCTACGACCAGTCCACCCTCGCGACCGTCGCGTTCTTCAAGGATCTCGGCACCAACGCCGGCACCCTCGCCGGCGTCCTCTACTCCCGAACCGCCTCCCCCCGCGCTGTCCTCGCCGCCGGCGCCGCCCAGTGCTTCCTGGGCTACTTCTTCATGTGGCTCGCCGTCGCCGGCGCCCTGCCGGGCCCGCTCCCCGTACCGCTCATGTGCGTCTTCATGCTCCTCGCCGCCCACGGCCTCACCTTCTTCAACACCGCCAACGTCGTCTCCGCCGTCCACAACTTCCCCCGCCAGCGCGGCACCATCGTCGGCATCATGAAGGTTAATTCCTCTTCCCAATTTCTTCTTCGCCCTTGTCCTTCCTTGGATTTGGTTTTCCTTTAAAAAAGTCAGCTAAACTTTTTCTCCCCTTCTGTTGCTTTAAATTAATTAGGTTAGGTTACGCTTTCTTCAGGGATCAGGGAATTAATATAGAGAAAATGGGGACATCAGAATGAATTGAATAATCATGTATCAATTGTCGTATCTATTTGATAAAACCTAAAAGTCTTCAACGGAAATGTAATAAAATTGGACAATAGAATTCCAGATCACGGCAACAGTAACACTTCTAACTTTCTGTCGTAACTTCTCTCCAATCTCTGTTTTCTCTCGTCAACATTAAACTTAGCTTTGTTTGGATAAACTTCAGTAAGGGTGTTTGGTTCAAAATTCAGTAAGGAGAATGGAAGTTAAAAAAGGGGAAGAGAAAGATGAATAATTACCCTTCTTTGGTGTTAAGTGATTATTTTATTTAAACAATTTTATCATTTATGTGTTCAGTTTATATGGCTTAGAATGAAAATTTGTGTTAAATATATCTTTTCCCTCATTTCTACCCAAGTGGGGGTTAAAAGAAAAACGGGGTGTTGGAGGGAAATGAAAGGGGCTTCTTCCTTCATTCTCCTCTATAGGAAAAATTAATTCTGCTCTTTTCTCTTCCCATCATTTTCCCTCATTTCACCACCCCAATTCAAAGGGGAAGGAAAGGTAAAGAAAGGGAAGAGAACAAATGGAAAGAAAATGAAAAAGAACGAAGGTGAATAGTTATTCTTGTTTGGTTGATATAATTATGAGCCTCTTTGGTTGAAAAGTCATGACTGTTTGATTGGGGGTGAAAGGATGGTAAAGGAGGGGAGGGGGAAAGGCGGGGAATGCACTCCCCTCGTTTAGTTGATTTTAAATTGAAGGGGAAAGAAGGGAAAAGGAAGGGACTTGCCTCTCCTTTCCCCTTCAATATGTCATTTTTCTTTCCTCGCCAAAATGGGTGGAAAGAAGGGCAAAGAGCTAATAATCATATATTTCTTATTATGAATCTATGGTCATACCTTATTTAAATGTAATTACATATATTTAGGGCATAATTGTCTATAGAAAAATATTACTAAACTTTTATTACCTTCCCTTTCCCTTTAGGCTTTTTTTTGGAATATGATCATTAAAGGGAATGGAGGAAAATGAGGGAGAAGGGAAAAGGAGGGAAGGGAAGAGAGGAAAATGTGGGAAAAACTTTTTACCTTGTTTGGACGAGGGGAAATGGAGGGAAAGATTTAGAAATTAGTTTTATAGGACGATTATATCCTTATTAAATAATAATAAAATGTTATAAGCTTGAGGATAGTTAAGTCATTTCACATATTAAAAAGTTTTCACCTCCTTTCTCCCCCAAATCGGGGTTGAAAAAAATGGCAGCAAAAGAAGGAAATGGAGAGAAAATTCCCTCCTTCCAAACTAGGTAAAAAGAAATTTTACTTTCCTTTCCCCTTCTTTACCCCTCTTTTCCCTCAATCCATTAGTTGCTATATCCAAGCGAGGTGAATACTTCACGCACATTCTCTTTCTAGTTTCCCTTCCCTTCCTTTTCCCTTAAATTTGAACCAAACAGTAAGGGAAAGGGAAGGGAAAGGAGAGGAAGGGAAAAGGCGGGAAGGGAATGGAAGAGAATGAAGGAAAATAATTTACCTTGTTTGGATGACATGAATAATGGGAAGGGAAAGGAATGCAAATTTTATAATAATTTTATTTAGACGATCTTATCCTTTATATGTGTATTTTTAGGTTAAGTTTATAAGACTAAAAATAAAAATATGTCTTAATTATACATTCCCCCTTCTTGTCATCCCGATTTGGGGTTGAAAGAAAATGGGATATTGGAAGGGAAAGGAGGAGACTTCATTTAATAAGGGATATTGAAAGAAAAACTCTTGTTTCTCCTTCATTTTAAATTCAACCAAACGGAATAAATCCATTCCCCTTCTTTCCCTTCCCCTCCTTTAACTTCATTTCACCCCCAACCAAATAGGCCCTTTATGAAAGGGAAGAGAATGAATGTTAAATGATAATTTTATTCTATGTTTATTTATATGTTCAATTTATATGGTTAAAAATGTAAATGCATGTTAATGATATCTTTCCTCTCCTTTCCATTTTGATTTGGAGTTGAAAGAAAAATGAGGTGTTGGAGGTGAATGGAGGGGAAAGGAGACTTTCCCCTTCGTTCCCCTGCAATTTAAATTCAACCAAACAGAGGAAATAGCTTCTCTTTTTTCTTCCTATTCTTTCCCCTTCTTTCACCCCCAACCAAATAGGAGGTGATACAAAAAGTTTACTTCATTTGGTAAGAAAGAAGAAAGAGAAATGAGGGGAAAAAGTTAATAAATACTTTGAATGGGCAATTATATCTTTTTCTCATGTTATTTAAATAGGAAAATCAATAATTTGACATAATCTCCATTTTGGGGTTAAAGAAAATGGAGGGGAACCTCCATTTCCTTTGAAGGTAGCTGTCCAAACAAGTTCATTGCCAAGATTGATACCAAAGTGTTCCTTGTGAAACAAGTTCATTGCCAAGATTGATAGCCAAATCTAAAAACAATTCCGCACAACTATTTTTTTTCTCTGTCAAAACAAGGCGGAAGCTCGGAACATGTTGAAACAAGGCACAGAAACTTGGGGTAAAGTAAAGTACTATCATTAAACAATTGTGCTAGGGAAAAGATGAAGACAAAAGAAGAAGCTAGATGTTTATTGATATAAGAGAAATCATCTTTATATGTATAAAAACTGGTCTATTTCGTTCATATGCCGTTTGTGTTTCCTAATTGTTTCTAATTATGCAGCATCGATGTTCCTTCATTAGTGGAGTAAAAGTAATATTCTGAGGGGAGATCTAGTTTGAAGCAATTAAGAGTCAAGTTTGTTCCTTACTATGTACGAAGTGCTCGTCGGCTCATAGCAATATGTAGTGTTTTATACCTATATTTATCTCTATTACTTACCATTCAATAACGTGAACTTTCAATCTTATTTGATGAAATAAATATGCATTTGTTATAATGTTGACATTTCCCCTAAATTGTTATGTAGGGCTTTGTAGGTTTAAGTGGAGCTATACTCATCCAAGTATATCAAACAGTGTACCCTGGAAGACCAAGCCATTTTCTTCTCATGATTGCAGTTTTGCCCACATTGCTTCCCATCGTGTTAATGTATTTTGTGCGAGTATATCACTCAGTTGGGAAAGATGACAAGAGAGTCTTGAATGTCTTCTCAACTGTTGCAGTTATTGTCGCTGGATACCTTATGTGTCTTATCATATCCGAAAAGGTCCATACCTTGAGCAGGCCGGTAAGAGTTCTTACTTTCGTGGTGCTTCTTTTGCTGCTCGCTTCCCCGCTAAGTGTCGTTAGAAATAACATGAAAGATACAGAGGGCCTATATGAAAATTTGACTCATGAACCTGGTCAGCTGATAGCTCAATCAGAAGTGAGAGATTCACAGAAGGTTGAGATATTAACAGCTCGATTGGGTTCTTCGATGAAAGGTCAAAATATTCCCAGAGTGGACAATGCCTCCGCCTCTAGTGAGGATCTGTATCAGTTTCCGGCAAGGGGACAAGACCTGAACATTCAGTTAGCCTTAAGGACAGCTGACTTCTGGTTGTTATTCATCGCCATGGCATTTGGCATGGGTTCAGGACTAGCTACGGTTAACAACATCAGTCAGATTGGAGCATCCCGAGGCTACTCAAGTGTAGAAACAAGTACTTTGGTGTCGCTCTGGAGCATATGGAATTTCCTTGGTCGTTTCGGTGCAGGTTTCATTTCGGACTACTGCTTCCGAGTGCTGGGCTGTGCCAGACCATTACTTATGGTGATAACTCTGGCGACCATGAGCCTTGGCCATGCAATCATATCTTCTGGCATTGCAGGAGGTCTGTACGTGGGATCCGTGCTGGTAGGGGTCTGTTATGGATCTCAATGGTCACTGATGCCCATCATCACATCGGAGATATTTGGTATGAAGCATTTCGGTGCTATATTTAACACCATCTCTATTGCAAGCCCATTAGGCTCGTATATATTTTCTGTCCGAATTGTGGGTTATTTATATGACATGGAAGCTGCAAAATCCGACACGAAGGCTTGTGTGGGTGCCCATTGCTTCATGTTATCATTTCTGATCATGGCTTCTGCAAGCCTGTTTGGTTCTCTTATTGCTTTCATACTGTTCCTAAGGACTAGATCCTTTTACAAGCAGGTTCTTTTTGAAAAATTGTAACCTTTTGCGTTAGCAATGTAACAAATCATATTGCAAGTCAATTGTGATCTCACCGAAAAATATGATATGCAAGTGTGGCGGTCATATCAGCCATGTACAAAAGCACCACATCTTTGAACTGATTATTATATATGAAGCGAAGAAATATGCTTGATTAACCGTGCATGGTTAGATGTATATTTGTTCATTCTTATGCTTAGATTTATATCCATTTCTTCTTATTTTCTCTGCGTGGATGGGGTCTTTATATATCAGGACAATAATATACAAGAAATAAATATGTAAGCGAAAAAGTAAATTCAGATTTCTCTAAACAATTGTTCGTATCAAGATAAAAATTTGAGTCCTTACAAATCGACATACTCTGAATTCAACATAAAGCAGTCAAACGACCTTAAGTTAAAATGACACTAATATCTTCAAAAGTTAACACCTCTTTAGTTCGAATTAAATCTTAAACAAATGAATTCTTTAAATTATTAATTACTCATACTCCAGATAAAATTGAAGAATTAATAATTTCACATGTAATTTATTGATAAAAAGGGACTAAAGTAATCAATTTTTTTTAAGGAAAATTTCATTGATATTAAGTAACAGCTCGGTTTGAGCTAGAGTACAAAAATTAAACTAGACCTGGAGGAGGTTTGTTCAGCCAAAAATTGTCGCTATGCAACTGAGTGCGACCAAAATGTGCTAAATAGTCTGCAGCGCCGTTAGCATTTCTGCTACGATGCGATACAATGGTTGGGCTGATGATATGACTAACGGCATGGATATCATCAATAATTCCACGAATTTGCTAAGGACATCGCAGCGTTCCATTTATGATCTTCACGAGCGTCTCAGAATCAGAGTAGACCTGGATGTGAGTCATGCCGACGGCCTTGCACTTCAGGAGGCCAGAGAGCATAGACACGCCTCAATTTTCAGAACGGTGTCCATTATAGCCTTGCTTGTTGTCACACCCAACTCCGTGAGGACCGTGACTAAGTGCTAATCCCAATTATCATAAATCTTAGTTACGTTTAGCCATTCCAAAAATAAAATTGGCAAAACATCATCCATTACTTATCTTATGTTATTTGACAATACATACAAAAGACACATATATAATCATCAAAGTTTAATAAAAAGTTATAAGATAGGACATTTGCATATTGTCATTATATTTTTTTTCACAAACCACATCACATATAATCCCACAGGATCAAGTCTTATACAATCTTACAAAAAGTTTCTCACAAACTTAATTACAACGTCTAAGACTATCTATTACATATGCATGCTTAGAAAAACAAAAGTGAAGGGGGATTAAAGTGCTCCAGCGGCTCGACCTCTTCTATATACAGCAAAAATAAGTTCCGAGTCAACTCAACTCGAGAACTTACGAGTATCTGAAAAAAATATTTAAAATAGGTTTTATGAGCAACAATCATTTGCTCAGTGAGTGAAATAAATGTATAACATAGGAGAACAATACGAGTGCATATAATATTTAAATAACCACATTTCTTTCATATGAGAAAATATTTAAAGCATAACTCATTTCACATAACTTTTCAAATCATATGAACTTTTATATAAATACAAATTATTCAAGATATCATCATATTCATAGTTAAACTCCACACATGTGTCATTGCACATACCCATCATGGGTCAATACGTATCCCTCTATAATCATGTGTCATACAGTTAAGCAGAACTTCATAATCAAGAGTCATGGATACGCAGAGCAAATCATGGATCAATACGTATTCCTCTATGATTGTGTGTCATACAGTTAAGCAGAGCTTCACAATCAAGAGTCTCAGATACGTAGAGCAAATCATGGATCAATACGTATCCCAATCATGATTGTGCGCCATCCAATCATGATTCTCAAATATGCAGAGCGATCATGGGTCAATACGTGCACACAGAGCAGCCCTCAAAGGGCAAAGACACCCGATATACGCCTCAAAGGCTTCATGTATATCGAATGCGGTCCCAAAGACATTTTTCAAACAGCATGGCTAATGAACACACAGAGTTTAACAATATCAAAATACATATGTCATAATCTCATATCATTATCAAATAAAACTTATTTTAACTTACAAGCATTGTTCCCTGAAAATATTTTCATGTAAAAGATTGTTCCATCTCATATAAAATCATTGAAACATATCATAAATACTTTTCATAGTTCAAGATATGTTTCAATAATAATAATACTAATAATCTTTGCTTGAAATAATATCATAAATAAAAGAACTAACATATAACATTTTGCTATGTTGTAAATTTACCCACTCATCTTGTACTTTATCACTTCAAGGAGGTTTATTAGATTTCCTCCCTTTCACTTGCAACTTGAGGTTTTCCTACAAACAATAATATCTTCTTACTTTCCAATCACTAGTAAGGTAATATGTAATGCATGCTCATGATTTATGAATACTTATGCACCCTAAAATACATATAACCTCCTCTAATATCAATTTCTAATTTTAGACATTTATATTCATAAGCTATTCCACACTTAGAACTTTTTAATTCTCCAAAGCTTAACTAGGTGCTGTTTCAGGATTTCAGACTGAGTGTCTATCAATCAATAATTCATAACTTCTTAACCACATGGACAAATCTTATGATTCTGGATTAATTAGAAACTAGACATACTAAGATTTCTAATCCCCAAATATCATTATCAAATTCCAAGTGAGTAAGTTAGGACATCCCAAGCAATCTGACCTAGGGTTTGTGCCCTAACAGACTGTGTGTCACTGAAATATTGATTTATATATTTCTTCATACTTGTCCATTTACCAGGGCATAATTTTTCTGAAAATTATACTTCATTAGTATTTTTCATAAAAATTAAAGAATTTAACTCGCTATATAGACTTATAACAAAAATAGTTAATTCGAGTCGCAATCTGTCAATGTCCTGGAATCTGACAGAAGACTCACTATGAAATGAAAAATTTATTTCTCCGCCTCTACACATTCAAATTGGATGCTTCCACTTCTCACCGAACCCTTGTGAAGCATACTTTAACATGTATAAATTTCAAACCCTAATTCTATTTACCCTAATCATACCCTAATCTACAAGGCGGACCTGTCTCTGACTCGGGACAGAGTGAGCGACCTATGGTTCTCGGTTCATAACTTCCTCAACAGAATGATCTTATGAAGAACTACTCATAAGAATTTTGTATGATTCTTGTGGTCATGAAAAGCTAACATCGGAAGGATGGATCATGTAAATTTTCAGGATTTATGAAGAACTATTCACGAAGATATGATCTTATGAAGTTGTAGGTCAGTTTCGGACCCACAAATTCACCCTAACTCAGCGAACTTGTCGAATTTTCTAAGGCTGTTCGGCAACTGATCTGGTCTTGGAAATTTTTCAACTTGCAGATAATACGAATAAATGATTTATATATTTTTTCCATAATTTTAACACGTCATATGACGATTTGAAAAAATCGTTTTCTAAGCAGCTGGTGAGCTGCCTGCTTCAGCTGTTTGAAACCCTATTGGATGAAATGGAGGTCCAATCATATTATTTGGTTACAAATTAGTGTTAAACTTCTAATTAACATTAGTTAATCATAATTAAACATGTTTATTATAATATTGACAAATATTAGAATTTATTCCTAATAATCTTATATAATTTTTTTATAACGCTTATTGATAATTTAATTTTGATTATGCTTTAATCCAAAGGTTAATTGCTACATGCAACATGACTATATAAGCATCTAAACTTACTTAAAATGCTATTTAAAATCAAGATTATGTTGAAATGATATTTGTGGAGCACGTCCGTGACACTTGTGCCTACAAAAAGGAAAGTTCCGTCCTGAGTTAGGATAAGATATCTAATACCCCTTCCCCAATTGATTCCAGAGAACCGTCTGAGCTCATGATAGCCAGTGCCATGGAGGGGGCTAAAGTAATCAATTAAGACACGGAAATCATGGTGTTTCCCTCCATATAAAATCTTTCCAAACTAAAAAGAAAAGAAAGGAAATAACAAATTTGGACTTAGAATTTAATTGATCCCGATAAGGTTTCTCTATGCCACAACTCCACGATACGGACCAACAATATTGTCATGTCAAATAATTAATGCTATCACCACTTTAATTGGTACGGCTATGTCATCGCAAGCGTACACATCACTTATATGAGTCATATGATGACTTTTGGATAAAAAGAATAAACTTTCCACGTGTCATCGCAATGATCTAAATCATCACGCCTTAGAAGCACATACTAATTCGGAAAGTATAACATATTAATATAATACAAATAAGATGCCAAAATAGAAAGGAGGGTGAGCTAATAAAATTAATTGTATTTTATCTATTTATCTATTGACCTAGATTAGATTGAAAATTTTTCGAATATCTCGTTCAAGGTCATTATATTTTATTACTTGACATTAAAAGAGGGGGATCATTCTTTTCTTTCTTTTTTTTTCTGAATTCATGAAATCATAATATTTACATTGAACACATTATTTTTTTCACTGAAAAAATAAGATAAAAATCTCTGTACAATGAGCCTTAAGAATCCTTTTTTAAATAATCTTATTTACATGAATATCTTCTCTTAAGATCTAAATGTCACTTTTATAAGCTTTCATGGCTCCAAATGAATGTTTTATTTTTGAAAATTTTAATCTAAAAATTAGTCACCACTGTAGCGATCAGATTGGGATCTGTCGACGGGTAATAATCATTGCATTTTTTCTTATGACCAGTCGCACTTTTCCTCAAGCCAATCGATTGGTCTTTCCATGGGTCATTGCATTTTGTTTGAGCGCCAATTGATATAAGCAATCGATTAGTGAAAAGACTAGTTGATCATATTAAAATTCTATTTAAATTCACTATAATTCATGTGCAAGCCCTGAAATCTATTAATTGATAATTGTATTTAATCTGCATGCATTTCTCAATTCAGCATGTTATCACTTTAGACTCTCACATTTAAGTTGTTTGACATCTTAATTTACTTCTTACTTCTTTCTAACTGCCCAAAACAATGGGAAAATATTTTTTTCAGCAAAAGAGACTAAAGGACAAGTGACATTAAGAAAAGAAAGAAAGCTTCTGATATGCAATCATAAGATGAGGAAAATATCTTATAAAAGAGAAATATTTAGAAGAAGAGGGAGGCATCTATCGGTTGCACCTTGGATCTAGGGAAAGGGAGGATGACAGAGAAGAAGAAGCAGTGGACAAGGTTATTCAAACTAAATTTAGTAGCTTTTTATATTTTAGAATGTTGTTAATTTTATTTTTCACTAGTTTTATAATGAATTTGACATCAATGAGAAACTAAATCTTTAACTCATTCAGGGTAGATGTAGTTTGATGCTATTATGGATGGATGTTATTATGGATGTATGATGATGAACTATTGTTGCTTTTGATGCTAAATTCGAGCTTAATGCTATTAATGTCAACTGAACCATGTTTAGATTGTTGGCTAAGAGTTTATTTTATGTTCAATCCATATACGAATGGTGTTTTCTATTGATATTAATTTCTTGATTTTGAATGCATGTTGACATTGTTCATAGATCTTGCAAGTCTCTTATTTGAATGAGATCACTAAAAGTGACATCACATTTAAGAGATTAACAATTTATATATGAAAAGATATCAATAACATCTTCGAATTGAAAATTACCATTCTATTGAAATCATGAGCATTAGCAGCTAGTTGTTGAGATATTCTAGCTAATTATCATCCATAATATGATACTTAGTTCTAGTTCAATTGAACCATGAGAACATTTTTTTAAGGAATTAGATTAATTAATTGATCTTAATAACTACTTAAGCATCCATCCCTAACAGTAATTGATCTTAATAATCAGATGATATATTCCCTGAGTGTGACATTCATCTATTGTTTGACTCACACTTTTATCCCAATAATTGCACTGTTAATTTTAGTTTCATTTTTAAAATCAGAAAACCCAAGAGAAAGCAATCCATTAATTAAGTTTAATTTTTAGTTTGATTCTATCATTGCATTTTTTTCCTTTTTTATTAGCTATTAAAATACCCTTTTAATTAAAAATTAACTTAAATTAGTTAGTGAATCTTTATTTTCAAATCATTATGGATACATCATTTGGATTTACTACTTGATCTATGCACTTACAACTGACTGGAATGAAGAGTTAGGGTATATAATTGTTTTTTTCCAATTGAATTAAGTAGGGTTTAGTTTTAATTTGTTTTTAGTTGTAGTTAGTTAATTAATTACTCTCACGATCTCATTAGAGACATACTTCGACTACTGATCGCACAAGTTCAGCTTGTTGTTCGACCGGTCGCTACTATAAAATTTTGATTTGTAATTCTTGATTGTGCGAATCTTTTAAAATATATTCACTTGATAATATTATATTGTATTGTCACCACTCAAACATAAATTAATAACTTTACGGCTAAATTTCATTTGTTATCATCAAAACTTAGAAATGAAACTCAGGATTTAACCATCTCCTCCTTTTTTATAATAACAAAGTCATTGAATGATGAAGAGATAGAATAATATTAGGAATATAAGCGCACTCGCCCTAATATATGCTCTTGGTATATAATATTTGAAGGACCAATAAACATGTAATATATTATGGCGTAAGTGTGAAACAATAATCATATGATGCAAAGTGTCATAGTCATAAACATCCAGAGTAAGATAATCATAGTCATCCAGGATGTGACGAGAGCATATGCATAATCATCTAGAATACATTCAAAATGTTTACATGCACCCAAATAATATGTGGCATATGTAATTACAAACGTGGACTAGACAATAGTGCATGTCATTAAAAACATAAACATCCAAACATAAAGCATATATATATATATATATATATATATATATATATATATAGGGAAAAATGAGCGTGTGAAGCACTTTCCGTGTGAAGCGCGTGTGAAGCGCGTGTGAAGCGGCCTTAGACATATTTTTCTTTATTTTTTTCGATATCTTTCTTTACTATTATCTTAAATGATCATTCATGATAATAAAAAATAGTTTTATAAGATTAGAACTTATATAAAATGCTTATATCCATTATTATGGATAATAATGTGCAGAAGTTCGTCAAAATTCAAAAATGATGAAAAAAATTATTGTCAATGATTTGAATCATATATTTGTTATCCCCAATGACCCTCTAAACTATCAATGAAGAAAATGTCGAAAAAAATAAACATAAGTATGTCTAAAGCCGCTTCACACGCTCATTAAACCCATATATATATTATATCCAAAATTTTCTCCTTTTTGTCATCATCAAAGCAGGATACATACAAAAGAACATCAAAGTACCCTACAACTTGTTGGGACTACCATTCTCACGAACAAGCAATGGAGCAAAGTTTGAGTCACATGAAAATCCTAAAGAGAGTGAGATATATTACCAACATCATAAGTAATCCTCCTAATATCACGTTTCATCTGAATTACTATCATGATAGTGATAGATGTCACGTCGTAAGATCCATAAGGTAACATTGGTGCACCTGATGCCTAAGTGGGTGGAGGACTCCATGATTTAGTGGGAGGACCCCGTGACTTAGTGGAGGTATATATGTACTCAATTCTAATTCGTTCTCTTGGGTATCGTTAATCTCCATGGTTGTCGATGACTCAAATTTATCACCTTCATCATCAAAGTTACCCTCTACATCATCATCAACCCAAGCATTCTGAACCACACAAAGATGCTTCATGTACATAGTTTTTGTTCTAATGACGTTGAACGATCGATGCCTAATATATTCCTCATCATAACAAATGAGAAGACCAAAGGTAGATCCTCATGATCCATGAACCAAAGTAGAGAGGATGATTCTCCATAACACTAGAAATATTATTTTCTTTGGTATTCTCTGTGGTAAAAGAGATTTTTCCCAAAATAGAGATAAGTGGCATCTAGAACACGGAGGCAATGAAGAAAGAACAATTCAAAAAGGGTAACCTCCATATACTAAATCATAAGGTAATAATGTGACTACGAATGTGATGGGCCAATTTTATTTGAAGAGATAGAGATTGATGCACAATTTTGTAATGAGTAATGTATTGCAAATATGAGACTAATGTCATCATCAAGAGGTAGGTAATCATGTGGTCATTCATGTATGACAAACTGATAACCCGACATAAAAGAGGGAAAACCTGAAGATGTTACAAGCTCAATTTATGTTGAGAAGAATTTCGAGAACTCGAGTGCAAATCTCACCATATTTCGACGTTAAGTTTGCATAGAAGTGGCAAACAAGTACTGCTTACACATACTCGGAGATGGACAGTAGCGGTAATTATCCAATAGCAAAAGACATCTCCCGAACCTCAGACACATCTAAGGAGTCTGAATTAATATTGATGGCCATCCAAACATTCGAGAGCTATAAAGGACATCAAATGTCGTGGCTGCCATTCAATTAGTAAAGAGATAAGTGTCATAATAGGCGGAGACAAAGGTCGATGAAAAGGGAGGATGACGACTAGAAGGAGGAGAAGGACACACGAGCACGCTCATGACTAACACATGGAGGAAGGAACTACATATTCGAGTTGGGGCTCTAGCACAAACACTAGCATGCTTCGTGCGATGACGGTAGACATTAGTCATTGTGAAGAAATGACATCACAACTTCAAGAAGGGATTTCAGTGAGAACCTATGGAGTTTGTGCACCTACAATCAATTTGAATAGATTCAATAATGAGGGGTGTCAATTAGGCAACAACACAAGAAGAGACGAAAGTTAGGGTTAGGGTTTGAACACACCAAACTGAAATCTAGAACCTAGTTGATAGGAGGTAGGATGTTGGTCGGCTGATGATGGTGGATGATAGGCCGATAGACAAATGTGGATTGAAATGTGGTGTATGTAGCAAAGTGAAGTCGTCCAAAGGTTGATCTAGGGCCAAAAACATGTGGAAGAGAATGAAATGGATGAAAGCGAGGTAGAGGAGGTCCGATGTTACTATTGTCGAATGGCGGTGGATGGTTCAGATGGTACTAATTATAGTGAAGTTTGAATGAGAAAGAGAGTTCATCAGAGATAGTGGAAGATGGATCTCAGAGGCTTGATGAAGGTTGAAGAAGGAGGAGATGGCCAGAGGCAAGGGATCATGGTCGGAGAGGAATGGATGAGGTGTTGGCGGTCGTAGGATGAGGGAAAGGTCGCATAGTCGAGAAGAAAAAGGGATAAGCACTCAAAAGAGTTGAGGTCTTAAAAAGAATGGGTCTTGAATTTTTGCATAGGCTGATTGATTGGTCCTTTAGGAGCAATCGACCAATTAATACTTGTGAGATGCAATATTGATTAATTTTTACCGGTGATGTCTAGCCGGTCGAGAAAGTTCATGATAGAATTTGAGTTCCAAGTAAGTTTTAATTCCAAAACAAAGCATGATCTTTGTAAATAGGACAAATGCAAATTTAAGTGTTGTACAACACCTTTTCCATTTTTAATTCACTTTAGAAGTGAATTTTGTGAAATCAAATCTTTAAGATTCAATCATTTCTAATTCTCATCTAAACATGAAAAAATATTTTTCACTCAAAGGTTTTGTCAGCTAGTTTGATTTCAGTGGATATTTTTTTTATTTTTTATTTTTGCACAAATGAAGATCTCTAACAAAATGATATCTAAGATTAATATGTTTAATTCTAGAGTGTTGAATCAAATTTTTAGTCATTTTCATAGTACTAGTCTTATCGCACTTATGTATACATTTGAACAAATAATTCCATAACCAAATAAACTCATAAAATTTGTGCACAACAACTATTAGTGACAATGTAGTTGATCTTGGCAATAGAAAGTGCAATGAAGTTTTATTTTTTTCTATCTTATGATATGAAGGAGATACCAAGAACGTAATATATTTATCTCACTAGTGCTTTTTCTTTCAACTTTGCATCAAGTAAAATCCGGATAGATGTAGACATGACAATCAAAAGAAGAGTTCTATCATATCAAATGCCTATATCACATCCATAATTCTTTTAATGATAATTAAATGTGATTCCTGAGGTGTGGATGTAAATTTAGTACACAAACACACACTAAAAAATAATATCCTGCATAAATTTCGTTAGGTAAAGCAAATTAGTTGTTGTACTTCTATAGATTTTTTAGCTCCTGTCAGTTCATAATGAGAATAATGAAAATTTTTAGTTAATAGGCTTGTCCTTCTCATTATTGTCCAATTTGAATGAGGTGCTCATGAAAGTTGAAATTGATTTGCACTCATCCATTTCAAAATGCTTAAGTACTCTTGTATACCTTTTATATAGGAAGATTCCATTTTGCATTGTGTTACTTGAAAACATAGGAATAATGTGATCTTGAATAATAATTCATTAAAAGAAACATAAATAATATAAACAAAATAATATAAATTATAATAGAAGTATCAAATTTTTTTAAAAAATTAATAAAGTGTTCAATCTTTGATACCAAATTTTAGGAGTTTTTTTAAATCCATAAAGCTCTAAAACTTAAAAAAAACATGTTATGAAAAATTTAAATTTTCAAAACATTGAGGTTACTCAACACAAATATCTTCATTTATAAAATTATTTTAAAAATAACATTTCAAATCCATTTAAAAAGGTTTAAAATATTTCAAAGAATCAAAATTAAAAAAAATACGAATTGCTTCAAGCCTAATATTAGGAGAAAATATTTAATCAAAATTAATTCTTTTAATTTATGAGTAACACTTTACTACTAATCTAGCATTATTCCTCACAATGATATCATTTTTATCTAGCTAGCTTCAAAAGGCCCATTTCGTTCCGATGATGGGACAAGCCTTGAATTTTTCCACAACTCTCCAAACTTCATCTTTCTCAAATTTATTTAATATCTTATGCGTAACATTTATGCAATTCAAGTCACACAAAGAATCATTGATGTTAGTGTGTTCAACTTGATAGAGAAAAATAAAAAAATAGAAAATAATTTTACTTGAGCATTGAATTTTAATTCCATCACCCATGTTTCCACTAATTTGATCAATTAGATATGAAGAGACGTTCCTCCAATTCCTTGAATAATTTATGGAGCATCAATTGGCTTGTCTTCAATTTGTTCAACATTTTGATTTTTCAATTGCTATTCAATTTGAATTTCTTTTTCTTTCTCATTATTTCCTCCACGTGAGCTCCCATCTAAATGAGCATTCTTTAATTTTAAAAAAAAAATCTCGTTAGCACCTATATCAAATTCATTTACTTATTTGTTCAAGATAATATTTAGTATCACTAAACTTAACATATATGGATTCTTCGGCTGAAAATATTCCTTATTATAAACTCTACATCCTTTGATTGTAATAAACCAAGAAAACTAGCATTATCACATTTAATATCAAAAATTTCTAACTTATTATTCAACATAAAATATTTACATCTAAAAAGTTTGAAATATGAAATATTTGGTCCTTTTTCATAAATGAGTTCCAAAAAAAAAGTCTTCTTAGTTAGCGATTTTATCAAATTATTATTTAGCACACAGCAATAAGTATTAACAATTTTGCCCAAAAATATTTTGAAATACTACTTTCATTCAAAATAGTTTTGCTATTTCTTTTATAGTTACATATTTTCTTTCCACTACTTCATTTTATTGATTTGTCTTAGGAATAAAAGAAATTATACACAATATCATTTTCTAAATTGATTCAAAATTTTGTTTTCAAATTCTTCACCATGATCACTTTTAATTTTTTGAAAATTTAAGTTCAAACTCATTTTGTACTCCTTTTGAAAATTTATAAAACATTTAAATGGCTTCATCTTTATTTGAAAAAAAAAATAGTTCATGTAAAAATGAGAATAATCATTCAACGTATTAAACACATTTCTCATTGCCTAGGATTAAACAAGTTAAGATGTAAAAGCTCCAAAAATCAGTTTGAATTAAAAGAACTTTTTGTTTATTTTTCTTTTAAACAAGAGTCAGAAATAGTATTCTTTTCAAATTTAATTTTAGGTAAGTCTTTAATTAACTCATTTTTGAAAAAAAAATTAATAACTTAAAGTCCACATGATCAAGTCATCTATGACATAAAGTAGTATCATCATGCAAAGTAGTTAGATATTGTTCATTTCCTAATTCATCAAAAATCAATTTTATAGACATTGTCCAAAACCAATTTGCAACACACAAGGATCAAGCAATTTTCTTTTTCAAAATTTCATAAAAGGTTTTGTCACAAAGTTGACTAATATTAATTAGATTTTATTTTAGATTATTAACAAACCAAACATTTTCAAGGTAAATTCTATTACATTTACTAGTATTATCAATTCCAATTACTTTTTGTTTTTTTATTGTCACCAAATGTAATAGTTCCACCATTCTTTTTTTTCCAAGGTGTTGGAATAGCGCCCTTTGGGCATGCATGACGCGCCCACTTGGGCGAGACACGGGCGGACCACGCGCGAGGCGCGGTTTGCACTGATCGCGCGCACTTATCCTGCAATCCACGGGGATTGTGGGTTGTTGTAGGATCTCAAATGGCACCAAGAGAGGGGTGAATTGGTGTTTAATTAAAAATATCGATTTCATGAAATTCATCGCGGAAGCACAAAACCGATTCTTAAAACTTTTGCAATTCAGATAAACACAATATTAGAGGGAGAGAGAGTGAGAGAAATTAAATACAATGAACACGGGTGGTTGTTGACGAAGTTCGACCACACTTTAGCCTACGTCCCCACTCCGACTTCTCGATCTCGAGACCGTCGGAGATTCCACTAAGCACTTTCTTTGTTCCAAATGGGCAAGGAATAAAGCCCTTCACACATTCACCTTTTCTCCGCTTCGAGAGGCAAGGAAACCTCTCCTCATAGGAAGCTAATCTTTTTTCTCGCTCAAGAGGTAAGATTTGGAACATCTTTTACACAGGAGCTCTCACAATCTTTCTGAAAAAATAATTTATCTCTTTTACAATAGAACACTCACAAGAAGAGAAGAGAGAAAGAAAGAAAGCTCTAAATGATAACTTCAAGAGAAATGATCTTTTTTTTATTTCTTGAATTTTTGCTTCAATGCTTGGATGGATGCTTTTGCTTCTGGCCTTGGCACTCCTTTTATAAGCTCTGACATGTGAAAAATTCGTCCAGAATTAATTTCACATTTTTCTCTTTGAAATATAGTTGTTACTGTTCATTTTAATAATGGACCGGTTGATCGCATTTATGGATCGGTCGACCGGTCTATATGATCGTTGCGTTGATTTCTCTAGTTGTCGCAGATGGTCAGTCAACCGAACTATCGACCGGTCAGTCGACCGACATGGTCTCGTAGTTTTGATTTTCGCCCGTTGAGTTGATCGGTCAACCGATGCATCGATCGGTCTGTCGATCGGTGTAGTCTCGACATGGACTTGAGCAGTTTATGCATTGACCGGTCGACCAGTATCTCCGATCGGTCGATTGGACTATCTCGATCGGTCTTCATAGCTTCGACCCACAGGTTGACCGCCCTGCACTATTTTGAACATAACTTTTTGCACAGTTATTCAAATTAGATGATCTTGGAGTTCATGGAAAGCTAACCAAATTTTTTACAATTTGATGTTCAATATTTATCCAAAACTAATGATATCGATGCCAATTATTTAATCAAAGTGTAGTGCATAAAGTTATCCATTTTTCCTTAAACTTTTTCAACATTTTAACTTTAATCATTCGAGATTTGTATCATTAAAATATAATTTGATATGACATTAAAACTTTGACCCAACAATCCCCTTTTTTTATGAAGACAATTCGAGAAATATGAAAAATATATAAGTTGCGAAAAAATTGTAAAATTCTTGAAAATTTAATTTTACTCCCCCTAACGCACTGCTTTCCTTACAATGGTAGAGTTTCACATGGATATTAATTATAAGGTATTCTTCATAATCATATCACATTTCTCCTATATTTCTCCCCCTTTTATTTCATCAAAAAGACTAATTTTTTTTTATATGAAGCATATAAGAAACCATATTGCAACTCCCCCTTAATCATACGATAGGCATATTTCTCCTCCTTTATTCTTCCCCCTTTTTTTCATATAATAGACATGTAAGATATTGTATTATGAATAGTTAGTATGTATATGAAATAGCTCCCCCTAAGTTTATGACTATTTTATAATGACAAAATGAAAGCAATTTGATAAAAGCCAAAACAAAATATATTAAGGATCAAAATATTGCATAAAACCTTGATACAACAATGATATTCATGATATGTCAAAATAGAGTTTTAAAGTTTTAGCATGCTCCCCCTATCACTATGACCAATTCTCTTTCGTTCCTTTCTTTTCTTTCAAAGAGTTAGTCATTTTGAAATTATTGAGTGAAATTAAAAGAATAGGCTTAATCACTTAAGAACCATAAAATATAAGAACATAACCAATGATACTTTTACCATAACCTTTGTGCCTTCACATTTTCACTTCCTCTTGTCCTTTGTATGTGAGGCACACCTGAAAAATAATTAAGTGACTTTTGGTATCCAAATTTCTTTGGATCCTATTTTGTTAGTCAATGTTCCTTTCGGAATTCCAATCTTGTCATGTTGTAATGATTTTCTCATTTTACATTGACATGCATAGTGATCATAAAATCCACAAGTAAAACATTTGAGATGTAAAACTTTGACCCAACAGTGTAGACATGTCATCACGCGTGATGCGTTCTGCCTAACTTCTTCCCCAAGTCTCCCTACACTATAAAAGAGGAGAGGTCCTAAACACGCTTTCGAGGATGTTCATCCGGAGGTACTTGTGTTGTGGCAAAGAGTTCCGTTCTCCTGAGATATGGCTCCTAATCCCGAGGTGCAAGTGCGTTCGTCAAGAGTTCGTGAAAAAACTCTGACGATCTGCTTTCGCTACAAGAGATATTCCACAACCTCTATGATTTATATCTGTTATAAATTCCAACACAAGGTAATGAAGTTGGATGTATCTCTGATCATATGCATTGAGTATTTGCTATCCGAATACTTTTTGTTTAACCAAGGATGATTGGCACAATTGGATGTGAGTTTGTGTTCTAAGACTGTGGGTACTAATAGCCCCATGTTATATTTACAAAGTCACCACTTTGGTCAGCGTTTATCCATACTGCTCTCATCTGAACACCGAGTAAGTCAAGTGCTATGTCTCAATAAAAAAATACTTTTATGTTTCTTACTTTTTGCCAATAAAAACAATTTTGGGTATAGGATACAATATTCAAGGCATATCAACGCACCCCTCTTACTTTTTGCATTTTAAATTTTCTTATATGGCTAATGACTTAAGCACAAATAGATATTCATTTATCAATAATTATATAATGAGTTTCCATATTGAGGGTAAGTCCTATTGTTTTGAAAATTGGACCGGACTGGCCAATTCAACTGGTCCGACCGCGAACCGGCCGTCAGCCTGATCCGATTTTTATTTATAATAAATAAAATGTCAAAAATGAAGGTAGTGATGTATAAATGAGGTGAAAATTTTAAGGTGAGTGAAAAGTTTAGAGAGGAAAAATACGAAGTGGGAGAAAATTTTAAAAAAGAAATAATTAAATGGAAAAAAGGAAGAAAAAATTGTTTAATAGAAAGATATGAAAGGGAAGTTATTGACATAAGAATAATTAAAGTAAAAATTATAAAGGATATTAATAGAAAATAAAAGAATATAAATATTTTTAATTAAATAATAAAGGTAAATTTTCTAATTAAGTTCTCTCCAGAATTATTCCATTAAGTAATTTATTCAATTTTTTATAGTAGTTACATTATAATAAATTTAAATAAAATTATATGGTTCAACTTTAAACTCTTGTAAATATAATATATATGGAGCTCCAAATTGACATATTTTTAATAATATAAATATTCTCATATTATTTTAATATAATGAGTCTACCCAAACATATTAAACTTATATAAAATTGGAATAGATTTTGAATAAGTTTATCAAATAGATTTAATATAAATATTATTTATAAAATAATAAAATATTTAAATTAATATTGAATATTAAGAAAAATATTTTGTAAGGCATTTTTACACACATTTTTATAGTATTATTCATAATATATTTTTGAAAACATAACAGTTAAACTGATCTAATTAACCATAATTTAGTTGGCATACCGGTTCGATGTCGGTCCGATTTTAAGAAAATTAAGTGAGTTCTATAAGAAGAAAGTCAAATTGTTGTTTGTTTAGTTAATTGTCCCGGCTAATGGTGAGACAACGAAATGTTTAGTTAATTGTCCTGGCTAATGGTGATCTCATCAGTTCGTTGGCTTGAACCATGTTTTCTGTACAAGCCAGCGGAAAGTCACATTCTAATGCTAACTTTTGATTTTGTGCACATGGTTACATTGCTAGCACTTGTAGTGTTGAATGCTCGAAGTGTAATCCATTTTATTGTCACGTGTGAGAGCTTAATGTAATTCTCCCTTACGTGTAATCCTTAGCGCCCAGACATGCACGCAATCGTTTTGGATAACTCTAATATTTGGTTATGATGGTTCACGTTCTTAAGAAAATTGAAAAGTGTTTTCTTCTAACATCATCATTCTTTAGTTACAAACTAAATGTCTTTTATTGTGTTTATGATGCCCCTTTCTTGATTGTTTTCTACTCCAAGTCCACTTTTTTTATAGGAGATATATAGTTCCTTGCATATCTGTTGGATGAAATTTCTAATCAAGATAACACTATACTTTCCATGTTAAATTTCACTTCTGATTCGAGCTGACTTTTCTCAGGTGTATTAATGATCTGTTGCCAGCTTTAGGGTATCCTCTTATTCTCTTTTATAACCTAGTTCATGTGATGATGATTAACCAAAATGAGATGAAATTGGAGGAAAGGCGCAGAGAACATGAGCTTCGCGTTCTCGCAAAGGTCGGAGTACTAGATGAGGATGGAGAGATGGAATATGAACCTTGTGAAAGTGATAATACTGTGGATTTTGTGACTAGAAAATATTAGAAACCAAAGATGAAATATATAAAGAAGTACAAAAGTGGGTTGAAAAAAAAAATTATATGAAGTAAGATAATTCGACGTGTCCCAGGAAAAGCCCTCGGGACATTCTCCCCCACTCAAGTCAGCGACGTCCCTGGAACTGCAGCTTGGAATTCTTTAATGTTCTTCTTGAACTGCCACAGGTCTTCGGCTGTCTCCCAACTTATGTCGGCGTCCGGTCTTCCGCTCCATCGAACAAGATACTCCTTCTGATTCTTTGTGCGGACGACGAGTACATCTTCAACTTGATCAGTGAACTGCTGACGGATGACCGACGGGGCGCGGTCTAAAACCCCACGCCCGGGATCTTCAGGGTCTTCAATGAAAGGCTTGAGCAGGCTAACATGGAAGACGTGGTGTTGTTACATCTAAGGCGGGAGCTCCAACTTGTAAGCCACCTTGCCTATCTTCTTCAGGATCTTGAACGGACCCTCGTAATGCCTAACGAGGCTCTTGTGCAGATTCTTCCCACTTAGTCGAAGATGTTGGACCAGCTTTACAAGGACTAAGTCTCCGACTTTAAAGTTGACGTCCCGTCGGGCGGTGTCCGCTCACTTCTTCATACGCTTCGATGTCTTGTGCAAACATGCTCTCGCCATATCGTTCTGCTCATGCCATTCCCTCACCATGCGGTGAGCGACGGAGACTTTGCCACCATAGGATGTGGCGACGGCTTGGGACGTCAGAGGTTGCTGCCTCGTCACTATCTCGAAGGGACTCCGATTGGTCGACTCGCTCCGCTGCAAGTTGTAGAAAAATTGTGCAATGTCAAGTAGCTTCGCCCAGTCCTTCTGATTGGCACTCACATAGTGCCGCAAGTAGATCTCCAAGATACAATTCATCCTCTCAGTTTGGCCATCAATTTGAGGATGAAGTGATGTCGAGAAATGCAGGTTGGAGCCCATCATCTTGAACAGTTCCTTCCAGAAGTTGCCAACGAATCGACCATCCCAATCGCTAACGATGCTTTGTGGTAGGCCCCAATACTTCACTACATGCTTCATGAATAACTCCGCAACTTCAGTAGCAGAACAACTTGCGGAGCCGGCGGCGAATATGACATACTTGGAGAACTGATCGACGACCACCATGATGGTACCTGCCCCTTCAGACTTGGGCAGGCCTGTGATGAAGTCCATGGAAACATCCTTCCATGGACGCTCTGGAATAGACAAGAGTTCCAGAAGTCCATCGGGTGCTTGGTTGAGATTTTTGTCTTGCTGGCAAATAAGGCATATCTTCACGAAAGCTTCAACATCATCCTCCGTCCTTAGCCAGAAATAGTTGTCTTCGATGAGTACCAAAGTGCGGCGGATGCCCGGATGTCCCGCCCACTTGGAGTCATGGCACTCCTGCATGATAGTGCGCCGCAAGTTGCCGAACAGAGGAACGTAAATGCAACGTTCCTTGGTGAAGATCAGCTCATCTTCCACCCAAAAGCGGCGTATCTTTCCCTCCTTTGCTTGCTCCAGCAGGTTCTTTGCCGTGGGATCCGACTCCAGTCCCTTTTTTATCCTCCTGATCATATCGGCCTGAGAGGAGATCATGACCGCCAATTCCGCGCGTCGGCTGAGGGCGTCGGCAACGACATTCGTCTTGCCAGGCTTGTACTCCAGGACGTAGTCGAACTCCGCCATAAAATCTTGCCATCTTATTTGCTTCGGCGAGAGTTTCTTCTGCGTCTCGAAGTAACTTGTCGCGACGTTGTCCGTCTTGATGTGAAATCGCGACTCGAGGAGGTAGTGCCGCCATGTCCTAAGACAGTGGATCACTACGGTCATCTCCTTCTCTTGAACGGCCCCGTGTCGTTGAGTTTGCGACTCTCAAACGCCACGAGATGCCCCTCCTGCATAAGAACTCCTCCAATGGCTAGTCAGAAGCATCTGTCTGTACTTCATATGGCTTGGTATGGTCTGGCAGGACGAGCACCGGTTCCTCTGTCATGGCCCTTTTGAGGGTGTCGAATGCTTTCTGGCATGTCGGCGTCCACTCCCACTTCACATCCTTTCGGAGGAGATTCGTCAAAGGGGTCGTCACATGTGAATATCCCTTGACGAACCGCCTATAGTAGTTCGTGAACGAACGCATGTCGGGAACCCACCTGGGCGGCTCCCACTCCATGATGACCTGAATTTTCGCGCCATCCATCTTCAACTTGCCACATCCGACGACATGTCCCAAGAAGTGCACTTCCGATTGGGCGAAGGCACACTTCTCTCGCTTGACGTAGAGCTCGTTCTGCCGCAACACCTCGAACACTTGCCGAATGTGCTTGATATTCTCCTCCAAGGTGCGGCTGTAGATCATGATATCGTCGAGGTACACAACCACGAACCTGTCAAGGAATGGCTGTAATACCTTATTCATGAGAGTGCAGAAGGTCGCTGGGGCATTGGTGAGACCGAAAGGCATCACGAGGAACTCGTAGGAGCCGTATCTTGTGACGCACGCCGTCTTCTGCACGTCTTCCTCCGCAATTCGGACTTGCCAATAGCCCGAACAAAGATCCAACTTGGTAAACCATCTTGCACCGCCAAGTTGGTCGAACAAGTCCGCCACCAGGGGGATGGGGTACTTATTCTTTACCGTAAGCTTGTTGAGCGCCCGGTAGTCGATGCACATCCGGAGGGAACCATCATGCTTCTTCTGAAAGAGTACCGGGGCGCCATATGGAGACTTCGAGGGCCGAACGTATCCTGCATCCAATAGTTTGGTGAGTTGCTTACGGAGTTCTGCGAGTTCCGGAAGGGCTAGCTGATAAGGGACTCCATGAGGGAGCTTCGATCCTGGGACCAAGTCGATGACATGGTCCACTTCACGCTTCGGAGGCAACCGCTTTAGGAGTTCCGGGGGCATGACGTCCGCAAAGTCCTCAAGAGTTTCAAGAACTTTGGGAGGTGTTGGAGTGGAGGGTCTCGGATCTTCCAATTTGACTGTCGCCAGGAAGGTGTGCTCCTGTTTGCGCAACCCCTTCGCCACTTGCATTACAGAGAGGGTCTTCTGCTTGAGATCACCTCCCGACCTCACGAGAACGTTGTAGGGTCCCTTGGGGTCGAAGATGACCATTGAGTTGGTGATCGAGATGACACATGCAGCAATGTGTCGTAGAATAAAGATGCCCGCCACCACTTCGTAGTTGTTCACCGGTGCCACCATCACGTCGAAGCTTCCCGATCACTTGCCGATGCAAACCTTCACTCCAGGAGAAATTCCTATGGTCGAGATAGACTTCGCGTTCACCATCTTGAACGTGGCAATATTCTTCTGTAGTGGCAGCTTCAGCTTCTTGGCAGCCACTTCTGACACGAATAACTTCGATGCTCCCATATCGATGAGGGCGTTGAAGACTTGCCCGTTCAACTCGATGTCCGCATAAAGTCGAGCGACCGATGAAGGACCCTTCAAGGTGTTGATGGCGCTGAGGACGTGCATCGAACTGAGACATGCCTCCTCCTTCTCCTTCTCGTCGGGGCAATACATGGCGTTGATCGTCGCCTTTTACGGACAATTGCTTGTCCAATGCGGACCCTTGCAAATGTAGCATAGTTTCGGCTGCTTTTCGTCCCTCTTGAAACGGTCATTGTTGGGCCTCCTGTCTTTGTGTCCCTTTCCTTTGTCCTCATAGTGCGGCTTGCCTCCTTGCGACTTTGACTTCTCTCCCCCACCATAGCCCTTGCTCGAGGGCTTTGGTGGTGGAGCGCTCATTTTGGCATACTCCACGAGCGACTCAGCGGCAGCGACTAGCGAGCGGAGGTTGGGACAGTCTCGTCGCTCTAACTCCGTCCTAGCACATGGCTTCAGACCCTTCACGAAGACCGCCAACAACGTGTCTTCGTCCACTTGGGAGTTATGTAGGCGGAGCTCGGTGAACTCTTTCACGTACTCCTTCAACGTGCCCTTCTGATAAATGTTGAACAACGCAATCTTGGCCTCCAATCCCGATTTGGCGGGACAAAAGTAATTCGTTAGCTGCCTCTTGAAGTCGTCCCACCTCTCAATGGGCTCGGCGTTGCCACGTTCCATGTCGTCGCAATGGCACTGCCATCATAGACTCGCCGCATCTTGCAAGTAGAAGGATGCGGTCTTGACCATCCTCGCTTTGGACGTCACGTCCAAGGTCTCCATGTACCTTCGGACGTTCCACAGAAAGTCACTGATTTTCTTTGCCGATCGCTCGCCTTTGTAGGGCTGCGGTTTCGGCACATCAATCCTTGCCTCATGCGGGGCGGGCGTCTTGGGATGCCGCCCATCTCCATAGCCTCGCTTGAGTTCTTCCCGCATGGTCTTGAACTCTTGCTCCATCTCGAACCGCATGTTTGAGAGACCATTGTCCAATGTCTCCCGCATGTCCATGATCGTCGCCTCCATGGACTCCAGCCGCGTATACAATGGCGCCATCTCGTCCCGCACTGTTGCGAGATCCACGGTCTTCTCCAACTTCCGCTCGTGCATTGCGAGTTGGTCTTGCATCTCGCCCACGTCCAATTGGAATTGGCCGAGGCGTTGCTCGAAGGCGGACAAGGCGTCCTTCGAGCGAGCGCACCCTCGCTCAGGGCGGCCCTTCTCCGGTCCAACGGGTTTATTCGTCATCTCCGAATTCGACGTCATTTCTCCTTGATCGTCGAATGTCAACTTGAGCGGTCCCAGAAACGCTGCTCTGATACCAACTTGTCACGAGGTCATTTTTCGCTCGATGACCCGTGCGGCGCCTAGACGTGCCCAACGTCTAGGCAAGCTCTTTTGGATGCTTTGCGGAAGCTTGTCTATGCCACTTTTCGTATGACACAGCTCGGTCCCGAGCGGCCGCTTCTTCGGTGGTGGCGTTCGTAAACGAATGAGTACCTCGGTGGAACGCTCGATCTCTTTGGGACGCTTTGGGATGCTCTTTGTGGGTTGACACCCCACGTTCGAGGCACAGTGCTAGATTTAGGGAAGCTTGAAATTTTTGTTGAATAAATAAAAATGATTACAAGGCTTTGGGGGAGGACTAGCGGGTCTCCCCTAATATACCGCAGGCCCGGGAGGCCTATATGCGACGTGTGATGTGGAGAACAAGCTAAGGGGTGCATTTTTTAAGAGTGCAGAAATTACAAAACTGCCACTATCACACTTGAAAATAAAACTAAGTACAAAAGTTGGTTGAAAAGAAAAATTACATGAAGTAAGATAACTCGACGTGTCCCGGAAAAAGTCCCGGGACACGTGGTTGCTTCCTGTCTATTTTAGCTCATCGCCAAAAAAAAAACTCAACAAGTTTCCGTGTATTTTAGCTTATCACAAGAAAAAAAAGTAAATAATTTCTGGTTGTATAGTTTTGAAACCACATAAACATTCAAACTCAGTAAAATAAAAAGTGTGCATTTGCTGTTTCTGACGAATGGTTAAGCAATATGTTTACAGAACTTAAATCTTGAACCATATATCATTATTTTAAGCAAATGGAGGAGGGCTCTTTTTTTTTACCATTCCTCATTTGCCTCTTTACTTTTGGCTTTTTTTTTACAATGAAGACAAAGAAGTGGACTTACAGAAAGCAAAAGCTCAGATCTCAATGTGTGTGTGAGAGAGAGATGGAGTAGGGGTCTTATACAACAACTAGACAGGCTTTGAGTATACAATAACGGGACTTGTCTATATTAGGGACACAGATACCTCCACAGTGTACTCTGTCTACGACTGGGTTTAGGTCCTTAGGAAGCATATGTAGTAGACCCCAGCAGAATTTTTTTATTCATTGAATCGCCATGGATCGAAGCAGAACTGTTTACTGAACTTGTAAGTTCAGCAGCTTTTTAGTCCCTGCCTTCTGCAGCTCTTTTATTCTGTCTGCCATGGGGCATGCGATTGTGTAATATTGGCTGCTTACAGAGTAAATTGAGCACGCTTGTTACACAAAGAAGATTGAAATGGTAACAGTGTTTAAGAGACTCACTTTAGCTGAAACCTAAACTTTTCTCTGATTACACTAAAAATAGTTGATGAACGCTAAAGAAGACGTTTTTCAAGCAAGAGAACATACGAAAGCAAGAAGAAAAAAGACGACATGTTGTTCAATCAGAAAATGCATTATATACAGTTTGGTCAGAACTTGACGAAAATTACAGACCAATTTCATCTCTCTGCTGTTTCAGCACTTGGTAGAATCTGAATTCAAGCGACCAGAACCATGCAGATATACATCTTTCTGCAAAAATTTGTTATTGATCTGAGGATTCGAAAAGTGTAGTTCATGGTGGATACTGAAGTCGGATAGGAAAGATCAACTTGGATCAAGAATCGGATTCTACAAGATGAACCATCAAACAGAACAAAAGAACGGTATCGACACTTATACTTATACCTCCTCTGTCGTCGTTGCTCAAACAAAAATTTACATGTACAGGTACTCAAATGCTTCACTCCTTTTTGTTTTCTCGTTCATATTTTTTTTTCCTTTAAACTTGGATGCTACTATACTCACATCACAGTGAAGCCAAATCTCAAGAATTAAACGCAAAAAGAAAAAAAAAAAGAATCCTATCTGTTGTGGAGAGGATTAGAGCCTGTGAACACCCTCCTCTTCTCTTCATCAAACTGTGGATCTTTCTCTCTGTGCATCTCTCCTCCATGTGCAGTTTTAGCTTGAACAGGACCCGTCTCGGTGGAGCCAAACCCTCCTCTCAGTCTTCCACGCCTATCAGAACCTTCAACATGCTGACTACCGCAACAAGTCTCCAACTGCAGCAGCATCAACATCAACAAAAAGCAGGCAAAGCGCTCCCTGAAACCCATATTTTCTCTCTCTCTCTCTCCCTCACTATACCATGGCGATGTTGTTTGGTTATATGGTCATAGCTGAGGAGACCAACCACAGGAGGTTTGGTGAGGTGAGCACTGTAACTCTTGAACCTTGAAACACGATGAAATTAAATATCTTGTGCTGGTCTGACGCTGTTCGTGGTCTTGTGGGATACCTTGAAGTCTGCAAATTAAATGTGTTCTTTGGTCAAGGTGGAAAGTTTTGCATTGATCCTGCTGCAACATAAATATGGTGCATCTTTTTGTGCTGGAAGCTTCTTTGGATTCTGAATTCAGAGCTTGACTCGGAGTGCATCATCTTCATGATACTCCGTTTGGCTCCAGACCGGCTTTGTAAAAGTTAAAACTTAAAAGTGACACCACTTTAAAAATTAAAAAGAGAGAAAAAAAAAACTTCACCCTTGATAAACGTGAGTCCACTGTCGTAAAAGATAATTGCTTGGGAATACTAATATTCTTGTGCAGAAGAATACATATATTCTCATTTTATCATTTTTGTGTGGTTTCATGTTTTTCGACTTTTGTTCAAAATAATTCAATTCTAGTTAACGTTTGACTATGCCTATTAGTTATTCAAATATATTTAATAGTTTTAATGAGGAGAATAAGAGTTATTCAATAAATCGAGGGTTCTGACTAAACACGAGATATGTCAAGTTAGGTTTTCAATTATATAGACTAAGCTTATTATAAAATAAAAATATTTAGACCTGATTTATAACTTATAATAAGTTAAAAACATAAGTCTAATTTGATTAATTTTTAATGCTTATCCTAGTTTATTAAACAAATATATTTTTTTATGATATGCTAGATTAAATATGGCATATCTTATTTATTAAAGAAATAATAAATATGAACTAAATAAAAGAGACATGACTAATTTACTTTTTGTGAGCAGATAATAAAAATAATATCATTCAATTCAAAATTAGATATTTAGAATATGAAGTGATGTTTTAATTTTTTTAAAATTCTATATAAAATACAATATATTAATAAATCTTGGCATGATGAGGTATAAGGTTAAGTCAATTATTAACATGCTAAGCCTCTTTTAAAAAATATACTTTTTATTTTTTTAGTCTTGCTTATTTTAATAATAGTCCAAGCCGAGGTAGATAAAAAATAGATCGAATCACAAGTGGCTCACAAACGACTCGACCTATTTTCAACTCTACTTAGGGCGATCTAATTTGCCATTTGGCTATCCCGTCCCAACTGAACTGGGTAGCTGGGTCGGCTGACCTTTTTACATATATAATTAATTTTTTAATAATAGTATCAATATACTAAATTATAAAATACTAAGTAATCTATAAAAGTATAACAATTTTTTATATAATGTCAGTATGTCACTAGGCGAGTAGAAGTCTTAAAGCATAAATGTATAAGTTATTACTTATAACTGATAACATTATCAATTTGTAATAATATTATGATTATACAATAAGAATAAATAATTAAATATTATATCATATTATAAGGTATAAATTATTAGTAATTCAGTATATAACAATTTACATCTATCATAAGTACCTATTATATATACTTATATCTAATTAGTTGTTAGTTATTAATATATAGATTATAGTTATATACTATAGAGTAAAGTAGCATTCTAGTGACTACTAACTAGTAAACACTATGTAGTAAGTGCCCATTACTATATATAATCATTATACAATAAGTTAGTAAGTTTTCCGCTTACAATAATAAGATAATAATACATATTATATTATATAAAATATAGAAAAATAGTAAATAAAAACTCGACAAAGAAATTTTTGTTGGTTCGGTTTTCGCTTACATCTATGCCATATATGTTCACTATAGAATAAATTAATTACAAATTTATGAATAATTAAATATAAAAATTTACATGCCTATATGTGGAGGTAGGGAACCATGGCTTTCATTCTCATAATTATTCATGTGTAAGATCACAATACACCAAGAGTATAGATTGTGAATTGATGATGTGGGAGTGATAATATGATTAAGCCAATGATTCAATTCACATAAAATCAATCAACCGATATCGTGAGGTTCCATTAAATGAATTCTTCTTTTTTTGGAGGCTGAACACTCTTATAATATGACCTTCTTTGTTCGATGATGAAGGCAACCTTTTCAATAAGAAGTTTGGAGTACGTTATATAATTATCAATGGACAATATCTTGGAGTATTTAATGGATTTTTTATATGCTTCCAAGCTTTTAATGGCCAATGAAATATGCTTGAAGTTTTTTATGTCGATACTAGATAGTACTACATTGTCAGTCCAATATACTTCTTTTATTGATCCTCGATGGTAAATCAACTGAGCATAATACCCATTGGAGAAATTTGACAATTGGCATTTAGATGAGTCACGCTTTCTTGACCGATGATTTTGTCATCTGTCAATGTAGCTTTTATAAATTGGAGCAAAATGCGTCATATGATTAGTCGAACCTTTCTACATTGACCTTTTTTTCAATGATGCTATCGAGCATGCTATTAATATCAACCTCCATAATTTGATCTTTTAGACTTTTGATTGGTTACACTATTATTGAGCTAGTTCAACCGATCAATACTTCATAATACTCTCTTATTTTCATCTTGTTCAGTAACAAGATTTCAATCAACTCGTTGGATTGATCAATTGATCTTGTGCTAGATTTAGCAATTTTTCTAAGTCTCAAAAAGTCACGACCACACCAATATGCTTGAAAACACATTATATCATCATAGAGTAAGATGGTCAATTATAAAACATCACGCATATAAATATTTTTTATCATAATAAAATCATTTTAATATTTGTCTTCTACTATGTTCACATGGTTTACAAAACATAGAACTTAAGCCATAGAGTGCTTGATTCAACAATCTATTTTTTGTTAGGATGACTAACTCAAAAATAGGAAAGCCATGTAAAGTGGAATGATATAATATGAAATTCTAAAGTTATCATAATCTATCATTCTCCATAATTAAGTTCATGCTTCCCCTTACAATAAAATAAAATTTAAGTACTCTTGAAAGGGTGAATTTCATATCCCTAAATCTCTTCTCTATCTATTTTTTATGCATTTGTTTTCATGCCGGCACGAAAAGGCAACGACAAGACGATGGCAAATGGAAGCATGATCTTTATGAAGGTTTGTGAGAAACTCATATTCCATGTTGCACGGCTATGGGTATGTACCGGTATCTTGTATGGGTACGGGTACAAGTATGTCAATTTTATATAAATAATATAAAAAGTTTAAAAGTTCATAAGGCATTTGTTTTAGAAAAGTTTATCATAATCGATGATATAAGTGAATGGTATATTGGTATGCTTGGCAGCATTTAGAGATAATAATTACTAAAAAATAACACTTTCAGCTGAGAAAGAAAAAATGTTAATGTCGCCATCTTTCCTAGTTAATCATTAATCATAAGTTTAAAAATTTAAGTTGTAATATATACGAAAATTAATTAAAAAGTTTAACAATAAGATAATGTATACAGCACATTAATTAACTTTAACTTATATGTATACCTTTCACCATGTACGGTGGCATCTCTTAGTTTGACTGTTTTGGCTCTTCTTTAAATGTGTTTGTCTACTTTTCTCGATCTTGGCTTTTTCCTTTCTTGGCTACAAATCTTCTGTTCCAATGTTCTCACCAAGAAGAAGCCTGGTGCCGCTCCAAGAAGAAACACGAGGTGGATGACTGGAATCTCTTGATTATTAGACTTTGCTTTGTTGTTTGAAGAAACCAATTTTAGATTCTTTTTTCTTCATTGGCGTCAGTTCTTTTTTCCTTTTCTTTTTTCTTCTTCACCATTTCCACACTATTCTATCATTTTTGTTTGGAAGAAGTGTGCTGCCAATTGCATTCTGTTTAGTTTAAATTATGTTTATATATAAGTTAATTAAACATTGACCATTAATACCTTATTCAGATTTTCAAGTCTAATAGATTTTTTATATCATCTAAAAGACAATATGATATATTCTTAAAAAGCACTAAAATAATAATATATAATATTTGATCTTAATGAACTATAAAATTTATTAAAGTGCAATATAATTCTTAGCATACATATAATAAAAAATATTTTGAAATTTATTAAAGTGCAATATAATTCTTAACATACATATAATAAAAAATATTTTGATGTAAGATAATATATTATTAGATTCATAACGTAACATGAAGTTATTAGAAGATATTAAAATTCATGAAAGTGAGACTAAAGCCGGTCCCAAGCCCGGATAAAGGAGGAGGGTTGTGTTAGGCCCCGACAGCCGGCGTAAAACTTTGTCGAATCTCATGAACATGAATCAACAAATGCGGAATGGCGTCGTATGATCCATGTAGCCGACCCCACCTAGTGGGATAAGACTTTGTTGTTGTTGTTGTTGTTTTCATTTCATATTCCTTTAGGCATTTTTTCCCTTCATTATACTTTCAAAGATTTCATATTTAGTCTCCTCATTTTTCTCATAGAAAAGATATGCAAATAAATCTAGTATAGGCAAAGGATATCATATATCACCATTCTTGCACACACACCCCCCCCCCCCCCCCCCCCACCCCCACCCCCACCCCCAATATTATCCACAAATTTTTAAAAAGTTAACAATTTGAAATCAATCAAAAGGTTTGGGGTAAAACATAAAGAATCAAGGCATAAATGGTGATCAAGATATAAAGCCATGAGAAAAAGTGAGAGTTCATAATGAGCATAACAACAGATGTCAACATCACATAATGAACATCACAACATGTTGAGCGCATCAAAAGTAAAATGAGGAGCCATTCTCCTTTTTACGTCATTAAAGAGTTATACAAAAAAAACTTAACGTACAAAACATAAATAAATAGAGACAACTAAGACTCATTGCAATTTTATTTACTCCCTAGTCACTAGAGTAAAGCTAATAAAACCTTAAGCATTGTCCAAAAGAAAGCTCTGAGGATAGCATGTCCAACCTCCATAATCAACTCCGCTCAACATAGTCTATGCCATGCGAACTACATGGCGGTGCATATGGTGAATGTGGTTCACAGGGCTCTCTAGGTGCAACTTTGAATGGAGTGTGCCTCTAGCATGGTCAACCACTAGAAGAAAATCATTGATTAGCGACGCAGCGATATAGACTCTAATGTGTCGCTAACTCAGCGCTGAGGACAATAGTAACACATTAGCGTCGACTTTACACCACAGGCTGGGCGATGCCATTTTTCCGACGCTAATAGCGTCAACTTCACACCCATGGGTTTGTCGACGCTATTACCGTCGAACAGTGACGCTAATACGATGCTATATTGATGCGAAAAGTGCCATTGTGATGTGCCAATATGCGTCGCCACTCCGACTCTAAAGCGATGCTGAAATTGTTGATGCTCATCCGACGCCAAGTTGGCACTACTTGCGACACTAATATGATGCTAATATGACGCTACAACTTGGTTTTTCTGTGCCGCTACTGCAACGCTAATGTGGCGCTAAATATTGAGATGCCATTGCGACGCTAAAGAGACGCTAAGGATAATATGTTCGAACTCCGATCACCGTGATAAAGAGATGCTAAGAAAGAACAAAATTCACGCCGGAGTCATCGTTCATATTCACATCGTTTACATTCTCAGCATCCTCCTTGCGCATTTCAAATGATTTCACATTCAATTTAAATGATTTTACATTCAATTCACTTTAGATTTTTTTTACATTTCAATCGATTTTACATCAATTCACATCTTAATCTTATGAAACATGAGGAGGAGGAGGCGGTGACGTCCGGTGGCTTCAAGGCAGCAGCAACAAGAGGAGGAGGAGGAGGAGGCGGCGGCATCAAGGCAGCAGCATGAGGAGGAGGAAACGACAGCGTCAGGGCGGCAATAGCAATAGGAGGAGGAGGAGGAGGAGGCGTTCGGACAATGCCGGGGCAGCAAAAACAAGAGGAGGAGGCATCCAGGCGACATCGGGGCAGAAGCAATAGGAGGAGACAGCGGCGTCCGGGCGACGTCGGGGCAACAGGAGGAGGAAGAGACGACTGGGTCATTAATGCGGTCGACCGGTCACAGTGCTAGATGAACAGTAACAGCTATTTTTCGAGGAGAAAATCATGAAAATCCATCTGGACGAAATTCTCACATGTATAACACTATAAAAGGAGTGCCAAAGCTTGAAGAAAACTTATCAAAGAAAGCAAGATTATTCAAAAGAGCATTTCAAGTTCTTGAGCCCAAATTTGCAAATTCTTCCCTTTTCTCTTTCAAACTTTGAGTGTGAAAAATCTTGTAAAAGAAGAGAGTTAGAGGAAATCTTTATTCTCTGATATAGTGAAAATTGAAAGCTCATTGTAAAAGAGGAGTGCATTACCTCTTGAGCGGAGAAGAAGGTGTGTTGTGTAGAAAGGGTTGCTCTCTCCCTACATGAAAAAAGAAAGATAGTGGATCTCCGACGGTCTCGAGGTCGAGAAATCGAAGCGGGGACGTATGCCAAAGAGCTGTGGCTGAACTTCGTCAACACATCGTGTCTCACTGTGTTTGTTCTCTTTTTCTCTTTTTATTATTCGCTTGTGATCATTTTTAGTGATTTTTCGAAAGTGAGTTTTCGAAAAAAAATTTAAAACACCAATTCACCCTCCTCTTGGTGCTTTCGATCCTACATAAAGGAAATATTGACTCATGCAAAAATATTCTTGCAGTCGTTGTGAAACTAAAAGCTCATTGGATATTATCTTACAAAAGAATAAGGAGAAAGAGGATTTAATAAAAAAAATATCACATTGGCTGAAGGTGGCAGTTCTCATGCTCTTATTTATAAAAAAGGAAATTGTAAAGGAAAAAAATTCTGAAATAGAATCATATTTGCGAACTAGTGGAAATGTTTCATCCTAACCTAATATCAAAGCATGCATGCAAAGTAAGGACAAGAGCAAAGATACTAACTTAGCAATTGTAATGTGGTTTTATGATGCTTTCATCCCATTTATTACTTGTAATTCTCCTTATTTTCAAAGTGATATCGATAGAATTACTACTATAGCTCATGGATATAAGCATCTTTCTTATCATTATTTGCATGTGAATTTATTACATGATGCTCAGATCCATGTGAAACTGATCATTGATGATTTCAAAAATAGTTGGATAGAGACAGGTCACACTATAATGGGTGATGGGTGGACAAACAAGCAATTGATCAATTTTTTAAATTATTTTTTCAAAGTGAATTTCATTTACCAAATCTATTTCTAGTATTCATACAAATATAGAAAATTTGTGCAATCTTTTTATCGAAATCATAGAATGGGTTGGTCTCCACGATGTGGAGCATATTGTAACAAATAATAGAGCCAACTACAAGGTTACTAGTCACAGGCTCATGGAAAAATATCATAATTTTTTTTTCACCAAGTGTTGCCCATTGTGTTAATTTGATATTAAAAGATGTCGGAGATATGCCTACGATGGAGAATGTGATCATTCTTGCTTCGAAGGTGATTGTATTTGTCTATAACCACAAGGTAACTCTAAATTGGTTAAGATGGTTGATAAGAAATTATTCGCTCTGGTGCAACTCGATTCGCAACTCCCTTCATTGCATTACACAGCTTATAGGTTGATTTGCAAGCTTTGGTCACTAGGGCTAATTATAAAAAACTTTTGAAGGAACAAAAGGGCAAAGAAGTAAAACCTATTATTCTAAATGAAGATTTCTGGAATAATTGCTTGATGATTGTGAAGGTTATGACTCCGTTGATATGGTTATTATAGCTTTGCGGCACTGATGCAAAACCCTCTTTGGGATATATTTATGCAGGCATGCATAGAGCATGTTTGGGAATTATGCACATATTTAAGAATAAGAAAAAGAGTTATACAAGCCTTATATTGATATTATAGATAACAGATGGGATCGCATGTTACGCCAAGATCTTCATGCAACCATATAATATCTAAATCCTATGGCAAATCTAATTTTTGTCAAGATTTAAATATTATGCATTTTGTGCTGAATTTTATTGAAAAGTTTGATAACATTTTGTAAATGATAGAGTTAAGAAATTTTCATGAGTGTAAATTATGCTTTTCTCGTCCAAAGGCACTTGCTTGTAGCAAAATTATTCAGTCGGGTAAGATTTGATCTCATATAACTATTAGATTATAAGTTGTCATTGGTTTCATTTAATAAATTATAAATTATCATTTTTTGTGATATTCTAATATTAGTTCTATAATATTGTGTTCTTTTATTCATTAATATATTAATGGTGGAGGTTTTTTGTTATGATGCTCCAAATTTACAAAAGTTTGCTATAAGAATTCTTTGTCAAACCGCTACTTCCACTGGATGCGAACGTAATTGAAACGTATTTGAGGGGATTCACACTAATAAAAGGAATAGGTTGAAGCATGAAAGATTGAATGACCTTGTTTATGTCCATTACAATTTGCAAAGGTAAGACATTCCTAAATCCATGTTAAAATTGTATTGACATAGTTTCTTAATTGACATAATATTGTCATTATTATATTGGTTAGGTTGTCATTTTAAATGGCTTTATGATCCAATTGATTATGAATCAATTGATAAAATTGAATTTTGGGATGTGGAAAAAGAAGAAGAGGGGGAACTTAATTATGATGATCTTGAATGTATGATTCAAGAAGAATTATCTAATGATATTGGAGAATCAAACACACAAGGTTTATTACTAATTTGTTAAATTTATGTTAGTAGATCCTAGTTTTGAAATATGTTTATGAATTAATTTGAGATTTTGTATACATACATATATATATATATATATATATATATATATATATATATATATATATATATAGGTGTGTGTGTGTGTGTTCTTTTAGGTTTTGAGCATGATATAAATGAAATAGAACTTCTAAATGATGATGGGGATGAAGATGATGATGAATGCTCATATTATACTAAATATAGTTATAGTTGACATTTAATATAGTTACATATGGTGGTGAATGTTGATATTATACCAAATGTTTAGTATACTTTTTGGGGTGATCGAACGTTAAGATTTTATTCACGATATGATTTTAAATGGCATGTTTTGTGATATTTGAAGTATAAGTGTAATGTCAATAGTTTGATATTTTTTGTGATGAGTGATAATATTGTTTGAAGTTTATGTTTCAATGATAAATGGTAAAGAATGTCGATTGTATTTTCATATGGCATTGTTATGTGATATTTGATGGTGAGAGTTTAATTTAGTTTGAATATGTAATGTGATGAATGTTCATATTTGGTTGGAATGATTATTGTATTCATAATGTATTTTTAGACGACAAATTTTAAGCTTAATTATGTTTGATAACAGGAGTATACTATTTTTTAGTTAATGTATGTTTGTTAATGGATAATGATAGATTCTAATTTTATTTTGAATGTACTTTTATGTGATATATTTTGTGTCTTATTTCATTGATGAAGTTTATGTTTATTGTTGAAACTCGTTTGATGATTTTATAGTCCATCTTATTCAATTGACTTCTGGATGCTTTTATATTTAGAATTATACTTTTGTATCTTATGCTTAATAAGATTTATTATTAGAATTATATCTTTTATATGATGTTTTTATAATCACACTTTTTATTTTTTATGATTAATAATGTTATACATTATTATATAAATAATATTATTTTAATAAAAATACGGTTCATTTCGTTTGAATCCAATCATTCAATCGGCACGTCAATTCAATGATCGGTCCGATTTTGAAAATATTGCTAGAAAGAGATCGTGACACTTAGCACGCGGGATCAACCCACCCATGGTTCATGGCCGAGAGCTCTAACTTCGATGGGATCCAATCCAATATCAATAGTGCCGATATGATTTGTATTCACAATTTATAAAGTTCTCTACAACCCGGGGGTGGAAAAAAAGAAATAATAAAACTCTCCGGAGCCAAATTGTACATCGCGGTTCAAAACCATCCCCACAAGCCCATAATAACTGTAAATGGCCGAAGCCCAACCCACGAAGCCTCGCGTACTACTACCCTCACCTCTCTCGGGAACCAAATCTGGAAGCTTCCAGAGAGGCCCGTTATCTAAAACCCTAGCCAACAAATCAGGGAGAGTTACTAAATTCTCGATAACGCCCCCACGCTCGATGGGTAGAGAGGCCACACGGAACCACCAGTTCCGATCCAGCGCCGAGGGCAATTTTGTCACGTAACGCATTCCCTAGAGACCCCCTTTCTTAAACCCCTCTTTTCTGAACGCAGACAGAAGGAAAATTGTAAAGCAGCCTCGTTGCGCATTCCTTCTCTTGTGTCGTGGGAGTTGTGATCAGAGCAGAGCGAGCGGTCATGGCGAAGCGCTTGGTGCCCCTCTTCAATCGCGTGCTGGTGGAGAAGATTGTGCCGCCGTCCAAGACCACTGCCGGAATCCTCCTCCCGGAGAAGACCACCAAGGTTTCTGCCATCTCCTTCCGTTCCTTTTCTGCTTTTGCGTGTGTATGATTCGTAACCATAGCTTCTTCCTGGTGATGTGATGTGGTGTTGGATTCGCTTTTGCAATTAAAGCGTTGGAATTTGTTGCTCGTTTGCAGGCCGCCTTGTTCCTTGAAGCTACCGTTATTGCTATAAGCTTTCACTTTCTACAGATCTTAATGATCTCTCCTGCATCGCTGCTGTCCTACTTAAATTTCTGCCTTTTCTGGTTCCATCTAAGTTGTTTTTTTTTCGATTATAAACGGATGACGATTTAAAATTGCCACTTCAGACTAAATACGGTATACTAGTTCTTCTAGAGTGTATCTAGTACTGTGTTCGACTCGATGGTTGTCCTATACACCTCAAATCTTATTGCAAGGTTGCATTTTTATGCTTTGGTTGTACATGTGGCAGCGGACATTGGACGAGATGGTTAATCAGGAATTGTACTCAAATTCTCTCTTAAAGAAAGGAATTATCATCGACGAATAGGTTGTAGATGAATGCTTCGTGAGGGGCACTGCACTCTTCATGTCAATTTATTTGAGGAAATCTATTACTAAATTGTTTCTGAAGGTTTATCTTTCCATAGGACATGAATGTTATACTTATTGTGTTGTGTTTTGTTAAGTTCCTTAAGCTAATTTCTGGCAAAAAAACTGCAGTTTGGATTCTCATAAGCAGAAAGTTTTCTCTTTTCCACTTACTTTTTTCTTCTTTTTTTTCTCTTTTGCAGTTAAACTCTGGAATTGTAGTTGCAATAGGCCCGGGCGCTCGTGACAAGAATGGGAATGTTATACCTGTCTCTGTAAAAGAGGGAGATACTGTGCTTCTGCCAGAATATGGTGGAACTGAAGTGAAGCTTGCAGATAAAGAGTATGGGCATCTTTCCTTATTAACTTCTTCCCTTCATATTTCAAGTTAATTTAGTCAATTTAAACCTCAGGTGATTATTATGTGTAATGTGGCTAAATATGATTCTTTTGTAGCCATTGTAACTATAAGAAAAACCTCGGGTGCATATTTAGATAATGGCGAGTCTACCTACTCATGTTTTAGTCAAAACAACACCCAAGTCCAGGTGATATTTATACTTGTTGTGAGTAGAAGTAATTTGAATAGGGATAATATGTGGTGCCACATATCTTCAAGATTAACAATCCACAATTTGATTAACATAATTTAGTGTCGTTTGTCTTCAAATGACATAGAATAACAATGTGGATTGTGTAATTGGTAAGCTGCAAGTGGGTAATCTAATATTAACACTATATACTTGTTCATATTTGAAAAGGGGAATATGCTTTCTACATCTTTCCACAAAATTCAGGAAGTTCCTTTGCATATAAATGCCAAGATGCTAATGCATGTGTTATCATTTTTTTTTTTCAGGTATCATCTCTACAGGGACGATGATATACTTGGAACCCTACACGATTGACGTGCCCCACTTTGCCTTTTGTGATATTTTTGTCCAAGATCAATGTATTTTCACTGAATTGTTGAGGCTACTTAAGAGTTGATGCTCCAACACTTGGAGCGAAAATTCAAAATAATGGACTTCATCACATCCCAGATCAATGCCAGTGTATTGGTGCTTGTTTTTCTGTCTTAACCCAAAATCATTTTACTTGCATGCTGATTACTAGGGACCATGAAACATTGTTGTAATCAAAATGGTATTTGAGGTGTAACGCTAGGGCTCTTAATTGTTTTGGATGAGTCCTATTTGTCATTTCTCTGGTTTTTGGATTTGAGCATTTCTCTCTTTCATATAAGAAAAATAAGTAGAAACTAAGCAGATGGGATTGTTGAGAAATTTCTAGCAAAAGGGCAAATGCTCAACTCGACGTTAATCTCGTTTTACTCTTATCTTCTTTTGCGCATTCACCAAATAAATCAAATGTGATCAAGTTAAATTAAAGGACCGTATTATTTTCAAACCTTACTTTCCTCATATTTCATTTTAAATAAATTTCATTTGGGGTAACTTATGATATTGTTCCTGAAATATCACATTATGAACTAAACATATGAAAAATGCTAAAATCACAAAATGTTCTTAACATATCAAATATAATTGCATTTGTTATTTAACCAATTCGAACATCTGCATTCCCCCTTTATAAGGCTTATTGATAATTGCAAATCAATGGTGCTTCAGATCTTTTTTCGATGGCATTAAGCATCTGAGCGTGCAGATTTTAACGGCCGTGTGTGGGAAACTTGTAGAGTTGGGATTTTCATGCGGACCCCTTCGTTTCCATATTAAAACCTTCTAAAAAAAATTTGCAAATCAAAGCCCAACTTGTTAAATTTTAATAAGATTTTAGTTTTAATCATTCTATGATGTCATGTGATTAATATAATTATTTAAATGTTAATTAAATGATATCTTTATGATAATAATAATTATTATTTTAAATGAAATTTAGAATCTTTTCGTCGTTTTAATATATTTTAATATAATTTGACTTAAAAGATATAAGAGAAGGATAGTTTAATTTTTTTTAATAAATAGAAAAAATAAAAAAATGGAAAACTTAACAAAATTATAAGTAAAGTGAAAATCGTGACATAATTTAGGAGGTGCTACGTTAAATTCAGACGTGAAAAATCGTTATAGTTCATAGGAAGTTTAAGGAATTAATAAAAAAATCTCAAACAGTTGCTGAAATAGTTTAAAATGCAAATTAAAAAACCCTCACAGCAACGAACATTTTTTAACCAGTTTTTATTTATTTTTTTAGTATATTAACTTTTCTCATTAGTAGGAATCACAAAAGCTCTCGAGAATCGTGGGGATTTGACTGGAGTCGCGCATGATTTTTCACCCCATTGGGGTGGGGACGACCCAAAATGGTGTCGGGCGGGTAACGCGGATTGGTCAGTTGATATTACTTTTCAAATTAATATCGAAAACTAACTATCCAAAAAATACATATTTTAATATTTTTATGACACCCTTAATTTAATTTAATTAAGTTTTAAAGTTAAAATAATAATAATAATTCAAATATCCATTAGCTTTAGGAATGTCAAAAGAAACACTAGTGTAAAAAAAAATTTGAAGAGAAAAATCTACTCGACCTAAAAAACACCCCAACAAAAGATCTCGAAATGAACTTAGATCGTTTTATTTAGAGATGGTATGCCTTCTTTTATTTCTATAAACTACTCCTAAATTATCACGATTTTTCACATATAATTTTAAATTATGAATTTATTTTTTTATCTCTAAACTATCATGATTTTTTCACTTTAATCCTTCCATCCAATTCTTTCAACTTCTCTATTATCTTTTATTTTTCACATTTGTAAAAAAAATCCAAAATACTCCTCCCTTCGACACATTAAACTACTAGTCTGTTTGTGCCTATTTCATACCGAAAAGCTCCTTTCTTGTAAGAGCTTGGACCAAAAAAATACAAACTGAAAAGTGATCATATTGGAGTTAATGTGTATAGACTTTTCATAAATGTGAAAAATAAAAGATAACAGAAAAGTCGACAGAATTGGACGGAAGTATCAAATTGAAAAATCGTGATAGTTTAGGGACCCAAAAAAATAAGTTCGTAGTTTAGAGTTAAATATGAAAAATCGTGATAGTTTAGTGATGATTTACGAAAATAACATTTTTCTTTAAGAGTTTTTTCGTTGACCCCCTTAAACTATGAACTTTTTTCGCGTCTACTCACGTCTTTCGAATATTCCGCTGACCCCCTTGAACTATACTACATTTTTCACTTAAGTCCATTTGTCAACATCCGTCAACTTTTTCGTTAATTTTTATTTTTTTATTTATGAAATAATCAAATTGCCCTTCCCTCGTATCATCTAATATTAAAAAATATAAAATAATTTATTATAAAAAGAAAAAAAGTTAAAGGCACACTTGAACCGAGACATCTAATTTTTATTTTTATAATATATTTTTTATATTAGATGGTACGAGAGAAGGGCAATTTAGTTATTTCATAAATTTAAAAAGATAACGAAAAAATTGACAGAGGTTGACAGATGGACTTAAATGAAAAATATAATTCAATGGAGGGTCAACAGAATATTCGAAAGACATAAGTAAACGCGAAAAAAATTCATAATACAGAGGGGTCATCGGAATAAGCAGATGCTACGCCATCGATTTTGCAAATCGATGGTAAATGGTTTACTAACCTTCGTTGAAATGGTAAAAAAACATGTTAAAACAGAAGCCTGATTCTGGTAAAAGAAAATTCTGATAAGAACGTAAGTACTAACTTCCATAAATTTCAATCCCCAAGATTACTAAGATTAACTTAGGAGGTGGAGAAGCCCTAGATCCTACGACAGTAGCCTATTATGCGAACAAAATCTAGTTAACAAATTTATTTATTTTGAAAGTAGGAGAGGATGAGAGCCACGTGCACTCATCAATATTTATTAATATAACAATGTTACATTCCCAGTCTCTCATCAAGCATAGATAAGATATTTTCAACGTACATACAGCCAGAAGCATCCCGATGATTGCCATACAAATTTATTTATTACAATATGTGAGATCATTATTTTTAAAAACTACTACATTGAATATCGCAAACAGACCAAATAAATCTGCACAATTACACTTTTCCTCTGCTATTTTGTCATTCACGGTCAATATCTCTGCACAAGCACATTGAAGAATTTAAGAGAACCCTTTTTATGCTGTAACGGGAAGCTTAATAACAAGGATTTAAACATATATCGCGGTTGCGCAACAAAAAACAGAAAAATTGGACAGTGAAGAAATAGTTAAAAATTGCACGCCAAGTTCACATATACAAATCAATATATAGGGTTGTGATGTATAGAGTCATAATTGATCAAAAGCAAATATCACATCAAATTCATACAAATATAAAATAATCATGTCAACAATCAAATATTTGTTGTATTTCTAACTATTCATTATTAGTATATTATATGTGAATATGAGGAATCACAAAACAATACTCAATGGTTCTCTCTTCTTGTTTTTTTTTTCTAAAAATGACATGGCAAATTTATGTATAGGAATCATCCTAAAAGTTTTCAATACATAGGGTCATAATCGATCAAAGACATATATCAAAATCACATTTTGAAAGGTCACACATTAATACTTATATAGCCACACACTATAATCACCAACTTGACACAACCCAAGCTCAACACCGATAGCCCAACTATAAGCATAACTATGTCATCCTAGACATAGCCATGCAAACTTTGACAAAGGAAATGACCTATTGCTCTGATACCATAACTATCACGACTCTGATTTAACCTGCGAGTTAAACCAGAGTTCACGACTCATTACAGACGATCAAATAAAATTATGAAGAAATGCGAAAACGTGATGTGATTTACTCTCTTTTATACATAAGAGTAAAAGTATATCATTAAATAAATTACACAACATGTGATCATTTCAGAGCAAACTGATACTCCTTAAGTCGTACATTTGACAATATAACTTTATTTTCAATACAACTTAGTTTGACATAAGTTATAAACACGACTGGCTCTCTCGACATCTTAATAGAAAGATACGAGAGACATAAATCCTCTCATCATACCACCAAGAATGGTATAATGTCCTTCTACGACTATCACCTCGCACGATCCCCAACGAGCTATATGAATCTGAAAAAATATTAGAAATAACATTATGAGCAAAAATAGCTCAGTAAGTTGATAACTCATAAGTTATGTGTTACCATCTAATTAATTCAGAGGGACATGCAAAGATATAAAATAATTATAATAACACGATCAGTGATTTCATATAGTTGAAATTAATATATACAATTTTCTAATCAAAATCATCACACTCCAATTGCATCAGTATCCATCAAATCATATCAAACAGATGTATGCAAATGCAACACTCTCATATGAATGCACGGATCACCAACTGGCCAGTGGTCGATAGGTGGACTCTAGAGGTGGCTCCCATCGTGAACAGTTCTATTCTACATCATCCCTTTAGGAGAACAAATCATATAGCAATAGGTAGACTCTAGAAGTGGCCCATACGGATTCTAGAGGTGGCCCCCATCGCGACTACTCACATGTGGCACTTAGCTCCGCATGACACTTAGCTCTAGTCTATCTCATCCCATTATTGGGGAACAGAATGATGGATTGAACTCTAGAGGTGACTCCCATCGTAATTAGTGATGTAGCACTTAGCTCCAACCATCACGTATGTAGATGTAGGCAGATGCAGATGCATGATTCATCATATAACAATTTCATATCAAAGATCAAAAGATTAACCATATCTTGTAACTCAAATATCAGAAGATGAATCATGTCGAACACTGATTCAAAGGGAATATGATTGCATATTATTAAATCAATCCTTAACGCTTTTCAATTGTACCATCACCCGATCAATCATTTCAAACGAAATAAGATTGCACTTCTCGTAATCCATTCATATCATATCACATATACTTTTCAAATGTGCAATCATACAATCATTCATATATATTTTTTATAATTGCATTTCTCAAAATCAATTCATAACATATCCGAAACATATTCAATAATATAATAATTTATGTCACACCAAATTCAAAAGAGGTGAATACATAGAGTAGGAGAAATCAACTTACCTTATATGAACGTAACTAATATTATCCCCTTTTCATACATTAGCCTTCTTTCCTATAACAATAATATACATTCATATTATATCAAACAAATACCGACATGTCATACATAAAACATAAAACACATATCATTCATGTTTTTAATCCTATCACTTTACCCATCCAAAGTGTATTACTATTATGATAGCCCGTACACTTGGTAAATGAAATTTCATATCTTTCAATTTAAATGATCAAGTCCCTTTATTTCAATTTTCCCAAAACTAGACTTCCTAGGGTTTACCTTGTACAAGTTTTAGAATTTATATCATTCCGAATTAAGCACAATAAATTTCACGAATAGTGATATGATTTACTCCAAATTTTCTTCTGACGGATTGGTGAGGGTTTGGTTAATTATTTATCTTATTTTATGGACACACAAATCACATGCATTAAATTTCCTGGAAATTAAAATTTCTAAAGTTTTAAACATATGCTTATTTTAGAATTTACATTACTATATTCTATTTCTAATAAATCTAGAAATCACAAACAATTAATTTCACTTCTGAGATCTTGATGTCTTACTAATGCTTTTATTATTCATTTTTTCCTTATCAATATATGGACATGAACCCCAATTATATCCAAGAATTAACATAAGGTATTATTTGTATCTTATAGCTACCCTAAACAACAAAAATAGTATCAACAATGTTTATTCAAACCCCTTACGCTAATATTTGTTTTTTCCATGATCCAACTCTTCTGAATTACAGCTTTCTAATGATTTGTTCCACATAATTTCAATATCTTTAAATGACTAGGAAATGATTAACTAATAAGATTAACATCCGGCTACTTCAAACATCAACCGAGCTACACTTATGATGTTCTTGTTTACAATTTTGACCCTTCTAGTAACTTGATTCTAAGCTTAAACCTTATTCATAGTTTAGAACATCATATAACTATAAAAGAAATAAAAGGAAGGTGTGATTCATCGTTTATACCTTTCTTGTTTTCTCTCCATGCCAGCTTCCTTCTCTTCTTTCTTCTTTCTTTTTTTTTTCTTTCGGCCAGCATAAATCAAGGGTGGTAAAATGCTCCCTTCCACTCCTGGATTCGACCAACTTCCAAATAAAGACCTCATTTCTTTTTTACTTAGCTTTCTTTTTTTTTAATTGTGGGCGAACCTTGAAGGTAAAACCTTCCTTTTGTTTCCTTCGGCCACCTAAGGTAACTTGGTATGCTCACCACTCATCAGGTTACTTTGTATATTTTATTTTCTTTATTTCCTGACCTTTAATTTTGCATGCATGAATGCCAATTTACGTTGAGGTGGCAGGTTACCATGTAATTTAAAATGGTGTGGTGTCATGTTGCCAACATGTTTGGGTAAGTCGGTTGAGGCATGAGATCCTCCATTCATGTTAACTAATCAACTTAATTATTTTAGGAAGCTAATTTAACCGACTATTATGACTAATGATTCTACTTTTAACATATGAATGCCTATAAAAATCACTAGAAATTGCTATCTGAATATTAGCTGCACAAATTGATTTAAATTTATTAAATACAAATTTTGAATTCTTTCTGATATTAAGCTAATGTAAAATTACAGATGGTTGGGGGGATAGGGGTGAACAATTTTAGATTTTTATACAAACAAGTTTATATAATATTGAAAGCGTACTATATAACCAATTAATCCATTCGATCACTTAATCAATAACTAACTAAGTTCATTCATTCACAATAGTTACTAATATTAAAATTAGCAATGGAATACTTACAATATCAATTAATAAGTCGAATGATTCAAGTATGATTTAACTTAATTAATTGTATGGAAAATTGACAAACATTGGGATATTATAGTAGCCCCCCTCTGTTGGCGACAAAAATAAGGGGAGGGGGACGCCTCTCTACGATCTTGTCGCCTGAGAGGGGCGAATCCTATTTTTATTTTTATAATACATTATTTTATATTTTAGATATTAGATGATAGGAAGAAAGGATAATTTGATCATTTTATAAATAAAAAATAAAATTTAACGGGAAAGTTAATAGAAGTTGATGGATGGACTTAAGTGAAAAATGCAGTATACTTCACCCCCTCGGAATATCTGAAAGATGTGAGTAGACGTAGAAAAAGTTCAAAGTTCAAGGGGATCAGCGGAAAAAGATGGTTGATCCGCGAAAGAAATCAAAACTTAAGCTTAGGTCATGCTTGAAATTTGAAAATGAAAGAGAATTGAGATGAAGAATTAATTAAGTGAAAGAAAAAAATTGAAAAATTAAATAAAAATTTTCTTTAGATGAATATATTTTTTATGTGGGTGTGTATGATAACTAAGGCTAGAAGTTTGTATTAGTTAAAGTTTTCCACTCCTCTTCACCCTAAAAAAAGTAGGACGTTGAAGGAAATTAAGATGAATTAAAAAGACTTTCTTTTGTTGCCACCCCAATGTCCGGAAAGTGGCGTCCATCATTCAACCCAGTTGGCACTAAGAGTTATGCACACATATAACAAATTGAAGTCTCGATCCATCATCGAGTCTGACTATTCTGATATCGTCCGGGGCAACATGCTTGGCTATGACAAGTGAGTCTCCCAACGAGAATTTTCTACATTCACAAAAATTCGAACTCGAGACCTTTGCTTAACCCCAACTCTCATTGATGGATTAAAAAGACTTTGTTCTCACTCAGTTCTCACCAAACTGTGCATGTCCCCCTTCGATTTTCGTTAGTGTGATTTTCATTTCTTTCCCTTTTATTATTTTAAGTACATGGAAACTCTTTGTAATGGAGAAAAATGCATTTTTTTCATATAGATTTAATGTGTGTGTCAATCGTTTTTATTTTTTGTGTGAAGCGCATGTCAAGCGGCTTGCACATATTTTTTTATTTCTGATTTTTTTTTTCATTTTAGTTGATAATTGATAATAACAAAAAAATAATTTTATAACATAATAAGTTATAAAGATTCGTATTTATTACGAAGGATAATTATTTGCATAGGTTCGCAAAATTTTAAAAATGATAAGTATATTTAATATTGATGATTTGAGTTACATTTTTATTATTATCTACGATTCTCTAAATTATCGACGAAAAAAGATATAAAAAAATAAAAAAAAATATATACTTAAAACAATAATTAGATTCAAGTGGACTGAGCACATGGACAGTGGACAGTACAGAAAAAAATGGTATTAGTTAGGTTTAGGAACTGGTCATGCCCCAATTATAGTGCATTAATTTGTATAAATATGAGTGACAAATTGGATTAAGATTATCAACACCTCCTATCTGGATTCGACAAACGCAGATATTCCAGATTTAGATTTCTTGCACGACAAAACCACGTCACGTATTGAATGCGATGCGTCCTTCCGCCATGAGAGAGCATACATGATGGCATCCATGTTCCACGTGATCACGCAAGCAGCTGCCAATTAGTTAATTATTGTCACTCTAATAGCTTTATTATTATTATTATTATTATTATTATTATTATTATTATTATTATTATTATTATTATTATTATTATTATTATTATTATTATTATTATTATTATTATTATTATTATTATTATTATTATTTATACATATCAAGAATAAAACTGCATGCTCTGGATAAGATGAATCCTAAGTTTGCCCCACGCCCTTTAGATCTAAGAGGTCTGCTGAGATTTTCTTCTTCTGATTCAGGAAAGGATAATTTTATTTTTAAACTGACTAATCATCATTGTTTAACAGATCCAGTTCATGTGAACATGCTGCCTGAGATAAAGTAGGGTTCACATTTCACAAAAGGTTACAGAAGTTTTTACGGGTAAGATCTGTATATATGGTTTAAATATCACATGATGATATCTAGAGATTTTTTTTTCTAGAGCAATCTTACTTTGATTTGGGCTTCCGTTTTTTTCTATTATTACCATAGTATTCGGAGTGATCGAATAAATATCTAAATTCATTCTCACCTGGCTAATCTCTGTTACTTCGGTTCGCATGCCTACACAGATGAAATTCTCACATTTCAAACTTGAATTTTTTTAAGTGAGGACAAACTACTTATCTTGATCCGATTTTAATTTTTTCAACATTTATTTTAGCTTCTTGTATACTATCCAAAGAAATAGAATTGCAATTTTTTTCCTTTTGAAATCATTACTAAGGTCGTGTTCAAACTCCACTTTTTATTTATTTATTTTTCGATTGAAAAACTCCACTTTTTATGTATGTTCTATCTATTGAAGTCAAAAAGTGTAACACCCTAAACTTTTATCAAGGGTAATTGTGTCATTTGTCATAAATCCCTAACCTCCATATATAAAGACCTAAGACTCCCTTGTTTACCTCTATTCTCCATCTAAATTCTTGACGGTTAGAGCTTGAGGAAGGAGATATTGAGGAACAAAAAAGAAGAGGAAAAAAGAAGAGAAGAATCAACTAGAGAGATCAAGGTATGTAAAGAGAATTCAAAACCCCTCTCTCCCCTCTCAATGTTTGGATGTTTGGATTGAGAGATTCAAGGACACCCTAGTTCTTGGTAGTGATTGTGATAGGTCACACACGCATTAAATATGAAGAATTCTCATATATGATTCATGTTCTTGAAATCCCATGTTAAATTCTTATGCTAGGGTTCCATGTTATGAGATCTAGAATGAACCATTTGAAAGAATGTATGATTTCATATATTTTTCATGTGCTTTTGATGCATATTGAAATATAGATCAGGCCTAGACCCTTTAGGATGCTTTGTATGCATTTTTCTAACTCAAGCTCAATACGGGCTAGATGATGTTAATATGGGTAACAAGGCAAAAATACGGACTGTCAGTATTTTCTAGTGCGAGCTCAATATGACCTAAAGAGCAAAAAATACGATATGGAGGACAAAATATGATTAGGTCGTGTTGTCCTCGCGGATGGGAAAAAAGATTATGTCACGGCTATGATCAAAAGCGGCACGGCCGTGACTCGGGCATGCCAGTGGTGTGGCACGATCATGACACTAATGGGCACAATTGTGACCAATACTTAGAAGCGAAACATGACCATTTCACACGGTCATGAACGTGACCACTCTGTCAGGGCCGTGATCTACCAAAAGAAGAATATATGATATATCTAAAGTTATTTTCAAAGTACTTATACTATGTATTGATGTTTGATGATTGTATATGAACCTAGATACACGAAATATATGAACGGTTGTAACTAGGTTAAAATTTGAAGACTGAGTGAAGTAAATTGTTCGATGACTGTGATAATAATAAGCCCAATTGAAGAATACTATTACTTGTCATCCCTCGAACTAATGACAAGAAATATTTTGTCCTGCTCCATTGTGTTAAAATTTTCCTCGAGAAATTACTTTTCCCTACACTCTGGAGTTAGCATTTCCTAGGGGAATAATTGTATCTTATAGAAGTATGTATATTCTCACTCACCCTCGGGTGACGGAGCCTCTGCTCCAAGGACTAGCTAGCATACTAAGGGTAACAACATGATTCTTCAATTACTGATAAGATCAAAGACTGATACTAAATTGACTAACTGAAATGAATTGATGACCACAAAAATGGGATCCAAAGGGTTATGAAGCAATGCTGAGGATATTACTGAGGCAAGGTAAGGACAAGTGCTAGTCACTTGGTATGCCTACCATATTGCCTAACTGATTATGATAATGTTTACATGTCAATTATTTTACTAATGTCCTCATGATATGAATCGATGACATGTACATTTATGAATATGACATGGCATGTATGTTCCTGTTATTATGAAACTGTTATACATGTGTCATGTAGTATCATGTTTAGGATGCATTTTATTGCATTGGCCTTTACATACTCTAACTAGGCAACCCTACGCCTTGGATCCATGCAGGTAACTGAATTGCTTGGATGGATGGCTGACTTAACTCATGACGGCGAAGTTGCACATGACATAAGGATAAATGGAGTCATGAGTTACTAGAGTCTTTTCTAGATATGAAAATGATTTTATTTTTAATTATGTTCCATGATATTAGTTTTATTGATGTTTTAAGTTAAAGTCTTCTACTAAACGAATGATGATCCTATCTTATTTGAAATGATTATTAGTTTTCGCTACATTGATATTAAATCATATTACCATGATTAAGTAATGGTGAACGGACTAGCACTGCCGAAATGACCTAATTGTCCTCTAGCCTTTAGGATGGAAATTTCGGGGTGTTATAGTTGGTATCAGAGCCAGGTTAGGACCTATGTTAAGTATTTCATAGAACTGCTAAGTGTCTCATGAGTAGCCATTCAAGGTATAGAGTATGTATGTTTTGTACCATATGTATGAATGCTTTATATTAACCATGTAACGTTGGTTAATTACTGTTATGTTAAGGATGGAAGCAAAAAGTCTTCCGATGGGAATGTTAATGTTGTCAAATTAACTGAGGGCAATATGTAACATGAGATGCGAATCTCATTGCAAATTATAAGGATGATGGACATATGATAAGAAATGGATTGCCCAAAAATGTATACATGATTGTTCATAACAATTGAACAAGTTTTCATAATCCAAAGAAAACTAAAGTGAAATTCAATTTTCATAAAGACAAATCGAAAGCTCATTGACTTTTAAGCTAAAGAGCATAAAGTGACAGCTAGAAATAATAACACCACTAGGGAGGGTCTCCACCAAGTAATACCTCCCGGAGACACCGGTAATGATAGGGGGAGATAAATACTCAATTGATCTTATAGTGCTACCTATGATTGACTATGATATCATTGTGCATGGATTGGTTGTTCAACCATGATGCCTACATGATGTGCTGACAAAGGAAGTTTATGATAAAAAAGAAGGATGGCAGTTCTGTAACCTTCCGCAAAATTCCATCCAAAGAAAGAAAGATGATGATTTCTTCAGCCAAGGCAATCAAGATGCTGAACAAGGTTGTCAAGGATTCTTGGCGAGTGTAGACAAGAGTGATTTCCAAACCAAGCCACTGCAAAAACTTGAAGTGCTGAAGGATTTTTCAAATGTATTTCCCGAAGAGCTCCCGTGATTACCTCTGAAAAAGGAAATCAATTTCCTTATTGAGCTGATGCTAAGGATGGCTCCAATTTTCAAACCTCCCTACAGGATGGCACCAACAAAGATGAAGGAACTGAAGGCACAACTGCAGGAATTGTTGAACAAGAGCTTTATCAAGCTAAGTGTGTCTCCATGGGGTGCACCTATCCTATTTGTGAAGAAGAAGGATGAATCACTAAGGCTGTGTATTGACTAACAAAGTGACCATTAAGAATAAGTATCTACTTCTCAAAATAGATGATCTTTTCGATCAATTATCTTCTGCATCAGTCTTTTCAAAGATTGACTTAAGAAATAGATACTGTCACACCCCACTCTGTAACTAAGTTATAATCATAATTATTATTTCCTTTAATCTTATTTAGAAATTTTAAAAATAAAATCAACAAAACATCCTCCCTTAATTATTTTATGTCGTTTGTCAATACATACAATAGATGCATTTATATATTCATCAAAGTTTAAATAAAAGTTATAAGAGATCACATTCGCACATTATCATTATTGTTTCACAAATCATTTCACATATAACACCCCTCCGGATCAAGTTTTATATAACCTTACAAAATGATTCTAATAAACTCTAATACACTCTCGAGTTTATCTATTACATGCATGCTTTCAAAAATAAATGTGAAAAAAAAATAACAGTATTCCGACGGTTCGACCTCTTCTATATACATAAAAAACAAGGTTTGAGTCAACTCAACTCGAGAACTTACGAGTATCTGAAAAATTTAAAATGGGTACTGTGAGCAACAATCATTTGCTCAGTGAGTGGAAAAAAAGTACAACATAGGGGAACAATACGAGTGCATATATTATTTAAATAATCATATTTTTTCATATGAGAAAACATTTAAAGCATAACTCATATCAGATAACTTTTCAAATCATATGAACTTTTAAATAAATACAAATTATTCAAGATATCATCATATTCACAATTAAACTCCACACATGTGTCATTGCACATACTCATCATGGGTCAATACGTATCCCTCTATGATCATGTGTCATACAGCTAAGTAGAGCTTCATAATCAAGAGTATTAAAATATGCAGAGCAAATCATAGGTCAATACGTATCCCTCTATGATTGTGTGTCATACAGTTAAGCAGAGCTTCACAATCAAGATTTTCAAATGCGCAGAGCAAATCTTGGGTCAATACGTATCCCAATCATGATTGTGTGCCACCCAATCATGGTTCTCAGATACGCATAATAAGTCATGGGTCAATACGTATCTCTCTATGATTGTGTATCATACAGTTAAGCAGAGCTTCACAATCATGATTCTCAGATACGCAGAGCAAATCATGGGTCAATACGTGCACGCAGAGCAGCCCCAAAAAGGCAAAGACAACCAATATACGCCCCAAAGGCTTCATGTATATCGAATGCGATCTCAAAGACCTTTTTTAAACAGCATGGCTAATGAACACATGGAGTTTAATAATATCAAAATACACATGTCATAATCATATATCATTATCGAGTAAAACTTATTTTCACTTCACAAGCATTGTTCCCTGAAAATATTTTTGTATAAGATGTTACTCCATCTCATATGAAATCCTTGAAACATATCATAAATACTTTTCATAGCTCAAGATATGTTTCAATAATAACAATAATAATCTTTGCTTGAGGTAATACCATAAATAAAAGAACTAACATATAACATTTTACTATGTTGTAAATTTACCCACTCACCTTGTACTTTATGTTTTGAAGGAGACTTACTAGATTTTCCTCCTTTCACTTGTAGCTTATTGGTTTCCTACAAGCAATAATGTCTTTTTACTTTTTCATCACTAGTAAAAATACTATGCAATGCATGCTCATGATGCATGAATAATTATACACCTTAGAATGCATGTAATTTCTTCTAAGTATTCATTGTTCAATCCCAGGTGTCTATGTCAATAGGCTATTACACACTTCAACTACTTATTACTACCCAATCTCCAAAAACTTAACTAGGTGCTGTATCAGGATTTCAGACTGAGTGACTCTCAATACATAATTCATAATTTCTTATCCACATGAGCAAATCTTATGATTCTGGATAAATTAGAAACTAGACTTACTAAGGTTTCCAACTCCCAAACTTCATTTACTAATTCCAAATGATCAAGTCATAAAATCCAAGACAATCTGACCTAGGGTTTGTGTTCTCATAGACTGTATGTCACTAAAAGATTAATTTATATGTTTCTTCACATTTGGTTCTCTGAACAAAAAAAATCGAAGAACCTAATAGATCAACTAAACCTCTTGGCTTCTACGAAACATATCGGCCTTGCCTTGTGGAAGGAATGTTTTGATAAGGAGGCTGAGCCTATTATGAGAAAAGGAGCAAGCAACCTCGTTTTGCCCTTTCCTTCACGTTCACGTTAACTAGATAATAATTTTCTCGAAAACTAGACTTCCCTATTTTTTAGTCATAAAAATTAGAGAATTTAACTCCTTGTGTAACTCTATAACAAAAATAGTCAATTCGGTCGTGTTCTGTTAATGTCCTGGAACCTGACAGAAAACTTACTATGAAATTAAAAATTCATTTCTCCACATATACGTATCCAAATTGGATGATTCAACTTCTCACTGAACCCTTGTGAAGTATAACATGTATAAATTTCAAACCCTAATTCGATTTACCCTAATCATACTCTAATCTACAATGCGGACCTATCTCTGATTCGGGACAGAGTGAGAGACTTACGGTGCTGAGTTTATAACTTTCTCTACAAAAGTCCTTTTTATATGATTCTTGTGGTCATCAAAAGCTAACGTCGAGAGGATGAACCATGCACAATTTCAAGATTTATGAAAAACTACTCACAAAGATATGATCATATGAAGTTGAAGGTCAGTTTGGGATCCGCAGATTCACCTTAACCCATCAAAATTGTCGAATTTCCTCAGGTTGTTCGGCAATGGATCTGATCTTGGAAATATTTTGGCTTGCATATAATAAGAATAAATTATTTATATATTTTTTTCAGAATTTTAACACATCATATGATGGTTTGTAAAAATATATTTCTAAGCAGCTGGTGAGTTGCCTGCTTGAGCTGCTTGAAATACTATTGGTTGAAATAAAGGTCCAATCATATCATTTTGTTAAAAATTAATATTAAACCTCTAATCAACCATATTTAATCATAGTTAAACATGTTTATTATAATATTTACAAATATTAGAATTTATTCCTAATAATCTTATATAATTTCTTTATAACGCTTATCAATAATTTAATTATGATTATGCTTTAATTCAAAAGTTAATTTCTATACGCAATTATGTCTATACAAGCATCCAAACTAACTTAATACGCTAATTAAAAGCAAGATTATATTAAAATAATATTTGTGGAGCACGTCCGTGACAGATACCATCGGCTCAGAGTGACTGATGAGGACATAGCTAAGACAACATTCAGATCAATGAATGACCATTATGAATTCTTGATTATGCCTTTTGAACTGACAAATGCTCCTGCAACATTTATGAATTTGATGAACATGATATTCAAGCCTCACTTGGATAGGTTTGTAATAATATTTGTGGATGACATATTAATTTATTCATCAAGTATTGCAGAACACCAGAAGCAATTGCAGATTGTTCTGGAGACTTTATGGCAACATTAGTTGTATGCAAAGTTTTCTAAGTGTGAGTTCTGGTTGGAACAAGTTATGTTCCTGGGTCACATTGTTTGGAAGGCATTTCTGTGGACCCAACAAAGGTTGAAATAGTCATGAACTGGAAAAGACCAAAAATTATGACTGAAATAAGGAGTTTTCTAGAATTAGCCGACTACTATAGAAAGTTCATTCAGAATTTCTCCAAAATTTCTTCGCCAATGACCAAGTTGATCAAGAAGAGCGAAAAGCTTAATTGGAACAAAAAATGTGAGGAAAGCTTCTTGGAGCTAAAGAAGAGACTGACTTCTGCACCTGATGATTCCCACTGGAGTTGGAGGCTACACGATGTATAGTGAGGTTAGTGGCACTGGATTGGAATGTGTACTAATGCAACATGGAAGTGTAGTTGCATATGCCTTCAAGGCAACTTAAAACTCATGAGAAAAAGTATCCTACTTATGATTTGGAACTGGCTGCTGTGATGTTTGCCTTGAAGATATGACGCCACTATTTGTATGGAGAAGAATGTAAAGTATACACTGACCACAAGAGTCTCAAGTATGTGTTCTCTCAAAAGGAACTCAACATGAGACGAAGAAGATGACTGAAGCTTCTGAAAGATTATGAGTTTAGTATTTTCTACCATTCAAGGAAGGTCAACTCAGTGACAGATGCCCTAAGCAGGAAATATGAAGGGTCAGTGACATGTTTAAGAGTCTAAAATGGACTCTAATTGAAGGAAGCACACAGAAAAAGCTGATGATGCATTGTGTCATTAAACTTGAATTGATAATCAAGATTGCACAGGCATGAAAGGAGGACCTAGAAATAAAGACATAAAAGCTCTCTGTGGGAAGGGATGTCCAAATTATAAGATTAATGAAGGCAGACTGTGGGTAGCTAAAGATAAGGAACTGAAGGAAGAAATTCTGACTGTATCACAAGTCAGAATTTGCTATTCATTTAGGTACATTAAGATGTTCAAAGACTTTTAGAGAACATTTTGATGGAAGGGCATGAGAAGAGACAAACAAGTAAATATTGAATACCAAAAACCACCAGGACTATTGAATCCACTGCCCATACTTCAGTGAAAATGGGAAGAGATCACAATGGACTTCATTATAGGTCTTCCAAGAACATAGAAAGGACAAGATGCAATATGGATCATTGTGGACATATTGACCAAGTCTACTCACTTTTTACCATATAATGTGAGGCAATCAGTCGCAAGTATAGTTTAATTGTATGTGGACGAGATTATTCGGTTGATGAAATTTCTATTTCCATTGTATCAGATAGAGACTCGAGGTTTACAACAAAATTTTGGAGAGGATTGCAACATGCTTTTGGCACAAGGCTCCACTATAGTACTACCTTTCACCCTCAGAGTGATGGGCAAAGTGAAAGGACAATCCAGACTCTGAAGGACATGTTGAGAAGATGTGCTATAGATTGACAAGGCATCTGTGATGATCATCTCGCTTGAGCTGAATTTGTTTACAATAATAGCTATCATTTCTCCATAAAGATGGCACCATTTGAAGCACTATATGAAAGACCTCGTAGGTCTCCCACATGTTGGAGTGCAGTTGGTGAGGGAACAATAGTAAGACCTGAGGTATGTATTGATGTTTAATGGTTATATATGAACTTAGATACATGAAATGCATAGACAGTCGTATCTAAGTTAAAATCTGAAGACTGAGCAATGTAAATTATTTGATGATTGTAATAATAATGAACACAATTGAATAATTCTGTTACTTGTCGTCTCTCGAACTGATGACAGGAAATACTGTGCTTTGGTCCACTGTGTTAGAATTTTCCTCGAGAAATTATTTTGACCTACACTTTGGAATTAGCATTTTCTAGGGGAATAGTTGTATCTTTTTTGTAACGATAATGTGCATTTTCACTCACGCTCGAAGGACAGAACCTTGACTCCAAGGCCTAGCTAACCTACTGGAGGGCAACGACATAGTCAATTACTGATAAGATCAAAGACTGATACTAAACTGACTAACTAAAATGAATTGATGAGCATGAAAATGAGATCCAAAGTGTTATGAAGCAACCCTGAGGATATTACTGAGGCACTGTGAGGACATGTGCTAGTCACTTGGTATGCCTACTGCCTGACCGATTATGATAATGTTTACATGTCAATGTGAGGCCTCATGATATGAATAACATTTGCATTTATGAATATGACATGGCATGCATGTTCTTGTTATTATGAAACTGTTATACATGTGTCATGTAGTATTATGTTTAGGATGCATTTTATTGCATTGATCTTTACATACTCTAACTGCGCAACCCTGCACCCTGGTTCCGTATAGGTAACTGAATTGCTTGGATGGATGGCTGACCCAACTCATGACGGCGAAGTTGCACATGGCATAAGGATAGATAGAGTCATGAGTCACTAGAGTCTTTTCTAGATATGAAAATGATTTTATTTTTAATTATGTTCTATGACATTAATTTTATTGATATTTTAAGCTAAAGTCTTCCACTAAACGAATGATGATCCTTTATTAGGTTCCGCTGCATTGATATTAAATCATTGATTAAGTGATGATGAACTGACTAGCATTGTCGAAATAATCTAAATTTTGAAATGTTACAAAAAAGATAGCCGATCATTCTACGTTGACTTTGTTCTGGCACTTTATTTTAAAGTCTTGCCTCTTCAAGTATATATATATATATATATATATATATATATATATATATATATATATATATATATATATATATATATATATATATCATGCACCACTTTCGTGGCATCATTCCAGAATACATCATGCATTTTATTGTTACGCGTGTGGCTGTTGACATCATTTCACAAAGTGACGACAAGATATATCATTTTTATAACCTTTTATTTTCTCTTTTCTTAAAAAAAGTGGCTACATGTTGTTAGAAAAAGAAAATTAAAACTTTCTAGGCCAATAATTAGAGGACAACCGGAAGGGGTGATCCAATAACACCATATTTGGCTCCTAGAGTAGGAGCATCAAACTTTTCAAATTTATCTTCTCTTCTTTAGCCTCATTTTGTAATCATAAAAAATATTAGCACCTCTTGATCTTCCAAATTAAGCTAGATAATTCGATATTTGGTTTGTTGTACAAAATATAATATATAATTAGTCGTACATTTAATAATATTTCGATTCATTTTCATATAACATGCATCAATTTATGTCTTTATTTGCTTTAATTTTATAAAAATAAAAATATATTCAAATTCTATATTTTATTGTAGAAAAGAAAGAAAATTGAATTACGAAGCCACTAAAGAAAATCGTGCTCAAATATGTAGTCAGAAAGTGAAAAATAGTGAAGTTGATAGGGGTTGCAATTTTGTTGTCACGGGAGCCGTGAACGCTCTCTAACGGGCCGTGTCGGTGATCGTGAAACTGTCGTATCGGGCCGTTAAACACCCAGAAACATGCATAAACTTTGTCCGAGTTACGGACCGTGATCAGGATGTTACATGTTATGAAAATACATCTTCTACTCCGATTTGAACACTGTGAGTGCCGTGAAATCATCGTTACGGACCATAAAAAGTCATATTTAAATTGTTACGAAGTTGGATTTCGAGATTTCTTCGATTTTTCTTAAGAATTTCAATTGCAGATTAATTTCAAACTTTATCCTAAGTCCCAACAATCATTAGGAAACATATTTACTCTTTTTTTTTAAGTTTTAAATGATTTTAAAGTCCAATCAAAGTCTATTATTAATCTTTATTGTTTTGACCTAAAAAAACTCACAATCAAATCAAAACTTTACCAAAACTCGCGGACACTTTGGAGGTTATAAATAGAGACCCTAGAAGACAGAAAAACGTGTGCTTGGTGGTGTTTGAGCGCTTGAGACCTAGAAATTCGTGCCTTATTGCAGAAAAAAGTTTCGAAGCCCGAATATCACTCGAAGGAGAAAAATTGTCCAGCAACTCATCAATTGAGCTGCGAGATCGTCCAGAGATTCGGTGGCTACAAATTATTTCATATCTTTGGATGCTCTTTTACATAGTTCTTATAATTTATGTAATATAGATTTTATATTCTTTTCAAGAAGGAAAACTATTTGAACCTTATTATTACTTGAGTTAATTTATCTTTTCGAATTCTTTTAATTATGCATGTTGAGTTTATTGTCTTTTGATAAGTGATTTGATTTTTGAGAAGTGATTAGTTTCAGGAAATATTATCACTTTGATAATTGATGTTTTACTTTTAAGTTGAAGCATTCATAATGCATGTTCGATAACTCATCGTTTGTGCTAGATTTCGTACGGTATATTATTCTATCCTTATTTGTAGGTGAATAATAGTATGGGAGATACATATTAATGCATCTTAACTCTTTGTAAGATTAATAATTGACTTATTGTTTGCGGAAGTTAAGACAGTTTGGTTTACTTGTCCTTAGATGTCAATACTTTAAGTACTCATAATCCATCATAAGAATCGATACTATTATTTTCTTTTATAACTCAATTATTATAGAGGATCATACATGTTTATCTTTATATTAATCATCCATAATTCCAACATCAATTTATTTTATTTTGCTTATCATTTATTTTATGTATCTTTAATTTTATGTTTTCACCACAAAATCATTTTCTTCTCTTAGTGGATTATTGAGACATATTGTAACTAGTTCCTTGTGGGTTCCACACTCTACTCTCTGCTTTATTACTTGATACGACTAGCGCACTTATTAGCAATTTTATTATTACAAATTCAACGCATCATTTGCTTCTATAAAACTATCAAAATAACTTAAGGAATTTCGGCAACATGTAAATTGAAACTTTCAAAGTTTCAAGGACAACTATAAAACTTGTAAAGACTACAAGAACCAATTTTTCAATGAGTCACACTTTGATTCCCAATGCTTACTTTGATGCTACATTTCAAGCCCCCATGCTTTAATTTGTAGCTAGAATCTATTGTTTTTAGCTGCTTTGACAACCGCTCATATTAGTAATGGTTATATATGTATCATTTCCTCTTTGCCTCACCTGACTTGGTGAATGGTCCATCCAAGTTTAGTTTAGACCAACCAGTGAATGGAGCTTCCACTTAACCCAAATAATTAGGACACTATGAATGTCTGTTAGGGTAATGGGATCCAAGATATTCATAGAAGTGCAAATCATTTCACATGATCCATGTACCAAATAGATAAAAAGCTAAGGGGAAAGGAAGAGATGTCTTTAAGGACCAAGTAAGTTACTTGCCTCTGGCCCAAGTTCCAATTTTTTTGTCAAATAGTTGATAAAAAAAATTCACACTAGAACAAAAGTTCTAGTCAACGAGTCACGTGACTCAAAATTCGTGAAAAAAGTTCTTGCCAATGACAAGAACTAATCTTTTTTTTTAATTTTGCCATGTAGGTCTAAAAGTATGTGGTCCTACTTCTAGACCTACTAATCTTATTTAATAATATATTACGTATTATATATTATATATCATATTCTATATATAATTATTATTTATTATTTATCAATATATTATCATAAAATTATTAGAAATAAATTTATTTATATTTAATAATAATAATAATAATTTTACTGAATATAATAGTTTACTTAGTATTAGAGTATAATAATTTATATAATAATTGATTTATTAATGAATAATCATTCAGATCATAAAATAAATATTTTAATCCAACATTTAATAATTATTTATTATACTTTAATTAGTATTATAGTATGGTATTTACAGTTAATATTGGGCCTATATATCTATTAATGTATATATAGTATATATTAATATATATATATATACATATATAGTTATTTATTTATCAATATATTATTATAAAACTTATAAAATAAATTCATTAGATTTAATTAATAAGTATTTTTATTATTTGACATACATATAATTTATTTAGTATTATAACACAATAAAGCTAAAGAAATTACATGATAAAATTAACTTAAATATTATTGTATTCAAATAAATTTTACTAATTAAAATTTTCAATTTTTTTAGAAAAAATATACATTATATAATTTATATTATATTATAATCTTATTAACATATTGCTTACTTATAGTATTACTTTCATATTATAAAAACCTTTTTATCAAAATGAATATTAATATATTGTGCCATAACTTAAATTTTTAATAGAAGCCAAGTTTTTTTAATAAATTAAAAATATATAAATATAGATAGTAGTAATACAATTTTTATCAAATATAAATTTTTTATCATATAAAATAATAAAATATTTATTTAGTTCTTACTTTTTATCCAAACACAGACTAAAACTTATCTACTAAATCAACTTTTTAAATCATCATCATTACATTTTTCATACAAACATCAAATTTAAATATTTTTATCTAATCGATTAGTTCTCAGGGACTAATGGGATCTCGAAGTTCCCATGTCAAATACAGCTTTGAATCATGAGAGTTGTCTCCCAAGAATTGCATGAAATAAGTGAATTGCTTGTGTAACTTTCACGAAAATAAGGGCATAAGTTGATTATTCAAATGACAATAAAATTGATGTCATGAAAGATTAAAATGGAGGATATTACAAAATTCGAACAAATTTAGAAGAGGTTAATGTTCAATAGCACCATAAAAAGAACTTAACATGATGGTTTATAGCACTGGAAACATTAGACATGAATTCAAACTGATTGAAGAATATAAGCACAAATATTTTTGGAGTTAAATTAATATAGATTAATTGATTATTAGTAGGAATTACATGATAATACAAATAAATACAAAAGATAAAATAAGAGTTGGAATTCAAAATCAAGATCATATAAGAATAAATTGGGATCATGGGAATGTCAAACATGCCATGAAGTTTCCAAAGGAAATGTTGGATCTTAGGGGTTGATATGACATTCCACGTGGTCTACAACTAGACCAATAGTTACTATCGATCCGTAGACAAAACTACTTAGGAAGATGTAACTAGATTTTGTTTGGGCAATATTGAGTATCATGAGCATATTGCGTAAGAATGAGTATGTAAATGAATTATAAGAGCAATTAAAGTTGAGCAAAATAAGTGAACTCAAGGAGTTAACATTCTTTTCATGATTGCAAATTGAATTGAGCATTTTCATATTGCATATATAAAAGTTGCCATAAATTCAAAGATACACAGAAAGTTCAATGATCACACATAATAGTTACCATTGTACACAACGCCCTCTTCCATCATCAAGCAATGTTATTAATTGAAATGATACATGGCCAGGAGCATACCATATTTGTTGGTTATGCATCTAATTGTCTTTGGCCCATAGGTCTAGGTCCCCATTTAACAAAAAAAAACTCTTTCATGTAGAAACTAAAGAAAACTCCCAAAAGTTTTAACCTATATTTTACTATGTTACAAATATCAATTATTCAATATTATTATATTAAAGTCCTAGAAAGTTTAAATTGTAAAAAAAAATAGTTTATTCAAAATTGTATGTTCTGAATCAAGTCATGATATAAAAATTGTACAAAACCCTTTTAATTTTTCATATAATAAAGAGTTATTTCAATCCATTAATCATGCACAAAGTTATAATGAAGGAAACAACATAAAATGAATATGTCCAAGCTTCTGACCTTTAAGATGCATTTTGGAAAATAGATTAGCGTTGTGTGCACTCAAAGTAAAAATATCTTTGATTGGGTTAACATGTTACATCTACAACTTTTGAACTAGTGGAGGGGTATCACTAATAAATGATAGGAACTTTTTGTCAACTCAAGCAAGAAAGCACAAAATTTACTAGTGAAAGTTAAATGTCAAACACAATAGTAGTCAAATTACAACAACAATGGAATGAGAAGAAGATGGAGAGGGAGAGAGAGAAACACGAAGGTGAGAGATTTATCGATGATGTTTGGCTACACATTAGTCTGCATTCCCATACCGACTTCTCGATCATGAGACTAGCACCCTTTCTTAGTTTCAAATATAATGAAAAAAAATTTATACCATCTTCTTGTTTGCTTTGAGAGGCAAAAAATCTCTTCTTCTCTAAAGCTTTCATCTGCATCTTTTCTCTGCTTAAAAGTAAGACACAACTTTTTAACACTCAAGAGATTAACTATTTGTAACAAAGATTTTATAATATTCTCCAAAATATCTTCTATAATTAAAAATTTTCACAAGAGAATAAGATAGAAAGAATACGAGATTTTCTAGGTGTAGGTTCAAATGAAGTTTTCAAGAGTTCTTCTCTTTTCTTCTCAAAAGTCTTGATTTCTTCAGAGTGTCTTTAACCTTTTTTTATAACATCAAATCTCCATTTTTCACTTTTCAGGTAAACTATTTATATTCATTGCATATGTTAGAGAAGGTTTGGATGTTTGAAAATTTGGGGTGACTGTTTGAACCTTGATTTTGACCAAAGTGCTCTATGTTAGCAAGTTTCAAATGTTTGAACGTTTTTCTCGAACACCTGAACTTCTGTTGATGGCTTGATTTACATGCACTTTTCTAAATAGAACTTTTACATATGTATCCAAATGAGATAATTTTTTGTTCTCTAAAAGATAAGAAAATTATCATAAAATTTATATTTTAATTTTCATTCAAAATTTAATAAGAACATGATCAAATATTAAGTAGAATTTTAGTACATAAAATTATTTATTTCGAATTAATTTTTTTTAGACTGCACTATTTTATAAAAAATTTTTATACAGATGTACAAATAAAGTGGTTCTTAATCCTTTCAAAAGATAAGACAATTATCTACAACATTTATATTCACTTCTTAATCCAAATCTAATGAGAACATAAAAAATATTAATCAACATTTAAGTGCATAAGACTATTCATTTCAAATTAAACTTTTTTTATATGTCAAATATAATTGGTTAGAGCATAAATATTAGATTTAACATTCATAAGTGTGACGACATTTGTAATGGTAAACTAGAAGTGACCAATATGTCATATGGTTCTTTCCACATTTTCATGAAGCGAACAATCTCTAAGTAATGAAAATGTTAGCATGAATAAATATATTTGACATGAAGAGTGATTGATTAGGGTTTTAGATAGTTGGACTTTGATCTATTAGATAAAAGTTTGGATACACATTACATAATGAAGTTGACCTATAGTTAGTCAAACTTTTTTTGTTGAGGCTTCTTCAGGATAAAGATTAAGAATGTGTTGGACCAACCAATAGTTGATTGAAAAGAAATTTAATATGGATTAAGTGATTCCAAGCTATGGCATATTTTAATAATATTAGAGAACCTCTCTACAAAATCATCGAAGTCCATGAGTTTTGCCATGCATATAGCATGCTTCAAAGTATGAATTTGTCAATGGAGGAGCATATGATGGGACAATAGTTCTCCAAGCCACTCGAGATGGGCATTTGGTTATATTTCTAAATATTATTGTATTAATCAACAAAATTATCTTTGATTCTTTGTTCATAAGTAATTTGTCCTCCAAAGATGTCCTCATTGCAACATATGTGATTCTTTCTTTTGCCTAACCATTCGAGATAGGTGACAAAATTTTATGTGTTGAACTATTTCAACCAACTTAATGCTATCTAGGAAATGCCCATGTGCGTCACACAATTTTAAATAATATAAAATTATCTATTATTTAGTGCACTTGTAAAAGAATCTTATGAGAATATATTCATTATTTGAATATATTATTTAGACCTTTGATATTAAAAATAGATTTATAGCTTCATTATTTTGTTATTCATTTAAGGGAAAAAATTAGTTATGCTCAAATAAGAATATTTATTTTACATTCTTAATGGGGATGTCCTTTACATGTCTCCTAACATATGAGTCATTAGATTAGAAATCCACAATGGATGAATGAATGGATAGCTTGATTCATAATTTAAGTTTTTTACTCGATTTATCAGAGGAAAAACTAAGAAAAAACAACTCCTTTTCTCATACGGTATCTCTTTTCTCCCTCCTATATACATATAACTCTAAGTAAACAAGCAAAAAAAAATTGTGTATCAACACATGACGGTGATTTGTTGTATATTAATCAAGTTTACTCAAGTTAAACTTGAAGAATCCACCAAATAAATAGACCCATTGCTCTCCTTTGTCATGAAATAACTTGGTCGAAAACAACAAAATGAAAAGAAAAATAATTGCCTTCATCACTACTTGTTCATATTTGGGCCCATGCACATAATGTTCTATAATTCACAAGCTATTCTACCTCCATTAGCTAAATAATAAAGGAACTACTTGGCATCATCATTACCATTGGATTGCTTTCCTTTTCCAAGAAAGTCTGAACTTGAGATTTATTCATGGCGTCTTTGGCTATGGAATAATGGCAATATTTTAATCCACATAGCACCAAAACTTCAGCTTGGTCTTAGCTTTTGATATTATGATGAAATATTTAGCATTTGAGAATTTTATTTAAAAATTCTAAAAAATGTTTATCAATTAAGAAAAATGTCTACATCCATTTTCTAATTGCTTCTTCGAGTCCCTAGATTGTGTCCCCTCTAGAGTATCCCATCTCCCTTTGTTGTCTATCCTTTTCTCCTTTCAACGAGGATGATGATGAGACAATGTTTGTATCTTTTTGCATCACTCATCGCCAGTGGAGTTCTATTGCCTCATCTTTGGTAGGGAGAACAACCTTGCTTACATATAGGAGCACTATGATGCGGATCTTGATCAGAAGGAGTTCAATGGCAATTGACCGTGGTCAGTTGGCTCTGGCGAATTTGACTATAGTATTTGGAGCTCAAAACCAGTGTGGTAGTATTGACGCTCGAGTATGTTGGACGTGTGAATCAAGGGAGATTTTTTTTCTTTTTCTGTGTTGAACCATATATAAGATATCAAATTGAACTTAAGTTTCGTTCATCCATTCACCGTAGATCTCTAATATGATGATTCATATGTTAAGGGATATGGTGTCCCTAACTTAAGTGCAAAACATTCTCGTTAGATCTTTAAAAGTACTATATAAGTTAGAGTTATAATTATAGTTATACAAATTACAAATCTTAAGGCAAACAAAAATCTTGATATGATTATTTATCACATTTCTAACAAACAGCAACAATGAGTGCGATGAATATTCTTATATACCCTTGTTTTGTATATTAGATGGATATTAAATATTATAGTGTTTATGTGAGTGTTTGGACAATTATTTGATTAAACTTAAGGAATCAAATAAGTCGATGTTCTCTGGATCTCCAAATAACTATTTGCATCGTTCGTCTACCTTGCCTCATATTACAACTCTTTGACAAAAAAATATCCGAGGATTGAAATCGGGCATGGAAAGAGATGACTAGAAGGATGGAGTTTTAAACTTTTATCACATGGTGGAAGGATGTCTGTATACTTCATGTCTCTTTTTTATATCCTATTGATGCTCACAATCACATTGATGCTTTGAGAAGGAGGATTTTGTGGAAGCATTTAGGTAGCACAAGTTGTGGCCTTCATCTAGTTGCATGTCTTTAATTAGAAGTTTGAAAGCCACAATCAGATGGTGGGATTGGGTGTTCGAGAGCTTCAAAAGATGAACAACACACTCTTATCAAAATGTACATACCTATTATTGATCCAACAATAATAGTCAGTTATCATATGTGCTTAGGGTTATTTTCTTAAGTTCCCCTTGAACTATAACGATTTTCTACGTCTAACTTTGAGTTATGAACTTTATCTCTATTTTTAGTTCAGTCCTTCCGTTTGATTCTATTATTTCAATTTTTCCTATTTATGAAAAGATTAAAATGTCCTTCCACGAACTAGCCTCTATTTTAATATTTAAAAAGAATAAAATACTAATGAATAATATAAAAATAGAAATAATTAAAAAATGATCTTTGACATTGCTGACTTGTCGCAATATATTTTTTATTTTATTTGAAACATAAAAAAAGAGAATAGTTCGTGGAAGGGTATTTTAATCTTCTAGAACAAATACAAAATAATGGAAAAAATTAACAAAATCGTAGTAAGGTTTAAGGATGTCATATGATAAGTTCATAGTTAAGGGTTAAACACGAAAAATCGTTGTAGTTCAAGGACTGTTTAAGGAAATAATACTTTCTCACTCAACACCAAAACAACATTATCCTAGGGTCATTCATCTTGGTGGAAGGCTTTAGTATCACTTAACACAAAGATTCAATGGTTCTTCTCCTGTTTGTTAAGCCCTAGTACAATGTTTTGCTTTTGGGAGGATGGCTAGGCCTCTTTCACTCCCTTTTCGGGTCATTCCGATGATTACCTAACATAACATATACTATTGTGGATTGCTAGTGAGAATCCTTGCTCTATAAATAATGTTTGGCCACAATTCTTTGCCTCACCTATGTTAGGACAATGAGTTGATGATCTTCTCCACTTACTAGAGGTTGGATGGGTTAGCATTAATTAATTTCAAATGAGATTCTTGGATATGGATGCAAGTCAGTTTACAATTAGTGTTGTATATAAACTATTGGATGATAATAGACAAATAATGGTGAATTGCGATGGATTGTAACCTTACCTATCATATGAAAGTTCCTCCCCATTTAAAAATATTTGCATGTCATGTTGCATGAGGACGAGAATCTCGATCATCTTTTTTCTAGTGCCCTATGGCTGGAGCTACATGGAGAGAAGACAACATCAACGCATAATTTTTCAAGAACATACTGATTTGAAGGTGATGCAAATTTAGATGCACTAACAAGCACACTAATCATTCAAATAATAAAATAGTGAATATAGATATTGATCCCATGAGGACGAGTAATAATTATTAATTTATTCTACTTGTTAAATGATAAAAATAAATAAACGTGAATTTTTAATTAAATAATAAAACAAGTAAAATAAGAAAGAATAAATGAATCAAGGATTACTAGTTTAAAAGTATACATTTGATTATTAGGTTTCTCTTGATTTACACCACTATCATATATGGGTCCTTAAGCATAATATTCATATGATTAATCAATAAAGTGAAATTCCCAAATTAAATTAATCAATATTTTGGGCTTTAATTTCTATCTTGAAAATAATAAAAATTAATTTATCCTTTTGTTTTTTAATCTAAATTATTATTTCTCAAAATGCATTCAATTGAATTCTAAATTAAGGGCTTTTTCAAGTCACCTAAATAATAACACAATTGGGTCTCTTTCAATTTTTCTAATTATGACATGCAAGATATAATAAATTTAAGCAATTCAGTTGAAACTAAGAATTTATTTTTAGATAATAAGTAGACTCATAATAATTAAATTTTAGAAATAAAGTTAGAGCATTCAAACATGCTATTGATTAAACAAACTAAGAACCTCATGCATGAAAAATGTTCAATCTCTTTAACCCAAGAGAAAAGTTACTCCATAGATCTAAACATAACATCAAATCTAATATGATTGTTTCAGTAGAAAGAGAAAAGAGAATAAGAATTAGGACAATTACTCACAAATTTCTCGTTCTCTCGTGAGTTTTCGACAGAATTTCGTTGTAGAGCCTTTGGATCTTCTTTGCCCAAGCCTTCAACACTTATTTATGCTAGAGATGATCTTCGAGGTCCCTTTGGTTCTACTTTCATAGTTTTTCATGTATCTTTAGTAAGAACCCTAATTCTTATTCGAAAAGTGGATAAAATTTTGGCCATAACCGCCTATAAGACCATTGTCGCAATCACAATTGTGACAGAACAATGATTTGTGGAACGTGGTTTCATTCTTCTAGCACAACCGTGACTAGGCCTTGACAAGGTCGTGACTGAAGTTACAATTTTCTGAGTGAATCACTATCTCCCAATCATGGATGTGACGTTAGATGACATGGTTGCGCTTGAACAATGCTTTTCTTCGTCATATGAGATCCTTCTGTCATGAGTGTGATGGATGTGTGTCACGGCCATGATAGAACATGATTTTCCACAAGCTTTGCCCTTCTTTTGTCATGGACATGACTTTAATTTTCACGGTGGTGACTTTTTTAAGGTCTGATTCTGACTTTTCTCGACCAGATTCATCATATTTTTATTTTCTAACATAAATTCATCCATACTTAGATAAATTCAATTCAAAAGAAAATTTCTCAAAATAAATCAAATAACTCCTTTCTTAAACACAATGATTTACTAAAACGCTAATTAAATGCCCTAATTTAATGCATGATTTTCATGCATCAAGAGGTCATTAACAAGATATCATCGTCTATACTTCAAAGTGGCAGGAAGCAATCACAATTTAGTTCTTGTGGTCCATATGATCTCTGTGGTCGAATGCAAGCACATCTACACTTAAAATGTGGTGATATTTGTCACACATATACATACTTGGATGATACAATTTAATATATTGTTATAATGATATAATCTAATGTAACTAATATTTTCGACAATAGATGATTGCTACTTTTGACAATCATCATTCATTTCTGCGCGAGAGAAATTATGCACCGTGAGAAAATTCGAAAAATTTAAAGCGACGCAGAATTGTATTAGATGGAAGAAACCGAAGAGAATTACAAGATCATATTTATTTCTCTTTGGTTCTAGAACCGTATTGTTTTCTAATTTCCCTTAGCATAATTTATGATTCTACTTTATAGTTTGTTCCTTAATAATTTTAGTGATTTTTTAATGGTTTGTCACGTGCTTAATTCATAATATTTCTGGCATTGCATACTCAAAAAAGAAAGGATTGTACTTGAATAATCATGGATTGTGCTTGGACTGGTTTGTGTCAAAAAGCATTGGGGCATGGTCAGATGTGCATTTTTTTAATCTAATAAACATAAGTTGAAGAATTTAGTCACCTAGTGATGATCAACAATCCGTCTATGTGATAGAGGATACAAAACACTTTTGCTTTATTGCATTGAGTGAATTAAGATCCTATGAGTTGAATGACAAGGTCTTGATGTGCATTAGAAAGACACACATAAGAATTATAAGGAATCTAATAGAATTTGTAAGCCTAAATTGTGTACCACCCCCTTTTTAAATGATTCCATAGTTCTAGTTGAGAAACAACTTGAAAGTCTATTATAGAAGAACAACTTGAAAATCTATTATAGAAGAGTATAAGGAGTATACAACAATTTATGTGTTGTTCGATATTGCGCAAAACAATCGATCTACTTTATAATGATTCTTTGTGTTTATACTTAGGGCATAGTGTAATATGTAAAGTATACTCAGTGATGTCATTATAAAATATAACAAATAATAGTACTGTATGGGTTAGTGAACTCAAAAGGTTGGAAAAATCAAATTCTTATATAAAATGGGAAGAGATCCTTAAGATCAATTGTCTTTGGTCGAGGATTTGTAGATCTTTACTTATAAAAGAAAAAATATCTTAAGTATTCTTTTAAAAAGTTATATGGTGAGCTCTTAAATTATTTCAATAGACAATGTAGTCAAATCATAAGTCAAAAATATAAATTGGACGAATGTAAGTACAATTGCCATGAATTAAAAAAATTGTATTTATTTAAATGATTAGAATCATCACAAAACAACAAATAAAAGTATAGAATAATAAAACTTTAATTCGTAAGATTATCAGAGTAATAACGATAGCTATTAAGAGCTTGAATATCTTAAGATCTAGTTCGAGATTTTGAATTCAATTGATAATGAGTTCGATATCATGAGAAGAAAAAAAATGATAAGATCTTGATCGTTATTAAAAATAATTTTATACTTCAAAATTAATTAGAATAACTTCTTAATATCAAAATTAATATAAAAACTCCATTAAATTTAAAATGTGGAATGCACTTTTTCATTCTTTTTTCTTTAGTCAAGATGAAAACAAAAATATCCATAGAGGTATAAACAATCAATCAACCCATTCTTATTGCCATGAGCTCTGCTTATTTTGTAGCTTTCTCTACTCCACCTACTATAGTAGATGATAGGTAGCACTCTAATTACAAGGCTTAGTTAAATGCAAAAGATCAGTGAGTAACACAATTTACAAGGAAGAATGCAAAAGGAAATTATTAAACTACATCAGCAGCGGACATGAGGGGGACTTGCAAGGGGGCAAAATTTACCTGAAATTAGAGAACAGACTGAGTATGAACCTCATAATAATGTCGTCGAGGTTCTACAAAATGGCCAAACATTCTGTCAGAAAAGGAAACTAGACAAGACTGTTGAGGGAGGTAACTGCTGCAGTACGTGACCATAAAATCAAAAGTGGCTTTCCGCCTCAGAAAAAGAACTGCTCAACTTTAACAACCTGAAAGATATCAAGTACTAAATCATAGTGCACCTGTTCCTGGCCCCTCTCTCTCTCTCTCTCTCTCTCTCTCTCTCTCTCTCTCTCTCTCTCTCTCTCTCTCTCTCTCTCTCTCTCTCTCTCACACACACACACACACACACACAGCCAGTTTCTGCTAGCTCTTGGTCTTTTTTTTTTCTTTTTACCATTAAATAAAAGTTTTTTAAGTCATCAAATAAAGATTTTTTTTTTAATAGATGTTTGCATTTGCCTTGATTATATACCACAAGTGCAGTCTCCAATCCGGTGCAGCAGTCCACAGCTTGCTCGTATCACACTTCTTGCATTCCGAATCTGAAGTTCAAACAATGTTGATAGGTTGTGTGTGTGTGTATGTGTGTCTAGCTTCAAGTTGTCTGCCATGAAATTGCTAGACATGAGATATGACTAAAAGAGATGGATTTTGGCCACAATGTTATATTACCATAAGAATGAGGCACATGAAGAACCAAGTCGATCTGAACCGATGAGTTGCTCATGAGATTGAAACATCTAAAACCTGGTAGAACATTTTCACTCCTAAATCACCAGCCAAGTTTATGCATGTTTAACCACACCATTTTCAATAATAGTGGGGACACAAAGAGGAAACAGCAGCGACACAAGAACTGAAGACAGCATAAAGCAGATAAATTCAGGTCCACAGTGAGCTCAAGCGACCATAATCTACAGTTACACATCAGAGGACCAACCATAATGTTCCTAACTCCATCGATAGTAACACGGCCAGTTACATAGAACACCGTTATGAATCACGAAATTCGAATACCTCACGGTGCCTGATACTACAGAAGAAAGCAGGAAATGAGGAATACACCATGAACTCTACAGTTTTCTGACAGGATGACCCCCTTTTGCAGAAGCAGAGGCCACAACAGCCCAGGGAACTAGAAACGATAAGACATGCATGACCTCAAATGACAGTACCAACTTCATCACTTATTTCCTCGATGTAAAAACAGAACTCATTTTACTCAAATGACAGAGGAATTCATTAAAATCATGTGGCAACAATGCAACATGAACAAGAACAGAAGCCTACAGACTTGCATTGCTTAGTAGGAATCGGAAGGTTACAGCTTCATTCTCGTTCGGCCTCACACACTAGTAATCAAGACTCTGAACGACATCTAAGAGGAAGAACTAGAAAAAGAAGGAAGGAAGAGAAAGAAGAAGAACGATAGCATAGAGTGATGACCAACAAGTAGGAAACAATGGTGGTGGTCTCTTAATATCCAACTTAAAGCCGCCTTATTTCCCTCCTCAGGAACTGGAATAAACATGATCGTGATCAAAGCATATGTATTTCTACAGTGGATGGCAGAGTAGATACCGAGCTCAGTCCTCACCGGTAGGGAACAGCGTCAACACCTTCCTGTTGCCATAACCACCACCTCCTCGGCCGCCGGACTCAACATCATCCACATACGAACCCGCCGACGGTGGCCGTCCACCCAATCCCGTCCCCGGCGCTGACCCGGTCATCCGATGCATCCCCGGCTGTTGTACGGCCCCGCCTATGAATCCATGATCGAACCCGCCACCAGCGGCGTTGGTTGGGGATCCGTAATGCCCCGTGTGCCTCTGGTGATAGAATTGCCGTTGTTGTTGTTGCTGCTGCTGCTGCATGGCCGCCGCGGCGTTGATCTGATGGTGGTGCTGCAGCGCGTTCACGGGCACATACGGCAGGAACGGCTCTGCGGGGCCCCCAGTCCCTCCGACCGCCCCCCGCGCCAGGAAATGATGGGGCACCTGGGCGCTCGCGAACAGCTGTTCGGTGGCGGCGTCGGCGCCCGAGATGGGCCCGCCGGCGCCTCCGCCGGATGCGCTGAGCCCCTGCATGCGCTTGAGGTAGAGGCGGTACTTCTGGAGGTGGCTCGCGACGTTCTCGCGTGTGAGCCCGTCGACGCTCATCAACTGCATTATGGTCTTGGGCACGGCGTTCTTGATCCCCAGGTGCGCCACCGCGTCCACGAAGCGCTTGTGGAGCTGCGGCGTCCACACTAAGCGCGGCCGCTTCAGCGTCGTCCGGGCGGGCTCGTCCCCGTTCCCCCCGGCGCCGGCGCTCCCAGCGGCGACGGAGGCCGAGTTGAGATCGGAGGAGTCGAAATCGGAGCCGGGGACGGAGGAGGACTGGGGTTGAAGGTGGTGCGACGGTTGGTGGTGGTTGGAGGGAAGAGGAGGGCCGCCGACGCCGGCGGTCGTGGGGATGTCGAAGGCGAGGGCGAGGCCTGGGCTGATGAGGGTCTGAGAGAGCGGCGTAAGCTCCTCCGGAGACGGCAGCTGCTCCTCCCACCGGGCGAACCAGTTGGGCTCCTCCTCCTCCCGCATCTCCGCTTACCTCCTACCAAACAGCAACAACAGCGCCCACAACAAGAACAACTGAATACTACTCTGTTCCGTTTGGGTTATATATTCGCTCAAACTCAGCACATGATCACTCAAATATCTCACTATTTTATGATTGAATCAGTGACTTCAACCGGAGAGAAGAAGGCAGGAAGATCAGGGGAGAGAGAGAGAGGGTCTTTGGCGATGGTGGTGGAGTAGAGATGGAGAGGGATTCGAGGTGGATCTCTTTCTTTCTCTCTCCCCTTTCCTTTTTTATTTATTTTGTTTCTGTTTTGGTGTTTTCCTCTCTAGTCTGGAGCGGCTGCTGCTTCTATAATTCCTCTCTCCAAGTTTATCTCTTTCTTCATATATCAATATCATTTATTTATATATATTTTTAATACTTTCGGTGTTTTTTGTATTGTGAATATTTATTTACATTATATTTTTTTAGCCACTCAGTATCGACTAAAATCATAGGTAATAATTCAGCTTTGCACAAATACCACAAAAGAGTCTCCCTCTAGTTTATGATGAACACAATATACCATTTTTTTTCTTTTAAAATATAGATATGAACTATAATGTTCAAAGTAATTTATCAATATCCAAATTCAGGATGAGCCTAAGGTTCCGTTTGGCTTAGCTAATATAATATAACTGATAATTTGAAGTGTTAATAAGTATTTTATTGGCTGAAATTTATTTTGAAAAATAAGTAGTTACACGTTTGGATAAAATTATTATGAGACAACTACTTGATTTATTTTTTAGAAAGAAAATAAGCACCCCTCCCTTTGCTTTTTTTTTTACTTATAAGTAGATTTGATATCTCCTTATTAGTTAGATTTTTAAGTTACCAAACGTTGAGATTTTTTTAAACTAACTTATAAGTGGCTTATAAGCTTAGCCAAACAGCCCCTAAGTTACTTACTGCGTACTACTTTAAACTATTAATTGTTTATCCAGAGAAAAAAAACAATGAAAATTAGGAATCAAAACATGAGATTGCATTCTATTTATTTTTGTATTTATCTTTTTAGTAACATAATGCTAGCGGCAGAATGCATCTCAAAATATTCTAGTAAAACTTTGATTAAGTCAATAAACTAATACAACATGTGAATATATATATATATATATATATATATATATATAATTGGGCAAATAAAAGGGAGCATAAGACACAATGAAAATACAAAATGGGCCTCAAAAGACTCAAATATATTATATCATTTAGATAATATCAAAATCACAACTCAAATTCATCAAAAGAAATGAAAGAGACTCACACATGAATGCGTTATAATCACGAGCATGATGTGTCACCATTAGTATTATCACTGGATCAATGCATGCAACATTGACTTACATGACAAATGAGCCTTTCATAAATTTTCACGCTCAATAAATATTGATAATAAGTTCATATACTTAAAAAGCAAAAGAAACATTATTGTATGAAACATGATAATAAAATTAAAAAGATAACAATAACATACTATAGGAAGTGAACACATATCATAGCAAAGTGACTCTTGACAACCATCATTATGAGACCAATCATGTTGATAAATTTCATTGGGACTTTGGTTTGTAGAGACCTTTTTTAACATCATAAAAAAGGGATCATTGGTTGATACCAATATTGGTGTAGCCAATTAACATAAGATATAATAATTATCATAAATGATCATTAAGACATGGCATAATCATATATTGTGAATTTTTATTCATCATTTCACTAAATCTTTCATTTGTGGGCGAAGTATCTTTCGACTACATAAAGTATTTTTCAACTCATGACAGTTGGTGAAATGTCTTTTTACTCCTTAATGATCTGGATGGAGATAGAGAAATCAATCCTATGAGGAGAAGAATTTTTCAACTCCTTGAAGTGTCAATAGAGTGTCTTTCAATTTTCTATCGACTCTATGATTAACTATCATCAATTAAATAGAAAAAAATTTCCACTTAGTATTTTACATCTTTTATCTTTTTTAACTTATAACTATCTTTGGTTCATGTGACTTAGGGACATAAGATGCATAACTCATTAAAAATACCAAATGAGAGTTTAAGACACTTCCGATCATAGATAATAATCAATAAAGATATCATTGGGCAATGTATGACAGATTATATGCATAAGTCATTGTATGAAGGTAGATCCTTATCATGAAATCAAGATTTAATATCATGAATGACCAAATTAGACATTCAAAGAAGTTCACTTCTTCACAAGAATCCCAAGGTCATAATGAAATTAAAATCATAATAAAGTTATGATTAAACCCATTGAAGCATTCATATGAGGCTTAAAAGAATATTAAGCAATTACAAACTATAATCACATTAGAACCCAAATTTTATCGATTAACTCAAAAGCATATAATAATTTTGTAAACTATTTCATAAGGAACATCTAGTTATTTGAATCAATCTTTTCATATTTTTTATTTTGCTTTTATCTTCTATTCTTCTCCTTCTATGATCACCAACTACGAATTATAATTTCAGCAATAATTACATACAATTAAGATATGTCATAAAGACACTAATTCCAAATCCAAGTTGATCATAGTACCATATTTATAATTTTGATCATAGTTATATAAAAAGAAAATAAAAAATTTAAGTGATATATAATATAAAATTCATAAATTATACCATAAACCTATTATTTAATTTTATCTTGAAACAAGAAAATAAAAAGTTTAATCTTTTTATATATTTTATCTCCAACCAAATAGTTCTTTGTAAATTCAGAAATCGAACCTAACTTCTATTTAATTCCTACGATTGGATAGACTAGATATTGCTACATGTAAAATTAATAACTTTCAATATATACATCATATTACATTTTTTGTTAGAAACTAGGCTCTGAAACATTGACCTTATATTTATTTGAGAATTTATTCTATTATATATATTTCAATAAAATTTGAAATCACTAACCATTCTTTTCATTTTCATATTTCGAACATCTTAGGAGGCAAATATGTTGACCTCTATATCTTGATGTACATATCACCAATGATGTTGACTCCAATAAAGTTTGAAATGTTAGATAGCATATAACTTTTAGCAATTCTACATGAATTGAGGTATAATTGTCAAATTAGTCTCATAGTTATCCCTAATAGTGGGAACATGTACTCACTTTTTCATTCATAATTTTATCTTTTAAATTTGCTTTCTTTGGAAACTAGACTTCAAGAAGATGATCCCATATTAATTTCACAATATTGTATTAACAAAAACCTAATCGATATTTTATTGAAAGATATGACATATAATCTGGTGAACCTAATTAACTTAGGCAGGGTCTTGCACCAGCCTAAGTTGAGTTCTCATACATATGCTCAAACTAGGTTCTAGGACTCAAGTTTGGGGAAAAACCCATTATTCTCCCAAATTAATTTCATAATTCTATATAAACAAAAACTTAACCTAAATTCTATTGAAAGACACAATAATATATTCCAATCTAACTCAAGCGAGATTTTGTACCAACCCTGGTCGAGTTCTCATATAAATTTGAACTGGATTCTTGGACTTCAATCCGAAGAAAACACGTGATTTTAGGCCAAATAAATAAGAAATTTATAAGCATGATTAACCAAAAATTGATGTAAAATGAGCTGAATAAACTACAATTCTATATGAACAATTCGAGGGTAATTTCATTAGCATTCTGACTGTCCTCTTGTCCTCTGTTATTTGTGTGTGTGTGTGTGTGTGTGTGTGTGAGTGAGTGAGAGAGAGAGAGAGAGAGAGAGAGAGAGAGAGAGAGAGAGAGAGAGAGAGAGAGAGAGAGAGAGAGAGAGAGAGAGAGAGAGAGAGAGAGAGAGAGAGAGAGAGAGAGAGAGAGAGAGATTTTCTTTTAGAAAATGAGTTTAATGTTATTATTCACATTTTCGAAGTTGTCGGTGTTCCTTTTTCCTTCATGTTAATTTCCATAAGTTTTTTTCATGATCAGTTTCTAATATTTCATAATTTTCATAACTATTGTTTGAGTGGGGGAGACTCAAATCTTAGAGACCATACAATGACACATTGTACAAATATGTACGAGTTTCTTATCTTTGATTCGCCATACAGCTAGCAACACAACATCAGTTGGCCCCAAACAAATTTGTTTTTATAATAATAATAATAATAATATTATTATTATTATTATTATTATTTGTTCGACAGGTTTTTGGGACAAGGTTTGGGAGGAAGAAGGGTTTTTTCTATGGAGCACTTTGTTTTATTTTGCTAGAGGGGGTTCTTGGATTTGGTTGGTTGTGGCACCTGCTGAGAGTAGGCAGATCTTGTGGGGAGTTTAGATATAGGCAATGGACATGGATGTAAATTGCAGATATGGCAACTTTGGATCTCCTGGCTGGTGCTTCTTGTCCTCTTGTTTGCAGGAGAGTCCAAGGATGTGGCTTTCTGGTTGGTCCTGGAGCGCCCTCTCTCTCTCTCTCTCTCTCTCAATAATGGATGGCAAGGGATCTGATGATGTGCGTGTACTGACTAGTAGTTTCCTTTTCTTCATGTGGATCCCCCTCTCCCTCTCTCTCTCTCTCTCCCCTCCCTACCATCTTATGTGTTGGTATGTGGACAATTCTTGTTATTGTGTGATAATTATGGTCTGTGATGCTTTTAAGATGATAAGCATGGAGTGATGACAAGGACACAAGAGGAGCAGCAGATGTGTCCATAACATTTTTTTTTATCTTCCCTTCAATGTTTATTCTGATTATATAAACATAGCCCTGAGGTTTATCACTTGGGGGTCTTACTGTGATGCATCTTGATCTGAAATAGTTATTGTCACTTTTATGTGTCACATTCATTGTTGGAGGTTCATTGCATGTATGATGTGGAAATATGAATGTTTGGCCACAAAAGGGAGTTGATTCTCCAAGCAATGATATGTTTTGAGGCCACAAGCAAACATTTTCTTTTTTTTTTTTCTACTTTGGCAAAAAGGAACAAGTGGACTTAGTCATGTTCTGAACTGATTCTTATTCTTCTGATATTTAGATGGGAGATTAGAGGTATTTGTCAGATAGCATCATCCATTTCACATGATCAAGCAAATTTTCACTCGAAATTTTCATCATAATAGTGGAACTATTTCGTCGAAATTTGCATCTCTGATGAAATTTTTGGCAGGCAGTCATTAGACTTTCTCTATGTCCTCTCAATACTTCCACCTGCAACTGTTACTGGCTTCAAAAGAAAAACTTGGAGTTGAAGATTTCTGACATCCAAGTAGTGGCACAGAATAAATTTTCCTAAGCAGATTCATATGCCATTGTCAACTTCAAAATAAAATGCAAGTTGTTGATTGAACGAAGAGCACAGTGAAGAATCCAAATTCTTCAAAAGGAGGAGGGTCTGCGTTTGGAACTGCTCATGATGGGAGAAATAAATTTGGGAGCCTCAATGACATGGGAGTTAGAGCAAAAATATTAAGAAATCTTGATAGCCCATGCTGGATGAGGAATTAAGTATGGTGTTAACTACTAATCAGACAATTACTGTATTAAGTGAGAAGAAAAAGAAAAGAATTGTCAGGATTCAGATGACTACCGTATGTCTGTGTTTGATGCATTTTTATTTCACTTGTCACTAATCGCAAGGACAAATGAAAAATCCTTGGAATAAGCGGGACAAGAGGAACAAAGAAGCCATCAATGGCGCTCAGGTGCTGATTACTATTCCTGAAATCTAGGGAGACAGACCTAATTAGTTGATGATTAGATACAGTATAACACATCCCCCCTTGGAAAGTAGCAGCACAAGGTGCCAGAATCATGACATAACCACATGTCCCTTCCATTCCAGTGCTCTTGCATTTGTTTATACATTTTTCAACCATATCTCCTGTTCATCCATCCCCTGTGGACCATTTTGATGGAAACCATATGTCTGAATTACTGCAACTCACATACTTTTATCATTTAGTTTGTATCTTCTCTATACATCAGTACCTCCATTCATGGCCAAAAATTTCCATATGATTAATGAGTTCCAAACTATACTTAAACCAGAATATTTTTGTTGAAAATATCTATCACTATAATCAAGCGTACGATCCGGGACCAAATATTTAATCGATTACCCCGGAATATTATAGCTACTTACATGAGAAAAAAAATTGAGTTTGATTTACTTATTAGTAGATTCATAGGATTCTCTCTCATCAATTCCATTTCCTCAAACAAAATAAAATAAGGGGCAATGATCATGTTTGACATAATTGTAAAAGAAGGATTGTGATTTAACTAATTGATTTGGCCACTGGTCAAGAACTCAACAGGTAGGTCTTCAGATGAGTGATGGATGCAATTATGTCCTGATAGCTGGATATGAATTTTATATGTGAGGGATGTAGAATCTAAGGAAAGGGACCTTTAGATGCCTAACTATGTTGAAAGCAAACATGGAGTTAATTAACTAGTTCAATTTCTTCCATTGTAAAGAATGGATTTTATTTTATTTTATTTATTTTATTTTATGAGAAATGCCAACTTCTTTGTGGTTGTCGCTTCTGATAAGATCATGTCCTGGATGGCTAAAACAGCATCTACTTGTTACTTAGGATGTCAATTTTTAATAGTATCATGCATGTTATTTTATTTATTTCAAAGAAATGTTAGCTTTTGCTTCTAGATCTGTGGGCAAAAATTAAAATAATATTTGGTAGTGTCCTTGGAACAACCCATGGCTATAAAGTTGAAAGGGATGCACCACTCTCACAGTGGTCACATGCCCAAATGTATTAACTAAATGAAACAAGTGGAGCTGCGTAGGAAAAGAAAATATCAATGAAGCTAATGGAAATCGTAGCAATAAACTTGATCACATAGAAAAGAAATAATTCCATATGTTTTTATATTTGTGTTCTCTCTTGTTAACCTTTTTCAATAGACCTTTCAAAATTCGATCTTGTAGCATTTCTTTACAAAGCTTCAACCCACTAATCAACAACTATTGACTGATTGCTCTATATGTTTTAGAGCTAGCAAAAGCTTAAGCAAAGTACTGTAGTATATGAAAAACTTATTTATTTCTTAGATAAAGTGGAATTATAGTGTGTTTTTATTACATATAATGTCAAATATATATAGATAGTTAAATATGGTGGTAGTGGACTCATATATATATATATATATATATATATATATATATAGTAAGCCTTTTCCCATTCTTTGGCAAGATCATAAAGATGGCACATATTGATTGAGTGCATCAGTGCATGTTCCTATGCAGTAAAATCCATCAGTCACTACTTTGCACATATTGAGCCTGTGTTCTTAGATACACTGCATATATTGCCCCTAGCTTTAGCTAGGTTTGGACTTTGAGATGGGAGTGAATGGCTGTATTATCTTCATGTTCCATGGTCCAATGAATCTACAAAAAAGAGAAAAAAAAACAATATCAATAGGAATAGAACTTTAAAGTTTCTGCACATTCACCAGACGAGACCTTCATTATAATTCTTTTCTCAATATTCCACCATTCAAATAGGACATGAAACTTCACACTCATCCATGAACCTTTCAACTCTCTTGGAGGCTGTAGCTTTCGTTTACCAAACATGATGACCCACAATTTTGATATAATAATGAGAGTAAGGGCACCAACCCAAACTTAGATCAATACCATCCACTCTTTGCTTGCTTCATTTATTATTTCTTTAAGCAGTGAATTGAGCCATCAAGCCACTGTTATTACACCTCTTGAGGAATCTAAGTGCATAAATAATATGACAATTTTTGCATGTCTTTCACTTGCAAAAAGGATGCTTATGATCACTAAAAGCAAGAATGTGTGGACAAGTGGCGACCAAAAGCATTTGATGACTGATCTCCCTCTCTTCTTTTAAGTTGGGACATGCAACTGAACAAGATAAGACATAAACAACACCTACGCCATGCCCATTTCCACAATTCCAAGAGAACCTTCTCTGCTCCTTGCCGGATTGAAGGAGGGAATGGCATCAAAGATTTAACAAGTGTTAGTGTGTGTGTACATGCATGCATGTCACTCAGTACTTAATTCTGACTTCTCACTGAAATGTTTGCTTTCAAACTGATTTCTTTTCTTCGTCCATTTCATTTTTTATTTTATGCTGATTTCCGAGTTCTAATCTGACACTTGCAGGATGTTTGCATTTGGATGCTGATGGACATAATGTTAGGGTCAGTTATCATGTTGTGAATAGAGAGTTGGATGCTCTGATAATTTCACTTGCATGCACATTTTTAGTGATTTTATTAAAGTATATATTACGACATATTTGCATGAGAAAAGTAATATAACACTGTAAAATGGTTGCTGAATATACTGCAGAGGTATATGCACTGCATATTTTCTGACATATTTGTGAGAAAAGTAATTTTAGTTTGAGAAAATTGTAATTTTACTTTGGGTCAAAATCAATAATAATTTTTAGTTCAGAAATCCTACATTGTAGATATACATGCTGCGGCAGAAAAGCCCAGGGATCTTATAGTATTATTACTATTTGTGTAATCATTAAAATGAAAAAAAAATTGCTACAATAAAAATCTATTAACTATGAGTAAAAAGGAAGCATTTGAATGAAGGGGCATATGTTTGTTTTAAAATATTATAAAAATAACTTGAATGTACAGTAGTCGTTACTTAAAAGTTAAAATAGGTATCATCTGCTTAAATTACCAAATATATCAGGCATTATTTAAAATAAATATGAAATCCGATTCTTGATTATTGGTGAATATTTCTCAGATGTTTGTCAGGCTATTTCAAACAATAATACTCCAGCTAAAATAACAAGGAACGCAACTTAGAATAAAAAAAATAACATAAATAAGAAACTAGAAATGCAACTTTAACGGATTCCAGCCGATCGATCCAATGAGCCCACTAGTTTAGAGCCCATTAGCCCATACATGCATCTCCATTAGCCATGTCAGCGCCCGCCCACAAACGCAGTTTTAAAATAAAGCCCACAAAATATTAAAAAAAAAAGTCGAACGAGAGATCATTATGTCCCGGGCTCCCGGCCCTATTACTAAAGCCTATTATGATATAGTCTTATTTTTATTTTTACATGTATATATTATTTTAAAAATGGATGTATTGTTATATATATTAAAAATATAACTTATTACATAAGTATATATTAATTAACCATAACTATTATGTTATCTTATATTATCAAAGGTATTTATAATTATTTAAAATGTGGATTGATTTATATAATGTTGAACCAAGACAATCCGAGTGTTTCACACCCAAAATTGGGAATCAAAACCAGAATGGATTTTTAAAATTTTGATGAAAGCCATGTCAAGTTTGGGATGGCCTCCTTCCATTCTCAAATTGAAGTTATGTTCGGACCTACCTCCATATATCTAAAATTCAAATTTTCCATTTTCAAAATCTACGTCATCAACCTACCTAAGATATGAAATTACTCTTGAGCATTTGGTTTGCAATTTAGAAATTTTTTGATTAAATTCAATCCATATGATTTTGACTTGGATTAATATAATACCAAAGATATACTAACAAAGAAATGATCCAAAAATGCATTTGATCATGATGAATGGCTGATTTTGAATGTTTTGGTTGCATGTAATTTTGTCATAAGCATATCAATGAATTATTAGATTTAATTAAAGCTTGTAATCAATACAGTAATAAGATAAATGAAAGAATTAAATGTTGTTTTTTTTCTTCTAACTTTGTGTCACATATATATCATTTCATGTCTTTCAATAATTTACTCAGTTCCAAGTATCTCAAAGCAATACTTGTACTCATTAAATTAATATTTACAAAAAGTTTTTTTTCTTCATATTTTCTTAATACATTCATTTGACTGGAAATGGTAATAATGTAATAAAAGTTCAATGAGTTTAAAAAACTCTCAATGTAGACAATAAAATAACGAGACTAGCAACAAATCTTCCCAAATTAATAACAAGATACAACCATTCTTCCCTAAAGCACGTGGAGGATGATATACTAAGAATTAATCATAGATGTATAAAATTTATTATCATTAATATTTCTTCTTTGATAGTGTATCTCATTGAATTATACAAAAATGATGAGAAAAATCATTGCCTGAGGTATCAAAAAAAATCAAAACACATTCTTCTGTTTGACTATGAAAGCAAATTCTTCTAAGTCCCTCTTCTACCCCTTGGTTGTTTGACATTTCCGTTCAAGAACTGATGATTCTTTTATTTCCTACAGAAGCTTCTAGCTCTATTAAGCATTTCCTAATATATTGTCATGTAATGCTTTGTTGGACATATCAAAAAGTAACAAAAGCCAACTTTGGATGGCTTCGATAAATTAGTATTTTCTTTAGAACTCGATATTCTTTTTAACCAAGGATGAGCCATAATATTTGAAGTAATTTTATATGATCTTTGACAATAGAATTTCTTTTTTTGCTATGATTGATTACGAATTCAATGACACCTTATCTTAATGTGTCTGAACTTAAAGTGCCAAAATGACATGTTTAACTCCTTTGTATCACTCTACTACAAGAATTAAATATATTTATCCTAGTAAATCAATAGTTAATGTCATTGCTAATAATATCATCAATGGATTTGCAAATTATGCCATTAAAATCAGTCACTAATAAGGATCCCAAATCATGTCAGTAATTAGCTAGGTTGCTAATTTCATTGCAATAAATTAGTAATTGGTCACTATATTTGTCGCATATAATAATATTTTTTTGCGAGTTTGTCAAAATCTTTACATTCACACTTTATAACCACTATGGCGCCAATGTATCATCATGTTGTTACTTTTTTGCCTCCAAACTTAAGAGTTGTCTTTTTGCAAAAGTATATATTTCTCTAAGGATATGAATGGATAAGTTGTAACAAAAGTTGGTGACAGATGTGTGATTAATTGGCCACTATTTATTACCTAAATTATATTTTAATTTGACAAAAATAACAAGTTAACTTTTCAAACAGTAATCATAATAAACAAGTAATTTAGAAAATTTCCTTTATAAAAAAGTTACAATAATGCACATCAATTCAAAAGCAATCAAAACATATAGGGATTGGGGATTATGTGAACTCAAAGCAAATCCACACATGCGAACTATCATTAATTTATAAATTAATGACAATCTTAAAATTATTATAATTTTACTTTAAAGAATATTTATCAAGGATCACAATTTATGATCGATCCACATATGTGGACCTATTTTGAGTTCACACATTCCTTAAATCCAAACATATATTATAACTAACATCACATATAATCCAACATAATCCTAATACAAATATGACATGACATAATGTGACCAAAATAACTAATCTCCAACAAGTTCAAATATACACTTCAAAGCACGTTACAAATAGTGATGCCAATACTTTGATTGGGAGAAGTCTTCTACTCTATCTATCTTTTATGTTTGTTGTTTAATGACGAGTTTTTTAATATGCGAAACACTTTATGTCTAATGAGTAATGTTGGATCAATTCATGACAAGTGTATGGAAGGATTGTACTCTTTTATGGAATCTTTTCCATTGTATAGGTGGGAGAGATTTTGTTATGGTTAATTTATCTAATTACCTTCAAATTCTAATTAATGTATAAATAATAGGACGAATAAAAAGTCCAAAAATCATTAATAAATAATATCAAGTACTTGTGGACAGCCAAAATACTATAAGAAAAAAGATCAAAGGGAAGAAGTATAGGAGAAATATGACTTCAAACATATCAGTAATCATATGAAGCTCTTAAAAAAAAAGATCCTACATGAAAGGTACCTTATCATTAATGTTGATTTGCATAGTTATATTGTATGGGGAGTTTAGATTTAAGGGGAGTAATATTTTGGCCACAATATATTTTTTCTTCTCAATTTATATACACTTCATATTTCTCTTCTTGTCATCGTCAAAAGGGAAAAGATTGTGGGAACATAGATTTTATGTCAATTGATTATATAGATCTCAAGTGTTTAAGATTGTCAATTTGACATGTTGAAAAAAGAAAATAGAATGTATACTTCTATGCACTTAATTTTCAATTAGTATTTGATCATGTTCCCATTCAATTTGATTAAAAGGTGACATAAAAGTTTTAGAAAATTTTCAAAGAATCAAATCACCTAATTTGAATATTTATAGAAGAAGTTATGCCTAAAAGAATGCAGATATATCAAGATGAAAAACAATAACAATTACTTTTTAGCAAATTGAATAATATGATGTAGTTATGTTAGCATAAATTTTACCAAAGACCCTCCAACTTTAACTCTTTCTTAATGCTATCCTCCAACTTTACTTTATAAGTCTGTCTTTCATCTTTTAACTTATTTCGTCAAGTGCCCTTTTCACCAGTTATAAACTATTTTCGATCACACTACTAATGTGGCGCCCAAGAGATAATGTTCTCTCTCCTCCACGCAAACATTTACCAACGTGGCAACATTAAAAAATAAAATAATATTTTAAAAAATGAAAAAAGGAACGCCACTCTCACTAGGGAGGGGCAACGTCGGTTACCGATGGGGTTGGTGGGGGACGTTGTCACATCGTGATTGTCACGTTGTCATTCCTTGCAAGCCTCCGTCGATCGCCAATGTCCACGTGCAATGGTCTCGCAGCCAACGTCCACGCGTGATGGTCGTGTGAACATTGCATGTCGTGATTGTCGACACTCGATAGTATGGCGTCGCTACCACCGTGCATAGTCGCGTGGGTGATTCCAACCCACGATCGTCACGGGTGAAGATCGGACGCCATTGTCCTTGCCCTTGCCGCCTCCGCCTCATAGTGGATCGGCCGCCTCCCGCGTTTGTCGCACGTCGAGGCAATGTTGCTCGCTTGTCACGCGTCGAAGCAATGATTGTTACCGATTGATCATCGGGCATCACCACTGCGTAAAGGGTTGGCTTCACGCTGTCATTGGTGTTTTACACCACTACTGCTACGAGAACGTCTCCAGCCACATCCCCCCCCCTTTCTTGAGCATCGACAAGGTCGTGGGGGATGGGGTGGGGGGGTCGCAGAAGTTGGAGGGGCTCGTCGACGATGACTGCCAAAGGATTGCAATTCCTTTTCCCAGTGACTCAATTTTTTTAATATTATTTTATTTTTTTTAATGTTGCTAGGTTGGAAATTTGCTTACGTGGAGGAGAGAATATTGTCACGTCAGCAGCACGATCGAAAAACGCCCAATCACCGGTGAAAAGGGCATTTGGTAAAATAAATTAAAAGATGGAGAACAATCTTGTTACAATGTGAAGTTTGTGGATAGCACAGGGAAAATATCCAAAATTGAAGGGTATTCGGTGAAATTTATCTAGTTATACTATAAAAAGACAAAAATATATAATTTTATTAACTTTCCATAGAATAAAAAAATCGATCATCGGACTATATGTGCAGAAAATTATAACCAGAATACTATAGAGACATCGAGTTGAAAAGGCATAACACTAGTTCTTATCAAACTGAACTTTAAAGAGATTTTTAAAGATATATTTTAGCTATCCAGATAATAAAAAATTAGCTCATGCGAACATTCGTGTAGAAAGTTATGACCGAAGTACAATAAAAATATTAGTTAAAAAAATTATAACAACTATTTTTTATCCAAATGATTATAAATGGACATGTTGAAATTTGAAGGTTATAAAATAGTAGGCTAGAATGACAAAAGACTTGAAGGAAAACATCGAGATCAATTCTTAAAAAAATTGAGTCAAATTATTCAATCTTTTTTTTCTTCTTTCTCTCCTCTCTTTCTTTGAATGTTAGTTTAAAATATATTAAAAATATTGTACTTTCACACCTAACATAAGAATTCACTTTTATCCCTTCCAAGTTGATAAATCTTTAAATACTAAGAGGAGGTAAATCTTTAAATAGGTGAATAATATTTAGTTTGAAAACTAAGTGGGGCTCCTAGATTTAATTAGAGTCAGGCAAAAGATTCTTTTATTAATGTTTGGGAAGAGACTCTATCCGATTAACTCTTTTATTTTATCTCATAATATATCAGATGATTAATTGTTGGGTTATTTCCTTTAACACCCCTGAATTAAAACTTTTTTTTGCATCTATCTGTAAACTATAAATTTACAAAATTTAATCCCTGAACTTATCTAAATTTGACAATTAATTCCTTCAGTTAAATTTAATCTAAAATTTGTTAAGTTTCTTTTTCTAATAACCGTGAAATGTCATTTTGACCCCTTATTTTTAACATGAAAAAATTTAAAAAAATAATAAAAAAACATCAACATAAATATAATATTATATTAAAATATTATCAATTAGTACGTTTATTTGTATTGATTTTTTATTTTTAAAATATTTTTATTGTAATATGAACGTAAGGGTAAATAAGATATTTCACAATTAAATTTAATAAAATTTAGTTAATATTTAACAGAATGATCTAAGTGTCAAATTTAGTAAGTTTGGAGACTAAAATTTGTGAGTTTATAGTTTAAGATTAAATGTGAAAAAAATATAATTGAGGGGATGCTAAAGGAAATAACTCTTAAAGCGTTGTTTGGTTATGGGTTAACGGCTCGAATACAATTTTGATCGTCAGAATATTGTCAAACGCGAGATGAATTAGAATTAAGAGGAGACAAATGAAAGACAAGCACTGCATAGTTTACGATAGATGTTTAATCTTGTCGGATTCATGTTGCAGAGGTTATTGTATTCATCATTTTTCATGGAATAAAAATAATTTGTTGTAATCCATTCAACCTCACGAGTTACGTAACTCTTATCCTAAATTACTTATTCGGCAATCAAACAGCGCCTAATTGTTTTCATGCTGCTGTTACAAGGAACGACAAAGGGGAAAAAATGGTTTGAATTCAACCGAGAGAGATTCGATGGATGCTGCAAGAAGGGCACGGAGGGAGGGACACTACACTACTTCCCCTCCCCTAGCCCTAGAGCCAGAGGAGAGGACTAATGTGCATGGGAGCTTGTCAGGTCCTTCAAAATGGCAAATGTCGTGTACCAAGGGCACAGATCAAACTGCAGGAGTTATAGTGACTTACCATGCATTCTTTAACATTTAGCTTTTGGTATTCCTTTCTTCTTCTTTTTTCCTGCATCCATTGCATGTAGTCCCTGTTGTAGCAGTCATTGATGCCATTATTATTACTTTTCTTTCACTTCTTTACCATATATATACAATAACTACAGGGCATATAGAGAGAGAGGGGACGCAATTGTGTTATTAACCATAACATATTAATATTGTTCAAAGGTGAATTAGAGACATAACTAACCAACTCCACATACCGACAACTTATATTAAGGTTAAGAAGGGATTAATCAAGACAATGGCATTGTTAAGATTTATGTACGAGAGAAATTATTCATCGAAGAGCGAATAACAAATTTTAAGGTGACACAATTTTATTAGATGGAAAATGATGAGAATTGTAATTCAAATAATTTTTTTATCTGGACTTGTAAGAAGTTTATATAAACATTCTCTTTACAAACGATAGAAACTAGAAATTGAATGAAACTTTAAATTAATCGCTTAAAATTAGGTCATGTATCTTGTAAAAAGAAAATAAATAAAATTTGAATCAAAAACAAAATCTTCTATGCCCCCGGTGGGGGATTCCTTTGGATCCTCTCACGGGCTCGCTAAGGACGTCTTTTACTTCAAAGTGCCTTAGGACCAAATGAATTTTCAATTGATATATGATTCATAATCATTTTTTTTCTACTTACAAACATTGCTGTATGCATGTTATTTGAGAGCTTGACACTTTTAAATGACGCTAACATAAACAACATCTTTGAATTCTTTTTTAAAAAAATTTTGTATGTGTTCGTCTCATTCCTAATTTTTTTTCCTTCATCATGGATCTCAACAAAGAAGAAAAAACAAGTCAAGTAAAAATGACTACTTTTCCGTTTTTATCCGATAAGCGTATTCATACTTTAAAATAAGTAATCTTTAATTCAAAATGTTCATATCTCAATATTATTCACCTGTACACATTATAGAATATTTTTTCCCCTGCAACAGATTATGATTCCAAATGGCATTTTTTTTTATTTGTGAGGTGAGGTGTCTAACAATCGACATGAGCAATTATTGGAAATAATTCTTTGAGATATTATAAATAAATATATATATATATATATATATATTCTAAAATTTGAACGTTTGAAATGAAATTTATCAGAGCTATGGTTTTATAATTTATTCCCTAAGTTGAGGCTGCATGTGTCCCGGGGGCTTCTCTCCGGGGCACGTCGAGTTATCTTATCATGTATTTTCCTTTTCAACTCACTTTTGTACTTAGTTTATTTTTCTAAGTGTGATGGTGGCAGTTTTGTAATTTGCACTGCAGAAAAGTGCACCCCCGGAGATGGTCCTCCACATCACACGTCGCAATTCTACCACCCGAAATGGTGGTATAGTAGGGGAGACCCGCTAGTCCTCCCCCGAAGCGTTGTAATCATTCCTATTTACTCAACAAAGATTTCAAGCTTCCCTAAATCTAGCATCGTGCCTCAAGCGTGGGGTGGCAACCCACAAAAGAGCATCCCAAAGCGTCCCAAGCGATCGAGCGTTACGTCGAGGTGCCCGTTTGTTCACAAACGCCTCCACCGAAGAAGCGTCCACTCGGGACCGTGCGTCCCAAAAGTTGTGGCATACGAAAAGTGGCATAAACAAGCTTCCGCAAAGCGCTCAAAAGAGCTTGCCTAGACGTTGGGCACGTCTAGGCGCCGCACGGGTCGATGAGCGAAAAACGACCCCGTGACACATGCATGGCGAGAAGAATGAGTGGACCAATGAGGAGCCTTTGTATCTCTTATCTAACCTTCTGTGATCCTAATTTCAGCGCTAATGTTGATCAATAGGGATACTTAAAAAATTGTTTAAAAGGTTCACCTGTTAAAAAAAAGTTCCATTGAAATTGTCTCTTTTGTTTTTCTTTTTCTTTGAAACATAAAACTTTTTTTTCCCATATGATATAATAAATTATCTCTGCGTGACCGGGGGAACCTTTTAAACAGTTCAGGATATCTAACTTGATTTGTTGATCCCCCTCCTTGGATTCTGCTACTTTGTTGTTATCGGGTGATCCAAATCATTGTACTATATAATATGACAAAACGGATTTTTTATATATTATAAACAACTTGTCTTGTCACATATATTATTACTATTATTAATTTAAAATTTAAAATCTTGATTAGATTCATTTTAGGATGTATAAATTGTAGAATAATTATTTAATAAATCAAACAGTGACCTTCCTACAATTTGAATTCTAACCGACAAAATAGCTAGTAAGAAACCCATTTCATATTTATAAATATTTAATTCATATTCTTAATTCATGGAGTGGATTTCATCATTTATTTTATTGTTCATATATGTATTGTACTTTGAAACACTTATTTTACATCTTTCACAATTTAGCATTAAGCCGTACATCTCACTTATTTAAATACAATTTTAATCGATTTTCTTTTATTATTTGAAATTTTAAAATATTATCATACAAGGAGGGGATTTTTTTTAAAAAAAATCACCCATTAGGTTGTTTTTATTTTTAAATGATTTTAGAATTTATTTTTATTTTTTTAACCGAACCTAAAAAAAATACCACGGAATGTTTTAGAACAAAAAAAACTGAGCACCAAATTATTTTCACCCCTACAATAAATATATAAATATATGTAGAGAAAGCCTAATTAGGATATATATATATATATATATGTATAAAGGAGGGGGCAAGACGGAAGGCAGATATTGTACACGAGAGATGGGACACGTCCGTGGCATGAAGATGAAGGTGAAGGTGAAGGGTGAAGAGAAGAGTGCAGGTGCAGTTGCAGGGGAAAAATAAATGGTACCACTGTACAGTTAATGTCGTTTTGACCCTTCCCTTGTAAATTTCCGGTTGGTCACAGCAGGTCACATGCGCCCCTTTCGCTTTCGCCTTCCCCCTTCTGCTTCTCCTGCCTGCCAAGTGCCAACCCTCCTTCCTTCCTTCCTCATATTGTATTAATTTGTATTGAATATATGTTTGTGAAGAACACACAAAATCTCCCTGTCATTTTATGAACTATTTTATGACTACTTAAGATCTGATCATCCGTTTGCAACTTTAATTAAGATTTCGAACTTGACAAATGTTGAATCTGATTTCTGTATCTCGCCAACTTAAATCGATCAATATCCATCATAATTATGATAAAACTGCATGCAACATATCACGTATACTTTTTAGTCTCAAACTTAATCAATAAAAAGTTTACTCTTATAAACACGGGGATTATCACATTTAGATATTTTTGAGATCGAAGAACTCTCTCGAGACGTTAAAAATTTGAGTTTGAATCAAATTGTTCTTATAACTTAGGTAGGTTTGTAAATAAAGTATAGGAATTCCACTTAAGGTCCGTTTAGATAGAGGTTTCAAATTCTAGAACAAATATGAGATAACCCAAAATATTCTCCTGCCAGCTTAATTCACTTGGAGCATGTTGCTCATGCTGGATATGTCGAACAACCTGCTCTCGCAAAATTTTTATTTGCGTGTTGTTTGGATAAAAACACAAGAATAAGACCTTATTCTAGACACTAATCTCATGTCAAACGGGACCTTCGACTATTTGGGTGAAAAAAGTTGTCCTAAACCCCTGATAGTGTCCCCATCTTTGCTCTAGAGGGAGCAAAGTTGTTTGTGGTCTCACCAAGAACTCATTTGCTCTTCTTTTTTTATTGTTCTTATCATCATTGCGGGTGGGCCCATAGGTAGGAAAAAAAGTGTTTTGATAATTGTTCGAGAATAATGCTCTAGTTCTTGTTTTATCCTGATACCAAACAAGGTCTTAATAGATAAAGAAAACAAAATGCGAGGGTCCAAAGACCAGTACTCGGTCCTTGCTTATATTATAGAAAGATATTAAGTAAAGGGAATAAGGACCTTGTTCTCTTATTAGTTGTGTTCGATCAATTTAATATTGTGGTTCGCTTCAGCTCGATTCAAGACCCTCTTGCCTTCACAACTTCGTGATCTCCTTTGACATTCGCTTATGTCACCTCCTAAAAAAACTAGGGTAGGGGTTGCAAATCATGATTGCCCTCTCTGGGTCGTTTCCTTGCATGATATCTCCCTAGGTTTGGTGAATCCACCGTTGCAAACTGCAACAAATATGCAAATCACGCCCCTCACTGCAGATCCACACCTCGTTTATTTGCATCTTGCTTTCAATGCTCTCGCTCTTTCCCTAATCACTACACCTCGATGACACCACCCTCCCTCCCCTCTCGCTCTTCTCGTTGTCGCATTCCTGCTACTTCACAACCGTTGCAAAGGAGGTCGTGTTGGTCTGTCTGAGTAATAGGTAATCTTAACCTCTCCTATTTCTCTGTTGTTTCTATAAGCATCTCGAGCCTTAGTTTCATTTGATGTTTTTTTGGTTTGTTTTTAGCACTTAATGACATCTTAATTAGATTTGTTCTTAGATTTTCTTAGGCATGCCCCTAGAAGTTAACATGAGTACCCAAACAACTCTATTGGTTGAAGAATAATTATAAATAGATTAGGTGATATAGTAATAAATGTTTTAATGATTTGGGTTATCTATGGACATATGCAACATAACACTTCTTCATTTTTTTTATCCTTATTGCTTCTTCATCAAAATGTCATAGTGCACCTTCTAATGTACTGATAATTGCTTCAACTTCATTGGTTATTTGCATTTTTTTTACTACTATGGATGCAAATAACATACAACCAATTGGATGTATTTTCTTAATGCAAATCATTTGTCATACATGAGACTTATTGTTTCATTTTCTTAATGCACATGTTCTTTTTTTCTTTTTTGCAGCAAGGATAAGGATGAGATAATAGTTAATGAAGAGACATTACAAACTGAAGATGGACAACATTTAACTGAGAAACGTTATCGTGGAAATCTTGTTGGCAAACTAAATTTAAGTATGATCTTTGTTCATAAAATGAGACATATGATTTTTACAATTTATATGCTAGAGCAATGAGTTTTTAAGATACAAAATTTCACAAGATTAGGAAAAATGTATTCTTCATCGGTGAACAATAAATGCCAGCTATTCAACGAAACGCAAGGTTCATGACAGTGCATCTATTTCTAATCATGAGAAACACATTATGACTCTTATTTTGTTTTGGAATTCTAGACATAATATGAGAATTGTAATTGAAATGAGGTTGAAATCACCCTATCATTTAGATGTTGCATTGGAATTCTAGACATAATATGAGAATTGCAATTGAAATGAGGCTGCAATCACCCTATCATTTAGATATTGCAACTTTGCTAGTAGACCAGCTTATTAAAAAATTATTTTTTATTCATGGTCCAAGTTTGAATTGTTCAATTGATGCATTAGTAGTGGCAATGAGCAACTCTGAAGGATTTAATAATATTGTTATATGTAATCCATCTCGTGTTGAGTCAAAAGGGAGGCCAAAGAAATTTATTAGAATAAAATTTGACATTAAAATTTCAATGTTACAAAAGGAGAAAAAGAAAAAGGCATGTCATAAAATTGACAAAAAGAAAGAATACATGATTATTGGTCCATCATGTTTGGTAATTTGTCAAATTTTAGTGTTTTTTTACTAACACATATAATTACAATTTAACATTTTTTTGTAATACGCATGGACAACAATGTAGTCAAGAGGTTGTTCAGCCATCACGTTAGGTAATTATTTAGTTTCAAGTGTTTCTTTTACTTTTCTTTTACTTTACAGATATGTACATCAAATTCACATGTCATGAATTAAAATCACCTTAGCCAATCTGAAAAGGAACGTGTAATGTCTAATGTCAAAAAAGTATTATTAGCATTTATGTAATTTCATTCTTATGAGAATTATGAATTGTTGTTTGTGTAATATTAATATCTATTTGGAGGAATTAGTAAACTAGGACAACATTATAATATATATGCATCCAAAAAGCAATACCTCTATTGTCCACCTTGTTTAATATTTTTATCAAAATTGTTTTGCCAATAGTAAATAATGCTATGGATTGTTTTTTTTTCTCTTTTTTAACTTATGCTATACAATTTAATGAAGTTTATATATTTTCTTATAGATTCTCGAATTGAAGTCTACAACATAAGAAACTTGAAGTGTAGAAAATTATGAACTATTGACAAATTGTATTTTCTTATAGATTGTCGAATAGAAGTCTACAAAATAACAAATTTTAAGTGCAAAAAATTGTAAACTAGTAGTAAATTATATTGTATTATAGATTATCGGACATGGTACTTGGAATATTGATTATTTTGTTGTTGTAATTTGGATATGGACAATGGCAATCACATCTATTGGTTAAATATATTTTATAATGACTTAATCTGCGATTAAATTTGGTGTTTTCTTAAAATTTTATTTCCTTTTCGTCACTTGAGAATTTTGGGTTCTATTTAGTTAGCGTGGTCTCTTTTATCACAATTGTCCATTTGTTCATTGTGGTATCATCATTCTTCATCAATTGACAGTTCTAGATTACATCCATTGCCTACAGAGAGATACATACTCATTGATTTGAGGGGAGATCATCTAATAGTCCATTGCAGTAGTAAGGTTCATACAGCTGAGGTAGAGTAAGAAGTGTACAATTCATGGGTCATTGACATAATTCATAGCATCAGAAACATGGAAAATAGAAAGATAATTTTCCATACTTATATAATACGTAGAGTATGTCACATGTTCCATAATTTCTTTTTCTCAAATACACAAACTTGTTGCAAAATAAACTAAGTGAAGACATAATAAACACACAATTTATTAAATGATCGAAGCAATAATGAAAGACAATAAAGACGTTGAACACTATTTATTGTAACATAAACTATTTATGCGACCATAATGACTCAAAAGGGTTTGGATATAAGTTTTGCATTATAGGATATCACATAAAGTCATCAACTCCAATCAATTTCTAGCCTTAAGTACACGACTAAAAAGTAGAAAATAGAAAGCGAAGGAATTACAAATTGTGTTATAGGAAACTACCAAATACATAACATAATACGATGCCTACTATTAAATATAATATTTTCTCTCGCTTGAGCCTTCGAATTGAATCCTCATATGCCAAAACTTTATTGATCAATCCTAATAGAATGATCCAAAATTTATCTTACAATTTTGGATTTTTTACACTCAATAAATCTATTAGAATAGTTTTGTGCAGATCTTCTACAATTGAATTCATCCATTGGAAAAAAAATCACAATCTCGATATTGAACTTGCAATAGAAACACCTTTTTTTTAAAAAAAAATAATGAACATGAATTGATAATCGCTTTCTTGAGTTACTAAAAAATGAAGACATCACGAGAAGTGTCTTACTAAATTATTGGTTGTCCATGATGTCATTAAGCTTGCCTCACCACATGCACAAAATAGAATATCCAAGCCATATGACCCATGGGAAAAACAACTCGAAGATGACTGTCTAGTCGAAAGAACAATATGTAATGGACATGAATTTAGTTCAATGAAACAAAAATTGCAGATCTATCAACACAATATTATTATAGTTTTGACAATATATTTTTCTTGAGTAAGAATACTAGTGTAGTTGAAAGAAAAATCAATTAGATTACATGGATGTTGCAACATATAACAAATGGGTTTAATATATATTACTAGAATATGCAACTTTGCTATATTGATTTCTTTCATATAATTTTGACAGTGGCTATGCAACTCTACCAAAATATGCAAGTACATGTGAGCATAAAAAAAACTAAGAAACTACATTTCAAATCTCATGTTTCTTCATGCGATAGAAGGAAGAAGTGGTGCCATCGAAAGATTTCTAAGGAGGGATGATGACAGAAACATGTGGGTACAAAAAAAAAACTAACTAATAATCTGCTGGGACAAAAGGAGGTGTCATTCCTTGCAAGGTCAACAATAGGTGATGAGGTGGTGAGATGATGCAGTGAGAAATGGGGCGAAGTGATTGAAAAGTGCGAGAATGATGAACCAAGCCATAAAAAGGTGTTAGGATTACTTGTCTATAGGGGAAAAGGAGACTAAATTCTTTGTGATATGCAACGAGGTGTAGATCTCCACTGAGGAACATGATTTTCATATCTTTAGCAATGATGGATTCAATGAAACTAGGAATATATCCAGTGAGTGACAACCCAGGGAGATTCAGCAACTGCAATGGAGGGAGCAATCGTGATTTGCAGTCACTACCATAGTTCTTTTTGGAGGAGGTGAGAGAAGCAGATGCTAGATGAGTTCACAAAGTTGTGGAGGCAACATAACCAAGTTCAAGTGAGCCACAATATTAAATCAGTCGAACACAACTAATAAGAAAGATTGAACTATGCCCATTTTTAGACATTAGATCGCGATGGGACGATGTCCCACGTTGTATATGGAGAAAAATTAGGCGGACAAGCTAGGTCCTTATTCCCTAACTTGTTTGATTTAAGGTTTTGAGGGGGTGGCGTGAAATATAAGAGTGCAAATTCTATTTGGATAATAATTTTATATTAGTTAGGAGGAATAAGATGGAATAGTTGAGCCCTCTAACAACACATTTCTCATTCACCGGAATGGAAAGAAATTAATAACTTCAAATCAAATTAACTCTCCCTCCTCCTCACCCTCTCTCTTTTCTCTTTTTTCTTTCATTAATTTCCCTTTTGATAAAATTTTTATTTTTATTTATTCTAATCTATATTTATCTCACATTTCAACTTTTTAAAATAGATTAATACATTAATTATAGAAAAAAATAAATAATATAACAAAATATAGAAAAAATAGGTCTAACAAAAAATAGGAGAAAAAATAAATTAAGTGAAAGGACTATATGATAAATACTTGTTTATCATTAAATATTATAAATAATTTAATATATAATAAAAGAAAAAAATAACTTTTCATGAATAAAACTTTCATTACCTCATCTCACATATTCTATAGTTTATTATCCAAACATAAACTTTCTAATAAACTTTCTAATAGTAATATCACGCAGCACTTCATTATCACACCATCTACCACCCCTTCATTACTTATTTATCAAAAAACCAAGTATGTGCAAGTTTCTCTTTTATCACATAGTACTTTGTGTTAATATCACGTTGCCGTAAGGGATCATAAATGTATGGTCAATATTGTACGCTTTTTAACATATATAAAATAACAAAGTACATTAAAGAAGAGTTAAAATGTACAGTACAATTTCACCGTTTGTGATGTCCTCTTAATCTTTTCAAGTTTATGATCCTTGCCTGAGGAGGATATCAATAGGTATGAGTCTGATCTCAATGGAACTCATACATATATTTGTGGCAAAATACAATTTCTTGCTTATACTGATAGCATACTCCAAAACGCCAACAATAACATGTAAACCCCTCAAATCCAGTTAGTAAACATGGTGAATTTGGTGATTGCCGACCAATTTACGAGGGTTTCCCACAGGTCACGACAGCCACTGCCACATTGTGCCGGGGCCCCACACGTAATCTAATCTTCTGAACCTCCCCGCCGCCCTCCTATAAATAGAGACCACGAACGCAAGGCAAAGGACACGAGAATCCAACGTTTTAGCTGCACGACCAGCACACAGTCACAAGAAAGAAAATGGAGCAACGAGCAGGTGGAGAAGGAGGAGGAGGCGGCGATGTCTCTTCCCTCAAACTCCTGGGATCATGGGCGAGCTCCTACACCCACCGCGTCCAGCTGGCTCTCAAGCTCAAGGGCCTCGACTTCGATTACGTCGAGGAGGACCTCGCCAACAAGAGCCCCTCCCTCCTCCTCCACAACCCCGTCTACGGGAAGGTCCCCGTCCTCCTCCACCGAGGCCGCCCCGTCCTCGAGTCCGCCGTCATCCTCCAGTACCTCGACGATGCATGGCCCGACCGCCCCATCATGCCCGCCGACCCCTACGAGCGCGCCGTCGCCCGCTTCTGGTCCCACTTCTCCGACGACAAGGTACGCACGCCGTCGCCGGAAGACCGGCCGCTTAAGTTTCAAGCCTTTGATTCCGCATCCCGTACTCTTGGTATGTATTATATGTATGTATGTAATGACAACCCGCATGTGCAGCTCGGGCCGGCGGTAGGTGCGGTGTTCGCGTCCTGGGGCGACACCCAGAAGGCCGCGACGGAGCAGGTCCACGAGAACCTGAGGCTGATCGAGGCCGAGCTGCGGGAGGGAGCGTTCAAGGGGAGGAGGTTCTTCGGAGGCGACGAGGTCGGGTTCCTGGACATCGTCCTCGGGTGCGGCTCCTACTGGCTCGCGGTGTTCGAGGAGGTGATGGAGATAACCATCGTCGACCCTGAGTCCTTTCCTTTGTTCCACGCGTGGCTGCGGGATTTCGAGCGGCTGCCGGAGGTGAAGGAGACGATCCCGCCGATCGACAGGTTGCTCGAGTACGCCAGGGGCGTCCGCCACATGATGCTCTCCTTGAGCAGCAGTAATTCTGACACTAGTGATACCAGGGACGTTGCTGCTTCTGCCGCCAATGCTGCCAAAAACGATATTGTTGTTGATACTTGACAATATTATATCGAGAGAGAGAGCCAAAACTTTTGCTTAAAATGCGTTATAGGATTCTCTAGGTGTTGAGGGTTTATTATTCTAGCTTGCCTGCTTTCTAGGAGATGTGACTGCATCTTGATCAGTCTATGCAGTGTTGTTGTTGTTGTTTTCATGTTAGGTTTCTCTTTCTCTGTGCTGTGTCATGCATTTTATGTGCATGTAGTCATGTGATTTAGCTAATTACAAGTAATGCAGGTGTGCAATCTCTCTTTTATATTTTTTGTCTTTGGCTAAGGGAATCTTGTTACCCTGATGACATGAACATGTGGAAGGTGTTCTTGGATTCGACTGTCTGCGACCAACAAATTAATAGTCTTTGCTCCACCTAAAGCAACCAGACAAAAGAGGGTGTGCTCAGTACTGTACATAACCGGATTTGGCGTTATTACATAAATCAGCCAAAAGTGTTTTTATTTTAGGAAGCAGTGTGAAAATCCGCATCTAACGAAAAATTTTAAATAAAGTATTGTAATGCACTTTCTACTAATAGTCGTACAAGAACAAGATATTCGTTGCAAAAATTTTGACCTCAAAACTACACAATTACTGCATGCACATGTACAATATGTGCGCAAAAAAATCCGTTATTTGCAGTAAAAAGAACTTAAAACAAAAAGTAAAATTTGTGAACAAAAAATAAAGTTTGGCATTAACAATTATAATTTTGATAGCAAAGTGTCATAGATTGTGAAACTTTTCTGCTATTAAATTATCATATATTTTAAATTAGTTTATAATAATATTTAGTAAAGAATTTGTTTTTAATGTGGGCACATTTATTTCTAATTTATTTTCGCTTCACTCGATTACGTGAAAAAATTATATATACTTTTCATTTATGTTCAACATGTATTTATTTCATATTTTGTTATGTTTTCATGTTCCAACACATGCTTTATGACTTAATTATAATTTTTATGATTTCTCCACATTTATCTTATGATAATCTGCATTCATAGAATATTATTACCTATTTAAATTATTTTTCATGTAAAAATTCCAACCGACAACACATGAGAGTATGTTGGTATGCCCGCACACGCTTGCATAGAGGTATACAGGTGTATAACCCATACTTCGACACTTGCGAATTCGAGATTAGACAACATACTACAAGAAGTTAGCTCATCCAAAGTATCAAATAACAAGAGAAAGATGTCTTTCCTCGTCATGCTTGCATATTCCACTACAAGAAAATTGATAATTTGGGATGGACAAAATTTCTTCACATTTTTCGATGGCATTTGCGACGGATAAAAAAAATCTTCTGAAATATCGAAGGCCAAATAGTCCTTCGCTACTACGAACGGAAAATCGACATCGGTAAGTTACCGACGGGTACCTCTTTCAGAATTACGACAGCTTTTGATCCCTTGGTAATTAAATTTTTAATAATATATATGTGATATAATATAAGTATATATTTAATATTTTATTATTAAAATTATCGACGGGTCTAACCTTCGGAATTACTAAGGGATTTTCGAAGGCTAGATCCGTCGACAATTATATTTATAATAGTATATATGTGATAAATATAAGTATATGTTTAATATTTTATTATTAAAATTATCGACAGGTCTAGTCTTCAAAATTACGATGTGAATCCATTGGTAATTTCGAAGGCTACATCCGTCGATAATTAAATTTTATATTTTATTATTATAATTTATGATATAATATAATTCATGTTTCTCTTTTTACATTTACTTATATTGTTTTCTTGATGCATTAATAAATTAATATATTAAATAAGTTATCATTATTTTTCATTTTCTCATAACTGTCTTTAATATTTTATCTTTTTACTAATTTTACTTTTAATATATTTATATTATAGAATATAGATTATACATAATTTTATAAATTTATATCATAAACATTAATAATAAATTATATCATACATAGATAAATTTATATCATAGACATTAATAATAAAATATTATTTTTAATTACCAATGGGCTTGACCTTCAGAGACGAATTTAAATCCCTCGATAATTTCGAATGGTAGAATCATCGATAATTAAAATAATAATTCATTATTAATGTTTATAATAATATATATTAATACATATAATATTATCAATGTTAAATAATAATATTTATATCCCATACATTAATAATAAATTACTATTTTAATTATCAACGAGTATACCTTTTGGAAGTACTGACGAATTTCAATCACTCGATAATTTCGAAGGGTGAAGTCGTCAATAATTGAAATAATAATTTATTATTAATATTTACAATATAATACATATCCATCTTCCATTTATTTATAATATACTGTTATATTATTAATGTTTATAATAATATATATTAATACATATAATATTATCAATGTTAATAATAATATTTTATATCATATATGTTAATAATAAATTATTACTTTAATTACTTATGGATGTACCCTTCGAAATTACCAATGGACGGAGTTCCCTCGTACTACGAAGGGTAGACCTAATTTTTTTCCACATATTTTTCCCTCTCTCCCCGCTCTCTCTCTCCCTTGTCCCGTGCACGTTCTATCCAAGTTTTACAACATTGACCACAAATCTACCTCCTACCTTGGACTACAACAATATACCACGATCGTTGCGTTTTATGGGCTAAAGGGGCTTTCTATCCATTGGATTTAGTGTGATGGCCCTTCACACAAGCTTCCAGGAGTCGTTGTTACCTCTTCCATATTAATGAGATATATGAATATATCGGCACAGGGTCATTAAGGTAATTACACCTCAGACGATACAATCCCATTTCTCACGGCCTCACACACAACTTTGGGATCTCCTCATTTAGTCATTTCTGCCCGAGTCACCACACTACGCTCGCCGCTGCTCCATTTCCACGCCGGCCGCCTGCGAAAAACCCTAGCGATTGGAAGCTCCCCATCAGCGGGAACCCCTTCGATCCTCCTCCATTCGCCTCCGGCGGGGATCACTGGTACCGATGGGAACTCTCGGCAGGGCGATCTACACCGTCGGGTTCTGGATCCGGGAGACCGGCCAAGCAATCGACCGCCTCGGGTCCCGCCTCCAGGGCAACTACTACTTCCAGGAGCAATGTAATCCCCTTCCCTCTTTCTCCTTCCAGTGCACTGCGATCTCTATTGTTGTTTGATTCTATACAACAGTTGCGATTGAGTTGGAATTTAGGGACAGTACATTTGCTTCTATGTTCATTCTATGCATTTGTCGTTGATGTATTTCTTGTGATGGTATAAATGATCGGTTAGAAGAAAATTTCCAATCTGATGGAGCGATTATTTTTTTATGGGTATTAATGCAATGTAATAATGGCGCAGACTACCGAACATAGAGAACAAAAAGAAAAAGAATTTGGGAAACTTGCAGCTTTTTCCGTGCTTGTAAATTTGATCAATTTTTTTAAGGGGTTCCTAATGTGTCAGAGGATCTCGATTAATTAGCTTCATGGGATTTCTTCTGCAATAATGCATTTTCTCACTTGAAGGCAATGTGTTAGTTGATTTTATGCACTTGGCCTTGCAAACATAGATTGAAATGTCAATGTTTCCCCAATTTTTGTTGCGTTTTTTTTTTGCTGAAGTATTTACTAGTGCTTAACTCCGCCTATGTTTTATAGCCGGTCCCAAGCCCGGATAAAGGAGGAGGGTTGTGTTAGGCCCCGACAACCAGCGTAAAACCTTGTCGAATCTCATGAACATGGATCAACGAGTCGTATGATCCATGTAGCCGACCCCACCTAGTGGGATAAGGCTTTGTTGTTGTTGTTGTTGTTGTTGTATTTACTAGTGCTTCCTCTTTCATGATCTTAGTTGCACAAAGGACCATGACAGGTGGAACGAGTCACTTTATTATTATTTTTCTTTCAGAGGAAGAAGATGATTAACCAGAGTGTTAACCATCCAAAAACCTATACTAAAGTACCAAATAATGGTTCAGAATTTACAATCTTCTTGGTTCAGAGTTTACCAAGTAAAGATTCAGAGTCTAAAGGAGCGAGTCACGTTAAGTGAAAAATCTTCTTGTGGTTTGCTCAAAAACTCAGTTGTATGTGTATACATCATAAAACATCTTTGTTGACTGCCATAAGGCAGACATATATCTATGTATGCATGTGATAGAAATGATGTTGGACGACTGTATAATTGGTGGTCATCCTTTTCCTCTTCAGAAAAAGTAAGTTGAATGTTTGGATTGGGATGATTAGGGTTTGCATAACCCTGAGATCCTGCTCTTATGGAGTGTTCTCACTGTATAATACCACTGGGAGTTGAGTGGTCTGTGGGAATTTTTTTTTTTTTTTGAGCAGAAAAAGGATGACTACCAAAGTTGTGGTTGTCATCCAGCAATGTATATATATGAAAGTATGGGAAGTGGTCTGTGGGATTGACTCACTGGTTAAATAGCTGACATTAAAGTGCTAGTGTAAACAAGCATATACATTTGTCATTTTGTTTCTTTTCTTATTTTAATTTCTGAGTTAATTCATTATGGTTTCACAGTTTGTATATGATATTGAGATCAATTCATGTTACTCAGCCAACATGTATCATTTCTCTACTTCACATACTTTCTAGGTGGATTGAATCTATGAAATTGTAGCATCTCGTCCTGTCTGTCTGCACCTGCTATTTCCATGTTCTCAATTTTTAATTGTCCCAAAATTTTCCTTACATCTCTGGAAATCTTTCAATCTACAGCGGCTAAGTTGATGAAGGATTGGATAAGTATTTAAGTTTTTCCTATTCCTGAAAATTGTTTATGTACAGTGTGACCTTTTTTAAAATAAAATTGGATGAATGCAAAAGGCATCCATCCTTTATCCTCTCAAAGAAATTTTCCTTACATCTTTGGAATATATTCTGATACACATCTTGATTTTACATTTAATTCCTTGTTCCTTCACATTGTCTCAGTGTCAAGGCATCGGACGCTCATGAACGTATTTGATAAAGTGCCTAGTGTTCACAAAGATGCTTTTGTAGCTCCAAGTGCATCTGTTATTGGTGAAGTTCAAGTGGGGCAAGGTTCCTCAATATGGTATGGCTGTGTTCTGAGAGGTATGATGTGTCTCCATTTTAAAGGAAATTCTTGTTTGTTATTCACAGATAACTTATAACCACCTTTGATCTTAGTTGTGGTTTGAGTTAATACTAAATTAACTTTGCTATTGTTTTTTTAATGAAAAAGACGACTACCAAACTTGAGTAGTCATCTAGTTTTGTATTAAACTATAAAAGTGAACAATTTACAAGTTGGTATGGGAAGACAGCCGTTCAAAGAGAAAAAAAACATGGTGAAGGTCCCTCAGTCCACTCTCATGTAAATATCCATATGATGTACAAGTTATCCACATAGCTCGCCCTTAACAAGAGTGCAGTTCTGTTGAAGTCATATGGCCCAGTTGACCACCACTGTTGTCACCCAAAGAAGTCTCCAGTCCTCGTCCCCTGCCGCACAAGTGTCGCAGGAATCTCCACAATGCCTCCAGTGTGGAGGTATCAATGCCTGCCTGTTGCATGCGTCACCAGGCTTTTGATAACATGATTTTGGTACGACCTCATTATATGGTGTCTTTTCACCCAGATTGTCATGTGTAGCATTTGATGATATGTTGGTACATTTACAATGGGCAGGCTAGCATATAAATTTGTCAACAGCGTGTCATTAATCTTCTGAACTCTGAGGAGCAAATGCTTCATTTTTATGTTATAGGTCGGTCACCAGATAAAGTTAATTTGGATTCTAACCCATCACTGACAGATGCTAAGAATCATTATATCCTCTCTTGCCTTTTATATACGACAAATTTGGTTGATTAAGGAATCAAACAGGCTAGACCTTTTTCTCAGATGAAATGATAATTGTCTTGGAATATTGACCTTATTAATGTTAAAAGCATTGGAATAAAGTGGTTTATCAGTGATTCTGAACAGGGACCTCTTATTGAAGTGTCCAGACTGCAATAACCAGTTGTTTTTCCACGTTATTTCATTTGAGTGATTGTAACATTTATTTATGCCATTAGATGAGTAGCTGGCATTCCTTTCTTCCTCGTGTTTTTCATTTTATACTCGTCAGGATTCGCTGACTGCAAGTTCTTGTTACTAACTGATGGTTCTTTATTTACAGGTGATGTGAACAGAATACATATTGGATCTCAAACTAATATACAAGACAATTCTCTTGTGCATGTAGCAAAATCTAATCTTAGTGGGAAAGTCTTGCCAACCATAATTGGAGACAATGTCACTGTAGGTTAGTGATCCTTTGTGTGACCATCATCAATCTCTCTAAGTACACATTTAAGCATATCACCTTGTTGTTTGTATCCAAATTATTGCATGATTCTTTACTTTTGACTGGACTTACAAGACAAATATATTTAGTTGCTAATGAATGTTTATCTTTATTATTAATGGTGTAGGAAGAGATCTTTTTAATTGTTTGCTTATAATACAACCTGATTATAGTGTTCATCTTTACCTTTCCCTATCTCTGTCAGACAAATTTTTTCTTGTTCTTTACTCGAGCCAAATTTAAGTTTAAAGATTGAAATTGACAGGACATAGTGCCGTCCTACATGGATGCACTGTGGAGGATGAGGCCTTTGTTGGCATGGGAGCTGTCCTTCTTGATGGGGTTGTGGTAGAGAAGCATGGAATGGTTGCTGCAGGATCTCTTGTAAGGCAGAATACGAGGATCCCATGTGGAGAGGTTGTGATTCTCAATCTTCTTGTGAACTTTTACTTTTTCCTCAGTTTGTCTTATTTAACTCCTTGGAAAAAATCATTTAAAGAAATAAATGATGAAAAAAATGAAACCGTTATCTGGCACCGGGAAGATCTAGACAACATTATGCTAGAAACATTTTACCACCTTGTATCTTTACCTATTTCTTTGTCAGCAAACTTCTCAAAGAAAAAAAAAGAAAATTTGATGTGTAACTTGTTTTAGTATGGAAACCGTTATTAGTTTGATATGGTTGGGTTCAGGTTGCATGAATATAGCACTCTTGATTGTGTTATATCTATGCCTATTGAAGTGGTCTCATACCACCAACAACAACAACAACAACAACAAAGCCTTATCCCACTAGGTGGGGTCGGCTACGTGGATCATACGACATCATTCCGCTCTATTAGTAGCCAAACCTTTCGGTATATTATTCGTTGATTCATGTTCATAAGATTCGACAGGATTTTACGCTGGCTGTCGGAGCCTAACACAACCCTCCTCCTTTATCCGGGCTTGGGACCGGCTATAAAACATAGGCGGAGTTTGTGGTCTCATACCACCAATTGGATTATATTGATTATTGACATTTTTATATTGTGTTCTGATATTTTTCTGCTACGACACTTGACTGATATATCCATTAATAATTTCCTATCTGTATGGTTATTGGTTTCAATGACAGGTATGGGGTGGCAATCCCGCAAAATTTCTGAGAAAGCTCACAGATGAAGAGATCGCTTTTATTGCTGAATCTGCTACCAATTATGCCAATTTGGCCCAGGTGCATGCTACTGAGAATGCCAAAACGTTTGATGAGATTGAGTTTGAGAAGGTGTTGCGCAAGAAGTTTGCACGAAGGGATGAGGAGTACGATTCAATGATTGGAGTAGTTCGGGAGGTCCCCCCAGAGCTGATCCTTCCAAACAACGTCCTGCCAGACAAATCTTCAAAGCCTGCACACTAAGTCAGGTCGGGGAGAGTCACAAGTTATGAGATTGTTAAGGGGAGTCTAGCGAGTTTATCGGCAATACTTTTCTTCTGTCATTCCAATAATTTTTGGGTCGAGCTCTTCTTTGCGTTCGACCTTGTACTTTTCGGATTCATCTCATGGTTTTGCCCTGTTTCAGGTAGAATCGTCGATTTACTTTCCAAATGGAATTGAACAAGCGTTTGCCATTTCTTGTAATACAAAAAATTGCTGCATAAACCCCTACTGGATGTCATCCAGTAATAAACTTGTGGACTGTCGTTCGTTAACAATGTGTAATGTTGAATGCTCTGTGGACTCACACGGTGATGTAAACAATCCAACGATGTTACTAGCAAAGTCGCGAACTCAAATCTGAATAATATACATAGGGTCGTTCACCAATTTAGTTCAAACCCAATTCGATGGGATTTGGATCGACTTAGTTTTTTTATTTTTTAACTTTTATTTAATTTTAGTTCTATACTTGATTTAAAATTTAAAAATATAAAAAATTACAAAACACTTTAATTATGAAAATAATGCTCAAATATTTGGAAAACATATTTTATATTTTATAATAATTATTAACTATTTTTTTATATTAAAATAATTATAGAAAGTAAGTCAAATTAAAAAAAGGAGAAAAAAATGGTCGGATCGATGGGATTGAGTTAGATTTTTTTCGCCTAAGAGCCTTGATCTGACTGATCATGTTCATGGATCTAATTCACACGTCTTAAATATTGCGGTGAAATTTACATTTACTTAACCCTTTTATTCCGAGCTTTACATTTACTTAACACTTTTGTAACGCCTGGATGACTTGAAAAAAAAAAAGACGAAGGGATAAAGTTTGAAACCGAAAAGAAAAGAAGATGAGAAAGAGAATAGATAAAAGGGAATAAAAACCACGAGAGATAAGAAAACAAATACAATTATAAGTGAAACTTTCTCCCTATAAATACATGGTCCAATCGAACTCGACAGCCACCGACCTGAAGAGAAAAAAAATAAGAGGGCAGTCCATATATTGGGAGGAGAGAACGATCCATGTAAGAGGAAAAAAAAGAGGAAGAGGAAGAAGAAGCACGAATTAGTTTTTTGAACAGAAACTTATAAGGTATGGAATTAGAATAGATTCATCATAGAATCTTGATTTTAGGTTTGAAGCATGCTCTAGTTGATCCCTAATTATAGTACTATGATTCATGATGATTATTAATGTCGACCATCGTTGAAAAGTTGATCAAAAAATATATTGTGCAAGACAATCTTTCTCCGCAAAATGAAACTGATCCAAGTTTCTCCGTATCCGTCCCGGATTATGATGTGCTCGGGCCAAGTTCGCCAGAACTTGACTCGGATCCGTCATTACTGTGCTCTCCGAGCTCTACAACCAGATGAACCTGACCTGAGTTGAAGATGATCCGGCTCGAGTTTCATCCACGACGAAGAGGTCGAGCGCGACGATTGCCCCGACTCGACAACGATCCGACCCGGCCCGGGTTTACCCCAATTTTTTTTAGAACAAGTTAGATGAACTCGGCCCGAATTTCACCCAGCTTGGCCCGGGTTCCGACATGACTTAATTTTATGATGCTTAGATTCTTGATTCATTACGTTAATTATGCCTTTACTAATAATGATGTCCAACAAGATCATGATCTTATGATATACTTGTGATGATTTAAACTATATCCAATCATATCGGTGATGACACTGATTTATATCCATCTATGCTGAACTATTTATGATGATGATTAAGATGTTTATGCACATCTGATCCTATCTTGTAGCTTTGTTTAAGTCTTATATAATGATGATGATGATTATGATCCTTGATTCATTGGCCCTTTCTTATGATGATCAAATTTTAATTATGATCCTTATGCCATAATAATAATAATAAATCAAAAGCTATAAGATAAAAGATGAAAAATGTTAAATGAAGAGCTCTTTTTATGATAGACTGGTGACGATCAGGTATGGGCTGACTCCGATCAGTTATGGACTGACTACGATCAGTTATTGGTTGACTCTGTTAGTTATGATGATGATGATGGACGGGTTGAGACAAGCCTCCTCGTGGGTTGAAATATACCTCATTATAAGTCAAAGATGAATAATAAGATGATAAAGAAGATGAAGTATATTAATAATGAAATCTCTTTACGATGATTATTGACTTTTGTCACTCTTATGATGATCTTTTCATGATCTTCTGATCTGTTATTAATATGCTTTAATAAAGATGATTCGATTCATGATTATCTATGTTCGTACAATGATTTCTTATGATGCTTTATATGATGATGATCTCATAATCATGATGATCGACTTTTTGCCTCATTTATTATGATGTTTGATCTTATGATCTCAAGAAGATGACAATTTATGAATTTCCTATTCATATGTCAAGTTATAGGATTTCTTTTATTTATATCATGATGATGCCTATTTTCTTTTTATATGATGATGATGTCTAGTATCATGATCTTATGATTGTCTTTACTTTACTTCCATACTGAGTTGCAAAACTCATAGGGAGGTTTCTGTTCTGCATGTTCTTAAATGTAGGACCATAACTTAATGATGAAGGTGACCGACGGTAATAGATTGAGCTCGGGGTGGCAGCACATGAGTGTCCTGAGTCATTTACTTGATGTCCTAATTTTATTTAGAAGTAAACAGTTTTAAATATTATTGAAGTTTGATAGACAACAAAGCTAATAATGTAAAGAATTTTCAATGTGTCATCACTTGTATCAGATATACAAAAGCTTATCGGAAATCATTGAGCAGGTATATCAACCTCACGTTGAGTTATAAACTTCTGAGAAGCGCCATTGAAGAGTTATAATCATCGAGCTACTCTATGTAAGCTTGACACAAACAATCTATTCTGAATTTATTTATGAAGAATCATACTTTGTTTACTCCCATATTTGTATTAAACTTTTCTTTAGATCGACCTTTTTCCTGTATAATATCTTGGATTCATCTGATTGTTTATATCCTATTTTATTTCATAGCTTGTCACAAATGTTAGTTTCCTTTTCCTCTTCATGCAGTGTGTGCAGCAGTTGATGTATGATGATTGTGGAGAAAACTTAATCTAATCCGGAAGCATTGGATAGGAATCAAACCAGTGAAGTTGGAATTTGGGTCATAAATACAAGATGCATTCATGTATTGGATGAGTTTCTCAGGACTCATGAGATCATTCTTTCATCAGTCTTCCGCCTATTTCATGATGTTATCTTCCGCATATTATCACTTATTCATGATGTCATTTTTTCACATATGATGTTGTTCTTAGTTGACCAGTCAAAATCTCATTTTGGTCAATATGATATACACGTAAGGATAATCCGTAACGTCCTTGAAGCATATTCTACCACGTGGCGGGGTGCGATTTGGGGGCGTTACACCTTTCTTCCGAACTATAAATAGGCACATCATCTTCTACACTATCATCTTCTAACATTTCTACAAGATCATAATGACTAACTAAGAACAAGCACAACACAATAGCAGCTACTTAACATTGATTACATTAACCAAGCAGTCATATATCAATGGAACAATAATTTTATGACTAGGTGACCAATCACATTAAATGGAAGAGCAAATATGCATTTTGATATCAAATCTCTTTGCAATAAGCATCAAGTTGATCCTTATGAATCATAATCCATTCAACACACATCATTAAGGTAGAGATTCAGATTTGGATCCCCTCAAATGTAATTTTAGAGTTTAAGTTAAAACTTTAAGTCTAATCTCTCCTTTTTTTTCTTCCTTTCTTTTCTTTCTTCTCTCCTTGATGTGGCAGCCCTCTTCTTCTTCTTCTTCCCCTTCTCCTGTTGAAGCTGGTGGTTGTCTAGGAGGTTTCCTCCTCCTCCAATGCTGCTGTTGGTTGGTCCTTAGATGGTGGGAGTGATGGTAGATGTTGCTGTGAGTGGAGTGGATCCCCTTTGGTATTGTACTGTGAGTGGAGTGGATCCCCTTTGGTATTGTAGTTGTCCGCTTCTTTAGAGGATGAGAGGGGGTGATTGAGGAACGTGAGGGAGAGAGATGAGGTGTGAGAAAGTGCTGCCTTATGTTGCAATCCCCTCAAACGTAATTTTAGAGTTTAAGTTAAAACTTTAAGTCTAATCTCTCCTTTTTTTTTACTTCCTTTCTTTTCTTTCTTCTCTCCTTGATGTGGCAGCCCTCTTTTTCTTCTTCCCCTTCTCCTGTTGAAGCTAGTGGTAGGCTAGGAGGTTTCCTCCTCCCCCAATGCTGATGTCGGTTGATCCTTAGATGGTGGGAGTGATAGTAGTTATTGCTGTGAGTGGAGTGGCTCCCCTTTGGTATTGTAGTTATCCGCTTCTTTAGAGGATGAGAGGGGGTGATTGAGGAACGTGAGGGAGCGAGATGAGGTGTGAGAAAGTGCTGCCTTGATGTTGCAATAGGCTGATTTTAGGGGAATTTATGTCTATTTTTACCTTATTCATCTGTAGTCAAAATTTCTCTTAAAATGCTTTCACTTTTGAAGTCAATTTGGGCATTTAAAATTTGAGAATATTACACTCTATCTCCTTTAAATAAAAATTCGTCCTTCAATTTTATTGTCTTAAGCACTAAAGATTCCCACCCCAATTTCTACATTTATCTTCCCATCTATGTGTAAACTGACATATATTTTTGCTCATAATATCGAATGTCATACCTTAATGGTTCAACATTAATGATCCTTGGAGATAATTGTAACTATGCAATTATCATAACTTACTATTTTAACAATCCAAAGAAAATCTTAGGCCCCCTAATCAATTTCAAGGGATTGAGATCTTTCTTAAGCCAACTTCCATTGCACAACTCTGATTTTCAACTTAATCTACTCAAGCGTTAATTTACCTCGTTTGACACTTGATTATTTCATGCTATAACTTAGGTTCAATAGGCTTAAATTAAATGCTTCTAAATTTCATTTTTTTTCATCTTAACTATTAAGTTTACGATCTTAGTAGTTTTCTCTTAAATTTCTTTTATTTAAGAACTATGATTAATACCCTATCTTAGAGTGTTTCTCTTAATATTCCAATTATTTTTTAATCTATCATACCCACATGCTATAATTGATAATTACGTATTAAACAATGATTACCTTGGATCGTGTCATGAGCTTGGTGAGATTCTTCAACTTGCATGGCAAGAGCTTGCTCCGTCATTCTTGGAGAGTTGGCACCTTACTTTTTTGAGCAATTCCTTATGTAATGTCTCATCTTTCCACATTGCAAGCATGCTCAGATCTTCAAGCAACATTGACCCAATGTTGTAAAATTCGACCCGACCATCGACTAGGATTAATGGCTGGATCAGATTGAACCGGTCAAATAGGGTCGGATCGAATGGTCGTACCAGATAATATATGTTAATAAAATAATAGAATATGTTAAATAAAATTTTCTCATATTCTTATTGTCTTGTAAGATGCATAAAAAATAAATTAAAATATAATAAAGTAAAGTGGAATTATTTAATAAATCAAATAATACAATAACATAAGTATCAATTAAATAGTATAACATAAAAGACAAAAATAATATCATAATTATAAATCAAAACGATGATATAAAGAAAATGGAAAAAAAGTTAGAAGCATAAACTTTAAGAATAAATATAAATATAAATATAAATATATATATAAGCAATGTGTCCTGCAATAAATTTTCTTTTTATCCTAGTTATTTTTTTCTTGACCCGACCGAGTCACTCAAACCCGACGAGTCGGGCGGTTGAACCTAGATTTTGACCGGTTAAAGTGGATCAAACTCAAGGCCGGGTTTGAGGTGACCCGCGGGCCGTTCTAAAGGCCAGACACTTGTCCGACCGGCCGGGCCGGGCTAGGTTTTACAGTAGTGCATTGACCAGTGTGATATTTGCCACATTGAGTGCACTCTTCCTTCATTGTTCTTCCCTTACGGATGGTTGATAGGGTGGATTCGTTATCTCCTTCCATTTCCCTTATTCCTCCATGGTCTTCAATGCTCTGCCCTTGAATCGCACGAGTATGTCTTTGAGTTCCTTCTCTACTTTTGTAGCTAGCACAATGGTATCCCTCATGATCTTACGAGCTTCACACATCACTCTAACTTTCAACTCAGACTTATTTCACACATCACTCTAACTTTCAACTCAGACTTAAGTCCCTTTATAAAATGTTTTACCCTTATGTCTTCTATCTTTACGAGTGTGCAATACCTTTCAAGTTGAAAGTACTTGATCAAGTAGTCCTCCAATGACATATCACTTTATTGGAGATTAACGAACTCCTCTTGTTTTTCTCCCTTATATTCGATGGAAGGTATTGATCTTTGAAGTCCATCATGAATTCCATCCATGTCGAATTTTCTTGGTTAATATACTTAGACATAAGAGTGACATTCAACAAATACTTTACTTTTTCCGTCAAGATATATGTGACACACTTTATTTTTCTTTCTTCGAGGCATCTCACAATTTTGAAAATAATCATTATGCTATCCAACCACGCTTTGACTTCTTCTGAATCATCCATTCAATTGAACATCAGAGGATTACCCTAAAAAAATTTCTTCAATAATTCTTTATGTGAGCTTTTATCATATTATATGGCTTGAACCATTTCGATCATGCCTTCCTTCATTCGATGACTCATATCCATCTACAATCATATAATAAAATATATCAAGGTCTAGCATTACCCGACTCAAATCAAACATGTACCTTTATACTCGGTGGTTCCTCGTGATGACTACACGTTGACTTTACACTTAGTGCTTCAACCAACCTATGACTTACATATCTTAAGACATACAACACTTAGCCAAACTATCACTCTAGCAAACTAAGAACATAAGACAACTAAAAGTCAAACCATGTCTTACACATCTTACAATAAGACATAAGAACTCAACTATGGCATGATACCTATAATGCTTAGCCTTAATTTAGAGGTCGAATAATAGTCGGCGTTACATTTGGATGATTCTTCATAAATTGGATTACAAAAACATCGTAGTAGAAACACAATGTTATAGAAACAATAAACATAAAACACAATGGAATACTTCTTAAGCATATTAATCCTAAGATGGCATCATATTAGCCCAGGGTCCACATAGACACATAGGCTCTAACATCACAACTCAACATAGGGTTCAACGTAACACAAATACATAAGGAGTTCATACTAAAGTCTTCCCAAAAATCGGAGTGAAGATTGGAACATTTTGAAACATTTCAAACCGATGAAGAACCGGTCAAAATCGGTCTGACTGAACTGGTTAAATTAAAAATTTATTCTCAAATCAAAATTTATGTTAGCCCATTGTGTACTTCTGAGGTCCATTTTATGGAGGATGTGTTGCTTTCACTTTATTAGCGTCTTCAATGTGGGACCATTCACATATAAGTTTCTTTTGTTCTACTTATTTAATAACTAAACTGTCTTTACTTTTTTATATTATTAATGTGTAACTTTCTATTGTAATTTTTTTCTATTTATTTAATTTATGAATGTTAAATTATTTTATATACATATTTTTTCTCTTTTCCCCCTCATTTTATTGCATTTAAATTTATAATAGACTAATAATTTTCAATAATTGTGACTTCATTTTTCTCATGAAATCTTTATATTATATTAACCCAAAATTATTAAATATTAAGTTAATATGTATTAACTTAAAAATTAAACTTATAATGTAATTTTATATAATTAATGCAACATATGAGTGCATTGAGTATATATTTTTAAAATACAATATTTTATTAGAATCCGATCTGATCGAACGGTGTCCAACGGTTCGACCTGAAACATAGACTTATTCGGGTGGGTGTCCGGTCCGGTTCTCACAATATTAGGATACATGCATGCGACGAGTTACATATGCACTCTAAATGACATGTGAACAATCATCATGGCAAGATTGGTAAACATATAATATCATTAAATATTATGCTAAGGCACATCCTTCACTTATCTTGCTTAATTTTAACATATTCATTATAACATCATATGACAATGGAACATATATTGGCATACTTATCTTGCTTGATGCATACATCTTCATCTTTATGTTATAAGTCATTTTATCTTAGTCATATCTTATGACTACATCATCTTTTCATCTTCTATATTTAATTAGATAGTTGTTTATCTTGATGATTGAGAATGACTCGTCGATCTTGATTTATTAGGTCGGAATCTCTTTGTTCCAATTGGAAACTCTATCACTTGGGGTCAAACTCACTTCCCGAGGAATTTTTTACACGTCAACTAGCCAATGTAGACTTTGTTCTCCTCAACAATAATAAGTCATCTTTATCAATCTGTCTTTTAATTACATACTATACGTGGCATCTTTTAGCTTACTAATTTTGGTTGTCCATGCATTTCGTGTCTAAGTGAGGGCAAAATATCAATCAATCATTAATAATATTGTAACTTGCCATTCTAATATTCCAATACAAATATTAGACCTCTAATTGATTTCAAGAAGTTGAGATCTTTCTTGAGTTACACTTCTGTTGCGCAACTCTGATCCTCAACTTAATTTACTGAAGTGTCAATTTACCTCATTTGACACTTGATCATTTCATGTTATAACTTGGGTTCAATAAACTTCAATTAAACGCTTCTAAATTTTATTTTATTTTCATCTTAGATATTAAGTTTTATGAACTTAGTAGTTTTCTTTTAACTTTCTTTATTTAATAACTATGATTACATGCCATATCTTAGAGTGTTACTCTTAATATTCCAATTATTATTTTTTATATCTATCATGCATACACACTATAATTGATAAGATTAATTAAGCATCAAGCTATGTTACCTTAGATCGTATCATGTGCTTGGTGAGATTCTTCAACTTGCATGGCAAGAGCTTGCTCTGACATTCTTGGAGAGTTGACAAATTTCTTTTCCGGACAACCGGTGTGATATATACCACATTGAGTGCATCATGCTCTCTTCCTTGATTGTTCTCCCCTTCGAATGGTTGATAGGATGAATTCCTCGGCTCTTTTCATTTTCCTTGCTCCTCCATTGTCTCCAATGCTCCGTCGTTGAATCACACGAGTCTGCCTTTGAGATCCTTCTCACTTCCGTAACTAGCACAATGGTATCCTGATGGCCTTACGAGCTTTACACATCACTCTAACTTTCAACTCAGACTTATGTCCCTTTATAAAACGTTTTATCCTTATGTCTTTCATGTTTATGAGTGTGCAATATTTTTCGAGCTGAAAGTACTTGATCGAGTAGTCCTCCAACGACATATCACTTTGTTGGAAGTTTGTTGGAGGTTAATGAACTCATCTTATTTTTGCTCCCTCATATTTGATGGAATGTATTGATCCTTGAAGTCCATCATGAATTCCAACCATGACAATTTTTCTTTCTTAACGTACTTAGACATAAGAGTGACATTCCACAAATACTTTATTTTTTCCGTCAAGATATATGCGACGTACTCTATTTTGCTTTCTTCGAGGCATTTCACAAATTTAAAAATAATCATTATGTTACCCAATCATGGGATCATCCATTCCATTGATCATAAGAGGATCACCTCTCAAGAATTTCTTCAATGATCCTTTGTAATATTTTTAAAAATAAATATATGAGTGCATTTGGTTTACGACACTTGTTTTATTTTTCAGTACACTGTTTTTTTGTCACACCCTTCTTGTAAACTAGTTACTGTATCTAAATAATATATATACATATATATGTAAATATTCCTGAATGAATGTATATATATTTGATAGAAATGTTAAAAAATATTGATAGATAAAAAAAATAAACAACAACAACAAATCCTTGTCAAATAATTTTAGACGTCAAAATTTCTAGATTTATAGCTTTGCGGAAAAAAGTAAATCACGTTTGCGCAATAAATAAATTATAACGAGCCGTCGTCTCGCCCACTGCTGCTCAGTTCTCTTCCCTTCTGTACGCGCTCGCGCCGAGTGTGAGTTAGAACTTGGAACTCCAAAAAGTATCAATGGTGATACCCTCAACGTGAGACGAGATGGTGCCGAAGCGAAGCAAATCGCTCCTTCCTCTCTTCCTCTTCCTCCTCCTTCTCTCCTCCTTCGCTGCCTTCTCCCTCTTCTCCTCCTCCTCCCTCCGCTCCTCTCCGAACCCTAGACCGGATTCCTCCTTCTCCCTCACCATCAAGCTCCTCACCTACGACCGGATCGCCTCCCTCCGGCGGTGCCTGCGCTCCCTCGCCGCCGCCGACTACACCGGCGATCGCGTCCGCCTCCACATTTTCCTCGACCACTTCCCCATTTCCCCTTCCTCTAATGGATCACAGGTCGTCGAGGAGAAGCTGCAGGCGTCTCGCCGAATCCTGGAATTCGTGGATGCCTTCGAATGGCGCCATGGCGAGAAGGTAATCCACTATCGGACCTCGAATGCCGGCCTCCAGGCGCAGTGGCTCGAGGCATGGTGGCCGGCCTCCGACCACGAGTTTGCCTTCGTCGTCGAGGACGACCTTGAACTGTCTCCGCTCTATTATCGCTTCCTGAAAGCGCTCATCTTGACATATTATTACGATAAGTCGAACTACGACCCGTCCATATACGGGGCGTCGCTGCAGCGACCACGGTTCGTGGCAGGTTTGCTCTTCCTCATCATTCATTGTGGTAATTTGCGTCAATGCAATGTCTTCTTTGGATAAACAGAATGGATACCATCAATCTCGTTCGAGTATTGCTAAGGCTTGTAGGTGTAGAAATCGGCTATTGATAGTTTTGATAGCTATTCTCATTGTTGTTAATGCCTGGTAACTCAGAATTTATGGATGAAACTGAAATTAGAAGTACTGACGAGAGAAAGAACCTTAAGAAGCAAACAACGTTTGAGATGTTCACCTAGAGTTGAGTCGTTCAACAAAATTTTGATTAACCATATATGCTCTTCTTTTTCCCAAATTTGAGACTTATTTAGAATATGACATGAAATAGTTAACATTCCTTTCATGGATTTCCATGCTTCCTGCAATCCTACAGTTAAATTTATATGTTACATTGTGGTTTGAGGTAAATTACAAGAAAAACCCGAGCTTACTGAACCACTCATTACTAAATACTAGGGCATCATAATGGCGTGTAAGTACTATAACCTTGGCTACCCTATGTATTTGTCTAGTTATGTTACAGACTTACAGGAATATGTTAAGGCAAAGCTCTTTATGATTTGGTTACTTAGTTATGCTGGCCTGATTGATAGGGAAAGCAAAACTCTTTGCATTTTTTGTGACTCTTGGTCAATGGTTTCCACTTTAGGACTTGTTTCAATGGCTTCAAATAATATTCCTCTATTCGAACTTTTAAGATAATTAGCAGTTACTCTCTAGTTTAGCTGTTCAAGTAAAAAAGATTTAAATGAGAAGCCATGCTGTCTAATGAATTTAACTGTTGTTTTTAGTTTTGATATATTCTGTATGAAGCATTGTTATCTAGGAATTTTTATCATATTGTAGTTGAATTTCCTCAGAAATTTCACACAAGTTTAGCTTGTTCCAATTTGTCATGCATCTCATGGCAATATGTATGCCTAAGGAACCCCTCTTTTCTTAGTGGATGATGGTAAAATATGCAAGTTCTCAATGTTATGTTAATTATGGTCCTATAATAAATTCACCTTATTATGTTGAATAAGGGCAGGCTTTGTTTTTCCTACTGACCGTTTAGCCTATTGCTAATTCTCATTCTTGTTCTGAATAACCAAGGAGAAAGTGTTCATATAAACAAGGACGTGTACAGCCTTTGGGCTTTCCTGTTACACTTTACGGTGATCTTATCCAATTTTTTCTTGGTAGCTATCCTTTCACTTCTCAAGAAAAAAAAATGAGGAGAGATATTGGAAGGTTCAGGATTCAGGGTCTTGTCCATTTCAATATTTATAATATTGTCGATGACTTTGTGATTCCTTGTGCAACGATTTATGTTTATCTGTTAAACGTAATTTATAGTGATTTAAATGCTCAAGAGAAATTCTTTAATATTTTTCAGCATAACTACACACTTATCACCATAATTGCGCTCATCAAAACCCTCACGAAAAGATAAAAAAGGGACAGAAAGTAGAATATCATTAAAAAATTAGGATTGTCACTTTAATTATGTGCTTTGACCTTTTGACATGATGGTCCCACAAAGTGAGGAAACACAGCATCAGGTTGCATACTACTGAAAGATGACTGGTTTGTTAGTAATTCATGAGTTGAATGAGTTTTATATTCTATATGGTGTACTTTATTGGTCAATCCATGAATGTGACTGCCGCCTAAAACTTTTTTGTTTATCATATCTCTCTCAGATACATGTGGATGTTTTACATATATGATCTTCATTTTATACCTGTAGGAATGATGATTTTACATTTGGCGCTTGTGGTGCTGCAATTTGTTTGGACTAAAATATTAAGATTTTTTTTGAGAAGTGAAATGATAAATATTGAGATCTTACATGCAGGTAAACATGGAAACAAGCTGCATTTGGGCAGTGAAACCCGAGTTTTCTTATATCAAATGGTAGGCACATGGGGACAGCTTCTCTTTCCGAAACCTTGGAAAGAATTTCGTTTGTGGTACGATGTACACAAATCAAAAGATATCAAGCCCATTCTTCAGGGCATGGTAATATTTGTCACCCTAAGACGGAGTTTTTTTCAATAATCATTTTGAACAAAGGAGAAATATCAAGTGCAAGAGTACTAAGTTCTTTCATATGAGTAGAAACTCTTCTGGATAATTCTTGCTTTTGAAGGAGTGGTGAATAATACAAAAACCTCTACTTCTACTCTCCTAAGTTTGAGAGTTTGTGGAAAAACTCGAAATTTGTATCGTTAATTTCGTAGGGTTTATGTATTAGATAAATTTAACCTTAATATAATTAGTTTCATCTATAAATAGTTCTTTTTGTTTAATATCCAAATAAATAAAAGACTACTAATAGAATGATGGAAAATATAATAATAATACTTTAGCAATCCAACTCCATTGAAATTTCATATATCATTTTCTAGCTAAATGAGTAAGAATTTGACGTGGGCTATATGGATTCAGCGTAACCACACATTTTTTAGGATGAGCGATGTTACATAGAGAACACTGTGCGCAACATAGCATTTTTTTTTTTTGAGAGAGTGAGGACACATATTTTTTTTGGGATTCTTGGTCCTCTGTTTTGCTCCTTTATCTCTTTTTGCCTTTTATGCATACCTTTAAATCACTCAGGTTTTCAGCTTAATAATTTTTTTTGAGGATATTTCAGCTTAATAATAAGTGGATAGCTACATCAACTTGGTAGTCATCCTTTTAATTCTAAAAAAAAAATGTTTTATATTTCATGAGTAGGATATACACATAAATCAATTAATTTGTAGCATATTTGTTTAATACCATTCAACATTCCTTTAAAAAGAAAAACACTATTCACCACTATGTGTGCATACATAATGATATAATGAACAACTGTATTAACTATTTCCTCGCAAATTCATATCTTAACCATTTATCTCATTTTTTTAGTAGAAACTCACTAATTAATGAGTTTAAGAGTTGTTATGATTTGGCTCTTTTTTGTGATATGAACTCCCAAACTCATGAGAGTCTAATAATCGTGCTCCTATTTGTAGGTGACAACTGGATGGTACAAGAGGTTTGGTGAGAGAATTTGGACGCCATGGTTCATCAAATTTATTCATTCCCGAGGGTATTACAATATCTACACAAACTTTATGGATGAAAGGGCCCTTAGCATTTCACACAGGGATGCTGGCGTGAATTATGGTAAAACAGCTGGTCCTGATTCAGCATTGTTGGATGAAAAGTTCATTGATTTTAATCTTTGGGAACTTCCTCCAAAAAGAAACCTGAAGTTCTTTGATTACTGCTTCAAAGAAGTGTTTCCGGGGAGAATTGCAAGGAACTTAAATGAAGTTGGAGCTATAGTTGGCTCTTTGGAGAAACAGAAAGGTATAATTTTGATAAATATGTACCAAACAGCACACATGATTGCTAGAAACTTGATTTGCAATATCGAAAAGCTTGGTTTACGGAACTTTATTATCTTGAGTGAAGATGCAGAGTTTTTGAATGACCTCGCAAGGAGAGGATATCCTGTTATTGATGCAAATGAATTGATCTATAGCATGAGAAATGATAAATTGATGCATCTTGCACATTCTGAATCTGTTCTAATCCAACAGATGTTGGTTGAAGCTAGGGTAGTTAAAAAGTATCTTGAATTAGGATATGGTTTGTGGTTGATTAATGGGAACATGATTCCACTCAGTGCTGCGATGCCCCAGCTCCCAGATCAATCATATGACTTCATGGCTACAACTAATATGCAGCTGATGTTTGTAAAGAGTTCTCCATCTTCTTTGAAAATTTGGGTTGATGATTATATTTCTGAGGTGGCAGAAACTGCAAAGTCTTTGATAAAGGCCAACTCTGAACTGGTGGAAGGAAATAGTTTTGTGCATATTGCTGCCAAAGTTTTGGAGAAGTGGAAAGACGCAAGGTTATGGAGACTAGATGAATCGAACCTGGGTATAATATTAGAAGCTAGTGAGCCCAAGGATTCCTCTGTAAGTAAAACTAATTTTACCTTTTGGCCTCGGAAAATGGAGCTGGAATCCATAAAGAGGGGTCTAGAAAATCTGGGAATATGGTTGATTGATGATGATTACTCATGTACTGCTGTTGTTTGCCAAGAACAATAGAACTTAGTGGAGATATTATTTCTTCTCATTTTTTTGTAATTAATGTGCTACTCAGAGTGCTACATCGACACAGCAAAATTTTCCTTGTAAATGTTTCTTTTTTGCTTTCTATGAAGATGATCTTCATTAAGCAATCACGCTATGGTATGATGTTACCTCGACAATTCACAAATTGTTTTATATTGAGGATTCTGATGCGAGACTAGTCTTTAAATTTTTTTTTTTTCGGTAAGTACTAGTCTTTAAAATTTGACTCCCTCAGCGTTGTTGTAGCTGAGTGAGACTGGATATCTCCAGTTTTTTCAATCCCTGGGTTCTGTAAAGTAGCAACATACATTTTGTTCATTGAGTGGGGTGGCGTAATCCATCGTGTTGCATGGAAACTGCAAATTGATTTCTTGTTTGGCTGCTTATTTGGTTATCAGGAGACAAACTTGCCATTTTCGGTACATCACGAGTAGTCAAAACAACTACAGAGAATTCAAGAGCATGATGACAACCATTAGGCAGAAGACCTGCCATGGAATTTAACAATACGCTTTGTCAGGGAGCTGACCTGCCTTTATCCAATTACGATGGGATAATCTGTATATTTCATATCAGTTCAAACTGGTAAATCAAAATTCTGTTTGGCGTGTTTTCTTTGTCTAACTATACTTGTTGTAGTTGTAGGCACCTCAAATGTGCATCCTGTCCACGCCCTGCCAACAATGTTCGAAAGTAGGAGCCATCATTTTGCTCGGACCACTGCTAGTTTGCTCTTCAAGTCTAAGCACTGAAACACAATGACAGCCTGCTGCAAGAACGACACTTGAATGCCATCACATTGCCCATGTTAAAGAGTAAGGTGCAAGATGTTATCTTGACTTTCTCCGTGACTGTATAAAGTACACACTTTTATGCTCTTTCATCTGCTCATTTTGCAGATCTTTACGAGCCACACCCTTGTACGAGAGTAGAGATGACCCAATACATCCAATGTTTAACTAAGATCACATGGTGATGCCAAAATAATAGGATGGAAACGATGTAGTAGCCACTCCTCATCCTTGATCCAAAGATAACATGGGATGGCAGAAGCCTGAGACACTTCATGGTTCCCAGCCTTCTGACACCTTTACCTGGCATCATGTGGCATGTGGCTTGGCTGCCAACACCATGACAAGCAAACATGGAAACCAGTACAAGGGCCCATAGTCAAATTATTAGAGCAACCAACCCACGACCTGTATGCGCCCCGTCCATTCAGATCAAATTGGCTTCTTCATAATTCATGGATCCTATGCACGTTGCATTCGTCCATACTCCATGCTTCTATGGACGAACATTTGAGGCCTTTTGTTTAGTTCACCTATCCAAAGATTGTATTGGGATAGTTTCATTTCAGTGTCGGGTCATACTTATTTTCTGTGTGAAATTGATCCCCCATCAACTGATATTTGACGGATAACGTGGAACATTTACGCATGTTGAGAAGCATCAGCTTTCGATGTTAAATAGTTTGTTGCTAAAGTTGATCCCAAAGTTTCTGTTCTCACTTTGCAGCTGGCCGAGACACCAAAGTATCTTTGTCATACTGTTGTAGTGATCATTTGGTGTTTGGTGCAGGGTCCAGCTTCAATTATTAAGACAAAATAAATGGCTAGAGAAATGCATGCTTTTTCTTTTTCTTAACCATTTATATTTATTCTAACCAGTGATCGATGATGTCTACTAATTGACTGATCACATAAAAGAACACGGCCCTTCAGAATGGTGGTTGTAATTGTCATTTCAAGTGTTCGGTATGCCGACAGTGTTCTCTCTGGAATGCCTGCACAAACTTGTGAAGTATATTGAGTAGGATTTAAGCATACATCCTATCGAGCAATTTCATAACTAAAATTATTAATTAGTTCGGTTTAAAGAATATGCTGCCTCAAAATATTGATTTGATTATAATTTTAGTTCAAAACTTATTCGACACGGTATATTATTCAGGCATCAAACTCTATCGAGTATAATATTTTTGTTCGGGGGAAAAGAAATATTATTCATGACGTCGTATGATTTATGTAGTCGACCCCACCTAGTGGGATAAGATTTTGTTGTTGTTGTTGTTGGGGGAAAAGAAATGTGACTTATACCTCTCTCTCTATATATTAAATGGATATAATATGTATATATGTTAGATTTCTTAGAGCGTATTGAGTTTTCTCAATTGAGTTGAAGTATAATTAGCTTAACTTTGTTGTCTCTTGGGAGATGTAATACGTGTAACCCGAACTCACTAGTTAGAAAAGCAGCATGCACAGAAAAATGCTGCTGTGCACAAGGACGTGGGAACCATGACAGCAAGATGCAACCAAACTTAATTACTAATTTTCTCACAAGTCAAGAAAACTTTCTTTACTGCCCACTAAACATTGGAAAAAAGCTGTCGTTGTGAAAACAACTCAGGAGTTACCAGATTTAATTATAACTTATTTGATGTCATCTAAAGGTGTATATATATTCAGCATTTGGTAGTGTAACGCAAGTAAAGGTGATTGGTCATCTTTTCTCTATTTCTGTTCTTCTGGCCAGATTAATAAGAAGAAGTGAGTTTTCTTCTTTGTTTGTTTATTAATGATAATTGCAGTAAATGAAGGTTGTGCTTGTATTATTTATTGAATCTGAATGGAACAATTTTGTGAAATAGCTAGCTGCAGTGAACATATAAGTATAGTTTGTCACCAAACAATCCTACACTACATTCATGCCTGGCTATTTGTGGAATAATCCATGAGCTAATTAATTTGAGAAACAAAGAAAACATCAGCAGGAGTTGCTGTACACAAACCTGTACTAATAAAAAAAACGCCACCTTTGTGGGATCTACTCACTAACCTCTAACATAGTTAACCCATAATGAACCAAATTATAAACATATCATCATTACCTAAGTGACTAAGTATAAAATATCACCTATTAGACTTGATTTATGTGTATCTAAGTCACCATAAAAGTCAAGTAACCATCGACAAAGTTCTTTTGTTTTCTTTCTCTGATAAAGTAAGGCCTGAGAAGGTACATGTTAACTAAGGTCATAGAGAAAGAAAAGGAAACAGTAGAATCCAAGTGTTGTCTTCTTATGGTTTTTAGATTAATGCAAAGACTGTCTGATAGATCGCTTTTTATCTTTATATGTCCTGACGAAATAAAATGGCTGATTTTAGATCACATTGAGATCTTAAGATTGCAATGGCTCCCACTGCATTTACTGTAAATTCAATCTCACTTGCTTTAACAGAATTATGTTGATAGAGCAAAGTCATGTATGCATGGTTGGCATGAGTAAGTTTCAATCATGATCATTCAATTTGGGTGTATTTTCAATATGGTCACTCAAATTCACTTTACAGCATTATGATCATCTAACTTCAAAAACATTTTCATGATTGATTATCGACAGTCAACCAATGGATTGTTGATATGGCACTGATGTGAATGTTTAACACCATGTTAGTATTTTCTCTTTTCTTCATGTCAAATTTAAAAATAAAAATGTCACGTCAACATATTTGTCTCTCCTCTTTCAAATTTAATTTTGTATCTACATAATCATTCAACTTTTCAAAAAGTCTAAATAGGGTCATTCAACTTTTAAAAATTTCAATCACGATCATCATTAAAAATAAAAATAAAAAAAATAATAAATAAATAAATCACTTATATTGACCTGGCATTGTTTGAGACGACTCAATCAAATTAGGTTGGCCAATTTTTCATGTGTATTAAATATATTAATATTATTAAATTATGAAAGTAAAAATTTAAAAAATAAAACACATATTAGATTTTTTTCCTAAAATTTGGATTAACAAAAAATAAAAATATTATAATATATGATATTATGATGATTATATATAATAAAATAATTATATAAAAAATTATAATGCATGATTAAATATTTAAATATATAAAAAATAAAGAAAATATTGTGGTTACGATTTGGCTCAACATCCTGCAAGATGTTGGGTCGTGTCAAACACCCCGTTGGATAGCCCAATACGATTTGCACAAGAAAGAATATTTTTATTTTTCTGATTATAATTTTTTGTATAAGTCCAAATTTTAGGACAAAAAAAATATTATTGATATTTTATTTTTCTAAATTTTTATTTTGCTAATTTAATATACATAAAAAAGTGGGATGATCCGATCCGACTAGGTCATGCTCCAATCATATCAAGTAGATCCTAGTGCCTTCAATTTTTTTATTATTTTATTAATATTTATTATTATTTTGAATTTTTAACAATGATCGTGAGTTAAATTTTGAAAAGTTGAATGAGTTTGTTTGAAAATTTTGAAAGTTGAATGATCATATAGATACAAAATTAAATTTGGATAGAAAAGAATGAAAAATGTGGGCTTGGTTTTTAAAATTTAAGGAGAGAGAAAATGATGACATATCACGTAAGCATTCGTGTTAGCGGTCCACCTGTTGACTAGTGATAATCAGTCATTGTGATTGAAATGATTCTTAAGTTACAAAGTGAAGTTGGATCATATTAGAAATACTCCTCTCCTTAATGCCACACCAGTTGGACCACACCTTTTCTGAGACAACAAGAAATAAATAAAAAAAGAGTCCCTAAATTAAATGACCATGAACGAAATTTATTCAAACTAAAAGCCTTTGAACGTAGATGCCTAAACCTCTCCGACCAAGCAAAAGCTCTTAATGATTTAATTAGGTGACTGATTATCACTGCTCTCTTTATTTTACGAGCACAAAAGAAAGATATATTTATGTGTCTATATTCATCATAATTTTTTTATGATAACCCTCTTTTTACTGTATTTTGATTTATAAGCCATTGCTTGTTCAGACATTACATTCCACCTCTTTAGCAGGAGTTAACAAATTTTTTTTGTTTTTGTTTTTGATGGAGGAAGTGTTAAAAAATTGGATCCAACATTTGCATTAAGCAGCAACATGTAAAAACTTACAGTGTGATAAGATATTTAATTTACAGTGTGACCACAAATTTTAAACGTAGTCATTTTTTTCCCATCAAGAAAACTTAATAATCAATTAATGAACCCCACATATTTAGATTAAAAAGATCGCTTTAAAGTGATAAATACAATTTCGGAGAAGGTACCCGGAAAAATATCCAACCAAATTAAAATATAAATAAAAGGGTGCGACAAATATTGAGTTGAGTTAAAAATATATCTTATCCAATGAGTTACTTTGAAATCTAATTAATCATGATGCCGAACATCTTGGGGGATAAATAATTCTCTAGATTGGGATGTCCAAATGATTTTTTTTCTTTTAGATGCACTAATTAGGATATTTTTTTTATATAAATATCAAATAATCGGAATCACATATTTAGAAGCTGTATCAACAAGAATCGTCCATCTTTGTCTTTACTCTTGTCCAATCATTAAAATACGTCCCCCTTCAATTATTCGTCATGATTTCTTGCTGGCCCCCTTAACTAATGCATAGCATATATATATATATATATATATATATATATATAGAGAGAGAGAGAGAGAGAGAGAAAGAGGGGAGAATATTAGTGTGAGATTAGAGATTTTGATCTCATCGTCAAAGTAGTGAATCTCAATCATTATAATCATACATCAACGATCCACATTTCATGAGACTAAACATGAGGTTGAACTTAGATTTTTTTTTCATTTGAACCCAGATCAATTAAGAGATTTCAATCTTCACGATATTGACCGTTGATGCATGATTATAATAACTAAAATCCACTGATTTAATGGTGAGATCAAAATATTTGATCTAACACTAATTTTTCTCTTATATATATATATATAATTATTGTAGAGAAAAATCATCTCATGCACTTGAGAAAAAATCGAATTTCATTTTACAAGAAAAAAAAATCTTGGGAGCTACATCCCGAGATGAAAATGATTAGTGGAGTTTAATTGTGACTCGTAATTAGTGCGAATAACGTTTATGTTAAACTGAATGAAATGACAAAATTAACTATCTATAATAATAATAATAATAATGATCTAAGATATATTAAGATTGTTTGGTAGAGGAATAAGTAAGAATTAATTATTTTTTTATCTAAACATCATTTCGAATATCGTATAAGATCCACTTTCAATAATAGAAATAGTTTTACATCTCCTTATGATATTTTGATCCCGTTTTGTCAAAAAATTTTATTTCGCGATTGTTGTTACAGCCAAATAATCACATTAAGAATATAAGTAGTAGTAGATCAAAATTAACTATCAACTAATGACAACCGAAAAAAATTGACAAAATTAATTATCAAGAATAATAAGCAATAGTAGATCAAATCTTAACAACGTTAGACACTCAAAAGTCCAATCGGAAAGAACGGCCAGATCCAGACAGGACAAGGCGGTAATAAATCCACTTCGAAGTTACCGTGCTAAAAAACACGGAGAAGAAACGTGGAAAGGACAAAAAGGGGCTCCGCACAACGAAAGCCAGTGAGGGGTAACACGGTCATTTCGTCCCAACAAAGATGGGGCAAATCCGTCATTAAACGTCCCTAAATATTTGAAAAAGGCCTCTTCGCAAAGCACCGCTCCGTCCACCATCAACGACGGGAAATATGGCACGTCCGATCGGATGATCGGACGGCATCCGCGAGGCAATGAGAAAAATGGGAGGGAAAGCGAGTTGGCCGTCGGATGGCCCAACGCCAGCTATAAAAAAGCCTCGCACGGCTCCTTAGGGCTCGTCATTTCTCATTGTCCTCTTCGATCTACCCCTCCACTCTCCTCCGGCACCTCTTCGATCTCAGACGCCAATCGGTGAGTCGCTGATTGAATTCCTTGCTCTTTGGATCTCCCGATCCGGCAATGGAGTGGGATTCGTAGTCCTTTTTGTTGTGATTTGCTTGTATCAGTGCAACAAAGTAGCTCAATGTCTACATTTGTGTGTGTGTGTGTGTGTGTTCTGTTTTCTTTGACAGATCTGATGCGTTTAGGAGGTTTTGGTTTATTGCTATGCCATTAAGTGCCTAAATCTTGTTGCTGTTGCTTTCTTTTCTTTGGTCCTTACGAATGTTTGGATTTTTGTTATTCATATTTAAGCACCAGGTTTTATGTTCCTACGAAACTTTTCCCCCTTTTTAGCTAGTCATCCATCATGTTCTATGCTTTTGGAATTTTTATGATGTTTTTTTTGCTAGTTGAAGTCGCGATTCATGAACTGGCATGACTAGGGGCTTTATGTTTGTTTGCGGTTGTGTGTGTGTTAGAGGCTTGAAATTTCGTAGAGGTTTTTCAAAACCAATCTCGAATTTATCTAGTGCGCGAGTAAAAAAAGATTGCACTTTTTCTCCTTTCTGTCTGAAGAAATCTGTCACTCTTACGCTTTGATTTCATGGGTAAAGTTGCAGGCTAAGATGAGAGAAATCCTCCACGTCCAGGGTGGTCAGTGTGGTAACCAGATCGGCGCCAAGTTCTGGGAGGTGGTGTGCGATGAGCACGGAATCGATCCAACTGGGAGGTACATCGGCACTTCTGATCTCCAGCTGGAGCGTGTCAATGTCTATTACAACGAGGCGTCCTGTGGGAGGTTTGTTCCCAGGGCAGTGCTCATGGATCTTGAGCCTGGTACCATGGACAGTGTTCGCACCGGGCCCTATGGCCAGATCTTCCGCCCAGACAACTTCGTGTTCGGCCAGTCTGGTGCTGGAAACAACTGGGCTAAGGGGCATTACACTGAGGGAGCAGAGCTGATCGACTCTGTTCTTGATGTCGTCAGGAAGGAGGCAGAGAACTGTGACTGCCTTCAGGGTAAGGAAACTTATGAGCTTACTTAACAGTTTCATCTTACCTGTGGTGTTACCATATTAATTTGATTCATGCTTGATCAATCTTCAACTGTTTTTCGTTAATTTTTGTACATTCAAAATCACCCATCTTGTTACGACATTTGTTAAACTTACAAACCATGCTCTTATCAGGCTTTCAAGTATGCCACTCTCTTGGTGGAGGCACGGGTTCTGGCATGGGTACCCTTCTGATCTCCAAGATCAGGGAGGAGTATCCTGACAGGATGATGCTCACATTTTCTGTTTTCCCATCACCCAAGGTTTCTGATACAGTTGTTGAACCATACAATGCAACTCTTTCCGTGCACCAGTTGGTTGAAAATGCAGATGAGTGCATGGTGCTAGATAATGAAGCTCTCTACGATATCTGCTTCCGCACGCTCAAACTCACTACTCCCAGCTGTAAGTCAACTTTGATGTAGGCTCTATAATATTTGTATTTGCTGTATTAAGTATGAATTTTTTGAAGTTGCTGCCATCTATTAAGAGTGAAGGGTTGATCCAAGTCTAATGTTTTATTATTTTTTATCAGTTGGAGATCTAAACCATTTGATTTCTGCAACCATGAGTGGCGTCACATGCTGCCTTCGATTCCCTGGGCAACTGAACTCTGATCTCAGGAAGCTAGCTGTCAACCTGATCCCCTTCCCTCGTCTTCACTTCTTTATGGTTGGATTTGCTCCTTTGACCTCCCGTGGTTCACAGCAATACCGTGCTTTGACTGTTCCAGAGCTCACTCAACAAATGTGGGATGCTAAAAACATGATGTGTGCTGCTGATCCTCGCCATGGACGATACCTCACAGCCTCTGCCATGTTCCGAGGTAAAATGAGCACAAAAGAAGTGGACGAGCAGATGATTAATGTCCAGAACAAGAATTCATCGTACTTCGTCGAGTGGATCCCTAACAATGTCAAGTCCAGTGTTTGTGATATTCCGCCTAGGGGTCTCTCCATGGCATCCACCTTTATTGGCAACTCCACATCAATTCAGGAAATGTTCAGGAGAGTTAGTGAGCAGTTCACTGCTATGTTCAGGCGCAAAGCTTTCTTGCACTGGTACACTGGAGAGGGAATGGATGAAATGGAGTTCACGGAGGCAGAGAGTAATATGAATGATCTTGTATCTGAGTACCAGCAATACCAGGACGCAACTGCGGATGAGGAAGTGGACTATGAGGACGAGGAAGAGGCTGCTGAGGAGATGTGAGAGGGCAGTATTTTAGATGCTAATAGTATGCTGCTATTTGTGGTTTGGCAACCTTAAAATGTTGGTTTACTATTTCTGTATGTGAACTCTTCATTTGAGCTCTGCGCTTATGTAGTAGCCAAAAATTGTTCTTACCATATGATCACCTCTTGTGATATTAATGTTTGATTAAACATATTAGTTGTGCCCATTGCAGTGATCCATTTTCTTTAGTTGCTTTTTCCTTCAAGATATGCAGATTATTGTCTCATAAGTAACCTTCATGATCATAACTCAAATTAAAATTTGTTGCATTACTTTATGTGAATTATATATTTCTTACAGTTACATGATATATATATGTTTCAAAAAGTTAACTAAATCTATTGCATATGGATGTCAGTTAAATTGGCATTAGTAAACCACAGTTAAATTTCTCAAAATTAACTTGTGAAACGAATTGATCTAATTCTTGTTCGAAATGGTTAGCGGACATGATTTTTTCTTCAAAAATTGAGCGTCCGGTTATTATGACAAACGAGATTTAATAATATTTTCCAATGATAAATCTGTAGATAATAAATTATCATTAGTAATTGTTAGCCATAATTTTATTTGAATGGAAATGATTCTGCCATACTCGTGGTCCGAAGAATAGAAATCATCGTTCCATATATCAACGACTAAATTAAAGTAAATAACTTATGGTCCAAATTATTTCCATAACTTGACTCACAACGATTAAGAGCCCGTTTGGCTCTTAGCCAAACAAGCCCTAAGTTTTCCAATAATTGAAAGTTCTATGAATATAAATGTTTCTTTCAATAATCAAAAGTTCTATAAGCCATAATTTTTATTCGAATATAAATTATTCTTTCATATGTAAATATAAATATATAAGCACTCAAAATACATTTATATCTCAACATACACATGCACACAAGCACTAACATAGATTCTAAGAACGGCTTCCATGGTGATATGTAGTATTTAACTCTGTGATATTTAGCTCAATTATACCTCAAGTTAACGTACACCATTCACGCGAGACATGATTCAAAGATACGAGAATGTAGAGCATTTTGGAATATTTTCATAAACCACTCATAAATATTATAATTTTTCACATCTAATCTTAAACTACGAACTTAGTTTTTAGATCCTTAAACAATCGAGACTTTTTCACTTTACTTCTTTACATTTTTTGTTAATTTTATTTTTTTCCTTATTTATGAAAAGTCAAAATTATCCTTCAATATCAAATAAAAAATAATAAAAATAGGAATGAGGGGGTCGCCTTGTGCTATATGCACTGCTCGCGAAGTCGGTCGCGCGGTGAGGAGGACCACACGAGCGCCGGTGGACTTCGCCACGCCGCAAATGACGTTGACGGTTGGGAAGCCGCCGGGGTTGGCAGAGGCGAGGAGAAGGTCTTCGGTGGAGATGGGAGGGGTTGTCATGTCTAGCCAGCAACCACCGGTCACTGCCCCTAAACTCGTAGAAGAAAAGGCAAAGGGAGAGAAAGAGGGGGGGGGGGGGGGGGGTGGAGGGAGGATTAGAGTAGCACCTGCCTTTTGTCAGCCATCGATCGCCGGCACAGACAGAGAGAGAGAGACCCCTTTTCCTGCGGATGCCGGTGCAGAGAAAGAGGGAAAGAGAAGGGGGGGCTCCCTCTCTTTCCTTGTGCACGTCGGCGCAAGGAAAGAAGGATCTTTCCCTGTGCTGGCGTGCGTAGGGAAAGAGGGAAGGAGACCCCCCTCCCCCCCCCCCCCCCCCCCCACTTCTTCTCTGGTGCCCGTTCGTCTATGGCGATCTTTGAGGCCTCGAGGCTAGCTGCATGCTGGGAAGCTGCCGTCGTCCTCAATGGCCAGATGGGGGAGCTACTGAGGCCGTCGGTAATGACAAGGAGCATCCTGCAGATTTCAAATCAGAACTCCTCCTTGTCGATGGTGCCGTTGCTAAACTGCTTGAAGATGAAGTCATAGAGAGCGGCGACCTCGATTGGTAGGGTGGCAACGTCGTTGCCAAAATGGGTCTAGTCTTAAGGACCTTCCGGAGTTCTGAGCGAGAGAGGACGCCGTCGCCATTGAGGTCCAACGATGCGAAGTGCTCGTCGACACTCTTGTGGAACATCGGCTTGTCATCGACGAATGCCCGTGTGGAACGAAGTTGAGCTGTAGGGATGAGGAGAGAGGCGGATGAAGGGTAATTTTGTCTTTTCATAAATAGGAAAAAATGAAGTTAATGGAAAATCTAATAGAAGTGGGCGAAAGGATTAAAGTGGAAAAGTCGCTATTAGGGATGAAAAAATAAGTTCGTAGTTTGAGGTTAGATGTGAAAAATCACGATAGTTTAGGGGTGATTTATGGAAATAACACTAGCATTTTATAGATTTCAGAATAATAATATGAAAAAATGCTAATGATGCAAACTATTCGTATCACATCAAATGAAATATAATATTGTTACTTATTGTAACAACTTCAAACTTTTGAAATAATTTTCTAAGAAAATGCTGATGAAAAGTTCGAATATGTGAACAATAAGATTCGACCATGTAATCTTTGTGTTTTTAATGGACATGTGTAAGAGTAATGGCTTGTTTAGGACCCCTTTTAATTTCCTAAATGATAGCTTTTAGTTGAGATTATGTGTTCCTGATGATAGTTAAGAAAAAAGGGCAAACTGGGTACATAGTGTAGGTAAATATGATTCGATTAATACGTATAAAAGTCTTATTATGAATGCTCCATTAATGTGGATGTCCCACAATATTATTTATGACCTTAAAACATGCTTTGGATCCCATGAAGTCATGGTTTTAAAATTGATAATAGTTTATTTTGAACTTGATGGTTTTTACTAAATCAGCTCATTTAGTCGCATGAACGCCATCAACTTTAAGTGTACCTTGGATGTATCATTTGCTCTTCAGCTGGTCTCATGTTATACACACGAACTTATACCATCTTCGGTAGTCCGTTATTATGTTATGGAGGAGGTCTCATGTGTCTTGGTTATTTGCATTCTCGGGCGAAGTGACTATCCTCCCCATAGTTCAGGCAAACTCATATCTTCTCATAACACTCACCACAATGCAGTTGCAGTATGCACAAGGATTTTGAAGCTCCTTCTATGGATATGGTCTACCTCTATTTCTATCGTCCTTGTGGCGATTGACTCGTCTACCGCCTTGTCTTGAATCTCTATTGACGTATCAATTCTTATTCTAGCTTGCAGGAGCTCTTGCCTAATCGTCAACCTCTAGATAAATGGCAAATTCTTCATGGAACTTGAAGGTCTAGCATTTACCCCCATTGACTCTTTCACAGAGGCTTGCCTTGAAGCCACCGACTCAACATTTCACTCGGTCCTACTCCATTTGTTGCAATGTTGAGTACTTCTCCATATTTAGGAACTTCGTCAAGTACTGCTTTGTGATCATCGTACCCTGCTAGAACATCAAATACTCATTCTGCTTCCTTCCCTTCTCATAGGCATGTATGTACTAATCCTCAAAATCCTTCTTGAATTCTCCCTAGATAATCAGGTCCTGTCCAGGGAATGAAGCTCGACCTCTAGTAATCATGACTGAAAAAAAGTAACAAACTTGTATTATTATTAGGAAACAAACTTTGTGTTATTATCTGAACCATTCCTATGATAATATATTAACAATGTGTCAAGTCCATTTTACAGAAAACACAAGTTGTAATATACTCTAACTAACAAAATACTACCGGAAGACACTTCCTCCAGCATCCAGTGTGAATAAACTCTTCTCACCATCATACACAAAATTCTTGTTCCCTAGTTCACTATCATATGTTTGTTTTAGCTTATATATTACTTTTCTACCGATGCCTTTACCTTCAACAGGCTGATCATCTTTATATTTGAGTGAAACCTAGGGCACCGTACACAATAGATAAGATTACTTTCCACTGATAACATTTGCACTTCCGACATGGACATAAGATTTCACCATATGAAGAAGCAACACTTTCATTTTGAAATGTCACATTAATAAATTCATCAATGCCATCCTTATATTCTTCTATTATAACGTCACATTTATCCTTCCAACCACGAATCCAACTACGATATGATTTTGTCATTTATGTAACGAACAACATTAAGCCATATGTCAATATATAAATTCTTGTACTTGAAACATGTGTTGAAGTTATGAAGTCCAAAATCACATGTTTCAATACTGTATCATCATTACTGATCAATGAATTATCATATTATAGTCTCTTTTTTTCAATGTTCTCATTTTAATTAACGATAATAAAGTTCGTTCATCTACTTTTCAAGTCACGATATTCATATAGTTGAAAGCAGAGTTTCAAGTTAACATAACTAAGAACATATATTCATATATTCATCTAAAATAAGACGTAATTAAAAAAAACAATTTAGTCTATTCATATATTCATCTAAATTAAGGCATAATTAGGAACATGACCAAGTTCAATTTCAAGTTAACAAAAATCAATTAGCAAAAAGGGACTTACTGTCCGACGAAGGAAGGCAACGTCCGGTGGAGGAGCGATAGCGGACGAGGGCGGTGAGGCGTCCGTCTGAGGGCAACGACGGAGGAGGAGCAGCCGAGGGCGAAGGAGGAGGGACAGCCAATGACGGCGGCATCCAACTGTGGCAAAGAGAGGAGTGGCCGAAGAAGGCAGCGTCCGGCGGTGAAGTAGCTGAGGAGGGCAGCGGACAAGGACTGTGTCCGGCTGGGAGGATGGCAGGGTCCGGCAGGGCAGAGATTGGCGGAGGGCAGTGTTCAGCTGCGAGGGGAGGAGCGACAGCGGGCGGTGAAGGAGGGCGGCATCCGGCAGAGAGGGCAGCGGACGAGGCAACATTCAGTAGAGGAGCGACCAAGAGGGCAGCGGACGAGGCGGCGTTCGGAAGACAGAGTTGAGGGGGTCGGGTCGGGGGAGGAGGCCGGAGGAGGTGTGGGGTCGGAGGAGTAGGCCGGAGGAGGTATCGGAGTCAAAGGATTCGGCGGTTGTCTGAGTATGACTTTCATTCTTTACATGGAGTTGGCCAAGTCTCCGAGGTGAAAATACTCCGCCTTATGCAGGTTTTTACATGTAATGCACATGATGCATGAATGCAATTTTCAAATAGAAGTTTAGTATTGGAAACCATCATATAAACTTTCCTTCTAAAAATCAAATATTCACTTCAATTTCACAAAGATAAACTTCGACAGATTTCTAATGAAGCATACAAATATATAAATATGCATGAAGGTTGACCAATGTCATCACTCTAAAGAGTTTAGCAATTCATATCAATTGAGATAAATTCCCTCACCTTGGATTCATCGAGTCCCAAATTATCTCCTTGTCTGAATCCAAATTAAAGGTAAACACAACCTATCAGTATCCATTACTTGATTAATTAAAATTATAAAACTAAAATTTGGTAATTCACTCCTCACAACACTCAGCATATTTATCATAAACCAAGTTCTATTATGGATTTGCTATAACACTTACCAAGACGGAAATGAAGGCCTTGTCAAGTAGTAGCGGCCTAATTGAAACTTAACAAACAACAAACTATCGCCTTCCTATTAACAACCCCTATAAGCAAAGTTCAAATTAATCTTTACGGCAACTTCCAATTAGGACTTTAACTATATTATAAAATTTTATTTCCAATTATCCGGGCATTCATACCACAACAATTATAGCCACCGCTCTCAAAACTACAGCCCCACTCGCCGAAACGTCAAAAAGTCATCAAACGCCTTCTTCATCAATGACAAAATAAAATTACTTTAAGTTTGTTCACATAACTGAAATCCAATCACAGGTACATTTCCATTCGCTTACCAATCACGATACGAGGATGAGTTGTCGGAGGACGATCGGAGTTTGAAACCCATAACCTAAAAGGGATTAACGGTTAACTTTTATCGGAGAATAATCTAAACCATTTCTCTCTCACATGTGCACCTACTAAAACATCATGATGAGCTCGGTCGGAGCTCCCCGTCGACTTACTGAAAAAATGATGTCGAAAAATCCAATTCGGTCACCTACGTAATTTGAAACATGAACACATTTAGAACTCATCAAAATTATCCTAATCGACCTGAGAATGATGTACAACTCATCAGGAGGAAGATCGGTGTGAATCGGAGTCGGAAACCTCGCCGGAGAACTTCTCCTCTTTCTCATGTTCGACACTTATTGTGTCACCTACAGTGGATCGATTGTCTCCTACCCCATGTCAAAATGTTCATCTCGTCGCCCTCTTCCAAACAGTGAAGAAGACGAGTGAAAAAGGTGACCGGACGACAGAGATCAGGTGGTTGGAAGAAGGGGTGGCGGCTGGAGATGTCTTGCACGCACTATAGCACTCGGGGGTGAAGAAGACGAGCGCCCTCCTTTTTTTACACGTCGCTTTATTTTTATTTTTATTTTTTGCTATTGTGCTTTCCTACATAATGACCAAAAAGCCCCTACCTTTTAAATAAATTCCACCTTTTTCTAAACGTTATAGATAACATATAGTTATATAAATATAGATAACGTATATATAGTTATCTATTTCTTAATTAATATATATGTTCCTCAAACATATATAGTTATGAGATGCAAAGTAAGTGTTAAAATAGTGCCAATTAAGCGTTGTATGTGTTACATGTGTAGGCAACAATAGGAAAATGATTTTATGTTGGCATCTCAGTAGCATCGACAGAGCGTCTCATTTAGTGAGACGCTAGCTTCGCGTCGAATGTTGTCGATGCTACAATAGCGTTAAGTTCTACCATGCATTTTCGCCCCATCGCACATAATAATAGCGGCTATTTGGCGTCTCTATGGCGCCTCCCTTAGCGTCTACATCGCGGAACGCTAAACTAACGCTAATGTGACACTATTAAGAGGTAAGTGGCTTTCCCAATTTGTGACTCAACTGCGAAGCTATACCGACACACATGGCGTCAACTTAGCGTCACCGGAGATGGAGACGTTATTTTGCGTTGCTAATCATCAGTTTTCTTGTAGTGTTGGCCAGTTAAAAAAATCAAAATATACAACTACATAATGTTCATGAGAGGAGGCTTCGTCATGCGGTGAATGTCAAATTTTGTTACGTTATTGTTGTTACTATATGCAAGCGTAATAATTATAACACAAATATCACATATAAATACCAATAGATATGCTCTCAAATTATACATTTATATATCAAAACATACATGCACCACACACGCAACATTCATGTAAGACATTGATTCAAATATTTGAGAATGTATGATCCATATTTTTGATAGCATATTGCACCAAATAGATATGATTAGCTGCACTTCTAGCATTTTATGAATTTCAAAATAATTATATGAAAAATTCCAATTAGTCAATACATAGATCATGTATATCACGTCAAATCATATATAATATTTTCATTTATATTGATACTATATACAACGAAGTTATAACATGTACACCTCACATCTAAATATGAATAGATATCTTCTCAGATTACATGTTTATATATCGACACACACAATAGTTAATGGATAGTTTGTATAGTTAGATAATTTTTAAAGGTGGCCCTCATCATAATTTTTCAAAATAAAACATTTAGCGGCATGATATTGAGCTCCATTCTTCTCGTCTCTATAAAAAAATAAGCCAGAAGGCCACATTTATTATACAATGCAACTCCACATGACAATTAATTATTTACTACCTTATCCCATTCTTTAGGAACATATAAAATTGATCACTGAATTTTAGATATGACACACTTTGTGAAAGTGATGTAGTTCTTAGCTTAGACTACAATTCATGCAAGACCTAAATCAAATGTATGAGAATGTGTGATCCAAACATATGATAGCATATTGCTCTGAATAGTAATTCAAGACATCAAAGTAGGTAGTCACATTTTTTACCATAAGTTTTCTTAGCCTTTGTATACTTTCATATTATCTATCAAGTAGTTTCTAAGTGGGTAGAAGATCTTTAATTAATAATATTATGTTCAACAACACAAAACATCAACCTGGGCCTTATGCACTAATTAGTTCCATATGCCTAAACTTATCTATCTAATTTCTTCCAAAATCTTACCCTTACAATAAATTTATTCTAAACCTGACCTTTTTTAAAACATCCTACATACCTTCGTTGGTCTTTTATCCCATTTAAATGTTGCTATTAGTCACTCGTAATGAAGTAACTTTTTTAATGTGAGCTTGTGAAGGACTAACAAGGATAAGAAAAGGCTAGTTGGGATATAGGTCTAGATTAGCTTGGATGTGGAGTCGAAGTGCGGACTAACTAATAATGCAATCCGCTTATTAAATAATTAAATTAATTGATGTAAGTAATAACATTATTTGAACTATGATTAATGGTAATATCCTTTCATATTGCATTAATCATAAGATCTATTAAACTAACTCACAAAACTACAAATATACGTTAGGTTAATTTATAACATGTAATACATGACTAATATTAATGCAAATATAAATATTATAATAATATATAATATATGGTAGATATGAATTAATCATATTTGAGCTATGGTTATCATGATCAAAGTTTTGGATATTACAGTAATAATACAAAGAATTATACCATAAATAAATTAGCCTTGAATATCAAAATTAATTTAAAATTTTCACAATGTGCACCTTTAAATCTATATATTTTTATCTTATAGAATACATTTTTAAAATGATATTATTATAATTAGTCATTTCTAAATATTATCTGCAATAGAGATTTTTCTTTGTTGATATTCATAATCAAGCCTCTTAGTGAAAGTTGCTATGGTAAAAGTTTTGCATAAGTTTTTTTTTTCCCAAATGTCAATCTAAGCATCTTTAACTTGATCCTATAAAACCTCTATAAAATGAATTAAAGCACGAGTACCTCTCCTCGTTGTACAAGTTGTGTGAATGAAAGCCCAACTATATGTTTCAACATTCCTTGTCCACTTGATTATTTATTATAATCGGATATACCAACCGGATCGTAGTTGGATCAATTCAATTGAGTTCGATACAGTTAAATCACATTTTTAATAAAATTTTATTATTTATTATAGATAATAAATAATCAGCATCTCAATTCATTCATACATAATAACTACATAGCTTATAGTACCATAACACAAAACATAAATAAATATCAATCTAAATACAACCAGCAACACCAATTTGTAATAAGGTCCAAGTATCCACAAAGCAAATTCTAAATATTCATATATTTACCATTAAATCAATTCCAAAAAATCATGCATCAATTCAAATGTCATAAACTAAACATCAAATCAATTATATAAAATCATAAATCAAATAAGTGATATGATATTTATCAGGGATATCACCCTCTATGATAAAAACTTCAATAAAAGTTAGTCTTCAAACAAAAGTAAAAGATAGTCTAGAATTTATTAGTAGCATCTCAATAATCATTATTTTCATTTTCATCTTGATATTTTATTTGATCCGCCACAATCTTCAAGATCTACAAAATAAAATAGCACAACTTTGAATATCCTCCATTAAATAAATATTATAAAATCCACAAAACAATCATGAAAATAATACATAATATAATAAATTAAAATGAAACTTTGACCCTTGATAATAATCAAGTTCCTCTTATACTTTTCTTTTCATAATTCAATTTTTTTATTATCTATTAGGGGTGTTTCTCTATAAGTAATCTTTGGAAATTACTAGATAATGTTGTGTTAAATTACCTGGGCTCACCACATTACCTTATTCTTAAATACAACGTCAAAAATTGTGTGATGCGAAGGGCTCAAAGTAAGAGAAAATATTGCGCTTCATATGGAAGGGTCACGTATCAGGAGCGGTTACACCTAGACATTTGTTTATCCTCACACGGACGATTACCCTTCACAAGAAAATATCGAATTAAGCTTTAAATTTTATAATTCCTCAACACAATCATGACCAGAATCACAAGTGTACGACAGTCATTATAGTGTTTGAGGGTCGATCCATAAGGACAAATCTTGAAAAGTTCACTTTATTGAAATCGTTTAGAAGGAAAAACTTAAGTCTAGGAAAGTCGATTGAAATGAGAAAATGAAATATTACAAATTAGAAATCACAGCAAATAAAACTACTCTATTTTTTATGAATGTTTAATGCAAAAGTAGACAAAGATCATTGTAGATAAACACTAGGACTAGGAGGATATTTTCACTTGGGATTAATATTTTCTAGTCATTAAATTATGATTGGGATTACAGACTGCCCTCAGCATACGCACAAGTATGTAATGATGATACACATCACTTAACTCATTAGTGACACTCTCGTGCACACGGATGGCTCAGCTCACGCATGTTGATAGGATATCTATTCGGCAGAAGAAACACTCTTGCATGCACTAAGCAGTTAGATGAATTGATCCTCTCTGTAGGGATTGAGCTGAGGTTTCGCGTAGTCTCAGCCTGATGGGTTCTCTGGAAGATAACCAAAGATCCAAAAAAACCTCTTGCCTTGAGTTGGACTCCCGTTTGTGAAGATAGCCTCTCAAGTGAGAACCTCTGTGATAAAGGATTGTGCGAAATAGGATGAGTTCAATCAAGTAAGGTCCTATCTAGAAACAAAGGTTGCGACTTTCGATAACCTCTCTAAGGATGACTATGTATGCCCTCTCGGATCCTCCATAAGTGCAAAGAATAGAAGTTCCTCTCAGGTAGGAGACCACATAATCAATAAAAATATGACCAAAGTCAAAGGAAGATAATGATACAAATTAAGGAGCGAATCAAGTTCAACTCCAAAACACACAACTCTTCATTTCATCTTCGGTGATTGAAGCCTTGTTCCACCTCTCGGCATGCATACATGAGTTCAATGAAAAACATCTCTCTCGGGTTGGGGATAACATGCGTTGCCTGAACTGATAACTATGAAAAACCATCACAGAAACACCAAAATCGTAGAAGCAGAGCTTGTTCGAATTATAAGAAGATAATTAACTTTATTCAGCCTTTGTACCTATCGGCATTTAGTTGAACTGAGGATAGAGCTTCCTCTCGGATTGCATTCGAAATAAGCACTCAAGCTCAACCAATAACAGAATCATTACAACAAATTAAAATAGAACAAAATAGGAGATGATTCATTATAGCAGTAAAGAAACCAAATAGTTTAACTAGTAAGAGAACTAGAAATCAAAGAAAGAACATAAGCATCTCAAGATCAACATCACCCAGCCATTAGTTGTCTGGTTTAGTTACACAATAGGAAAGCTAGGATAAAAAGGAAAAGAAGAAAGGGAACAAAAAATAAAAGAAGGAAGGAGGCGACCGGCTACAGCCTCCTCTTCAGCCTTCTTCAACAACAAACGGAATTCAGATTCAGCCAAAATCGGAACTCTCTTCCATGGAAAACATTTTTATCCTTTTATATCTCAAGGGATATGTGCCACCTGTCCAATATCTTCACTTGGTGCATTGTCTTCTTCTGTCCACTTTTTCAAAATGCTCTTATGGTCCTTCTTTGGCTGCCTCCCTTCATCTTGTCACTTGTCCAACTTTTTCAGCAAAAAGGCATCTACTTGTGGTTGTCTCCCTTCAACTTTTCTAACTACTATTTTGTCCACATATGCACATAAAGGTGTAGAGGAAGATTTCTTCCTCTTGTACAAGGCATATATTAGGTTGACATGAAAAAGCATCATTTTCCTTATTGTTTACTACTTTGGATAGTTGTCCTAATGAATTTACGTCATCCACTCTTAAATTTTTCTAAGTGTCTGGGTTGGGGTATATTGGTGAAAACTATATATTAACTCATAAGCCTTTATTTTCTTATAAAGAACCTATATGGATTGGCAATAAATTACTTATGCATACTAAACAATATAATGTGCTAACAATGTAACTAGTAACAATCTTTCTGAGAAGTAATTTATATTGCTGGGTAATGTTAAATGACAATGAAGTAAACACACTCTTAAATCATTACCAATTGGATCATATGATTTCTTGAACATTGACATATTATCAATAATGGACACAATTATTTTGATGCATGAAATAATATAGAACTAAAATTATGCCAAAAAATATGTCTCTCTTTCAATCGCAAATTATAATGAACATGAACAAAGATCGTTTAACCTTTCATGCTTCAATTAATTTTTATTTTTTTAGTATGAATGCGTTCAAACACATTTCAATCGTGTTCACATCCAGATAAGCAGTTTGGCCAAGAATTCTTATATCTAGCCTTTGTAAATTTGGAACATAATCAAATATTCGTCACTATTCATTTTTCATTGAATATAGAAAAAATAATTACTATTATAAATTTATAAATTAAAGAAAATATATTAACGAAAGCATAATGAGAGTGAAATTTACGTAATTGAGCAATTTTGCTAGATACAAAGTTTTAATATGAGAAAAAACCAATTCATGTTCTCGAAAAACTTTTATCTCATACAATATTAATGTGTTAGAAGATATGTCATTCATCTTGCCAATCAAATTTAACATACCATGCAGTCTATCAAACTATTGGCAGGAGAATAATTGATCATATTGAATAGCAGGATCAAGAATCAAGATAATTTGCAACAGCATAAATATCTTAATGCAACATATCATTCCATCTCTTATTTATAATGTCAACTTAAAATTTGTACAATTTTTTTCTCATTTTTAAATATAGCCATAGTTACTAAACGTGCCATGAACCAATATCACAAATTTGTAATAAGTATATCAATGGAGTCATAACATTGACAACTATTCTAAGAAATTTCATCCAACACTATTTGTTTTAGTTTTTTCACCTTTCTTTTCTTTCAAAAAATTTTAAAATAACCATGGCTTACCAACACTTGTAAATCATCCTTATGTTGATACAAATTATATGTAAACAATAAGGTAGTTGCAAAGCAAGTTGCAACTGGGCAAATATTAATAAGCCAAAGTTTCATCTTTCTTAGCTAATTCAAAGTCACCTTGTGATTTTATACAATTATGATCACTTTAGAAGCAAGGACTAGTAAGGTTTCCATAATAGACACCACTTCAACATCTTTTAATATCAAATTAACACAATGTTAGCATATGTTGATAAAAAAAAGATATTTCTTCATTTTACTATATGTAACTTTGTAATTTACGCATTTTTAGGGCCAATCCATTCAACAATTTCACTAAAATAATTATACAAACGTTCAACATTGTTAAGTCAAAAGCATCAACTGACTTGATAAAACAATTCTATTTGGACAATAAAATAAAAAGTTAATTAAAGATCTTTATCTTTTGTCTATCCATTCATCTCTCATGATGGTGCAATGCATTTCACTCCAAGTATTTACTAAGGGAATCACTTAGCAAATGATGTTTCATCTTAACATTCTACACTAGCAATGTTATCAATAACAACATGAAAATAAAGTGAATTACAAACATTAAAGGGGAATTAATGCAACATAAAATTAGCTTGCAAGATCGATCAATCATTTTTCCAATTTTTTCTTACTTTGCATTATTGTGAAGGATCACTTACACCAACTTGATAGTTTCAGAAGCCATTATCTTTCCTATAGCATTGGCATGAAACTAAGAATAAGAACTTTCATTATTTTCATCTGATGCAAGGTCTTCAATCAATAATTGTTTGTGCTTACTTTTCTATGATATTATTTAGTGTTTTGTATCTCAAATTTGACTTCATGGGGGAACCTTTTGACATGGATCAACATTCCTTTCATCCCAGCTAAATGCTCTTTTATTCTATCAATATCTTCATCTGCAACATGTTTTTGATAAAATAATATAACAATTTAATTCTTCCATTTGCATTCTTTGCCTCATTAGTATATTTCCATGACATATCTCTTTTCTTCCCAAGTGAATGATCTAATATAGGACTTGTACCAAGATGGCATTGAAGATGATCATTGAGAAGTCATGCTTTTTAAGAATATTCAATAGCAAACTAATTAAATGTTATATATAATAAGATAATTGAAAAGTAGACTAATCAAGTGAATGAAAAGTGATATGCAATCTTTAAGTAATTGCTAAAACAAATCATCTAAAAGTAAAAGTAGCTAATCAATATTCTATTATTGCAAACTAATTAATTTTTTTAAAAGGGTAAATGATGAGTAAATTAATTAATAATTGTTGTGATATAAGCATCCACCAAAATATAATCTGATTAATATTCTGTGAAAACAAACTAGTTATTATTCTAAAATAACAAACTAATTAATATTTGGTTTAAATAATTTTTGTAGTAATCAAAATGATTAGTATTAATTAGTTTATATCATAAATATAATCAAATCAGTTTATATTATTATTGTAGTAAAATATGATTAATTAAATATAAACATACTATTATTGCAGAGACATCCAAACTTCAAAGTACAGAGATGACTAAGGAAACAACTTTTTGGTGAACTTGAAATAAAAAATATACATATTCAGTCATGGATTCAGTTAACCAGAAGACTAAAAATTAATTAGGGTGCCATGTTAATTTCAAAACAAAAACTAGAAAATGGAAAACTATTAACTGCTTAGTGTTTTAAGTTTTTAAAAATTCAAAGTAGGACAAAATATGAATTTTCAACTTGTAAGCTTAGACAATGCAGCAAAATGTCCCTGTGTTGGAGGATGAAGGCAACATTGTTCGAAGGACGAAGGTCATGCCCCAATTGTGTTGATTTCGATCCACTCATGCCGAGATCTGGAGGACGAAGGTCGCGCCAGTGTCAGAAGATCACATCACCCTGTGGAAGTAAGATGAGAAAGAAAAACCAAGAAGCTAAAATCCCATCAAACCAAATGAAGATTTTAGGTTTAGAAACCATAGTATTTTTTAACTCTTGACTTATTGAAATGTCTGATGCATTGAATTTGTAATAATAAAATTGTTAGCAAGTTCACTAGTCGTATCAAGTAATAAAGTAGAGAGTAAAGTATCAAACTCACGAGAAATTAGTTAAATCTAAATCTATCTCAATAATCTATTAGGAGAAGGAAAAGGTGTTGTGGTAGAAACACAAAATGAATGATAAGCAAAATAAAATAAATTGGTGTTCAGCCTTGAGAATTATGGATGATTAATGTGAAGATAAACGTGTATGATCCTCTACAATAGTTTAGTTATAACAGAAAAGATTTGATTCTTAAGACGGATTAGAGTACCTAAAATATTGACCTCTCAAGATGAGTAAACCAAACTATCTTAACTTCTAATAAAACTAACAACCGCAAATGATGAATCAATTATTAATTTTACAGAGAGTTCAGATGCATTAATATGTGTCTCCTATGGACCTATGCTATTACTCACCCTCAAATCTGGACAGAATAATATATCACACGAAATTCGGCACAAACGTCGAGTTATCAAACACGTCTTATGTATGCTTCATTTTAAAAGTAAAAGATCAATTATCAAAGCAATAATAACTCATGAAACTAATCACCCCACATATAGGTTTGTAATCTAATATTAGAATTCAAATTACTCATCAATAGGCAATGGACTCAGCATGCATAATCAAAAGAAACCAAAAAGTTTAATTAACTCAACTAATAATAAGGTTCAAACAGTTGTCCTTCTCAAAAAGGATATAAAATCTCTATTACATTAAAGATAAAATATGAAAAACTAGGTAAAAGAGCATCCAAGTAAATATAGAAGAAGAACTCGTAACCTTAAGGAAGTTGCTGTGCAATCTTCTTCGGTTGATCTTCAAGCTTTGAAATTTTCTTCTCTGCAATAAGGCATGAATTTCCAGGTCTCAAGCATCGAAGCACCTCATTTTTTTTTGTCTCTTGTGGCCTCTATTTATAGCCTCTAGGTGTTCCAAAGGTTTTGGTAAAGTTTCGATTTGATTTAGAGTATTTTTGTGCAAAACAATAAAAATTCAAAATAGACTTTGATTGAATTTTAAAAGCATCCAAAACATTTTCAAATCTGAGTAAATATGTTTCCTAATGATCGTTGGGTCTTATGGTATGATTTGAAGTTGATTTACAATTGAAATTCTTAAGAAAAGTCGAAGAAATATTGAAATTCAATTTGATAACGGCCCATAACAACTCTGTAATGATCTAAATATGGATTCTCACGGCTCATAACGACCCTTACAATATTCAAATTAGAGTAAAAATTATGTTTTCATGGTCCGTAACATTTTGGTCACATCCGTAACTCAGGCAAGTTTTGTGGGTGAATCTGGCATTTCAACGGATCATTATATTCATTTCCTCTACTAATTTTCACTTTCTAGCTCTGTTTTAACTCCAATTTGTGTGCATTCTTCAGTGACTTCATAATTCATTTTCCTTTCTTTTTTTGCAATAAAAAATAGAATTTGTGCAGATTTTCATTTTTATAAAATTAAAATAAATAAGGTTAGAAAATGATGCATACTATATGAAAATGAATCCAAATATGATTAAATGCATGGCTAATTATATGTTGTAGTTTGCATACATCAATTTCCAAAAAGAAGGAAATCAATTTTCAATCGAGACTATAATAATAATTTTTTAAAAAAAAATTTATTAAACAAAAATTTATTATGTCTACTAATTTTATTACAGTATAATTACTTAATTTCTTATCATATTATAAAATTAATATTTTATTATTAATTATGATAATATAACAATAAACTTTTTTATTAAGGTAATTTTAGTAAAAGATGTATGTTAATTAGCAAATCTTTTTTATATTATAAAGGAAAAAAATATGAATTGTATATAGATACATATTAAATAAGTGGTAATATTTGTGAGAGGAGATCTACATTGTCAAGCAATGCTGATTAGCAATATAGTGAACATCCTTGTACATATCTCAGATGGAGTAATTGAAACTTTATAATGTAATTATGAGAGACAACATTCATTGTCATTCTAGTGAACTCCCTTAGTACATATCTCAAATGGACTAATTGAAACTTTAGAAGGTGTACCCAACAAATTCTTTTGGATCACAAATGAGCAAAGATCTAGGGCACAGCTTGTATATTTGAATACTATCCAATGTATATACTAAGAGTTAGGGATATGCACCATATCTAAGTTTTCTTCCTTACAAATAGAAAACTTGTGGTTTTAAATGGACAACATGGCCTCTAAGCTTCAAAAAGATAAGATGTCACATCATTGACACCACAATTCTTTAGTAACATAAATACATTGGTGATAGAAATTGTTTATCAATGCTCTAAATTTAATCAAGTTGGTAAAAGATAAATATACAGAAAATGAACAATCAATTGGTGTTATGACTAACTCTTGAATTTTTAGTTTGTCCATATGGCTCTTGTATTTTCTTTCTACCCATAAGTTTGTAGTTAAGATCTTATGTGGTGGTTCTTACAAAGATATATCTTTTGTTCTTGATGTTTTTAGTGTTGATTTGGTTTCAAAGTTTCGATTTAGCAATGATCATAAGTAGATATGGACTAGTGGCACTCAAGATGTTGCTTATGCGAAAGTTGTATAGATATTTGTGAGTATTTGAGCCACTTTGAACTATGATAAATCTTGACCTAGCTATAAGCTAATGTGGAAGATCAATGTGCTCCTAAACGTTCAAAATTCCCTTTGGAAAATGACTCGTCGTAGACTCCTGATGAGAAACATCATCCCTATATTAACTCATGTTGTACACTATGCAGTTTAGCTCTAGAAATTGCACACAACTTATTCTTTAAATGCTTAATTAGCCTCCATCTTTGGACAGTCTTTTGGCAAAAACACTATTAAATATTCTTTCTACCTCATGAAAATCTGGATATTTGTTGTATGAAGTAAACCAGTTAGCTCTTACTGCCTTCGAGGTCTACTTTAGTTCCAAGGGTTCCAACATCACTATTGTACCTGAAAAAGTCTTGGTGAACTCTAACAAATATGTTAGAATCCACTACTCTTAGAAATTCCCTATCAATGATCTAATTGTAGTTAGGTGGGAGCCGCCTCCTCTTGATTGGTTTGGTTTGAACTCGAACAAATTCTTCATCAAACTTGAGGAAGCAAGAGGAGCGAGCTTAATTATCCATTCACTTGGGCATCTTCATATGTGTGTGTTGTAAGTAGACACTTCCACTCGACGCTCCAAGCCAAATCATGGAGCATTTTCATTTAAAAAAAACATTGGAGCATGTTGTGTGGCTCTTGTAGCGTAAAGAAAAGGGCGTGCACAAGACTCGAGGGCACCTGTACAATATGTTTGTGACATGGTTAACATTAAATTTCTTAAACATAAGAAATAATTTAAAAAGAGAATATTCAACCACAAATTTGAAAAGTTAATACAAATCATTAATAAGATGACAAAATCAATAATATTATCTAGATAATAAAATTTTAATAACTCAATATATTTTGATAACTATTAACATTTTAGAATATAATAAATAATATTATAATAATTTATTGTTATCAGTAGTTTATTATTATATTTTTATATACTATAATATTACTTGTGCTATATATTTTAGTTTTGGGAAAAAAATATAGGATGAAGAAATGGAAATAAAATAAAGAGGAAGGAGAAGAAAACAAGAGAACTCTAGTTTGGTAACAAATAAATTCTTAAGTTATTATTAGTATTAAACTAAATAAATCATTATTATTAAAAGTAAATAATAATAATGATATTCATCAATCATCATGAATTTTGGATAGATACTAAATTTTTGAAACATAATAAATAATTTGAAAAGAAAATTTTCAACTATAAAATTGAAAAAGGAACAAGGGGAAAATATATGATAAAAATTATATTGATGTGCCTTGAATTATTATACTCTATATCCAAAATTGTGGAAAAATGAGAAAAATAAAATGAGGATCAATGACGAGCAAAAAGCAAGATAGTTAGTAGATATATGTATAACCAAGTGTTGTTAGTAAACATATATCTAATCCAAGAAAGAAGGAGCTGGAAGCTGTTAAGTGGATACTGAGATATTTAAGAGGTACTTCTTATGTATATTTGGAACCTGATATAAATTGTCTAGTTGGCTACATAGATTTAAATTTTGCAAGAGATCTTGATAGAAGAATGTCTTTCACTGGTTATGTTTTTTACTACTATTACTATAAATTGGAAAGCTATTTTGCAAGATACAATAGCAGCTGAAACTGAATATATGGTTATCACGGAAGGGATAAAGGAAGTTATCTAGTTGAGAGAGTTAGTTGAACTCACCATAAAAGAGGAAGTTACTCTGATAGTCATAGTGCAATATATCTTACAAAACATCAAATGTATCATGAAAGGACAAAACATATTGATATGAGATATCATTTTGTTCATGATATTGTGAAAAAAAAAGATGTTCAAGTTCAAAATATTAGTACTCATGATAACCCAAATTATGATGACAAAGAGCTTACTATAGCCAAGTTTAAATACTGTTTAGACTTGGCAGACATTCTGTAAAGATCAAGCTAGGCCCATGTAGGCACCCAGCGAAGGAGAGCATGTTGAGCATATTTTTTGAGAGTTTTGTAAAATTCAAATCAAGGTGAAAATTTGTTGATGTGCCTTAAATTATTATCCCCTATACCCAAAGTTGCAAAAGAGATGATCTATGACGAAAGCGAAAGCGTAGGGTTTGAGTCGTATGAACCTTTATGTATAAGGGTTGGAATTTTATTTTGATGTATTCTCTTTTTTTCATAGTGAATTTCTTCTGGCGACGACCTCCTTTCTCCGTGAATGTTCCCTCTTGTTCACACTAATGAAGAGAATTTTATCACATTAAATTTGTATGTTCATCTTCTATTTTTTTCGTTGTATTGATTATTCATCGATCATCGGTGCTATATTCCCAACAAAATGGAAGTTGAAAAGGGGAAGGAAAACAATATAGAAAAAATAAAATAAGTGTACTATGTTTAGAAATAGAATGTACTATATTAATAAATGTCTATAAAATTTAAATCACCTAATTATATCTATATATATACATATATATAATATAGTTATATTAACATTCTTTCTTTTTATTCACGTATATATATAGATATTAAAATTTTCTAATCTAATTATTAAGAAAAAAATTATATCACTTAATTCCATCTTCATAATTGCATAATTTAACAAAATAAATCATACATGTCTAATATATATATATATATATAATCCACGTTAATTAATACCGACTTAAATATATATGTTTTTGTATTTACATATATACATATGTGTGCATTTGTACATATCTCAATACATACATATATATATGTGTGTATTCTTATACTTCTATGAATACAATAATAATTATTATTTAATTGATTTATTGATTAAAGTTTAGTGTAGGAAGTGTATATGTATATTCCCAACAAAATGGAAGTTGAAAAGGGGAAGGAAAACAATATAGAAAAAGGAAATTAAGTGTACTATGTTTATAAATAAAATGTACAATATTAATAAATGTGTATAAAATTTTAAATTACCTAATTATATCAATATATACATACATATATATAGTATAGTTATATTAACATTCTTTCTTTTTATGCACGTGTATATATATATATATATATATATATTAAAATTTTCTAATCTAATTATTAAGAAAAAATTATATCGCTTAATTCCATCTTCATAATTGCATAATTTAACAAAATAAATCATACATGTCTAATATATATATATATATATATATATATATATATATATATAATCCACGCTAATTAATACCTACACACACATATATGTCTTTGTATTTACATATATACATATGTGTGCATTTGTGCATATCTCAATACATACATATATATGTGTATTCTTATACTTCTATGAATACAATAAGAATTATTATTTTATTTATTTATTTATTAAAGTTTAGTATAGGAAGTGTATATGTATTAAAATCGGTGCCTCATTAGGGTCACATTAGTGACAACTTTTAAGCAGCGTCACATTAGCGTCAACTGGACGTTAAACATGCTGCCGCGCAATACATTTAGCGCCACGGTACTGAACGCCTCTACAACATTGTGCATAACCTCGAGTAACAATGTCGCATTGGCGATGGAAGAACTGCGGCGCTAATTTGACCCCACATCTGCGTCACATTAGCGTCACAAACTGTTTCGGCGCAAACTTTTTAGTGCCCTGGATAGCCAACAATACAATGGCATGGATGATATGCTCTTGCCTTAGCGTCGCATTGGCGGAGACTTCGCTACGACACTAAGTCAATTTAGCGTCACAAGCTAGCGACGCTAACATAGCACTGTTATTTACCGTGAATTTGGTTATTTGTGCGCGGATTAATAGTATCGTGGTAGCAGTGAGAAAGCGCCAACTTGGCGTCGTGCTTTTGTAGCGTGAAAGCAATGCTAAATCGAGGCAAGGAAGAGGTTATTTGCATCGCTCTATAGCTGACGCTGCAACATTGCTATTGCATCACTAATGGTAACTATGGGAGTAGAAAGGATAAAAAGATGATATAATAATAAAAAAAATAATGAGGTGACAATAAAAGAAAGCAAAGTGAATTAGCAATAAAAATCATTAATATTATATAGATAATCAAAGTTAATAAAAATCTACCAACCACCATGATTTGGATAATCATTAACTTTTTAGAATATAAAAATAATATTTTTATATTAATTTTATTATTTTCAGTTTATCGTTAAAATTTTATATATTGCATAGTAATACTTGTGAAATATATTTTAGTTTGGAAAAAAAATTAAAGGGCTAAGAAATAGAAATAATGACAAAAGAGGAAGGAGAAGAGAAATAAAGAATGTAAAATGGGATAATAAGAAAATTGGACTGTGATTTGGGATAAAATATATTCGCAATTAATTATTGTATTAATCAAAATAACTTATTAGTAGTATTAAAGTAAATAATAATGATCACAATATTCATCAGTTATCATGACTTTTGGGGGAACATTAAGTTTTTGAAGCATAAGAAATAATTTAAAAAGAGAATTAATATTCAACTATAATTTGAAAAGGAAACAAGGTGAGAAAATATGGTGAAAATGGAAGTTGAAAAGGGAAAGGTAAATGATATGGAAAGAAGAAAATGCACAGATAAAATAAATATGGGAGCAGAAAGGGTAAGAAGATGACACGAAAATTAAAGGATGAGAAGGTGGCACTAAAAGAAAACTTTAAATAAGAAAATTTATAAGAGTAAATCATAACAAATTAAATTAATATAAAATCATTAATAATATACTATAATGAAAAATTAATAAAAGATGTACCAACCAACATGATTCGGATAATCATTAACTTTTTAGAATTAAATAAATGACATTTTATATTAATTTATTATTGTCAGTAATTTATTATTCAAAATATCTATATTATACAGTATTAGTTGTGCTATAATTTTAGTTCTAAAAAAATTATAGGTTGAAGAAATGGAAATAACAAAAGAAAGATGAAGGAGAAAAAAAAGAAAGAAAGTAAAATGGAACAATAGGAAAGTTAAACCATGATTTGGGATAAAATAAATTGATAAGCCATTATTGTATTAAACGAAATAACTCATAATTAGTATTAACATAAATAATAATAATATTCATCAATCATCAAGAGTGAATTAGATAAAAAAAATTAATATAAAACCATTAATAATATATAGATTGCAAAAACTTATTAAAAAAACTACCAGCAACCATGATTGGGATCATCATTAGCTTTTATAATGTAATGAATAATATTTTTATTAATTTATTATTTCTGTAGTTTATTATTCTAATTTATATACTATATAGTATTAGTTGAGCTAAATTTTATAGTTTTGAAAAAAAAAATTATAGGGCGAAGAAATGGAAATAAAAAGAGGAAGGAAAAGAAAATAAAAGAAAGTAAAATGGAATAATAAGAAACTTAAATTGCGATTCGGGATAAAATAAATTCGTAAGCCATCATTAATACTAAAATAAATAATACTAATCATCATCATCATTATCACTTTTGGGTAAATGTTAAACTTCTTAAACATAAGAAATAATTTGAAAAGAAAGTATTCAACTATAAATTTGAAATGTTAATAAAAATTATTATCAAATTAATATTAAATGATTAATAGTATATAGATAATAAAAAAGTTCATAAAATTCTACCAAACACCATGATTTGATTTGGATAATAATTTATTTTTTAGAATATAATAAATAATGATTATTTATTTATTTATTATTATTATGAGTGTGTTTATTATCAGAATTTTATATATTAAATAGTATTAGTTGTGCTATATATTTTAGTTACTTATAAATAGTACTATTTGGATAGCATATGATTATTCAATCGAATCTATTGAATTGTGATCCAATCAACCCTCTTTTTCAATTATGAAAATAACAAGGATATATTCATAAATATTTGTACGACTAGGGATGAAAGTGATACAGGTTGTGATTTTTTTTCATTAAAAAACATGTCCTTTGTTTCATAGTTTAAGAGATTTCCTCAAATTTTACTAGTGAGAGTTATTTGTCTTTTATTTTTATGTTCTTTGTATTACTCCCTCTGCATCATTTTAATGGGAAAAAGACCACCCTGTACTTTTTAGGAAGTTTTTTAAAATCCATAAAATAATAAAAAAACATTATCATTTTTCGAATGGTCTTTTAGGGATTCTAGTTTTTATATATTTTATATTTATAAAAAAGAATCGATAATACTAAGAGGTATTTTATTCCATAAACTTGAGGATATCAATCACATTTTATTTTATTGCTCATGCATTTTCTACATATGCATACTCGTAAACGTATTATGATCTTTGAGTAATTTTGTGTATATTAGAAGTATTCAAAAGATAATAATGAGTAAATGCATATTTGTAGAGTCTCCATAGGTCTCTTGGGGTGATTCTTCAATTTAAAAACCTCCTATATTTTAAACAATCCTAGATTTTTTTGTTAGATTTTCAATTTTTAAACTTTTTGCTTACATCCACTTATTAATAACGGGTCATTTTTCATTAAAAAAAGTGATATTGTACTTTAGGGAGGAAAAATGATATTTTTTTTAATTAGAATTAATTAAAGTCTAGCTGGCTCTGACTCATGCTAGTTATCCAACCAAACTTCAAAATGATTCACAGTTAGAGGAAGGATAATAGTGGTAATCCAAATTTATTAAAAAAATTATTATCAAGAGAGTTTTCTTTTACTTCTTTTTTTTTTTCTAGTGAAACCCATTTCTCTTGTGCGTATTTGAGTTCTGAGTAGGATGTAATTTTTTTAAGTGCTTTATATTAGGTCAAAGATGAACTTGGAATGCTGCTAATTCGAGCACTTATATAATTAATAGAAAATGAATAATCAATTGTTGAAACTTCAATCCGTTTGCCTATTTTAAAATATCGCTGTAAAATAAATAGAAAAAAAAAATAAGTCAACTAGTTATGGGGGCGTCCAAGTGGAATAATCAAAGCAATATCACATGACATTGGACTTTCCCTTCCATCCAAATGGAGACTGGTCAGAGAATACTGCTAAAAAGTAGGGACTAACAAGCAATGTGTATTTGGAATAGGAGACAGAAGCAGGTGGAGGAAGCTTATTTTTATGCTCTCTCATGAGCTCCCACATCAAGTCCATCACAACATGCAAACATTAAAATGATGATGATGATGATCAAGCAGCCTTCCATGATTCTACTTATAATCATCATTCTCAGGAAAGTTCCCAAACACAAATGCACATTCAATGCTGATTCCTGCAGCACAAGAAGAAATGCATTCACCGAATATCCCGGTTGACTGTGTTTGTGCAGAAATAGAAAGCGGGAAAAAAACAGCAGCACAGGAAACCATGGGCAGGCTGTCACAAATTCAGATCATGTTCTTTGATTTTGATGACCCGGTACTTGATTGAATATTAAAAGATTCATGAATCGGGATACAAAAGAATACGGAGTTATCCTCCCAAACACAGTAACAAATGAATTATGAAATTTCAAAAAAAAAAAATTCTGAGCATATGACTGGAGATCAGATGTCAATTGGCATATAATTACTTAGAATGGACTCAGATGCATGACAACCCATCGAGTGTTGATAAAGAAATGGGTTCTCATGGCATCGCCATTCTAGTAGTTACTTGGCAATGAACAACCCCAACCAACTGACAAAGACCTGTTAAGCATGAAACAAGTAATTCAAGAAATAAACAGTGCTTTCCCTGTGACAAAAAAACATATTACTTGACAGAGAACGGCGATATGAACAAAAGAATGCATGTAATGAGACAAAATGACTCAACAAGTTTGTGCAAAGTTTGCAGCATCTACAGTAAACGCAACAAAGCGGATTAATCAGAAATTGGAAATTGTTGGCAGTTCGGAGGAATGCCAAAAATTATTTCTGGAAGTTTATCCTAACAAATCCCAAGAATTTATAACCAATCTAAACCATCTTCCACCTTCCAAAGCAGAAATTGCAAAAGTCAGATTCCTCCAAGATCTCAGCTACTCAATTCCTTACACAATGTTGCTCTTTCTACTATCCTAATATAGAATCTGAGGTGTCTTATAAGTATATGTCAGAAAACTTCTTTTCTTTGGCTCTTTGCAACTGATATCATTGATGTAATTTGAATAACAAGCTGCGGATCTTCCGTCAAAAGAAAATAGGAAGGCTCCTTAATGCAGCAAGGACTCTCTTCTTTGGTGATTAGCAAAATTAGAGGCGGCGGCCATTGACCCAATTCCTTAAGTTATTTTTTGTTTTCGGAATAGGTTGTCTACTATTGAGCTTCTGTTTTGGTATATCATGCAGCTCCATCACTTGTACAGTTCGCTGCTTCTTTGCTGCATAGAGAAATGTGCAGAAACCATTTTAAGATACAGAATTTGGAGAGCCATATAAGTTACTGAGACAAAAAAAAACAGAGCAGATACGAACCATTTTCAGCTTGTTGATAACCTTCATGAAGCTTCCGTTTTGCCGCTTCCAGTTTATAACTTATTGAAGCATCCTCCGAGTACATTGATTTCTAGGTAAAGAGTATTTTAAGGTTAGCAAGAAACTTGCAACTAGGAAGATAAATCAAAACCTCTAAGCTTACATTTAATGGAGCCAAGGATTGTTTCCTTTGAACTGCAGCAATGCCATGTTGCTTTTCTTTCATTTCATAGCCAGTTCTCCGTTCAGGGACTAGCGATGACGGTCTACCAGGACCAGAGCCAGCCATGAAAGGTTTGCTTCCTTTGTTAGTAACCCCTTGTGGCCTTGCTTGACCTGTAAATTGTTCTTGAGGCTTTGTTTGTAAGACTTGCTCTGGGTGCTTCTTCTGCCTTTTCTCTTCCATCAAAGTTGATGGGCGCACCTGTTGCTTCTTTGTGAGACTCATTTCTTCTGGAATCACTGAATCCCAATGCTGCTGCCTCTTGATATCTTCTTTTTGTTTCGGTACCACGGTACGTTCTGAAGGCTGTTGTTTCCTCACTCTTTCTTCGACCCCTGGAGGCCTCCTTCCATTTTCCTGCTTTGTATCAATGCCCACTCCTTTTCTAAAATCTGAGAAAGCATAATCAGTAGACAGGTGTCATTAGTAACAAGGAAACAAGGCAGTATGCCAATAACTAGTCAAACAAAGATGCATATACTCACTTCCATCTTCATCCATTTCATCGAAAAACTTCATAGCCCGAAAGTTGAGACAAAATATGGAAATAAATCAGTTTATGATAACAGATACTAAATTAGATTAACAGACGAGACAAAAAAAAAGATACACATGCAACCTATATACCTCAGAAAGCTGGACAGCAGTAGCCGGAGTAGTGAAGAAAAATGCCTCATCAAGTGGAGGAGAAGGAAGTCCTTCATCATCAATGGTCGACGGATATGTGGACTCTGAAGAATGACCTGCACATTTTTCTTTCACAATTATCCTCAGTGAAATCATATACTATGAAGGGAGAGAAAACATGTGTAGCACATTGCCACACACCTTGATTCATGAACCAAAGGTTTCGAGTTCAATTTTCACTATGGGACTTGTGCCCCTTTAGTTCTTTACTTGTTTCTTAAAATAGGCTTATGCGCCTACTTTGTAACGTAAAAATACTACGAAAATGATATCACAAACTTAGCATAAAACATCATGTTTAATATTACCTGCAACAGGCACTGCTTTGACCCATTCATCAACCAAAACCTTCCAACCTCTGCAATGGGAGAAAGAAAATGGAAAGGCAGTATGAGATAAGTCTTAACTGAGTTGCCATACATCTAAGGAAGTGAAATTTTATCTGATTTTCTTTTTGTAGTGAACCCAATAAAGTTAAAGGAAAATTCTATCGTACTGCTATAAGGCCAGCAGTGTTATATGGTAGTGAATGTTGGGCTATGAAGGGACAACATGAACGTAAAGTGGGGGTAGCCGAAATGAGGATGTTGAGATGGATGTGTGGTCATACAAGATTAGATAAGATTAGGAATGACCATATACGTGAACGAGTCGGAGTGGCTCCTATTAGTGAGAAAATGGTAGAGAATCGTTTGAGATGGTTTGGTCATGTTCAGAGAAGACCATTAGATGCGTCAGTAAAAAGAGTAGATCAAATAATCTGGAGTCCGATTAAAAGAAGGAGAGGGAGGCCAAGGCGGACACTTGGCGAACTAATAGAGCAAGATCTATTGATGAATAATATACCGAAAGGTTTGGTTACTAATAGAGCGGAATGGCGTCGTATGATCCATGTAGCCGACCCCACCTAGTGGGATAAGGCTTTGTTGTTGTTGTTGTTGTTTCTTTTTGTAGTGACAAACAATTAAATGACTAAACAAGTAGAAAAGCTGAAGAAGCTGCTGAATCAGGCACTGTTCAATGCAATGCATTTGTGTCAATACTACCACTACTAATGGTTGTTTAATTCTTTAAATATAACTCTACGAAGGCCTCCAGAATCAGTAACAATTCATTTAAAGCAGTGAAAGCATGATATACACTCCATAACAACTCTCCTTTCATCAAATTTAGAAGCAACGAATTGTTACTCAGATGTATATTACTTTCATTAAAGGAATGTTTCAGTAAATAGATGCATTCTCATCCTGCAGCTCATGCTAACCTAAAAAATGTGAAAATGGGCAAGGGTGTCTGATGGCGGCGACGACACGTAACCTTCTCATGCATGCACGATGATGTAAATATACTCACAACCATTTAGGAAACATAATAAAAGAGACTTATCTACCTATTTGTCCAATGCCAAATCATAACATGAAAGTTATTAAATGGAACTAGCATTCTTCACAAAAGAATAAATGTTGTAAATCACTTACTCAATAAGTACACGCCCAAGATGGCGGATTTGTTGTGAGCTGTGTTTCCGGAGAACGTTAACTGCTATTCCAATGTCGGTTGACTGATCGTGCAAAAGGGAAAGAAATTAATGGCAAATTCAATAAGCAACATCTTAACAGCTTGAACTGTAATGATTCATTCCCCTTGAGAGTCAGAAGCAACAAATACTACTTGAAGATGTTCAATGTTTATACCTCAAGTACTTCAACAGAAAGTTCCATTAACTGCAGCTTCCTCAGTGATTCAAACAGTACATTATCCGACTGCGGTCAAATAAGAAATCTTATTAAAATTCAGAGCTGTTGGTGTTTCAACAGGAACTTAATAATAACTTTCCAACAGAGCTACAACAATCTATAGTTCGATCTAACTTCAGTCTACTGATTCAATACACTAATAACTCAGTTAAATATCAGGAAAATAAGGGATTAACAGGCATACCTCATCCTGATAGTTCTCCAGGATGCCCTTTATCCGCTGGACCTCGCCGAGCACTCGGTTTGCCTCTTCCATCTCCTCAGTGAGAGCCTCGGCCTCGTCATAGCTGTAATTACTCAGGAAGCCATTCAAGTCCTCCGGCACCTCGTTGCTGCAGCTGCCCGCCTTACTCCCCTTCTCCTTGTCCTTGTTAATGGTCTCATGGCCATCCTCCCCTTCCACTACGGCTATTGCCGGCACCCCCTGCAGCTTGAGGGGATCGCACCCGGCGCACCGCGGCTGCAGGACCGTGTAAAACTGCTCCACAATCCGATCCCTCCGATTCCGGAACTCCTGGGGGCAATCGGAAGCAGCGACGAGCACGGCCTGCTCGATGACCTTGAAAATGTCGGAATTGACGCTCCGGAAAAACTTTCTCCAATAATCCAGCGACCCCGAAACGGCCGCCATCGATGCTTCGGCGATCAAACCACCGCCGCCGGCGACTACCAACAGTTCACCGGATACGCGGGCGGCTTCGAACGGAGAATGACGGCAAAATCAGATTTTTAAGGCGGATTCAGACTCAACAGGAGAATAACTCAAATGGGCGACGGTTTTTTCCACCGATCGAAAGCGGTTTTATTCGATAACTTCGTGCGTTATCAGAATGGGGGGGCGGACACAGGGACCAAAAAAAAAAAAGAAAAGAAAAATAGAACGCAGAAATGCCAAAGCTCTCCTGTGCCAAACAGAAAAAGGTGCCGTTTTGGCACCCGAAAGCACCTGTTCTAAACGATTACAGGCGAAAAGGGGAGATTTTGACGCCAAAAAACAGGAAAAAAAATAAATTTAAAAAACGGCCCTTTTTTTCCTTCTTGTTCTTCTTCTATTTGTTCGGAAGAATAGAAAACTCTGATTCCAAAACAAACGAAACAAGAGCAGTGCTACGGATTGGTCCTTTTTTTGGTTCCCGTTTCGAAGCTACAAATCTCTTGTACCTCTACGCCATGTTCGCAACCAAAAACAGAAACAAAGAGAAGAAAAAAGAAAAGAAAAGAAAGAAGAAGAGCAGAAAATTATGCTCCGAAACGGAGCATATAAAAACGCATGTTTCTTTTGTTCGTTTCTTATCTCCCCTTTTTTTCCCTTTTTGCTCCATTCTACATCTCTATCCTAATAATAATGAGATAAATATGCATCTCTTCGTCTCTGTAAAACTAAAACCTTTAACTTTGTGTAAAACTAAAAACTTATTCCTGTCACCTTGTGTGTCGTAATAATACTAAGAGGAATAAAGTAATAGAAAGAGACATGCACGAGAGAGCGGAATCCAACACGCGCACTTCGTTTTATTTTCTCTTTTTTAAAAAATATTTTATATTGGGTTAGTTAAATTAAAAAAGTAAAATATATTTCTGATATATAATTGATAATTTTATTTTTTTTAAAAAAAAACTTTATGGTATTTGTGTGTTTCACGTCGTGCGTAAAATAATTAACGTTATTGTATAAAGAAAATGAATATAAGTATATAAATATACAATGGGGAAATCAAATTCGTGAAAAAAAAAGACTTCCGCTTATAAAAATAAATAAAATCACATTGCACCCAAACGTATATGAATCTTTTTTAGTGCTGTATACACTACACATAAGAAGATACATTAAATGGCAAATCAAATCAAATATTTTCTACTTAAGTCGCATTTATTTGCTGTAAATTAAATCTCAAATAAAACATTTTTTTGAAGAAATTTCTATAGAACATTTTTTCTGTGTTTCTTGTTTGTACAAGGAAATTTTTATTGTGCCAAAAAAATAACAAAGAAAATTTTCGAAGCTCTTACAAGTTTTCTTTAAAAATTAATCTGATTTATTTTATAAAAAATCTTTATTGAATTCTATTTTCTTTAAAAAGAATGAAGCAAATGGATTTTGCATGCAAGCCCCGGAACAGGAAGGGAGCAAATATATGGCAATTCCAATCCAACATTTGCTAATATCATTATTAATCGATCATTAATAATTCGATCCCATCGATTCATCCAACTAATCATAAGTTGTTCTTGAAGTCATTAAACTCAATATTAAAAGCATTAAATTCTCTTCATTTGCAAGCGTGTAGAGATGCCTTGCCGCCTTCTTCTTTTTATTTATTTATTTATTTATTTATCGGTGCAAAGGAGCAGTCGCAATCGTTGACTCAGCCAAAATGGACAGATGCGTTGTCTCTTATCTCTTCCTAAATCTCGGCTGATATGATCTACTCGTGCCTAATTAATTATTGTGCCATTAGGAGATATATTTGCTCGCTAAGTTACATTATTGACGCCATTTAATGAAAATTTGCTACTTTTTCAAAATTCTCATATTAAATTTCAGTATTTAGTAAGTCATCTAATTAATGAGAGATTATCTAGTAATTAAATCTTAAAAAGCGACCGTTAGTCTCTGCAAGTATATAAGACTATAACACTTCGAATTCTTTTATCTGGACAAAAAAAACAATTTTTAAAATTAAATAAACAATTGGGGTGTTAAATATTATGCCGTACATATTAAAAAAACTGTCCCAAATTTGACATCTGAAATTACAGGCCTAAAAAAATTCGACAAATCCGAAAAACTTATCGACTTAAAAAAATTGATTAAAAAATTTAAAATTTAGGAGACCTGAATATAATTTAGAGTGATTTTTTATAAATTAAAAATTATCCGTTAAAATTAGGGCACATCTGAAAAAAAAAATATAGGGCTGTGGAGCTCTTTTTATTTATAAAATTAATTCATAAGTTATCTAATTTTTTTTATTATACATTTAATACTTTTTTTATAAAATCTCATATTTTTCTATCATATTATCGAACTTTAATTTGGCAACTTTTATATATTAGTAGTATATTATGTATATAATATAAAATTAAATAGTTTTTATGATAACTTTAATTTAATATATATTTTTAAAATATAATTATATAAAAATAGAGGTCCAAAAAATCATCCGATAAAATTGACCCATTAGAAGATGGTTTTATTTTTTAAAATGATTTTAGGATGGTTGTTTTAATTTAAAAAATCAACCCAAAAAAATAACGGACTATTTTTTTGAACCAAAAACCCAACCCAACTTGCCCTATATGAAATGTTAATAATAAATCTCAGTTTGTAAATAAATCAAGTAAAGAATCAAAACTAGTAACCACCAATTTTATTATAAATGCATATACCATTGGAATGAGGATTAATTTAAATCACGTTGAACATTGATGGTCGCAGGATAACACACAATTATTATTGCGCAGGAGTTATGGTTCAAAAAAAAACTTTTCTTGCCTAATTTGCAAATTTGAATCTTTGTTGCATAATCTTTTTTCCTGTTTAAAACATTAACTTTTAAAAAAAATAAAAAAAAATTGTAAAAATAGTTCTTAGAGATAGATAGCTCATGTGCTTTATAAAAGAAGTACCAAATATATGAGATATATGAAACTTCGATAATAAAGTTTTATGATCGTTTTATTATTTTATGTTTCTTCCTTTCCTAGGAAAATAGAACCGGTAAAGTGGGATGACGCACGCTCTTACATGAAGTTTTCACGTGTCCGAAAACTCTCAGGCGGCGCTCCCAAGGCTATGTTTGGATTGGGAATTTTAACTTTCCGTAAATTTGTTTGAATTGGTATTTGGATAAAATAGTGTAATGATGAGAATTTAAAAAGTTGATTTGATAGATAAATTTTAATATGTATTTGGATAAAAAAGTAAGAACTAAGAATATAATTTATTATTTTATGAGATATAAAATTATAGTAGATAAAAATATGTTATTAATATTATAATGTACATAAATTATTATTATATTATTATATTATTTATTTATTTTATTTAATATTATTAATATTATAATTTACGTACATCTTAAGATTCAAATATAATATAATTTTTTAAAAACTAATTGAATAGTTTAATTATAAAATATTTATAATTAGCAAATTAGATAGAAGAAGAAAAAAATTTAAGGTAAACTAATTAATAACTAAAATATGAAATATAAAGGATAATTTAACATCATATTTATATAAATAATTATAACTTATTTTGAATACCATAATTAATAATTATACTAATAACATACTAGTTAATTTTTATTATGATATATTATAAGTAAAATAAATAAAAAAATTTACGTCAATATTTAAACAAGAAAATATATATTTTCATAATAAATAATAATGGAAATTTTTATTTTATTATAACACAAAGTAAATTGTAATAAGTAATAAATGTACTTTTTGTTATTATAACTAAATAAATTATAAATTTATGATAATGTATAAATAATAAATAAATATAATATATATGTATATAATATATAAGAATATAATATATAATGATATTATTAAAATAAATAAGTTATAGGTCTAAAAGTAGCTCCTGACCTATGAAAAAAATTAAAAAAAATGATTGTTCTTGCAATTAGCAAGAACTTTTAAAGTTCTTGCTAATTGCAAGAACTTACGGCAGGAACTTTTTGCCAAAAGTTCCCGCCGTACCTCACGTGATGGGAACTTTATTCTGCAAGGCATTTGGTAGAACAAAGGGTTGTTCTACCTTTTGTTCTGCAACCAAACGCAGCCCAAAGGAATTGCAAGAAATTCATCTCGGGGGTAAATTCGTAATCTTGCGTCAATGCCAGAATGTTTCGGTTAAAAGAATTACGGAAGTCATGACCATGACCATGAAATAAAATAAGAAATATTTTTTCAAAAAATAAATATATTTTTAGTTTACCTCGTGTTTCGTTTTAAAAGTTTAAATTTTAAAATTGTAATTTTTATAGTTATTTTTTTAATAAATAGTTGATATTTCTTATCATCTTAATAAGATAGTATAATAAGGTAAATTTTAATACTCTAACTATTAATTTATTTCACCAACCGACTTTCCAATCAAATATTATTAGGGGTGTAAGAAAAATCCAACCAACTCGAAAAATCTATCCAACTTCAGAAAATCGAACCAAAAAATCAAAAATTAGGAACCCGCCATCCGCTAAAATTAGGGCCCATTCGAAAAAAATCGTCGGGGCCCATGGAATCCATTTTTTATTTATATAATTAATAGATATGTTATCAATTATTTTATTATAGATAGAATATTTTTTCATATAAATTCATACTTTTCTATCATGTCATTAAAATACACTTTTGCAACAGACCAAGAACATTATAATAAAAAATAAATTAAAGAACATAAATGTTAAAATATGACGATGTTGAGTTTAATAGTGTTCATCTACATAATATATACATATCAAAGTTATTTCAAATTGTTTGAAGTTTTTTCCCGGATCCTGAAAATGAAAACAAAGATTTTTTTTGTATTCCTATTTTATGTAAATGGAAGTACAGTCGGATCATTAACTATTAATAAGTCATCATTTAATAGAATTAATGTTTGATTAATGTGCCAATATAATAATAAATGAAGAGAAATAGAATGTAAGTGCATTAAATAATAAATGTATTAATAAATTATAAATGACTGGATCACGATAATTTAACATTAAAACATGGTGAATATGGCTGAGAATGATTTAGGGGCTGTTTGACTAAGCTTATAAGCCACTTATAAATTAGTTTAAAAAAATCTCAATGTTTGATAACTTAAAATTTTAACTGATAAGGAGATATCAAATCTACTTATAAGTCAAAAAAATAAGCACGGGGAGGGGTGCTTATTTTTTTTTAAAAAAAAAGTCAATTAGTTGTCTCACAGCTAACTAGTTGTTATTAATATAAGTAGTTTTATCCAAACGTGTAACTACTTATTTTTAAAAATAAGTTTCAGTCAATAAAATACTTATCGGCACTTCAACTTATTACCAGCTAAGCCAAACAAGCCCTTAGGCCCTATTTTACATTACTAACAATTTGATAAGCGGCATGATAGAGGAAGTTGATTAATTAGCGGATAATGGATAATAATTAATTGTTAGAGGTTCATTTAAGATATTAACAAATAAGATTTCGATAAACTTAGTAATAAAATTAGCCCATGAATATGAAATAATATAATTGAACACACGATAAATTATTCAATTCTAGCATTATATAAATTTTATTACAATGTAATGAATACATTATTTATATCTTAATTAAATAAAATAAAATCTCACAACTGAATGTTTTATTAAAACATATATTAACAATAAATTTCATATAGTGCATACACGATATGAAAATACTAATTATTAAATTTACTTTTATTCATTGTTAATAAATAAATAATTTGCTACTTTTTCAAAATTCTCATATTAAATTTCAGTATTTAGTAAGTCGTCTAATTAATGAGAGATTATCTAGTAATTAAATCTTAAAAAGCGACCGTTAGTCTCTGCAAGTTATGCCGTATATATTAAAAAAAACTATCCCAAATTTGACATCTGAAATTAGAGGCGTAAGAAAAATTCGACAAACCCCAAAAACTTATCCGATCTGAAAAAACTGATCCAAAAAAATTAAAATTTAGGAGGCCCGAATATGATTTATAGTGATTTTTTATAAAAAAAAACCATAGGGATGTGGAGCTCTTTTTATTTCTTATCAAACTCTAATTTAATAATTTTAAATTTTTAGTAGTATATTTTATATTAGTTTTAATTTATTATATATATATTTATAATATAATTATATAAAAGTAGAGTCCCGAAAAAACTAACCCGCTATAAAGTGGTTTTTATTTTTTCAAAATAGTTTTAGGATGGGTTTTTAATTTTAAAAATCGATCCAAAAAGTAGCGATTGATTTTTTTCGATCGAAAATCTGACCTAACCCGAACTACTTTCACCCCTAAATATAATCATTTTTTCGGTCTACATGGCACATTATTAAAAAATAAAATAATAAAATATTAATTTATAGAAATATTTTTTAAAATAAAAAGAGTGGGTGCAACCCCTTCTCTCTCTCCCAGTCTCCCTCATGTGGTTGATGAGCTGATGCTAACCCCGCTAGAGCAAGAGGAGTAGTGGTCGTCCTCTCTAGTGTTGGAGGAGGAGAGGGGTCGCCCCCCGTTCCCTCTCCGTGTGTGCGACATGGATGGGGAGGCCGCATCCTCTCCCCTCCTATACATGTGTAATGCAAAAGACTAGAATAAAAGCAATTAAAAGAAGAAAGGGGGAGCTCGCCCCCTCTCCCTCTTCCCTTCGACACGAAGGGGAGGAGAGGGGAAGGCTGCAGGCAGCCTCCCTACTTCCCCTTTGCATTATGCGCATATAGGAGTAGGGCTCCTCACGAACGCGAAAAAAGAAAGAATGTTCTCTTTGCGTCACAACAGTGAGGGGGACCTCTACCCTTTGACAAAAAGGAGGGAGATGGGGAGCGTCCTCCTCCACCTCGTGAGAGAGGGAACAATCCTCTTTTTTAAAGAAATCAAGGTGAGCACAAATTGAGACAACTCGATGGTATTGATATGTACCGATCCAATTTTTTTATTTTTTTTGAAACAAGTAAGTAACCAAATGATGATTGTATCTCATACGTTGAGACTCGTCATTGAGATCGGATTCGGATAATAAAAATTCATCTCATGTTCCGACCTCATAGTATATATTATATTAATATATTAAATTTATATTTATGTTTATTTTAATTAAAGTTTAGTATTTTATTATATATAAATATACGTTATATTATGTTATCCTATGTATAAATTAATTGATAATTATTGTATTTATATAATAATAATAAACATTAATACTATTTTATTTTTTATTTATTGTGGCCGAACTGAGACAACTGAAATTTTTTTATTTTCTCTTGATTCGACCAAAATGTTTTTCTAAAAGTTTGGAGCAAATTGGGTCCAAATCAAAAGCCATTTGCACACTCTAGATAACTTGTTTAGGAAGTAAAATTGGGAGGGGAGGGAGGACAAAGTTAAGAAAAAAAAACTAGAGTTTGAAGGTGTCTACTGAAATTTATTTTTATATAATAATATGTGATTAAATATAAAAATAAAAAGTCATTAAGGCAAGAACTTTTTCCTTTTGCTTTTTGTCTTTCAACTCTCATATTTTCACTTTTTTTCTTTTTTTTCAGCTCCCTAACTTCATCTATTTTTTAATTATACATTATTAGTCATCTTATAAATAAAGTATTAAATGTTATTAACTAAAAATTGTAAAATATTTCAGTTATAATAATTAATAAATATTTTATTAATTAAAATGTTCAATTTTTTATAAAAATACATTATATTTGGATCTTAAGATTTATGCAAATTATAATATTAATAACATTTTAAACATTTAATCAAAATTAATATAAATAATATAAAAAAATTTACATAAATTATAATTTTGATAATGTATTTTTATTTAATATAATTTTATACTTCATAAAATAATAAATATATTCTTAATTCTTACTTTTTTATCAAAAATACACACTAAAACTTATTTATCAAATCAACTTTTTAACTCTTCATCATTATATTTTTTATATGAACGTCAATCCAAACTTTTATATCTAATCAAATATTCTCCAAAACTAAAATCCTCCTACCAAACACACCCTAAAAGAATATTTATATTCTGATTTTGGATAGTCCCTGATAGCAAATTTGAATTTTTATTTCATCACTTCACATGACAATTGAAATAAAGAATATCTATATTATGATTTTGGAAGTTAACATAGTGGTACTTTTATGTCTTGATAAAAAAAATGAATTTAATTGATTTAATTTTAAATTGGACAATGATTGACCGTATTGTCGGAGAAACAACCCATGCTTTATAACAAATAGTGATATTCTTTTTTTGGAAAATAAATTGTGATATCCCTTTGAAAGGAAGAAAACGGTATTTTCTTTTTTTAGTTATTAAATTAAAATTTATAAATGATGTTCCATTTAAATTTATTTTAAGAATTTTAATCTCATTCTCACCCATTTTTTTCGTGGATTTTTTCTAAGAATATATTATCCATATATTTATAGTTTAATGAATAAGTTTTATTTAGAAAAGAAATATTGTTATCGAATTTTTCATTAAGCTTCATTATTGTAATTGTACGTGCATCTACATTTGCTTCGAGATTTCTTATTTTCATTAAAATACACTTTTGTAACAGACCAAGAACATTATAACAAAAAATAAATTAAAGAACATAAATGTTAAAATATGACGATGTTGAGTTTAATATTGTTCATCTACATAATATATACATATCAAAGTTATTTGAAGTTTTTCCCGGATCTTGAAAAAGAAAACAAAGATTTTTTTTTGTATTACTATTTTATGTAAATGGAAGTACAGTCGGATCATTAACTATTAATAAAATCATCATTTAATAGAATTAATGTTTGATTAATTTGCCATTATTATAATAACAAATGAAGAGAAATAGAATGCAAGTGCATTAAATAGTAAATGTATTACCAAATTATAAATGACGATCGCGAAAATTTAACGTTAAAGCAAGTTGGTGAATAGGGCGGAGAATGATTAGGCCCTATTTGACATTACTAACAATTTTGATAAGCGACTGTTTGAGGTTCATATAAAATATTAATAAATAAGAGTTTGATAAACTTAGTAATAAAATTAACCGATGAATATGAAAATAATATAATTGAACATATGATAAATTATTCAATTCAAATATTTTATAAATTTTATTATAATGTAAATGAATAAATTATTTATATCTTAATTAAATAAAATAAAATCTCACAACTGAATGTTTTATTAAAATATATAAAATTTTATATTAACAATAAATTTCATATAGTGCATACACGATATGAAAATACTAATTATTAAACTTATCTTTATTCATTGTTAATAAATAAATAATTTGTAATTAATTAAGCATCAATATAAGAAGAAATATAGTTAAATGATGATAAAATAAAAATAAAAAATAATAAGATAAGTTGATAAAGAAATTATGCATTTAAATAAGAGTAAACTTGGAAAAAATTATAAAACATTAAGAGCGCTAGTAGAATTAATTTTTTAATATTTTCATACTTATTTTATCATTTACTAAATAAAAGATTAGCTTTTGAGTCACTAAACATTGATTTTAATGTTGTCAAACAAAGCTTTAGTCCGATAATTTTTAAAATTAGAAATTTTGAGTACTTTTTTAAAATATAAAAAAATCATATTATTTTAAGAAAAAATTGACCAAGTTGATTAAACGATTATATTATTTTTTCCTAAAAAATAATAGCATTAAGTTGGTTAAATTAATTGTTTAAAAAATATTAAAATCTAATTTTTTGGCTGAAGTATATCAAATGACATATTATCACATGACACTTCAAAACATTTTTATTACTTTTATATCGACTTTAATATAATAAATGAATAAATTGATAGTGTTCACATTCAATTATAATGTGACAACTTTAAGTTATTTTAATAATATAACGAGTAAAAAAAGTATGTTTTATAAAATTATTTAATTTGGATTAGACTCTTTTAGCTTTTTCAAGTTTTAGTTTAATCTGATGGTTTATCAGTATTTTCTTCTCCTACTTCTTTCTCCTCGTCTATTTGAAACAAATGTAAGTGAAATGAGGGGTGGCAAAAAAAAAGAAAGAAAAAGAAACGCGAGGCGAGGTGCCATATTTATTCTACTGAAAAATGATTTATCCTCCTAACTCATCCATCTAAATTTCTCTTAACACTCACAAAAAATTAATAAAATTACAATTCATATCATTATAAAATGTTAGAAAATTTTTTAGTAGAATTATTACGAAGTTATAACGGAGAACGTGGGAGGGAGATGGAGATCCATCAAAATGTGTTACCGAAAACGTGAGTGAAGGGCGCAATTGGTCATAGAAAAGTGTAGGAACCGTTACTTACTACTATTATTACTTGTGAAGCCCACGTGCCAATGTCGCACGAACCCCGAGCAGGAGAGAGATAGATCCAAACCGACGGTGGGCGGTTTTGTTGGAAGAATGCTGCAGACGGAGATGCCACGTGGATTTCCATTGCGTGTCTGGGCCTAGCATCCTAGGAGACGCTTCCGGTTCTCCCCGTCCTTCTTTACTCTTCTAAGCTCAGAGAGACTTTTTTTTTTCAAAATGTGATTAATTATTATAAACTAAAGAGTCCTAATACAAAATATGAAGAATTTCTGAAGGAATTTGATTCTCCCAAAAAAGGTCCTGAACATCTGACCTAGCTCGGTTAGCTAAAAAAATTGTACACCGGTTATTTTTCTTGTAGCAATGTTGCAAAAGTGTAGGAGTTAAAACTTGCAAAAAATTCCTGATGTCTTGAATGATATATTTGAGCTTCCAAGGGCACGCAATCTGTCTTAAGATCATCTGCACGAGGGTCATTGCATTAGTGTTGACCTGAATATGCGTGAGTCCGCGACGTGAGCACTCAATCAGCCCAGCCAATAGCGCCCAGGCTTCGAGCTCGATAATGGAGTCAGCAGTTCTGCAAATTGAACCTGCAAAAAGAAATTTAGCAGTGTGAGTATGAATGATATATCCAGCTCCCCCTGGCTCATTTGGCCGAACAAAAGAGCCATCTGAGTGCAAAGTGACCCAGAGGTTTGGGGGAGGCTCCCACCGGACCCGAAGTGGGTCTTGGGGGCTAATGGCCTCAGGTGTGTGGCACGATACATATTCATCATATTCAGCAATAGCTCTTTCCCAAACCTCCTCGGCGGTTGCACGCTTAGTACGGAAATGCAAGTTATTTCTCCAATTCCAAATACCCCAAAGACATAAAGCAAACATAGCAAGAAATGTAGGCCTGGAATGAGACTCAATGCTGTCCCCCTCGAAGACCCAATTACCAGAATCCCAAGTGTCAATAGAAGCAAAGGAAAGGTTCAATTTTTGTTGGAAAATGGACCATAGCCGCAGTGCCATGGAGCAATTGAAAAAAAGGTGGGCATTGGTTTCGACAGCAAGACCACAGAGTTTACAAAGGGGGTCCGCAGAAGGACAAAAACGTAGAATATAGTCCATCGTGGGTAGCCTGTTATGCGAAGGTTTCCACAGGAAGATATGGATCTTGGGCGGAGCATTGATATGCCAGACCTGTTTCCAAAACTGCCGTCCTCCCGAGGGCGGTGGCAGAGCTTGCTTACTGATAAATTTATGTACCGACTTAGCATTAGCATTTCCATGGGTGTCAGGACCCCAAATCCACACATCATCATTGGCTAAAGATGATAAATAAATGCGAGATATAAGCTAAGAGAGCAGAGGCCCAAAGTATTCCATAAGCATTGGTGAGTTCCATGTATTACCGACCATGAGATCATTAACCCTGAGATTTTGAAGTGGTGCATTTATATTAACAAAAGTTGGCTTCCACATCAAAGGAATGGAGAAGACCCAAGGGTCGAAGGTCACAAAGGTAGAAAGGCCATTTCCAATCAGCTTCCTCATACCAAGCCTGAGGACAGGGAGTGCGCCGATGAGCATGCGCCATGCCGAAGAGGTGCCGCTCCTAAAGTCATACACTTCTCAAGTATGTGGGAAAGTGTACTTATTTAGAACGAGGTTCACCCAATGATAGTTTTTCTTGTTTAAGACATCCAAAATAAGCTTTGCGAGTAGGGAGATGTGAATATGATGAATATTTCTAATTCCCAAACCTCCTCCTCAATTGGTAACTGGACTGTTTTCCAGTCTATGAGATGTATCCCCTTATCTTTGTTTCCCGAGTGCCATAGAAAAGAACGCGAGAGTCTCTCCAAGGAATCTAGGATGGTGTTAGGTAAGTGAACAGAAGCGAGCGAGTAGATTGGCATAGTGTTTAGTACAGATTTGATTAAAGTTACCTTTCCAGCTTGTGTGAGGAGCTTAGATTTCCAACCTGCTAATCTAGAGTTAACTTTGTCCTGAAGAAAAGTTAAGGATTTGGATGCAATAAGTTTGTTTGATATGGGGGTCCCAAGATAAGTGAAAGGGAAGTGCCCCTGCTTAAATCCCAGAATATTAATTATGATTTGCTGACGCCTAGGACAGAGCTTAGGGGGAAAAAGATTTCAGATTTTTCCATGTTAACAGTTTGATTTGTGAGATATTCATAGTGCTTCAAAAGGGAGAGCAGGTTCTTGCAGTTTGCGCCCTGGTGGCTGCAAGACAGACCAATAAATCATCGGCGTACATGAGGTGAGTGATTGAGCAAGTGCCCTTAACGAAAGGAGTGATCTTATGGTTGGCAACACCAAGGTTGAACATGGAAGAGAGAACCTGAGTTACAATTATAAATAAGTATGGTGATAATGGATCGTTCTGTCTAAGCCCACGATGCCCATGAAAAGAATCGGATGATGACCCATTTATACGACACGTGAATATTGGGGACCTGACACATGCTAATATCCAATTTGTAAAGGCCACAGGGAACTGCATATGAGTGAGAACAGATTCAATGGCATTCCAGTAGACCTTGTCGAAAGCCTTCTCCATGTCAATTATTAATAGCATATTTTTCCTTCTACCATGACCTAAGGAATTAGCAAGTTCTTGTGCAAGAAGGATATTCGATTGTATACAACGACTATGGATAAAAGCAGTTTGAGATGAATCAATAATATCGTGAAGTGTGGCATGCAGTCAGTTTACAAGAATCTTAGCCATAATGCGGTATAAAACATTACATAAAGAGATGGGCCTATAGTCCTTAATGGTTTTTGGATGTGCCTTTTTGGGGATGAAGATCATCTCGGTGTGGCACCAGTCAGTAGGCAAGACTAATGAGTCAAAAAAAGATGTAATTTCCTGGGTTATCCTTGGACCAACAATGTCCCAATTATTCTTATAGAATTCGGTGGTAAAACCATCTGGCCCCAGCGCCTTGCCAGGTGGCATAGCCCAGAGACACTCCTTTACTTCCCTCAAAGTAACCGGAATAATCAGAGGCTCAATAGAAGAGTGGTTGAGTCTCGGCAAGGAAGGCCAAGCTTGGACAGGTGGTGGGGGTATTATTGGGCTGCCATAGTGACTTGTAGTGTTCAACGAAGAGGTCCCGAATGCGTTTTTCATTAGTGACTCTAATCCCATCATCTTGCATTATGGCGTCAATAGTATTTCTCCGGTGCCTCATCATAGTGCTAAGATGAAAGAAGTGTGAATTTCTATCCCCATGTTGTAACTAGTTTATCCTAGACTTACTCCACCATTTAATTGTGATTTGTCTAAGCAGTGCAACATGTTGATGGTAACTCACCCTAAGTTGTTCTCTTTCACCCTGATTTAGTCCCCAGGTCTCATCTTTTGATTCTAACTTAGCTATAGAATCAGCAACTTTTTGCGCCTTGATTTCAAGCTTACCAATAACCTCTTTATTCCATTTTAAGGTGTCAATTTTAATGTCCTGTAATGCATGGGAACTAGACCTGCCCCGATCATCGAAATGCCAATGCTTTGCCATAATCCCCTTAGGTTCAGAATATTGGAACCAGAAATGCTCGTATCTAAAGTGCCTATGTCTGTTTTGTTTAGAATCAGTTTGGAGAACAATCGGGTTATGATCCAACGCACACCTTGGCAGCGAGTTAGCTTTCAAGGTTGGGAACTCAGATATCCAATGGTGGGACACAAGCACCCGATCAAGGCGGGCATGGATCCTTGCTCCCCCTTGGCGATTATTACACCACGTGAAGCTGGAACCACAAAGGGGAATATCAATGAGGCCATGTATCTGAACTACATCCCGTAAAGTTCAGATGGATTTTGTAAGCCTAAATGGTCTACCCCCTTTTTATCATTTGGGTAGAGTAAACAATTAAAATCATCAACCAATGCCCATGGAATACTTTGAGAGTTAAATTGACATAAAACATCCCACAACTGATTACGTAAAATTGGAGACGTACTTGCGTAAACACATGAAAGCATGAAAGAAAAATCATTACATGAGATCACAACATGTAAGATCTGAGGATGTTTGAGGATAGGGGTAACCTTTATATCTTGGCCCCTCAGGCCAAGATAATACCTGCCGATGCATCGGTGCCCGCCTGAAAGGTGCCTTGCCATTGGTTTCCCAATCTTCGAATAACCTGTAAAGAGCGCTCACTAGTAACATGTGTTTCTACGAGTACTAAGATATCAGGGTTTTGGTGTTTCAACAAGTCGGTGAGGCGGTCCCTGATCTTCGCCCGAAAAGCCCCCCGATAATTCCATACGATTATCTTCATGTACCAGTTGGCAGCTTCAGGCCAGTGCTGACGCCTTCCTGCACAAAATTTTTTTATGAGTTAGGGTTACCTGCTAGGGAAGTAATTGACTTACCTTTCTTATGAGACTTCTTTTTGTTAATGCTTGGAATGACCGGCTGCTCAAGACGGAGAGAAAGTGTTCTAGATTTTTTCTTTTCCACCCGAGTTGGTGGTAGTGGTTGCAGATCTAGATCAATTGTCTCCTCCCGGTCCTCCTCTTCAGAGCCCTCAGCCACCACATTGGTCTCGCAGGAGGTTGTCCGTTGAAGAACAAGTGTTGAGAGGTCGTCATGGTTAAAGATAGGTCTCGCTTCGAAGGATGAATGAGTTGGAGCTGTCATAGGGGACCTCGTATGCATAGCAGGTAACAAAGGAGGGGAACTGCGCCTAGTATACGGGGGAGGTAGGGAGGGAGGTGAGGAAGGTCGAGTGAGCGCCGCTGAGGTGTTGCCTGCAGTAGACATAACATTAGGGCATCGAGGGGCAGGTGTAAGGTCGATGTGCCCTGATCGTAGCTGTATTTGATCTGGGGCGTTGAACTGAGCACAATCGTGGCCGTCGATGGTTTCCAAGGATGAATCATGGCCTTCGAATATGTCTGTTGATTTGGGATAATGCGGTCCACGTGCTAGTTGATGCGCATGAGAGCTGTTGGGCATCTGATCTGTGCCGTTACACTGATCTGAGTGGAGAACAGTCGTATGGCCACCATTGCCGTTTCCAACGGGCAGCAAGGACACATCGTTGGGATTCAGAGAGCCAAGATCCCTACCCTCCGATTGACACGCGGGCACAGAGATACTGTCACGTGCTGCGTCATCCGGATCGCCTGGACGGTTGAGGTCGAGCACCCCCGTCTCATCCGGTGCCAGCCGGTGAGTGCCTGGAGTGTCAGATGCTGTGCGCATCCAGGCACGGGGCCGAGTCCGATTGCCGATGCGACCACCCGGTGCCTGCGGCGCATGGAGCCAGGGTCCAAACAGCAGCACCTCCCCATTTGGACGATCGCCAGACACCTCTGGCCGACGGGGGCACGTCTCCATGCGATGTCCTACAAGACCACAATGATAACAAAAAAGAGGAAGGTTCTCGTACATTACCCTCTGTAAAAACCTATCTCCCGTTGGGAGGTTAATCCAGGTGGCCTGCTTAATCGGAACAGTGAGATCCATTTCCACACATGCACGAGCACATTGACATCCAAAATTTGAGATGGAGTCCTCATCGATCTTCAGAGGTGTGCCAAAAATCTTCGCAATTCGTAGGATGGAAGCCGCATTTCGAAGTTCGTAGGCAAGATCTCGAAACTGGATCCATATTGGTACTGCTTGTCTGAGATCATCGTGTGGACGGAAGAAAGATTTCGCCTGCGAAACGCTGAGCCAATGTCCCTTAACCTCCCAAGGCCCGCCACTGAGGACCTGCAATCTATCATCAGAATTTGCAAATTTGAACAATATGAAGTGATTACCAAGCTCTATAATGTCACAAGGATATGAGAGCCCCCAGATCTAGTTAATGTCACGCCGGAGCTCCTGAATCGCACCAACATCACCCACAAATCTGCTCATGAGGCAAAGGTTAAGTTCATTTCTTCTTTCAGCAACTTCCTCCACTGGGATAGTGACCTCTTCCGTCACGGTAGTCTCAAGAGTACGCAGCTGACGAGGGGAGATCTGGATCTGCGGCCAGGATGGGCGCCGACCAACCGCCTCCAACCAGCTGCCGGGGTGGGAGGTCCCGGGTGCTGGGATTGCCCCAGATGTCAGCAAAGAGGGGGCAGCGGGTGGATCGAGCACTGACTGGGGAGCAGCATGTGTATTGGTGGGCAGAGTGAAAGGATCCACAATAGCAGGCTGTGAGTTAGCAGAGGTAGAAGGAGGAAGATGCAGAGGAGGTGGTGGCTGCGAGGGGGGATGAGTGGAGGAGGTGGAGGTTGGATGGCGTTGGCCAGCGAGCCACCGCGGGTTGAACATCGGAGACCAGTTCACGGAGTGTTGTTTAAAGTTGAATCGGGTAAGTTTTGCTCAGACAGACTTGCAAGTTGCAACAACCTTCTATGCTAGAAATAATCAATTAAATAAACAATTCGTTGATAATAATAATAATAATAATTATTATTATTATTATTATTTAACAGTGAAAATATATCGTTTCAAATCAATATGCACAATCTAACGTATTAAAGCGTCTCAATGGACTTTATTTTTTTTAAGCGTCTCAATGGACTTTATAATGGATTGGAGGACTACTAACTACGACGGAGTCCCATTCTGTTCCGGATGCTAGGGAAGTGGTGCTCGTCATTAGGGAATCCGAGTGGGGAGCTTCTCTCTCTAAAAAACCTCTCTCTCTCTAAAAACCCCCTCCCAATGGCTAGCTGATCTACCTCCTTGGCCCGGCGCCTCGTCGGAAACGTTCGTCTCCGGCCACCTCTTACTCTCCCGGAAAGTTAGAACCGCCCGACCTTCCCCCACCCCAACTTTCCTCTTCTCTCCCACCCCCTCAGCCCAGACAGACGTACAAGGCTGTGGTCACGGCTGGGACCACGATGGATGCTAGCTCGACATGGGGGGATCGGGACCGGCGCCGGCCTTTGGATCTCATCTCTCCTCACCAGTTGCGATGTTTGCAGGAAAAGATTACAGAAGAGGTCATCATCCCCGCTGCTGAGGTGGCGGAGAGGTCGGAAGAGCTAAAGCGGTGTCTTGTCGGAAGAACGGCTGGACGGATCCAGCTGGATCTGCTCCGGGTCGAGCTCCTGAAAATCTGGGGCCTGATTCATTCCTTGAAGGTAACTGATATAGGTAATAGCTACTTTTTACTCTCCTTCGATTGCTTGCAGGAACGCATGTGCGTCTTGACTGGAGGCCCCTGGAGCATCTCGGGTCACCTCCTGTTTGTTTCACAACCTCAGCCATACTTCCAGGCCATCGGAGATCTCCCTCGTGTGCTCCCGACCTGGATTCAATTGTGTGGAATGCCTTATGAGTTACAGGGACATGACTCGGTCTGGAGAGTGGCAAGATGTTTTGGGGAGCCGCTGCTTGTTGACAGGGATTCCCTCGGCGGCGATCGGTGCCAGGCGATTCATGTCTGTATTGATTTGGACCTCGCGAACCCGATCAAGCAGGGGGTGTGGATCAAGCAGGTGAGTGATTCGACTTCCCCTGGGGGTACGGTATCTAGTGATGTTATCAATTTTATAATAATATTTTGATGTTTTCATAAAATTCTTCGCATTAATTGAAGAGTTCTTTATCTCATTTAATAGTTTTATGCTTCCGCAGAATTTATAAAAAAAATCATATTTTATTATAATTATGTAATGGTGAACAGACTAACATAGCCGAATGACTAAATCGTCCTTGACAATTTGAGAGTGAAATTCAGGGTGTTACAGTGAGGCTCGGCGAAGGGCTGCACTTCATTTGTGTGCAGCGACAAGAAAGCTAGGGCAACTGTAACACCCCCGCCCAATCAAGATATTGTTCGCTTTGGATTTTCGGCTCACACGAATTTAAAACGTATTTTGATAGGTGAAGGGAGTAGTTACATATAAACTCATGACCACCTCCATGTTTTGCTCACGTGGAACTATTCAATCAAATCATTTTTGTCCTTAAACCCAATGTTATCAAAATCAGACTGAGCCGTCAACATAAACCAACCGAAAATTCGATTTGGTTTAATATTAAAAATCGGTTTTGGCATTGAATTGGGAAAACCGGTTGAATCAATCGGTCGATTGAACCAGTTCAACCCGGTTCAATTTACTTTTGAAAAATAAAATTTTAAAAATGATAAAAATAGGAAAGTTAAAAAAGGAAAAGGAAAGAAATATAAAAAATGTAAAAAAGGATGGAATATGACATGTATAAAATTAAATGGGAATTGAAATAAAAAGGGTAAGTATTTAAAATTGAATAACATTAAAATGGAAAATTATCAAAGGGAATAAATAAAGAAAATAAAAAGGAAAGTGTTAAAGAAAAAAAGAAATAAGAATAATTTAAGATAAAATTTATTAATATAGCATCTAGCATCAATAAATAAGAGATACTAAATTAATAACAATCTATTTATATTTATATGTTAATCATTATTAAAAAATTTAATAAATAAAAATTATGTCATATTAATTTTTAATATTTTAATAGGTTATTAGTACAATATTCATATAGTATATCATATAATTTATATTATATCTTTATAATTATTATAAATAATATTATTTTAATAAAATCTTATTGAACCCAGTCGGACCGGTTCAACCGTGACCCAATAAGGAGCCGATCCGGTCGCCGATATGATTTTGAAAATATTGTTTCGACGTCATTACAATCTTCCCCCTCTTAGGAGCTCAACATCTTTGTTGAGCAATTCGTGTTGACCATGCCCCATGTTTTTCACATGAGTCAAGTGATCACGTGATGTTGACTCTGATACCATTCTATAACACTCCCGGGGCGCCGACCCTCCTATTCTTCATAGCCGACGAGCTCACGAGGGGACTAGTGCTTCTCGTGCGTCGCGCAGGGGGGCGTCGACCCCACTCTAGGAAAATTACTTATTACCGGTCAGGGGACGAAGCGTGCAAGAAAAAATATTCCTAGGACAATTTAGTTACAAATTAAAATTGAGAGAATATTGAGATATTGATGTGTAATTTATCCAGCACATTTGACAATCAATCGTTGGCTCATTGTTTCCTTTAACAGATCTCCACGTGTGTAGGACATGCAAAGGTTGAATAGTCAAAGCTAGGAATTCAGACATCATACGTCGTTTAGGACTTTAGGGTTTTCTAATATTTTTTTAGTCTAAACCTGATTGGTTCATACGAAGTTGCTAAGTTAATCAATCAAATCAAGGTTTTGATTAAGTTTGATAGGACCAACCCAATTCAATTATCTAGCTGAGTTTTGAGTGACCTAAGACACATTTCAACCTCAAATACTGATCCAATCGGCTAGATTAGGCTTGATTTCACAATATTGATAGTGTCTACTGCTTTATCTACAAATAACTATTTACCATTTAACCTGCAATTTCAACACTTCACCTTAAGCTGGTGGTTGGAATAAATCAACTAACCCCAACTTAATCTCTAGGTAGTCATGCTTCTACTCAGTGCCTTAATTAATAAGTCAATTGCCAATTTGATTTTAGATACATGAAAAAGCTTAATTAGTTTTCACAAGTTTCTTTCTTTTACAAAATAACAATCAACTTCTATGTGTTTGGTTCCTCGTGAAACAATTTTTTTTTATGTTTTGTACTTCTTTCTTGTCCCAATGTATCAAAATTTGCTTCTTAACCCTCCAACGTTAATTCTTAAAGCAATTGATTTAACCAAATTGACCCCAGCAACTTCGGCACCCAACGATATCATGATAGTGTGCAAGACCTAAATTAATTGGCATTGCAGATAGACCTTCCAAACCTAGATCCTCCTTTGAATATTGCATTGTACTAAAGGAGTTTGTAAAGGTTGTTGAACATCGTACAAAAAAAAGATTGAGAATCTTGAAATTTTCATTGGTAATTTAGTTATTGTTTGGAGCAAAAGAAAATATCTATTCAAAAAATTAAAAAATCTACTCTCGTATATTTTCAAATTTAGCATCCCATATCCCTTTTGGTACGTGGAATAACCAAGAAACAATAAGGATTGACGCAAACCACAAACTTGTTTCTCACTTGCAAATTTATCCTGTAATAAAGACAATAAAACACTCATACACTCATATGTTCCAAATCTAGTTCCTCTTTTACTAAATAATTTTTCATATGGAGAAACAATACCTATGACACTTAATGACAATCCGTTGATCAAGTGTGTAACATTTGTAGGTATTAACTTTAAAATATAAGAGTTTTAACAAATTTTAAGTGTGTGTCTGTGCTTCCTTTCAACCTTTCTATTTTGCTAGGATGAAAAGTATCTCAAATTTGATTCATTGTTACTCTTGTCTTGCAAACTCATTTCAAAAGGAGTTAACATATCTAGTACAATTTTTCAATTATGATGACTTTAACTAGTATCAAACAAAGTGTCAACTAGAGCAAAAACAAAATGTATGCAACATACAACACCAAAGTTGAATTTCATAGCATAAATTTAAGCATAAATTTAAGCCAAGCATCAAGAATAGTAAGGACAAATTTCAGACCATTAAAAGTTACACTTCAAGTATCCATGTGAATTATTGAAAAAAGTCCTCTACTACTCTCTGACTTATTATTAGAAAATGCAAATATACTTCATGTAAGCAGGTGGATTTTATTTTGTTATAGTTCTTTGAGGCTAAAATGTATTGTATGTTCTTCAGCAGAATAAGACTAAGTTTTAGTTTGTGTTTCTCTTCTTCATCATATTGCTATACTTATTCAAGTGAAAAGTATGTAGTTCATGAAGCTGTCCAAAATCTTCTTTCTCGCTAGACTTTAGTTGCACTAACATTTGACAATGAACAATTAATATTACAATGTCTACGTCCCTTTGTATGTAATTGTCTACTTTACAACTCTTTAGCCTTAATTTTCAACTTATAAGAGTACGACGAAAAATAAAACAATGAAGAAATATAATAGTGTTTGGATACAGACAAAAATACTATGAACTATAAAAATGGAAAATATTTTATATGATTTCTCTTTTTGTATATCTTTTTGGATATCATAAAATATTAAATACTATAGCATAGTATGTAAAAATATTATAATAAGCGATAACAAATATATAGTTTATAATTCAAATAATAATAATAATAATAATAATACTTTATATAAAAAGATATATATCATAGTGTACTCTTAACGACAACGCTTGTGTAAGGTCAAGGATCGTGGGTAACCTTTTGACAATTGTTCTTGAACTTTATCTCTTTTTTTTTCAACACGATTCTCTGATTTAATTTATAAGTAGACGATCTTTCAATTACTAATTTATTTCAATTACGATCCTTCCAATCAACTATTATAGATTTATTAGTATAATTGTAACATCCCAAAATTCGACTCCATCACGTGGAGAAATCTCCTTTCGGTCGTTACTTTTTTAGGTCCTTATTTGATTCTTTTATTGACCCAAGTGGTCAAATAATGTGACATGTAGGCGGAAGACTTAAATAATAAAATATTACAACAATAATATGAAGGAATGCGGAAGCTAAAAGAATAGATGATACATCAATGTCTCACGTAAGGCATATAAAGGTCTATGCCATAGTACAACTCTATATGTTCCATCCAAATGAAAATACAACTTGATATGCTGAAAGATAAAGACTCCATATAGATCCTACGATAATCATGTGCTCACGCATCAACTCGGCACGCATCCATATCGGGCACATGTGGGAATTACACAGGGGAGCAAGCTCAACCGTTAGCATAAAGCTAAGTGTGAGTTTGTATAAATCATAGATTAGTTCCATCAAAATAAGCATGAGGTGAATATCGAAAATCAGATATAAGATTCAATCATCATATATGAGTCGATAAAAAGAATCATAGTTCATACTTTTTTATTTTCTTTCTTTTCCATGTTCGGGTTAATGTTCATTGTTCATATTCAAAGTTCTTGTTCACATTCATGTTCATAAGGGCAAAGTCCTTTCATCCATCTTTTGATCATTTTATTTCATCTTGTTCATAAATTGGAAGAGCTCTTCACTTTTAGAGAGTACCATTGCAGACACACATGGGTGCAGCTATCTAGATCATAGTAGACCAGTGAGGAATCAGTGCCCCAGTGCCCGACGAGTGCCCCGTCGAGCAAGATGACCTTGCGTAAAGTGGAAACATCTGTAAGGGAGAGACTTCCATCTAGATAGAGTAAATGATAACCCTCCATTATGTCTTATAAGTCGTGGACCTATATTTTAATCACTCGAAACAATCAAGGTCGTAGGGAGCAGGGACAGCTCCGAATCATCTTTTCATGTTCATATAAGTAGGCATTAATCAGGTGGACATGACTTATCAAAATCATAGGATTTTATTATGGTCATATATGCACTGTCCACATATCGAACACCTGAAAGATCAAGCAGTTGTCTGTTTGAAAGTTCATAGATAGTCGTCCAAAAGGAGATCAAGATAAGATCATAACATGATGAAATTTAGGAATAGACATGTCCTAATTTCAATATTACAACATGATAAATGGTAAAATGACATAATCAGAACATATGACTTTGAAGGAAGAATCATTATATTTATAAAAAGAATAATCAGAATGTGACGGAGGGTAATAAGACTTTTGTTATAGTAATTCTATAGTGTTACAACACGTTAGACATTATAATACTATAGTGGTATATGATATTGTAACCAAAGTATCATGATGAGGTATTGCAGCATGTGCTAAAATGCTTCATATGCACTTCCATGCGAGACATGTTCACTTTAGTGCATCATGTTACCAGTGCATCACAATCATCAGTACATCAAATACTAAGATTATCAATACAAATAATGCACTAATATGAAGTATTATAGCATGTGCTACAGAGATCCAGAAGTACATCTGCTTCTAAGGTTAGGTAATGACAAATAATAATATATTTCATACGTGTTTAAGAAGTGCACCATGCTAGGTGCATTTTTATTACATTCGTCCGGCCACGCAGTAGGCCTTGGTGCATTAGTATTTTATGCACCTGCCAGAAGCTAAGTTTTTCTTGATGCATTAACTTTACATGGCAACTAGTAATACGAAGGAGACTGATTGACTCATCACCATTGGATCTACATGAATAGATGATTAAATCGATAATAACTAATAATATATATTTTACTAACTGATCGTGTATGATTCTGTCCTAATACACCTCATGTCACGCATTATAGCATTCGCCTCAGGCACAGAATAAAATAAATAGGCTATGTGATTCCATTAGAATTTCATGGCCGATTTCTACTCCTCGTAATATTAATCCTACGTCTAAATAAATCCTTAAGGCATGCATAAATCTTTTAGAAAAATAATTTATGAGTCAGATCCCGAAAACACACCTTCTTGTTCGTCGTCGGTTCGCCGCTTCACCGGAGCAAGTCATACTCTCATCCTCCTCCTCGTCCTGCGTCACGTACACTCGAAGAACCTGCCGGAGTTCTTTCTATATCCTCTGGCCGAGCATGAATAGGACAGGAGCAGAGAGAGGAATGAGAAAGAAAATTAGGAAAAGTGAGAGGGGACAAATGGTTTTATGGCCATAAATTTGTGTGGGTTGAAATCTCGGATTTCATGAAGGAAAAAGGGGTTACAAATCTCAGGTGTTAATTGGGTGTAATGGTGCATTAATACAAAAAATTGATTTTATTTGTTTTTATTATTATTATTATTTTAAATGTGGTAAGTTACAATAATCACTAACATGGCACTATATTAAGAAAATAAAGTTAATAAAGGGTTGCTCACATCTCCACCTCAAAAGCTACAAAGCGTGCATGACGTAGCATGGCTTTGACGGCATGATGGAGGTGGAGAAGAAGTCTCGTTGTGCCCTCGTCTCCCAACCCTCCGCCTCTCTCCCCTATCTCCCACCTTGACACCTTCGTGCGCCTCCTCCTCTCAAATCTGGTCGCTTCCTCCCCTGCCATCCCCATACTTCCCATGTTTTGGAGCACTTGTTTGGTTCCTTCTCCGCTGGGAGGAGCATGCAGTTCTCTTCACCCCCTGGACGTGGTGGTCCACCGCCTCTGCAAGCACCTCCTCGCCCATCCCTGTCACCTCCGCCTTGAGCACATTTGACTCTCCAATGATGATCTCGAGCTTCCAAATGACTTACTGTGTGACCCAATCCGAAAATCCAAATATTTTTTATTTAATTTTAAACTTATATCTTATATAAAATTTAAAATATTAACATAAAAATTTTAAATCCATAAAATAATATTTAAATATTCAATAAATTCTTTTTAACTTTAAAAATAAATATTAAATAGTAAAAATTAAGAAAAAAATTTAAAAATAGTGATCGAATACTTCGACCATCGGACTTGATCCAATCCGATCCAACCGATTGGATCGGGACCAAACACTCAAAAGAGAGTGACCTAATCCAACCAAACTTCGTGTCAAGTTTAGGATCGAGCCGGATGAGACCCAGCTCATGAATCTAATTGGCATGATGTTGGATTACTTCAAACGATAAAATTAAGGCGTAGTAAAATATGTAGTACATTTAGGTTTTTAAAATTTTAAGGTATGAATGTCTTTTCCTTATGTTATGTGATAATTTATATATCATAAAAAGTTGTTTACCAAAGTTACGCCAGATAAATTTCACCAAATACTTTTTAACTTTGGACGCTTTCCTAGCATTATACTCTTCATCTTTTAACTTGTTTTACCAACTACTAGTGGCGGAGGCAAGATTTTTTTTAGTGTGTTCACTATCATCACTAATTGAATAACAAAATGAAAATATAACAATAAATATAAATTGATTTAAAGTAAGTACATAATTAATTACAAAAATATTTTAAATTTATTTTGTATAGATAAAATTTTAAAAACAAAACAATAACAAGGGCAAAAAATTTGCTACAAGCATAAAGTAAACCTGTTATAGAATATACAAATTATACATTACTAAGTAACCCTTAAAAAATTCAAAGTAATATAAAAATAAATATTATTAAAGATTGTATTACTGAATAAGAATATAGGAAAAAAATAAAATTTAGTAAGTGAATATGATAGAAGAGAAAGAACCCAACCAATTATATAAATGTTAAAAGACAAAAATTAACATATAAAACATTGTAGAAACTTAGGGAGAGGTGACTTAATCAATGATTAGAGAGGAGATTGTGCTTTAATCTTCATCGAATAGAAAAAGGAGAAAAATATTGTAGATGTTAGGATTCAAACAAGGGGCTCAATGTCAACAAGCCATACATTATGACCAATATGTCTGGATGATTTTGCTTGAAAAGATGTACTACTACATAATATACATAATTTCAGAGCCTCCACGTGCACCCATGTGTAGGCACCTAATTTTGCTCTTGCCAATTACTTTTTTGATCGATGATTTTTCACGTTTATTAATGTGGCGTACATGCGACGATTTTCTCTTTTGCTTTTCACATAAAAGGTTGTACGACGTAGTATCATTAAAAAATAAAAAAAAATATTTAAAAAATTTGATGCGCCACTGGAAGGTCGCAAGTGGGGGCACCGCTCCTCCCCTCGATCACTCTTTAACATATCGAGTTGTCGGTTTTGATTGATACCTACTATTTTGAAGAGCAATATGATAACTCTTAAATTAGAAGAATTCTCCTAATTCCCTCACAATAGCATAATGTCCAGATTTATTAATTTATTTGGGCAATTTAAGAATATGGGTAATCGAAAAAAAAATTCTAAGCCAAAAATTTAACACGGTTTAATATTTTTCTATTATGAATATGAGCAGGCAAGTACACTTCTTCTGCGTTTACTCTCTAATCATTTTATGCTATTTGATAAATTATGTCCCTTTTATAATGTTCGAATTTCCCCAATAATATCGAGTTATACATACATTTTTAACCCAGTCGAAAAAAAAAATCCATGTATAAATTTTAACCTAGTGGAAATTTGTTTTTAAAAACAAAAACAAATCTCTGATAGGTCAACCCTGTCAACTGTGAAAAACACCAGCGCGTATGCGGGTTTTGAGTCGGAATTGGAGGAATAATTGATGCGAGTGGTCAAATGTTGGACTCCGTCTTTGTCTGACTCCGACCCATTTGACAATTTCCTCTCTCTCTCTCTCTCTCTCTCTCTCTCTCTCTCTCTCTCTCTGTCTCTCTCTCTCTCTCTCTCTCTCTCCAGTGTTTGTCTGGATTAACAAAATGAATCCTTAATGTCTTTAACAAGTGGTTATTTGGCTAATAAATTTTTTTGAATATTAGCGTATAAAGATAATAATTTGAATATATAAATGTAACAAAGAGCACTTGATAAATACGTTGATTAAATAATCATTAAATGTAAGAAAATATAATTTACAGCACTTGTACGCATGAGATATATTTTTTGTTGTTATGACATAATAACTGATGGAAGCAATTTTTAATTTCAAATAATGACTTTTTATAAAATTATCATTTTTTTTCATGAAAATGAATATAAAGCATTAATTAATCAACTTAAAACAAAAAAGAACTCAAGCAAAAAATAAAGATGTAAAACAATAATAAATTAAACATGGAATGTGATATCTATAAACTAAATGCGATTTCTTAAATAGAGAAGTGAATAGTAGGAATACATTGTTCACGAACATTTTTTTTAAGGTAATGCCTTTTTCAAATTTCAACCCTCCAAATTATAATATATTTTTTTTCGTTTATGAGACTTTCTAAAATTCTACTTTGCTCCCCTGAATTGCTACTTTTTTGTCACTTTTTGCATTTCCCATTAGTCAGTGTTATTTTTTTAGAGCCAAATTACTTTGGTACCTCTATCTCTCTCATTAAGGTTAACTATAATATTTTAGGTTTACTCACCTTTTGAACCATAATAATTTTTCGTATACAAACTAAATTTTCTAAAATTCAATTTTTTTTGCATATGACCGTAGGTTTCTAAATTCCGCTTTGCGTTCCTGATTTTTTTTAATGCCAGATGATATTTATATCTTTAAGAGAGAGAGTCCCCTTTAGGCTTCGTTTGGGAAGCACCTCATATGCAAATTAAAGCATAACACCTCCTTCGAAGATTCTCAATTTTTATACTCGGATTCATTGGAACATATATCAATAAATAACTTTTCTTTTTTTTTCATAGGAACATATATCAATAGATAACTTTTCCTTCTTAAAAAAAAAAGCAGGTAGCTTTTATCTCCCGTACTGTGGTGTATCTCTCTCTTGATTAGAAAGGGAAATATTGTTTTACTTTTTATTTCGACTTTAAATTAATAATCCTAGATAGGATATTAAAAACAAACCCTCTCTCCTCCTGTGTGAAAAAGTATCAAAATGCGGTGTGCGCAATAAAAATTTTATCAAAAAATAATCTAATAACTTTTTTGCCAAACGGCCAATTAATGGAAAGCAAGTTACTTGTAAAGAAAAATTGACTGACAATACTCTTCCAAAAGAAACCTTAAATTGGTTCCAAAAGAGACATGACATCATCCTAGAGAGGACCATTGTTTTGGTTTCTTGAGAGGCTGTTTGGTATAAGAATAAAAAGAGAATATCTCTCTTATTTTAACTTTTTTATTCAGAACAAAAAAAAATAGATAAAAAATGTTCAAGGGAACTCAAGAACTTGATTGTTTAGAAGCAAAATGAGGTCAGCTGCCCCTTGACCTCAGGAACAAAAAATTGGAAGCCAAACAACTCCTAAAGGATGAGGGCCATTGTTTTCCTTTCCCTCCTCGTCTTTGGGCAAAAAAGGACAGTGGCCTTTGCCCTCTCTCATGAGGGGATTTTAGCTCTCTACAAAGGTTAAAGTAAAGAATCATTACAAATTTAAGTTGGTAGATGGAAAGGGTATTTGGTCAATGCATAAGTTGCTGATAAGCAGAAGTGTTCGTCGAATCATGTTTGACTCGATGAGTTTGATAACCCGATCTTTTTTTTAAAAGTTGATTATATTAAATTAAGTGAGGCTCATAGAGTCCTGATACAAAATCTGATAACTCGACCTCACTTGATAACAAGTGATTGAATCAAATAGGGTTAAAAATTTTCAATATGAGTTACCCCATAGGATCCAATTGTCATGATATTTTTTAATTTTGACTTTATATTTAATGTTAAGCTTATTTTTTTAAAAAAATAAAATATTTAAATATGAAAACATTATTTAAAAATTTGAAAATTTATTTTTTTAAAAAATTAAACATTAAATAATGATTTTAAAATATAAGAAACTAACAAAATAATAAAAAATGATGGCCGAATAATTTTGTTTCGATCCAACTCAATCCGAATTAGGTCAAATTAAATTGAACCTAACATTAAAATCAAATGCGCCTGACCTGATCCGATTAAAGTTGGACATATTGGATCGGGTTAGGATTCTCATCGAATTTTGCAATGTAAGGAAAAAAACACGTAAGAAATATACATTTCAGTTGTGTTTTACAATGTAAGAAATTAAAGGGTGAATATGATATCGTCAAATTTTCAACTAATTTGATTAATAACATGTTATGTATATATATATTTTAAATTTCCCTATGAATCATGCTTGGACAGAAATAATCCTAAAAATCAGGACATCTGTGGATTCGCTATAATATATATATATATATATATATATATATATATATATATATATATATATAAAACAAGGGATTAAGTAGGCTGCAACCAAAAAAATTGGTTGCAACTTACTACCAGTTGATCCACACCTTTCGATCCTCATCTTCTTAGATTAATGACCGAGATTGAAGCAGATGAACCGTAACCTTTATATGAGTCTCTTTGTTTTTTTTTCTTTTCCAGTTCAATCAACCAAGCCTTCCCCCCAAACAAATAGGCGCCACTTTTCCTTGAAAAATTACTCTCCCTCCCCTTTTTGTCTCTTCATCCTCATTTCTCTCCATGATTTTGTTTAATCCTGCTACATGCCCGATTTGATCTCTCTCTCCCCTAATTTCGGTTCCATTTTTCTTTCGCCAAGACGATGAACTAGGGATCATTGGACCTCCCATCTCATTTTCTCTTTGGATCTCCCTCATTTTTTCGTCCATTTCTTTTTTTGTTTCTGATTTATCACTATCGATTCCTCCACTCTCCCAAATGGATCCCAGCGCTCGAGATCTACGTGCCCTCATTCATCGAGAAGATCGTCCAGGTGAGGAATCCCTCTGTCTCCGGTATTCTTTGGTAAAGGTATGAGTTCTTTGCGTCTATTTTACGTAACAAAATGGAGGTTTTGGCCATCTGGTTTTGGTATTTTAATATTGGATGGGTAAAGGTACTCCATTTCTTCTTCTCAGAGTGTAGTAATAGTTACAGGATTCGTCTTTTATTTCTTACTTGCTCTATTTCTCCAAATTTCTTATGTTTGGTTCTTTAATATTGTCATTGTTTTTGCATGATTAGCTTGATAATTGTTTCAATTTTTCATCAATTTATGCCTCACTACTTTCAGATCATTGCAAACATCTTCTCCTTTTGAATTTTCCTTTTGTATAATGCAAGTTAGGAACTGATCCTTTTCTTTTTGTAGGTTTTCCCAAGGCGTGGTGTGTGTGCAAGCAGCTGCCATTAATCTCTGACAATTTTTTTGGCATGTGTTATACTAACGTAGCATGCTGTTGTCTTATGTGAACATGGTCCATGTGCAAGTGAATGCTATTAAACTCAGAAATATTAATTTTGGCATGGCGTTATGTTTTACATTTTCAACTTGAAAGTGATCATTATCCATTTTCTTTCAACAGGTCACAGAAAGCTCTTGAAAGAAAGATTTACATTTCTATTTTTTTTTTCTTAGATGAGGCTGAGAAAGTGAAGTGTGAGTGCGCCGCGCTAGGCTTACTATAATTTTTCGGAAGCCTTTCCACGAAGTATTCCATAACTAGCATTACTTCATCCTCACACTATCGATCCTTTGGTCCATGAACATAAAACTCAAATAATATGATAAATATCATTATGCAGATTCTTCAAATGACAAGAGATTTCATGTCTCCTTGTAATTCTTTTACTTGCTCTTCTAGACGTCCAAAATTTTCAAGTTCCATAATAAATATTTTTAGTTGTCTCAGATTCACTCGCACATTCATAATTACCAACGTTAAGACAAGTGAGACAGCAACTTCATATCTGTTAATGTTCTTTAACTCAAATGTCATCAGACTGGATTGCAAAAAAAAAAAAAAACGTAACTAGTTATTGACAATAAAACTTGAACTTTCTTCACAAATAATCTCTGTATAAACAAAAGGGTTGCTAATTCAATGAACAATTAAGGACAAAGGGATGCAAAAAGATTGATCATCTCATCATCTTAACATGCTAGAAAGTTGTAAAGTGTGATGTTTTAAATATGAGAAGATACAATATTCTATTGAATATACATGTTGTTACAATTTTATACATTTTACTTTTTACTTTTTTAGATTCAACGAAAGCTACAAGCTTTACTTGTTCATCTTCAACATCATCACGATCACATACTATACATCCATATAGGTTGTTCGTCTGATCTAAATCTCTTAGGCATCTGTTTGATTGTACTACCTGTAGATTGCAGGAAATGAGGGGGATCGAAAGAGAGAAATGGGGGAAGAGGAGAGAGGTCGGGGAGAGAGAAGATATACCTATACATTTGTCAAAACCTATTATGGAGGCAGATGTTATGAGACCAGAGATGGAAGAAAGAGCAAAGGTGGGGAAGAGAGGCGACAGAAGAATAAAAGAAATTTGTCATGCAAGGGCGAGGATGCAATTTGATCTCAAAATATGAGGGAAAGAATTATAGAAATCAGACAAACTCCAAGTTAAAAAAAATGAAAGTGCAGAATAGAAAATGTCACCTGCTCAATAGATTGACCATTTAGATCGGAAAAGTTGAGACAAAAATGGAGGAGCAAAATGAAGAAAGAAAACACAGATGGGGAAGAGAAAACACCAGGTACAAGACGGAAGGGCGAGGCTAGGAGGTTCATATCACACATAAGGTGGAGAAAAATTAGGAGGGAGGAAAAAGAGGGGAGGGAAAATAACTTTTCTAGGGAAGTGGCGCCTGTTTTTAGGAAGGCTCGGTTGGCTGAACCGGAAAAGAAAAAAAAACTCAAAGACACATATAAAAGTTACTGATTCATATATGTTTCAATCTCGGCCATTAATCTAAGAATACGATGATCGAAAGGTGTGGATCAATTGGTAGTAGCTTGCAATCAATTTTTTTGTATGCAGTCTACTTATTCTCATATAACAATGCATTTTTGTATCACGAATCAAACATCAAATACTACCTTTTATTTTTTTTGGATAACTTTGTTTATTAATAATTTAGAGAATAGTTGATAATAACAAAAAAGTGAATGAAAGCATTAATAATTACATTTATTATTTTTAAAATTTACAAACTTTTTGAGCATTATTATTCTTCATATATAATTATTTTATATAGTTTTCTATGATGTAAAATTATTATTTTTACCATCAATAATTCTCTTACTATTAATAAATAAATATGTCAAAAAAAATATGCGCAAAATCGTTTGCACAATAAGCTATTTTTTTATATACATAATGTTTTTTTTCAATAATTCAATAAAACCATGCCAAATTTCATATTAACTAATATTTTTTTATCTAATCAATACTTCCGTCAAGGATGTAGTAATGTTCTGATTTTATTTAAGGAATTAACTGTAAAACATATTTTGAAAAACGAAAGAAAAATGAAACTAAAAACAGATCCCCATAAAATACTTGAATGTTATATATATATATATATATATATATATATATAAACTTTTGCCTTAAATTTGACCCTAAAAGAAAACTAATGAGCACGAAAATAATTTGTAGACCACGGATAAATTTTATTAAATACTCTTTAACTTTCGTCATTCTCTTAGCGTTATTTTTTAACTAAACTATCTTCATCTTTTAACTTGTTTCACCAATTATACTTCATCAACCATGACGAATACACATTAATTTTCTCTCTCTTTCACGTGAACAAATGAGCCACGTGGAATCATTAGAAAAATAATAATTTAAAAAATGGAGAGGGAGGTCGATCCTCTTTGCAACCTTCAACGGTCCCCCACACCGACAAAGGGTGCCATCTCTCGTGCCGACGATCAAGGGTCGCAGGATAACACCTCATTTTTAATTTTTAATTTATTTTTTATTATTATCTTATTTTTTAATAATGTCACATCATCTATTTGTTGGCATGAAAGAGAGAGAACTTCATCACGTCAATTGAGCAATTAGAAAAGGACCTATCAATCAAAAGAAGTAATTGAAAAGCATTAAAAAAATATTAAAATTGAAATAAGTAAAAGAATGAAAGACGAATTAATTATAAATTAAAATCGAAGAGCATTAAAAAAATATTAAAATTGAAGGTCATCTAGTTCAATTTACCCCCAGACCGAGTACAGATCGGCCCAAGTATCCAATATTTTTTTAGCCCAGTAAATTAGTCCCCTTCTCAGTTCACCTTATAAACCCGCTCCTAAAACACCGCGAAACTCTTGTTAGGGTTTCTTCCCGCTTCGCCGTCATCCCGCAAACCCCCGAGCCCTTCGGCGGCTCCAAAATGGTACGAATTCCTCCAATCTCGTCGTGTTTTTGCTTTAGCTACCGCTACTTCCTGCATATCATCTCGGTTTTTTAAAGCGTTTTTATTAATTTCATGTGAATGCTTACCCATTTGTCCCAACATTTTGATCATGATGTATGATTTTGTTTTGCTTCCAACAGGCTCCAAAGAAGGCTGTGAAGACGCCCGCCAAGAAGAAATCGGTATCTAAGTTTGCTCTAATGATGGCAAATGGCCTCATTTTTATGCAAATTTGACGGTTTTTTTTTTGTGAATTATTGCAGGAGAAGGTCGTGAATCCTCTGTTCGAAAAGAGGCCGAAGCAGTTTGGCATTGGCGGAGCTCTGCCGCCAAAGAGGGATCTCCATAGGTTCGTGAAATGGCCGAAAGTGGTGCGCATTCAGCGACAAAGGAGGATTCTGAAGCAGCGGTTGAAGGTTCCACCAGCGCTGAATCAGTTCACTAGAACTCTAGATAAGAATCTAGGTGACGGTTTCATGGTCATCTGTTTAGAAATCTTCTTTTTCTTGTTTCAAGCTCAGTTATTTAGCTTCCAGCTTCCATAAGTTAATTCCATCCTACAAAGTTATGTTTATTTTGGATTCTTATTCCATTAGTTATTGCCTTTGATCGGGATGCAGGTTTCATCTCAGATACTATGTGCACTATTATACTGATGTATACTGATGCCTTATTTACAAATGAAACTGTGAAAAACGGATCAGCTAGTGGTTAGGCTACAAGTATCTGTTGTATAATGTTTATAGCTAATGCAATTTCGGTTTAAAAGTTTTGTTTGGAATTGGTTAGTGTGTTTTTCTTTTTTTTTTGTACTAGTTGGTTCTCGCCAATGCCAACATTAGGCCAAAACTTGGTTTAGTATATTTGTTTCATGGAGCACATTCCAAGAAAACATTCTTCTGGTTGACAAACAAAATTTGTCAACAAGAAATTTTGGTCGACCAAGAAGGTTTTTACAACTTGGGTGTAAAGGCTTACCTTTCTTTGACTATAAACATGTTTTTTCTCACAATACCCTGTTATTTGATATATAGGAAACATGTTTGGTTTATTTTTATATTTCTGTCATCTGAATATCAATCATGTAATAAGTTAATTTTCCAAAATACTCCTCTAATTTATGTTCAGTGATCCATATGTCATAGATGCTGTTCAGTGCAACGATTTTGCCTATTGGTGTGTGTACATTGAGTTCTATCGCAGATTTGAACTTTTCTATATATGTTTGGGAAGCTGATTATTTATGTATAAGCTTCCATCTTTGATCAGCTTATTTCGTTATCTTTTAATCTTGCAGTTCTTCGAAGTTATCATTGTGGCTTTGCTTCTGATGTTATCTTTTGGCATATTTGGTTGATTGTGATAGAAATGGTCTCTTTTGCATTCTTTTATGTGTTACTTAAATTGTCAATCTATGGATTGCAACTATTTGCTTAGTTGGAACTATGAAACATGATTCCATGGTTGAACATTTATAGTCAAAATAAGAATGCATTTAGAATATATATATATATATATATATATATATATATACCATCTCTTAACTACGACAGCTCCTGAGGAATTCTGCTTAGGCATGTCCAATTTATTTTGGATTGATCATCTTTCTAGCTTTCTTACATATAGTTTTACATTCTGTATTGTGATATGAACATGCAATTCTGTTATGTTAGATGTTGAAGTCCTCTGGAACTTAAAAATTGCCACTGATTGCCTTTAGATAGGGTTGGTGCAGGCAGTTGTAATCTTGTTTGAATTTGTTAAATGCTATAGGTGTGTATAATTCCACTAAAGAATTTGCTGAATTCGAATATTCTTGCTAATATTTGATTTAGAAAATGATTTATTAATCTACAACCAGCACTTAGCTTTTCTCATTAATATAACTTAACTGTGATTTTTTTTATTTTGCAGCAACAAATTTATTCAAGATGCTTCTAAAGTACCGACCCGAGGATAGAGCAGCAAAAAAGGAAAGACTTCTAAATAGAGCTCAGGCTGAATCCGAAGGAAAAACTGTTGAATCTAAGAAGCCTATCGTTGTGAAGTATGGGCTCAACCATGTGACTTACCTCATTGAACAGGTCTGTGCTTTTATCAAGTGCCAAGTAGCACTTTGAAGCTTGACAACTAATTCTCTCCCAGATTCAACATTGTTAGATTTATGTGCATAACTGGTATCATTATTTCTTGTTCGAGCACTGTTAATTTCAATTATGTAGTAGATATCGCCACCTTGCTGTTGTCATACCTCTATTAACTCTGCTTCTCAATATTACATTTCAACAGAACAAGGCCCAACTCGTGGTTATTGCTCATGATGTTGACCCCATTGAACTGGTGGTTTGGTTGCCTGCCTTGTGCCGAAAGATGGAGATCCCTTACTGCATCGTGAAGGGAAAAGCACGCCTGGGCGCGGTAACTTAGTTGTACAATGTTTTCTTTTCTAGGATAAGTGCCTGTGTGCTTTACACTTAACTCTTTTATTCTTGTTGCAAAAAGATTGTACACAAAAAAACCGCATCAGTCTTGTGTTTGACCACCGTGAAGAATGAAGACAAGTTAGAGTTCAGTAAAATCCTTGAGGCTATCAAGGTGAGTAAATTAGCTTTTAATTCTCATGTGTAAACTTCAGCATTTCGACTGATATAACATATTTTCAATTCAGGCCAACTTCAATGATAAGTATGATGAGGTCCGAAAGAAATGGGGAGGTGGGATTATGGGTTCGAAATCTCAGGCTAAAACAAAGGCCAAGGAGAGGATTCTTGCAAAGGAGGCTGCCCAGCGGATGAGCTAGAGATTTTTTTCCCCAAAATGTCTAGTGTTTTTATGGCTGTAGTGTCCGTAGACCAAGCTCTCCCTGTATGCGCTTCCGAGTGCAATTTTTTACTCTTTCTTCAGAGTCAACTTTTCCTGGTTTCGTGTTGCACTTCCGCGATATTTGTTCAAACCCTAGTTAGCATGCTTGGTGTTGCATCTTAAATGGATTCCTTTAGGGGTGTTTCGTCATAAGTAATCAGTAATATGAGGATAAATTATATGGGTCCCCTATATTGTTTTGTTTATTTTATTTTAATTTGTAGGTAATTTCAATTGCAACAATGATTAGCCTGTGAAGTTGCAATTCATGATTGATGAGAGGCGTCATGTTATCTTCCTTACCTTTCCAATTTTAGATAAATGAAATCTGAAATAACAAAAAACATGTAACAATAACAGAAAAAATTATTACCATTATTATCATAACTAATGATACTAATTTATTTAACCTATTATTTACATGAATTATATATTATTATTTATCATCATTTTAAATATTAATATATTTATTATCAATATGGATCAACAAATGTTGAATGACGTCGTATGATCCATGTAGTCGACCCCATCTAGTGGGATAAGGTTTTGTTGTTGTTGTTGTTTATTATCAATATGATCATTTAAAATATTATTAATTTATTATTATTATTATATTTATTTAATTGATTAATTTTATAATTTTTTTCATGATTTTAGTCGGATCAAATAAATTTGAACTTGACATTAATGATAAAGAGTACTTTAGCATTACCTATTAATATTCTATTATAAGTGAACGTTATTTAGATTATTGGAAAGATTATTATTATTGCATAGTAAAATAAGGTAATGCACATTGTTATTAATTTAATAAGTGATAATTTTTGTATGAGATAACGTAAATTGTTAGCTAATATGATTGCGTCTAACCAAACTTTTGCCTTGTCAGAATTTCTAGCTCGATTGAAGGTAGGAGATGAGGAACCTAAAACTCGACCGACTAGAGTAGCATGAGTTCGCATTTTTTTCCATAGCACGGTTAATAAGGGTCATGATCAATTCCCTCTGATCTCTCGAAACATTTGAGGGATCATTGACTCCAACCTTCACATAACAATAATCGATCAAACATTAGTTGATTAATTTAAAACATACAATCATATACACAAAACTTACATGATTTTGAATGGTTACTCATGACGATTGCACATGAACATAGACACCTAACAATTCTATAATATACTTAGCATAGATCATAAACATACTATGATATCAAACTATAACACCCCAAAATTTCATCTTAAAACTTAATGACAATTAGAGCATTCAATTGTATTAGCTTGTTCGCCATCACATAATCATAATAAAAAAATATGATTTTCTACTATTGCAACTGAAACTTAAATCAATAAAATAAATTGAAATAATCTTTCAAATATCGCAGAAAACTTCATCAAAACATCTAAAGTATATTATGAATTTGGAAAACAAATCTAATAATCATTATTAAAACATCTTTGAGAATTAAAGTCAAATGGACTCAGATAACAATATAACTCTAATTAAACCTAGACCAGTACGTAATCTTCTCGTCATGAGTTGAGCTGACATCATCCAAATATTAATTACGATCTAAGGTGCAACGTTTTGCCAATTAGAATATGTAAAGACCATGTTATGAGATATCACGATCCTAATATGATACTACATTATATGTATATTCATTTTCTTATAATAGAGAAATAGAATTATGCATACTATATACTTAACATATGATCTACATGTCGATCAATAATAGCATTTTATCATCATGCATATAAAATAATAGCATAGTAAGACATATAAAATTAGCCATAATCATACGTTTAGTATGAGAGCATTCATTAACAATCATCAATCATCATAGGCATGTAAGTGACTGCACTTACCTTAAGTCTCATTAACTTTCCTCAAGTTGCATTATAACTTTTTTGGATTTTCACTTTTATCGACATCAATCCATCAATTCTATCATTGACTCTTATAATATTATATCTTCCGATAGTTGAAATTTATGTCGTTGCCCTCACAAATAGGCTAGTTAAATTTTGGAGACAATGCTTCCCTTTGCTCATAGGCGACTTAGGAATACACACACCATTACCGATGTAAGAACGATTATTGTTGAAGAAAATACATACACCAAAGTGTAAGAACGATTAATTCCTGAAAATTCGATAAGGGTCATTGAAAGCGATATGTAATATCATTCATAATTGAGTTTGCTTTTCAAACAACAATCAATTACGTCGCTCAATCTTTAGAGTTTAACCTAGTTAGGTGGAAACATGCATTTTGTATATCTAGATTCATATACAATAAACTTACATATTATAATACTTTGAAAATAACTTTTAAAATATCATAGGGGCCTTTAATGGTAGGTGATGACCATGACAAGAGTGTCACGCTCGTGACCGTGACATGGAAAAGTCTATTTTCTTATGGGCGTGAGCACGTCCCTTCTCGCCTTACCGAACTTAAACTACACAGCTATGATCGTTTCAAGGACCATCACGGTCGTGACATGGTTCAGAGTTCTGTCGTGCAGCCTGATTTTTACATGATTTTGATCCAAAACTCTTGGGTAAGTAATACAAATCATAAAAGATGATAGAAACATGATTTCTAGGCATTAGAGGATTATAAGAACATTAGAAAACATGAAAAGCTATGCAATTTTTGTGATTTATGGTTCATCCCCTAAACATGAAGAATCTAATCATAAACATAACTCTAGCAATTAGATCTATGCAAATCCTAGGCATATATCCATATCAATCTGCGCATAAGTACGTAGAGCTAAAAATACAACTGATGTACCCTTAATCACAATCCAATATGAGGACATGATGTCCTCGTACTCTCAATTCAATACAAGAAATTCATTAAGAGAAGAGAGAGGAGTATAATCCCTGTTACATATGTTAGTATCGAATCCTTCTATTTCTTCCTCCTTATTCCTCTAGTCCTTCCTCAAGCTCTAATCATGAGATGAGAAATTGGAAAAAATAGATCAACAAGAGAACACGTGGTCTTTAAATAGGGAAGATTGCCCAAGGACTAAATTGTCCTTGATTAAAAATATGTGATATTACAATTATATCTTAGAGTTGGGTGGTTTTGGCCTAAAAAAATTAATTCATTATTTTTTGGGTTGATATTTTAAATTCCAAAAATGATCTTAAATCATTTAGAAAAAATATTCTTTGAGAGTTATTTTTAGTTCTTGATTTTTATTGTATAACAAACTAGTCTCTCAAAAAAGTTCCTAATGTCAAATTTTCAAGTTAATTTGTTTACTAGAATGCTAACATCACAACTAAACACAAATATAATATATTTATTAAAATAATATATAAATATTTATTTAAAATTAAACTTGTGTGTGAGAGAGAGATGAGGGGTGCCCCTCTCATTCTCTTTTTTATTTTTAAAATTTATTTACATAAAAAATTATATTTATTTTTTATTAGTGTGCATAAAAGTATGGGTATGCTATATTAAGTTTTTTTAAGATACTAACTTGGCGTACTCTAAAATAAAATAAATATATTTATTAAAACAATAAAATTATAAGAAAATAAAAACAGGTGCCCTTCTCTCCTAAAAAAATTTAAATTTATCTTATGAATATTTATGTATTATTTTAATATATATATATATATATATATATTATTTTATTTCAATTCAACTTGTGAATAATTTCAAGATCCTTTTGCCTCTCTCTTATTTTATTTTAAATAAATATTTATATTTTATTTATTTATTAATATATAATATTTTATTTAAGCTTAGTTTCACATCAACATTCTAATTAATGCATTAACTTGAAAATCTATTATTGTAGGTTAAGGGACCTTTATGTTACAATTTTATAAGTTTGGAGAGTCATTTGTTACTAAAATAGGATCAAGTGAATGCTGAGAAACTAATGATGAAAATTACGCCCCTTTAGTGAATAATAATTTTTTTGAGTGATTATCTCAAGTCCCTAGTTTAATAAAATAATATTGTTAATATATATAGTAATTTAAAATTAATGTTAACATATTTAATTTTATAACTAAATGTATGATATAGTATTAGAATTATTAAATGAGAGTTTTATAATGCGATAGATTGATATGAACATATTAAACTATATAAAAACTACTATATCACTAATAAAAAGTCATCATTTATGAATTAATTATATAAATAAAGATTAAAATGAAAATGGACTCCATGGTCTCTACGATTTATTTTAGTGGCACCCTATTTTAAGTGGATCAATTTTGCTACATTAATAAATCATTTAAATCGTATTTAGTATTCTAATTTTTAAATTTTTATTCAATTTTTCTTGAATTAGATAGAATTTTCATGTTTGTCCATTTTCTCTTACACCCAACTCCCGAGTAGCAACGCTCAAACTTTCAAAAGAAGTCTTCACACAATGTCAAAATAATTACTCAAAACAAATTGTCAAAAGTATATAATTTGAATAGCATGTGATAAAGATGTATAGGGTAAGAAAAGAATATGTAATTTAAATAACATGTGACAAACATATAATTTGAATAGCAATCAAAACTTCATGATGAAAACGACAATAACAATGGAGCAGTAAACAAAGAATAATAAAAATAGGAACTTGAGAGGTAAAGTAAATTACTATTGCTGCTTAAACATAACTTAGAAAACACAATGTTCAGAAACATAAACATTCTTCACAATTTTCTCAGCCCTAACCGGCTCTTCAACTACACATAAAGAAATAAGAAAAGAATAAACCAAAAAGAAGAGAGAAGAAAAAGGGAGGGTTGATGCAGCCTCCTCTTCAACTTCTTTCAGCAGTTGCAGTCTCCTCTTTAGCTTCTTTCAGCAGTAGTTGTAGAAAAAGGGATCCCCTTTCATGGGACAACTTCCATGTCCTCTTATAACCTTCAATGTCTTTTCCATGTCCTTTTATATCCTTCAGTTTTGGTGTCACATGCCAACACCTTTATCTTCTTCTGGCCACTTTTTCAACCAAAAGAATATGCTTTAATGGAACCTAGAACCTTCTTTACTTGGTTGTTTTTGTTTTACTTTAGGCGACATTCAAGTTTGCCACCTGTCTAACTTTTGTCTTGTTCTGCCCACTTTTCCAACCAAAGGAATATGTTTGTAGCGCTTCCTTGATTGCTTTCCTCTTGGCTCGCCACCTGTCCAGCTTTTTTAGCTATTATTTTCTCTTCATCTGTCCGTAAAAAGTAGAGGAAGCTTCCTTCTTTTAATGCAAGAGAATCTATTAGGATGATGTGAAAATAGTGTCCTTTGCCAATTCGATTTGATGTGAAAGTGAAATCGGAGTTCAAACGGATCAAGAAAGTGAAAATTAGTGGAAATTCCAAGACTGAAATAAATATAACGGACCATAATAGGACCATAATAGCCGTGACATCAAGGGCATTACAGAGCCGTAATTGGACCATAATGACCCGTTAACATGCTCATATTCATCTAGAAATTTGCTTGACTTACAAGCCATGACCAGAATGTTATGAGCCATGAGAACACAACTTTTACTTCGATTTGGACACAATGAGGACCATGAAATCAACGTTACGTGAAATCAATATTATTAGTCGTAAAAAGCCATATTTAGGATGTTACGAAGCTGAATTTCGAGATTTTTTTACTTTTCTTGGGAATTTCAATTGCAGATCAATTTCAAACTTTATCCTAAGTTCCAGGATCAGTTGGAAGTATATTTACACAGATTTGAAGAAGTTTTGGATGGTTTTAAAGTCCAATCAAAGTTTATTCTGAATTTTTATTATTTTGACATGAAAAACTTTATAAAAATTTTTGGGACACATAGAGGTTATAAATAGAGGACCTAGATAGAAAACATGGTGCTTGGGTGCTTGAGATCTGGGAATTCGTACCTTACTGTAGAGAAGAAATTTTCAAGGCTTGAAGATCAACCGAAGGAGAAGATTGCGCGTCGTTTGTATTGTGCAACGGTCCAGAGATCCCTAAAACTACGAGTTCTCTTCTATCTTTACTTGGATTGCTCTTTTACCTAATTTTTCATTATTCATTTTTGTTGTAATACAGATTTTATATTTTATTTTAAAGGAAAAAAAAACTATTTAAACCTTGTTACTAGTTGTGCATGTTGAGTTCATTACTTTTTTTTATAAGGGATTTGATTTATGAGATTATATAGATTACAAAACTATAATAGGAGTGAATATATATATATATGTGTGCGCACGCACACACACAAATGTATGAATATTAAGATATAAAAACAATAAAATTTTTCAATAAAATACAAAAAAAACATTTTAGAAATATAAGATACTTTAGTATTCTCATAAAAAATTATAAATTAATTTAATATTATATTTATAAATAAGTTAAAGTTGCCCGAAGCGCGAGAATGCTCCCTAGTATTATAATCATTCCAGAAAGTGCAGGTATACCTTCTATATCTTGATATGTGCCGCACTTTTTAGTTTTACGTAGCAATGAAAAAAATAGCATGATAGCAGTAATTACAACTATCAGTCTCTCTCCTCGTTTGCTTTACTAGTATGAAACTAATATATGATCGCATTAAAAGGTAAAAATACATTATTTATTGTAGTGAATTATTGAAAATTAAAAAAGGTACATAATGAACAACCTACCTGCCATTTCAAACAAATTTAATTATGTTATATATACATGCTATAACTAGATTCCTTATTAATTTTTATACACTATTTAGAATTGAGCCTAAGACATTGGATTCCCAATATACATTACACATATTCATATTCATATTAATCACTAAAGTATTTTATATTTTTGAAATGTTTTTTGTATTTTATTGAAAAACATTATTGTTTTTATATCTTAATATTCATACATTTGTGTGCATACATACACGCACACAAATGTATGAATATTAAGATATAAAAACAATAATTTTTTCAATAAAATACAAATAAAACATTTAAAAAATATAAAATACTTTAGTATTCTTATAAAAAACTATAAATTAATTTAAAATTATATTTATAAATTAGTTAAAGTTGCATGAAGCACGAGAGTGTTCCCTAATTTATATGATATTTCCAATTCATCCTTGATGACCTATGGATTATGCATAACAATTTAGATAACTCTAAAAGGAAGAATAATTTTTAAATTAGTGTACTATTGACTGTCCATGACAACAATTAAGTTTAGAAAAATGCAAACGTTTACATATGGTTAGAATAATGATAAAAGATGAGCATAGGTAAAATATTTGCTGATGTTGGATAGCACATCCGCGTTGGTTTATCAATGTTTGATATTGGCATATGGGGGCCAAGCTTCCTACCTACAAAACAATTTGGGAGATTATGATGATCCCTTTTACAAGTCCATACAAGATGTATATATATATGTATATTGCACTCAAGATAAGGAAACCAAAAGATCGAAACTGATGATATTCCTTGTTCCTTATATATTGAAGCATGCATGTATTGGCCAATGTTCATTGTGGCTCTCTTAGCGACCATCATCACAAGCCAATCGATGATCTCCGACACTAACTCCATCGTGTAACAATCGCGCACCCACGGTTGCTTCTGTGCTGTGAAAGTTGTCCACACTTCCAAAAAATACCAAGGTCAAATCTACATCCCCGAAGTGAATTTCGCTCTCATGATTGCATGTGTTGCTGTAACCATCGGCTCCAAAACCACTTTGCTGCTCGGCAATGAGTATGGTGCGTATACATCTTAATTACCATCTTAATTAAAACCTTTACCAGAAGTACATGCATATGCATATGTGCTCATCTAATGTAATATTATCATTTACTTATGATCCTCACCTCAGCGTTATTTGTGCTCATGATGCTCATTATTTGGAAAACACACATACTCCTCATACTCCTCTACGTTGCCACCGTCGGACCGGTGGAGTCGATATACTTGAGCTCGGTGCTTTACAAGTTCCAACAAGGAGGATACCTTCCATTAACCTTTGTTGTAGTCCTCATCTTGATCATGGTGGTCTGGAACTACGTCTACCGTAAAAGCTACAAGTACGAGCTGGTAAACGACCACCGCAAAAATAAAAACAAGTGAGATCAACAATGTTAAACTCAAATTAACTAATTATGCTAATTGAAGAAAAAAATAATGTAAGAGCAAATCTCAACAATATAATAAAGAAAAACCAAATAGATATATATATAAGTGCTATCAAAATAATGAACCTTGGGAAAAAGAAAAAGAATATAAAGTGAAATACCAGATAGTTTCCTTTTTAGTATTTATAAGGTGATTAAATGATGAAAGCGGTTGCTAAATAAAATAACCGTCCAATAAGTTTTGTTGTAAGTAACTAACTAATCATTCCCTAGAAAATTAAGTATAGATGACACATCTTGATTCATGTCAATAAGTTAAAGTTTTTTTATTATATTTTATTATGTCACGTCAGCAAGGTAATTGGGAATCTGCCAGTTACTGGTCAATTGAATGAATCGTGCAATAAAATCAAAGTTAGGGGACGTTCTAGTTATAAATTGAAGTTAGGGGACCATTTAGAAATCGACTCAAAGTTGGTGGACGATCTGTGTAATTACCCAGTTTAGTAGCTTTAAATGACGTGTATGACTTGAATGACGTGGGTGAAAAAGAAATGACTCACGTGGCGGCCGCGTAAGCAAGGCAACTAGAAAACCTACTATCACCGGTCAAGGGGACTAATCGTGCAAGAAAATCAAAGATGAGAGACGTTTTGGTTATAAATTGAAGTTGGGGAACCGATTGGAAATCAACTCAAAGTTGGGAGACTAATCGTATAATTTACCCCTTTTGTCGGATGTTTTCTGAATTATTATAGGGATTAAACTAATTTTGTAACCAACTTTCATAATTAGTCAATAAAGAAATTAATTATAATTTGATATTTCGACATGTGTCACCTCATGAACGTGCAAGTGTCAATATCTTTTTTCTTTTTTCTATTTTTTTATCAAAAATTGAAAATAATAATACTAATTATTTAATCCTTTTATCAAGTGTCAATATATTTTTTTATCTTATTTGAGTTTAATTAATATTATTTATTAAATAACTAAAATATAATTATATATATGACATTTTAGATCGATTAAAATTCTTGACTTTAGTTTGTTATCATAATATCTTTATCTTAATTAAGTATGATTATCAATATGAATTTAATTAATTATTAACATCGCATGAGTATGTAAATCAATATCTAAACTTCTGAATTGTCTGAACTTCCGACGGTCCGAACCGTCGGTAATTATAATAATAAAATACTAATAATATTACATATTATGATATATAGGATTACAATATTTAATTACTTTTTCTATTATCGATGGTCCGGACCGTCTGAACTTCCGACGGTCTGAACCGTTAGTAATTATAATAATAAAATACTAGTTATATTATATATTATATTACATAAGATTATAACATTTAATCATTTTGATAATTGTAATAATAATATAAAATACTAATTATATTATATATTATAATAAATAAGATTATAATATTTAATCATTTTCTTGGTTATAACCACTATCCACCAATTTTTATATTTAGTTACCATCCAAAAAAAGTTATGATCTATTAATTTTTTTATTTTATTACATCATGGTAACGGATTCTAAATAATTATATTAACTTTCATAGTTAATAATAAAAAATTAGTTACAAATCTATGCAATATTTTACTTATACGTACTAATAGACATCCCTCTCACTCCCTATCGCAATCGGATGCATGAGAAACAAAAAGCACTCTCTGTCGCACGAATTAAAGTAATGAAATTTATGAGATAGCGGATTGGAGGTTATAAGCTCATGAAATTTATGAGACAGTGGGTGGGAGTTTATGAGATCATGGATGGAAGGAGTTATATCATTTAATATCAAGAAGCAATGATAAATTGTGTCATTTGTTATCTTAATTAATTGTTAAATGATATGTTTGTTATGAAATATATAGAAAAACTCAAAAAAAATAAGAAAAAAAGATAAACTGAGAAGATGTGCTAAGAATCCTTGCAATGCACCATCTTTCTATATATATATATTGATAAATTCTGACATTTGATAACTTAATTAATTATTAAATATGTTTGTTACGAAATAGATAGAAAAACTAAAAAAATAAGAAAAAAGATAAAAATGTGCTAAGAATCCTTGCAATGCACCAGCTATATATATATATATATATGTGTGTGTGTTAAATAATTTGTTTGTTATGAAATAGATAGAAAAACTCAAAAAAATAAGAAAAAAGATAAACTGAGAAGATGTGTTAAGAATCCTTGCAATGCATCAGCTTTATATATATAGATTTATTTATATATATAGATATAGATTGATAAATTCTGGCATTTGCTATCTTAATTAATTGTTAAATGATATGTTGCTACGAAATAGATAGAAAAACTAAAAAAAATAAGAAAAAGATAAACTGAGAAGATGTGCTAAGAATCCTTGCAATGCACCAGCTTTATATATATATATATATAGATAAATTCTATCATTTGATATTTTAATTAATTGTTAAATGATATGTTTGTTATGAATTAGATAGAAAAATTCAAAAAAAATAAGAAAAAAGATAAACTGAAAAGATGTGCTAAGAATCCTTGCAATGCACTAGCTTTATATATATATATATTAAAATAAAAAATGTAATCAAATTTTAAAATAAGAATATGTTATGTGTTATTTAATTTAAGTAATAAAAAAAATCAATCATGTCGCATGAAATAATTTTCTACACGATAATTTCGTGAATGAAACGTATTATAAATATACACATTACTCTTGTGTTATAAGAGTTTGGATGAAACATGTGTTATTTGCATGGATAGGCTTCGATAGAGAAGATGCTCTATGTCATTTCTTATTTACAATTATAGTAAATAAAAAATAATGCAGTATTACGAATTCTTGATTATAATTTCTTATTATAATATATATGACTTATATTTATGCTATTTGAGATTCATTAGAATTCTTGGCTTTAGTTTCTTATTATAACAAATGAATACTCTTATCTTACATAATTATGAATTATTCTCTCCATGCTCTCTATTTAATATAAAGATACATATAGATGGATACAGTTATTATATGATTATGGCATTTCATAACTGATTTTTAATATACATACATACATACATATATACATACATACATATATATATATATATATATATATATATATATATATATATGTTCTACCATTGATTTTTAATTATTTCTCAATATCATTAATTTTTAGTTATTTCATGCCACCAATATCTCATGTCATAACATCTTCAGAGCGAGATATTTAATTAATTGATAATTAAATATTATTATACTATCCATAAGTTATCAAATTTTTCAATAAAATTATATGTTATATTTAATTCATTAAAATTAAATGTTATTATGTTATCAATCTTTTAACTAACTCTTAGATAATCGTTAAAAATGACAATCACAAATTAATATATGAAAATTTAATCCATTAAAATTAAATTAATAGTTATTATAAACATATAGATAATATAATTTGTTGATTATTATATAATTATCAAATTTAATAATCATAATTTCCCATTATTATTTATCTATAACTAATATAATATTTTTTAATGACATTTAGTTAAGTCAAGTGTAAACTTCTCATATACCATTCTCCTTTTAATATAATAGTATGTGTCCCACAAGATGTGTAGAAAGTGTGAAAATAAAATTCATACTACAATATCATTGATATATTTATTTAAATTTTATAATGTTACTTAGATAAATAATGTTTGTTATGAAATAGATAGAAAAATTCAAAAAAATAAGAAAAAAGATAAACTGAAAAGATGTGCTAAGAATCCTTGCAATGCACTAGCTTTATATATATATATTAAAATAAAAAATGTAATCAAATTTTAAAATAAGAATATGTTATGTGTTATTTAATTTAAGTAATAAAAAAAATCAATCATGTCGCATGAAATAATTTTCTACACGATAATTTCGTGAATGAAACGTATTATAAATATACACATTACTCTTGTGTTATAAGAGTTTGGATGAAACATGTGTTATTTGCATGGATAGGCTTCGATAGAGAAGATGCTCTATGTCATTTCTTATTTACAATTATAGTAAATAAAAAATAATGCAGTATTACGAATTCTTGATTATAATTTCTTATTATAATATATATGACTTATATTTATGCTATTTGAGATTCATTAGAATTCTTGGCTTTAGTTTCTTATTATAACAAATGAATACTCTTATCTTACATAGTTATGAATTATTCTCTCCATGCTCTCTATTTAATATAAAGATACATATAGATGGATACAGTTATTATATGATTATGGCATTTCATAACTGATTTTTAATATACATACATACATACATATATACATACATACATATATATATATATATATATATATATAAATGTTCTACCATTGATTTTTAATTATTTCTCAATATCATTAATTTTTAGTTATTTCATGCCACCAATATCTCATGTCATAACATCTTCAAAGCGAGATATTTAATTAATTGATAATTAAATATTATTATACTATCCATAAGTTATCAAATTTTTCAATAAAATTATATGTTATATTTAATTCATTAAAATTAAATGTTATTATGTTATCAATCTTTTAACTAACTCTTAGATAATCGTTAAAAATGACAATCACAAATTAATATATGAAAATTTAATCCATTAAAATTAAATTAATAGTTATTATAAACATATAGATAATATAATTTGTTGATTATTATATAATTATCAAATTTAATAATCATAATTTCCCATTATTATTTATCTATAACTAATATAATATTTTTTAATGACATTTAGTTAAGTCAAGTGTAAACTTCTCATATACCATTCTCCTTTTAATATAATAGTATGTGTCCCACAAGATGTGTAGAAAGTGTGAAAATAAAATTCATACTACAATATCATTGATATATTTATTTAAATTTTATAATGTTACTTAGATAAATAATTGCATCTAGAATTAAGTAATATTTATTTAAATGTATAATAGTTACATTTAACTTTTAGTTATTTATTTCACTATTCATTTGGTTGAAAAATAACACAAAATGAAGTTTATTGTTTTTAATAGTAAATTTGTTATAATGTATTTACTTTTCGTATATTAGGTCCATGGGCCTCTTATTGCAATCGAAAAAAGGACCACAAAATTAGTTAACCTTGTTAAAGATTATTAATATAGGTTAAAAAATGATGATGAAAACATGACAGATTTATTCTAATATTTTCATTTCAAACATTAGGTCAATTATCTATAATTACTGTTATCTTATAAAATTATATACTTGTTATAACTGTCGATTAAGTTATATACTTATTGTATAGTTAATGATATCTTGTAACCATTTGTCATGGTTCAATACTATTTTGGCAACTAACTAATTGTTCATTTAGTATGATAATTTATAACTCTGAGAAATAATTTGTTAAACATACGACTAACCTTTTATTCTACATGAACGTTCCATGCAAAACAAAATTTCCTTTTAACTCGAATAATAATAACGCATCAGAAAGGCATTATACATTTAACATAATAATAATTTGAATTTTTAGAAAACATATGTCAATAATATTTAAATATTTCAATTTAATTATATATATTTATATTACTTTTGTATGAAATGTTCTTAAATTTATTAAATGTAGTAAAATATACATCCGAATCCATCTAGTCATGTTATTAATTTGTTAAAAAATAATTATTTTAATAATGCTGGAAAAAATATTTTATAGAATCAAATCCATATAATTAGTTAAATAAGTTTTAAGTTATTATTTACCTATATGTATCATTATTATATTAAATTATAATGATTAATCTCAGGTTTATGATTAAGTTTAGCTTGAATTAACGAAGACTATATTTTCAATGGTTCTATTTGAAACAAAAAAATAAAAATAAAAATAAGGCATCAAATAGATACAAAATGATTGCTAGAATATCTAAAAAGTGAAATATCAAATATGATACAAAATATCAAAATAATTAATTAATTTTGTAAATAGCTTTCATGGTTAATAATCAGAAATTAGTTACAAATCTATGCAATATTTTACTTATACGTATTAATACAAAGACTCAAGTTCTTTTAATATATATGATAGAACATCCCTCGCGCTCCCTATCGAAACGCAATCGGATTAGAACATAAAATAATAATATTAAAATTGATATTTCTTTTTTTTATCAATTTGAGTATATTAAAATAATAATATTTTCTTTCTTAAAGATAATGTGCAAGTAAATAATAATTTATTTTAAAAAATAAAATATTATACTATTTCATTTTTCTCGAGAACGTATTTGGTATTTGGATATTATTCGTATCAATGATCTGGTAACTAATTTTTAATCAAATTAGTGATGAGACAATATAAACTAGATAGAAAAAAATTATCAATGATCAAGAGAGAAAAAACATTCGTGAATTCTCATTCTGAAATGCTCATGTAGCAGTGTAGCGGGCAAATCCAACCGAGTAGTCAAAATTCATATACTTTTTTCTTTTCGGGGTTTTTTTATATGTATACATAGGGAAAGTCGTGTGCAATGAAAAATGCAAGCACGTTTTGGGGAGGGATTTTATCCTCTATTGCAATAAGGAAAAAAATCTACTCCATCCGACTAGTTCCGGGTTCAAGTCCCGGGCAACCCATATAGAAAATAGAAAAATAAAGGTTTTTTATTTTTTACTTGTTTCTTATTTTAAAATGGTTTTTTGTGGATTTACTCATAGAGATATGTTGAGATTGGTTGACATTGACATATAGGTCATGTTATACTGTTAAATAACAAGCCTTTTATTATCTATCTCAACTATAGTTATAGTTAATACGTGTGCTTGGGAGTCCTTCAAAATTGAATAAACCAAGATTTTACCATGACTGCAATTTTAGAAAGACGCGAAAGTACAAGCCTATGGGGTCGCTTCTGCAACTGGATAACCAGCACTGAAAACCGTCTTTATATTGGATGGTTCGGTGTTTTGATGATCCCTACCTTATTGACCGCAACTTCTGTATTTATTATCGCCTTCATCGCTGCTCCTCCAGTAGATATTGATGGTATTTGTGAACGTTCTCTACTTTATGGAAATAATGTTATTTCTGGTGCCATTATTCCTACTTCTGCAGCTATTGGATTGCACTTTTATCCAATTTGGGAAGCAGCATCCGTTGATGAGTGGTTATACAATGGTGGTCCTTATGAGTTAATCATTTTATTTGAGTTCAATTAAAATTAATATTTTTTGATAAAAAATAAAAAATATAAATAAGAAAATAATTATATTTTAAAAAATAATTAATTAATCATGATAAAATCATTTAACAAGTTTGGTAGATTTAAATTGAATTTTAAACTTTTTAAAATAGGCTATCTATTTATTACATTTAAATGCTAATAAATTAGTTTTGATAATTATTGTAAATTATAATATTATAATTATATACAATAAATATATAGGACTAGTACGTACTAATAGATATGATAGAACATCCCTCGCTAGCAATCGGATTAGAACATGCATGAGAAACTAAAACCCCCTCGCTCGCAATCAGATTAGCTCTCTGTCGCAATCGGATTAGAACTCCTCCCTATAAATATATATATGATAGGCGGCGTGAGAAACTAAAAGCTTCCCTGTCGCAGGATCTCTTCCTTCCCCGCCGCCCACAAGTCGTAGTCCTTGGTCGCTGGTGGTCGTCGACGACATCGTCTTCATTAATACTCGTCATCGATGGAGGAGGATCAGGCCGCAGAGCGTGCACATGGTCACTCCCATAGCGGCTCCCTTTCCTCCTCCCGAAACTCCACAGGCTTCAACAGCATTGCAGAGTTCAAGTCCCTCGACATCGAGGCCGGGACTGTCGCATCTGCTGCCAATGTACGTAAGACGAATCATAAGATACATAGTTATAATATTTTAAGGTCCATGGATAAAATTTATATATATGGTACTATATAATTAATTACTAAATATTTTCAGGGACGCCGCGGTGCAAATGCAATTGGCTGGGCAAGCTTTCTGAAGCTGACCTTCCAGTGCGTCGGTGTCGTCTACGGCGACATCGGGACGTCGCCGCTCTACGTGATGAGTTCGACGTTCCCGGACGGCATCAGCCATCCCGATGATGTGGTCGGGGTGCTCTCGCTCATCCTCTATTCCATCACGCTCCTTCTCATGGTGAAGTACATGTTCATTGTTCTCCAGGCCACTGACAACGGTGACGGTGAGTCTTAATTTTGATTAATTTTCTGATACATATTTAATTAAATATTCTCCCCAATCAATTCAATCTTTTATCAATCAATTAATTTGTTTGCATTGGATGCATGCAGGAGGGACTTTTGCGTTGTATTCCTTGTTGTGCCGGAAGACAAAGGTAGGGTTGCTTCCCAGCCAACAAGAAGAAGACCGTGAGATTTCCAACTTCCAGCTGGACTCACCGGACCAGCATGAACCCCGAGAGGCATCAAAGGTGAAGGCATTCTTGGAGAAGAGCAGCTTCGCCAAGAACCTCCTCTTGATTTTAACGATGCTCGGCACTTCCATGGTCATCGGAGATGGGATATTCACTCCTTCTATATCAGGTACAAAGTTCTAGAGATATCTCTCTATAAAGTTCCTACGGTGAAAATATAGAAGCATGCTAGATTAATCCAAAAAGACGAAAACGCTAACTTATAAATAACAAGTCATTCAATAAGATGAAATTAACATTTAATGAACACTATAGTAAACACCATTCATTAATTGCTTTTGTTTATAAACATTATGTTCAATTAGTCTTAACTAGTACTGATCAGCTTTCTAACGATTCTCAAACTTTTGTATGCGACAGTTTTATCTGCTGTTGGTGGGTTAAAGCAGGCTAGTCACCACATGACCGATAGTAATATCCTGGAACTTCATACGTTTTCTTTTTCATTTCATCTGAGGTTTGCAGCTTACTGAAATGTTTTTTTTTCTTGTTTCAGATGTGATCGCATGGATATCAGTTGCCATCTTGATCTTTCTGTTTGCCGTCCAGAGGTTCGGAACCCAAAAGGTTGGATACGCCTTTGCGCCGGTCCTCACCTTATGGTTCCTCTTGACGGGTGGCATAGGCATCTACAATTTGATCAAGTACGATATCTTGATGGTCTTCAAGGCTCTTAGTCCTGTCCACATTATTAACTACTTCAGGAGAAATGGGAAGCGGGCATGGATATCTCTTGGCGGAGTTGTCCTTTGTAATACAGGTAATTATGACAATTTTGCCTAATTTATATGATATTTCCAATTCATCCTTGATCACCTATGGATTAAGCATAATAATTTAGATAACTCTAAAAGCAAGAACGATTTTTAATTAGTGTACTATTGACTGTCCATGACAACAATTAAGTTTAGAAAAATGTAAACGTTTACATATGGTTACAATAATGATAAAAGATGAGCATACGTAAAATATCATATATTTTGCTTACCAATGATCCAACTGCATGGACAGGAGTGGAAGTGTTGTTTGCTGATGTTGGACACTTCTCTGTTAACTCCATCCGACTTAGCACATCCGCGTTGGTTTATCCATGTTTGATATTGGCATATGGGGGTCAAGCTTCCTACTTACAAAACAATTTGGGAGATTACGGCGATCCCTTTTACAAATCCATACCAGGTATACACACGCATATATATATATATATATATATATATATATATCAATATTGCATGCACGTTTTTCTAGCTAAATGATCATGGGTATTATATTATATATACATGCATGCATATAGTACTCAAGCCATGCATGAACCATTAATACAAAGAGCATATATATAAATTGCACTCATGATAAGGAAACCAAAAGATCGAAACTGATGATATTCTTTGTTCCATATATATTGAAGCATGCCTATATTGGCCAATGTTCATTGTGGCTCTCTTAGCGGCCACCATCGCAAGCCAATCGATGATCACTGGCACCAACTCCATCGTGCAACAATCGCGCACCCTCGGTTGCTTCCCTCCTGTGAAAGTTGTTCACACTTCCAAAAAATACCAAGGTCAAATCTACATCCCCGAAGTCAATTTCGCTCTCATGATTGCATGTGTTGTTGTAACCATCGGCTTCAAAACCACTTTGCTGCTCGGCAATGCGTATGGTGTGTATACCATCTTAATTAATACCTTTACCATAAGTACATGTATATGCGTCCGTGCTCATCTAGTGTAATATTATCATTTATAGGTCTCGCAGTGGTATTTGTTATGATCCTCACCTCAGTGTTCTTGGTGCTCGTGATGCTCCTTATTTGGAAAACACACATACTCCTTGTACTCCTCTACGTTGCCATCGTCGGACCGGTGGAGTCGATATACTTGAGCTCGGTGCTTTACAAGTTCCAACAAGGAGGATACCCTCCACTAACCTTTGCTGCGGTCCTCATCTTCATCATGGTGGTCTGGAACTACGTCTACCGTAAAATCTACAAGTACGAGCTGGTAAATGGGGTGTCAGATCAGAGGTTGCAACAGATAATAACGAGCTCCGATGTGTCTCGCCTCCCCGGCATCGCCTTGTTTCACTCGGAGCTAGTGCAATTCGTGCCGCCCATATTTGAGCACTATGTCACTAGTTTCCCAGCTCTGCACTCGGTACTCATTTTCGTCTCCGTAAGGTCCTTGCCCATCAATAGAGTTCCGACGGAAGAGCGTTTCGTGTTCCACCAAATAGGATCGTCCATGGCATTCAGATGCACAGTCAGGTACGGTTACTTGGATGTGATCAAGAATGAGCAAGAACCATTCGGGGTGCTATTTGTGCAGAAGCTCAAGGACTTCATCAGAGATCAGGATGCTGCTAGGGCGAGGACGGAGGATGTGGCGTGTGCGTTGAACTTTGTGGAGACCCAAGAGAGGAGGGGCATCGTGCATGTGGTGAGCGCCAACGAGGTGGTTGCACGCGAAGGGTCTAGGTTTTGGAAGAGGATGGTCATCGACTACGCGTATAATATCTTGAAAAGGAACTTGAGGGAGCAGGAAGAAGTATTCACCATCCCTAGGAAGCAATTGCTGAAAGTTGGGATGACCATTGAGTTGTAGATTTCTTTTTTTCTCTTTACAGATTGAGTTGTAGGTTTGTCAGGGTAGTCGTGTAAAATTACTTCTTAGATGAATATTTTTTCGTGGGGCATGGTCTTTTGGGTAGGGAGATTACGGATTACCCTGTCTAATATCAACTTTTTTTCTCGAAAAACTAGTTCAGAACCAATTCTTGTTTATATTATAATTTTTTTAAAGAAAAGATTGCTTCTTTTCCCATTTGCTAATTAATTGTCCATATTTGGATCTGTTGTCGTGTTAAGTTCCGAGAAATTTATTTATCTTCTTGTCTTCCTTCTAAAAAAATAAATCGTAAATCTTAAATTGATCTATAACTATTCATGTCTAAATTTCCTGAAATCAAGTTGCAAATGCATTAACACAAAGTTTCTAACTATCACAGTTTTGTGGCCAAGGTATCATTACCGCGAGGGACTTGAATTATGAAATCGGAGAGAGCATCTTGTACTCGCCGACAAGACAATTAGCTCAGATTTTAATTAGCATGTATTTAACATTTTCTCGTAGTGAGTCTTAGTGTTAGGTTAATGATCACTCAAGGATGAAGTAAATTATTGATTATATATATATATATATCTATGTATGGGACTGCAATTTTTTTAAAAAAATTAAGAGAAAAGCATATTTAAAAATAAAAATGAATAAAAAATGAGATTGAGCACAGACCCATTTAATAACTTGAATTTTATATATAACTTATGCCTTAAAGTCGATCCTAAAACTAATGGACATGGAAATAATTTATAGATATGCATAAATTTAACTGTTTGTAGACTGCGATGAGATCAAATAGAGATCAGCCCAAGAATCCAATTGTTTCCAGCCCAATCAATTAAGCGCAAATGATGTAGGTGCCCTTTCTCAGTTCACTTATAAACCCACTCCCAAACGCGCCGCGAAACCTTCACTTTTTAGTGTTCCCTTTGCCATTGCGCCGTCATCCCTCACAACTCCGAGCCCCGCGGCGGCTCCAAAATGGTGCAAATCCCTCACAACACAATATTTTATTATATAATATTAATAATAATAGGTATTAAAATTTTAAAAAATTATAATAATTTCAAAAATCAAACCCTAAGGATAGAGGCATGTATTCCTGCCCCTAATTCTCAAAGTGATGTCCGACACCATTTTGGGTCGTCCCCACCTAAATGGGGAGAAAAATCATGCGCGACTCCAATTAGGATCCCCGCGATTCTCGAAAGTTGGAACAAGACGCTAGTTCCACTAATTCCAGCCGGTTCAGTCAAATAATGTGACGTTTGGCGGAGGTGAAATCTGGTTAAAAAAAGAGGTCACGTCACTCTTTTTTTTTCTTGCATTGGAAACCAAGCATTGTAGCAGTCGATATCGTTTTTTTTGTTGTTGTGTTTGACATTTTTTCATTTTCCTTTATTCTTTTTTCCTTTCTTTATTTTCTCTCTCTCACACATATATATCTTATAAAATAATTTATTTATTAAATGTAAATTATTAATTATAACATATTAATATAATATTATTTCTTACTTGTTATTTTATTAAAAAATTTTAATATTTTACTACATATAATTTAATAAAAAAACCAAATTTTCTATATTTAAATAATATATTTTAACAAAAATTTTTATTTTTTATTTATTAAAAATATTTTATTTTATATTTATAATATCAATTTATATTTCAAAATTCATAAAAAATTAACCCATCACATCTACTTTTTCTTATAACATCAACTATCATATTCCTCATCCTCAAATTCCACTCCATCCAAAAACACTCGAACTACAGAAACTTGATAGAACTCCAGTTTCAATTGCCAAACGACTCTTTTGTGATTCCTACGACTAACGAGAAAAGTTAATATACTAAGAAATAAGTAAAAACTGGTTAAAAGATGTTCCTTGCTATGAGGGTTTTTTAATTTTCACTTTAAACTATTTCAGCAACTGTTTTGAGATTTTTTTATTAATTTCTTAAACTTCCTCCGCTGAACTATAGCAATTTTTCACGTTTGAGTTTAGCGTAGCACCTCCTAAACTATGTCCCGATTTCCACTTTACTTATAATTTTGTTAAGTTTTCCATTTTTTATTTTTTTCTATTTATTAAATTTTATATCTTTTAAGTGAAAGTATATCAAAATATATTAAACAATGAATCTAAATTTCATCTAAACGAATTATTATCATAAACATATCATTTAATTAATATTTCAATAATTATATTAATCGTATGACATCGTAGAATGACTAAAACTAAAATCTTATTAAAATTTAACAAGTTGGGCTTGGATTTGCAATTCTTTTTCGAGGAGGTTTCAATATGGAAACAAAGGGATCGGCATGAAAATCCCAAATCTACGAGTTTCCCACACACCGCCGTCATCGAAAAAAAGCTCAGAAGCACCATTGATTTGCAATTATCTCTAAGCCTTATAGAGGGAACACAGATGTTCAAACTGGTTAAATAAGAAATGCAATTATATTCAATATGTTAAGAACATCTTTGTGATTTTAGCATTTTTCATATGTTTAGTTCATAATGTAGGAACAATATCATAAGTTACCCCAAATGAAATTTATTTAAAATGAAATATGAGGAAAGTAAGGTTTGAAAATAATACGAAACGATGATGTGTCCTTTAATTTAACTTGATTACATTTGATTTATTTGGTGAATGTGCAAAAGAAGATGAGTATTTTATTAATATATAAATATTTTATTTAATCTTAGTTTCACATCAACATTCTAATCAACACATTAACTTGAAAATCTATTACTGTAGGTTAAGGAATCTTTATGTTATAATTTTATAAGTTTGGAGACTCATTTGTTAATAAGACAGGATCTGAGTGATTGTTGAGAAACTAGTGGTGAAAATTACTCCCCTTAAGCAGATCATAATTTTTTTGAGTGATTATCTCGAGTCCCTATTTAATAAAATAATAATTTTAATATATATATTAATTTAAAATTAATGTTAACATATTTAATTTTATAAGTAAATATAGGATATAGTATAATTATTAATGAGAGTTTTATAATGCGATAGATTCATATGAACATATTAAACTATATAAAAAACTATTCTATCACAAATACAAAAAACATTATTTATGAATTAATTATATAAATAAATATTAAAATGAAAATGGACTCCACGGGCCTCTACGATTTAGTTTGGTGGGACCCTAGTTTAAGTGGATCAATTTTTCTCTTTTAATAAATCATTTAAATCATATTTAGTCTTCTAATTTTATTTTTTTATTCAATTTTTCTGGAATTGGATAGAATTTTCGTGTCCGTCCATTTTTTTCTTACACCCAACTCTCGAGTGGCAGTGCTAAAACTTTCAAAAGAAGTCTTCACACAATGTCAAAATAATTACTCAAAGCAAATTGTCAAAAGTATATAATTTGAATAGCATGTGACAAAGATGTATAGGGTAAGAAAAGAATATATAATTTGAGTAGCATGTGACAAACATATAATTTGAATAGCAATCAAAACTTCATGATGAGAACGACAACAACAATGGAATAATAAACAAGGAATAATAAAAATAGGAACTTGAGATATAAAGTAAATGACTATTGCTGCTTAAACATAACTTAGAAATCATAATGTTCAGAAACATAAACATTCTTCACAATTTTCCTAGCCCTAACCGGCTCTTCAACTACACATAAAGAAATAAGAAAAGAATAAAATGAAAAGAAGAGAGAAGAAAAAGGGAGGTTGCTGATGTGGTCTCCTCTTCAACTTCTTTCAGCAGTTGCATAAATGGATTGTCCAGTTGCAGAAAAAAGGATCCCCTTTCATTGGGCAGCTTCCATGTCCTCTTATAGTTTTCAAGTTTGATGTCACATGCCCACACCCTTGTCTTCTTTCCATGTCCTTTTATAGCCTTCATGTCTGGTGTCATATGTCAACGCCTTTATCTTCTTCTGGCCACTTTTTCAGCCAAAAGAATATGATTTAATGGAACCTAGAACCTTCTTTCCTTAGTTGTTTTTGTTTTTACTTTAGGCGAGATTCAAGTTTGCCACTTGTCTGACTTTTATCTTATTCTGTCCACTTTTCCAACTCAAGGAATATGTTTGTAGCTCTTCCTTGATTGCTTCCCTCTTGGCTCGCCACCTGTCCAGCTTTTTTAGCTATTGTTTTCTCTTCATTTACCCATAAAAAGTAGAGGAAGCTTCCTTCTTTTAATGCAAGAGAATCTACTAGGATGATGTGAAAATGCTGTCCTTTGCCAATTCGATTTGACGTGAAAGTGATATCAGAATTTAAACGGATCCAGAAAGTGAAAGTTAGTGGAGATTGCCAAGACTGAAATAAATATAACGGATCGTAATAGGACCATAATAGTCGTAACATTAGGGACGTTATAGAGCCGTAATCGAACCATAATGACCCGTTAAAATGCTCATATTCATCTAGAAATTTGCTTGACTTACAGGCCGTGACCAGAATGTTACGAGTCGTGAAAACATAACTTTTACTCTAATTTGGACACAGGACCATGAAAGCAACGTTACGTGACGTGAAATCAGTATTATTAGTCGTAAAAAGCCATATTTAGGACGTTACGAAGTTGTATTTCGAGATTTTTTTTACTTTTTTTGGGGATTTCAATTGCAGATTAAATCCAAACCTTATCCTAAGATCCAAGATCAGTTAGTAGTATATTTACTCAGATTTGAAGAAGTTTCAGATGATTTTAAAGTCCAATCAAAGTCTATTATGAAATTTTATTATTTTGACATGAAAAATGTTACGAAAATCTTTGGGACACTTAGAGGTTATAAATAGAGGACCTAGGAGATAGAAAGCATGGTGTTTGGGTGCTTGAGATTTGGAAATTCGTGGCTGTAAAGAAGAAAATTTCAAAACTTGAAAATCAACCAAAGGAGAATATTGCGCAACAACTCGTCGTTTGTATTGTGCAATGGTCCAGAGATCTCGAAGACTAGGAATTCTTCTTCTATCTTTACTTGGATTGCTCTTTTACCTAATTTTTCATTATTCATTTTTCTTGTAATAGAGATTTTATATTTTATTTTAAAGGAAAAACTGTTTAAACATTGTTACTATTTGTACATGTTGAGTTCATTACTTTTTTATAAGGGATTTGATTTCTCAGATTATATAGATTACAAATCTCAGAGGGAAAGGCGATTAGTCGACGCCCTGGCAATTGAGTAAAGAAAAGGAAAACGTGAGGGGATTTAGTTTCCTATATAATAGGAGTGAATATATATATATATATATATATATCTTAATGTATGAATATTAAGATATAAAAACAATATTTTGTTCAATAAAATACAAAAAACATTTTAGAATTATAAAATACTTTAGTATTCTTATAAAAAATTATAAATTAATTTAATACATATTTATAATTAGTTAAAGTTGCGTGAATTGCAAGGGTGTTCCCTAGTATTATAATCATTCCAGAGAGTGCAAGTATACCTTCTATATTTGATATGTGCCACACTTTTTAGTTTGTCGCACTTTTTAGTTTTATGTAGCAATGAACAGAATAGCATGATAGTAGTAATTACAACTATTTGTCTCTCTCGTCGTTTCTTTTCCTAGTTGAAAACATATTTAGAGATCCAAATCTCTCCAACTCCCCGCTCATTCCATTGCTTTCCCTTGATTCTCTCTCGTATGAAACTAATATATGATCGCGTTAAAAGGTGAAAATGCATTATTTATTGTAGTGAATTATTGAAAATGAAAAAAAGGATCCATAATGAACAACAATCTACTTGTCATTTTCAAACAAATTTAATTATGTTATATATACATGCTACAACTAGATTCCTTATTAATTTTTATACACTATTTAGAATTGAGACTAAGACATTGAATTCCCAATATACATTGCACATATTCATATTAATCACTAAAGTATTTTATATTTTTGAAATGTTTTTGTTGTATTTTATTGAAAAAATTTATTGTTTTCATATCTTAATATTCATACATTTGTGTGCACACATACAAACACAAATGTATGAATATTAAGATATAAAAATAATAATTTTTTCAATAAAATACAAAAAACATTTCAAAAATATAAAATACTTTAGTATTCTTATAAAAAATTATAAATTAATTTAATATTATATTTATAAATTAGTTAAAGTTGCGCGAAGCGTGAGGGTGTTCCCTAATTTATATGATATTTCCAATTCATCTTTGATGACCTGTGGATTATGCATAATAATTTAGATAACTCTAAAAGGAAGAATGGTTTTTAATTAGTGTACTATTGACTGTCCATGACAACAATTAAGTTTAGAAAAATGTAAACCTTTACATATGGTTACAATAATGAAAAAAGATGAGCATAGGTAAAATGTCATATATATTTTGCTTACTTATGATCCAACTGCATGGACAGGAGTGGAAAGATTGTTTGCTGATGTTGGACACTTCTCTGTCAACTTCATCCGACTTAGCACATCCGCGTTGGTTTATCCATGTTTGATATTGGCATATGGGGCCAAGCTTCCTACCTACAAAACAATTTAGGAGATTACAACGATCCCTTTTATAAGTCCATACCAGGTACACACACACACACACATATATATATATATATATATATATATATATATATATATATATATCAATGTTGCATGCATGTATTTCTTTCTAGCTAAATGATCATGGGTATTATATTATATATACATGCATGCATATAGTACTCAAGCCATAAATGAACCATTCGTACAAAGAGAATATATATAAATTGCACTCATGATAAGGAAACTAAAAGATCGAAACTGATATATATTCTTTGTTCCTTATATATTGAATCATGCATGTATTGGCCAATGTTCATTGTGGCTCTCTTAGCGGCCACTATCGCAAGCCAATCGATGATCACCAAACCAACTCCATCATGCAACAATCGCGCGCCCTCGGTTGCTTCCCTCTTGTGAAAGTTGTCCACACATCCAAAAAATACCAGGATCAAATTTACATCCCCGAAGTCAATTTCGCTCTCATGATTGCATGTGTTGTTGTAACCATCGGCTTCAAAACCACTTTGATGCTCGGCAAACGTGTATGGTGCGCTATACCATGTTGAATAATACCTTTATCAGAAGAACATATATATGTGTCTCTACTCAGCTAGTGTAATATTATCAATTACAGGTCTCGCAATGGTATTTGTTATGATCCTCACCTTAATGTTCTTGGTGCTCGTGATGATCCTAATTTGAAAAAACACACATACTCCTCATACTCCTCTTTGTTGCCGTCGTCGGATCGGTGGAATCGATATACTTGAGCTCAGTGATTTACAAGTTCCAACAAGGAGGATACCTTCCACTAACCTTCGCTGCAGTCCTCATCTTCATCATGGTGGTCTAGAACTACATCTACCGTAAACGTTACAAGTACAAGCTAGTAAACGGGGTGTCAGATTAGAGGTTGGAGAAGATAATAACAAGCCCCGATGTGTCTCGCCTCCCGGCATCGCCTTGTTTCACTCGGAGCTCGTGCAATTCGTGCCGCCCACATTTGAGCACTATGTCACCAATGTCCCAACTCTGCACTCAGTACTCATCTTCGTCTCCGTAAGGTCCTTGTCCATTAGTAGAGTTTCGGCGGAAGAGCATTTCCTGTTCCAACAAATAGGATCGTCCATGACATTCAGATGCACAACGAGGTACAGGTACTTGGATGTGATCAAGAATGAGCAAGAACCATTTGTGGTGCTGCTCGTGCAGAAGCTCATGGACTTCATCAAAGATCAGGATGCTACTAGGGCGAGGACGGAGGATGTGGCGTGTGCATTGAACTTTGTAGAGACGCAAGAGAGGGATGGCATCGTGCATGTGTTGAGCGCCAACGAGGTGGTCACAAGCGAAGGGTTTGGGTTTTGGAAGAGGATGGTCATCGACTACGCGTACAATATCTTGAAAAGGAACTTGAGGAAGTAGGAAGAAGTGTTCACCATCCTTAGGAAGCAATTGCTGAAACTTGGGATGACCATTGAATTGTAGATTTCTTTTTTCTCTTTACAGATTGAGTTGTAGGTTTGTCAGGATAGTCGTGTAAAATTACTTCTTAGATGAATATTTTTTTGTGGGGCATGGTCTTGTGGGTAGAAAAATTACTGATTACCCTGTCTAATATCAACTTTAATTCTTGTTTCTATATAAAAATATATATTTTAAAAAAAATTTCTTCTCCTCCCATTTGCTAATTAATTGTTCATATTTGAAAACATAGATCTCAAAGTGATCTATTACTATTCGTGTCTAAATTTCCTGAAATCAACTTGCAATTGCCTTAACATAGATGAAGTTTCTAGCTATCTCAGTTTTGTGGCCAAGGTACCATTACCACGAGGGAATTGAAATATGAAATCGGAGATATTATGCCAAGAGCATCTTGTACTCGCCAACAAGACAATTAACTCACATTTTTAATGAGCTTGCATTTAACCATTTTCTGTAGTGAGTCTTAATGTTAGGTTAATGGTCACTCAAGGATGAAGTAAATTACTGATTATGTATATATATACAAAATCTTTTTTAAAAAATTAAGAGCAAAGCATATTTAAAAATAAAATCGAATAAAAAATGAGATTGAGCACAGGCCCGTTTAATAACTTGAATTTTATATATAACTTAATTATGCCTTAAACTCGATCCTAAAACTAATGGATATGAAAATAATTTATAGATATGAATAAATTTGTTTGTAGACTGCGATGAGATCAAATAGAGATCGGCTCAATAATCCAATTGCTTTCAGCCCAATAATTTAGTTCTGGACTTGGGAAAACGCAAATGACGTAGGTGCCCTTCTCAGTTCAGTTAATAACCCACTCCCGAAAGCGCTGCGAAGCCTTCGCTTTTTAGGGTTCCCTTCGCCGGTACGCCGTCATCCCTCACAATTCCGAGCTCCTCGGCGGCTCCAAAATGGTGCGAATTCCTCCGGTGCTTTAGCTACATTTGATTCTGAAGCAATATTTTTATGCTTTGTTTTTCTTAATTTCATATGAATGCTTACCCGTGTGTCTCAATATTGTGTATAATGTATGATTTTGTTTTGTTCCCAACAGGCTCCAAAGAAGGCTGTGAAGACGCCCGCCAAGAAGAAACCGGTATCTAAGTTTCATCTATTGATGTACAAAGACTTCATTTTTATTCGAAAATGACAGTTTTTCTCTCATGTTGATTATTGCAGGAGAAGGTCGTGAATCCGCTCTTCGAGAAGAGGCCGAAGCAGTTCGGCATTGGCGGAGCTCTGCCTCCAAAGAGGGATCTTCATAGATTCGTGAAATGGCCGAAAGTGGTGCGTATTCAGCGCCAGAGGAGGATTCTGAAGCAGCGGTTGAAGGTTCCACCAGCGCTGAATCAATTCACTAGAACACTGGACAAGAATCTAGGTGACTTTTTGAAAGGCATCTTTTTTTTTAAGTATTTATTTTCCTTGTTTTAAGTTCAGTATTTAACTCTCAGCTTCCATAAATTAATGCCGTCCTACAAAGTTATGTTTCTTCTAGGATCTTGTTGCATCAGTTATTGCCTTTGAGCAGGTTGCAAATTTCCTTTCAGATACTGTATGTAATGCATACTATTATTTGATGTATACTGATGCCCTTATTTACAAATGAAACTGGGAAAAAAAGGAGCAGCTATATGTTGGGCTTCTAGTTTCTGTTTGTATAATGATTGTATTGTAGCTAATGCAATGTTGGTTTAAAATTTTTGTTTACAAATTGGTTAGTATGTGTTTTTCTTTTCTCATACTAGTTGGTTTCCAGTAATGCTAACATCAGCTTAAATCTTGGTTTAGTCGGTTTCTGGAAGAATACTTTCCCATAAAACATTCTCCTGGTTAACAAACAGAAATCTTGTAAAAAAAAGGTTGACCAAGACGTAGTATACAACATAGGGATAAAGGTTTTGCCTTTTTTGAATAAACATTTTCCATCTCACAATATCTGTCATTCCATAGATAGGAAACATGATGCATTTATTTCTTTATACTCATCTAAATATCATATAATAAAATAAGTTAATTTCCAAAGTATTTCTCCTATATTTTAAATGCACTAAACATGCAGCGTCTTTGGTCCTTTTTAGGTGTGTGTACATTGAGTTCTGTCACAAAGATTTGAACTTCTATAGCTAGGATTTTGAGTAATTATTTATGTATAAGTTTCCATCTTTAATTAGTTTTTCATTTAAATCTTTTAATCTTGCAGCTGTTCGAAGTTATCTTTGTTGCTCTGGTTCCAGTGTTATTTTTTGGTATGTTTGGTTGAACGCGATAGTCAAGGGGTCTGCTTTGCATTCTTTTATCTGCTACTTAAGATTCATCTTGTCATTGCAACAATTTGTTTGGTTGGAACTTAATTCAACCGTTGACCATTTCTAGTCAAAATAAAAATACATTTTATAACATATTAACATTTCTAATTAAACCGATCCCAAGGAATTCTACTTAGGCATGCACAGATTTTAGACTGATCCTCTTTTTAAGTTTCTCATAGGTAGTTTTACATTCTGTATTGTGATATTATTATGCAATTCTAGCCCCTCAAAAAGAACATAGTATGCAATTCTATTATATTAGATATTGACATAAATCCTCTTGACCTTACAAATTGCCTAAGCAGGCAATTTTAACCTTGCTGGATAGAGCTGGTGCAAGGAAGTTTTATCCTTGCTTGATCTTTTTAAATGCTACGAACCTAGGCCTGTGTATGCTTCCACTTAAGTGTTTGTTGAGGCCAAATATTCTTGCCTTTTTTCTATTAAAAGTGATTTACTTGTCTACAGCCAGCACTTCACTTTTCTCTCATTAATATAACTTAACTGTGATCATTTGATTTTTCAGCAACAAATTTATTCAAGATGCTTCTAAAGTACCGCCCCGAGGATAGAGCAGCAAAGAAAGAAAGACTTCTAAATAGAGCTCAGGCTGAATCCGAAGGGAAAACTGCTGAATCTAAAAAGCCTATTGTTGTTAAGTATGGGCTCAACCATGTGACTTACCTCATTGAACAGGTCTGTGGCTAAGTGCCAAGTAGTACTTTGAAGCTTGAAAATTTATTCTCTCCTTGTTGCAATGTTATTAAATTTATGTGCATAGTTCATATCAGTGTTTCCTTTGTGAGTACTTGATATTGCTGCCTTGCTGTTGTCATATCTCTATTAACCTTACATCTCAATATTGTGTTTCAACAGAACAAGGCCCAGCTCGTAGTTATTGCTCATGATGTTGACCCCATTGAGCTTGTGGTTTGGTTGCCTGCTTTGTGCCGGAAGATGGAGATCCCTTACTGCATTGTGAAGGGGAAAGCACGCTTGGGCACGGTAACATAGTTGTCCTATATTTCTTTTTCTACAACCTTTACCAGTGTGCATTACACTTTTCCGTTATTGTTGAAAAGATTGTGCACAAAAAAACCGCATCAGTCTTGTGTTTGACCACAGTGAAGAATGAGGACAAGTTAGAGTTCAGCAAAATCCTTGAGGCTATCAAGGTGAGCAAGTTAGCTTTTAATTCTTATGTGTGAACTTCAGCAGCTCGACTGATCTGACATATTTTCAATTCAGGCCAACTTCAATGATAAGTATGATGAGGTCCGAAAGAAATGGGGAGGTGGGATTATGGGTTCGAAATCTCAGGTTAAAACAAAGGCCAAGGAGAGGATTCTTGCTAAGGAAGCTGCCCAGAGGATGAGCTAGAGATTCTTTTTTCTCAAAATCTCTTTTTTTTTGTGAGGCTGGCTGGTAATGTTCGCAGTCCGAGCGCCCTCTGTATGTGCTGTCAAGTGCAATAGTTAGAAATGTGACAAGTACGTGATTATTGGTATGATTGTTTGGTATTTGTATGGATTTGACATGATTTTGTGTGTGGATAAATTGTGTGGCATGTATGTTTAAATTGACATATGAAGATAGATACCTTCTCATTTTCAAATAAACCATTACTTGTGTTTTATAGGAGACAAGAAAGTAAATTCATGTTCTCTAATCTATTATAGATACTGCCTATAAGTTGTTTTGGAAAGGATGTCATAAGTTCTTGGATTACTTGGGGTAGAAAGTAATACTTATTCTTAAACAATGTTCATATGTTTAAATAGTTGTAAATATATTTATAGAAGTGGCTTGACCTTATAGGGAAAATTCTTCATTGACCTTCTTCATATAAATTCCTATGTTTAATACTCTTTGTCAATTGACACAAAAATAACTATATGATCTTCATATGAGGGTTTAGTTAATCCTAACTATGAACTTCAATCTTAATGATCAAGAATAAAGATGAGTTCCCAAGTTCGATTATAGACATTTGAATCAAGTAATTATAAAGAATAACTACGAGAAGTAGGTTATTTGTTTCATTGACTACAAGATGCCCTGATGTTTTCTAAGCTTGATTTAATATTGTAATACCATTGAAAAAAAGTTATACTTTAAAAAGTACATTTAGAACATGACAGGATCATCATGAGTTTTTTATAATGTCATTTGATCATTTAATGTCCAATTACCTTTGTGGATCTAATAAAATTTTCAAGACATTGTTCGATAAAACTATAATTATTTTTATTTATGACATCCTAGTTGGTTCATAGAGTCTTGCAAGTCGTGAATATGTTTGAGCACTATTTTGTAAAGCTCCTATAGAACAAAATTTAAATGTCAAACTTCAACATGAGTTTGGTTTGACCGTGTAATATTGACCATGTGAATTCTAGGAAAGATAAATCATGTCCCTACGACATTGCACATTTTAAGGAAGCATGAGGCAGGTCATATACATGTGACCGAGTAATAAGGAATCCATTGATGTGAATGAGAACACTATAGGTAGGGGATACCTAATTCACATTTCATATTTAAAAAATATATATAGTGCAAAATAAGACATGGTTATATAAAGGAAATGTTGGGTTAGAAATCATCTAGTGACGTAGGATATTTGTTTTGGGACAACTATATTTAAACATCTTGGAAGTGTGAGGTGAGAATACATATCATTTATGATTCTAGTTAGCATGAGGTGGGTTATCCATACATATAAGAATCAAATGGTAAATACGTTTTATATCGCTGATATTTTAATTAGAAAAGAAAAGTCAAACAATTTGGTTTTGAAGACCTTATGTTTTGACACTTTGCAAGCAATTTTGGTTATTAGGAAAAAAAATTCTAATGACCTCCATGTGGATAAACTTTAGAGTCTACATTTTATACGGTCGGGATATATTTCGATCAAATGTACATATATGAAGAATAGATGAAGGTGTAGTTATGTTATTTCAAATAGCTTAAAAATCAATTTACGAAACATGTTCGATAATACAAGTAAACAATTCAATATGGTCCTTAAGAAATCTTATAGGTATATAAATATTTATTTAATACAAGTATGGATTCATCAATGTTAGATATGGGTATAGATGATTACGAGTTGTCATATCTAGGTCTGAGAACATTATCGAGGAATAAGATTGTGTGTGCTAATAAAAATGTGGTAGGAAATAAGGAGAATATGCTATAATTTTATTGTGACATTATGTGTTGTCTATATTATAAGGAATTGTCAACATCTTTATAAATGACAAAAGATACAACAACAACAAAGCCTTATAAATGACAAAAGATAACACCACTAAATTAGGTATAAACTATTGAAGAACTAACTAACAAATTGGTTTAATGTTGATAAGTGATACTTACTTGGTACAGTCGAAATCATTTGATGACCAGTAAATTATCATTGATAGACATGAGTCATTATTAATAAATTGTGAAAGCATTGTGAAATCTCAAATTACTGTTGTTGATATTAGAATCATCATCAACTCCCTGCTCATCACAATGGATTTTGGAATCACTGATTATTCCGGATTAATCACTATTGATCGCAATTCAATCTTTAACTATGGACTATTTTAGTTCGTCTTTATTTGTCACATCTCCCATTGCCCGAGTGATTGAATCACCATACGTCATTATAAATTCTGAAATCATCATGATACTTGAATAATTGTTATCGATTTGAAGTTATCAACTTTGAACATTAATTTATAATTGATCTTACGTTCATCTTTGTCTATCACATATCACTTAGTATGATCGATAAATCAACATTGACACTCTTCTATGGGTGATTAATGATTTTTCATTGCCGACTTTATTATGTCAACTGACCTTGAGAATTTAAAAAGTGGATTATAAAGTTTATCGAAAGATGTATTAGAGTGTGGCCGCCTCTCATCATCATTCGAGAGCTTGAGTGGAGCCATCGAGTTTACTATCAAGAAATGTTGGTTATAAGCTTAGCGAAAGAGAGATTGGAAAGGGACGCCTTTCCAATCCTCGATCGCATACTGAAATCGACATTTCACCATTGCAATCAAATAAGAAAGAAAAGACACATTTGCAAACCTCATAAATGATTATGCTCACATCTTTATTCATATAGATGATGAGTCTTGGTCTATAATTTGTAACCATCTAAAAGAAGTTGAAGTTGGTTGTGCCCTTTACTAGTATTTGATTCTCTTTTGAGATATCATTATGATTCATATACATTGACGTTTTGGCGATGTTAACAATAGTATACAAAAGTCCATCAAATATTTTAAACTTCTTGTTGGGCTCATCTCCTTGCGCAACTTTTAAGTATTTTATCCTTCGCATAAAATGTAATGACAAAATAAATCCATGTTGGGTCAACACAATGAAGTAATATAATGACACTTCACATGGAAAAAGACAAATTCATATCTCTGACTAAATAGAACAAGTTCGTTGATTTGAAATATTACATTATTGTAAGTTCTGTGACAGATATTTGAACAACCTAGCAGATCTAACAAAATATGTGTAATTATTATCGATATTTATTTCAACAATGGGATACATAAAATTTCGAGGACGAAATTTATTTTAAGGGGGGTAGAATGTAATATCCCAATGTTTGTCAATTTTCCATATAATTAATTAAGTTAAATCATATTTGAATCATTCGACTTATTAATTGATATTGTAAGTATTCCATTGCTAATTTTAATATTAGTAAATATTGTAAATGAATGAACTTAGTTAGTTATTGATTAAGTGATCGAATGGATTAATTGGTTATATAGTACGCTTTCAATATTATATAAACTTGTTTGTATAAAAATCTAAAATTGTTCACCCCTATCCCCCAACCATCTGTAATTTTACAATAGCTTAATATAAGAAAGAATTCAAATTTTGTATTTAATAAATTTAAATCAATTTGTGCAGCTCATATTGGGATAGCAATTTCTAGTGATTTTTATAGGCATTCATATGTTAAAAGTAGAATCATTAGTCATAATAGTCGGTTAAATTAGCTTCCTAAAATAATTAAGTTGATTAGTTAACATGAATGGAGGATCTCATGCCTCAACCGACTTACCCAAACATGTTGGCAACATGACACCACACCATTTTAAATTACATGGTAACCTGCCACCTCAACGTGAATTGGCACTCATGCATGCAAAATTAAAGGTCAGGAAATAAAGAAAATAAAATATACAAAGTAACCTGATGAGTGGTGAGCATACCAAGTTACCTTAGGTGGCCGAAGGAAACAAAAGGAAGGTTTTACCTTCAAGGTTCGCCCACAATTAAAAAAAAAGAAAGCTAAGTAAAAAAGAAATGAGGTCTTTATTTGGAAGTTGGTCAAATCCAGGAGAGGAAGGGAGCATTTTACCACCCTTGATTTATGATGGCCGAAAGAAAAAAAAAAGAAAGAAGAAAGAAGAGAAGAGAAGGAAGCTGGCGTGGAGAGAAAACAAGAAAGGTATAAACGATGAATCACACCTTCCTTTTATTTCTTTTATAGTTATATGATGTTCTAAACTATGAATAAGGTTTAAGCTTAGAATCAAGTTACTAGAAGGGTCAAAATTGTAAACAAGAACATCATAAGTGTAGCTCGGTTTATGTTTGAAGTAGCCGGATGTTAATCTTATTAATTAATCATTTCCTAGTCATTTAAAGATATTGAAATTATGTGGAACAATTCATTAGAAAGCTGTAATTCAGAAGAGTTGGATCATGGAAAAAACAAATATTAGCGTAAGGGGTTAGGATAAACATTGTCGATACTATTTTTGTTGTTTAGGGTAGCTATAAGATACAAATAATACCTTATGTTAATTCTTGGATATAATTGGGGTTCCTGTCCATATATTGATAAGGAAAAAATGAATAATAAAAGCATTAGTAAGACGTCAAGATCTCATAAGTGAAATTAATTGTTTGCGATTTCTAGATTTATTAAAAATAGAATATAGTGGTGTAAATTCTAAAATAAGTATATGTTTAAAACTTTAGAAATTTTAATTTCTAGGAAATTTAATGCATGTGATTTGTGTGTCCATAAAATAAGATAAATAATTAACCAAACCCTCACCAGTCCGTCAGAAGAAAATTTGGAGCAAATCATATCACTATTCGTGAAATTTATTGTGCTTAATATGGAATGATATAAATTCTAAAACTTGTACGAGGTAAACCCTAGGAAGTCTAGTTTTGGGAAAATTGAAATCAAGGGACTTGATCATTTAAATTGAAAGATATGAAATTTCATTTACCAAGTGTATGGGTTATCATAATAGTAATACACTTTGGATGGGTAAAGTGATAGGATTAAAAACATGAATGATATCTGTTTTATGTTTCATGTATGACATGTCGGTATTTGTTTGATATAATATGAATGTATATTATTGTTATAGGAAAGAAGGCTAATGTATGAAAAGGGGATAATATTTGTTACATTTATATAAGGTAAGTTGATTTCTCTTGCTCTATGTATTCACCTCTTTTGAATTTGGTGTGACATAAATTATTATATTATTGAATATGTTTCGGATATGTTATGAATTGATTTTGAGTTTTGAGAAATACAATTATGAAAAATATATATGAATGATTGTATGATTGCACATTTGAAAAGCATATGTAATATGATATGAATAGATTATGAGAAGTGCAATCTTGTTCCATTTGAAATGATTGATCGAGTGATGATACAATTGAAAAGCATATGTGGTATGTTAAGGATTGATTTAATAATATGCAATCATATTCCGTTTGAATTAGTGTTCGACATGATTCATCTTTTGATATTTGAGTTACAAGATATGGTTAAACTTTTGATCTTTGATATGAAATTGTTATATGATGAATCATGGATCTGCATCTGCATACGTGATGGTTGGAGCTAAGTGCTACATCACTGATCACGATGGGAGCCACCTCTAGAATCCAATCCATCATTATATTCCCCAATAATGGGATGGGATAAATTGGAGTTAAGTGCTATGCAAAGCTAAGTGACACATCGTGAGTAGTCGCGATGGGGGCCACCTCTAGAGTCCACCTATCGCTATATGATTTGTTCCCCGAAAGGGATGTGGTAGAATGGAGCTAAGTGCTACATCGCAAATCACGATGGGAGCCACCTCTAGAGTCCACCTATCGATCATTGGCCAGTTAGTGATCCGTGCATTCATATGAGAGTGTTGCATTTGCATACATCTGTTTGATATGATTTGATGGATACTGATGCAATTGGAGTGTGATGATTTTGATTAGAAAATTGTATATATATTAATTTCAACTATATGAAATCACTTATTGTGTTATTATAATTATTTTATATCTTTGCATGTCCCTCTGAATTAATTAGATGGTAACACATCGCTTATGAGTTATCAACTTACTGAGCTATTTTTGCTCATAATGTAATTTCTAATATTTTTTTTAGATTCAGATAGCTCGTTGGGGATCGTGCGAGGTGATAGTCGTAGAAGGATTCTATAACATATTTGGTGGTGTGATGAGAGGATTTATGTCTCTCGTATCTTTCTATTAAGATGTCGAGAGAGCTAGTCGTGTTTATAACTTATGTCAAAATAAGTTATATTGAAAATGAAGTCATATGTCAGGAGTATCAGTTTGCTCTGAAATGATCACATATTGTGTAATTTATTTAATGATATACTTTTACTCTTATGTATAAAAGAGAGTAAATCACATCACGTTTCCGCATTTTTTCATAATTTTATTTGATCGTCTGTAATGAGTCGTGAACTCTAGTTTAACTCGCGAGTTAAATCGGGGTCGTGACAGCTACGATCTCGTCGTCGACTGCAAGGGAGACGTCCGGGGGGTTGCGATCTCATCGCCGGCTGCAAGGGATTCGCGTGGGGAGTAGGGGGTCGGCCCCCTCTGCAATCTCGTCGCCGGATATCGCAGAGAGAGCGTGCTCTGCGATGACCGGACGGCGCCGACCTTGTTGTCCCTGGCGCTGCTGCTCCGCCTGTTCTGGCTCTGCGCCTCCGACGCACCAGCGAAGGCCGACTTCTTGTTCTTCCGCGCGCTCGACGCACTTCTCGAGCGGGCGCTCTGCTGCCGAGACGCGCTGAGGGGATTCCTCCTTGTCGTTGGCCCCGATGTGGAGGAGTGATTCATGAGCTCCCTCGGGTACATGCTCTCTAAGTGGTGCCTCCTTCGGGCCAGCGTGCGCATCGACAACCTACATCTTCACGTCGTCCGCCTTCGGTTCGGTCTCCGAAAGGATGACAAAGAGGAGGACAGGGATTGAATCGGAGCCGGGAGCGATGAAGATGTCGAAGGGGAGGCCCTGCCCGCCCCCACCCCCCCGGAGGGGGGCGACCTACAGGGCAGGGAAGGAGGGGACGACTATAGATCGCAAAGTGGGGCAAATCGTATTTTTTATTTTTATCATACATTATTTTATATTTTAAATATTAGATTATAAGAAGAAAGGGTAATTTAGTCATTTTACAAATTAAAAAAATAAAAATTAATGGAAAAGTTAACAGAAGTTGACGGATGAAGTTAAGTGAAAAAAAAAATGGTATACTTCAGGGGATTCAACGGTCAGCGAAAAAAATCCTAATCTTTTACACAGACCTGGGCCACGTCATTACTCCATTGGCCTAGAAAAGAAAATGTTGGCAGTCCAGATTTTTAGGCAATCTGGACTGCTTTGAACTAGCATTCCAGAATGCCTCACTAGCCCATTTTGGCAATCCTTCAGTTTTTGTGTAACAGATTGTGCTCTATATATTTCAGAAGAAGTTGCCTCACATCTTTAGATGATCTTGGAAGAACTCCCTCGGGAGGTTCTTTTTCTACCAATTTTGTGTTAATTTTGGGTTGGTTGTGTTTAGAGTATGTTCATGTTTTTTTTTTCGTTTCTAGATCTTGTGTTGATTTCTTCTTTGTTCGTGCTGATTTCAAATTCTTTATAACATTTTTTGTTTTCCTAATTTCTGTGCTGATTTTTCATTGTTTTTTTATGCTTATATCCTGTTGTTAAACTTTGTTATTATTCACTTTCTTATTACTTTTTTCGCCTTTTGGGGAGAGGAGTATTGTTTAGGATTTCTTTCCCTTTTTCATAAATCTGTGCACATTCTTATTAAGGACTATTTATTGATAAACCTTGTACGTAACGAGGCCAATTATTTAGATATTTAAACACAACAATAACTTAGCTAAACAAACACACGTCTACTTTTATTTGTTCAATCACGCAGTTTTTCACGCAATTGTTCAATTATAGGGCCGTAGTGTACCCATAATTTATATTTTTGTTGACGTGTGTGCGTGAAGCTTTTTATTTTACTTTTAGACATTACGTGGGGTAAATTATACGAATGGTCCCTATCTTTGAGTTAATTTTCAACTGATCCACCAACTTCAATTTGTAACTAGAACGTCTCTCATCTTTTATTTTCTTGCACAATTAGTCATCTTGACTGGTGATAGAGGGTTTTTCGATTGTCTTACATACGTGATCGACACGTGAGCCGTTTCTCTCTCATCCATGTCATTTAACGTTCCAAATCAGATAAATTACACGAATCGTCCCCCAATCTTGAGTCGATTTCTAAACAGCCTCCCAACTTTGATATTATTGCATGATTCATCCTCTTGACCGATAAGAAATAGTCTCTCGATTATCTTACGACATGGCATAATAAAATATAATAAAAACTTTTAACTAACTGACATCACACAATAAAAAATATTATAAAAATTTAAGAACGCGAACGAGCTGAAAGAAAGGGGGTGCCGGCCCCCCTCTCCAAGCTCACCCACTGATAAGCTTCGCACAAGGGTCGCAACGCCTCCTCACGAGCTCTTCGACGACCCTAAATGACTCAAAGTTGAGAGATTATAAAAAAAATAAAAATTATAGGAGCGCTGACGAACTCGCGAGAGGGCGTTAGTGCCCGTTGTGCGAAGCTCACCAGTGGGCGAGCTTGGAGAGGGGGGTCGACGCCCCTATGCCAGCTCGCCAAAGGGCGAGCTTGGAGAGGGGGGCCGACACCCTCCCATTCTGCCAGCTCGTCTGCGTCCTTAAATTTTTATAATATTTTTTATTGTGTGATATCAACTAGTTAAAAATTTTCATTATATTTTATTATGCCATGTCGTAAGATAATCGCGAGACTATTTTTTACCAATCAAATGAATGAATCGTACAATAATATCAAAGTTGAAAGACTGTTTAAAAATCGACTTAAAGTTGAAAGACGACTCGTGTAATTTACCTGATTTGAAGCGTAAAATGACGTGGATGAAAGAAATGGCTCACGTGTCGACCACGTATGCAAGACAACCGAAAAACTCAATATCACCGATCAAGAAGACTAATCGTGCAAGAAAATAAAAAATGAAAGACATTCTGATTATAAATTAAAATTGAAAGACCAATTAGAAAGTTTGGGAAGTATTCGTATAATTTACCTCATTACGTGCGCATGCCACGCCCTGTTCATTAGTCACTCCCGATTTGGTTGATGTCTTCACTTACTTACATACTACTAACAATTCAAAGGTACTCGCCGTATTTAGGAGAAAAAGGATGACCGATCAGAATTTGTAATTTTCATGCATGTATATTAAAATCGGTTCCTCTTCACTTGCGGTCTGCTAACTTGTCACTAGGATCAAATCCGTAGTCAATTCGTGCTTGCTATATGTAAGAAAAAAAAAATAACCATAATGTGCCATGAAGGCGGAGATAACCTGAGAACAAAAGTCGACTCATATAGAATATGACGTTCGGAGGATGATCCTTCTACGTGCCACAGACATATAAGATGGACTAGGAAAAGACCAGACACCACACAGAACTAACACATGACACAGTACCTGGAACAGAATAGAGAAAAAAAGTACAGAGTGAATATAAGTAGTCTAAAGTGACATAAGTTGCTACAAATATTTCATGCCCCGTGATCCGTCAGTGCTTCTGCAAATGTTCAAAGCTCAGTGGTTGCTGATAGGATGGAGACTGCAAGGGAAGGTGACAAACGAGTTGGAATACAGAATCAGCAAAGTTATGACCTGTCAAACTAGAAACTCCATGGCTGGAAAATGAAAAAGAAATATACAAATATGAAAGATTTAACATACCTGGAAAATGCCATGCCTCAGATGCTCGTAGGAATGTGCATACATTGTGGATGGTGTTGGCCACTGCATGTAGAGAGCATCTGTTGGAACTTGGTAGCATCTAGGAGTATAAGGATTCATACCAAAATCAGGTGTGTGATAGCTCATAGAAGATTGATTCCTTGGAAACTGACCAAACTGTGAAAATCCAGTTTCATACTCCATAACTGGAAGATGAAAGGCATTGTGTACTCCTAAGCCAAAGTTCTGAAAGGGCACAATGCCTCTGGAATACCTATAATTTTCAAAAATTATCAAAATTTATTCAAGGTCATGTGTTAACATTCCGTTGAATAGTCATTTGTTTAAAAATAAATACCTGTCATAATTTCGATTATAATCTGGATCACTGCGGTCTTTTTCTCTATCTCTAAGAATGGCTATTCTGGAGACCCCATCTTTTATGCTCGTATTTTCATTCTCATCAATGGAAGGCCTGTTGTTTTCCTGCTCAACTCGGTTTAGAGGCAACCCAGGAACTTCACCAGCAGTGATAGACGGCTCCTTTCCCAAACCACAAGAATCACTGAATATCCGGGCCCGTGCTTTTTCATACTCTTCCTCCCTCTCTTCCATAGTTTTAACAAGGTTTGTCTTGGTTTCTAGTCCAGTCACATCACTTTGGAAAGCTCTATTAGGTCTTTGGCGAATAGCAATCTTAACATTCTCTGTTTTCTGGTTTTCAATTTGTTTGGTAGGAATATCAGACAAAAGCAAAGAGGGAAATCTACTCTCGGGTGTTTTTACTGCAATTATTCTGCTACCTAGACCATCTAAAACACTATCTGCTACCATAGTCCGCAAACCATAATGCTGAGCAACACGATGTGCAGCGCATCGAAGGTATGATGTCAGAAGGCGTTGGAATTCAAATTGCTGTTGTTCAGAGTTCTGCATGAACTTTTGAATATCCAGTTCCATTCGCAAAACTACAAAAAACACAGCACAGTTAACAAAAGAAAAGCAAGTTCATTCAAATTGCTTTGATCTCTTTTATTTGAAAAAAAAAACACTGCAGAAACATAGAAACACATATTTTAACAAGTATGTCATGGTGAAATCCTTAAAATGAGTCAAAAGAATACTTGTTTTTCATATACAACTTTTCTACAATGATAAATGGAGAAAAAAACAAGTTCTGATGTAATACATGAGAAACTCCCTTTGCGTTAATAAGAGAAGGGAAACCGTAGAAATTGATTAAAATTAGGGGTCGTAATATAGTAAACTGAACAGCAGTGAAGGAAGATCCAATTTGGCTGGTAGTGCCAGTAGTACTTAGGTAATTATAATAAGTAAAACTATCTATCTAGTTTGTAATAACCTAAAAGCACTTGACGATGTTGATTTTGGTTCTCAATCCTAGTAGCACTTATTAGAACAAGATTTCAGAAAATTACTCCTGGATATATTTGCAATTTGGTAACAGTAACAAATCACTAATCACTCTCCTAAAAAAATCACTAATCACATATTTTAGTTTCTCATTCTGGATATAAAATTGTTGCTGCATAATTAATTTTGAATTAGCTAGCATGTTTATGATATAGCCGGTCCCAAGCCCGGATAAAGGAGGAGGGTTGTGTTAGGCCCCGACAGCCAGCGTAAAATCCTGTCGAATCTTATGAACATGGATCAACGAATAGGCATCGTATGATCCATATAGCCGACCCCACCTAGTGGGATAAGGCTTTGTTGTTGTTGTTGTTTATCATGTAATAAGAGCTTGAAATATATGGCCAAAGTGGAATCCAGAACTTATCAACAAATATCATTTAAAAAAAATACATATGCCCTCGAGTATATGTAAACTTGAAAGGATATATTACAACAAAAGAACTTCAGAGTGAATAAAACCCAAGAATAATAAAAATAATAATTAACTATTGTTTTATAATATCACAACAATTCTCAACACAGTTGGCCACCCAATTCAGAATCTGAACAGAAATGTTTTAGTATCAGCATATCTTAGCTAACAATGTAATCCTATTTTTAGGCACCACAGCACCAGTTTTAATTCTGTTACATAACCATGTGTAAACATGTTTAGTTATCTCAATGAGAATCTAAAAGGGATATTGATATCACATAAGGACATAGTCCTGAATGATAATTCCAAAAAGTTTTCAGCAACTACACATAACATGGGATTCCCAGGCTGAGGAAAAAAATAATAGAGTTGATATCCCATAAGAACCTAGTCATGAATGATAATTCCAATAAGCTTCTTCACATGACATGGCTTTCCGGAGCAAAGACAATAAAAGACAATAGAATTCGATCAGGCAGACTGATTACGACCTCACTAAAACACACAAAATCTTATGAAACAGAGCAAGAAGCTTATGTCTCAACCACGACCGTAATCAAGAACAAGGACGGATTCTCTCAGTGGTTATATTGTGTTAGGTTCATACAATTATTTTCTCTTCAAATTACTCACGATTTGTCCTAAGCACCCTGTCTATTAGAGAGCAACAATGCCTTTTAGGCCTCTTACTATGACGGAAAGTGGTCATTTAAGTTCAACCTTCAACCAATACATAAACAACGACAAGCGTGGTCATGCGCCTCAGAGAACCTATCAGAACCAACACCAAAATCTAATCTCATACAACAATCCTTACACGGAACAAATAGAATAAAATTTTGGCAAACCGAGGGACAAATTCCCAGATCCAGCGGTCGGGACGAACCAACCGAGCAATTCTCCAAAATAAAACTTGAAATCCCTCAAGCCCTAGCTACCAAAATTCTCACCAGCGGATCGAATTTCCCCCTCCATCCAGTAATCCCTGCAAAGGTGCCAAAATCGAGCAGCGAGGAGATGGGGGAAGAAGAAAAATTTATACCGGTGAGACGATGGCGAGGGTTCTCGAGGACCTCCACGAGGAACGGATCCACCTGGCCGGACACCACCTCCGCCTTCTCCACCTCCTTAGGCGCGACGACGGCGGCGGAGGAGGCCAGCGCCGGAGGGCTCATCGACGGCGAAGGCTCCATCGGGAAGAGACCGAGGATGCGTGTGGCCTCTTGGTGGTCTCCCTCCGCCCCGTCCGCTCTTATCTCTTCGTTTGGACTTGCGCTCCTCCTCCGCCTTCGGATTTTGGGGCGAAGGAAGGAGAGAAGGGATGGCGCCTGGCGTCGCGTCCTCTTTTGTATTAATTAATTTCTCCAATTTTTCTTTTGTGCGTTGGGCGTGCCAGGGTAATTATTGAACGTACACGTGGGCAGGATGAGCGGTGGGATGTACAAGTCAAACGCGTTTGGATTGACCGACGATTCATTTTATTTTTCCCTGGTTCTGATTGGTTCGGCTGTCTGGTTCGGACCGGGAACTCACTGCCGAACCGGAATATTTGGGTGGAGGATGACGGAGGTTTCCTTTGTGGAATATCATATATATATTTCAATCTTTATGAAGAAAATGGGATTTATAATGTTTCAAATATGAATTCGAGCATCGCCTTTCCCCTTTATTAAAAAGATATACTAATTTTTTTATTTTTATACTCCGCGGGATGCTCGAAAACGTCCAAAAAAATATTGCTCATTTAAATAGTATTAAAAATTTCTTGGTATGCATATTTTATTTAATTTTGATAATAATATATTTTAAATTTTTTTAGATGATTATTTTATCTTATTAGATTTCTCTTTTATTATTTTTTACTTGCGTACTCTTCTTTTCAACATTTTATATTATTTTTCTTCTTCTTTTTCAAGTTCTCATATTTTAATTAGCATTTTTATAAACATGTGGACACGCTAAATTAATTTATTTTTTATTATTTAGCAACAATAAAAAATAATAAATGATTTAAAAATTAGATTATAATATATAATCACATATTAATATCCCACTTAAACAAGATATTTGAGTTTATTATAACTTTTGTTTAAATTACAATTATAATTCTTAAATGCGTATAGTAGTTTGCAAACTACTGTCTTTTTTTTCTACTACTGTCTTTTTATAATCCTTATGATCTCATTTTATATTGTAGAGGTTCGAATGCGATCTAAATAAGCAATATCAATTACACTCTTTTATTTATTGATTTATTTATTGCAAGTTTTGAAATAATTGTCCATTCCTTTTTATTCGTATATGGAGTATATTATCCATTATATCTAAACTAAATTAAAAATGATTACGAGGGAATGACATGTTCTAACTCTTCTTTTATATATAAATATAGAATATATATACAATAACAACAACAAAGCCTTATCCCACTATGTGGGGTCGGTTACATGAATCATACGGCGTCATTCCGCTCTATTAGTAACCAAATCTTTCGGTATATTATTCACCAATAGATCTTGCTCTATTCTATTTTATAGCCGATCCCAAGCCCGAATAAAGGAGGAGGGTTGTGTTAGGCCCCCACAGCCAGCATAAAATCTTGTCGAATCTTATGAACATGGATCAACGAAAATATAGAATATATATATAAATATAAATATAAATTATTTTTTAGTTTATTCGCAACTATAGTTACTAAAATTTTAATTTATTTGTTAGATTTTATGAATGCATATGTTTTTTTTTGTATAAAATTTTAGCTAAGATATTTTTAACCAAAACTGAAAATATTTAGAGCAAAACTTTTTAGTACAGAAAAAGTTATTCTCTTTTGTCTCAAACTACTTTCCTTTTGATATGTATATAGATATTGATAAATAAGATATATGGATAAATTTTAGTACATATCATCCTCTCATTTCACCAATTGTCCTTTCGGGTATCACTAATTTTTCGATCATTTTACTTATATGTCACATTGTTAAAAAAATAAAAATAATATAAAATAATAATATAATAATTTATATAAAAAAGAGGGGTTCCCAATAGAGAGCATGACAAAAGAGTTGGGCATCATAAATTAAAGAGTCCCTAATGGAGGAATGCGCCCCCAAATTGATCACCGCCATATAGCAAAGACCGCCTCGAAGACATTATAAACATTGTAACTTTGATTAAATATTTAATTAAGACTGGCCAACAATTAAACACATTAACAAATCAAAAGAAATGCATTATTACAAAAATATCGGCGTAGAAGAGGAGATCCCCTCCCTCTCTTAGGTTGGCCTCCTTTTTAATTAATTTTGTAAATTATTATATTATATTTTTCGATTTGATCAAATAAAACAATAGTTGGAATGCAATTTTATTACAAAATAAAGGTGGAGGACAAAGTTGAAAAAAGGATAATGTTTGATGTCATTTAATGAAATTTATCCGAAGATACATTAATATAATATATATACTGATAGACATAAATAGTTCTAGTACAATGAGTTAATGGTTAACTGTTCAAATATTGATAGAATATAATTACAATTTTCTTGTTTAGGTAATATAGTTTTAACAAATAAATAATTACTTTTATTTACTTTAACACAAAAATTATAACTATTATGCAATGATATATATTTGATAATTAGTTGTTGATGGAGGCATCTACGAAGATTAAAAAATAATTGGTAAGAAAAAATAGTCATTTCAATCAGAATTAAATACAATAATTTAATTATGAGTACATTTATATAATTTAATTTTAATAGCTTCATATAGTGATACATGAACACACAAATTGTAACAAAAACGAATAATCGGGTGCACAATCAAATTATCACACAAAATAGGGGAGCACGGAAGCCCCCATTGGACAAGTACTCATTCATCACTTCTTTTATTGGTGTAGGACAGGAGAGAATGAAAAAAGAGTTGGGGCATCATATATTAAAAAGTCCCTAATGGAGGAATGTGGATATATAAGTAACACTCCAAACTGATACCCACCTCATAGCACATAGCAAAGAGCCAAAAGACTGTCTTTGAGACCTTATAAACACTACAACTTTGACTAAATATTTGATTTACGATAGTCAACAATCAAAACACGTTAACAAATAAAAAGAAATGAATTATTACAAAATAAAAGAGTCACAAGATGCAAAAGTCTAAGGGTTACTACAAAGTCTTTCATAAAATACTCTTAACATTATTACATCAAGGTTCATATAGAACATAAAGGAAAAAAGATAAATAGATCCCTAAATTCATGTGCTTTATCGTCGTCAGTACACTACTTCGTCTGTAGGCAAGGTTGTCAAGATCGAAATCATACATAAGATTGAATGAGAGTAAATCGAAAATCGTAAGATCAGATCAAGAATTATAAGATCGTACTTATTAATCAAAAAGGTATAATTTAAAACTAATAAATATGGTTTTGATAAATTTTTCGCATTGAAATCTTAAATTATACCCCCATTAAGTCTTTTTTTATCAATTCTTACCTCACTTATATCAAAACATATTAAAAATAAAGAAAATATATTAAACTCCATATAAATTAATTCTTATTATCATAAATATATTTTAAATTAATATTTCAATAATTATATTAATCATATGAAATTGTAAGATTGTGTGACTAAAATTAAGAACATATTAAGATCTTAAACATAAAATTCTAAAGATAAAATGGAGATCGGTAAATAAGAATGTAAAATCGTAATATCTTAGAATCTAAATCGAAATCACGACAACCTTGGATGTGGGAATCAACCACATGAGAGACAATTCTCTCATGCGCTTTACAGTCCAAGTGGTTAAAACAATAAACATAATCACAATGAATAATTCTTCATCTTGAATTAATCTAGTTTAGATCTTATCAACCACAAAAATGATTTGCTCATTTACCAAAGAATCTAAACTGAGAATCTTCATATCATGCTCTCAAATCATGTCATAACATTTTATTAGGTTACATGTTGGTTGTTTGATGTGTTACATGAAGATTAAAACATCATGTTAGGCCACAAAGAATCGACTAACATGTCCATATGGTTGCATCTTTTATTGCATGCTTGTTGTGATGTTTTTCCTAGTGTGTTCTGTTTTAATCAAGAATTATTTTTCTTTTCCTGGCCTACATTACATTAGAATGTTAACGATCTTGTCATTTTTTGTTTAATTTGTTAACTTTAAATATATGATGCAACCATTATCAACAAAAAGTAAAGTGTGCACGGGAGGATTCACGCTATCATTCAAGACATCCATTTTTTTTTTGTAGAATTCTCATGTAAACATATCAACCGCAAAGCATAGCTTTGCGACTCATTTTTTGGCTAGCTATGCTCAATAGTCGCAATGCGACAATTTTTCGGAAGAAAGCTCCCCTTATGGCCCTCTTCATATTTTGAATGAAGACTCTTCCAATTCTCATACATACATATATATATATATATATATATATATATGATGTGACCTTCATATTATGATCTCTTAGCCCATCATAAAGTTAGTATATAATGCAGCAAGTATTATGATCAAATGCTAGAATAAAAATATGTTATGTTACGTACATCCTCAATAGTAATGTAGGTTGTAGTAAGATTGTGCACCATACTTAAAGTTATTGTTTGTCTCAGAATAAATATGACCATTGCCTATTAGTACAAGGTTGTATTGCTGAAATATTTCGCTTTTTTGTGGTTTAGGTAATATTGACTTAATATTTTCTTTAAGAAATTTTGCATTAAGAGCTCACGAACCTTAGATAGGAAATCGGCCATTTATATATGCACTTTCTCTCTTAGAAAAGTTATCAGCATTAGTTTAGCTGAAAAGTTCCAAAATCAATACATTTCTTGAAATTCGATTCAAGTTGCCTCAGGCTTAGTTCAATTGATCCATCTATTGTCAAATAAATATTGGAAATCGACCCTGGTTTTGATTTAGTTCGGCCCAGATTTCAACATTGATTGTCCTCCCACCAATCATGATTAATTGCTCATTAAACTTAAGATTAGTCATATAGACAATAATCTGATGCATCGTCCGTTAATCTTACACATCGAACATTGAGTGCTAAACGGACACACATTGCTATATTGTAAAGATGACCAAAGAGTTAAGAAGATGAAAGATAAAGATTGGGACATCATATTAAGCCAAGTGCATTATCATCATTATTCATTAATAAGGGTCTCACTCAATGAATGTGTTGTACCTTTCCCTTATATAGCGCATTTTGTCGTGGCTTGATCACCCACTAACGATCGACACAATGTTGTATTTCTTGCATGATGTACCCATGATTAAATAAAGGATCCATCCACTAATAAAAAGATGAGGGATTGTAAAGTCACTGTCGAAATCACATGTATTGTTAAATATCATAATTACTAAATAAGGTCATTGAAATAAAAAATAAGGTCATTGAATTATTGTCATTGAATAATTACCGAATTATTATTATCGAACATAACTATTGAATCATTATTACCAAACACGTCTACATAATTGCTATATCATTGCTTATTATTGATTTATCGTATCATTGATATTGTTAATTTATTTATGATATAGTTTATTAATCACATGTTTATCAATTATGCTCATCGAATATTGTTATAAACCTCTTCCTCACCTTTCATAATATTAATTTATCAATTTATTCTAATTGAAGAATTATTCTTACCCACTTGAAATGTAAAACTCATGCGAGAATTATCTTCTTCTGTGTATCTATACAAGTTAGTTAATTGAAGCCATGGAATAATTCTTAGACTTTCACATCTTATGGGTCTCCTCTTTTATTTTCTATTTATTCGAATCATTTTAATTGTTGATGTGTCTCAATTGTTGATCGTTCTAAATGAAATCTTTAATCAAAGTTATAATGCTCATAATGTCTTCAAAACGACCACGTGACAAGGGTGTTAATGATATGGCTTTCCTATGATCCATATGGTGCTAATGAAATGGATGCATTTTTAGAGATGTTATCTAAAAATATGATGCTTGGTGCAAGACTAAGCAAGAGTGCAACAATTAGTATTTCAACATCTTGATGTAATTTTGTTCTAACAATAAATATGGACGAGCACATACAAGGACAGAGCTACAGTGTAGCTGTGTGGGAGGGGGGGGGGGGGGGGGGGGGCTTGGCCCCTCCCAACTTTTTCTAACCACTTATTATTAGTATATAAATCATATAAAGTTTATTAGTTAAAGCATAGTTTGGAGGCTAGTTTGGCCCCCGTAAACTTTCATGAATAGCACATAATAATGAACATTAGAAATTTTTTTATACATATTAACTATTTTCTCAATCTTATCACTTTTATTTCTTATTTATGTTTAGTTATCGTCTATTCCCCCCCCCCCCCCCAACATTTGACGCTATCTACGTCCCTGAGCACATGCTCCTCATTCTCTCCTTTTAAAAAAATGGTGTGATTAGTTCAAATTTATTAGTTACCTTTGAAAAGTTGTTACTACTTTAAATTTAGATGAAAAATAGTAACCATCCATTTGTCGCTATTACATAATAATTAATAGATTGCATTTTCTTAGTCCCACCTTGTCATCATTATACTATACCTTTGTGGTGCATGGTAATTCTAAATATCTGTTATTGAAAGTTTATAAATAATATATACATCACTCAACACACTTTAGGTTTGCTAGATATTCATCTAATAAATTATTTTACTTTGACAATATTTAAAGAAATAAATTATCATATGATTGATAATATATTATTTGATTGTTCGTGGTCATTTCAGTAAAAATATCTAAGTATTTAAATAAATAATAATTTTCTTTAACTGATGAAATGTCATTTTAGTTCAATTTCTTTTCTTTTAATATATATAAATTTTACACACTATATTTATAATTTTAATCATTATTTCTGCCTCTTTGATATATATCTATGCACTGAGCTATCGGCGTCCCCGTCCCGGAATCTGCATCACATGCACTCGACCATTTTCTTGATGAATTGGATGTAATTAAAACATAAATTTCCAGGTCGTCTTTAAGAACAAATACGCACTGGTCAATTTTGCTACTTCCAGTTGTCGAAACTTTAATTTGTTCCATCCACAAATTGATTCCTGGAGACAATCGTGCTTTATACAATTAGGGTTTATAGGTCCACACCAATCAATGTATGACGTGCGATTCGTTCAAGTTTATCTGAAGTTTCCCAAAAATTAACCACCTAACAGTAGGCCGTTGATCTTAGTTGGTGATAGTAGAACCCCTTCACAATAAAAATTAAGTTGCCAAACAACATTTTGATCATTGCTTTTTTTTTTATCTCCGCATCATAGTTTCTTTCTCTCATAGCAACATCTCTTGAATGAATTAAAAATGGACGACTCCATCTTCAATGTTTAATTAATCAACTAAAAAAATTAAATGGTCGATGACCTTTCAGAAAAAAAACAATTTGACTTTACGGGCGCAAGTGAAGCTTTAACCCGTTATTGCTCTTGTCCTGATTATATACCTGCTTGCATCTTGCGATAGAAATGTAGAAGAAAGCTTACCAACAATGACGAATTTAGTGGCATACAGTGTGCTAAACTTAATTAAAACACTCATACATCATCGAAATTAGAAAATGATTAGTCTAATCAAATCTACGCTTGTCATGCGTCGAATTATTATCGTCGTTGTCTCAATGCACTTGTATTTTCTTATAAATCCGCCGAATTAAAAAGTGAAATCACTTTCTTAAGTTTAGTGGCAGACCAGAAGGCAAGTGCTCATGTTATGCCGAGCACAACAGAAAGAATGAGTGTACGAATAGTGTATGACTCGAGCCAAACAATCCCAAATTCCAATCAACCTCTGAAACATAGCGCCCATATGCTATCTCAATGTCTCAACAGTTTGAAATTACAGTATAATTTCTAATAGCAAATACAATAAAATCTTCGCAAAAAAAGGCAAAACATATTTTCAGTGCAAGTAATTCGGCAAAAAATAGGAGAAAAAAGTGACTTAGAGATATTGGGGCAATTATCAGTTTAGGATCAATCAACGCATTAATATCCTTGTGAAACTCAAACAGACAATAGGTAAAGTAATCAAGAAAGTGAAGAACAAAAAAAAAACAGGTGAGGAAAAAGGTTATAGGTTCAATAGTTACCTTTTTAGCTGTTTAATATGCTTGTGAAACTCAAATAGACAATAGGTAAATTCATCTAGAAAGGGAAGAACAAAAGAAAGGTGAGGAAAAAGGTTATAGGTTTAATATTTACCTTTTTTAGCTATCTTAAAATAAAATGTTCGGTTAAAGTAATCCTTTAAGTCACCAATTGAAATTCCATAATATTAAGACATTTTTTTAGTTTATTTCCCTGTGCAATTAAGCTTAAAAATCTCAAACAAGGAGAAGTCCTTCTATACCTGTAGCCTCCTCGAACAATCGACAGATGATTTTCTCAACCTGCAAAAATCAAAATATTAACAAAAAGGATTTTGATAGAGGATGATAACTTGAAATTGTAACACAGACCACAAAGAAACATGGACTGAAAGTGGTAAACTAAAGCCAACTTGTTTTTCCTATAAGAGGAAAAGTGCACATTTAATGCAAACAAGCATTCAAGCACCAAAAAGGTCAATCACAAAGAATTATCAGCATTTGACTTGGATAATCCTAGAAACCTTGCATATGTGCCCTTGATACTTAAGAACACGTGAACTATTAGCTTCTTTTTTTCAGATACTCAAAATCCTATATAAGTTGCATGGGCAATGACGAGATAAAGTTCAATGGAAAGATGTTTGCTTATTGTTGTACACGAAAACATGCAGCGGAAAAGAAAATACATCATCTGTGATTGTGCAAAGTGTTACAATTGCCCATGGTGTTTGGTAATCGTTTATATTTATAAACTGATGACATTAGATATAGTGCATACAATAATACAATATCAATACAAGAGTATTAAATGCTAGCAAAAGATCTATCATTAGTAAATACTAAACAAAAGAGATTATTCGTAAAATGAAGGAATCCTTTCATGAAAAGTAAATGCGGCTGCTTTTTGGATAAGCAGATTTTGTGCTAATTCCATGAAAAAATTAAAAATAAACTTTCAGAAGAGAACATGTTTTATTTAAAAACGATGAAAAACATCTTTTTGGGGGGACGAATTACAAACACCAGCTATTGAAAAAGGCTATTGTTGCTTTGAGAAAAAAACTCTCCTGAAATGCAGACATAAAGTTCACCGCAAATGGGCAATAGAATCACAAATTTCCAATTTGTCATTTGGAAATATCTTATAACACATAATGGCAACGTTGATTTTTTTTGGCTTGATTCCGCATATTGAGAAAGCCACTCAGGACAACTGTCATAGACGCAAATAATCTGGTAAGAGTTATCTATATGGTTCAGTTAAAAGACAATGCAAATGCCAACCAAATGAGACTGAGACCTTGTTTCTCTTGTAAAGATCAAGATTTTAAGTTTTAAGTGAGATGCATTAATTTCTAATTTTTTATTCTTGTATCAAGCCTCTAAGCTTCCTTGTAACTGAACTAGGAACTAAATTGGACTATATGTTGGCCGAAGAAAATGGTTAACAAGGCAATTTATACAGTCCATTCGTAAGCCACAATATCCCAGTACTCATTGAAAACAGAAATGAACAATGTTCCAGTAATAAAAAGATGGAAACAACTCTTCCAAATACTTGTAACATACACCTTTCTGCAGTGTTGATTCACTGGCATTCAAGCTCATAGTTTGAGCCTAGTATTAAGTAAGGTTATTTTCATAAACCACCTCTAAATTATCACGATTTTTCACATGTAACACCAAACTACGAACTTATTTTTTTAATCCCTAAACTATCGCGATTTTTTCAATTTGATCCTTCTGTCCACTTCTATCAAATTTTCTATTAAAATTGATTTTTTTTTCAATTTATAAAATGTCGAAAATACCCCTTTATCTCATCTCTTCAAATATTTAAAAATTCAAAATAAAAAAAAAGAAAAACACGGGTTCCCGACACCGATGTCCTTTCCTCCTACTACTTCTCCCTTCTGCAGGACGTTGTCGCCGTCGCCCAAGCCGCGCCTGGCGTGGACGACACGCCTGCCGCCGAAGGCAAAGCAGGCGAGGGCGGAAAGAAGAGGAAGAAGCGGCAGACCATCGTGCGGCTGCTGACCTCGCTCGCCGCACACGAGTCCCAAGAGGAGCTTTCGCCAGTCGCAGCGCACAAGGGAACGGAAGGATCAAATTAAAAAAATCGTGATAGTTTAGAAATCCAAAAAAATAAGTTCGTAGGGGTTAGATGTGAAAAATCATGATAGTTTATGAGTGGTTTATGGAAATAACCCCATTAAGTATGCACCTCAAATGCTGACTATGAAAATAGGTTGAAATCTCTCAACTGAATTTCAAAGATTCAAACAAGATTGGAGTTGTAGAAAAACTTCAGAAACACACAGACACCTCTTTGAATAATTATATGTGAGTCCTATGAGCAAAACATGATTTTTTTTCTTAGGGAAAAACGATTAAACAGAATGTTAATCATCCAAACCATTGAGTCATGAGTATAACAATTGAAAACATTTCAAACAATTCAATTTTTTTTATTATAGATGTGCCGTGAAATAAGGTCCAGGAATAAGATTCAGTGTGAAGCCCTGAAACTGAGAATAATAGGTTGAGGTAAGCAGGTTCTGGAAATGGAAGTACTTTATGAAGCCAACCATTTCCAACGTACCGCAGAAAAAGTTTTGTTTAGAAAGACCTTATCTCTTTATCCCAACATGATAAAAAGAAAGATGTCCAACAAAGCTGCCTCTTAGGAGATATTCGATTAAATTGGAAGCAGATCTAAAAGACATTTCTTACACAATAGAAATTCCAAATACCAGGCAAATCGTTTTATGTTCTTTGCCAGGATTCAAATCACTTAATTTTTGTTGCATGAAGACGAGATGTGTGGACTGTTATGCAGACGACTCTCAAATATGGGCATCAGAAACATGCTTTTTGAGGTTGTTCAGAGGTGATGAACCAGCGAGGGTGCCTACACATATGTTTCTAACAAATGATGGATTGCATCATTCTGTGGCATCTGCCTGCTATGACATGGAGAAATGGCTTACATTTCACAACGAGTGATTATAAATTGAAAATAGAGTGCAATGGCGAGAGGATTTATTTCAGAATGGTCAAGATATACATATGTTAAAGATTCAAAAGATTAATGAAATGGATGAGACACACTGCCTGTCATCCTCTTTGCCTAAAAAAACCAGGAAAATCATTCATTTAATAACTTTAATTTGTTCCATCCACAAATTGATTCCTGGAGACAATCGTGCTTTATACAATTAGGGTTTATAGGTCCACACCAATCAATGTATGATGTGCGATTCGTTCAAGTTTATCTAAAAGTTTCCCAAAAAAATTAACCACCTAGTGTTATATTCAGTAGGCCGTTGATCTTAGTTGGTGATAGTAGAACCACTTCACAATAAAAATTAAGTTGCCAAACAACATTTTTATCATTGCTTCTTTTTTTTATCTTCGCATCATATTTTCTCGCTCATAGCAACATCTCTTGAATGAATTAAAAATTATTATCCGTAAAATTATTATCGTCATTGTCTCAATGCACTTGAATTTTCTTATAAATCCGTCGAATTAAAAAGTGAAATCACTTTCTTAAGTTTATTGGTAGACAGAAGGGAAGTGCTCGTGTTATGCCGAGGAAAATACAGAAAGAATGAGTGTACGAATAGTATGACTCGAGCCAAACAATCCCCAATTCCAATCAACCTCTGAAACATAGCGCCCATATGCTAACTCAATGTCTCAACAGTTTGAAATTACAGTATAATTTCTAATAGCAAATACAATAAAAGCTTCGCAAAAAAGGCAAAACATATTTTCAGTGCAAGTAATTCGGCAAAAAATAGGAGAAAAAAGTGACTTAGAGATATTGGGGCAATTATCAGTTTAGGATCAATCAACGCATTAATATCCTTGTGAAACTCAAACAGACAATAGGTAAATTAATCAAGAAAGTGAAGAAACAAAAAAAAAAAACAGGTGAGGAAAAAGGTTATAGGTTCAATATTTACCTTTTTTAGCTGTTTAATATGCTTGTGAAACTCAAATAGACAATAGGTAAATTCATCTAGAAAGGGAAGAACAAAAAAAACGGTGAGGAAAAAGGTTATAGGTTTAATATTTACCTTTTTTAGCTATCTTAAAATAAAATGTTCGGTTAAAGTAATCCTTTAAGTCACCAATTGAAATTCCATAATATTAAGACATTTTTTTAGTTTTTTCCCTGTGCAATTAAGCTTAAAAATCTCAAACAAGGAGAAGTCCATGTATACCTGTAGCCTCCTCGAACAATCGACAGATGATTTTCTCAACCTGCAAAAATCAAAATATTAACAAAAAGAATTTTGATAGAGGATGATAACCTGAAATTGTAACACAGACCACAAAGAAACATGGACTGAAAGTGGTAAACTAAAGCCAACTTGTTTTTCCTATAAGAGGAAAAGTGCACATTTAATGCAAACAAGCATTCAAGCACCAAAAAGGTCAATCACAAAGAATTATCAGCATTTGACTTGGATAATCCTAGAAACCTTGCATATGTGCCCTTGATACTTAAGAACTCGTGAACTATTAGCTTCTTTTTTTTCAGATACTCAAAGTCCTATATAAGTTGCATGGGCAATGACGAGATAAAGTTTAATGGAAAGATGCTTGCTTATTGTTGTACACGAAAACATGCAGCGGAAAAGAAAATACATATTCTGTGATTGTGCAAAGTGTTACAATTGCCGATGGTGTTTGGTAATCGTTTATATTTATAAACTGATGACATTAGATATAGTGCAATAAGTTCCAGGAATAAGATTCAGTGTGAAGCCCTGAAACTGAGAATAATAGGTTGAGGTAAGCAGGTTCTGGAAATGGTACTTTATGAAGCCAACCATTTCCAAAGTACCGCAGAAAAAAATTTGTTTAGAAAGACCATTATCTCTTTATCCCAACATGATAAAAAGAAAGATGTCCAACAAAGCTGCCTCTTAGGAGATATTCGATTAAATTGGAAGCAGATCTAAAAGACATTTCTTACACAATAGAAATTCCAAATACCAGGCGTTTTATGTTCTTTGCCAGGATTCAAATCACTTAATTTTTGTTGCATGAAGACGAGATGTGTGGACTGTTATGCAGACGACTGTCAAATATGGGCATCAGAAACATGCTTTTTGAGGTTGTTCAGAGGTGATGAACCAGCGAGGCTGCCTACACATATGTTTCTAACAAATGACGGATTGCATTAATCCGTGGCATCTGCCTGCTATGGGTCTAATGGAGATGGAGAAATGGCTTACATTTCACAATGAGTGATTATAAATTGAAAAGAGTGCAATGGCGAGAGGATTTATTTCAGAATGGCCAAGATATACATATGTTAAAGATTCAAAAGATTAATGAAATGGATGAGACACACTGCCTGTCATCCTCTTTGCCTAAAAAAACCAGGAAAATCATTCATTTAATAACTGCTATTCTTCATATTTTTTTTAGATGATTAATTTTGTCTATAAAAACCAGCAGTGTTATATGGTAGTGAATGTTGGGCTATGAAGGGACAACATGAACGTAAAGTGGGGGTAGCCGAAATGAGGATGTTGAGATGGATGTGTGGTCATACAAGATTAGATAAGATTAGGAATGACCATATACGTGAACGAGTCGGAGTGGCTCCTATTAGTGAGAAAATGGTAGAGAATCGTTTGAGATGGTTTGGTCATGTTCAGAGAAGACCACTAGATGCGCCAGTAAGAAGAGTAGATCAAATAATCTGGAGTCCGATTAAAAGAGGGAGAGGGAGGCCAAGGCGGACACTTGGCGAACTAATAGAGCAAGATCTATTGGTGAATAATATACCGAAAGGTTTGGTTACTAATAGAGCGGAATGGCGTCGTATGATCCATGTAGCCGACCCCACCTAGTGGGATAAGGCTTTGTTGTTGTAATTTTGTCTATAAGATATGATACCACTTTGTGTTAGTTAATAATTGTGGGTTGGTTACGGAAAAGTTTTGGTATAGTTAAGTAACTAACCCTTCTTTTTTTTGAAGACGCAGGGGGTGGGGTCTTTGAAAGGTTTGTTCATTAAATGTGTCAATGAAGTTTAATCCGGTTCTGCTAAAAAAAAAAGTTTAATCCGCTCATACAAACCATTTTTTTCTTGAAGATTTAATCATCTCAAATGGCCAAGTTATTGGTTTTACTTGTATTTAAGATCCTTGCACCTTTGCCATTAATTATATATCTTATTTGACATTTCCATGACCATCTGTTTGTTTATATTTGCAGCATTTATCATCATTTTCCTTTGTTGTTTTCTTAAACACCGCATCCAATGGGCATAGAAGCGTGTTATACACATATCTATGTCAACCGAGGAGATTTCTTGGTTCAATGACAAAATAGAAAAACTAAATATTTGGAAAGGTAAGAAACATGATCACATGTGTCTTAATACTTAGAACCAACAGAAATAACACACATATGATCATGCAATATTTTCATTAAAAAAGGAAATATGGTCATGCAATAGTCAAATGAGATGCCTCACCTGCATAAGGTACACCATTTCTTCTGTTCAAACACGTTTCAGGAAGACTACCCCAAATCCCTGAGAAACATCATTTGAATAATTAGAAAGCAAGAGGAAAAACATATTTATAGTAACAGGAGAAAAGTTTCTGGAAATCTAGATTTAAACAACTAATACGATCAGGGAACAGGGCAACAATATAACATATTCAAACATTTACTTCAATGTGACTAGGATGTATTATGATGGCACAGAATTACTGTAAGTCATAGAATGACTGAAAGTTGAAAAGTCCCATGTAATGAAAATGTGTTAGTAACAGTTTTTTAGCGAGATTGTCCTTCATAATACAAATCGGCATTTAATTAATCATCTAATAGAATCACATGCTCATAAAATAAAGAAGAAAGGAAGTAAATCACAAAGTTCAATACGACAAAAAGTCAAAACAGCTTATTTATAAACATGAATATAACAATTGAACATAAAATCTGGTTCAAGAAGTAATATAGGGGCATCAACATGACATAAAAACTATTATAGGAAATGTGCCACAGCTACTAACATGAATCAATATTATATAATGATGAGAAAAAAATATTTAGTTTGCATGTTTCCTCTAATAATGTAAGCTGAAAAAAAATATAGTCCTAGCATGCCCAGTACGAATGTCTATTGCCTTTATTTAAATGACTATCAACATGTCCCTGATACCATATAAACAACTTATATGTCACTTTCTTGTTATTGTTTAACGCATCCATTCCAACCATCTCAACTAAACCTAAAATATCACTAGTCACTTCTGTAAAGAGCTAAAGTTCACTAAAGGAATTTCACCGAGAGGGAATTTTACTCAGAATCCAACATTGCTACAAAGCATCTTATAGTTAAGTATCTCACCAAACACTAACGTAATAAATGGAGACGAAGAACGCACCTAGGATTAATATGACATGATATAATAGAAAAAAAAACACCGCCTATGTTTTATAGCCGGTCCCAAGCCCGGATAAAGGAGGAGGGTTGTGTTAGGCCCCGACAGCCAGCGTAAAACCCTGTCGAATCTCATGAACATGGATCAACGAATATAGCGGAATGGCGTCGTAAGATCCATGTAGCCGACCCCAACTAGTGGAATAAGGCTTTGTTGTTGTTGTTGTATAATAGAAAAAAAAAACTGGCTTGCTTGTTTCCTCTGCAATCTTGTAAGTTGAAAAAACAGTCCTGACATGTGCAGTACCTATTTCTATTGCCTATAATGAGATTGGCTGTGTATACCTAATAACATATAAATAACTAAATACACATCACTTGCCCTTTATTATTAAGGCATTTGTATCATCCATATCAACTATAAACTAGGATCACTCATCGTTTCTGTAAAGTGTCAAAGTTCAATCAGAAATTCTTGCCAATAACATAGAATATGGGTAAAAAAATCACCGCAGTTCTCAAAATACTTTAGCGAATCTGCTCTTTTTTATGAGAGAATATTTCTTTTATATCTTTGGGACTTGGGAAACTTTCATCCTTGACGTCATCTTTCTTGCACATCTCATCTTTCTAACCTTACCACCAACTTGTATGAAGATATCTCAATGCACTCTTAGTTTAATGTCTCCCAGAAGTGATGAAGACATATAAAAAGGTGTGCCTGAGAGATAAACAAACTATTTACGAACAACTTATTTAACTACGAACTTGGATTACCTAATCCCAAGATCCTTCAACCAGGAAAAGTTGATGTGCTAGATCAGCATATGGTTTCTCTTTCGAGGGGATCAGGAAAAGAACAGAGATGGCAAATATGTTGGCTCATTATCAGCCATGTAGTCTAATATCATCCATGCACATCAAAACTCGATATACATAGTGGACAATGGTCTAATGAAATTGATCAGTAATTCTTGTAGAGGTGAAGTCGGCTCAGAAATTGAGACAGCTAGCTCAAAGCAAAATCATACCAGCACTAATAGACAACATTACGCAGCAGTAGCATTCAACTTTAAGTTCTCATTAATATTCAACACGAAAGCACTTTCACCTCACTTTGATATCTAGCTCGTCCATGGTAGCCATACTCGTGTCTTCCCTTTCTGATAAACAATAAGCCAGCTCGGTACAAAGACATGTTTGATGGGTAGCATTCAACTTTACGTTCTCGTTAATATTCAACACTTTCTTCTCACTATGATATCTAGCTCGTCCATGCTTTTTTTACTGAGAAGTTCATAATTTGGGTAGCCATGCTCATGTCTTCCTTTCTGATAAACAATAAGCCAGCTCGGGACAAAGACATATGTTTGATGGGTATCCATGTCCAACTCAAGAAATAATCATGGCTGGCAAAAGAATGACCTACCAATTTGAGAATCCGCTGCATCTTATTTCACACAAAATCAATGACTAATCAACTAAAACTAAACAGTTGGCTTATCAAGTATCGTAAGCACACTCTAACTATAGGGACCAATTATGCTTCGAGTACTTTCTCCAACAATTAGTTGGGATATGGTTGGTGAAAGAATTGTAATCTTGTATTCGAACTGTATACCAATCAAGAAACTTGCACTAACAAAGACGAGTATGGAATATGGAAGTCAATTAGGCTAATAGAATGTTGGAATATCATTCTATAACGGAGTACTTTTAAAATGAAAGGAAAATCAGCAAGCAGGCAGTAAAACACTTGGAAAGAATCAAATGGAATAGAACCCAAGTAAGCAGAAAACACTTGCCTCTGGAACTCTGTTCATAGAAAGTCAATCCATCAGCATATGGACTTCATTGCTTCCGATATTGAGGAAAGGCTTCATACCACATCAATATTAATACTGCGACCGGGACAACTTTGGGCGAGACAGATGGAAAATGTACTAGTACGCCAATCCATCAGCATACGGACTTCATTGCTTCCGAGATTGAGGAAAGGCTTCATACCACACCAATATTAATACTGCGACCGGGACAACTTTGGGCGAGACAGATGGAAAATGTACTAGTACGCCAAGAACAATAATCACATGATTTCATTGGATAAGCTGTTGCCCAGTGAAAATCCAATGCCACTCTTAATAGGCCATTTGGGAAGATAAGGTTTTGATGCTCCTCTCAACATTCATCCAAAAAAACAAATCTTCCACAATCAGCCTCTTCATTCATGATTTTAACATGACTCGTCCATGAAGTAGAAAACTCAATGGATGACAGTATTGTCTTTTGCCAATATTATTATGGTAGTTGCAACAAAAACTAAACATAATATCATGCAAGCTATTCATTAGCTTGCATCAGAAGAACTAATATTCTGTACCCTGTGTCATTTCTTGACAAAATAGAGCCCTCGTATCTACAACCAGATGAAAACAAATACTATGAAATGACAAATATTTCCATATCCGGTACTCATTACTTCCAGCAGTCGAAATCTGAATTTGCACAATGTTGCAGCAAAAATGCATGGTAAACAATTGAATAGCACAATTACTTCGCCTAATAAGTATATACTAGAAACTCTTACTCGGCAATGTGTGATGAATAAATTTTCCTTCTGCTACCATAGCAACTCTCCAGCCTACATCCAAGTCAGAACACATTGTTGACAGCTTAAGACTTCACAACCACATAGGCACATAATTATATAAATCCACTCTCCATGGGTATAATTAACATCACACAACCAGTATCATACACTATGCCCATCCCCCAGTCACTTAGATCTAAAATTATTCATCATAGTTTTCTACATCGAATAATACTTCTTGCACCATGTCACCCCATTAAACCGGTAGCATAACATTCATCTCTACGAGAACATAGAATATTTATTTATTAACAATAGAATATTTATTATTTAACAACCGTGTAAGCACTACTCACATCCCTTTTGTGAAAAAGAAAAGTGCTTTTGTCAGTGTAACATGACAATGCGCGTAACTATGGTTAAAGAATCTGCGACGACAGAACCAGCAGGCATTGGCCAAGCATGAATGAACTTGAAAGTTCCATCCTCCAGAGTACTTCCATCATGTTCTTACTTACTATGAAGCAATCTATCTTTAAGGAAATGAGGATTCCCAAGCACAGTATCACTGTAATATATCACTCAATGTCTCACCCCATCATAACATTTCAATCATCAATTCCTAATCATCCAATAAAATTGTGTATAACAAAACGAAAGTCATTTTTCTGAAGCAACAGCCACCACAAAATAACCAATGTTGTGGTACATCTTCCACTCGACTGATACAGGAGGCGTTTGTGCTGAAGACCTTCCACCCATCTGAAATTTCTGCCAAAAGCCCCTGGCATGTGAGTGGCAATCCAACCTATGCATGAGCTCGCCCACTATGCCCAAGCCTGCCCACAAGAAATTGGAGGAAAAGGCCCTCATTGTTACCACCACAGTCGACATATCATTCCTTAGTTCCTGTCTTGTTCTATAAATTTTTGTGATCATCCTGCCTTTTTGCACCAACCAAGCAAAAAACTTGACTTCCAATGGTGCCCAATAAATCCATGTGATCGCAATCCCTCCTAAGATCACACGACTTATGAATTATGATCCATGAGTCCCAAGAGAGAATAAGTTGGAAGATCACTGAATTGATTAGGGCACAGCCTCCAACCATCCTCTGTGGGACCAATTAGATGAAAACCAGATCTTGTGTAGTATCTCCATTGTCTCCTCCATGCGCACAAGATGAAGGCGTCCATCCGCCTGACCAAACATGAGGCTACCTATGATCCATGATCTGACAATAAAGCATATAGTACAGCAAAGTTGTCGGCCAAGGGACCTCCACCATAGCAACCAGAATGAATCACAAATATTTCTTAACACTATTTTTCCAATTGGGTCGGAACTCATCCTAAAATTGCATATTGATGGCACACTCAGTTTTATCTAGCTCATAGCAAATGCAGGTGGAGATGAAGTGAAACTGCTTCATCTCAAACATCATATAAAACCCCAATTGCATCGTGCAGTCTCAAATCACTAGAGAACCCCAAAACATCATCATGCACTCCTCTAAAAAAACATTAATATTTTTTGAGAGAACATTTTAATATTATTATATTACCCATTTTAAAGTGGTAGGTCATTAAATACAAGCACAAGCTAACTAATTAAATACTCCTAGTAAAACTATGGTACATGGATATAATGAAAGACGTCCAGCATTTCAATAAGCATGATAAAAGTTTGATGAAATGACACAACAAAACATTTCTACAGCCAAAAGAAAAAAAAAGTAGAGATAGCATGTAAAGTAAATAAATCCAGTTCCATATTATAAGCATATGCTTTCAGAATAAGCTGGAGTATGCACCAACTGGTAAAAGCTAGCCTTCTAACCATCTAATGTAGAAACCTTTGCAAAATAAATGTCATATTTTGCAACTTAAAGGGCAACACAACTAAGAGACTCAGCGGCGACCAATGCGAGACATGTCCATTGCACTCCAAGATCCAGATGGACCACCATAAAGAGGAGCCTTGTCAGCAACTCCCTAAGAATGTCAATGAAAGAAACTAAATTAATGCTAACAGACAAGTTTGAAGTATTTATTCGATTGAATAATGTCATAAGTAGTTATTATTCTATCTCAAAAAAGACAGTCATTATTCTTAAATATGCAAAAAAGAGACTCACTGAATGCAGGCCATATCCATCCCCATATGTAGAAGAGAAGGGCGCCTGGGGGCTTCCAAGTGTTGCTCCATAACCACCTATAATCAAAAGACACAATAAAGTCAAAAGATCATTACAGATAAATATTTATTTAAAAAAACAGAAAAAAACATTTGATAATGTGCATTAAAGGTGAGCAATGGATATATAAGACTGCCAACTAAAAAGACATTATCTTTGTGCAAAAATTTGGTCTTAGCAATAAAAACATAAAAGGGTGGAACTCTCAATTTAAGAAATAGTAATCTGCATATATAAACATCAGTATGTAAATTGACTACAAAGTTTAATACAATGCATCAGGATACAAAAATAAATGGTGGAACTTTTCTAAGAAGCCAATTGGACTATTTTAGGAAACATTAAGAATTTTCTGAAAGATATTACCATAAACCATGGGCCTCGCATCAGAATTTGCCAGCTCAGCACGAAGTTTTTCAATCTCACGTGCCATGGAAATTAAATTTTTCTCCATGATCTGCCTTTGTTCCATTAGCTCAAGATTTCCGTTTTTCTCATACTCAATAGCAGAACTACAAGCAAACAGAATCCAAAAATCAGACCATAGATAATCACATGTCATACATGAAATAAGAGTAGTAAGTTTAACCTAAGATGCATAAGCTGCTGCCTGATCCCATCAATTTCAGCCTTCAAGGTAGGGATCTGCTGATTATCAGCCTGTGCTCTTTTCAGATCTTGCTGGAGGGTCTCAACCTGGGCATTGAGTTCTTGCCTCACATTTTTTAACCTCTGAACTTCCGCACGAAGCTGGACAGTCTCACCCCTTAAAGGTTCGGTGGCTCTCAGATCTGCTTCTAGCTTCAGGCCTTTCTCAATTAGCTCCCTTGTGTGTACCTCTTTTTCAGCACGAATATCAGAGATCACTAAGTTCATCCGGTGAAGCTCGTCCTTGGCAGCAACAAGTTCCCTGTGGAAAGCTGCACGATCCTCGACCAGTATACGATTTTCCCCAGAAAGCCTCCTTATTTCCATCATTTGCAATTCAAGTTCTTCCTCAAGACGTGCAGGATGTGGTGGTTGAGGAACCTGTCGACGCATTGGCCCTTCACGAATATCAGCGTAACCACCTCGCCGACCTTGCTCAAAGTTTTGGCGTGGCATGCGACTTCTCCCAGCCATCTGACCTACCCCAACAAAATCAGAAAATCAAGCAGCGTAAATAAATAAGAACCAAAAAATATAATACCTTGCCACGAGGATCACAGAGAAATAAACATAATTGCACATTGCAAGCAATTTTATCTTGAAAGCCAAAATCTTGGTTTATGGTTGCACTACATGTTCGTTCCCACGGATGGAAAACCGACTAGACAAGGGCTGAAGGCACAGATTAGGCGATTCCACCAGATTTTGGAATTGAATATACATATATTAACTTTGATACAAAATACATTGAATTTCCATAAGCGTCAATGAGAACCAAACAAGAAGAAAATGGATAGAGGAGCACCACAAAGAATTATAACTAGACCCAGAAAAATTAAAACAATTAGAAATCGAAGGTAACATAACAATTAGCAATCAAATACTATAAACGAAACACGAAACAAACTTGGATTAAAATTCGGGGACTACCACCCAGGAAAAAAGAGAACAGTAAAAGCCCCCGTGTCCAGGAGCGCGGGGGACGCAAGTGCCTTCCCCTGCTCTCTGATCACGAGCAGAATGCTCTCCAGCAGTTAGGGAGGAAAAAGAGGAGAGCTCCTCTTCTGCCCGTGGGCAGAATAGGAATCCCTCCTATTCTGCGGAAGCATATAACGCACGGGAGGGAGGAGAGGGGAGGAGAGCGGAGAGGAGAGGAGAGGAGAGAAAACCAGCAAGAGACAGCAGCGGCGATTGGAAGCACGATGACGACGACCTGCAGCGGCGATTGGAAGCACGATGAAGGAAGCGAAACGCAGGAACCCTAGGTGGAGGAAGAAGGAATCCGGGTTGTTTGGACGTGAGGCTTGAGGCTAATAGGGGGGTTTGACGCATACAAGGAAAAAAAAATAGAAAGACGGGTTGGTTCGACCGTGTTTACGAACCCGAATTAATAACAAAATAAAATAATATTGACTAGAAAAAACAGTAAATAAAAATATATATTTTTCATCTATATATAATACAAAATACTAAAAAAAAGGAGAATATAAGAAAATAATCATGAGAACTTGGGGTTTATTTTATTATCATTGTTGTCCATGTACATCCTTCTAAAGAAAAATTCATATAAGTTTGAGTATTTATTAAATTTTCTTTTTCACTGTATCCGAACATCAACTAATGTTGTGGTAAATTGCATGAATCGTCTCCCAATTTTAAATTAATATCTTATGATCCCTAAACTTTAATTCGTAACTGAATCGTCCTCGAACTTTATTTTTCTTTCATACTTCATCCACTTGACTGGCAGGTTCTCAATTATATTACTGTCATAGCAAATAAAAAATTAATAAAAAAATCTACAACCGACGCTTGGAGCTTGCCGAGGTGGCCGGCGCCCCTCTTCGAGCTCGCACACGGCACATCCTCCCCCCTTTTTTTCTTCCTCGCGTGTAGGGGGCGGTGCCCCCGTCCAAGCTCGCCGATGGGGCGAACTCACAAGGTGGGGAGTGTCACCCCCTCCCCCTTTTTCTTCCTCGCGCACCACGAGGAAGAAGAGGGGGGGCTGACACCCCCCGGGCGAGCTCGCGGGGCATCGGTGCATGGTCCTTCGGCGTCGATATTTTATTATTATTTATTGTGTCATGTTACTAATATAATCGGAAAACATGTTATTACTGATAAAGTGAACGAAATGTAAAAGAAAAATAAAGTTCGGATTTACAAATTGAAGTTGAGGGACCGTTAAAATATTTGACATAAAGTTGGGGGACAATTCATATAATTTATTCCTAATGTTGTGACCAAATATAATTTGAGTTCAAGGTTTGTGCTGCCCTTTTAAATAATGGCACCATCATACATCCATCCATTGTTATGTTGAATCCATTAACTTTTTTTATTAACCAAATCCTATGGTGATAAGTAGATGTCTCTACCTCTTAAAGGTAACACCATTTTTTTATTTAATTTTATGAGTTCAAACCTTCTAAGTTTTGTATGTGAATGATTAGCTACGAGTCATATTAAAAGTCCTACGCATTTACTCATATGTGATAAGAGACATTTGAATATATTCCTAAGAACCTTTCCTTACATAATGAGAGGTCATCTTTGTCTCCAAGTAGGGACAGCATTATCATCACCACCACCCTTCCCCATTTCCCCACCCTTGTGGGCCCTGCAGAGATTCTGTCGGATTGAAGATTTTTTTTTTCACGGGGGATCGAGGATGAATGGCAAACTACCTCACCACCATCCTTTGGAGATCGGGGCAGGATGGATTACTCTTGCGGGTTTCCAAATCTCCGCGTCTTAATTTTTAAATTATTAATAATTATTACAATTATCAGCTATCATATTAACATTACATCTCAATCGTCCATTTCAAAGTATATATATCTTCGCGTCCATTAAATCTCTTTTCTCCCTAACCCCTAACTCTCAGCCTTCAATTCATTGGTGCCCCCTTCGAACTGTCGGACAACCGGTGCTTATGGTCCCCGTCACCAATGTCATCTCTGTCAATGAATCGGAGTTCACAAGGTATTTTTCCTTTTTTTGTATCATCCGACTTCCATCAGTCTTTCCATTTCTGACATTGTCAGTATCTAAGTTGTACTCGAAGATCATCGATCGGTTCTGGAACATGTCGTTAAAGAGGAACTTGAAGGAATCTGAGTTAGAGGGGTCTAAGTAGTCAGAGCTTGAGGGATCTGCCAACAACTTCAAGGGCACGACACGGCTCGACCCCACATGGACATGGTCCACACACGAGAAAACGGGCCGTGTTGTGACATTTCGTGCTAGGCTCGACCATCCGCAAGGGCACGACACGGCTCGGGGCACGGTGAACATGGATTCGACACGAACGACCCATTTTGGCATGGATTATTTTTCAAACCAACACTGTTCGCGTATGACGCACAAATACGTCCCGCGCTAAGATCACGCGGCCTGTGTTTTTTTTATTTGACAACACATTCACGGGCAGGTTCATGGATGTGCCGCTAAAGGAGGACAACATGGGTCATGTTAAAATGAATACGGATCGTATCGGGTTTTTTTGTTACTCCCCTCCACCTATAAAACATGACCGAACCCCTCTCCCTTATTCACACTTCCTCTTTCCCTTCCTCACATGGCCACATCACATGACACATCCCTTATTTTCTCTCTCAATCTCCTCTACTCTCAAGTTCTCTCTCTCTCAATCTCTTCTTCTCTCGTTAAATATTCAAGATAGCATTCTTACAATAGTTGCTCTTAGACCCATTTCGAGTGATATTGTCTTTTCACTTGAAATTGATCTAAATAGCAGTTGTTGATCTAAATTGATCTAATTACTCAACGAGAGTGTGAAAATCTTAATTTCTTCAACTAGCTCGGAGCAGGATGGAAAATTCAAATGAAAAATAAAAAGGACGGAAAGAAAAATGGGTCGTTCAGTCCGGGACGACCTCGCCTAACCAGCTGACCTGATCAGGCCGGGCCCGGATCGTGTCGGGGTAGGAAAAAGATTGTGTGGCACGGCACGACTCATTTTATGCCCACACTGTCCGTGACATGATCAAACACGGGTTGATTGCCCTGAGCATGGCACGACACGAACGACTCGTTTCTCCACCTTTATCGTAGAGGTGGCGAAAGTTGTCATTGGAGACGAGGGAGTGAAGGAGCCTGGAAATGGAGCAGACGTTGTAGTGGAGAAAAAGTGGGTGAATTCTTTTTATTATGAGAGGTGCACCTTACCTGGACAAAAAAAGTTAAAGTTGTAAAAAATTTCTTTCTTGCCCCATTTGGAATAAGAAAAGGTGTTAGTGAAAACTTCAATAACCTCAAGGTTAAAAAGTCGAAGCAGGGGAGTAGGCCAATATGGATCCGAATCTCGTCAATAAATCATCTTGCATTCTTGTGTTTGTCTTTCTCTCTCCATCTCCTTCCTACTTTATTGTGCATGTGATTTGACCATTATTATGTTAGTTTAATGATTAATCAAATCGATTTTGTGCTTCCGCGACTTATTTCATAAAATTAGTATTTTCGATAAAATATTAATTCACCCTCTCTTGGTGCATTGTGATCCAACATGTTCAATGTGTAAATCACTCATCAAAGGAGCTACCAACCATCTTGTCATTATCATCTACTTATCCTACATGAATACAAATACAAGGAATTTTTTGATGAAGATACCCTCAATATATAGGGTCACCTATCAATAACAATACGAATCATGCATGGAACTTTAGCTTATAAATGATCAATGTCATATCAACTTTAGAAATGATTTACGATCGATTATACCTGTAACGATGATTAATTATTGATAACTATTTTATGATCAACCATAATAATCATTTGTATTATCAATTACTAATTGTCAATCAATATTAAATAATTATAATTAATAATTATCTTTTAATCAATAATTGATTGATCATTGGTTAGTTTTAGTCACATTTAAATTAATATAAATTTAACCATTATCCATCAGGTACAATGATAATTTAATTGCAATTATCAGTTGGTTAACAATTATGAATTATTTAGTAGTCACAAAGATTGCAATCAATTATATATCAATCGTAAATGTTGTAATTAATAATCCATCAATAATAAATGTTACAATCAATTATCAATGAATTAATTTAATCTTTGAAGTTATCCATCAATCCTTTGAGATGTATTATACTATTTTTACATGCAATAATGAGTAGTGGGGGAACAATGTCATGATGGTATTGAATACAAGATGAAATAATTAACAATTTAGTGGATTCGTTGTACAATGTAAGATGAGTGATCATGTATAGAACAAGCATAGCTTTTGCTAAAGAATGATATGTCAATCATGTAGTTAGACTATCTATCTTATTAGTTTTCAATAACAATTATCCATCAATATCAAGGGCAATCAATAGATATAGTGCCCCACAACTTTCAACTCTTATCTTGTTTACATATGACATATATTTATCATTTATTCATCATCATGTGTTTTTTATTTTATGGTACAATAATAAATACATATAGATAATTATGTCATATCAATCGGAGATCATAAATAATCATTTAAATAATAGATCCATAATCAAATTTTCATTGGTTATCACATTTTCATTTCTCAATTATCAACTTAATGATAAACAATTTATTGATAATGTCTTGAATCCTAACCCAATTATAACATTATATGAACCTTGTGTTATTCATGCATTTAAACAAAAGGGGTGTCCGTCCCTTTTGGGGGTCTCATTTTTCGAATAATGAGCCTAAGGGGATCTAGGCCCTACAAGGACTTGGGGGCGAAACCCCCGAAATCAAAATGATTTTAGAATTTTTGTTTTCTATTTTGTATTGGAGTCCATATAAACTTGTGATGGCTAAGTTATTAAATATACTTGTAATCCTTAATATTCCATAATAAAAGAAAACCGTCGTCACTTGAGAACGTAACACTCAGTTTAGGGTGAATCTTAGTGTTCTTTTGTGTGATTATTCTCTCCCTCGTTCTTTTTGTAACAATTTATAATGAAATAATCAAATTAATGATTAATCATGATAGTAAATCAATAATCAATACATGATCAGTACTATGATAAAAAATAACGAATATAATAATTACCTATAATCAAATACGTAAAAACCATTTCTTTTTTTTACTCTCGGAAACTATCTTGTGTTTGTGGAAACCTCGAACCGTGTTCCCGCAATTCAATTTCCATCATTCAATTGAGAGAACTTGGGTCGGGTTGGCTTTATTCTCTCTTATGAAATCTAGGCAAGGTTTTACCGAAATCTGATTTGAATAACATCCAACCACGGGTCCCTAGAACCCAGGTCACACATTCCTATTACCTAAGCCAAGTTCTTTGAATTCGTTCTAGATTCTCATTAATTTCGTTTGGGATCCTCAAATCACCGGTCAGGTATTGCAAAATCTAGGTTGAGTTTGCAATTTTGTGCAAAATTATATCTATTGTGTGACTTTTCATCCTATGTTGATACAATAATCTATGCAATTCTATATTCAGTTTTAACCAAAATATTATCCTTATATAGGTACAAGAGTCCGTAGTCTATATTGGCAAAAGTAATCCATATATGAACTTCCACTATGTACCTCAAGTTGATTTGAAGAATCAGTTGTGGATGGTCGTCTATTTGTTGCTCAGACGATGAACTTTCTCATACTATTTCTTTTGTGGTGGCACTATTGAATAAATTACGCGAAATACCCTTCAACTTTGATCATTTTTCCATCGTAATCCTCCAAGTTCACTTTATAACAAGATTGCCCTCCATCTTTTAACTTGTTTCACTTGATACCATTTTCACCTGCGATCGGTCATTCCGGTTGCCCAATGTACGTGACGTCCATGCGATTATTTCTTATCTCATTCACATAAGCGATCGTCTGATGTGATAACATTAAAACCAAAAAAATTAAGAAATAAATTTATTCTCTCCTCCCACACGTCGGCGGTCGAAAGTCGCAGAGGGAGCGAGCCCCCACCCCCTTGCTCCACCGGCGCGAGCAAAAGGGGGGGGCTCTTGCCCGTGCTAACGAAGAGCAAACGGGTGGAGGCCTCGCCTCCTGGGTTTTCTTCTCTTAACTATGAATTTTTTTTGCAACTACCTACGACTTTGGGTTGACATCCCCCAAACTATGCCGCTTTTTACTTTCCCGTTAATTTTCATTTTTTTATTTATAAAATGATCAAACTGCCATTCCCTCATATGATCTAATATTGTAAAATATAAAATAATATATTATAAAAAATGTGCTTAGCCGGCACGTGAGAGGAGTGTCGCCCCCTCTCCAGCGGGTAGATCGTGAGAGCGCCCCCAACCCGCGATCTCATCGTCGCCAACGAAATCGCAGAGGGGGGTGTCCCCCTACCCCGCAATCTTGTCGCCGATGACGAGATCGCAGGGGAGGGGGATGCCCCCTCTGCAATCTCATCGCCGAGGGGGGCCACCCCTCCCCCATGACTTGCGATCTCATCACTGAAGACGATGAGATCCCGGGGGAGGGAGGATCCCCCCTCTACGATTTCAACATCGGTGATGAGATCGCAGGGTAGGGGGGATGCCCCTCCCCTCTTTGATCTCGTCGGCGTACCCCTCCCCCCTCCCCCATGATCTTGTCGCTGACAAGGAGATTGCAAGTCGCGACGACGAGATTGCAAGGGAGGGGGATGCCCCCTCTGCGATCTCGTTGTAGACGGAAGGGGGTGTCCCCACGATCTCGTCACTAGAGAGGGGCGTTGCCGGCGAAGCACACTTTTTTATAATATATTATTTTAAATTTTACAATATTAGATTATACGAGAAAATGATAGTTTAATCATTTCATAAATAAAAAATAAAAATTAACGAAAAAATTAACAGAGGTTGATTGATGGACTTAAGTGAAAAAAACGACATAGTTTAGAGGATGTCAACGAAATATTTGAAAGTCGTTAGTAGACGCAAAAAAAGTTCATAGTTCAAGGGAGGTCGGTGGAAAAAAACCCTAATTATTTATCTAGAATATGTGTTAATAAATGAATTTTATTATGATGGTATTAATAAGATGGATGAGTTTCAAGAACTCCATGTACACTTGTTTCTGGTCATGAACTTACACATGATGTTTGTGAATCTCCATGTAACTCTTGTTTCATTAAATAACTTGTTCAGAATATATTATGGTTACTTGGCGATGGAAAAAAATAAAAAACTAAAAAAGTGAGACTAATAAGCATGCAATTAGAGAGATTAATTTGAAAAGATGATATCCAATGTTGATTTAGCCTACATTGAAAAATACACGATGGATTGATGAAGCTTTCATCAATTACGTGGTGTGTTAAGAAGTATGGAATAGAAATAACATGTGTGGAGAAAATGGTTGCAATGTTTATACATATATATGTGCTCTTCATATAAAAAATAGGATAATCAAAAGACAATTCATGAGGAGTAGTGAGATTATTAGTAAATTAAGATTGTATTGAATTCAATTCTTTTTTTACCATGATGCATGTGCTAGAAGATTCAACTAACTTCATCAAATGGAACGTGGTTTAAGGTATGTTACTAATGTGTGAATTTTTTTATTGGTATCGTAAAATTCTAATAAAAGATATATACATATATATATATATATATATATATATATTCTCTACTTTTTTTTCAGAATTGTTTAGGAACGTAGTATATTAAAATCATTGTCCATATATTGACAAACCTACATACAAAACAAGAAAAGTGAAATATCAATGAATATTTTAAAATGTTGCAATTAAGATATGCAATTCATTTATATTCTACCTAATTGGGGAGGGTCAACAACAAACCCTGGAGTGTTGAGGAATTCCATATCACAACATAATAGTTTGAAAGTGCCCCGAGATAATAAATATTACCCGCATATTTGAGACCATCAAGTATTGAACATTTGCTACAATTTAATTTTCTAACTGATTATCTTTTTTTATGATAAATTTTTATTACTTGTGGGGATGATGGATGCACATATTATTTCATTTCATGCCAACGCATTCGAAACCATCACGTATTGAACTTTTGCTAGTCTTCAATTTTCTAACTTATTAACTTTTATGATAAATTTTTATTACTTATGGGATTATGTATACACAAATGGGGAAGATTTTTTTAACTCCACAGAAGGACCAGCGATATTATTTTGGATGATTGGAGGCAAAATCGAAGAGCTATACAAATAGAAGCATTCACTAGTCAGAAATGTACGTTGGATTATTGAAAAGGAGATGGGTAATTTAATTCTCAGATAAAAGATATTTTTATCTTATATTCTATAAAACACATGTACGAATTGTCTTATAATGGGAAGTGAATGCAGCAAATTTTTTATTATCTATATCAATTTAATCGAATTAGTTTAACTTAACTTATGAATAATGCGCTTTTTAACGTCATCCGCATCACTTCTTTCTTAGACACCGATGACTACTATTTCAAACAATCTCAATGACCCTATAAATTGCCGATTTTAGCTTATCCGTTGTTATGCTGCATAATATAATAATATGTAAAAGAACATCTTATATATATATATATATAGAGAGAGAGAGAATTAAGAAATAAAAAACTATGGGCACTAAGTATGCAAGTAAAAACTTATATATCTGAAAAACTTATTAACTAGGCAAATCAATCCAAAAAAACGAAATTTGGACCTGATTTAAAAAATAAAAATATACATCGAAGAGCTTATTAACTTGACAAATCAATCCAAAATAAACAAAATCTGGACCTGATTAAAAAATTAACTAAAATTATGGTCAATAGCAAAAAAATCGGAGAATTTGGGTTTGGACCAAATATTTTTTTCAAATAATTAAAATATTACACTTATTTTCAAATAAAATGTTATGGTTTTACATTCCCTATTACACAGTCGTTAAAGTCACTATTATTATTAATTTACATTAGTTTGATATAGTTGAATATGAACGCTATTAATTATTTAATGAAGTTAAATATGAACTAATTAGAATGTCTTAAATTGTGTCATGATAATATGCTACCTTTACATATTTAGATAGAGAAGTTAAGTTGTAAAGTTTGATTTAATTTTTTAAAACATTTAATATAATAAATTTAATATTTATACTATTTCGAATCGTCATTATTTTAAACTGGGTTGAAAATTTGAAGCTGCCTTGATAGATTTTTTTTTCAATAAAAAAATCAGGATAACTTTTTGTGCTCTAAAATACCATCTGAAATTTACAAATTAATATTTTTACACGAAAAAACTCAACCCAAGGACATAGAATAAATGGAATCAGAGTACTTTTTACCTTTGTATCTAGAAAAATTATACACTGCTCATCCAGTTTGGTGCAACGATTCATGGTCATTCACGACCAATGGACTGCATTTTGTTTAAATTATTTTTTTCTCAAGTGGACTGATAGTGCATTTTGTTTCATTTTCTTTTCTCTTTTGTTTTTTTTTTATAAAGAACGTCAAAACCTAATACAAGAAGAAACATACGGAAAAAAAAAGACGGGATCAGACAATCCCTGCAAATATAAATTCTTAGGTGACAGACTCACCATGATGCAATATGAGGAGTTTGAATCATAATCGCCATCAATCAGCAGGCTCGTAGAGTTGTTGTATGTTGCTTCATTTTTCATCCCAATCTTTATCAACTATCAAAATATACAAGTACAAAACTTGTATCAGATAGATATGGAACTGACAGCCAGACTAATACAAATGATTTGTCACTGAAGTCTTGTCATACTGCTGCAACCAAACAAGCCTGATTTATGTAACCATGAAGGTTTGATGGTAACCTAACCAACTGAAAATGAAAACTCTGTTCTGTCAAAGTTTTACCACACAGGATAACATATCGGCCTTCCAGTTACTCTCTGGAGCTCTTGCTACCTCGTTCAAAAGAAAAGTGCCCTCCAATATCTTGTGCACCTCCACTTTGTATTTTCCTCCTCGGTTCCTCTTTTTAGTTTTAGAAGCATGTTGAAATTGGCCAAATCTTCAATCACCTGACAGCAGACAGAGAAGCAAAATGAATCTGCAACCAGTCGGTGAATTAATTTCTCCATGCATAGAACAATCCACTGAGCAAAATGAACTTGGGGCAACGAGCAAAACCTCTGCCTTTGCATGCAGAACCTCCATCCACTAAATACAGGAATTAGAATGCCACTGGGTGGTATTCACAGCATGATCAGCTGCATCTTTGACTACAGGACCATGTGTAGTTACCATTTGTTATCCTGATCCAAGCCCATCTGGAAATGTTAGATGACGCAAATACATCATCATCTTACAATTCAGGGAAATGTAATAGGCGTGTTCAGATCAAAGATAGCGAAACCAAAATCACTCATCGTGCTGGCTTATATGTGTGATCTTTCAAACAATAATCTTCTGCAGACCATGAACTTTGAAGAAAGTCACAGCAAGTCAATACTCGATCCCACTGTGTGCAATGACAGCAGAAAAAAAAATCTTTATGGTATGAAGACTAATGCAGTGAATATTCTACAGTAATGGATGCAGAAACACAACTACAACCCACAGGTTTCATGCCCAGGAAGCATAAGTGGAATATGACACTATTACATTGTTTCCATTCACACAATCAAGCAGTTAAAGAAGCATAAACAATTGAAGGTGGACAATATAACAGGGAACACATCATCATTGATCATTGTATTGACAAAAGCACCTAAAATTCAAGTTGGCATTTATCCTCATGAAAAAGAGCTTACAGAAACCTGTAGCAAGTTTCCATAGTACAGATCAACAGCAAGCCACTAGGGAGAAGATAGATATACAAGACATTCAAGCTACATAAGCTGAGTCAGCTAATTGTAATATCAGATTACCTCATTTCACACTGAAATTAGCAATTGTGAGCGTGACCGAGGTTTCACCACATGTTCGAATTCCTGAAGCTCCCAGTGGTTAAGCCATGGCTTGATCCAAACCTCAGCTTCATACAACTTCTTCCATGCATCAATAGCCTCCACGGTCAGATGATGAAGAATCCAGAAACCACCTGTTCCTTCGCCTTGACTACAGTGCAAACTCCAAAAATACATTCTACGCCAAAAAGATCAAATCAACAACAGCGTCCTAAAAAAATGAGTCGAAGTGGAACCTTATATGACATCAACTATTGATATTTTAATGAAGATTGAGTAGTGACAATAACCAAGAAAATAACCAAATGACAAATTTTCCATCAAAAAAGGGAAAAATATTAAAAGAATACTATGAGAAAAGTGGGGAACAGGAAGCGGAAAGCAACAGACTTACAATTAAGAGCTTCAGGAAGCAAACATGATACATGTACAACAACAATAACAACAAAGCTTTATCCCACTATGTGGGGTCGACTACATGGATCATACGACGCCATTCCGCTCTATTAGTAACCATATTCATTGATCCATGTTCATGAGATTCGACAGGATTTTACGTTGGCTGTCGGGGCCTTACACAACCCTCCTCCTTTATCCGGGCTTGGGACCGGCTATAAAACATAGGCGGAGTTCGATTAGAGATATACATCCCAGCTTAAATGAAACTGAAGGATCAAAGAACATAAGCAATGCCACTATTGAAAGGATTGCCTCTGCCATAATAGAGATTACGAGAGATAAAGATAGAAAAAATGCGGAAGGTAAATAAAGCCAGTAAAAAATTCTATATGCTACTCACTTTCATCCTCTTCAAAGTTAAGACTTTAAGTCTTTAACTATGACAGGTTCAAGATCTTGCGACTACCATGTTGGAATTATGGAATCTTATGGATACACCAATTGAAGAACAGCAGATGTTTCAGAATGTAACATGTAATATAGCTGCTTCGGAATACGAAATTACTGAAGCTATTTTCACTGGACTTCATCAACCATGTAAGTCAGCAATGAAAGAGGAATATCTTTTTCACTTTCTTGTATGCCAAAGTGATAGAAAAGCATCACCTTATTATTGCAGGTAGAGGTTCAAGTTTTGAAGATGAAACAGTTGGTGCTGAAGAAGAAAGCAGAATTAGAAGAACTCTCTTCTTGCTGAAAAAAATGATGAGATAGAATTTGCGATCGATGCTATTGAGGCTGGTACTAGTTTGTGACATCGTCAACAATCTAGCTTTGATTTTCTGCACTAAAATTCTACAATATTTGGTTCTTCATTACTTCATATTTTATATCTAATATGTTTCAGGAGCTATTGATGGCGCTGCAGTCTTGGAACAGATTGAGTCCGTCAAAGAGGAAGCTCTTTGCAGGAAAGATATCCTTGAGAAAGTCGAAAAATGGATAACTGTGTGCGAGGAAGAGTCCTGGTTGGAAGAGTACAACAGGGTTAGAATTTTACCCCAATCTTGAATATTGCTACTTTTGTTCTTCTTTGCATCTTATATGTTAGTTGTCTATATGGCTCTCTTTGCAGGAAAGATATCCTTGAGAAAGTCGAAAAATGGATAACTGCGTGCGAGGAAGAGTCCTGGTTGGAAGAGTACAACAGGGTTAGAATTTTACCCCAATCTTGAATATTGCTACTTTTGTTCTTCTTCGCATCTTATATGTTAGTTGTCTATATGGCATTGCAGGATGAAAATCGCTTCAGTGCTGGAAGGGGCGCGCACTTGACACTTAAACGTGCAGAAAAAGCTCGTGCTTTAGTCAACAAGATTCCAAGTCTGCATTCGCAACATCCATAGTTTTTACGTCTAAGACGTACCATCTTATCTCTACATCTGCTGCCAATTTTGGAAGCACTTATGCAGCAATTGATTTTTATTACTTGTGCAACAATCGTGGAAGCTGTTGCAGCCAAAGTCATGCAATGGGAGAAAGAAAGAGGAACCTATTTCACATATGATGGCGTAAGAACCTCTAAGATTCCTAGTGCAACGAAAGAAGGAATAAAGAAGTTGACTTTGCAGGAATTTACTCCTGTATTTTTCTTGCAGGTGCGCCTTATGTCAATGCTGGAGAACTACAACATAGTTCGGCAAGAGAAAGAGCAAGAACGCAAGAGACAAAGGGTAACGATTTTTCACGTAATAAGGGAACTCTTGTGTAATTTGAAGCTCTGATATCACTGCTTAAATGAAAACTCTCAGGACCAGAAGAAACTTCTGGGGCAGCTCATTGCCGAGCAGGAAGTACCCTATGGATCAAAGCCCAGCCCCTCTAAGACGCCAAATGCAAAGAAAGTGCTGAGGACGTCCACTGGGGGCGCAAACAGAAGGCTCTCTCTTGGTGGCCCCGTGCTTCAACCCCCAAAGCCAGCACGCTCGAACAAGAAGACAACAGATAATCTCAGAACTCTCTCTCCTGGTTGCTTCCATTTACCTCCTCGTTCACTCGCACAGTCGAAAAGCTTCTGAAATTTTGCATCTTTTAATCTCGTGAATCCTGTTTCGTGCAGCTGCAAGAGGCCTAGATGTCTCTGGTCTTCAAGCATACACTCTTGACTATAACCAAATGATGTTTTCAGCATACACACTCTCCCGTCTAAAATGCATCCATTGCATTGTAGCCAAATGGACCACAGGACAGCAAAAGGGGTCACCCATTGTCTTCTTGGATGATAAACTCGAACATGCTGCTCTTGTCTTCCACCCAATCTCAACGAACTCCAAAAGCTAGCAGATGAATTACTGTCAATCGACCCCATATCCTCTAAGCCATGCCTCCTGGGCTACCATGCAATCGGAAAACATGTGATCAATATCCTCCTTTTGTGCACTGCAGAGAACACACATCGTACTTATTTCTTGACAGCATCTTTATCTATATCATCGTGTTGTCAGTTTGCGACTTAGGAGCCAAAAAAAATTTTCAAGCATTGTGGGATTGGTAACTTCCAACTCATGTTACAGTAAATTCTTAAGTAGTCATCAACCAAACGGTTATCCATATCCAGCAGTTTGTACACCTCCTGAATTGCAGAACTACCAGTGGTTCAGATCCAGGAATCAGTGAGAGAAATCTGGAGCCTTGCCCTTGGGGATACCATTGATGAGATGAAGTGTTCTAGCCTATGGTCCGTAAGTGCTGGTGCAAACTAGGTGTCCAGACACCATTATAACATGATTCCTTTTTTTTTAGGAGAATTCTAATATGATTCCTAGCCATTAGCGAGCAACCATTTTCGCAAATGCAATCACATACAGTCTCCGAATATCACAGAAAACGACATGCTTGTAGCCCACTTATCCTCTCAGAATCTGAATAGATTAATCAAACCCTAGTGACGCTGCAAAGTAAAGTTGTACATTAGGTATTGCACCTACAATATATCTCCAAAGAGTAGAAGCCCAAGGTGGCACGGACATTCTTCCATCTTAGGATAAATTCTATCCTAGCAAGTTGCAATAACAGATGGAACAAAATAGCATTACATCCTCCTAGGAACCAAATGAAAAATCCACCTGTCCATCTGCAATAACATTCTACCATCCTAGGATAAAATCTGCCCACTCGTTCCACCATAGGGTTCCAATCTCGGGTTAAAATCCATCCTCCAAACAAATGGGGTCCCAAATAAAGTGAGGAAGTTCGCTCCTAGCACCTTTGCACATTGTCCTCCATGCAAAATGGAATGAACAACAAGTTCCAAGTATTTATACCAAGCCCCAAAAAATCACCGGAAAGATCAATAATGATGAAGATCCTTTATGCCATCTTTGTAGATCAATAAAAAATAGTGTCACCAACATATTGTAATAAAGGGATAAGAGTACCTTGGCCCGTAGTTGGAGGGAATCCAGTAAACAAATCCGCTTGACAAGCAGAAAAAGTGTATGATGCAAGAACATCCATGACGAAAACAAAGGTCATGGATGCCAATAGGGAGCTTTATTGAACACGTCTTTGGAGTTGACCACCATTTATGGGAACAAAGAAAGAAACGGTGCAGACAACATTTCATAAAAGAAATCAATAGAGGTGGAATCTGCTTTGTTTCAGGGAGCCCCATATGAACAGACAATCTAAAGAATCATAAACCTTGGAGAAGACAATCTTCTTAAAAAAAGTTGCATTATCACTTCCAAGAAGCAATTTCCAATGCCATCGCAAAGCCCTCAACGATAGATCACCCAAACATGGAAGTTGATTTTAGTGCACCAGAGAGTCCGGTACCCTCACGGCCTGTTTGCTAAAACTCTCGCCATTTTTAAGTAAATGGCCTTAGATGAAGTGATGGATCTGAAATCCTCCAGTCTCTCAGCCAGGAGCTTTCTTGAGAATGAGAAAAATGAAGAATTTATTCAACCTTTCAAAATCTTTGTTAAATGTAGCTAACTCTTGGATTGTGGCCATAACATCACTTTCCACCATTAGACTTCTGAAAGAAAAATACGAAGAATCCATCCGGACATGGAGCACCTTCATCGTTGAGATTTTTGGGGGCGCATAGCACTTCAATCTCAGTGAAAGGTCTTCCATGCTTGGTTCGCCGTAAGCTGATGTTTCAATGTCACTCTCCAGCAAACATGATACATGTATTAAAGAAAAAAGCTGATGAATTGTGTGAAATAAAACCATAAAGAAGGAGTCATTAGGAAAGTGAAAACGGGGAAAAATCATAAAGAAAGTTTCTTATAGAAGTTTGATTTCTGGGCACGAATGATCATCAATAGAACTTACTCAAACAGTACTAGATCATAACAGGCAAGTCAGAAATCTAAAAAGTGAAGAAATATATGAACAAAAGAAATGGGAAAGAAAAGGCCTAGAAACACCATTAAATTAAAAAAAAAAGATCAAAGGAAAAAACCACTGGGAAAAATCACATCTTTCACTAATGTTGCCCAATAGCTCAAGTGCCCAACCCAAAGAAATGGATGGAGGAGGAGGATTTCAAAGTTATAGAAAGGAGAGCAGAGGAAAAGAACTATTAAAAAATAACTTGTAAAGGAAAGAAAAAGAAGAAAAAACTTATATTGGCCTAGAGACTGGAATCAAATTTCCAACACCACAGACATGTCAAAAATAAAGAAGAATATGAACATTAAAATGGCCAAGTTCTTCAGTGACAAATGGTTAGAGGAGTTGGTAGTCTAAATTTTGGCATAAGTTATCTAAGGAGATGAAAAGCATAAATCATACATGTCTACTGAAGACATTATAAAGTTTGGAGAAAGTATTATAAGATATATTCAATCCAAGAAGCTTACAGGTCATTACATGTTTTGATGTTATACTATTATGATCTGAAAATTTTGGTACCAATCAGCTGAATCCAATTCGTGGACACCTATCCAAACTCTACTCATGCTCAGCAGTTTCACCAGTAATCTCCACAAGAGCAGGAACCATCCTCGAATCGATGAAAGCGGTTGTTATCCCTCAGTATTATTGTCCGATCTGTGCACTTGCTCAAATATTTGATAGCTGTGTGGCAGTCGTTGCACACCCTCAGGTTCTTCATGACCCGAATTGGCAGTCCTTCTGGCACAAGCAGGAGCCCTAAGCCGATCGCAAGCCGCTCGCTGTGATACCATATTGCCTCCAGCTTTTGCTCTCCGTCAACATCCCTCAGCACCTGGTTTGTATCTGGTACATAGCCAGCCTTCTCCATTTTTTCCCCGACCTCAGCCAACACCTGATAGATTTCTTCACTCCGTTTGTGCAATCTGTCACCTGACACAAAAGTGTGCACCTTTCCTCTAGCCTCTAACCAGCTCAGCCCAGTTTCCTTTCGCACTCCTCGGTCTCTCATTGCCTTCCTCGCCCGTGCTGCATCAGCATACCTTCCTGAGGCCGCATATGCATTTGACAACAACATGTGAGCACCTGAGCTCAAGGAACCTGCTTCGAACAGCTTGGAAGCTGCATATGAAGCAGTATCAGGGTCCTTATGAATGCGACATCCTGTGATAATTGCACTCCAGATGGACTCAGTAGGTTCCATGGGCATGCTATCGACCAGGGCGACAGCCTCACGAATGCGACCTGCTCGGCTGAGGAGGTCCACCATCGCCGCATAGTGCATGGAGCTCGCCTCAATGCCATTCACTGACATCATGTCAAAGTATTGTTTCCCTTCGTCCACCAGCCCTGCGTGACTGCATGCTGTCAGCAAACAGAGGAAGGTGATGGAGTTCGGACAGAATCCTGAAGTTCTCATATCTTGAAACCGTTTGAAGGCAGCATCTGTATGACCATGTTGTGCGGATGCAATGAGCACCGAGTTCCACGCCCCAATATTCCTATTTGGCATTTCATTGAACAACTTATAGGCTTCCTGAACGAGGCCACACTTGGAATAAAGTGAGATTAGAGAGCTTCCCACAAATGGAGAGGAGTCGAAGCTTGTCTTGAAGCAGAGCGAGTGAACAGCAGAACCCAGCTCCAGGAGCGTCGCAGTGCTGCATACTCTGACGACGCAAGAGTACGTAAAGTCATTGGCGCCCCCTGGCCCAAGCTCCGCGAAGGCAAGCTTGAAGAGCTTCAACGCGTCTTCGTGAAGCGCGGCTTCCGAATACCCGTAGATCATCGCGCTCCATGAGACGACGTTCTTGTTGGGCATCTGATCGAACAGGCAACGGGCATCGTGCAGGAGAGATGACTTGGCATAGGCATCAACGAGGGCGGAGGAGACGAAGACGTCTCCCGAGAGATGGGCTTTGAGAGCAATGGCGTGAAGGGATCGGGACAGGGAGGGGTCGGAGAGGGCTGCGGCGGCCTTCGCGGCTGAAGGGAGAGAGCGGTCGGAGGGGGCCACCGCGGCGGCGAGGGAGTCGCGGAAGATGGAGAGAGCGAGGAATGGCTGATCGTTCTGGGCAAAGGAGGCGAGGAGGGCGGACCAGGCGGCAGGAGGGCGCGGTGCAGGGGAATCGTCGAAGGCCGTTCGGGAGAGGAACGGAACGCCGCAGCGCGCGTAGAAGGTGATGAGGTAGTTCCACAGCCGGCGAGCCGGAGACGGCGTGAAGACGGAGCCGCCGGAGCCGGATGGGGGAGCGGCGATGTGGCCGGACTTGAGGATGTGGGCGTGTAGTTGCTGGCCTTGCGGAAGGGAACGGGAGGCGGAGAGGGACAGGAGGCGGTCGGCGAGGGAGTCGGCGGTGGCCGGCGGCGGAGATAGGGGCGTCTTTGGAAATGCGCGCAGGAGGGAGGGCATTTCAGGGAAGAAATAAATTGAAAGGTGTCGCTTCGGAGGCACAGCACAGGAAATAAAACTAAAACCCCTTATTTGTAGCGGGGAGGGAGAAGTTTGAACTTTGAACCCAAATGAACAGAAAGAATTAAAAAAAAAAATCATCACGAAATCAAACAGAAAAAGAAGTCCAAAACATTGAAATTTAAGTAGAAATGGAATGCAGATGCGATCAGAAAACAGGGATGAAAAATATTCCAAAACGAAAACACCACGAAATTAAACAGAAAAACTAAAGGCAAAAAAAAAAAAATCGAAATAAGAAGACGAAAGGCTGTAGAATTCTGCATCCGCCATTATAGAGGAACAAAGAAAGATCGAGCAGATCATAGAACACAGTGAAGAGGAAAAACAAGACATGAGAAATTGGGAGGGAAGTTGAAATGTATTCAAAAATTGTTCGTTACATCCACAACTCCACTCTTTTAAACGTATTTATACTACATAGCTAACCGATATAAACATACAAAACCGATACAAAGAAATCAACCGTCGCTACCATGACTTCCAATTACCGCTACAAAACCAAACCGACAGTGTGATAACACTTCAAACTTGAATACGGTCATCCGCTAACACTCCCCCTCAAGTTGGGGTTTGAATAAATCGAACAATCCCAACTTATCTACCAGATGATCCTGTTGCTGTCTACATAAGGCTTTCGTAAATAAATCAGCCAACTGTTCCTTGGTCGAGACATGTTGCAGATGAACTAAAGATTTCAATTTCTTATCTCGCACAAAATGACAATCGATATCGATGCTTCGTTCGTTCATAAAACACTGGATTATTTACCATTTGGAAAGTGACTAATAGGAAGAATTGAAACTAATAAAAAACAACACACACTTGGACAAACCCAGATTCAAGATGAAGGCTGATCTTCTTTCTTTCAGCAGACAACTACAAATTGAAGATTTCATTTGTTGGGTCATATAGGTTGAACATTTCTTTGAATGCATGGAGATACCAGAGGAAAAACAAGTGTGGATGGTAGTATACTAGCTTAAGGTGAAACATCAAACCTATAATAAGAGTGCCTTAAAGCAAAGAGGAATGATCAAGAATGACCTCCTATCCGCTCATGGTGACATATGAATTAGTTTCTTCCACACAATTGTGAACAAACATTTGTACCAGAAGATTGCTTACAAGGAGTTCGCTTTGTTCATGAATATAGTATGGAATATCACTGACTACACATATTGATCTATCTTATAATGAGGCTCAACATATTGCTCGATCAGCATGTCATGTCAGGGGATACGACCTACTATCCACGATCGAGTTGAGATGAATCCTATATACGCTTTAATAGAAAATGTTCAGAATTAGTTGAACCACAACTTGAAATAAAGGGGTCTTTCAATTCAACAAAATTCCCACTACGTTAGCAACACTACAAAGGATAAGGATTCAGAATCTAGAAAAAAAAGGCAAAATCACTAGTTGATGCTATGTTTAAGTGTTGATATCAATAAAAAAAAATATAAAGACACTATCTTATATATGTGATATAATTGAGATGGGGTGCCTACCACATTGTATTCGATAAATCATGGCAATTTTATGTGAGGGAGGCACATAATGTCATGCTACATTGATGAAAAAAACAAAGTCATGATGTTAAAATATTGTTGATTCTGTACAAAAAAGAAGTTCAAGTTGATCCAAATTAAAAGTAGTGAATATTAAACCTCCACGAAGACTTTAATCATGCAACTCAATTGTATTGGTAGACAAGCACAACAAATATATTACACTAACTATTCATGAAAAATAACTAAAGATGAATGATGGACGATGTTGAAAATGAGAAGTAGTCTATTCTTAAAAGAAATAACGTCAAGTGATTTTGAGACATCATATACAATCATTCCTTGACGACAACTACTAAGTAAATTGAATGAATGATTATTGATGTCATCAATGAAATGGAAAATATTCAATTTCTAGATGACATTATGTCAATGGAAGAGTTTAGTTGAAATGATTTATGACAAATTGAGATGATGATAACAATTAGATTCATGATGACGAATAAAAATGAAGATAAATTAAAATATGAATCAAGTATTGAAAAAAAATAGTTTAATTTTTCAAAACATAATGGTACCTTAACAAACCATTAAATATTTATAAGTTATTAATGGGGGTGTAATGGGTGAAACATTGTGCAACGCCTAATCTAAACCATCCATTTTATATCTATTGTCAAGATGAACACACTTTCTCTCCTCTCTCCCTCTCTCTTGTGCGACCTCCTCCTCCCCTGACCTCTACGAGTGACCTCCTCCCCTCTCGAACGCCCAACACTCCGATCCCGTGAGCTGATTGCGATCAGCCGAACCAGATCACTGCCCCCAAACTCTACGATTGCCACCCTCAACGAGTCCCTCTGACGATTATTGCCACCGACCTCTATGATCGTCGCCCCCATTTGCCACCCCTGATCGTCGTCCCCGACGAAACAAATCCAGCTATCTATTGTTGAGAGAGAGAGATGATTGAGGTCATTGTTGATTAGAGAAAGAGAGAGAGAGAGAGAGAGAGAGAGAGAGAGAGCAGTCTTTGATATCTTCGATCGATCGTTAGGGGGAAAGGGGCGTTTTGTAGGGGAGAGAGGGGATGGGACCGACGCTCGGAGGGGAGGAGGAGGTTGCAATGTGTCGGCGGCGACAACGGTGATCATAGGGGAGGAGGAGGTGATTGGCGGCGGCGACACACGAGAGAGAAGAGAGAGAGAGAGAATGGCAAATAATCTAGACGTAGATTTGAAACAAACGACCTAAATTAAGGCACTGCACAATGTTTCACACAAGGGGTGTTACACTCCCATTAATTCCTATTTATAAAAATGCTATCTATATATAATGATATATACCATTTACAAGTATGGTTATTGAAGGTGGATGGACTCATTCTACCAGGCGAGCAATTGGTGAGTCATCCTGATCACGCTACAATGATGCCCCCCAAACCATAGATGTTACACTAGGTGATATATTTATCTTATACTACAATCATATTCACTAGATTAATGTTCTTCTCCTTGCCCACTTACCAAAGAGGGTGGAATCATGAGTCCTATGTAACTTATGACTATTAAACTTATTATTTAGTTTGTTTTGATTTGTGACATATTAAGTGTCTTGCCGAGGTCAAGAAAGCCATCTTTAATTTTGAGTAGGGCATGTGAAAATTCTCAAAACATTTCAAATGGTAGTGTGAATTTTCTTTTAAAGTGAACAAATTTGTTAATATATATGTGTTCGAAATATTTAATTTGAATGTAGGTCAAACATGAATGTCTTAAAAATGTTGAAACCACAAAATCCAACAAAGTTTCTAAGCCAAGGGCCACATACACACTAGAGAATCAGTTTGATTTGATGAGCATCAATGCCATTCGTATGGTACTATGGTCCACATACATTACTTCTTTGAACTTTTACAACACACGTAGGCATTAAAACTGTATTTATGTAAGATAGTATTGCTTGTGAGTGTTCATACATAATGTTTTGGATTGGATTGGCAAAACATCATATGAAAACATTAATAAGCATCACCTAGGGGTGCATTAGCAATGCAACAGCGATAAGGTGGTTGAGTTACCATAGTACTTAACGTCCATACAACGTGGTAGTAACATTATTACAACATCGACAACATTACCGTTGTGCCAAACATGATAGTTTGTGGGTGCTTAGCGTAGGCAATATTTGGAAATCGAAATCAAGTTAGTACCAATGTCTGGTTTGTCATGATGTTTGACTAAATTGAAATTGGAGTCCGATCCAATCTTGGTTTCCACTGCATTGTTCACACTTGTCCAATTTTTTTTAAATCAACTTTTTTTCTACACATGTTAATTTCTTTTTTTTCAAATCTATTTTTTCTTCTCTTATATTCATCACACAAAATATTTTATATCTAATATATGATATACTTATGATAAAAGAATTAATTTAATGTTATTTATTATTTGTAATTTAATAAAAAATTATGTTTTGTTAAATATAATTTATTATATTTAATAATAAATTTTTAACATAATATTTTAATTTATACTCAATATTTATTAATTATTAAAATTTTGTTTTATATCTACAATTCTTATATATCATTCAAACACACACTAAAATAAATTTATCACATCAACTTTTCAAATCCCATCTTTGCATTCCACTTCATTCAAACATACTCCGAACTAATATATCAATTTAATTATTTATCAAGAATTAAAAAAAAACTACAATTTTTCTTGCGCCATACATTAGCATTTAATCTAGTGTTTCAATGGTGTAAAATAAGTGTCTCCTTAGGACCTTAGGGTCGTCGTTTTAAAAAGTACATGACATCCTTGCATGCGATTAATGTCATCCCGTACAATCTCCGCTTCCTCGATGCTAAAGTGACACCGTCGAGATCTTCGCCTTGTGGAATCTTGAGCACCGCGACAATGATACATTATAAACTATTAGACATAAATAATATAAAAAGTTAAAATTAAATTGGATAAAATGGGCATCCTCCCAAGTTAAAGAGGGAGGATGCTCCTCCCTATGTTCGTAACCGTCCAATGTTAAGTGGACAGTAGATGGAGATGGACGCAAAAGAACCGGAAAATAAAGCGTTTTTTACTGTTTACTCACCCAGAGCATCTTCCTCTCTCGATCATCCAGCGGCCTACGGCGCAATCCAGAGGTGCCAAGCGTGGTGGTCATGGAGACCGATGGGGATCGAGCGACCATGCAGCGTTGGCAAAAGGACACGGCTAGAATCATGGTCGGAGCGGGCAACGGCAGCGCGCGGGGCATGTCGGCGGCGACATCGAGCAGCAGCAGCCGGCAGCGGGAGCGACATTGAGCAGTGGCAGAAACATCGAGCAGCAGCAGCGACATTGAGCAGTAGCAGCAACAAGGCGCGTCGTCGACGTCGATCGAGCAGCACTAGCAACGACATGATTTGTGCACGTCGTCGACTTTGATCGAGCAGTGGGCGGGCAGCGGCAGTGGGCAGTTTACCGGCACAAGTGAAGAAGGATTGGAGCTCGGCCGACGACATGCTCGTTGGTGAATGGAAACGTTTAACGTCGGTTTATTTTGTTGAGCCGAACCACATGTTATTAATTACGTCGTTAGATCTGCAATGGACGGCTGCGTAAGGGGGGAGAGGCATCATCCATCTTTAAATAGGGAGAACGCCCATTTTATCCAATTAAATTCGATAAATAATATTTCTTTATATTAATTTTAATATCAATTAATAAGTATTGTTATAATTATATTATTTTGTTACATTGGTTCTACACTCTTTCACATGTGATATATTTTCATAATTAGTTATATGATATGTAAGGAAAATATTATTCTAAGGATAATATTATTTGGTAAATGAATTGAAAAATTAGAATAAAAAAGGATCATGTTAAATGTTATCATTAAAAATTTATTACATCAAACTTTTGAAAGAAAAAAATAACTAAATAACAATATTAGCATAAGTAATAAACATATATGAATGCGACTTGGTAAAATTTAAAATATTAAATTAGGAAAGTTGTTGTATAAGTTTAGTATGATGCAATTGTTAATATTTATTTAAGTTGGGATAAAAAGAAAATAAAAAATGATAGTATTTAACAAAAAATATTAAAACTAGGAATTAATTAGGATACAATAAAAAAGAATAAAGAAAAAAAAAGGTTTTCTAAGTTTATAGTGATTGAAATAGTTGAGGATGAGGATCGATCACCTGTAGGCAAAGTAGGCATTTCCACCACTAAGAGAAAGGACTACAAGCAAATAGTTAATCACTATTAATTACTTATACAACTTTTTAGTGATGAACTTATACCCATGGGCAACCCATATGGCTCCCCTGCATCGCGGTGTCACTAACACAACGTGATCATTTGGTCTAAGACCATTTTAGAGTTTTTCTTATGTGCCGACCTTCTGCACAAATCTTGGCTTGACTCGACCTTGCCGTAGAAGCCGCCTCGCATCGCCTTGACCTCGCCTCTCGTTGTGACTTTGAGACAGAAGTCACCTCGACTCCTCTCATCACTGCTCAAGGTCGCATCTTGTGCGCTATAGATCTCGTTGCATGATCTTGGTGGTTCTCGCTTACATCATATATATATGGATTTAATGAAAATACTATGTCTTTCATAGCATAGCACCCTTATACGCTCATCCAGAAGCATCGGATAGCGCATATGGATTTTCGAAAAGTGCTTAGGTATCTCTCGGTTCGTGCTAAAATCAGAGAGGAAATCCATCTCTTGAGGTTTTGAATCATCATGTGGACCTTGTTGAAGTCGACGTTCGGGGGCCCGACATCAGTGTGGAGTTTTGAAGCAACCCCGAGCAGAGGGGTGGCTCATGAAGCAGGGGGAGTACATTAAGATGTGAAGTCGGCGGTGGTTCATGTTGAAGTGTAGGAAGTCTTTTGTTTCAAGGGCATCATCCATATCGCCTCCTGCCTCACAATCTAAGGGCGCCGAGGGCGTCCTCAACGGCCCAATGCCTTTGAGCTCTCCAATGGCGTTAACTTCACTTGCCGCCACTGCTGAACCACCTCATTGCAACTCATCGCCGTTGAATTTCTCACAATCTGCCACTGCTACGCAATCCCACCGCTGCACGATCTTGATGTTTTCATTGAACAAGCTTCCCACAACCCGCCACCACCGCTTAACCACCTTGTCTCTCTGTCGCCGAATGATCTTGCTGCATTCACCATCAACGTTGAACTACGTCGCCGCCACCGCCGGACCACCTTGCCTCATTGTTGTCATGGCCGAAAGGACCGGTTCAACCACCCGCATCTTGAATCCATCGTCGAATAAAATCAACGGATGGTAACAAACGTTTTGAAGGGCGTAGTATATCCATTAATATATATATATATATATATATATATATATATATATATATATAATGGGGTGTAACACCCCTTGCGTGAAACAATATCGTGGGCATGTGAACTGTTGGATCCAATGGACGACTCAAAACACTTATCTGATTGGGGATGGTGGTGGAGCAGATCGAACGACGGTGTAGCGGGCGGCGAATCGGGGGATGGGGGTGGCACAGATCGCGGACGACGGCGCAGAGGAGGAGAGGACAGGGGAGAGAGAGGGAAGGAGATGATCGAAGGAAGGGGGAGACGATCGAGCGGCGACGGCAGCGAAAACAAGCGATAGATCGGCAGCGATAACGACAACATGTGAGAGATCGATGGCGGTGGCGACATCATGCGAGAGATCGGTAGCGGTGCAGATTGGGGATAAGGGCGACAATCAGAGGAGAGAAGAAAGAGAGCAAAGTGTAGGCGGCAGCGACGCAGATCAGGGAGCAACGTGCGATAATAGGAGGAGAGAAGAGAATAGAGCGACGATCGTAAGGATCTGGGCGACGACACTCGCAGTCGATAATGACGATCGACTCATGGGCAGCAGCACTCGGAATCAATGGGGGAGGTCGAGGGTGGGCGAAGCTCGGGGTCAGCGGCAGTGACTCTCGAGGGAAGGAGGAGGTGGACGGTGAGCGGCGCATCAGAAGGAGAGGAGAAGAAGTGGGGATGAAGACACTCATGACCGTTCCATTGGACCATACAATTTCATTTGGACCATTGGATCGGTATGAGTTATATTACGATGGATACACACATTTGGGTATGCACCGAGCAATCCGCTTTCTTTAGGCATTGGATGATGATTGGATACACACATTTACCGGTTCAAAGGGTAGGGTATGGTCGAAGTACAAAACAATGAGGTTCCAATACGTATTTGAGAAATTATTGTATGAATCACAGGTAGATGTAGAAGATTGGATGAATCAGAGGTGCTGTAATTATTGTCAATGATTGACTACAGGTTATATCTGCGGATCCACGCTCCATCACAGAGTATGACCAAATCTGGTACCCATTGGCTGTTCACTAGAAAAAAAAAAAGGTAAAATCTGTCGCCCCTCTCGCATTCTGGCGGCATTTGATGAAAGACCTACTTAGGACTTGCAGCGGAGAGCTATGCAAGGGGAACATTGGGGGATCGCTGCTTGCAGAGAGGAGAAACCACAAGAAGGGATGGAAAAAATTTCTCCCTTGAACCGGACGAACTTAATGGTTTTGACGTTGAGCCAAGTTTTAACTTTTGAACCGGTAAAAAAACCACACATCTTTAGCTGAGTACAGATCAATCATCCAATCATGATCCAATGGCTAAAAAAGTGGGATTGCAGGTGCATTTGTGTAATCACCATAACACCATTAGTAAGAAATGCTATTCTTTTTTTAAGTAAAAGCTCGCAATTATTATATGTCGATCTTAAAATGTCCATACGTCCCCTTTTCCCCACTTTCTGAAAAAAAAAATATTTTAGACTCGTCGAGTGTAGTAATAGAAAGTTTTTTTTACATTTTCCTTCTTTTTTTAAAAAGAAGGCTAGATATATAGGTGTTATCGCCAAGAGGCTAACATGAAATTGACTCACGCCATGAGGTTAGGACCTCATTTGATCATATTTAACAATTTAGTAGCTAAATTAATTAAAATCAATGGATTTGCAGTCAATAGGTAACGTGTACGAAGAATTTTTAATCAGCTGACAACTAACAGCTAGTTGTCATTACAAGACGTGACACCGTACGTCTACGTCTCTGCACAAAATGAGGCTTCGAGTAATTAAGCAAGATAATTAAGTACAATTGAGAATCACAAGTTCGACTAAGCAACATAATTAAGTACAATTGAGGATCACAAGAGGATCATGCACATCTAAATGCTCTTAATTGATCTTAACCACCGGTGCGAATATTCCACTTTGGCTTTAAGTGCATGTACTAACTTAGGACCGGGTAGTTTAAATTAAGCTCGAAGTCAAAGCATCAATTTTATTATCCGAAATGAGGCACCGCCAAGGAATTAAGCATTCAAAAACCTTGTATGCGTTAATCAGATGCATACATGCATGTGTTCCTCTAGCTAGCTAGTCTATCTGCATCAAGTTTGGTATTAAATTGTTGCATGTGAAAAAAAAAATGTAAGGATTTCAAGATTTATTCCAATGTTATATACATAGACCTTTTAAAAAAAGAATTAATATATCAATTTATAACGTGCTTTGGATTATTCACTGTTTTTTTTAGATGCATATTCTCAGCATAAATCTTGGGGCCAAAGTTACATATAAAAGAAGATCACATGGCACTGCATGCGATCAAATTGACTTTGGAAACTAACGAACGATCATTAATGCAAACTCCATTTTCGCAATACAGTTTGGTGGAAGGAAAAAGGATAAATATATGTAATGATTCGCCAGAGTTGATTTAAACTATGTGTCAATTAAGATCCAACCTTGAACAGTCATCACGTTCTCAAATTCAGACCCACAAATTGGATTATTTAAAGTAATATATATGTCATGGTTCTCCGCAAGTAATCATTATATTTATGTAGATGTCTATCGATCGATAAAGAATCTGAAAATTAAGAAAAAAAAAGGAATCCTCTACGCCTCCTCATGATCAGTATTTGCTCCAAGTCTGCATGCAGTACTAATTATTCAATACGTGTATTATACAAGTTTTCTCTTTCGGTTACGTGTATTATATAAGTTATAACATGTGCACCTCTCCCTCCGAGTGCCTATAAATTGGGTTCTGCTGCATCTTTTAACTTGCATTCAGCTCCATCTGCTCTCTTCTCTTCTATTCTCTTCTAACTTTGTTATAGTGGCCACCTATCAAATTAACATGAGGGCACGTAGTTTGTCTTTGTTGGTTCTCTTGGCAATCCTCGGACTCTCAGGGATCTGCAGAGCTGATGGCCTGTCGAAGAATTTCTACAAGAAGAGCTGCCCTTTTGCTGAGACCATCGTGCAGAACATGACCTGGACCTTTGTGGAAAGCACCCCAGAGCTCCCTGCCAAGCTCTTAAGATTGTTCTTCCACGATTGCTTCGTCAGAGTAAGTGGCCTCACGTCCTACACCTATATACGTACTCATGCATGCAAATGTATTTGGTTACTGAACGATTAATGAAGTATAGAGGCTTTAATTGCTGATCTGAATCTGAGCCCCCCTGCAGGGTTGTGATGCATCTGTGCTGCTGGATCCCGTGAGCAACAGCACCCAGGTGGAGAAGCAAGCGATACCCAACCTCACACTGGGAGGCTTCGACGAGATCGACGCCATCAAGGCGGCACTGGAAGAAGTTTGCCCAGGGACGGTCTCCTGTGCTGATATCGTTGCTCTCTCGGCGCGAGATGCAGTCTCCTTTCAGGTAATTAAGCCTATAACTAAGCACGCAGACAACAAGATGTCTCCATGGATGCATATATGCACATGCATGCATGATTGAATGAATTGTTAAAGTTTGTATGAGATGGTTTTTAACGCGTGTCGACTGAATTATATTATGCGTATATATATATGTACGTACGTAGTACCAAGCACCACTGTGGGAAGTGCGCACCGGCCGTAGAGATGGGAACGTTTCACTCTTGTCCGACGCTTTTGGCTTGCCTTCACCCTTCTCCAACTTCTCCGTCCTCCGGCAGCAGTTTGCAGCCCAAGGATTCAGCGTCAGTGATCTCGTCGTACTCTCAGGTGATTAATCATTAAGATCTACTCTCTCTGACTGATCGAATATAGACTTAATAGGTACACCCACCTTATGGAAATCTTATGTGCATGCACGGTACGTACTGTCTGCAGGTGCACACACCATTGGAAGGGCTCACTGCGGCACGTTCTCGGGGAGGCTGTACAACTTCACCGGAAACGGCGACACCGACCCGTCGCTGGACCCTGCGTACGCGGAGTCGTTGAAGAAGCTCTGCCCCAACCCTGCGAACTCGGCGACGACCGTGGAGATGGACCCCAGCAGCTCGCTCGACTTCGACACCGACTACTACATCGCGGTGAACAAGCGCAAGGGGCTCTTCATCTCCGACGCCGCCCTCCTCACCGATTCCTCCGCGGCCGACATGGTGCTCAAGCTCCAGAAGCCCAACACCTTCTTCTCGCGCTTCGGCAAATCCATCAAGAAGATGGGAGCCCTCGGAGTGCTCACGGGCAGCGCCGGAGAGATACGGACGCAGTGTCGTTTTGTGAACTCTGCCTAGGCTTTAAGAATGCACGACAGTACTGATCGATCTTATGAATTAATTAATGCACGTCTTTTCTACATTTTAATTTTTGTTGTCACCCCGGAAATAAACGTTAGTGTTAGTTAATCAACTGCCAGATGAATCAACGAAGGTAATGGGAGTTTGTAAAACGTTTGTTATGCTAATCTTATTAGCTTATTGTATTTTGATACACGTTTCTTGACATTCTTGTGTTAATCTTATTAGCTTTATTGTAATTTAATAAAGGTTTGTTGTGTTAATCTTATTGGCTTATTGTTGTTTAATAAACATTTGCTACTTAAACTTCTGCTTTATGTTTATTTGGAAGTATATTCCTCTGATTCAAAAGAAAAAAAAAATGCTGAGAGTAAAAATATATAATCAAATTTGGTAATCAATTAGTTGACAGCCGAGTGAGCTTTAAATTAAGGGACCTGGTGACAACTTGTGGATCCAGAAGCTTTGGTAGGTGGCAAAAGGATTCACACGTTAAGTTTCTGGTGAAGTTTCTAATTGGATCATTTAATTTTTAAATCGTACAGGATAAAAAAATGTTTTGTTTACTTGGAAAAATAAGGTTGGTAAATGGAGGGAAAATTCTTAAACGAGCAGCATTTCGATGCATATGATGATGCAGTGAGAAATTACAAAAGGTTGGACTGAAAAAATGCAAAAAAAATGGCTATATGAAAAAATAAGGGCCCAACCGGGTTCGAACCGGTGACCTATTGATCTGCAGTCAATTGCTCTACCACTGAGCTATGGACCCGAGTTGTTTGCTCTGTGCGTATTAAAATTGGAATTTATAGATCACCTAAAATATCCCAGTCACCTGTTTCTTGCTCGTCTGATATAAGAACCTTACTTGTTATCATGGTGATCAGAGTTTGCAGGGAGGTTGACAATGAAGCGGAAAAAGATAATGGGGAACACTCGCTTGACAATTCTGTGTACAATTAACAACAACAAATCCACAACTAGATAATGAAATGTAGAGGCTGTTTGACGTATTACTAATTTAATTAACTAATAATTTAGATCACCGTTTCGATATATTATTATTATTTAAATTATCGTTAATATTATAGTGTTTGATAAATACTAGTAATATAAATAATAGTCAAAGTAGATAGTAAAAAGTTACTAAAATATCCTTAAAAATTATTTCAGATTTAACAACATATTATTACAAATAAATAAAAAAAACAAAATAGAAAAGTGGATATTATAAAAAAGATGAGACAAAAATAAGAGTTATTTTTAAAAGATTTCAAATAATAAAGAAGATGAAATGAAATTATATTTATTTATTAATAAAATATTTAAAATAAAAAATAATTGAATAAATATTTTTATCAAAATGCATTTTCACCAGTCGGTAATTTGAAAAATCACCTCCTCTGTCTACTATCTAGATTACCAATGAGATAGTAATCAAGATTATCAGAATAATTAAAATTATCGATAATCAATCGCAATCAAATATAATAATGTAGTAGGTTTTGAAATTTTTAAATAAAATAATCGATAATTAAGTCTAAGGCAGTTGGAACTTGGATACAATAATGAACATTACGGTGAAGAAAGGAGAATATGAATTGGAAGTCAAGCACGAGTCAAAACTTTTTCAGGTACTGCAAAGGAACTTGATAATTGGATCTATTCACTTCAGATTGATCTCCAGAAAGCTTGGTGTGTTTCTACGTGAACTACGAACAAAAATAATTGAATTCAAGATCTCCATCTTTTTCGTTATCTCAAATTAAACAGGCCTAGGTTGAAATACTTTTCCACCTCCAATGGTTTGTACTTAATTAAGATTACGAGAACATCTAGCTATCTTTTCAGTCACTAATTCGAATGCTGCTCCTTCGTTACTGCTATTCTTTTCCCTTAATACATTTCGAACAAATGGCAATTGGGGTTAGATACAATTAGAATCCAATTTTCACGTAATTAGGACTTTCCCAGGACTTGCTCACATTGCAGATCAATGTTTTCAAAAAGTCACATTCGGTCATTATAAAAAAAAAAAAGATAAGATGACGACGACGACGACGGTTCATCAAAATATAAAAAAATATGATTAGATTCAGAATCATGATACGAGTTCCATTAAATTTTATTTATTACAATTTATATGTATCTACACAAAAAAATAACTTGATTTCATAGAGTAATTAGATACCATCAACGAAAGGGTTAGGCAACAACAGAGTTCTTTCGAGGGGCTTGTCCAAAATCTTAAACTGGTGGAATATAATTTGTGACAACCTAAATCTTAGTACTGCAATGATTTTTCTTGAAATAACTTCATGATCAGCAATTCAGCATCATCTTTGATTTCCATTTAAAACAAAAAAACATTATAGTATGCTGTGTGTGCATGGTCATGTGTTAAGATATAGTCAAAAAAAAAAAAAACCACCAGAATCATTTCCATCTGATTTGAATTAGTGAAAAGAATCCAGTTGATCTCCAGAAAATTTTACCAAGATTTCTTTTTTCGATGTATGAGCAATTAATATCAAAGCACCAAAGTGCTAGTACGTGATTGATAATAGATAATGTGGCAGGGAATAGGGATAGTGGCTTGACTTGCAACTAAAGCTGCTACGGTTGGCAATTAAAAACACTGAGCAGTACACAATTCTGCATTGCAGAAAAAAAAAAAGAATCAAACACTGTCGATGAGTGGCAGAGAAAACAGTGGATTGAAGATTTACATGAAAATGCATACCTGGACCTGAGCTATAGAATGCATCAGCTGCGTGCTGACATACAAAATAGAACGAGAATCAAGAACTGAATAGTAGTACAAATCATTAACCATAAAAAGGAAAAGATGAGCAATAGAACTGAATGGTCCAACTATAGATCTGTTCCGCAGTGTTGCATGCTAAATAATACAATTCTTAAATCGATGAACGCCATTAGCATAACCAAACCTGCTACAGACAGCAGATTGAAAGTAAAATAATAAATCATAATAAAACAATCTTCATTCTGATGTTACTAAAACTTTGAGGCTTTATATGAAATCATTTTTCAACTTCCATCTTCAATACTTAGAATTACCAAACTGAAGGCTTAAGATAAGATAAGTCACAAATCTCCGCTGGTCAACTTGCTCAGTATTGATATAAACATCCTGAAAAGTCCACTTGCTGTTCTGCGCTGCAACTTGAACATTACATAGGAATCAAATCTTCTGGTCCAGGACGCACGCTTTCCCGAGCCATCGCTGGTGGTGGACGGCGCCGGGCATATGCTTGTTGTACTCATAATCGTGATTTCGTTAACTTCAAAATATTTTTTTATTAGTCCTTTATTTTGGAGAAGCCAATTTATTATTTTGTTTTTTTATTAAATTTCACTGTTGGTGCATATTTATTTGGAGTTATCTATTTGAAGTTTATAAATTATTAGTATTTTTTTTTGAAAAAAGATTGAAACTATTTTATCGTTGTTCGTATTTTTTTTAATACCTCTGCGGGCCTCACGGTGATTTTAGAAAGGAAAGTCGGGATTATTACTTCTCACATATTAGCCTGTCGTGTGTATATATATATATATATATATATATATATTTTGTAATACTCTATTTAATTGGAAAATAAAGTAAAATAATAAAAGAAATAGAAAATGAAAATTAAGTTGTAAAAGATCAATTAGCTTAGCTCAATTAGGAAATCCGTTAGCCTAATAGTCCTATAATTACCCTATAAAAAGAAGTAATTGCCCTAAGGCTCTCCTTTTAGCAACCATTTCTCTCTCTCACTTCTCTCTCTTCCTTCCTAAGGCATCTCATCCAGCAAGAAGGGGCATTCCAACAAGGTCTTCATCTAGGTTAATCTACATTTTTGCATCATTTGATCATTAGGACCATCACTCACTCCATCTCTCTCCATTTGGATTGCTTCCTAGGTGGAGAACAATAAGGAGTGTTCTTAAGGTTGGAAAAGCTCAAGCTATGATCAATCACGAAATCAGGTGGGTGATACCGAAATCCCCTTGTATAACATGATAGAAATTGATTGGAATTAGGTTCTTATTGTATGATGGGTTCTTGATGATGGAAAGAACATGAAAGGATGATTGATTGATTGTATTATCATGTTTTGCTCCATGTTTGTGATTTCTTTTGATCTAGATATGTTATGTATTAATCTCATAGGCTTAACTGATTGATTTCATGCTTTGATTGCATTTTTGGATTGAAAATCGTGTTTATCGCAATTCTGTCCGAGTCTGTTTTCATACAGACCGGTCGACCGATTCTGTATATCAGTCGATCGGTGATGAGGTTATCGGTCGACCGATCCTTGTAGACCGATCGACCGATCACTCTTTTCGAGCATTGTATCGTTCGGCCAATCGACCGATCGAAGCTCCTTTTTAATCTAAGTATTATCGATCGACCGATCCAGAGATATCGGTCGATCGATGAGTAATTTGTTCACTGTATTGTATGAATGCGAACCAGTCGACCGATCCAGAGATATCGGTCGACTGGTGTCCGAAGAACGGTCGACCGACCAGTGAGGACCGGTCGACCGATATTTGTCCATATTGCATATTTGATCCCTATTTTGATTAAGGTTCATTCTATGCTTGTGTTGTGCCACTCCTTACTGTTTGGCATGTTATGTGATTGTATCATTGACCTTATGTTGATCTGTTCTATGATCCAATCCAATCATGGTATGCAAGTATGACAAAGTGATTAAGTAAGAAACAATATGAATAAGCTTATGGGAGTGGTGGTCAGAGCTTATGTTATGTGCTTCATGTTAAGGTCGCTCCCTTAGCCATTACTTGATCCCCCATTGGCTCTTGCTCTGACGAAAAATCCCCCAGGATGAAAACACCCAAAGTCACCTAATGTTAAGTAAAAGTAAGAGCACAAGAAGCATGAACAAGAACATGAACATGATAAAGAAAGCATGATTATTTATTCAGTATGATCTCTGGAATCTCTTATGATTATATGATTGACTCATGATCTTTATCTCTCTTATTCATCAATATCCGAATCAAGTGATCTTATGCTCTCAATTATGATCTTATTGCAAGTGGTTACTAATTCTGTCAATTGTTATTTATTGTTATGCATGGTGCACTTATGAATCCCCACTAGGCTGTATAACTTACGGGAGGATCTCCTCCCCTATGTTGATTTTCACAGGACCAGGTCAGTGATGGTGTTGAGATGGTGTGCGCGACCAGCGATGCTAAGCACATGAACCAAGAGAGATGACCTAGTTATCTTTATCTTTATTTTTCGCAATTTGAGCTTGTTGTAATTCAGACATTATGACTATCATAAACTTTGTAATATTTTGGGGACTCTCTCTTTTATGATATTTCTATCTTTCCTTCTTCACTTTTATTATTGGCATGCCATTGTTTTTATTTTTGAGATTTGGGTCAAGTTCAAGTCAATGTTAAAGTATTTTCGTAGTACCTTCGAATAGATCCTCACCACGTGGCGTTGGTCGATTTGGGGGCATTACATTTATGGTATCAGAGCCACTGTTCGGACTCTTTTGACGTCTTATTATATGGTATGGTATAAGAGAGGTTCATGTGCTATCACTGAGCTGTCGCCACACTCTCCACCAAAGTGAAATGTAAGTCAAATACATGTTTATTATATGGTATTGATTTTGAATGTATTGTTCTTACATGATTAAAGGATAAGGATGTCGACGCGATCGGAGAGGATACAGGAGCGAGAGGTCAGATCGGGCCGTATCGCTCTTGAGGTGCCAGAGGGTCTGGAGGGCCCAATCACTGATTCACAGATAGTAGCCGAGCGAGGCCGAGGACGGGGCAGTGGTCGAGGCCGCACCCCCACTCGCGACCGAGGACGAGGTCGCAGCGCGAAAGCGCAAGCACAGAATGCATATGTGGATGAGACTGACCCGTTGGGGGGCAGTCAAATTGGAGGTAGCCAGCCTGTGACCAGACGTCGCACGCGGGAACCACGACAGGAGGATCCAGAGGATACCTTAGAGGCATTCCTGAGGCTAAAACCGCCTCAGTTTGAGGGCAAGTCAGACTTCTTCAAAGCTGAACAGTGGGTAGAGTCTCTGGATCGAATCTTTAAACTGATGAGGTGTGCTGAAAGACAAAAGGTATTGTATGCTGCTCATCTGATCACCGATTCTGCCATGGATTGGTGGAAGACTACTAGGGCTACCATGTTCAGAGGACTGGAGAAAGACGAGATATCATGGGAGGAGTTTAAGTTGGCCTTTGCAGAGCGATACACTCCTGATCACGATTGGGAAAGCAAGCATGAGGATTTTTTAGAGCTGGTCCAGGGGACCATGATAGTGAGAGAGTACCATGCACAATTTGTCACGCTGGAGCAATATTGCCCTATGCCGTTTGAGGGACGCATAAGGGCAAACAAGTTCATCAATGGTTTACGACCGGATCTGAAGACTGAAGTCCTGATTGGGGACAGCGATACCTTGGAGAAGGCGGTGAGACTAGCCACCCGCATGGAGAAGGACCAGGCTGAGCGCAGGGCCAGAGCACCAGCCAGGCCAGCGGAACCACAGCGATTTCGGATCAAAGATCGCCGACCATTCAGGAGGGATGATCGTCGCGATCGCCGCTACAGGCCTTATCATCAGAGAGAGGCCCATCGCTATGCTCCACTCCCTCATCGCCCAGCACCAGCACAGCATCAGGTATAAAGATTTCAAAGTATAAACTAAGAATATGTAAAAATGAAAATTAACTCGCGTCTCATGTAATAGCCTCTGAGACAGCTGCCACCTCCTTCACGTCAGCCTCAGCCACCAATGCCAGTAGTTCCACCGAGGCATCGTTGCCTACATTGGAGCGATATCATGATGGCGAATGTCGCAGGAGGACTGGTGCATGCATCCTATGTGGACACTTCGGACATTTCGCCCGAAACTGCTCCCAACCTGCTAGGAGAGGTCATGATAACAGGGGCGCAGGAGGCGCAAACCTCGGAGCACAGGACAGGGTGCATCACATGGAGGCAAATGCTGAGCTGAATGATAACGACGTTATCAGAGGTACTCTTCCTATTACTGGTGTGTCTGTCATTGTTTTGTTTGATTCAGGGGTCACACACTCGTTTATTTCGGAGTCGTGCGCCCAAGCTCTTAGCTTGTCTTTGCAGCAGATGCCTCATGCCATGAGGGTAAGCACCCCCATGAGAGATCTTCACATGGCATGTACATTCCAAATGTACCTGTCACTGTGGAGAAGAAGAATTTTTCTGCAGACCTCATTGTTATTCCGATGACAGACTACGACATCATCCTAGGGATGAATTGACTTTCTTACCACGATGCAGCTCTACACTACAAACAGAAGAAGATCATAATAGGCGCACAGGGCAAGCCAAAGGCAGTCATCAGGGGTACACCATCGGAGAGCAAGAGGATGATTGTCTCGGCTATGAAGGCGCAAAAGATGATCCAGAAGGGATGTTATGCCTACTTGACAAGTGTGGTGAAGATTGATGCACCAGCCACCGCACTGCAACAGTTGGACGTAGTGCGTGAGTTTCTGGATGTCTTCCCTGAAGATACTTCAGGATTACCACCGAGGCGTGAGGTGGACTTCAAGATCGAGCTTCTATCTGGCACCGCACCCATCTCAAAGGCACCGTATCGCATGGCACCGGCCGAGATGCAAGAGTTGAATAAGCAAATCCAGGAATTGCTAGACAAGGACTTCATTCGACCGAGTGTCTCTCCGTGGGGAGCACCTGTACTATTCGTGAAGAAGAAAGATGGTTCAATGCGGCTTTGCATTGACTACAGGATGCTTAACAAGGTGACGGTGAAGAACAAATATCCTCTGTCCCGCAATAATGACCTGTTCGACCAGTTATCCAAGGCATCAGTGTTCTCTAAGATTGATCTACGGAGTGGATATCATCAGTTGAGAGTTGCTGAGGAGGACATACCGAAGACAGCCTTCCGGTCTAGGTATGGTCACTATGAGTTTATAGTGATGCCGTTTGGACTAACGAATGCTCCTGCAGCATTTATGGATATGATGAATAAGGTTTTCAGACCCTACTTGGACCAGTTCGTCATAGTGTTTGTGGATGACATCCTGATTTACTCATCCAGCCCAGAGCAGCATCGGGAGCATCTCAGGATAGTGTTGGAAACTCTGCGCCAACATAAGCTGTACAACAAACTCTCTAAGTGTGAGTTTTGACTGAATGAGATCATGTTTCTTGGACACAGTTTTCAAGAAGGACATCTCAGTGGACCCCGCTAAAGTGGAAGTTGTGACTAATTGGGCAAGGCCAAAGAATGCTTCCGAGATCCGCAGCTTTCTAAGATTAGCAGGTTACTACAGGACGTTCATAAGAAACTTCTCCAAGATTGCAGCACCGCTCACGAACCTCACGAGGAAAGCGGGGAAGTTCATCTGGTCTGACAAGTGTGAGCAGAGCTTCCAGACCTTGAAGGATCGTCTGACATCAGCACCTGTCCTCACTATTTCGATGGGCAAAGGAGGATATGTAATTTATAGTGATGCATGTGGGACAGGTTTAAGGTGTGTACTGATGCAGCATAGTAAAGTAGTGGCCTATGCTTCACGCCAGCCGAAGAAGCATGAGGTTAACCACCCCACACATGACTTGGAGTTAGCTGGTATAGTTTTTACTTTGAAGATCTGGAGGCACTATGTTTATGGGAGACTTTTGAGATCTTCACAGATCATAAGAGTCTCAAGTATATTTTTGAAGATCTTAATATGAGGCAGCGCCATTGGTTGGAGCTCTTGAAGGATTATAAATTTGCTATTAATTACCATCCCGGTAAAACAAATTCAGTGGCAAATGCATTGAGCAGGAAGTGGGAAGGCTCACTGCTTACATCAGGGTACGAGAGTACGAGATGTTATAGGAGTTAAATCAGTGGTGTCTCAGATTTAGCAGTAATGGAGCGATATGGATGATACATAAGATGAGACCTAACATGATTGATAGGATCATAGTCGCTCAGAAGGAGGATCCGGAGTATCAGAAGGTAGTGAAGAGATGTCAGCAAGAACCGAAGGACTTCTAGTTGTCTGCGGATGGAGGGATACGGTATAGGGACAGGTTATGAGTTCCCACAAATGCCACCATTAGATGGGAGGTGATGGACGAGTGCCATAAGTCCGAGTTTGCTATTCATCCTAGCAGCACGAAGATGTACAAAGATGTGCAGCACAGCTACTAGTGGCCAGACATGAAGAGGGAGATAGCTGAGTACGTGTCCAGATGTCTAGTGTGCCAGCAGGTGAAGATCGAGCATCAGAGGCCCTATGGGAAGTTGAAGTCTCTAGATGACCCACAGTGGAAGTGGGATAATGTCACTATGAATTTTGTATCCAACCTGTCCAAGACCAAGAAGGATCATGATGCCATATGGGCGGTGGTGGATAGATTCACTAAGGAAGCGCACTTCATCCCCATCCGGTGGAAGCAATCGGTAGAAAGTCTGTTGGACTTATATGTTAGGGAGGTGATTAGATTACATGATATTACAGCATCGATTGTTTCAAACTGAGATCTCAGATTCACTGCTAGATTCTGGAAAAGTATGCAGGAGGCATTTGACACCAGGCTGAATTTCAGCACCGCTTTCCACCCTCAGACTGATGGACAGTCTGAGAGGACTATACAGACACTGAAGGACATGCTGCGAGCTTGTGCACTGGATTGACAGGGTAGCTAGGATGAGTATATTCATCTGATTGAGTTCGCCTATAATAACAACTACCATTCCAGTATCGGCATGGCGTCCTTCGAGGCTTTATATGGCCGACCTTGTCGTTCACCCGCTCATTGGGGTGAAGTAGGTGAAGAGAAGATCATTGACAAGTAAGAGGTGAAGGAGGCTGTAGAATATACTGAGAAAGTAGAGCTGATCAAGCAGCGGATGAAGATAGCTCAGGGCAGGCAGAAGAGTTATGCAGATAAGGGCAGACATGAGCAGATCTTCCAGTCTTGTGATCAGGTGCTGCTGAAGGTGTCCCCTATGAAGAGAGTAATGATGTTCAGTAAGCGAGGGAAGCTCAGTCCTCGGTACGTGGGACCCTTTGGGGTATTCGAGTTAGTAGGAGAAGCAGCTTGTAGGCTAGCATTGTCACCTTCCTATGGGCGTGTGCATAATGTGTTCCATGTCTCCATGCTGAAGAAGTACAAGCACGATGCTGCTAATGTATTACGGATCGAAGAGCCAAATCTAACTACGGATTTGACCTTCGCGGAGTATCCGACGCATATAGTAGAGCGGAAGGTACAACGCCAAAAGAATAAAGATGTGCTCATGGTTAGAGTAGCCTGGCGTTTCCATCAGGGTGATGAGGCTACTTGGGAACTCAAGTCCGAGATGCGCCAGGAGTTCCCGCATCTATTCGGTAAGACATTTACTTAGTGCAAAATTCGAGAACGAATTTTCTTTTAAGGAGGTAAAAATGTAATACCCTGTTTAATTGGAAAATAAAGTAAAATAATAAAAGAAATAGAAAAGGAAAACTAAGTTGTAAAAGACCAATTAGTTTAGCCCAATTAGGAAGTCCGTTAGCCTAATAGCCCTACAACTACCCTATAAAAAGAAGTAATTGCCCTAAGGCTCTTTTTTAGCCACCATTTCTCTCCCTCACTTCTCTCTCTTTCTTCCTAAGGCATCTCATCCAGCAAGAAGGGGCATTCCAACAAGGTCTTCATCCAGGTTAATCTACATTTCTGCATTATTTAATCATTAGGGCCATCACTCACTCCCTCTCTCCCCATTTGGATTGCTTCCTAAGTGGAGAACAATAAGGAGGAGTGTTCTTGGGGTTGGAAAAGCTCAAGTTAGGATCAATCACGAAATCAGGTGGGTGATACCGAAATCCCCTTGTATAACATGATAGAAATTGATTGGAATTAGGTTCTTATTGTATGATGGATTCTTGATGATGAAAAGGACATGAAAGGATGATTGATTGATATTATTATCATGTTTTGCTCCATGTTTTTTATTCCTTTTGATCTAGATATGTTCTGTATTAATCCCCTAGGCTTAAATGATTGATTTCATGCTTTGATTGCATTTTTGGGTTGAAAATCATGTTTATCGCAATTCTGTCCGAGTATATTTTCATACAGACCGGTCGATCGATTCTGTATATCGGTCGACCGACATCGGTCGACCGATCTTTGTAGACCGATCGATCGATCACTCTTTCCGAGCCTTGTATCGTTCGGTCAATCGGTCGATCGAAGCTCCTTTTTAGTCTAAGTATTATCGGTCGATCGATGTGTAATTTGTTCACTGTATTGTATGAATGCGAACCAGTCGACCGATCCAGAGATATCGGTCGACCGGTGTCCGAAGAACGGTCGACCGACCAGTGAGGACCGGTCGACCGATATTTGTCCAGATTGCATATTTTATCCCTATTTTGATTGAAGTTCATTCTATGCTTGTGTTGTGTCACTCCTTACTGTTTGACATGTTATGTGATTGTATCATTGACCTTGTGTTGATCTGTTCTATGATCCAATCCTATCATGACATGTAAGTATGACAAACTGATTAAGTAAGAAACGACATGAATAAGTTTATGAGAGTAGTGGTCAGAGCTTATGTTATGTGCTTCATGTTAGGATCGCTCCCTTAGCCATGGCTTGATCCCCCATTGGCTCTTGCTCAGACGTAAAATCCCTCAGGATGAAAACACCCAAAGTCACCTAATATTAAGTAAAAGTAAGAGCACAAGAAGCATGAACAAGAACATGAACATGATGAAGAGAGCATCATTATTAATTCCGTATGATCTCTGGAATCTCTTATGATTATATGATTGACTCATGATCTTTATCTCTCTTATCCATCAATATCCGAATCGAGTGATCTTATGCTCTCAATTATGATCTTATTGCAAGTGGTTACTAATTCTGTCAATTGTTATTTATTATTATGCATTGTGCACTTATGGATCCCCACTAGACTATATAGTTTACGGGAGGATCTCCTCCCCTGTATTGATTTCCACAGGGTCAGGTCAGTGATGGTATTGAGATGATGTGCGCGACCAGCGATACTAAGCACATGAACCAAGAGAGAGGGCATAATTATCTTTATCTTTATTTTTCACAATTTGAACTTGTTGTAATTCAAACATTATGACTATCATGGACTTTGTAATATTTTGAAAACTTTTTCTTTTATGATATTTCTATCTTTCCTTTTTCACTTTTATTATTGGCATGCCATTATTTTTATTTTTGAGATTTGGGTCAAATTCAAGTCAATGTTAAAGTATTTTCGTAGCACCTTCGAATAGATCCTCGCCACGTGGTGTTGGTCGATTTGGACGTTACATATATATATAATTTTATAATAAGAAAATATTAAGCACCATTATGTAATAATAATGAAAAATATATTATAATAGTAATGCAATTATTATTTTGCAAATTAGTATGGATCATTCTCTAGTTTTTATTAACATAATTTACAAAAAATCATGATTAAGTAATATTAATCTTAATTAGAAATATAATATGCATTGCAATATAATACTAATCAACAGCAGAAAGTCACAGTTTTAAAATAAATAGTTAATTTGAAATCTTAGTATCTACTGCTACACGCAATGAAATAAAAAATAAATGTGTTCTTCCCCGATTGATCCCGGTTCGGTAACGAGTGGCCCGAGCCGATTAATTTGTGAACTACCTGAACCCGAAATTACACGTGGCACATCTTACATCATTCCCGCCATCCTCCCTCCTCCTCCCAGCCAATTTCCCGCCATCCCGTTAACGCCGAAGTGCCAACTGCCCTAGTATTTATTTGCTCCCCCCACCGCATTCGTTCCCGCCATCTCTCTATCCTCCCCTTCCTCTTCCCCCCATTGCATCCTTTCGCGCTATCTCTCGACCCCCTTCGCCGGCGGCGTTCTTCTCCGATTTACAGATGGCGTCCACGACTCCATCTAAGAAGCCATCTCTCTCGGCGTCCAAGTCGCCCAAGACCCCCTTCAAGTCTTTCCCTAAATCCACTCCCGCCGCCGCCGCACCAACGTCCCCTTCGCCTCCGGCGGATCAGATCTGGACGCCCGAGAAAACGGCGCCGCAGATCCGGCGATTGAGGAACCGGAGCGTCGCGTTCTCCGTGAGGGATGTAAAGAGGGTCGCACTAGCCCTCCATACGTCGCCTGCAGACCCGCGGCCCGATCTCGCTCGATCTACGGACGATCTCTCGTCCGTTGAGGCGCAGATCGCCGGAGGTCCGAACGCTGATATGACTCCGAAGGCAGTGAAGGCCAAGCCTACCGTCAAGCTTCCGGAAAAGTAAGTCTCTTTCAATCTTCTGATTCCTGATACTGTTCACGCTTGATAGAAAACTTTTCTATATCCTATTAATCTCTTCCTCTCTTTTGAAAATTGGAGAGACCAAATGAATCTAGCTCCTAGATTCGGTTGAAAAGGAAACTTATCATTCTTCTGAAAATTTATCCCCGAATACAATCTAAATCAGGTTGATTTCTTGTACGGATTGTTGGTTTTTGCTCGGTACTAAATATCCTTGTTGTGTAACAGGTACGAGATGCTCTGTGAGTTCTTCAACTGCATGGAGAGTTCTATTCGATTGCTACGTTTGAAGGGTTCAACGACCACATTCCGGAACATCTGCACCAGTATCGAACATTTGACAGAGAGGTACTAATTTCATTTTCCTATTGCTGGTTTTTTTTTGAAGCGATTGATTTCTTGACTAGAACTTCTCTCACGTTTGATCTTGAAATACCTCTTTTCCTGCTCTTTTCAGGAGGTTCTCTTATTCCCATTTGGCACAGTTGAAGTATCTGCTGCCTGAAGCTATTCTTTTCAATAAGGTGAACGTGCACGATGAGGCTACATACTGCATGAAATCAGAGCTACAGATTTATCTGAATCTCGAGGCAATAGAAATGAGCAGCATCAAGGGTAAAAGCGAAAGCAATTCTTCGAATCTGAGGAAGGTCTTCAGGGACAGGATCCTTGAATTTTTCAAAGCCCATCCACAGGTATCATAAGCTCGCTTGCCACATCTATTTTTCGCTCTTCAAATAGGGTTTTGTTAAGCTTTTGAAGTCTCAAGTAATGTACAGTGATAAAAAATACGGCTTTTATGGTCCTTTTCATGAATGTGCTTTGACTTGAAATGGCAGAGGACTATTACATGAGAAATGGTTGTACGATAACTTTCTGCAATATTCTTTCTTTGTAATTGCATGATGTCATTTCTTAAGTATTCGTTTTTGCTGTATTAATTTTTGCTTCTTTCCAGGGAGACGAAGTTCCAGAGGAGCAATTGCCACATCCATTTAATCAAACAAGCGTGAAAGTAACTAGAAATGTAGAGTTTGCTGCAGCATCCCAGGAAGAGTCTGCACTTGTTGCTGCTTGCCAGCAGCAATTTATGGTGGCTTCACATTTGTCTGGGTCATTTCAGAGGCGATTTTCTCGAAATGTTCCTATCCCTGATTCAGAAAAGACGTCCCTCATATCCATCAACAGATCTCACTCTGAGGCTTCTGCTGTTACATCTCCTGTAAAATGTACCTCAAGACCTCCCACTCTACCAAAGACGTCACTGCTTAGTTCTTCCATTCCGTGGGCCTCAAGCAAATGTGGAACAAGTGGAGATCAGATCAGTCATTCTGGGAAACCTGTTCAGGGTTGCCAAAATGAATCAGATTTTCCTGAAGGAACTCCTGCCAAACAGGTTTCCACACCATTGAGGTTAATGACCGGTACACCAGAAATTCCAACACCGAAGAGGAGGCAGACAGCCATGAGTTGTGATTCCCCGCCACCAAAGAAGCCTGCAAGGCGGTCCACCCGGACCAAGCTGTTTATGACTCCAACAAAGAGCACAAATTCAGTGGTTGAAGAAGACCAAGATAAAGGTTCATCCTCTGATGATGATATTCTCAATATCCTGCCCAAGTCTCTTTTGCAATCGGTAAGTCATACTTCACCATATGTTCATAAGCTATGATATCTAGCTGCATTTAACTTGTTAGTGTCCCACTTTTAACGACAAACTTAACACTAATGATGTAAATGCTTCACAGATAAAAGAGAAGGAGAAAAAAGCAACAGAGGAGAAGGAAGCTGGAGCTTCCAATGCAGTTAGACGGCAAAAGATGATGGCCTCCTTGCCTTATATGTTTGACATGATTCTACTCATATTCCAGTCATGCCAACGATCTGTCATGACCAAGCAAGAGCTAATGCACAAGTTGATGTCAAGTCACAGTAAAATAGTCGACAGAGGTGAGATCCTGTCGTATGAGTTTACAGCAATAACAAATACTTTTTCCTTTTGCTCACAAACTGAAATTTGAATTTGCAGATGAAGCGGAGGAACAGTTCAAGCTGTTGCAAGAGCTTGCTCCAGATTGGATCACTGAAAAGACGACTTATGGTGGGGATATCTTGTGCTGGTAAGTCTTTGTACTAAGCATATACGTACTCAATTGCCTAAGGTTTTCATTCCCTGTATATAAAAAAGGATCCAATACATTTTCAATAGGACACTGATTTCAGGATGCAATTTTTCTTTCAGCATAAATAAAATCTCATGTGCGGAAGAGATTCGGCAGAGGCTACAAGATGCGCAGTGAAAAAAAGACGTACAAGGTTTTATGAGATTTTTTTTACTAGCCTTTGTATTGTTCTTTGCAATCATATGTGCAAAGGCGCTTATAGTGCTCAAACAAACCAGAGCCAAGATTTTGTGTAGATAGTTCTATGACATCTTGGAAGACCACTGAAGGTGTAAATGTTCTAACTTTATAATGGTAATCAAAGTTTTCTGACTCAACAATCGACATTTTGTGTGTGGCCTTCTAATAATTTTATCAATTTTCAATTCTTGAACTCTTTCAATCAGAAATATGCGGACATGATTGTAAAATATTATTTTGATTAAATAGCAAAGAACGATAAACAAGTTGAAATATTTTTTATTCGATAAAGTTATTTGAAACAATAAACAGTAAATTTGCTTTGAATGTTTTGTAACGATCCTCGTGAGGCGTTCGATCATTGTCAGTGTGATTATCATAATTAAGGGCATTGCTACTAATAATAATAATAATAATAATAATAATAATAATAATAATAATAATAATAATAATAATAATAAATATAAGTTGTTAATATTATAATAAAGAAAATATGTGAAGAAAAGTTAGAGTAAAATAGTATATTCATTGGTAGTAAAATAAGTGTTTCTTATTATTTTTAAATTATTAAAAATGAAAAAAAAATTGATTGAGTTATAAACTTAGTGAGAGGCCCTAGAACATCCAACCCCAACCCATACGACGAATCCTTGGCGAATTAGGTTGCCCTCCAGTCTGACAAGAGAAGCGATTGGATAATTTAGTTATGTTCTTTTCTCCACGAAAGTATGCAGCGTATTCGATGATCCAGAACAGAGGACATTATATTTCATCATTAGATTAATAAAATAATATTTATTAAATTTTTTTACTAGTTAAATAGTGTATTTATAATATATATATTATAACAACAATAAAGCCTTATCCCACTAGGTGAGTCGGCTGTTTGTAATATATATATATATATACTATTTAACTTAATTATAATTGAAAAATAATGAATCAAATAGTAAATAATAAATATTCATGTAAATCAAACTTGATTGGAGCAACTAGTTAATTAAGTTAGTCGAGCGGTGCTAATAAGAGTTGGACTTTTGGAGTCATCATTTATAATATTAAATTAATTTAGTACTACTAGTCCTAAAAATTCAAGGATGTTTGACTGAAAAAGAAAAAAAATACTCCCAAAAGTTCATTATCTTATTTTATTTTCTCCATAGAAGTACGTAATTTGATTGCATTCGTTCGCTTTCACTGTCCTGATCATATTAGATGCACTTGTAATTGATGAAGGTTGGCTGAATTTGTTTAAGTCATCATGTTAGCCAAAGAAATATTTGTAAGGTCTCGAGATTCCTTGTATGTTCACAAGATTATAATTTATACTAATTTATATTAGTGAAAAATTAAAATACAATAATCTCTATAATATGTTATCCATTGCCCCAAAGGTCCATCAACCCGAAGGCATAATCAGTCCGAAAGCGCAATTAGCACGCGAAGGCACAATTAGTCCGAAGGCCCAATTAATCCCAATGGCAATCGGTAGACATGTGCCCAACATTTAACTTTTATCTTAATTGTCTAAGATGTCTATCTTCAATAATTTATCTTAGGTTTAACATTACAATCAGAAAAATCACTAGATCAATATATTAACCAACGATATGATCGGATATGATGATAAACAATCGGATACGATAATAATTTGATAATAATCAATCAATAATAAGGTCAATATATCAATACCATAATTAATACCATGATTAAGTGTAATAATAATATTAATCAATATAAATGACAATCTGATTAGGGGCATTAATCAAATGATCGGTAATGATTAACAATCATATATATCCAATAAACATATGTCAATACGTAAAAAAACAACTATATGTCTCAAAACTCGGCCCTCGTCGTTTGGAACCTGAGTCGTGTTCTAGTGATATTTGATCTGCCTCGACTCGGTGGAACTCGGACTGAGTATGACTTGAAACTAGGCTGGATTAGCCAGGTTCTGTCTCCGATTCTCTATTAGTTATGTCCGGGCCGAATGTAGGGAAAATCTTGGCAGGGTTGTCCAATCCTATCACGACTTGACCTCGGGCTACAGAGCTAGAGCCGCGTCGATGGGAACTCGAGCCGAGTCTGGTGAACTCGGGCCGGGTAGTACAAAACTCAAGTTGGATTTGGCTATCGTCGGGAAATTGTGTTCTGACACGATGTTTCGGCCACTTTTTTCGATATCATAATCAATTAATTCGATCCATAAATTATACCAAATTAAATTTCATATAAAGAATAAGAATCCTGAGGTCTATACCGAAGAGAGCCGATATAGGGATCCCCTGCGTACCTTAAGTTGGTTGAAAAACTAATTAGGAATCATTTGGTTTGCAATGAACCTTGGGGCAACAACATTAACCTGCATATTGTGAAATAAATATTTGTTTAGGGAAAATGTACAAGACTGCTACATGCAACAAATTGACTGGTGACATACTCACAATTACATTTCTGCTTGCATACTCTTTTGCAACAGATTTGGTAATGCCGATCACCCCTGCCTTAGCAGCACTGTAGTTAGCTTGTCTGACATTGCCCACAAGACCAACAACACATGCAATGTTGATAATTTTTCCCTGCTTAGAAAGTTTAACTGATAATGGAGAGAACAAAAGAACACAAAAATGGCACTAAAAATTAAAAAGGATAACTCACTTCCAAAAATTAAAATATTATCTCTAACCTGATTACTTCCCTTGGCAAATTAAATGTAATTATGTAGCAATTCATGGAATGTTTATTTATTCTTTTTATTCATCAAGCAACATGCAAATTAGAGATATTTTTTGTCTACAAACATATCATTAACACCATGTAGCATGTCATGAAATGTCACATTGTTATCAATAGAGATATGAAAAATAATATTTTTCTCTACATGGTATCAAAGCAATGATCCTAAATTGTGGTTCTGTACCTTCATCCTTTCTCTATTTGTTCCTCTTATCCACCCTTTACTTTCCAACAACACTCTGCTCCATAGGGGCATTTCAGCAGCTTTGTTGTCACATTTATATAGTACCCTAAGTCCTTGAGGACTTCCTACGCCTTTGAGGCTTCCTGCACTCCATAAGGAGTGTAGATTTGGCTTGTAGTAGTTTCTTATATTTTTCTTTATCCTAATGGATTCTTCTCTCATTTCTTCTAACATTCTTTCTGCTGCTAAAGCGAAGTCTCCTACCCCATCTTCTCATGTTGTTCAATGTACTACCATAAGACTCAATGGTACCTCGAATTATACACTTTGGTCCCAAGCTTTTCAATTTTTTTCGGTGGACAGAAAAGTTATATATCATTACAGGGGCTATTTTGAAACCCATTGATGAAGGATTTGAGAAGTAGGAACAAGACAATTAACTTGTCATGAACTAGTTGATGAATAACATTGAGCAACGAATATATGCCAACCTACTATATAAAAAGAATGCCAAGGAGATATGGCCTAGTCTTGATAAGAAATATTCACAACCATTTAGTGATGCCAAACTTGTTAATATTTATCGTCGCATCTGGTTGATTAACCAAGGTTCATGTGCTTTATCGTCATGAGTACACTACTTAGCCTGCAGGCAAGGTTGTTAAGATCGGAATCTTATATGAGATTGAAGGGGAGTAAATGGAAGATCGTAAGATCAGATCAAGAATTATAAGATCGTACTTATTAATAAAAAGGTATAATTTAAAAGTAATAAATATATTTTGGATAAATTTTTCGCATTGAAATCTTAAATTATACCCCCCAGTAAGTCATTTTTATCAATTCTTACCTCACTTATATCAAAACATATTAAAAATGAAGAAAAATATATTAAACTCCATATAAATTAATTTTTATTATCATAAATATATTTTAAATTAATATTTCAATTTTTATATTAATCATATGAGATCGTAAGATCGTGTGACTAAAATTAAGATCGTATTAAGATCTTAACATAAGATTCTAAAGATAAAATGGAGATCGATAAAAGTCGATAAGAACGTAAAATCATAATATCTTAAAATCTAGATCGGGATCACGACAACCTTACCTGTGGGAATCAACCACATGAGAGACAATTCTCTCATGCGCTTTACAGTCCAAGTGGTTAAAATAATAAACGGAATCACAATGAATAATTCTTCATCTTGAATTAATCTAGTTTAGATCTTATCAACCACAAAAATGATTTGCTCATTTACCAAAGAATTTGAACTGAGAATCTTCATATCATGCTCTCAAATCATGTCATAACATTTTATTAGGTTACATGTTGGTTGTTTGATGTGTTACATGAAGATTAAAATATCATGTTAGGCCACAAAGAATCGACTAACATGTCCATATGGTTGCATCTTTTATTGCATGCTTGTTGTGATGTTTTTCCTGGTGTGTTATGTGTTAATCAAGAATTATTCTTCTTTTTCTATCCTACATTACATTAGAATGTTAAGGATCTTGTCTTTTTTGTTTATTTTGTTAACTTTAAATATATGATGCAACCATGATCAACAAAAAGCAAAGTGTGCATGGGAGGACTCACGCTATCATTCAAGACATCCATTTTTTTTGTAGAATTCTCATGTAAACATATCAACCGCAAAGCTATGCTTTGCAACTCATTTTTTGGCTGGCTATGCTCGATAGATGCAATGCGATAATTTTTGGGAAGAAAGCTCCCCTTATGGCCCTCTTCATATATATATATATATATGAAGAGGGCCATAAGGGGAGCTTTCTTCCCAAACTTCATATTATGATCTCTTTGCCCATCATAAAGTTGGTATATAATGCAGCAAGTATTATGATAAAATGCTAGAATAAAAATATGTTACGTTCCATACATCCTCAGTAGTAATGTAGGTTGTAGTAAGATTGTGCATAATGCTTAAGTTATCGTTTGTCTCAGAATAAATATGTCCATTGCCTATTAGTACAAGTAAGGTTGTATTGCTGAAATATTTCTCTTTGTTGTGCTTTAGGTAATATTGACTTAATATTTTCTTTATGAAAATTTGCATTACCCTTAGATAGGAAACCGGCCATTTATATATGCACTTTCTCTCTTAGAAAAGTTCTCATAATTAGCTTAGCTGAAAAGTTCCAAAATCAACACATTTCTTGAAATCTAGTTCAAGTTGCCTCGGGCTTAGTTCAATACCATCTATTGTCTTATAAATGTTGAAAATCGACCCTGGTTTTGATTTACTTCGACCTAGATTTCAACATTGATTATCTTCCATTTGATTTTTCGATTGTATGATACTTATGATTAATTGCTCATTAAACTTAGGATTAGTCGTGTAGACAATAATCCGATGCATCGTCCGTTAATCTTACACATCGAACATTGAGTGACAAATGGACACACATTGCTATATTGTAAAGATGACTAAAGAGTTAAGAAGATGAAATATAAAGATTGGGACGTCATATTAAGCCAAGTGCATTATCGTCATTATTCATTGATAAGGGTCTCACTCAATGAGTGTATTGTACCTTTCCCTTATAGAGGGCATTTTGTCGTGACTTGATCACCCACTAACCATCGACATAAAGTTGTATTGTTTGCACAATGTACCCATAATTAAATAAAGGATCCATCCAATATAAAAAGATGAGGGATTGCAAAGTCGCCGTCGAAATCACATATATTGTTAAATATCAAAATTACTACATAAGGTCATTGAATCATTGAATAATTACCGAATTATTATTATCGAACATGGATATCGGTTCATTATTATCGAACATGACTACTGAATCATTATTACCGAACATGACTACATAATTCCTATATCATTGCTTATTATTGATTTATCATATCATTGATATTGTGAATTTATGATATAGCTTATTAATCATATGTTTATCAATTATGCTCATCGAATTTTGTTAACCTCTTGCTCACCTTTCATGATATTAATTTATCAATTTGTTCGAATTGAAGAATTATTCTTACCCACTTGAACTGTAAAGCTCGTGCAAGAAATATCTTCTTCTATGTATCTAGACAAGTTAGTGACAGGTGGATGAAGTGATGTGTGACGATAATGCTTGAGCGATAACAAAGAACATGAACTTAAGAATCTATCTATCATTTTTATTTATGTTTAGTATTAACCTTGATGTAGTAACTATGGAGTATTTTAATTGAAGCCATGTAATAACTCTTAGACTTTCACATCTTATGGCTCTCCTCTTTTATTGGATTCACTTAATGACATAATTCTTAAGATGGTTAGATCTTTAAAACAAGACGATTAAATCTTAAAATGATCAGATCTAAAATGATTAGATATTCAAATAAGAGCAACATGTTTTGGTATTAATTGTTGAATCTCAAAGGGCACCAAGAGGGGGGAGTGGGGAGGGGGGAGGGGGTTTGAATTGGTGTTTAAAATAGAAGTATCGATTTTACGAAAATCATCGCGGAAGCTTAAAACCGATTCTTCAAACCTTTTAAAAATAATACAACTCAGGTCACATCAAACACATGAAAGAGAGAGAAAATTCAAACACAATGAACACAGTGGTTGTTGATAAGGTTCGGCCACACCTTAGAATACATCCCTTCTCCGATTTTTCGACCTCGAGACCACCGAAGATTCCACTAGAACTCTTCCTTTGTTTCAAACGAGGCAATAAAAAAAAACCATTTACACCACCGCATTTTCTCCGCTTCGAAACCTCCAATGAAACTAATATTTTCTCTCGCTCAAGAGGCAAAATTTTGAACCTCTTTTACACAAGAGCTCTCTCAATTTTTCTAAATAAAATATTTCTCTCTATTACAATACTATGCTCACAAGAAAAGAAGAGAGAAAAAAAAGAAAACTGTAAAATGAAAACTTCAAGAGAAATTTCTTCTTTTGATAACTATCGTCTTATTTTAAAGATCTAACCACCTTAAGAGCTATTTATTCGATTCGTTTTAATTGTTAATGTGTCTCAATTGTTGACCGTTCTAAATGAATATTAATCAAAGTTATAATGTTCATAGCGTCTTCAAGACGGTCACGTGACAAAGGCATTAATGATATGGCTTTCCTATGGTTCGATGCCAATGAAATGGATGCATTTTTAATGATGATATGTTAAAAATATCATATCTATATCTAGATGCTTGGTGCAAGACTAGACAAGAGTGTAACAATTATTATTTCAATATCTTGAGGTAATTTTGTTCACCAATAAATATGGACAAGCGCATATGACCCCCATTCTCTCCTTTAAAAAAAATGTGTGATTAGTTCAAATTTATTAGTTATCTTTGAAAAGTTGTTATTACTTTAAATTTAGATGAAGAATAGTAACCATTCATTTGTCGCTATTACATAATAATTAATATATTGCATTTTGTTAGTCCTACATTGTCATCAATTTTTTTATTGGACTCAATGATTACAACAACAACAACAACAACAAAGCCTTATCTCAATTTTGGACTCAATGATTATTCTTCCAAAAAAATTATGCTTCATTATTTAAATACATAATATTATACTGTATCTTTGTGGTGCATGGTAATTCTAAATATTTATTATTGAAAGTTTATAAATAATAATATCACTCAACACAATTTATTAGGGTGATGGTTATTCATCCAAATAAAACTTTTAATAACTTATTTGAAGTAGTCACACATTTTTAGGTTTGCCAGATATTCGTCTAATAAATTATTTTACTTTGATAATATTTTAAAAAATAAATTAATATATGATTGAAAATATATTATTTGCTGTTTCATGGTCATTTCACTAAAAATATCTAATTAGTTAAATAAATGATAATTTTCTTTAACTGATGAAATGACATTTTAGGCCAATTTCTTTTCTTTTAATATATATATAAATTTTACTCATTATATTTATAATTTTAATCATTATGATTTCTGTCCTTTTAATATATATCCATGCATTGAGCTATCAGCATCCCCGTCCCGGAATCAGCATCACATGCACTCTATGATTTTCTTGATGTGCTTAGTCGATTATATGCACCAAATTGGATGGAATTAAAAACATAAATTTCCAGGTCGTCTTTAAGAACAAACACGCACTGGTCAATTTTGCTACTTCCAGTTGTCGAAACTTTAATTTGTTCCATCCACAAATTGATTCCTGGAGACAATCGTGCTTTATACAATTAGGGTTTATAGGTCCACACCAATCAATGTATGATGTGCGATTCGTTCAAGTTTATCTAAAAGTTTCCCAAAAAAATTAACCACCTAGTGTTATATTCAGTAGGCCGTTGATCTTAGTTGGTGATAGTAGAACCACTTCACAATAAAAATTAAGTTGCCAAACACCATTTTTATCATTGCTTCTTTTTTTTATCTTCGCATCATATTTTCTCGCTCATAGCAACATCTCTTGAATGAATTAAAAATTATTATCCGTCAAATTATTATCGTCATTGTCTCAATGCACTTGAATTTTCTTATAAATCCGTCGAATTAAAAAGTGAAATCACTTTCTTAAGTTTATTGGTAGACAGAAGGCAAGTGCTCGTGTTATGCCGAGGAAAATACAGAAAGAATGAGTGTACGAATAGTATGACTCGAGCCAAACAATCCCCAATTCCAATCAACCTCTGAAACATAGCGCCCATATGCTAACTCAATGTCTCAACAGTTTGAAATTACAGTATAATTTCTAATAGCAAATACAATAAAAGCTTCGCAAAAAAGGCAAAACATATTTTCAGTGCAAGTAATTCGGCAAAAAATAGGAGAAAAAAGTGACTTAGAGATATTGGGGCAATTATCAGTTTAGGATCAATCAACGCATTAATATCCTTGTGAAACTCAAACAGACAATAGGTAAATTAATCAAGAAAGTGAAGAAACAAAAAAAAAAAACAGGTGAGGAAAAAGGTTATAGGTTCAATATTTACCTTTTTTAGCTGTTTAATATGCTTGTGAAACTCAAATAGACAATAGGTAAATTCATCTAGAAAGGGAAGAACAAAAAAACGGTGAGGAAAAAGGTTATAGGTTTAATATTTACCTTTTTTAGCTATCTTAAAATAAAATGTTCGGTTAAAGTAATCCTTTAAGTCACCAATTGAAATTCCATAATATTAAGACATTTTTTTAGTTTTTTCCCTGTGCAATTAAGCTTAAAAATCTCAAACAAGGAGAAGTCCATGTATACCTGTAGCCTCCTCGAACAATCGACAGATGATTTTCTCAACCTGCAAAAATCAAAATATTAACAAAAAGAATTTTGATAGAGGATGATAACCTGAAATTGTAACACAGACCACAAAGAAACATGGACTGAAAGTGGTAAACTAAAGCCAACTTGTTTTTCCTATAAGAGGAAAAGTGCACATTTAATGCAAACAAGCATTCAAGCACCAAAAAGGTCAATCACAAAGAATTATCAGCATTTGACTTGGATAATCCTAGAAACCTTGCATATGTGCCCTTGATACTTAAGAACTCGTGAACTATTAGCTTCTTTTTTTTCAGATACTCAAAGTCCTATATAAGTTGCATGGGCAATGACGAGATAAAGTTTAATGGAAAGATGCTTGCTTATTGTTGTACACGAAAACATGCAGCGGAAAAGAAAATACATATTCTGTGATTGTGCAAAGTGTTACAATTGCCGATGGTGTTTGGTAATCGTTTATATTTATAAACTGATGACATTAGATATAGTGCAATAAGTTCCAGGAATAAGATTCAGTGTGAAGCCCTGAAACTGAGAATAATAGGTTGAGGTAAGCAGGTTCTGGAAATGGTACTTTATAAAGCCAACCATTTCCAAAGTACCGCAGAAAAAAAATTGTTTAGAAAGACCATTATCTCTTTATCCCAACATGATAAAAAGAAAGATGTCCAACAAAGCTGCCTCTTAGGAGATATTCGATTAAATTGGAAGCAGATCTAAAAGACATTTCTTACACAATAGAAATTCCAAATACCAGGCGTTTTATGTTCTTTGCCAGGATTCAAATCACTTAATTTTTGTTGCATGAAGACGAGATGTGTGGACTGTTATGCAGACGACTGTCAAATATGGGCATCAGAAACATGCTTTTTGAGGTTGTTCAGAGGTGATGAACCAGCGAGGCTGCCTACACATATGTTTCTAACAAATGACGGATTGCATTAATCCGTGGCATCTGCCTGCTATGGGTCTAATGGAGATGGAGAAATGGCTTACATTTCACAATGAGTGATTATAAATTGAAAAGAGTGCAATGGCGAGAGGATTTATTTCAGAATGGCCAAGATATACATATGTTAAAGATTCAAAAGATTAATGAAATGGATGAGACACACTGCCTGTCATCCTCTTTGCCTAAAAAAACCAGGAAAATCATTCATTTAATAACTGCTATTCTTCATATTTTTTTTAGATGATTAATTTTGTCTATAAGATATGATACCACTTTGTGTTAGTTAATAATTGTGGGTTGGTTACGGAAAAGTTTTGGTATAGTTAAGTAACTAACCCTTCTTTTTTTTGAAGACGCAGGGGGTGGGGTCTTTGAAAGGTTTGTTCATTAAATGTGTCAATGAAGTTTAATCCGGTTCTGCTAAAAAAAAAAGTTTAATCCGCTCATACAAACCATTTTTTTCTTGAAGATTTAATCATCTCAAATGGCCAAGTTATTGGTTTTACTTGTATTTAAGATCCTTGCACCTTTGCCATTAATTATATATCTTATTTGACATTTCCATGACCATCTGTTTGTTTATATTTGCAGCATTTATCATCATTTTCCTTTGTTGTTTTCTTAAACACCGCATCCAATGGGCATAGAAGCGTGTTATACACATATCTATGTCAACCGAGGAGATTTCTTGGTTCAATGACAAAATAGAAAAACTAAATATTTGGAAAGGTAAGAAACATGATCACATGTGTCTTAATACTTAGAACCAACAGAAATAACACACATATGATCATGCAATATTTTCATTAAAAAAGGAAATATGGTCATGCAATAGTCAAATGAGATGCCCTCACCTGTATAGGGTACACCATTTCTTCTGCTGAAACACGTTTCAGGAAGTCTGCACCACATCCCTGAAAAACATCATTTGAATAATTAGAAAGCAAGAGGAAAAACATATTTATAGTAATAGGAAAAAAGTTTATGGAAATCTAGATTTAAACAACTAATACGATCAGGTAACAGGACAACAATATAACATATCCAAACATTCACTTCAATGCGACTAGGATGTTTTATGATGGCACAGAATTACTGTAAGTCATAGAATGACTGAAAGTTTGAGTCCCATGTGACGAAAATGTGTAACAGTTTTTTAGCGAGATTGTCCTCATAATACAAATTGACATTTAATTAATCATCAAATAGAATCACATGCTCATAAAATAAAGAAGAAAGAAAGTAAATCATAAAGTTCAATAAGACAAAAAGTCAAAGCAGAATATAACAATTGAACATAAAATCTGGTTCAAAAAGTAATCTAGGGGCATCAACATTTTTTGGGGATCAACATGACATAAAAACTATTATAGGATATGTGCCACAGCTACTAACATGAATCAATATTATATAATGATGAGAAAAAAAAACTTAGTTTGCATGTTTCCTCTAATAATGTAAGCTGAAAAAAAAATGTAGTCCTAGCATGCCCAGTGCGAATGTCTATTGCCTGTCCCCGATATCATATAAACAACTTACTTTCTTGTTATTGTTTAACGCATCCATTCCAACCATCTCAACTATAGCCTAAAATATCACTAGTCGCTTCTGTAAAGAGCTAAAGTTCACTAAAGGATTTTCACCGAGAGGGAATTTTACTCAGAATCCAACATTGCTACAAAGCATCTTATAGTTAAGTATCTAACCAAAAACTAACGTAATAAATGGAGACGAAGAAAGCACCTAGGATCAATATGACATGATATAATAGAAAAGAAAAAAAACTGGCTTGCTTGTTTCCTCTGCAATCTTGTAAGCTGAAAAAACAGTCCTAACATGTGCAGTACCTATTTCTATTGCCTATAATGAGATTGACTGTGTATAACTAATAACATATAAATAACTAAATACACATCACTTCCCCTATATTGTTAAGGCATTTGTATCATCCATATCGACTATAAACTAGGATCACTCATCGTTTCTGTAAAGTGTCAAAGTTCAATCAGAAATTCTTGCCAATAACATAGAATACAACAACAACAACAAAGCCTTATCCCACTAGGTGAGGTCGGCTACATGGATCTTACGACGCCAATTCGTTGATCCATGTTCATGAGATTCGACAGGGTTTTACGCTGGCTGTCGGGGCCTAACACAACCCTCCTCCTTTATCCGAGCTTGGGACCGACTATAAAACATAGGCGGAGTTGCCAATAACATAGAATATGAGTAAAAAAATCACCGCAGTTCTCAAAATACTTTAGCGAATCTGCTCTTTTCTATGAGAGAATATTTCTTTTATATCTTTGGGACTTGGGAAACTTTCATCCTTGACGTCATCTTTCTTGCACATCTCATCTTGCTAACCTTAGCACCAACTTGTATAAAGATATGTCAATGCACTCTTAGTTTAATATCTCCCAGAAGTGATGAAGACATAAAAAGGTGTGCCTGAGAGATTACAACAACAACAACAAAGCCTTATCCCACTAGGTGGGGTCGGCTACATGAATGAGATTCGACAGGGTTTTACGCTGGCTGTCGGGGCCTAACACAACCCTCCTCCTTTATCCGGGCTTGGGACCGGCTATAAAACATATAAACAAACTATTTATGAACAACTTATTTAACTACGAACTTGGATTACCTAAACCCAAGATCCTTCAACCAGGTAACAGTGGAGGAATTGTAAGCCATCATCATACATGCTGACCATGCTCACATCAGACAAGAAAGAGCATTCGCTTCTGTGAAAAGTTGATGTGCTAGGTCAGCATATGGTTTCTCTTTGGAGGGGGTCAGGAAAAGAACAGAGATGGCACATATGTTGGCTCATTATCAGTCATGTAGTCTAATATCATCCATGCACATCAGAACTCGATATACATAGTGGACAATGGTCTAATGAAATTGATCAGTAATTCTTGTAGAGGTGAAGTTGATCAGAAATTGAGACTGCTAGCTCAAAGCAAAATCATACCAGCAGTAATAGACAACATTACGCAGCAGTAGCATTCAACTTTAAGTTCTCATTAATATTCAACACGAAAGCACTTTCACCTCACTTTGATATCTAGCTCGTCCATGGTAGCCATACTCGTTTTCCCTTTCTGATAAACAATAAGCCAGCTCGGGACAAAGACATGTTTGATGGGTGGCATTCAACTTTACGTTCTCGTTAATATTCAACACGAAAGCACTTTCACCTCACTATGATATCTAGCTCGTCCATGCTTTTTTACTGAGAAGTTCATAATTTGAGTAGCCATGCTCATGTCTTCCTTTCTGATAAACAATAAGCCAGCTCAGGACAAAGACATGTTTGATGGGTATCCATGTCCAACTCAAGAAATAATCATGGGCCATGGCTGGCAAAAGAATGACCTGCCAATTTCAGAATCCGCTGCATCTCATTTCACACAAAAACAATGACTAATCAACTAAAACTTAACAGTTGGCTTATCAAGTATCGTAAGCACACTCTAACTGACTATAGGGTCCAATTATGCTTCGAGTACTTTCGCTCCAACAATTAGTAGCGAAATGGTTGGTAAAAGAATTGTAATCTTGTATTCAAACTGTATACAATCAAGAAACTGGCACTAACAAAGACAAGAAGTATGGAATATGGAAGTCAATTAGGCTAATAGAATGTTGGAATATCATTCTATAATGGAGTACTTTTAAAATGAAAGGAAAATCAGCAAGCAGGCAGTAAAACACTTGGAAAGAATCAAATGGAATAGAACCCAAGTAAGCAGAAAACACTTGCCTCTGGAACTCTGTTCATAGAAAGTCAATCCATCAGCATATGGACTTCATTGCTTCCGAGATTGAGGAAAGCCTTCATACCACATCAATATTAATACTGCAACCGGGACAACTTTGGGCGAGACAGATGGAAAATGTACTAGTACACCAAGAACAAGAATCACATGATTTCATTGGATAAGCTGTTGCCCAGTGAAAATCCAATGCTAGTCTTGATAGGCCATTTGGGAAGATAAGATTTTGATGCTCCTCTCAACATTCGTCCAAAAAAACAAATCTTCCACAATCATCCTCTTCATTCACGATTTTAACATGACTCGTCCATGAAGTAGAAAACTCAATGGATGACAGTATTGTCTTTTGCCAATATTATTATGGTAGTTGCATTAAAAACTAAACATAATATCATGCAAGCTATTCATTAGCTTAATTAAAACACTTAATTAAAACACTCATACATCATCGAAATTAGAAAATGATTAGACTAATCAAATCTAATTGTTTTATCGCACAATTCCATGACGTTTTATCACACAATTAGAAAATGCAAAAGTCATCCTCTAATATATGTATGGTAGTCCATGACGTTTTATCACACAATTCCAAAATTTTATATGGACCAAAATAAATAATTCATTAAAAGTTCATGACGTTTTATCACACAATTCCAAAACTTTATATGGACCAAAATAAATGTCATTAGAAGAGCTAAATAATTCATTAAAAGTCCATGACGTTTTATCACACAATTCCAACATTATTTCAAAGAGCTAGATAATAACTCCCTCAGAGGCTTAACTTCAATTTTTTTTTCACCCAACTCCAGGTTCTCATTAAAACTTAAGCCCTTCTCATGCCTACGCCATCAAAAGAACTCCTCATGCCTACATTACCATTCCGCCGTCAATGGTGATAACCTTGAATCACATTAAGAGGAAAAAAAGTCAGCTGATATTGACTAAGACATTGAGAATTGAAGGAAAGTGAATAGACTTGGACACTAATCATCCTTCTGGTAGAATACAACAACAACAACAACAACAACAACAACAAAGCCTTATCCCACTAGGTGGGGTCGACAACATAGATCATACGACACCATTCCGCTCTATTAGTAACCAAACCTTTCGGTATATTATTCACCAATAGATCTTGCTCTATTAGTTCGCCAAGTGTCCGCCTTGGCCTTCCTCTCCCTCTTTTAATCGGATTCCAAATTATTTGATCTACTCTTCTTATTGGCGCATCTAATGGTCTTCTCTGAATATGACCAAACCATCTCAAACGATTCTCTACCATTTTCTCACTAATAGGAGCCACTCCGACTCGTTCACGTATATGGTCATTCCTAATCTTATCTAATCTTGTATGACCACACATCCATCTCAACATCCTCATTTCGGCTACCCCCACTTTACGTTCATGTTGTCCCTTCATAGCCCAACATTCACTACCATATAACACTGCTGGCCTTATAGCAGTACGATAAAATTTTCCTTTAACTTTATTGGGTACTTTTCTATCACAAAGAACTCCAGTGGCTTTCCTCCACTTACACCAACCAGCTTGAATTCTATGATTAACATCGTCATCAATCTCACCATCTTGTCTTACAATTGATCCTAAATATTTAAACTTTGTCACTTGAGGAATTATATCCTCCCCTAGCCTAACTTTCAAATCGTCTCTAAGTTGTTTATTTGTGAAATTGCTATGCATATATTCTGTTTTATTCCTACTTAAACGAAAACCCTTTGACTCCAATGTATTTCTCCATATTTCCAATTTTGTATTAATCTCTTCTCTTGAATTCGCTAAAAGTACTATATCATCCGCAAATAGCATGCACTTAGGTACCTCCTCTGTGATACTCTCGGTTATAGCATCGATAACTAAGTTAAATAGATACGGACTTAAAGCTGATCCTTGATGTAGGCCAATTCCTATAGGAAATTCATTTGTCTCACCTCCGGGTGTCCTAACCCTAGTCAATGCCCCATCGTACATATCTTGTATTACCTTAATGTAGGCAACACTCACCCTCTTCTTTTGCAAGGCTTTCCAAAGTACATCCCTTGGTACCCGATCATACGCCTTCTCTAAGTCAATGAAAACCATATGTAAGTCTCTTCTCCTACTTCGATACTTCTCCATCATCCCCCTTAGTAAATAAATCGCCTCTGTAGTGGATCTTCCTGGCATGAACCCAAATTGTCTCTCAGAAATACTAGTCTCCATTCTCAATCTATGCTCAATCACTTTTTCCCATAATTTCATTGTGTGACTCATAAATTTAATCCCTCTATAATTTGCACAATTCTGAATATCCCCTTTATTTTTGTAAATAGGAACTAATGTACTTAATCTCCAATCATTAGGCATCTTTTTCGACCGTAAAATCTCATTAAATAGTTTACATAACCACAACACACATTTTTCTCCTAAACATTTCCAAACTTCAATCGGTATACCATCCGGTCCAACGGCTTTACCATTCTCCATTTTCTTAAGAGCTTCGCTAACCTCCGAGACTCTAATTCTACGATAAAATGACCTATTAAGCTCACATTCGCTAACTGTCAAGTCCTCTAAATCACAACGGGAACCTTCACATCCATTATTAAATAACTTATAGAAATACTCTTCTCATCTGTTCTTAATATCTCCTTCAATAACTAAAACCTTGCCAACTTCATTTTTTATGCATCTTACTTGATCCAAATCTCTCGACTCCTTCTCTTTATTCCTTGCAATCTTGTAAATCCTTTGTTCACTAGCCTTTGTCCCTAACTCCTTATAAAACCCCTCATATGCTTTAGCACGAGCATCACTAACTGCCTTCTTAGCCTCCTTTTTCGTCAAGTGATACTTTTCCCAATTGTCAGAACTATTGTCCAAGTGTATCGCCTTGAAATAATTCTTCTTATTACGCACCTTTTCTTGGACCTCCTCATTCCACCACCAAGTCTCCTTATCTTGTGGTCCAAAACCTTTTGATTCTCCTAAAATGGCTTTAGCAACCATTTCAACATTTTTTGTCACATTCTCCCACATGATACTAGCATCTCCTTCTAACTCCCACACACTTTCCTCTAATAACTTACTTCTAAAAGTCCCTCGCTTCTCCCCCTTTAACTGCCACCACTTGATCTTTCGATCAAAAACTGTTCGTGATTTTGGTTTTATACATTTCATTTGCATATCAAGAACTAACAATCTATGTTGTGTAGTCATCCCATGCCCAGGAATTACTTTGCAATTAGTACAGCGTCTTTTATCAGTATTTCTTGTCAAGAAAAAATCGATTTGAGACCTATGAGTTCCACTTTTGTATGTGATTAAATGTTCATCTCTCTTCCTAAAACAAGTGTTGATAATCTTAAGGTCGTATGCTAAAGAAAAATCAATAATAGTTTGTCCTTCCTCATTCAACTCTCCAAAACCAAAAACCACCATGAACCCTTGCATGTGGTCCTGCCTCTTTACCAACATGTCCATTAAGGTCTCCCCCAATATAAACTTTCTCAGTTGTTGGTATACTTTCAATCAAACCCTCCATATCTGCCCAAAACTTCTCCTTAAGATGTGATTCTGCTCCTACTTGGGGTGCATATGCACTAATAATGTTCATAGTCTCCTTTCCAACAATTACTTTCACGGATATGATTCGATCCTCAATCCTTTTAACTTCCACAACATTCTTCTTCCATTCCGCATCCGCGATAATACCAACACCATTCCTTCCATTTACCTTACCTGTGTACCAAAGTTTGGAACCATTTAACCTAATCTCTTTACTTCCCTCTCCTACCCATCTAGTTTCTTGCAAGCATAAGATATTAATCTTACGCTGGTCCATTACTTGTGCCACCTCGAGGCGCTTCCCATTCAACGTCCCAATGTTCCAAGAACCTAATCTGACCTTAGTTTCATGAACTAGCTTCTTTAACCGCCTCCGTCCATTAGAGTGCGGTAGCCCTTGCTCATTTAACACTGCATTCAGGCGAGGATGCAGCGGCTCTTGCTCTCTTATCACTGTACCCGAGCTGTACAGCGCGTTACTTACGGGTAACGACCTAGCATTAACACAATATATTCGTTGATCCATGTTCATAAGATTCGACAGGATTTTATGCTGGCTGTCGGGGCCTAACACAACCCTCCTCCTTTATCCGGGCTTGGGACCGGCTATAAAATATAGGCGGAGTTCTGGTAGAATAAATAGTATTTTTTTCATATTCTACTGGTTGACATAAAAGTGTTCTTACCTGGCCAGTCATGTAACTTGATGCTGGGTGAAGAGCTAGAAACTCCACTACTCCTGCAACCTCCTCAGGCTGACCATACCTCCCTGACAAGTACATAGTTAAAACCGTCTTACCACATATCAATAGTAAAGAATATACATTTAAATAAAGCAACAAAAACACGTATGATCTGTCAGCAAAACAAACTCTCATAATCAGAGACTGTAGATTATGGCTATTTATACTCAAACGATATTGTTTATATTATAGCAATTTAACATACCCAGTGGGATTGTCTCCAAGATTTTTTTCTCAATGTCAGCACCGAGTTTGGCGGTCATATCAGATGCAATGAACCCGGGGGCAACAGCATTAACCTGCATATTGTGAAATAAATACTTGTTTAGGAAAAATGTACAAGACTGCCACATGCAACAAAGTGACTGGTGACATACTCACAGTTATATTTCTGCTTGCATATTCTTTTGCAACAGATTTGGTAAGGCCGATCACCCCTGCCTTAGCAGCACTGTAGTTAGCTTGTCCAACATTGCCCACAAGACCAACAACAGATGCAATGTTGATAATTTTTCCCTGCTTAGAAAGTTTAACTGATGACGGAGAGAGCAAAAGAACACAAAAATGGCACTAAAAATTAAAAAGGATAACTCGCTTCCAAAAATTAAAAAGTTATCTCTAACCTGATTACTTCCCTTGGCAAATTAAATGTAATTATGCAGCAATTCATGGAATGTTTATTTATTCTTTTTATTCATCAAGCAACATGCGAACTAGAGATATTTGTCTACAAACATATCATTAACACCATGTAGCATGTCATGGAATGTGTGTTTCTTGTTGTTAAATTTGATGTGCTAATCAATTTTCCTAAAAGCTTAAGTCGTTAGGAAGAGCAACATTAATGATTTTATATTCTTTAACACTCCCCCTCACGTATGGACTGGTGACAATTTTTTATTTAATCCAGCCCATCACGTGGACAACAATTAAGGGAGGAAAATATTTTTTTAATAAGAACTTATCGAAGTTTGAACTCTACCTCTAGCTCTCATACCATGTTAATTTTAATGTGCTAACTAGTTTTTCTAAAAGCTTAAGTCGTTAGGAAGAGCAACATGAATGATTTTATATTCTTTAATTGTTGAAGATTCTCCAAATGAGATAGAGATTATGGAAATAAATATTTAGGTCAATAAATATTTGAATTGGTAAGAGAAATTGTTGGAGATAATTACAACAACAACAACAAAGCCTTATCCTACTAGGTGGGGTCGGCTACATGAATGAGATTCGACAGGATTTTACGCTGGCTGTCGGGGCCTAACACAACCCTCCTCCTTTATCCGGGCTTGGGACCGGCTATAAAACATAGGCGGAGTTAAATTGTTGGAGATAATTGAGGCCAACAATTTCTCCATATCAGCAATAACTCCTGTGCAACAGCCAGACACTTTCCTTTTGTAGTGAACTTCTATTTCTGATATTTCCATGTAGTCTTCTATATATGAGGGACGAATTGTTATCAATAGAGATATGGAAAACGATATTTTCTTCTACACCTGTATGCATGGCAATTTTAATGTCTGATACATTACAGTTTTTTCTTGTTGCTTATCAAGTAGAATGCTCAAATCAGCAGAGTCAACATCTATCAACTAAAATTCAAGAACTTTAAAAAACATCAATCATAAATGAAACAGTAGTACCTTTCTCTTTTTCATCATGACCTTGGCGGCAGCCTGCAGAAGAATTGATGAATGCATGAAGAATATGTACCCAAAATACATTCAAGAACTCCAAGAGAAATTAAAATATGAAAAACCTGTGTACAAAGGAAGACACCAGTAAGATTAAGATCAATGACTTCTTGCCACTGTGCTTTTTTCATCCTCATCAACAGGGTATCACGAGTAATTCCTGAAGTCATCAGTAATTTGGATCACAATAGAAGTTTTTAGTAAAATGGAATAACGAAAGTACAAAGAGTCACGCCCATCACCTGCATTATTAATCAAAATGTCAACTGTGCCCCATTTATCAACTGCCTGCAAGATTCTAGAGCTATAACATCAAGCTATTGAATAAGTGATGTCCAAGAGCTCAGATCATGGATATATAGGCCTATTTCTTTTTCTGCCGAAGATTCCAGTAATAGCAAAATGATGTGATGTTTGTTACTCACAGTTTTAATCATAGAATCCACATCTTCTTCTTTCGAAACATCTCCTCCAAAGGTAATGGCTTGACCACCAGACATCTCAATCTACATAAGATTGAGGATGATATTCACGTCATCACATTTTTTTTGCACGGGATAACCAAAAGCCCTAAGAAGGTGAATATTTTTAAAAGTAAAAAAGTGAATGTTTTTTTTAAACAAGAAAGGATGACTAGCAAGGGGGTACTCATATGAGTTTCATTGATGTAAGGAAGAGTTACAGCAACATAGGAGATAAAGCGAAACAAAAGTGAAAAGAAAGGTGTGCATCTCCACCAGATTACAACTTATACCGCGTTACAGATACTTTTTCCAACAACAACAACAACAAAGCCTTATCCCACTAGGTGGGGTCGGCTACATGGATCATATGACGCTTCGTTGATCCATGTTCATGAGATTCGATAGGGTTTTACGCTGGCTGTCGGGGCCTAACACAACCCTCCTCCTTTATCCGGCTTGGGACCGGCTATAAAACATAGGCGGAGTTGTTACAGATACTTTTTCCATTCCAAAAAAAAAATCGCCTTAGGATGGACACCAACATTCTCAGCATAAACACGTCCGTCACGAAAAATGGCTTCATTCCGTTGCAGCCAAATGGCCCAAATGTAGGCCAAAGGACGAGCCCTCTGATGCCTGGAAATGTATACACATTGATGAAGGTTTCTGCAGCCATTACAGAAAGACCGCCAAAAAGACATCTCCGACGAAGAATCAATTCATCTAATATCTGCCTCTGCCCAGACCTGACGGGCCACCGAGCACCCAAAGAACAGGTGGGCCTTATCCTCCTCCGCCTGTCCACACAGTGGACAGCAAGTGGCAGCGCCAACAACCCAGCACGATCTGTAGACCTTGGTCAGAATTCTTTTTCGATGCAGCAGCCAGGAGAGGAACTGCACCTTGAGGGGGGGCCCTAGCCTTCCAGATTAATCTGCACGTCAGTAGGAACTCATTACCTTGATTGCCATAGCCCTCGCTAAGCAGGCCGCAAACCTCGTGCACACTAAAAGTATCCGATCTCCACCGCCAGCCGTCCTCCATATCATTGTTAGGGAGTTTGTGGGCGATCCGCCCCAGTAGTAAGACCAACTCCTCAAGGATCTGATCAGACAGATTCGTAGAAAAAGTCGGAAACCACATACCACTACCACTACTATCCTGGATAGACCAGCAGTCCACCACCTTCTGGTTTCTATCGGCTGCCAATTGAAACAGTATGGGGAAATCCAAAGCCAGGGGGTTCAGGCTTGACCAGCTGTCCCGCCAAAATAGGAAGCTAGATCCCCTGCCCAGGGTAGGCAGGAAGAACTGCCTGACCTGGGGCATGATTTCCGCAACCCCCCGCCAAAAGGAGGAAGCCCCATTTTCCACCATCATTCTCGTGTCCCAGTTGTGGGATCTCATGAACATGGATCAACGAATTAGCCGACCCCACCTAGTGGGATAAGGCTTTGTTGTTGTTGTATTCTCGTGTCCCAGTTGTGGTTGTGGCCATAGCATGCATAAAAAACAGAGGACCACACATCACGCTTCTGCCCCATAATACGTACTACCCACCTAGTGAGAAGGGCAGTATTCATTCGTCGAAGGTTAAGGACGCCACGGCAAACAACTTCAGAGGACACAAGATGCGGCACACGCTGTCCGCCAGAGCTGGTCTGCCAGAGGAAGCGCATTCTCAACGAATTTATGGAGCGCTCAACCTGTCGCGGGATTCTCAGAACGGTCATGAAATAGATAGGCAAGGCTGAGAGAACATGACGAAGCAGCATCAGCCGGCCACCCCGGGATAGCAATCTAGAACTCCATCCCATCAAGCGCTGCTCCACCCTTTTGATTACTGGCACCCAGTCCCTTGAAGCAACACGTCTATCAGTCAGTGGCAGGCCCAAGTACAACAGCAGGAGAGTACCAATAGGAGAGCGCAACGTCCGAGCACAGTCCTGGCAGGTAGGCATGGGCATATTGAAACCAATGAAGCTGCACTTGGCATAGTTGATGCTGAGACCCGAGAAATCCCCGAACATACCAACAAGAACCGCCAGACGCTGTGCTGCCGCCAGGAGCCCTCAATGAAAAAAAGAGTGTCATCGGCATATTGAAGAATAGGAATGTCCGCATTACCAGGAACCCGAAAGCCGGAGAAAACCCCAGAAGAGCAGGATGCAAGGATAATCCTGGCCAGAGCATCCACCGCAATAACAAAAAGCATTGGCGCGAGAGGGCAACCCTGCCTGACCCCCTTCTGAGGCTGCACCCAGCCCCCCTCTGGACGGCCATTGATAAGGACCGAGAAAGATGTCGTCGATATACACCTTCGCATCCAAATGACCCACCTCTCCGGAAAACCTCGTCGATGAAGAGAGAACCACAGAAACGGCCAGGAGATGGATTCATAAGCCTTGGCAAAATCAACTTTCCACAAGAACCCCGTAATCTTGGACCTGCGCCAAGACGAGAGAATATCCAAAACCATCACATAACCGTCCGCAATGGACCTGCCACCCACAAAAGCCGACTGCACATTGTGTATAATGTTAGGAAGCACAAGTCGTAACCTGTTAGCTAACATTCGGGCAATGATCAGATAGGTGCCATTGGACAGTGCGATGGGTCTGAACTCATCAATGCTCATTGCACCAGGAGTCTTTGGGATGAGGAAGAGATAGAATCTGTTGAGGCGTTCAAATCCAGCATTCCCAACAGTAAACTCTTTTATGGCCGCGACCAGGTCCTGCTTCACAGTCTGCCAGAAAACGCGATAGAAGAGGATGGGAAAACCATCCGGACCCGGCGCACCCTCGCCATTCAAATCCCTGACAGCCCGCCATACCTCGTCTTCCGTAAAATCTGCAATCAGCATTTCCTTTTGGCTCTCCTCAATAGTAGGAGAATCAACACCTGACCATTCCCAGGTTCCCCCACCACGCCTTCTTGTGAACTCCCTGAAGTGGCCAGCAACAGCCTCCCCAATCAGCTGTTGTCCAGAGATCTCCACCCCCTGGACCTTAACCTTGTTGATCTGATTGAGCCTTCTCCTACCACTTGCCCATGCATGGAAAAAGCATGTATTATTGTCCCCTTCCTTGAGCCAGCTCTGTCGTGATCTCTGCCTCCAAGCAACTTCATCCTTTTTATCTTCCTCCCCCACAATATCAATCTGTTCTCTCCTCTGCCAGACCTCGGCCGGAGTCAAAACACGGTTCTCCTCCGCCTCATCCAGTTCTCTAATCCTTCGAAGAGCCTGTTGACGGCGTTGGCCTCTGCTTCTCCTGTTTTCTTTCCCGAAGCTATGAAGGAAAATCCTTAAGGAGTCCAGGCGGCCAGCGAAAAACAGCAAAAGCCGAGCGAAAAACAGGGAAGCTCTGCCATTGCTCCTGGACCTCACGTTTAAAGCCTGGCTCCAGCAGCCAAGCCCGCTCAAACTTGAAATATGTGCTGCTCGGACGGGTCTCAGGTGGAACACCAGAGAAAGGTCGTTCCAGCGCCCGCACCTCAGCCAACTGAAACTTCTCTACAGTCTCCACCGAGGCAAAAAAACTGTCCAGGCGTGACAGCAAGCCCGCCGCCCCACGCCACGTGTACCTGCAGTTGGGGAACGGATAATCCTGAAGGCCATGGCGCTCCACAAAATCTCTAAATCCACCGAACTGGTGTCCCTGTTCAGGCCGCCCCCAGATCGGTCCTCCTCACTGAGGGTGGCGTTGAAATCACCGCCCAGAAGCCATGCCACCTCCGGGAATATGCTTCTCAGATTGCTCAGGTCCTCCCATAGTATCAGTTGTCCCTCCAGGTGCTGCGGTCCATAAACACACGTTAATAAAATGACAAAACAATCACTTTTTCTCTGTAACAAAACAGAGATCGCATGGGGCCCCCGTCTGGTATCTATCACTTCAAACATATCCTCGCGCCACCCCACCAGGCAGCCCCCCGACCTGCCACTGGAGTCCAAAGCCACATAGCAGGACAGCCACTTTGCGCCAATCTGCTCCCACACATTCGGTTCGCAGCTAGGCAGCTTGGACTCCTGCAAGAAGGCGACATCAGCTCCCCAACGCCGAATATATCTGCCAAGGGATCTGCGATGTTCAGCATCCCCCAGGCCCCTGACGTTCTGAGAGAATATTCATCGAGAAATTCCAGAGTCCCCCACAGCTCGCCGGTGCACCCTGACTGCGTTTACGCCTGATTCCACAGGCCTGTGCCACCAGGGCCACTACTGCTGGATCCCACACATCGTCAAGGGTAGCCTCATCCCGTTCAGACTCACTATTCTCCTCCTGTAAGGTGTCCACAGCAGGTCCACCCGTGGGTTGGGCCAAGACAGAGATGGCATTACCCAACCCACCACCACCACTATTGCTTTCCACGTCCTCAGGTTGCCTGCCGCCAAAACCCATAACTGCCGAAGAGGCCAAAGAGAACTCCATGTTGTGCAAGTTTATCTTCGCGTGCGTGCTGGACCCCGAGGCGCCATCTGGCTTCCCAAGGTCAGGGTCACCACACATCATCCCAGATTGGGCCCCCCAGGAAGCCGTTTGGGCCTTGGGGTATTAACTCTTCAACAGATACGGCCGTGCTTTCCGCTGTCCTGGCACGCCGCTCGACAGATACCACCTCAGGACAGCGAAAAAGGCCCTCCCTACCCATCCCTGCCGCCGTTCCAGTTGATGTGTCCATCACTTGCCTCTCCTGCTCGCCAGCTGGCATCACCACAGAGATCTCAGTCGATGGGGCAGCTGTCGATCTGCAATCCACAGGAGGTGTACCGTCAAGATCTGCATGGGGATTATGGCCCATATGATATTGGTATTCAGAAGTAATGTAGTCCACTTTATTTTGTAATTGTGACAATTAGCCACAGTAGGTTCAAATCATCTTCCAATTTAGTCCTGTAGCTTCAGTTCACAACATTCCAGAAACACAGTCCACTATACTTAGTTTAGTTCTGTAGCATTTTGTCATTTACCTGACGAGATAAATAGGGATCTAACAACCTCTTCATAGTCTCTTTGCATTTGCATAATGCCCTAAAACACTCCCAAGCTTAGACCTACCTCTTTCTCATCAGCATTTAAAAGTTGATGGCTACCCCAGCATTTTACTTCTTGTTTCTGTCATTTCTTGCCATGCAAACTAGGGCCTTTAGTTACTGGTTCCATGAATCCACCCTTTGCTTCGCTGAGCCATGGAGAAACCAATGCATGGAAATCAGAAAGCTTTGTCCAGAAACCTGTCACTTTGCCTAGTTTGATAGATAATTAAAGACAACCATTTCCATTTATTTGAAATTCAAAGATTGAACCAGATCAGCATTTAAATTAGTAGACCAACTTCAACTAAGTTATCAATTGTAAGGTCTCAATTATCTGCAGTATGACGACGTGTGTAAGTTGGCATATGCTGGGGCAATAACATACAAAAGAATGATGCTGTAGCATGGATAGAAACACCTCAGATTCAACAAACTGACTGACTAGCCCGATACCCCCTGCCCCTCATCCTCTCCTCGAGTAATGATGGTTTCCCTGCTAATTGCTTATATCATACAATATTGCTTTAAGCACGCGCGGAAATCAGCAATCATCAAGGAACATATTTCCACAATTTCTTTGCAATAGGAGGGACAAAAATGAGAAAGAAACATAAGTAAAAAACTTGAAAGATTAGCCAGAAAGTTAGACCCACTTCATTAGACACTTCTTCAGCTTCATTTGATGATCTTGCATAATTTACGAGAACCTGAAATGCAATTCAAGGAATAATAATTCATGAAAAAAGAATAACACAGATAAGCCAATCAGGCAGGAAATCTTTACACAATTAAGAAACAGAAATTCAAATTTTGGAACTTCTTTTTCATGTTTCATAGCTCAAATGAGAATCTTCATCGCTTGTTAACAAAAGTGCACACAATACATAATAAAGAACTTTGGGAGGTAACAAGAATGTCCAGACAACTTCTAAATGAAATAGTCAAGTGTGGATTGTCATTTTAGAATATTCTCGAGTGGATAGGATGATTCATGAATGAAGCATTGAAATTGCCAACAATCTAACAGGTTGTTTGAGAAGTCAATATTTGGGTGCATTTCACTTTTCTCATGTAAAAAGAGCATGGACGGCTTGATCTACAATCTGCATCATGGTTTTGGAGATCATTCAAATCTGGTGGCCTGCATCACTACATACAAACCTATATGTCAAGAGGTCGTCAAGCCACTCCTATAGCTCTCTTGAGGTCTATTTGGCTCCAATCCAATGGATGCATATTTAGAAGGGAACATTGTTATGTTGAGAACATAGTGTCTACAGCTAGAGCTATGTTAAGACTTTGTGTAACAATTGATGTCGCATCCTGCAGTCTAAAAACAAAGGTATAAATATTTCTTAAAGGATGGGCATTTTTGTCTTTTGGCAGGCAGCAGCAAAGAAAAAGAATAAATGTGGATAAGAGGAGAGAGAAACCCATCATCTCCTCCGTTCCACCCTGCCATCCCCGAGTGCTACAATGTCCGGTGAGCGGCGACGGCCGCCCCCACTAAGTGCCGAGAGAGTATACATAAACTTCTTATGTGCCGAGAGAGTATACATAAATTTATGACGACTACAATACTCTAAGTGTTTCAGGTCATGATTTTGAATCTAGAAAGACATGAAATAAGTGCTCTTCAAATTCAAATTAAACTGAATGACAGGATAAACAATAAAAACAATGTTATATAGCAACCTTGCAACCAGCTTTACCCAAGGACAAGGCTATTGCTTTGCCTATTCCCCTAGAAGCTCCAGTAACAATGACAACAGGAGACTCCACATTTTGAACCGCTTCAACTCTTGCATGTTCAACAGATGCAACATGAGTTCGTACACCTATACATTTCCAGAAATTACTCAGGTAAAGGTGCCCAAAATAGCAGAAATGACCGTAGCTGAAAATCAGTAAATTTCCACTATGAAAATTTGTATATAGCAATTTCTGAAAGACTTATTTTAGAAAGGAAAAGCATCAGCAGTAAAAATACACATCTATACATCACTAGCACTAGTGTTAGATTTAATGCAAATAACATACTTTTCACAACAAAAAAGAAACTGCTCAAGAAAGACAAGAAACATGAGACGGATAAAATAGTAGTCTTGTCCTTTCTCATCTTATAAACTCATGGCATTTCCGACCTGTATCATGCTTAAATATGCTTAGACAAGAAATATTAAGACAATTGTGGACTATTAAAACGAAACCTTTTAGCATACAGTATGTTCAAATAAATATGCCATGGCTTATCAGATTCGTAGGTCTTTTAGAGTTATCAGACTGATAGGTGATTAGAATGTTCATGTGCATCGCCTGACACAAATCTTGACCAGTACAAAATGTTACCTATCTACAGCCAAATACTACAATAATAACTTTGTACATAATTATCGCCAGATATCTCATATTCTTCTCTGTTTGATTTGCGAGATAAGTTGCATCGGGAAAAAAATCACCATCGTACAAGCACATTCTAGAGGCAACTAGGAAAGTGGAAATAAGCCTAAAAAAAGCCTCTGCTGACATAAATCGTGCCTAAATAAAGCACCAAAAAAACTATCCATCATTCTCAAGTTCCGGTAGAGCAAAGACGGGCTGCGATCCAACAGATGTCTCCACAATGAGAGACAAAGGTCAAGAAATATTACCGGAGAAAGATGCGACGAAGCGTCCGGAAGGCCGAACCGACGAAGAGGCAACTAGGGCTGATCTTGCGAAGGTTGGAAGGAGGTGGGCGGAGGTCCGGGGGGCGACGGCGGCGACTGAGGAGAGTGACGACGCGGCGGCGAGGGCGGAGGCAGCCATTGGAGGTCGGCCAGGGAGGGGGGAGAGAGAGAGTGGAGAGGGAGGTATCAGGTAGGGCAGAGCAGCGGTCTTTGGAATCTCCGACTCTGACGTGAGTTCAAGGGTTTAATTCCTATTCTACCAAGTTAAGTTGGTAGCACGATCCTACCATCATCTGGACCATCCACGGTCTATAAATGTTTATCGTTCTCGGCCGTTCGTCTTTTTTTTTTCTTTCAATGACTTCGGGTGCAACCCTCCTCTCTTCTTCGTCTCGCGATCGCAGCTCCGCCTCCGCCGCTGACCTCGGGCCGTCACGCTGCGCGATCCTCTCTGTCGCTGGCCTCGGGCCCCCGCATTCCTCCTCGCCGCCTTACGTTGGAGCGTTCCGATCAGCGTCGTCCGATCTGTCGCCACCCGACCAGATCTGGATCTGCGCGTTCTCCCGCCGCCGGACGTTCTCTTGCCCTCACCGCCGCCCTAGCGCCGGTCTCTCACCCTCCTCCGTCGATCTCACGCATGCCGCGGCCGATATCTCCCCTCCGCCATCGATCTCCCGCCCCCTCCGTCGATCTCACGCACGCCGCCTGCCACGTCCCCGGGAGAAGTGTCACATGATACAAAAAACTTTTTTTTTAGAGTCACCTATAAACATAAATAGGCAACGATGATTAGAACACGATATAACACACAACGGAAGACTAATAATTTAAATGATAAAATCACAGGATTACAAGACTTAACTTATATTTGACCGTGAACATGTGCAAGCAACATTCGTCATGAGCATCGTTCGTGATTTCATTAATTATCATCTTCAATCACGTTCTCCTGCAGAATACGTGCAAGGAAAATTCATCCCATGAGCTTACGCCCAGTATGTAAGTCATGACAATTCGGATGACAAATGTCATCCATAAAATGCACTTATTAACAATAAACATGTGGATGCAATAACCATTTTCTATGTGCCATAATAATCATAAGGACATATGATCAATCGATTTCAATAATAATTCAATATGTGGCCACATGAGTCATTACTCTAACATGACATAAATCCATAAAAATGGACAACAATAACTATGATTCAATAACAATTCAATCCAATTCAATATGTAGGCATTTCTTTAACATAGATTCATTTCAATAATTCAATCTTTAAGCACACCAATATTAAGCATGAACCATTCAATCAATATGACATCTCTGTGCCCAATATGACCCAAGGTCCAATAGTGCTCATGCTTAATTAAGATTATTATCTTATTTGTTATGAGTGGAAGTTTGCACCAAGACTTCCATAATACGGTCCTCAAATAGCCACTCTTATTCTTCATCAAGAGACAACTCTAATTTTCAATTCAATCAATTATCAATCAATATGTGAGCCTTTAAAAATAGGTCGGAGGACTGAATCTCGCCTTAGTCAAACAATGGTGTGGCTAGCTAGGCCACAGAAAATCTGTCTGTTTTCCAAATAATGGGTGTCCCGGAGGACCGATCAATCAATATGAAGGCATCTACCTCCCAATATGACAGGCTCATCAGTTACTTTCCTCCGACAAGGTTCATTCAATCAATCAATACACCAATACATTAACAATTTCTATTTACGCCTTAGTATGCAATTCGTAAGCATCTAAGTTATCAATCAATTCATAAAAAAAATAATAAACAATCTATCAATACACTAGAGCGGTCGATCGACCATATCCAGCGGTCGACCGATCTTGTGTCAAACTTTGACCGACACGGATGTGACATTGACACCGGTTGACCGATTTTATATACAAAATCGGTCGACACATTCATGACATGTGCACCGGTCGACCGATCATCATCAACGGTCGACCGATTCATACAGGCAATGTGACCCTACATGTTTTCACTATGTTTTCGATTTTCAAAGCATCATACAATATGTCACTCATTACAGAATCATGATAGACTCTCAATCAGGATCAAAACATGGTTCAATAACCAATTCCTAGCATGCAAAGATTCTAGGCTTCAATAGAATACAATATCAATTTTAAAACAATAACAAAGCATGCATTTATGCATCATGAATATTTAAAGATAACACAATAATGATCCCCTTTTTGAGAACTCAATCATAATATATAATAATATATATCAATCATATGATTAGCACTATCCAAAACATAATCTCATAACTTTGGATAGATTCTACATAATGGTGGTTTTCAAATTATATATTCACTTACATAAGTGATATTCTATTCATTCCAATTTTATTCGAAAGTAGACACTAGTGAGTCTTAGAGATAAATTTCTCAGAATTTATCTCCATACGATCTGTTCTTAGAAATTCCTACATTAGCATCAATCTTGTTTCATTTTAACAGTTTGATAATTGTGTGAATAAAGAACCATATCTTTCTTCACACAAATCCAAAATGTGTAAATCCAGGTTCATTTAAAAGATATCTTAAGCATCTATGTGTACATAAGATTTCATGGAATTACAATATTTTTACAATTTTGTGTGCAATTAACAAGTCAGCTCAAATGCTTTTCGGAACAGTTTGACAATAGTTCAATCTTTGAACCATAACTCAAATAACATATCACATTGAGATGATTCTAGTTCCTATCAAAAGTAGACTTCCATAGCTACGTTTCCATATATCATTCATGATTTTTAGACTAAGATCACCTATCTTATGTGCTTATATAAGTGGACGCATCAATCTGAAATCTCGGATCAGCATGACAGGGAGCTACTTATTGGCTCATAACTTTGCTTTCACAAGTTAGATTAACATGATTCCTGTTCCTACAAAAACTAGACTTTATCATATTTCTATCCATATATTATATTAGACATGTATAACCTGTTCAAAAATGTATCCAAACAGAGGTTACAGAATCTGGACAGATTCTTATTTTCACTATCATTATTAGAAACTTATTATTATCGCCATAAGTTCATGATCCCTTAAGTGCAGAACAATAATGTGATCATCAATCCATCATCTGAATCAAATAAGGTTCAAGATGAGAGGAATTGTTATCCCCTTACATACCTTTTGCCCTAACTTCATTCCTTTCATTGCATCCTCTTCTCTTTCTTTCCTAAAACTTCTCCTTCTTCTCTCCTAGCTAGGTTCTGCAGCCCCTTGTTCTTGCCTCAAATCATTTCCTTTAGGTAGCTGATCTGATGCAGAAAATGTGAAGAACACCACCTCAATCTCGGATTTGCACACTTAGGACAGAAATTTGTGTTGATTTATCATGAAATGGGAAAAAGAGGAGTGAAGGAAGGCTGTGGAGGGTTTATATACCAAGAGGACAGAGGTTTTAATGGGTTTTGGGGTCCAATAGTGTGCTGCCATGTGTCCCACTAACTCTCTCTCTTTTTTCATTTTTCATTTCTTTTTCCCTCTGCTGCCAGGTGTTACATTCTACTCTCCTTAAAAAAAATTCGTCCTCGAATTTCGTCCTTTCTAAAACTCACTATCTTCCATTGTGCACCCTCATTTATAACCACAACATAAGATTTATAACCTTACTTGATATTTATTAATCATGTTCCTATATTCTTGAATGCCATTTTATATGGTTCCTTTCACATGAGAGTTCATATTGAACTCTAGTTGTCTTATGGACCATTACATCTAATGATTTTGTTGGACAAGAATTTGATCAAGCCCAATAATTCTTCTTATTCTCTTTTGCATGATGACAATGCTGAATCAAAGTGGCTAATGTTTAGCCTTAGTCATAACATATACAATGTGAAAATCTTCCATATCTTTTACATCTATGCATTTCTAAAGAGTGATAAGGACTTGTTCAATTGACAATTAGATTCTCTTACTATTGAGTACTTTATCCGTTATTCTATTATCCTTTCAGTACCTATACAATCATGGGCACAAGTAGTTTGTATACCTACTATTAATACTTAGTAAATATGTGATGTAACAATTATGACACAATAATGTGCATTGATCTTAGCCAAGATTAATCATTTCTCTTATCTTTTAACTATAACATTCAAAATAAGTCTACGAGTATTACCTTTCAACTTCCTAAAAATTTAGGAATGTCACATATTCTTTTCTCTTGTCATGATTCACATGCATATTTCATTTCATAATTTCACAATTTGATCTCAAAGACTTAACAATTTCATCCATCAAATTCATATTCATTAACTTGTCAGTTGAGACTTATAATCTCTATAACTCAACGTGTACAATTCCAATTCAAACAATTAAAAATTCTCTTGAAAGGTTGGAGAATTATATATCCATTCCTGAAAGATATTCAAATCTAATTTGTACAATTTACTACATAATTTACAATTCAGCCATGTTGTAACTCAAAACAACATGACAGCAACCCAATGTTTCGGTATAACTTTCTATATACAGGTCCAATTAATTTGATTCTTGATTCTATGGAAACTAGACTTCAAAAGCTAATATCATAATTAATTCATAATTTTTGGATTGCAAAAACTGATCCAAATATCTTGAACAATACAGGCATTCTATTTTGGACAGATTCATTAATCATGTCCCAATAATCATTAAGGACACATAATGAGACCAAACTTTATGTTATACTGTCCATATTCATTTAGAGGCAATCTATAATTCCAATTATAACCAATTTTGAATGCAAGAACTTAGTAGTACCTTAGCATGTAATGACCATTCATCACATGATTAGAATTCAATCATTCCCATCAATTGCACATAAGGACTTTCAAATGTACAACATTATACCTCGTTAACTTAATCATTCGCGCTCTCGCCCCCGCCGCCGCCTCGCGACCCCTCGAAGCCTCGCCGCCGATCTCGACCACTCCTCAGCCCACACGCCGCCACTCCACTGATCTCGACCATTCGTTGCCGCCTCGCCCACTTGCCGCCGTCGCGTAGATGATTTGGATGTAATCGGACAAAGTCGTGTAATCTAATCCTAATTAAGTTTTCGAAAATTTTATTTGTGCAATTTTGATCATGTTTGTATCACCCATTCTTGACTAATTCCATTCTCGAAAAACAATGATGAATTCTGTTCTCGAAAAACAATGATATACGAAAGTCGAGACGTGATGCTCATTCCGAATACGATAACATCTCAATTTTCATACCACATTTTCCAATTTCATTCTAATGCACAATTAACATCTCAATTTCACAATTCACAACAAAAACATTACATCTGAATTTCACAATTCACAATTAACATCTCAATTTCACATTCTTCGCACTACCATTAGACATCTGAATGTGTTACGAGTAATCATATCGTAAGTAATATTACAAACTCATTGAAAAACATTACAACTCGAAAACAACTCCACGACTACACAATTACAGACGAAATCAAGATTACACGATTACTAATGTGTTACGAGAAATCAATCGGCGTCGGCATGCGACGTCGAGATCAGTCAACAGGCGACGTAAGCAGTAGAGCGGGCGAGGTCATCGGCGGCGGGCGAGGTCGAGGGTCGTGGGCGGCCGGGCGCATGAGCTCGGCTACGGCGGGCGAGCTCGGTTGGCAGGCGGGAGGGACAACATCGCGAGGGACGAGATCGGCGGAGGAGCTCGGCGGTGGAGGGCGAGGTTGAGGGTCGTGGGCAACCGGTCGCATGAGCTCGGCGGCGGCGTGCGAGCTCGGTCGACGGGCGGGGTCGAGGGTCGTGGCAGCGGGGCGCTCGGTGGCGGCGGCGGGGTGCTCAGCGGCGACTTGCGGGAGGCGACCTGCGAAGGCGGCGATCGTCAAGAGCTTCGTCAGGAGTTGCCGAGTCGTCGACGGGCCGGCGGCGAGAGCGTGCAGAAGAGGAGATCGTTGGCGGGCAAGATCGTGCCTCGGGGGTGTCGGCGGGCTGGGCCGGCCGGTGACGAGGGCGTGCAGAAGAGGAGATCGCACGTCGGAGCCGTCGAGGACGCGCCGACGTGTGGATTTGGCGGCGGCGGCAGCGAGGGATATCGGTGAGAGATCGGACTGCGACGGCTGGCGATCTCGGCGCGGGATCTCATGTCGGGCGACGGTGACTGTGGTGGACGTCGGTGGACAGTTAGATATGATTATATCTCCATAACTCTTAATAATATTATAATAATGACATTTATATAAGACTAAAAAATAAAAAAATAATAGTATATAAGAATGAAAAGAAAAAGAAATCATGGTTAAATAAGCTAATTAAGCAAATAAAAGAAATCAACAGAAATTGAATGTTAGTTACAATGATATGATTAAGAATACCAAAAAAATATTATTAATATTTAAAATATTAATTATTTTAATTTTTAAATATATAATATTTTAAAAAATAGAAGGCAAACTTTTTGTTATTTTTTGTCCAAGTAAGTGGCACTTTGAGATTATTATAAAACACGTAATTATCTATATAATTAAATAATAAAAGTAAGCAATTAAATAATTATCTCTCCTTTTATATATATATATATATATATATATATATATATATATAAGGAGAGATAAAAAACACGACAGCTCGGAAAGTGGGGGAATGTGATGACGACACATGTCAAATAATAAGAATTAACTAAATTAAAAAGTTTAAAACTAAAAGATAAAATTAATTCTGCAAGATTTGTTAAAATAAATAATATATAGGACTGAATATTAATAATATATGATACATGGAAAATCTAGATAAATAAAATTATTTTAAAAATAATCTTCAATTCTAATCCCAGGGAAGACCGAGAGAATAGAAGTATGTTGTATAAACTCGTAATATTCATAAGCATGGAATTATATAATATTATAGAAAATATTAATTAAAAATTTTCCACCATAAAACTACAAGAAAACTTTTTAGAAAATCGAATATATAAATTATTTCAAACATTTGTTTGGTTTATCTAATTATAATCCCAAACATAATCTTTTAATTTCTAATTAATACGATATTGAATATTTTTTCAAAAAGATATAATATTATTTTAAACTAATCATATCTAACTCTAATGCGCTGATAACATATACACACATTACAATATTCTAAAACATACCTTATAGTTACACGTAAATAAATTTGACACAAAAATTATTTTAAACTACTCCTAATATTAATTTATACCCCAATATCAATACTAATACCAAATTCTAATCAAAATTATATATATAATCATTTATCAAAATAAGATCATTATTTTTTAAATGATTATCTTTTTATCGTGATCACAAATAAATTACATTTTCAAGTATATAAGAAAATAATATTATAACATTAGTACATAATATAATAAAATGAATAGAATATTACGAATAATGTAAGAAGATTAATGTTAAATATTAAGGTATGTTTTGACAATGGTCATTAAAAGAATTATAATGATTAAATAATAGGTACATTTTATAAAACATATTTATATAAAAATATGTAATATAGTCAATATAAAATATTTTAATAATTTAATCAAGTTTAACTCATATAATTGAATGACATATTGTGGAACAATATATAAAATAACTATAATGTTAAAATGGTGAATAAGAAAAATAAAACATGGAAGAAGGTAAACCAAACAGAGATGGCTTACTACATATAACGATCATTTTTAGTGTATGTATGTGATACCATTAATATATGTAAGTGTCCACGGCTCGGACCTTTGCTAAAACTACTTGATGTATATATCTTGCGAGCTGATTGGGGGCCTTGGCCGCCCCCCGCCCCCAAACCAAGAAAAAAAAAGTCATCCCTCTATACATTATAAGAAAAAATTAAAATATAATACCTACGTATACCCCCCCCCCCCCCCCCCCCCAAGTTTGAGGGCTGGTTCCGTTACTCTATAAATATATAATTTTGCAATGTATCATTAATTAAAGTGTTGTTTAAAAATTATATTAAAAACTTTCATTGACATATTATGTCTAGAAATATGATTTCATTTTAGGGAAAATTAGTTTATGCCATATCTATATTCTATATCATATTAAAGAGAAAGTACTTTTAAGAATGACATTTGGCAAATGGATGGACTTAGAAGTGTCCTTAAGAATATAATAAATAATAAAAATGTTAATGCATGTAATTTGAAATTGTTCGCATATGTGAATAGTTATTTATGAACCAATAAAAATATTGAACACTTATTTTCATAGTCAGTTACTTAACATCATAATTATACAATTTTTTTGGCATGAAGTATCTATATATAATCATGTAGATATAAATATGATGTTATATATGATAATCATATAATAGATATGTAATTATATTATATATATGGTTATATAGCCATTTACTTTAATTTTAATTAATTAAAATCTCAATATATTAATTTTTCATTGCAATTTTTAATTATTACCTCAAAGTTGGTTACAAGATTCATAGCATAATAACATTTACTTAATACTTTTCATTAATTAAATATGACATATAATTGTATAAGTTTATTGAAGTAATGGTTAAGTTATTGATAGCATAATAATATTTAATTAACAATGAATTAGATATTCAACTTGAAGATATTAAAAATGAGATATTGGTGGTATGAAATAATTAAAAATTAGTGGTGCTGTGAAATAATATAAAAGTAATGGTAGTGCATATATATATGGTAGTTCATATATAATAATAATAGTATCTTTAAACCAGTTATAAATTATCATAATCATATAATAACTATAATTATCTATATCCATCTTTATATTAAAGAGTGCATACAGAGGGAATACCTCACATTCATACTTAACTAAGATAATATTATTATGTTATTATAATGAGATATAAAGCCAAGAATTGTAATCAATATCAAATAGCATAAATATGTTTATTGTCTTTCTTAATAAATTAAGAAAATAAGAAACTTAGTCAAACTCAAATAAGAAACAATCAGAGATTTAAAATATTGTGTTACTATCACTTTTTCTATTTATTATAAATAATATTTTTTTATTTTTCTTTAAGCCATGCCATTTTTTTAACATTTCTTATATTTTTTTATTTATTCCCAAAACATTATTAGTGTACAAGTGTGAAAAATTGTGTACTATATTATTTTTTCTTTACCCTTGAATTTATGTCATCGTCTTATAAATCTTTTAACTATTTTATGGTTATAAAAAATAGCATTCAACTTCTATCTAAATTTATCCAAGCATATAAGACATGTTTCATGCAAACTCCTATCTAAATCTATCCAAGGATTTAACACATGTTTCATGCAAACTCTTTATAGCATAAGAGTAATGCGTATAATTCTAATATGTTTCACTCATGAAATTATGATGCGGCAAGTTCTTTCATGTGACATAATTAATTTTTTAATTATTAAATTATATAATATCAAAACATAACACATTTTCATTTGAGAAATTGATTTTCTAATGCTTTACGTTAATGGTACTATACTTCATTGATAAAATTATTGATTAAAAAATAAGTGAGTAGATGTGTCTATGCAATGACTTTTATTTTTAACTTTTAAATAACAGTAAAATCTTTTTTCTCTTAGTGATGAAGAAATTAAGAATTCGAATATATTTTACACATTGCAATGGTGATTGTGGTTGAAGAACATATACAATGTTTTGATAAAAAATAAGAATAATTTAACATTTGTATGAATCTATTGTTTAAGTATTTATCATGTATTTAAAATTTATCATGTTTCTAAATAATTAGAGCAATATATCGAAACAAATATAATATATAATTATATGTATCATTAAATTCATATAGACATCAAATAGACTAATATCTCTAATTTAAATAAAAATATTTTTTCAAGGAAGGGGGTAAAATAAATGGGACAGAAAGAAAATTAGATAGTCTAATAAATTATTTTCACTATTTTATACTTATTATATTATTTAAAAAAAATTAAATTATCAAACTAATATCTTCTTATTTTATAAGCATATGATTATCTAATTTCATATCATCCACGCATCGCGCGGGCCATCACACTAGTTACTATTTTAAAATTTTAATAATCGCGCCATTCGTTTTAAGAACCACGTCATTCTTCATAGTTAAATTCACCATGAATAATAAATGTATTAATTAAATTTTTTTTATCAATTTATCACTCAAAATTGAACGTTTATACATAAAGATTCGTTAATTCCAAAATGATTAATTATCACAATTAGTTAGTTTGTCACAAGATACTAGTAATTCTATAATTTTATTAGATTAGCGGATCTATAATCCTCCAACATAAAAAGTGATATATAAAAATTAATAAATTATTTTTTGAATTGATTAATTATCATCATGTGAGTAATTATATATTTTTATTGTAGTGGATACAATTGTCAAATAATTGCATGAATTAATTTGTCATAAGTTTTCTCAATTGATGTTTATTTATAAGTTGAATGGTTAGTTAGTAACCACTGTCCTTTAGCAAATTATAATTAATTAAAATATAAAATCATTTATCATATGCTTTTGAATCGAGGATTAGTTAATAAATTGGAATGATTAACTAGTAACTACTAGATTACTCACATTTATAAAGTATGAAGTTATGATTTTTTATTTTGTAAAATAGTCATTTTACCTCTTGAGTTAAAGGAAAAGGTATGAATTGTGAGTTTCATTTGAAAAAGAAGTTTGTCTACTTGGAAAAAGGCGCATTTGATTTGATAATGAAAATCCGATAAAAGAATGGAACCATATTTGTCAACAAATTGTACGCTTGTCTTTCTTTATCTTTTGCAATGTTTTAAAAATTGGATCGAAAATTGGATCGATATTCCAACCGAGTTGAGGACCAACTGGTTCAACTGAATTTTAATTGGTTGAATCAAATTTTTATATAATAATATTATTTATAATTATTTAAAAGTAATGTGATACATAAATTACTACAAAATGATTAAATTAATTTAATAATTATTATATATTACAAAATGTTAGATTAAATAATGATTTCATTTTATTAGATATATTATTGCTAACATAATAATTTAAATATATTTTTAACCTAAAATCATAATTATATTTTATTCCTTTTTTATTTATAATTCTCTTTTATTTTCATTTTATTTATGTCCTTAATTAACTTTTTTCTTTTATTTTTTATTTTAAATTTTCCCTTTTGTGCCCCTCTCTCTCTCTTCTCAATCCCGCCCTTTTCTCTGCCACTTTTTCTCTCTTTGTATCTCTCCATATCATATAAAATCTTCTCTCCATCTTTCAGTATCCTTCTCTCTCTCTCTTCATATTTTTCTCCCTCCCTCTCTATTTCTCTCCCTGTTCTTCTCTCTCTAATCTCTCCATATTTTCTCTCTCCATATCCTATCAAATCATCTCTCTTCCCATATCATATCTTATATTTTTTTTAAAAAAATAAAAAAACTGGATTGAACATGATTTCTCGATTCAACCTAGTTTTCTCAATTTTTTTCCGAATTAACCCAACTTTTTGCTATTTTCGGTTTTAATATGGAACCGGACCGGATTTATAATCGGTTCGCGATCGGACCGGTTGAACCGACGGGTCCGAACTAGTTTTTAAAATATTGATCTTTTGTTTTCTTACTTATATTACATTAGTATTTTATCTTTTGCTTTCGTGTTTAATTTTTGAAAAAATAACTTACAAATTTAAATGTTAATTTGCCCCTCTTGCTACTTTGTGATTTAGCAAGTTATATACTTGTACTATGAAAGAACCAACCTAGATTGAGATAACTTCAAGTCCCCAAAAAATAATATAGGGCACCGAGATCATGATGACCCAAGTACATGCTAAATGAGATGTACGAGTAGATAATCATTGGAGCCAATAAGTAGAAGAGCATCCACGTAAATAAGAACATATAAAAGATGGAAGCCTTTGTAAAACACAAATAATGAAGTATTCCTATGATGAAATGAAGCCAAAATTCAAAAGAGCATTATGAAGCTTTTGAAACCATACCCTTGACACTTGCTTGAGACTTGTGAAGTCGACAAATGAAATGTGAATAATTTTCATCCATAAAACTTGGTGATTGAACGATCTCCTAACATTGCTATATGAGAAGACTTTGCTAATGTGGAAAAACCTAAATTTCCAATTAAAAAATTTTTGTTTCTATTTTCCTTTTTTCATATCTTTGTCTATACTCCTTAACTAAATAGAATCTAATAATAAGTACATAAATAAACATTTGGCACACATTGCCACATGTCTCTAATTAATATGTTATATTTAATTCAAATATTTATTTAATGCTCATATGAACTAAGTAATTAATATTTTAAGAACTTAATAATCATGCTAATATTTTTAAGGAGTAATAACTCATGATAAACAATGCATGTATTAATTCAACATTTTTATCGATCAATTATCCATCATGAATTGAAAGATGACACATAGACATCTGTTAAAAAGATAACCCAATCATTTTTTCCTAAACAATTAATTATCATAATTAGTTAAATGATTTTATAATTTTAATTGATTAGTGGATATATAATCTTCCAACATGAAAGTGATATTTAAAAATTAATAATGTCCTAACATTGCTATATGAGAAGACTTTGCTAATGTGGAAAAACCTAAATTTCCAATAAAAAAAATTTTGTTTCTGTTTTCCTTTTTTCATATCTTTGTCTATACTCCTTAACTAAATAGAATCTAATAATAAGTACATAGATAAACATTTGGCACACATTGCCACATGTCTCTAATTAATATGTTATATTTAATTCAAATATTTATTTAATGCTTATATGAACTAAGTAATTAATATTTTAAGAACTTAATAATCATGCTAATCTTTTTAAGGAGTAATAACTCATGATAAATAATGCATGTATTAATTCAACATTTTTATCGATCAATTATCCATCATGAATTAAAAGATGACACATAGACATCTGTTAAAAAGATAACCCAATCATTTTTTCCCTAAATGATTAATTATCATAATTAGTTAAATGATTTTATAATTTTAATTGATTAGTGGATATATAATCTTCCAACATGAAAGTGATATTTAAAAATTAATAAATTATTTAAAAATATATATATATTTTTAAAAAAATTAATTATAAATATATCAGTAATTATATATTTTTATTACAATGTCAACAATTGTATGAATTAGTTTATCATAAATATTTTGAAGTGGTGATTAGTTAGTAAGTTGAATGGTTAATTAGTAACCACTGTCCTCTAGCAATTTATAATTAATTAAACTATAAAAATACTTTATCTTATCCTTTTGAATTGATGATAAATTAATAAATTTGAATGATTAACTAGTAACTACTAGATTTCTCACATTATAAAAAGCGTGAAGTTATGAATTTCTTTGTAAATGAGGTTGTCAACCTCTTGAGTTAAAGAAAAGGGAATAAGGATTGTGTGAGAAAAAAAGTGACCCATATATATGGAGTTCACAAATAAACACTTATTTGTATACATCTTGATGACATTTATTTGATCATCATCCATATATATGAGTCACTTTTTGCCCCAACACATTTTCCAAATGAAACTTACAACTAATACATTTTTCTTTAGGGGATAAGGATTGTGTGGGGCAAAAAGTGACTAATATATATGGATCATTGTTGGATCATATCCAACAATTTACAAATAAGTGTGTATGCTAAAGAATTGGACCGAACCTCGTCAACAAATTTTAAATTTGTCTTTCTTTGTTTTCTGCTCTCTTATTACAGTAGTATTTTATCTTTTGCGAGTCAATTTTGTACTTTCGCATTTAATATTAAAAAAATAACTTAAAAAATTTAAACATTAATTTACCCCTTCCTTTGTTACATTACGATCTAACAAGTTATATACTTTTATTAGGAAAGAACCAACCCATAGATTGTGATATAACTTCAAGTTCCGAAAAATAAGATAAGGCACCAAGATCATGATGATGGCCCAAGTGCATGCTGAATGAGATGCCCGAATATGGTGATCACTGGATCATGTATGTATAAGATCGTCCACGTAAATAAGAACATATAAAAGATCAAAGCCTTTGTAAAACTCAAACAATCAAGTATTCCTCTAAAGAAGTGAAGCCAAAAGTCATAAGAGCATTACTAAGCTTTTGAAACCATACTCTCGACGTGTTCTTGAAACTTGTGAAGCCGACAAACGAACTGCGAATAGTTTCATCAATAAAACCCGGCAATTGTTCCATATGAACAATCTCATGACATCATTATGTAAGAAGGCATTGCTAATGTCTAAATGGTAAAGAGTCCAATGATGAGCAACAACAATTCCTAGTAATAAGCTTAATAACTGGACTAAAGGTGTCAAAATAATCAAAGTTAGTTTGTTGATGAAAACCTTTTGCAACCACACCAGCTTTATGGAATTCAATTGAACTACCAAACTTGAACTTCATCTTGAACACCCATTTGCAGCCTATCACAAGTGAGGAAGATGGTTGGGGAAGAAGGGTCCACATCTCATTATGTAGAAATCTCATAGTTCTGCACAAGTGAGAGAAGATATTTGATGAGGTGAAGGATGTAGGAATTGAGGTATCAATAGAGGAACTAAGCAAGGTTATTGTAGAATAGAAGCTATCAAGTTGATGATAGTGAACAAGGTCTCGAGTGTAATAGTGCATAGTAGGAGGAGAAGGATTGACACATAGAATGGGCAGAGTTGGTGCTAGTGGAACATGAGGAATGCACACTAAAAGTGGAATGGAAGAAGATATAGGAGGGTATCGAGTTGTGGGCACACTCAACCATGGAGCAAAAGAGGGTGACATATCAAGAATAGTGTTATTTGGGCATGGTAATCTTTTTAAGCTTCACACGAAAAGAAAAATTTGACTAAGTGAAGGAGAAGTGTTGAATAAAATATATTCTGCCCATACTCACTATCAAGACAATGATAGCCACTAAGGCGTCGTTTGGTTGTGGAATACACTATAGAATATGTGGTTATTCATCGGAATATCACCAAACAATGAGGCGATTAAGTATAACACATAAAAAGGACTGCACGAGTCATGATAGATGTTTAATCCTGTAAGAGGATGTTTTCTGGGTTGTTGTATTCTTCATTTTATGTGGAATACAAGTTATTCATTGATTTCCATAAAGGGCACTCATGTCATTTTACTATTTATGTATTTGATAGCCGAATCATTTTTAAATAGAGGGCAAAGATTACAAAGCAAAAATGGTAAAGTGACGAATTATTTTTACATAGTACACCATGATAAATTTGTCATTTGCAAAATTTTACAACATTGATAAGGAATAGATCACCCAAACAAGAGCATGAATAGATCAAGGAATATCTTGCATGTCAACCAAATAGGAAGAAGAATATTGTTTGCTTAAGGTCGAAATAACTCATTGTAAACAGAATAAATCACTTATTCTATCCATTTGTATCCTACAACCAAACGACACATAAATGCTGAAGGATATCCAAGAAAGAGACATCCACAGAATGATATGCACATTTATAACAATTATAGAGGTGAAGAAATGGAAATGTAGAACATACAAAAACCTTTAAAAATGTAGAATAAAGAGAATGATGAAAGAGTGCAAAATAAGAACATCCATGATGTAGAACAACCATGGGAAGTCTATTAACAAGAAAAACTATCTTCTCACATGCATAGTGGCATAAACGGTGAGTGACGTACAAAGGGACGAGCCAATAGTGGGAGAGTGGTTTTAATATATGGCGAATCTCACATTCCACAAATTCATTTTGTTTATGCACATGGAGACACGATATATGATGATGAATACCACATGTACAAAGATAAGTGGAATGAGCATGATATCAGCCCCACCATCACATTGAAATGCAAGAATCATGGAGTTAAATTTCCTTTCAACAAGGCATTGGAATCAGATAAAACAAGAAGTGATATCAGACTTATTTTTCAAAGGAAACTCCCAAGATGTTGGAACTCCTAATCAATGACATGTTGGATAAGGTCCTTAATGGGTCTTTACCCTTGTCGGCCTGGAGCTCAGCATCGACATTAACAACTTGTTGTTCTTGAAGCACGACAACCTCGAAGTGGTTAGGATCTGACAACTTGGAGACCTACTTGCACCTGGTGGATGGGTATGTTTACGCAAGGATGGAATTTAGGTGGAACACCAAATGGACATTCCGGTAGTAAATAAGGCGATGTTGAGAGACGAACTGGGAATACTACCATGCTAGTTGATGCATCACACATGCATATTCCAATGTATAATTAAGTTTTCACTTAGTTTTATTTGAGTTAAATGCATCATTTCTTGAATCATTTTTTGTTTTTTAGAGTTATTGACCTACCCAATGGTGGTTATATAGTGTAGTAAAACCACTTGAAAAGGTTGTGGAATGACTATACCAAATATCACGTAAAAAAGAAGTCATTTTTTCAATTGAAATATCGAAGTCAAATATTTTTTGACCCATGATAGACTTGTTATTAATGTGGTGGAAATTTATAATGTCATTATGTGTTGGTTACAACCCAAGAAATGAGACTGGAACATTTCACTATAGAGATATAACAAGTCTTGAAGATGGAATCACAATCATGACACACAGATTTCACGTTTTATTGCTCAACACATTAATGATAAAAGAGGTCAAAAATATGCATTTATCTAGTTATTTGTCTATCTATCTATCCTTTATAATTGGGATGATTTAGTTCCAATTATGTTTAACCATTGTCTCTAATAGTCTAATTGATATGACATACTACTGGAACTGTTCTTTTTTATTAGAATAAAGTCTAGTTTTCTATTGAATTTGCATGATATTATTAATGCTTTCTATACATTGAATCATTAGATATTATTTTGGTGGGAGTTGTTACTTTTGATCAGTCATTTTTTGTGAGATTGATTATTAACTTTTAAGTTCAAATATTATGTCCCACAATTAGTGTAAGCCTAATGCAAATACTTCTTGTGTGGTCTATTAATAATTATATGTGACAATGGAGAGTGAAGCTACATGAGTACCCATAGCTATAAGTGGAACCATTGGGCAGTTTGTTTAGTTACATGTTCACCATTAGTGTAGTGTTTAAGACATTCTATTGTTCCCTGTGTTACACAAGTTGAATTCTCCATATGCACAATTTTTTTTCCTTTGGATTGTTGTAAATCTTCCAAATATAAAATTTTGTCTTGTGCTTTTATGTAATCAATTAAACCATTTGTTAGATATTAAATTTTGTTATTTTATAATTTAATCTAAATTATTTTAGTTAAAATTATTTTTATTTAATGTGCTTTTTCTTAATTAAACTTATAAAAATGGTGTATGATATGAATGCTAATTTAATATATGATTATTATATATGAAGATATACAAAAATAATTGCAAATTTTTTTATTAAATATTTATATTTACTATTCTACATTGTACATAAGACTCTTTTTTCTACTTATGTATTTTTTTATAATAAATCAATTAAATTGATGATAAACCATTTATTTCAGCTAACTATGATGATTTAAGAAATTTAAGAAAATACCACTATTCCAAACAATGTTAGATGAACGAAGAAAATATATTTATTTAGTAATAATTTTAATGTTATAAATCATTTAAAGAAAATAAATTAAGAGGTACATTAAAATTGATTCGGTTTGAAACAGCATAATGATATTTTGTTATCTAATTAGTAAATTGTAGACTGTGAACCCATTGAAAAAGATTTTTAACTTTTATGTAGGAACTTTATTGTATTGCATCATAATATCTTATTCAGGGATCATTAAGGGGAAGGGGAAGTGAAGGTAATGGATGGGAAAGGAATGTAAAATAAGGAGAAAAGATGTAATGTAGGATAAAAAAATCACGGGGGGGGGGGGGGGGATTGGCGTAAAAAAATCACAATTGAAAAACTTTAAACCATTTCAAAAAAAGTTGAACAAAAGAAAATGTGCAATGATAATATATAAGTAAGATATGCAAATTCAAGAAGACAAGATCTATTGATGAGATTTGGCCTAATTTTTTGACTTGTCTCTGTTGTGACCCATCAACCTCGATACTATTAGACTTCCACTATCTTTTTGTGAGGATAATCATTTTTACATCGTACCGCATTAATAGAATTAAATTAGATTTTATTAAAAGTAATATTATTTATAATAATATTAAGAATATATACATGACAAATATTCTATTATGTATAAAAAAGTTAGTAACCTACTAAAATTAAAATACTAACATATTATATCTATATATATTAAAATATTATTATTGATAAGCCAATTACTTCCAATTTTTTAATATTTATATTGATTTATTATCATCAAATGCTACTAATAATATGTTAAATATTTTACAATAAATCACTCTTACGTTTTATTTTTATTTAAATTTCTTTCTTCCTTTCTGTCTTCATTAATTTTACTTTACTTTTTTTTATTTCTTCCTTTCTCTCCATTAATTCTCTGTGCTTTATCATTTGATGCTATTACCAATATATTAATATTTTATTGCCGTAAATCACTCCATTAATCTTCTCATTATTATTTTATTTCATTTTTCCATTCCCTCCTCTCTCTTCATTTATTTTGTTTTCCTTATTTTACCTTTCGTTCTCTCTCTTGATGTATTCTATTTTCCTTATTTTACCTTTCTTCCTCTTTCTCTTCATTAACTCTCTAGTTAAGTCTGTTTTTCTTGATTCAATTCGTTTTAATTTTTCCTCTTTCCATCTTTTTATTCCATTTTAGTGGTTTTTAATTTTTTCTGCATTTTTTAAATTGAACCAGGTTTCTTCCGGTTCACCGATTCATTGGTTCATATTGGTTGAACCAGATTTTGTCTGATCAAACAATCAATCTGATTTTGACATGAAATCGAATCAGACTAACCATCTATTCATGGTTGAATCGAACTGGCCGGTCTGGTTCAGTTTTATTAACATTGATAATTAATTAGCATGATCAATTTCTATTCACGATTCGACATCACTTTTATATACCTTTTGCGAAAATATGTCCATTTGAGAAGATTCCCAATTAATGTATTTATCCCAAAAATTAGTTGTTACTATGGTTGTCAGATTTAAAGTAATTCTAAAATTCAATCATGAAGATCGTGGACCTAAACTTTTTTGTTATTTTTTCTGTGAGATTCAACTATTTTCCTCTATTATTAGGTTAATTAAATGAAAAAATACATTATTATGGCTTTATTTATATTCTCCAATGAAGACAACCTAGCTTTTTTCCCTCAAACTCAAATAAGAGAAGAATCCTTTTTCAAATATATTCATTCTAGAAATGATAAATTTCATCAAATACTCTCCAACTTTCTTTTTCAACGCTATCATCGAACTTTACTTTGTAACAAGACTGTCCTCCATCTTTTACCTTATTTCACCAAATGCCTTTTTCCCTAGTGATTGACCATTTCTCGATCGTACTGCCGATGTGGCGTCCACACGACGATATTCTCTCTCCTCCATACAAGCAATTTGTCGATGTGACAACATTTAAAAAATAAAATAATGTTTAAAATATAAAAAATGAAGAGTGGTCGAGAAGGGAGGCGACCTCTAGCGGGGAATGGTAGTGAACGAGCAATTACTCATCGATGGTCGAAAAGGGAGAATGTTGGCTCTGCCGACGAGGAACGAAGGTCAATGACGAGCGGGGGGGGGGGGGGGGGGTGGTGGTGGTGGTGCTCGCCCCCCTTCTCGAACCCGAACTCCTCTGCTTCCCTCAGCAGCTCGCCCAAGAGAGCGTGGTTGAACTTTGAAGTAAAACACCGGCACCATGCACCTCCGTGGTGGCCTCTTCCTTCCTTCCTCCGACGTACACCACTATGAACTCATTCGTCGACAGCTTCTTTGATGCATCCCCATTGCCGAGATCCCTAAGGAGCCACATTCTCAACCTCAGGTCGTCACCGAGGTGACAGTACCATCCGCTGCCACTATTTCTGTGCCCTCGTTGCCTTATCCAATGGATTTGGCGGGTGAGATGTCGTGTCCAGCCGAATAACTTGCCAATCACTGACGTAGGGGCCTCGTGTCGAATGGCTATGTGTTGAAGACGTATGATTAAAATTAATTATATCTTGGATAGGAAGTTAACATATTTTAATTTTATTAAATTTTATCTATTTTATATTCTAAATTTATTTATAATATATATCCTATATCTATAATTATATTAAAATGAAATGAGTAAAATGATAAAATATTGAAGGAAATTATGAGAAAATGAACAATAATGATAACTTATTTAATATATTATTTTATCAATACAACAAGAAAAATATAAATAAATGTAGAAAGAGAAATGTGTATTATATTATATTATAAATAATAATAATAAAATATTAAATTTAATTTGTCGGTGACGGGGGTGGGGGGATGCCCCCTCCTCCTCGTCAAGGGGAGGGGTGGCGTCCCATTTTTTCATTTTTTAATTATTAGTTTTTAAATATATTTTTATTTTTTTAATGTTGCCATGTCGAGAAAGTACTTGTGCAGAGGAGAGAGAACATTGTTGCGTGGGTGACATGTCAACAACGTGATCGAGAACGGTCGATCAACGGTGAAAAGGACATTCATTGAAATAAAATTAAAAGTTGGAGGATAATCTCGTTATAAATTAAAGTTGAAGGGTAAAGATGAGAAAGCGTCAAAATTAAAAGGTATTTGATGAAATTCTTAAAAATCAGTTGTGAAGATTAGGGACATCAATTTTTTATTCTTTCAATGAGATTCAGATTTTTTTTCCTATATTATGAAGTTAATTAAACGAAAAAACACATTGTTGTGGCTTTATTTATATTCTCCAATAGGACAAATTAGCTTTCTGCCCTCAAGCTCAAACAAGAGAAGAATGTATTTGAATCAATCTTCTAAAAGTCGTTTGCCTCGTTAGCAATTTAACCTGCCACAATTTTAAATTACCGTTTGATCATTTATATGTTCACATGGTTAATATTATTTATATAACATAATATGATTTTTCCGGATATTGTTATCGTACCATGCCACTCGTTTAATTAGTCTTCAACTTATTTTTATGACAAAGCCGTTTACCTAATTTCAAAACATTTTTTCTTCAAATCAATACATTAAAATGTAAGTTTCTTCAATAAAAAAAGTTATAAAGAGAACAAGCAACAACCGATAACATGATTGTATAATAAAATAGAGAAGATGCCTTTTATATTATTTTTACTTTAGACATTCTCAATTGACTTAATTAGTGGCATGAAAATCAAGTGACCTACTTTAATATGCAAAACGGATTATATATATATATAATTATAATTTGGGGAAACTTTGATATTGGAGGACGTTGGATAAAAATTCCCTAAAAGCAACAAAATGCACCTGAACCTGTCATTAAGATGGAAAAAAGTTCCATGGTTCATGAAAGAAAGACATCGACATTTACCCTCTCAAAGTTTTCCAAGTTTTTCCTTGGACTCTTGCAACTTGTGTGAACAATCTATTCCCCACTTGTATATGTTAGAAGAAGATTGACAATTCTTGAACGCTCATTCATGCATGGAATAAACAAGATTTTCTTGACGTACTGACTTGACTTGAGACATATACAAAGTCAACATATATAATGCGGAATTAGAAAATTTCAAAGATAAGGGTCTTGACCATGACAAAGCACTAGAGCTTGTTAACTAAATTATATTAATATATTGTGTAAACATGTCTTCTTTCTTCCGTCTTATTCATTCTGCATGATAGTTTAGGAAAGAAGAAAAATGGCGAAAATTCAGCTCCTCCCCACGCTTTTGGCGACCTATGCAAGAGTGGTGCTCCTTGTCCATGGCCAGCTGGGTAATTATCACTATGTCACCATTAATTACTCATCCTTCAAAAGCTTTAATCTCAAGCTTTTCCACGAAAATGAAACCGTTTTAAATTTCTCCTTGTTTCATACTTTTGCTTGGTGGAGTACATAACTAGCTTGGCAGATAGTTCTCTAGATTGTAGTTTTAGTTATTTATTCGTGCTAGAAATTTCTAAATTTGTTATGTACATCGTTTTCTTTCAACATGCATTTCTGGTGCATTAAAATTACTTCAATCACAATACCGCGATATTTTCAAAATTCAATCTTGTCATATCTAAATCTGTTGGGAATGAAACACCGAGGATCGATGAACAATGAAAACAATGAAAGAAAAGATAAGATGAACACAAAAATTTAACGTGGTAAAACCCTTTTGATCAATGTGAACAAAAGAGAAACATCCACGGGCAAAGGAGGCCGCCGCCAGTTGAATTTCACTATGAGCCAAAAGAGAGTACATTGTATAAAACTCTAACCCTCATATATAAAGGTCCATACCGCCGGGGCTTCGCCCCCCGCACCCCCACGAGAATCAGTGGCGGGCTATGGACTACGGGCTTGGGCCTAACGGTCCAAGCCCTCCGCTTCCGCCACAAATTCTCATTTTTCCTTCTTTCACATTTTTTTCTTTCATAATTTTGGGTACATGGTACATAATTCAAGGCACATCAATAAATCTCCACCTTGACTTGAATTTTACAAAACTCTCAAACATATAAAATGCTCAACTTGCTCTCTGATGCATGCAAAATACAACATATTTTAGTTAATTATTTTAATTAAATTTTCTGTAATTTGATCATGGCATGCATCATTTTTAGTCACTTTTAATCATAATTCCGGATTTATCAATTTTAATTATTAAATTCTCTGAATATTTTAATTGTGGATGGATTAACTAAATTTTGATAATTATTTTGCAGGAAAAATCGAGATTAAAATGGATTGTGCTATATCGGTCAAAATTTCAAAGAATTTATCATTACGACCGAGATTATGATGAAGAATTCATCATTACGACCGAGATTTGGCTTTACACCCAAGTCGTTACGGCCGAGATTCAAAAGGAGTAACAATTAAATGATTTTATCTTTTGGACGTAACAAGTTTAAATTCTTTCCTTACGGCCGAAATTCGAAGGGAGTAAAAGGGTTTATCTCTTTGGGAGTAAAGATAAAATAATTTCTTACGGCCGAGATTTGGAGGGGGTAATGGCAATGAAATCATTCTTTTGGCCGAATTTATCTTTGGGCGTAACAAGATATATGAAGGTGTAAAGATAAAATTGTTTGGGCATAAAGATAAAAGGATTTTTATCTTTTGGGAGTAATGAAAAGGAGTAAAGATAAAATAATTTCCTTACGACCGAGACTCTAAGGGAGTAAAGATAAAAATGATTTATCTTTGGGCGTAATGATAAAAGGATTTATCTTTGGCCAAGTTTATCTTATAATTTTAAAGTCAACCGTACGATGTTACGGCCGAGATCAAATTGAAGGCCGTCCGCACCCTATAAATACGTGAAGAATTCATCGTTTCAATTCGTGCTCTGAAGTTCAGGTTTCTTTCACGGCGAGTCGTGAGCTCTGCAGGCTACGACCAAAAGGAGAGAGGTGCGACGGCTGGAGGTTGATCGCGACCCTGATCAAGTCCGAGAGGTTGCCCGACTGTCTGCCCAATTCGAGAGCTCTACTTTTATTTTGGGTGTAATTCTTTCGATTATTATTGTTATTTTGTTATTATCTCTCCAGAATTTCTAGGATGAACTCCATGTTTTTAGGATTATTATTTTAGGAGATTATTAATTGAAGGGAAATGTTTGGACCCTATTTTATTTACTTTAATCTTTTTTGATCAATTATTAATTATGCTTAATACTTTTATGTTAGTTAATTAAATTTCTGAATTAGGCTATACCAGTTTGTGGAGTGTTTAATATCAGAATTTATTATTATTATTATAATTAATTTTATTTAGAATTAATAATTGACATAAATTTGATAACTAGTGTGTGGAGAATCAAGTTTGTGTGGTTTATTAATCTATACCAGTTTGTGGAGTGATTAATAGTCTAGAGTATTCAATTTAATGCATCTTAATTTTAATATGATTTTGGGGGTACCAGTCGTGGAGACTTCAATTCTTATTAAATTAAGGTAGTTCTATATGATTAGATTGAGGAATGTCAGTCGTGGAGACCACAAGTTAATCATGTTAGATTACTTTAGGGAGACTCTAATCCTTCTTTAAAGATTAAATTTATCTTTCATGGTTCAAACATTTATCCTGATCTATTTTCATCCTAAGGCCTAACTTCAACACCATTATCTTATATTTATCTTATTTTCTTTATCTTTTAAAACTCATTTTCAAAATTCATGTTTTTTCTCTCTTATTAATTTATAAATTCAGATATTGAATTAATAATATTCCTCGTAGGTTCGACACTCTTACTCCTATTTACTATATTACTTGAGCGACTAGTGCACTTGCTAGCAAATTTTATTGTTACAAATACAACGCATCACTCTCATTTGCCGAATGGCCCACGTGGGCCTAGCTGGATCTTTACGTAACGCCTGCCAAATTTGAACAATAGTCAAACTTGACAATAGGTAAGCTTTTTGTCATCATATCTGCTGGATTGTCATGTGTGCTAATCTTCTGAACTTGAACATCTTGCTTTTCCATAATATCACGAACAAAATGATATCTCACATCAATGTGCTTTGTCCTTTCATGCTGCATTTGATCTTTAGTAAGATGTATTGCACTCTGATTGTCACAATATATGACAGTAGCTTCCTCTTTCATAGTGAGCTCCCTAACTAATCCTCTCAACTAGATAGTTTCTTTTACAGCTTCAGTGATGGACATATATTCAGCTTCAGTAGTGGATAATGCTACTGTATCCTGCAAAATAACTTTCCAACTCACAGCACAATCAGTAATAGTCAAGACATAACCAGTTATGGACCTTCTTCTATCAAGGTCTTCTGCAAAATCTGAATCAACATAGCCAACCAGTCCAGCTAAATTTTTACCAAATTTCAAGCATATATCAGAAGTACCTCTTAAATATCTCAGTATCCACTTAACAGCTTCCCAGTGCTTCTTTCCTGGATTAGACATATATCTACTAACAACATTGACAACATGAGGTATATCTGGACGAGTGCAAACCATTGCATACATAATGCTACCAACTGCACTACAGTAAGGAACTTTTGAGATATACCTTTTGTCTTCATTAGATTGTGGTGAACATGAAGCTGAGAGTTTAAAGCGTGCCGCAGTCGGTGTACTGACAACCTTAGCGTTTTGTATTTCAAAACGCTCCAAGACTTTTTCAATATATTTATGTTGAGACAGAAATAGTCTTCCTGAGCTTCTATCTCTAGAAATTTTCATTCCCAAAATATTCTTTGCTGTTTCAAAATCCTTCATCTCAAATTCAGAACTTAACTTATTTTTCAAAATGTTAATATCAGATATGTCTTTCGCTGCAATTAACATATCATCAACATAGAGCAACAAATAGATGAATGAACCATCGCCAAGTTGATTCAAATAAACACAACTATCATATTTGCTTCTAGCAAAACCAATACTCAACATGAATGAATCAAACATTTTATACCACTGTCGAGGGGATTGTTTAAGTTCATACAAGGACTTCTTTTAATGGCAAACTTGATCTTCTCTACCTTCAACATGAAAACCCTCTGGCTGCTCTATATATATATCTTCTTCTAGATCGTCATGTAAGAATGCAGTCTTAACATCTAACTGCTTAAGTTCAAGATTCTGCAAAGCAGCGATAGCAAACAAAGTACGAATAGAAGTATATTTCACAACTGAAGAGAACACATCATGAAAATCAACACCCTCCACTTGACTGTACCCTTTTGCCACCAATCTTGTTTTGTACTTTGTATCTTCATTATTGATTTCTTCTTTCTTCTTGAACACCCATTTGTAGCCAACAATCTTCTTATTCACATGTTGTTCTACAAGATCCTAAGTGCTATTCTTCTGTAGAGATTCAATCTCCTCCTGCATTGCTATTAACCACTTATTACAATCAGAACTTCGAATAGCTTCAGAATAGGAGGAAGGATCAGGTAACTCAATATCTTCAGCAACACTTAATGCATAAGCCACCAGTTCTTCAAATCCGAGCCTTTGAGGTGCTTTTATTTCTTTTCTCGATCTGTCACGAGCTAACATGTATTGCTGCTGAACTTGAGGTGATGTATGAACTTCAGGAGCATCAGGAGTGTCATTCTTTTCATCAGAAGAACTTGACAGTTCTAACTCCACCTTCTCCAAAGTTTTCTGCTTTTCTGTATCACCAATAATAGACAAATCTTTTTTTGAGTGAAGCATCACATATTCATCAAAAGTAACATCTCTACTGATAATAAATTTCTTGGTTTCAGAACACCATAATCTATAACTTTTAACACCAGATTTATAATTAAGAAATATGCACTTTCTAGCTCTAGGTTCAAGCTTTCCATCATTAACATGTGTATATGTAGGACAACCGAAAACTCTTAAATATGAGTAATTAGGAGAATTACCTGACCGCACTTCTTCAGAAATTTTTAAGTCTAAGGATCGATGAGAAGACCGATTCACTAAGTGACATGCCAGGTTAACAACCTCTGCCCAAAACTCCTTGCCAAGTTCTGCATTTGACAGCATACATTGTGCTCTCTCTAGTATAGTTCTGTTCATTCTTTCTGCGACTCCATTCTATTGTGGAGTTCTCACAATTGTGTGATGTCTTGCAATGCCTTCTTTGTCACAAAATTCATTGAACTTAGAATTACAGAATTATAGTTCATTGTCAGTCCTCAGCCTCTTGACAACTTTTTCAGATTGCTTCTCCAGCAGAGTCTTCCATGACTTGAATGTTTCAAATACTTCATCTTTATGCTTCAGAAAATAAACTCAAACTTTTTTAGAGAAGTCATCAATAAATGTCAGCAAATACCTATTTCCTCCTTTCGAAGGAACCTGAGAAGGACTCCATAAATCTGAATGGATGTAATCAAGAGTTCCCTTCGTCTTATGAATGACTGAGCCGAAACTAAATCTCTTCTGCTTTCCGAAGATACAATGCTCACACAGCTCTAATTTTCCAAATTTTGCACTAGAAAGAAGACCTCTGTTGCTGAGAACTTGCATGCCCTTCTCACTCATATGGCCCAAACGCATGTGCCATAACTTTGTGCAATCTTCCTCTGAGGTAGATGCGACTGCTGCTGAACCTATCACCATCGAACCTTGGAGAACATACAAGCTACCGATTTTGAGGCCTTTCATCAACACAAGAGCACCACGAAAAATCTTCATTCCATTAGACTCAATAATAACTTTACAACCATTTGAGTCTAAGACACCGAGAGAAATAAGATTCTTCTTCAGATCAGGAACATGTCTGACTTCAGATAATGTCCTAATAATCCCATCATGCATCTTAATCTGGATGGACCCAATACCAACAGTCTTACAGGCAGCATTGTTGCCCATAAGAATGACTCCACCTTCAATAGATTTGTACGTGGAGAACCAATCTCGATTGGGACACATATGGTATGAGCATCCAGAATCGAGAATCCATTCACTTGATGATATGGATTTGTTTGATGTCGTTACCAACAGAATATCTTCATTCTCACTTTCTGCTACATCGACATCTGCAACTTCAGCCTTCTGATTTCCCTTCTCGTTGCCATCGTTAATCCTTTTATTCTTATTCTGTAATTTATAATACTCTGCTTTGATATGACCCTTCTTCTTGCAATAATTGCAGACTTTATCTCTGTTCTTCGACTTAGATCTAGATCTATCTTGATTTTGATTTCTCGTCTGATGTCTGCCTCTTGCGATCAGACCTGAGGCTTGATCATCAGATTTACTGCTTGATCACAATTCGTTATCCAACTTTTCTTTACTCAGCAATCTGCCCTTAACATCATCAAACGTGAGTTTGTCCCTACCGTAGATCATCGTCTCTTTAAAAGTTTTATATGAAGATGACAGAGAACAAAGGAGTAATAGGGCCTGATCTTCATCATCAACTTTCACATCTACGTTCTTTAAGTAATTGATTAGGGCAATGAACTCACTGATGTGCGATTTGATCGACGTACCTTCAGCCGTACGAAAGGTGTACAGCCGCTGCTTCAACACAAGTCGATTCGCTAGGGTTTTCGTCAGATACAGAGTTTCCAACTTCGTCCACAGACCAGCCGTCGTCTTCTCTGTGAGGACTTCCTGAAGAACATCGTTCATCAGGCACAACTGGATCGCAGACAATGCCTTCTCATCGAGTTCCTCCTAGGCGGATGCCTCCATGGCATCCGGCTTCTGACCCGATAGCGCCTTCTTCAATCCGTTCTGAACCAGGATGGCAAGCATCCAAACTTGCCACAGACTGAAATTTGTGTTCCCGTCGAACTTCTCGATGTCGAACTTCGTTGTAGTAATCTTCGCGGAAAGAAACTCGACTCTGATACCAATTTGTTGGGAATGAAACATCGAGAATCGATGAACAATGAAAACAACAAAAGAAAAGAGAAGATGAACACAAAGATTTAACGTGGTAAAACCCTCTTGATCAATGTGAACAAGAGAGAAACATCCACGGGCAAAGGAGGTCGCCACAAGTTGAATTTCACTATGAGACAAAAGAGAGTACATCATATAAGACTCTAACCCTCATATATAAAGGTTCATACCGCCGGGGATTTTGCCCTCCGCACCCCACGAGAATCAGTGGCGGGCTACGGGCTTGGGCCTAAGCCCTCCGCTTCCGCCACAGATTCTCATTTTTCCTTTTTTCTCTTTTTTTTCTTTCATAATTTTGGGTACAGGATACATAATTCAAGGCATATCAACAAAATCAAAATTTGATATCGTTGACAATATTTTGATTTCCAACAGTCGATCTTGTAGTAGTTCAACCAACCAATAATGCAATCAACTTAAATTCTATTGACTCCCAATAGATGCGATAACCCCAAGCACCTCATTAGCTAATGGCAAAACTCTCATCTCCGTGGAGGGAGCGTTTGAGCTTGGATTTTTCAGCCATAATGGTTCTGAGAATTACTACGTCGGTACATGGTTGGGTGGCCAACCTGGATGCTCCTCTCAGCAACACCGTCGGAATGCTCAACCTGACAGCAGATGGCAATCTATCCATTGTCAACTTGACGGGGCACATGATGTGGTCGACGAACACATCGAACATCGACGACCCCGTGGTTTGTCTCTTGGACACTGGCAATCTCATCTTGACACAAGGGGGAGAAGACTCGAATCTGGCAGTGTGGAAGAGCTTCGACCACCCATGCAACACGTTCCTCGCCGGCATGAAGATAGGGATAGACTTCAAAGACAACATCGACAGATACCTCAACTCATGGAAGAGCCCTTCTGATCCATCACCTGGAAACTACTACTTCAGGATGGAGCCCCACGGCGTGCCAGAGATCTTTACGTGAGATGAAGCAAACCCGACCTATCGCCTTGGTCCCTAGACAGGTGTAGGTCTTAGTGGTCGCCCTAACACTAACAAGAATGTTAATGGCTTGTTCGAGTTTCACTACGTCATCAACCATGACGAGGTGGGCACCAGCTTCAATGGACAATAAAACTCTCACTCTTGCAGTCTTGGATGAGAACGGCGTGCTCCTGCGCATGGTGTGGTCTGCAGCAGACAAGAAATGGACCAAGTTTTGGGGGTCTCCGGATGGCGAGTGCGACAACTATGCGACTTGTGGTGCAAACCACATTTGCACCGTATTCTACACACCTTCTTGGGACTGCCTTCATAGCTTCGTTCCGAGGTCCGCCGGAGAATGGGAGGCCAAACAATTTTCTATTGGCTGTGTGAGGAGCACGGAGTTGAATTGCTCGACTGATGGATTCTTCAAGCTGCAGAACTTGAAGCTTCCGGACACACTAAATGCCACTATTGTCGGAAACAAGTCTTTCGACCAATGCAACGAACTGTGCAAGAGGAATTGCTCTTGTGCTGCTTATGTTGTAACCAGAGAAAGTCTGTGCATGATGTGGTTCGGCAATCTTGTGGATCTTAGGAGCTTTACTGCAGAAGGAGACGATTTGTGCATTCGTCTTGCAGCATCTGAATTAGGTAATATGAATGTGAACGTTAATTGTTTATGGTGATTTTATCTACAACTTGTGTCACATATAGTATTGTTGCGTGAAAACATGTCTTTGCTTTAGGTGGTGCTCCACTCGGTCACTCCAGTCATAGAAAAGCCTTGATGACCATACTCCTACCAACAATGATGGGCATTCTGCTGATAGTGTCCATTGGGTTAATTTTTTGGATAAAGACAAAGAAAAGGATACGAGGTGTGTTCCCTTCTCACTTCGAATTTTCCTTTGTTTTATTCTTATCATCCTATTTTTTGTTAATCATGACATAATAAACTAATAAATGCCTCCATATAAGAAAGAAATATAGAACAAATGGTGAGAAATCTTAGTGGAAATTCATTTGTTACAAAATGATGGAAGATGAATTCTTTGGTCTTAACAATGTACACAGTATTCGAATTGAGCAAATACTTTCTGGGTTCAGCACTTTGGCTACATGTGTACATCATCACTGATGTTTTGTGTACTAATGATAGTTAATTACTATTGACTTGGTTTCATTAAATTTAGTACCAACGGGAACAACAAATCTTGTCAACAATGAAGGAATTGAAAGAGATGAATTTGATTTGTCATTGTTTGATATTCTGACTATTAAAGCTGCCACAGAAGAGTTTTCATCAAATAATGTTATTGGAGAAGGTGGTTTCGACATAGTGTACAAGGTAACCATCTCAATCAGAAAGAATTTAGCATACAAATTTAAGGTGGAAACCAAAGATGCTATTTAATTATGAGTTCCCTTGCATATCTGCAAACTTAAACAATTGTTAGGGTCAACTGGATGATGGACAAGAGATTGCTATCAAGAGATTGTCACGGGATTCTGTGCAGGGCCTAAATGAGTTCAAAACTGAGGCTCTCCTAATTGCCAAACTTCAACATAGAAATCTCGTTCGACTCCTTGGCTATTGCGTTGACGAGGATGAAAGGATTTGGATTTATGAATACATGGAAAACCAGAGCTTGGATGCATTCATCTTTGGTTTGGCCTCAATACTAGCTATACACTTAAATATTTAGTAGAATTATTAATTTGAAGTGAAAGAGTCCATTTATAGTAACATTATGTTTTTTTACTTGCATTGCTAGATAATACAAAAAATGCACTCCTTAGTTGGCACAAGCATCTTGATATCATTACAGGAATTGCTCGAGGGTTGCTTTATTTCCATCAGGATTCTCGACTAAAAATTATACATAGAGATTTGAAAACAAGCAACATTCTTCTGGACAGCGAAATGAATCCAAAGATTTCAGACTTTGGTACAGGGAGAATTGTAAAGATCTATAAAAAAGAAGGAAACACAAATCGAGTAATTGACACATAGTAAGTTCCATTTGAGCTCAATACATACTATTGAACATTTAGTTTTTAGCTTTGGTGTGATAATTTTGGAAGTTATTAGTGGCAAGAGAAATGGAGCACTGAGCCAAAGCGATCACCACAACAGTCTTGTAGGCCATGTAAGTATTTTGATCGAACCCCATGTAATTCAATAGCTTATAAAGATGTCGTGTGCATTGACCGCTTGTTCTATATAGGCATGGCAATTATGGAATGAATCCAGAAGCTTAGATTTGGTTGATACGACAATGGGATCTTCTTATGTTGTATCAGAAGTATTACGTTGCATTCAAGTGGGACTCTTGTGCGTGCAAGAAGGAAGTGCTGACAGGCCAACTATGGCAGAGGTTGTTTTGATGCTGAGTAGTGAAGATGTAATGCTGCCCAAACCTAATCAACCTTGTTTCTCCAAATTGAGTACCTCTATGTTGCAAATTTCTTATAACAGTGAAGAAACCCCTCTAACTATTTTAGAAGGCCCATGAGATCGCTATTCGAGGTGTATATTAGTCTGCAAACATGGTAATTACTGTCTTTTTTTGTCTTAATTCAAGGATGCTACAAATTTTCCTTACAAATGATATTTATGATGTTGTTTTAACATGTTCAATATTTTCTACTGTTCATATATGCGATTCACCTCAGCTTAACTTTTTTTTACGATTGCAATCGTAATATAAAAATTTGGAACATTAATTATTATCCAAAGTAATCTATGTGGCTTATTATCCAAAGTAATCTATTTCGCTCCAAGTTGCAAGGCTAAATATTGTGGGTGAAGACGTAATGTACCTCATACTTAATTGTATTGTGACATGTGCAGGATATTATTCACTTAGGCATACATAATTTTACCAAAATGTCTTTCAATATCAGAATGACGAATATATATATATATATATATATATATATATATATATATATGCTTTGGACCTTCACTTGCACGATTTTATAAAAAAAATGCATTCTCCAGTACTAGAGTGGCACAACAGTCCAATACCCCTTAAGGTTTTTGTACTTGACAAGATAGTTTACTCTTGAGTACACAATTTTATAACCATTCTGCCAAGTCAAGGCCATTCTACTATATATACCTAATATCTCTTTCTTGACTTATATTGGACTAATTCAAGACACGACTCATGCATCACAACATATTATATTCATGTATGATATGTTGATTTTCACATCATAATTTTGATAAGACCATATATTAATGTTATAGGATTAGAAGAATAATAAGCAGAAGAAATGGGAAAAAGTCGTTTGTTATCACTCGTATAAGTTGATTTCTCCTACTCTATATATTGTACAATTGTGCATGCATTTGAAACATATGTGTTATATGTTATGGACTACTAATATTGTGAAATACGATCCAATTTTGTTCAAATGTATGATCAATATGATCCATGTTTGGATATATGAAATATAATATTATGATGAATAATTCATGTGCATCCATTTGTATCATGTATATGCATGAATGGTGGTTGGAGCTAAGTACATAACTGATCAAATTGGAGCGACTTTTATAATTCAATTCATCATTCTATTCTTCGAAAATGGAATAAAATAGGATGGTGCTAAGTGTTACATCTCGAGAAATCATGATGGAAGTCACCTCTAGAATTTGAAAAAGTTATCTCTAGAATCCACCTATCGATTATACAAACTGATCAAGTGGTGATTCATACATTCGAGTGTTATATATGCATACATATGTTTGATGTGTGTTAAATAATATTAATTATATATATTTTTTGTAATTCTTCTTATTATAATGTTATGTGTAACTTCAAATGTATGAAAATACGTGTGACCGGTTATGCCTCTTTGAGTTAATTAGTTGGTAATATATAGATTATGAGTTATCAACTCACTGAGCTATTTTGCTCACTCTATTGTTCTAATTGGATGACGCAAGTTGGTAATCTTAGTAAAGTTCATCTCTTTTGATGCTAAGGTGTTGAAGGACTTGTGTCTTTCTTGTTCTTTTTGTAAGGATGTCAAGAGGATTAATTATGTATATTATGTGTATGAAATTTTATACCTAGTAAAGAAGAATAAATATTATAGATTGTAAAACTTAAGAAGTATTTGGTCTACTATGAATGATCATAATTGAATTTCTAATGACAATTTTATTCCTTATATCATATAAAAAAATTAGAACACATTTTCCCCAATTTTATTTGATCCACCATAAAGAGTCACGATTTTCATATTTTAAAAATATTTAAATTGGGGTCGTGACATGCATCTACGACTTCTACCACTACAAGAAATACTGTTTTCGACGGTTTTTCCGACGGAAGTGGAAACGTCCGAAAATCGCTGGTCGCAAATCTTTTCCGACGGTTGGGAAAGAAACGCTGCAAATATCGACGGTCACGTCCGTCGATATTTGCGGCGGTCGACGAAACCGTCGAAAATTGACCGTCAAAGTTTTCGACGGTTTCGTCGACCGTCGCAAATATCGGCGGTTGCTACTGTCGAAACTTTCGACGGTCGTCGCCCAACCGTCGAAGTTTCAGCAGTCAAAACCATCGCAAAGAATTCTTATAATATAAAAAAAATAGCCGGCCGGAGGCCGAATCCGGCCGTCGCAACCATCGCAAAGAATTTTTTAAAAATAAAAAAATTAGCGGCCGGATCTGGCCGTGGCCAAATCCGGCCGCTGGCTGCCAGGCGGCCGATCCGGCCGCCGGCGGCCGATCCGAAGCTGGAGCCGGATCCGGGCAGCTGGGGGCCGGATCCGGGCCGCCGGCGCCCGATTCGGGCCGCTGGGGCCGGTATACCTATTGAATTTCCACACAACTAAGTGGGATGCAATGAAATATACTCGTCGGTTCACATTTGAGATAGCAGACTTGCCCATTGCAAGTAACATGCAGGGAGAATGTTGCAACCTTGGAGTGTATACACAAGTCAACATGGTTTAAAGGAAGGGGGATAGTAGAGTTAGCACATGCAAATAAGAGATGGGAGAACTGATGCAAAAAGTGTTAGGACAATGGTGTTAGGCTATTGAAAGTACTAATTTCTTCTGACATTTGAGATTTGTATCATTAAAATATAATCCTAGGTATTCAAGATCTATATCATTAAAACATAATCGATAAAGCTTATTTTCTAGCATCTTTCAAATATGGGTAAAATGAACCTCTTGTGCATCATGGCCATCCGTCAAAGAATTTGCGACTGATCAAGACATGAGGAGAATAAATCAATCCCCATCATTCTTATTGCAACAATGACCTAGATTAAACTCAAGGGTTGATAGGGTTTAGTGCTGCCTAGGTCCAATGTCCTGCTATGAGATAGCCTTTAGTTCTAAACATGCGAGAGTTGCGCCCATGGATTCAGCCCCTAGAAAGTCTATCATGATCTTCGAAGACTAATCTTTTGTTTTTTTTACATCGAATCCCAATTGATGTTGGTTTCATCAGTTTTTCCTTTCTTGCTTATTTGAGCCACTTCATGAGAGCGGAATAGATCTACAAATTGCATTGGTTACCTTTTGCCTGAACAAAATTTGAAGGTACTAATTGTGAACAAAATAAAGAAAAAGAGACTCATACAACTTCCAGTCCTCTAAACAAATGAGGGCATAATCTTTTATAAACAAGATTCTCAAACTATACTTCTAAACATAAAGTACACACAACATAATTGGCTTGGATCATCTTATTGCCCCAAAAATTAACACAAAAATCGAAAAGCTCATATAACATTTTTTTATTAATTCAAATATTACAATAAACATGATAGAGCTTAAAAGAAAGATGGATCTAAAATAGGACAGTTTGTACGAAACCATTTTTTGACATAGAAAAAATTGAATATGAAATACTTTTAAGGGGATCGTGTTCGCAGACTACAGATCTAAAATATTCTTTGCAAGTAGGGACACAACGATTGCAGATCTGACATGCTTTGCCCCGAGACCATGCAACTGGCTCATGATAATCTCACAATGGATGTCATGAAGGAGAAATGCCAAACTTCAAGGTTGGGCAAAGTTCACAAGGTCTGAATGGGTGGGGCTGAAAAAATGGGAGAGCAGCCATATTGCAAGAGATCATCAACAACGAATCAACACCTATTATCCCGTGAGTTTAATCTCAACCGTTGATGTGAACAGAATGATCTTGATTTATTTATTTTCTTAATATCTTGATCAAGCGTGGATTCTTCAATGGATGGTCACAATGCTCTCTGGATGGATGGATGCGAAGAATGAGTACTATGGAGGTATAGTTTGCCCTTCAAATATTTTTTATTTTGTAAATATATTGTATATCTTCCTTGAAACTATAATATATTTTTTTATTACCCTTTGACAATTGGGGCACCCACAGAGTTCAAGGATCCATAGGGATGGGGAACGAGGGACATATATCTTGACCCTAAGTTAACTTTATGTGAGAAGTTGGTGTCTCTACTTGGCCTCAAAATATTGTATCACCTTCAAATTTAGACCGTGATCTAGATCCTACAACGTTCTGTGGGTCAAGCTCGAAGCGGCATGGTGATTAGCTCGGATTGAAACGGTCAAACTCGTGGTTGAACCTCCGAACCAGACGGTTTTATTGAATTAAATTTCGAAAGTTATTCTAAAAATGAGAAGATGGTGAGCTTTGAACTTGAGACCTCTTCTTATTTAAGAGGTGTACCTCCCTCTTATGACATATGATTTGATTATTACTAAATCATGTTTATTTAGTTTCATTTTTTATCATATTTAATTATTGAAATAAAAATATTTCAACGTCTAATAAAAATAAAATATAAGATAATTGATTTATTTTGTTTACATTTTAGCACTTCTTATTCGCCTTAAATAAATATTAGTAACTAATCACATGAATTATAAGTTGATATATTATTTTATATATTCAAGAATGTAGTAAACAAAATATTTGAACAAATATTTTATTTATTATTAAAATATACTATTACTTTTAGTAGTAGTATTATTATAATATTATTATAAGTATATTTTATATTGGTTATCAATGAATATATGTTATTAGTATGAATATATTTTTTACATTATTGTCATCCGGTCCGACCATCCGGTTCAACCTGACTTTTTCGGATCGTCGTTCGGTCCGGATTTTACAACATTGATTTAAATGCAAGAGCTAGTGACTCCACCAATTAATGCAAGAGCTAGTGAATCTTTTACTAAAATGGTTTAGAAAAATAAAATTTAGTAAAATGATTTTATTATTTATTTAACTATACCAATGGTCATGTCCGTCATAACTTTGGACGGATTTCTTGAACGTTGATAATTCCGACGTACATAGCGACGGTCATGTTGGCCCTCGATATTTCGGAATGATTTCTTTTTCGCCGCAAGATTCGTCGAAAATTATGAAGGATATTGATCCGTCGAAAATTTGTGATTTTCTAGTAGTGAACATGTTACGAAAAGGGGGAGAGGGATCGCACGAAATACAGAAGAACACGAAGAGGAAAAATGGCGGCGGCTCTTTGTTATGGAACAATGATGATTACAAGGGATGGGTCTCGGTCTAGACCTCTAGGAAGTTTATATAGGCACTCCCTTTGACAGATGATAGGAATTACATACGGACTGGGACTCTAAATAAATTATCTGAAAATAAGACACCTATCTCGTGATAAGGAAATAAATCAAATCCGAATCACAAACAGAATACCCATAAAAAATTTTCGCTCAGGGGGCTCCGCCCCCTTGCAACCCCCGCAGGGGGGATCCCCCTGGATCCCTCCTTGACCCCCCACAGGCTCGCTGACTGAGCAGCGAGATCCCCATAGGAGAATTCTGCTGAAGCGCATGACTATGTAGGGGGGACCAACTGGGTTCAGATTCAAGGCATTATTAACGGAACACAATCCCTCTGAGATAAAGCTCAAACTTGAGGCTCTCCTTTGCCATGCACTAAGATTCATTTAAATTACATATCATTGAGTGGTATGGGAGAGATATTCTCAACATTCTTCCATGACTACCCATTCCAGAAGTCTACTAATATCGCACTTGTTACACCAACTGTAATGTTGAAATATAAATTTGAATAATTTTTTGACTAGTATGAGTCTAAAACACAAGTCCTGCACATATTTCTTTCCTCTAAAATTTTCTATCGAGTTATGTATTTTTATTTTCACGAGATCCATGATGGTTGGTTCTCCTATTACTTTTTTTTGTAATTATATGGCTTAGTTTATTATATATGTTCACAATGATATATATATATATGTTCGTACGTATGTACGTACGTATGTATATCCTCTAGTTCAATAGGAGAAACATCATCTCTAAAGGTATCCAATAATTGTCCAAACCTCTGTTTTCTCTTTAGATAGCTTCCACACTGGATAATAATGGTCTCGTGCAATGTCCACAATTTTTTCTCCTAATTTCTTATTTTTTATAGATACTTAAATGCATGTTTTTTAAATGATAAATAGTTTAACCCTCTGATATATTATCTTAAAACAACAAAATCCTCGTGATATTAAAATGAAAAAAAGTTCCATAGTCCTAGAAGAAAGGAAAAGAAAACATATAATTCAGCAATCAACATTGACTGCAGGAAATATCTTAGCATCTTTCCTTTGACACTTGCAACGCACAAAAGTAATTTGTGGTCGATTTGTGTACATAAGAAAAAAAAAACAACGAAATGGAACTTTCTTTGGTACGCATAGTTAATGGAATAAATAATAATTTCTTGACTAGGAAAGTTGACGGGAGGCTTAAGTTCTGACGTCAAAACGAAACTGCTGTTGACTTTAAGAAAAGTTCAAATTATAGGTCTTGGTCATGACAACTATTCCACCTGTACTGACGCTAGATTTCTAATTTTTCGTGTTTTCATAACACACACAGACACATATATATATATATATATATAATGGGTGTAACACTCTTTGGGGTCGTATAACAATTGGAACCAAAGTTCCACCAAGTTTTCGTAGTTCGAAGTGTGTTTGGATGAAGTAGAATTTGATGATGAAGAATAAGGTGGTTGATGTGATAGAAAAAATTGGATGTGATATGATTCAGTTTTGATGAGTTTGGAAATAAAAATTGCTGTTATAAATATAAAAAATATTATTAATAAATAAAAACAAAAGTAAAAATAAAAAATTTTTGTTAAAAAATATATTATTTAAATATAAAAGTTAGGTTTTTAGTAAATTATATGTAGTAAAATATTAAATTTTTTAATGAAATAACAAGTAAGAAATAATATTATATTAATATATTATAATAAATAATTTATATTTAATAAATAAATTATTTTATAAGATATATGTGTGAGAGGAGAAAATAAAGAAAGAAAAAAAGAATAAACGAAAATGAAAAAAATTTCAAACACGACAAACAAAAAAAAAGAAAGAAGTGCTAGTTCCACCATTTAACCAAGGGAAGGAAAAAGGAGTCACGTGACTGGAACCGAGTTTCGCCTTCGATTCTATCAAACGTCACATCGTTTGACGGAACCGGCTGGAATCAGTGGAACCAGCGCTTGGTTCCAGTTGCCAAACATGGCCTTTAGGTGTAATTTGGTGTAACACCCTAATATGGACCTTTCATTTTACATGGATGGCTCATGTAGATCCTGCATTCTCTCTTCTTTCTCTCTTTGGTGTAACTTTGACTAATGAACTAGGCGGCCATTGGGGCGGCGAATGTGGGCACATGAACGACGATGATCGAGGCAAAGAACAATAGGAGGAAACAGGAATGGCGCCGGCGCGGACTCGATGACGGCAGGCTAAGACCGATGACGTGCAGGCTCGGCTCGGGTTGGATTGACACGGGGCAATGGGGATCGGGGTGGATTGATGACGAGGCAGGGGGCGGATCGAGGTGATGTGGATCGAGGCAAATGACGGTGTGGAGGCAGTATTGATCGGGGCAGGGGCAGGCCCAGAGAAGGCCCAGAGAGGGGAGGATGAGGGGCTCGGCGCGCACACAGGAACGACGGTCGGTGGCGCTCATAGGGAAGGAGGGGGTTGCAAAGTTGGGGCACCGATGGCTGGTTCAACATTGGAAGGGGACATGCAGTCGATCAGTGGGGAGGAAGGTCGCGCTCAAGAGAGAGAAGAGAAAGGGAGAAGAAAAAAAGAGCTTTCATCTAGACCATAGATATAAAATTTTGATGGTCCAGATTGAGACGTTTCATCAAGTTTCATCCAAGGGGTCCTACACCCCATTAATCCTTATATATATATATATATATATATATATATATATATATATAAAATTGTGGCGAGATCATCCTGAAATCAATTAATCTCGACCGTTATAATATTCTTATGCATGCCATTTCAAGGGAAAAAAATTGAACCGACTGCGCCTGCCCCATCTCCCGATCTACGCTGCTACCCCATCTCCCCTTCTCGCCAGGTGATGATCTCCCTCACAACATCACTCGAGTTCACCTGATGACCGGTGACATCGCTTGCTCGAGACTCAGTGACATCGCTTGCACGAGGTGCAAGACGCTCGGCCGCCCGATGCCCGAAGCTCGACACTCGAAGCTCGACACCTGGCGACTAACGCCCGATAGCTAGCGTCATCTCTCAATTGAGAGGGAGATCGACGCCTTTCCTTGTGCCTGGCAAGAGCTCTCGAGATCGATGTGCACCGAGATTGCAAAGTGTTTCGGTGATATGTGCTTTCTAGGGGAAGAAGACACATAGGGAATGGGGAAGAAGATGTAGAGCGATCGAGGAAGAAGGCACGGAGCGATCTCTAGGGCAGCTAAATGGGGATAGTTGTCTTTTTGGCCGGTTCGGATTTTTTTCTTAATGGCCGGTTCAATCCTCATTATAACAGTCGAGATTCACTGATTTTAAGGTTGATCTCAACCTAATTTTCCTCTATTATATATATATATATATATATATATATATATATATATATATATATATAAAATAAATAACATGGGTCCTATCATTGTGAACCCTAGGGCTTATATATTCGTAAGATCTATCACACCCAACTCCGTGACTAAGTTTTAATCTTAGTTATTGTAACTCTTAATTTTATTTAATTATTTTAGAATAAATTTGGCAAAATCTCCTCCCTTATTTAATGATGTTACTTATTAATACAAATAACAAATAAAAGTGCATTCATCAAATTTAAATCAAAAGATATAAAACATATCATTTACATGGTGCCGCTATTTTTATTTCACACACTACCCAACAAATCGCACTCCAAATATTAAATGACATTTCACTTCACAAATTATTTCTATTATCATCTATTTAAAGACCAATGCTTATATAATACATGCATGTCAAAAATAAAAATGAAGGAAAAATAAAATTGTTCCAACGACTCGTCCTCTTCTATATGCATCAAAAGCAAGTTTCGAGTCGATGCAACTTGATAACTTAGAATTATCTGAAAAATTTAACAAGGGTAATATGAACAACAATCATTTACTTAGTGAGTTGAATAAAAGTATAACATAGGAGAACAATACGAGTGCATATAATATTTAAATAAACAAATTCTCGATATGAGAAAATATTTAAAGTATAACTCATATAATATAAATTGCCAAATCGTATGAACTTTTAGATAAATAAAACTAATTCAAGATATATTCACAATTAAATTTCACACATATATCATTGCACATACTCATCATGGGTCAATACTCTCCATGATCATGTGACATACAATTAAGAAGAGCTTCATAATCATAATCATGAGTTTTGGATACCCTCCATTTCGTTTTATCCTAATCATGCCCTAATTTACAAGGTGAATCTGTCTCTGATTCGGGACAGAGTATACCTATCTTTCTCTATTAAAGTCCTTTGTAGATGATTCTTGTGACTATGAAAAGCTAACTTTGAAAGGATGAATCATGTAAAAGTTTAGAATTTATGGATAACTAACCATGAAGAAATGATCTCATGATGTGGGAGATCAATTTTGGATCTGCAGTTTCACCCTGAATCATGAGCCTTATCGAATTTCTTGAGAACATTCGGCTAGGGAGTTTTTCGTAAAATTTTGTCTGCTCTCCAAGGTCACAAATAGGTAATTTATATATTTTATTCAAATTTTTAACACGTTTTGAAAAAAATATATTTTTAAGCAACTGGTGAGTTGTCTGCTTCAGCTGTTTGAAACCCTATTGACTGAAGTGAAGGTCCAATAATATTATTTTATTAAAAGTTAGTGTTCAACCTCTTATTAACCTTAGTTAATCATAGTTAAATATATGTAGTATAATATTTATAAATTTTAAAATTTATTCCTGATAATATTATTTAATTTCTTTATAACGCTTACCGATAATTTGATTATTATTATGCTCTAATCTAAATATTAATTATTATTCGCAACATGACTATATAAGAAAACTTAATATTCTAATAAGATGGATGATTATATAAAAATAATGATTGTGAAGCACGTCAATGATAAGATCGGTTGGTATATACGGTAAGCTAAGCACCCTGCCACCGAAGAAAAGGACACTTTTGTACCTCCCATCGAAATGTTCGCTCTAAACAAAATGTTTACACGAGTCAGCGAAATTTATCCCATGACAAAGTTGGTATGATATAATGTATCGATCATAATTTTTCTTCAAAAGCTTTGAATAATGCGGTCTTCCATTAATGTATCCTATTCTTTAATGGTTTCAGGGTCCTATCAGTGTTTAATTTTCAACTGTTCTCAGTCTACTTACTGGCAAACCAACCATTCATTAAATACATCACAAGAACTTTGCATCTAAAACCTAGTCAATTGAACTCTATAAAACACGCAATCAATGTTATCATAACCGGACCAGTAATCGAATCGGACGATCAACTGGATCGTTGTTAGATCGGTTCGATCGGGTTCAATCGGATTGAATCAGATTTTATTAAAATGATATTATTTATAATAATATTAAGAATATATATAACAAATATTATATTATGTATAAAAAAGTTAGTAGCCTACTAAAGTTAAAATACTAACATATTATGTATATTAAGACATTATTATTGATAAGCCAATTATTTCCAAATTTTTTAATACTTATAGTGATTATTATTATTTTTTATCGTTAAATGCTACTAGTAATATGTTAATTTTTTTTACCATAAATCATTCTTATCTTTTATTTTTTTTATCGTAAATGCTACTAGTAATATGTTCATTTCTTCCTTTCTATCTTCATTTTTTTTGCCCGCTCTTAATTAGTTTCGCTTTTTGTTTTTTCATTTCCTCCTCTCTCCATTAATTCACTTTATCATTTAATGCTATTATCAATATATTATTTTATTATTTTCGTAAATCACTCCCTTTATTGATCTTCTCATTATTATTTTTTTCATTTTTCCATTCATTCCTCTCTCTTCATTTATTTTGTTTTCCTTATTTTACCTTTCTTCCTCTCTCTTCATTTATTTCATTTTCCTTGTTTTACCTTTCTTCCTCTCTCCCTTTATTAATTTTCCAGTTAACTTTGTTTTTCTGCATTCAATTAGTTTTATTCTTTTCCTCTTTTTATTTTCATTTTAGTGATTTTTAACTTTTTTCACCTTTTTTTAAATTGAACCGGATTTCTTCCTATTCACCGATTCACGGATTCATACCGGTTTAACCGAATTTTGTCCGGCCAAACAAGCAATCCGATTTTAGCATTAAATCGGACCGGACTAGCCACCGATTCATGATTAAAATGATTGAACCGATCGGTCCAGTCCGATTTTAATAATCTTGCACACAGTCATTATTGTTGCAGAAAAGAATACGTTTCCTCCTTGGGTTTGCTACTTTATAACATATAATTTAAAGAAGAAGGAAAAAAACAGTATATTTGCCCCTGATTAATTGATATTGCTATGTGATACGGAATAGTGTATCAATTGTTTTTCAATATGTTTCCATTATATTTCACTCTAGTTATAGCATAGAAGCTTACTGCTGATTGTCAAAAATAGTGTTCCGACAAAGTAAATTATAAAAGATAAATTATATTTATTATGGAGTTGATGATATATATCAACAAGTTCTCAACATTTTAAAATAGCAAATATAATTATCGCTGACTATTTAGATCACTTCGGGATAACATGACTAGTCTTCTAAATTATAGAAAGCTATAAAAAATTTAATATATATATATATATATATATGCTTACTATTATCATCATTATATAACTCTCAAGTAGCTCTTAGTGTGATTTGTTCGTTTAAATTATAATTTAATTTGTGTGCCCAACTTAATTACCTTCGCAAGAGTTGTCTAAGTTTTTCAACTTACGGACGATGTACTGCAAGTGAAATGTTCCGAGGGGCAAACATATAGAAAAAAAAACATGTAATTATAAAAAAGAATCTTCTTTTCACTAGATAAATTACCTTAATATTACAAGAAAAACAAAGATTTAGGAGGGCAAATAAGGTTACATCCGTACGTCGATCCCATAATTCTTAGACATATATCATCATTAAAAATGTCTGATATAAAATTCTTAACTGGATTAATCATATTTTCTATATTATACTTTGCCACGTTTGATTGGCTAATTGCAAGGTTCTAAGATCGGATTGGCTCGTTCTATTAACTGTGAAAAGAGGGCCAACCCAATTCGGTTCAATCCAAAACTTGAAAATGGAAAAAGAAATGTAACACCCCAAAATCGCCCCTCTTGCCACGTAGGCAATTAGGTTGACCCCAGGAGTGCTACACTATTCTACTACACTATTGACAATGACCATCCCACAATATGGCTTACGTGACATTAATATAATAAGAAAATATAATCAAGGACTTTAATGCGGAAGATCAAACGGTGGAATGTCAAGAAACATTTTATAATATATATAGTCTAATATGCAGAAATTCAAACGTTAAAAAAGTGGTTAACATAGTGTATGGAGAAGTGCGAAAATGCAGTTAAGTTCAATATGCGAAAGAGAAATTCGATGAGCGAAAAACATAGTATCTCTAGACCGATTACAACTTGAAAGAAATGTAGCAAGAGAAACATTAAGCAATGTGGCAGTAATGTGCAGCGTTCTCCAAGTTCTATGCCCTCCGTCCTCATGAGTTAGCATTCTCACCTGCAAAATCCCATTGCAATGGAATCGAGTACTCATGAGCACAAAGCCCAGTACAATAGCAATAGACAATGAAATAAGGATTAATGATAATCATGTAATCATAGATGAACAATACTCTGCTCTAATGACAATGCATTGTCTATAATAGATCAATACTTCATTACTAATCATTATCCATGCTTTATTCTTTACTATGACTATACTTTATCATTACTTTGCATTATCTTTACTATACAATAATCCATACTTTACTGTACTATATTCTTCACTGTACCATACTTTACTTTACAATGTTCTCTGCACTACTTTACAGTACTCTGCTTTACATTGCTTTACTTTACGTTGCTTTACTGTGAGTTGCATTACGTCTTTTACATTACTATAATATCCTTAGAGTTAGTTATCCTATGCGAGCTCGACTTTATTAGGTTGGGATGCCAGGGGTGCCTCTTTGCTCTGAAGCCAATAAGCCCATAAAGAAAAAAGGGGTGTGTGTTAAGACCTCACCTAGTTCGGAAGGTAGAGGAAAGAATTCATACGATCCATGAACAGTGGTCAATTAAGAAATCAGTAGGTTCACTATCTCCTCAGCTAGCTACCTGTCCCTCTGGCACAATACAATAAAAGGGGAAGGAGTGTGACCATTGCATCACCCTTCATTCGAGATACAGGTGGGAGAAAACTTGAAATATCAAGAATAGTGATCATTGAAGACAGTAGCTTTAACTTTGATCTTTACTTTAACATTGGGGGCAGCACATAGCAATCCCATATCTTTATCTTCACATTATTTGTCTTTGATTAGTATGACATCTATGATTCCGAATTTAATTGGGAGTGAGTCTCTGTTCGATAGGACTCAACTAATATAGGTGAATTAATTAGAGTCTCATAATATGATTTAAAATAATAATTTGATTTACTATCGGAATCGGTCGACCATTTCTGGACCGATCGACCGTTCCTCTAGGACCGTTCGACCGGTCCTCTGAGATTGATCGGCCGTGTTCTTGGTCAGGTGTCTGTGGGTTGGTCGTCCGTGCACATAAGGCCAGTCGACCGCTACCCTATTATCGGTTGACCGTCCTGGTGGCCGGTCGACCGCTACCATATTATCGATCGAACGTCCTGGTGGCCGGTCAATCGGTAGTAAAACCGTGCAAACACGCACTACATATTAGATTGGTCGACTGACTGGAAGTTCGGTCGATCGATTTCATAAATAGATCTGTCCGTGGACAGATAGATCGGTCGACCGTCATGGTGAGGCCGGTCGACCGATTATGACGAACTCGCGTGAGTTCTGTGAGTGGACCGATCGATCGTTGAGGATATCAGTCGACCGGTCTGAACGATAAAATAGAGCCGTCGGAATTCTTTTGCGAATCCGACGGTCTTCCGACTGTCAAATCACCACGACATGAATAGGAAAAACATAGATAACGATCTCAGGATCATAAAGGACTATTCATGCATATCAAAAAATCATTATTTTTGTGTCTAGGGATTTCGAACACCAAGGTACCTCTGTTTCTCGCGTTTTATGATCGTCGGGCACTGTTCTTCATCGTTTGCCGATCTCTGGTCGTTCCTGACCGACGAGGACGACTCGCCTGGCTCCTGTGAACGACATGGAGGTCGATGGATGATGAAAGGCTGTCGGGTTGGCCTGCGTGCGTGCGTGCTCTGCCCCTGTTCGTCGCTCGTTTGGTCGCCGGTCGCCGGTTCGGAGGAGGACGAAGAGGAAGACGAGGCGGCGAGTGTTTCAGGGGGGCGCGAGGTCGCCCTCGCGTCCTCTCTTTACAGGATCGGCCGAACGGAATCAGGGGAGGAAATTCCTCCCCCGTCGGCCGTTTCTTTTCTTCTCGCTTCTTTTTTCTTAATTCGATTCGAATTCCTTGCCATAATTGAAATTGCATTTGAATTTGGAATTGATTTCCATTAATTGCTTTGATTTGTCCATTGATTTCCTTATAAAAAAAATTGCATCCGTTACAAGAAAACTATTGAACTGAAAACTAAATGCAAAAAAAAAAAAAATAAAGTAAAGAAAAATCACTAATATTGTAAACTATAAATCGGTTAGAAAAAGGAACAAATGACGAAAAGAAAAGAAAAGAAATTGTAGGGCAATGTGAAATAAATCGTGTAAAGGAAAACAAAAGGACTTATCTTAAGGTATAAAAAAATTATGAAATGTAGGAAATGAGACTTTAAGAAACAAAAAGTTAAAAATAGCCCGGAATAGTGAAAACGATATACGAAGGTCGATATAAGATGAAGAAAGAAAAAAAAAGAGGAATTACCAAGGAAAAAATAGGAGCAAAAAACATTGCCAAGAATGAAGAAATTAAAATAAGGAATTTGGCCATACATAATATATATTAAAATAAGTGCTAATATATTTTTTCAAAATATAATTTTAAATTGATATGAAATCAAAATTATGTTTAATATTTAAACTCTATATTCACCGTTTGGCTTAAAATTTATTATAACTATTATTATAATATATGAAAAACTTACTCAACTAGTGAGAATCCCATGAAATGGTCTAACCATGACCTAACTGCATACTAGTCTGATGTGCAATCCAAATTTTAAAATGGATGATTGAGTATAATATGTTTTACTAATTTACAAAAAGATTAATTATTTTCTATATGTGCTTAGTTTTTTTTGCTACTATGAAACTTATTATTTTTATGTTTATCTTCTTAATGTTGGATCACAAGATGCCAAGAACGGATAGGGGAATCGAATTGGTGTTTAACTAATAAAATAAATTTCACAAGTTAAAAACAAGATCAATTTGTGAAACATAAATCATAATATAATAATGCACAAATAACAAACACAATAGAGTAATAAGAAGAGGGGGATGAGTGATTTGTTGACGAAATGTAACCATACTTTGACTCAGACTTTAAGACTATTAAAGATTCTAATAGAACCATTCCTTTAATTCCAATGGGAAAATTCTTTATACCATCTTCTTCGTCTCAAGAGGAAGGAAATATTTAGTTCACCAAAGACTCCACTTATTACAAGAGCACTAAAACACTCCCAATGTCTTTTTTACATTTCAAGCCTCACACAAAATAAATAAGAAAGAAAGAATATAATATTTGCAATTCTTGCTCTAATGGACTTCACAATAGTTCTTCCTTTTCTTTTCTTAAAAGAGCACCAAAGAGCAATCATGCCTCAAAACCTCAAAATGTTGTACACAGAAGGGGGTCGATTCTTGTTTTAAGCCAGAAACGTCGTTTGGTAACTTTGTTCCAACTTTTAAATATTTATATATGAAAGTAAATATCTGTGAACTTTGATCAATCATTTAATATAGGAGGAGAAATAGAAAGGGCCAATCGACAAGAGGTTTATGAATTAATGTATAAAAGTAAAAACACAAAAGATTTTGTCACTGATTATTATCAAAAAGTCTATGTATGCTATTCTTACTAATTCACTTTTTGTTGCAGTAAAATCAAAACTCTTACCTTCTTATTTCATCAAGACTACAATTCTAAAGTGTTTGAAAAATATGGTGAAAGTTCGGAGACACAACCATCACTTGATGTTGAACTGTTGAAACAAACTTGTGGGACGTTAAAAAAAGGTTACTTCGTGGACTAAGTACATCACTTTCATCTACTAGTTCTACACCTCTACTGGTCAAAATATCAATGATACATCTTTTTCACATTGATGCAAGATGGACAATTGACGACTTTAAGGATTCTATCAGTGATGTTGTGAATGATCACATGAAGGATGCATTTGGGTCGATGATAGATAGTTATTGTCAATATGAAGGAGCCTCAAATGACTTTTGATTGATTCGACATATGATGTTTCCAGACCGAGTACCACATCGTCAAATATAAGAAATAATTGATGATAAAATTTAATTGTGGTTAAACTTTTGTCATCACTAGTTTGCATTTGATTTAAGACGTGTTGGATCATTAAGAGTGATGTTAAAGACTTTCTATTTTGACTATTACGTGAAGTTGGGATTGTATTAAAATTATTATATATGCAAACATTATGGCAAATAATTTTGCGATATGAAATTTAGCCTTTTTTTAATTATATGTGATTTTTGACTATTTACGATGTTAATTATTACATATATATTTATGTTTCATTTATATTGTTGTATAAATGATACATTAATAAAAATAAATAATAATTTAAAAAATATTATCGTGTTGTGACTAATTTGGGATAGATTTGTGCTGAGATGTGCAAAATCGTGTAAAAAACATTTAGCTACTGAATATCGTCGGATTCATTATAGATTTGTTGTCCATATTTTGTGACGGACACATATTGATTGCTTAAAAGTTGTAACTACGACTTAGTGACTAATTAGTTACAAAACTTCATTGCGTTGAGCCTAACATTCGTGACAAGTTAGTGACAAATATCAACATAAATAATGTCAAAATTTGTGACCGATTATTGAGTCACTATTAGCGACAATGATATAGAGTTGGATTTATTATATCCCAAATCCGTCACAAATTTGTCGATAAGACTATTTGTGATGAAATTAGCTACTGATTTATCACACATTGCTCCATCACTAATAGCTCAAATTCTTGTAGTGGGAAATTTTTAGACATCTGAAAATTATGATCAAAAGTTTGAACTTCATTTTTAGCAAATATGTTCTCCATAAAAAAAGCTTTTGGACATCTAAACTTTTCCAATAACATTTTTAGTCAATCACTCGAACACGAGTTGCCAACCTGATAGACCAACACTATTTTATACGAAACTTTTTGCACGATTATCCAAATGAAATGATTTTTGAGTCTCCGAAAAGCTAAGAGTATTATATACAATTTTCATATATACCTTCCATTCAAAATTAAATGAAAAAGGTAAAAAAAAATACTAAGTGCAAGTTTGGTATATAAAATTATCCATTTCAAGTCTTTGGACTATTAATCTTTTATACATAACTTTTTGCATAGCTGTCAAAATAAGGGACTTCTTGATTCTTTAAAAAACTAAGAGCATTATTTCAAATCTTCATGTTAATTCATAATTGAAATCTCATAAGCACATAACCAAATATCAACTAGAAATTAAGTGTATTAACTCTCCATTCCAAGTTAAACTTTTTTGATGCATCAAATTGATAAATCAAAACATTCAAGGTTTGTATCATCAAAATATAATTAATTGAAGCATAAATCCTAGGTTCAAACACTTAATGCCTTGAATTATAACGAGTCTTTAATTTTTATCAAATACAATGACCCAAACATTTGAATCACAAATGGTCAAACCCTAACCTATGTTGGAGGAACATTTTTGCCAGCTTTTTCTAACCTTGATGGTTATGAGAATTACTATATCAGTATATGTTTTGAGAATATATTGGAACAAAACTAATGTTTGGGTCGCCAATGGGGATGCTCCTCTTAGAGAGGATGGAGTGCTCAATCTAACTATAAATGAAAATCTAAGCCTTGTGAACTCAACAAAGCATCCAATATCTTCAACAGACACATCAAATATAACGCCCGAAAATGCACTTCCCCTTCCCCATGTGGAAGGATGCCTCAGGAAATAGAATGTTGCTTATACGAGCATAATCTTGATCTGAACATGGACTTTGACTTATCAATAAAAACAAACACACGGTGCAGAAAAAAAATATCAATTGACCAAAGGAAGATAATTACAAAATAGCGTGGAAGTATATATTAACAACGAGTGATCTCAATATGTCAATTAATTACTTCAAACATCAAAGGTATTTGGGTAAATTACACAAATTGTCCTTCAAACTTTTATGTGACAACCTTTGAGTCTTCTAACTTCAATTTCTAACCAAACGATCGAAGTTCTTTTGATTTCTTGCACGCATTGTCCTTTTGACCATCGATAGTAAGTTTCCAATTATGTTGCTGATGTGGTGCAACAAAAAATAATAAAATAATATAAAATTTTAATAAACTAATAAAAAAGAGGCAGCAACTGCTCCTCCCCCTCTACGTCGCATGCATAGAGGTGGGGGAGGGGGCGGCCACCTTCCCCTCTCTGCATGCAAAAAGAAATTTTAGATAATTTCTAATATCAAAGTGTCATAAATTAGAAAAGTAAAAGGTTATCTAAATAACTATTTTTGCATGCATCTTTAAGTTGAACTTGGAACACAATGAAACAAGATGTAAACTTCAACGGGGGTGTAAATGGAATCAAAATAATGTATTTACTCTTATTAATAGTAACCCTTCTTTCCCATGAATAGAATTTGGCTCAAGTTGGTCCATTCAAACTTATGTCTCCCTTTCATTCTTCACTATCACCCTCTTAAAAAGATTGAATCATCCAGCCAAAAATTAGAGGAAATATTATTGAGGAGCACAATGCAAGTGTAAGGAAGCATGAACATCATTGACTAATGTAGAACCAAAATAGAGGAAATTTTACTGTTCCAAGTTTTTATTGATAAGTTGGTCATAATACTAACAAATAAAATCTCATAGTAGGTTTAATATACCACCATACTAAAATTCGATGAAATATTGGTCATCCTATCACTCGCAGTAGCCTTAATCACAAAAGTTTCGAATAAAAACAAACTGATAATCGAATCATGCAACAAAAATGCGATACAAGACCAAATATTAACAAATAGATACAAGTGTTGTAACGTCCCCAAATCGACCCCTGCCACGTAGCGAAGACCAACCTAGAGACGTTATGAAAACACTATAACTTGGACTATCATATTGACCATATCTCAGTCAATAATCGAGACACGTCAGTGGAAAAAAATAGGAAAATAAAGAAAAGAATAACTTTAATTGTGGAAGTCTAAAAAGTGGCTACATCATCTCTAAGAAATATCATAAGGTTTTACATCAAGAGTTAATAAAATGCGGAAGGTAAATGAAACTAAATAAGCCCAGTGGTTCATGTGCTTTGCTGTCGCTAGAGTCTCGTCGCAGCACATCTACTCCACCTCATCACTGATTTGTACAATGCATAACTTGAATAGAGAAATAAAAAATAAAGGAGAGCAAGGTCAGGGTAGGATCGCAAGGGGCTTCGAGGATCGAGGATCGAGGATCGTAAGATCCTATCCCATGAATAAAAAAATATTTTTAATATAAGATAATAAAGTAGTATATTTGTTCATAAATATGATGTTTATATATAAGTTTATTAAACATTGACCATTAATACTTTATTTAAATTTTCAAGCCTAATAGATATTTTTTTATATCATCTTAAAGACAACATGATATATTCTTAAAAAAATACTAAAATAATAATATATAATATTTGATCTTAATGAACTATAATATTTATTAAAGTGTAATATAATTCTTAGTATATGTGCAATAATAAAAACTAATGTTGATGTAAGATAATATAGCATTAGATTCATAACATTACATTAAATTATTAGATGATATTAAAATTCATGAAAATGATGTTAACATATACATTACCTTTATATTTACTTTTATTTTTTTTATTTGAATAAATAAAATTGTACTAATATCGTAGAATCGTTAGGATCGTAAAATCCTACAGTAAGATCTTATTGATCTTAAGACCCGGCTATAGATCCGGTATATATCCTACATTTAAGATCCTTCGGGTAGGATCAGGATATTTTTTTGTCCTGATGTCGGGGATCCTGACAACTATGAAGGAGAGTACTTATCTTGAATGGAAAGTGGAACATGAGAGCATCATAAATAATCATAAGAGAGACAAATAGATATCATAAAGCAATAAAATCAAATGATGTTCAAAATTTTAGAATCATGACATGAGAATACCGATAACTTGACTTGACATTCATACTTTCTTGTCTTATTCATAATTCTTAGTCTTGGTTCATGTTTAAAAATCATGGTGACTTTAGGTGCTTTTAATTCTTGGGGTATGCCGAGCAAATGATACAACCTTATGCGGGTCAATGGGTGACCAAACCATGACCAAGGGAGCGACCCTTATCTTGAAGCACTTGGCTTGGACTAGCAATCCATTATTCATCTTTCATCTTAACTTATTAATCACTTTTAGGAACTTGTTATTCTTTTATTCTTCACATGATGGAGGCAGTAAGATCAGTAGGAGGAAATCGGTAAAAGGATTCATGCTGAAATCATAAGGCAAACTGACAATGTTCAAATCAGGGTCAAGGGGAAACTTATAAGTGGAATCACGGCCGTGCCGAACGGCACGGTCGAGTTCTACGCAGGAGGTGGCACAAGCGTGCTATAAGAGGGAGCGACCATGAAGGTGGTCGATCAATTCGAAGGGTCGATCGACCAATTTTATGCTTAGTCGTGCGGTTGGGTACTTGGTCATGGCACGACCGTGCCAGAAGGGTGGCACGGCCATGACCGGTCGATCGATTGGTTGACCGACATTGACCGACATTTTACTTAGCGTCCTTAGGCGATGCACGATCGTGTCCACAGTGTGGCACGACCATGACAGGGTGGCACAGGCGCACCATAAGGCCGGCACGATCGTGACAATGAGGGTTCCTGATCGATTTCAATTCGAAAATCACCTAAATAATGAACATACTTTCAATCTGGACTAATTTCTACATCCTAACAATCAATAGAACCGAAACATAATAACAAGAATCAATACCTATAAGCAATAAATCAAACAATCAAGAAATCAAGAAGCAAACAAGGCAAAACAAGAACCACTGTGACCTTCTTCTTATCTTTTTCTTTACATAATCGATTAGGGCAGGATTTGAATCTAATCAAGAGTTCTGCAAGGTGATTTCAGTTCACCCACCTCTGTTCACTATTGATCCTTGCTTTGGTTCGATGGAAAACTATAAACTGTGTCCCCTGTCCTCTCTCTGTTCTTCCTGTTCTCGATGTTCGCCTCCTGAAATCCTGCCAAGGATGTTCAACCACTCGCTAGATTGCAATATCGAGAGGTGTGTATGGGAGAAGGAGGAAGGATCTTTGGATGAACTTAAACCTAATGAGAGTTCTCTGAGGGTTGCCGGGCGCCCCAGTAAGAATCACAAGAGGTTCTTGTGAGGTTGAGGAGATAGAGGCTTAAAGAAAAGTTTTCTTTATCTAATAATCCTCCACTCTTGATTAAATTTTATATAACCTCTATTCCTATCGTGATCTCTTTGCAAAGATAAATTTAAAGTTTTATTCCTCTACTTATCGGATTGTATTTTACTCTCCTTGTTTGACTTGATCTCATCTCTAATCACGGTTATATGTTCAAAGCCATATCTCCAACTGGCCGTTTAAATCCTTTTTTATCCTTTTTTTGTGTGTCGGTTGTCACATTCTTACCCCTTTAAAAGAAAATTCATCCTCGAATTTTGCGTAGGGTAGAGGGCTTACCGAAGAGGTGAGGGAATTCTTGACGTATTTCTGACTCAAGCTCTCACGTAGTATCATCGCCGTGATGGAAATGCCAAGCTACTCCAACCATGGGTACATTCTTGTTCCTCTGACGTTGCATCTTACGCTCCACTATATGGGTGGGATATTCAGCGAATGTAAGATATGCAGCTAGATCTGGCTCCTCTATTCTTAGAACATTTGTTGCATCATGCTTGTACTTTTTGAGCATAGATACATGAAATACGTTGACTCTCCCATAAAATGGTTGTAGAGCCAGCATGCTGTCTCGCCTACTAGCTCGAGTATCTCAAAGGGACCTACATAGCGAGGACTAAGTTTTCATCGCTTGCTGAATCACATGATCCCTTTCATAGGAGATACCTTCAGAAGAACTTAGTCACTAGCTTGGAAGATTTGCTCTCGTATGTCCTTATCAGCATAACTCTTTTGTCTCCCCTGAGCAATCTTCATTCTGTGCTTGATCAGTTCAATCATTTCAGCATATTCCACTACCTCTTTCACCTCTTCTTTGCTCATAATATTCTCCTCACCTACTTCGTCCTAGTGGGCAGGTGAGCAGCAAGGTCAGTCATACAAAGCCTCAAAAGGCGCCATACCAATACTAGAACGGTAACTGTTATTATAAGCAAATTCAATAAAATCAATATGCTCATCCTAACTATCCTGCCAATCTAGTGCACATGCTCGCAACATGTCCTCTAACGTCTGGATGGTCCTCACAGACTGTCCATTTGTTTGAGGATGGAAAATTGTGCTGTAGTTGAGCCTCGTGCCGAAGGCCTCCTACATGCTCCTCCAGAATCTGACAGTGAATCTGGGGTCTCGATTAAACACTATAGACGTTGGAATACCATGGAGTCTAACCACTTCTCTCACATATAAGTCCAGTAAGCTCTCCACTGATTGTTTCCACCGGATGAGAATAAAGTGTGCCGCCTTCGTGAACCTATCCACGACTACCCATATCGCATCATGACACTTCTTAGTTCTAGGTAAGTTAGACACAAAGTCCATAGTGATCTTATCCCACTTCTTAGTTCTAGGCTTTAACTTTTCATATGGTCTTTGATGCCCGATCTTAACCTACTGGCACCCTAGGAATCTTGACACATACTCTGTTATTTCTCTCTTCATGTCCGACCACTAGTAGCTGCGCTGTACATCCTTATACATCTTAGTACTATCGAGGTGGATAATGAACTCTGACTTGTGGCACTCATCTAGTACCTCTCGTCGGACAGTTGTATTTGTAGGGACCCATAGTCTGTCATTGTACCTGACCCCTCCAACAGCGAAAATTTGAAAATTTGCTAGCTCATTCTGACATCTCTTCAGAACTTTCTGGTACTCTGTATCTTCTTTCTGTGCTGCTATTATCTTATCAATCAAGGTAGGCTTCATCTGATGCATCATCCATAGAGCTCCATTTGTGCCAAGTCTAAGACACCACTGATCGATTTCCTTCAGCATTTCATGCTCGCGAAGTTTAATATAGGCTAACGAGCCTTCCCACTTCCTGCTTAATGCATTAGCGACTAAATTTGCCTTAACACGGTGGTAGTTGATGGAAGATTCATAGTCTTTTAGGAGCTTTAGCCATCGGCGCTGCCTCATATTAAGACCCCTCTAATAAAAAAATATATTTGAGGCTCTTGTGGTAGTGAAGATCTTGAACGTCTCTCCATACAAATAATGACTCCAAATCTTCAAAGCAAAGACCACCGTTGCTAATTCCAAATCATGTGTGGGGGTAGTTGAACTCATGATTCTTCAGTTGCCGTGAAGCATAAGCCACTACGTTGTCATGTTGCATCAGTACACAACCCAAACCTGTTCCATATGCATCTCTATAGACCACATAGCCTCCACGACTTGTCGGTATAGTGAGAATTTAGATCGAAGTCAAATAGTCCTTCAGAGTCTGAAAGCTCTTCTCGCATTGACCTTTCCAAATGAATTTTTCAGCCTTCTTTGTGAGATTCGTGAGGGGTGCAACGATCTTGGAAAATCCTTGATAAATCTCCTATCATAATCTGCTAGACCAAGGAAGCTACGAATATCAGATGTATTCTTCGATCTTACCCAATTCGTCACTACTTCCACTTTCGCTGGATCTACTGTGATGCCCTTCTTGGATACTATGTGTCCTAGAAATATTATCTCATTCAACCAGAATTCACACTTTGAAAGCTTTCCATAAAGCTTGTGTTGTCTCAGCGTTTCCAATACTATTCTCAAGTGTTCTCGATGCTGTTCTGAACTGGATGAGTAGATCAAAATGTCATCCACGAATACGATGACAAACTGATCCAGGTATGGCCAAAAAACTCTATTTATCAAATTCATGAACGTTGCGAGAGTGTTCGTAAGTCCAAATGGCATGACAAAAAACTCGTAGTGGCCATATCTTGATCGAAAAGTAGTTTTCGATATATCCTCCTCGGCCACTCTCAGCTGATGGTAGCCACTACGTAGGTCAATCTTGGAGAACAATGATGCCTTTGACAACTGGTCGAAAAGGTCATCGATACGCGGCAGGGGTACTTATTCTTTACTATCACTTTATTGAGCATCTTTTAATCGATGCAAAGCCGCATGGAGCCATCCTTCTTCTTGATGAACAGGACCGGTGCGCCTCAAGGCAAAACTCTCGGTCGTATGAAGCCCTTATCTGCTTCTTCAATTCTTGCATCTCAGCAGGCGCCATGCGGTAGGGTGTCTTGGAGATGGGTGCTGTCATTGGTAGGAGCTCTATCTTGAAATCGATCTCGCACCTTGGCAGTAGTCCGGATGTGTCCTCTGGAAACACATATGAGAATTCTCGCACCACATCTATCTGCTGAAGCTCAGTGACAAGTAAATCTGTCTTGATCACGCTAGCTAAATACCCACTGCATCCTTCCTGAAGTAACTTTTGTGCCTTAATAGCTGAGACGATGAGCTTATTATTCGTCGATGGAGTGTCCCTAATTACTGTCTTGGGCTTGCCTTGCGTTCCTATAATAATCTTGTGCATGGCTACACCGTGATAAGAAAGCCAGTCCATCCACAAAATAACATCATAATCCACTATGAGAATGATGATGAGGTCTGCAGAAAAGTTTTTCTTTTCTCTAATGACAAGTACATTTGGAATGTACCTAGCAGCATGGAGAGTCCCCATAGGCGTGCTCACACACATAGCATGTGGCATCTGCTTCAGAGGCAATCTTAGAATTTGGGCACACGACTTCGAAATAAACGAGTGTGTGGCCCTAGAGTCAAATAAAATAGTGGTAGATAAATTATCGATGGGGAGAGTACCTCTAATGACATTATTGTCATTCTGCACTGCATCTGCTTCCATGTTGTGCACGCGGCCCTGCACGATTTGCGCCTCCTACTCTCCGGTTCTCTCGGCCTCCTTTGGCAGCTTGGGGGTAGTTTCGGATGAAGTGTCCGAACTGTCCACACTGAATGCATGAGCCGTTCGGCCTGCGGCACTCTCCATCATGATGACGGCCACAATGAGGACATATAGGCTTCTGTGGTACTTGTGGCTGGCGCGATGGTGGTGGCAGCTGTCTTAGTGGTTGCGCCTGCAATGGCGCAGGGCGTGGCTTTGCTTGAGTTTGGCGTGGGGCTTTCCTCTATGGGTAGGGCCTGTAACGGCGCTCACGATGATCGTCCCTCCTGAAATGGTCGGCAGTCATCTGTTCGAGGCTTGGGCTGCTCTGCTGGTTTAGCTGGAGCTTTGGCCTTGCGTTCAGCCTGATCTTTTTTCATACGTGTGGCCAACCTCACTGCCTTCTCTAGATCCTCGCAATCCCTAGACAGGACTTTAGTCTTTAGTGCTTGTTGCAGCCCATTAATAAACTTATTAGTTCTAATACGCCCCTAGAATGGCATCGGGCAATACTGCTCCAGTTGGATGAATTGAGTGTGGTAGTCTGCCACTGACATAAATCCCTGCTGCAGCTGCACGAACTCCTCTTGCTTTCTGTTGCGCTCGTGCTCAGATGTGTAACGAGCCTTAAAAGCCTTCTTGAACTCATCCCATGTTATATCCTTCTCTTCTTGCCCTATAAACTTGGTGGCCCTTGTAGTCTTCCACCAACCCATCGCGGTACTAGTAAGCATGTGTGTGGCATACGACCTTGCATCCTTCAGCGCACCTCATCAACTTGAAAATACGATCCAAGGTCTCTATTCACTGTTCGGCCTTGAAAAAGTCCACCTTACCATCATACTATGACGGATGCAATTTTAGGGAGGCCTGGATCGTGTCTTCAAATTCCTCATGTCGTGCTCCTTAATTATGACGTCTAGACACCGGCGAACTGCCTTCTGCCTGACTACCCTCAGGTGGAGTAGTCTCATCAAAATGCTCCTCTGGTGGTGCTCTAGCAACATGACCTCTGCCTCATCCGCAGCCTGGACCACGGCCTCGGCCATGTTCACATCCGCGACCTTGCTGGGTCACTGCCTCAGGGTGAGTGGGCCTTCTAGTTCGTCAAGAGCATTCTGGGCCGACGTGACCACTTGCTCCTCAATCCGCTCTGACCGTTGTGACATGCTTATCCTTTAATCCTAAAAGAAAATCATACATCAATAAACAATAATTTATCATAAACATGAACTTGACTTACAATGCTTTTCGGTGGAGAGCGTAGCGACTGCTCGGCGATAGCACATGAACCATTACCATACTATACTATACAATAGGACGCCAAGAGAGTCCTGACTTTAGGCTCTGATACCATAAATGTAACGCCCCCAAATCGACCCCATCACGTGACAAAGACCAATTTAGAGACGCTATGAAAATGCTATAACTTGGACTATCATGTTGACTATATCTCAGTCAATAACTGAGACACGTCACTGAAAGAAAGAAAAGAAATAGGAAAATAAATAAAAGAATAACTTTAATTGCGGAAGTCTAAAAAGTGGCTACATCATCTCTAAAAAATATCATAAGGTTCTACATCAAGAGTTCATAAAATGTGAAAGGTAAATGCAACTAAATAAGCCCTGTGGTTCATGTGCTTTGCTGTTAAGCCCTCATCGAAGCACATCTACTCCACCTCATCACTGACCTGGTCCTGTGAAAATTAGACACAGGGGAGGAGGTCCTTCCGTAAGCTTTACAGCCTAGTGGGGGACCACATAAGTGTACAATGCATAACTTGAATAGAGAAATCAGAAATAAAGGAGAGTACTTATGTTGAATGGTAAATGGATCATGAGAGCATTATAAATAATCATAAGAGAGACAAATAGATATCATAAAGCAATAAAATCAAATGATGCTCAAAATATTAGAATCATGACATGAGAATATCGATAACTTGACTTGACGTTCATACTTTCTTGTCTTATTCATAATTCTTAGTTTTAGTTCATGTTTAGAAATCAGGGTGACTTTAGGTGCCTTTAATTCTTGGGGTATGCCGAGCAAACGATACAATCTTGTGCGGATCAATGAGTAATCAAACCATGATCAAGAGAGAGGCCCTTATCTTGAAGCACTTGGCTTGGACTGGCAACCCATTGTTCATCTTTCATCATAACTTATTAATCACTTTTAGAAACTTGTTATTCTTTTTTCTTCACATGATGGAAGCAGTAAGATAAGTAGGAGGTAAATCGGTAAAAGGATTCATGTTGAAATCATAAGGCAAACTGACAATGTTCAAATCAGGGTCAAGGGGAAACTTATAAGTGGAATCAAGGGCTGTTCTGTGGCTTGGCACGACCGTGACAACATAGTGGCACGACCGTGCCGATGTGAAGGGCATGATCAGATTCTATGCAGGAGGTGGCACGGGCGTGCCATAAGAGGGCATGACCGTGACAGAGGGTTAAGGTGGTCGATCGATTTGAAGGAGTCGGTCGATCGGTTTTATGCTTAGTCGTGTGGTTGGGTATTTGATCATGGCACGACCGTGCTAGAAGGGTGGCACAACCATGACCGATCGGCCGATCGGTCGACCAACATCGACCGATATTTTATTTAGCGTCCTCAGGAGATGGCACGGCCGTGACGGCGAGGGTTCCTGGCCGATTTCAATTCGAAAATCACCTAAATAATGATAATACTTTCAATCTGGACTAATTTCTACATCCTAATAATCAATAGAACAGAAACATAACAACAAGAATCAATACCTATAAGCAATAATTCAAACAATCAAGAAATCAAGAAGCAAACAAGGCAAAACAAGAACCATCGCGACCTTCTTCTTATCTTCTTCTTTCCGTAATCGATTATGGTAGGATTTAAACCTATTCAAGGGTCACGCAAGGTGATTTCAGTTCACCCACCTCTGTTCACGATTGATCCTTGCTTTGGTTCGTTGGAAAATTATCAACCGCATCCCTTGTCCTATCTCTGTTCTTCCTATTCTCGGTGTTCGACTCCTGAAATCCGGCCAAGGATGTTCAACCACTCACTATAGATTGCATTATCGAGAGGTGTGTATGGGAAAAGGAGGAAGGATCTCTGGATGAACTTGAACCTACCGAGAGTTCTCTGAGGGTTGTCGGGCGCCCCAGCAAGAATCACGAGAGGTTCTTGTGAGGTTGAGGAGATAGAGGCTTAAAGAAAAGTTTGCTTTATCTAATAATCCTCCACTCTTGATTAAATTTGATATAACCTCTATTCCCTATCGTGATCTCTTTGCAAAGATAAATTTAAAGTTTTATTCCTCTACTTATCGGATTGTATTTTACTCACCTTGTTTGACTTGCTCTCATCTCTAATCACGGTTATATGTTCAGAGCCATATCTCCAGCTGGCCGTTTAAATCCTGTTTTATCCTTTTTTTTGTGTGTGTGTCGGTTGTTACAAGTGTTAATTAGATCATATGACATCACTTTCTGAACCATAAAAGACAAGAGAGAAAAATATTAAATATTAGCAATAGTTTGTCATGGGACATAGCTAGCTGAACAGTGCCCCAAAAATATTAAAGCAAAAATACAGGATTAGATGACTTATTTGATGTCATTTCCTCAAGACATAAAAGATTCATTCAGAATTGTGTTTATGTAATATGACTGGTAGTGTATATGTCTAGGATTACTTATACACTGGAACTAAGGGTCTAGGTCAGCCTAAGGCAAAGTAAATAGAAGGTAAACTAAAACCCATATTTTTACAATGACCATGAATAGAAAATGGCTAGCCTTTGAGCAAATATGATTTTGGACTAAAAAAGCTTCCGAAATATTTTGTTGTAACCATATTGATTTTTTTAAAAAAAAAACTCATTTTACTCTCTATTGGGGTTGCAGTATGCTTTCCTAAACAAGTCTGATTAAAATACCAATGCTTTTAAAATTGGATCTGTCATCGAACCAGACAACCAACTTGGTCTATGGTTTTATCGGTTCAACTAAATTTCATCGAACTGAACAATATTTTTATTAAAATAATAATATTATTATTACTTAAGAAAATATATTACAAATAAAAGTATAAAATTTAAAAAACAATGAAATGAAAGTATATTAATCAAATATTAATAAATTATTTTTACAATTTTAAAAAATATATTATATATAATTAGTTAATTTTACATTTTTATTTAATATTTTCATGAATAATTTCCTTTTTTTAGATTTTTTATTACTATTATCTTCCCCTCATTTTATTTTTAAAATTCAAATTTTCTTTTCCTATAATTATTTGTTTCCTTGTATAAACTCATCCTATAAAATATACTATATTATTACGTTTCTATTTTCATATTTTAATATATATTATTTATAATAATCTAAATTTTATCATGTTCATGATAATTTTTCTTTTATTTAAATTTATCATTATTACTATCTTTCCAATTTTCCAAATTCAAATTTTCTTTCCTTATTATTTATATCCATTCATTCTATAAAATCTAATCACTTATTTTAATCTCCTTTCTATTTTGTTCACCTTCCCTTTATTATATACATTGCTTATTTTCTTTTGTTCTATCTATAGACATTATTTATTGGTTTGGAAAAAAAATGGATTGAACCGATCCTGATTTTGGCTGGGTTGATTCGGTTCAATCCGATTTGTTTTACAAAAAGGGTTTTATCTTCAAACCTGACCGGTCTGATGATCAATTGACAATTGAACCGGTTAGACCAGTCGAGTTCGATTTAAAAACACTGACGAATACTCAGATTCATGTTTGGATGGTCAAAACAAGTCAACATAATGATAATATATAGGACAAGAGCTGCTTTAGTTGCATGCATGTATTGTACCTGCACATAGATGATGCCAAAAAGAATAGCATTTTATGTACATTATAAAACCAATAACATTTATGATGTACAAAGGTTCCAAGAAGTCACTTAACATAGGTTCATATTATTGTTGATTTTATTGCAGTAAAGTATGAGGGACAAAAAATGGACAACAAGAATCAGCGGACTTGTTGTGCGGGCGAAAGGCGGCAGCGTCCGAGCAACGATGGTAACGTCAAGAAAGGTCATGAGACGGGGATGTTATACTGTTGATAAACTGAAATCAACCAAATAAACAACTGCATTAATGTCAAATTTGATAAACTGCAAAGAGCATTGCCAATCTTATTGACGGATTTCAATTGTTACATACTACTGATAATGGGTGATGGCGAACACATGTTAGGGTCGTCGGCCGGAGGATGGAGGCTCGACAAGAGTTAGGATGGAAATGTTGGGGGTCAGTGGACGAAGGATGATAGGGTCGGGTCAGCGATGGCAATGGCAGAGCGACGACAACGACGATGGAGGGAAGAAGTAAAATGATAAAAGTTAAACAAAAGAGGGGTTAGGGATTTAAGATAATTCTTTTAGCGTCACCAACACTGGCGACATTAATGTGAGTCTAAATGTGGCACGAAAAAATCTGCCAAGCAAATCAAATTCCCTAGAAAGTAGAGTCGGGAATATGCAACACTAAATTGGCTCCGAAGTGGCTCTAAGTTAGCGGAGAAGATAACACTAAAATGAAATAGTGTATGATATTTCTTGTATGTACAAACACGAAGTAGCATCGCACACTAACAATGGTAAGACGATTTTATCGTGTCTCTAAATTAGCATCTTAAACGTTGTGATGCGATGGTGGCACTAATATGCAGCCAATCAATTATTTTTAGGTTAACTATATTGTTCCATATGATGATGCTAAATATCAATAATATTTTTTAATGTATACCCAACATTTGAATTATTTTTAATTGCACAATCGATAAAAATCATATCGTTTAATAATGTGCTCATAATTTTATGATTAAGGAAATAAAAATAATTTATAGATAATTAAAATATGATATAAATTGTATATACAATTTAATGAAATATGTATATATATGTATGTAGATATATAAATTAAATGAAATATGTTTATACATATGTATACTATTTATATTAACAATGTGTACATAAGTTTACATTATCTAATTATATCAATATATATACATACATATATACATACATACACACACACAACACACACACACACACATATATATATATATATGTATGTATATACATATATATATATATATATAAGATGCATGTTCGTATATAGATGTCCATTAAACTATTAAGAAAAATCATATAACTTAATTATATTCTCATAAATATTGTATGATTTAGAAGATAATAAAATGATTTATAGATCATTATGACATATATTATACATATACGTTGTGTATACAATTTATCTACTATGTATACATATAGTTGATGTAAGTATACTAATTAGACCATCTATGTTGTATTATTTATATTGACAATATATATATATATATATGTATATGTACATATATATGATACATTAATATCTATTTAAACAAATATAAGTATATATATACATATACATATATATGTTTTTGTATCTATATACATATATGTGTATTTTTGTATCTATTTAAATATATGTGTGTCTTTATATCCATATACGTAAATGAATATAATCATAATTAATATGCAATTAATTAATTAATTAAAATTTAATATATGTAAGATATATATCTACATTTTCACATTGGCGTTTCATTAGAGAGACAATAACATTGATCAAGTTTCATGCCACCTTGGCATCGCTCTAGCGTCTCAAGGACCTAGCGTAGAAACTTTAGCACCACCATTAGTCGACACCACGCTCGTGCTATATTCGACATAGCGTCACATTATGTCGGCATCGTCTATCGATCAATTTAATGTCAGTGACGCCACGATAGCGTCATATTTTAGCGCACCTTCTTGTCATCCCACAGACATTATTAGTGATGACATAGCTCCGAGAGGGCCCCTGATTTGGCGTTGACAGTTTGTGACGCTATATATGACGACGCAAAGTTGAACTATTGTGAGGCAACCAGCATCGAAAATTTGCGATGCTAATGTGACCTTGTGTCGACGCTTTTGGTGTCGACCTAGCGTCGCCACCGTTGAGAGGGTAATTTACGTAGTTATCCGGCTGATTTCTTGTAGTGATTAAACAAATATATTTAGCCAATGCACACATGTTTAAAGATATAAATCTAAACAATGGGTGAAGTTTAATTGTATATGATCTATATTTTTCCTTTTATGATAAACCTAATAAATTATATAACTCGATTCTTGTGGGTAAGTCAAGAAATATGATATATTATTTTGTTCTAATTAATCATAGGTGGAATAAGATTTATCATATTCATATGATTAATTACATGGATGTCATGTTACTGTATGAAATTTGAAAGTAATTCAAATAATTATAATAATAATTAAAGATATTGTGGCCACTCTTTAATTGAAATAATAATTAAGTTATCAACCTTGTTTTTAGGTGCACAAATTATTAAACGTGTACCATCTTAATGAGTCATCCTACATGTTGCAATATCTTAGTTCGTGAATTGTTATTAATTTCAGTGAATCATGCATCGATCATGTCGATGACAAATGTAAACCAATGACTATACACGGACTTACACCAACTCTCTTGACAAATGTAAACCTATGACGAGAAGATAACCAATGACTAGTTCTTTCTTAAACCAAAAGATTCATTCACGTGCCGTTTGATCTCCATTTTATTCCAATTAAAGAGATTGTTTAATCTAAAAATATACTAGGTAGGAGTAAAGTCGATCATTATTCATACCCGTTTAATTTGGAATACGAACAGGGACCAATAGGCTTGAAATTATTCATCCTCTAAGGACAATATATACTTGTGTAGTATTCATACTCATTATCCATGCTTCATTGAGATGGTCTTTAAATATAAATTTATTTCTTGCCATCAGAAAGTAACAAGAAAGAAAAGTGAATATATATATACATATACATATATACATATATATATATATATATATATAGGCGACACACTATTGACATTCTAAAAATATTATTGTCACTTCATAGATAAGGATAAATATTCATTACTTATATGAAATAATAACAATAGTATTTTTAGATTAGTAATAATGGTACCCTATTTATATCCACTACTATCGAAGTCTTTGCCTGATTGGGACATATATATATATATATATATATATATATATATATATATATATGTCCATTACAAATAGAAGTCTTTGCTTGATTTGGTCATGTGTGTGAGTGTAGGGACAAACTAAGAAGTGCCAAATTGAGATTTGCTTGGTGTTTAACACGATAGAAAATTAAAGTACGGATGGTTCAATAAAAGGACATCTCGCGAAGATTTGAATTAAGTTTCACAAAGAGTCCAAGTAAAATTAAGACTCAGAAAATGTTGGATGTGAATAAACTGAACCATAAACAACTATATTATAAGTATAAACATGTTACATGATCAATGGTATTTTATGAAGGAAGTGGTTGCAATCTAACATTTCTTTTGCCAATCCAATCTAAATGCAACCAGAGAGGGTATGCATGCGTGCATGAAGTCTTCGGCCGACTGTAGCAGATCCATCCATGGAGATGTCACTGACAACGATCTACTTTGGATCTTACGCACGCATATACTTTCTCTCTCACGGTGACTGGTCCCCAATACAACTGGAAACAAGTTGGCTCTTCCGAGCGGACTGGTCTCCAGATCAAATTTCAGAGCAGAAAATACTCCTTCTAGAGACCTCAAACAAAGCTTTCTTTTTGCACGCACACGATCATGCGTTCTAATGTTAAGGCCAAGGAGAGAGAATGAACTGGTCAACAGCGTGGCCAGGATGCAGCTCCAAGTTCTTCTTTCGCTGATGATCTCTGCAGGAATGCTTCTCGTCTGCACCCAGTCTGCAGGTAATCAATCGTCACTGATTTCCTTTCTTTTGCGGAGGTTTGGTGTTTTGCTTTTTGCTGTCGTCGAACTTTTATTTCAAATTCCTTCTTCGATTCTTGATTCTTTCTCACTGCTGGATGAGGTAGTTGGGGGGATGACCCAGAGAAATCGCCACTGGAACAAAGAACACAAAAAAAAAAAATCAAATTAGGTGTCTAAACGCAACATACTGAAATGTAAAAAAGCAAAAGAAGCTTAACATACTTCAAACAGACTATGTACATCACTGGTGTGTGTGTTTTTTTATTATGCAACCATCAACTTCTTTCTAAATAATTTTCTTGGTTATATCATGAATCTCCAGAAGAGATAGCTAATTTAATTAGCTTAATTTAATGAATGACTTTGAGCAATCAGAAAACACAACTTTTGATTCTGCATAGGAGTTGCTTGAATGTACTACTGCAATTAATTCATTTCTGTCTGTCTTACAGCTGACACAATGACTCCGAGCAATTCTATCAGAAATGGCCAAACTCTAATCTCCGCTGGAGGCATCTTTGAGCTTGGTTTCTTCAGCCCACAGGTACAGGCAAACACTACATGGGTATATGGTTTAAGAACATACCAGAGCAGACCATTGTATGGGTCGCTAACAGGGGAACTCCCCTCAGTAACTCCATTGGAGCGCTCAACCTGTCTGCAGAAGGCGATCTATCTCTTCTCAACTCAACTGGACACGTACTGTGGTCTACCAACACTTCTAATGTCATTAATCCTGTAGTTCGCCTCTTAGACTCCGGTAATCTGGCCTTAACTGGAGGAGACTCTAACTTGACAGTGTGGCAGAGCTTTGATCATCCATGCAACACATTTCTAGCTGGCATGAAGATAGTAGATTTCAGATATAACACTGATAGGCACCTAAATTCATGGAAGAACCCTACCGATCCATCATCAGGGGATTACTACTACAGGATGGAAACCCATGGGGTGCCGGAGATCTTTACATGGAGAGAAGATATTCCCATTTATCGCCGTGGTCCTTGGACAGGGGACGGATTCAGCGGACGGCCGAACATGGGCAAGAGTGGGTTGTTTCGGTTCCACTTCATCAGGAACCAGTACGAGGTGTACTACACCTTCACAGTCTTGGATAATTCTACAATGACCCGTGCATTACTGAATGAGAATGGAGAGCTTCAACGCATGGTGTGGTCTGGGATAAGCAACACATGGAGTGTGTATTGGACCATCCCAGAGGACCAATGTGACAGCTATGCTCGATGTGGTGCAAATGGCATCTGCAACGGCACTTACACACCAACCTGTGAATGCCTTCCTGGCTTTGTTTCAAAATCTGCCATAAATGGGGACAATGAAGAGTCTACTGGTGGTTGTTCGAGAAGAATTGGTTTGAACTGTCCCTCTGATAAGTTTCGCGAGCTGCATAATGTGAAGCTACCTGATACTCTGAATGCTAGCATAGACACTGCGAAGACTCTCCAAGAATGCAAAGAATGGTGCAAACAGAACTGTTCTTGTGTAGCCTATACCGTAAGTGGAGAAAGTGGGTGCCTGGTCTGGTATGGTGATCTTGTCGACATTAGGAGATTTAACGATGAAGGTGATATCCTATACATTCGGCTTGCAGCATCTGAAAGTGGTAAGCATCTAAGTTCCTTGAAGTGGACAAGTTTGCACTGTTTACTAAAAGTTACAGAAAGGATGCCACTGATCTCATGTAGCATCTGGCGAGTACTTCATGCATAAGCAGAAATGACACTAATCAAATATGAATTTTTTGTATAATGTGATGACTTATTATCATGCGTAAATTATTTATGACAGTATCTCTATGATGCCTTGTGTCTCACAATCTGTGCTCTCAGAAACGTGTCCTACAAAAACAGATTAACAGCAAAGACACTTCTTTGCAGATGCTCCTACTGGTCATTCAAGAAGTAGAAAAACTATGCTTGTCATACTCCTACCTTCAATTGTGGGCATTCTGCTGCTTGGATCTGTTTGTTTACTCTTGCTGCTAAGGATTAAGAAAATGAAACAAGGTGCAGTTTACTTTTCATCCTATCATCCTTACCTTCTAGCTATCAGTACATTGCCTTCAGTTTTACCTGTTTCCAACAAATGAGAGAAGGCATGCATTTCTGTCTTTTATTTATTCAGCGATCTTCCTGCCTTTAAAAATCATATTTTGGCACCTTAGTAGTTCACAAATACAATGTTGAACAACTTTTCCATGTTTATGCCATGGGTACTCTTTGTTGTGCATTGATTACAACATCCATTCTTAATTCATTCATGGATATTGCTTCAAATTGAACCAAAATTTGGTTACAAATCCTTGATACCTACCAGTATGAGCTATGAAGTAGGAAAGAAAAATCTCATTTAGAACTTTGGCCTATTTTCAGTATTTATTTAAGAAATTTGAGTAACTTTCTTAACAAACCACAATATGTTAAGAAAGAATTTCTTACTTAGATTTGATTTGTTTACTTTTTCTTTCAATCTTTGATAATTTTAACTTAAGCCTCATTAATGTGTTTAATTGATAAATATATGACTACATTTTTTATGGTGGGTATTTAAGCCAACACATGGCTAAAGGAGTCTTCACACTTCCCAAATCAAATTCCTATACCAACTACTAATTCGGCAAAAGCAAGGAAGATCTCTCTGATTTTTTCTTTGTGAATTGACATCCAAATAAAATTCATTTCTGGCATATCAATGGTCGTAGGTATACATTTTATTCGCCATTTATTTATCTATAACTATTGATATTCATTATGGTTAAGAAGATTAATTATTTATTCAATCGGAAGATTAATTGATAGAGTTCTAATATTTCTAATCATGATTAATTTACAAAGTTGTTAAAAGAAATTTATATTGACAATAATTGTTGACATGTTGGTAAGTTAGAATTTTGTCAATTGAAGTAATGTTGGGATGTAAGCATAAACTAAAGATATGTCTAGGCATCATTTATTTATTGAAGATGGTACATGTTCAATAATTTGTGCACCTAAGAATATGATGTCATCACTAAAGTATTATTTTGAACAATTAAAGAGTGGCCACAACATCTTTGATTATTATTATAATTATTTGAATTACTTTTCAAGTTGCATACAATAACATGACATTGATGTAATTAATCATATTAATATGATCAATATTATCCCACAAAAGTTTTTATTATATGTCTCTGATTAATGAGAGTAAAATAATATATCATATTTCTTGACTCACCCACAAGAATCAAGGTATATAATTTATTAGGTTTATCATAAAAGGTAAGATATACATCATAACAATTAAACTTTGCCCATTCTTTAGTTTTATATCTTTATACATGTTTGCATTGGCTAAATATATGATTTTGTTTAAGATTTATCTCTTTTAGGAACATCTAGATGCTATTTTCTTGCAGCAATGCAATCCATTACTTTAATTACAAGAATGATATTACGGAACTGACTGGTGATAATTATAAAATTTGGAGGGAGAGAATTCTCCTACATTTGGGTTGTATAGACACTGATTATGCCACAATGAAAGATGAACCATTAACTATTATAGATACTAGCAATTAGGTTGACATTGTTGCTTGTGAATAGTCGGAGCTATCCGATCATTTAGGCATGACGTTCATAAGAACTAGATTACCTACTACTATTAATGATTAAATTGGGAAGCATAAAAATGTTAAGAAATTATTGAAGACAATAGACGAATACTTTGCATCTTCAGATAAAACCCTTGCTAGAACCCTTATAAAAAATTATCATCAATGAGGCTCACCAGAATAAAAGTCGCGAGTGATCATATCATCCTCGTGAGAAACACTGCAGCCCAGCTAAAAAAGTCGGTGGTTGATATGTCTAATTCTTTTCATGTCATTTCATTTTAAACTCTTTGCTTCAACAATATGACCCTTTCAAAATCTCTTATAACACACATAAAGATAAGTGAGTTATAAATGAACTTTTGACCATGGGTGTACAAGAGGAAAGGAGACTGTTTGTAAGATTAGAAAGAGTGCACATCTAATGGTGTATGAAAAGAAGAAAGTTCAATTCAAGCATATGGCAAAGGGTAAAGAACATTAAAATTTGATGTTAAGTAAGAGTAAGTGCTACTTTTGCAAAAATAAGGGACAAAGAAAGATTGGGTCAAATATAATCAATGACTTGACAAGAAAAGTAAATCAATCTCTTTAGTATCTTATGAATCCAACGACTGATATTTGTCATAAAACTTGATGGATTGATTCTAGTTCTACAATCCAAAATAAATATAAAGCATTAGATGTCTTTAAAGTCCTCATGGCAGAAGTAGAAAAATAACGCGGTAACCTTTGAAGCGTGACAGTTGGATATGGAGTTCTAACCCCTATAGCGTTCATCGACTATCTACCTTGCTTGGTATCAGTGTCTTCATGGGGGATGAAGATCTCCGAGTTGACTGCCGCCTTATTTGCTTGATTGCTCCGAAGAAGGCGATTACTCACTAGATCTTATAAGGTGCACTGGATTCTGGATGTGGAGGCATGCTGTCCTTTGTGTGCTAATGAATCTGAAGACACAAATTATTTATTTTTTGCCTGTTAAAAAACAATAGGGGTGTGGTTGACAATGAATAGAGCTGTCCTAGACCTGTCATCAGAATCCAACTTTCGGTCCTCCTTCCGCGGTGGTGGCTTGTCAGGTGGAACACGTATGTACATGGCTGGGAGACGCAGGACAGTATCGATCTGTCTACTTCGGGTCATATGGAAGTTGAGGAGTGCGTCCGTCTTCCGGAATGAAAGATTTTATATGGAAAATGTCAACTAGGAAGGTCGAAGATGGTTAACGAATAGTCTTAATTTAGTAGATTAAGTGATTGTTCATACTTGTACATAACATTTTGTTATTTGCACAGTGCAGTATTCATCAATAAATGGATGTCAGACTCAAACTCTGACTGACATCCTTCTCTTTCTCCAAAAAAATCTAGTGATTATTTTGTGTGTCTACAAGAAATAGATATTGACTTAGGAGCCAAAAATGATCCAAATTTTATCAGGCAATGACTTTTATAGAGTCTGAACTTGGCATGATTCAATGACACTAAATAAGTTCGGGATCTTGTTGAGTTGCCTAAAGGATTCAAATCTATTGGATGTAAATGGATCTTGATAGCCTAAAGAGATTCATCTAGCAACATCAAAAGATATAAAGCTAGACTAGTAGCGCAAAGATTCACTCAAAAGGAGTAGAGTATAAAGGAGACATCTTCTCTTGTATCTACCAAAGACTCTTCGTATCATTATGATATTAGTTCTTTAAAAAAGAAATCATTATGGTATTAGTTGCTCATTTTGATCTACAACTACATCAAATGGATGTGAAAACAACATTTATCAACGGAGATTTGGAGTAAGAGATCTATCTATATGAAGCAACCTAAAGATTTTTTCTCAAGTGATGGTGAGCATTAGATATGCAAATTTAAGAAATTCATATATGTATTGAAACAAGCATCATTTCAATGCTATTTAAATTTTCATATTGTTTTCATCTTTCGATTTTGTGGAAAACATCATGGATGAATGTATTTACCATAAGTTTAGTGGAAGCAAAATTTGTTTTTTTTTGTTTTATAGGTGGATGATATTTTATTTGCTACCAATGATAAAGGATTGTTGCACAAGGTGAAATATTTTTTCTCTAATAATTTTGATGTGAAAGATATGGATGATGCATTTTATGTCATTGACATAACATATGTAGAGATGAGGGCACTGGATATACTGCATCACAAAATGCAATGTCACTGTATAACAATTTCAACCGTCGATTTCAAATTATTGGCTGTGATCTTCCCTTTGTTTTAACCATCACATGATTAAATGTTCTTTAAGGTTGGTCCTCACCTCTTCCCTCAATTCAATCTAATCAAGATAATTTTTTGCGTGTGACCTGTGCCAAAGATTGACCCACACTAGAGATCGCCGTGTGCCCAACATCGATGCCTTGTGCAGGATATGTGCTGGAAAGAAGATTCCCTCGGCCAGGACAACACTTTGCATCCCATAAACTATTTATTCTTGTTGTTCACCTACTCTTCTGCAGTCCTCCAAGTCACAAATGGGTCCAACCATGTCACATCCTTTCTTATCACCATTCAATTTCTAGTCGCCACCTTGAGCCTGAGCCTGCCCATGTGAAATGCCAAGCTACAGATGGAGAACTTGCAATGCTGTGTCAACATCTTGGGGCTTCTTCAGGACTATCTGGTCGACTGACTGATCCTGCCATGTGCCACATGCATGTGGGCATTCGGTGGCCTATGAGCACTTGGAACATCTAAAATTGGCAGGTGCAAATCTTATATTTGAAGGCTCCTCTTACGACTATCCTCGTGGATTGAACGCAGCTGACACCTTTTGGTAGAAGCAACACCAAGCCATCCACCTTCTTCTACCTAATCTCTTCCTTTGGTACTCCTTTCTCCATGAAAACAAATTAGTTTGGCCATCGAAGTCTATCATGAAATAGGAAGTTTACTAGAAGTCAATATATAGTGGTAATGACTTCACAATAGACCAGAGAAACCCCTATCCACACACCTTTGCTGATGGCTATTGGAAAGAGAATTCACGCGGGCGACCTTGTTCAAATCACAATTGGTTCAGTGCATGCTCAATTGATTGTTTAATAAAGAAAAAAGAATGCATCAGTGAATTAAAAATGAGTGGTGAACGTGGGTCAGGCCACCAATCGCTCAACCGCCAACGCGAAGATGCTGTTGGAATTTTCTTGGAAGCCCATGATGGCCGGATCGATTTGTCATCTTGTCCTACACCTTTGCGTTAGCAGCCGGTGTCCAACCCCATGGAAAGGCCTAGATACCACGGACCGTCACAGAGGGAGGTTGTTGAACACAAGTGATCTTGATTAGATTTGAAGAGAACATGGAGGGAACAGAAGAGCAACCTTTGAGGCCTACTTACGCGATGATTAAAATAAAGGAAAGATCGTAGCCTCTCCTTTGAAATCCAACTATTGATATTGCTATGCAGTGTCTACACTGCATTTTTCTTTGTAGTATATCCATTTTGCTATGTAGAGATAGGCATAAAGGAATCTTAGGTCTATCAAAAGAAATTATATCAATAAGATATTAAAGATATTTCGAAAGAAAGATTGTTCACCAAGTGTAACACCCATTATAAGGGTGACAAGTTCAATTTGAATCAGTATCCAAAACTAATTTGGAAAGGGAACAAATGTCATCTGTAGTTTCATGTATGGTCAAGTTTGTATGAGACCTGACATTACTTTTGTTATTGGAAAGTTAGGAAGATATCAAAGTAATCCATGTACTAGTGGAAAGTTGCAAAGAAAATGATAAGATATCTTAAGGGAACCAAAGATCGCATACTCATGTATAAATGGAATGACTTGGCCATGCATATTCACATAAATCGACATTAAAATATATCTTTTTACTTGCTAGTGGAGCCGTAACATGAAAAAGTGCCAAACAAATATTGGTTACTACTTCAACTATGAAGGTTGAGTTTGTTTCTTGTTTTGAGACAACGTTAAGTGATATATGGCTAAAGAGTTTGATATCAGGGCCTAAAATTATGAATTCTATATCTAAGTCATTAAGAATCTATTGTTAAAACTCAATTGCAGTGTTTTTGTCCAATTGTGATAAAATAATGGTCGATGCAAATTCATTGACATTAAATATAGAGATCTAAGTCAATATGTCAAGAATAAAAAAGTGGTAATTGAACATATTAACATTGTATTGATGTTACCTAATCCTTTGACAAAAAACATGCCAATAAAAAATTTCAAGGATCATGTAAATAAAATGGAACTTGATTCTACAGTAGTTTAATAGATTTTTGAACTATGTTGAAACTCTTATTATTTGAACAAAGTTATTTCTCATTTGGACGTATGCATTGTGAGGAGAATAACTTATAAATGTTGAACTTGAAATGAACATAAGATTTAGTTACAAAATTGAAATGGGGCCTTTTGGAAGAAGTAAAAAGTAATACATCGAGAATATTATTCAATTATGATGACATATTATCATGATTCATACATTTTATTTTTCATAAAGAATAAAGATTGGATATTTAAATAAAAGTATACGAATCAATTGGAAGAATACATAATACATTTTATTCTTAACATTAGTTACAATACATTGAGAAAGTATTTCTTATCTTTAGAATTGATCCGCTTACTTTTCCTTTCAATCATTGATAACTTTGATTTAAGCCTCATTAATGTGCTCAATTAATAAACATATGAATATGGATTATGTTTTTTTATTGTGAAAATGGATTATCTAAGCCAACACATGGCTAAAGGGCTTCCCAAATCAAACATATATCATTTATGGATTTAGCAAAAGAAAGGAAGATCTCCTTGATCTTTTCTTTCTGATTGACATCCAAATTAAATTCATTCTATGAATATAAATGGTCAGAGGTGTACATTTTATTGTGTATTTATTTATCTATATCTATCGTCTTAATTATGATTAAGAAGATTAATCATTCATTCTATTGAAAAAGTAAAAGATAGAGTTTTAATATCTTGAATCATGATTAATTCATATTTAAGAAATCTAATTTTGTCTATAGATTTCTAATGATTTATGTACACAAGTACAATAAGACAAGAATTAATCCGGATGTCTCACCATGTAATAACAGGAGAACTGCATATTTTCGATAGAAGGATATCAAAAGGAGATGAAAACAAATTGAATTTATTTGATATGCTGGTGATTAAAGCTGCCACTAAGGAATTTTCAGCAGATAATTTCGTTGGACAGGGTGGCTTTGGTCCAGTTTATAAGGTAATTATTGAGACACAAGAAGTGTAATGCATAATTGAATTATCGAACAAACATGTTCTCCTCTATATCTGTCCTATTTTTCTTATGCTTACAACAATCAGTACAGTAGGGTCGTCTAAATGATGGAAGGGAAATTGCTGTCAAGAGGATGTCCAAGGATTCGGTGCAGGGAGTAAATGAGTTCAAAAATGAGGCTCTTCTAATCGCCAATCTTCAACATAAAAATCTTATTCGACTCCTCGGCTGCTGTGTTCAGGAGAATGAAAGGATTTTGGTTTATGAATACATGCAAAACAAGAGCTTGGATATTTTTCTTTCTGGTACGGCCTTGATGACTTGTGATATTTCACTAAACTTGGAGCTTTATCAAAGTTGTTGACCTGAATACCACAGTTTCTTTAGTGAAGTTAACATTTTTTTTTTCATTTCATTGCCAGATGAAACACAACGGGCACTCCTTAGTTGGCAGAAACGGCTTAGCATTATTGAAGGAATTGCTCGAGGATTGGTTTATCTGCATCAAGATTCTCGATTGAAAATTATACATAGAGATTTAAAGGCAAGCAATATTCTCCTTGATGCGGAAATGAATCCAAAAATTTCGGATTTTGGCACTGCTAGAATTGTAAAGATGGATCAGAATGAAGAAAATACAACTCGAGTTATGGGGACATAGTAAGTTCCAGTCTTGCAGGCAATTTGAATTCATAATATTTCCTTTGGGTGTTACCTTCATAACTTGAATGATGTAACATTGTCAATCCAGTGGATACATGTCACCCGAGTATGCGATGGATGGTATTTATTCGCCAAAATCTGATGTCTTTAGCTTTGGTGTGATAATGTTGGAAATAGTAAGCGGCAAGAAAAATAGATCAGCTAGGCAAGATGAGCCTCGTAACAGTCTTGTAGGACAGGTAAGTAGAAATTTCAATCTTATTGGAAAATTAGAACTTGCCTTTTACCTTAACATGTTCCATGAATGTTTCAATCACTGTTCTATGTAGGCATGGCAATTGTGGAAGGAAGACAGATGCTTAGAACTAGTTGATGCAGCAATGGGATCTTCTTATTCCATACCTGAAGTATTGCGTTGCATTCAAGTGGCGCTCTTGTGCGTGCAAGAAGGGAGTCACGATAGGCCAACTATGGCACATGTTGTTCTGATGTTAAGCAGCACAGATGTCGCATTACATGAGCCTGGTCATCCTGGTTTCTGCAAGAAAATAATCCCTCCATTAGAAATTCCTTACGACTGTGATGAAACCCCTCTAACATATTTAGGTTGATGAGATCACTCAAGGCAATGCCCTGTGCAGCTTCTATATATCTTCTTTGTCTATTCATACATGTACATTCAAAATTCATTCAAACCTCATCAATTACTATAGCCACGGTCAACTCTGCAATCAACTCAAAAGTTAGAAAGTAGCTATATCTAGTTAATGTATGTGCAGGTTCATCTTGCTATTTGAGGAGTTACAGAAGTTAACAAGGAAAACAATGGTTCACGTTGGAAGCCTCGTAGCAGAAAATTTTCTTTATTGGCGGTGTTTCAAATCCTGTCATACAGAAAGTTTAACTGTCCATTTCGAGTCTGAGACCTGCTTTTGAACTTGGAAATATCTTAAGTTCCTTTTCTGAGGCAGACTATTTTGAGACCGGCTTTTCTGCAGATGGCCTGTGGTCAGGTTAATTGTTGGCATGTGGAACATATAAAAAAGTACAATCTTCTTGCTCCAACAAAATTTGCAGTAAGAAGCACAAAATTGCTTGGAACTGAACAGTAACAACGCACTCTTCTGAAACAAACTTTTACATCGTATTGTACAAAGTAATCACCAATTATTTGCGCTCACACAAACTTTCTGGACGGTAGAATTGAAATAGTTCAACTAAGAACTCAGAAGAAAGTAGTGTACTCATTCCCATTATGGTGTCGTTTAGAGTTCATCTAAGAACTAAGGACGGAAGAACTCACTGATCACTCGGCAGCCTCGGAACAGCTCAGAGAAGGGATGACCCAAGTTGAAGGTGGCCAATTCCACTGGAAGCCGTAGCCGCCGCAGGGATTAAAGCTGTTGTTCTTCAGATCGAACACACCGACGTCCGGAGCCACGTCGTGGCAATTGTCGTAACTTCACGAGCCGTCGTCGGTGAAATAAATGCAGTGCCCTTTGAGCTCAGAGAACGTGCTTACGGGCACGCACCAGGAGCTGTTATTGCCCAGGAAGAGCGCAAACTCAGTCAAGTTCTAACATATCGAATATTTCATTTAAGGAAAGAATTAAAAAAAAAAGGAAACACAAACCGACCAGGGGAGAAAATTTCTCCCCTGATTCGCGCCCGTTTCAGAAGCCGGCCGACCAAGGTTGGTCGGGGCTATAAGAGGGGACGCGAGGAGACCCTAGGACCCCCCTTGGAAACCTTGCCCGGCCGCCACTCTCCCTCTCCTTCTGTCTCTCCGGTGACCGACGAACGACGCATGCGTGAAGAGCGAAACAGGGCAGACGGCGACGAATGAAGAGGACAGCCAATTCGACGAACCTTCAATGCACGGCGACTCTCCCTTGATGTGCACAGGAGCCAGGCAAACTTCCTCATTGGTTAGGAGCAACTAGTGATCGACGAACGACGAGAGAATCGCCGGCGAACTCGTTTCGAACGAAGAAAGGTACCTTTAGTGTTTTAAATCCTTAGACGATGAAATATCGATCGATTGATGCGTAGGAATAGTTCATTTTGATCCTGAGAATGCCATCTACATTTTTCGGATTTTGATCGTCATCGTTTGATGGCCGGAGGACCGCCGGAAATGAAGAAGAAGTCTGGCGGTCCTATTTTATTGCGGGGACCAGTCGACCGATATTTGGAAATGGTCGACCGATCTGCACGAGGAACTCACCTAACTTTCGATCGATCGGTCAACCGGCTACACCAAGGCGGTCGACTGATCCATCTATCAACGGACAGATTTAGTTTCGCGATCAGCCGACCGACTTCCCGAACGGTGAACCGAAATGATGCGCACTGCACATCCTCACAATCTTACGACCGGTCGATCGGCCACCAGGACGGTTGACCGATCACAGAGTAACGGTCGACCGACCTTATGCGCGTGGTCGACCGATCCACAGGCACCCGACAAAGAATGCGATTGACCGATCTAAGAGGACCGGTCGACCGATGCTAGAGGACGGTCGACCGGTCCACTAGGAATGGTCGACAAGTTCAATCAAACCCACCGGTTCAGACCATCCGGTTCAATTAAATCACCGGTCCAACCCAACCGGTTTACCCACTCAAACCCATATAGAGACATTGATCAAATTCTAATACTGACCTGGTTCGAATCGAATTCTATTTTTGTCGGAGTCCGACTTTTGAATGCCAACTAGAGACTCTACCCAGTTCACCTATACTGGTCGAGTCCTATCGTACAGACATTGATGCCCATCTGGGTCCTGATTCATAGGCTACATGATAAGTAAAGATAATTAAAGCAAAGATAAAGATACAGAATTGTTATGTGCCGCCCCATTGTACGGAACAAAGAATATAGTATGGCATAGAGAGGGCAGGTAGTGAGCTGAGGAGATAGCGAGCCTATTAATCTTCAATGACCACTGTTCCTGAGACTTCATGTTCTCTCCCACCTGTGTCTCGAAGAATGGTGATGCATCGGTCACACTCCTTCCCTAGAGAACATTGTACTAAGCTAGAGGGACAAGTAGCTAACTGAGGAAATAGTGAACCTACAGGTTCTTAAATGACCATTGTTCCTGGAGTGTAGGTCATCTCCCACCTACATTCCGAATTGGGTGATGCATTGTCACACCCCTTTTTCCTTTATGGGCTTACTGGCTTTACAGATTCATAGAGGCAACACTGACATCCCAATCTAATAAAGTCGAGCTCGCATAAGACAACTAACTTTAAGGATATTATAGTAATGTAAAAGACGTAGTGCAACTCACAGCAAAGTAATGAAAAGTAAAGTATGGTAAAGAAAAGCATAGAGTATGGCATAGCAAAGTATGGAACATATCATGGTACAGATAATGCAGAGTATGGTAAAGACATTGTATCGTTATAGTAAAGAACAGAGTACAGATATAGACTTAAGGCAAGATATATGGCCTATCACAGTTAATGCATAGAAATCAAAGCATAGTATTGTTCATCATTGATACATTTATCATATGGTTATCATTGATCTTTATTTTATCGTCTATATTTCTATTGTACTGGACTTTTTGCTCACGGGCATTCGATTCCTCTGTATTGGGATTTTGTAGGTGAGAATGCTGCTCAATGAGGTGTAAAAGTACTCAGAACTTGAAAGAATGTTGCACATGACCAAGCCTATTATGGAGTCTCCTCAATTGCATTTAGTTTGATCGTTATCTTTGTTATCCGTAGACATCATTTCTTCCGCCAGTGAAACTTCTTGAGATGATGATCTTTTATCATTTTGTTACAATATGTATGGATGAATCATACTCTTTGTCATTCTAGCGTTTGAACTTTCGCACTTGTTATAAGCTACATTAATTGCTATTATCCTTGATATTTGACGTTTGAATTTCCGCATTAAAGTCATTGGTTATATTTCTTATTATATTGATGTCACGTATGCCATTTTGTTGAATGGTCATGGTCAATAGTGTAGTTGGTAGTGTAGCGCTCCCGGAGTCAACCTGACGGCCTACGTGACAGGAGGGCCGATTTTGGGGGCGTTACACAAGTCCTTCTCCGCCGCGGCGTTCTCCACCCACACGGGCATATTTATGCCGGCTTGCTTTCGCATCCTGAAGACCTTCGCCCCTGTGGACTTCGATCGGGTTCAGCAGGTGGAGCTCGGAGTTGGCCGCGACCAACCACCCGCGAGACTAGCCGACGCAGATGCGGTCGGAGACGTCCGACGCCTGCTGGGGTGATGTGTTAGTGCCTGCACTCGGAGAGACTGAGCAAGCGGGCGACGGAGGTGCTAATTTTGAAAATGGTGTAATTCGTTGTTTCTTTTATTTTTGAACATTTTCCTTAAACATTTTTTTAATAATTCCTCCCCTCTAGAAGGATGCGAAAGAATGATGGAAAGCAAAGAAGGTCACCAGTTTTTCGGAAGTCAGAATTATTGCTTGGAAGGACTTCCGCAAGGCGTACGAGACGTGCTTCTTCCCTACCTTCCAAAGGGATTTGAAGCAAAAGAAATTTCTACATCTGGAACAAGGGAACATGACCAAATTCGTCCGACTGAAGAAATACTCTAATCTTATTATGGATGAATTGGCCCTAACAAAGCGCTTTGTGGACGGACTGAATCCCACTTTGAGGTCCCAAACAAGACTAGGGAACTGCAAAACCCTGGATGAAGTGATTAGTCTCACAACAATGGCTGAGAAGTACCACTAGGGCCTTCTGAAGGAGAAGAGGGCCCAGTTGAACGTTGGGCAGAGTTCCTAGCAACAAAAATAATTTTGTGGGAACAACTGTCAACAGCAATGATCGGACAACCGGCACCGCCCTTACCCAGCGTATCAATAGTACAACCGCCCTCAACAACAGCCATACTGCCATCCACAACAAGTCCCTCCACAACAACGGCAGCACCAACAACCGAACCAATGACCCCCTCAATTGGCGCCAAGGCGCCCCGCTCAACAGTAGAGGCAACAGCCTCCTAGAGCACCTCAGGCACCACCCGCACAAGGTGAGCGGGTCTTATGCAACACCTGTGGTAGGACCCACGCAAGGGAATGCTGCATGAAGACTGGAGCATGCTTCCACTACAATGGAATGGGCCACATCGCAGTGAACTGCCTAAGACGTGGGCAACAACAACTGGTACAAGGAAGACTCTTCAACTTGGAAGAGGACGTTCCACTGAATGACGCTGAGGTCATTCGAGGTACACTATTCGTAGCTGAACTACCCACTATAGTGTTGTTTGATTTCGGTGCCTCCCATTCCTTTATATCTGAAGAATGTACCATTATCTTAGGGATAACTGCAATGAATCTAGACCATAAGATGAGTATACTAACCCCACAAGGAATCCCACTCACCACAAAATACCTTCCTAATGTATCCATATAGATAAAAAGAATTTCCCTGCAAATCTTATCATCATCTCTATGAGAGATTATGATATAATTTTGGGCATGGATTGACTAACCTTCCATGATGCTTCTATTCTATACAAGCAAAAGAAGGTTGTTATAGGTACACAGAACACATACAAGGTTATTGTCAGAGGCATAGCTCGCAAGGAACCCGAGATTATAGTATCAGCCATGAAGGCACATAAATTACTTCAAAAGGGGTGTAGAGGTTACCTAGCAAGTATGACCAAAATAAAAGAACCAAAGAAGACCCCTCAAGACATAGAGGTTGTAAGGAAATTTTCTGATGTATTCCCTGATGACGTTAGTGGTCTACCGCCCAGAAGGGAGATAAACTTTCATATCGAAGTGACACCCGACACAGCACCGATCTCCAAAACTCCATATCGCATGGCCCCAGCAGAGATGAAAAAATTAAAGACCCAAATTCAAGAGCTGCTGGACAAATACTTCATCAGGTCTAATGTCTCGTCATAGGGTGCACCAGTCCTTTTCGTCAAGAAGAAGGACGGTTCATTGAGACTTTGTATCGATTATAGAATGTTGAACAAAGTCACAATAAAGAATAAGTATCCGTTACCTCGCATCGATGACTTATTTGACCAGCTGTCCAAGGCAAAGGTTTTCTCCAAAATTGATCTGAGGAGCGGCTATCATCAACTCCGGGTAACCGAAGAAGATATTCCAAAGACAACATTCAGATCAAGATATGGACACTATGAGTTCCTTGTAATGTCGTTTGGGTTAACTAATGCCCCGACAGCATTCATGGACCTCATGAATCGGACTTTCAACGAACAACTTGACAAGTTCGTAATAGTCTTCGTCGATGACATCCTCATCTACTCACCAAGCATAGAGGAGCACAGGGAACATCTGAGGATAGTGTTAGAGACTTTGCGAGCGAGAAAGTTATATGCAAAGTTCTCCAAATGTGAATTTTGGTTAGAAGAGATGATGTTCCTTGGCCATATCGTCTCGAAGGATAGAATTTTAGTGGATCCAGCAAAAATAGAAGCAGTATCCAACTGGGCTCAACCAAAGAATGTTTCTGAGATCAAGAGCTTCCTCGATCTAGCAGAATACTACAGACGATTCATCAATAATTTCTCCAGAATAGCACTATCACTGACCAAGCTCACCAGAAAAGAGGAAAATTTTATCTGGTCGCCCAAGTGTGAAGAAAGCTTGCAAGAGTTAAAGAAGCGACTAACTTCAGCACCAATCCTGACGTTACCATCGAGCAATGGTGGTTACGTAGTTTACAGTGATGCTAGTGGTACGGGATTGGGGTGCGTATTGATGCAATATGAGAAAGTAGTAGCATACGCATCCAGACAGTTGAAGAAACATGAGGTTAATTATTCAACACATGACCTTGAACTGACAACAGTGGTGTTTGCCCTCAAACTTTGATGTCACTACCTATATGGAGAAGAATTTGTGGTCTACACTGACCATAAGAGCTTGAAGTTCGTCTTCACACAAAAGGAGCTGAATATACGCAAAAGACGATGGATGGAGTTCTTAAAGGACTATGAGTTCGCTATCAACTACCATCCTGATAAAGCAAACTCAGTGGCAGATGCACTTAGTCAAAAGTGGAAAGGATTTGTCGCCTTCATGCACCTTCGACAATTCGAAATGATAGAGGAACTATTCAAATGGGAACCAAGAGCAAGACATGATGGATCATTGATGATGATGCAACGTATAGTATCAAATGTTATAGGAAAAATCATCGAAGCACAGATTGAAGATCCAGACTATCAGACGATGATGATAAAGACTAGCCCCGAAACAACAAACTTCAAGGTCCTCCAGATGGTGGCATCAGGTATCGTGATCGTTTGTGGGTACCGAATCATCCTGAATTGCGAAGAGAAGTCCTAGACGAATGTCATAAATCGAAATTTGTAATCCACCAGGAAGTACGAAAATGTATAAGGATGTACAAAGGAGTTTTTGGTGGCCAGATATGAAGAAGGATATTGCAGAGTACATCTCCAGATGTATAGTCTGTTAACAAGTCAAGGTAGAACACCAGAAACCACAAGGAACTTTGAAGAGTTTGGGTATTCCATAGTGGAAGTGGAAAGAAATAGCAATGGACTTCATTACGAGTCTACCTCGGACTCAGAAGGAGCATGATGCCATCTGGGTGATAGTGGACCGACTCACTAAATCGGCCCACTTCCTATTCATCAAGGTAAAACAATCCCTTGATAGCTTAATAGATCTATATGTGTAGGAGATTGTTAGACTTCACGGGATCCCATCAACCATTGTGTCTGATAGAGACCCCAGATTTACATCAAGGTTCTGAAAGAGTCTCCAAAACGCTTTTGGGACTAGGCTTCGTTACAGTACAACCTTCCATCCCCAAACTGACGGACAATCTGAGAGGACGATCCAGACTCTGGAAGACATGCTTAAAGCATGCGCACTGGATTGACACGGTAGCTGGGACAAACACTTACCTCTCATCGAGTTCTCCTATAACAATAGTTTCCATGCGAGCATAGAGATGTCCTCATTTGAAGCATTATATGGTCAACTATGTCGCTCCCCGGCATGTTGGGGCAAAGTAGGCGAAAGGAAGATTTTGAGCGCTGAATTACAAAAGTAGACCCAAGAATACACAGATAGAGTTGAATTAATAAAAAAGAGAATGAAGTCTGCTCAAGATCGTCAGAAGGCCTATGCAGACAAGAAACGCCGGGAACACAAGTTCAAGGCAGGGGATCAAGTCCTGCTCAAGGTCTCCCCCATCAAAGGAGTGATGCATTTTAGCAAACGTGGAAAATTGAGCCCAAGGTATGCGGGCCCTTTTGAGATCTTAGATATGGTTGGGGATTCAGCATGCAAGTTAGCACTACCCCGACATATGTCAGAGTGCATAATATCTTCCATGTCTCCTTACTCCGGATGTACAAGCACGACTACGCCAACTTAATCCAAATTGAGGAACCAAACCTCAGACAGGATCTGACATACGAAGAACAACCTACGGAAATACTAGAATATTAAGAACACCAGTAAGGGAAAAAGAGAGTATCGTTGGTCAAAGTGGCATGGAAGCATCACCAAGGAAAAGTGACAACTTGGGAAGTAGAAGTAGAGATGCGAGAAAAATTTTTCCAACTATTCGGTGAGTCCTAACTTTTATCTAAATTCAAGGACGAATTTTCTTTTAAGAGGATAATGATGTAACATATCAAATATTTCATTTAAGGAAACATGAACGGACGAAAACGGCCAACCAGGGAAGAAAATTTCTCCCCTGATTCGCGCCCGTTTCAGAAGTCGGCCGACAAAGGGTCGGCCGGGGCTGTAAGAGGGAACGCGAGGGGACCCTCGCGCCCCCCTTGGAAACCTTGTCAGGCTGCCACTCTCCCTCTCCTTCTGTCTCTCCGGCGACCGATGAATGAAGCGTGTGTGATGAGCGAAATAGGGCAGACGGTGACGAACGAAGAGGACAGCCAATTCGACGAACCTTCAATGCATGGCGACTCTCCCTCGACGTGCGCAGGAGCCAAGCGAACCTTCCTCATCGGCCAGGAGTGACTGATGATCGAGGAACGATGAGAGAATCACTGGCGAACTCGTTTCGAATGAAGAAAGGTACACTTAGCATTTTAAATCCTTAGACGATGAAATATTGATCGATTGATGCGTAGGAATAGTTCATTTTGATCCTTTGTATGCCATCTACGTTTTTCGTATTTTGATCATCGTCGTTCGATGGTCGGAGGACCGCCGAAAATGAAGAAGAAGTCCGGCGACCCTATTTTATCGCGGGGACCGGTCGACCGATATTTGGAAACGGTCGATCGATCTGCGCGAGGAACTCACTTGAGTCCCGATCGATCGATCGACCAGCCACACCAAAGCGGTCGACCGATCCATCTATCAGCGAAGAGAGGGGCAGATAGTTAGCTGAGGAGACAGCGAGCCTACTGGTCTTCAATGACCACTGTTCCTGAGACTTCATTTTCTCTCCCACCTGTGTCTCGAAGAAGGATGACGCATTGGTCACACTCCTTCCCCTAGAGAACATTGTACTAAGCCAGAGGGACATGTAGCTAACTGAGGAGACATTGAATCTACAGGTTCTTAAATGACCACTATTCCTGGAGTGTAGGTCCTCTCTCACTTACATTCCGAATTGGGTAATGCATTGTCACACCCTTTTTCCTTTATGGGCTTACTGGCTTTACAGATTCATAGAGGCACCCCTGACATCTCAATCTAATAAAGTCGAGCTCGCATAAGACAACTATCTTTAAGAATATTATAGTAATGTAAAAGACGTAGTGCAACTCACAACAAAGTAATGAAAAGCAAAGTATGGTAAAGAAAAGCATAGAGTATGGCATAGCAAAGTATGGAACATATCATGGTACAGATAATGTAGAGTATGATAAAGACATGGTATCGTTATAGTAAAGAACATAGTACAGATATAGATTTAAGGCAAGATATATGGCCTATCATAGTTAATGCATAGAAATCAAAGCATATTATTGTTCATCATTGATACATTTATCATATGGTTATCATTGATCTTTATTTCATTGTCTATATTGCTATTGTACTGGGCTTTTTGCTCACGGGTATTCGATTCCCCTGCATTGGGATTTTGCAGGTGAGAATGCTGCTCAATGAGGTGTGGAAGTACTCAGAGCTTTGAAAGAATGCTGCACATGACTAGGCCTATTATGGAGTCTCCTCAATTGCATTTAGTTTGATCGTTATCTTTGTTATCCGTAGACATCATTTCTTCCGCCAGTGAAACTTCTTGAGATGATGATCTTTTATCATTTTGTTAGAATACGTATGGATGAATCATACCCTTTGTCATTCTGGCATTTGAACTTCCGCACTTGTTATAAGCTACATTAACTGCTATTCTCCTTGATATTTGACGTTTGAATTTTCGCATTAAAGTCATTGGTTATATTTCTTATTATATTAATGTCATGTATGCCATTTTGTTGAATGATCATGGTCAATAGTGTAGTAGGCAGTGTAGCGCTCCCGAGGTCAGTCCTTCTCCGCTGCGGCATTCTCCACCCATGCGGGCCTGTTTGCACCAGCATGCTTTCGCATCGTGAAGACCTTCACCCCGGTGGACTCCGATCGGATTCACCAGGTGCAGCTCAGAGTTGGCGTTGGCCGCGACCAACCACCCGCGAGTCTAGCCGACGCAAATGCAGTCGGAGACGTCTGGCGCCTGCTGGGGTGATGTGCTAGTGCCTGCGCTCGGAGAGACTGAGCAAGCGGGCGGCGGAGGTGCTAATTTTGAAAATGGTGTAATTCGTTGTTTCTTTTATTTTTGAACATTTTCGTTAAACATTTTTTAATAATTCCTCCCCTCGAGAGGACAGAGGCAGGGGTGGCCGTCCTCTCCCCCTCTCCCTCTTTCCGCTTGAGAGACAGGCACACTTCATCCTTCTCCTTTTTTAAAAATTTCCTTCGATTGCTTGAGTGCAAATGCATATACGTTCGAAGGGAGAGGGGCTATGCCCTTTTTTTCTTAATTTTTTCATAAATTATGATTTTTATTATTTTATTATTTAATATTTATTTTATTTTAAAATAACCTATCATGTCATGAAGGGTCAAACGACGAAGGAGAGCGATCGATGAAAGAGTGCGAACGGCGAAGGAGGTTTCACGCAAATGATGACAAAGAGGAAAATAAGAAAATAATTTAATAGTGAGTGGGTCAACTTATGGTAAGTAAGATGGTTTAATATGTGGTACCATGTCGGAGCATGCCACGTTGGTTGACTATTTGCATGGAGGAGAGAGGATATGGCCACGTGGACACCACGTCGACGAAAGATCGGAAAATCGACTGTGGCAAGTAAAGAGGGCATCGGGTGAAATGTATTAAAAGATGAAGGGCATTTGTGATACAAAGTGAAGTTGGAGGGTATTGTTGAACAAACCTTAAAGTTGGAAGGCATTGGTGTAATTTTATGTGCCACATTGGAGCATGCCACGTCGGATGACTATTTGCGTGGAGGAGAGAGGAGATGGCCACATGGATGCCACGTCGACGAAAAACTGGAAAACTGACCATCTCAGGTAAAGAGAGCATAGGATGAAACGCGTTAAAAGATGAAGGGCATTTATGTTACAAAATGAAGTCGGAGGATATCGCTGAGCAAACCTTAAAGTTGGAGGGCATTTGGTGTAATTTATCCTCAAAATGATAAAACAATTAGTTATACCGAGACGAAAAATTATTTGGTGAAATAAGTTAATAGTCGAAAGTAGTTTGATTAAAAAGTAAAGTAGGCGAAAAGAGTTTGAAAAAAAGGGTAAAGCCTAATAGCATCTACCAAATTTACCCACAACATGGGTGAACACCAATTAATTGTTGTGCATTGATAGTACTGGTAGCCAAAGGAGTTGAACGATCCATGTCACTCTTCTAACAGTAGAATGACAGCAGAAAGAAAACAAAAAAAGAAGTTAATATTTTTTTTGGAAAATATTTGTTCAGTTGCTTTAAATGGAAATACTCTTTTTCTGAAAAAAAAAGATCGACGATTTTAGTACATCGAAGCGACACATTTCTCCTCCAAATGCTTTTTATATGTGATCATGGAAGTAATTAATCATACACATAATATCTATGTTCAAAGTAAACAATTATTATTGACAACGTTTGACACATTATACCATGCAAGTGGAAACATTAGTACAATCCAATATTAAGAAAAGATTAACCCAAAACTATGTACACATCCAACAACAATCAATCAAATTGGATTACTCACAACTTGTCATTAAACAACTACTAACTTTTTTCGATATCACCACAATATCTAAAATGATAGAATAGAAATTCGAATTCATAATTACCAAACCAATTTATATACTCCATGAACGTGAGACTTTTAACGAAAAAGAATTATATGTGCCCAAAAGAGTCTACATACCAATTGACCCTTGAATTGCTCGAAGGAATTGCATTTAAGATTTAAAGTAGAAATTACTAGACAAATGTTTTAGTTGGTATAATTTATGTGATACAATATTATAAAATCCTTAAAATTCTCCCATGATATGTGTAAGAGCGGGTTTCGAGCGACATCACTTGTGAAAATTCAATTATAAAGCAGCACAAACTTCTTCATAATATGATGAAAGCCTACAAACATCAACGGAAAGTACTTTCAAAATATCAATAAATATGCCAACATAAATGCGATAGCATAAGAACATTAATAATTACAACATATGATCTGTAAAGCTCAACTTAATATGATAATATTTAAAGGCCTAAGACAATAACATTGTAGTGGAAGATCCATATAAAAATATAAAATAACCCATAAGACATAAATCCCACTAAAAACACATGATTCGATATCATGTATCTACATTAAAGCCCATAAACTCCTTATCATGAAAACATAAAATTCAAGATGACATCTGAATCCATGACAAAAGTCCACAAGTAAATTAAATTCATAACATATTGGATATTCAATTAAAAAAAACTAATGACAAAGGTCGGTCCCATGTGCAACCTGTCGTCATGAACACACAACTAGCCCTTAATTTTCCTACATGCCTGCATGAACTCGGACATGGGAGAGACACATTTCTCATTAGTTGAATATGCATATTCAATGAAATAATTTACAACTTGGTAGTATGAAAATAATTTACATGGATTACAATAACTTACAATTTGATCAAAGTAATGACATTTTTAAAAACTAAGCATGTTATACAAATTTTCATGATTCATATCCATCTCAATTAAGAACAATAGCACCATTCTATTTTAATGTCCAATTAAGTATTAACAGTGGCTTGGAAAACTAATTATATAGCAACCTAAGTGTCCAACTAACAATTATTCGATATATTCAAGCCACCCATTTTAATTCAATTGAAGTGGGACATTTCATTCTGAGGTATTTAGTTTACCGTGATGGCAATTATGGATGGCCAGACCTAGGTCTCACTAGCATTCAATTAACACTTTTTCAATTACTTGCATACATGTCCAATTTAATTCAATTAAAATAATACAACGAGAGGCAAATAATCCATCAATGTCTTCATTCAATGTAATTTTTTAACTCTAGCTGCATCTTAGTATATAGTTCATCATCTAGGTGTGTCAAGCAATTATATCATAAAACAGTCATGTCATAGCATCAATAAGTAATTTATAGTATGAAGTATATATGAGCATAAGTGAGGAACATTTATTCAATTGACCATCAAAGCATGGAGAAAATAGTCATGGAATAGACATATGGACATTATATTTATTAAACAACTTAGTTAGGGAAATAAGATAATTTCATGCCTCGTAATGTAATACTCATGATTGTGATAGTGTTTCTCATGGGTCGTGACTCTCTAGTCATGCCCTGACAATGAGTTCACTATGGGAAATCATGACATTACTTCCATGTAATAACCCTCATCTATGACCCATTACTTCGGTTATACTTCATGACTCATGATTGATGTTTCACGATCCTATTAGTGACTCATTATTTTCTAACATTCAGTTCACGTCTTGTAATTCATTTATCATGGGTTGATAAGTGTATGCAATAATTTCCATCTGACAATTCATTATTCGTGACATGGGTGTCATGACCCATAATATCGACTCGTAACATAATCCTAATAAGCATTGATATATTACTTTGAAAGTTTCACAACTCGTTACTGTCATTTTATAACTCATGGTACGGTCAGTGAGTTTATAACTTAACAGTTATAGTTCATGTGATCAATTTCAAGGCCATGAAATTGTCCCGTGACACTTGTTTATGAGCCTAGTGGAGGGTTATTATCGCCCTAGTAGATCACGAGTCGTAAGGTCGCATAATGATTCGTGAGATGTCCTGTGCACCACCAATCATGTCTCTTACAATGAGAATGAAAGGATGTTACCTTCTAGGGAACAAAGTTTCTATATCCTAACTAACTATATTTTAATGATACGAATATCGATTACCTAAAGTGATATTTAAAGCACCGAAAAAGTTTATGTATGATTGAGTTATTACATGCACTAAATTTGAAGTCAATATTTAAATATGTCTAATTCATTTTTGGAGTAATATGTAAATATATTGTTGATAATGTTGTTAGATTTTCAATAAATAAAAAATATCTCATTCTGTCATATAAAAATTTATGTGCAAAATAATGTAGTGTGATTAATCAATCAATCCACTGAATTGGTCAATCAGTTAGGTTAACCGATTGACTAATCTACGTGCAAAATGCATTAATTGATCAATATCAAAGGATTGATTGACCGGTTGAAGCCATTGGTCGATCCATGACTAAGATACTAGATGAAGTGAAAATGACGAATGATTCACCGACAGTTCAATCGATCGGTCTAGATAAAAATTGATGATCAAGCTTCTAACAATCATATTTTTCAAACATCTATAAGGAGTGATTGACAAGTAGGTAGAGATTAACATAGTGCACAGTAACGATTGGATTTTAATCCAAAAAGTTGAGAAACAAATTTCAACAGTCAAATGAAGTTTAGAAGCTTATAAAGAAGATCCCAAAGGTGAAGAAAATATAAAGACTTCCATGAAAACTTGGAGAGAACATTTATGAAATCTAATTGTGCCAAGACATGCAAACATTGTAATCTTTTTTGTGTATTCTTGTGTGAGCTTAAATTGTAAAAGAGAGTTTGGAAGTGTATTTTAGAATCATTGTATATGTGTTTGAGCTCCTCAATGATAAGAGATTGTGTCTTACCTCTTATTACGGAGAAAAGGTGCTTCCGGTGAGGAGAAGTGTACCTTACCTATTGAAGAAGAGAAAAGGTGGAACTCGTAGTGGGCTTCTTTCTTGTCCCATTTGGAATGAAGGAATGATTAATGAAAACTCTAGAAGTCTCGAGATCTAGAACTCAAAGCGGTGATGTAGGCTAAGGTGCAACCAAAACTTTGTCAACAAATGCCTCATTTCTTATGTTCTCTCTATATATCCCCTCTCCTTCCTACTCCATTATGCATGGGATTTTATCGTTATTGTGTTTGGTTTAAATTTACCAAATCGATTTTGGACTTCATAAAAGTGATATTTTTGGTTAAACATCAATTCACCCTCCCTACCCCTCTTTGTACCTCATGATCCAACAATTTGTATCAAATTAAGTTTGCTTTTATTATTAATGATTTAACCATCTTCTAGCGTTATGACATTTTTATCAATTGCTCGCCCATTGGCTTTTGATTCTTCAAACTTTGCCTACTGAAAAATTAGACTATAAGCTTATGTTTATTCTATCCATTTAGTATTTAGAATGTGATAAAAAAATGATTTTGCTTTAAATGATAAATCACATTTTGAGCACTCCAGAAAATGAAACATTTTGTTAAGTTTGATTGGAAAGAACGACAAAGTTTAATTGGATTCCACTTGTTCTACCTCAAATGAAATTTGAAGAAAGTTAATTATTATTCATAAAACTACCAACAAAGTTAGAGGGTTTAAAGTAATTATTTTGATCATATTCATTTAAAATGTTTGATTATCGATGCATTAATGATATGTTTATTAGATTTAATAATATTGTTAACGGCTTGACCTCTTTGGGCGGTCGTAGAAATAGTATTCAAAATTTTAGAAGTTTCCTAAATCTCTTTTTTCAAAGTGGCACAACAAAAAACTCTAATAAAGGAAAAGATCTAAACAACTTGGATTTAGACGATCTTATAGGTTCTCTCCTAACATATGAGATAAGTTTGAAGGATGAACAAGCACAGACATGCTAAAAAAAGAAAAGTCTATTGCATTTAAGACAATTGATGAAGAAGAAAGTGAAGAGTCACATGAGAAAGAAGATGAAGTTAACGACAAAACTCGCACTCTATGCAAGGAAGTTTGACAAGTACCTTAAGTTGGTCAAATAAAAGAAGAATAGAAAGACAACTAAAGATTATGTAGGTATCATAAAGAAAAGTTTTCAAGTCTCCCAAAGAAAAAAGACGAAAGACAATTTCAAAAATAGAAGAATAAAAAGTATGAAGAGCCAAGTGGAAGTAATGAAAATGATTCTCCAAACTCTTCATCTAGTGAGGATGCATACTTATGCTTAATGTCACATAGTCATGAGATAACGTCTAAGTTCTTACATTTGGATAATGATAATTATGATATTTCATTTGATATGTACAAAGAATTTTCTCTCATATTGGCTACCAATTGTACTAGAGAGTCAACTTTGACACTTAATTCTCTATAGTTATTATTCTTTTTGACATAAACTGTTCTATATGGCCCTACATGATCTTCGTCGCTCATAGTCAAATGGTCTAGCATATTACAGACATGACCCTACATGATTCATTCTCTTTCTACTTAAAGCATGTGATTTCATTCCTTAATTTTATAAATTTTCAAGGAGGAAAGAATTTTTTTACAAATGTGTGAAACAACTCATCCAACGTGTTAAAAGCTTCAAATGGTTGAGAGTCCAATCAATCTTGTGCTTCATCGCGGAGTGAAAATGGGAAAAGCTTCATCATCGAGGCATCATTTTCAACATCAGTCATCTTGTTAGTGGTGTACATTTGGAAAAAATAGTTAATATGAGAGAAAGAGTTTTCATTGTGTTCCTCTTTAAATTAATTTAACTATACCATTTGAATGAACCCTGACTTCAACTCAAAATTGTTGGCAACAATTCTTGGGTTCACTATACTTGGTGTGGTCCTATGTAGGACCTTGTGACTAGGTCCTTCATCGAGAGGTTCAAATTCATCCCCTTGATGATGTTGATTTTCCTCCTCCAAGTTTGGCACCCTATTATTGTTCATGGTCATTGCATATTCTCTTTGCTCTTTGCATTTTTTCATGGCAATGTATTTTGATTTCTGAATAGCATGGATGTATCCACGTGGCATATACATAGAAAAGAAAATGTGTCTACAATAACAAACAAAATGAAAATTCTAATATCCATGCTCTTTCCCGACAACAGTACAAAAAATTTAACAAATCTTCCACAAGTATAATGAATCAATTACGTAGTATATGAATATCATCCCAAAGAAAAGAGGCAAAGTACTAGAATTAGATGATTTTTTAGGTTATCTAAATGATTATATGAAAGTTGAATGGGAAATAAAACTAAATAAAAAAATGGAAGAGAAAAATGAGTTGACGAAATTTAGAAAAGATCAGAAGGGAAATTGCTCGGGTTTATTATTAGAATAAATATTCCAAGACTTTGAATCCACCTAGAGTATTGATCATAGGTATTTTAAAAATAGTTTAATCGCGAGTATTATACTCGATCTTTAGGAATCATGCATCTTCTTTTGAAAAAAATATGATTCTAATTAAAATAATAAATGTCTACTTTTGTAGTCATTTAAATTATTTTAATTTCATTATAATTAATATTCATGAGTAAAATGATTGCATTTATTTCAAAGAAACAATACATTTATTGTCATTCATTTTAGCTAATCTTAATGAACTACTTTCATAATTAAGAAACATATTAAATTGTTTAAATAAATGACCAATATAACATAATGATATCATCAATCATGTGAAGGACAAAGAGCATATCAAATTATATAAAAATTATACTTATAGACAATTCTTAAATTTCATTTAACCGTAGAAGAAAGAGTTTAACAATGCATAATGAGGGAGGTCATCTTAAAACATGAGTTTTCATTAAAAAAGAAATCAAAATTAAGTTTAGAATCAATACACAATTTCAAAGAAAGTAGCAAATCCATTTCTGTCATATCTCCTAAAAAAAACTAGGCAAGCCTTATTTTCGACTCCAAAACTCTCTTTTATAGTGTTTGCAAATTAGGTTAAATAAAATATCCAAAATATCCTTAAAAATCTAATAGAATATGGTTGAAAATTGTCTAAAATAGCTATGGTAATAGTTTTCTTGCGCTTCGGGTAGATGCGATGTGTTACAATCTTACATATGGTGTTCTTTAGGGTTAACCCGTAGAGAACTAACAAACTGTCTCTTTTCCTCTTTCTTCTGGATCTGGTCTCCACGGCTACTACTTCACTAGCTTCCCTATGGTGAGACCATAGGAAGCAACAAAAACCTCATCTTCCGATCCCATAGGGAAGCAACAGAAACCTCATCTTCCATTCATTTTCTTTCAATTTTTGTTTGACTTTCATGACCTAAAATGGAAGTAAAACAACTATAGATTCCAAAATCTTCAAATAATAACTTATAATATCAAATGAAATGAATTAATCATGCAACAATAAAAGTGATAACAACTAAATATAATCGATTTAGCGATTACCAATTGACCCATTATTATTACTCTACATGCACGTATTAACACATGACTATTGCTTTGTAATATGTATGGACTCATATTATGCTCTACATAGTCATATTAAACCATGATTGTGAAGCTATGCTTAATTAGATCATGAAGTAACTTATGTTATATATGCTATACCTAAAAGTTTTTACTCATATGCAATATATGGTTATATAAACTTTATATGCACTTGTATTATTTGCTATGTTGTGCTTTTATTTCATTCACTGATCAAATGACTTTTGATCATTTTATCATTTTTATTTTTTTTTCATATACTTATAAGTTCTCGAGTTGAGTCGACTTGGAGCTTATTTTTACTACATATAAAAGATGTCGAGTCATTGGAACACTTTTATTTCCTTCATTTTTTTTTAATTTTTGAAAGAAAGCATGTAATAGATAAACATGTGTTGAAACAGAGTGTAGTAGAAGCTTTTTGTAGCGTTGTATGGATCCTTATTCATATGAAGTGTTATATTGAGATGGTGGAAAAAGTAGTGACAATAAAGTGAATATTATGTTTCATATTTCTTTATACAATTTTGGTGTGTATATATATATATATATATATATATATATATTATATGCACTTCCAAGTAACACTAAGATAGCAATGGAAGATGTCTTGCTGATCTTTTTTGAGAATTTTTAAAAATATGATTAGACATTTGTCTCCAATTGGGGTGTGAGAATATAAATAAAAAGTTCAATAATTTTTGTGTCACAATTATTTATGCTTTAGATTTTTTTTCATTGGTTATCATAATTTTTTGTCAAGCCTATGATTCTTGAAAAAGTCAATTTGTGTGCATATTAGTGTAACCTTGACTTTGGAAATGCCTACGTTAATTATTACACTTACTTTTAAAAATGTATGCATGTATATTTGATTAAGCTCTTATTCATTTTCATTTAATCATTTAATATTTTGTGGGTTTGAAGTTGAAAGAAGTCAACATTTTGGAATTTTTAACTAAAATTTGGAAAACTATTAAAAACATCATACACTTCAATTGTTTTTATCTTGACATATGGACTCTTGTGATATATGTTTAATATGGATAAATTTATATTCTCATGATTTGTTATCATTTGGATATTCATGTATCATAATAACACGTAGTCATTAAATTTAAAATGTTGTTATAATGCTTAAATGATATCTCACTTGGACACATGAGAATATTTATAAGATTTTAAACTTATATATGAATGTATTTATATGTTCCATCTTTATGCTATAACATGAAAAATGTTGATTCCTTGGCTTTCATGAGCATGGTCTACATTTTCATGATTTTTAAAAATCATTCAGTAAACTCTTTTGACATGACTCTTATGTTTTAAGCTTAAAATATTCATGTCATGAAAATCAAAATTTTACCCCTCATTCATAATCTTATATAGTTATTATTTCTTTGGAAGGAAAGGAGAATATACAAATGAGTAAATTTTTAAT